>JARFIW010001700.1:3830000-6720000 GCA_036346225.1 Platerodrilus igneus
TTTTATGTTGTCGGCAAGAGTACAATGAATTGCCCTTGTTTGCTAGGTAGGGATTTTATCACGTAGGGTTTCCAGAGGTGGTAATTGCAAAGCCTGGCGAATGAGGTCATAATCACAATTAAATTTACTGAATACTGTTCCAGTCATATATGCACAAAATCTTAGGAACCTATTCTGCACCGCCTCAAAAGTTCGAATGTGTACATTATAATGGGAGACCAGATCGGAGAGGCATACATAAGTATACTCGAACGTAACACAGATACAATATTCTAATCGCAGTCACTGAAAGGTCGTGCACATGCCTTGAAATAAATCCTAATGCTCTTAAAGATTTTGAAGTAATAGTATTAATATGAGGAACAAAAAATGCCTTACTATCAAAATAAACGCCCAGATCGCGTACTGTATCGACACTTTTCAAATGTGCTCCATTGATAGAGTATACATACTTAATGGAGTTTCTAGAACATGAGAAAGTTATACTGCAGCATTTGGAAATATTAAGAAACATCCCATTATTCTCACACCAATTATAAAATGAATCGAGTTCTTTCTGAAGCTCATGACAATCAGATTCACTCCCAACTACTCTGAACAATTTACAATCTTCAGCAAATAGTAAGAATTTGCTGCCGAGAAGAAACAAGCCAATGTCATTTACAAATAAGTTAAATAGCAGGGGCCCTAAGTGTGACCCTCTGGCACTCCAAATAAAACTTCCATAGGTGCTGAAATAAAACTTTTAATCTTTACCGACTGTGATCTGCCACTAAGATAACTCTTTAGCCATTCAAGTAAGTAATGTGGAAATCCTATAGCTTTCAATTTTCCTAACAATATGGAATGGTTGATTTTATCGAAAGCTTTAGAGAAATCTGTATATATTGAATCAACCTGCAACCCATTCTCCAAAGCAGTGGTAATTGTGTTTTGATAGACAAGTAGGTTAGAAACTGTTGATCTTTTCTGAGTGAACCCATGCTGGTTATCACATATTAATTTACAACAATACCAATTGAAGTACACAATTAGTAACCTTTCAAGTAGTTTAGGTATAGAAGACAACAGACATATTGGCCGGTAGTTTCTAATATCCTCTTGCCACTTTTAAAAACGGGTATGACATAACTTGAACTCCACATCAATCGAAATTTTTGAAGTTTAAATATCAAGTTAAATAAGAATTGAAGCGGTTTACACAAAGTAAATATACACCTCTTTAGAAAAATAGGTGGAATCCCATCAGGACCCGTTGACAACCTATCAGGAAGGATCTGATACCATTTACACACCTATGATCATAAAAGTTATTTTCATCTTTTAAGTTCAAGGTTGCACGATTTTTGGAATATCCCGGATATTTGCAAGATATGTAAATAATACACATGAAAACATTTACTTGCAAATGCAGTGAAAGGTTAAAACTTTAAAGTTTCATTAATGTTCATAAAAATTATTTTCATCTTTTAAGTTCATGGATGCACGATATTGAATATCGGATATTTTCAAGATCATTGAATAATTAACAGAAAAGCATTCAATCGCAAATTGCAAGTAATAAATTTTAAAGGTTACACTACCAAGTGTATAAAAAGTTATACACTTGGCGTGTAAACTTTAAAATTTTTACCGTTCACCGTGCAATTTGCGGTGAATGTTTTTCAGTGTATCGGTCTACATGATCTTGCAAATATTCGGATAGACAAATGGCATCCGTGAACTTTAAAGATGAAAATAATTTTATAATAATAAGGTGTAAACTTTAAAATTTTCCGCTAACCGTGCAATTTGCGGTGAATGTTCTTCGTGTATTTCTACATGATCTTGCAAATATCCGAATATTCAATTCGTGCATCCGTGAACTTTAAAGATAAAAATAATTTTTTTATAACATAGGTGTGTAAACTTTAAAATTTTTTCCTGCTAACCGTGCAATTTGCGAGTGAATGTTCTTCATGTGTATTATTCTACAAGATCTTGCAAATATCGGGAATATTCTGAAAATCGTGCACCTTTGAACTTGAAAGATGAAAATAATTTTTATGATAATAGGTGTGTAAACTTTAAAATGTTTTTGAGGTTCACCGTGCAATTTGCGAGTGAATGTTTTTCAAGGGTATGATTTTACATGATCTTGTAAATATCTAGAATATTATGAAAATCTTACATCCCCAAGATTGAGAGATAAAATTGGGCGCACAAACGTAATATAAGACAAGTTATTTTCTATTTCACTTAATCTGCCTAATTCAAAAAGATTTATGTTAATTAATTTAAATAATTTTTGTATTTACTTTTTATTTTAAAATATTTATGTTTTATCGATAAACGCTATCGAAACTAACTTGTTCTAATGAATTTGCTAACGGTTCCTGTTCAATAGTAGCTACTAAAAGTGTTAATAGTTTGAATGTTTTTTTATTGTGTGATTGCCTAAAATTATCAGCACAAAATATGCAATTTATATATGGTTTAATGCGTCTGTAAATTCGCTGCTGAGCAGCATATTTGTTTGTATCCTTCTTCAACGGCGCCACTGGCCATTCGGCAAAACTCGTAAATTCGCTGCTAGAAATTAACTGCCAAGTTCACGCCCCGCCATAGATTTGGGTCCAAATAAAGACACTATTATTATATATCTTACTATACCATACATATCGATACATCAATGGACACTGCTTCAGATTAATATGTCGATTCATATTGGTATATTGCTAAGTATCCAATTATCTATGTATATTTTTTACTGAATCAGGTGAATAAATACAGAGATTGAATCGATCTATCAATAAGCTGGTGCAGTTCTAATTATAACCATGCAGTTAATACATACATAAATAATAAAAAAATTGTTGGATGGTATAATATGGATTAAAAAATATAATTACCTGAACAGGATCATCAAAATGTTTCATATTAAATTCTCCACAAAATCCAACAGGAAATCGTGTCTTCTGTAAATTAATAAATTCCACCAATAGACCTTTGATTACGCATTCTTTAGGTATAACCCTGATATTTTGCCGGGCATATCTTTTGACCTGGTTAACGATGTTTGCAAATTTAACATTCTCCCAAGATATAGTGCTATCAGTAAAATGGGGTTCTCCAAATATTAATGTAATATTTTTAGTATCCGGGTCAGTTTCTAGTAATTCAACATTCGGCAATATTTTAAAATTTCTTATGTTATTACAATCAATGAAATGCCTCAAATTTTGTAAAGAATGAAAGTCATCGTCAAGAAATAAAAGCTTTTTGGCACCCAATTTAGCTGCAACAAGTCCTAAATACAAATTATTTCCAATGAATAGTATTACGCTGTGCCTTCTAACATGCTTTTTTAGAAGCGATATGTATGTTTTCCTTCGAGCTAGATCATTAAATAGTCCAATCTTAGAAGGGGAATGTATCATGTGAGCATCACAAGAACATAACGGTTTTTCATACATTTCCAATCCATGCATGTCTGCACTTGCATTAAACCACACAGAATATACATCATGGTAACTTCTCAGACTTATCTTTTGTTTAAAGTTAACAGTAATCTCTTTTGGAAGATAATAAATAGCTTGTAACCAATGATCCCGCCATGGTATGTCCATATTTGTTAAACCAGGATTAGATGCTTTTAATGGATGTGCCCAATATGGTGCACAACTTAAAATGATTGTATTATCTAGATCCATACCTAGTTCCCACCACATAAACACAGCTTGTGCTTTACCTGAAGTTTCTGCTACTATCTCCAAAGTTTTGCTTTCGTTCATAGGAAGAGGTGTTTTCCCAGACCAATCAAATCGAAATACTACTTGGGGAACACAAATCTGCTTAAACGAATCTAAAGGTAATTGACTTAATTGTATATCATGTACTGCTGTTGAGCCAATACAATTCGTTATACGATTAGGTACTTTAATTAATAATTCACCATTAGTGTCCCTAATATCTCTGAATCGATTCCAATTTAGTACAGTTTCACTTTCGACAACTTGGGCGTACATTACAGCAGTGCTTGGTATAACAATACTATCCTTTTCAAGAAGGTAATCATGTGCAGAAGAAAAATCAATCAATGCACCATCGCCAATAAGTTCAGTATCAAATAGTTCTGCCACTAAAATATTCACTTTCTCATGTAAATCTCCATCTTCTCCAACTATTAAGTTGTTACTGTGTTTAGGAATAACTTTAATTTTATCGGCAACACCGTTGGCTTTCAATACCTTCATCGCATACATAGCAATTGGTTCAAATGCCTCACATGCTATAACATAGTCAGCTCCACACTTCACAGCCATCATTGAAAGCAAACCACTACCTGTTCCAATATCTAAAACTTTTGCTTTCTTACCCAAACTATGCATTTTATCAATTGCAAGTTTTATTGCTTTATAGTACTTCTCATTGCGTTCAGTATCATGAAGCATGTCTGCATATGAACAACGGGCAATTTCTTGTTCTTCATCATAGTAATGACGCTCTATACATCCATCCAAATCACTGTCATCATCGTCCGACATTCTTTAGTGTATTGTATTCACAATAATTATAAACAAGAAAATTATGCAAAATTTAAAAACAAAACCCTCCTTTAAAAATAATATTCAACCACCATTGTAACATAAGGTTAAGAAGAGCGGCTAATTGTAGCGCGTTTGGACAACACCTTTGCCAAGTTTCTTACTTTATTTTAGCGGGTTATTTAAACTGTTTACATTATAATCAATACCAAGTTGGAAAGTCGTAACTAACAAATATAACTTATATAATTGTATCTGGTGCTCACTATCTGAATTAAAACACTATTGGTATAAAATGCTTTTATAAAGTTTATAGTGCTAAAATCCTTCAAAATGAAAGTGGAAAAAATGTAAACAGACGCCGTTTTCTCAAAACCGATCAGATACCTTACTTTTTATGGTTGTTTTTAGGGCCTACATACCTAGAAAACGTTTGGTTTAAGTCTTTATTGTAAAATACCTCATTTTGATCTATGGCAGGCTGTGCATTAACCACAAATGTATAAAATAATTCCAAACTATTGCTTTTTTAACATAATCATCTGATTTTAATCAGAGCAATAATCAACCAGGAAGAGTAATGAAAAATTGCGAGAATGTCTCATTTCTAATAACTGATTTTGTATTATTATTATTATATCGCATAACTAAAACTATTTCTTATTTGAAAGCAATAAATATATATTTAACTACAATAAACATTTTTGTCAATGTATACAGACTACGTCAAACAAGTATGCCCTTTATTTTAATATTCACTCTGCAAATGCTACAAAAACCTTGATTAAACCTACGAAATTTCTATGAGACTGTAATGGGTAAATTTAATATTATGCCACAAAGTTTAGACAAATAAGAGAAAGGGAGATCTGTAACAAATTAATTATTAACATAAATACAACTTGCCTATTGATACAAAAGCGTAAATTAAATTAGAATGACATTTTGATTCATTTCAAATACGAAAAAAGTCCTAATACAAACAATATTATAATTATTTATCATTGCTTGTTTACTATAAATACGCAAGGAAAACAAAGCTTTTGTAGATATGAAAAATTACAAATACTTGTAACATGGAAACTTTACATAATTACACTTTAAAATTACAAATACATTGATTGTTACAAGTTTTGTATCAATAGACAAGTTGTATTAAGGTTAATAATTAATATTTAGGCATACATAATTTAAATCGGTATGTAAATCCTGTAATTTATAATGTATAATTATTAGTCAACAGTTTAAATAATCCGCCAAAATAAAATAGAAAAATTGGCAATGGTGTTATCTAAGAGAGTTAAAACTAGTCCCTTCTGTTAACGACAGAATAAAAACGATCGATAGTGTGGAAGGACCTACTACAAAACAACCATAGAGTAACCTTCAGAGAATCAACTTAATGTTAATTTTTTTATCCCCTGCAAGAGAGATAGAGATATCACGAGCGTCTCGCGCCACATCTGATCTCGGCTGCCGTCAAGGCCATAGCTTCCTTGTTTTCATTACGTTGTCATGTGCCTGGATAGTTATGTTATGTTTGTTGGTGGTTTTAATTTAATAATTCTAATTCTGTAAATGAACAAGTGGAAACCATATCTTCATTACATTATAGAAAAAATTAAACCACTTATTGTATAAGATTGGATCTCACAGAAAGGAGAATAATTCTTGGGGCATATAAACAAGGATTTATTAGTAACTGAAGGCTAATAAGTCATTTATACATAATATATTTGGTAAAGTCCTCACAAGTGTAATTTTAATTGCTGAGAGTGCCATCAAAGTTTTGATGTTTAATCTTCACCATGTAAACAAGTTTCACAATTGTCAACTGAAAACTATGATGACCTTAGCGGCAACCAAGATCAGATGTGGCGCGAGACGCTCGTGAGATATCAATTTTTACGACCGTCTCACGGCAGTATTGCCGTGGCTGCAAGACAGGTTAGGTTACTATTAGAAATAAATATTATTATTAAAAAACACAAATTAGATATTATTATTAAAAAAACAAAACACTTAACACGCATATCAGAACAGTCTGCAATAGTTTTAGTTCTGATATGCGTGTTAAGTGATTTGTGATTTTTAATAATAATTAGGGCTGGGTCGGCGTATCGATATATCGATACGTATCGATACGACTCCCATATCGACCCCCCGATACAGCGAAAAATAAATATCGATATATCGATACTCGATATGTATCGATATGTATTGATACGTATCGATACGTATCGATACATATCGATACGTATCGATACGTATCGATGCGTATCGATATTCGATATAGAATATGTATCGATATTCGATACGCAAAATCCCGTATCGCCCACCCCTATATATAAAGTTATGTCACAAATATTAAACTTGAAACTTTAATTATTTTGATTACAAACAATCTTAAGTGAAATATCGAATTGTCAGTAAATACATTATTTTAAAACGATCTTGTGGTTTTATTCCCAAAGAAAGAGTAGATAAATTATCGATGCGTATCGATTCGTACCGATACGTATCGCTACGTCTCGATATGTATACTTAATCTACACATCTAAACGTTCCGATACGAATCGCTATATATATCTATACGTACTGCTACGTATCGATATGTATCGATACGCATCGATACGTATCGATGCGCATCGATACGTATCGTTATGTATCGATACGCAGCGATACGTATCGATATGTATCGATACGCACCGATACACATCGATACATATCGATACGTATCGATACATATTGATACGTATCGATACGTATCGTTACGCATCGATACGTATCGATATTCGATATATCGATACATATCGATATAGAATATGTATCGATATTCGATACGCCAAATCCCATATCGGCCACCCCTAATAATAATATCTATTTCTAACAGTTATCTAACCCAGCATTGCAGCCACGGCATTACTGCGGCGAGACGCTTGTCAGTTTTTTATACTTTCATCTTTCTTACACAGTTTGAAAGTGTACTGAGGGGGCGCTACAAATGTCGGTGGTAGAAATGGCGGGAAACGCTTTAATTCAAATTATTAGGCGCAGAATTTGACGGGAATTTCAAATAAACTGTAGAATAAAATTTATTTGAATCTTCAAATACAACTCAAGATCAAATCACAATGCAATGTAAAATTTTAATTTTTCTTTTATACTAATTATTAAAATTTTACATATGGTGATTTTGTCTCGAGTTGTATCATCTCTATGAATACAACTAAATAAAGGTGAACTGGCTTCAAAATGTAGCTACAAAGTGCAACTCATTCAGTGGATGAGCTAGGAACTATTTCAAAAAAGAAACAATGGAATTGCCGGTTACAATAAAGAATAGCAATGTTATAAATGTGAACCGACATATACGAATACATTACATTTTAACAGTAAACTCAATACAAACTGGAATGGAATCACGCTGTTAATTGCATAGGACCATAAGGTATCTGCGGCACGTAACCAAACGGGTGTGGTTAGCTGCTTGAAGGATAAACGAACCGGATACATAACCTCAACTGTTAGCTCACTTGTGACCATAGGTTAGATAAGTTACTAAAGATAGGCCACTTCCAGACTAAGGTTTGTTTTTTTTATTGATGCGCCATCTGTTGGATTCTGTTACCCACTACCATGTATCTTAACTAAGGTTTGCATCCATGCTAACAAAATGGTTAAAAACCTTACTACGAAATATGACATGGATTCATGTAATATTGACTTTTGTAGAAGCTCAAACTAAAGAAAGAAAATCGTTATAATTGCTTGTATTTCTATATAGTGGTATCTATGCTTAAGAAGTTTAGAGTAATTTTTTAACATGGATACAACAATATAAAAATACAAGCAATTACAAGGATTTCCTTTCTTTATTTTAAACTACTTCAAAATTCAATACAAATGGCTTAGTACAGTTTATCTCTGTAATTTATGCATACTTAACATTAAATGATAAAACAAGACTACCTGTAGTTGTTTATTGTTAGATTGTTACGCTCCCTTCCTGTCAGCGTACTCAAATTGCGCCGTTCTTTGGGATCGCCGTTTGTATGCAATTTAACTCGTGTGTATTAATTTAAAGGTAGATTAATTGAAGACCGATTTTCATTAATAAATAATTTGCAAGGAATGAATTCTAAATTAGATTATTCGTGAATTATTTCCCAACTTATCGAAAATTATAAATAGCTTGTTTCGAAGTGCTTATCACCTTCGTATGTTTGATATCAACATATTGGTGTGAAGATTACGTGGTAATAAAATAGCAAGCGAGTACAACACTCTCGTTTCTGAATCTTTGTGTGGTGAACAACACTCGATGGTTACTTTCAATCTGTCCTGAAGAGCAAATACACGTGGTTTTGCTGATTTGCTGTGCTTCCTGTGTATTTGGTAAGTGTGAAAACTATTTTCTGTTTGGTTACATAATTGTTACTTCTAGCTCTTTACCACCTGCGGCTTGTTCTTTTTTTACTGGTCTTATTTTATCTTATCGCTTATGGTAACTAGTTTTGGTGCTGATTGGATTACACTCTGCTTTGCTTATGAACGACTTCAGTGGATACGAAATTATACTTGGGATAAAGTCCGTTCTACTGTTACGATGAGTACAGGAACTTGGAACCCCGCGTGAGTTTTTGAAGCTCTAATACATCACTAATGCGGTAGCTCTCTTAAAGATTTTACGGAGGCTGCCTGTGAATATTCTATTAACCTACTAACAGTGACTATTGATAAGTTAACCATTCCCTTCAGGAAGTATTGCTGTTACCATTGTCAAGTGCTTATCTGTGTCCTTAAAATTTACTACTGCAGGATATTACTAAAGCTTAGTGGCGAATATGCCGTCGTAATTAGTACTTTTGTAGTCCACGTATTATCATCTGTTTTTTTTGTCCGAAGTTACTGCTTTTGGGCCTAACCAGAGCAGAAAATAGCTTTTGCGACAACGGCTTAAGTACCAATTGCCGGACGTATGGTGTACTAAATGAGAATTTTTAATCCCTTATTTTTAGAGATTTGCCGGTAGGGATAATTCTGTATTACGTGATCACGATAAGGAGCTCATAAACCTTAGTAATATTTAACATTAAGTCACTGATATTTCCGCTTGACTGTGAGCGTGCACTACAGTCATAAGATCGTTGGGCGCCAAATTTATGTTACATCACTTACGTCACTCTCGCTACCTCCCTTAAATATAATCCGGTAGTCGTTGCTGATTTTTTTCTGTCTGTTTATTTTGACACTGCTTCACATTTTGGTCTTGGATATACTAATAAGTGGTAAATTGTTTTGTGCTGAAGGCTTTGAGTATTCTTTATTTACTTTCCTGAACCTATTAAACCTTGGTTTCGGTTGTTTTTTTATTAATTTTAAGTATTGCTGTTACTTGAAATTCTCAAATACTTAAAAATCTAATTTCATAATGGCTTATTGGCGTATCACGGTCAACCGGCTACGGAAGACTGAGCTTCAGTACGAATTATCGTCTCGGGGTTACACTCCTGAAGACAATGTGAACGAATTACGTAGATCCGTTCGAAGTGCTCTTAGCATCGAACGAGAGAAAAGGCTTCCCTCCATCCCTGTAAAAGCAGATTTTGATTCTGAATGTAGGGCCATCGAAGCCGCTATTCAAGAGTTAGAAACCTCACTTTCCCCCTTTGATGGTGATAAGTCCTCAGATACGTTTCGACGTATTAGTGCCTTGTGGATACATCTCAACGACGTTGCGCAAATTTGTCCCCAAAAGACGATGAGCAGAAAATACAACGTCAATTTCTTCTTACGGTAAATAATCTCCGCCGCGACACCCTACTGCTTTTGGGCCTAACCAGAGCAGAAAATAGCTTTTACGACAACAGCTTATGTACCAATTGCCGGACGTATGGTGTACTAAATGAGAATTTTTAATCCCTTATTTTTAGAGATTTGCCGGTAGGGATAATTTTGTATTACGTGATCACGATAGGGAGCTCATAAACTTTAGTAATATTTAACATTAAGTCACTGATATTTCCGCTTGACTGTGAGCGTGCACTACAGTCTTAAGATCGTTTTTTTTTCTTTTTGTGACTTGTAAAACACTCAAAACATACTTAGGAGTTATTTTCTACCTGTTAATAATAAACCGAGCTTTAGTAATATGCTGTGCTTTTTTTGTTACCTATAGGTTGGTAGATAGAAATTCGTGCTGTCATGGTATACAAAGGGTTTCATTGTCAATTCTTGATTATATTAGTCCTACCCACCCATCAATCTACGACTACTGCTAGCCGTCGGTTCTGTCCCCAACGTTTACTTTTCTTCCTGACCCATGGTTTTACCGTAACAAGATGGTAGTATAGCTACAAAGTTGTTTTCAAAATGTTAATTTTTTCACAAACAGAACAAACAATTTTAAAATACACATATAAATATAACATTTTAAATATCGTGATAGGCATTTGAGATGTCATACCCTAGGATTAACTACAGAATTCTAAATTGTTATTTAAATTATTTGGCTAAATGGAAATAATAGAAATCACTGATTTCGTATTAAATCATGTAAAATAACTATCAATGGAACACTGCTGTTGTAAACATTGAACCGTTTTATATCCTTAGTAGGATTTGGAAAACGGTGTCTGATGACAGTTCTATTAACACAAGCAGGCACGCAACAAGGAACATATCCACCACCCATGACGAAGCTACAAAAACATCAAAATCAATACTATTAAAGATATAATTAAAAAAGTTTAAATTATCTAAGGTATAAGTTTAAACCAACAAGCCTTACTAAAAATTTGAAAATTGTTTTCACTGCAATTATAGGAATGGAAATACATATTTAATTAATTTAACAAAAAATACATACCTTTTTACACACAAATACAGTTGAAATAATTACGAAAGCGTAAAAACAACAGACTATATAAAGAAATTTTTATCAAATAAATATAAAACATGTAGCATAGTTTTAGATACCTGTAGCCTGGTGTGGCGTCTAAATTTAGATCATAGATAAAACCACACACTAGATGGGTAACATTTATGGCCGCGATTTTATCACTGATTTAGTTCATACTACGCCCGCGAGATGGTACGTGTAATTTGTAATGCAGAAAACTGTCGGACGATAGATGACATTTCATAGTTAAAACTTTTTGTTTGTTGTGAAATTTGTAGGTTTGTTTAATTATTCTTATTTCTTGAACATTCATTCTGAATATTTAGTGCAGATTAATTTATTGTGTTTCGCGTTTATTGACTTAATTTTTGTATTTAAAAAGGATAACTTCAGTGCAGGTTAGATTAATCTATAGGAGCAATGGTTTTCTTGTACTGTGTGCCTTTGTGTTGTAAAAAAAACTCTGAAACGAAAATGCACCGGTTTCCTACTGATGACATTGTAAGTTTTGTGAAATAATAAAATATAATTGTAAAATTCCTATACAACTTCTGTGTATTATGAGATATTGTACTGATGTTACTGATTATAATTAAGTAATAAAGACTTGAAATGTTGTTATAAAATTACAGAAACCCTTTCAAATTAAAATTTCAGTTTAACAGAACGAATTCGACCTTCTATATGTATACCCAAAATATTGAAGTCTGACCATTGATCATGTTCATGGTTTCTTTTTCTTGAGAAAATAGTATTTATCCAACGTTTTCATTTCTGAAAACGTCTGATAAATGATATTTTCTTTGCACGTGGTTCTTTATTTCATGAAAAAGGATACAATGGTAGAAGCTACATAATTTAAATAATACCGCCACAATAGTTGTTTAAACTACGCCCGCTAGAGGTCGCGACGAACTTTATAAAAAGTTATATTAGGCCGTTTCCCATCTATTGTGGGTGGGTGTTTATCTATGATTTAGATCTAGGGTATCTAAAATTACTTAGGGACCCTAGATTTAAAACAGCGCCATCTGAACGGATTATGTTACCATTAAAATCGTAATAACAATGCTGTAATTAAAGTGACTACATCCTGCTTGTAACAACCCGTGTTTGAAGAATTTGTATTGTATTTATATTTTATAAGTAGCACGTTTAGTGATTATTATTACAAGTTAGATGTTCAGATTACATCCCGAAATAGAAAGAAAGTCGATATACTCGGCGTGGAACCGTATATTATGAATTTGAAAATACGTGTTATATTAATTACCTTCAAGAAAATAAGGCTTTATTAAACATAGAACTTAGCATAGAACATTCAAAATTAACTAAAACTCATGATATTAAAAGTTGCCATAACAATCCTAACGTATTTGATATTTTTTACAAATGTAGCGCAAGCATACTACATTATACTACATTCACCCCACCTAGGAAGTAGTCGTCTTGCCATATCGGGAGACGTCTGTTTCTGGGGCAGCTTCTAGTAATATTCTTTGGAATTGGAAATTCATCTTCCTCGGGTGAGTCAGGGATGTCTGCCGGTGATTCAGAATCTTCCGTTGTAACTTCCCGGTCTCCTTGAGTATCAGGGACTACCTTGTGTGCACTCCGTACAGGTAATGTAGGATTTTGGTCTTCTAGAGTTACCGAACCAGAATCTTGTCTACAGGGGCTAGATGTCTGGTAAATACCGTAGATTCCCTCCACCTGCAAGTTTGACATGCGCGTAATCAGAATTTCATTCAAGCAGCGTTACTTCATCGACCAACGGGTCGTATTTCATATTCCGTACGAACCGTCTTATTAAGACTTTTTCAGGACAGCTTAACCACGCAGGCAGCGATTGTCCATTGGGAGTTCGCCTAAGAAATGTGAAGAAACGTTCATGTGGGGTAGCATTAGTTGCAGTACATAATAACGATCGTATGGAATGGAGAGCGTCGTCTAATACTAGTTCCTATTGGTTGATATTTAAATCCCGTGACCTCAAAGCTAAGCATTCGGTATTCTATATCACTCAATTGTACCTCTCAATCTGTCCATTTCCACAGGGATTATACGGCGTCGTTCTGCCGGTAGCGACTTGGCACGAAGAAAGGTAGTTTTTTAATTCTAGGGACATAAAGCTAACGCCTTGATCACTATGAATGTAAGCCGGCATTCCAAACATAGTAAAAAGTTTACTGAGTTTCTTAATTACTGTTTGTTACTCAAGTCCTCGCAAGGAAACGCAAAAGGGAATCGTGAAAATTCGTCTATCACGGTTAGGATATAACGATTTTTGGTGGATGAAGCTAAGGGGCCTTTGAAGTCTAAATTAAGTCTTTCGAAAGGCAACATAGCGTTTACTAATTTTCCTTCGTTTCTGTAAAATCTTGGTTTTATTTCAGAACAAATTCTGCAAGACGATGTCACATTTCTCACTTCTTCTATAGAATAGGGCATGTTTTTGGTATGTAACCATTGATAAAATCGAGTAATTCCAGGGTGACAAAGCGAGTCGTGCAACATTTTTAGTTTACTGAGGTCCGATGTTGTTGAAGCTGAATATATTCTAGATATCGTGTCAGCTGAAACATTTTCTTTCCCGGTGCGCTACACGATGTCATAGCTAAACCACGCAAGTTCCAGTTTCCATCGCAATATCTTTTCGTTCTTAATTTTTTCATAGTGTTTTATATCGATCATGAATCTGGCCGACTATTGGTCAGTAATAAGAGTGAAATGTCGGCCTAATAATAATTGCCTCCATTTACGCACAGCTTCCACTATTGCATAAGCCTCCTTCTCTATAGAAGAATGATGTTTTTAGCAATTGTTAAGGGGTCTAGAGAAGAACGCTACAGGTTTACCACACTGAGATAAAGTGGCTGCTATGGCTAGGTCCGACGCATCCGTTTCTACGGTAAACGGTAAAGAAGAATTTATGGGAATTGAACTGGCCTTGGTAATTTCCTCTTTTATGTTCTTGTAAGCTTTGATCGCTTCGAAATTAAGTGGAAAAGACTCAATACGAGCCAATGGTAGGATTTTTTTTTGAAAATTGTGGAATCCATCTGGAATAGTGAGCCAACATCCCTACAGCTCTTCTTAGCGATTGACGGTCTTCTGGAAGCGGTAAATCTAGCAATGGTTTGTCTTTCTGGGTCAGGTTTGATAGATTGATATGAAATCAAGTTGCCAAGAAGATTAATACTCATCAATGAGTATTTACTTTTGTCTTCATTTATGGTAAAGCCATACTTCGTTATAGCAGTTTTGAATTGTGCAAGATTTTCATCGCGCTCGTGTACTGTATTGCCACATACAGTAGCATCATCAATGTATGCATATACGCCCTGGAGATTTTCAGTTTCAATCACCCAGTCTAAGGCACGTTGAAATGCTGCTTCTCCATTAGTAACGCCAAATGGAACACGACAAAATTGATGAAGTATACCATTCGCTTCAAACGCCGTATACGGTCTATCCTTTATTGGAATAGGGATTTGATAAAAAGCAGTTTTGAAATTAATTGTGCTGTAGTATTTGTGAGTAGCAACTTTACCAACTATCTCTTCAATTTTGGGAAAAGGGTACGCGTCAAGTTCAGTAAATCGATTAATAGTCGTAGAATAATCGACTACCATACGCTTCTTTCGTCCATTTATGATAAGAACTTGAGCACGCCATGGTGAGTTACTTGGCTCAATAATTCCTTCAGTAGTTAATTTTATAATTTCTTCAGTAATATAAGCAGTGTAGTTATCACAATGTCTTCTTGATTTAGTAGCTATTGGGTGACAGTCTGCTAAAAGAAACTTCTTGCCAATAAAGAACAGTTTTGATGCAATGCTCATGTGTGTTTGCACGTAAGAACTTTAATGTTAGTTTTAGTTTAGATAGGTTAGGCGACTTGTCGCATCTGTGTTAATTTAAGTAGTGTTTCATGCTCCCCAACAAATTTGTGCTGTCGATGATTAGTGTAGTCAAAAACAATGGGGCTACATTTTCCGTTTCCTGGTACTTCGGTAGACGTGTTATCGGTCGAAAAACCAGGTGGCGCCTTACATAAACATTTTGTAGGTTTTAAGTTAGGTTTTATATAGGGTAGTTAGGACTTAGATTTTAAGCTGTTACTGTGCTAACAGACTTTTTCTTTTTTTTAATTTTTTCTTTTGTGGCTTTGTCGCGATTGTTACGTGCCAATCAAATTGGCCCTTAAACATGTCTTAGGATAATTTTGATGTGCGGAAGTTTCGCGCCATAATTTCAAAGGATTCGGGGCGCGTATTTCCGTTACGTCACAGTGCGTTGCGCCAGATCGCGCGACGCGAGTGGAGTAGGGACAAAGTGGTAAGAGGTTTCCGTTGGACGCTTGAACGTGGCTGTTTGCCTTTGATCTTCAAGGAGTGTGGTCGTGTCAGGTATCGTATCGTGCCTTATCTTTACCTATGTAGATTTCCTTGCTTGCTTGTCTTTGTTTGTCGCCCCTTATACCATGTTCCCGTCATTCCCTGCATAGGTAGGTGACAATTTGAGCCGTAGGCGAACCGTACTGCACGACCCTGGATGAAAGAGCCCTATGATTGCCGGAGCTGGTCCAAACGCTTTGGAAGAGCGTCGGGCGTACCATCTTTAATCCCTCCGGGATGGAGCCCTGATGGACTTTAATAGAGGCCTACTTTAGCTCAACCCCGCAGGACGTTTGGATTTCTGATGTAAGTAGTCCATTATCTAATTTGTTCGCTGTATTATCTATTGCCTTATATTTATATAAATTTCCGATTATTGCGCAATATAAATTGTGCATTGGTGACGTCATTGGCAGTTGGGCGCGCAAATCTGTAATAAGGTTAGCGTTCTAACAGCCCACGGAGTCGCTTTTTCATTACGCTTGCGCGATGTATTTATCGACTTTTTAACTGTAATTATCGATTTTTTAATTGTAAGAATTATCGTTTTTTTTTTAAATTGTAAGAGGTTTTGTAAAATTCTCAACTAATGTTAGTTGTGCAAAAGCATTTATTGGAAAACTATTAATCTGGCAAATGTCTAAGTGTTGGGAGATTTTGGTAGCTGCAGGTTTTTTAACCCCCTTGATATATTGCTGAATATCGGTGATTTATTAATTATTTCGAGAATCGTCTTATATAAAAAGCATATGTTTAGATAAGCGAATCCAGTATCTGTAGTATCAATGAGAGCTGTATAAATATTCTGCAACAAACTATATCTAGCGGAAGTTTTTGTTTTCGCTTATCTAAACGTGTGTTGTATATTTTAGTTAAAAAATCGTTATCGAAATAATTTATAAATCATTCATTGAACTGACTCAAGTGACTCTTGCCATATCACTTTCCAAAATACCAAACGTGCTTTTTAATTTAAAATTATTTCGACATCTCGTAGTTGCACAATTGTATCATTTATAAAGATTCCTGGGTATGTTCTGAAACTGTGTTGAAATAATTTTAAATTAAGAAGAAATTTTTAATATTTTTAGAAAGTGTGTTGCGTTTTATTGTAAAGCTTCAGGAATTAAATTTATTAATTTAGAAATTAGGGACTCTATTTTAATATTTGTAAGAGTCCCCCTCTTAATTGAAGTTGTGAAACCCCGGGATTAGTAACGTTCACATGGATCTCGGCGCCAGTTGCTTATCTTTGTAGACACAGACGGAAGTAGGTGGTAGAAGACATTTAAGGTGAGGACCACCAGTTAGTTCGGCAATTCTATTGCAGCGCCACATTTACCTTATCGATAAACTTATCGTACCGTTACCGGACAGCGCTGCCGCGAGTGCTTTCGTTCCCACCCATTTTTACACGAGCGTCTCGCGGTAGTAATGTCGTGGCTGCAATGATAGGTTAGGTTACTGTTAGAAATAGATATTATTATTAAAAAACACAAATCACTTAACACGCATATCAGAACAGTTGTTGCTAAAGCTATTGCAGACTGTTGTGATATGCCTGCTAAGTGATTTGTGTTTTTAATAATAATATCTATTTTTAACAGTAACCTAACCTGTCATTGCAGCCACAGCATTACTGCCATGAGACGCTCGTATTTTTAACTATCCTAAGGTTTCGTCAGGGAAGCCCTGCCAGTAGAAGCAGCGACTAAAACAACTCAACAGGACAAAGTAGAATGGACCGCGCCCCCTGAAATCACCAACATTTAATAATAATCCAGGGTAAGTGTTTGTGATAACTTTAATTCGTTTGCCCGCGGATTTATTAATAGGGTTTAGTGTTATAAGTGTTATACTTCATCCGTCGAATCAAGACTATTACGTCAAAATTAGTAATCCAGGCAGACAAATTAGAAATGCCGATTCATATGAAAAGACATTGTACGTAAACAATACATTTTAAGCATTCTGATTTTTACGATTGGTATTACAATGCACAGTTGCCAAACCTGATCTAATTATGTCATACATTTTCATTAACTGTGTAGTGTAACCGGCCTGAAGGCTGACCCAAACGCCCGTTATAAGTGTTATACTTCATCCGTCGAATCAAGACTATTACGTCAAAATTAGTAATCCAGGCAGACAAATTAGAAATGCCGATTCATATGAAAAGACATTGTACGTAAACAATACATTTTAAGCATTCTGATTTTTACGATTGGTATTACAATGCACAGTTGCCAAACCTGATCTAATTATGTCATACATTTTCATTAACTGTGTAGTGTAACCGGCCTGAAGGCTGACCCAAACGCCCGTTATAAGTGTTATACTTCATCCGTCGAATCAAGACTATTACGTCAAAATTAGTAATCCAGGCAGACAAATTAGAAATGCCGATTCATATGAAAAGACATTGTACGTAAACAATACATTTTAAGCATTCTGATTTTTACGATTGGTATTACAATGCACAGTTGCCAAACCTGATCTAATTATGTCATACATTTTCATTAACTGTGTAGTGTAACCGGCCTGAAGGCTGACCCAAACGCCCTCTATAAACGGCACACCGGGCTCATTGATCTAATCTCTAGTGGCAGTGGCTCGATGACACCTACGTTGTGTTGTTATAATGTAACCCAAATTCACACTGGGATGATGGCGTTAAGGCGGGAAGGTTTGAAATAAAACTACAGCATTTACCTTACTTGACTTTTAATCAAAATAATAACCACTAAATAGGTCATTGGCATGAAAGCATAGTAAAATAACATTCAAAGCAAACAGTGCAGTACTCAACCTGGGCGTTTGGTGAAAGAGCACGGCAGAGAAAACCCCAAACTGCCCTTACACTTCCAACTGCATTTGACACATTCTCGATGAGGACGGGTAACGTACTGTTAGAAGGCACAATTAGGCAACCCGTCAAACACACAAGCGCCGTAAGCACTGTATATTCTCCAGGAACCTAGGATGTTCGAGCACATACCAGAGAATGAATCATTTATTTTAATTCAGGGTATATATATATATAAATATATATATATATATATATATATATATATAAGACCGCTGATAAACTGTAAGAGTTTAGTCTATATCAGAATGTCGAGTATAAATTATATGGTTAAAGTTAAATAGTTAAGCTTTTAGAAGTCCAAGAGTAAATATTAATTTGTATTATATGAAAGTGTATATTGTACCGACAGCTGTACATAAATAGACAAAAGTGTAATAAATAAATAAAAATAGTGTTGGTGTTGTTAACAGACCTATGGTTAAGAATTTAGTTTAAGAAGATATTAGTGCTTGTAAATTCATTAGTGTGATAGTGCTTCACGGTAATTGGACTGAAAACATCTATAAATAAGGCATATACTGTTAATTAGACTTGTGAACAGTGAGTAATAAAGACCATTATTATTACTTGTTTTAAATTAAAGAAACGCGGTAGTAGTAGCCCTCTATAGTACAAGTACCCCGATCACCAACATTGAATTTAACGGGATGTCAACTGTTACCCAAACATACCACACATGACAACTGCAGAAACGTTAGTGTAAATCACCTAGTTTTTTCTGGTAGGTATTGAGGTCGGATAATCAGTACTACCCTGCTAAAGTTTAAGAGGGGGGACACCAGGATGATAAAATCTACCTTGACTCCCAATGTTCCTCCTCGCACGGACATAAAATGTTAGTAATATTCAACAAGGCTTGATTATACGCGCCCACATACATACATTAACAGTTTCCAGCCCGTGTTACAAAAATTCCACAAAAGTTAGCCGACTTCCTATTATTGGCAGGAGTGCAACTACAAGTACATTGACAAGACGACATGAATCGCTGAAATTAACTTATGGTATGATTGCGCATAGTTAAAAAGGCGCTTAGTATTTAATAGACTATCTCCAACATAGTCATAAATGCTAACGCGAAAGGCACGAGATGGTCGATCATACCAGAGGTTCAAATTATTTACATTACAACAATTATCACAAACGTTAGATAATAGTTAATTATATAGGGACATCGGCTACATAATAGGATAAACAAAACAACAAAGATATAATTACGTTTAAACCGAGATATAAGCTATGCAGTGGAATATGTGGTTAATATGCTGAAATAAAACAATTACACATAAAATAAAAATGTCAAATGCATCACAAATATCAAACATTATAAAACATGTAGGCAGTAAATACATGTCAAAACTTTACATCATAAATACAAGCCCAGATTCAGGCGCTAAATGTTTATCTAAATGCATGTTAGTTAAATATATGAAATCTAGTAAGCAAACGTTAAAAATTATTCATTATGATTGCATCGGTTAAAATATACTTTTAAAAATTAAACACATCGTGGCATTACAAGTTATAAATAAAAAAATATACATAACAACGCTGTGGTTAAATTCAATTACGATCTTAAAACCAAAACAAATATAACATAAAAATATAATGCTGTTCATATTCAAACTTGCTTAATAACTTGATTCAATATATCCAAGGGGTGGTGTTGATACAAATTGTTCGTAAAATCACAGTAAGGTTACATCTACTATAGATTCTGCAGTAAGTGCAATGCAATGAAAGTTCGAACTCTGTATTAAATACTAAATAAACATTATTTCAAATAAATAAATATTAGTTTTACTCTGGGTTAGATACTAAATAAACAATTCAGATAAATAAATATTAGTTTTCAGTTGTTAAACCAAATCACACTCATTTATACATAAAACGTTCAATAGAAGCTGCATGAAATTCTAAGCCAAAAGCAACAGGTAACACGTAAATATTTCCTTCAATGATTAAATAACTAACAGTTTTACAATAAATACCAACATCACATTCAAAACAACACTCTGATTACAAGATGTAATCAGATTACCTTAAATAACCACCACATTATAAACTTAAAAACATTACCTTTAATAAAAAACCGTCAAGTGAAATGTTTCAACCATCCATCTTGAAAATCTAAAACAATGTCGTTTAACCCCGGTCGACTCGATCGATCCTCTGTACACATGTGTCCGTTATTCTGACATAACGGAATGCGTTCAGAAACCTGCAAGTGGTTACCGAGCTATTCTAACAAATACTTTCAAATATCGAAATGTACACTATAATATTTCCAATAATTATCAACTAATGAGAAATCGACTTAGAAACACCACGGATCACTACATATTATATCACAATGAATGCCCTAAACATAATTAAAGCAAAATTAAATTAACACCTAATCGTGTTACATAACCTCAAAATTGGGTACAAATTTCTTGTCTTTTACGCATAAATCGCTAAAAACCCGCATTTTTTGTTGATTTGTTATTTTATACGTGTTTGAAAGTATTTACCGCAAGTGAGAAGCCTTTGGCTGAGGTCACGTGATGTATCCCGCGACCGCAAAATATTTCTTCAACGCGGAATTCTTTTCCATCTAAGCTTTTTAACACTTGGCGCTCTCTTACAAACCGCAAAAAGAATCTCGTCTCCTCGACATCCCACCTTTCTTTAGTACGCTTTATTTTTACGTATAACACAAATAAATATATTTGGTTAAAGACTTTAGTTATTTCTTTACGGTGTTTATAACACCTTACCCGTACACACGATTTTTAAGCATCGTAGTTAATACTCCAAACCTAATCGGAAACGGGTGTAGTGTAGTTAATCGGTTGTACTTACAACCGGTGTAAAATGATGTATACACGATCATTTACATCCGTTTTATTTACAACCGAAGTGTTAACAACGGTTGTTAGTGTTCGTGTATACGCAGTAAATGAGAGCTGTATAAAGTAGGTTATCTAACTCGAACGTACTTTAGATTTAGAATAATGGATTATTCTAAACTTATAGTGTGTTTGAATTAGGGAATTCATTTCGCAATAAACTAATCCAGTGGAAGTTCTTGTTCTCGCATATCTAAATGTATGTTTTATATTTGACTTGAAAAAATCGTTATCGAAATAATTTATAAATCACTCATTGAACTGATTTACTTTTACCTTATCACTTTCCAAAATACCAAACGTGCTTTTCAATTTAAAATTATTTCGACATCTAGTAGCTGCACAATTGCATCACTTATAAAGATTCTTGGGTATATTCTGAAACTATCAGGTAATGAAATAATTTTAAATTAAGAAAAAACTTTTAATATTTTGGAAAGTGTGTTACGTTTTATTTTAAAGCTTTCAGGAATTAAATTTAATAATTTAGAAATTAGGGACTTTAATTTAGTATTTGTAAAAATTCCCGTTTAATTAATGCAATTCCGTTGATGTTGTGAAACCCCGGGATAGTTAACGTTCACACGGATCTCGGCGCCAGTTGCTTATCTTTGCAAACACACGCGGAAGTAGGTGGGAGAAGATATTTAAGGTGAGGACCACCAGTTAGTTCGGCAATTCTATCATACCGCCCCATCTACCTTTTCGATAAACTTATCCTACCGTTACCGGACAGTGCTGAGCGATGCTTTCGTTCCCACCCATTTTTACCTATCCTATCGTCTCGTCAGGGAAGCCCTACCGGTAGAAGCAGCGACTAAAACAACTCGACAGGACAAAGCAGAATGGACTGCGCCCCCTGATATCACCAACATTTAATAATAATCCAGAGTAAGTATTTGCAATAACTTTACTTCGTTTGTTTGTCCGCGGATTTATTTATTGGGTTTAGTATTATAAGTGTTATAGTTCATCTGTCGAATCAAGACTATGACGTCAAAAATAGTAATCCAGGCAGACAAATTCTAAATGCCGATTCGTATGAAAAGATATAGTACGTAGAAATTACATTTTAGAACATTCTGATTTTTAGGATTGGTATTACAATGCACTGTTGCCAAGCCTGAACTAATCATCTCTAACTCTTTCATTAACTGTGTAGTGCAACCGACCTGAAGGCCGTCCCAAACGCCCTCTATAAACGGCACACCGGGCTCCATGATCTAACATCTAGTGGCAGTGGTTCGACGACACCTACGTTGTGTTGTTATAATGTAACCCAAATTCACACTGGGAAGATGGCTTTGAAATAAAACTGCAGCATTTACCTAACTTGACTTTTAATCAAAATAATAACCACTAAATAGGTCATTGGCATGAAAGCATAGAAAAATTACATTCAAAGCAAACAGTGCCGTACTCAACCTGGGCGATTGGGGAAAAACACGGCAGAAAAACCCCAAACTGCCCTCACACTTCCAACTGTATCTGGCACATTTTGACAAGGACGGGTAACGTACAAGTACCCAGATAACCAACATTGAACTTACAGGATGTCAACTGTTACCCAGACATTCCACATATGACAACTGAAGAAACGTTAGTGTAAATCAGCTAGTCTTTTCTGGTAGGTACTGAGGTTTGATAACCAATACTACCCAGCTAAAGTTGAAGAGGGGAGACAAGGAAGGTAAAATCTACCTTGACTACCAATGTTCCTCACCGCACGGACGTAAAATGTTAGCAATATTCAACAAGGCTCAACTGCACGCGCCCACATACATGCCTTAACAGCTTCAAGCCCGTGACACAAAATATATTACAAAGGCTATCCGACTTCCTATTATTTGCAAGAGTACAACTACAAGTACATTAACAAAGACGACATGAATCGTTGAAATGAACTTATGGTATGATTACGCATGGTTAAAGAGGTGCTTATTATCGAATAGACTATCTCCAACATAGTCATAAATGCAAACGCGAAAGGCACAAGATGGTCGATCATACCAGAAGTTCAATTTAATTACATCACAACAATTATCGCAAACGTTAAATACTAGATAATTATATAGGAACATCGGCTAGATAATAGGATACACAAAACAACAAACATATAATCACGTTTAAACCAAGATATGAACGGTGCAGTTGTAAATGTGATTAATATGCTAAAATAGAACAATTACACATGATAAAAATGTCAAATGAAACATAAATATATCAAACATTATTAAATATGTTGGTAGCAAAATACATACCCCAATATTCTATAGCACAAATACAAGATCAGATTCAGGCGCTAAATGTTTATATAAATGCATCTTGCTTAAATTTATATATAGGAAATCTAGTAGGCAAACATTAAAAATTATTCATTATGATCGCATCGGTTAAAACATACCTTTTAAAAATTAAAGACACCGTGGCATTACAAGTTACAACTAAAAGAATATATACAACTTTGTGGTGAATTTAAGATCTATCTTAAAAACAAAACAAATATAACATAGAAATTACTACTGTTCATATTCAAACTTGCTTAATAATTTGATTCAATATTGTAGCAATTTTATTTTCTACCTAAATATTTTCATATAATTAATCCCTTAATTTAATAATAAATAATATAATGCATAATAACGCTATTCAGTCCATTAATTAAACATTACCTATTGCCCAATAAAGTATTAGCATTCAAATTTTATAAATGGTATTCAATTTAAATTACATAAAGCAGCTTTACTTATAAATTAACATGGAAATTTATATATAAAGTATTCAGTTTAAATACAAGCATCTTTAAATTAACATGCAGATTGGTTTTTACGCTTTGTTCATGGTGTGGAAAATAAGACGCAGTACTATTA
The DNA here is from genome assembly GCA_036346225.1 of Platerodrilus igneus. Taxonomy (NCBI): domain Eukaryota; kingdom Metazoa; phylum Arthropoda; class Insecta; order Coleoptera; family Lycidae; genus Platerodrilus; species Platerodrilus igneus. The sequence continues at coordinate 3,854,461 of JARFIW010001700.1, forward strand.
TTCGTTCTAAATTGGAGGATTCCGTATTTCAATACTGACGTAAGCTCCCAAGCAGGTATTTTGAGGCAAATTGGAGTTCTGGTATGTACAAAAAATTGTTTTCGTATGTTATTTGAACTATGGACGTAGTAACGAGATAAATTTTGGTTTAATCAAGTTGTGTAAACTTTTAAATAGGTCAAGGACAGACCACAATTATATTTTCAATATTAAGCGGTAGGAATCTGTAACTTTTACTTACCTCATTCTTTTATTAATTCAATGAAACATCAGAAGATGTCATTACGTGTTAGAGAAAGTGAATTCTTATAACTATGAGCACTTAAAAATTAAATTTCTATATTTGATATTTCATGAATACTTATTTGAAATTATCCATTGTAAAATTAAGGTAGATCTACCCTAATTAACTTTTTGTTATAAATAAGCAACTTTATGCTTTGTCAATTTGTTAAATAAAACCACATTTAATGGTATTGGTACTGATTTTATCCAGTGCCTTCTGTAAATAATTTTTCACAATTTAAATTAATCAAGATATAAAGAAAGAAAGATATTTTGTATAAAAGCACATTATTGAATACTACAGGAATAGAATTTTATTTTCGAACAAAAGACTATTCTTTTTATTTAGGATGAATGAAAGATGATTCCAATTGAATTTAAATATTTTTGAGTATGAAGGCACAAACAGTGCTATTCTTTGTTTAATCTGTTCACAGGTGCTGCAGAGGATTACTAAGGTCAAGGTCGAGCCATAAGGTAAGAAACTTCAGAGATTATGTGGTCTTTAATAAATTGTATAGCGGCTATAGGAGAAAGGTTTCCGCATTAGCCTTGTACAAGGGACTTGAGTCAGGTCTTCTCTGTATAGAAAAATACGGTGGCGCCTTATTCTTTATATTAGTGGTAGCAATTCCACCCCGACCCACAGCTCATGTTCCACCCAGAGCATATAGTTCGACTAGCCGCTTTGCCTTTGAGATTTCCTCAACTTTGAGCCATCTTCCATCAGAACTTGCCGTGGGCTCTTTTCAATTATTGGAAATTCTCGTTAAACAAAATCAAAAAATAACGAAAGGCTATAAATAGCGCCCAGCGTGTAGGCCTCGATTGCTGTGCCAATTGTATAAGCACATGGCGTGCAGGCTTCGATTGACTTTGGTTGTTTACACTTGTGATTCGTAAATCATTTACCCTCAGATTAATTTAGTCTATTGATGTTGTTGTTTAATTGAGTTTAATTTGTAATTAGTTAGTTAGTCTATTCCATGATGGCTGAGACGTATCAAGTAGTTTATTTGCATAAAGATGAATTGGATTATGAATTGAGAATTCGAGGAGTTGTTAGCAGCAGACCGATGCAGGATAAGAGGAAAATGTTAGGCCGATTATTAGCCAAAGAAACAACAGTACCTGGTCGTTTAATTGATCCTTCCACATATGTCTTAGAATATTCAGATGAACGAGATGAGATTGAGGCTTCGATAGAATCAGTAAGAAATGTTTTATTAGAATTTGAAGGTGAATTAGCAGACCCTACATTTAAGAGGATACAGTCGAGATTAATACATCTTGATGGTCGTGTTAGGAGAATGAAAATCCCTTTAGATAATTCAGACGAAGTTACTTTATTTAAGAATGAATCGTTAGCAACTATTCTTACCATGGAGGCAGAGCTACATGAAAAGCTTAAGAAGAATGAAGATGTAAGTGCATATGGTGAATTTTCTATGAGAGAAACCATTCCAGCTGTTGTCAGTGCTCCTATTCATACTGTTTCATATTTAGTACCCCCTATTCCAATTGGTTCGTGGTCAGTAAAATTTTCTGGAGATCCAAAACAGGTTCATCAATTTTTAGACAGAGTAGCTGAGTTAGCACACTCGCGTAAAGTATCTGAAGAAGATTTATTTAATGCTTCTGTAGAATTGTTCACAGGAAACGGTTTAGAATGGTATCGTTGTGTTAGAAATTCTTTAACAAATTGGAGTTCTTTGGTTATTCGATTAAAGGAAGATTTCTTACCATCACACTCAGAGGACGAGATATGGGAAAAATTAGGTCGCGTCATCAACATAAAGGAGAATCTGTAGTCATATATATAGCTCATATGGAGAATTTGTTTAGTAGGTTACCACAATCACCTGCGGAATGTACAAAAGTTAGAATGGTAAAAAAAGAATCTATTACCTGATTTTATTTGTCAATTAGCTCTAACGGAAATTGATAGTATGTCAACATTAATAAAGTTGTGTAAGAAATTGGAAGAAGCTTATCGAAGGATGACGTTGGTACAAATTGCTCGTAAAATCACAGTAAGGGTACATTTACTATTGATTCTGCAATAAGTACAATGCAATTGAAGATACAACCCTGTATTAAATACAATACTAAATAAACATTATTTCAAATAAACAAATATTAGTTTTACTCTGATTTAGATACTACATAAAAACTTCAGATAAATAAATATTAGTTTCCAGTTGTTAAAACAAACCACGCTCATTTATACATAAAACAGCCGGCATCAAATTTTAAGCCAAAAGCAACAGGTAACACATAAATATTTCCTTCAATGATTAAATAACTAACGGTTTAACAATAAATACCAACATCACATTCAAAACAACACTCTGATTACACGATGTAATCAGATTACCTTAAATAACCACCACATTATAAACTTAAATACATAACCTTTAATAAAAAAAAAACGACAAGTGAAATGTTTCAATCATCCATCTTGACATCTTCAAACAAAGTCGTTTAACCTTGTCGACTCGATCAACAGTTTCTACACATGCGCTCCCTGATACTGTAAGTTCTGACGTCACGGAATGCGTTCAGAAGCCTGCAAGTAGTTACTGAGCTACTCTAACAAATACCTTCGATTATCGAAATGTACAACATAATATTTGTAATAATTTTCAACCAATGAGAAATCGACTTAGAAACCCTACGAATCACTACAACTGCAGCAATATTTTTATTTGACCAAGTACTGTGATGCTGTATTGGTATTGCCGTATTGCTAAAAACAGAACCAGTTTTTAATAGCTTTAGCTAAATTCAGAAATGTTAACCTTGTAGGTGTCTTCACGTTGTCCTAATATTGTACGAACTTTTTTTAATGTAACTATAATTGATATAAGGCAGAAGTAATACAGTTCCAAAATTGACATAAATTATTTCAATAACCACCTTTTCAAACTGAATATAAGGCATATGTTTATTTAAGCCAAACAGCGAAACCAGAATTTGTAGTATCAATGTGAGATGTGTAAAGTGGGTTGCTAGTTCAAACATACTATAGGTTTAGCATAATCGAAAATGGTGACAACCTGATATTTAATTATTTAAAGAAGAAACAAACAAATGAACGTATCAATATGGTATTGAACATTTGTGTTATATAAATAAGCTGCATTGCGACATTTCTGGCATTTCATTTAGCACCTAGTATACCGTTAGATCTAGTTAATAACAATTAAACAGTAGCACTTTGTTATACCTTTAATTAGTAAAATTTAAATTTGTACTAACTAGCTAAACAAAATAAGTCAATTTATTTATAATATCATAATCACAGAACATAACAATATAATAATATTAAAAGAAACATTAATAAATGCATAATATCTAACTGTACTTAAAAGGTACAATCATATAATCTGATTATAACAAATAAAAATATCTATAAAAATAAAGAAACATTTATTTAAATATTATTAACATTTGGAAGAAGAATGTTATAATAATACCTTACACAGTTACATACAAGAAAGCTCTAAAAAAGTATTATTTTTTACTTACATATCTAATATTGCAAAACATGTTTATTATACTGTAACTATTTTTAACAAAATAATAGAATGGGGTCATATTTTTATAAAACGATTAAAGAAAAACTCAATTGCATCGTCATGATGTCTACTGTATGAAAGTTGTAAAAAATCGAAAACAATAATCCTTTATCAACATAATATTATATAAAACATGTAAGCTTACACCCTTAAACCACTTAAAATAATTGCTTATCTTTTTGTTGGTAGGGTCAACTGTTAGTGTTTAATGCACGGATTGTTTTTGTCTTGCTATAAAATTTGAATAAAAAATCTTTGTACAATTTTAGTTAATTTTATATAATTGTTATTGTTGCAGGCTGACTAAAGAAGTCAAGAAAAGCACAGATTACTTGAACACACATTTTTAAAATACTGTTAGGGTTAAAAAGCGCCTCACAGTATTTTAGTGAATAATTAATTTTAGGGGATTTTTGTGTGATTAATTTAGGTATATTATACATATTTGTGTAATATAGTTTTAGAAATTAGAAGATTACGTATATTAAATGTGGTCTTAGTGTTCTCCGGCAATGTTTTAGAGGGAACAGCCTTTTGTTATAATCTAATTTTGTGATAGACGGTTCTCACGTATCGTGGAACGGACATTACGTTTTCCGACCAATCAGGATGCGTACGAACCAGTAGCGGTGGTGTTGGAAAAGCAGCCGCAATGATTTCATTTTGACATCACTTGCTTATCTTTAATTACTTGTACGAAAAGTGCATTATAGACAATGTAAAGTTATACCTGTCGATTTCTTTACCTAAGTCCGTTAGCATACCTATATCTTGTGTTCCTGTATATGTTGTAGAGGAAGCAACAAACTTCACTACGGACATCCGAGCTGGAAGCGGCAATCTGCACGCACGCGTATAAACTGAGATGACTATCGTATGCGATACCCAGTGGGCCAATATGCATTAAACTAGAAGGTAAGCAATTTGAAACGTAAACTAAGTTTTCTCATTTGTAAATTCTGTGTAATATATTGCGCCCTTGTGTAGGCACGCGAGTAACTAAAATCGTACTTTTACCTTTGTAACAAATACTAGCACAAATATTGTGCCCTTATACCGAGTAAATCTACTCTCCTACTAAAAAGTTAAGCCATATTTTAATTCTTCTATATTTGTGTACAACTCTTTATCTTTTACCAACCCGAACTAATTTCTAGGTACAATTGGTCATGTAAAATGTGCAGTTATACCCTATTCACGTTAAATATGGATTACGTCATAATTCAAATAAATGCTGCGTTGTCATAGTTAATGTTATTTTATGATCAGAGTAACCATTTCTTGTGCACGCGAATCTAAATGTTTAGGCATTCTAAATGTCAAATACTCCAAACTTGCAATGTATAGTGTTTTAGCACTGAAAAAAACTGTTCTATTTAGCAAATATAAAGCACAAACGATTTACTACAAAACTAAACTATGACAATAAAATGAGAAATGTTAAAGTAATAGAAGTAAAAAATGTTGCAACACCGAACAGAACTGCAAACTGCTAAACACTAAATTGTAACATCATTAAACCTACGTTTTTAGTTACGTTCACATTTTACAATCGCTAGCACTTTATTACTGTTTATGACGTCATCCCATCTTTAACGTGAATAGGGTATATTAATATTATCCTATAAAATTATGCAGTAAACGTGGAATAAGATTTTGTTGTGGAAATTTTTAATTTGAATCTTTTATTTGATAGATAAGCATTTCCCACTCTTTTAAGATTTGAATTTCAACTTATCTTCGTGAAAAGTTCGAGCTGCTTTCTTTACAGAAATTAAAATTAAGCGACTAAAAGTTCTTCTAAATTTCTCAGGAGAGGTCTTCGTCTGCAACTAGCTATTGACTTCCAAAAAGAATAAACAATTTTATATGTTCTGAATATCTAATACAACTTTTTGAGAATTCTCTTTGTTTTTAAAGAAGTAAAGAAATAAATAACAGTGAAATTTTTAATATGCATGTTCCATGTCGTAATTATCCCAAATATAGGAAAGCGTTTTTAAATTTTTAGTAAAGCTGCAGAGACACACGTATAATTATAATACAAAGTAATCTCCAGACAAGAAAATAATGTCATTACAATGTAATAAAACGCTAATTTAGTAAAATTCTCAAGTATTAAGTTACAAATAATTTAATCATACACAATTCAATGAAAAAATATTTTAGTGTATGCTGAAGCCAAGAGGTCACGCTAAACACGTGACGCTAACATAAGCAAACTATATGAAATCACGCATTTTTCAAGTAATTCATTCCATAAGCTCGATAGGAAAACTGTATCTTGGTATAATTTCTTGAACGTATAAAAGTGGAAAGAAAAGACGAGAGTTAGATAGTCGACGGAAAACAATTAATTAATTATTCGCGAGCCATAGACGAGAGAACATGTGAGGTGACTATTGAGAGGATACTCGAGTATATTCCTTTGAATATAAATTAGCAAACGGGAGTCAAACATGATGAGATCCGCGGATTTTCGACAGAACCAAATAACCAAATAACATGTGAGGTGACTATTGAGAGAATACTCGAGCATATCCCTTTGACTATAAATTAGCAAACGGGAGTCAAACATGACGAGATCCGCGGATTTTCGACAGAACCAAATAACATCAATAGAGATGGGACGGATTGATTCCAAAGCAAACAACATTTGGAAACAATAAACCCGATCGAAGTTTTATTTAATCTTGGCTCCATGAAATTTTTTATCCACAATAAAACTTTAAAGTTTAGTAGTTAAATAGGAATTTCTCTTATCGTTTTGTTAGTGATATCTACGCATGTCGCTTGTTTGAATAAATATTAATGAAATTATATAACGCCTACCAGTAGTCTAAAATAGAATGTAAATTTTATTAGGGGGAATACATTTGAACATTGCAAGTTTAATTGAAATTTTGAGACGTGTTGTAAATTATTCCAGTAGGATCTTCAGAGTTTAAGCTAATTGAATACAAAGAATGTTAATTTTATAAGAGATATGCAATCTGGACATTGCAACTTTAATTGAAAATTTGAGATGTGTTTTAAGCTGTTATAATCGGATCATCAAAATTATGACTAATTGAATATGAATTGATTTATGCAATTTCACAATTCCACGTATGTACTTGTTTATAAGAATATTGCTATGTCGCTAGTATTTAAATTGATTTAGGTAACTTTAAAATTTTGTACGTATACTTGTTAACAAGAATAATACAATGATGCTGTATTAAAATAGATGTAGGTGACGCAGGAGCTGAAAGCAGTGTTTTCTTTGTTTAAATGTATAGTGTAGCATTTTGTAAAAAGACTTCATTCCATCACAAAGCCAAAGTAATTAGAATATCCAGCAATACGCGTCCTTTGTAAGATTATCACTAGGCTAGACTAGACGACCCGGCGCCCATAATTTAAGACAAGGTAGAAAACCTTTCAAGGTGTTATTTGTAACGTTGTATATGTGTAATATCTCTAGACAAGATTGATAAAACTTTGATAATCTTCAACAGCTTTGACAAAGATATGCGTTCACTTATGAAGTAGAAATAGATAGTTGTTTACCATTGTTAGACATGTTAGCCATACGCTATCAAGAAAACTGTCTTATATTTGTTTGCTAGACAAAATATACTCATTCAGGTCAATACATCAATTATCATTAACTTTTCGGTGCAAAGTAAACACAATTTTACCTTTAAAATGTAACGCGATGGAGTTTTTTGAACAAAATGTGAGATAGTAAGATTGTACCCTGTATGGATGAATTTTAGTAATATTTGAAGTTAATTAAACGTAATATTTCAATTCTCTTGTTTCTGGAAATTTAATTCAAATCATGACAAATAAATATTACTCGAAAATGATAAAATTGTTTTCTTTACAATAAATTGGACACCTAATAAATAGGATAAAGAATTAGACATTCACGTCGCGACCAGTCTAGGCATTTAAAATCACAAAATATATAATATCTACGTGAATATGATTGGAATAGATGATGTGTTTCACGATGAAAATGCGAGAGAAATCGCAAAAGTGAAAATTTCATAAACATAAGTAAACTATGACTAAGGACGATAATAAAACAAAAAGATGTTGAAATGCAGAAAAAACGTGCAAAAATAAGATTATATGAGGAGACATGTTGCGTCACATGTCTAGATGACAACGGCGTGTGAAAATACCCGCATACAATAATAGTGAATCGAAATCTATCACAAAGAAAGGACGTGACCAGCTTAATAATGTGAAGAGGGGAATTAATAAAAGTAAAACCAATAGGAATAAAAGTTGCCGGGCAGTAAGAAAGCTCAAGTATGTAGATAATAAGTTATTCGAGCAGCGCCGAAATGACCCGTTGAACTTTGCCGGCGGTTAAAGCCTGGAAGATTACAGTCAAATGTATCAATAAATTAACATTCGTGTTGATCGGAGGTAATACCGGTTAAATGTAGATAAGAAAAAAGCAATGAAATTTTGCCCGACAAAAATTTTGAATTTTGTTTGTTGTTAAGTAAGCTGATGTGACCTAGAATTTGTAAGGGTAGACAGTAGACCATGCAGAAAAGTACACATTTGCATTCTTGGCTAATTTGATGCGTCACCACGCCCCTTTAGAGCAACAATTGAAATAGTAACGTAACGTCAGTTCTGCAAGTAACAACCCATTACAGTTATTTGCAAATCTATATTTAAAATACTATTTATTATGCTGTAGTTATGCGCTATGTATCTACTTAGTATTTAAGAATACGGTATTAGTTGAGAAATTTTATAACTCTGTATCTTACATAGTTTTTAATATAATTTGAATGATATTTGTCGTAAATAAATAAATACACAAAAAATTTATAACTGGTTGATGTTTACGACCAACGACTAATAAATAGTTAAATATCTGAAACATTTATGCCATTAATATAATACTTTCAGACTACAAAAAATAAAATATAACTTGAACTTTGGTAAAAGTTATTAAATAACTTGAATATATATATATATATATATATATATATATATATATATATATATATACATACATATCAAACATATAATGATGCAAAATTTAGTATTTAATGATATTTTCAACACCATCAGTTTGTAAATAATTCATAAATCGCATCCTCGACTAAAGTTATCATCATTAAAATTCAATTAATTAGGTTAACAGCTTGGTAATATTTTAGCATTGTTGGTTTCTAATATCTCCTCATTTTTATTTCTGATTTAAATTTCTATCAGTAGAAACCAATATATCAGGTTAAGGAAATTAATGTTGTGATGTTAGAGTTTAGTCATCCTCTCAGCATTATCAGTTTGTAAATTTTGCATAAATCGAAATTTTTAAAGCAAGTTTGCACTATTTAAACCATTTATTATGATAAAGATATTTATTACACAAGAAACGCTCAGAATTCAATTGCAATAATTTTGATGCAATACAAAAACAACAAGCTTTATAGTTGTACAAAATAGCTTGTTTTCATGTTATTCCGTATTTAGTATAATACATAGAGCATTTAACCTTGACATCCAAGGCAAAAGCTCAAACACTTTACAGTTTCAGGTCATGTGTAATCTTGTTATCCTAATATGAAGCTAATAATGGTGAAATTTATGAGAGACTGTATTCAACATTAGGCTTTAAAAGATTTATTAGATTTCCTTACTTGTTTTGTAATTTGAAATACATATATGGTGGGAAAAGTTTCAATGCAATAGATATTCAACATATACCACATTTACAAATTCTAGAAATAGGGACACAAAACATCTAAAAGAGAATTTTGTCTTATACATTACAAGTAAAAATAGACTATACAGCACTCTAGGCTACATAAAAAGTTAATAAAGTTTGTCAAAATTAAATCGAGTTAAATATTTGCAAAGTGATGTTAGAAAGTTTTCAACATTATTACTTGAAGCTGTTCAATTAAACGTATGGGTAAAAATTTATTTTATACAAAGTTTATTAAGTTTTAGTTCTACTTCTGGGTTAGTACCATTTCTGGCTTAGTACTATTTTTGGTTTTGGTTTAAGTCGAATTCGATTCTACTTCATGTCTAATTTACAATTTTAAAATTTTATCTATAAAAGGAAGATGGTATTGATATCAAGATACTATTTGGATGCCGAACATAATTCAAATTAAAGCTTCATATTTGGTGGGCAAGGCGTATCAAGGACATTACATGTGATTTTCCAATGCTCCACCCGAAGGTACTACATTGGCCAGGAAGCGAGTTTTTTTTACCTGGAAAATTTTAAATTTTTGCCGAATCCTTGCTGTTCCAAGCAAGGTAGGGATCTTTAACGTGCGTGACAACACTCACACACGGGACCTCCATTTTACCTCTCATCCGAACGAGGGTGTATTTTTGCGAAAAATGCTCGCCTAACATTTTTCAAGCGGACCGTGTCGGGATTCGAACCCGGGACCTAGGGCGTAGTAGTCACACACATACCACTACGCCACGGAGCCGCCTCGTATCAAGGACAACAGCTGATTACAGCACGAACATCAAATAAAGCTCAAAGATTTATTCTATTTCATATTTCGGTAACATTTATAATTTATTGTGGGACTTTTAAATTTATCAAAGAATTTTGAATATTAGGTGTTATATGAAGTGTTTGGGTAAACCTATTGATATTAGTTAATAAGTAATCTTATGTGCACAAACAATGCTCCAGTACTTTGACGAAGGTATTCAACCGAAGCAAATTACAAGTCACAGTGTAAAGAAGACCGGTTTTCTTTCTTTCAAATTTATAAAACATAGAATCGGGAGGTTACTAAACTATTTAGTGATTTATTTAACGTATACGTAATTCATTCTTTTGCACATATTTGACGCCCATTAAAAAGTTTCTAGTTACGTATTTAGATTTTCACCTACGGATAAACGACCTGAAGATAGTATATATTTGCTGGAAGATTTAAGTTTCAGATCTACCGATTGAGAGCTAGCAATAAAAGAATTACAACTGTAAGATTTTATTTTAGAGCTGTTGTTTGTTTCCATTCGTTAAGTGGTGACATAGCAGTATTTGTGTATATATAATGTATATATATATATATATATATATATATATATACATACATATACATTTAATTCTGACGACAGCGAAGACGTCAACGACGCCGACGGCGACGACGACGACGACGACGACGACGACGACGACGACGAGGCCGATAAAGTTGGAAAAAGTTTGGAAGAATTGAAAAAGAATATTAAAGATTATAAACGGGGCGTTAGATATCATTATTGTCTTATAAAAAATTTAGCCTCACTTGTGAGAGGCCAATTAACTAAACATACGGGCCACTTTTACGTATGCGATAGATGTCTCTCCTATTTCTATGATCGCAAACGTCTCGATGCCCACGAGCAAGTATGCGAAAAACTTAACGAGTGTCGTGTTAATTTACCCGCCGAAAAAAACCAATATTTACAATTTAAAGATTTTAGGTATAAAATACCTGTGCCAATGGTGGTTTATTCCGACATAGAATGCCTTATTAAAAAAACCGATCAAGCTTCCGAATCAGAACGCACTTTCAAATACCAGGAACATATTTCGTTTTCAATAGGATATTATTTTTATTGTGGATATGACGAATCTCTTTCATATTACAATTTATACACAGGAACAGACTGCATTTCTTGTGCAGCAATTAAAACATATTGCCATATGTAATGGTAGCGCATTTTTTAAAAATGAGCCTGCTACGTCCTCTATAGATGTCTCGACGGCAAAAACGTGCTTTATTTGCGAAGTCAATTTCTTGCCGGACGACGAAAAGGTTATCAATCACGATCACATGAATGGTTCTGTAAGAGGTGTTGCGCATAGCAGTTGTAATTTAAATTTTAGGTTACTGCCAATTATTCCCGTAGTCTATCATAATTTGAGCAATTATGACGCTCATTTTATTATTAAAGAGCTTGCTAACGCTTTCGAAGGTCCCATGAGTATAATACCCTTGAATAATGAAAAATACATAACATTCTCTAAAAAATACAACGACGCAAATGTGACGTTCAGATTTATAGATTCCTTTCGCTTCATTGCAATATCATTGGAAAGATTAGCATGCGAGTTGTCTTTCGATGACTTTAAAGTTCTAAAAAAGGAATTTAGTTCACTAAAATCGGATCGCATTAAATTGGTAATGCGCAAGGGTATTTTTCCCTACGAGTATTTGGATGAGATTTTGAAATTAAGCGAAGAAAATCTTCCTCCTATAGAATGTTTTTATAGCAATCTTAATGAATCACATATTAAAGAATCGGAATATATTCATGCGCAAACCGCATGGAGCACTTTTAAATGCAAAAATTTAGGCGACTACGCGGACCTATATTTAAAATGCGACATTCGTTTACTTTGCGATATATTCCAAGACTTTAGAAAAAATTGTCTTGAAACATACAAATTGGATCCCTTAAATTTTGTGACTTTGGCGAGCTACTCGTGGTCTAGCATGTTATTATATACTAAAATCAGGCTAGAACTAATTTGTGACGTCATGTTTTTAATGATCGAAAGAGGCATTGGGGGGCCTTACTCAAGTCGTAAAACGATATGTAGAATGCAATAATAAATATTATCCCAAAACGCATGATCCATCCAAGCCGAATAAATTTTTATTTTACGGAGATATTAATAATCTCTATGGTCATGCCGAATCTTGCTATTTGCCTTACGGGGATTTCAAATGGCTAACGCCTGAAGAAATATTAAAATTTAATGTTACAACGGTGAGCATTACGAACGATAAAGGTTATATTATTGAATGCGACTTGGAATTTCCTACGGACATTCACGACGCTCAGAAAGAGTTGCCGATGTGTCCAGAACAGGGCACGCCTCCGGGGTCGAAATTTTCAAAATTAATGTGTACTCTCACGAAAAAGTGCAACTACATTGTGCATTACAGAAACTCCAGGTTTATTTATCTGCGGGCGTAGTTATGACGCGCGTTCATAAGGTTTTAGAATTCGGTCAGTCTCCTTGGTTGAGACCGTTTGTCGAATTAAATACAAGAATGCGCACGGAGGCTAAAACGGAATTTGCACAAAATCTGTATAAATTTGCAAACAATTCCATTTTTGGTAAAACAATGGAGAATGTTAGGAAAAGACGTGTCATAAAATTAGTAACTCATTGGAGCGGTCGGTATGGTGCTCTATCTTTAATTTCCAAACCAAATTTCCATTCGGCAACGATTTTTGACAAAAATCTGGTCGCGATTGAATTGAGCAAAACAGAGATAGAGTTCAACAAACCTATCTACATAGGTATGGCCATCTTAGAATTATCAAAAATTGAATTATATAATTTTCACTACAATTTCATGAAGGCAAAATTTGCAAATAATTGCGAATTATGCTACATGGACACCGACAGCCTTTTGTATAGTGTGACGTGCAATGATTTCTATGAAGAGCGTATAAAGACGAATCTAGAAAAATTTGATACGAGCGCTTATGATCCCGATAACATCTATAAAATTCCTTTAATTACTAAAAAAGTCATTGGTCTTATGAAAGACGAAACTAGAGGTCGTATTTTAACGCACTTTGTAGGCCTTCGATCGAAAATGTACTCTTTAAAAATAGAAGGCTGTGAGATAATAAAGAAGGCTAAGGGTGTTAAAAAGTACATTATCGATCAGCAAATCTGTTTCGTTCACTACCTCGATACATTACGAAATAAAGTAGTTATAGAGCGAGACCAAAATAGCATACGATCATATTTGCATAAGGTATATTCCATACGTCAGACGAAAATTGCTTTAAGTTATCAAGATGATAAAAGATACATTTTATCTAACGGAATAGATACTTTACCTCATGGGCATTATCTAATAAAGGACCTTTGAATAAAACCATATTTTATTTTGTGAATTGCATGTTTATTATAAAAAATAATTAAAATCTTGTAACGAGAAAGAAATTGCATTGTCTTTTTGTATTTTTATATTATAAAAACGGCATTGTATTTTTTAATTTTTTATATTATGTATAAAATTAATTTAAAAATATATTTTAAGTGCTGCATACCTACGCATTGCTGTTGTAGAGTCACTCTTTCTTAAATTGTAATCAAGAAAAAACTCCATTGTATTTTGTTATTTTTTATATTTATTATAAAAATTAATTAAAATATTGTAATAAGACAAGATAAAAACTGCATTGTATTTTTTTAATTTTTTATATTATGTATAAAATGAATTAAAAGAATACATTTTAAGTGCTGCTGCATGTCAACTTATTGCAGTTGTAGCGTCTCTCTTTCTTATTTTTACAAGATCGCAAAAAAATGCATAATAAAAAAATCAACAAAAAAAGAAACAAATTGTTTTATTTTTAAAATATAACATATTTATATAATAAAAAATATAAAAAAAAACAAATGTTTTATTTTTAAATGTAACAATCTATATAAGATCAGCTTTTTGAATCCAGGAAGGCTCTTGGAAGCCCAACCATTTGACGAGAATTTTCGTTCCTTTTCGCCTTAGTATTTTCTCGATAAGGTAAATATTTGGAACTCTGGTTTTCTGCAGCCCAGCTTCATAAAACTGTCCCAATACTGGATCGCCATGCATGTCGACGAGTAAATAAGTAGTCGAATTTGCTCGAAACACTTTGCATATTTTAAACGTTTTCTCGCTCCAGTTTGCATTGTAGCCCTTAGAAAAATACTTCTATATTTTGATATGCGTACAAAGTCGCCCACAGCATAACGAGGTTTTCTAGTCGCCAGTTTTAATTTATAGTAAACTTTCAGAAGCGTTTTCGCGGTCACATTTTTGGGCTTTCTTTTAGTGGTGGAATGCGTCGTATCGTTGTATTTCGATACAATCGAATCAATTATATCAATCCACTTCCATTTGCCTCTCAGACTAAAAGCTTTATACAGTTTGTTTTTTATCGTTCTGATTGAACGTTCTATGATAGCGGCTTTGATTGTTATATATGTGGAATAATGATTAATATCGCCATATTCCTTCATCAGCCGTGCAAATTGGCCGTTATAAAATTCTGTACCATTATCTGTTTGCAGATTTTTCGGTAAAGGCGGCCGCGATCTTTTAATTTCATCTAAAATCTCGCGCATCGCAGATGTGACTTCATAGCCATTCTTGGATTTAAGCGGTCTCGTCCATAAATATTTCGAATAGCAATCGATCACGAGTAGAATATACTTATGCCCTTTATTATATTTCGAATATGGAATAAATTCAGCAATTGGAATAAGTCGTGATAAGATTTGATGATCGTTCTTCGACGTGGAAAATATATTCTAACCCCTCTGTGCAGTTCATCCACTAGTATTTCCTTATCGTTATATTTCTTAGACATTTTTAAGGTTTGACATGAGTATGAGAGTTAGACGACGAGGCTTTATCTTGCTCCAATAACACGTGCAGGTGTCTTATAACGTCGGTATTAATTTTGTGAAATTGTAAATCGTCTCCAGCAGACGTCTTGACCCCGTCTAATTTTAAGTGGTTGAAAATCAGGAAGTTCGTGTTTAAAACAACTTCGTTCAACACTTGAACGACCGATTGCAATACATCTCAAGTGATCACGTTATCACGGTGAATGGCGACACCTTCGATAAGATATTGTATTTTCGCATCCACATAGAACTTAGAAACGGCATCGTGCTTATCTTCGGCCTCGCCTATGTTGACAATTCTCAAGCCTCGAGAGTCGAAGTTCTTGGCCTTACCGTCGTCGATCGTGGATAGTTTCATAAAATTTGGCGCTTTTTCTGACAACGTCGAGTCCACGTATCTCTTGTTAACGGCATCGTCGAGCTCTGCGGGTTCGTGCAAATTTACAATGGATCGCGACTTGGCGTCAAATTTAAGTTTCTTATTAGCATGTGTTTTTTCCGAAGATGAAGCGGTCAAACATATTTCCAATGCTTTGCATATGCAATGTGTTGTAATCAGATGCCACAGTTGTATCGAAAAGTGCACGCAATTTTAATGAAATGTCGTAAAACTAAAGTATTTCGTAATTGGGTTCGAATATTAAAATCACACATTCACAACACCGAATCGATTTTAAGAACGGGGAAACAAACTTTTTCGCTCTCGGCTAGTTATCTGAACCTATTCGAAAATCTTCTATGCCATATGAAAAGATATAAAATGCTATTTAAAAATCTATTAAAAAACTACTGCGGCAGAATGTTCCTAAACAATGGATGTGTTCTCGGAGCACGCCGCAACATCCTGAGTTGGTTTGGAAGCCAATCATGTCTGCGTTTAAATCGAGAATTCAAACAGCTCAAATTATTAATGTTGCACATAAAGATCTTAATTTATTTATCGAAGATTGTAAAAAACTAATTTTATCCAAATTGTATACGATTTTAAAGAAGATCCGCATACGATGCACCTTATGCTGGCCGGTAAGACTTCTCCGTGCTTTTTGGGCGTTCCAAAATAGGAATAAGGATCATCCTGTTCGACCGTTAGATCCATATTTGCAACCGGTAGAGATTGTTTCTGTTTAATAACCTTCATGTCTATTATTCGCTAATATGACGCGTAACGATTTCCGTAAACGGATCGTATTCGAATATAGAGTCGTGCAAAATTAAGCAGTATGCTTTAGTGGTTTGATCAAAAATGTTGCTGGATTCGATTTCGAGACGTATATCAACGGCCGAATTTTTAATAGATTCTTCTTGACGACTGCAATCGACCACGAACACGGGGCAATTGCCAAACTGCTGATAGTCGTTCAAACAACGCAGAGCGTAGCTCAAATTGCTCGCGCCTGCATTATAGTTTTCAGGAAATTTCGAAGAGTGCATGAACGGGGCCGAATAATCGTTATTGGCAAAGTCTGAATTCATATGTTGAAGTGGAATTTCTTGAGAATTAAGGTATAGTTTTAAATTTGTCAGATTGCAGTGATCGAAGTGGGCTGCCGATTGCTTCGCATTATCATACTTGCCATGCTGAAGAGTAAATAGAATCCATCCAGGTTTTTCTAATTCGTTCGAATTCTTAATACGCCCAACATGAATTTTCGAAGACGGAAAGGACGGCAACTCGTGAAGCTCCCAGCGACGAAAGTAAGCCACAATTCTGGGATTTTTATGCAAATGATGGAACAAATTTAATTTCGATTCATCGCTAAGCTTTAAATGCGGAACCTCCCACGATATTTTAGTAATTTTAAATGTTATCTCGTTTTCGTTGCTCTTGTAACAATTGACGTCGCTCTTGGTTCTAATTAAAACAAGCTCTTGAGGCATGTTTACGACAGCTTGCTTATAATCTTCACAAAATCCATAAATATGCTTTAGAGGCACATTGCACGAGAAGCGTTCGTTCTTAAAAATGTCGGCATTTGTATCTCCTCGAGAAACCCAGGTGCTATTGCACAAACCGTTGAATTTTTTGTGATACGAAGCGAGACCCTTCATCGTGCACGTTATACCAGGTTGCTTACAAACGTCAACCACATGCGTGCTCCCCATTTTGTACTGTATTTCATCGAACAAGAATAATATTGCGTTGTTCGTTATCGTATACGGTTTACCTTCGGTTTTCACCGAAAACGTTTAATATTAATGTAACTGTTGTAGGTTGCGGTTATAGCATCGGAATTTTGGATTTCTATAATCACTCTATCGCTGTGGTCTGTGTTTCGCGTGAAGGGTAAATACGAATAATAATCTTCCTTCAAAATTGTCTCTTCGTAGCGAGGCCTTTTAAATATGTCTAATTTGGCAACCTCGTCGAAACGTAATTTCTTCAAAGGAGTACTAATCACCGAGGAGATGTGATCTGCGACCATTTTCGTGCTACTACCAAAATCTCCACGTATTTTACCGCCACGTTTAGCCATTTCTAGTACTTTTTTTCTTTCTAGTATTCAAAAGCTTGTAGCCAAGCGCTTTTAAAAAACTTGCGTCTGCGCGACTAAGAACGGGTTTCTTCTTTTTAATATGATGTCGCTTTTTCACACCTCTTCCACTTTTTATTTCGTTATGGCCTAACGATGATTGCGTCTGACTGCAGATTTCGAGAACGTTTTTTGCGTTTTATATAGGTTTGTTTTTGAGGAAGAAGAAGAAGAAGAAGACTTCGGCAGCAACTACGATAACAATGCCCAACGAGCGGATTTTTTCTTAGGTCTATTGACGGCTGCGACTAACGTTGAGCATGCGTCGTGACGTTGATGGTGCTGCTGCTGCTGTTGACGCTCGTCATCATAAACGATGCCCATTTTTAACTTAGAATAATTTTATTATTCGCGTCTTAGCTCTAGGCGAACGCAAAGGTACGTATCCTTCGAAAAATTAACCGGTTCCCCCGTATGATCCACCATTATCGAATTCGTCCACGCACAGAGGGAAACGAATTATATTGCTGGGTTGTTGTTCTATGCTGTAGCCTGGAGGCACGGTTAGGCCAAATTCGTAAATGCTATGACAAAGTTGGTTATTGTGGTATGCCCCCGTCGTAATGTTAGTATCTACGAAAATATTAGATACCGAAATTATTTCCACATCGCGATCGGACGTATGCGGGCGACCTTCCTCTAAGATTCGATCAAAAAATCCCAGCATTCGACCGATGTTGCCGCGCTTTGTGAAGTCTACGGAGTATTTCCATTTTATTTCGCACTTTAGAGTATTATTATTAGCTCTTAAAAAAAACAAGCCGTCAACCAATCCGTCGTCGTCCAAAGTCACGGCCGAATTAATTTCTTTGTTGGCTTTAGCCGACTCCAATATCTTTTTTCTCAGGTACGTGTTTAGCTCGTCAACAAATCTACTATTTAATAAGTTATTTCAGTTGGAATCCACAAAAATACGTTTTAGTGATGGAATCGTAAATTATTGAAAGCCGTTAATCGAACACGCTGTTCAATGGTGTTTTTGAAGCTTTTATCTGCACAGGTGTTGTCCTTAGTCGATAAATAATAGAGAGTTCTGGTTGAGGCCCACTAGGTAACATCGCTATTCAACTTATTTATCAGGTGACAACAATTATCTGCCTACCACACACGCAAACAGGTATTACCAATCATATTCTTCTTATAATAGCAAAATTTTAATTTTATGCGTAGTTAAAACTGACTGTAAAATTTTTAAAACAGCACATGAAATTTTATTAACCTAATATTTTGCTGAATTATTACTAACCTAGGGACTTCAAGTTTGTACACGTCAAACAATTAAAACGAGCTCGCTTTAATTACAGGACAACTTCATTCCAAACTAAAATATTTAGCAATTTGTTTATGCCGTTTGCTTTGCAGCAATTTTTTTTTTAATTTTATTGTTCAATTGGCAACATTTTCCTCTGTAAATATTGTAAAAACAAAACACTTATTTTTGTATAAATTTGGTTGTAAATAACATTGGTGACAGAATTATTAATAATATATTTTTTTTACTCACTAAAATAGTGGCAATGTGTTATTGTTTATTGAACTTGGATTAAATCAAGTGGATGGTTTTACAAGTAGGAATAACAATTTAAAGAACCCACTGCAGGCCTTGAGATAAGAGTGTAGTTCATGTCCATTTTAGCAAGAAAATTTTAACCGGAATAATTTTTTTAAAGATAAATAATTAGAAAGGTTACTGGAGGTTGATACACTTTGACAAATAAACTTTTGCTTGTCAATGTTTGCGATATTGGTTTAAACATTTAGAAAATATCTTATAGTGGAAATTTATGTAGTCGTGAGAAAATTATAGTATTCTACTCGCGAGTTATGGCCAAAACTCATTCGGATTACGCTGCTCGCCCTAGCGAGCTCGCGGCGCAAACCTTCCGAATGAGAAATGGCTATCATAACTCACTCGTTGAATAACATACCATTAAATAATATTTTGCTGGTTCATTAATTTTTTGAGTTTTTCTATTAATCGCTTTGTACAAGTTAAAATAAAATAAATTACTACAACAGCCGATATGTAAAAAACTTTGCACCAGTACTTACATACTAAAAATAAACCGGATTGCTATTGGTGAGAATTTTTATTTTCTGCCAAAAGTATCTTGATTATGATAACCAGTGACATAACCTGAACCGTCTACTAGGTCTTTACGACCGGCAATACCTTTTCCCTTACCACTTTCATCAAAACGTTGCTTGTGGGATCCAGTGTATTTTGAGGTATCTGTTAATCTCTCCACAGTAGCTGCTGCTTTTCCAGGCTGAAAAGACAATAATTTATTAGAGCAGGTTGAGTAATTGAAGATATACAGCGTTCTAATAAAATCAATATGTTTACAAACAAATTTGCAACAGCTTCAATGTTCTTGGAATTTTATGCACATTTATCATGGAGAAAATTGTAACGCGTTGCGGTGCGCTAGCTATAAATTAAATGCGAAAAAAAAAACATTAGTAAATTTGAATAAATACACCAAAATATTGACGCACTTGTATGATAAATTTCACGAATAGTTAATCTTAATTAAGTATGATATTTCAAATTTTCTTTCTATAAAACTCATCAGCTAATAAACTTTAACTTCAAAAGGAATAACATTTTTTCTGTTAAATAGATTGTAGACCTAGTAATCTAGGACGATGACAAATTACAACCACAAATGAAGATATTTTTTAATATTACAAGATGCGGCGTATGCAGTTCACATGAAAAGATAGTTTACAATAGACATATATCGTCCGTCCCGACCTCCAAGGACATTTAAAATAATACCATATTGGAAAAACAATATAAATTATATTCAAATTAACGAACTATTAACCTTATTATTAAGAATAGATTAAAATTGATACCTTGTATTGCCCGATACTATTTCTATAGTGGGAGAAATGGCGAGTTAGACAGCCGACGGCAAAGAATAATATAATTATTCGCGAGGTAGGATTAAAAAAACGTCAAAATGTGGTAATACGAGCGAGTACTAAGGGAGGAGGCTTAAAGGCTGAAAGTAAAGGCAACTTCAAGTCAAAATGTTACTGGATATTTTGCTGCAAAAAAGCGCAACGTGCGATGTTTCTTTAAACTTACGCTTGCATGGGCGGGGTATATTTTAATTTACGTGTTGTGCAATTAAAGTCGTTACGGTCGATTAAAGGGAATATCATTGCAGTGTTCACCCACTCCATTAATTTGGAATTTTGTGTTATGTTGTGTTAAGGGAGCCGTTGTTAGATGGGAATGAAAATTAGAAATACTGATGGTTTCTGGACATCCTGAAATTAAATAGTGAGTAATATATGAGCTTTTATGTTAATAGTTTTTAATTATGTACATGCGAGTGTTAAAACTAAGATTGTAAACGGTTCGTATTTCTGTAATGGAAAGTTACAAATCATGCAAGAAATTATTTTGTTGGACAATAAATTAACAATGAAGCTAGTGTTGATTAAATTCAAGCATAATAGAATCGTGTAAGCAAGTTTAGAACATTTTAAAATATTGAGAAATGTACAAACGGAATTTTAAATGTAAATTTTAGTGATAGTTAAAGAAAAAAAATATTAGTATTTTAAATGGACAATAAAACAATAAAAAAAAGTTGGCATTTAACTGTTTTCTACCTTATTATTAAAGGTATTTTCAGAAACTGGGATTTATAATGTTATGTTATTTAATATGAGAAACTGCAAAATTGGAATGATAGCAATATTGATAAATTTGAGTTAATTTTTTGGGATTTAGTAATACTTGGCCAGAGTGCGGTTAAGAAACTAGGCTTTTTAAGTATATTTGTATTTTATTGCAATTATTTAATGTTAATTGAGGTTAGTTATAAGTTGAACTTTATTTGCATTTATTTACGAACTTATAAAAGAATTTTCAGTCGCCCTAGTGATGGACTCGTATTTGAAAGAGGTATTCTATTTTACAATTTTATTTAATTTAACCAAAAATTTAATGAGTGTTTATGGTATTTTAGATAAAGGCAGAGTATAATGTAATAAATTTAGAAAATCGAAAGCAAAGGAGACCTCTGCAGAATAACCGCTCCCGAAGAGGGATAATATCAAAAGATTTGCTGAGTCAAACAATTTGATGCTCCTTGAATTATAACAAAAGGAAGTGAATATACCAACGTAGTTTGTTTGCATTTCAGTCATTTTATTATTTTTATTTCTTTATTTTTACTATTTTTTGTAATTTCTTCCATAAGAACTCACTCCCGCTCCACTGTAGCTAGCCGTAGCAGCTTTAAATTGTTACTGGATCCCCACCACCTCAGAGCAAATCAAAATTTATAACGTAGCGCTCATTTTACCAGGAACAGTATTTTTGGCGCCCAATCATGGTAATTTTTTTAAACATGAAACAGTTTTTTTCCATCCTGTGGCTTTGTAGATTTTCTATATGGCGCCTAACTTCGGCCGTTTTTTTAAACTCGAAGCGGTTTTTTTTATTGTTAGAGTCGTGTTTTTATAGTCAGGCTGTTTTGTTTAATTATCTAACCGTAAAATATCTCTTTCACATTTTTAAAGTTTTGAATTTTTAAAAATTATTTGTCCTTTTTCTAAATTAAGTTGATAAAACGTAATTTTTTTTAAAGATTTTTAAAAAATTAACTTTTGAAGTTTTAAGGCAAAATATTGACTGATTGTGACTGGAGGAATTGAAAATGTTTTTGTACTGAAATGGAATTTTTACGTGTACTATAGACTTTTTATTAAAAATTGTCTTTAACGAATTTGGATGTGAAAAACTATGATTTGACAGTTGCCGGAGTGAGAAAAATTTTGAGAAAAACGCAATTCTGACATATGATGGCATAAAGTTAGTTATTTAGTCGGAAATAAAATTTAGAGATTTTTTCTCTCAAACGAGACGGACTTCTTCAGGGCCGGATGGTACTTACATTTTTAGCGTTATTTATGATTTCTGATGAAGTTTTGACAAAGAGGCGTGAAATAGTAATGATATAGGGCTATCCCTAGAAAGTAGAAAATAATTTTAAATCGAACAGGACCTGCAATGGATATTGAAAACAAGAATTTATAGTAAAAATATTTTAAGTTGAAACAGATTAAATAAATACCTTATTTTAATTTTTTTGGAAAATTATTTCTTTAGTCGAGTGTAGTTTGATAACTTTAGTTATTTTTTTATTTTTATAATACGAATTTAGAATTTGAACACAACATACGCATTAAACGAACTTCATGGACATTTAAATCGACACCAAACGCGTTTTCTTTTCACCTTCGTGCCACCCAGTCTTAAAGATACTTTACTCCTATCACACTAACAACCGTTCACTAACGGATCACATCGCCTACAATTTTTGTAACAATCTCTTGACGACATAAACCTACCCTTCTTTGGTTGTTCATTCTCAGTCCTTCCCTGAAAAGGAGGGTTTCCAATCGAAGTGTGTTAGCCACATTTGAGTGACTAGACAGACTATATGTTGGGACAACACTGGTATCTGTACCCTATCTTCGAATTCCAAAATAATTTTCTTTCTCAAATTCCTTATATTACTACCTATTTTCAATTTCACTGGGTCTTTTTCCCAGACAATTATTTGCATTGAATTTTGAGTTCGGGGTTCTATCGGAGGTCACAGTAATAGTTCACGCCATTACCATAGCGACAGTTCCTCTTGTTGAAAGTCCTAGTGGACATAATGCTAATTCTCCCAGAAAGGTTTAATTTGCAGAGGGGAATTTTTATTAGGAGTGCGATATCATAGAGGGATTGAGAGTGGAGTTATGGTCTATTTCCACATGGACTTTCTGGCCAGCCGTTCAATCGTAAATTATACCCAGAGGGTTAGGATATCAATTGACTAGAGGATTAGCTTGCTTCATTCCTCAGGTGGTAGTACTCTAGCAATCCAGCACCCGAGTTTGGAGCTTGACTCCTGTGAGTGTTCTATTCCCTTATGGAGTAGAAAAGGCTGCTTCGCGACCTTTCATCTTTAACAGCATATTGCAGTATTGTTTCTTTTAAGGTTTAAAAACTTTTAATTTAGAAAATTTTATCTTCTATTTTTATTTTTATTTTTAAATTTTTTTAGGACTTGATGAATTGACTAAGGACTGTGGGCATAGTAGTTAAACTAAAATAACATGAGAGTTGTTAGGGTAGAAGATTTTTGAAGGAATCTCGTTTCTAAGAGGGTTACAACGCGTTGCATTACCCTTTCTATGAATTAGATAAGAAAGGAAAAATTAGTAAAAATTTGGATAAACGAACTAAAGTGTGGATGCACTTTGTATGGTAGACATTACAAATAAATAATCTTAATTAAGCATGATATTTCAAACTTTGTTTCTATAAAGGTCATTCGGCTAAGAAACTTTAACTTCAAAAGGTATAAAATTATTTTTTTAAAATACATTGTAGGCCTAGTAATCCAGGTTGATAAATTAAATTAAAGCGCAAATGAAAACATATTAACATTACTGTATTACAATATTTCACAACAAAATATGATTTACAATAGACAGATGTCGTACGTCCCGACCACCAAGGACATTTAAAATAATACCATATTGGAGCAACAATACAAATTGCATACAAATTAACGGAATAATAACTTTATTATTAAACATAGATTAAAATTGACACATTGTGTTGACGGATGCTGATTGCAATTAATAGAATTCTTACAGTGGGAGAAATGACGAGTTAGACACTCGACGGAGACGAATAATTTAAGTATTCGCGAGCAGGGAATTAAAAAATGTCAAAATGTGGTAATACGAGCGTGTAGTAGGGCGAAAGATTGACATAAGGCGCAGCTTCAAGTTTGAGATGTGACTGGCCTCTCGTAGAGAAGAAAATGCGATGTGTGATACATTTTTTTAAACTTAGCGCTTACACAGTCAGAGTACGTTCCAATTTAAGTGTTGTGGAATTAATGTCGTTACACGGTTAAAGGGGTTAAGATTAGAGAGTTTACCCCTTCATAATTTGGAATTCTCTATTATGTTATGTTTAGTGGAGCTATTGTTAGACGGGAACGAAAACTAGAAATACTGATGGTTTCTTGACATCCTGAAATTAATAGTGAATACTATACGGAATTTAATGTTTATACTTTTTAATTATGTACATGTGCATTTTAAAACTAGGGTTGTAAATCGTTCGTATATCTATAATAGAAATTAAAAAATCACGAAAGTAGTTATTTTGCTGGACAATGAATTAGCGACGGAGTTAAAGTTGATTAAATTTAAGCACAATGTTATAGTGCAAGGAAGTTTAGAACGATTTAAAATATTAAGAACTGTACGTATGGAATTTTATATGTAAATTTTATTAGTAGAATTTGATGTTAGTTATAGCATAAAATTTCGAATGGACCTGCACCTTGCCGAAGTTCTAAATTACTAGAACAGGTGAAATGGCTTGCGTGTTCTAATGAGCTAAAGAGCCAAACTACAGGTCCAACTAAAGTAGTAGGGTCGTTAGTGAGGAACCAGACTAAGACAGGTCCCCGAAAGAGGGCAGCGGCTCTTTCGGTACTTAGATTGGCAGAGACCATAGGGGTCGGTATGGCAGTCTAAGACACACTACCGCGATGTGGAAGGCAACGGGAAACCACCACATTATCTCCCAAGTACACAGCGTACCTAAATTATAATAAAATGATGGCATTCTCTGGGGTAAAAGATTCCGGAGTTAAAATAGTCCCCCATTCGGATCTCCGGGAGGGGACTACTTCGTAGGATGCGATCGGAAAGTTAAAAATAAGAGTCGGGAACATTCTGCGAGTCGGAGCGTGGAATGTTAGAAGTATGAAGCAAGTAGGTAAGCTAGAGAACCTAAAATCGAAATGAATAGGTTATCACTAGACATAGTAGGGATCAGCGAAGTTCGGTGGCCAGAGGCGGGGGATTTTTGGAGTGGAGACTTCAGGGTAATTCATACAGGAGCAGAGGACGGAAATTTGGGTGTGGGGATAGTTATGCGGAAAAAGATAGGACACTGTGTGGAAAATTACTTACAAAAGAACGCAAGAGTACTCATGGTTAGATTAGAATCTAAACCGGTAAACACAGTAATAATACAAGTATACATGCCCACCTCTAGCTACAGTGACGAAGAGGTAAAAGCCATCTACAAAGATATCGAAGACATATTAAGATACGTAAAAGGACATGAAAATTTAATAATTACGGGGGATTTTAATGCTGTGGTAGGTGAGGGTAGGGAAGGAGCGGTAGTAGGTTTATTTGGTTTAGGCACGAGAATACGACAGGGAAATAGGCTGGTAGAATTTTGCGACAAGAACAATTTAATCATCACAAACACATTATTTCAACATCATGCTAGAAGACGATATACGTGGAAGATGCCAGGAGATATAGGACGATATCAAATAGATTACATTCTTGTTAGACAACAGTTTAGGAATCAAGTAAAAGACTGTAGAAGCTACCCAGAAGCAGATATAGATACTGACCACAACATCGTAATTATGAAGGCCGCACTTAAATTTAAAAATCTGAAAAGAGGAACGGAAAAAGGCACTTGGACTTAGAGAAACTAAAGACAAAGATATTCAAGTAAGATTCGAAAAAGTCAAATGAATTGCTGAATGATATCGCGAAAATATCTGAAACTAAGGAAGTAGAAACAGAATGGAATAACATTAAATCCAGCCTAGACATGGCGGCCAGAGATATTTTGGGGTATACACAAAAAGAAAATAAGAAACCATGGATAACAAAGGATATTGTGAATTTAATAGAAGAAAGACGAAAATACAAAAATAAATCAGACGAAACAGGAAAACAGAGATACAAAGCCATAAAATGGGAAATTATTCGAAAATGCAGGAAAGTTAAAGAACAATGGATTGATGAAAAGTGCAAAGAAGTACAAACTAAGATGGAAATAGGAAAGACAGACGAAGCATACAAATTAATTAGAATGAATTTTAGGGATATAAAACCGTATAGCAAAAATATAAGGGACGCACAAGGAAACGTCATTATAGAAAACGTAGAGAAAGTGAGTAGATGGCAAGAATATATAGGGAATTTATATGCAGGAGAGGAACTAACTGCATTAGAACAGGAATCAGACATTGAAAATGATAACTTGGGATATCCTATACTTCGAGACGAGTTTGAATTAGCATTAAAGAGTCTGAAAAATGGTAAGGCGCCGGGTACAGATAAGGTGCAAGCAGAAACTCTAAAAGCCGCTGGACAAGCAGTAACAGAACGTCTCTTCCAACTTGTAAGCTATATGTATGAGACAGGCGAGATACCCAAAGATTTCAAACGTAGCATCATAGTAACTATACCAAAAAAGAAAGGCGCGGATAGATGTGAAAATTTTGCAACAATAAGTTTGACAGCACACGTGTCAAAAATATTAACTAGAATTGTGCAAAGACGAATGGAAAAACGAGCTGAAGAAATACTAGGAGAAGACCAATTTGGGTTTAGGCGAAACAGGGGAACACGGGAGGCTATTTTAGCTCTGAGAGTGATAATGGAGAAACAATAGAAAAAGGGAAAGCATGTATATAGGGTTTGTAGATCTGGAATAAGCATTCGACAATGTAAATTGGAAAAAAATGTTTGAAATACTCAAAAGGATTGGAATGAGTTATAGGGATAGACGAATAGTACATAGCTTATACAAAGAGCAAACAGCAGTAATAGAATTAGAGCAGGAACGTAGAAAAGTAAACATTAGGAAAGGGTGAGACAGGGATGTGCCCTATCCCCATTGATTTTAACTTGTACATAGAAGAGGCAATGAATACTGTAAAATGCAGAAAGACATTTGGAATTACTATGCAGGGACAAAAAATTGATATGCTTAGATTTGCAGATGATATAACGGTATTAGCATCTAGCAAGGAAGAGTTAGAAGCGGCTCTTAATGAAATGGAAACGGTTCTAACAGAGAGATACGGTATGAAAATTAACAAAACTAAAACTAAAGTTCTAGTTTGCAAAGGTGGGAAAATAAATAAAAAACAAGAATACAAGTATTTAACACGAACTTACAAGAGGTTAAGGATTTCTGCTACCTAGGAAGCCAAATAACGCAAGATGGGAAAAGCACAAAAGATATAAAACAAAGATTAGCACAAGGCCGTGCTACATTTAACAAGAAAAAGCAACTACTGTGCTCAAAGACCACAAACATAGAAACAAGGAAAAGATTGCTTAAAACATATGTGTGGAGCACAGCACTGTACGGCTGTGAAGCCTGGACAGTAGGAGAAGCGGACAAGAAAAAGGTAGAAGCCTTTGAAATGGGGTGTTACAGACGTATGATGAAGATATCATGGACAGACAAAGTTAAGAACGAAGAGGTACTAAAAATGGTAGGGGAAGAAAGATATATGTGGAAAACTGTAAAAAACAGGAGAGATAGGATGATAGGCCACATACTACGGCATGAGGGAATAGTGCGGAATATTTTAGAAGCAGAGATAGGAAAAAAGAGAAGAAGAGGCAGACCTAGATTAGACTACTGCACACAGATAGTAAAAGATGTAGGCTGTAGAGGTTTGAGGGAGATGTGTAGGCTAGCCCAGAATAGAAATCAATGGAGGTACGCATCCAACCAATCCCAAGATGGATAAACTAATGACGAAAAGATAACTGTGCGTAAACATGATAATTATTATAAGTAACTACAAGAATTGGTTGGGCAATATTCTCGAATAATGTTAAGTGTGTGAAAGGATTTACTAGAAAACCATTATTTCGGCAAATGTCTAAGTGTTGGGGGATCTTGGTAGCCACAGGTTGCTTAACCTCCTTCACTGAATCTCGGTAAAATAGGGTATAAAATTAGAAAACAATAGAAAGGAACGAGCTGAATACACATACTCCTGAAAAGAAGAAAAGAAGAAAAGAAGAAAACCACCAAAACGCAAAATCAAAGAAGCTGCTTATATAACCCTACATAAAAATAACTGAGTTGCAAACGAATCCGTGACTTTCAGTAAACAATGGATTCCATTACTAAAAGAAATAACAAAAGAAATAATAAATGAAAATCAAATGCCCACAATATCTAGGTAGCATTGCAAGTTTTTCCTGGGTTTTCCATGCAATATTAACATGAAATACACCCTACATACATGATTTCTATTTATACATAAAATAACTAATTACATAAAAATAAGCATATTAACAATCCTTGTAAAACAGCATTGGTATCTGACAAGTATAAATCCACAATAAGGTTACCTCAAAACCATATACAATCTCCATTGAACAGTATTGGTATCTGACAAGTGTAAACCCGCCATAGGGTCGCCTCAGATCCATATACAATCTTCATAGAACAACATTGGTATCTGACAAGTGTAAACCCGCCATAGGGTCGCCTCAGATCCATATACAATCTTCATAGAACAACATTGGTATCTGACAAGTGTAAACCCGCCATACAGTCGCCTCAGAACCATGTTAAAATCTACCAAAAAGGTAACTTAAATCATAATGAATTTTCCCCCTCAAAATAAATATAAAAAAAACCACTACTTAAGCCTTTCAATAATGCAATCGCACACTTCTTTAATAACCATCCTCTCAATTGTATAAATAGAAACATGTTAAAAATGTTGGCTGAAATGCAAACACAAAAACGGTAGCAGTCTTTTGAAATGCTCCAGATGTATGAGGACGATAGCATGGACAGACAAAGATAATAACAAATAAGTTACAGAAATAGTATGGGAACAAGGATATCTGGGGAAAAAGAGAAATAGTAGGGCGGAATACGTTCTAAGGCATTTTTGGGGAATAGTATGTGATATATTACAAGCAGAGATAGGAAAAAAGAGGTAGATGTAGACCTAGATCAGACAGTTATAGATGCAAACTGTGCATATTTCAGGGAAATCTGTAGGTTAGTTCAGAATAGGGAACAATGATGGTACGCGTCTAACCAGTTCTAGGACTGAAGACCTAATGATGATGATAGCATAAAACATTAGCATTTTAAATGGACAATAAAAGCATAAAAGGAAAAGTTGGTATTTTACTGCCTTCTATGTTGTTATTAAAAGATAAATGCATTTTCAGAAACTGGTATATATAATATCACATTGTTTAATATGGGAAACTGCAAAATTGAAAAGACAGTGTTATTGATGTATTTAATTTAATGTTTTTTAGGATTTCTTTTAGTAATACCTGGCCAGAATGCGGTTAAGAAACTAGAGATTTTTTTAAGTATATTTTTATTTTTATTGCAATCATTTAATGTGAATAGAGATTAAGCATAATCTGAATTTTATTTGCATTTATTTATGAACTAAATAAAAATTAGGTCATTATAAATAGATATCCCACCCCAATGTAGGAATTTTATTTGGAAGAGACATTTTATTTTACAATTTTATTTAATTTGACCAAAAATTTAATGAATGTTTTTACAGTATCTTAGAGAAAGGTAAAGTATAATGTAATAAGCTTAGGAAATCGAAAGCATAAAAGACCTATGCTGAATAACCGTCTACTGCGTAGGAATAATAACTAAGAATTTTCTGAGAATGACGGTTTTGCGCTCCTTAAATTATGACTAAAAAAGCCTCTCAGAGTGAGTGAATCTAGTAACGAAGTTTGTTTGTACTGCTATCGCTTTATTATTTTTATTTCTTTATCTTTACTATTGTAATAAAAATTAAAACAAAGACATCTTTATTTTATTCTATTTGTATTTTATTTAAATTACAAACAAGCATAAATAGAAATGTCAAGTTAATTCCCCAATTCATTTCAATTATAACTGCAACAAAAATAATGCTGTCATGCTCGTATATCGAGTATAATCGTGCGAGCTTTCTTGCAGCATAGGCACAGAATGAAGAATAACATTTACATTTTGTCTTGTTCATGAATACTGATTTTTCTGGAATTTTTTACGCCAAATCTTCTTTCGGTACATTAAATTCATTTGCTTGGTAAGCTTAAACTCCACGGCCTGTACATCCAAGCTTGACAGTTTTGTTTTGAAACATAGCCAACCTTAGGAAACTCTTAACACGTTTTAATGCAGAAAATGATCTCTCAGCACTGGCTGCAGTCGTAGAAATAGTCGCGAATATATCGATAGCTACACACATATTTTAGCATAGGAAATTAGAAATTTGATTTATGTAGGGAATTGAGTAATTAAATTGACTGTTGCGCTTTTACGCCAAAAATAGACTCCAACGCTATAATTTTGTCAACAAGCTCGTTGTCCAGATCCATAACATACTTTCTTACCAATCTCAGAGCTCTATCCTTCATTTTATTGTCTGTTAGAGAGCGAAAGTCTTACAAAACAGATGTTACAAAGATCGTAGAAGGCCTGAAATTGACAAGTAATATGTGCAATTACTTGATCCAATATGAGGTAATATGTTCGTTCGTCTTTTAAATATAATGTCTATGGGAACATTTTCCGGTTCACTTTGTCGCTTCTCGTTCACCAATCTCTTCCGCTTACTGCCCCTTTTGTTTCCTCTTGGAGAAATTCCCCCACCCTATGTTTTTGCAGCGATCACAATGTCACTCCAAATCTTTTTCCAGCCTTTATCACGAAGTGTTTTTAACTCTTCCACTAAACTATTTACATTTTGATATACAATATTAATGGCAGCACTTCGGTCTTGAATTACATATACTAAGACTATGGCTTTTAAACCTTTCGTCCAAATTGATAACATCAACAAGCAATTTAAAGAACGTATGCAAATTTTAATACCATTTCCTTCGCTCGGGGAATCTGCTGTCAAGTTTAATTGCAATATATTTTTCAAAGCTTCGCCCCTCCTGGAAAGTGAGTAGAAATAGGTTTCACGGCTTCAATTTTGACCGACTAGAGAGCTTCTGACATTGAGTGAGGGGATCCTTTAATTTTTTTCTAAAGATTTTCCATCTCTGTGGACTCGAACTAAAAAAGTTGTACAGCTTTTGTACAACCCCAAAGAGTTAAGTGGAGTAGTGCGACTTTCATACTGTTGCGATCCACTATTAGGCAACCCGTCAAACATACAAACGCCCGGGGCACAGCGTATTCTTCAGCATTCGAGAATCCTTCTACAAAGTTCTAGATAATGAGTCATATCTTAATGCAGGGTATATATAAGGCCGCTTATGAATGTAAGAGTTAGTCTATTCTTGAATGTCTAATATAAATTATATCGTTGTAAAGTAAACGTAGTTGAGTTTTTAGAATATATACATAAATGATATGCTGTGTCTAATGTGCATGCAGCTTGCAGTATACATAAATAAATAGAAGTGTATAAACAAATAGTTGTGTTAGTGTGGTTATTGGACCTAGGGTAAAGAAGTTAGTTTAAGAAGATATTAGTGCTTGTAAATTCATTAGTGTAATAGTGCTTCATTGTTAAGTGGACTGAGAAAACATCTATAAATAAGGCATATACTGTTAATTAGACTTGTGAACAGTGAGTAATAAAGACCATTATTATTACTTGTTTTAAATTAAAGAAACGCGGTAGTAGTAGCCCGTTACACTGGTGTCAGGTGTGGGGTATATAGTGATTAATTTAAAACACAAGTCTAAAGACATTTAAGTAGTTTGTATATGCCAGTGACAAGAAATCAAAGTAAAATGGAGGCAGACACTTTAATGAATTTCCTCAAGGATTTTAAATCCGGTATGGAGGAAAGGTCGGCTAAACTGGAAGTGACACTAAACGAAAACTTAGTGAAGTCAGTTGAACTGGAATCGACCCTTAAAGAATTTAAATACGGCATGGAAATGACACTTAGTGAAAATGCTGAGAAAATAGAGGAAAAGTTAAGTGAAAATACAGCCACGTTAGAACGAAGATTAATGGAAAGTTCCATTGCATTGAAAGAAGATTTCACTGAACAGGTAAAAACAGTTGAGCAAAAGTTGGACAGTAAATTGATAAAAATGGAAGAAGATGTGATGAGGCTGCAAGAACAAGTAATTTCACTAACAACGCGGCCACTTGAATTGCCAAGCCAAGTTGTTAATCAGAACATTCCAGAAATAAGAACCACGGAAAGAAGCGAGTCAATTCCGTCTAAATTTAAAGTAAAACCACCTACATTCGATGGTAAAACACCTTGGCCCACATATTTGAAACAATTTGAAGCTGCTGCAATAGCCAACGGTTGGTGCAACAAAGAGAAGGCTATCTCTCTAATAGTGGCCCTACGGGGGGAAGCTCTTAACATCTTACAAACGATTCCCGATCACCAGCAGAATGATTACGGCCTCTTAACATCGAAGCTTGAGATGAGATATGGAGACGCTCACCTTCAACAGGTTTACCACGCACAAGTTAAGAACCGCTCGCAAAAGACAAGTGAAAGCCTGCAAGAATTCGAAGCTGACATCGCCAGATTAGTTAGATTGGCATATCCAACGGCACCAGATAGTTTCCTCGAACAACTGGCTGTACAAACATTTGTGGATGGCGTTAAAGATGGCGAAATACAGCAAGCGCTAAGATTAGCACGGCCAAAGATGTTAGATGACGCACTGGCTCATGCGCTTGAATTTGAAGCAGCTAAGCAGACATCACACAGAATGAGTCACAAAGTTCGGTCTGCCTTAGAGGAACCTGATCAAGCGCAGAACAGCATAGAGGAAGTAATCAACCGTGTGGAAAAGCTGGAAAGACAACGACCGCGGAGATGGGGTCTGCGATGCTGGAACTGCGGCGAAGTTGGTCATATACAGAGACGCTGCACTCAACCAAAAAAACAACCGGTTGAGCAGCAGGAAAACTAAAGCAAGTCGACGTAAGGGGGCGAACGTCGACAGCACAACGTAGTGCCCCGGAGATTATCATCCGTGCTGCATCGTCGATGGGGAGTCTGGACAGCATTTATATCGATGGAAGAATTAATGGTAGGGGTGTCCGATTACTCGTGGATATAGGAGCGACAAAAACTATTGTGAGACCAGATTTGGTTGGTCGTGGAAAAATGCTACCTGTATCGGTGTGTCTTCGAACGGCAAGCGGTGAGAAAATTTGTACTCACGGAGAGACTGCCGTTATGTTGATAATTGGGGACAAATTAATTAATCATCGAGTGTTGGTAGCTGAAATTACAGAAGAAGTGATCTTGGGAATGGATCTCATGAGAGAATATGGGTTTCATGTAAACATGAAAGAAAATGTGCTTCGGATAGATGATGATGAGATTCCATTTCAAGGTAGGAGTAACCAGACGATGCAAGTTCGAATGATTTGCGATATGAAAATACCCGAGAAGGCAGAAATGATAGTAATGGGATGCCCGGATGGTACGCTCCGGGAAGGACAAGTATGCATGATGGAAGCAACTGAATCGGGAGTTGGTCAGGAGGGACTTCTGATTGGAAGAACGCTGGTAAAGTCTCGAAATATGGTACCAGTAAGGGTGCTGAACATTAATCCCCATACAGTGACCCTGAAGTAAGGCATGATTGTGGGAAGTTGCATTCCAGTATGTCATATTAAACGTTGTGTGGACGACACGAAAAATAAACCAACCAACGGTTGCTCACAGAAATTGCTGGATATGTTGATACCCTCGTGTCAAGGATTAAATGGCGACCAACTGGGCAAGGTAAAAGAACTGGTCGGACGATATCGAGGTGTGTTTGCACTGGATGATAGTGAGAAAGGAAAGACGAATGTTGTGCAACACAAGATCAATACTGGAGATGCGAAACCGATAAGACAACACCCCAGGCGGCTTCCTTTGGCAAAACGTAAGGAAGCCGAGCAAATTATCACCGATATGGAAGAACAGGGAGTGATTGAACCTCGAATAGTCCATGGGCATCCCCGGTAGTGCTTGTCAAGAAAAAGGACGGGTCGACAAGGTTTTGTGTAGACTACCGGCGGCTTAATAATGTGACAAAGAAAGACAGCTATCCTTTGCCCAGAATTGATGACACCTTAGATACTCTATCCGGATCTAAATGGTTTTCGACCTTGGACTTGAAAAGCGGATACTGGCAGGTAGGCTTGGAGCCAAACGATAAAGAAAAGACTGCGTTTACAATTGAACTGGATTATGGCAGTTCAAGGTCATGCCATTTGGATTATGCAATGCTCCTGCTACTTTTGAACGATTGATGGAGTCGGTACTGCGTGGACTGTCCTGGAAGACATGTCTGGTGTACCTGGACAACGTGATAGTGTTAGGCCGGTCTTTTGAAGAACATCTTAAGAACCTAGAGGAGATATTCCAAAGATTACGCGGGGCAAACCTTACATTAAGCCCCAAGAAGTGCCACCTATTTGGAAAAGAGGTGAAATACCTAGGACATGTCGTCTCAGAGACCGGAATAAGAGCTGACCCTGACAAAATAAAAACGGTACAAGAGTGGCCTACACCAGCAGATATACACCAACTACGCAGTTTTCTAGGATTGTGCACATATTACCGACGTTTTATACTTGGGTTTGCAAACATTGCCAAACCGTTAACAAAGTTAACCGAAGATGGACAAGAATATGATTGGAATGACGACTGCCACAGAGCATTTGAACAACTGAAACGGCTACTAGTTACAGCACCAATTTTGAGTTATCCGCGGATGGAGGGAAAGTTTGTGTTGGATACCGATGCCAGTAACACAGCTATAGGAGGCGTTCTTTCTCAAGTGCAGGACGGACAAGAAAAAGTTATTGGGTATTTCAGCAAGGTCTTGTCGCGGCCAGAAAGGAACTATTGTGTGACAAGAAGGAGCTGTTGGCCGTCGTCAAATCCGTAGAGCACTTTTATAAGTACTTATACGGCCGTAAATTCCTGTTGAGAACAGACCATGCCGCACTGAAATGGTTACTGCAGTTTCGAAATCCTGAAGGGCAAGTGGCAAGGTGGATAGAGCGGCTGCAGGAATATGACTTTGATACGGAACATCGTGTAGGAACTAGCCATCGGAATGCAGACGCTCTATCAAGGAGACCTTGTCCGATGGACTGCAATCATTGCTCCAAGATGGAAGAGAAAATAAGTGTCATCCATAGAATGACGGTAACCGATGATACTTGGCAACTCGAAAGAATACGAGAAGACCAGGAGAATGACGCCGAATTGGGACGTATTATTGAGTGGAAAATAGAGGACAACGACCAGCTTGGGAAGAAATTAGTATTTCAAGTAGGAGCCTGAAGGCATACTGGTCACAGTGGGACTCCTTGATGATGGAAAATAGAATCTTGAAACGACGCCTGGAATTTGAAGATGGCACTGAGAGACTTCAAGTGATAGTGCCGAGAAGCAGAGTGCCGGAAGTGTTGCAGCACTTGCACGATGGTATTTCCGGAGGGCACTTTGGCGTGAAAAGAACTCTCGAAAGAGTGAGGAAAGATTCTATTGGGTGAACTGCAAAGAAGATGTGAAGGAGTGGTGCCGGAAATGTGAATTGTGTGCCTCTGCAAATGGCCCGGTCTCAAAACGGAAAGCCCCAATGAGACAGTATAACGTGGGGAATCCTTTTGAAAGGGTAGCCATTGATATAGCTGGTCCGTTTCCTGAATCAGAGAAAGGAATAAATACATCTTGGTTGCAATGGATTATTTTACCAAATGGCCGGAGGCATATGCTATACCTAACCAAGAAGCCGAGACGGTTGCAGATGTACTAGTGAGGGAGTTGTTTTGTCGCTTTGGAATTACACTCCGATCAAGGTCGGAACTTCGAATCAGCGTTGTTTCAAAACGTCTGCAAGCATCTTGGAATCAGGAAAACTAGAACCACGCCACTTCATCCTCAATCGGATGGAATGGTTGAAAGAATGAACAGAACGTTAGGAAAGTACCTGGCCAAAGTTGTCTCTGAACATCAACGGGACTGGGACCAATATCTACATTTGTTCCTACTGGCGTACCGATCTTCGGTACATGACAGCACAGGATACTCGCCTGCTTGCGTAATGCTAGGACGTGAATTGCGGCTACCATGTGATCTTCAGTTTGGATTTAAACCTGGAGAAGAGATCGCCGGTGAAGATTACGTTAGTAAGCTTCGTGAAAGATCAAATAGTATTCACGAAAACGTCCGAAAGAATATACAGGCAGCAAGCGATCGAATGAAATCACAATATGACACGAGAGCACAAGAAGGTGGTTATCAACCTGGAGATTTAGTGTGGTTGTACAATCCACAAAGAAAACGTGGATTGTCGCCAAAACTACAAAGACAATGGGAAGGGC
The DNA here is from genome assembly GCA_036346225.1 of Platerodrilus igneus. Classification (NCBI taxonomy): domain Eukaryota; kingdom Metazoa; phylum Arthropoda; class Insecta; order Coleoptera; family Lycidae; genus Platerodrilus; species Platerodrilus igneus. The sequence goes on from JARFIW010001700.1 coordinate 3,891,467, forward strand.
CGTACGAAGTGTTAAAAGGATTAATGATGTAGTGTACCGGATCAGAAGATCCCTCGTGGTAAACCGAAAGTGGTACACTTTGACCGTTTAACACCCTACACTGGCAACAACCAGGAAGACTCAAATAATGATAATGGTGTTCGGCAAGTTATTAATCATGAGCCAAATGCAGATTTTGAGAGCTTTATGGCGGCGTATGGTGGTTCCGCTAAAGCGAGATTTGGCGTTGTTGTTGAAAAACAGCAAGATCTGTTTAGAGCACCAGAAGAGTATTCCTTGCACATTGCGTAGCTCAAGATTTAGCAATGTCAAGGGAATAGCTGTTGTTTTCAAGAAAAAGTTTGGATGTGTGGATGAATTAGTACAACAGCAGCCAACTGTAGGAAAATCTTTGGTTCTTCAAGATAAAAATCGTTATGTTTACTATCTGGTCACCAAAAATTCTTCATGGCAGAGACCTAGTTATGGACATCTATGGGAGGCTTTGCTAAATCTTAAGGCGCAGATGATGGAAAATGGAGTAACGAGACTAGCGGTGCCCAAGCTGGGCTGTGGACTGGATCGCTTGGATTGGAGGATAGTCCGAAATATGCTAGAAGTAGTTTTCCAGGAACCAACGTCCAGGTTCTTGTTTGTTGTTATCAACCGGTTGCCTACCAAGACCATGAAAAGAGTGTTGACTGTTACTTCCAACGACGCGGTGGATGCACCAGAGGAGATAGCTGCCGATACCGTCACCAGTTATCGAATTGGCGTCAAGATGGATTTACAGTTACGAGACGTAACGGTTTTAAAGAGGGGGCAGTGTTGCGATCCACTATTAGGCAACCCGTCAAACATACAAACGCCCGGGGCACAGCGTATTCTTCAGCATTCGAGAATCCTTCTACAAAGTTCTAGATAATGAGTCATATCTTAATGCAGGGTATATATAAGGCCGCTTATGAATGTAAGAGTTAGTCTATTCTTGAATGTCTAATATAAATTATATCGTTGTAAAGTAAACGTAGTTGAGTTTTTAGAATATATACATAAATGATATGCTGTGTCTAATGTGCATGCAGCTTGCAGTATACATAAATAAATAGAAGTGTATAAACAAATAGTTGTGTTAGTGTGGTTATTGGACCTAGGGTAAAGAAGTTAGTTTAAGAAGATATTAGTGCTTGTAAATTCATTAGTGTAATAGTGCTTCATTGTTAAGTGGACTGAAAACATCTATAAATAAGGCATATACTGTTAATTAGAATTGTGAACAGTGAGTAATAAAGACCATTATTATTACTTGTTTTAAATTAAAGAAACGCGGTAGTAGTAGCCCGTTACAATACGTTGAAACAAACGAAAGGTGTCTTGACTCATTTAAATTGTAACCGGACGTGATAAAATCAATTTTATTTCAATGAATTAGAACAGATCCGGAATTGCAAATATGTGAAATTTACAAAGATAGTGTTAGAATAAAGATGCCTGGCATAGAATAACAAAGACGCAAATGATAAACTAATACAAGAAACCACACGTAGTCTAAAGATAAGATAGTGACGCGACATAGTAAAACGATAGAATAGGATTAATAATGACACCACAAAGTAGCGATAGTAGAATGGAACCCGCGAGAAATATTAGATAAGACATTATAAAAACAAAGACATCATGCGCTACGGATGTGATTTAGGATAGATAGGGTTGACCTCAAATGTATACGACCGTGAAAATTACTTGGCTCGGACGGGCGGGCATTACGCAGAAAGTGGGGTTAAGACAAAAAAAAAACATTCGACATCAAGCAGAGAAAAGGTTGGAGTTAGTTATTTGACTACCACAGTCATTTGCAGCAGAGATTAAGAAAAAAGAGTGCTTCGGCCCAGAGCAAGGGGCCATGTTTCTTGAAAAATAAACTCTGTCATTGTTAATCACGAGTAATCGCGAAATGTGTAGCGGAATTTAATTGAGAGGAGTGCCGTCAGAAGTGGTGATTATTACGCCGGGGTCTGCAGGGGTAGCGACTCGTCAATTCTGAATTGGATTTTTGCCTAAAATGGGGTTGTAAAGGAAAACGGGCTACAATTGCGCCTGGAGTCCGTTGACAGGAAAGAACTATTGCAGAAACAAAATTGTAGGTTTGAGTATTTTAAGGTAAATTTGTATTTTTACAAGCCGTTGCGTACGATTAATAGTTGTCATAGTTTTAAGTATAGTAGTACCAACTGCACAAACATTGTTGTGAGCGGAACAAATGGATGTATGCTGACAACGTCAGTACCTGATTCGTTAAAAATTTATGTGATAACATTAAGGAAGAGAGATACATTTGTGTTTTTTAGAAAACGCTTGCTTGATCAGCTAGGATTGTTCCTGTAAATTCACTACGTCGGTAATGCTAAAGTAATGTAGGTTGTAGGTAAGAAGTGGTATTTGTTTTTAGAAAGGATGGTAAACATTTTTATAATAGGAGGCTCCATCACACCAGGGGGCCAACGTACCAAAGGAGCTGTTAAGAAAATCCGTCTTCCGAGCGGATGGTAGCGTAAGATATCGACGGGTTGGCGCCCATCGGAAATTTTGACGTAAGACCAAGTAGATTTTAAGAATCCTATCAAGAAATGTACATTTTTTAGAGTTTTATTTTTTCAGAATCCGTTTCGCACCACTGTATTTACCCGGGCTACTATAAGATTGTTACGTCATTCCAGCCCATTATAGAAAGATAAAATTAGTAGCGTAACGTCAATTCTACACGTAGCAGCTCACCTTAATCTTTGGGCAATTAAGAGTGACACATTTTCTGAAATACCGGAAAATTGCCATTGTGATATGGTTCATTAAAGTGACTTAAGTTATGAATACTAGGATAGAAAAACTACAATAGAAAGTAAAAAAAATTGGTGTTCGAAGTTAATTTCCGACACAAAAAATTTATGATGAATTTATACTAAAAATAAGGCTTTAAGATGGAGTCACTTGTTACGTGCCGTCCACGCATGTAAATAGTTTTGCTCATACTTAATTAAACTTTATATTCCTTACTGTATTCACAGTCATTTGCAAAATTCTATTAACAATTTCGACTGTTTTCTAAACTGAAACGATTGCTTATTTACCACCCGAAGGTTTTATTAATACACGTAATTATAATTTAAATAGTGCTTAAATCTATTCTATTTCAATATAGCCTTAAAATCGGATGTTTCTCTTAAAAAATTGTAATAGGTTTAAAACGTGGTTTGGTTATCAGCATATTTGTTTTCAGAGATATTACAATGTGGCTTACGTATTTCTGCAAGGTTATTTTCGCTCCGCTTATCTCTACACGGCATTATACGGTGGTGTGTATTACATGTTCTATAATTTTATACGATAAGATAGGCAACTTTCTTGTACGTCGTGTATAACTCCTTGGGTTGACGTACTTTCGTGTTGTTTTAGAGCGTTTTACGATCTGTTCTATTACATATGGTTAACGTAGTTTTTTCCATATTATCGATATATTTTCGCTTGTTGAAACAATAGGATAGGTTCTGAATATGCAAGGTTGCCAACGGGATTTTCCAACATAAGCTCAATGCAATTAGTTTTGATGTTTCTCTTATCAGCAAGTGAATGTTTCGAAAAATATCTTTCATGTGGTGAATTATTAAGAATTATTATATGCATCGTTTTCGCAAGAGCAAGCACTAAATTGCTTTCAGTTCTTGCGGAGATAATAAGTAATGGTCTAATTAGAAATATTGTATATCGTTTAATAAGGAGGAATGTGAGTGTGCAATGTCCAGTAAAACCGCTCGATCTGGTAAGAGCAGTGAATAACATACGCACTCTCATTTTATGTGATGATGGTATTAAATTCCGGTTGAAAATAAGTAATGTGATCTGAAATCTTTAATTGGTTCTTTTGGATTATTACTGGCGTCTACAGATGTTACTCATTTCCGATAAATCAACAATGTTAACGTGCCGTTTGTTGTTTTGTCCGTTTGGTTAGTTAAAACTTTACTCATGTTGCAACACAGATATGGAGGATATCAAAATGCAGTTTTTTTGTTATACGACGATGACGTCTGCTAATTTGTTGTTGGGATGAACCTTTATGCAATGAACGACATTGGCAAAATAATGCAATTTTGACTGGAGATAAATAAATTTATATGATGATGTTTTCCTACCTTTATCAGTAATCGTGGACAAACCAGTGCTGAAAAAAATGTGCAAAGGTCTACGAAATTAGAATTAAAGTTAATAATTTTATAACACGGTGTTATGAAAATTGGTTTGTACGAAATGTTCCTTTGTGAAATAGAACCTTTCCCACAACTAAATTATGGTAAGCACAACGTCATACCCCAACTGCGTCCTCGGGAAGAATTGGGTCCGGATTTTTCAGATTGGTCATCGCACAATTGAAGGTGTTGAGATTGGACTTGCTTCACTCAGATTGTCGGAGTGTGCTTAGGACGTTGGCTGTGATGATTTATTTATTTATTTATTTATTAATAATAATAATCATAATTTTATATAATTTTTTTAGAGTTACCCTATTGTTCAGTCGTCACGTTAGTACATCATCCCGAATCACCCGCAGCGGAAATACATTTCAGCTTGTCGATGGTCTCCTTTATTGCTGTAACTAAGTAGAGAAATTTTGTTCTATTATCATTTAAAAATTTTGGTAACTAAAGGGTTGAAAAGAGTTCACTATAGACTATTGCATAATTTTTTTCTGCTATATGTACATGTTAAAATTGAAGTGGAAAATTTAGTTCTAGAAGGGTATACATTATTTTTGCAATAAATTATTATTTTGTGTAGATATTTTTTAATGCTGTGTAAACCATTCGGGATATTTTTTGGGTAAATGATATTTTCTACGCGAGTTGATGTTCTTTTTGTACCATGTTTATGTAACTGGAAGTTTTGTAAATGTTCTTTCAAGTATCATATTTCTTAACTAGAGGTTCTTTCTTTTTGATCCATACCACTCTACGTTTTAGCTAGCACAACCTTTCTTCGATTACTTTTTTGTTGAGGTATTTGGAGCGGGAGATTTCCTTTGCTTACTTTACTCTTCTTTTTTTGTCTGCACGGAATGCCGTGACACACTGCTTCTTAGACCGTAAACTAAAAACTACCAGTGTATGTAGGCACCTATATATTCAGACAAAGTATTGCACATCTTTGTGTAATACTTAGAAAATAGGTCATGTGAATTATCTTCGGATTTTTTTTAGAAATAGCTTTATTATCAAGAACTCTTGTGGTGAAAACGATTTACAGGGATCCTGGAACGGACATGTTGTTTTCCCGACCAGTCAGAACGCGCAACAAGGAGTATTAGTTGATAAAGCTGTGGGAAAAGCAGCCGCCATGATGGACTCTCGAATAAACCACCTATCTCAATGGACGTGTGCGAAAATGGTGTAATGTAATGGCGTGTATACCTATCGTTTCTTTATACCAAATCCTTAATATCTGTGTTCCCTCTTAATGTTGTAGGTAAAGATATTTCACTTTAAGAAGAACTCATCGTCATCATGCACGCAAAACAAAAATCAACAAATCAGAAATTCCCTAACGTCCGTCTAGACCGGCATTGCATACTTTTTACTACATTATAATTTGAATAAGGGCCGCTATACTTGCGGCCACGTCCGCAACGCTCCACCCGGAGGTACTACATTGGGTTTAAACGCGAAAATAATCGTGCTTCTAATTCATTATAACTTCATAGTTAATCCACCCTAAACAAAAAACTAAATAAAAATCTAACAAACCTAAAAATCTAACAAACCTAACAAACTCTAACAATCTAACAAACCTAAAAATCTGACAAACTGAAACAAAAACTAAAAACAGGGTTTAAATAATGGTATCCCTAGCGCTGACTTTGAAGTGTGCCCGATCAACAAGACACAAAAAATGAGAGGGGGAGGGATCCGTAATACCGGATAGCAGACGCCGGCTCTGCTTACCAGTGCGACCTGAAGGGTCGTCTTAAAACTATCCAAATCTAGCTAACTAATTTAAATCCATCCCTAGCTTTCCCTATCATTCCCTAACTGATTTATATTATGATTACAATCTTCACAAATCTACTCTTCCATCCCAAATATATACTGCAACCAAAATGGCGACAGAACGTCAAACAAAACAAATATGCCACAAAATACTACAATACATGCTAATAAATATAAAGTGTAAATATAAAATATATATAAATATAATTATATAAATATATAAATAAATGTCTAATAAGCGTTAAGCATATAGCAGTGCACAAAATAGCAAAAGCATCACCCTATTTATCAGGTGCACTCGCACAAGCATTATGTCGGCTAGCGCCATTACGCACAAAACGTGCTTGTTAAATTATTTCAAAAAGTACTAATTAATGTAAATCAATGCTTGTGCGAGTACAACCGCCACAATTTAAGTCTTACCTCGATAATAAAATTCTCCAGCATCCGAAGATCTGGTCGTCTGCCTACATCTAACTATAACTTACTTTTAAGGGGAAGATGGGGTGCACTGCTAAAGTCCTGGTGGGTATGCACTAAATATTCTTGGGGGATGGGGGATCACAATCACTATCACTATCACTTCACTTTCAAGTCCTGGGGGGATGCGCGGTTTCACTCTATTTTATTATCTTTGTTTATTTTATTGATTTAATTTAATGAGGATTTCTGATTTATTTGTTATTGTTTATTTGTGATTATTTATTCCCGATTTCCCGATTTTCCGCACATAATTATGAAGATAAGCAGTGATTGTATTAATGATGTGGAGGTTTCTCGTACATATTGGACATTTGGGTATAATTATCATTTTTTTATTTTTAATATTAGGTTTTGGTTATATCTATGCTCCCGCAAATTCTTTTAAGGCTGTCCAGAACGCCTTCTGGTTAACCACTTCCCCGAGTTCCTCTAGGCTCTTTGGCCATGCCAGACCTAGGATAGCTAATTTGCTATCAGCCAACCCTCGATTTCCCGCCTCAAGCGGGCAGTCGAAGAGCACGTGCTCTGCGCTCTCCGCTCCCTCGCCGCATCCGCAGCGGTCGCTGTTGGTTAAACCGAACCTTTGTAAATACGCCTTCAGGGCGCCGTGCCCTACTTTTTACTACATTACATGTGATTTTCCAATGCTCCACCCGCACTCACACACGGGACCTCCATTTTACCTCTCATCCGAACGAGGGTGTATTTTTGCGAAAAATGCTCGCCTAACATTTTTCAAGCGGACCGTGTCGGGATTCGAACCCGGGACCTAGGGCGTAGTAGTCACACACATACCACTACGCCACGGAGCCGCCTCCTACTTTTTACTACAACGTCATTATCGTTTATTTATACTACGGGCATACGACAACTTTATATTATGCCACTAAATTCTGCTCTGATCTGGAATTAATGTGAGAGTATTTATAAAGCGTATCTTCCTAGCCTTCACCGTATTAATTTAACTAGGCCACTGATGTTACATATCTGTGCAATCTGTTAAATGACGTTGGGTTCCTCTTAAAGTGTAATGCCTTTAATACCAGCGATCTCCATTGAAGAATATGGACTAGAAAGTGCGCGAATAAACCTACGCCAAAAACTAAGAAAAATAAAAATAATAATTTATCCAGCTTGTTAAGATGCATTGTTTTATAGTAAGTAATGAATTAATTAATTTATACTGTAATTTGGAAAGTGAATTAGTTTATTTCATTTGTAAATTATGTGTAATATAATAATACACCCTCTATGCAAACACGCGATTAACTACTGTACTTTTATTTGTACCATAACAGGGTATGACAGTCTTACTCTCCCAAACCAATTACTAAAAATAAAGGAATTGAACGAAATGCTTAAACTTCTGTTGTACAACCCCTATTTTGTCTAATATGTTTCCAAGTACCGTAAAGATTATTATCTTTGTACATTATGTATACAGGGAGTCCTACATTAGCCTACATTACAAACATACGTTACGTATTTGACTTTGGCGAATCTACAATTCTTTTGCGTGCTTTGATCCCACACCAACAAAAACTTCTTCTTATCCAGGGTTGTTTGCCACTTTGCCGCATTATAATTTACGATGTTTTCCGATAAAAATCCTTACGACATGTTTCCGAATTTTGAAAACAATATTTAATTATTTCTTTAGATACACTTAACATTTTTGCCGAGACAAGCAGACAACAAACTGTGGTATTCGGGTCTTCTGTGGTCACCTTGTCAATGCTTTGTAGTAACAGAGATAACATTTATTTACAAGTTAAAATATTGATGTGAACTTTTTATATATTAACATTAAAGGGACGCCAGATAGGTTGTGGGCCTTTGGGAGCTTCTTTTTAAAAAGTTTTGTCGCCAAAAACACTTCTATAAAATTTATTTTTAATTGTATAATTACAATAACTGACTTATTTCTGTTACAACTTAGATGTTTATATTCATTAAACATTAATTAATTGAAATTGACAAAATACTTGAAGTTAATAAATCATTTAATAATTAAAAATTACGGCGAGCAGCTTCAACCACCAACAATATTAAAGTTACGAAGTTTGAAGACTGATTGACGATCAGGGACTCCTCACAGTTGATATGTAATCCCTGCTCTCACATCATCTTGTGGGAAAGTGCAGATCTCACCCACTGCTACTTCTTGATAAATATACAATGTCTTATTCTAAGTAATTTTAATTAAGACTGCTTTATTGCAGTTCATTGTTTCTGCACCTACAGTATCAGGTTGCGTCTGGAATACAAAGTAGTTGCTTCTTTTCTTATTTCTGATATGAACTCTGTTACCTTTTAATTATAACCTTCATGTAGTACAATGCAACATTCTATTACTAAGACATAATAATTGCGTTTAATTTTATATACATTTTAATATGAGGGATATGTAACTCGCCACTTACAAAGGAAATATTTACAAAATGTTTTTGGGTGCGTAATTAAATTGTAAATGTCTTTAACACTAAAACTGAAAGTACTTTAGTTTGTAAAGTTGCGAAACGCGTTTCTATGTAGAAGAATTAGATGTACGGTTTCACGACGAAGACCTGGGTCTAGTGTCGTGTAGGTGAAGATGTCCATGGTTGCAATGCGCTAAATACAATGCGGTACCTCGTGGTCGTGGTTGCAGTCGAATTTCCATAGCTTCGGAACCTAGCGGCTGGCGTACGGCAATTTCTTTCGTTGGCGGAATGTTACCAATCCTGGCGAGTTTGTTGGCTTCACGTGTTTGAAGGTCGTCCTGAAGTGATGGTTTCAGAGATCGATCATCGGTTCGAGAAGTTTCGTAGCGTTATGAGAATTCACTTCATTTTATTCCATTAGATTTGATGGTCACAATGGGATAACCTGAAGGAAAGTCCTTAATGCACAAGCAGCTTGATAATTTCAGTCTTGTACTATTTTTAAGCTACCTTAAAGGAATTTGGCGACTTTCTTAAAGAGAGAACAAAAAGAAGTGGTTTGATCTAACGTTTGGAGTTCCTTTTATACTGAAATTTTGTTTGTATTATACATTCAGACGATTTTATTTGTATTTGAAGGGTGTTGATCAAGTCCATTATTGATTGAGGTGTGTTTTATGCGTACATACTATTTATTTGTACGGTGTACGCTTATAGCTCAGTTAGTTAGGAGTATGGTTGGTTGCACACACGTTTTTGCCAAAACATAAAAAACTTGAGTCGCCTTCGTCCAGGCTTGTCGTTTCAAAATCAGTTTTAACTAAACCTTTTCGGACTAAATGTTTTTTACAGACCCTTTAATATCGATAGCTGTCATTGGATATCGCTGGTTGTCTGCTACTAATATTAGACAGAAATCGTTACATAAACTTGATTTGCCATTTATAACATCTGTAGTGCTTTCTTTAACAAGAATTGTAGTTTATTATTTTACCTTTTCATGAATCTTTACGGAACCATGATTCTAAAAGAAAAGGGAAAATATAAAAAATTATTGAAAACTACCTAAAGGATGTTCTTAATTTCAGGCAGCTTGTAGTGTAACCGACCTGAAAGCTGACCAAACGCCCTCTATGAACGGCACACCGGGCTCTATGATCTAACATCTAGTGGCAGTGGCTCGACGACTCCTACGTTGTGTTGTTATAATGTAACCCAAATTCACACTGGAAAGATGGCGTTAAGACGAGAAGGTTTGAAATAAAACTACAGCATTTACCTAACTTGACTTTTAATCAAAACAATAACCACTAAATAGGTCAATGACATGAAAGCATAGAAAAATGACATTTAAAGCAAACAGTGCCGTACTCAACCTGGGCGATTCGGGAAAGAGCACGGCAGAGAAAACCCCAAACTGCCCTCACACTTCCAACTGCATTTGGCACATGTCGACAAAGACGGATAACGTACAAGTACCCAGATCACCAACACTGAATTTAACAAGATGTCAACTGTTACCCAGACATATCACACATGACAACTGAAGAAACGTTAGTGTAAATCAGCTAGTCTTTTCTGGTAGGTACTGAGGCCGGATAACCAATACTACCCAGCTAATGTTGAAGAGGGGTGACACCAGGAAGGTAAAATCTGCCTTGACTACCAATGTTCCTCCACGCACGGACATAAAATGTTAGTAATATTCAACAAGGGCTCAATCGCACGTGCCCACATACATGCATTAACAGTTTCCAGCTCGTGTTACAAAATATTTCACAAAGGCTAGCCGACTTCCTATTATTTGCAAGAGTACAACTACAAGTACATTGACAAGATGACATGAATCGCAGAAATGAACTTATGGTATGATTGCGCATAGTTTAAAAAAAGCGCTTATTATTTAATAGACTATCTTCAACATAGTCATAAATACAAACGCGAAAGGCACGAAGATGGTCGGTCATACCAGAGGTTCAATTTAATTACATTACAACAATTATCACAAACGTTAAATAGTAGTTAATTATATAGGAACATCGGCTAGATAATAGGGTAAACAAAACAACAAACATATAATAACGCTTAAACCGAGATATGAGCGATGCAGTGGAATATGTGGTTAATATGTTGAAATAAAACAATTACACATAAAATAAAAATGTCAAATGCATCACAAATATCAAACATTATAAAACATGTGGGCAGCAAATCATATAAACAATCCCAGATTCAGGCGCTAAATCATTATATAAATGCATGTTAATTAAATATATTAACTCTAGTAAGCAAATGTGATAAAAATTATTCATTATGATTGCATCAGTTAAAATGTAGTTTTAAAAATTAAACACATCATGGCATTACAAGTCACAAACAAAAAAATATACACAACTTTGTGGTTAATTCAATAAAATCCAAAACAAATACAACATTGAAATATATTAATACTGTTCGAATTCAAATTTGCCTAATAATTTGCTGGTACAATCACAGTAAGGGTACATTTACTATTGATTCTGCAACAAGTGCAATGCAATTGGAGTTACAACTCTGTATTAAATACTAAGTAAATATTATTTCAAATAAACAAATATTAGTTTTACTCTGATTTAGATACTAAATAAACAATTCCGATAAATAAATATTAGTTTTCAGTTGTTAAACCAAACCATACTTATTTATACATAAAACAACCTACATCAAATTCTAAGCCAAAAGCAACAGGTGACACAAGTATTTCCTTCAATGATTAAATAACTAACGGTTTTACAATAAATACCAACATCACATTCAAAACAACGCTCGGATTACGAGATGTAATCAGATTACCTTAAATAACCACCACATTATGAACTTAAAAACTTTACCTTTAATAAAAAACCGCCAAGTGAAATGTTTCCAACCATCTATCTTGACATCTCAAAACAAAGTCGTTTAAACCTGTCGACTCGATCGATCGTCTCTACACATGCGCGCATTGTAACATAAATTTTAACATAACGGAATGCGTTCAGAAACCTGCAAGTGGTTATTGAGCTATTTTAACAAATACCTTCAAATATCGAAATGTACACTATAATATTTTCAATAATTATCAACCAATGAGAAATCGACTTAGAAACACTACGGATCACTTCAAGCTGCCCGAAGTTATAAACGTTTATTGTCATAGGTGTAGAAAATTAGCAAAAGAAAAATAAAAGTAGGTTTAACAAAATAACTAACATCTATTAAGAATATATTCAGATAATAACTAAGTACTGCATGTAATATTTAAAAACATCATAGTATTTTCAAGTACTTACCAGGAAAGTTTTCGGACGACAAAAGTAGACTACACTTGCGATTCAAGCTAAATGTATATGTGCAGACTATTATAGTGATATGAAGTTCTGGAATATTAGCGCTTGTGTTTAAGCTTTGTATATTTTATCGTGTTTCTATTCTGGCTTTGTTCCGACACCAAATGCACCAGCTATAATAATCTAGATGGAGGTGTTCTAAGCTTCAATACTATCCGAATTTATGGAGAATTATAGTACTTAATAAAAGGACACGCGTCTCGGAACACAATTATTTTTGGCTGTTTCAAGGTCAACTTTGACGTTTTAGTTTAAACTCATATTTAAATTATCCGTTAAAACTGAACTATCGACAATAGTATCTTTTAATTTGAACGGTAACGGAATCTAACTGCTAAAACGCCTCTTCCACTTATATTTTATAGATCTGTACATAAAATAAAACATATACTTTACGCTTAATAATTATAAAACATCACCATAAATTTTGAATTTCATTTCTATTTGTTTTAACTTTGCATAGAATTATTAGAATTAGAATTAGATAATAAATTTTGTTAATAAGTATTATGAAAGAGGAAATTATTTGTGAAGAGTGCAAAGGTTAATACGTCAAACATGACCTTGAAACAGCCAAAAATAATTGTGTCCCGAGACGCGTGTAATAAAAGGTAGTTTAGAAAGTCAAAAAAGAAGTTAGTAAGGCAAAAAATAAAGTATACTTACCGATAATCCTGTGAATCCAGGGTGTCCACAAGTAGCCATTTTATGCCTAATATCATCAACTTCAATTTTCTTATTTTTAGCGAGATCCTCTATAAATTTATTGTAATCATCAAAACTAACTTTCAGCGACTTTAGTTTTTTGAAATAAATTCCAGTATCAGTTGTTGTGACTTTCTTGCCGTCTATTACTTTGGCTTGTTTCATCCATTTATCACTTTGGGAAAGTGTAATGTGCTTGCCATCAGATTTAGGATCACCAAATTTAGCGAAAAGTTTGAAGGCATCTTTAAAGGATAATGGTTCTCCTGGTTGAGGAACTGGCGATGATGGAGGTTTTTCCCCTTCTTCATTCTCTATCTTTAAGTTTGACATATCTGTAGTAGGTAAAACACCATTTGCGTCTCCAGACATTTTCTGTAAAACAAATTGAAGCAGCGTTAGCTATGTTAAATTTTAAGCATATAGAAAATAGTTTTTGCCAACTTTTTATATAAAATACTGTTTAAATCTGTTCTAAAAGAATTTGATTATCGACACTTATTGCATTATTAAATGTAGTTTGCTAAAGTTAATTGTGAATTAATTGGTCTTTGAAAAACGACATCAAAACCTACAAATAAAAGTAAGTGTTACATGTATTACTTTAGAAAACTCTTCATAGTAAACCCATTTAAAAGGATTTTGTATATACCTTCGATTAGGAACAAATTGCAAAAATTATGAGTTTGTGGTGTTCTGGTTTGTCTGGGGTCGCCTTGTTAATATTTGATAGCAACAGAGATAACATTTATTTACAAATTTAAAATACGAACTAATTATACAAAGGTATGTCGCACAAAGATAATATTTACAAAAAATCTTTGTGCGTGTAATTATTGCAAATGTTTTTTAACACTGAAAGATTTTAGCTTTTAAAGTTGTTGAATGAGTTTCTATGTTGAAGAATTGAATGGCTTCGCAACGAAGATCTGGATCTGGTGTTGAGTGAAGATGATGTCCATCATTAAGCTGAATGCAATGCAACACCTAGCGGCGGTGACTGGGATAACTATGATTCGGTACCCTGGGGCTAGTAGTCGAAGATGCTGGCATACGCACGACGTCTGGTTGGTAGAAATTAGAGCGAGTTGGTGACAGAATGTTTACAATCCTGGCGTGCATGTTGACCTCACGTGCTCGATGAGATAGACTTGATGACTTCAGAGATAGAGCGAATTTAAGCTGTTATGGCGGGCTTTTACGTTGGTAGCATAGTTATCAGAGTTTACCTCATTTCATCCCGTTAGATTTGGTGGCTGCAAGAAGATAATCTGAAGGAAAACTCTTACTGTGGTGTGTTCTGTACTATTTCCTTTAGTCAATTCTCATTGGTTGATAATTATTGCAAATACTATAGTGTTTATTTCGATATTAGAGAGTATTTTTGAACAACACGGTAACCACTTTCAGGTTTCCGAATGCACTCCGTGATGGCAGAATTGACCGTTGTAGGGGCGATCGATATTGTTTTACACACTTTAACTACACTTTTGCTTCAGTTTTCAAAATGGAACGTCGAAAAGCTCCACTTGGCAGTTTTATTAAAGGTAATGTTGTCAATTAGATGCTATTTTGAAGTTATCTGATTGCATCAAAGTTTGATTAATTGTTTAATGTTATTTGGTTGTGTTTTAAGATAGTAGTGAATTAACCACAAAGATGTTATGCATATTTTTTGTTTGTAAATTTAATGCGACGATGTTTTTAATTTTTAGAAGCACGTTTTAGCCGACGCAATCATAATAATAAATTGCTTTCAACATTTGCTAACTAGATTTAATATATTTAATTAACATCCATTTATATAAAGATTTAGATCCTGAATCTGGGCTTGTATTTATACTGTAGAATTTTGTATGCATTTGTTTCATGCATATTTTATAATTTGTTTTCAATGTTCTAATGATTTCTTATGATTATCTAAATGTTTTATTTTCAGTTTTAGTTGTGCGTTTATAACTGCATAATTCATGTCTCGATTTTAGAACATAACGTCAAGTTAGTTTGATGTGATCTGCAATTTTATCGGTAACTATTGAGATTTATTATTTTTGTTACGATGTGATTATAGCGAACCTCTGCCATGACCCTGTTAAATAACGTGTTTGCATTATGACTATGTAGGAGAAGGTCAAGTAAATTTGCACCCTTTGCTTGGTACAATCATAGCATATGTTCATGTTTAACCTCATGTTTGTTTATAAATATTTGTTTTGCCAATGTATTTGTAGTAATGTTTATGCAACGATAGAATATAGGTTAGTCATTGTGAATCATATTGCCAAACGAGCTGGAAATTGTTAATGGTGTGTACGATAAACGTGTATGCTTGAGCCTTTGTAGAATTTACTAATATTCTATGGCCGAGTGGGGTGGAACATTGGTAGTCAAGGTCCTTATCTTTCCGGTGCTCTGCCTCTTCAACTTTAGCCAGGTAGTAATGACACAGCCGTTTCTGGTACTTTCTAGAAAAGATTAGCTAGGGTACACTAACATTTCTTCAGTCTCATATGTAGAATGTCTGAGTAACAGTTAACATCCCGTAATATTAAAAGTGCACAGGGTGATTGTTCGCCGCCCTATCCTAGGTGAGGTGTATTTATGCAGTTAGGACAGAGTTGTTGAGGTTTTATCTGCCGATACTTTTTCTTCAGCGTTAACCCAGGGAGTCCGGCACTGTTTGCTCTTGTAATTCATGTTTAATTGATGGTAACCTAATTTTGAGGTTATCATATAATAATTAAATCAGGGTCGTGAACTATTGTAGTTTTATTTCAAATCTTCACACCTTAACGTCATCCCAGTGTATATATTTGGGTTAAGTTTCGGTCACACAACATAGGTGTCACCACCGACAGCCATAAACGACTAGATCACGAGGCCAGGTATTGTCAAGAGAAGGCATTCGTTCATCTGCAGGTAGGTTAAAGTTCGGATTTGTAGCAGCGACCAGGTGCATTACAGTACAACTGTATGAGAAGCTTGGTGAGTACCGTCTTGCACTATTCTCTCCAAGAAGTTTGGTGACTACGTTAAAAAGAGAACAATTAAGAAATACTTTGCCCTAGCGTTTGGAGCTCTTTTTATGTCCTGAGTTTTGTTTGTATTGTACGTTCGGATGGTTCTATTATGTATTTCGAGGGGTGTCATACGAGACCATTATTGTTTGAGAGGTGTTTTAAGTGTGCATGGTATTTACTTGCTTGTTGCGTGCTTATTGGTCAGTTAGTTAGGGGTATGATTTGTTGCATACCCCCTTTCAGCCACTACGATAGTCACGATGAAAGTGATATATTCCTTTGAGAAGTGTATTCATCTACCCCTTTTTATAACTGCTGTTGGAGTAGTACAATTTTTTTCTTCTGGCTCTGTTTGACTGTTTCTGAAGGTTCGTTCTCTATGTATGCTGGTTTAACACAGCTGACTGAAACAGTTGTTTTCTTGCACTGTTTGATAATGGTGACCGTTTTGTCGTCCATGTGGATTACTTTGTGTGGCTCATCGTATGTACTTTGTAAAGCATTTTGTAGCCTCCGCAGTGTAGAAAAATGTGGCTTGAGTTTTCAACTCTTTGAATATGAACGTTTGCCTGCTGCTATGCTTAGTGCCTTGGACTGGTTGTAGTCGTTGAAAGTGGTAACGTAGCCGGTTTGCAAGTGCTTCCGGATGTGTTTGTTTCGTTAGTTTACTCGAACTTGTGAAAAATTCTCGTACACGTAGCTTTACGCCATATTATAAGTTCTGCAGCTGTAGCGTCTTCGAAGCATTTCTGATTCCGATTAGGAATAAAAATAATGCTTTTGTCCATTTCTCTTTCTCGTGACAGATAAATGCAGTTTTTACTTGTCAGTGGAATTGTTCTACCATGCTATTTGACTACGAGTGATGTGCTGTTGTGCGGATTTTCGTGAATCCGATCAATATTTTTAATTGTCTGAATAGATGCGATTCAAACTTACGGCATTGATCTGTTGTGACTCTGAGTGTTACGCTATTGTTCTATGAATACTTTGGCTACCGTTTCAGCTTCAATGTTTTGCAGAGGTATTGCCTCTGGCTATTTTGTAAAGCGGTTGATGCTTGTGAATATGTATTGGTGTCCTTCTGCTACGGGTAATGGTCCGACAATGTCTATGTGAACATGCTAGAATCTTGAAGATGGTGGTTTAAACTTTTGTGTTTCTGTGACTTTGGCTCTTTGGCATTGAATAAAACTTTGTGTCCAGGTGCGGCAATCTGATTTGATATCAACCCAAACAAATTTTTGATTTACCAATTTTTACCAGGCGTGTAAGTTGACGTCACGTGCTCTAAGAGGTGGGTCTAATAATGACTTCGGAAGTGCAGCGGATCCATGCGGCGTTATGACATGTTTCTGCGTCCGTAGTGTGGTTAAGGAGTTTACTTCATTTTATCCCGATAAAGTTGATGGTCACAACGAGATTATCTGAAGAAAAGCCCTTAGTGCACGAGGAGCTTAGTGACTTCCGCCTTGAAAATTTTTAAGTTCTCTCCAAAAAGTTTGCTGACCACCTTAAACAAAGAACAATTAAAAAGCAATTTGTTCTAGCGTTTAGAAATACTTTTAATCTTGTGTTTGTTTGTATTGTATGTGTTAGCGGTTTTATTATATATTTCGACGGGTGTCCGAGTCCATGATTATTTGAGGGGCGTTTTAAACGTGTATGCTATTTATTTGCATTCTGCGTAGTTATTGCTCCGTTAGTTAGGAGTGTACTTGGTTTATACTCCTACAAGTTGTTAAGAACTCGTACATTTATTTGTTTGTAGTTCTTTACTGTGTTTATTAACATTTGAACTTTTTAATATTGATAAAAGAATGCAAAGGTGGTCGGACATAAAGTTTTGAAAAAAAGCAGAAAACAAAAAATGTTTGTTAGGAATAGAATTAATAATACTGGAATCTTCAAAGCTTGTACGTGGTTTAAAACTAACTGTTAAATGCCATAATGTACATTGTAGTGAAACCCACCTGAGGGCTGACCCAAACGCCCTCTATAAACGGTACACCGGGCTCCATGATCTAACATCTAGTGGCAGTGGCTCGACGACACCTACGTTGTGTTGTTATAATGTGACCCAAATTCGCACTGGGAAGATGGCGTTAAGGCGGGAAGGTTTGAAATAAAACTATTAACTTGACTTTTAATCAAAACAATAACCAAAAATAGATCATTCGCATGAAGCATAGAAAAATATCATTCAAAGCAAACAGTGTCGTACTCAACCCGGCGATTGGGGAAAGAGCACGGCAGAGAAAACCCCAAACTGCCCTCGCACTTCCAACTGCATTTGGCACATCTCAACAAGGACGGGTAACGTACAAATACCCAGATCACCAACACTGAAATTGACGGATGTCAACTGTTACCCAGACATACTACACATGACAACTGAAGAAACGTTAGTGTAGACCAGCTAGTGTTTTGTGGTAGGTACTGAAGTCGGCTAGTCCAATACTACCCAGCTAAAGTTGAGGAGAGGAGACATCAGAAAGATGACCTGCACCTTGACTACCAATGTTCCTCCCCGCACGGACATAAAATGTTAGTAATATTCAACAAGGCTCGATCACACACGCCCACATACACGCATTAACAGTTTCCAGCCCGTGTTACAAAATATTTCACAAAGGCTAACCGACTTCCTATTATTTGCAAAAGAGTACAACTACAAGTGCATAGACAAGACTGCATGAATCGCTGAAATGAATTTATGGTATGATTGCGCATAGTTAAAAAGGCGTTGGTTATTGAATAGACTATCTCCAACATAGTCAAAAATGCAAACGCGAAGGCACGAGATGGTCGGTCATACTAGAGGTTCAATTTAATTACATCACAAGAATTATCACAAACGTTAAATACTAGTTAATTATATAGGAACATCGGTTAGATGATAGGATAAGCAAAACAACAAACATATCATTAAGTTAAACCCAGATGTAAGCAGCGCAGTTGTAAATGTGATTATAATGGTGAAATAAAACAAGTACACATAATAAAAATGTCAAATGCATCACAAATATCAACAAAGATAACAGAAATATAATACTGTTCGGTTCAAGCTTGCCCAATAATTTGATTTAATATGATGTCAGTACTTTTCATTGTTTGTCGTAAAATTACAGTAATGGTACCTCTGCTATTGATTCTGCAATAAATGCAACGCAATTGTAGTTCCAACTCCGCATTAAATACAAAATCAACATTATTTCAAATAAATAAATATTAGTTTTACTCTGATTTAGATATTAAATAAACAATTTAAATAAATAAATATTAATTTTCGGTTGTTAAACCAAACAACATACCTTTATACATAAAACATACTCAATAAAATAGTAAATTCTTCTGAAATTTTACATATTAAACAATCCACATCAAATTCTAAGTCAAAAGCAACAGGTAACACATAAATATTTCCTTCAATGATTAAATAACCAACGGTTTTACAATAAGTACCAATATCACACTCAAAACAAGGCTGGAATTACCACATGTAATCAGATAGCAACTACATCATCAACATAAAACATTACCTTTAATAAAAAACCGCCAAGTGAAATCTTTCAACCTGCCATCTTGAAATCTCAAAACAAAGTCGTTTAACCCTGTCGACTAGATCGATCATAACATAAATTCTGACGTAACGGAATGCGTTCAGAAACCTACAAGTGGTTACTAAGCTATTCTAACAAATACCTTCAAAGATCGAAATGTACACTATAATATTTTCAATAATTATCAATCAATGAGAATAGACTTAGTAACACTACGGAACACTACAACATGTTTCTCAAGTTTCTTATTAGAATGTACTCAAACAACATTTTAGAAAATTTATAACGCCGTGATATTAGTCTGACAAGCATGACATTTGTATAGATTATAGAAATAAAGTCGTTCATAAATTTGGCGTCTTTAGCAGTTGTCTTTGAAGCTGAAGTCAGTTTCCCGCACAAGAGAGGTCAAATATATGTTGTGATAGAGTTGCAATTTTGTTTATCAATCGCAACCACACTGCAACATCAATAATTTAAAATTTTCATTTTCATATACTGGCGGTTTACCAAATTCTCAAGTTGGGGTTTGAAAATTATAACTAAGCACCTACTCCACCTTGAATATGAGATGTTTGAATAATTGCCCGAATATTTAACGAAGCAAATGGGGCCCAGCAATCTAAAATGTACTGTAAGCTATATAATGCAATCTTGCTTGTTAACGGTTGTTTTAATTAGCAACAAACACAGATGCACGCACGCATTTAAACACGCGCGCGCACGCACGCACTCAAGTGGGCATGCAGGCCCGCACACAATAATGCACACGCACACATAACTCACATACACTACATACGCTCGCATACGAATGCACGTACGTACATAGACGCGCGCACATGCATTAACGCACGCGCGTACACGTCCGTATGCGCAACTCACAACATACACACGCACACGTATGCGCACGCAGACACCATACGCACGCACATTCACGAACGCACGCATGCTCGCATACGTACGTAATGCTTTGATGAAAAGTAGTTATTGTGTCATCTTATAACTGCAATCTAACTCGAAAACCATCACTACACACTGAAATTCCAGCAAGTGCGAAATAACGAACCTCGCCTGACAAACCTTGTCTAAGAGGAAGTAAAGCAATTTATCGAATGACGAAGGTTTCACTACTGTCTTTTAGAAAGCACATCACATCGTAGTGATCACCTTAAAAAGTAAAAGAAATTAATCGTGAAGTGAATATTATTAAAAGTTATTAAGCTGCTTGAACAACGCGACAGTTTGAAATTAACAATTGTATTTGGAAAAAAAGCTTGTTTCTTCCAACAAAGCGCACTGCTTTACACATGTACAACATTAGTGGCCAAAATCAATAAATTTGCGCTTCAAATTGTTACCACGCACTGTAGAAGAAGAAATGGTTCTATGAAGGCGTAACAGGGTCACAAAAAAACGCTCACTTATTTTAGTTAAATTTCGACTTCGATCTAGAAATTTAGTTAAATTTCGACTTCGTTCTCAAAATTTAGTTAAATTTCGACTTCCACCTCGAAATTTAGTTAAATTTCAACTTCGATGTCGAAATGTAGTTCAATTTCGACTTCGATGTCGAAATTTAGTTAAATTTTGACTTCGGTGTCGAAATTTACTTAAATTTCTACTTCTATCTCGAAATTTTGCTGGATTTTTAACTTACAGTCAAAAGTTTATTCTTGTTGGTATTTCGAGATGGAAGTCGAAATTTAACTAAATTTCGAGATCGAAGTCGAAATTTAATAAATTTCGAGATCGAAGTCGAAATTTAACTAAACTAAGTAGAGCGATTTTTTTGTGGCCTTTCTACGCCTTCGTATAGTTCGATTGAGTGATTCGACCCTAACAAGTTTTTGAAGGGTTTACTAAAACGTATTATTAGGGAACGATTTAAATATTTGAATACATTGGACCAGTTATACTGTCCTGAAAGTTGACTGCAGAAAATAAACCGCATTTAACCGACAAAATCATTTCTTGTTTTTAACAGACTTCTCAGCTTGCCCTAGTATTGTTTTTCGATCCTTTAAAATTACAGGCACTATTATAGCTTCTTATTTGGAAAGTGCGTGATATATGGCAATCTACATGTCTATAAAACAAGGAGTGTAAAAGTAACTGATAGCTCGAGATAATATGGTGATATGTTCGTGCGCTTACTAATACTTCCCTTTAAACTATAGACGCACGCAAACGTCAAAGATTATATTACACTATTACAGTTATTGATATTCTGTTAAATTTTAAGCTAAGGGTAAATAAGTTTCTGTTCAAATTATATTCTTTTCAAATTTTGTTATAAAGTTAAATTAGAAGTAACTATAACAATTTATTAAACCATTTTCGATTTATCAAACAGTAAACTTTGATTTCTAAAGTGGATGCCTTGGTACATTTATTGCCAATTTCATTCTAAAACATGTGTTGTTTTAATATAATTAATATAGATAATAGCAAAAGTTTCAGAAATGTTTCAGTAGCCTGCAGTAAATTCAAATTCCTGTAATGCTTTTAGCATGTAGAGCTCCATCGTGTGCTCTGAATTTTATAATTTTGAGAAATCTAAGTATTAAGTTAATTAAATATTGGTTTTACTGACAGACAACCATATGCAGTTCGAATTTTGTGTTGTTTTTCAGTTTGTTGGCTTTTGTATTTAAATTTGTTACGTTACATTTCGTATTTGTAAATTTACTGCCTTCTTAATTTAAAAACCATTTCAGTTTCTACTTATTTGAATATGCAAATTTGCAACACTTCTGTTATTTCAAGTTAGCTCAGTTAGACAACCAACGTTGCTCGTCCTTTATTTAATTCCCAAGTCCATATCTATAAAGTGTAACATAAATTACACTTCTGATTTCTTATCTAGGAATGCGTTTGATACGAATTCCCTGAACGTTAATAGTTTAAAAATACAATTGAAAGTCATTGTTGGTTCTGTTGCCTTGTTGTAACATTAATTTTGTGTGTTGGTTTTATGCAATGTAAGCTTTTTACTGAGACGTGATTCAAAGTTTCTACAAAGAGTGTACTTCATGCTTGTCATATATAGAATGCGTGATTTAAATGAAAATGGTGACTTGTTTCTTCACTGTTATACTATTTATTAACCATAAACCCAATATACTCTTACAAAATCGGAATACAATTGTAAAGAAATTTTAAGAATATGTTTTAGGAGTTATGATACCTTTCACAGCTTGCGTGGTGGAATATTATATCACGGTGGCTAACAACTGCTTACTTGACTCTTTGAAAGATTGCCTACATTTTTGAAATTTTAAAAGGGATATTTTATGCTTACATGTGATTTTCCAATGCTCCACCCGAAAGTACTACATTGGCCCAGAAGCGAGTTTTTTTCACCTGAAAAATTTGAAAATTTGCCAAACCCTTGCTGTTCCAAGCAAGATAGGGATCATTAACGTGCGTGATAACATACCTCTTATCCGAACGAGGGTGTATTTTTGTGCGGACCCTGTCGGGATTCGAACCCGGATATTGTATGCTGTAAAATTTGTTCAATAGTTTGATGTACTGTTGTAAATATGTATTTTCTGTGTACTTTTATGTTTCTGTAGCTTCTATTTGAAACGAACTCGGTCTGCATCAATATTGTAAGTAATTAGGTTTGGTTCAATATATAGTTGTTACGTTGAATCCCTGTCATCGATTGATTTCTGCATGCTATAAAAATTTTAATTAATTAATTACTTTGGTTTACTTCTTTTTACTAAACGCCTCCTAGAAATTCTAGTCTAAATGACTTTACAAATTATACAAACTTTCATTTAACCAATTCAATTGAAATGCATATTTAAATCGTCTTATACAAATTTCCTTAAATGTAGTAGTACTTGAAATATATTCTATAACCGCGTTCTAAATTCTCTAAAATATTTGTTTATGTTAAACAACTTCGCTTTAGAAGTTCGCTGTAATAAGTCCAACACCTGCTTATTGTGAAACCACTTTTAATAGTTTCTTCTTTGAAACACGTTCTAAACAGCTACATCGTAAAATATAAAAGCTTCTAATGGTGCTGAGAAATTTTATTTCGTTATCATACAAGTGTTGAGCTCGCTCAAGTTTACGAGTGATAAACCGGCCCCTAATTAATTCATTCTTCGTATCGTAGGTCGATTATATACAAATCTCTGTCTGTTTCTATAACAGTTAGGCAACCTGCTAAACATTTCTCTCCATAGGACTGTAAGTAGGGTTGCTAGCGTACCGGTCATTTAAATCAGACTTTATCTACAGGGTATTGAATATTTACTATTCACCTCATGCATGTGTTCCTGGTTTCTACACTAACTATGCGTCTTCCTGTGTGTATTTGCGTCGCTTAAAACTATTTATACTTTATATACAGGGTGTTGACTGCTTACTATTTACAAACTATCTCCATTTCTCAATTCTTTACTAAATAAATGCAGTTTTCTGCTGCCTATGGTAATTTCTCATTTCTAAACGACCTTTACTATAAAGTACACCCTTAATCAACCCCTTATCACAGCAATATATATATATATATATTGTGATATTATGTAATATATATGAGATTTGAACCTTGACGCACTAAAGTATCACTCAGATATAGACTTCTAGTTCGTAAAATGATTGATGAAAGAGATGGTGAGAGCAGTTGCTTGTTAAAGATATATAAAATGATAATTTAAGAAAAATGAAGTTTTAAGATTTCAACTTGGGTGTTGGTGATTTCATAAAGTAATTTTGAAAAGTATGTGCCAATGAAGTGAACTGCTGTTGATTGTATATCATAAAATTTTGTTAAAATATTTAAAAGGAAACTTCACTGCCATGTGAATATGTATGTGTAGCTAAGATTTCAAGTCACTTAGTACGTTTTCATTTGATTTGAGTTAGGTATAAGATGTTAAACTTTCACTTTCATTTGAATATGTACGTAAAGCCTAAAAAAAGTCAATTAGTATGTTTTTATTAGATTTAAGTTAGTTATAAGACGTAAAAATTTTATTTACTCTTCAGTATATAGTTGTAAGTCTATTATATCATTGGAATTTCACTTCTTGTAACGTTGTAGACATCCAACTCATCTAAAAAGAAATTATTTAACACTTGTTGTTAGGATTAAAATATCAATCAAAATTTATAATTTTTCGGCCAATGACATTTGTGTATTAGTTTACTCCAAATTAGAATTTGACAAAAGCAACAAGATCTATTAATAAAAATTTGGATCATAGAATGTTAGTTGGAAAAGAATTGTAAAAGAGTAGGCTGGTTTAATGTTTTAATGAGCAACTCCATAGAGATAAGTGATAGTTGTTGAAATAAAAAATTAAGAAAGAAACTGATTTGAAAAAGACTGAAAAAAGAACTTTACAAACTATAGAACGAAAAGTATAATCATTTTTGTAACAGTTTATGAACTGTATACCTTTTATTATTGTAATCTCCAACATAAAATTCAACGTATGTAAAATGTATCTGTGATTTTCAAAGTATAAAGAAACTGTTGATATTAAAAAGTGATAAATGCAAAAGTCCTTGTCATTGTCTTAATATTGACCATTGGATTTCTGGAAGTGTTTTTGTGTAGACAGAGGAGTTCCGAAGTGGTGCTACCAGAACGCTGAGATTGCTGAACCTTTGGTGTCAAGCACGCTGTTGATTTCGCGGAGCTAGGTTTCCTGATAAGATCAACGACGATAAGTATAAGTGTCTCTAAAGAATTGTTGGCGTACCTTAAACCCTAAAATAAAAGGCGTAAATTCAGTAATACAAAATTTTAAAATGTACTTATCCACAGGTATTAAGAACCCACATCTGGTTCGACTCGTCGCTGTAGGCAATGGAGCTTCGTTGTTCAGCAGCAAGACGTTTCATTGGAATTCAGGTAGTATTATTATTATCAGTGTCATATTTTAAACACTTAATCCGTTATACTCGATTGAAATCTTAAATTATTAACTAATATAAACTGTTTTATTGTGCGAATTCTTCAAGTAATTGTTTACTCTGTCACATTTAGAAATTGCTTTAGTATAATTAACTAGAGGTCATTTGACTGGCAGTGTCACATACATCTGTATATGGTTCAGAACTCACGCTATATGCAGATATAGATTTATTCACAAAATTAACCTGAGATAAGAGTTTCATTGGTCGAGGCGCAGATTTAAGGACCCAATAGAGAAGTTAATAAAATAATTAAAGAAAGGAAATTATAGGGCAATTTGGTGCATTGCTAATTTGCTCATATATTATAATTGTCAACCAAATAAAGGGGAGGGGTGTAATATTATAATATATATATATATATATATATATATATATATATATATATATACTGTGATAAGGGGTTGTTTAAGAATGTATTTTATGGCAATGGTCATGTAGTAAGTAGAAATCACAATAGGAAGCAGAAAACTGTATTTATTTAATAGAAAATTGAGTAATTGGGACAGTTTGTAAATAGTAAGCAGTCAACACCCTGTATATAGAGTGTGAGTAGTTTTAAGCGACGCAAATAGAAACAATAAGACGCATAGTTAGCATAGAAATAAGTAATTTATGCACTAGGTAAATAACAAATATTTAACACTCGGTATATAGAGTTTTAGTAATTTAGGTAATGCAAATAACGATATTTTTCAGTAGAAGCACGCGTATTTAGAAGTAAGCATAATAAATGTAATTAAACACACATTCAAAAGTATTCCAATCAGTTATGATAATACGGAGATAAGGGATAAAACTTAAAAAAGCGTAGTGTAAGTGTGTACAAACAATTAACAATTTTTAATAGTGAAGGTGATTAAAAATGCGTAAAGAAATAAGCATATATAAAAATTGAAAGTCGAATTGCATCAGGTATTTGTGTATAATATGGAAACGCGATTATTTTCTCAAAACACCGCATGGTCTGATAACAGGGCATATGTAAGCAAACAACAATTACTCGAAAGGCCGAGAATGTTACATTAGAAAACCACTTTAAGTGTAGAAAATTATTGGTTAAAATTAGCGACGGGCTTGTAAGCGAAACCCACAGACGAAGTGGGATATCAACCATATATTAACAGCGAGCATGATAACGAAGCTAAGTTTTCAACTCAACAAGGCCAAGCTGTGTCACTATGAATCAAAGAGTAACGCGTACGTAATAATATTTTGATAGTAAAAGTGTTTAATGACAGATAGTGCTACGAATATGAAAATTTCTAATGCCGATGAACGGCTCTAAGTGGGTGTAGAATAATTCTAAGTTGGACGACAGTAAATCTAAGTTGGAAGTATAATAATCTAAGTTTGACGACAATAATTCGAGGGAGATGTAATAAATCTAAATGATGTTAACGATCCAAAGGGGTGCATGATTTTGAGGCTGGTGTAGAATAATTCTAAGTTGGAGTATAATAATCTAAGTTGAATAACAATGTTCTAAGTTTGGTGAGAATAAACTCTAAGTCTGACAATAATAATCCAGAGAGTGATGACAATAATTTAAATGTAATAATTCAAGCGTGTGGATAGATAATATTTCAAATGGGTATATAATAATTCCGAATTGGTGGAGAATAACTTCGAATACGAATTGATAGTATAATAATGCATTGAGAATTATAATTGATGTTAGTTGATAATGAATGCGTCGATAATTTTGGTTGCGAGAAGGAAATAAAGAAGCACACGGATCAGGTTGGATCTTTCTAGTTTTAAGACATATTTTTTATTCGAATTTGAATATTGAATTGCTTAATTAATATAAAATAGTGAGTCAGCAACAAACTTTTGCATACGTTGAAAGTACGTAATATAATAAAGGGGTTTTGAACGTTCCAGGCTTCTTTTGATAAAAAGAATAGTTTTTGGTGACTTTAAATTTATGGCAAAACATATAAATTTTTGAGATAAATAAGACATAATATTGATTGATTGAAAAGAGTATTTAATTAATTTTCAAAAACCCGTATATAATATTTGTTTTCATTATATGGAATTGAATTAACTTTATTTTATAATTCAAAATAAAAGCTAGTCGAGGCAGAATAATAACCTTAGTGAGAGTGTAACTTGATTGAGATAAACACAGAGAGGTGGAGTCATGCAAGAATATGCCATTGATACAGAGTACGGCGTTATCATATCAAGTTTTGTTATTGGTCGACACAAGGTCGGTCCACGATAAATTCAGAAAATTTATAGCATAATTTATATGGCCGCCTAAACGATGGCGCACGAATAATTGTGAGAGTATCACAGCATAATTAATATGCGACCCAACGTCGGGGCACGATAAATCCTGTAGATCCACAGCAATATATATGCTTTCCTTCGTGAAGGGTCTAATCTGTAACTACACTTATTGTTCCGCCCGGCCGCTAGGGAAGGCGTTGTGGCATAATCTACACCGAGGACAGGCGGGTGAGTTTTTATTCGCTAGTTTGTATATGAACTCTATGAATTTGTTCGGAGCAACATATTTATCAGTTTCTAATGGATGATTAAACCTTATAGTTAAAATGATTATCGTTATGGGAGATGATATTAATTAATAATATTGTACTTACTATGGCCATGTTGTATATTTACGATGGCGATATAGAGCTCTTGGTTGTAATGTTGTACTTTTGCAGTTTTTTTGGTAATTAATTTAGGGAAATAACCTAAAAACTACACTCGCCCTTTTAAGAATGACCTTTTTTGTTGTTCTTCCTGATATATGTGTATTGTGGTTATTGCTATTGATTTTTTTTTGTTATACCGCGCTGTGATGTCTCTTCAAAATGTCACTGAGAGTAATTATATGAATTAATAAGCTCTGTAAATTAATTTTTTTTATGTTCAGGCTTTCCTTTATTTTTTTCTTGTATTTGTAAGACCCCGCCTACTCACGAACTGAGCCTGTGCATTCTTTCATTGTTCTGCCAGCTACGTTAATGTACGTAGCACGCTTCAACGCAGGAAACTCTAAAAACGTGTACAACAATCGTGAGTGGTGACGAATCCTGGATTTACTCATACGAGACAGAAAATGAACACCAGTCGTCTGTTTGGGTGTTCCAAGGTGAAAGAAAACCGACAAAAGTCATACGTTCTCGAAATGTCTCCGAAAAGATGGTCGCAAAATTGGTATCGAAAGCAGGTATGTAGTAACAATTCCTCTACACGATCAAAGAACTGTTACTGCCAAATGGTATACAACCATTTGTTTGCTCCAAGTCATCGCGGAGCTTCGAAAACCAATCCCAAGCGACGAATCATCTTCCATCAATAAAATGCAAGTTCGCACACAGCTCGCAAGACAAATGAATTTTTAACGCAACAAAATGTCGAATTGTTAGACCACCCTCCGCACAATACTGATAGAAGTCCCAATGATTTCTATACCTTTCCGAAAATCAAGAATGGACTACGTGGTCAAAGGTTCCAGTCGTCAGAAGAAGCAGTCCATGCCTTCAAAAATGTAATTTTGACTACCAACAAACGTGTGGAATAACTGCTTCCAGAGTTGGTTCGAGCGCATGCAAAAGTGCACTAATATTCTTGGAGAATATTTTCAAATACAATAGTTTTTAGAAGCTATCTACGGTATTATTCCAACTGTATATGCAAAATTTAAATGAGCCATCGTAGTAAACATTGTGGTAATTATCATTAGTGATCTCTTTGGCGGCATTGAGGGTCTGCAAATAATTGTTAATAATCAAGCTTATATTGGACCAAAAGAACAGACAAATGAATTTGATTACGTTATTATTAATATTGAGTATAAGATTGAGTATAAAGATTAATAATTCAAGTTTAATTAGTGTGAGTGTAGAACTATGTTGTTCCATATCTATTTATTCTTTTGGTGAGATATCAAAAATATTCTTGGAATTTTTTATTTTCATTCTGTTATTCCCTTTTAACCTCACTAATCCAAGCTGTAAATTGTATGATCTAAAAGACCAAAAATCTGTCAGGATCTGAAGACTTAATTACAGGTGCAAAGTTAATTAGTCAAAACGAACAGAAACAAGTGCATTATATGAATATTAAACAAACTATGTAACAATTAAAGCTTTCTCACTGCTACTTTAATATTTTCCCACAATTTTGTGTTGTAAATTTTTAGAGTCGACAGTTGTTGCGGTTATTTATTTACTGCTGTAATTACCACGTACGTGAAATTGCCCCGTTACTTTTATCACATACAATTTGTAACTCACATTATAACACGATCTTAGCATAATAACATCGTGTAAAATTAACGCCAGGGACTACGATTTATATTCTAGAACAACGAATTCTAAATATGAGAACTTGTTTATTAATTTATACCATAGCTGAGGTCATTTTCAAGTTTAGAAGTAGAAAGCGCTTGGAAAACACCTAGTACCTGTGCGCTTCCTGTCACTGTGATTGTAAAATAGGGCTATATAAAGAGAAGTACCAATAAATTATTAATATGCGTTTTCCTCGGACCCTTTCAGTGTTCAGTGCTTCTTAATACTGTATTCATTTCTATTTTAAGGGAGATTTAAACTACAATAATTTTAAAAATAGGTAGAGATATTAGAACGCGATTTTCTTGCCATTTTTTGACCAATCACAAGCTTTTGAAAGATTAAATATCATATCGTTAACAATTTCTATTTTTAACTAGAATTACACACATGCCGATCTTTCTGTATTTCAGAACAATACGAACGTAAGTCACATCTGGCCAACTTTTCAGGACAGCATAAAAACGAAAAAAATGGAGCGTGTGGCTTGGAAATAGCGCTTGAATTTTGAATTAGTGCATAAAAGTCCATTTCGAATGGACCTGCACCTTGCCGAAGTTCTAAATTATAAAACAGGTGAAATGGCTTGCGTGTTCTAATGAGCTAAAAAGCCAAACTACAGGTCCAACCAAAGTAGTAGGGTCGTTAGTGAGGAACCAGACTAAGACAGGTCCCCGAAAGAGGGCAGCGGCTCTTTCGGTACTTAGATTGGCAGAGACCATAGGGGTCGGTATGGCAGTCTAAGACACACTACCGCGATGTGGAAGGCAACGGGAAACCACCACATTATCTCCCAAGTACACAGCGTACCTAAATTATAATAAAATGATGGCATTCTCTGGGGTAAAAGATTCCGGAGTTAAAATAGTCCCCCATTCGGATTTCCGGGAGGGGACTACTTCGGAGGATGCGATCGGAAAGTTAAAAATAAGAGTCGGGAACATTCTGCGAGTCGGAGCGTGGAATGTTAGAAGTATGAAGCAAGTAGGTAAGCTAGAGAACCTAAAAATCGAAATGAATAGGTTATCACTAGACATAGTAGGGATCAGCGAAGTTCGGTGGCCAGAGGCGGGGGATTTTGGAGTGGAGACTTCAGGGTAATTCATACAGGAGCAGAGGACGGAAATTTGGGTGTGGGGATAGTTATGCGGAAAAGATAGGACACTGTGTGGAAAATTACTTACAAAAGAACGAAAGAGTACTCATGGTTAGATTAGAATCTAAACCGGTAAACACAGTAATAATACAAGTATACATGCCCACCTCTAGCTACAGTGACGAAGAGGTAGAAGCCATCTACAAAGATATCGAAGACATATTAAGATACGTAAAAGGACATGAAAATTTAATAATTACGGGGATTTTAATGCTGTGGTAGGTGAGGGTAGGGAAGGAGCGGTAGTAGGTTTATTTGGTTTAGGCACGAGAAACGACAGGGAAATAGGCTGGTAGAATTTTGCGACAAGAACAATTTAATCATCACAAACACATTATTTCAACATCATGCTAGAAGACGATATACGTGGAAGATGCCAGGAGATATAGGACGATATCAAATAGATTACATTCTTGTTAGACAACGGTTTAGGAATCAAGTAAAAGACTGTAGAAGCTACCCAGAAGCAGATATAGATACTGACCACAACATCGTAATTATGAAGGCCGCACTTAAATTGAAAAATCTGAAAAAGAGGAACGGAAAAAGGCACTTGGACTTAGAGAAACTAAAAGACAAAGATATTCAAGTAAGATTCGAAAAAAAGTCAAATGAATTGCTGAATGATATCGCGAAAATATCTGAAACTAAGGAAGTAGAAACAGAATGGAATAACATTAAATCCAGCCTAGACATGGCGGCCAGAGATATTTTGGGGTATACACAAAAAGAAAATAAGAAACCATGGATAACAAAGGATATCGTGAATTTAATAGAAGAAAGACGAAAATATAAAAATAAATCAGACGAAACAGGAAAACAGAGATACAAAGCCATAAAATGGGAAATTATTCGAAAATGCAGGAAAGCTAAAGAACAATGGATTGATGAAAAGTGCAAAGAAGTACAAACTAAGATGGAAATAGGAAAGACAGACGAAGCATACAAATTAATTAGAATGAATTTTAGGGATATAAAACCGTATAGCAAAAATATAAGGGACGCACAAGAAAACGTCATTATAGAAAACGTAGAGAAAGTGAGTAGATGGCAAGAATATATAGGGAATTTATATGCAGGAGAGGAACTAACTGCATTAGAACAGGAATCAGACATTGAAAATGATGACTTGGGATATCCTGTACTTCGAGACGAGTTTGAATTAGCATTAAAGAGTCTGAAAATGGTAAGGTGCCGGGTACAGATAATGTGAAAGCAGAAACTTTAAAAGCTGTTGGACAAGCAGTAACAGAACGTCTCTTCCAAGTTGTAAGCTATATGTATGAAACAGGTTAGATACCCAAAGATTTTAAACGTAACATCATAGTAACTATACCAAAAAGAAAGGCGCGGATAGATGTGAAAATGTTCGAACAATAAGTCTGACAGCACACGTATCAAAATATTAACTAGAATTGTATAAAGACGAATGGAAAAACGAGCGGAAGAAATACTAGGAGAAGATTAATTTGGGTTTAGGCGAAGCAGGAGAACACGAGAGGTTATATTAGCTCTGAGAGTGATAATGGAGAAAACAATAGAAAAAGGGGAAAGCATGTATATAGGGTTTGTAGATCTGGAAAAAGCATTCGACAATGTAAATTGGAAAAAAATGTTTGAAATACTCAAAAGGATTGGAATGAGTTATAGGGATAGACGAATAGTACATAACTTATACAAAGAGCAAACAGCAGTAATAGAATTAGAGCAGGAACGTAGAGAAGTAAACATTAGGAAAGGGGTGAGACAGGGATGTGCCCTATCCCCATTGATTTTTAACTTGTACATAGAAGAGGCAATGAATACTGTCAAATGCAGAAAGACATTTGGAATTACTATGCAGGGACAAAAAATTGATATGCTTAGATTTGCAGATTATATAGCGATATTAGCATCTAGCAAGGAAGAGTTAGAAGCAGCTCTTAATGAAATGGAAACGGTTCTAACAGAGAGATACGGTATGAAAATTAACAAAACTAAAACTAAAGTTCTAGTTTGCAAAGGTGGGGAAAATAAATCAAAAACAAGAATACAAGTATTTAACACGAACTTACAAGAGGTTAAGGATTTCTGCTACCTAGGAAGCCAAATAACGCAAGATGGGAATAGCACAAAAGATATAAAACAAAGATTAGCACAAGGTCGTGCTACATTTAACAAGAAAAAGCAACTATTGTGCTCAAAGACCACAAACATAGAAACAAGGAAAAGATTGCTTAAAACATATGTGTGGAGCACAGCACTGTACGGCTGTGAAGCCTGGACAGTAGGAGAAGCGGACAACAAAAAGGTAGAAGCCTTTGAAATGTGGTGTTACAGGCGTATGATGAAGATATCATGGACAGACAAAGTTAAGAACGAAGAGGTACTAAAAATGGTAGGGGAAGAAAGAAATATGTGGAAAACTGTAAAAAACAGGAGAGATAGGATGATAGGCCACATACTACGGCATGAGGGAATAGTGCGGAATATTTTAGAAGCAGAGATAGGAAAAAAGAGAAGAAGAGGCAGACCTAGATTAGACTACTGCACACAGATAGTAAAAGATGTAGGCTGTAGAGGTTTCAGGGAGATGTGTAGGCTAGCCCAGAATAGAAATCAATGGAGGTACGCATCCAACCAATCCCAAGATGGATAAACTAATGACGAAAAGATAACTGTGCGTAAACATGATGATTATTATAAGTAACTACAAGAATTGGTTGGGCAATATTCTCGAATAATGTTAAGTGTGTGAAAGGATTTACTAGAAAACCATTATTTCGGCAAATGTCTAAGTGTTGGGGATCTTGGTAGCCACAGGTTGCTTAACCTCCTTCACTGAATCTCGGTAAAATAGGGTATAAAATTAGAAAACAATAGAAAGGGAACGAGCTGAATACACATACTCCTGAAAAGAAGAAAAGAAGAAAACCACCAAAACGCAAAATCAAAGAAGCTGCCTATATAACCCTACATAAAAATAACTGCGTTGCAAACGAATCCGTGACTTTCAGTAAACAATGGATTCCATTACTAAAAGAAATAACAAATGAAAATCAAATGCCCACAATATCTAGGTAGCATTGCAAGTTTTTCTTGGGTTTTCCTTGCAATATTAACATGAAATACAGCCTACATACATGATTTCTATTTATACATAAAATAACTAATTACATAAAAATAAGCATATTAACAATCCTTGTAAAACAGCATTGGTATCTGACAAGTATAAATCCACAATAAGGTTACCTCAAAACCATATACAATCTCCGTTGAACAGTATTGGTATCTTATAGCCTGCACCTAATTATTGGGATTTTATTTAACGAGAATTTCCAATAATCGAATAGAGCCCACGGCAAGTTCTGATGGAAAATGGCCCAAAGTTGTGGAAATCTCAAAGGCAAAGCGGCTAGTCGAACTATATGCTCTGGGTGGAACATGAGCTGTGGGTCGGGGTTGGATTGCGACCAAAAATATGAAGAATAAGGCGCCACCGTATTTTTCTATACAGAAAAGACCTTACTTAAGTCCCTTGTACAAGGCTAATGCGGAAACCTTTATTCTATAACCGCTATACAGTTTATTAAAGACAACATAATCCCTGAAGTTTCTTACCTTATGGCTCGACTTTGACCTTAGTAATTCACTGCTACACCTGTGAACAGATTAAACAAAAAATAGCACTGTTTGTGCATTTATACTCAAAATTTTAAAATTCAAATGGAATCAACTTTCATTCATCCTAATTAAAAAGAATAGTCTTGTTCAAAAATAAAAATCTATTCCTCTAGTATTCAAATATGTGCTTTTTTTACAAAATATCATTTTTTTTTTATTATATTTTAATTAATTTAATTTGTGAAAATTATTTAGAAAGGCACTGGATATAGTCAGTACCAATCAAGTTAAATGTGGTTATTTCTGTAAGAAATAACTAGCCAATGTTTATTAACAAATTAATAAAGCATAAAGTTGCTTTCTAAACTGTTACTTATTGATAACAAAAATGTTGGTTTGGGTAGATCTACCATAACCTTACAATAAATAATTCCAAATAGTTATTAATGAAATAGCAAACATAGAAGTTTAATTTCTAATTTTTCTTAAATAAAAAAATTTACTTTCTCTAACACGTAATGACATCTTCCGTAGTTTTAGTGAATTAATAAAAGAATTAGAAATGTAAAAGTTACAGATTCCTATTGCTTAATATTGAAAAATATATTTGTGGTCTGTCCTTGACCTATTTTGAAGTTTAAATAACTTGATTAAACAAAAAATTATCTAATTACTATGTCCATAGTTCAGCTAACATACGAAAACAATTTCTACATACCAGAACTCCGTCTGACTGAAAAATACCTGCTAGGAATCTTGCGTCAGCATTAAAATAGGGAAATCTCCAATTTAGAACAAATAATTTTACTGCATACTGAAACTCCACATTACTCGGCATCCATTTTGAGTAATTAAATTTCGCCAGGTCCACACTTGAACAAAGCGTAAACTCCTATATTTTCTTCTTGCTTTTAATCAAAAATAACGATAAACCAGTCTCCTGATTACCAATCTGCATGTTAATTTAAAGTTGCTTTATGTATAAATTAAACCACGAAAATTATCAAACGTTGCATGTTAATTTAGATTGAATACTATATGTAAAATTTCATGTTATATATAAATAAAGTTGCATGTTACCACGGCCCTTCAACCAAAATTTTCACGTCATCTACGAGCTGTTTCAACAAGTGGACAATCAAAAGTGCCTTTCGGACATGACATTCTCCTAAAACAACTTAATCCGCACGTGCTTCCAACACGAAAAACTGCAAAAAACCATTGTCCTCGGATTCAAGGAACAAAACGACCTGCTTTCACCACAGCTGTATTGGAAGTGTCGGGGTCAAGCGAGTTGCTGCCCGGCAACAAAGTTACTTCACAATTTCTTAATAGATGGAGCTCTAGGAATGATACTAAATGGAAACTTTATTTTGTCACCGTGGAAATTAAATTTTAATTTGAATTGAATGCTAATACTTTATTGGGCAATAGGTAATATTTAATTAGTGGATTGAATAGCATTATTATGCATTATATTGTTTATTATTAAATAAAGAGATTAATTATATGAACACATCTAGATAGAAAATAAAATTACTACAATCTGACAAGTGTAAACCCGCCATAGGGTCGCCTCATATCCATATACAATCTTCATAGAACAACATTGGTATCTGACAAGTGTAAACCCGCCATAGGGTCGCCTCAGATCCATATACAATCTTCATAGAACAACATTGGTATCTGACAAGTGTAAACCCGCCATAGGGTCGCCTCAGATCCATATACAATCTTCATAGAACAACATTGGTATCTGACAAGTGTAAACTCGCCATAGAGTCGCCTCAGAACCATGTTAAAATCTACCAAAGAGGTAACTTAAATCATAATGAATTTTCCCCCTCAAAATAAATATAAAAAAAACGACTACTTAAGCCTTTGAATAATGCAATCGCACACTTCTTTAATAACCATCTTCTCAATTGTATAAATAGAAACATGTTAAAAAATATTGGCTGAAATGCAGACACAAAAACGGTAGCAGTCTTTTGAAATGCTCCAGATGTATGAGGACGATAGCATGGACAGACAAAAATAATAACAGTAGTATGGGAACAAGGATATCTAGGGAAAAAGAGAAATAGTAGGGCGGAATACGTTCTAAGGCATTTTTGGGGAATAGTATGTGATATATTACAAGCAGAGATAGGAAAAAAGAGGTAGATGTAGACCTAGATCAGACAGTTATAGATGCAAACTGTGCATATTTCAGGGAAATCTGTAGGTTAGTTCAGAATAGGGAACAATGATGGTACGCGTCTAACCAGTTCTAGGACTGAAGACCTAATGATGATGCATAAAAGTTGATTGGTAACATTAAAAATATGTTTTATCCATTGTTGGTTAATTTGATTGTAATTTTTTACAACTAATGGCTTTTTTTTAGTTTATTAAGCCCTACGTTAACATTTTTATTTTCAACAGAAACAAATTTTACAATTACAGTTGGGTTTTGTTGATATCTGGTGTACAATGTAATAAAATAAAAGAATTTTGCTTCTTCTACTGAATTTAAAATATTATCTAAAATATTTTTTACAAAATATTTTTAATTTTGAATCACTTTTCCAAAATGATTTCAATTTGCTTATAGACATATTAGACTTGATGTTGGTCTGTATTGCGGCGGGATTTTGCAGCATATCCAATGTCCAATTTGGCCTGGTAGTTTATTGGTTATTGCCCTTTTAGGTCATAAGTTTCTTTTCTGCAAAGTTTTTATAAGCAAATATATCATATATGTAAAACACAAGAGCAACAAAAATTTGTATTCCTAAAACCTGCTTTTACTTTAAAAAGCTCTTTCAATATTGTGTAACTAAGGCAAAAAACATTGGGGCTTGTAGACCCGGCATGATGCGGGCCCTTCACTCAGGCGCCAGTGGACCCCCTTCATGTGAGAGGTCTGCTCAAGTGCACAACACCAATGTTACTTTTTTTTAATACGCATTTTCATTTTGGCTATCAATTGTTGATTTCTCGAAATCAATCCATTGTCGGTAATTTTTGAAATAAGCTTCGTGAGTACGCAGTTTTTGAAGGATTTTGCCAATATCCAAAGATTACGTACTAAATATTTTACAACAAAATTGGAATACGCTACTATTCATTTTAGAGTAAATCAACCATCTTCTGTGGACTAATTCAAAATTTGTCAATTTTCTGTCATAATATTTATTCAACTTCCTTTCTCATCTTTTGAGTATGTAATAGTTATTTCCACCATTGGCCATAATTTATTAATGATTTTTGAGTATCATTACCAATATGTAACGGCTATGTAAGGGGATCACATAATATTTGATGCAATTCCTAATCATTCCTTTCGCAATCATCATTATATGTTGTTAAATTATTAGACGACTTATTTTCTTGATTATAATTTGTATCGATTTTATGGTGAATTTCCGCCGTACGTTATTGTGGCTCTTCATTAAAAACCTGTTTTAGGACTTAATAGTCGTTTAAAAATGTATTTTAAGTAAACCACACGAACAGTCATACTGATCTTAAATACTACCAAAAACAGAAAAATACAAATATATTATACAGGTTGAGTATTGCTATGTTATAAATGACTTAAAAGCTACAAATTAAGCAAAAACATCACCCTTGAGTGGTTGAATCATTCTCAGGGACCCACTGCATAAAGTTCATGAGGTCTCTATACTTCTCATTACTTATTTTTCTTTGGTTACTCTCAATTTTGGTATCGCCGCTGGCATATAACAACATTTTGTTCTTTCTTATTTCTTTTAAACTTAAAAGTTTTAAAGGTATCACCTGCAAAACGGTCTTATGATACAACTTGCTGTCTCCCGTGCGAAACTGTAAGCAAACTGCATTGGAAATAAAAAATGGCTCTTTGTCGCTGTTTTTCTTTCTTGAAACAAATGGACCTTCCTTGCCCCTTAAGTACAGAAAATCTAGAAAATCTTCTAGGTACATCCTTTTCAAAACAAATGGGGTCTTTTCTTGAGCATGTTGCAATAAAATTTATCCAATCGTTTGTGGTAAAAATAGTATGTGTTTTTAGTAGCTTTTTTGCTCTATCTATCACACTATGCATGCCATCTACTTCCATGTGGATGTGTCCAGCAAGTAGGAACTTATGGTTGACTTCTTTAAGAGTAGATACTTTCTCCAACAGCCACAGGTACATGAGTACCCTGTTAATATTCAGGTTTTGACCACTGCAATTATCTGTCCATGCAGTTCAGTTTTCAGTAGGTTTATCAGGACCTCTCAGCTCTTCAATTGCCTATGTGAATAAACATGATGCTATTTCGTTACCTCTCCGGTCAGCTGTAACTTCATCCCAAATCATACACCAAGATTTGTCAACGGTTGAGTAATAAATTGTACTATTTAGTGTTCAAAGTTTTCTTGAATAAAAACTTTGACCGTTCTTCAAATCAGGCGTTGGAAGACATTTTTGAAGATCAGAAATAATAACTTTCAAACCTTGATTAGCACGGCCTTTCAGTTTATGTTCCTTTTTTAATTCATACGTGAAGCTTTTTTCAGGTGGGCCTCCTTTTGTAATTTAAGTTCAATGAGTATTTCATCATTTTTTTCATTTTTAATATTGCAGTCCATAGTTTGTCTCAAACATCACAAGTGTCGTTGTCTGTCGAGTGGAAAGATAAGTTATAATCTCCATTGAAAACTTTGGAATATGCCCACTTTCTTTTGGTTTAATTTTTTCTTTTCTACACTCATCTACATACAGCGAGTACTTTGTGGAAATGTTCAGGTGATTGCCTAAATATTTACGTTTCGTTCTTTCTCTGCTGTAGTGACTCTCATACACAGGAAACTTTGAAATATGGTTTCTGATCCGTTCTAAGCTATCGTTCAGTAATTTATTTGCTGGAATATGTTTTCCCTTAAGGTCTGGCGGCATTAAACCGGAGGCGGCTCCGTGGCGTAGCGGTATGTGTGTGACTACTACGCCCAAGGTCCCGGGTTCGAATCCCGACACGGTCCGCTTGGAAAATGTTAGGTGAGCATTTTTCACAAAAATACACCCTCGTTCGGATGAGAGGTAAAATGGAGGTCCCGTCTGTGAGTGTTGTCATGCAGGGTTAAGATCCCTACCTTGCTAAGAACAATAAGGGTGCAACATGTAAATTTTCCTGTAAATTTATTCATTGACTTTACCGCAGTGTATCTATTATTTTATTCTTTATTTAACAACATTTATATAATTGATCCAGTCATTATTGCATATTTAATAACCGATAAACTCCATACCACTCTTCAATTTTAATTATAATTACAATCTACTACATACCACATATTCCGTACTGATAACGCATATATATATATATATATATATATATATATATATATATACAAACTTGTTAGCGTGTTCCTACATCATGAAGTGTCTAAGGCGATTACTTAGGTTTCCAAATTTTCCTTTAAGCAAATTCATTTAATCAGTTGCTTTATAAAAAATTTAAGTGGCGTCCTTTATTTTGTTTCTTTCAACCTAAATATACCCACTGACCCAATCTCATGCGACCGTGGGCCAAAAACTCAGTTAGCTAAAAGTCTTAAGAGTGAAATTTAACTATAAGCCAATTTCTATCCAAACCTTACCCTGGGCTTGTTACATTTACATAAGAATTCTCGATAAGTAATATTAAATCTACCACGATTTTATTGTGGAATAGATTTATAAAAAAACAATATACATAACACTGCCGCCCAACGTCTGGGGCGTGATCGAATTTTGATTAGAGTTTATATAGCACTTGTGTTCAGAACGTAGGTGCCATTTTGGTTGTCTCAACTTACTCGTTCAATAGTGATTCCCTCATTTGATTTAAAGATTTTATGTCCTACTGATTTATGTAACGTTTAAATTATATGAAGTTAGGTCTCTTCAATAGTAATTTTTGTAGCATTTTTTTTACAATCTTGAAGACTTTTTATTCGGTTTAGTTAGTAATTGACTACTGTTGAGTGAGAGCTTATATTTACAAAATAATTTTGGGTCTATAAATTTTTATAATGGCAGAGAGGTAACAGATTGTACATTTACTTAAGGACGAGTTAGATTATGAATTGAATATTAGGGGTATAGAAAATACTAGACCAGTAGCTGACAAAAGAAAAATATTAGCTCGACTATTAGCCAAAGAATCTGTTAAACCAGGATGTTTGATTGACCTGTCAGGATATCTAGTAGATTTTCATATTGAAAAACAGGAAATTGAATCAAGTATCAAATCGATAAAAAATGTCTTAACGGAATACCAGGATGAACCTTCAGACTCCACTTTTAAAAGGATACAGTCTAGATTAATACACATTTTAGGTCGTATTAAACGTATAAAACTTCCCAAAGAAAAATCTGAAGAGATAATATTATTCAAAAATGAAACCCTAGCTACAGTTCTTGTAATGGAGGCACATCTCCATGAAAAAGCGAACAATGATTTAGTGACAAATCAGAATGATATAAGTAATATATCTAATGTCCCTACTAACTTACCTGTCTCTTCTGTTACATATTTTAATCAGTCAGTCCCAATTGGTTCTTGAGCAATAAAATATTCTGGAGACCCTAAACAATTATATCAATTTCTAAAAAGAATCATAGAGCTTGCACAATCCTGTAAAGTATCTGATGAAGAGTTATTCAACTCATCTGTGGAATTATTCACCGGTAATGCTCTCATTTGGTACCGAAGCGTCCGCAGTCAGTTGACAGATTGGAATTCTTTGGTCGCTAAGTTAAAAGAAGATTTTTTACCAGCACATCCCGAAGATGAAGTATGGGAAACCATTAAATCTCGTTGTCAGAAAAAAGGAGAGTCCGTTGTTCTATATATAGCAAATATGGAAAGCTTGTTTAATAGACTACCCGTTTCTCCCGCTGAAAGTACAAAGGTTAGAATTATTAGGAAGAATTTGTTACTTGAATTTGTTCAGCATCTCGCCCTGCTTGATATAGAGAATATGACTACTTTAGCTAAGTTGTGTAGGAAACTAGAAGACGCATCTCCTAAACAAAAGGTTGTTTCTGTCATGTCTTGTAATAACTACCAAACTAATAATAATTATAAAGCCCAGTTTAAAGATAATAAAACAGTTTCCTCTGAAAGTGTTTCGATTTGGCAGTCGAATTTTTAGGAATAGGACTTCCTTACCTCAGGTCCCTAATTCATCTAATCCCGTACCAGTTGCTAGTGGTTTAGTTAACCCTTCATCAAAAAATAAACTTATTTGTTGGAATTGTGCTCGAGTAGGACACTCGTTTAGAAATTGTAGAGCTCCTAGAAGAATCTTTTGTTTTAGTTGTGGTCACAAAGGAGTGACGCGCTTTGCTTGTCCATCCTGTACAAAAAACGAATAAAGAGGCAGAAGCTATGTCGCCGACTTCATGCTTCTAGTCAAAAGGCTACCGATTTGTCAAGTAATAAAATTCAATTAGTAAATAAAGACGAGTGGTCAGAATGGCTCCTCATTGTCAAAAATTTTTTGTGGGAATAACGTTTCACCTAATACTAGTGCTTTATTTGAGAAAAGATCTTATGACAATCGCCCTTACATATTAGAGAAATTGCTTAATTGATAGCATGTTCTTTCGTATTATGAGGTTACTATAAAGTGTGTACTAAATATAATGTTTTGGTAAATTGGGTGCATTGGTTTGTGCTGTCGTTATATTATTTGAGGATTGCTCTTGTGCATAAGCACGTTTTTGTTTGGATAGCAAGTTTTTTGATGTATATCCGCATTGCAACGCAACATGTTTGATTCTACTTAGTCTAAGCCAGACTTGTTGTCGTGGTTGGTCGCTCAGCTGTATGTTAGTCTAGAAGAGACTCATGAAGAGTTGGTCGCTCAGCATTACATAAGTCTAGACGAGACTCGTGGTAAGTTTGTCGCTTTAGCAGTTTTGGCATCATTATTTGAGGTTAGTTATGATGTAACTTTTTGTTTATTAGTCTAGGTGAGGCTCATAGAGGAGCTTGTCATTCTAGCAAATTTATGCGTTGTGAAGCATTTTAGTTGTTTTGACAGTTCAGTTTGGAGTAGAGTGGGAGTGTACCTGAACACTGATTTTTTTTGCTGGCTATCGTTATGATTAGTCTTTATAAATGAATTGTTTAGTACACGAAAACCGATTAGTGGCAAATTCTATCATACAGATTGTAATTCATTAAATGACGTTGAAGTTTGTCCAAACAGTAGGCCATCGTATGTCACTGATCGTCAAGGTCTCAGTGAAATTTTTAAGGAAGTACGTGCTAAGCTAAATTTAGCTTATCAGAACGCAAGTCGTCTTTATAATTTAAGGAGGAGAAACTTATCGTTTGAAGTTGGTGATAAAGTCTGGAGAGTAAATAAAGTTTTGTCAAGTACGAGTGAAAAGTTTACTGCTAAACTTGCACCTAAATTTGTGTTGTGTACGACTCGAAAAACGATTTCAAATTTGGTATATGAGTT
The DNA here is from genome assembly GCA_036346225.1 of Platerodrilus igneus. Lineage (NCBI taxonomy): Eukaryota > Metazoa > Arthropoda > Insecta > Coleoptera > Lycidae > Platerodrilus > Platerodrilus igneus. The sequence continues at coordinate 3,934,527 of JARFIW010001700.1, forward strand.
ATATAATATAGATGGTTCGAAAGCAGGAAATGGCATGTAAAAGACCTCAAGCCTTATTCTGCGTTAGATGATGATAGTGAGGATGAAGATCACCTATCAAAATATTAAATCATGTTACAGTTAGTAGTTGTTTAAGAAATTGGTTGTCGTGTGATTAACTGGTTTGTTAGTCATTAAACTTTAGTTGTGTTAGGTTATATATTTTTTTTTGGTTCAGGAATTATAGAGTTGCATGTTCGCGAAGAGAGTTTTAGAGATTAGTACATTACATAGTTTTAGGTTTAAGGTAATTAATATTAAGAGAACGTGTTACGTTTACATTTTTTTTGTTTGTTCCTTTGAAGGATCAAGTATGTGTCCTTGCAAAGAGGTGTTGCATGAGCAATGATTGCTTATGACCAATATAGAGATCAGAAATAGGCTAACTTTAATTACTTGACCCAGAGTGTACGTGATTTGTTTTAGCTGATCTTGGTCAAATGTAAGGTCTGTAAGATACTCTTGTCATTATTTCGTAATGCTTGGTAGGATGGCTACTAAGTTTGAACAGTAGTTAGCTAAGCATGTCTTGTGTGACAAATGATTGAATTCGGAGGTTGACATTTGTCATAAGTCATGATTCGTATATGTTTATATGCATGTTAGAAAATATGCACATTGTCAACGAGTTTTGTCTGTAAAGATATCATTTAAAAAATATATTAAGAAATCTGTATTTACTCCGCAGGTTTAAAGAGTGTATTATATTAGTATAGATAAGTAAATTTATCAATAGGTTAGTATAAATAATAAATGTTTATACATATGTGTGTTGATGAAGTGTTTTGAGTTGTTTCGGATTCCGACATATTGTTTTTTATATTGATCAATTCGTATAGTCCTAAATCCCTGTTATACACCTAGTGAGTGATAGATTTCCCGATCTAACCCTTCAATTGACTAAGTTTATACCGATTATGACTTCCTGGATGTGACTCTCTTATAGCGTATGGTACACGCAGTTACCACACTCACTTAGTTTCATCTTTGCTTATTTGTTTGTTGGCTTCAAAAAAAAAATTTGATCAGTAGCTTTGTGTTTATGTTCATTCTCTAAGTTAGTTGTATAGTTAGTCGTTAGGTAAAATTTCTTTTATGGAGATTTATAAGGAATAATTCTTCGTCTCTAATGTTTAAGTTTTATTTCCTCGAATTTTTCCTCTTGCGAAGGGGCTGTGTAACATATAAATTTTCCAGTAAATTTATTCATTGACTTTACCGCGGTGCATCTATTATTTTAGTCATCATTTAACAACATTTATATAGTTGATTCAGTTGTTATTGCATATTTAATAACCGATAAACACCAAAGCACTCTTCAATTTTAATTACAATTGCAATGTACTACATACCACATATTCCTTACTGATAACATGTATATATATATATATATATATATATATATATATATAATTAATAAGATGAAATAATAACTTAGACTTTTATAAGTAAAGCCCAAATGATCATTTCAAATCGAGCTAGTAATTGAAAAAAGGAAAATATAAGGCCTTGGACAGGATTTAAACCTGCATCTCAGTTTTGCCGGAACTGTGCGTTTATAAATTACGCTACCGAGGCTGATGGCTATAATTGGGAAATTTACAAATCTAAATCGTGTACAGTACCATATATAAATCTAACTTTCAATTACGTTTAGCATTTTTGTCAATCATATCTGAAATTGTCAATTTTTGACTTATGTCAGATATAGACAGGAAGCAACGCTCAAAATCACGGCTATAAGCCAAGTATTAATATATAAATATTATAAGTAGTTTTTTACACAAGGTAAGTTGATAAATACTAACGTATTGCAATTAATAAGATGAAATAATAACTTAGACTTTTATAAGTAAAGCCCAAATGATCATTTCAAATCGAGCTAGTAATTGAAAGAAGGAAAATATAAGGCCTTGGACAGGATTTAAACCTGCATCTCAGTTTTGCCGGAACTGTGCGTTTACAAATTACGCTACCGAGGCTGATGGCTATAATTGGGAAATTTACAAATCTAAATCGTGTACAGTACCATATATAAATCTAACTTTCAATTACGTTTAGCATTTTTGTCAATCATATCTGAAATTGTCAATTTTTGACTAATGTCAGATATAGACAGGAAGCAACGCTCAAAATCACGGCTATAAGCCAAGTATTAATATATAAATATTTATATATGGTACTGTACACGATTTAGATTTGTAAATTTCCCAATTATAGCCATCGGCCTCGGTAGCGTAATTGGTAAACGCACAGTTCCGGCAAAACTGAAATGCAGGTTCAAATCCTGTCCAAGGCCTTATATTTTCCTTCTTTCAATTACTAGCTCGATTTGAAATGATCATTTGGGCTTTACTTATAAAAGTCTAAGTTATTATTTCATCTTATTAATTGCAATACGTTAGTATTTATCAACTTACCTTGTGTAAAAAACTACTTATAATATTTATATATATATATATATATATATATATATATATATACGAACTTGTTAGCGTGTTCCTACATCTTGAAGTATCTAAGGTTTTCAAGTTGTTCCGACGTTTAGCGATAGATTGTCACTTGTCGTTTCTTAGTTGAACTGGAAGGTCGCTTGGTGTTGAAAATGTTCAAGAAAGTTAAGTTTTCCTGGCAAAGGCGTTGTAATAGACGGACAGTATTCTAAAAGTTGTCCATGACAACTAAAGTAGAAGTGTAGTGTGCAAATCCTCTTGGCGAACGGTTTGTTTAAAAATGTAAGCATATAAAATTAAATATTTTATTACAGTGCAACTTCGATAACTCTGGAAATGTAGATAATTTTGTAATGATTTTGATGTAATTTCACGTAATTTTGATGCAGGCTTAGATCATCAGAAAATATTTTATTTTGTTTGGTTCAATTAAATTCTATGGAACTCGTTTAGAAAGTAAATGAGTAAGCAACCTTGTTCGGCACATGGCCGCTATGCAGCCGACGTGTTCATCTGATGTACATGCCGTTTGAAGGTTATAGGTCATTGCCGCTATTGGTAAGAAAATAATAGTTCTAGAATAATGCTGACGTAACAAAGTTCATTACGTAAATTTTGCTTGTAATGATTTCTTTTTGAAGCTTGTTTTACTTCAGGTTGCAGTATGCAATTTATTATGACTTGTACGAATAATTGTGTTAATTAATGTTCAAAGGCTCATTTTGTAAAGTATAAAGTACAATAAGTACTACCACTTTTTGTAATTAATAGCGTGTTCAACCTAAGATATTATACTACACCGGTTGTACAGATGTAGACATAATAACGTCACCGTTATCTTGTTTATCACAAATTAAAATACTAATATGTTAATTTATAGGACCTAAGTCCTGTAAGATGAAATTTGAACTTAGAGTATTTTATCAACTTATAATATTTGCCAAAAGTTAAGATGTAAGTATGACATTGTGACAATCAAACTTTGTATTTAAAGTGACTAGCGATTACTTAGGTTTCCAAATTTTCCTTTAAGCAAATTCATTTAATCAGTTGCTTTATAAAAATTTTAGGTGGAGTCCTTTATTTTGTTTCTTTCAACCTAAATATACTCACTGACCCAATCTTATGCGACCGTGGACCAAAAACTCAGTTAGCTAAGTCTTAAGAGTGTTCTTTAACTAGCCAATTTCCATCCAAACCTAACCCTGGGCTTGTTACATTTACATAAGAATTCTCGATAGGTAATATTAAATCTACCACGATTTTATTGTGGAATAGATTTTTAAAAAAATATAGATAACAAAGTTCGGCAAAATTCCAAACTTTCCAGGTAAAAAGAACTTGCTTCTTGGCCAATGTAGTACCTTCAGCTGGAGCATTGGAAAATCACATGTAAGGCATTAAACCGTTTTTGCTGGATTTTTTTAAAGCAACTCTCATGATGTAAAGGTCTGGATGTTAATGACACTATTACTTATCACAGGGGGTGGGTTAGAGCAAGGAAAACAATTGACTGGCATGATAGTTTCTTAATTAAAGAACTCAAATGATGCACAAGAGTATGCAGGCGGGTTAAAAAACTTAAGGATATAGTTATGTATCACTACAATGTTAACACAACTAAGGAACAACTGGATCGTAATAATTACAAGACCAAATCCTTACATAAATGTCAATAATGCTAGTAGCTAGAGCATCAGAGTTACATACAACTACAACACGTTAAAAGTACAGTTTAACACAAGTAAATGGTAATCAAAGCATTTAACATCACTTACATTTGTATCTGCCGGTTCAAGGTTCTGGTCTACAATCGATGAGCTACAGATAAAGTAGACTTCAAGTTTACCCACAGGATTCAACAGCAGCGTGCAATTAAGTCATTAATTTACCTGCTACAATCACCTACGTACCAACGTACCAAATTACTAACAATAATTGTTTACACTTGTAAATGATTATTATTTTATATCTTTAAATAACAATTAAGTACATCCATATATTTGAAACTGACACACTTTTCTGACGTTTTTTAACTGTCCGCCCTAAACCTACTTACGTTAATTAAATATTCTAACAATTTTGTAAATATAAACAATACATGTAAATAGATCTGCTACAATGAAGGTTTTAGAAATAGCAAGCGTATTCAGAAAAGTTTGCAAATTACTTCTTCATTGTAATTTAAGTTAAAAATAAATGTATGGCTCTCGGATTTGTTTCCTCGTGTACCATCTCTTTTTCGTTGTCTAATGAAAGGCGTAATTTTTATGCACGAAAGTACAAACTGTCTTTTTCAGTCCAAGCTTCTCTCAGCGTTTCAATACTCAGGGTGTATCTTCAATCTCTGTTCCTCTGTAAATCTCTGGTTGCATTTTAGATGACACCTAGAAGGACAGGGAGAATTCATACATTTTTCACTAGTAACTACATTTTTTGCATTAACATACTTCTTTTCACTTAGTCTGTTCTTCTTCCTTATATTCTTTTTCCAGTTTTTTCATTTCTTACCGTTTTCTTTCCTTTTTGTAATTTTGCATCTCAGTGTTTTCGTTATCTTCATTGTCTGCATTTGAGGCTATGTAAGGGACCAGAGGAAGTGCATTCACCACAGGTTCACCTAAAAGCATGTCGGACACTGCTGAAAATGAATCACTGGAAGATGATTCTGTTTCAGAGGCTGCTTCTGGACAGAAAGTAAGATCATCAAGCTCATTGTTAGCAAATAATTCAAAGTCAGAACTAGACAACTCTCCATTTTTGAAAATATTGTTTCCTATGTTGACAGGCATTTTAGACGGGAGGTCATAGCCAATTCCGTATGTTGCATTGGTGCAAGTGAGGGTTGCTTTTTCGTTTCTAGAAATACTTCACAGTGGTCTCTTCCATGTTCTTCAAAGCCCTCTGATAAAATGTTGTTCAAAAAATCAGGATTTAAAGTATGCAAACAACTTATGGTATTAAAATTACTATAAACTTACAGTAGTACAATAGTTGTATTTACTATATAAATATAACAATAGTAGAGAAAGGACCTTCATCCTGGATCCTCCTCCACCCTCCTCCACCCTCTTTCACCTCCCGCCACATTCCTCCACATTCTACCACATCCCTCCACATTCCTCCACATTCCTCCACATCCCTCCACATCCCTCCACATCCCTCCCACTAATTGCTTTTAATGAGTTTTCTCATAAAAAACCCATTAACACTAATTGTTTTTAATGGGTTTTCTCATTAAAAACCCATTAGCACTAATTGCTTTTTAATGGGGGTTCTCATTAAAACCCCATTAGCACTGATTGCTTTGTAATGGGGGTTCTCATTAAACCACATTAGCATTAATTGTTTTTGATGGGGTTCCTCATTAAAAACCCATTAGCACTAATCGCTTTTTAATGGGGTTTCTCATTAAAACCCATTAGCACTAATCGCTTTTTAACGGGTTTTCTCATTAATATGGCGGACTTAGGTTAGTTGGTATTTTCTGGAGGAAAAAATGATGGGTTAGATCGGCAACTAAGGTGGAGGGTTTAAATTAATTAACGTTGATTGGAGTTAGGTGAGTCGGCGTTGTCTGGAGTTAGGTTTGGTTAGTTGGACTTGTCAGGAACTAGGTTAGCTAGTGGTGTCTGGAGTTAGGTTAGGTTAATTGGACTTGTGTGGACTTAGGTTAGATAGACGGAAAAATTGATAGGTTAGGACAGCGCCGCGCGGCGCTGTCCTAACCTATCAATTTTTCCTTCTACAACTACTATTGTGCAAATTTAAGATGACAATGTTATTTAATACTGTTACCAAAAGTGCGATTATTTTTTGCAAGTGCGGTGGCAGTTGTGGGGTGGAGGGTCTAACTACCAGATCGGGGTGCCGAGAGCAAGATCCGTGCCTGGAGCTAAAAAATGCTTGTTGAAAAAACTATTGTGCATTAAGAAGCAATTAGTGCTAATGGGTTTTTAATGAGAAAACTTATTAAAAGCAATTAGTGGGTGGGATGTGGAGGGATGTGGAGGGATGTGGAGGAATATGGAGGGATGTGGAGGGATATGGAGGGATGTGGAAGGATCTGGAGGAATGTGGTGGGATGTGGAGGAGGGTGGAGGAAGAGCCAGGATGAAGGTCCTCCCTCTACTAACAATATTATGTAATGAAATAATAATAATATTATTAAATATAATTACCATTGGTGGTATTAATATTTTGACCATCACGTATTCATTTTTTGTACAGAAAGAAATTTAAAAATAAACAAATTTAATTTTTTTAATCCAGTATTTTTTAAAATACCTACCTTAAAATAGAACATGTACAATAATATTTAACATAAAAACAGTAATAGTAAAAAAAAGGTATGTACACAAAAATCTGTATATTATTGCCTCTGGTCAAAAGTACAGAAAAATACTATGGCAGTCAATCTGTTAACACAATGTAATGGATCTATCGAATGCATCCTCACCCTTAGTTCTGTTAGTGATGGAGCTGGACTCGAATCTGCAGATGAAGTAATTCATATTCTTGTAATATTTTGTAACTAATGTTGTTGTTTTCTAGCATATACAGTATTCATCTGCCTCTGCTTAAACTCATCTTTAAATTTGTATAATAGTAAATAGTGGAATTATTATTATTATAAAAAAATAATAAAATAATATCTGAGAAGTTACACACGTCACACCAGTTTCACAGTTGCTCTTGTAAAGACTTGTAATCAGCGGCGTGCCGTCAATGAAAGCGATGGAAGCACCGCTTCCCTTGTTGTTATAAGTAGAAATATGAAATTCCGGGCATTAACAGTGTATTCAATGTTAATTGAATTCTCCTTGCTCCTGGCATCTTTCAGTATTCAGAACTAACTTCCTCAAGCTAAGCGTAAAATATTAACAACATGAAAGTGAAAGAGAAATTTCTAAATTCATGAATCATGACGCCTTCACAATCTGTATACGACCGTTGGTAGACAAACACCCGTCCTCGTCTGCCTGCACACAAATAAATGAACTTGCGGCATCTTTTAACTCTTACAAAGTTTAAACGATCTCAGTTCCGGTTCATCCCAGGCGTCATGTGCTCATCACCATCGCGTATTGTCGATGATATTGGTCGAGCTGAAAGCGCTGTTTACTAAAGTTTCTTTCAATATCGTATACGTACTCGTACTGTGTTAAAAGCAAAGTATCCGTTGTTATGTGATGGTAAAGCGTATACATATTTGAAATTCGCATTATTTTAATAATAGCAGGGCTTCATAAGTAAAGTGTTAGTCAAGCTTATATGTAGTGATAATTATTTTGAAAATTACTGCACTTCATCATATTTTAGATCATTTTTAACTGGAATTACGAAATTACGAAATAATTGGCAGTGTTTGTATTTGTTATCAGTGCCATTTAAGAATAACTTGTATTACAGTGAAGCAAGCCAATGAACCGTCTTGTTTCTCAGTGCCGGGAAATAGTCGATTAAAAGCAAACGAGAGTAATAATAGTTGTTGCGTGGCGTGTAAAATTTTAGAAAAACGATTTTCTCAGTACAGTTTTCAAGAAAAATAAAACATAATTTCTTCAGGTAGACCTACCCTGCCTATCAATTTAGAAACTAAAGTTGAACACTGCAATAAACAATTTATTAGACACTTTAACATGGACTTTTATGATAAATATAAATGGTTAACGGGATGTAATACACTGAAAAAATTATTTTGTTAGCCTTGTTTGCTCTTTAATATTTTTAGAAACACCTCTTGGAACTCAAACGGCTTTTCGGACTTAAACAACTTCCATAAAAATGTTAAAAGACACACTAATAGCAAAGGACATTTAACTTCGTTACTTAAAGAAAAGATATTTGGTAAGTCTCGTATTGAATATAGTTTGGACAATCAGTTAATACTTAGTCATAAGCAACAGAATGACCTAGTGAGTAAAAGTAGGAATATCTTGAAGCGATTCATTGACGTTAGGTGTTTTCTTGGAAATCATGAACTAAATTTTAGGGGTACATCTAACCGAATCCAAAATGATTTAATAAAATGCGTATCCCATAATGTACTGGATAGCATTAAATTAGAAGTAAAGGATGCATCTTTTGTATCAATTGTCTTAGACGAAACAACCGACATAATTAATTTTAGCCAGCTAGCTCTGGTAATACGTTACGTAAAATTGGGCAAAGATGTTCAAGAACGGTTTTAAAATTTTTGATATAACCGCCGACAGAACAGCAGATGCCATGTTTATAAAAGTATGTGACATTATTGAGGAACTACAGCGTGGTACAAAACTTGTTGCTTAGAGTTACGACGGAGCTACTGTAATGGCACGACACTTGGGTGGTCTTCAAGCAAAACTAAGACAAAAGTTTCAAAATGCCATTTTTGTTCATTGTATTTCGTTAAAGCTAAAAAATTAATTGCGGATTCTTACCTTCTGAAAAAATGTATGCGCCTAATGCTTTACATGATAAGAAAATGTTTAGAAATAAAAAAGATAAAATTGGGGTTTAATGAGGTGGTAACCCTGCTTAAGTCGGTAACGAGTAAACAGTACTTGTCATGTAGTAAAAAATGTTGTCTATGATGTATTGACAGAAAAAATGGCGTATGCGCTTTAAGTGGATATGACAGTGAAAAATGGCGGGGCAATTAAAGGAAAGTAAAACCTCAAATTGTTCATTCTAAAAGTATCTGTTAACCGATGTCTAGAGCATAAAAACAGTGTGTAACAAAAGATGCGGAAGGTGTCAGGCAGAAGATGAATGCGCAAGGAAAAATGTGGAAGGAAGAATGTGAAAGGAAAAATGTGGAAGGTAGACGGTGGACAATAAAAGTGAAGATGGAAGAGGGAATGTGTAAGGTAGAAAGTGGAAATGTGGAAGGAAGAATGTGAAGAGAAAATTGTGGAAGATAAAAGATGGGGAGTGGAAAGTGGAAGGTGGTTAGTGGAGGGAGGAAGATAAAAGTGAATGTCGAAGGTGGAAAGTGCAAGGTGGAAGTAGAAAGAGGAAGATGGAAGCATCAGAAATCAGAGGAGAAGGGGACAGACTCGAACATTTTATCTTGTACCAAACAAAATTAAATGAAAAGTTTAAATTCTTGTTTATTAAAATAGCAAATAAATTACAGCTTTGTAATTCTATTCTGGATAATCTTTAATTCAGTCGTTTACAATACACTTAGGTTCTGACATTTTGTATTACATAATGAAATGACGCAAATAAAAAGATTTAAATAAAAATGCCTTTATCAAAACTTAACACACACTAATTATTAGCGTTCTCGATTTTTTTTATAATACTTGCTGATAATGTTTTTGTTCGACTAATTTACCTGTTGGGCAGTTTTACATACAAATTGACAAAATGGGAAGGAATGTGTTTAGGAGTAAAAGCCATTGTTTGGAAATACTCAGAGGATTATAGGTTCTAGAAAACCTGTCACTTTTCTAAAGGGAATGAAAATTTCAAATAGTTAGTATTTTATATAAAGAAAACTCAAAAAAAAACATAAATACGAGGAAAAAGACATACAAAAATGAAAGTAAACAGTAAAAAGTGTCAAATGACGAATCTGCTATTGAATCACACAAATTTTAAACAAATATTTAATAGCTTACAATAATTGCAATGATCGATAAACTTAAAAATTCGGGCTCTGGTAACTATAAAGAATGTAGCTTCCGTAATTACCGGTTATAACTAGGGGTGGGCGATACGGGATTTTCCGTATCGAATATCGATACATGTTCTATATCGATATGTATTGATATATCGAATATCGCTATATATCGATACGTATTGATGCGTATCGATATGTATCAGTGCGTATCGACACGTATCGATTCGTATCGATGCGTATCGATGCGTATCGATGCGTATCGATATGTATCGGTGCGTATCGACACGTATCAATTCGTATCGATGCGTATCGATACGTATCGATGCCTATCGGTGCGTATCGATACGTATCGATACGTATCGATGCGTATCGATACGTATAGATATATATATATATATATAGCGATTCGTATCGGAACGTTTAGATTAAATATACGTATAGAGACGTAGCGATAGGTATCGGTACACAACGGTACGAATTGATACGCATCGAAAATTTATCTACTCTTTCTTTGGGAATAAAATCACAAGATCGTTTTAAAATAATGTATTTATTGACAATTCGATCTTTCACCTAAGATTGTTTGTTATCAAAATAATTAAAGTTTCAAGTTTAATATTTGTGACATAAATGTATATATATATATATATATATATATATATATACTGGGTGCTTCAAAAAAATGTATACACACTTTGAACTTCCATAGAAAATTTATTTACCGTTCTACAAAGTTAAATTTCAGGAAAATAGAAAGCTGAAAGTCCAATGTAAATGAAACATAAATACCAAATGTTAATACTATTCAAATTGGTGACCTGCAGCATCAATACAATTCTGAGTACGAGTCACCACAGATTCTGTACATCGTATCAAAACGTCCAATGAGATTTCTCTACACACTGCTTGAATCTCATTCCAAAGAATGTCTAGGTTACGTGGTTTACGTTTGTACACCTCATCTTTTACTGTGCCCCACAAGAAGAAATCCAGTGGTGTAAGGTTTGGAGAGCGTGCTGGAAACTCGATTGGCCCCCTGCGTCCTATCCACTGGCCCGACAAATTTTGATCCAGGTAAGCTCGTACGTCCCTGTGATAGTGCGGCGGAGCACCATCTTGTTGAAAATAAAATCATCATTACCGTATAATGCACGAATGGCAGGAAATATGGAATCAGCAAGCATTGTTAGGTAATTAATACCAGTTACAGTGCCTTCAAATCGAAAAGGTCCAATGAGTCCTTTGAAGACAAACCGCACCACACATTTACACCAGGCAAATTTACAGCTTTTCAATTGTAATGTGAGGATTTTCTTCACACCAGTAAACACAATTGTGCCTATTGACAGTTCCATTAAGTTTGAATTGGGCTTCATCCGACCAAATGATGCTACCCATAAATCCCGGTTCACGTATCACCATCTCCTGAATCCATTCACAAAATTGCAACCTTCGATCTGGATCGTCGTCATTTAGCTGTTGCACCAGCCTTGGAATGTAAACACGATACTTGCCTCTCTTCAGAATGCGTAGCACGCTGCTAGCACTACATCACTTTCACGTGCCCCTTGCCTTGAAGATTTGTTAGGAGAGCGTTGAAACAGTTCCAAGACTGTCGTTGATGACTCATCACTTGTAGCTGTTCGAGGCCTACCTGAATGACCTTTATGCACATCACACACTGTTCCATGAACTTCGAATTTGTCTCGTATGCGTGTAATTGTTAATCTTGAAGGTGGTTCTGTATCATACTCCCTTCTCCACTGTCTTTGAACTTCATTTACATTCTCAAACTTCCAGTACCACTTAATAACCTGCTTACGTTCTTCAAAACTCAAACGTACGTCCGCCATGTTGATATTACAAATTCCAACTGATAATATAACATAGAAAGACGATTATGCTGGCACCTGGCGAAGAAATATAACATTAGCCTTGTAGTGCGGGAAAACTACAATAGTTTAAAGTGTGTATACATTTTTTTGAAGCACCCAGTATATATATATATATATATATATATATATATATATATATAAATTTATATATAGGGGTTGGCGATACGGAATTTTGCGTATCGAATATCGATACATATTCTATATCGATACGTATCGATACATATTGATTATCGATATATCGATATTTATTTCTCACTGTATCGGGGGGGGGTCGATACGGGGGTCGTATCGATATATCGATACGCCGACCCAGCCCTACTTATAAGTTATAAGTTTTACGCTTTTAATAATACAAATAATTTTTCTACATTAAGTATAATAAAATAACCTATTATAATATTGAGAATCTCCATCCCTATTAAGTACTTTAACGTCAAACGTATATCGTGATCAATAATTCCAATAACTATTAATTCCAATTGTGATAAATTTTAAGAATGATTGTAAATGCATAACTGATGATTTTCAAAGGTAATAAAGCTGTACTAGACTTTGGTATATAAATTGTGCACAAAATCAGTAATAATTTGTGTTGAGTGCTATTAGCAAATTTTTCTGTATCAACCTAAAAATTAAAAATATGAAGAACACTATACGCAATGAAAACAAATTGGCAATGCCACAAAAATAAAAGAGCACTCACCCACATAATATGTCAATATCCCATGTTGGGCACTTGTTTTCTAATGAATACAATGTACCGGGATGGAATCACAAAAGTACTTCTGGTCATAGTGACAAATTGTGTTGTGAAGTGCCATCTTTCAAATCCATACGACATAATTAGCAAAAAAGACTAATCGAATTTTTGTTTAGATTCGACCGCACCAACTTTGCGATTCGCGTAATAGCAAAAATAAAAGCACTACAACAACCACCAAACACACTGTGAAGTTTAAGAAAATTAATAACGCACGATTTACAGGGTGGACGACTCAAAATTAGCACTAATTCACGTTGTTTTAATGATTTGATTTAAAATATAGCAACTGATCAACTCAAAACTGATAATAAAACCAGTTACACTAGAAAGCTAAAACAAATAATAGAAGAATTAATCATAGGTTAATACACTTTGATCATTTTTGACAAAGAAAATACAACGATAAGAAACGTAAGAAACGCATGCTTCTACAAACACATGTTTGTACAAAACAGGTGCCTTGATTTAGTGAATAAATTAACACCAGACGTTCTTGATAATCTACTTGGAACTATAATTTACGTTTCACAAATTTTGTTACGGGCAAAATGACTGTTAGAAATAATATTTAAATTCAAATAGGCAGGAAATACTGTAAGCAATAATATTAAGAGGTTAATCAAGGTGATTAAATTTAATATTATCACAAAGTGTTGGACTTATAAAAGATTGTAAAGTGTTTTTCGACGTTAGATCGAATGGCTGCATTTCAAAATCCACTAAAAGAACTCGCGCTTTAGTTACACATGTTCAAAAAAGATTTCCTAGAGTGGCTCCCACACGCTGGAATTACAGCGCACAACTGGTACAGACGGTGTCGCAATATCGTAAAGCTCTAATAGAAATGTTTAAGAATATTTTAGCGCATAAAGAAATGTGGGATCCTGAAACGGTAAATTCTTCTAGAGGCTACTTACAGCTGATGGAAACGGATTTTAATTTTAATTTTGTGCTCAATGTGTTTGCAGAAATTATTCCTTACACGGACCTTTTGTTTGATATTTTGCAAACTAAATCGAATGATATTAGTATCTGCGTTCAATACATCAATAATTTTGAAAAACAATTAAATCAAAAGAGAAAACTTTCAAGAAATTAGGGACAAAACACTAGATTTGAGTTTAGAACCACAAAGTAAACGTATTAGAATTGACAATATAGGTGATATGGTAACTTCCTATCGTAGATTATATTTAGAAATTTTTGATAATATTTCTCAACTCAAAATCAGATTTCAGAACTTCAGTGAATTAAAATTCGTCGAATTATGTAATTATAACAACTATAATAAAGCCCGTTTTCCTGAAGAAGCCTTTAATAGTTTAAAACATAGTGATGCAAATTTTTTGACATTTTGGCATTAAATTCACAGCTAAGTGTTTCATACAACACTGCAGAAGTCAATAATCAAAAAAACACCGTTAAATATGCTACGTTTTCTTATAAAACTTGATTTGGCAGAGTCCTATAGTGAAGTCTTTAAATTGTGTTAACTTGTTTTACCAATTCCGGTAACAAGTGCTTCGGTTGAACGCCGTTTTTCTGCATTAAAACGCATTAAAACCTTTATCAGAAATTCAACTGGTGAAGAAAGACTATCCCATTTAACTGTGTTGTCTATAGAAAAAGAATGTATTAAACTTGCTACAGAATCGAAGATTTTATGATGATGTAATAGACAGATTTGCACAAGTTAATAGAAAAATAGAATTACATTATAAATAAAATATTGAATAAGAGTCAAAGGAAAAAGTGCGTCGTCAACACTGTATATAATGTTTAAGTGTGTGTATATTAATGTGTCTTATTGTTTATAGTTATTAATTTTTAATTTTTTTTTAGTACTTAGAGCATAAGTGAATTTAACTACATAAATTGTTTATATATACGAATTGTGCTGAAATATCAGGTAGTTAAACTTGTTTATAAGTGTTGTGCATTGTGCATCACAAATGACTGATGATATAAGTAATATTTCTACTGGCTGATAAATAAATTGAAAAATACAATCACATTAATTTGAATTTTTACGTCCTTAGGTTTATTATATTTTTAATCAAAAATGCCTTTTTAATATTTCTAAAATAAGATGATTTAGTTTTATTTCGGATAATAAATAGGTTTTAATGACTTTTCTTTGTTAATGTGAGTGAAATTCTTCATCATCATCATCAAGTCTTCAGTCCTAGAACTAGTTGGACGCGTACCCTCATTGTTTCCTAGTCTGAACCAACCTACACATTTCCCTGAAATTTGCAGAGTCTACATCTATCACTATTTGTGCGCAAAAGTCTGATCTCGGTCTACCTCTACCTATCTTTTTCTATCTCTGCTTGTAATATATCCCGTACTATTCCCCACAAATGTCTTAGAACGTATCTTGTCCTATTTCTCCTATTTTTTTCGATTTCCACAGATATCTTTATTTCCCTACTATTTCAACAACCTATTTGTTATTAACTTTGTCTGTCCATGCTACTATCCTCATCTATCTGAAGCACAACATTCCATTCTGTCTGCTTTTCCTACTGCCCCTATTTCATAGATGTACTGTGCTGTGCTCCGCAACTATGCTTTGAACAGTTTTCTTCTTGTATCTATGTTCGTTGTCTTTGAACATAGCTACCGTCTTTCTTGTTTGATGCAGTTCGGTCACCTTCTATTGTTTTACATTTCCCCGATATTCAGTGTATGTGAAATTCTTAAAATTGGAAAAATAAAAAAGCAATGTGGACTTCCTCACACTTTGACAGCTGGCTTTTAATGCAAAATTCGCAAAATAATTTATTGCTTATATTTTAGCATATATTTTAAAAAGGTTGGTTCAATTCTAAATGGAAGTTTATTGGCATCAAAGGTTTTGAATAACTTTTTAGGTAATTTGAAAATTTAGAATAATACAAACATTAACAATACATAAATCAGCAAAACTAATTATTTCAAATCCAAAGAAGTAAAGCGATATGCTGTAATACGCCTCCAAACCAACACATTCTTTCTTATATCTACTTTTTTGCTTCTGAACACAAAGCTCAAGCTTCTTAAGTTACACATAGTCACACACGCACCACACACGCACGCTTGTCACACACACGCGCGCGCGCTACATACGCGCGCACACACACTGGGTGTCCCTCAAAATGCGGAAAATGGAATTTACTTATGTTAAAAAAGAGTATTAAAAATCTAAGATTCAAAAAGAGATCGAATTAGTATAAGTGCCAACTTGAAGCGTTTCCCATTAAAAAACTTCACGGCACGCCACTGCTTGTAATACTTGTATTCCGAAAATTAACATCCTATTGTAGGCGTGTCGACGATTACATACGGGAAAATTAATTAAAAAAATAATAATAATAGATTGTTGCCAGCAGTAAAAATACAATTTAATAGAAATATTGTAATCTAATTATATTTTGCCAGGTTTAAATTAATAAGTGGACATGAGACTGAAAACTTTTTATGAATACTAGAGCCAGAGTAGCATAAGCCCTACAATGAACTTACATTTTACAAGAATCAGATACTGCTTCTGAACCATTACGTATAAAGTGATTTCCGTTTGTCTGGCTCAAACATAAGTCAGGACTTACGCTCTTATAATCCTTTAAAACCGTATAAAAAATATAAATGGACTTCCGTTATTATGGCTCGATGCAAAATCAGATTTTACATGTGAAATAGTAATTACCTGAAAATCGCTATTTCTGGACTTACGTTCGTCTGGTTCTGAAGTACAGCTTGAAGAACTGATAAACCTTCTTACTGTTACTTTTTTGTTGAATTAAACTTTATCTACTAAAAGTGCCCTTTCTTATTACTGCTGTGACAGAGGCTCGTACGCTAAAGACCTATTAACATTGACTGCTAAGGTATAATTAAGTAGTAAGCACGATGTTGAACAAGATTTTCGCCAAATTTGGTCAAGAATTGGTAATAGTGACAAAAAACGTATTTTAAACAAACTTTTAATAAAATCAAAATTTAGAAAAAGAAGCGGTATTCGCGTCATTATCACCTGACATGAAAATTCTAAGGCCTGTGTTGGTAGACGCGTATTCGTGTTACCCACGAATTATAATAAAACTCAAGTTACTAGAAGTACAAAAGGAATGTTCTTGTACCTAAATAATCGAACAGGCTAATGCCAATACAGAAGTCCAACTATGCGAGTTAGACTAAATGTAAGTCAATCGACTAAAAACTATGAGACTGTGGAGTTACTATAAATCAATTGAATAAAAAGTATGTGGCTTTGGACTCAATGTAGGTCAATCGACTAAAAAAGTGCATTACTTTGAACTTAAAATGTGTTGTCGATTAAAAACGGTTATTTTAAACTCAAAGTATGTTATGGTATTCCGGGCAGAGGTAAAATGGAGGTCCCGTGTGTGAGTGTTGTCACGCACGTTAAAGATCCATACCTTGCTTGGAACAGCTAGGGTTTGGCAAAATTCCAAAGTTTCCAGGTAAAAAAATAATCGCTTCTTGGCCAATGTAGTACTTTCGGGTGGTGCATTGGAAAAATCACATGTAAGGTATTCCGGGCAGACAAGAAAGAAAAGAAAAGTAAGCAAAGAAAATCGTCCGCAACGATAACCTCAACAGGATAAGGTGGACACAAAGAATTAATGACTTACTAGCTGAAAACGTCGTACAGTGACGTGGATCACACAGAAAGAAAAATAGGAAACCTCTGGAAGTAGATTTATTACAAAGCGTTAGTGAACAAACACAATATCAAAAAGAATATTTACAAACACCAAAACGAGCATTTACATAACGTCTTTAAAATATTATATATACGAAAGAGTCAACTCGCATATAAAACAACGTAACTCCAAAATACCATAACATTTAAACAAATATCAATTAGGGATTATTTCCCAGTCATAGCAAGTTTTAAAATATAAGCAACAAGTACATGTATACTGTATACTTACACAATGTTTCAAACCCCAAATAAATACAAGAAGAAAATGAGACATATATGTACAGTAATACAAAGTTGTTTACCTGCTACTTACCGAAATGCATTTCCTAAAAGTAGTAGCGTAACCCTAAACTGAAGGTAAGTTTTATAGATAACCAAGTGATAAACTTATTTTAGTTTATAATTAGTAAACAATTTGTTGACGCTAGCATTTCCTATATCTTAAGATAAAGTAAGTAAAGTTGCTTAAACGCAAGCTTTTTTTATCTTAATTGGGACTTGAAAACAATCGCGTAATCACTTTGTGCACTAACATGTGATAGTAATTTTTAGAACCGGAGTCTGTAATTTATCGTGCCATAAATACGAGTAAGAAAAAAACTAGAGCACCTGCGTGATTATCAGCCATAAAGAAGAATTAACTAGGTTTCATAAAAAACATCAACAAAAAAGCAGTATACTCGTACCTTAAGTCCGTTTGTGTGCTGAAGAGGAGTAGCTGCCTTCTGAGGGGACTATTCGCTTAGTATGTACCCTATCGTACATTGCCAGCCTGGCTCTGGTACTATCGTAGCAGATCTGAAAGTGCATACTTACAATTGTCAACGGACCGGATACTTCTATGAAACAATTTCACTAGTTGCAGAACTTGACTAAATTTGACTTTATAAAAACCGAAACAAAGCAATGCCTCTTAAAAGAAAGCATTTTGAGTAACACCGCGACTTTTCAGAGTCACTTCACATGAAAGGACGTTGTATAGAATAGAATTTCTTCTGACGCTCAACCTGTATACATAGGTAGAGAGAAGGTTCTAGATGGTAACGTATTTTTTGTTCAAAAATATTTCCCATCGATTAAACAACCACCTGTAAAGTATTCTCAGAATACTACCTGCAAAGTATTCTCAAAATACCACATGTAGATAAGCTTAATTAAGAAAGCAAATGGCCTCAACAAAACATGAAGAATTCCACAAAGCACGTTCGCGTGAGAAACCCTGCTTGGTAGTATCAAAATATCATCTGTTCAATCTGTTAGGTATATCTATAACCTAGATTGCAGAATTATATAACTAAATGTATAACGACAGCCTATGTCCTGTATAGAAATCATAGAAATTTACCGTTTCGCTTAATACTACCGTGAAAAGATAAGCAGGTGAACAATTTCTATTGTTCGCAATCTGGGTTCATGAACACTTGTTTGATAACGGAATACCGCGTTTTAACGCGACAACAGTATTTCGTCATAACTGTATTGACAACCAACGTTTCTCCACTTTAAAACAAATACATTAAACGTATTTTCAATAAGAGATGCAGGTGTTTTAAACTGATTTCAACCTACCCATAATGCAAGAACTTTTGGCTTTGATAACCAAAAGCAAATTTACCTACTTCATAAAAATAAAGCCGTAGCTTTAGTACGTTATTAATATACAATAAATTTAAAATATTTAACTGAACATTTAATAGGATTTTATAGGATGCTTGAATAAATAATCATTTCAATTTGAAAGGTAGTCAATACTTGTTAATAAAAATTCGTATGATCATGAATGCAATAAGAAATTTAATTAGGAAATGTGCGATGCAGAAACGGTATGTAACAAGTAGGTCAGCAAAAACTGCTGGTGTTGCAAGTACAGTTGCATGATTTTACTAACCGCTTAGTTAGCAGTAGAAATTGCGTTGCATTGAACTCCAAGTAGGGCAAGCTTAGGTTGAAAATGTAAGAGTAATCAGCAAATGCTAGAACTAGATTGATTATCAACGCGTGTGTTTTTCTTCGCAGTTAATGAATAAACAAAATTTTTTATCAGTATAAATATGAAGCCTTCATCAGTTCAGAGTGGGCTACTTTGAGCTCAAGGTATGTCAAATGACTAAAAACAGCGTTACGTTGAATTTGAAGTAAGTCACTACATTTGCTTTTCCAATGCTCCACCTGAAGGAACTATATTGGCCAGGAAGCGAGTTTTTTACCTGGAAACTTTAAATTTTGCCATACCCTTGCTGTTCAAAGCAAAGTAGGGATCTTTAACGTGCGTGACAACACTCACACGCTGTACCTACATTTTTCAAGCGGACCGTATCGGGATTCGAACCCGGAACCTTGGGCATAGTAGTCACACGCATACCAACCAAACCACGATCCGCCATCAAAGTAGACCGGCAAAATCCTAGTTATGCAAGTACAGTTGAATAATTTTGCTCAGCGCTTAGTTAGCAGTATATCGTCGGGGTTATATAATTAGGGGGAAAGTCAAGGGTATTCATTTGTAATATAAAAAGAGGAAATTGGTGTATTATTTAAATATTGCAGAAAAACGAAATCTGCAGAAAAATAAATAAATTCAATCAGCAAGAAATTTATTGCTGATATGTGATAATAATTGCAAAAATTACAAATCTGCAGAATAATGAAAAAACACCGGCATATAATGCGAAGGATAGGCGTTTTAACAAGAAAGTGATAGCGACAAACGCTGACGTTAAGTGGACTGCCAGATCACCTGATTTGACACCTGACTTTTATGTCTGGGGAACTTTAAAAGACGTAGTGTACTCTAGCAATACTACTTACAATAATAATATTGCAGAATTGCAAGAAGCTGTGATGTCAGCTTTTAATTGAATTAATAGAAACACCTTGCGTAGGGTAACTAGAAGTAGTGTTTAAAAACGATGTTAACTAAGCTAATAATGCATTTTTTACAGGTCATTACAACCTACAGGCTACTAGGTATAAAATTAAAATTCTGTGTTTCTTGTATGTAATTAATTTTGTTATAGTTTTTTTAAGTGTCTTCTATTCTATCAAAAAAAAAAAATTAGTAAAAAAACAATGTCAAATTAATGTGAATGAAAATCAAAATGGTGGCGGCCTATATAATTAAAAATACAAAAGTTAAAAAATTGGGATTATTGTAGGTTTAGTATACTAGAAACCACGAAAGAAGATATTTACGTCACAGGGGCCTATAGCAATTTACAACATACCTTTAAAATTCTTTTAAAGCTTTACCAATGGATACGAGAAAGATAGCAATATGATTTTTATGTGTTTTTAAGTAACGACATACGTGAGCAGGTTTATTTATGATAATGACAGAGACAGTTATGTGGACATATGATTGTATCCTAATATAAAAACAGACATTTGATATATATTTATTTTAATGTACTTGCATTTATATTAATTGAATTTATTAAACCCTTAAAGTATTAAGACGACAATTTTAAAGTAGTAAAAGCAACTTGCTACGTTCAGCGACGTAGTTTAAAAAAAGAAAATAAAACCGAAGAAGATAAAGAAGAAGTTGACCGGGCTCGATTGGCGAGTGGACGGGGAATTATACATACAAAAAAA
The DNA here is from genome assembly GCA_036346225.1 of Platerodrilus igneus. Lineage (NCBI taxonomy): Eukaryota > Metazoa > Arthropoda > Insecta > Coleoptera > Lycidae > Platerodrilus > Platerodrilus igneus. Next base: position 3,955,600 of record JARFIW010001700.1, read on the forward strand.
TTTAAGGGAGGCCTGAAATAAAAATATATTCACTCACGCACAATCAAACATTTACAAACTAAAAACCTTTAATTTAAAAAAAAAACAAAATTATGTACAAAACACAATAATACCAAAAATGAACAATTCGTAGGTACGCAATATACATATGTACGAATAAAAAAAACAATCATTTTTAACATGTAGAGCTGCAGTTTTTAGGTCACCCCCTATATTAATCTTCAAACAAGAAAAAGGAACCAAATTACCCCACTAAAAACCACAACTCGAAATCAACATTGTAAGTACGGAATTCTATACATAAAATTATTTTAATAAAAAAATCAGTAAACATTATAATATCCTCGCACATACAAACAACCAGTCATTTTACCACCAACAAGGTGATGCATCCGTAGACCCGTGTACATATGTTGTATCCAACAACTACCGGGTACCCATATAAGAAAATTAGTGTATAAACACTCACCCTCGAATCACCACCGTCGGGTTGGCTCCTACCGTCGGTAGAAACGTTGCGACACAGAGGTGCGCGTGATCCCGCCTTAGGGTGGTCCTCCCATCACAAGGGGCGACCATTCATTGTGGCTTTAAAGGCCACCAGAAGGAACTATAGTAATTATAAATCAAATTAATTTATTGTCGTCGAAAAGTACAATTTTATAAAACCCATAAATACGCACCACGCTGTAAGGTGTGCGCAAACTTTTCAAACAGAAAAACTGAAACGACCAACCATTCTACACGTGTTTTCGCTGTGTAGATTGAAAAGCAAGGGAATATTAATTTCGTTTCACGAATGACCAGAGCTCAAAGTAATATTGTTGTTAAGAAAATAAAACTGGAAAAACACGGTTTATTGGATAATACGCGGCTTTAATTTACAAAACTTTCAATGGAAAACACATAAGAATCAATCATCAGATACCTAGAACCAGTTATCGCCTGTTTAATTTTAGCATAAACTTTACGTTGAGGAATTTTTAGTAGGAATATTTATTATTAATTAGGCTCTAGGATGTAACAATAGGAATCAAATTTATACAAATAGATAAATGAATTAACATGTGAAAAGGTTATTTTAATTTACAGAATTAATTTTCGTTTTAACGCCAAACGGATTTGAGTTGAAAATTATTAGACCGCGTAATTCTTATTAACAGAAAAAATGTACGGGATGTTCAAAATAAACGTAACAAACTACTTGTGTGAAAATAAAATATTTTTTACAACTGATATTAATTTGGTATTTATGAACTAGATGCTACATTGACTTGAAATTTTCAACTTAATACATACGGTTACAAGTCATGACGCAGATATCTTCTTTCGTGGTTTCTACTATATCAATGTTGTGATACATTGTTGAAAAGAGAATAAAAAGTGGAATTCGAAAATGGCAGAATCCAATATGGCGTCCATAAGAAATATGATAGTTGGTCTGTTTAGCGTGGCCAACTTGGACTGTCTAGCAACTTTTATTTGAATAGGTTTTTAATAAAAATTAGGATAAAGCCAATATTTGACTTTCTAAAATTTCAATTTTTTAGTTTTTCAAATATCTACGAAACGTTTGATTTTTTTTAAATTTTGCAACACGATTATTTTATCAGCAACAAAAGTTGCAAAACATTGCCCATTCAACCAACTTTCTATCTCTTCAGATAACAAAGGTACCCATACAATACCATCCAAAATGGACACGATGTATAATAATTGTAGAAAATCACACATCTGCAGAAAAATGAATAAGCCTATTCAGCAGGAAGATCAATACTTTCATATCTATAAGAAGTTTTATTACGTTAAATTGACTCCAAAAATGGTCAAATTTTTTTTCTTAAAAATTGTCGAATTTTGATCCCCAAAAATTGTTAAATTTTGGTCTCAAAAGTACTGTCAACTTTTGACACCAAAACATTATCAAACTTTGAGCCACAAAAATTGTCAAATTTTGACGTCTTAATTTCTTAATGTTCCATCTGAAGGTACTACTTTGGCCAAGAAACGAGTTTATTTTTACCCGTGAAATTTTAAATTTTGCCGAACCCTTGATGTTCCAAGTAAGGCAGGGATCTTTAACGCGTATGATAACACTCACACACGAGAGCTCCATTTTACCTCTCATCCCAACGAAGGAATATTTTTGTGAAAAATACTCGTTTAACATTTTTCAAGTAGAGCGTGCCGGCATATGAACCTGGGACCTTGAGCATAGTAGTCATATGCATACCAACTACACCAGGGGGCGCCTGACTAATTTGAGCCACCGACGTAGGTCTCTTTTTGGTACGGTTCTAAAAAATTTGTTGTGGCGTGCGCCAGATCGTCAAAAATGCGAAATGAGAAATTTATATTGTAAACATTGTTTGATTAAAAATATATTGTTTTTAATATCAACGTATACAGTGTGTCCAAATTTCGAGTCTCTACATTGTGATTTCAGTTATTATAAGAGATGGAAATTGGGTTAAATGGGGAAAGATTTGGAGGAATCCAGGCCAGTTTTGTATCCGTTTACAAAATTGGTGTAAGTTGTCTGGTTTTGGAGATATTCGAAGAAAACTAAAAATGGCGGATTTTGTTTTTTGATAATAAAACATGAATCATAAGTCGCACCATCACAAGACTTGCACATTATTAAGACACTTTTCTAAAAGGAGTATTTTAGCATAAACAGAATCATTCGACTGTCTTTTGTTTTCGAGGAACCGCCCACAACTTTTGTTTTTCTTATGGCCGCCATTTTGAATATTAAATGAATATTATGCGCCTTAAAATTACCTTTTCAAAAATATGCCACATGTCTATAAAAAAATGCAAAACTATCCTAAATTTTAAAAATAACTAAATTTGTATGTTCTATAACGTTTGGTAATCCCAACAGGGCAAAAATTTGATTTCTACTTTATGAAAAGTACAATACACATTTTATAATGTACACAAACAGCATTTGTCACAAATTATTAATTATGGTGGTACTAGAGTTAAAATGATATCGTTTTATAATAGTAGGCGGTGGTATGTGACAAAACCAAACAATTGAATTACAGTTATATGTCAAACAAATTCTAAAATTTAGATAAACTTGTGTGTGTTGTAAGTTTTGGTGCCGGTGGTGCTGCATTTTTAATTTAAAAAATGGCACATGTCTACAAGTTTTCGAATGAGGAAAAGTTTAATATGCTAAATACTTATTTACAATCGTTTCGGAACGCTCATTCGGCATCCGCCAGATATTTGGAATTGTATCCAGAAAGACGACAACCGCATAAAACATACTTCAGAAAAATTGTAATGAATTTACTGAATTATGGTGCTTTTGAACAGACTAGGGAACAATACGACTTAAACAATAGGGAACATGTTCTAAGCATTACTGAGGCGGTAACACGAAATCCATCCACATCCGTAAGATCTGTAAGCCGTGAACTTAATATTCCAAAATCAACTGTTCATAATATTTTAAAAAAGGAAAAGTTTCATCCTTATAAACCTACTATGGTCCAAGGCCTCAAAAGAGCAGATTTCGCCAGACGAATGCGTTTTTGTAATTGGTACATCCAAAAATGCGAGGAAGAACCGCACTTTCCAGAATTGATAATATGGACAGACGAAATGCGGTTTACCAATTGCGGGGTGTTCAATAAACATAACACGCATCACTGGAGCACTGAAAATCATCATCTGACGGCGCAACGCAAATTTCAAACGAGATATGGATTTAACGTTTGGTGTGGTATCTTAGGTAGTTAATTATGATATAAATATTTTAGTAAATTAACCAATGTAATTAATACTTTTATAGGTAATAATTTGATTGGACCCTTTTATTTTGTCAATAACCTCAATGGCGCCAGATATACGGAATTGTTAAGAGACCAAATAATTCCGGCTACTAGAGGACTTGTACCAAATGATGATGATTTTCGAAAACTATGGTTTCAGCAAGATGGTTGTCCAGCTCACAATTCCCGAGAAGTTAGCGCCCTTTAGCTGAACATTTTGGCCAAAATATTATATGCAATAGTGGACCAATTATGTGGCCGGCAAGATCACCAGATCTTACACCACTTGATTTTTATTTATGGGGTTTTGCTAAAAATGAGGTATATTAGTTTGAACCGCCTCATAATATAAACGAACTGCAGGAAAGAGTCCGTGACATTCTTAATTCTATAAATAGGCGCACGTTAAGCAGAGTTGTACGGAAAGTTTTAATTAAATGTCGAATGTGCCGTGATGCAAACGGACAGCATTTTCAGCATCTACGGGAAGGAATTTAGATGATAGTTTGCTGTTTCGGTCACATTCAATTTTGTTCCCTAAATTAGATAAGATAGGCTACAGTTTTATGTTTAAGTTAATTTTAAGATTTATATCCAATACTTTACGAGTTCTACTTAACAAAATGTATGTGGTACTACTACTACTACTGTTTGGAAAGTAGAAATCAAATTTTTGCCCTGTTGGGATTACCAAACGTTAAAGAACATACAAATTTAGTTATTTTTAAAATTTAGGATAGTTTTGCATTTTTATAGACATGTGGCATATTTATTAAAAGGTAATTTTAAGGCGCATAATATTCACTTAATATTCAAAATGGCGGCCATAAGAAAAACAAAAGTTGTGGGCGTTTCCTCGAAAACAAAAGACAGTCGAATGATTTTGTTTATGCTAAAATACTCCTTTTAGAAAAGTGTCTTAATAATGTGCAAGTCTTGTGATGGTGCGACTTATGATTCATGTTTTATTATCAAAAAACAAAATCCGCCATTTTTAGTTTTCTTCGAATATCTCCAAAACCAGACAACTTACACCAATTTTGTAAACGGATACAAAACTGGCCTGGATTCCTCCAAATCTTTCCCCATTTAACCCAATTTCTATCTCTTATAATAACTGAAATCACAATGTAGAGACTCGAAATTTGGACACACTGTATATCTGGTACACAGAATTCGTAGATCAAGCTATCTGTGTCTATATATAAAAGTTTAAGTTTGTTGCCAAACCTCTGTTTCATGTAATTGTTATGAAATTCGTAAAGATTGAAAACCCTACGTAATTTTAATAATGTAATGTACCAATTTTGCAGGGTTTTCAATTTCAGATATACTCAAAACAATTCCGTATGAGGTTCATTACAGTTTCTTTTTATAAAGTAAGCTAGTCGGCCAAATTAGTCCAATATTTGGAGGTTAACGCAAAATAACTTGACATTTTCTAAGAGGTCAAGATTTAACAATTTTTGGAGACAAAGTTTTATAATTCTTGCGGTCAAAATTTGAAAACTTTTTGGAAACTAAATTTTGATAATCTTTTGGTATTAAATTTGGCGATTTTTAAGTAAAAAATTCAAGAATATTTGGGGTCAATCAAACGTAATAACTAGTATTAGGAATTATATGATATAAATATTATCAAAATATAACATAAAATATGCAGAAGTTTTTGCTAAAATATGAAACAAATATGCAAGGTACAGTTTTAAATAAATTTATTAAAACCCTAAAATAAAACAAAACGCAGTAAATGACGTATTAATATAATTATTTATTATGCGTTTTGTACATGAAACAAATTAGAAATACTATATAATGATTATTATAAACAACTACAGATTTGGTCTTGCAATATTCTCAACTAATGTTAATTGTACGAAAGTATTTACTGAAAAACTATTAATTTGGCAAACGTCTAAGTGTTGGGGGATCCTTGGCAGCCACAGGTTGCTTAAGCCCCTTCACATACCACTGAATCTCGGCGAAATGGGACATATAATTAGAAAACAATAGAAGGCGAAGCGAGCTGTATATAGGCTGTAGTGGGATTTTCAGAGAACTGTGTAGGCTAGCTGAGAACATAAATAAGTAGAGGTACGCGTACAACTAGTTTCAAGACGGAAATCTAATGACGAAAAAATAAGTGCACTTAATTCTGATGATTATTATAAACAACTACAGGTGTGGATAATGAAATATTTTCAACTAATGTTGATTGTACGAAATGATACATTAGAAAAGCTATTAATTCGACAAATGTTCAAGTGCTGGGAGAACATGGCAGTCACAGGCTGCTTGTCCCTCTTCACATACCCTACATGTAATTTTTTTTACAATGCTTCCACCCGCAGGTACCACATTGGCCAGGAAGCGAGTTTTTTTTTACCTGAGAAATATTGAATTTTGCCTAACCCTTGCTGTTCCAAGCAAGGTAGAAATCTTTAACGTGCGTGACAACACTCACACACGGGACCTCCATTTTACCTCTCATCCGAACGAGGGCGTATTTTTGTGAAAAATGCTCACCTAACAATTTTTCAAGCGGACCGTGTCGGGCTTCGAACCCGGGACCTTGGACGTAGTAGTCACACGCATACCAACTGCGCCACGGAGCCGCCATCCCTTCACATATCACTGAATATCGGGGAAATACGGTATATAACTGTAAAACAATAGAAGGTGACCGAATTGCATCTAACAAGAAAGAACAGCGGATATGTTCAAAGACAACAAACAGAGACAAGAAGAAGATTGTTCAAAGCATATGTGTGGAACACAGCATAGTACGTCTATGAAATAGAGGTAGTAGGAAAAGCAGACAGGAAAAAGTAGAAGTCTTCTGGAATGTTGTGCTTCAGATGTATAAGGATGATAGCATGGGCAGACAAAATTAATAACAAATAGGTTATAGAAATAGTAGAGGAATAAAGATATCTGTGGAAACAAAAAAATTGGAGAAATAGAAGGGAGTATATGTTCTAAGGCATTTTTGGGGAATAGTACGGGATATATTACAAGCAGGGATAGGAAAAAAGAAGTAGAGGCAAACCGAGATCATACTTTTGTACGCAGATAGTGATAGACGCAGACTGTGCAAATTTCAGGCAAATGTGTAGGTTAGTTCGAAATAGGAAACAATGCGGGTACGCGTCCAACCAATTCCAGGACTGAAGACCTAATGCTGATGATGATAAATATTAATATTAGGTTATCTAATATATCTGAATATTCTGCTGAGGTTGTTGCTGTTGAGAGAGGCAGTAGGAGAAAAAACAGAAAAGAACAACAAAAGAATCCATACGTTACACAGAATCTGCAGCAGATGTACTAGATGTTGGGTGTACGCATTCTGATGAACCATTATCAATAGAAAGTTGTTATTTAGTCGCAAAACTGAACCTTGAAGATATTGAAGGTTTGTTCACCTGATTTTAATTTAAGAACGCACTGTCTAAACCAAATTGATGTATTTGTAGAGTTTTGAAAGCTTTTGTATTTAAATCAAAGTAAAGTATTACAAGATAAATTTTTGCTTAAGTATTGGGTGATAGCATTTCAAAAAGACATCGTGTTGATACTGATCAAGTTCGATGTCCAAAAAAACCGTCAATTAAATACAAAATTAGAAGCAGTGTAAATAATGAGCCGTTTTAACTTTGTGCAAAATCATTCCAATCGATTACAGGTAAATTTATTTTATTGAAGTTATATGTAGCATCTTTTAATATTCATATTCCTGTTAAAAGTGGAATCCAGAGATAGACTTTCTCGAATTGCTCGCACATTTTTGGAAACAGGTGAATGTCGTATAGAAAATAGAGGTGATAGGACTAAAAAAAGAGATATGGGCGTTAGAGTAGATGTTATAGAGCATATTAAGAAATATAACTGTAAGTAGAGTTATTATCGTTAAAATAAATTCAGCCGTGCATACGTACCAGCAGAATTAAATCTGAGAAAGATGTATGAACGCTTTTGCAGTGAACAAAAGGATGCAAATAAATTAACACGTCCGGTATGTAGATTTAAGAAAATGTTTTATTCAAAGTTCGCTTTTAAATTTGGGTCTCCTTACAGCCATACTTGTTTAACATGAAAAGAACTTCTTATTAAAGTTAAAATAGAGCATAATTTAGCACAAAAAATAATACGAGAGCTCAATTAAGACTTCATAAACTCCGTGCTATAAGGTTTTAGGACATTATGAGAGAAAAAGATGAATCTCAAGTGAATGTAGTTTTTGACATGCAGCAAAATCAGCATATTCCTAAACTCTCTATAGGAGAAATTTTCTATTTAAGACATGTATAGCTGTACAATCTCTGTATAATGGTAAATGATACTCCTGTTGACAAAAGTAGAGTATCGCTATATAGATGGCTAGAGACACAAGCTGCTACAGCAGCAAATGAAGTTACTTCTGCATTAATAAACTATTTAGGAAATTTGGAAATTAAAATGTTTGAAAAAGGCACAAAAGAATCGAAAATACTGCGCATGATTCCATCATATTGGCAACACTATGCAGATTTTTAGAGAAATCGAAGGTATTTTCAAAAATTCGTGGACATAGCTACATGTTAGGATGTCTGGTAGAATTGAAAGCTCGAAAGTATAGAAACGCCTGCGCAATACTACGGTATACTTAGCAAACATGGAATCGTCAAACAGTGGAAGCAACATTGAAAAATATTCGACTATAAAGCGAAATCACAAAAGTTATTGAAATTTAAAGTTCCTTTTAATAGCTCAAAATGCAGGGTCATTGAATACTGCAAAGAAAACAGTTAACAGAATGTATCAATAAGAGTGAAGCCTACATATGCAGGAGAAAGTACCGAATCGAAGTTCAAGAAAATGAGTTAAAATACTAAAGCTACTAGATAATGCTAAAAAAATCCAAAAACGAATCATGTCAGTAAAGAAAAAAGCGCAGACATACGAAAGGTCGTAAAGTTTATTGAATTTATAGATGAAGCTAGGGATTTGTATGATGAAGTTCTTGCAGTTAATGATAACAATAGTGTAGGATATTCTCAAAATAACGAAGATGATCAAGGTGGTAGTTAAGTTTTTCTGTAAATATCAATGGTTTAACATATTGCTTTTAGTGATGATTATGTATTTATTTTTTGAAATAAAAATTGGATAAAGCAAATTTTGAATAATTCTCTGATATTTTGTATTTTTTTCCTCAACGCCTATGAATGCCCTTATATTGATTTTCATGTAACTATTTTGGTTAAGGCCTTTGCATTTAATTTGAACAATATAAATTTGGTTAACCAGTTTAAAGGCGTTTTAAACTAAAATTATCACTTTCTGATCATTTTGATTTTTGGACAAATCAAATTTTAATACAACGGTGCGCATTTGGGTTGGGATTGTTGACAATTATGCAATAGGACAATATTTACATGGTGTATAGGATTTTTCTAAAACCCACTCCACTAGAATTGCTTGAATATGTCCCACTTAATATTCGAAGAATTATTGTTTTCCAGCATGATGGTGCACCAGTACCCTTTGAATTAATTTGTCGAAATTATCTAAATGCACAATTTCCAAATGGACGAATCATAGGAAGGAGGGGGGGGAGTACCTTGTCCGCACGTTCGCCGGATATGGCTCCAGTTGATTTTTGTATATGTAGTTTTATTAAATCACCGGTTTATGAGACACCTCTTAACACAGAAAAAGAGTTAGTAGCTTGAATTATTTCAGCGTTTGATGATGATATTCGTGAACATCCGCAGCTTTTTTGAAGAATTCTGCACACGATTGCACATTATTACAACTTGAGGTATCGAAAATGGTGATCGTAATTCGAACAAATTTTAAAAAGTTTGATTTCTAGTTTATCTCGACGCCGAGAAATTTCCGGACACCAGATTATTAATAAGAAATGTTTAATTTAATGACCTTTATCATTTCTGAAAATTAGGAATAGTTATTCTGTAATGGTGACATACAATCCTGTATGGTAAAGGATCACAAAGAAAAATTGACTGTTTTGTTCCGGATTTAGTTTACAAATTAAGATGGTTTGAAAATGTGAAAAATTCGCCAGAAACGCTATGAAAACGCATAACATTGTATTGGTATATTTTGATTTTTTTGAGGTGAATACATGCTTTTTCCGGTACATTTACAGCAGCAGTTTGTATCTTTATTTGTACACGACGATTATTAAATAATACGCCTGCTACCACAAACACCAAAAGCTTAAAATAACCAAATCGGTTTACATACACTATCACCAATTTGTCATTTCCGCTTATCTTAAATGGGCCTGAAATTTCTAAAGCAAATATGCACGTAGTATTTATTCCAGGCCATCACCTCTATTTATAGAAAAGAAACTAACATTTAAAATCTACAGGTGGATTAGGTAATCGGTTGCTAACACGCATGAATTTTTATTAGGTGATTGAGACGATATTGGTATTACATACAATTATTGCACATTATCTATTAATAGATAAGACTTTTTATGTGCAGCATACTTATATATTTGATAAAGTTTGTAAAAATGATTACGTTATATATGATTAAAATGAGAACTTAGTGCATTGACTCACCCTTACCATAAGGGTACAGCATGCGCAAGAATGAAGGGTAGGTTAATCGATCGGCTGAAGTCTTTTATACCTTTGTTTAAATTTAAAAAATACTGATTTTTAATTTTCATAGCAATTATTCAAAAGTTAATTTATTACTCCGTATAAATTTATAAAAAATAAATTAACTATTTTTAGTGGTTACAAATTTGAAGATGAGCTCTGGCATCTTTCATAAATCTCAGAGTGATATATTTAAAAACAATGATTTGCATACCTATTTTTTCTATAATCCAATTTAGTCCAGAAACACTATTTGAAGCTTATTTTATAAATAGCGGAATGAGCACCGACAAAACGACGGAAGCTAGTCCTCTCGCGACGCTGTTGATGTTTGCACTGAATCTCAGAGAACGCAGCGTCGCTGACGACATACATCGTTGCGAATTTCATACACGTATGAGAGTGATAGCGATGTGCTACTTTAATATCGTACACGTAATTATTAAATGTAATTCAAACTTGAACGTATACCCATTAAAGTTTTAAATATTCACATTAATTAAATTAAAGTCGAAGTGACATCAGGATATGATTCTTAATTACCTTTTAACCTTTCAACGCGCAAATTGCGTACACTGAATTGAAAAGTTGTTTCGATGTAAGTGGAAAAGTTAATAATCAATTAAAAACATTGCGAGATGTGCCAAATGAGCGCAAACATTATATTCAAAAGAATTAGGAAATTAAAAATAGGTTGTTAGAGCTAAAAAAAACAATATAAACGTCAATAATATCATTTTTATTTTACGGTTTTTACAGTGCAGTAGTGCACACTGGTTAAAAAGTCACTTTTTGCACTTTTGATTTTGAGAACCTTTTAACAACGTTTTGCAAACCAAATGTCACGGACAGTTCATGTTCTAATGCTGAAACAGATGGAGCTGATAGTCTTTCCTGACTCATAGAAGCTCGCAAATAACTTTTAAAATTTTCAGTTTTGAAAAAGAACGTTCACCCGTTACCACTGTAACCGGTAGCGTTAAAACTATGCGAATAACAATTTTTAAATTTGAAACTAACGATGGTCATATTCAAAGGAGTACCTTAATAAGTATTTAAATTTGCCTCATCAAAGACTAAATAGGATTGGGTATCTTTTATACATAAAGCAAATCGTCAACATTAATATCACTAATTGGAAATTTCTCGCCCGTTAATGTGTTGAATTTTTCAGCGATGTGATTTATGTTCAATATCATTTTCACATCTGATGTGAGGACATAGAATTTTGTTTCCAATCAAAATAAGTCAAAATATTTCATAAGATAGAGAAGGTGATATATAAAATCTATGTTCTATATACGATTGAAATAAAAGATAGTTAATGCGAGTGATTTGTGGGTGCGTTATATACCGGAAGTATTCTATATCAATAAGGCACAGTAGGTAAGATGAGCCGTATCTGGCGCACCTTTGCCCTCCCTCCACCTTTCATTTTTCACTTTCACTCTCCACCTTCAACCTTCCATCTTCCTCCTTCCACCTTCCACATTCCACCTTCCAACTTCCACCTTCTACCTTTCATTTTTTCACCTTTCACATTTCACCTTCCACCGTATACCTTCCACCGTCCACCTACCACCTTCCACCTTCCACCTTCCACCTTCCACCTTCCACCTTCCACCTTCCACCTTCCACCTTCCACTTTCCACCTTCCACCTTCCACCTTCCACCTTCCACCTTCCACCTTCCACCTTCCACCTTCCACCTTCCACCTTCCACCTTCCACCTTCCACCTTCCACCTTCCACCTTCCACCTTCCACCTTCCACCTTCCACCTTCCACCTTCCACCTTCCACCTTCCACCTTCCACCTTCCACCTTCCACCTTCCACCTTCCACCTTCCACCTTCCACCTTCCACCATCCACATTCCACATTCCACCTTCGACCTTCCACTTTCCACCTTCAACCTTCCTTCTTCCACCTTCCACCTTCCACCTTCCACCCTCCACTTTCCATCTTCCACCTTCCACCTTCCACCTTTTACCTTATACCTTACACCTTACACCTTATACTTTACATCTTCACCTTACACCTTACATATTTTTCCTTACATCTTACATATTTTTCCTTACATCTTACATATTTTTCCTTACATCTTACATCTAGCACCTTACATCTTACTCCTAACACCTTACACCTTACACCTTACATCTTACTCCTAACACCTTACACCTTACACCTTACACCTACACCCTACACCCTACACCCTACACCCTACACCCTACACCCTACACCCTACACCCTACACCCTACACCCTGCACCCTACACCCTGCACCCTGCGCCCTGCACCCTGCACCCTGCACCCTGCACCCTGCACCCTGCACCCTGCACCCTGCACCCTGCACCCAGCACCCTGCACCCTGCACCCTGCACCCTGCACCCTGCACCCTGCACCCTGCACCCTGCACCCTGCACCCTGCACCCTGCACCCTGCACCCTGCACCCTACACCTTACACCTTACACCTTACACCTTACACCTTACACCTTACACCTTACACCTTACACCTTACACCTTACACCTTACACCTTACACCTTACACCTTACACCTTACAACTTACAACTTACACCTTACACCTTACACCTTACACCTTACACCTTACACCTTGCACCTTGCACCTTGCACCTTGCACCTTGCACCTTGCACCTTACACCTTACACCTTGCACCTTGCACCTTACACCTTCCACCTTACGCCTTACACCTTACACCTTTTACATTCTTCCTTCAATACCCTTCCTTCCATATTTTCCTTTCATGTCTTGCTTTCCAATTTTTTCATTAAACATTCTCGTTTCCACACTCTACCTTCCAGATATTGCCTTCCACATTCTTCCTCACACGTTCTTCTTTTCAAATGTTTCCTTGCGCATTTTATCTTGCACCTTTATCCGTCCACATCTTACATTCCATATCTTTCTTTCCACATTACATCTTCGATATAATTCCTTCTGCGTATTTCGTTCCACATTTCACCTTCTCCATATTTCCTTAATATTATTGATTTTATAGTTAGACGTGATTTACCATATTAAGTTAATGCCCATTTTTCTACAGAATTGCATATCCTTTTATTTTTAAATTAAGTAATCCAATAATTGTCAATCTAAAATGATATTTTAATTATAAACATATTTTTAGCGTGTAAAGCATTGGATGGGCTAAAATTTGCAAGTCCCAATCTGTCATTGTTTTAATCTTGGTCCAACCCGTAACAGACGTACAACCCCTGAACGCCTACTTTTTTATTTCTAACCATTTTTCTAGCATGAAAAGTATTTGATGCGGCTAAATTTCTTTAAAAGGCCGCATCTTCACTTTATTTAACATTGAACTAACCTATAGCCGAGATGTACAAATTTATAGCGATGACGCACCCCCATGCAACGCCAACTACTTGCAATTATTTGAATATAGGAAAATTGTATATTTTGTAATAGTCTTATAGAAGTAATTACTTGTCGAAGTATAAAATGCAAAGTCACGTAGCAGAACGTTAATTAATAAGCAACTTCTAATTTTAAGTTTTATTTAATTGCTATAAAATACATAACACAGAGGTATATTTCTACGTACTAAACACACCCATTTCTTTACTTTTATTTGGAGCTGTTTAGCATATTTAATTTAATTGTTATTTTATAATTTAGATTTGTATTTTCTTCGTGTAGTTTCTTTTGTAACCAATAATTGGACTGATCTTTGAATTGGAAAATATAACGAATTTCGTTTCTGTGCTCTACTTTTTTAACTCCGGCAATAAGAAGTGCTATTCCTTCATCTATTTACTCCAGCCTTCGGCACTTCATAATATGTATAAGCCCTTTTAGTTCCTCCATTAGAATTTTTCCAGACAACCGAAATAACCTTAAGCCCTCCGCTTTTGAAGTGAGGGATCGTTATATGTTGTAATATCATTTGTTCTAAATGTTGCAAATTGCCTTTTTGTAATCGTGCAAATTTAATCTATTCCTTTAAGAAGAATTATCTTGTATCTTTATTTGTAAGCTCTTCTCTTGAATGGTATACCGTAGTAAACTGGATTTTGTAAAATTTCCTTAAAAAATATAATCCTTATACCCATTCCTCTGTGCAAGAACTTCTACATAGGAATAAGTTCCTCGGTTATTAACTGTAAATGCAGAAACATTATATATGCCAGATGTGTCCAAATTTTTCCAGTGTGTTTTAAAATGATTTATTACCTGCTTCTTTAATTGTACCACCTTGCATTATTTTTCTACTAGATCTTTATACTGTCCCTGCCTCGTACTTTATCTTGCTTCTTTTTAAATTAACTTCTTCCAATTCTATTTTTCTAATCCTAATTGATAGTGTATAAATAACAGACACAGGTTTTATTTCTTTTATCGCGTACGGTAAAAATTTGTTTAATGTATTGGTCTTTTCCTTATAACTTGTGAGAAACATTACTTGCAGCGATCAGTCATAGATCGTCGATGTTTGCATCAATTGCCGAGAAGGGTGCTCCAGGCTTTGCAAAAAATTTGCTTTCAGTTTTAAAATAACACTCGTATATAATTAGTACACCATCGTTGTTCGATTCATCTTTCACAACTTCTACGCAATTAATCGGTAAACAGTGTAATCTGACGGTGGATATTGCGTAATTTATTATCTTGTATCTATTCTTAATGTTTACTGGTAATTGAAACTCTAGTCCAGTTAGTTTCTTTGTATTACTGTTTCTCCAATAGTTGTGGTACAGAATATTGTTAAATACAAAACAGCAACTGTTTCGCAGATTTTCGGTTAGTTTCTTCCGCATATTTGCAATCGATACCGAGTACACCGCTGCATTTCGCAGTACAGTTTTGTATTTCAACAAAGTCACGCCATCCTTTAATGGATTATATGAATATTTCCAACTGTGTGGTTATATATTGTTGCTTCTAGTCTCGTAATAACATGGTCTTTACCCATAGTAGATATTAATGTCTGCCTTAATCGAGCATCCGGACAGTTTTATAAAATCCACTATATAATTTTCTATCCGTTTGGTATGCCGGGACTGGTTACTTGACATTTAAACTTGTCATATATCTTAACGCGACTATTGGAATTTATTTGCGTTAAGCAGTCTTTGCCAGCTGTTCTATAATTGTCCAGAATTACACTAAGGTGTTCTGTATATTGGCCAAGACAGGCAAAGGTAAAATTATACGTTGAGTTTTCGACCATTTCCGCTTTGTTAAATATTTCGCTAAAATCTTGGATTACATTCAGATATAGTAGAGAGTAATTTTCTTTTTCGAGGAGTTCCAATATATCCAGCAGTTTCTCCAACAAATCACTAAGTTAACATCTGCTAATTCTACTTTGTTGGATGCAAATTGAATTTGTACACTGCTTGTTTATACTTTTCAGACCATCCTTCCCAATAATATATTTTACTCGTTGCGCCATTTTGTTTTTGCCTTGTAGTAGGACTGGAAGTTTACCTTTTGCACCATGTCTGGCAGACACAACTTTTTGAGAACTTCCCGCGCAAGCTACTATTAACGATCCTATACCTCTCCCTCTCTTAGGAATTTGCTTGTTTGTATTAATTTTTCCCTTAATCTCCACGATTTCAACAATAGTTTTTTTAGGTGTATACCATATTTTGGACGGAATTATATTTATTTTTAAAACAGTGTTTATTTTTCTCCAAAAAATCTTATTACAGAAAGATTAGAATTACATAATAAAATCAATCTGATTATAACACTTAAACAGCTTAAACTCGCACTGGCACTTGCCGAGCCATATCGGGCCATATCGGTTCACATCTGGCTACATCGGGCCAATAGCGCTATATTGGATCATGCCGGAACCATATCAGGCCATATAGGTCCAAATAGAATCACGCCACGCCTTATCGAGCCATATCGGGCAACATTGCGCCATATCGAACCATATCGGGCTATATCAAGCCATGCTGGGCCACTAATGACATGCTCCTTAACCAAACTAGATCTAAATGTAGTGTATAATCGAGCACTTTCGTCTAGTTAAATATTTTGATAAAAAATTCAAAACCTTTAGTCGCGTAATTTAATCTTTATTTATTTCAGATAGACATTTGTATTTACTACGTTAAATGATTATTATTTCTCCAATGCAAAATAGTCTTATATAGTCCGTTGCTACTACCATAGAATATTAACTTACATAGGAAAGATGCTACCTGTAGCCTACAGAGCAAGAAACAAAGAATGCCGAAGGTATATTAACAAAGTCAAAGATTACATTAGAAACGAAAGTGTGGGTAAATCCACCAGAGCGTATGCACAGCACTATATCTTCTTATACTTTTTAAAATCAACCGGTAGCTGCCGGATACATGCGAACGAAGTTGGGGATTGGGTAGGGGAGAAACCACAGTAATTAAACGAATTTTACGTGTAAACAAGCACACACTGCAAAAATATTGTTTTGTACAGATTAGAATCGAGTTTCAGCTGTCAAAAGCAACTACTACTAAATATCGTATTTAATACACTTTATAAAAATCTTCCTTATACGGGCCGATACATTTTTGGTAGTTTTTCTAATAAATTCCCTAATTAATATCTGTTAATTGAGCTCTACACAAAACACGTATGAAATGTGTATATTTCTCGTTAATATTTTCCAACAATTATATCGAATTACTTCTAGATGTTTTAACCTTTACGCCATATCTAGCATGTACACATTTTTGAAAACCTCCCGCGCAAACTACTATTAGGGATTCTGCACATCTCTCTTTCTTTACAAGAAATTTGCTATATTTGTATTAATTTAACCCCATACTATCTACACCCTCATTATGACATAATTCACAATTAGTTAGCGGTCTGGCATGTTGGCAGCCATTCGCTGCTTAAGCCTTGCCATAACATATAATTTAACACTTTTCCTTTTTTGGAGGGGATAACCAAGTAATATTTCATTTTCTTATAAATGGGAATCATGTAAACATGTTGGAGTTCTTTAACAACCATCAGGTTGCTAATATCTATGTAGAGCGAGGTAGATAAGAAAAAGATAGAAGAGTATAGGAAGCGCTAGACCAAGCTATATTAGTCAAATTATTAGAAATTTAGGTTGTGAAGGGTATGTAGAACTTTTAGATTAGCACAGAATAGAAAAGAAGTTAAAGCTGCGTCAAAACCGACCTTAAGTAAGGTCGAAAACAAAATGGTCATATCCACACTCCCGATGATCTTATTAATTTTTTTTCTTAGGTGTTTGCCTTATTTTGTAAACGGTGTTTATTTTCTGCAAAAAATCTACTTATTCCAGAGTGATTAGAATTCTATAATAAAATCAATCTGATTATAATACTTAAACACAGCCTAAACTCGTAACCACTATTTCCCGAGTTATAGCGGGTCATATCTGGTCATGTCGGTCCTTTTCAGCTCATTTCAGGCCATATCTGGTCATTTTGGGCCATATCAAGTCATATTGGACTTTATCAGGTCATATCAAACCATATCGGGCAATGAAGGGCTATATCGGACCATACAGGTCCACTAATACCAAGTTCTTTAACCAAACTAAATCTAAATCTAGTGTATAAATGAGCACCCTGACATCCGATAAAAAATCTATTATATGACTACCTATTTGCTTGCTAGTTATACGTTAAGCACTAGGTCACTTTTTCGTCTAGTTAAATATTCCCCGTAATATTCAAAACTTTTAATTCCGTAATTCCATCTTCGTTTATTCGAGTTAGACATATGTATTTAATACATTAAACGACTTTTTATTCTCCAATGCTAAACTTATGCACTCAGTTTCTAACACTATTGAATACTCACATATATAGTCCATTCGTTTTAACTTTATGATGACATCACAACTGAATAAAATGCTACATTGCCAATGTTAATTTAAATTCTAATGTAGTTAATGCAAGATATACGAATATTCTCATTAGCAAGAGGAATTAGTGGCAACACCGTACAGAACTGCCAAACTTTATAGTGTTAACTAACAATATCCTTCAAGCGTAATTCTAGGTATTCATTCATATAGAGTTGTCAACACTTCATTACTACATTTGACGTCATCTTAAAGTTAAAGCGAATGGATTATAAGAAAGATGCTATCTATATTCTATTAAGCAAGAGCCGAAAGATGTCGAATACATGCGAACAAAGTCAAAGATTATATTAGAAACGAAGTGTGGGATACATACACCAGAGAGTAAACACTGCAATATATCTTATTATACATTTTAAAATGCGAACAAAGTCGGTGATTGAGTAGGGGAAAAACGACAGTACTAAGATGATTTTTGTGTGTAAATATGCAAATGCTGCAAGAATATTGTCTTGTACAGATTAGAATCAAACGACAACTGTCGAAAGATACTTCTATCGCAGCCAGAAATTGAGTAAGAGGGGAAAATGAATGATAGACAAATTTTGCGTGTATATACGCAAGCTTTACAGTAGTTTAGCCAGGCGGATTTGAGAACAAAATTAAGCATCGAATCCCACGTATATCTAGGTATAATAAAAATAGGTGCAAAGCGCTGGGGCACCGGTGTCTTTGTTGATCGATAGTTTGCTTTATGATGAATGTGTAATAGGACTCCTTAGGTAGGTCTTTACTCTCGTCACCGTGGAAGCGCAGCGCCGGCTGTCTTTGTTGGTAGATAGTATGGTGAATGGGACTTCGCTTTTGTGGCGTCTTTGCTTGATGGGGAACGGAGCACCTTAGAGCTTCGCCTTCGTTTTTATTCTCGTCGCATTAGTTAATTGAAAAACGATTTTTAGGTTAAACAAAAATAAAACGTGGTGGATGACGTAATCATTCTCAAAATGATGGGCTGTGGCTCATGAGAGATTTTGAGGTTAAGCAAAAATAAAACGTGGCGGATGACGTAATCGTTCTTAAAAAATGAATAAGGAATAGGGCTCCCTAGCGTGATCTGAATGGGGTTGTGTCTCTTTATTTTTGTATTAAATATCAAAGAATAGCAGAATTTGTAGTGATCCGTGGGTTTCTAAACCGATTTCTCATTGGTTGATAATTATTACAAATATTAAAGTGTACATTTCGATATTTGAAGGCTTCTGAACGCATTCCGTAACGTCAAAATTTACAGTATAAGGGAGCGGATGTGTAGGAAAGATCGTTCTAGTCGACAAGGGTTAAATTACTTTGTTTTTAGATTTCAAGAAGGATGGTTGAAACATTTCACTTGACGGTTTTTTTTATTAAAGGTAATGTTTTTAAGTTTATAATATGGTGGTTATATAAGATAATCTGATTACATTGTAGCATTTTCAAATGTTACGTTTGCAAAATAACCCCAATAATTACTTTTATTATGTAGTCACACATAACCCCTAATATATGCATCACACTTTACAATATCTATTAAGCATTTAGTATATTTAATCAGCTATAATTAATACATTATAACATAATAATTACATCTCAACAATTAATTCGTTGTTGTTCATTCAATTTATATTCTTATTTGATTTAATAAAAATTCATTATTACACTTATAATGTAGATAAATAAATACATTCCAAATTTACATTTTTATGAAATATTTGGTAATATGTGCAGCCATCTGTCGTAAATATACGAAGTTACAAATGTGTCGTAGTATAAGACAACTTGTTCTTAATCGCAAGAGCAGTCTAAGGTCGCTTCTTATTAAACTAACATGGCTCGTTTAGCGTCCTCGGACCTTAGGATCGATATAGTGAGAGGTGAGTGAAGCGTCGAGAGTGATCTACGTGACGATTCCTTAGGGAATTAACAATGCGCTTTTCGGTACGTTAGTTCAGAATCGAATATTACAATTTGTTTAAGATGCACACACACAATTGTTAGTCTGGTTTTTGAAGAATCGCCGTGATATTTATTTACATCTATCTTGGATGCTCGTAACTTCAATGCAGTATAATTGCTTGGTACAAGATTGCAAGATTTCACCTTGTTTGAATTAAATAAATGGATTAATTATCTGTGAAGATGTATGGTCAAAGTCCGACCAGCCATACTTCGTTTCATAAACAGCACGTAATCGATACATAAATCTGGTTGGTATTACAGGTGTTGAACTGAATTTTCAAAGTGCGTACTCTTTATAATTTTATTCGAAAGATGTCACTTGTCAACTTCGTTTTGTTTACATTCCAATAATGGTATTATAAAATCTAATACGGCTATAAATATTTCATGAAATTTAAGTGAATTTAAAAATAAGAAACAGTGTATTTCGCATTGATTATGTAATTTGATAATATTGACCAATACATTCAAACATAACCCTAGTTCTAGTTTAATTAATTATAACTTGCTATACAGCTATCAAGTAAATTTTTATATTGTTCACCGCTTATTATGATTAAAGAGGGACATTATAATACTCCAGTGAGTTTTTATTGAAGCTTATTTGTTTATCAACATTCCATACTTCAAATTATATTAATAAATAACTTGTATGAAACACAGCTGATTTAATTTTTGACTAAATATATTCTTGCTTCTTTTATCATCTGGTTATGAAACGTTGCTCAATTTATTTACAATATTAATGTACTTAAAATCTATACGTTCTAATTGTGAGTAGTTAACGGATCCGATTTTTACATAAAATAAAAATTGTTGCATTTTATTAGAATCAAACTTTAAGGTTTAGTATTAACGTGAAACTTAAAATCAAGAGAGTTATATTTGCATTTTCTATATATTTAAAGAAAGTTAAGTTACTATTGCACAAACATTTTTAAATACCTGAATTATAAATACGTTCCATTCTTACTATAACATATAAATTTGTTAAAAGATATTATACTACATTATACTTTTCAAAGAAACCTAGAACACTTTTATTTAAACAAAAAGGTATACAATCTTTGAGTATATAAAATACTTTCATAAAAGTTAATGCTACAAGATATAAAGGTACTTACAATATCATGTTATTTTAAAATATATTGGAGGAGCAAACTGCTGCTTCATATGTTATATTTTTAATCTTGTAATTTATTTCAGGTATCTCATCGTTGTAGTCAACTTTTGGGTTCTGCATTCCCCCTTCTTCTGAATGTAGTGGCGCTCAATATTTTGTTAATTT
This sequence comes from Platerodrilus igneus, assembly GCA_036346225.1. Classification (NCBI taxonomy): domain Eukaryota; kingdom Metazoa; phylum Arthropoda; class Insecta; order Coleoptera; family Lycidae; genus Platerodrilus; species Platerodrilus igneus. The sequence goes on from JARFIW010001700.1 coordinate 3,977,115, forward strand.
TTTCAATATCAACTCCCACCCCTGAACCATTGCTTTCTACCGCTTAGAGTAAAGTCTAGAGCATAGCACCGGTAACATCCAATTCCCCTGAAAAAGGTTTGGTTGTAACATCTTGTAATCAGAGCGTTGTTTTTGCATGTGATGTTGGTACTTATTGTCAAACCGTTAGTTATTTAATCATTGAAGGAAATATTTTTATGATTACCTGTTGTTTTTTTGAGATTGATGTATATAATGCTACATTGTTGGTTGTTTTACTTGTGATGTTTAATAGATGAATTTACGATATTATTGTATGTATAAATGAGCGTGGTTTGGTTTAACAACTGAAAATCAATATTTATTTATCTGAAACGTTTATTTAGTATCTAAATCAGAGTAAAACTAATATTTGTTTATTTAAAATAATGTTTATTTAGTATTTAATACAGAGTGGTAACTCCAATTGTATTTCACCTCTTACTGAATCAATAGTAAATGTACCTTTACTGTGATTTTACGAGCAAGTAATGAAAAAGTATCAACATAACCCTTTAGATATATTGAATCAAATTATTAGGCAAGTTTGCATATGAACAGTATTATTTTTATATGTTATATTTGTTTTGGTTATAAGATTGTAAGTGAATTAACCACAACGTTGTAGTGAATAATTTTTGTTTGTAATTTGTAATGCCACGATGTGTTTAATTTTTAAAAGTACGTTTTAACCGATGCAATCATAATGAATAATTTTTATCATTTGCTTATTAGAGTTAATATATTTAACTAACATGCATTTATATAAACATTTAGCGCCTGAATCTGGGTTTGTATTTGAGCTATAGAATTTTGGGTAAGTATTTACTGCCAACATATTTAATAATGGTTGATACTTTTATGCTTTATTTGACATTTTTATCATGTGTAATTGCTTTATTTCAGCATATTAATCACATTTACAACAGCACTGATCATATCTTGGTTTAAACGTAATTATATGTTTGTTGTTTTGTTTATCCTATTATCTAGTTGACGTTCATATATAATTAACTAGTATTTAACATTTATGATAATTGTTGAGATGTAATTAAATTGAACCTTTGGTATGATGGACCATCTCGTGCCTTTCGCGTTTGCATTTATGACTATGTTGGAAATAGTCAATTCAATAATAAGCGTCTTTTTAATGATGCGCAAGCATACCATAAGTTTATTTCAGAGATTCATGTCGTCTTGTCAATGTACTTGTACTTGTACCCTTTTGCAAATAATAGGAAGTCGGCTAGCCTTTGTGGAATATTTTATAACACGGGCTGGAAACTGTTAATGTATGTATGTGGGCGCGTGTGTTCGAGCCTTGTTGAATAATACTACCATTTTATGTCCGTGCAGAGAGGAACATTGGTAGTCAAGGTGCAGGTCATCTTCCTGGTGTTTCCCCGCTTCAACTTTAGCTGGGTAGTATTGGCCTAGCCGACCTCAGTACCTACCAGAAAAGACTAGCTGGTTTACAGTAACGTTTTTCAGTTGTCATGTGTGGTATGTCTGGGTAACATTTGACATCCCGTCAAATTCAATGTTGGTGATCTGAGCTGCTTGTACGTCACCTGTCCTTGTCGAGATGTGCCAAATGCAGTCGGAAGTGTAAGGGCAGTTTGGGGTTTTTCTGCCGTGCTCTTTCCCCAATCGCCCAGGTTGAGTACGACACTGTTTGCTTTGAATGTCATTTTTCTATGCTTTTATGCCAATGACTTATTTAGTGGTCATTGTTTTGATTAAAAGTCAAGTTAGTTAAATGCTGTTGTTTTATTTCAAACATTCTCGCCTTAACGCCATCTTCCCAGTGTAAACTTGGGTCACAATTATAACTACACAACGTGGGTGTCGTCGAGCCACTGCCACTAGATGCTAGATCATGAAGCCCGGTGTACCGTTTATAGAGGGCGTTTGGGTCAGCTTTCAGGTCGGTTACACTACAAATTACACGGCTCGTAATATAATGGTTTTAATTTAAAATAAAGTATGTATGCAAAATCATGCTAAGACAGGTATGTCGTTATTGTATGTTATGGTTGCATCATCAAAAAAATTTATACAATTACACTGAACTCGCAGTCGCATCTAGCATATAACCGCGTCTATCTTTATCCTAATTATAGTAGTCTGAATTTAAAATATATACAAATCATGTCGTTACCTAAAACGTGGTGAAGAAATTGGATGGTGACGTACTCATTTTCAATTGCGGCATGGGGCTCCCTAAGGTGTTCTGAACAGGCTTTGCACCCATTAGGTGATTGAATACTTCGGAGATTTTTAGGTTACGCAAAAACGTGTACGCGGTGAAGAATGCCCCGATAGCCTCAAGAATTATTTTTGTATTAAATATATAATGTTAAAAAAGAAACACACAAAATTTTATTGTTTTATTTACAAAAAATTACATTCTTTAATTGATTTTATTTTTTTGTGGAGTGGCGGTAGCGGATTCTTATTTATTCAATTTTTTTGTTTTAGCATTGTCATCACCGCTAGTGTCCCATTAATTTCAGAAAAATTTGTTAGTAATATATATATTATATATCATTTTCACTTACGGGCATATTCTAATTACATGATAATGAGTGCATCTTTTCATGCAGTTTGATTGATTCACTGCAGAAACAAAACGTTTCTTACACAGCTGGCAATACCGTGTGCCGTTCATTTCAATATAATATGAGTAACTATCTACACCACAGCTGAAAACTGAATGTGACCTCGGCTTTTCTAATTATGGTTTGAATATTATATATATATATATATATATATATATATATATATATATATATATTATTATATACTCCACCCCTCTACTTTTTGTGTGTTTCACCTATATTATACCCTTTATTTTATACTTTTGTAAAATGTGCACACCTAATGCACGCCCCTTGTACTTGCACCGTTTGGTTGGTTCTTTTATAAACTATTTAATGTAATGCCTCGACTATTTAAAACTCTTAATCTCAGGTTATTCAACTGCTTATAGTGGGTTTCCGTTATAAGTAGTTGTGTTAAGTCCAACCAACGTGCACCCTTTTGTTTACTACTAAAATTGCTACTCTACTTTAGTATATGCCAAAATTTCTAATTATATCAAAGTTACTATGTGCCAAATTAAATTACAACCAAATTTTATATGACTAAATTTTGACGTATTAAAGAATATGATTTTAAAAACTCACCTGGTCTATACTCCGTCGATGCCTTGCTGAATCCTGGCACAAAATCCTAATTACCGTATACGTCTTCACAATGCTGTTCTGGAATTTCCGTGCTGCTTCCAGGTGTCCTCGACTATTTACTGTTCCCCAATATCTGAAATGATTAACCCAAATTTAGAATTTTGAAAAAACTAGTGCTATAACTTCCCTCTGTACTAATCTCCACTTCAAATCCTTGTTTCCGCTCAATGCTTCTGCTGCCTTTAACCCGCTCCAATATCCAACTCGTATCTTTGTTTCCGCTCAATGCTCCTGCTGCCTTTAACCCGCTCCAATATCCAACTCGTATCTGTGTTTCCGCTCAATACTCCTTCTGCCTTTAACCCGCTCCAATATCCAACTCCTAATCTGTATAACCACTCTCGCTGACCCGCTACCTTTAAGACCACTCTCCAAATCCAATTTCTAATCGTCGCACAATCACTAATATTCCCTTTATACTTCCGCTTGTTTCTTTACCACTTTTCAATTAAACTCATTTTTAAAAAACATTTACTTTTATTTTCTTTTTCAAAATATTTGAATACAAATTAGCACCGTTCTGAAAACACGTCTATTACAAAATTTGTTCGAAAAATAATCTAAAACACGTCTTTTACAAAATTGCTTCGAAAAATTATGCCTTGTTTATTCTCTAAGGCGACCATGTTAACTCTCTACTAGCCTACTACATCCTAAAGTTCATCACAAATAGTCAAGTCCGTGTCGCACATACCCAAGTTCATGTCTTTATACAATTTCATAATTACACTAAATTCTAATATATGTCCTAAATCTTTACATTCAACCAATCACATTTTACGATGTTTTAACTAATAATTTTGGGTTTACAAATATCGTCCAAACGTTGATTCTATAGAAAATGAAACCAAAATAATTTACACTTGACCCTGGATGCATGTTGATAGTGAACATTTACAGACGCATCCGGCTTTTGGACGGCAAATGTACTTTTAAAGGCTTTTTTAAAATTCAACTCGGTATAAACCCTTGAGCATTTCACATCTTAATACGCCACTTAGTCATTTTAATATTACCTTTTGGCACTGAATTTTAACTACTATATTTGAATGGTATTTTAGTGTACATAAAATACGGTAAACATACATTTTTAAGTTTATGTGATCGATTATGTGGATTATTTTTGTTTGGCATATACTATCTTGTACTAAACCACCCTTATAACTCTTAATAGCTCCCTTAGACATTATAATATATATATATATATATTGTTATATATACTGTGATCCTACCTTATTAGTGATAGGCGTAATATATCTATCTGTCACTCCTTGTCTTATTTTAGAGCCTTGTTGAGTTATGCCACACAATTTATCTTTAAATATTTTACACGGCTGCTGCACTTAAATATTTTACAGGGCCGTCAAACACGTGGCGGAATCTACCTAGGGTGGGTCCGTCCTAAGCAAACACCTCTCAACTAGACACCCAAACAAATATTCAAGGATTTTTCAAATAATTTTAAATGCCAAAAGTATTCCCAAACACTAGTTCCACTTTTATAAATTTGATTAAAGCACTGCGTAGATATTAAATACTAATACCTGGAATCCAGATACAAGCGCCGCCTTCCAGCCGTCCTGAAGCCAAGTGACCAACTGCAGGCACCTCCTGTAAATAATAAGTAACTCGAGCAACTGGTAATCTCCAGACTATAAAACTACTAATATTTCTACAAATTTTATGTTATACAAATACTCAGATAACTCCAATTCCACTATGCTTTCGTCTTCAAACAATAACGGTACAGACCAGCACTCCCTCTTTTAATTAACTTTTATTCGCCGTAAAACTGCTACTATTTGCTATCTCCAGGTACAACTTGACTTTCAAAACTTTCTCGTAACTTTTTAAATGTAATAAAACTCATAACAGTACAAAAACACGTCTATTTTTCAGTAATATAAATTTTGAAGTCCCTTATAAATAAAATCCGTCTTCTTTTGTTTCCGTTGCCATGACAACTATCTCTACGCACACTATGCAATTTCTAATTATTAATAATTGATTAATAATACAGTTGTTTTCTCTAGATACATTCATTTTCTAGATGGTTTGTAATCCAGTGATTTATGTATATTGAACTTTTTACAATATTGAAAATAGCTAACAAACTTTGATGGTTCAGTTTTTAAATTGTACGCAACAGACATTTATGTCTTATTCGGTAAACGTCCTGTCATTACATAACCAATCTTTAATTGTTAAAACATATTCAAACTGAAATTGATTTACAAATTTTACGGGAGTATCACTTAACTCCTTAAAATTTTAAAAGCGTGCAGTATACCAAGCAATTTTGATATTTGTTTTACATTCAAATGGTTCTGAAAACGCTAACTCCAAATTAAATTTCATATACGTGCAACCATAACAATTAAAATACGTATACAATGCAAACTTATAACTAGCTTAGCCTGGTCTATGGCCGGTATATGTTGTTGAATGCAATGCAGTTTCAAAAGCTTTATAAATTTATAAACGTGGAATAGTTGTTGTTAATTTATAAACCAAAAATACCTGAAAGAAAATACTCAAACAAAACCAAATATACCCCCATTCTAGCAAAGTCGTTTCGAAGCCCTATTTAAACATTTTATAAGCCCACCCCCTTCTTGACAGTATATAAGATATTGTCGTGGAATTATAGGTTAAATAGGTCCAGATAATAAAATTTCAACCACTGTGTATATAGGAAATAGGGGCAATTTATTTACGCGCCAAATGAATCAGTTTAAATAGGGAAGACGGACGATTATTAACATATTTTGTAATTCCAAATTAGAACGTTAAAATTGCATAAAGGGAAGAAGCTTTAGAGTACATAGAAACTCAAGGAAACGCAAATTAATTGTAATAATTTTAAATCAAGCGCATGGGACAGGAAACGGAGCTTTCAAGTATAGAAAATCAATAATTTAAACGAATATTTCCATTTACATAAACGAAAACGTTCGTTTCACAAATCCTAAGAAGGGATAAACTCAGAATTGTTATTTTAAACAACAAGGGGCTTTGAAGAAACACCTGTTAGTTAAATGTCAGGTTCATAGAACTTGATTATACGTTGAAGCAAAATTTCTATGAAATTGTTTGTAACGGTCAATGTATAAGCTGCTAAAATAACAAGTGCCTTGAAGACTGAGTGAAATAAAAGATCTATAATGTAAAACAGACAGAGAAACGTATAAGAAAGCGTTGGAAGTCACGTCTAAAATACAAGAGAGAAGTGAAGGCCAACAACAATATCGATTTTCTGTAGCTTAAGAAAGTTTCTAAAAAGAGACAATAAATATGCGTGGAACGGAGAAAGGTAGCTAGGAAGTGGAACGTTATAACGAGACAAAGCAATATCATTGGTCGAAGGATAGCAGTTTTTGAGAACCTCGTTTACGTTGAGGTTATCGAACGAATTTGTATGTAACAGCACGATAAACGGGGAATTTCTCAGCCGTTGGAGTTCGTTACGATAAAATTTTTGAGAATCGGTTTAGAAAATAAGCTTTTTAATGGAAATAGGTTCCATGGGGGGTATTGAAAAGCGTATAAATACTCTGAGAAAAATATTAAAGCTCTCTTATCTTTTATATCGCGCTTAGATCTCTAACGTAATTGCTTGTACGGGATCTTAAGTTGTATTAATTATTGTTTATTCGGTACAACATCCTAATCTAAAGTATTTAAAGCAGTTTGTAATGGACCATAAAAGTATTAAAAGTGATTTTAGTATATATATATATATATATATATAGTAAAAAGGAATTATTGCCAAGTGACTCAAATTCAGCCACGAGGGCATCCTGTCGACGCGTTTCGCCCTAATTGGGGCTCATCAGGACAGGAGTAGCAAAGTTGTAAAATTTAACACAGACACCTTATGGGAAGTACAGCATCACCTAGCTCACAATTTGTGTCTTCGTGTCGTTTCACCTGACATCGCAAGTTTTAACAACAGTCGACACGGAGGAGATCCGGCTCAAATGCCTTTCCATAGCCTAAGTTAGGGGCTCATCAGGACAGGAGTAGCAAAGTTGTAAAATTTAACACAGACTCTATGGGAGTACAGCATCACCTAGCTCACAATTTGTGTCTTCGTGTCATTTCACCTGACATCGCAAGTTTTAACAACAGTCGACACGGAGGAGATCCGGCTCAACTGCCTTTTCCATAGCCAAAAGTGTCGACTGTTGTTAAAATAAACCTACTTTTCTCTTAAATATAACTTTTGGCTATGGAAAAGGCAGTTGAGCCGGATCTCCTCCGTGTCGACTGTTGTTAAAACTTGCGATGTCAGGTGAAATGACACGAAGACACAAATTGTGAGCTAGGTGATGCTGTACTTCCCATAAGGTGTCTGTGTTAAATTTTACAACTTTGCTATTCCTGTCCTGATGAGCCCCAATTAGGGCGAAACGCGTCGGCAGGATGCCCTCGTGGCTGAATTTGAGTCACTTGCCAATAATTCCTTTTTACTTTGTTTAATTTAAGACTCATTAAACCTACTTTTCTCTTAAATATATATATATATATATATATATATATATATATATATATAATTTATTAATATAATCTGTGCAATACATTTTCTGATATACCCTGAATTAGAGTCTCACTCTGAGTAAGCCGAAGCAAAAGTTGTCACCACCACAACCCAAAAGCTGCTACCTAAGCACTTTTCTAGTGGCCGTTAACTTGACTGAAAATTGATCATCGTAACTTTGTGCACTCTGTGTAGATTAAAAAGGGCTAGCCGTGGCATAATAATAAAAAGTAAAAGATTAAAGAGTAATACACAGAGCGGTGGCATTAAGTGGAACGTATTTTTATGCCGAGTACGGCGTTATTATTAAGAGTGATTTGAAGTATGGTCCAAGATAACGCAATTAGTTGACTTTGTGCCAAGATTAGCATATGGAACATAATTCTAACAAATTGAACCAAAAATACGAAGATTTGATAAATTTGGTTTGACTTTGTACCATAGTTCAGCTGGTGTCATATTTTCAAATTATTTACCAAAAGCACTCTGTTGGACACCGATCTTTTAAATAATTTGTTGTCAAACAGCCTCTGGTCAAAGTTCCTTCTTTAGACCACTATAATTCCATATTGAGCAAACATTTTTAACTAAAGTTCAATATAATCGTTTTTATACCGAATTCGTTTTAGGATTATATGGTATCGTTTAGTCCAATTGAATACCTTTCTGACAACGATAATTTTTAAGTTTAGTTTGAAATATAGTCTGCTTTTAACTTTGCAAGTTTAACGCTGTGCAAAGATTTCGATAATGCAACATAATCTTTGAATTTTTCAAAAACCTTGCTGTTTTGTTTAATTGTGTAAACAACTCGAATTCTTGAAAAATCATCCGTAAAAGTAATAACATATTTGAAACCTTCATATTCTTGAATTGAAATTGACTCACCTTGGTCACTGAAAATCAACTGTTATGGGTGGTCTGAATGAGATTGCTTTTGCACTGGAAATGCTACTTTAGCCTGTTTGCCCATCACGCAAGATTTAAAAAAAAATTTGGTTATTGTTTATTTTTCACAATTTTTATTCGTAAGTTGCTTCTTTTTCTTAGATTTAGAGCAATTAGATTCAAATGACCTATTTGACCACAGCCATAAGAGGTAATGTAGGTATTCAGGGCTGCATTTGTCACTTTTCCACACCCTCCTTTAAGCTTTTTTTTGTTTATTCATCCAGTAAGTGACTTTTGACAAAACTCATTTTACTTATTTCTGGATCCAGTGTTTCAATTGCCATTGTCAATGCATCGTAGGCAGTCAGTAAAGTAATGAGTAAATGACATACGATATTTAATTTTCCCAATTTGGCTCCAAAAAATTTTAGATTATGAATTATACAATCGATGTTCAAAATATGTTCAGTCATATCTTGATACTCATTGTACTTGATTGTGGCCAATTGACGCCACAACAAAAGTTGATTTGCAATATGTTTGTTTTCAAATGTATTTGTTTGACCATCCATCATTTCCTTTGCTGATGATTTTCCTTTAATGTTTTCTAGCTGACAATCATGAATGCTTTGTACAATACCGTTTTTGCATTTCTTCACATTGTTTTTTATCTATTTGGATAGTCTCTTTTCATTAAGTGCATTTTCAACACGAAAATGCCAATTACAGAAATTTGTTCCATCAAACAACAAAATGCCAGTTTTTGTTAGTATGTCAAGCATTTTCGATCAATTTTAATTTTTACTTTGTGTATCTGTCAATCTTACAATTCAGTTCGCAATTACACTGCTGCTGCGACAACAACCTGATGAATTAGCCACTTAAAGCTACAGTTACGCAACTGAAATAAAATCGTGCAATAATAATTACAAATACATAAGGTATGTTTTTAATGAAAAACCTTTCCTTGTCACATTAATTGACAGAAAAACTAAAACCTGAGAGACAAAAACAAGTAGTGTGATCAGCTAAATGAATGAAATAAATGTATGGTTTATATTTAAGGCATTCCAATAATTGAATGCATCTTGAATGTGTTACCAGAGCTTTGAATCCCAATCAAGAAGTTGATAGTTATTCATAATCATCATTCACTCCTACTAGTGTTTGTATACATTTAAGGAATTTATGTAGCATTCTTAATACATTTCATTTACCAGATATGCGGGTATAAACAATATTTCTAATACCAGTCGCAACACTCTGGACTAGGTATATGAGACACTTTAGAATTTTGTTCTCTGTTTTCTCATCACTTACATCTGTAATGACCATGTTTTTGAATTGTAGATATTACTGATTTTAACTGATTAAAACAAAGATAATTCTGATATTTAATATCCAAATAAATTGACACAAACTAAGTCATTCTTTTATGGTAATGTACTGAGCTTTTGCATACACAAAAATTAAATTTTATATAAAAATAACTTAAAACAGCAAAATCAAAAACTCAGTTTACAAGTTTCGTCCTATAAATATTTTAAGAAATAGGCATCTAAAGTATACGCTTATGGCAATTAATACTGATATGAATATGCGAACAATACACTTCAATGAACTACAATTGATTGTGTGCAACATTTACCCTGTTGGATGGCACTGGATGTTGTACCTCTATCCTTAGTTGTGCTATTATATTTTTCCATGACTTCTCTGTAAAGAGTGTGCTATTTGATTATTTTATGGTACAGAAAAAATTATATAAACATTGAGTAGTTATAAGCTAAAACTATATTTAAGCTTTATTAAAAATATAAAAGTAATCTGGATTTGACTGATTAAAAATAAACAATCGTTCAAATTTATTGTTGTATGAAAGAAGGAATTAGTGGATCGAGCATTATTTAACAATTTTTCAAATTATTTCGAATGAAAGACCAAGGTTATAAATATATAAGGTAATATGTAATATATTTTTTACTAGTTGTAATTTTTAAATTGTAACGTAGGCAAAAGCTGAGCCACTATTAACCAAAACCCAAAAACGTTGGAGGCTAAAATGGGCACGGGATCGTGCAAACTGGACCCAAGATCAATGGAATAGAATTATTTTTAGTGGTAACGAAAGCAAGTTTGACACCTGTATTGGAGATCATAGGAGCAGAATAATTAGAAATAATACCTAGGCTTTTCATCCAGATCGTTTAAAAAGAATCGTTAAATTTGCAGAAAGACTTATAGTTTGGGGTTGCATGTCTAATCAGGGTGTTGAAAATTTTCACTTTGCTGTTGGCCTGATTAATGCCAATAAATATCAAAATATTTTGAAGAATAATTTGCTACCGTCGATTGAAAAACTTCAAACCAACAACGGTTACATTTTTCAGCAAGATGGTGCGAGTAGCCATACTGCTAAAACTATAAAAAAAATGGATACGAGATCATCATATTGGGATATTGGATTGGCCTTCTAGCAGTCCAAATCTTAGTTCTATTAAAAATCTATGGGGTAAAATAAAAAACAAATTCAAAAACGATGCCCAAAAACAAAACAGCTACTTAAAACTACCATTAAAGAAATTTGGAACTCAATAGCACCAGAAGAGTGTCAAAACCTCTTAAACACTATAAATTCAAGGATTAAGGCAGTAATAACAGCAAAGGGTGACACAACGAATTACGCCAGGGGTACGAATATGTTTGTCGCACATACACACCGTACGAAATATTTTGTTGCTTTGATCGAACCAATATAATTATATTTAGGAATGAGATGATATTTTTATGTAATATATACCTTTATTTTTTATAAGCCTAATCAACATTCTTTAATAGTTTAATATAGTAATTGCAGTTTTCATAAGATGTGTTTTACTGTGGTACCCAAACAAATATGTAATGAAATGCGCTACGTGAAGTACGAATACATTTGTGCTTGAGCTCGTATACTTGAAATACCTCTTGGCAAGTACTGTTCATTGTACTTAAACCTGATAATTATTATAAGCAACTACAGGTGATTTTGCAATATTCTCAAGTAATGTTGATTGGCAAAAGGATTTATTGTAAAACTTCATTCGGCAAATGTGTAAGTGTTCGGGATCTTGGTAGCCACAGGTTGCCTAACCCCCTTCACAAACCACTGAATATCGTTGAAATTGGTATATATATTTAGAAAACAATAGAAGGGGAACCAAGCTGTATTTAGGCTCTGGGAATTTCAGAAAAATGCGTAGGCTAGCTCAGAATAAGAAACAATGGAGGTACGCATCTAACCAGTTCTAGGACTGAAGACCTACTGATGATAACTAGAAACATCATTGTTCTATAGCTCAATTTTGTACAGCACAAACATTGCATGTCACAAAATTTTCTGTTGGCTTTTAATTTATAATTGACAAGTGTTATTTAAGGCTAAAAATTCTGGTTATAGTGCACAAATATGTTATGTCCAAATACAATATTTGTGCCCTTAATGTATGGGTCAAAATTTGATATTGGGACATATTGTTTTTCTACTATAGTAAAGTAAAATATGCATTCAGTGCACTTTGCAAAGAGCAAAAATTTAGATCGTAGATTGCATTGTTCAAGAATAAAACAAGAAAACGTATTACAGTAAAATAAATTTGAAATGTAGTACAAATCGCCTATAAAAATAACGACGGTTCCGTGTCTCCAACACAGAAGTATAACTTAATACATGATCCTAAAGCTTAATTTGTGTTAAAATTTATTCCTGTGGACTAATATCCTAAATTTAAAGTGCACTTCTCAAGGATTATTCGGAATATTGTCATTTTCCAACGAATCATTTAAATACCATCGCTGCTTAACCTGTTCCCGGGTTTTAAAGTCCGCACTAAAACGAACTATAACGAGCAGCTTTGGATATTACAAAAGTTGATCTGCGCATTAATAGTAGTGAAGTCGTTGTACAAGTATCAAGACACAGTTGATACAATATTTTAAGGTAGGTATTTATTTTGCTAAATAAGTTTTAAATAATTATCTAATTATATTTATGGAAACATAGTTTTTACCATATAACAACTGTCCCGTAAACTAACAAAGCCCATGATAATTAATACTTCATCCAATTTAGCAGTAACCTAGCACTGAGTGACCGCTACTTGTTTGGGTTAAGCAGTACAGGTTCGTTTCAATTTGTGATGTTGTAAATTAAGTTAAAAGCATTTCAGTAACATCGGTCCCTGTAACAATTGTCCCAAATATTCGGGACCGTTGTTATACATATGGGGAACCAAAGTTACGTTTCTGATAAATGACGATATTCTAAAGTACATAGTTAGTTAATTGTATTTTTTACGTAAAATTAATATAATGTATCTTTTGCAAAATATAATATTTAGTCAAAAGATCTTTATTTAATCAAAGTTTTATATTGAAAGCGAAATATGGACGCACCTTCGGTTATTAAAGTAAAACTTAAAGATTTTTCGAATAAGAAAAGGATTACAACTAGTTATTATGTAAAGAAAAGTAATAATTCTATCAATTGTGAAAATAACAGAAAAACTAAACTTCCCACATTAAGCACCGCTGTGATTGTCAAACGGCGAGAATATGAGAGAGAAAAAACGACGACAGAGGGCTAACATGTCTCATGACAAAAAGGAAGAAAAAAGATCAAGGAATCGAGAATTATAACCAGACAAAACGGAAGAAAATAAAGGGTATGACAGAGAGAGAAAAGAGAAGAGTGATGAGGCAGGAAAACAAAGAGCACAACAATTTAGGGAAAAGAAAAAGCTTGTAATACAACAACAAAAGTTAATGGAAGCCACTTCTCCCAACAACGGATTTTGAGGAACAAGCGGAGCCACATTTACCAACTTCGTCTTCATTTAGAAAACTATTATATGGACGCAAAAAGAAAAATAGGAATAGAAGTAAAACATATAGAGACCTAAAGAAATTGCAGCAACAGTTAGTATTGGGAAAACGTAGAGTATAGCGGTATAAACACAGACAATTCAAAGGCACTTCTTCCAAAGCAGCTTGGGATAACAATTGGTAAATATCAATTGAATCTAAAATTATTTATGTGATCCTTTGATGTAGGGGAAGTTGAGAATAAAAACTGTTCAATATTAATGATTAAATTCATGGGAAGAAACGGAAAGTATTTTACTTGGCCAGCAAAAATTGATAGGCATGAAATAGACGAGGCAAGTATCTTATCGAAATGTTCAAAACCACGACAATTTTCAAAAAGGAACTTTTCAATAAAGAAATCCGAATTAATAAACGCTTTATTTTTTAATATGGAATAGGCTATAATATTACATAGTTTTTATAAATAAATGTTTTTTGCTTTTAACTATTTATTTATTGTTATACTTGAAATGTTAGGTGTATGCCTGTGGTTGTGTTTGCATGTGCCAGTGTGAACCACAACGGTTCCTTATTACAGAAACAGTGGTCCCTCTGAAAGTATTACGGTCCCCGAATATGTAATAACCGTCCTCGTAAATTCCGTTTCTTAAAGAATTGATCGCGGACATACATCATATATTATTTTGGTTGGTATAAGTATTCTCTTAAAGTACAAACATACAAGAAAGCAATCATTTAATTGTCCGAATTTTATGTGCAGCAATTGTCCCAATATCTAATTTTGACCCGTATCTGAAGTCCATTACAAAATTATTGTACAATCGGACATGATTTATCTGTGCAGTGTGAGTTTGGAAGTGATAAAGAAACAGCAAATTGTAATCATTCGTTTCTCTTCTGTGATGAACAACTATAAATGCAATTCACTTTGAGCAATATCACTTAATTATGGTTATACATCAGAGATTGACATTCATTCCTTATCTTCTGCATGAATTTGCTGCACGAACAGTTCATTGTTGTGTGTCGATATTCTAATTTAGTTAAGTTGTTATAATGAATTACACTTCTAGAGATGGTAGAATATTAAAATTGCTTCCTGATAAGGACGAAGCACCTACTACGTTTTCTTATTGGCTAAACAATGAACGTACTTTAGATATTCAAAGTAAATAATAAATGTGTTATTCTAATATTGATTTTCAATGATAAATTCTTTTTGTTTTGCATTTGTACTTACTTCTTTTATTTTGTTACATTAATCATGCTGGAACTATGCAAGTATAGTTCTGCCTGCACTCTTAATATAATAATATCACTATGTTTGTTTGTTACAGATATTATAATATCAGTGGAAAATGAAGGAAATAATTTTGAACTTGACAAAGAAAATTTTTCTTTTTCTAGTGGATCGCTCATACCTAACTATGAAGCTTTGTCCAGCAGTGACAAAGGTGAAAATCAAACTAAGGTTCATCATATCCCTATTCTTCTGCAAAATGAAAACGCACCATCAACACTGTCGTCTGCTTTCAAGTACTGTCAAAACTAGTTGTGCGAGAAACCCGCGAAAAGAAAAACGCAGTACTGGGCAAGAGTACGTGAAAGGCGCTGGTAAAGTAATACCTGACAAATGATTTGTTAACATAGACTGCAGCACGTTTCTCTTTGAATATACTACAAAAATTAGTAAAATGATCAGCTAAAAATATTTCAAGAATACTGGCACATGCAAAATCGAGTTACCAAAAAGCTTATTTGTGCTCCCTGTGAAAAACAAAAAGTATTATCCATTAATATCTATGTAAAGATGATTTCGCAGAAGTTAAGTAGGTATCCAAATAATATTCACTTACCTAATCATAAAGGTGATCATCAAAGAGTATGTCTTACGTTTTTTGTGCTACTCAAAATATTAGTCTCCAAATAATAAATTTTGCTATAGCTAGCCATGATCAAAGAGAAGGTTACGTAAGAAGGCGATGAAAGATGAGACTGCATTGCACGAATTGCAATTGCTTAATCTATAATTTTGAAAGTAAGGGAACACATACATAGCTTTCTGTATATGAAAAGGCATCACTGTAGACAAGATACTAAAAATTGTATTAGTCTTCAGAATTAAATGTTTGTATTATGTACAGAACCTTCACTGAATTTTGTGATTAAAAAAAATTATCAAAATACACCATCGTACCAAATGCAACATGTATAATAGTGCGTTAAATGCTTTTTAGATTCTAATTTAGCACTTGCCTGTGGCATCTTGATCCCAAAGCGTTTTCAATCTTGGCTTGGGTAGCGTCTTGGTGTCTTTTGTAGCTCTCTTTGACGAAGAACCAGCACATTATTTAATGGTAGGACGGGTAGAGGAAAAGTAAAGGAAATGCACCACTTATTATACCCCCGTCGATACGGTACGCGAGCCACTACAGCCAGTTGCAAAAATGATGCGCAAATAAGACATTACGTCACGTAATTATATAACATTTTTCCATCACATAAAAAACCAGAAAAGTACTTACGTAAACTGTAAGATTTCTTATAGTATTACTCCATGATGGCGGCAGCAGAGCGCCGTTGATCTTTCAGGCGTGGGTGTTTGTTGGACCCGGTTGAAACCAAATTAAATTTGTCTTCTTCCTATTTGTAGAGGGGCGACAGGAAACTGGTATAAAGAACGATAATCAGAGATAAGGCAAAGGAACCTACATAACAAAAAAAAAGACACGATAAGACACAAAGATAACTACATTCGTTCACGTCTCGGTCACCAGTCTCAACACGTCTCTCGGAAAATCACCACCACCCTCCTTGGCACTCCGCGTTGGCGCAATCTCGCGCAAACGCACTGCCTGAAGTGACGGAAATATACACACGTCTATTCAAAATTATTGGCGCGAAATCCTTACAAATTAAAACTAAAATTTGAAATGTTTACGGCTGATTTCGGCACGTAACACACTACGTCAAACTATCTCAAAACACGCATACACTGGCGGAAGGTCTGTAGTAAAGTACTTTGTTTTGACATATCTGCTCCTGTGAAACATCTCTCTCATCCAAGAGACGCTAAAGTTCTCTGATGCACATTGGTGGGCACAGCTGCATGTGAAACATGAGAATCCCAATTTTGTCCACATAAAAAGTTAACAAATTTTTCAATAGTGAATCACACAATTAGTATAGGGTGTCACCTGCACGATTGTATCTACACAGAAAACTGCTAGTCAAATTGAATGCTTCTCCACTCTATCTTCCTATTAAAAATGCTCAAATATATAAATGTGTTTCGATCATTTAAAGTTGACGGAGGGTCCAAGTAAGTGACTCTCCCATAAATAAATATAGAGAGGTTTTGGTACAATTTTCAGAATATTAGAAACTTTACATTATCGGATCCAGTTCAACTCTGATCAGCTGTAACGTATCTTTGTGAAAAAGGTTGATTTTAAACTCCTGTAGATAAAGTTCAGTTATGGAGATGCATGTGCAGAATTGAATATCTACTTCCTCAGATGATGGTTCCAGAAGGAGTTCTACGAAAACAAATCTTAGAGCTGCTTCCAGTTTGGTAGCATATAATGCAGCTAGTAGAAGATTAGCAATGACTTTCAAACCGTCATCACCTGTGTCAGAATACTTCTTATTCCTATATTAAATAGTAAATTATCTTTTCGAATAAGTGGAAGACTGCACTGAATGTTTCAATTACTCTCAGCCGCTTATTGAATGCATCTGGAATGGGTTACCAGAGCTATGGAACTCAGTCAAGAAGTTCATAGTTATTTATAGCCATCTTTCATTCCCTTTAATGTTTGAATGCATTTCAAGAGTTTATCATACTTAATACGTTTTATTTACCAGATACGTAGGTATAAACACTACTTTTAATACCAGTCGCAACACTTAGCTAATCACATGAGACACTTTTGGGTTTTATTCTCTGTTATATCAGCACACACCTGCAATAACTATGGCACTGAATGTAGATATTAGTGATTGTACCACATTAAAACAAGGATGATTCTGACATTTAATATCCAAATAAATTGACACAAACCAAGTCATTATTTTATGGTAGTGTACTGAGCTTTTGCATACACAAAAATTAAATTTTTTATAAAAATAATTGAAAACAGCAAAGTCAAAAACTCAGTTTACAAGTTTCGGCCTATAAATATTTTAAGAAATAGGTACCTAAAGTATAAGTTTATGGCAATTAATACTGATATGGATATGTGAACAATACACTTCAATGAACTACAATTGATTGCATGTAACGTTTACCCTGTTGGATGGCACTGGATGTTTTACCTCTATTGTTAGTCGTGCTATTATATTCTTTTATAAGCTGCTCTGTAAAAAGTGTGCATTTTGATTATTTTTGGTGCAGAAAAATTTTTATAAACATCGAGTAGTTATAAGCTAAAATTATGTTTAAGCTTTATCGAAAATATAAAAGTAATCTGGAATTGACTGATCGAAATTAAACAATCGTTAAAAAATAATGTTTTATGAAAGAAGAAATTAGTGGATACGGACATTATTTGACAATTTTTCCAAATCACCTGTTAAAATTAAGGTTATTACCTTTGTTTGCTGCAGTTTTGTCTCGGGTTTCAGAAATGTGGACCCGTTGCTATGGATAGTCTAAGCAACAACAAAAATGATTAACAAACATGAATATTGTTACCCTGAAGGGTTTTGATTTTTCAAAACGCTGAATTCCAATTGTACAAATACGAGTGACGGGAAACTTCATATTTATGCATGATACAAAGTCAAAAGCTTTATGAATAGTGAACAATAATGCTACAAAATATACGGAAAAGGGTTGTAGTGCACGTAAACAGAAAATATACCTTTACCTCCTCTGATGCATTTTTTTACAAAGATACGTGTAAATAGGGATCATGTATCCATTTATTTTTAGCAATGATGTAACATACATAAAATAAGAAAACTTTTCAATATCTTCATTAAAATACCCTTTTGTAATCATTGAATCAATAGTAAGAAAAGTTGTGAATTTAAAAGAGAATGTACCCTAAAGTCAGAGCTAAGTACTAGGATAGCATTTGAATTGAAGTAAAAATGAATTATACAAAAAGTGTTAAGCACATAAATTATGTCGTCCTTGAGTTATTTATAAGTTTGGTATATTAATCCTTCATTATAAACGAAAAACAAAAGAAGGTTGTTATACTGAAAGGCAGAGATATATGGGAAGCCAATTTTTTATGTGAAGGGAAAATCGAAGGAAGATTGAAGATTATTTGTGTGGCTTAAACTTTCATAAGGATAAATAGGTGTCGACCACATACATGTACATAACTGACAAAAATGAAAACATTTGGCCCCAAGAGTACCATAAAGAATTTTTATTGAGAAAGTGATGTAATTGATTGGTAGAAGGTTTTCATGAATTAAAATAAGGGGTTGACGGGTTTTATTGTGTTTTTATGGATAATATGGTTTTGTGTTATGAGTGGTTTATTTTTCTATTACTTTTTTACCACTAAGAAACTATAATATATCGTACATTAGTTTTTATTTTGCATCCTGAAAATATGATAATACTGCGGGTGCCCTACTCAAAAAACAATCGCTACTAAATTCAACTGTTTTAGTCTTCTGATGTGCCATTGTTTAATAACCAAAACATTAAATAAATACGTGTGTTCTTTCTCTCTGTGCATCGAACTAATTACAACATATTTTAAATAAATATTGTTTAAAATGATTTACACCATGGCCTCTAATTTATAAGATTTATGAATTTATAAGATTTAAGTCCAAAATATATGGAGAT
Organism: Platerodrilus igneus; assembly: GCA_036346225.1. Lineage (NCBI taxonomy): Eukaryota > Metazoa > Arthropoda > Insecta > Coleoptera > Lycidae > Platerodrilus > Platerodrilus igneus. The sequence goes on from JARFIW010001700.1 coordinate 3,996,490, forward strand.
TAGGCTATCGGTTTCTATGCGTTAAGTAAATTGACCTGCAACACGCATGATTCAATCATTGGATAACCAGTTTTCATTTCTTATACTCATAAAATTTACCGGATTTTATTTAAGAGCAAAAGTATTTCTCCTTGTTTCTTGACTCTGGCCTTGAGCAGGTTATAAATTAATAGTTAAATTGTAGGCTTAGAAGGATGTAATATGTAAATATATCCTAGATGTTGTGGGGGCTTACATCACGGTCGCAAGAAATCATGTGAAATTCTGCTGGGTATTACATGTTATACATTACTATCAGGACTCGACTAGGGCAGTTGTGTTTTGATCAGTTTTGTACAGCGCGTGTTTTTGTTGTAGCGACTTAACTACTGCCCCCCCCCCCCCTCTTTTTTACCTCATCCTTCTAGGGCATACTGCAATTGGAGGATCAATGAGACAAAAATTTGATAAGAGCCTGGATCACAGCTCTAAAAGTGTAGGTAAAAACCTCTTATAATCTTGGCATAGCAATTTGCATGCTTAAATCATCAAATTTATTATGTAGGGGTTGAGGGTTGTTTAACATGTAGGAATTGACGTCCGAATAGGGGTTGTAATAATTTTGCCTGTTGGGTGAAATATAATAGGGCCTTCCACGGCCAATCCAGTAATAATTAAATTGACCAATTAAATATGACTGAATGTAGTATTAAAATATGGTATCACACAATTATATGCAAAACATGCGTTCTTGTTTACATCTTGCTGTTGATTAAATAATTTTGGGAAAATCGAACTAAAAAGAAAGGTACAAATAACTTGGTTTTTCACAATCACACTTCCTTGAAAACGGGTCATTGGATTTAAGGGTTTTCATAATAACCGTTATGAATAAAGGCTTTGAGATACTTAAACATGTGTACCTGCAAATTTTAAATCGATGCATGTAGCTGCATTATATATCGACGTCTTTTTCCACAATGCAGCAGATTTAACTTTGTAGTTGACAAAAAATGACATCTCAGCTGTTGCCTTTTATATACAGGTGAAATTTCGTTACAATTTTACCATACTTCAAGAGGCATAAATAAATACAATATTATGTATTTCTTTTCATGGCCATTATTCTTTCAAAAGTGGTTTTAATTAAGGCAACCACAGTATCTGTGGAATGCAACAAGGAATGCAAAATTTTGCTGTTGGGCATATTATATTATTTTTAGGTTTATATCCAATAAGTGAATTATATATCTAACAAATATCGTGCTCTTGTTTAACTATTATTTTCTCAAAAACTAAGCTTTTGAAAAACAGGCATGCCTACATTTTACTTGGTTAATTAAGATGTATCTCTCTTCGCTGTTTGATGAACCAATTATACAAGTCCTTATGATTATGTTTTTTGATTGTATTAAGTTTTTGCATGAGCAACGAAGCTTTTTCTAAATTCTTTGCTTTTTATTTTACCATTCGTAAATCAGAAATAATAATACTTATCTTTTTAACCTTACCATATTTTTCTAAGGGTGCATGGTAGAAATTCAGATTATCAAAAAGGAAGTCTGTAAAATTATTGATTTGGTAATTCAGTCCATTATCCACTAATTCCTTTAATTCCCTAGAATTAAATATATGCATATTACTAATAAATTTTATAGAAACAAGTATGCAACATATACACAACGAATTTTTTGCTCACAACACAGTTTAACATCACTATTCAGTTTTGTTATACTTCTTTGAATTTTGTGCAAAAAACAATTATGTAATGCCACATTAATAACTATTATTTTTCTTTTTCAGCTTAATTAACAGTATTAACTATAAGTATACTATATAACATCAATTTCAAACTTGTAAACTACATTTAAAATTGTAGCCAATATTCCGACTGATGTAAGATGATCATTTACTTGTTAAACAATCGAATCTGCTTTTCCTTTCATTACAAATATAAAACAAAAATAGTAACTATTTTGATAAATCTTTGATTTCCAACAATCTTATAAATATTAGAGCGAGTGGGAAAAATAGTTTGACTGCTTCATCTATTACTAAAATATAAATTTATCTAATTTATAGCATCAAGCATTATCTACTAATATTTATCAGTTTACGATCTGTATTAAGCAACAAAAAAATATATTTGTATTAACTAGTAAGTAAAGCAATGAAGGACCAAGTTTCAGAGAATATTTTAAAACATTTTGAAAAACATTGCAAACAATAGCGATATACACAATTTTATAATTTATTTAAGAGGATATTACAAACCTCTACATTGAAATTTTTATGTAGGACAATTTATTTTGTTGTGTTTAATAATCAACAATAAATCATTTTTCAAAAATATGATATGATTGTAAATTAAATAGTAGAATAGTGCTGGGAAGTTGTGGCAATGTTATGTATTCAGTCAGGTGATCAGTGGCATCTGTTGAAGCCTATTTTGCTACATAGAAAGCCAGAGCGAGTCATTATTGTTCACATTTTTATCAGTTAAGTATGTGTAGCATATGAAAGTGATTCCTTTTTTGGCTATGATTTAAAACTTACCCATTTTAGATTTGATATTTATTCAATTCTTATAAGACTACTTTAATTATTGTCAAATCTACTTTATTACAGTGCAATGAAGAGTGTTTATCAACTAATCATATATGATCCCAAATATTAAGCGAATGTGATAATTGCTATGACTGTATAAAGAATATAAATAGTAGTGATATGTCATTAAGTATTAACCAAAATTAACTGTGGTTTAACCCTTCATAGTTTGTCATTAAGAGAAAGCAGGTATTCTTTCTTTCAAATCACATACAAAGCTTCTATCTGTAATCCAAGACATTTATGACATCTGTTTATTTTTTTTTCATTTTGAAAAATCAGTAGAAAGTGACTTATGAGGTACAATGAAACATGTTTTTTTGGAGATCTTATATATATTTCTAACTGAAAAAAACTTGAAATTCTTGTGTGAAATATATGATAGATTTAAAGGGAAACATCATTTAGGGATAGAATTGATAACTGTCGTGGATGACCCAGCCAAATAAGTTATGTTTCTTTGACAGTTCTTAGTATGGACAAATAATAACCAAACTATATTGAAATGTATAGTTAATTTTTTTGATTTATTAATGGTCTTGTTTATTTCTGGACTTATGTTTTATTTCTCGCATATCGTTTATAAACTGAATCAAGTTTTGAGATATTGTCATGTTTCTATTGCAGATTATTGTTTCTTATATTGCTTTGTAATGCATCAGGTACTATAAAAAAAGTCGCTTTTACTCGACGGGAAGTAATCCCACTACTGAGGATTTTTCATTTGAAATCAAGTATATTTTATTGTCAGCTGTAATATGCGTTAAAGTTCATATATCACCTAATTTATTTGGAGTATCTTGATTTTAAGATACTATTCAAAAGATGGTAAGAGGTAGTGTACCTTGCCTTACCATGTAACTAGCAAAAAATGGAGCATCTTTTAAATGTGCTGCCAAACAATTAACGACTAACGTAATGCTTCACTGGAAACAATTGTCACCAATTTACAAATTTATTTAAATAGCGTGTTTTTAAAATGAAATTTGATGGTTTAGTTTTTATCAAAGAATTATGTTTCATCAAAAGATTCTCGTTATCAAGCATAAGCTAGAAAGACTTGTTAAATTATTTATTCATTTTGAACGTCTGTTTATAGTACTAGTAAAAGTTTTAATTAATGCAAATCCAATTACATGATTTTGCTTATATTATGAGTGTATCAGTGTCAGTCAGGCCCCAGAGTTGAACGGGCCCCCACCGGGCGAAACAAAAAATTATATTTAAAAAATAAAATAATTAAACGTGAACAGCCCGAAGTACAAGTAACATTTTGAATTTATTCCACTCCCAGAATCCGAATCTGACAATTCATCGAAGCAGATATACTCGCTGTATCACATAAGGCAATTTTTCATATTAGAAATATAATTTAACACCACCATGTTGCTGCAAAATATGCTAAAAACTTGTATACTGTCGACCGTAGCACCGATGGTCGCTGCAGTTGCATGTCATCTGCCCATAGAATAAATTACGCTACTTGCAAAAAACGATTTGCCTTCTCTGTTCTTATTAACAACCCAACTCAAGGAAACACAAAAAAGACACAAGTAAAATGTCGGATATGTGTGCGGGGTGGCGTATCCTAGCCATATTAATAGAGAAGATAATAGTGATTGATTTGTACAATAGAATGTGTTTGGATGTGGTCTAGTTTTCTAAGAAAAGGTGCCTTGTTGTGGGAAATGAACTCGTGTCTCATGTCATATGGCTTGTAGCTGTCAAGTCATGCTGATTTCAATTTTGATAATGAAAGGACAATATGAAAGTGGCACACAAAAATGGAAGAAAAAAGGGAAAAGGGACGAAAGCTATAAAAACTTACTTAAAAATACTCCTAACTTACAGAGCGTTTTTCAACCTGTCCTGATATATACAATATATATTTCTTACAGATAAGACTGTAAATGAGTTTAACTGCAAGCCTTTAAAGGTAAGGCAGAAAAATAGCACATACAAGAAAAACATTTATTGTTAATTCATTCATTAGGCTTGACAAATTGGTGTATTGGAAGAAGAATTAGAGGCTGATACTGACGGAAATATTAATCATTAACTTCATGTTGATGTAAATTTTTAGCTTTTAACAGAACTGGCACTTAATATTTGCGTGTTTTACTATTAATCAGGTTCCTAAGACTTAAACAGTCCCTAAAATCAACAATATTCATCCTCAGCTGCCATCAGATCCTACTTTATGACGTTTAGGAAAAATCAAACGTGATTAGTGGGTTGCTGAACAAGAATTACCTGATCCAAATATAAAAAGCAACAATTTTACATTTTTCAAATGCATCACTAATGAATCTAATGATGGTGCAGCTCGGTATTGTACATTAGCATATTTTACTCTAAATTTAAAAACTGAGCAAAACTGAACAGAGATTGGTTGATTGGTTAATTTATTCACAATCTACTGGAAAAGCTTTTTGTTTCTTTTGCTTATTATTTGGAAATTCTAAAAATAGTACGTTTAAAAATGGATTTTGTCAGTGGGATCATGATCACAGAGCACTTAAAAATCACAAAAGTAACAGCAATCATTGTAATGCAACTCCAACATGGATTGATGAAACAAGTAAAACCCTTAAAATAGATACCTTGCTTGAATCAGAAATGGAAAAAGAAAAACGTTATAGGAGAGAGGTTTTACACAGAGTAGTAGTGTTTAAAATATTTATGTGAGAGGGGTTTAGCACTCAGGGGGAGCTACTGAAACTATTGGTGACTTCAAAAATCGAAATTTTTTTGGGAACTTTAGAATTTTTTGCTAAATTTGATCCTTTCATGTCCAAGCATTTAGAAAAGTACGGTAATAAGGTTAGTGGACATGTTTCTTATATTTCTTCAACAACTTATGAAGAAATTGTAAGTTTAATGGCAAATGAAAATGTTGCAAATCTTTTCAGATGAAGTTCAAACTTCAAAACATTTTGCTTTGATTGTTGATTCTTCGCCTGATGTATCTCGTTATTACCAGTTGGCTGTAATTTTTAGCTATGTACCTCTTGAAACAATTATTCAGGAGCGTTTTGTAGAGTTTATCAGTTCTGTGGGTCACACAAGAGAATGTATGGAAACTACAGTTTTAGGTATTCTTCATAAACTACAAATTAACATCAAAAACGGACGAGATCAAGCGCATGACAACATATCAAATATGTTAGAAAGATACAAAAGACTTGAGGCTCGGCTCAAAAACATTTATAAGTACATGGATTATGTTTCATGTAGTTTGAATTTAGTTGGAGTAAATGCGGTCGAATATTGTCTAAAGGTATTCGATTTATATAATTTCCTACAACAGCTGTATAGTTTTATTGGATTGTTCATTTGGAAACAAGTCTGCAGTGACGTAACAAGTGCTGATAAACATGAACCTGCACGCCAAGTATCTTTAAAAAGTCCTAGCGGAACTCATTGGTCTGCAAAAGCAATTTGCACCAATGTTGTGTTTGAAAATTATAACAGAATCGACCAAAATCTTCTAAAAATCGTGGACCAGAAGGAAGAAATTACCACTTGAGACAAAGCTATGACTTCTAAAAGCGATGAAATTGCTACATATGGCTTATATGATAAGTTTTGGTATGGCATTCTGGAGTAGCACTAAATGACAAGATAAATAAATTCATGTGTCAGCAGCAAGTCAGCTTTTAAACTCCCTAAAATACTTTGTGATAAATCTTTGTGAAAAATTTGAACGTTTTAAAGAATGAGCTCATGTCTTATCAAATGAAGTAAATGATAATTTTCATATTGAAAACTTCAGATTTCGCAAACAAAAATTAATTGGTGATGAAACGCATAAGGGTGAAGTGATACTCGTTGGAAGTAAGGCTTTTAAAATTAATCATTTTACACCGTTCATTTTTTTTACTTTTCCAATGCTCCACCAGTAGGTACTACATTGGCCAGGAGGCGAGTTTTTTGTTGCCTAGAAATTTAGAATTTTGCCGAACCCTTGTCGTTCCAGGCAAGGTAGGGACCTTTAACGTGCGTGACATCACTCACACACGGGACCTCCATTTAACCTCTCATCCAAACGAGGGCGTAATTTTTGTAAAAAATTCTCACCTGCCATTTTTCAAGCAGTCGACCGTGTCGGGATTTGAACCCGGGACCTTGGGATCCGTAGTCTTACGCTTACTACATTGATCCACGGCGACGCCTAATCATTTTACACCGCTTGTGGATAAACTAAATTCGTGTATAGAAGATTTTAAAACAAACAATAGGGGAACTTTTAGTAGCTACAGAGAACCTTGCTTGACTTTATTCAGATGACTTTGATTGACATTTTACAAATGAAATGGTTCAATTTAGTCTCCGATACATCGTTATCATCACCTAAAGAATGCATGCAAATAATTAAAAAAAAAAAATTAGAATCGGTTTTTCCCTAATACATATATTGCTTACCAAATTTATTTAACTGTACTTGTTGATACAACTGCAGTGACAAACGAGCGTCCTCTGAAATAGCAAGAGTAAAAAGTGATATTAGAGCTTCTATATCAAACGAAAGGTCAAACTATCTTACTTTAATGTCTATCGAACAAACACTGATGGCAAATATAAATTTTGAAACACTATAAATGAATTCGTTGCAAGTAAAACGAGAAAAAAAAGTTTTTAAAATTTTGATACTTTTTTGTTCATATTATATCGCATCCACTTGTTTATTTTGATATCATTTGTCTCATAATATTTTTAATTGTCGGTGTGTTATTAGTTTGCAAAACAAGTTTGTAATTATTCACCTTTTCAAAGGCTCAAGAAAACATTTGCATTAGGCCTCCAAACACCTAAAAATAGTACTGGTTCTGTATCAGTAAAGTTGGTAAAAATCATTGTTTCCTGTATTTTGGATTTTCATGGTAGCTATGTCAATCAACAAAATTAAATACTGCTAAGTACAAGTCACGTGCCTTTAAACTAAATGCTAAGACAAAAAAATAACGGTTGAAAATTTAATAGTTTTCTATTGTTACTTGCAAGGCTAATTTAAGCAATGCACTCCTACAGTAGTCCATGCTCCAGATAATTTTATATAAGTACAAAAATATCAGCAGTACACAATGACAACTATCTAAGGAGATAGTAGACATCCCACTAAATGGATACATCTATTGGCTTCTTGCAAACATTAATAAAATTTATATGCAGGAAATGGTAATCCTTCTGGTGTGTATGATTTAGGGCAAAAAATTTTATCAACTTAAAAAAAATTAATGGGATTAATCATGAAAACTAGATAAAAATTACAATTTTTTTAAATTATAATTTTTATAGTTCACATGTTTTAAATCGTTTTTTAGCTGTGAACACTTTTGACAATGATTTAATTTTAAAAATATGTAATAGGATAGATGTAGTTATAGTTTTAAATTTCAATAAATCTAATTAAAGGTGTATTAAGAAACTATTTATGAGAACCTATTATATCTATAAATGTTTATAACTTCTTAAACGACAATTTAGCAAGCGAAGAAAATCTGAAACAGATTCTACTGTTAGTGCTGTTACCACTTTTAAATGCTTTTTCTGCATGAGAAAAGGACATGCTAGAGTGCCTTACCCTGCAAAAACTGCCATTTATCATAGATGTCATAAAAGGAGGTATTTTGCTTTTTTTCAAAATAGAAGATTACTTTCACTGCCTTCTTAGGCAACTGTTTGCCATTTGCATCAACAATTTCCGCTTCTATCAAAGGGTTATCAAAATCTACAATGAATGGTGAGTTATCAAAGGCTTTAGTTGATACCGGATGTTCTGAAAAGTTTGATCAGTCTTGCCAATGTTAAACAGTGGAGACTGCCAATATACTCGTCAGTGGGATTTGTTTCAATGTCTGACTCGTTCTCTCAATCTAAGATACATGGGTTTTGTAAGGTGAATCTAGACATTCAGGCTTTGAGTACCAACAAGTAAAGATTTCGATATTGAGAAAGTTTTGCGGTGCCTTAATAATTGAACTAGATCTACTGTCATTGCATTCAAGTTTGCAAATCAATTTTGGAGGAGCGCACAAACCATCTCAATATGTGTACTGATGACAGCTAAAGTATGCTCTCCAAAACTATTTAGTAATTTAAGTAGTGATTGTATACCACTGACCTTCCGTTCACGTTGGTATGGATCTGATGATTAAATATTTATAAAAAATGAAGTAGCTCAAATGCTCAATGAACGAATTATAGAAGAAAGGAACTCTCCATGGTGTACACAAGTATTGGTAACACGTAGTAAGCGTCACAAGAGAAGATTAGTGATTGATTATTCTCAAACAATAAATCTCTTTCTTTTACCAGATGCTTATCCCATCCCAAAAATAGAAGACACTGTGTAAGAAATAGTTAAGTATTCTTTTGACAGTGTAATAAGCCTTCGCAGTGCTTATTACCAAATTGAATTACTAGAAAACGAAAGACGATACACAGGTTTTGAAGCTTCGTGAGGACTATCAATTTACACGAATTCCATTTGGAGTAACTAATGGAGTAGCAAGGGTTCAAAGAGTTTTCGACAGCTTAATAAAAAAGAATGGATTAAAGAACACATTTGCATACATCAACGATGTAACTGTTTGTGGATATACTCTTTTTGAACATGATTTTAATCTAGAAGTATTTTTAAATACTGTAAGAAGGTTCAAATTAACTATCAATACAGAAAAATCTGTATGTGGAGTTACTTCTGTAGAGATACTTGGATATTTAAAAATAATACTACAAAACCCAATCTTTATTTCCTACAACCACTGATCGGTATAGGTATTACCGAAAATGCTTCTGAGTTACAATGAATGTTGGAGACGTTTGTATTATGCAAAATGGGTTCCAAAATTCTTGGATAAACTCAGTCTTTTATTACAGGCAAACGAATTTCCATTGCAAAAAGTTGGCAGTAGAGGCTTTTCAAGAATTAAAGAATCGCATCAGTAAAGCTTGTGTGCATGCAATAGAAAGTGATGTTTCATTTACATTAGAAGCTGACGCCTTCGATTAAGCCTTATGAGTAACTCTACGTTAAGGAGGTAAATCAGTAGCCTTTTTCACTAAAATGTTAACTGAAGTGCAACAACGACAGGCAGCAGTGGAAAAGAAAGCACTTGCCACAGTCGAGGCACTTAGGAAATGGCATCAGTATTTAATTGGTTGTCATTTTTATTTAATCACCGACCCATGATGTTTCATATATGTACACTCATAAATCTCTGTGTAAAATAAAGAACGAAAAGACTTCTAGATGGCATTTAGAGCTGACTTGTTATTCCTATGAAAAAATATATCGGGAAGGAAGAAAGAATGTTGTGACTGATACATTATCCTGCATTTGCTCATTCTTGAGCACAAATGACATTTTCAAATTGACAGAAACACATAGGGAATCAAAACATCATGAAGTTGTTCGATTCATGCACTGGATTTGTGCTAAAAATATGTCTTATTCAGCTAATGATTATACGTATGGCAATGAAGCCTGCTCAGTATATGCTGAACTAAAACTGCATTTATTAAAGTATATGGGAACATTGATCACAGCTACAGCTCCAATGGAAAGGATGAACATTGATTGTAAAGGATCCCCTCCAACTAGTTCAGGAAAAAATATATTCTGATGGTAGTAGACAAGTACTCACCATATCTGCTTGCATTTGCTTGTAAGGATATGACTGCTTGGTTATCCAATGTACTAATCAAATTTATATGTTATTTGGTAATCCAGCTTACGTACATTCTGATCAAGGAAGTACATTCATGTCGACGAATTCAAAGAATATTGTAATACGAAAAGCATTGTAACTAGTACAACTACAGCATATAACTCACAGGGGAACAGATAGTGCAAAAGTTACATTGGAGTAATCTGGAAAACAGCTAGTCTAATGTTAAAAGATAGGGGACTTCCTATTTGTAAACGAAAATTAGTTCTACGACCAGCATTGCATGCTATCAGCTCATTGTTATGTATTGCTACTAACTGTACGCCATGAAAGAATGTTTATCCATCCCAGAAGAAGCGGTAATGGGATATCATTACCAAATTGGTTGATGAAACCTGGAGTGATGTTAGTTAAAAAATAATCAAGACAGAAAGTTTGACGAAGCTATGTATCATGCTGAGTTGCAAATGGCAACTAGAACAACTTGTCATTGCGACAATTAGTTTCTGTTGAGCTTACAGAGGTAGAAGATGTTTTGGAGTCTCAACTACAGACGCCCAAAGAAACAGAAAACGCATTATGCTGCTACAATTAAATAACTATGTATTGAACTAATTTTGGATTTGTTATTTTGTTGTTGGTTGTATCTTAACCATGTTTATTTTTTCCCTTGCTAGGAGGGGAGAATGTAGTATTATGTATTTAGATTAATATTCATTGAATACTTATGTTGTAGTAGGCTTATAAAGAAAGGAACTGTTACACCAGAAAGACTCACTACTTGTGTTATTTCTGTTATTGTTTCAAAGTTGATCGCCGCTTTGTCTCTGTTTAAAGGATCATCAACTCAAACTAGTTAGTCGCTTTTAAACTTTATTTTTAAATTTCAAATACAAAAAACGCCCCCGCCTACTTTTATAAATGTAACGGTCTAACTCAACAAGCGTGTTGTCGCAACATCCTCACACTTTGGCATGAATAATCACAACAAAGCAAAACACACTCTCATTAAATTAAACTCTGATGGTGGTTTTACATCTGTACTCCTGCACGTGACTTTTAAATTATTTTCTTTATTTTCGAAACAGAATTCACTTCCTTTGTGAATATTGGGAGCGAGTTTGACAATCTAATCTGGTTTATCCTCATTGGAACATTCTAATGGAAAGAGCCTCTACACTAGATGTAACAGGTACTCTTGCAACGTTTTTAAACATATTAAATGAACCTTGCCGTCCTTTCTGGGTAATAACTCTACTATCAACCCCAAAGTCCAATTAAGTCGTTTTTTTATCATCATTTCCAACAAGAACCACTTCGCCAACTACAACTGATCGACCTGGTTTCTTATAAAGAACTTGGTGAAGTTGCTCTAAGTATTCGCCTTGAAAACTGCATGGTAAAACTTGGCACAGTCGTAGCTGATAGCATAGTATTTTATTAAACGAATTGCGGTCTAGTTGATCATAGTCAGGCATGCTGCTTGCCTGATCTTGGAGAAACATTGCTGGAGTCAAACAAACCAATTTAGACGGATCATTAGACAGGTAGGTAATCGTTCGTTAATTCACAACAGACTCGGCATCACACAAGATGGTGGAAAATTCTTCAAACGATAAAAAAGCCTTACCAAGAACCTTTCATAACAACTAATTTAAAAGTCCAATCAACTTTTCACAGCATCCGCCTCACCAGGCAGCTGTAACAGGATTAAATTTCCATTGTTTCGTCTGTTCTCAAAACCTTGTTATAACATCCCATTTCAGTTTATTAAAAGCATTCGCACAACCTACAAAATTTGTTCCTCTATCGCTGTAGAGAATCTTGAGCCGACCACGAACAGCTATAAACCGTCTTAAACCTTGAACAAAACTGTCTGTAGATAGGGAGGACTATATGCACTCTAAATGTACGGTTCTATACACCGCGCACGTGAATAAATAAATACACACTTTTGATGAATCGTACATATGTCTCGTACCCTGCTTAAAGGTAACGGCAGTGATTCAGCTTCAAAATGTTTTACACAGTAACACTTACAAAGTGTGCATTTTGATATTACACTACTAAGAGGCTGTCTACCTCCCAGAATCCAGTAGTGTTCTCCCAATAAACTTGCGAGATAGTGTACACCGACATGGCTATGTGATACGTGGCAGTTGTAAATCAATCGTTCCACCACCGGATGGTTACCTGGCAAAACTATCAGCTAGGAAAATCTTTAAAATCGTCTCCTTGCACGACTAGGTAGTCAAATTACATCATTTTCATCTAAGAACGGTTGTAATGTCACAATCTTGGTATCGTTTATTCCCTTAAAAGATTCATTTTGAATTAGTCGCACTAGTCGCATCTCGGCGTTTTAAAATTCTTCGGCTGATAGTTGTTTGGCAGACAGCAACTCAATTTTAACCAAACGTCGTTTTTGACAGATACGTATAAAACGACATCCCCCCACTCAACCTTACAATTTGTCGATATTTTGAAAAATAGCTTTGATACCATAAATAAACCTCTGTTGACACTGAGGTAATTACAAGTTTTTGTTTCTCGCTACCTATCTCTTATTCGTCATAAAGGGGATGTTCATTAAGCACAACATTGGGAAATTGGTAGAACCACTCGAGGCCATCCCACCATTTAGATTCCAATAAACATTTCGGTGAACAACCTTGCGACGGCAGATCCGCGAGATTCAATAAACCTGATATATGTTGCCACGAATTAGCAGGGGTTAATGCTTGAATATCCTTCACCCGATTCCATACAAAAGTAGCTTAGTTATCTTCTTGTTGTATCCATGTCGGTACTCCTGTAGAATTGCTCCAGAAATACTATTTTGCTTCTACCTCATAATTTTCTTGAACGCTTATCTGTAAACGTGTGGCAATCGTTGCCGCTAACAATTCTAATCATGGAATGGTCATCCTTTTAAATGGTACTATTCTTGATTTAGCAGATACCATTTGAACAAAAACTTTGCCATGCATCAAATCTAATAAATATCGCAGTCGCGTAAGCATCACTGCTGGCATCACCAAATACTCGAAAACTTATATTTTCGGCTTTCTCTCATGTAGCGTGAAGGCATCTAGGTATATCAATACATTTAAGAAATGAAAGTTCATCTACTTAAGCGATAAAACTTTGTTCTATGTTAGATTCCACCAGAACATCCCAACCTATTTGCTTTTCCCAGAGGCAATGAAGTAAAATTTTTGGAAGCAGCATAACTGGATATGTAAATCCGATGGGATCGAATATGTTTTGTACAATGGAAAAAATTTGTCTCTTGGTACCACCTCTACTAAAATCTACATAGGATACTACAAATTGGTCACTAACTTTAAAAGAATCTTTATAAGTATTACAAGTTAATCCAAGCCCCAGCACTTCTGCTAACTTATCTTCCACAAAACACATGCTTTCCCAGCCTTGCAACTCGAACTGTGCTTCGACCATGATTTGGGTTGATTCTCTAATAAACGTGTAGAGTTCTTCCTCGTTAGTCACACAATTATCGACGTAGAAACTGTCTTTCAATTTCTGTATTATGTCAGAGTAGGTAGAACATACCAGCATCCTTTTCAAGTGATATTCAAGAGTCATTCCCAATAAAAACGGACTGCAACAAACTCCAAAAACTACTCCTCTATGGCGGTAAGTAAGTAGTTGACCATGTTTGTCGATCTACAAAATCTCGATTTTCCTTATGTTGGCTGATTTGTTAAAAGCCTTTATATTTGCGACTACTCCTAATTGTGCAGTTCTAAAATACATTAGACTGGATTGTATACTTTGTAGTAGAATAGGTCCCTTTTCCAAACAAGCATTGAGAAAAGGTTGCTCCCTTTCATGAGCTGAAGCATCAAACATCAGTCGGGTTTTGGTTGTGGCGCCTTAAACTTTTGTTACTGCACGATGCGGCAAGTAATGGGCAGAGTTATCTAGTTCGCTCATGATATTCGGAAAAAATTCCTTCACTGTTTAGTTTCTTTAACGTTGATTCTAGTCTTTTATTCGCCATCACAAAATTTTGAGGGTAATGGTGGATGTTTGTCCCGCCAAATTAATCATACTTGGTACCTTCCGTCTTAGTCTGTTTCAACAGTATATCTTATAAGAACTTTTTTTATCAGCGTCCAACCTTGTAATGTCTCAACGGCAAAGACTCCACAATGCAAGAGGTACCGTCTTCCGGTAAACAACTTACGGGCAACGTAAGTACCAATCAACATTTCAATTTTATCAGAATCATAAACATCTGTTAGATGAATATTCATTGCTTCCAGTTCTTTAATCCAACTACCATCATACACGTTGTGTACGCAGATAGTTGTTTGGTCAAACACTTCGAAATGACAGGCGTAACTTCGATCTAAACTTACTACTTCTACATCGTAGCAAGAATGATTTTCTTGAGCAGAGTGTATACCACCAAAGAGCGCATGAATAATCTTTTCTTTGTGTTTAACTGGATACCCTATTCTTGCTGCTGTTGACACAAGTACAAATGACAATTGTGAACCAGTATCTATTAATGTGCATACTTCATACTCTTGAGACTCATTTTGGATTTTACATCTTAATGTTTGTAGGAAGACGTGGGTTATAAATTTTACCGTTAAAACATTCTCAACTTTCTCTGGTAATCTCTGTTCACTTTCTGGTGCTAATTTTTCGCAACTAAAACCGTTTCTTTCTTTAGGCAGATTGGGACATAACAAAACCAAATGTCGCTTACCACAACAGTGACACCTCACCCGAGCACGGCATTAACGACTAATATGTCCTGATTTCAGACATACAAAACATCCACCTTTGACTTTTAGCACATTTAGTTTTTCTTCCAGTAACAAAATAAACATTGTCCGACCTTCGTATTAACTAAGTTCGCAGCCATTGGGACGCTGTGCCTCATGCTTTTAGATTTTGATTTCTTGGATTCTTCGGTATTGAAACTTTCTCCAAAACCTTCTGCCGCTATTCATACTCGTTCTTCGTTTTTAGCCTCAGTTTTTAAAAACTTCAGGAGGCATTCCAACTTGCTTATAGTTTCGTTGCTTTCACTCAAAGTAAATGTGCTGAACGCTGCCGTACTCGCAGAAGGTCTTCTGGTAAACACGACTCAACCAACGGAAACAACATAGCTGCACACTTTTCGGTAGTAAATCCAAGAGTCTTTATCACCCTCAATTGAGTTTAAATCTTATCGTATAACCCAATCAAAGGAATGTCATCATTCAAAAAAAAGTTTTTTTTAGCACTAATTTTAACAGTTCCCGTACGTATACCTCCACTTACAATTCATCACGACCAAAGCGCGATTTCAAGCTCTCAATTACTTTCTTGTAATTGTCTGCTATGGAAGAAAAACTCTCTACAAGCACGTAAGCTCTTGATAGAGGCACTGTTACTGACTAAATACTGAAACTTGTCTTCCACATCAAGGTCACTACCGTCATTTATCTTTTTAAACTGACTTCAAAATGGTAACCAATCACAAACATCTCCAAATTTGTTAAGTTTGATTCGAGGTATCTTAAGACATGACCGTTGTACTACTGCAGAAGCATCTCCTTTGGCACCAGATCTTGCTTCTTCGGGTACAATCGAATCGTTATAGCATACTGATAATTTGGTAAATAGGGTCAAATATTCATCAGAAGAAGCTACATCTTGTACGAGATCGTCTTCGTTTACATCAGCTTCTAGCTTCAGGTCATAAATTTTACAGTCAACTTCCGTAAGTGAGCATTGTTTCTTTTGAAGCATGTCAAATGTTTCCTTCAAACGAGGATGGACTTAGTTTCGCCTTACAACAGTGATCTTAATTGGTTTGCAATTTTCATGAAAATTCCACGCAATATTACTCTAGATTTTTTGGGTTTTTTTCCATAAGGAATGTACCTTTCACAAAGAGTCGTCCTATCACGGTCGCCAAATGTTATACCAGAAAGACTTTTACACTACCCATGTTAGTTCTGTTAGTGCTCCAAAGTTGATCGCCGCTATGTGTTTCTTTAAAAGATCACCAATTCAAACTAGTTAGTCATTTCTAAACTTTATTTTTAAATTTCAAATACAAAAAACGCAACTTCCTTTAGACGTACATCAATCCACTACACTCCACTTTTTTCCCTGCCTACTATTACAAATATAACAGCCTAACTCAACAAGCGTGCTGTTGCGACAGAACTGTTTGTCAGTTTTATTGTCATTATAAATAACCTGCATACCTATCAGAAGAATAATCTGAATGAAATACAGTATCTCGGCAGAAACTACTTTCATCACAGTTAATATTAATGGGTTGAAATAAACCAAGGTCTTATATTACACATGACGATTTCTGTGAATATTACAATTTAACTTTGCTTATACAAAATTGTAAGTTAACAGTATGAACATCAATGTGCCGAAGCAAAAAGTCATGTAGTTAAGATTTGAAAAGTACATTATCCAATATACGTACAATTTCGACAAGGAAGAATTATTATGTTGATGTTAAATCTGGACAGGGATCTAAAAGAATAGTTCCTATTAAACAAAATAGTTCTATCAACAAAAAAAATACTTCAAGCCACTGCATATTTCGAGGGTAAAGAATAATGAATTTCTGCATCTTCTATAGACAGGAGTAATACCTAAACAATACACTCCATTTATAGAAGCATGGACTACAATTTAAAAAAATGTGTTGGATGGTTTACCAATAGACATTGGTTTTGATAATGAATAAATTTATTGTGGTAGTTTAAATCATTAGTTTTATTATATAACTATCCCACTGATGTTATAATAATATTTTTTATATACACACATTGTGTTCTATTTTGAATGAATTAACACTGTGTGTCTGTCCCCTTTTAGTTTGAGTTTATAGCATATATAGAAAAGCTTTTTCATTTATAGACCTCAATTACACTATTCTTTTTCTGAAATTATACAAATTAAGATATTGCTAGTCAACATAAAAAATTTATCTTAGCAAGCAATCAAACGCATATATTTCATAACTATAACATCTGGACATACAACATGCGAGCTTTAAACCATTGATATGGCATATATAAATACATTTACACATTTTTAAACTATATATCATTCAAAACATTAAACAAAAACTATTGAATATTTACTATAATTCCTCAAACTTATGTATATCATTCTGTTTAAGACACTAGTCCTTTCAGGATTTTTAGAGTATCGAAGCTTGCTGACATTGTTGAATGCCAGGATGAGTATTTCCTAGCTGTTTATTTATTGTGTGATATTGCTTTGATGTATTTGGAAAACTGTGTTTAGCATTTGAGCATTGTTAAGAACTGTAAATAGTTAATAGTTGGTTGTGTTATTGTAGCATTTATTATTATTAGAAGTTATTTAAAAATAAGGATCAAGGACTGTAGAAATCAAAATTTAAAAAGAAAAATTTAATTTAATTATTTTGACAAGCCTAAAAATATTGGAGTAAATAGAAATCTTGGGGAGTTACACGCGGTTAGAAGTAATTGTTAAAGGCCACAATGTAAGTGTATTCCAGACTAGCTATTATCCTGTATTAGGAGAATATTTTTAGGAAATTTATAACACTATTATAAAATTGACAACCTAACATTTTGTGTGAAGTTGGAAATAAAGCTGTTCATAAATTTAGTGTCTTAACAAAAGCTTGGAACCAGTAGTCGGACAGTCCACCATAGAGAGCCAATCCTACATATTGTGTTAAAGTTGCGACTTTGTACATCAACCGCAACGGCGCCGCAACATAAATTATAAATTTCATTTATACACGTTGCTGCTTTATCAAATCCCGCAAGTTGAGATTGTAAAGCATAACGAAGCACATTATCCAACTGGAAGCGTTGGGTGATCGAGTACATGCCGGATCTGACTCGTAGAACGAAATGGTTCGAGAAAGTGAAACCTATTGAGGTCGGCGATGTGGTGATTATAATGGATGAAGACAAGCGAAATTCGTGGAAAAGAGGCATTATATTGGAAACAGTGCGTGGCGGAAATAGTGACCAAATACGACAAGTTATTATACGAATGTCCGACGGAATTTTTCGAAGACCGGCAGTAAAAGTTGCTGTGTTGGAAGTTAGTAAGCAGAACCTCGGTGCCGGTTCAACTTACCAGGGGGGGAGTATGTTAAGAACTGTAAATAGTTAATAGTTGGTTGTGTTATTGTAGCATTTATTATTATTAGAAGTTATTTAAAAATAAGGATCAAGGACTGTATAAATCAAAATTTAAAAAGAAAAATTTAATTTAATTATTTTGACAAGCCTAAAAATATTGGAGTAAATAGAAATCTTGGGGAGTTACACGCGGTTAGAAGTAATTGTTAAAGGCCACAATGTAAGTGTATTCCAGACTAGCTATTATCCTGTATTAAGAGAATATTTTTAGGAAATTTATAACACTATTATAAAATTGACAACCTAACATTTTGTGTGATGTTGGAAATAAAGCTGTTCATAAATTTAGTGTCTTAACGAAAGCTTGGAACCAGTAGTCGGACAGCCCACCATAGATTGCCAATCCTACATATTGTGGTAAAGTTGCGACTTTGTACATCAACCGCAACGGCGCCGCAACAAGCATGTTTCATGAAATATCCAATTATTTTTTAGCGATAACTACTTAAACCTTCAACATTGAAACTATCAAATGCAAAGCAGTTTAAAATTATTGTTAGCAAGGTGTTTACATCTTCTTTGTGAAGAAATAAATTATTTCGATCAGACCCATATTGAAAAACTCATTATTGGAAGTTTCTGGTTTGCTCTTTAAGTTATTTATTAAAAAATCCTAAAGTTAATATGCTGAAAATTGTAGTGTTTTGTAAAATATGGTCGTATGTATTAAAGTATGAGTATTGCCGCTTTTGGGTAGTGTTTAGGATTGAAAAGAAATTGGGACTGTGGATTTATTTTTATTAATAATGTGCAATTTGAATAGACGTTATTGTAATGCATGGCTTCTTAAGCATGTTATAAATTACATAGTAACTTATTGAGTTTCTCAGTTATTAAGCTTTTGATTTAACGTTAAACTTTCTGTTGTAGTTGTTTTCTATATAGAAGTATACCACTTTAGAAACAATATTTGAAGAGCATTCTTATGTTTTTTTGACTACATCGTACTAAGTGTTTTTGTTAGCAGATACTGTATGATGTATTTCTTTTGTAAGAGATGTGGCCCAAGTCTACAAACAGTACAGATTTCTGCAACACTGCACTTTAAGTATTGCTAAAACTGAATTTGCAAATTATATTCTTTTTTAAATGCAAACAATGCTTTGCAACTACAATCAAAAATTTCCAAACTCTTGAAAAGAGTTTCTTTTTCGAATGTATTGAAACTGTAAGAAAAGTGTTAGTTTCATTTCACCTGAAGAAATAATCAAAAAATAATTAGAACGTTATACAAAAAATTACTTGCAAGTTAGTTTTGTAGAAGTTCCACAACTACTTGTTGGTATGTTTTTATCACACATTCGCAGAAACTTGCTTTTGTAATAATTGAATGTGTGCTTTGTATAAAATTTATGAAAAAGGCAGCATTAAGTTAACGCTACATCAAACGATTCTACTAGCTAATGATGCTGCATAATTTAATATGTACCAACTAGTCTCAATTCAATTATAATGTAATTGCATTGTCTTAAAAACATGTATATCAAAAACGTGTGATATCTAGCCGTGAAACTTTTATAATACTGACTAAGCAACGTGTGTGTTATGAAACTTCAGAGTATCATTCATCCCACACTGCGTTAACAAAGAAACTCGATTATTTCTATATATCAAATTGACCCATTGCATCAAAGCCAGCTTTAACGTTGAGAATGCAAAAATAAAAGAAATTTGCTTCGATTTACATAAACTATTTTGGTTTACATTCCTTTAATTACGATGTCAGTATGTATATTTATATTTAGTATTAATATTATAAATGGTACTTTTTGTTGAACCTAGTGTGTGTGTACTAAGATTTCAATATATAATATAGATACCTCATTTTTTAGTTGTTATAGTAATATGTGTGTAAGTCAATACAAACTAAATAAATAATTAATTTGCAATCCCAATTACTTGTGGTTTTATTCTACTAATAATCTACAGGGAAGCCTCATATATTTATCCAACAGGTTATGGGCCCAGTATAAAAGAGATAAACACAATATGGTATTAATTCGTTTTGCAATTGAAGTTGTACCAGCATCAAGTGTAATATTTTGCATAACAGAGAATGGCAGATCATACTGTGACACAAGTACATTTTGTAAAACTGAATAATTCCAATTATTCAATATGGAAGTACAAAATGGAACTGTTACCGTTGAAGCAACATTTATGGAAAAAGGTGATTGCAGGACAACGATCGGCATTAGTTGAAAACTGAAAAAATATTTTAGAAATTCAGCATTGGGATGATACCGATGAGCAGGCATGTGCAGCAATTGGTCTTTTAGTTGAAGACGTTCAGTTAGTGCACATTCGGAATAAAAAGACAGCTAAAGAAGCATGTGATGCACTGAAAAACTATCATGAGAAGAATACACTTACAAATAAGGTTTATTTAATGCGGACAATTTATTCACCGAAGTTAGATGAAAACGGTGATATGCGAACACATATAAATCACATGCAGAACTTGTTTGTAAAATTGCGTGATATTGGCGAAGAAGCACTTTCCGATAAATGGAGTGTAGCGATGCTACTAAGCAGCGTCCCTAAAAGATATGATCGATTAATAACGGCACTAGAAGCACGACCTGAAGAGGAATTATTTGTGGCTGTTCAACAAAAGTTAATTGCAGAATACGAACGACGATCACATTCGGAGCGAAGTGATCCTAAAGAAGCTGTTTTGAAGATCGTAGCAAAGGCAATTTGGTGCTACTTTTGTAAGAAAGCATGACACTATAAGAACGATTGCACCAAGTACAAAAAGTGGTTAAAGAAGAAGAATTGTGAAAGAAAAGATACAAAAGTACAATTGGCTGAAGAAGAAGTACGACAAAGTGATTTCTTATTTTTAATTGGTAAGTTGCAGCCAGACGTATGGGTTTTAGATTCTGGTGCAACCCGTCATGTTTCATGTAATCGAAGTTTTTTTAAAACACTAGACGAATCTTACAAAAGTACAATTGAGGTGGCCAATGGGGATTGTGTTCCAGTCAATGGCATTGGACCAAGATCGCTTACGTTTGTCGATCAATATGGCAATATCAATAAAGCAGTGGTAGATGAAGTTCTGTATGCTCCACATTTAGTTGGAAATCTGCTATCTGTTAAGCGACTTGCAGATAAAGGTTTTGACATCGAATTTAGCAATTAAATCTGACAAATTAAGCAAAATGGCTTTAGTTTTGCTATAGCAGATTTAGTAAATCAAATGTATTGCTTAAGGCAGTCTAGTAAAGTTAATGTAGCTGTTTCTCATTTAAAGAATTGTATTCACGATTGGCATTGCAAGTTAGGACATTGTGATCTAGAGGCAATAAAAGAAATGCATGCGCGAGAATTGGTTGATGATATGGTTATTAAAGATTGTGGCATTAAACAAACTTGTGATATCTGCATAAAATGTAAAATGTGCCGATTATCATTTTTAAAAACCACTTTATCAAAATCTTCTGCTTCATTGGATTTTATTCACTCTGATGTTTGTGGCCCTATGCAAACTGTTACACCGAGTAGTAAACGGTATTTCGTTACGTTCATAGATGATTTTTCATGATTCACTACAATTTCTTTATTAAAAGAAAAATCTGAAGTTGAAGAAAATTTGAAGCAGCTTGTAAATTTCATTAAAACCAAATTTGATCGAAAACCAAAGGTTATCCGTTCTGATACAGGCGGTGAATATATTGGAAACGCGATGAGAAAATTCTTACTAAATGAAGGTATCAGTTTTCAATTAACAGCAGCATACTCGCCTCAACAAAATGGTGTGGCTGAAAGAAAAACAGAACGCTTCTGGAGATGGCTAGATGCATGTTGGAGTATGCAAAACTACCCAATGTGTTTTGGGGCAAAGTGGTAGCAACAGCGAATTTTATACAAAATCGTATCATTACGCGTTCAAAAGATGTTGTACTTCTGAAATTATGGGACGGTACACGATCAAATTAGAAAGAATTACATATTTTTGGATCGAAATATTTTGTCTATGTTCCTTCTGAAAAGAGAAAGAAATTGGACCAAACAGCTACAGAAATGTTGTTTCTTGGATTTGATCTAAACTCCAAAGCATTTAGATGTTACGATAAAATGACAAAAAAAGTTATAATTAGTAGGGATGTAAGGTTTAAGCAAGAAGTCATTCCAGATAAAGTTTGCTGTGACGTCAAAAATAAAGTTGCTGTCAATGTTGACATTCATCCGGTCAGTTTAAATAATTTAGAATTAAAAAATGATTTTGTTCAGGAGAAGAATTTAAATAAGGTAGATAATAGTAATGATGAACCTGAACTGTGGAAATCACAACGTTCGACTAAAGGCGTACCACCAAAACGTTTGATAGATGAAATTCTTATGGTAAATGATACTGAACCGGTGAATTATAGTGAAGCAATTTCTTCCAAAGAAAAGGACCAATGGATCGCAGCTATGAAAACTGAAATAAATTTTTTACAGAAACATAAAGTGTGGAAATTATGTGATTTGCCTGATGATCTGGATGTAAATGGGTCTACAAATTGAAAACTGCTTTAGATGGTAGTATCGAAAGGTATAAAGCTAGACTTGTAGCGCAAGGCTTTGCATAAATACCAGGATTGGATTTTGCACTGGTAGTTAAAATTTCTACATTTAGGGTGTTATTGTCAATTGCTGGATTAAATGGTTTACAAGTTAATCTTTACGATGTTGAAACTGCGTTTTTAAACAGAAACCTAAAAGGAACTATTTACATTCAACAAACAACCACCAAGGGTTTGTTGACAATGATTCATCAAAAGTGTGTTTACTAAAGAAGTCAATTTATGGCTTGAAGCAGTCGGCTAGATCATGCGATGAGTTACTGCATAAAGTTTTAATACAACCTTTACTCAAAGTAAAAACGACGCATGTCTATATTCCAAATCTATCAATGGCTCTTGGTGTTATGTTATGTTATGAAGAACAGTAGACAAGCACAATATATAGAAAGTGTACTGTCAAAATATTTTTCAATCAAGAAATATGAACCAATACAGCAATACTTACAGATTCAAGTAATGCGTGACAGTGATGGAAATTTTGAAATATGTCAGTCAAACTATATTATGAAAATAGCCGTTATGTTTGATCTACAAAATGCAAAACCTATGGGAACACCGATGGAAACTGGTTATGATATAGGGCGACAAACGGCAGAAAATTAATTGTTCAACTGTTGTACGTCTCCATTAATACACGTCCTGATATATCAGCGAGTATTTGTGTATTAGCACAGAAAGTGAGTATGCTGACACAAGAAGATTGGAGCCAAGCAAAAAGGGGTGTGAGATATTTAACAGCATATGCACAGTTAAAACTAAAGTTAAGTAATGTTTGTAATGCAAATCGAAATTTAATTGGCTACGCCGATACAGACTGGGCGGATGATCGCTTAACACGTAAATCTAACAGTGGACAAATAATCTTTTTAAATGACGTTACAGTGAACTGGTCTTGTTGCAACAAAACATTGTGGCGTTATCATCCACTGAAGCGGAATTTATATCACTGTCAGAGGCATGTAAGGAAGCTTTATGGTTACGAAAGTTGTTAGTTGACATGAATTGTGACATCGATTATCTAATAACTATTTTTGAGGACAATCAAAGTTGTCTGGTGTGGATAAAGGAAGAAAACCCTTCGTTTTGCAATAAACATATAGACACTAAAGGATTTTTCATAAGGGATTATGTAAATAAAAAGGTGATCATGTGTGAATAGTGCCCTGGCAACGAAATGATTGCAGATTTACTTACAAAACCATTAACATATAAAAAACATTTAAAATTTAGCAAAATGTGTAATCTTGTGTAAACGAGAAGGAGTGTTGAACCTAGTGTGCGTTTACTAGGATTTCAATATATAATATAGATACCTTCTCTTTTAGTTGTTATAGTAGTGTGTCATTCAATAATTAATAAATAAAATTATTAATTTGCAATCCCAATTACTTGTGATTTTACTCTACTAATAATCTACAGGGAAACCTCATATATATATTTATCCAACACTTTTATCCTGACACTACATTATTCAAGAAATGATTTAAAGCCAAAAATAATACAAACATCTGGAGATTTTCAAATAATCGCAGATTGTGAAAAAGATCACGGTTATTAAAGGCATATAGTCTAGAAAGAATTTGCAAACGCAGTGCAGCATAAAACTGATCACTTAAGCACGAAAACGTAAATACATAATTATTTAGGATGAACATATAATTATGCAATGAAGTGTAAAATGTAATCAGGTTAGAGTTTATTATGTGTAGAATTTCAGTCTTTAAAATTCGTTTTGTGCAAGCTAAATTTAGCATATAGTTTCATTATCAAATTGAAATACTATGTTGTATTTGATTTGCCTTGTTTAAATTTCAGTGCAATAGTAGCAAAATACAAATAAAAGTATTCTGTTATACATGATTGATGCCTGGAGAAAGTTGTTACTGTACTTGAAAGAACAAATTGCATGCTATTAATCTAAATATATAAAGTAATTTAAACCTCAGCTTCTCCAAATATTTGAAAGGTTAACATATAATCAATTAATAAGCAATTCAATAAATGTACTGGCCTTTTAACTCACTATTCTTCTTTTAAATAACAAAAACATTTACATAAACATTATTGAAATTTATGACTTTCGAGTGAGTATAAAACCTAAGGTTATATAGATATTGAAAATTTGTATTTATTCTCTGAAAACACCCTTCATCACTTTATTTTTTAATATGTAATATAATACTTTTCATGGTAATTTAACCTATCACTCGGGTAATATCACATCAAGGACATCACAAAAATAAATTAAAAACCAGTTTCAACTTACATAAAATATTTGATTTTACAAAATTAGCTCATTTGACTCTAAAGGAGATGATTGTTTGAGTATATTGGATTTGTTATTCTGCAAAGATTTTTCATTTTCAAAAGATTTAAAATTAGGCCAAGCTAATAAACTTTGTTTCTCCATTGTGCTATTTTCATCACCTTCTATCATTTTTTTATGAATGTCATTTGAATCTAAAGCCATGTACAACCTTCCTACAGAATTGTCAGATGCATCAGAAGAATCACTGCTTCTGTTACTTGAAGTGCTTTCTCTATCTACTGATGATAATAGGGGCTTTGTTGTTGCTACTTGTGGGTTTTCCATATCATCACTATCTTCATCACCACATTCAAGTTGCTGCCATCTTCTTTCAACCAAATTGCTTGACGAGGAATGTCTCTTCTTTATTGAATTTTTAGCAGGCGTTGCTGGTATTGAACAGGTCTTTTCACTTTCTTCAGAAAATGCTCTTGTTATTAAAATTCTAGGTGATCTTCTTGGAGTATTATCTAAGATGGTTTGGATGACTGACGTTTGTTTATCAGCTTGTTCTATTTCTAAACCAAAAACTTTCTGGAAGAATAGATTTGCAGAACTTACACTAGACCTATTTATATTATCATTAGAGCTGTTTTTCTTAACATGTGTTACTACTTTATTGTCTGATGCTACACATAAATTATCTAGATCATTTGCAGGTACTTGTAGAGTATTGCAACTAGCAGTTTGAGGCAACTTTTTTCTGTAGTGATCTTCTGTTGGCGATAAATTAAGTCCTGGAGTAGAAGTAGGTCTCCATGCATGTTCAGAAGCTATTCGTTTTATTTTTGGACGATTTGCAAAACCAACAGCTTTATGAACATCTAACAGAGCTTCAGATACCCGTCTAGTAAGAGTAGGTTTAGTCCAAAAACCTAACGGAGTTAAAGAAGGTCTGCGTGAACCGCATGTTGATGGAGTACGAGCTTGAATTTCTTGGTTTACTTCACTTTTTGTCAACTTCTTACGCCAATAATTTTGGAATGTTTTGCGAAGAGTTTTGTTTTTGACACCATACAAGAAGCCATTTACAGATGGTGAACAAGTGAGAAGAATAGATGTTGCCATAAAGAAATGAGGTTCTATTTTTATAGGAGAATTTTTAAGAGTTCCAAGAGTAGCTTCCCACATTATAGCAATATAATAAGGCAAATATAATAATACAAATGATCCTGCAAGTTGAAGAACTGTTGAAACAGCACTTTTGCCCTTAAACCTGGGTCCACCGGCTGATGGTGCTGTCACTGTTGGAACGAAAAATGGATTTCGTTGATGTGTGATTGTAACTTGGGCCGACAATGTTACTTCATATATTGCCGATGCAATTCGATGCCTATGATAGCGAGCAATCATTAGTATCTAGAAATATAAAATTCAGTTTGAAATTATGTACCCATATTCGGTTATTACCTTAAGGTTGCAGCAAATTATGAGTGTTGCTGGTAACAAAAGAGTAAACGCTGTATAAGAAGCAGCATACCATAAAGCTCCAAGTCCTAAAGAAAAATCAGGCACACATGCTCCAAATCCTGGACTGTAAGTGTAAGGTGCTACAGAAAAAAGAGGTGGAAAACATAGTGCTAGTGATACTACCCATCCTGCTCCAAGTCCTACTAAAACCTGAAACAAAATGCATTTGTAAATATGGTAAAAAGAATTTTAGTAAATGTGATTAGTAGTGACGGTATAATCAATAACTGGTCGAAAACAAATTACTTATTTAGGGGTTTAGGGGTGTCACAATTTGAGTTCCTCTTCACTCAACTATTGTCTGTTAAGTAATAGATTTTATTTTGTACGTATCCAACATTGCTTATATTCCACCTCAAAACATTCTATAAGTTCAATGCGTGTGATAATTATATCACTAACATCTACAAGCAGGTACCATATGTAATCAGTAATTGTTACTTTTTGTGTGCACATCAACTACTCATTGTATTTTATTGGATTAATGTTAAAGTGGAACAAGAAATTATCCGCTAAGAGTAGGCGGTATGTATTATTCTGCTTCCTAGTTTATGTTGATTGTATGGTACTATATTTTAACATCAGTCAGGAAATTATATACTAGCATGTTGGTAAGTTTTTTTTAAGCGATTTATTTTACCTTTTGTTGTCTTTGTATCATTATGGCCAGCACTAGATAGCACAAAATAGGTGTACCGCGTGTTATCTGTGCGTGTAAATTGCTTTTAACTAACAAGTAAGAAAACGTTTGTACAGTTGTTACATGCCGAAAATCGGCTATGTAAACATTTTAGATTTTAGTTTTAAATATGTGACTGAAATCGCGCCAATATTTTAAAAAATAGACTTGTGCGTGCATTTCCGTCACTTTAGACAGTTGCGTCGGCACCAGAGAATGCGCAGACGCGGAGTGCGAAAGTAAGTGGCGGTTTTCCGACACGAGGGACGAGTGAACGAGACGTCGAACAGTGAGTTTATCTGTGTCTTTTTTTTTAGGTAATGTAGGTTTCCTTTTATCTCTACCTGATATCGTTGCCTTGACCTTATTCTTATCGTACCGCTACAAACAAGAAGAGGGAAGATAAATCAATTTGGTTTCGTCGAGGGCGAAGGCCGACCCACGTCCAACTAACGCCGAGATCCTGCCGCCAGAATAGCTGCAATGTTGTGAAGAGATCCACATTTTACGTAAGTACATTTTATCCTTTTCTTTGTATGTGATACAAATTTGAGACGCAAGAATAACGTAATACCTTGTTGAGCAATATTATGCACGTGTTTATTATGTTGCCAACTGTCGTAGTGGCTCTTATTAATTACGTGCGGGACTTTAACAATATACCTTAGACTAGAATAACCGCGTGAATAATAGCAGTGGCGCGCCTAACGTGTGTTGAAATTTGTTTTCACTTCTTGTGTATCTTATAAGGTGTTAGTTTTCAATATATTTGTAGTAATAGGGTCTTGTTCACTCAAAAATAATAATAATAATAACAAAATTTTTTAATAACTTTCAAATAGAAATAATATAAGTTGGCAACATTTATCTTATGTTGGCATGACATCTATCTTAAGTTGAAATGACGTGAAATACAGCTGATGTGTCAATCTGATATAGACAGCCATATTAGATTACTATTTATACCTTTCATAAATGTGTTGCTAACACAATTAATTCACATCTTACCTTATTAAAAATAGTGTGTTTGTATTCTGGGTTCATTTAAACAATTACCTAATCAAAAAATCAAAAGTGGCTACCAAATCACTTTAACCTAACTTTAGCAGCTGCTTTAGGATTACTAATGTTTTATGTAAGTATTCTAGTTATAGATAAATACCTTCATTTACCATTCTTTATGAGTAAAAATCTTCTTAAAAATACACTAAAGTTAATTATATAACTATTATAAACCTTAAATTTCTTTTGTTTTTTGGGTTAACTTTAAAAAAAAATCCGTTGTTTACATAACTTGTATATAATATTACCTTATTATTATTCCAAAATGTCCCCGTAACAATCTAAATAATCAATTATAAGTTACGATTACCTCCATAAAGAAAATTTCTTCCTTAAATACAGCTAACGCAATTAACTGAGTTCTTAGTATATCTTTTACCTTTTAAAACGCTATAGTAAACCTGATTTCGTTATATCTGTTCCCTTAAACACCATACTATAATGAATCCCGGCCATCTCAAAGCACTTGAATTGATTTACGAGATTCAATCGCGAAACATTCAAGCAGCATCCAATCAAAATGATAAACGATTACAGCTAAAAGCTATATTAGCTCAAGAAGCTAAAAGCTTGCCTATTGCGCGTGTTGTGGTCTCTGATTTACCTCAAAATATCTTTGAAATTAAACAATCTCTGGATGATATTACTAATATAGTACATAAAATTGATCCTGAACCTAGCGAAATCGAACTTAAGCGTGTTGTGTCTCGCATAGCGCACGTTAAGCAACGAATAGACTTGTTGTGTTTATTTAACGATGAGTAGGCTGACCAAAGTAAACAAACTTTTCTATCTGACATTCTCTTACTCGAAGGAACAGTCCTCGACAAACTTAACTTAGATGTGGACATAAATGTACCTACAGCCTTGTCGAACCTTACAATCTCACAACCTTCATCATTGAGAAAATCAATACCTGTGTATAAATGGGGTTTAACTTTTCAGGGCTTTGACTACCAAAACTTGATAATGTTATCCCTCGATAGAGTAAACGATTTTAGAATCTCCGCAATTGTACAGACCGGGATTTAATTGTTTCAGCAGGTGAATTATTTTCTGGTTCGGCCCTAATTTGGTATAGAAATATAAGAAATCAGATTTCTACTTGGGAAGAATTAGTTACGTGCTTAAAACGAGATTTTTTACCCCATGGCTATATTACCGATCTCTGGAACAAAATAAGAAACCGAACCCAGGGACCTGACAAAAATGTAGTATCTTTTATTACCTCAATGGAAGCTTTGTATAGCAGATTAGATAAAAAACCATTAGAATATGAAATTATTGATCAACTTCGTAGGAATTTGAATCCATATTTTTCCGAACGTTTAGCACTACAACACATTTCTTCTTTACCTCAGTTTAAAGATTTATGTCGCTCGCTTCAAGAAGTAAAATTGCGTGTCGCTAAATACCGTCCTCCCTCAGTAGAACAATCTGGCTTATTAAAACCTGACCTAGCATGTCAAACTGAACCTTCTTGTAAAGTATCTACTATTAATTTTCCTGTTACCCCTTCAAGTAACTCACTTACCTGATGAAATTGTAAAAACAGTGGACATAGCTACAGCGTATGCACATACTTCAAAAATATTTTTGTTATGGTTGCGGTCGCAGCAATACCTATAAATCTTCGTGTACAAATTGTAACTCTAACTTATCGGGAAACTTTCGCAGAGATATTCCTACCCGGGACGTGAATATCTCAAGGAATCAAAATCGTCCTCAACACCAACCATTCAACACACCCAGACGTCAATAAATTTAAAGCATAAAACTACCTCTAATATTAAATCTATACCTAATATATCTAATAAGAATAATATCGCTACCTTAAATTTACAGAATAACTTACCTCCCTTATCAGAAATATGTCATACTACCCTGTCGGAATGGCCGAGTTGGCTGCAAACAGTTAATTCCTTTTATCATAAAAAGTCTGCTGCCCTACAACTTGTTAAAAAACCCCTTGATATTCGTCTTCATTTACCTATCTCGATTGGTTCCTTAAATGTAATAGCTTTACTGGACACAGGTTCCTCATGTTCCCTTATAAATAACGAAGGCTTACAGCTACTATCTAAACAAAACATTAAAATTCAATTTGTTCCGGAAGAAACCTCTATAAAACTAGCTGACAATAATCAAATACATGTAACGGGTTCCCTTAAACTAAAAATTCGAGTAGAATCACTTGAACGTGACGTTCTATTTTTGATCGTACCTACATTAACTTACCCATTTTTACTTGACGTAAATATCTGTAAACTTTTTATTTTGTCGCTCTATTTTCAAGATTTTTTGACAAACTTCCCTCAAAACAAATTCCTGTGCGTCTGCAGGAATATTTTGAAGCGGGCTACTACTACCGCGTTTCTTTAATTTAAAACAAGTAATAATAAAGGTATTTATTACTCACTGTTCACAAGTCTAATTAACAGTATATGCCTTATTTATAGATGTTTTCAGTCCACTTAACAATGAAGCACTATTACACTAATGAATTTACAAGCACTAATTTCTTCTTAAACTAACTTCTTTACCATAGGTCCATTAACAACACTAACACAACTATTTGTTTATACACTTCTATTTATTTATGTATACTACAAGCTGCATGTACATTAGACACAGCATATAACATTTATGTATACTTCTAAAAGCTCAAACTACCATTACTTTACAACGTTATAATTTATATTAGACATTCTAGTATAGACTAACTCTTACATTCATAAGCGGCCTTATATATACCCTGCATTAAAGATATGACTCATTATCTAGTATTTTCTAGAAGGATTCTCGAATCCTGAAGAATACGCTGTGCCCCGGGCGTTTGTATGTTTGACGGGTTGCCTAATAGTGGATCGCAACAATATTTTTAAAATTTCTCTTACCGATTCCCAAAATGCAATTCTTAACTCTACAATCGACAAATTTCGTAAATTAAACACCTCTGAACTTGGTTGCGTTACTACTGCAACACATATTATCTCTACAGGTGATGCCCTCCCTTTTAAGCAATGTCAATATTCGTTATCGCCTGCATTACAAAAGCATTTGCATTCTGAAATAGATAAAATGTTAGAATCTGGTGTTATATCTCCCCCAAATTCGTCATGGATATCTCCCGTGTTCAGGGCCGCGCCCAGACTATATAGCGCCCTGGGGCAAAAACATTAAGGCGCCTTTTTATTGTAGGAGAATTTTTTTAATGGAGTAGGGTAGGAGCGTGTTGCTTGCACCTTAGCTTCTCTTACATTATTTAATTTTTCAAAAAATTGTGCCTTTGTAACAAAGGCTTTGTTCTTTACTCTGTACATTATTTTCAAAAATTTATAAAATTGCCTGGCTAGGGACAAATATAAATAAGTACCTAGAACTAAAATTTCTTCATAAATTGAAATAAAAGTCGTATATCGTTTTATACTATACATAAACTGTATAATAAGATAAACGCTAAAAGTGTATTATCACAAAAAATATTTTTTAAGTAGTACCACCAAAAAAGTAACGATACGATATATTAAAAAAAACAAAATATAAACTTATAAACATTTTAATCAAAAAGTATATCTTACATTTTTACAGTATTTTTTAAATTATACATAGCTAGAGTGTATATATAATAGCATAGTAGTAGTAGTATTGCACTAAACTAAACGAACTTGACTTTGCGTGCTTTATTTTTTGCAAATTTATTTATCAATTCTTCAGTTTCTAAATCTTTTAGTAGTTCAGATTCAATTGAAATAATAGCAAGATTTGCCAGTCTTTCCTGAGCCATACTGAATCTTAGATAGTTTTTTATCATTTTTAATTTTGAAAACGAACGTTCTGCTGTGGCGACAGATACTGGCATAGTTAACAAAATTCGTAAAGCCACATAAGTGTTTGGAAAGGATTGTTTCAAATTATTATTAATAATGTAATATAAAGTTTCTGTAGGAGTGGAAGTGTTCACTTCACCTAAATTAATAAACTGTAATTCGTTTAGGAGTTCTACACCACTTACGTCACGTTCATTGAGATTTAGATCAGTTAATACTATTTCAAGGTCTGTACATAACTTTAACTGCTCCTGTTTAGAATATTTGGAAAAATTGGAAATGTCCCATAAAAAGTTAAAATGATTTGAATAAGCTGATAATAATTGAAATCTTTCATTTACAGATTCTATAGTTATATCTAACATATTAAAAAAAGAAATTACTTTAAACTTTAATTTTTCATCTTCAGTGGGTTCATCATCGTGTTCGTAACTGAATTGTTTCTTAACTTTTCTCACCAAGCCATCTTTTTTTTAAAATTCAAAATCAACGTCTAATGAATCAGCTATTTCACGAGCATCGACTAACAAGTCGTTGAATCCTTTATCTGATCTGTATTCTGTTAACCAATTAACTAAAGTTTTTAAATTAGCACAGGCCTCTGCTATATTAAAATCCTCAGTTTGTAAAAGTTTACTTACAGTATTGACTTTATTTAAAATATTATACCATAAAATCAACATACATTTTTTATTTTTTTTGGCAAGCGATGATGCCGTATTTTTTGAATTATTGTCAAAAGCTTTATTTCCTTCACTAGAGATTTTAAATAGAGCATCGTATATTTCTCCAAGCTGATACCTTAAAGGAGTTAAAGCATCAACTCTACTAGACCATCTTGTATCAGATAAGGGTTTTAAGGTTAAATTTGATATATTTGTTTTTAAGACTGACCAACGGTTAGTTGAAGCGGAAAAAAATTATAAAATTCCTGTACTATAGAAAAAAAATGTACACTTGAAATATTTGATTTTGTGGCATCGTTCACAAGGTTTAAACTATGGTTGCAACAAGGTACAAAGAATGCTCTTGGATTTATATTAAGAATTTTTTTTGTAATCCATTATGTTTACCGCGCATGTTTGCACCATTGTCATATCCTTGGCCGCGTAAATGATAAATATCGAAGCCATTTTTTTTTCAATGTTTCTATTAAGAAATTTTTCAAATCCTCACCTGTACAATCATTTATAGGGCAAAAAGTTAAGAAATGTTCTTCGACAACAATTTTATTTTTTTCTTAATTAACGAATCTAACACACTGATATTTGTTCTTGATGACTAGCATCCGGGGTACAATCAAGTACAATTGAAAAATATTTAGCTGTTTTAATCATGCCTAAAATTTTTAATTTAAGATTTTTTCCTATTAAATTAATTATTTCGTTTTGAATTTTGTCCACAAGATAATGAGGTATTTTTATCTTTTCCTGCATTTGAATTCTTCTCGTGTGCTCAAATATTATAGGATCAAATTTTGCTAACATTTCAATGCATTTTAGAAAACTGCCATTATTTTTTTCAAACAGTTTGCTATTGGTACCACGTAAATCCAAGTTTTGCTCAGCAAGAAATTAAATAATATAAAAAATGCGCTTGATAACTCCATGCCAATATTTTGTTTCTATATTAATTAAATCAATTAAATCAATAGTTGCCAATTTTTAAGCTAGTGAAACATTCTGACCATTTTTTTAAGTTCTTAAAATAAATTTACTTTTTCATGGATACTTAAATGTTCACCAATGTAGTGCCAGTCATTATACCCATTTTCATCATTTAATTTAATTGTTTTTAAAGTATTTGAAAATATTCTACAACAAAAACAAAACACTGAATTTTTTTCTGTTGAATATAAAAGCCACTCCCATTCGACTTTTTCATAATTAGACAAAATTCGTGAATAATATTTATCCGAAAACCTTCGGCCTGATATTTAATCATTGGGATCATTTATACAATTTTTACTTCGATAATGAGTAGGCCCGTTTTCAATTAATATTTGTACATCTCTAGGGGACAATATTTTTGGCCACAAACCTGGATCTTGAGGAAGTTGCGTATCGTCCACTTCCGCAGAAACTACGTCTTCGTCTTCCTCAACTTCGTCTGTAGATGTTGATGGAATCTCTTGTAGTTTAGACTCCTCCCGGTCCTCTCTCAAAGTCGATGGAAGATCTGCATCTATTTGTATATTTGTGCTTGAAGGTGAAAGAAAAAATACCGTAATTTTGGAATTCGTATTTTCCAGTTCTTTTTCCCGCTTTCTTTTTTTCATCAAATTTTGATATCCTGAAGGCTTTTTTTTCTTTATTAAACATCTATAATAAATTAAAATAGACTATTACAGAATTGAAATTCCGCTAGATACGCCAATCTTAAAATTTATTTATTATTTTTGTATTCATATTGGCAACAACATACAATTTACGAAATTTTGAAATTATGAAGTAGCGATTTTGGACATCCTGTATCT
The DNA here is from genome assembly GCA_036346225.1 of Platerodrilus igneus. NCBI lineage: Eukaryota > Metazoa > Arthropoda > Insecta > Coleoptera > Lycidae > Platerodrilus > Platerodrilus igneus. The sequence continues at coordinate 4,031,355 of JARFIW010001700.1, forward strand.
CAAAAACTAACTGTTAAACTTACAGCTTTGTCGCAATGGACACATTAATTCATTAATAGGTATTTATTTTCCATTTAAAACGTGCCCTCTCTATCTAATTGTAAAGTAAAGAGTAAAGTTAGAAACTTATCTTTTACCTTGAATCCTCTAATAATGTAAAATATCGAAGAACACTTAGCTTTTTTATTCCGGTGCACAATTTACAGTCTTTACGACACTTCGATACCCAATGTTAAATGAATTGTTTTTATAAGTGCGGCGGTATTTATAAAGATTCAAGATTCAAGATTCAACAAAAAGGAATGAACGGGAAAACTTGCAGAAACAAGAATAAACTCGCTTTCTGCGTTCTAGTCAACATATAGGGATGAGCGCGAGCGCTGTTACGGCAAATCATCGATAACCGATAATTATCGAATACATAAACATAATAAAAATAAAATTGTGCAACTAGCGCAACGTCGCGATATTGGAGTGTTGCCCCAATATTGCAGATCACCATCGGTTGAGAACATCTGATACAAAACATCGATGTTCCGATAATTAATGGAATTTAATTAGTTATTCATAGCGAATGCGCGCGTAGACGTAGAGGGGACCTTTGGAAAGTCTCGTGTCTCAAACAAAAATAAGAATTTTGGTAAGTTTTAAATATTACCGTGAGGCGCCTCACGGCGCCTTTGGACTTTTGGCGCCGTGGGTTTTTGTCCTTGTTCTTATGGACGGCGCGGCCTTGCCCGTGTTATTAGCACGCAAGAAAAATGATAAATGGCGTGTTTGTTTTGACGGCAGAAAGCTTAATTCTGTAACTGTGTCGGATGCCTACCCTTTACCCCGTACTGATTCGATTTTAAGTCGGCTTCGAAACGCTAAATTTATCTCATCTATAGATCTTAGACAAGCTTTTTATCAGATACCTCTTGACTTATCTTCGCGTTCAAAAACTGCTTTTTGTGTTCCAGGTCGGGTCTTTTCGAATATAATTTATTGCCATTTGGTCTCTGTAACGCACCACAAACTTTACAACGTACTATGGATCAAGCGTTAGGTACTATCTTACACCAGGAACGTACCTTTGTATTTCTAGATGACTAATTAGTTATCTCAAGTTCCTTTGACGAGCATATCGCCACACTCAATGAAGTTGCTGAACGTCTAAATGCAGCAGGTTTTAAAATAAATTGGGAAAAATGTAAATTTTGCTGCTCTTCTCTTACATTTCTTGGTTTTATTATCGATGGAACTGGTTTACGAGCACATCCTGCTAAAGTCGAAGCTATTACTAAATTTAAAACACCCTAAACTGTCACAGAAATTAAACGTTTAATTGGAATGATTAGTTATTATCGCATTTTTCTACCAAACCTCTCAACCATATCTACACTCATTACCGCCCTAATTAAAAATAAAAATAAATCCCAATCTGTCGAATCGAATTTAGAACCTCAGCAGGCTTATGAACAAATTAAAACATTAATCACTTCAGCACCTATCTTAATCTCGCCCAATTTCGATGAAAGATTTTATATACAAACCGATGCCTCACTTACTGGTTTAGGCGCAATGTTGTTTCAGGCGAGCAATGGTTTAGAACACCCTATCGCTTATGCAACTCGTGCCTTAACTTCTGCTGAACAAAAATATTCAGCTACCGAACGTGAACTATTAGGGGTTATCTTTGGTATTGAAAAATTTAGAGGATATGTTGAAGGTACACATTTCACAGTAATTACTGATTTTGCAGCCCTCACATGGTTAAATAACTTAAAACAGGTCGTTTAGCAAGATGGAACTTGCGTATCTCTCAATTTACCTTTGACGTTAGGCAAATTAAATATCGTACCTGATGCCTTATCTCGTGATGTCGTCTCTCTTAATCTTCCAGATCTAATTCCTGATGCCTGGTATTTTAATATGATCAAGAAAGTTTCTGAAAATCCCGATAAATTCCCCACTTTCCGTGTAACGAATAATAGATTATATAAATTTGTATCTTCCTCATCCCGCAAAATATCTAACATCCCTGAATGGAAACTTGTTGTCCCTACCGCAAACCGCAGTGAGGTTCTTAAATTGTGTCATGATGATCCTATAGCTGCTCACCTTGGTGATACGAAAACCCTAGCCAAAATATCCGAGTTATATTATTGGCCCACACTAAAACAATCTGTCTGTCTTTATATTAGGAACTCTAAAATTTGTGGTTCTCAGAAGAGCTCTTAAGAGGTTCGTTCTGGTTTAATGGGTAACTTTAAACGTGTATCTTATCTCGATTGGTTTTTTAAATTTGTTATGGTGCAACCGTTTTGTAAAGCCACATCCGCCGCTATAATTAAATTCCTAGAGCAAAATGTATTTCTTATCTTCGGTGTTCCTCAGATTATTCTTTATGACAATGGGACGCAATTCATCTCAAAAGATTTTCAAAATTTCGTTAAGAGCGATAAAGTACAAAAAATTTGGTTTAACGCAAAATACCATCCTCAAGTAAACTTTACCGAAAGAGTAAATAAAGTCTTAATTACGGCTATCTTTTCATATATCGATTCAGACCATACTAGATGGGATGAAAATATCTTTAAAATTTCTCAAGCTTTGCGTACATCCAAACACGAAGCTACCCAATTTACTCTGTCATTTCTTGTTTTTGGAAGATATACTTCAATCGATGGTAGCTATTATGGTTCTGTTACTGACGATACTAACGTAATTAAATTTGACAAAAAAGTACGCTGGGAGAAAGACCAACAATGATTACCTTCTATCTTTAACGACGTTAGAAAAAATTTGTTAAAAGCTTACGAAAAAAGTAAGGACCACTATAATCTGCGTAAACGAAATATTTCCTTTGCCTTAGGCGAACATGTCTGGAAAAAAATTATGTTTTGTCGGATGCAACTAAGAAATTTTTTTCAAAATTAGCCCCTAAATTCATTCTATGAAGGTCACTCGTGTCGTTAGTCCGCTTATCTATGAACTTCAAGATGCTGAAGGAAAACGCCAAGGAAGGTGGCATATTAAAGACCTTAAACCATTCTCTGCTGACCCAAATGTTAATTAAATTTTTCACGTTTCATTTCTTTAACGATTTAGGTAATGCTTCTGTCCCTATTATGAGTTAGTTAACTATATTTAGACATTCCTTTCCTTATACAGCATTTACCTTTTACACGTTTAACTTATTTACCTTAAACTAGCTATCTTTTTGCTTCTTGTTGATTTTTCCTTGAATTTATTGTTAGTCATATATCGGTTTATTGTGTAGGTCCCCCAGTATAACTCTGTCGCTTCATTTAATTAATCCTCGCACCTTTTCTACAACATATTATTTTGTTTTCAGTATTTATCTTACATCGTTGAATTTTGTGGTGATTGTCGTAACTTTGGTTGCATTAACTCATTGAATTTTTATGATTGGTTTTAGCTGATGTTTTGAGTGGATGGTTTTTTCTTTGGGCTCACATAGGAGACGCGGCCTATGCCATTGTAAAAAATAGTCCATATTCGCAGTTGCAAAAAACTAGGAGTTTCTATTCCATGCGTTTTCCTCTGAATTATTACAGTCGCCCATATTATCCTATATCATTACATGTTTTCTTTTTCTACTAAGTTACCATAACATATAAACATTTTTTGTTGTTTTTATTGAATTTCGTGGTGAGGTGCTATCGCTTTTTATTGATACCTTATCGAATTCTCGGTTGTTTTTAGGATATTGGCACAGTGTGTTTGTATTTAACTGCTTATAATTAGACATTTTTGTGTGTTTATGGCGTTACCGTTTTTAAAACTTACCTTGAAACAGTTGGTTTATTTGTGTGAAGGTATCTGCAAGGATACTTTTAAGTTGTTGTTTCAACTTTTGTCTGATTTTCTTATCGTAGTGGATGCACTCGTTAGGAAAATGATTGTACTAGTTCTTATCAAGGGTCTAATAATTTTTTAACTAATGATTTGCCTTAACTTGTCTGATTAATATAGCAGGTGGTCCTTCAGACCGACCTGTGTTTAATAGAGACAACTCTCTACCTTCTCTCGGACGCTTGTCCAAAAACTCTACTTTTTCTTATCCTGCTGTCTCCGTTTCTGCCTTATCTTTCATTCGGTAGACCTGTTCTTGTCCCGGAACACCCGTCTACCACATAAGAGTGACTTTTTTCTCACTCCAAGCTACTGACCACATTGACTGGTTGAGTAGTGCTTTTCTATCCACCTTTTCTGGCTCTTTTGCTCAATGCGAGCCCTTCCTCTATTCTCTTCTACCTGGAAGTGTCTCTTATGCATTTTAAAATGCGTACCTCTCTCTTTTTACCTTTCCTATATCTCTATTGTCTTTTCATTTCCGTTATTCACCGTGTGGTTGCGCGCGAGGTTTTCACAGACACCCGGACCACGTCTCTGGGAATCTTTCATGAGGTCATGCACATGGCCGCTAACAGTGCATGCACGTATGAGTGTGTGTATGTGCGAGTGTAAGAATATATATATATATATATATATATATATATATGTACACACATATATAAGAATGGATATCGTACGAATATCGTACCGATATCGATTAACGCCGGGTGCAGGAATGCACCCAAATGCCTTTTCCGGTCCCTCGTACCGTTTTTTATAAACGTGCCTGCTTTACAGGTCGCTCTTTTTAGGGGGTACGAGTATTTTCCCTATATAACGGCTCCAAGGAGCCACTCTATCGTGAATCTTTGGAATGGATGACGAAACGGCTTGGTGAGCTGGGAAATTCTACGCTATATCTTTACTGTATGTAGTCGTAGCGTGCCTTAGCGTGCTGGGACGTTTCGGATCCATCTATTGTTATCTAGTTTTATCTTAATATCGTTATTTTACCTATTATCTTTGATAATACCTTTATCTTATTATCGTTATCTTACCTATTATCTTCGACAATAACTTGAGACTTTGTCTTATCTTTTTTATCTTCCTAACGTTTGGTATTTACGATCAGACGTAGGAATTATTTTTTGAATATTGAGTGAAGAAGCTAACCTGATGATAGGAATGTAATTTGTTAGGTTAGTAATGTAAGAAATTAGTAAGATGGTACTGTTGGTAAATTTGTTGATTCACAACCATGTCATGAACAAGTTTTGATGTGTATTGTTTATTAAGCCAGAGTACCAGTACATAAAAATTTGCTAAAGTGCATAGCAACTTGCTCTTTTGAACATTTTAAAATTTGGGCATTTTCTTGTCAAAGAAGAAACATTCTAGATGCAACGCTCATGTGCGTATGCACTTAGAAAACTGTAATGTTAGCTTTAGTTATAGTATATATGTTAGGCAACTTGTCGCATTTGTTCTAGGTTTAGTAGTGTTTCATGCTCTCCAACAAATTTGTGCTGTCGATTATAACTGCGCCACATTAAGGATTCGTGTGTGCATTTAGAAATGTAGTTCAAAAACAATGGGGCTACACATTTTGTTTCCTGGTAATTCGGAAGACGTGTTATCGGTTGAAAAAACCAGGTGGCGCCTAAAATAAACATTTTCTAGAATTTAAGTTAGGGTATATGTAGGTTAGTTAGGATTTAGACTTTAAGCTTTTACCGTGCTAACAGTCATTTTCTTTTTAAGATTTTTTTTCTTTTATGGCTTTGTCGCGATTGTTACATGCCGAAAATCGGCTATGTAAACACTTTAGATTTTAGTTTTAAATATGTAACTGAAATCGCGCCAATATTTTAAAAAATAGACTTGTGCGTGCATTTCCGTCACTTTAGACAGTTGCGTCGGCGCCAGAAAATGCGCAGACGTGGAGTGCGGAAGTAAGTGGCGGTTTTCCGACACGAGGGACGAGTGAACGAGACGTCGAACAGTGAGTTTATCTGTGTCTTTTTTTGTCTTCTCTTTTAGGTAATGTAGGTTTTCTTTTATTTCTACCTGATATCGTTGCCTTGACCTTATTCCTATCGTACCGCTACAAACAAGAAGAGGGAAGACAAATAAATTTGGTTTCGACGAGGGCGAAGGCCGACCCATGCCCAACTAACGCCGAGATCCTGCCGCCAGAATAGCTGCAATGTTGTGAAGAGATCCACATTTTACGTGAGTACATTTTATTTTTTTCTTTGTATGTGATACAAATTTGAGACGCAAGAATGACGTAATACCTTGTTGCGCAATATTATGCACGTGTTTATTATGTTGCCAACTGTCGTAGTGGCTCTTATCAATTACGTGCGGGACTTTAACAGTATACCTTAGACTAGAATAGCCGCGTGAATTATAACACAGTAAGGTTCTATAATTAATGATAATTTGTACATGAATACGCAAATAAAACGATTTTTGGAGTAAATAAAAATAAAACATCTTGTTAATGCATAAGAAAATTATCACCAAGTTGCACCCCACGCGAAAGTTGATGCCAAAATATAAAAAATACTTTGTGTTGCATATTTTAATCTACCTGTTTACAATAGGTATGCAGTTATGTAAGATTCTAGTTTTGTTATATCTTATTATTGGGACTTTGGGACTAAGATTCGTTTTATTATACCTTAGTAATGTTTGAAATGACATGGATAGCATGTCAATGATATCACATTAATGATTAGGAACAATTTGTTACATGGTTCTTATTAACCCTTAAATGCCTAGCGTTGCTATATAGTAAGTGCCACAATACTATTTAAAAGAATTCCCTATTGCTTTAGTTCGCAAATAATCTAAAAGATGGTAGTAGCGTTAGTTTTTGTTACCATCGGCCTCAAAGGATGTACAGCTGTTTCTGCTAATTTAGTTGTGCACATTGTGTTATTGTGCGTCAAAGTTGCTGATTGTGTTTATGTGTGCAAAATGGCATTTGCTCTTAGATACACGTGAATATTCATATATAAGTTATTATTCCTTTGTCGTCTTTTCATTGTAGCTTCTATATACCAAACTTTGTATGCATCGACTAGACAGGTGTTTGTTTCAGCAATACATATATGCTATATTTGTCCTTACGTATTACTGTAGCTATCTAAACTAGATTGATTGATTGTAAATATTCATTACCAGAGGAATTACTCTACAAGAAGCTTTAGAAATGAGGACATAAATGAGACATTTATTGAACCTTCTCATGCTGCAATTCTTGCAGGTATAGATTTAGAAGAAGAACCTGGAGGTTCTGTTGATAATCTAAGCAGCGCTCAGCTGCTAGGGCAAGTTGACGTTGTGTTACAAAATGCAGACAAAATAAATAATAAAAAGACCTCTAAACTACTACAAACTAATAAAGGCAAGAAAAGAAAATGTTAACAAAAGGAAATTTCTTGGTGGAAGGCCACTTATTGGAAACATACTGTTATAAAATACAACCACCGAACCACTATTTATACAAAGAATTTAGTTGTGTTAAACTTTCTAAATTTTTTTGATGACAGCATATTACAGTATCTCAAACAAGAAGTATCTCGTTATGCACTTTTTAAGAATTGTGCGTATCTGAAAATATCTGTTGAGGAGTTGAAATGCTTCTTAGGAATTTTAATTCTGAGAAAAGGTACTATTGAGACAGTGAAAATGATATGGAAAATGAACTTGTGTATAAATCAATGAGGGGAGATCGGCTTTTACAAATATCAAAATTCCTTCATTGTGCTCACAATAATCACTCAGATTTGACCAATATAATTTGGAAATTATGACCTATTATGAGCATGATCAAAAACAATTCTTTGGAGCATTTCGTTTCTGCAACTAACTTATATTATAACGAAAGCATGATAAAATATCACGGTCGCCACTCAAGCAAACAATTTATTAGAGGCAAACTCATTCAATTTGGATACAAGATGTGGTGATTCAATACCCCACCACATTAACTCATAAATTTTGACCTATATCAAGAAAATAATTCAAGATGCTCCATAGAATATGAATACCCCTTTGGAAAAGCCACAGCCCCACTTATAGTTAGAAAAACATTGGGAAGGTCCGTACAAAGTTGTAAAACGTACTAACGGCGTCGTTTTCGAATTAGTAAGCTTTCAAAAAAAAAGAACAATAGTGGTGCACGTTAACCAGTTATCACAATACGACAGTGCTGATGCTAGTATGCCGAGGAACGGCAATCAGTGGGACGAACAAACAGTTACATTCGTGAGGATGAACGAAGGTCTGAACTGAGCTATGATTGGTTTATGTCCTGTACAGCGGCATAAATAAAGCGAGTTTTGGGGCCACAGAAGAGATTCAAAGTGATCTATTTGAGGGGCCATCGGAATACTTCCAGGCACATTGCGTAACGACGAACCTTGATACGTCCCGAAAATCTCTCGGGTGTTTAAAGGTAACTTTGGTGGTGTGGATCAACCTCACAACAACTAGAGGTTGGAAGGACCATACGGCTAAAGGATCGATATCGGGCCATCTACTGCTTGATGACTAAACAACAGCCTTCTGGTAAATCGAATTAATGGGATTTCTGAAAGGCATTAGTAGACCTCCAGTGTCGGATGATCGAATTTGAAGACAAGAAAGTGGTTATGCCGAAGATCGACTGTGGGCTCGATGGGTTGAACTGGCGGGTGGTACTAAATGTGCTAGAGGTACTGTTTCTTAAAACCGGGGTTCAGATTTTAGTGTGTGCTTATAATCCAAAGGGTATGGAGTCTGCTATAAAAAATGTTGGTTACTACTTCTACCAACATGGAAATTGCAAAAACTGTTTCGATTGTCCTTACTGCCACGGGAAGTTCCAACGTCTGGCTCACAGAGTGTTCTGGGATAAAACAGTTTTAAGAGGAGGTCAGTGTAGCGCCGATTGATCTGCCTCTGATCAGAATAATTACATTGGAATGATAGCGAGGCGTTTCTACACAAAGGACGATTGATTGGTCCCGGCGGCACCTCATCCTTCAGATGGTGTTAATTGACAGGTACAAGAGCTTTGTATTTTAGAGTTACGTGAGAAGTTATTTGCATAATTTATGGCAGATTTTAGAATAGTCTAGATGATTCGAATATGCTGTCGTGTACATTTGAGTTTTGATTGAAGCTTTGATTATAATATGTTCCATTTCAAAGCTTTAATAATAATTTAGAAGATAGTGTCGTAGTTTAAGAAGCCAGTAGTTGTACTGTTAGCGATTAGCAGAAAATAAATTGTTGTGAGAACTTTTAGAATTCCATTACAACTACGAGTTATCGAAAAGGCATGTATAATCAGTTTGAAAATGAGAAACTGTTGTAACGTAACGCCCTCTTTACATGTTGTTTTACGATGACCATGTGGGTACGCCACCCGTAAGCGACTGATATGCAGTAACGCTGGTCCCCGCAGTCGTAACAATAGCATACGGTCATCGTTGTTGACAAATTTCTTTATTAAAATCACCCTAGGTGGAGTCCTGGGATCAATCCATGTATCAGTTTTAGCAAGTTTGTCTGTAATAGTACTAATTGGGTTCTTTGCGAGAAGGTTATTTTTGCATGCTGATATTGCCTCTTTATCAGATTTTAATTCCACTGTATTAGAGTGTGTGATCGATTTTGGAGTCTTTACTGGAATGTACATTTGATACCTTTCGGTTCAGTTTTTCAATCTTGTAGTGTTGCAGTACCTTCTATTCAATTCACAGAAATGTTGGGTGGCCAAAAATTCCCATTCACTAATTGTTCTGCACTGTCATTATCTTAAACTCAGATTTTAAATATCCAGTTCATTAAAGCATCAGCAATTTTTAATAACCAGCTTTATAAAATGGATGATCTGGGATACTTTAAGTTTTTATACTTTTTGTCTGGGTATTGGAAGTACTAGTGAGGAAATCCTATTTATTGATTTGTTAAGTTTGTGTGGGTTCGAGTTCATTATTTGTGAATCAGTTGAAAAAAATATTTTGAAAAATTATGTGAGTATTGGAGTTCATTGTTGTCGTCTTCTGTTCAATTGTTCCAAGTTTCCTTACATTTCACCTAAAGATTTTGTATTATTTGTCAGATGGAGTTGCATTTGATGCAAGCTTTGTTTAATACTATCTGCAGCTAGATTGTGTTTTTGTACTTTAATTTGTTCTTGATGTTCATCGAAAAGAATTGATGTAAGGTTAAAAAGCTCGTATTGTATCCCATTTAATGCTTCATTTAAGAAGTGCAAACCATATTTAGGTGACGATCGATATGATGCATGAATTTCATCCACTTTTAAACAAATTTCCTAGTTTATGGTCGTCCTGGTACAAAATTTCATGTATTTCAGTAATGGACAGAATTTAAGGTAAATTTGTTACGTATTCTTTGCAGACAAGAAAGTAAGTAGTGAAGTAAGTAAAGAAAATCGTCCACACAGAATATCGCAACAAAGCAGCGTCATGTTATAGTATAATGGAAACCAAAGCATCAACTTACATATAACACAACATGATACATTTAAGCCAATATATATGTAAAATCTTAAAATCTAAATAACATGTATATATATATATATATAAACATATATATGTGTGTGTGTAATGTGTGTGTGTGTGTGTGTGTGTGTGCGTGTATATATTAAAATGTCTAAGGGAGCTACTAAGAGGTATAAGGGTTGGTTAGTACAAGGTAGTATATGCCAAACAAAAATAATCCACCTATTTGATCACATAAACCTAAAAATATATGTTTGCCGTATTTTATGTATACTAAAATACCATGCAAATATAGTAGTTGAAATTAAGTGCCAAAAGGCAATTTTAAAATGACTAAGTGGCGTAGTAAGATGTGAAATGCTCAAGGGTTTATACCGAGTTGAATTTTTAAAAGCCTTTGAAAGTACATTTGCCGTCCAAAAGCCGGATGCGTCTATGAATGTTCACTATCAACAAGCATCCAGGGTCAAGTATAATTTATTTTGGTTTCATTTTCTATAGAATCAACTTTTGGACAATATTTGTAAACTCAAAATTATTAGTTATAACAACGTAAAATGTGATTGGTTGAATGTAAAGGTTTAGGACATATATTAGAATTTAATGTGATTATAAAACTGTATAAAAGACATGGACTATGGTATGTGCGACACGAACTTAGTTATTTGTTATGGACTTTAAGATGTAGTAGGCTAGTAGAGAGTTAACATGGTCGCCTTAGAGAGTAAACAAAGTGATTATTTTTCGAAGCAATTTTGTAATAGACGTGTTTTGGGATTATTTTTCGAAGCAATTTTGTAATAGACGTGTTTTGGGATTATTTTTCGAAGCAATTTTGTAATAGACGTGTTTTGGGATTATTTTTCGAACAAATTTTGTAATAGACGTGTTTTCAGAACGGTGCTAATTTGTATTCAAATATTTTGAAAAAGAAAATAAAAGTAAATGTTTTTTAAAAAATGAGTTTAATTGAAAAGTGGTAAAGAAACAAGCGGAAGTATAAAGGGAATATTAGTGATTGTGCGACGATTAGAAATTGGATTTGGAGAGTGGTCTTAAAGGTAGCGGGTCAGCGAGAGTGGTTACACAGATACGAGTTGGATATTGGAGCGGGTTAAAGGCAGAAGGAGTATTGAGCGGAAACACAGATACGAGTTGGATATTGGAGCGGGTTAAAGGCAGCAGGAGCATTGAGCGGAAACAAAGATACGAGTTGGATATTGGAGCGGGTTAAAGGCAGCAGAAGCATTGAGCGGAAACAAGGATTTGAAGTGGAGATTAGTACAGAGGGAAGTTATAGCACTAGTTTTTTTCAAAATTCTAAATTTGGGTTAATCATTTCAGATATTGGGGAACAGTAAATAGTCGAGGACACCTGGAAGCAGCACGGAAATTCCAGAACAGCATTGTGAAGACGTATACGGTAATTAGGATTTTGTGCCAGGATTCAGCAAGGCATCGACGGAGTATAGACCAGGTGAGTTTTTAAAAATCATATTCTTTAATACGTCAAAATTTAGTCATATAAAATTTGGTTGTAATTTAATTTGGCACATAGTAACTTTGATATAATTAGAAATTTTGGCATATACTAAAGTAGAGTAGCAATTTTAATAGTAAAACAAAAGGGTGCACGTTGGTTGGACTTAACACAACTACTTATAACGGAAACCCACTATAAGCAGTTGAATAACCTGAGATTAAGAGTTTTATAGAGTCGAGGCATTACATTAAATAGTTTATAAAAGAACCAACCAAACGGTGCAAGTACAAGGGGCGTGCATTAGGTGTGCACATTTTACAAAAGTATAAAATAAAGGGTATAATATAGGTGAAACACACAAAAAGTAGAGGGGTGGTGTATATAATACGTGGCAAACCCAACGTGGGGCTGAAAAAAGGCTAGATTGAGTGGAAATTAGACAGAAATAGTAGTAGGATACGGGAGCTTGAGATTAGGTGGGGCCAGTAGTTAGATATTTTCAGGCATACAAGTTCAAAGACAGGCTGCAGAGATGACGGACCCAGCAATGAAACGGATTACGAGATCGGGACTGATATACGGACTTGAAGCAGAAATCACGACACTAAACGATGAACTTAGGACACAGGACATAGAATTAGACGCAGGAGGAGACATCCAGGAGACGGAGACAAGGCAGACTGACCCGGAGGCGACAGACATGGACACAGACCAGCCGACGGCACCAGAGGTAAGGGTAGCAAAAACCGACGGAACCCAGGACATCATGAGATTCCTAATGGGTATGCAAGACAAAATTGAAATTTTACAAACAAATTTAACGAACGATTTTAAAACTTCAAACGCGGAACTAAAGACGGACTTAACAAATTTAACGAACAAATTTGAAACATCACAGACGGAACAAAAAGAGGCAAATACGCATCTAACTAATAAAATAACGACTTTACAAACGACTTTAACAAACCAAATTGAAGATTCACACATCGAACTGAGAAACGAGTTTAGGACGGCACACGCGGAACTGACGGCCAAATTGAATAATACAAAGGACTATCTACTCACACAAATACAAAACGTAAAGGACGACATAAGGACTGAGGTACACGAGAAGATTGACAAAATAGATGACAAATTAGAAAACACGCGGGTACAGATTCAGGGAGACATGAACGCGACAAAAACGGACACACGGACCGAAATCAAGACACGCGTAGAGACAGTTGAGGAGACAATGGTCAGTGGTTTTACGACGTTACATTCCGAAATTAAAACGTGCGACAAAAGACATTTGACAAACTATAGAAATTTAGGACAAACCTTAGAGACGATACAGACCGAAAATTTGAACACTAAGACACAACTGGACGACAAAGTCACTGTAGTAGAAAACCGGGTAGGACACGACGTAAGACAAATACATGAAAAATTGGACGACCTAGAACGACGGCGCATAGGACTGGACTACGGACAGCACATCAAATTGAACCGGGACGCGCTACCTAAATTTGAAGGACGGAAGACAGAACAGCCGATGGGATTTCTAGACAGACTGGACGAGATCGTCGAATCGGAAAATGAAAGAACAAAGTTACAGATAATAGGGGCGACATTGACAGGGAACGCGGAAAAGTGGCACAACATCATACGCCGACAGTACGACACCTACGCAGAATTTCGACGACTATTTATGGAACAGTTCTGGAGCAACACGCACCAGACAGACATACGTACAAATTTGATTACGGGACACTACAGTCGGACACACGGGACTCGCGAAGAATATGCAATAGACAAATACAACCAGGCACAGCACTTGACACCAAAGTTGGGAGAGGACGACATCATACTACTACTTGCGGGCCACATGGAGCCGGAAGTGACTAAGATGGTTGTGGTCCATAATGTTAAAACACTGCGGGAATTTTTAGGCGTTATGAGGAATTTCGATTTGGCAACGGCACTGGAGGCAAAAACACGGATTAGTCATTGGGATCAAAACCGGGGTTATAGGATGACAACCGACGACATGTGTACCACGAACAGCGACCCAACCATAGACAGGACAATTTCCATCACGAACATCGACCCAACTACCGACAGGACTATTTTAACCAAGGACACCGAAACCACTGGGGACACGACGGAAACAGGAGACCATACTACAATAGGGAACACCGGGAGAACGACTTACATAGACAAAACAGGTACCAGCGCGACGACAACGCGGATGACGGTCGAAATACAGGGGGCGGTACACAGAACGGATATAGCCGGACAGACAGGGACGCGAATGTCCACCATATAACGACCAGCGCAAGGACTCAGGACACCGATCAAATTGAAGTGGTGCAGATACACGAGGCACCCTCCGAAAAAAAAACGCCAAATTTTGGACGAACGAATGTGTAGGATTAAAGGTCGACGTGGTTTATAGTTTGAAGGACTTGTTGTTAAATAATTATAATTTGAATAAAAAGAACCTTTTGTTCATTAATATTAGTTTAAATGAGTGTTTATATGTTGCTTTAGTTGATAGTGGTTCACAGTTGTCGCTGGTAGATGAGAGGGTAGTGATAAAACATGCGGAATTTTTAAAAGAAAGAATAGAAGCGATTGATGGGGTTAATTTATGGTCGGCTATGAATAAAAAGTTAACTACGATTTATAGGATCATCCGTGTACCAATATTTGTAGGGGAAAAAAATGCAGGAGAGGCAGAATTTTTAATTACAAAGGGGTTGCATATAGATTTCATATTAGGAATGGATTTTATAGAGGATTTTGGAGTGAATATAGATGGTAAGGATAGGTCGATTCGAATTTTTGATAAAGATAGGTTATGGATGGTGTCTACGGTTAGTGAGGAATATAGGAATGGAGATAATATAGATAAGTCGGGATTAGGAATGGAAATGACAAGTGATGATAGACAGGTTAAAGTACGGTTATGTAATATGTTTGTGAGATTAATTAAGGATGAACAGATTGGAAGAGTAAGTATTGAGATAAAGGCGAAGCTAGAAGAATTGTTTAATAAACATGTAGGGTTATTTAATGAAGAGCCGAGATTGGCGAGGCGATACATGCATAAGTTAGAGGTCACGGAAGATTGTAGCAATTTTATTTTCCACCTAATATATATATCTGTATAATCCATCCTTTTATTAAATATTAAATAATATAATACATTATAATGTTATCCAATCCACTTAATTTAATAACATCTATTGTCCAATAAAGAACTAGTATTTAGTTCATGTTAAAAGTTAAATTCTACGGTGACAATATAAAAGCTTTTGTGTAGTATCCTTCTTAAAGCCCCCTCTACTCAATAACTGCAAGGTAAATTGTTACTGGGTAGCAACAAGCTCGGCTGGTACTTCTAACACAGCTGGGGTTCAAGCAGGTCGATAATTATTCTTAGGAGCGATGTCCGAGATTGATTTTTGTTGTTGGAAGCATTCACGGTGGAAGATTGCTCGTGGAAGCTATCTTCATAAATTGTTTTGGATGGTCCATTTGTTTGTTGAAACCAGTCGTGAAGAACGATGAAGTTTTTGTTAAAAGACCATTAGGAACAGTAAGTGAATTTGTTTCTATAATAATATTAATTGAAATTTTCAGTGTAACTTTGGGAATAATTTATTTTAAAATATATTGCAACGTAAATTATAAATATGCAATTTTTCTGAATGGTATTCATGCGAAATTGATGGAAAACAATTCTATCCTTGTATAATATGGAATCACATAGATAAATTTATTCAAGTTAATTACAAACAACATTAGTTTTCTCGTGGTGAGAATTACTCCTGGAACATCTGTAAATTGAAACGCAGATAACGAAGGCTAAGTGACGTGTTTTTTCAGTATGCAGCGCAGCTGTTTGTTTGGAATGGAATTTTCCGTTGTCAATACATATGTCAGCTTTCAAGCAAGTATTTTGGTGCAATATGGAGTTCTGGTATGTACAAAAAATTATGTTCGTATGTTGTTTGAACTGTCGACGTAGTAACGAGATAAATTTTACTTTAACCGACTTGTGTTAACTTTGAACAGGTCAAGGACAGACCTCAATTATATTTTACGTAGTCATACGATATGAATCTGTAATTTGTTCCTACATAATTCTTTTATTAACTCAATGAAACATCAGAAGATGTCACTACTAATTAAATAAAGTAAATTCTTACAACTTTAATTTTTAGAAATTAAATCTCTACATTTGATATTTTATGAACAAGTTATCTGTAATTATTTACTGTGAAATTAAGGTAAATTTACCATAATTAACGCTTTCTATAAATAAGCAATTTTATGCTTTGTCAATTTGTTACATAAACCTCATTACATAGTAATTGGTACGGATATATTCAGTACCATTGTAATTAACTCTTCCTAATTAAAATTAACTTATAAAGGAAGACATATTTTTTGTAGAAAATTACATTATTGAATACCAGTTGAATAGATTCTTATTTTCGGACTAAAGACTATTTTTATTTAAGAGGAATGAAAGTCGATTCGGATTGTATTTAATTATTTTTGAGTTTGAATGCACAAACAGTGCTTTTCTTTGTTTAATCTGTTCACAGGTGCAGTGCAGGATTGCTAAGGTCAAGGTCGAGCCATAAGGTAAGACACTTTAAAGATTAGGTGGTCTTTAAAATTATATAGCGGTTATAGGAGAAAGGTTTCCGCATTAGCCTTGTACAAGGGACTTGTATTAGGTCTTCTCAGTATAAAAAAATACGGTGGCGCCTTATTTTTATTATTAGTGGTTGCAATTACACCCCGACCCACAGCTCATTCTCTACCCAGAGCATATAGTTCGACTAGCCGCTTTGCCTTTGAGATTTCCTCAACTTAGAGCCACCTTCCATCTTAATTTGCCGTGGGCTCCATTTTTAATTATCGGAATTTCTCGTTAAACTAAATTGGAGTAAAAGGCTACAAATAGCGCCCAGCGTGTAGGCCTCGATTGCTGTACCAATTGTATAAGCACATAAAGTATAGGCTTCGATTGACTTTGGTTGTTTACACTTGTGGTTTGTAATTCATTTACCCTCAGATTAATTTAGTCTATTGATGTTGTTGTTTAATTGAGTTTAATTTGTAATTAGTTGGTTAGTCTATCCCATTATGGCTGAGACGTATCAAGTAGTTTATTTGCATAAAGATGAGTTGGATTATGAATTGAGAATTCGTGGAGTTGTTAGCAGCAGACCGATGCAGGATAAGAGGAAAATGTTAGGCCGATTATTAGCCAAAGAAACAACATTACCTGGTCGTTTAATTGATCCTTCCTCATATGTCGTAGATTATTCAGATGAACGAGATGAAATTGAGGCTTCGATAGAGTCAGTAAGAAATGTTTTATTAGAATTTGAAGGCGAATTAGCAGACCCTACATTTAAGAGGATACAGTCGAGATTGATACATCTTGATGGTCGAGTCAGGAGAATAAAAATCCCTTTAGATAATTCAGATGAAGTAACTTTATTTAAGAATGAATCATTGGCAACTATTCTTACTATGGAGGCAGAGCTACATGAAAAGCTTAAGAAGAATGAAGATGTAAACGCATATGGTGAATTTTCTATGAGAGAAACCATTCCAGCAGTTGTCAGTGCTCCTATTCATACTGTTTCATATTTAGTACCCCTATTTCAATTGGTTCGTGGTCAGTAAAATTTTCTGGAGATCCAAAACAGGTTCATCAATTTTAGATAGAGTAGCTAAGTTGGCACACTCGCGTAAAGTATCTGAAGAAGATTTATTTAATGCTTCTGTAGAATTGTTTACAGGTAACGGTTTAGAATGGTATCGTTGTGTTCGAAATTCTTTAACAAACTGGAATTCATTAGTTATTCGATTAAAGGAAGATTTCTTACCATCACACTCAGAGGACGAGATTTGGGAAAAGATTAGGTCGCGTCATCAACAAAAAGGAGAATCTGTAGTCATTTATATAGCTCATATGGAGAATTTGTTTAGTAGGTTACCACAATCACCTGCGGAATGTACAAAATTAGAATGGTAAAGAAGAACCTATTACCTGATTTTATTTGTCAATTAGCTCTAACGGAAATTGATAGTATGTCTACATTAATAAAGTTGTGTAAGAAATTGGAAGAAGCATATGCATCCAAGCATAAATTAGTACAAAGTCCAGTAAAATATGTTCCGAAAGCATTAGGAAATTCAAAATTTCAAGTTGAAAATAAGTGGTCAGCTCCTGTAAAAACTTTTCAGCGCGAACTGGTCGTAGTTTTATAATCAATCATTTCCCCCTCAAATACAATCTCTCGGCAACAGTAATAGTAATAATAATAATCCCTCTAGTAGAGTCTCCGTAAATAAATATAAATTAAATAAACTTACATGTTGGAATTGTTTGGATGAAGGTCATACTTTTGGAGGGGTAAGATTCCTCGTAAAATATTTTGTTATAGCTGCGGATATAGTGGAGTTAGGTCGATAAATTGTCCGTCGTGTTCAAAAAACGAGTAGATAGGCAGATGCAGAGTGGCCGGCATCATGCTTTCATGCAAAAGGCTACGGTTATGTTGTGTAAGCAGGAAAATTTTTTTGATATAGATGATTGGTCAAAATGGCTAGGCATCGTTAAAGATTTTTGTCAAGGGAACGTCAAGCCAAAAGCTGACGCGTTATTTTTAAGGAAACCTCAGGACAATCGTCCGTACATTATGGTAAAATTGTTAGATAGAGATGTCACAGGTTTGTTTGACTCTGGTTGTACTACTACCGATGTTGGTTCATTAGCGTTTTCTGTTCTGGAAGAATTAAATTTAAAAGTTTTTAAAACTGAGAAGAGAATAGTTTCCACTGCTGATGGTGTTCTTCAAGAAGTTATTGGTTCAGTTGATTTACCTATTAGAATTGGGAGACAATATCGCATTGTTAACGCTTTGGTTGTACCATTTCTTCCTCACACATTTATTTTTGGTAGCGATTTCGCAAAATCCTTTGGTTTAATAGCAGATTTCAAAAACAATACATGGCACATTCAAGATTATGATAACAATAGTATTTCGTATATTGGTCATTCGTCAGTACCCTTAAGTTGTAGTAATCAATTACTTAGTTTGGATGATTTGTTAGAAACACAACAAGAAAAAGCACGAATAGCAATAGAATCTTTCAAGGAAATTAGCAGTGAAGAGAGACTAGGGCGTACCGATAAAATTGTTTTAGATATTGATACTGGTGATGCAAAACCATTTCGCAAAAAACCATATGTCATGTCCCCCTTTATGAGCAGGATGTTAGATAAAGAATTAGATGAGATGCTGAGATTGGGAGTAGTGGAAGAATGTCAGAGTCCATGGTCATCCCCTGTACTGTTGGTTAAAAACAAGACAGTGAGTACAGATTTTGTTTTGACGGAAGAGCGCTCAATGATATTACTAAACATGATAGTTACCCATTGCCAAATATCGATAGGATTATAAATTTACTTAGAGGTGCAAATTACATTTCTAGTTTAGACCTTAGAAAGAGTTTTTGGCAAATCCCACTTTCCGAAACATCTAAGGATAAAACAGCGTTTAGTGTTATTTCGAGAGGACAATATAGGTTTGTCACCATGCCATTCGGATTAAAGAATGCTGCTCAGACGCAACAGCGTTTGGTTGATTCAATTTTGGACCGAAGTTTGAGCCACATGTTTTTGTTATTTAGATGACATTATTTTGTGTTCATCATCTTTTGAGGAACATCTGAAGTTATTAGAAACGGTGAAGGAACGTCTTAAGGAAGCAAACCTTACGATTAATTTGAAAAAGTGTGAATTCTTTAAGAAATCGTTAAAATTTCTTGGTTATATTGTTGGATCGAACTCTTTTCGTACAGACCCCGAAAAGGTTTCTGCGATGGTAAATTTCCCAGACCTAAGACAACTACTGAGGTCAAACGTTTTTAGAATGTGTAGTTGGTATCGTCGTTTTATAAAAAACTTTTCTTCTTTAGTGTCTCCAATCAGTGATTTGGTAAAAGGAAGAAAAAAGGGTCAATCTATTGTTTGGACATCTGAGGCTGAGAACTCATTTGTACAGATTAAACAGGCTTTAGTTTCCGCTCCATTGTTATCGCAACCGGACTATTCAGTTCCATTTATTGTCGAATGCGATGCTAGTGATACAGGACTCGGAGCAGTTTTAGTTCAAAAAATCGATGATGTAGAGCACGTTATCTCTTATGCCAGTAAATCACTTACCCGAACTGAGCGAAACTATTCAGTCACGGAGAAAGAATGTCTCGCTGTAATTTTCGCTATAGAAAAATTTCGACCTTGGGTAGAAGGTACCCGTTTTACTGTTATCACAGATCACTTTTCTTTGTTATGGCTTAATAATATACAAAACCCAACCGGAAAATTAGCTAGATGGGCTGTCCGTTTACGACAGCATACTTTTGAGTTGGTTCATCGAAAAGGGAAGTTTAATGTAGTTCCAGATTGTCTTAGTCGCGCAGTTCCAGTCGTGAGTCATGTTGATAATTTAGTTGAGATCAAGTTAGATAATGTGGATCCATGGTATGTGTCTCTTCGAGAAAAAATTTTAGCTTCACCTGATGATTACCCACAATGGAAGGTAGAAGATAATTATGTATTTAAATTTCTTTCATCAAATTTACCACTCTCGTCGAATGTAAGGAATGGAAATATTTAGTCCCTAGATCACAGAAGGAAGAGGTTATTCGGATAAATCATGACCCTTCAGTGGCCGGACATTTTGGTTTTTTTAAAACATTGGCAAGCATACAAGAGAATTTTTATTGGCCAAAAATGCGTATTGATGTGTTGAAATTTTGTAAAAATTGTTTAACGTGTGGTGCACAGAAGGCATCGAATAGAGGACCCTTGGTTTAATGGGAAAGGAAAAGAAGTGAAGTTCTTTCAGATTATCGCTATAGACCTTATGGGCCCATTTCCACGGTCCAAGGTTGGACACAAATGGTTATTAGTTATTGGTGATTGGTTCTCAAAATTCACGTTAATATTCCCGTTACGTAGTGCAAAAGCGCATATAATAGAACGTGTATTGGAGGAAAAAGTTTTTCTAGTTTATGGTGTTCCAAAATTTATTATTTGTGATAATGGCTCACAATTTAGTGGTAGAAATTTCAAGGCAGTATGTAAAAAATATGACGTTCAAAAAATTTGGTTTAATGCAGTTTACTCTCCCCAATGTAATTTTGTAGAGAGGATAAATAGAACAGTCCGAACAGCTATACGTTCGTATATTAAAGAACATGATACTTGGGACATAGAGTTAGCCCAAATTCAGTATGCGATTAATTCTGCAAAACATCATGCCACTGGTTATTCGCCAAATTTCTAAGTTTTTGGTAGACATGTTCCTGTGTCTGGAAAATTTTATGGTCTTGATGTGGAACCCTCAGTTGATATTGATTTTATTTCTAGTGATAGACCTTCGTATGTGTCAGATCATCAAGGACTATTTGATATTTTTATAGACGTACAGAAAAGGTTACATTTAGCTTACATGCAGTCTAGTAATTCGTATAATTTAAGGAGACGTAACATTTCTTTCGAAGTAGGTGACAAGGTTTGGAGGTCAAATAAAGTTCTTTCGAAAGCAAGTGATAAGTTTACAGCTAAGCTTGCGCCAAAATATGTTTTGAGCATTGTTAAAAGAAGGTTTCAATTTAATTTATGAATTGATTAATGAAAATGGTTCAAGGGCAGGCAGATGGCATGTTAAGGACTTAAAACCTTATTCAGAGTTCAATGGTGATATTGAAAATGAGAATGTTTCTGAACATTAATTAGTGTTGTTGATATATTTAATGGTTGATAGTAGGAATTATTTCTGTCTTATCTTTTAGTTAAGGATTTAAATATTGTATTGGAATACTGTTTGGTAGTCTAAAATTTTAGATGTTGGATAAGAAGTATAAAAGAATTTTTGTAGTGCAGTAAGGTTGATACTAGACTGTGCTGATATTGTTAGTTGCAAGTTATTCATTTGAGTCAAGATAAAAAGTTACATGTTTCCGTTTGTCAAATGGTTTCATTTGTCGTATAATTCTTTTGTTCAAGGTTATAAAGGAATGTTTAGGTATTTTTATGATTAAAGTGTTTGATAAATAAAGTTGTATATAGTTGGTTATTATTTTCTTTCGGATTTAAAATTAAGGTGTTTGATAATTAGAACGGGAATCAAGTAGTTTGAGTCCATATTAAATATTGGTTGGAGGTCAATATTGTTAGTAACTATGATAGTTATGTTTAGTATGAATATTGTGTAAGATGACAATGTTCTATGTTTAATATGAATATTGTGTGAGATAGCAATGTTCTATGTTTGATTATGGATATTGCGTGAGATAGCAATGTTCTATGTTTTATTATGAATATTGCGTGAGATAGCAATGTTCTATTTTGTTCATTCATGCGTGAGTGAGATTTTTGAGGAGTAAGACGTGGTGGCGTTTTACTTGTCTCTTCTGGGAAAGAGATATTTCTACATTTTGGTTGCATATACATGCAGTAGATTGTTGAACGTTAGTGATTTCAAGACTTGTTTGCCGTTTTGAAGTTATGTTTGTCGTGGATCTCAAAAGTAGTGAGAGTCCTTTTCTTCTTTTGTAAATATGTAAATTACGGTTAATATAGTAAAAATATGTTTGTCATGATAATTTGATATTTTTATTAAAGAATTATAATACGGCAGTATTATATATTTTGTTGTTTAAGTTTCGAGTATAAATGAGTGATAAAATAACCCCGAATATGATTAAACGATAATGACACCCTACCGATTAAGACTTCCCGAATTTGTCCCCTTGTGGCGTATAGTACGCGTAGTTACTCGTCACTCATTTTCAAATATGTTATATCTTAAGTGGTAATTTTTGTTTTATTTTGTAAAAATTAATAATAATAAGTTGTGAATATGTGACAATACATTCAAAAAAAAATTCTTCGTATTTATTCCAGAATTTTTTCTCTTAGAAAGAGGCAGTGTAGCAATTTTATTTTCCACCTAATATATATATCTGTATAATCAATCCTTTTATTAAATATTAAATAATATAATACATTATAATGTTATCCAATCCACTTAATTTAATAACATCTATTGTCCAATAAAGAACTAGTATTTAGTTCATGTTAAAAGTTAAATTCTACGGTGACAATATGAAAGCTTTTGTGTAGTATCCTTCTTAAAGCCCCCTCTACTCAATAACTGCAAGGTAAATTGTTACTGGGTAGCAACAAACTCGGCTGGTACTTCTAACACAGCTGGGGTTCAAGCAGGTCGATAATTGTTCTTAGGAGCGATGTCCGAGATTGATTTTTGTTGTTGGAAGCATTCACGGTGGAAGATTGCTCGTGGAAGCTATCTTCATAAATTGTTTTGGATGGTCCATTTGTTTGTTGAAACCAGTCGTGAAGAACGATGAAGTTTTTGTTAAAAGACCATTAGGAACAGTAAGTGAATTTGTTTCTATAATAATATTAATTGAAATTTTCAGTGTAACTTTGGGAATAATTTATTTTAAAATATATTGCAACGTAAATTATAAATATGCAATTTTTCTGAATGGTATTCATGCGAAATTGATGGAAAACAATTCTATCCTTGTATAATATGGAATCACATAGATAAATTTATTCAAGTTAATTACAAACAATATTAGTTTTCTCGTGGTGAGAATTACTCCTGGAACATCTGTAAATTGAAACGCAGATAACGAAGGCTAAGTGACGTGTTTTTCAGTATGCAGCGCAGCTGTTTGTTTGGAATGGAATTTTCCGTTGTCAATACATATGTCAGCTTTCAAGCAAGTATTTTGGTGCAATATGGAGTTCTGGTATGTACAAAAAATTATATTCGTATGTTGTTTGAACTGTCGACGTAGTAACGAGATAAATTTTACTTTAACCGACTTGTGTTAACTTTGAACAGGTCAAGGACAGACCTCAATTATATTTTTCGTAGTCATACGATATGAATCTGTAATTTGTTCCTACATAATTCGTTTATTAACTCAATGAAACATCAGAAGATGTCACTACTAATTAAATAAAGTAAATTCTTACAACTTTAATTTTTAGAAATTAAATCTCTACATTTGATATTTTATGAACAAATTATCTGTAATTATCTACTGTGAAATTAAGGTAAATTTACCATAATTAACGCTTTCTATAAATAAGCAATTTTATGCTTTGTCAATTTGTTACATAAACCTCATTACATAGTAATTGGTACGGATATATTCAGTACCATTGTAATTAACTCTTCCTAATTAAAATTAACTTATAAAGGAAGACATATTTTTTGTAGAAAATTACATTATTGAATACCAGTTGAATAGATTCTTATTTTCGGACTAAAGACTATTTTTATTTAAGAGGAATGAAAGTCGATTCGGATTGTATTTAATTATTTTTGAGTTTGAATGCACAAACAGTGCTTTTCTTTGTTTAATCTGTTCACAGGTGCAGTGCAGGATTGCTAAGGTCAAGGTCGAGCCATAAGGTAAGACACTTTAAAGATTAGGTGGTCTTTAAAAATTATATAGCGGTTATAGGAGAAAGGTTTCCGCATTAGCCTTGTACAAGGGACTTGTATTAGGTCTTCTCAGTATAAAAAAATACGGTGGCGCCTTATTTTTATTATTAGTGGTTGCAATTATACCCCGACCCACAGCTCATTCTCTACCCAGAGCATATAGTTCGACTAGCCGCTTTGCCTTTGAGATTTCCTCAACTTAGAGCCACCTTCCATCTTAATTTGCCGTGGGCTCCATTTTTAATTATCGGAATTTCTCGTTAAACTAAATTGGAGTAAAAGGCTACAAGATAACGAGTTTAATACAAAGGTGTATCCAATTCCGTTTGCTATTAGAAATAGGGTTAAAGCCGAGATTAACAAGATGTTACGAGATGGAATAATAGAACCAGCGAAAACTCAATATGTGAACCCAGTAGTTATTGTTCCTAAACCAAATAAAAGGGATATAAGGATTTGTTTGGATGCGAGGAAGTTGAATTCGATTACGAAACCGCAGTATGAACAACCGCAGGGGTTGGATAATTTGTTGTACAAAGTGTACGAGATGAAGTTTTTCAGTAAACTAGATTTAAAAAATTTATTTTGGTTAATTCCGTTGCATGAAGACAGTAAGAAGTTTACAGGGTTTAGCATTGAAGGGGAGATTTACATGTTTTCTGTGGTTCCGTTTGGGTTAAGTAGTTCTTCCGCAGCACTGGTAAGGGCCATGCAGAAGCTGTTTAACGAGTATGAATGTTTCTGTTCGCACTATGTGGATGATTTGTTGATCTTTTCAAGGACTGAGCAAGAACACTTGGAGCATATAGAAAAGGTGATCCAGAGGCTGGACGAAGGGGTTTGAAGTTGAACGTGGAGAAATGCGAGTTGTTCAAGAACACAGTTACATATTTAGGGTTTGAAATCAGTGAGAATGGGATGAAAATTTGTAATAAAAGGTTGGACGAGTTGAAAAGATTGCTCAACCAAAGAACGTGAGAGGATTACGAGGATTTTTAGGGGTTCTAAATTATTATAAACGATTTATACCGCGATATTCCGAGTTGTGTGTGCCGTTGGTGAGTTTATTGAAGAAAATGAAAGATGGAAATGGACTGTTGATCGAGAGAAGGCGTTCCAGGATTTAAAAGTGCATTTTATAAAGAGTTGTCATTAAAATATCCAAATTTCAAAGACGAATTTATTTTAAGAACGGATGCGTCGAAATATGCGATAGGGGCTGAGTTGGTGCAGATCCAGGACGGAGCTGAGGTACCAATTGTATTTATTTCGAGGGTATTAAAAGACTGCGAAACCAGATATGCGACGGCAGAGAAGGAAATGTTGGCGATAGTATATGCAGTGAAAAGTTGCGTTTTATCTGCTAGGTAACAAATTTTGATAGAATCCGACAACACGGTGGTAACATTTATGAAGAAAAAGGAGTTTCTAAACAGCAGGTTGTACAGATGGGCGTTAGTATTACAGGAATACGATTTCGAAATCAAGCACAAACCAGGCAAGGAGAATGTGACGGCGGATTTTCTAAGCAGACCGCAAGTGGAAAAAAATAAAGACGTGAGGGATTGTATAGTTGCTTTGCAGGAGTTCAGGGATGTTGGTCGGTGGACTAATGCCAAGCTAATGGAAACGCAAAGGCACAGTGAGGTGAGCTCGATCCGCGAGAGATTAACAAGCGAAAGTGTGGAGGAGTACCGTGGATTTACCATCGTAGGGCAGTTCGTAGTCAAAAGGATAGGTGAGGCAGAGCTAGTAGTGGTATCCAGAGACGCGGCTGTGGAAATCATAGATGAAATTCATTTAAATTTTGGACATATAGGTATAAGAAAAACATTTTTGGTATTCAGGGAGGCGTTTTATGCACGGAACGATATCACGGTGGTAAAAGAAAGGATCAATCGTTGCAAAATTTGTATCTTAGGGAAGGACAAGAACGTGGTGTTGCAGAACGTACCGATGAGTGTGAGCGTGAGCGGACCATTGGAATTGGTAGCTGTTGATTACTTAAGCAACCTGATTACGAGTGAACAGGGTATCGGCACATATTAGTAATGGTGGACGTTTTTCAAAATTTGTTAAATTATTTCCGGCGAGGCGAAGCAACACGGTGCATGCTTTACAATCGATCAAAGAATTTGGAAGCCAGGTAGGGAGAATGGAAAGGATTTTGGTAGACAACGCAACTTATTTTAACAACCAAAGATTTAGGAACGGGTTAAATCGAGCGCACATTAAGGTGTCATTTAGCAGTATACGGCATCCGAAAGCAAATCCATGCGAACGATATATACGGGAGGTAATCAAATATCTACGGTTAGCAACGCAAGAGCACCATAATAGATGGGTTAGATATCTGCCGCAGATTGAAAACTTCATGAATTGTGTACCAAGTTCAGTGACAAAAACGTGTCCGATAACATTGATTCGGAGGATTATACCAGCTAGGTCATGGAGGGAAGAAGTCGAGGTACAAGACATCACAGAGTTGTTGGGCAGTGTTAGACGTAGGATCGAAAGGATGCAGCGTAGGGATATCGAGCGAAGGTGTAGCAGGATCAAAAAAAGGACGACTTTTGAAATTGGAGATATGGTGGTGGTGAAAAGGTTAAGAGTTTCGAACCGCGACAGGAACATTTGCGCGAAGTTGTTGTTTCCTTATGAAGGGCCGTACAAGATTACGCGTATTTTTGCGGAAGGAAATACATTTGAATTAGTTACTATGACAGGGGAATATCGTGGGCGTTTTCATTTGGAAAATCTATATCCATATAAGTTTGTACAGGAAGAGGGTTTAGTAGAATAGTTTGTTATATAGTTCATGCGACGGAAAGTTTAGTTTTGTTTTAGTTTATAAGGTGGGTTAGTATGTAGCATAGTTAGACACACATATTGAGAGTTAAAAATAGGGGTTGAATAATTAAAATGTGCAGGAATCCGAAAAGGGGTTTGTGTAAACAGGAAAGAGGGGGTTTGATTTTAAATAAAACTAGAAATTATGCACACCTGGAAAGAGTAAAGCCGACGCAATTTCCAATTTCATTCAAAATCAGTGGGGCCAATAAAATGTCTAAGGGAGCTACTAAGAGGTATAAGGGTTGGTTAGTACAAGGTAGTATATACCAAACAAAAATAATCCACCTATTTGATCACATAAACCTAAAAATATATGTTTGCCGTATTTTATGTATACTAAAATACCATGCAAATATAGTAGTTGAAATTAAGTGCCAAAAGGCAATTTTAAAATGACTAAGTGGCGTAGTAAGATGTGAAATGCTCAAGGGTTTATACCGAGTTGAATTTTTAAAAGCCTTTGAAAGTACATTTGCCGTCCAAAAGCCGGATGCGTCTATGAATGTTCACTATCAACAAGCATCCAGGGTCAAGTATAATTTATTTTGGTTTCATTTTCTATAGAATCAACTTTTGGACAATATTTGTAAACTCAAAATTATTAGTTATAACAACGTAAAATGTGATTGGTTGAATGTAAAGGTTTAGGACATATATTAGAATTTAATGTGATTATAAAACTGTATAAAAGACATGGACTATGGTATGTGCGACACGAACTTAGTTATTTGTTATGGACTTTAAGATGTAGTAGGCTAGTAGAGAGTTAACATGGTCGCCTTAGAGAGTAAACAAAGTGATTATTTTTCGAAGCAATTTTGTAATAGACGTGTTTTGGGATTATTTTTCGAAGCAATTTTGTAATAGACGTGTTTTGGGATTATTTTTCGAAGCAATTTTGTAATAGACGTGTTTTGGGATTATTTTTCGAACAAATTTTGTAATAGACGTGTTTTCAGAACGGTGCTAATTTGTATTCAAATATTTTGAAAAGAAAATAAAAGTAAATGTTTTTAAAAATGAGTTTAATTGAAAAGTGGTAAAGAAACAAGCGGAAGTATAAAGGAATATTAGTGATTGTGCGACGATTAGAAATTGGATTTGGAGAGTGGTCTTAAAGGTAGCGGGTCAGCGAGAGTGGTTACACAGATACGAGTTGGATATTGGAGCGGGTTAAAGGCAGAAGGAGTATTGAGCGGAAACACAGATACGAGTTGGATATTGGAGCGGGTTAAAGGCAGCAGGAGCATTGAGCGGAAACAAAGATACGAGTTGGATATTGGAGCGGGTTAAAGGCAGCAGAAGCATTGAGCGGAAACAAGGATTTGAAGTGGAGATTAGTACAGAGGAAGTTATAGCACTAGTTTTTTCAAAATTCTAAATTTGGGTTAATCATTTCAGATATTGGGGAACAGTAAATAGTCGAGGACACCTGGAAGCAGCACGGAAATTCCAGAACAGCATTGTGAAGACGTATACGGTAATTAGGATTTTGTGCCAGGATTCAGCAAGGCATCGACGGAGTATAGACCAGGTGAGTTTTTAAAAATCATATTCTTTAATACGTCAAAATTTAGTCATATAAAATTTGGTTGTAATTTAATTTGGCACATAGTAACTTTGATATAATTAGAAATTTTGGCATATACTAAAGTAGAGTAGCAATTTTAATAGTAAAACAAAAGGGTGCACGTTGGTTGGACTTAACACAACTACTTATAACGGAAACCCACTATAAGCAGTTGAATAACCTGAGATTAAGAGTTTTATAGAGTCGAGGCATTACATTAAATAGTTTATAAAAGAACCAACCAAACGGTGCAAGTACAAGGGCGTGCATTAGGTGTGCACATTTTACAAAAGTATAAAATAAAGGGTATAATATAGGTGAAACACACAAAAGTAGAGGGTGGTGTATATAATAATAATAATATATATATATATATATATATATATATATATTAATTAATAATTATCTTACTGTTTAACGACCTTGCTTTATATAGATATAAATAAATTATTGGTTGTGGGTTTCAGGTCAGCTGGCAAGTTCAGTAATACTCTTTTTATTGCCTAAATTTTCGAATTATTTTAATTCTTGATCACAGGCACTACAAATGATAAATTTTAAAAACTGGTACAATTTGGTGTTAAGTTACATACTAAATCGAGGTTTGTATAAATAATTAGCAACAATGTAAAAAATAACAGGAACTATAACGTAACATAACTAAAAATAATATAAAATGTATAATTTAATAAAATGACACCATTTCAAATAAATTTGTCACATTGTTCTTTTATTTTGTGTGACGGTATGACAAAATTGAATGCATGCATGTATGTATGCATGTAACGTTTTAATGAATTAAGTGGGTGTTAATCTGAGTATGTGTGTGTTAATTTTTTATTTTGTATGTTTGGTTGTGTTGTGTGTTTCTGTGTGTATATATATATTTTATATTATATAAATATTTTTATGGTGTATGTTTATAACATCTCACTGTAATAACTGTAAAAAATTACTTTGATCCAATACGTAGTATCTTGTTTAAAGTATCTAATTTTTAAAATTTAATAAATAGGTATATATAGAGCTCAAGTTGTTTATGTCCGTCTTTTTGTTCATTGTACAAGAATTTTGATAAATATAACACATTTCTAAAAATAGTCTTTTGAATTCTGATTTTTGAATTTGAATAATTTTTGGGTTTTGAAAGTCCATTATGTGATTATTTTCTAAAATATGTTTAGTTAAAGCGAAATATATTTACCTTAAATAAATTACATTCCAAATTAAAAGACCAAACACCTAAACTACAACAAAGAAACTTAATTTACCAAATTAACTGTACTAATTGTAAGCAAATCTATATTGGTCAAACTTCACAAAACTTAAATACAACATAAAAGTGATGTTAAACATAAACCTAATGCATGCGCTTTAACTAAACATATTTTAGAAAATAATCACATAATGGACTTTCAAAACCCAAAATTATTCAAATTCAAAATCAGAATTCAAAAGACTATTTTTAGAAATGTGTTATATTTATCAAAATTCTTGTACAATGAACAAAAGACGGACATAAACAACTTGAGCTCTATATATACCTATTTATTAAATTTTAAAAATTAGATACTTTAAACAAGATACTACGTATTGGATCAAAGTAATTTTTTACAGTTATTACAGTGAGATGTTATAAACATACACCATAAAAATATTTATATAATATAAAATATATATATACACACAGAAACACACAACACAACCAAACATACAAAATAAAAAATTAACACACACATACTCAGATTAACACCCACTTAATTCATTAAAACGTTACATGCATACATACATGCATGCATTCAATTTTGTCATACCGTCACACAAAATAAAAGAACAATGTGACAAATTTATTTGAAATGGTGTCATTTTATTAAATTATACATTTTATATTATTTTTAGTTATGTTACGTTATAGTTCCTGTTATTTTTTACATTGTTGCTAATTATTTATACAAACCTCGATTTAGTATGTAACTTTAACACCAAATTGTACCAGTTTTTTAAAATTTATCATTTGTAGTGCCTGTGATCAAGAATTAAAATAATTCGAAAATTTAGGCAATAAAAAAGAGTATTACTGAACTTGCCAGCTGACCTGAAACCCACAACCAATAATTTATTTATATATATATATATATATATATATACTTACATAATGTTTCCAACCCCAAATATATACTTGAAGAAAATTAACCATAATATGTACAGTACCTCTACCTGACTTATTAAAAGAATTAACGTAACCCCAACTGATATGAACCAAGTGTTAACCTACTGTATATAGCTTATAATTAGTAAACAAGTTGTTGACATTAGCATTAATTTAAAAACAGTAAAATTGCTCTAACGCAAGCTTTGACTTATACTAATGGTGCCCTGAAGTCACTCACGTAATAACTTATGCATTTTTAGCACGCAGTGTGTAACTTAACCACGAATAAGAAAAACTAGTGCACTTACGTGGTTATCAACCAACAAATGAAGTGCTTATATTTTACAGAAGAATCAAGAAAAAAACAGAATAAATGTACCTTAAGAGGGATAGTTGTCAGCATCTGGTACCATTGCAGTGGATCTGAAAGTGCATTCTGCACTTGCTGGCTGACTGGATACTCTAGGAAAATAGATTTAACTGTAGCACTAAGTAAAACAATGAATATTAATTTGCTCCGCAACGTTACAGCGTTTCTTTACGGTAAAAGGACGTTGTAGAGAATATATATATATATATATATATATATATATATATATATGCTTCTAAGGCTCAGTTTGTATTTATAGGGACAGAAAACAATGTATTTCCGTCTCAAAACACAATTCCTAACGAAAGAATGTTAAATATTCTGCGAACAGCACCAGCTAGATATTTTTCAGACAGTAGCTGCAAAATATTTCTAGAACACGACTTGCAAGCAATAGCCAATTAAGAAAAGCAAAAGGCCCTAATATACTATAATGACTTCCATAAATTTGTCCGCATGAGAATATAGCGTCGGTTTAAATGGGCAGGTTATGGAGTAAAGTGTATACCAGGTTTCCTACCTGTTATAGAAACGATAGCGATTTATTATTTTGAACTTCATTTCCGAGAATGAAATAATGAGTGGACGATTTTATTGCTCGTAAACTTGAATCAGTAGATAACAAACCTATTAAAAGTATTTTAGCGATGCAGGTGGTTAAAGTGCATTTTATAATACCAGAAATTTTAATCATTTAAAGAAACTATTAAGGGCAGTTTAACAATATGCAGGTGTTTGCTTATTTCTTGAATTTAAAACGTATCTTTTTTACCTTCGCAAAGCAAAGCAAACTATAGAATAGACTCCACGTATTTATCGCCGCACTAAACACTTAAGGAAATTTTATCGGAGCTGCTTCTTAACAAGAAGTTAAGAAAAGGTAGTTGGAAATTAAAATTTATGTACAGCATGCACAAATCAATCGATTTCGGAAATTTAACGTAACAAATTTTAGTTTTCCTTTGTATGATTTGTATCCTGTACAATATTCTTTAGCTAGATAAGTGTATTCGCATGTAAAATAAAAACATATTGCGTTGACACATACTATTTAAGAACAAAACCCAACTTTAAATTTTTTGAAAATCAAGCATTTATTGATTTAAATCCGCGTATAAATAATTATTCTCTAGAAAAATATATTTAACAAGTTTTATTGCATTTATAAAGACCGTAAAAGGAGTTTAAGCTTATATCTGCCCTAAGAACACTAAATAATTTGATATCAAGCTATCTTCTTTTAGATATATCATTTAAAACAAGTTCTATGCGGAGAAAATACAAACACCGTACTTTTCTAAAATGCATGTTCCATATTTTTAAAATTATCACTTAATACACGTAACACACCACATTTATTAAAAGTCAAATAGTCCAGAATCTTCGATTTAATTTTATTTACGTTTATTAATATAAAACAAAAAACACAGTTTTCAAGAATGTTCTAAAAATTATAAATCATAAGTAAAGAAGAGCCAATTATTCTCTGTCAATAAATATACGTTGATTCAAGGAACGCGATAATATCATGAACACTATAAAACCATATAAGATAACTAGAGTTAATGGCTATACAGAAACGTACGAGATAAGTAACAATCGCTTAGTTTATTCACTAATAAAGGACGGGAGATTTTTATAGTCGCTATAAATTTCAAAACTAGCAACTCATTAAAGGCATACAAACGCAAAATTGTTGGTAATTGTTGCATCATACGGATGTGTCATATTTTTAGCATGTAATCGAACGATGACGTATTAAGTTATTTTATTATATATAGACGGAAGTAATTAAGTGGATGCATTAATTCTTTCAGTATTCAAAGATTAGCGTTGAAGTTCTGAACATAAGTACTTTAACATTCGATAGTTACTGAATGGAGTGCAAAGAAGAGTAATTTATTGCTCTAATATAAATAATAAATTAGCTTGGTGCAAGGTCAGTGCGCTAATAAATGTATTTTGTGTACTGATATTTCTACATATGAAGATTGATTAAAAATGGAAAACTAAAATTGAACCTGGAATTTCTCGGTGCAGTTAATTATAATCGAAACGATTTTTAAATAGCGATCAAGATAAAAAATACCAGCAAGAAATCGATGCTCCAAAGCGTAAGTATAACTTTTTTGGGACCTTAAAAGACATTTGTGATTATTAAGTAGATTAAGTTAGGATAAGTTTTTGTTTTGTGTACTAAAAGTATTTATAAATGAATAGTTTGATTTTAGCAATTGTGAAGTCAGAGCTCGAGGCGTTTTGACCCTTACAAAAATTTCTGCTCAACGTCGTTAATCAACTACATTAATACGGGGTAGTACAATAATATTTAAATTATCCAGAAAATTTTTAAAGAAGATTTTGTGTTATATATAAAATATTTTGGGATTCTTTAATAATTAACAAGGATTATGTGTAGATTGTATTAATACGTAAGCAGTGATTACATAATTTTTCTTTCTAATCTTAAGCTGTAAATTGCATTTACAAGCATTATTTATATCTATGTGTGTAAGTAGATTACTTATATAATGTATATAAAAAAAAGACGTTTTTGAAGGTATAAAGGATTGTTCATAAATGTTTCTTGATGTTTTTTGATTTCTGTACAAAATTAATTAGTTTTTCTCGGACATGTTTGCGTGCCGTGTGTGAATTTCTGAGTTTTAAATGGGGCGAGTGAAAAATTCGTAAAAACCGACGCGCAAGCGACGGACTGGGAACATGGCATGAGAAATTCTTTAGAATTACCCGTTTTGGGGAACAGACCGACAGACAGGCTTTTTGCTATATATACCGAGGTGAATATAAACAAGGCTCTCTTAGACTTTTGACTATTCGATGCGTTAAAAGCTCTTACATCCGCGACTTGATTGAAGATGTTAAACAGTGCATTTTAGTTTGATAAAATAATTTAAAATTTTGCTCGTATATTTTAGTGATTCAAAATAGTTTGTTATTTACGTGCTAACATGAATGTACAAGCCAAACGCTTGTGCTTTGACCTTACACGCAAACGCAAACAAACATAAAATAGATTTTGTTAATCCTATAATATTACAAATTGAAAATAAAAAATCCAAAAGAGAATTCCTAGAAATGTGTTACATATTTAAAAACCTAAACACTATTAATAAAAAAACTGACATTAACACACTAAGCTCTATATACACCTATCTACTTCATTTTAAATCCAAAAACAAATTCAACATAACTGATCAAATCACTTAATAAAACACAACATAAACATACATACATGCACAAACAAACACACGCATTCATTCACACATTCAAACATCCACATGCACCCACACACACATACACAGACATACATACATTCACACAAACAACATAAACACACTAAAATACATACGTAAACAAATAGACATACATCAACATACATATATAAACATACATACATACTAAAAATATCTAAATTTCAGTCAGACCATAAAAGAAATTAATTACAATCTAGAAAGTTATCTCGAACAGTGTCAAAATTATAAAGGAATTGTCATTATAACATTCAAATGTAATTAACAAACCACATTACTGTTTTCTTTTTAAAAGCTTTTACCACACTTTCAACTTATATTCAAAATTTATCTATATCAACGATTTCATTGTAAAACCTCACATTAGTAAGTAAGTTTTAACTATTTTATGCCCATACTAACGTTTCTTAATTTTTAGTATCTTTGATAATGGTTTAAAAATAAACCGAAAGCTTAGTTTATAATAAAGAGTATATTTTATTAACCAGCAGACCAAAAAGCCTGTTACTATATATATTATATTATATATATATATATATATATATATATATATATATAAAAATATATAAGAATGAAATTCAATGGCGAGTGACTCAATATTAGCCACAAGGGCATCCTGTCGACGCGTTTCGCCCTTATTGGGGCTCATCAGGATAGGAATAGCAAAGATGTAATATTTAACACAAACACATTATGGGAAGTACAGCATCACCTAGCCCACAATTTGTGCCTTCGTGCTGTTTTACCTGACTTTGCAGGTTTTATCAACAGTCGACACGGTGGAGATCCGGCTTAACTGCCTTTTTTCATAGCCAAAGATTATAATTATAAAGAATAAGTAAATTTAATGAGTCCTAAAATAATGTCAAAAATGAAATTCAATGGCGAGTGACTCAATATTAGCCACAAGGGCATCCTGTCGACGCGTTTCGCCCATATTGGGGCTCATCAGGACAGGAATAGCAAAGATGTAATATTAAACAGCACGAAGGCACAAATTGTGGGCTAGGTGATGCTGTACTTCACATAATGTGTTTGTGTTAAATATTACATCTTTACTATTCCTAACCTGATGAGCCCCAATAAGGGCGAAACGCGTCGACAGGATGCCCTTGTGGCTAATATTGAGTCACTCGCCATTGAATTTCATTCTTTGATATTATTTTAGGACTCATTAAATTTACTTATTATTTATAAACATATATATATATATATATATATATATATATATATATATTGCTGTGATATTCTCCTGTGAATGCGGGAACTGGGTCCTTTCAACAAAAAAATTCTAGTCCCACCGATTGGGCGTCATAAACTGCTGTGATCCTGTTTTCGCCTCGGCTGCTCACCTAATTTTATAAACCTCCTCATTCATAAAATTAAACAACACATTCCTACCACAAACATCAACGTTAACTCTATTGACATCAATATTCAGAATACATTAAATTTTCAAATTAAATTTCAGCATAAAATTCAGTTTTAAAAAGAATTTCAAGATTAATTTTATTATCACTTTAACGTGCATCCAGAATTAAAGTCCTTGTTGGATGCCTACTAATTAATATAACAATATAAGCAGACCGGAGTCTGAGTATAAAGGAGCATCTACCACCCTTTACGTTAATTAACCAGGTTCGTCTAATTGAGCTCAAAGACATACCCATATTTTCATCAAAATTCAGAACATCAATACTAAATACCCTTTCTACTTAAACAAGCAAATTTCATCTTAAAATTAAAATTTTATGGTTAGTACAATTTCACTAATGTCCATTTTGAGTAAATCAGTTATAAAGTTATTCAACACACACCAAAATGTCAAACAAAATAGTATAATTTACCTGAAGGTTACTGTCCTCGCAGCTTTAATGTACATCGTCCCTTTAGTTAATCACACCATTCCAACAGGATTATATTTACGGCTTCTAATTCTCAACGCTTTTAAAATTTTCTCCATCACCATTTATTTAAAGTTGTTTCTGGGCTTTTCCGGAACTCATCTGTGTATATCTGACCCTTGTTTCGTGGATCCAGACACGTATTTGAACCATTTAATTATTAACACTCCCGAAAATAGCAAAGAAATTCATGCGTCTTTCACCAATATACGCCAAAACTGCCTACTTTTGTGTATACATTTGTCGTTGTAAATTTTGCTAATTGGTACAGTGATACTAAATTTTATTACCTTGTATCTAAGTGCACTGAAGTACATTCATGTTAGCACGTAAATAACAAGCTATTTTGAATCACTAAAATATACGAGCAAAATTTTAAATTATTTTATCAAACTAAAATGCACTGTTTAACATCTTCAATCAAGTCGCGGATGTAAGAGCTTTTAACGCATCGAATAGTCAAAAGTCTAAGAGAGCCTTGTTTATATTCACCTCGGTATATATAGCAAAAGCCTGTCTGTCGGTCTGTTCCCCAAAACGGGTAATTCTAAAGAATTTCTCATGCCATGTTCCCAGTCCGTCGCTTGCGCGTCGGTTTTACAATTTTCACTCGCCCCATTTAAAACTCAGAAATTCACACGGCACGCAAACATGTCCGAGAAAAACTAATTAATTTTGTACAGAAATTGTTGTTTCTACCTCTGATATTTGCATCCTATTTTCAACCAATTGTGACCCTCGTGACGTTGCTTAAATCACGCCTTTACTATATGTGTCTTTGCTTGACGCATTTCTCTTTCCTTTTCTAACCTGTTCGTATTGGTGCAAATTGATATTCTTTATTATCGATTATATTTTAGTCCATGTGGACTATCTGGGTTAAATAACCCCGTATCGCACATTCTCGTGAATATTAAGCCCCGGTTTCTCCAAGATTTTTTGAAACCATTTGTTATCTACACAATTTTCGCCGTACGTGATATTTAAACTACGCAGGTGTTCAAAATTATATTATTTCTCAGAGCTTTTTAAATAAACCCTGTTTTGTATTTCGTGCTAAAGCATCTGACCGTTTCCAATATCCTTAGAATCGACATGTTTATCTAAACAAATTAAACTGAAATTGCCTTTTAAAATACGCAGGTGTGTTCAAACATCCTACTTCTAACTAACACTTCTAGGATTTGCTTTTTATTGGGTTTTTACTAGTTTCTATAGATATTATCTGTTATTAACGATTCAATTAACTTCAATTAAAATTGACTTCTATCCTTTCATTTTTAGCGAATACAAGTTAAATATTAATTATTATGTGTACACTTTGTTTTACTACCGGTTACTTAAAATAGGGTTAATTAATATAAATTTTGCACGTAATTTCCATTTGTTTAGAATAATTACATTACACGCAGAGCTTTTTAATACTGCTTCTTTTGATATAAAGCGTCTTGTACATGATTTAAATCTCTTATGTTTAATGAAACTAATAAATTTTTATGCTTCACGGTTTTAATAACGCGTATTATCTAATAATATTCATTATACACGGTGATTAAAATTATTTGATGTGATTATTTAATTTTCTACTCTGGTCTAAATATGAGTAATATATATATATATATATATATATATATATATATAAATATTACTCAAATTTATGTCAGCGTAGAAAAATTAATAAACGACATCAAATAATTTTAATCACCGTGTATAAGAAAGCTTTGGGTAATAATACGCTTCACGTAAAGGCATATTGGATAAATTCGTCATTTACTTCTAAACATAGGGTTTATATTGTTTAGATAATGTTAAACACCGTGTATATTAAAGCAGTGGAAAATAGAACGTTTAATTAAAGGCCTACTGTGTAGATTTAAATCATTCAATTAGAGTGTAGGGTTTGTATATAATCATAATCAACGTTTAGAAGGAAGTAATGAAGAATGTCATTAGATAATACGCGTTATTAAAACTCTGGAGCATAAAAATTTATTCGTTTTATTAAAAATAAGGGGTTGAGATTATTCACTGGACGCTTTCTATAAAAAGAAGCAGAGTTGAAAATGTTCAATTTGTATTTAATTTAATCGTTCCAAGTACTCAAACTATCGAGAAATTATAAAAGACATGGGAAAGTCATGTAAGAGCCTTCGGCGTATTAGAACTCAGAACACCTGCAGAAATAACGATGTATATGATAGTTGATAAGCTTTAAGCTATATGAGTGCAAGTAAGAAAGCGAGTTTGTGGTATAAAGACAAGCGAGATGGAATGCATTAGCAGTTAAATGAGGGGAAAAATGTGAAACAACCGCACAGGTTTTAGATAGAACGAACAGACTAGATTGGCGTTTAAGGTTGAAATAAGATGCAAACATGAGAGGGGAAGCATATCAGTTGGTGTGTAAAATTAATTAGTTGTTCTCGGACGTGTTGCAAGGCGTGTGGAAAATTCTTAGATTTTCAAATCGGACGAGTGCAAATTTCAGTAGAATCAGTGTGCCGAGACATCGGAAGGGAAAATAGAATGCGAATTTCTGAAAACCGTCCGTCGCGGGACAAATTCGACTTGCAAGCGAGCCATTATATAAACCCGTGCTAATAGGAGTTTCGCTCTCTTATATTTTTGATTTTATTTGATACTTTAAACAGTTTTGCTTTTTATTTTTTGATTATTCGATACTTTAAGTAGAATACGTGGTCATTACGTGCTACAATAAAAGTTATTAGTACACTTAGAGAAGATAAATGAAGGTAACAAAGTCTAGTTAGATTTGCGGGTATTACTGTACCAATTATCCAAATTAATAACGATAAATAAATAAATAGAAGTAGGCAGTTTTTGGTATAGCGTGAAGGAGTTATGAATTTCATCGCTATTTGTCAGGAGTGTTATTAATCAAATGTTATTCGTAAACGTGATTGGATCCACAAAACAAGATTTCGATATATCTAGATGAGTTCCTGAGAAACCCTGAAACCGTTTAGACGAATGGTGGTGTAGAGAAATTTTAAAGGCGGCCAGAAATCCGAAGACGTAAACATAAACCAGCTGGAATGGTGGGATTAGCAAGTTCGATGTACATTGAAGCCACGAGTGCATTAACCTTCAGGTAAATTATGCATTTTGTTCGATCTTAGATGTTTTGGTGTGTGTTGAATATTTTTATAATTCGTTTGATAAAAAATGGACAGTAGTAAATTTGCATAAACAACAAATTTTTAATTTTAAGGTAAAATTTTCTTGTATAAGTAGAAAGGAGTTTTATCAGGTTTATGTTTTTGATTATGATGAAAATTTGGGTCTGTCTTTGAGCTCAATTAGACTAACCTGTTAAATTAACGTAAAGGGGTGGGAGATGCTCCCTTTTATTCAGACTCAGGTCTGCAAATATTGTTAACTTAATTAGTATGCATCCTACAAGGACTTTAATTCCGGATGCAAATTAAAATGATGACAAATATGAACTTGAAATTTTATGATGCTGAAATTTATGCTGAAATTTAATTTTGAAATTTTAATGTATTGTGAATATTGGTGTAAATAGAGTTAACGTTGATGTTTGTGGTAGGAATCTGTTTTTTTTATGAATGAGGATGAAAGTTTTATCTAGGTGAGCTGCCGAGGTGGAAAGAGTCAAGAAATCGATTATCAGAGGAGATTGTACCGGAAATACGAGTATCACAGCAAATCTTGACGCCCAATTCGTAAGGCTCGATTCTTAATACGAGGAAACACAGCAAATTTTGGCGACCCGAACGTGAGGACTCGAATTACAGATAGTGTGTAACTGTTTCAGGAAACTGACGACCCTGAAATTAAGAGCTGAGTGTGAATATTTTTTTGTAGGAGTGTGAAAGAAGTGTGTAGGCGTGTGTGGGGGTGAAAAGTGTGACGTATGCAGAGAAAAGAGTGGCCTCGAAGTCAAGGGGTGGAAATAGGAAGCAGTGATAGTGCTTTATTTAAGACGACAGAAGCAGAAATGGAGGAAGAAGCAGGAAGTAGTAGGGATCAGTCTAAGACGGAATCAGGAGAAACAGGAAATGAGTTAATGATGAGAATGTTAGAGGAAATGCGATTAGCTAGGGAAGAATCGAATAGAGCGAGGGAGGATTCTAATAGAAAATTAGAACAGCTAAGCGATGAATCTAATAGAGATAGGGAAGAATCGAAGAGAGCGAGGGAGGAGTCCAACCGAAAATTAAGAGCAGATAAGCGGGAAAATTGAGCAATCTACTAAAGAATTTACAGAGTTTAAAAATAGTCTTACCGTGAAAATGGGGGAAGTAGAAAGTATGGTTGATAGAAATGAGAAAAACATTACAGGTCTTCGACAGGAAATTGGACATTTAAGGTCCGAAGTACGCATTTTTTGTGAAGAATAGATAAATATAAAAATGACTGAAGTAACGGACTCATGTAGGGATCAGTTAGGCAGGGTAGAACGCGAAGTTAGTAGTATTAAATACAACATGTCAAGTTTAACGGGGGATGGTCCCAGATTTTATACAGGTGGCGTATCATTGGACCAACATATGAAATTTTATGGCGATACAGGGTAAATCCACAAATTTTTATTAATAGCGTAAGAAATCTAGTGGGAAATTTATTCGACGAACAGACTAAACTAAATACGATAAAGGCTTTATTGAAAGACAATGCGGAAGCATGGTATAATTTAGTAGGACAGGACATACACACATATCAGGACTTTGAAAACAAATTTTTACAGCATTACTGGAGTGATCACAAACAGGATCAGATTAGGGACGACTTGATTACAGGAAAATTTAAGGGAGAGTTTGCAGGTTCTAGGGAACAATATGCCATTCGCAAATACAGTGTGGCCAAACAACTTAATCCACCATTGACGGACAGACAAATAATCAAGTACTTATCACGACATTTTGAACTGGAAATCAGACAACACGTGGCCTTACAAAACATCACAGAACGGGAGACATTTTTAGAATATTTACAGAGATATGACGATGTGTGTGTAGGACGGACAAGCGAGATACGTGAACGAAACATTAACACGGTTAGGTTTGACAACAGGACACAGAATTTTCCGAGACGGCCTGACTACAGTAGGAATTTTCGACCGAATTGGGAACGACGAGGACAGGAATACAGAAGCAATAGTGCGACTAGGGGACCGACGCCAAGACCTAGTTACACGAGACAGAACAGTTTACCGGAAGTAAACAGGACTGTGACGAGCACGCCGAATAGAGACAGGGACACGGATATTAATACGAGGAGGACGTACGCACAGGTTGTAGAAGGACAACCAGGACCAAGCACGGAAAACAGGACGAGACAGGATTTTAAGAACGCGACAGACCAGTAGATTTCTGTGTAAATGTGTATGAACATCCACGTGAATTTTTCAAAATTGAGGAGGAAATAGAGCCAGAAACTGTAGAAAAATTATGTTTGCCAATTATTAATATAGGGATTTTTGAGAATAACGTAGAAGTATTACTTGATACAGGGGCAGAGGCGAGTTTAATATCGGAGGAATTCGTCAGCAAAATTAGGGATAAGGTTTGTGATAGAATTATGCCTATAAAGCGTAGCCATTTAGTAGCTCCAAATAAAAAGAAGTTTGCTGTAGTAAATAGTGTTGTGGTGCTTAGGATAAATATAGCAGGTTTAAGCTGTGAACATGAGTTTGTAATTGTACCTGGACTGAAGTTTCAGAGCATTTTAGGTGTTGACTGTATGATGCAGTTAGGGGTTTTGATAGATATGGAAAGGAAGGTAGTAAGGATTAAGGATAGGGTAGTGCCATGGAAGGGCAGTTATGAAGTCACAGAGGAGGACAGGGGGTTGAGTATTAATGTAGTAGAGGTAGAGGATGATGGAGTTAAACAGATCAACACAATAAGATGTCCAGAGGATAGGATAGTAGAGGTTCAAGCTTTATTACAAAAACATGCAGAATTAGTGGGGGTAGAAGCAAGCACGGCGTTAGGCTATGAGCACGTGTTAGAAGTGGATAATTCAGAACCGTTCAACGCAAAGGTTTATCCTATTCCAGCACCATATCGGGAGCAGGTGAAGGCAGAATTAAATAAAATGTTGGAAGCTGGCATAATAGAGGTCTCAAACACTCATTTCATAAATCCATTGGTGGTGGTTAAGAAAAAGGATGATAGTATTCGTTTATGTTTAGATGCACGAAAAATTAATCAACGGACCAAACCGCAATTCCATTGTCCACCATCCATGGACACACTTTTGACGAGGTTAAGTGGCAAGTTTGTGTTTAGTAAATTAGATTTAAAGAATTCATTCTGGCTGATTCCATTACACAAGGATTCTAGAAGGTACACAGGATTTTCCGTAGAGGGAAAAATCTATAATTTTAAGGTAGTATCGTTTGGTTTGTCCGCAGAAAAGGAAACAATAATAAATGAAAAACAGACAAGTGTAGGGACTAAAGAAGAAGCAATATTTAAGAGTCAGGATAATAGGGATGATAAGTTTATTGTATGTGAGATAATAGGGATGATAAGTATAGATATAAAAGGAGGAGAAATAGGGATGAAGAGTATTAGAATGGTGAGAAGAAAGACTTGGAGGATCAAGAAAAGAGTCAGATTTAAATAAGAAATGAAGATTAAATGAAGAAAATATAGGGATAAAATAGGTGTATATAGAAGAGCAGAAGTAAGTGTTTATAGAAAATAAAGCTAGGTATAGGATAAATATGGGAGATAGTTAGAAATAGGTA
This sequence comes from Platerodrilus igneus, assembly GCA_036346225.1. Classification (NCBI taxonomy): domain Eukaryota; kingdom Metazoa; phylum Arthropoda; class Insecta; order Coleoptera; family Lycidae; genus Platerodrilus; species Platerodrilus igneus. Next base: position 4,074,646 of record JARFIW010001700.1, read on the forward strand.
TATAGGATGAGAAGGAAAATTAAATGTAGGAAGAAAATAAGATGGATTAAGTGTAGATATTTCTTATAAGATTAGTGGAGAGTTAGGAATAGAATAAGAATGGGATAGGTATATAGGATTAGGTAGGTGTAAGTGAGCATAGTAAAGATTGGTTAAAAGTTAGGAATAAGATAGGTATAAAGGATGTATATAGGATGAGATGGATAAGTAGGATGCAGTTAGGGATAATTTCAGTTTATAAAATTAGGTGAGAGTTAGGAATAGGATAGGGATATAGGATAGGTGTAAATATTTTTAGGATTGGATATAAGTTAGGTAAGTTAGAAAGATAAGTGTATAGGGAGATAGACAATTTTTTTAAAATTTTTTTTACAGTCTAGATGTTTCATATTTGAATTCAAATAAGTGGAATTATTTGTATTCAAATAGGGGGAAAATACTCAAATTTAGACCAGGGTAGAAAAATTAATAAACGACATCAAATAATTTTAATCACCGTGTATAAGAAAGCTTTGGGTAATAATACGCTTCATGTAAAGGCATATTGGGTAAATTCGTCATTTACTTCTAAACATACGGTTTATATTGTTTAGATAATGTTAAACACCGTGTATATTAAAGCGGTGGAAAATAGAACGCTTAATTAAAGGCCTACTGTGTAGATTTAAATCATTCAATTAGAGTGTAGGGTTTGTATATAATCTTAATCAACGTTTAGAAGGAAGTAATGTAGAATGTCATTAGATAATACGCGTTATTAAAACCCTGGAGCATAAAAATTTATTCGTTTCATTAAAAATAAGGGGTTGAGATTATTCACTGGACGCTTTCTATAAAAAGAAGCAGAGTTGAAAATGTTCAATTTGTATTTAATTTTATCGTTCCAAGTACTCAAATTATCGAGAAATTATAAAAGACATGGGAAAGTCATGTAAGAGCCTTTGGCGTATTAGAACTCAGAACACCTGCAGAAATAACGATGTATATGATAGTTGATAAGCTTTAAGCTATATGAGTGCAACTAAGAAAGCGAGTTTGTGGTATAAAGACAAGCGAGATGGAATGCATTAGCAGTTAAATGAGGGGAAAAATGTGAAACAACCGCACAGGTTTTAGATAGAACGAACAGACTAGATTGGCGTTTAAGGTTGAAATAAGATGCAAACATGAGAGGGGAAGCATATCAGTTGGTGTGTAAAATTAATTAGTTGTTCTCAGACGTGTTGCGAGGCGTGTGGAGAATTCTTAGATTTTCAAATCGGACGAGTGCAAATTTCAGTAGAATCAGTGTGCCGAGACATCGGAAGGGAAAATAGAATGCGAATTTCTGAAAATCGTCCGTCGCGGGAGAAATTCGACTTGCAAGCGAGCCATTATATAAACCCGTGCTAATAGGAGTTTCGCTCTCTTATATTTTTGATTTTATTTGATACTTTAAACAGTTTTGCTTTTTATTTTTTGATTATTCGATACTTTAAGTAGAATACGTGGTGATTACGTGCTACAATAAAAGTTATTAGTACACTTAGAGAAGATAAATGAAGGTAACAAAGTCTAGTTAGATTTGCGGGTATTACTGTACCAATTATCCAAATTAATAACGATAAATAAATAAATAGAAGTAGGCAGTTTTTGGTATAGCGTGAAGGAGTTATGAATTTCATTGCTATTTGTCGGGAGTGTTATTAATCAAATGTTATTCGTAAACGTGATTGGATCCACAAAACAAGATTTCGATATATCTAGATCAGTTCCTGAGAAACCCTGAAACCGTTTAGACGAATGGTGGTGTAGAAAAATTTTAAAGGCGGCCAGAAATCCGAAGACGTAAACATAAACCAGCTGGAATGGTGGGATTAGCAAGTCCGATTTACATTGAAGCCACGAGTGCATTAACCTTAAGGTAAATTATGCATTTTGTTCGATCTTAGATGTTTTGGTGTGTGTTGAATATTTTTATTATTCGTTTGATAAAAAATGGACAGTAGTAAATTTGCATAAACAACAAATTTTTAATTTTAAGGTAAAATTTTCTTGTATAAGTAGAAAGGAGTATTTATCAGGTTTATGTTTTTGATTATGATGAAAATTTGGGTCTGTCTTTGAGCTCAATTAGACTAACCTGTTAAATTAACGTAAAGGGGTGGGAGATGCTCCCTTTTATTCAGACTCAGGTCTGCAAATATTGTTAACTTAATTAGTATGCATCCTACAAGGACTCTAATTCCGGATGCAAATTAAAATGATGACAAATATGAACTTGAAATTTTATGATGCTGAAATTTATGCGGAAATTTAATTTTGAAATTTTAATGTATTGTGAATATTGGTGTAAATAGAGTTAACGTTGATGTTTGTGGTAGGAATGTGTTTTTTTTATGAATGAGGATGAAAGTTTTGTCTAGGTGAGCTGCCGAGGCGGAAAGAGTCAAGAAATCGATTATCAGAGGAGATTGTACCGGAAATACGAGTATCACAGCAAATCTTGACGCCCAATTCGTGAGGCTAAATTCTTATATCACAGCAAATCTTGACGCCCAATTCGTGAGGCTCGATTCTTAATACGAGGAAACACAGCATATATATATATATATATATATATATATATATATATATCTTATATACATATTACTGTAATTAAAGGTTATAGCAATATCATATTATAGCGTACGACAAAGATTTCATTTTATAAAATCTACAAAATGCGAAAAAGCTAGTTAGCCATTTATTTGCATTTGGGAACATATTTTTGAAATGTTCTGTATAAATGTGTATTATTTATCTTTAAGAAATTTTGTTCATATTTAATAATTGAAGGATCGTTATTTTCATACAATTACTTGTAATGCATAAGCATATTTATTTACATTTAATAAAAAAATTGCATTTGTAATCATTTTTAAAGAAAATTTTTATTTATTAACCGAGGGATTGCATTTTAAAATATTCTTAAAGGCTTTTCATTTAATTACTAATAAAAGATTGCATTTCTGTGTGGAAACGTCTTGATTTAATTCATATCAAGTATTGAGAAGCTTAAATAGTTAAATCGAAGTATATCGAATATTAAAAATTTTTACGATAGGGCAAAAATTACGGAAAGGTACAAGACATTATAAGCACATGTTCTATATCAAATATATTGATTGCTTTCCATAATATTCAGGAGGTTGTTGGAATCTATCAGAAGGATAATATCAGAGAGGGGTTGATCCATTTAAAACCAGTATTAGTTGAAACGACGACGCGAGCATGCTATTTTTCATAGTTTAGATATGTTACGTAATTAATTTCATACAAAGAATGGACAATATTTGGCAGCTAATGATTATTTAAAATATATTAAAAATGCAAGAACGATAATTTGATACAAATTAAAAACAATTGGAAGATTGAAGTTTAATATAAATTGCAATTTAAAAATGGAAGTATACTACTTAAATGATTTGGTATTGATTTATAAGATGTAGATGGATTAATTTTGTATGTAAGTTGTACTTCTTAAAACAATTTTCATAAAGGACTATTTTTAGATTGAGTTTAAATTTTCATAGTAGATTTGTGTGCAAGTTATTTAAATAATTTGTTTTGGAGTTAGCAAATTCACGCAAAGAATTTGTGGTTACATAAGGTATAATAAACATACTGAATTCAGCACGTTTAACACGGTTAAAGAAAAGTATATTACACTAGATAACTTTTTAAAAATAACTGGTGTTAGTAGTAATTCTAATAAAAATAGTTAGTTAAGAATTTATTGATAAATAATTTTCATATGTTTAAAATCTGTTTATTAGGGTAGTACTATAGAGAATAATAGAATACTGTGTTTATGAGAGAGATATTCTGGACTCATTTGTATTTGTTACACTGGTGGAATTTAATTTAATTTAATTCAGAGCTCTGAGAGGAGCACCACAGCAATATATTACATCCGTTTACTTCTGACAAGATAATGTTGCAATTATTTATTCTAAATTATTTTACAACAATGTTTACATGATTTTGGCCAATTGGTTGATAGCGTATCAATATACATATAGTTAAAAATAAAATTATTGATATACCTACTTTTCTTTGGCTAACTAAATGTCCATAGTGAAGTGGTGCTGCAATAGCATAGTAACGATCACAATTTAGACCACAAATTGTCCACAATACTAGTGGATGTAGCAGAGTGAATAAAAATCCATGTAATGCACATGGTACTCCAAATGATGACCAAGTTGTTTTAGATAAACCAGGCATGGAAAATGCCAAAAAGAGTATCCCCAGTAGTGCATTCAATATTCCAAGATGTAACAGAAGAAGATTGTTTGCAGCAAATGCCTGGAACAAAAAAATTTACGTTTTACTGATATTGGTTCAATATTTTAAAGGTAGTAAGTTACTAGCAATGTTACTTTTAAGTTTAGTGTATATATTAAAGTATTGTAATAAAACATGTGTTCTGATTGCAAATATGCGAGGGTATCGCGGTATTATTTCAGATCTGCCGGTATAAGTAGATTTAACAAGGTAAAACTATTCGTATACCGCTGTTCACCATTTTTACAAACTTTTTAAGGGACAATTTATACATCGTTCTAATGAATACATAGAATTGTATTATATTTCAACAATTGTATGATAATGTTGCACATGTAAATATTGCAACGCTTTGGCGTTACTTTTAACCAAAATCAAACGCAAAAAGGGAAAATTAATCTTAACTGGATAAACTAATACTGAAACATTCTGTATAATTTTAATTTCATGTATAATAGTGTTTAAAAGCATTGCATTTTAATGAAAATGATAATTCGATTCAAATCACAATCCTAAAAACCACAAAAATATGTTTTATCTCTGTTAAATACAAATTAGAAGGGATAGTAAGGTCGTAAAATATTTTAAATAACAAAAGTGTAAACAAAATATTTATAATTGTAAACTTTTATAACGGAGTCATCTTATTTCTGTACGAGTGCTGACAATTATGAAATAACAGTAAATCTACTAATATATCCCAAATATAAATAGCTTTTAGAAATGTTACTTATATAAATTTAATTCCATATTACATAGTTACAAATAAAAAGAAAACGACAGAGACACTTTAATTCTATATTATAATACAATGTAAAAACCACACTCTATATAAGGAGAATTCACGAGTATTAAGTTACGGGTGATTAAATCTTTTTTATACAATGTCACAATGTATTAAACTAGTATAAACTATTGACAGGCATGCATCTTTTATGTTAGGTACGTTAATGACATACTCCTTTGAAGCAAAGAAAGTGGAAATAATTATCGTTAGACAGCCGCCAGAACTAAATTAACTAAGAATGAACTGAAAATAAATTTTATCATTGTTGTTTGTTGCATGTATTTTGTTATAGGAATATATATCTCTAGTTCTCAAGCCTAAATACTAATCTAAGTAAATTTAAAATTTATATGCATACTTGTGTACAGAAATACTGCAATAATGTTACTTTAGAATAGAATTAAGCAAGGTGAGTTGAGGTCTGTGTTTTGTTCGTTGAAACATACAGATGACCTTTTGTAAGAAAAATCCATTTCACCAAGAGAATACCCCGTAATTATAATCCCCTGGGCAACTCGTCGTGCATTGGAAATCTTATTAGACTAGACGTAATTGCCGTTTATAAACTTGACGGATTGAAAACCTAACAAGGTAAGTAATAGTAATAACGTAGCTTGAAATTGCACCTAGATAAACATTATATCATTATTCAATTTTGTTTCATTTTCTGCCATTTATTGCTATAGGGACCCACTTGCTCGTCACCGTAGCTGGTCTTAAAATTGTTACGGGATTCATGCGCCTTTTGGGCAATTTTAAATTTAATAATTTAACGCTTCGAACACCCAAAACAATATTCAACAAAGTACAACCTTTTTATCGTGTTGCAACTCCTTGTACATATTTATTACTGCTCATACCCTCCTTATAACTCATACAAAAGCTACCGAAAGAGAACTCCAGACTTAGTGTACAGCCATTGTATGCGTTGGAGTGTTTCATTTTGGGAGCAGTGACGGAGCGAGATATAAATTTGTAGTGATCAGAACCAGTTTCGCGAAATTCTTGACGAAGCGGTGAAACGAGGATTGATTGTTTGATAGCAGGCTTTTTATGTAAAAAAATTTTTTAAAGAAGAAAACAATAAAAATTGTGTTTGTTTATACATGATGATTTAATTTCAGTGTACACCATTAAGATCTCGTTTGCTATAGAAAATAGTTGATAGATTTACATTCGACAAAGCTTTTGAAGTCTAGAAATTTGATCTATGTGCAATGGTACTGGAGTTATAACCAAAAATGTTCCCTTTTTGAATTCTTTTGGTCTGCTGTTTACAATAATTTGACGACTTTGGAAAGGTAAACTGACGACTTTGGAAAAGCATTGTTTGAAACTTGTGTATTCAATAGCAATATTTAAATGGATTTGCACAGATTGCCAAAGTTGATTCATGACCATAAACATGCAGCAATATTTCACACCATACATGCAGCCAAATAACAAATTCCATACTAAGATTTTTTTTCAAAATCGAATCACAGTCACACAGCGCATCGGAATTTTCGGTACAATTGTTTAAGCTTTCAATACATCAAATTGAAGTAGCTTTCAATGTCTCAAATCTGCTTCTCTGATAAAGGTTTAGTAGTGTTTTAATTTTAATTTGTCTTTGATTAATTCCCAGCGTTTGCTAGATCTTGAAAATAGCAAATAAATTTTCTGAAGAATGCCAAAAATGTTTTGCTGGCGTAGAATAAATAATTAGCGACATTTACTAGGAGCAGATTTCATCTGGGACACATACGAGTCGTAAAAAATGCTCTAGGATTAATATTTAATATGCGTAACCCCACTGTATTCTTGACTACGATTGTATATCTAAACCATTCCTTTCTGACTCTTGTAGAAATACGCTAGTTAGATATTTTCCCGTAGTCTCAGTAACGTCAACAATCCCATAAAGTGTTCTTATATTGTGCGGGTCTTAAACCAACGGACACTTGTTCAACGCGACTAGCGCCTATAGCACAACCGTCATCATCATTAGGTCTTCAGTCCTGGAACTGGTTAGACACGTATCCTCATTGTTTCTTATTCTGAACCAACCCTCACATTTCCCTGAAATTTGCACAGTCTGCTTCTATCACTATCTGCATGCGAAAGTCTGATCTCGGTTTACCTCTACCTCTTTTTTCCTATCTCTGCTTGTAATATATCCCGTACTATTCCCCAAAAATGCCTTAGAACGTATCCTGCCCTTCTATATTCTCCTTTTTTCTTTTTGTTTGTTCTCCACGGATATTTTTATTCCTCTACCATTTTATAACCTATTTGTTATTAACGTTGTCTGTCCATGTTACCATTTTCATTCATCTGAAGCACAACATTCCAGAAGGCTTCTATCTCTTTCTGTTTGCTTTTCCTACTGCCCCTATTTCATAGACGTACTGTGTTGTGCTCCAAACATATGCTTTGAACAATTTTCTTCTTGTTTCTATGTTTGTTGTCTTTTAACATAGCTGCTGTTCTTTCTTGTTTGGTGCAGTTCGGCCCCCTTCTATTGTTTCACAGTTATATATCATATTTCCCCGATATTCAGTGGCATGTGAAAGGGGTAAGCAGCATTTGGCTGCTAAGTTCTCCACCACTTGAACATTTGTAGAATTAATAGTTTTTCCAATATATCCTTTCGCACAATCAACATTAGTTGAAAATATTTCACAACCAACAACCGTTGTTGTATATAATAATCATCAGCTGTAAGTGCACTTTTTCTTTCGTCATTAGATTTTCCGTCTTGAAACTGGTTGGACGCGTACCTCAACTTATTTATGATCTGAGCTAGCCTGCACAGTTCCCTGAAATTCTCACAACAGCCTATATACAGCTTGATTCCCCCTTCTATTGATTTCTAGTTATATGCCCTATTTCACAGAGATTCAGTGGTATGTGAAAGGGGGCGTCGCCGTGGATCAATGTAGTAAGCGCAAGACTACGGATCCCAAGGTCTTGGGTTCAAATCCCGACACGGCCGACTGCTTGAAAAATGGCAGGCGAGCATTTTTCAGAAAAATTACGCCCTCGGTCGGAAGAGAGGTTAAATGCAGGTCCCGTGTGTGTGTTGTCATGCACGTTAAAAATCCCTACCTTGCCTGGAACGACGAGGGTTCGGCAAAATTCTAAATTTCCAGGCAACAAAAAACTCGCCTCCTGGCCAATGTAGTACTTTCGGGTGGAGCATTGGAAAATCACATGTAAGGTATGTAAAGGGGAGGGCGGCTATGTGGCGTAGTTGGTATGCGTGTGACTACTACGTCCAAGATCTAGAGTTTGAATCCCGACACGGTCCGCTTGAAGAATGTTAGGCGAGCATTTTTCACAAAAATACGCCCTCCTTCGGATGAGAGGTAAAATGGAAGTCCCGTGTGTATGATGTCACGCACGATAAAGATTCGTACCTTGCTTGGAACAGCAAGGGTTCGGCAAAATTCAGGATATTTTAGGTGAAAAACTTACTTCCTAGCCAATGCAGTACCTTCGGGTGGAGCATTAGAAAATCACGTGTAGGGTTATGTGCGGGGGGTTAAGCAGCCTGTAACTGCCAAGGATCCTTCCAACACTTAGACATTTGCCGTATTAACAGTTTTCCAGTAAATCCTTTCGCACTATTCACATTAGTTGAGAATATTGCAAGACCAATACCTGTAGTTGTTTATAATAATCATATTGTTTAAGTACAATTCTTTTTTTCGTCATTAATTTTTCCATCTTGGAACTGGTTGGATGCATACCTCCATTGATTTATATTCTGAGCTAGCCTACACATTTCCCTGAAATTCCCACATCCTACATCTTTGACTACCTGTGTGCAATAGTCTAACTTAGGCCTACCTCTACTTCTCTTTTTTCCTATTTATGCTTCTAATATATTCCACACTATTCCCTCATGTTTTAGGATGTGGTCTGTTATCCTATATCTCCTATTTTTTACTGTTTTCCACATATTAATTTTTTTTTCTGTACCATTTCTAGTACCTCTTTCTTCTTAACTTTGTCTGTCCATGATATCTTCATCATGCGTCAATAGCACCTCATTTCAAACGTTTCTACCTTTTACTTATCCGCTTTTCCTACTGTCCATGCTTCACAGTCATACAGTGCTGTGCCCCACACATATGTTTTAAGCAATCTTTTCCTTGTTTCTATGTTTGTTGTATATGAACACAGTAGTTACTTTGTCTTGTTAAATATAGCACGACCTTGTGCTAATCTTTGTTTTATATCTTTGTGCTTATTTCATCTTGTGTTATTTGGTTTCCTAGGTAGCAGAGATCCGTAACCTCTTGCAAGTTCTCGTTACGTATTTGTATTCTTGTTTTTGAATTATTTTCCCCTCTGTTGCATACTAAAACTTTCGTTTTATTTTTGTTAATTTTCATACCGTATCTCTCTGTTAGAACTGTTTTCATTTCATTAAGAGCAGCTTCTAACACTTCTTTGCTAGATGCTAATACCGCTATATCATCTGCAAATCTAAGCATATCAATCTTTTGTCCCTGCATATTAATTCCAAATGTCTTCTTGCATTTGAAAGTATTCATTGCCTCTTCAATGTACCAGTTAAAAATTAATGGGGTAAGACACATCTTTGTCCCACCTCTTTCCTAATATTTACTTCTCTACTTTATGCTCTAATTCTATAACCGCTGTTTGCTCTTTGTATAAGCTATGTATAGGTCTTTCAAAATCTCAGTAGCCTGCGCAGAAATCCCAAATATTACTGACAAAACTAAAGACCAAAATGAAAATATAGTATTGTGGAATGATAGTCGTGGTTTCAACAGCATTGACGTTACTGCAATATAATTTTAAAATCGATGTTACTATATTAATATTTATATTTATCTACAACTAATATATAACATACGTATTACACCTGTGGTTTTTGCAGTATAATGTTATATATTAATCACGCAAGAGAATAATGAAGAGCAGAGGGAATAATGGCTCTCTATTCCCACTTATAGACCAACTGGAAAATAATATTATACCAATACCTTTTGAAATTTAAAACAAACGTCAAATGCCAAATATCAAATACTATGTCTCAATACAATAACACAAACAACTAGCCGTGTTGGTTTTCGCTAATTTATTGTAGAATTTTGTTATACTGATACTTAGTTGTAGATAAAGTATAGTATACAACTCGCTATAATGAAGGCTACTATTCCCTCGGATGTATACTACACTCGCTCGTGTAGCAACTTTTATCCTCGGGAATAATAGCCTTCATTATAGCCTCGTTGTATAATATACTATTATTAGATTACTCTGTTGTAAATCATATTTATTGTTTTGATTAAATCTGTGTTTATTAATGTAACAAAAAGTCACGTGGTTCTATTATGAAAGTGGCTTATCTATATTAACCTTATCTAATTTATGGTCTTAACTTACCGCCGAGCCGATACTGCATTTTCTAGACACGTAATTTTGACATTTGCGATTCCCGCCTATTTATTTCTATTTTCTGTATTTTGTTTAATTTCCTCTTGTTAATAATATTTATAGAAATTTCTGTAAATGGTTACAAGATAAATTATTACAAAACCTTGTTAGTGATGGATAATGCATCATATCATAATACGACCGAGGAACCAAATCCAGCTACGGCTTGGAAAAAAAAAGACATGAGGTGTTGGCTACTGAAAAGAAACATACGTTTTCAGCTTAAAGATACAAAATCAGAACTACATGCAAATATTAACTAACATAAGTCTCCGTGCAAGCAATATTTTGTTGATAAAATTTTAGCCGAATATGGTCATACAGTGTTGCGAGTGCCCCCATATCATCCTGAACTCAACCCTATTGAAAAAATATGGGCAATGGTAAAAAATCCTGTTGCTGCAAATAACACAACTTTTAAATTAGAGGATGTATAGAAGTTGGCTGAAAATAAGTTCAATACCGTTGGTCATCAAGAATGGGTAAATGTTTGTTCTCGTGTAGAGAAATCAGAAAAAGAATACCTTAGTAGGGAATATATAATAATAGACATAGAAGAACTAATAATAAATGTTAACCACGATAGTAATTCTTTAGACTTGAGTTTGCCTGATGATGATAGTGAATGATGATGTTGGTTGCAAACCATTACAGTAACGTGCAATATGATTGCGTATGCTATAAGGCCTATTTCAATTTGTTTGTAGTGCATATTGTTATTCATTTAAATAAGCAACATTATTGTATTACATACTTAATAATATTAATAACTAATTTTTTACTTGTGTGTTAGATCTAAATAATATATTTAAGGTTTTATTAAATTTATTTGAAATCATTGGACGAGTTGTATGAAAATTTCAATCACGCTGTCTAAAGTAATTATTATGACTATAATGACTATAATGTAGATAACCCAAGGTGAAGTTGAAACAGTGTATACAATTACTATTTCGCCCAAACTATTTCAAGTTGAGTGTTTTTTAACTGAAACATTTGTATAAAAATAGCTTTTTGTACTACAGTTACTTTTAATATCCAAGCCTACAATCTACAATGTCTCCATAACTATGAGTTTCTTCTCCATTGTTAAAACCATGCTTGATGTTATTAATAGTTTTTTAAGATTCAAACAATAAACTATACCTATATTCCAAGTTTTATTTTTAATTGATTGTTCTAACTAAAATCTTTAAAGTTCCGTAGAAATTTATTCTTTGTTAAGTTATGCTCATACTGAATCCTTTGATGCAGATTCCACAATGGATTTTATCCACACTTATAAACTCTGTATGTATTTGAAAAATTCATACTTCAAATGTGGTTCTTAATGATATTTGAAGAATTTTAAGTTCATGTTCCAGTTTTTTTATCATGACAGTTTATTCCTCCTGTTCGACAGGAACAGTAACTTTGATCTTACAGCGAATATCCTATAATCGTTCCTTATTTATTCTTTATTTATTTAATTCACTTAGTACCGAAAGTAATATAAAACTCAAAAGAAAATACGCATTGCCTTTTATCATAGATTAGTAGTACGGTCAGGTATTTGTTTACACATTAATAATTTGACAATACATTAAGGGTTATTTTAGCGAATTGTGATGTTTTTAGATCTAACTGAAAATATCGTGTTGTATCGTTTTCTAAAGGTTTCTCACTTCCTCCATTGCGCATCCCGGGGTCGCTGAGATTTTGAAACAGCTCTACCATCCGTCTATTCCTAAAACTCATTCCAATAATCTTGAGTATTTCGAACTTTGTTTTCCATTTTAAATTGTCGAATGCTTTTTCCAGATTTACAAACCTTATATACACGCTTATCCATTATGACACTCAGAGCTAGAATAGCCTACCGTTTTACCCTGTTTTGCCTAAACCCAAATTGATCTTCTTTTAGTATTTCTTCAGCTCGTTTTCCATTCGTCTTTCTACAATTCTAGTTAATATTTTTGAAACGTATGTTGTCAAACTTATTTTTCGAAAATTGTCACATCTATCCGCGCCTCTGTTTTTGTCTATAGTTACTATGATATTACGCTTGAAATCTGTGGGTGTCTTGTCTGTCTCATAGCTAACAAGTTGGAAGAGACGTTGTGTTACTGCTTGTCCAGCGACTTTTAGAGTTTCTGCTTGCACCTTATTTGTACCCGGCGCCTTACCATTTTTCATACCCTTTAATGCTAATTCAAACTCATCTCTAAGTATAGGATATCTCAAGCCATTATTTTCAATGTCTGATTCCTGTTCTAATGCTGTTAGTTCCTCTCTTGCATATAAATTACCTATATATTCTTGCCATCTAATCACTTTCTCTACATTTTCAATAATGACGTATCCTCTCGCGGTCCTTATATTTTTGCTATATGGTTTTATATTCCTAAAATTTATTCTAATTAGTTTGTATGCTTCGTCAGCCTTCCTATTTCCATCTTAGTTTGTACTTTTTGCACTTTTCATCAATCCCTTGTTCTTTAGCTTTCCTGCATTTTATGGCTTGTATCGCTGTTTTCCTGTTTCGTCTGATCTATTTTTAGGGTTCCGTACCTTATAAGGTATAACGGAATCTTTATGAGATCACTCTCGTGTCCGTCCGTCCGTCTGTCACAGAGGTTTTTCTCGAAAACTATGTAACGTAGGAATTTGAAATTTGGCACAATGCTAGGTCTTTATGGCGCGCACATATATCGACAGTCAGAAAATAGAAAAAATATTTTTAGATTAAAATGGCGGGGGTTAATTCGGTCAAAAGAAAAAAAGTTTTAATAAATATATCGTGTGAGGTATCATTTGAAAGAGGATTCTAAAAATCTTCTCAAAATATTTTTTTTTATAATTTTCGGTCCAGTAGTCTTCATGATATAGCTCAAAATGTGCCAAAAATGACCGTCCCACCATGCTCTCCAACATTTCCAAAACTAAAAATTTTGATTTAATCGAGATAGTAGCTATTGAGTCATAGATTATCGGAAAACAGCAGGTTTTTTTGTCAGTATAATTGTTGATGGAAAAATTTTTTTAAACACAGTAATAGACAACGTATTTACTAATAATGTACCAGCACAATGTGGGACAATATATTCATTTTTCAGTTATCACAATCAAATTTGGATAATATTTAAATATACATAAAAAATAAAAACAGCTTAATTTGGTTTATTGATTGCTCACTTTAGTATTGGTACGGAACCCTAATAGTGCTAGCTCGACTCGCTCTTGGCTAAGTTTTTGTATTTTCGTCTTTCTTCTATTAAATTTAGGATATCCATCGTTATCCATTGTTTCTTATTTTCTTTTTGTGTATATCCCAGAATATCTCTGGCCGCCATGTCTAAGCTGGATTTAATGTTATTCTATTCTGTTTCTACTTCCTTAGTATAAGACACTTTCCCGATATCTTTCAGTAGTTCACTTGACTTTTTTTCAAATCTTTTGTGGATATTTTATATCTTTCAGCTTATCAAAGTCAAAGTGCCTTTTCCGTTTCTTTGTTTCAAATTCTTAAATTTAAGAGCGGCGTTCATAATTACGATGTTGTGGTCAGTGTTTATATCCGCTTCTGGATAGCTTCTATAGTCTTTTACTTGATTCCTAAACCGTTGTCTAACAATAATGTAATCTATTTGAATTCTTCTTATATATCCTGGCATCTTTCCCGTGTATCGTCTTCTAGCACGATGTTGAAATATTGTGTTTGTGATGGTTAAATTGTTCGTGTCGCAAAATTCTACCAGCCCATTTCCCCTGTCATTTCTTGTGCCTAAATCAAATAAACCTAATACCGCTCCTTCCCTACCCTCACCTACCACGGCATTAAAATCCTCTGTAATTTTTTAATCTTCATGTCCTTTTACTTATCTTAGTATGTCTTCGATATCTTTGTAGATCGCCTCTACCTCTTCCACACTGTAGCTTAAGGTGGGCATGTAAACTTGTATTATTACTTTATTTACCGGTTTAGATTCAAATCTAACCACGAGTATTCTTTCGTTTTCTTGTAAGTAGTTTTTTACACGTTGTCCTATCTTTTTTCGCATAACTATAGCCACACCCGAATTTTCTTCCTATGATCTTGTATGAATTACCCTAAAGTCTTCAAAAATCCCCCCCTCTGGCCAGTGAACTTCACTGATCCCTGGTATGTCTAACGCTAACCTATCCATTACAATTTTCAAGTTCTCTAGCTTACCTACTTGCTTCATACTTCTAACGTTCCACGCTGCGACTCGGAAAATGTTCCCCGCCCTTCCTTTAAACTTTCCTATCACATCCTACGAAGTAGTTTCCTCCCGGAGATGCAAATGGGGGACTATTTTAACTCCGCAATTTTTTACCCCAGAGGATGCCATCATCTTAAGTAACAATTTAAGTACGCTGTGTACTTGCAAGGTAATATTGTGGTGTCCCGTTGCCTCCACATCGTAGTAGGGTGTCTTAGAATGCCATACCGATCCCTATGGTTTCTGCCATTCTAAGTACCGAAAAAGCTGCTGTCTTCTTTTGGAGACCTGTCTTAGTGTAGTTCCTCACTAAATACCCCATTAATTTGGTTGGACCTATAGTTTGGCTTGTTAGATCACTGGAATGCAAAGCCGTTCCACCCGTTCTAGTAATCTAGAACTTCTTCATGGTGCACGTCCATTCAGAACGACTAAGTGGTTGCTGTATTTAAAATATTGGAAACCGTATGTTGACCAAAGATAAAATAGCAATTTAGGGGGCATCAAAAGCCTCACCAAACAAGTTCCAGTTGTTCGAAATTAATAATTCTAATTCTGAACAGTTTCAGGAAGAAAAGTAAATACCAGGATAACTATCAAACGCGGAGACTGGGGAGGGGGAATTCGCCTACATTTCAAAAAGAAACAAAAACACATCTCCCACGATTATCTATTAACACATAGAAATAAATAAAGGGTTCTGTACAAACAAGCAAAAAGAAAATAAATTAAGTGTTATTATTTCACAGAAAACAATTATATTGTAAGGACAATTTAGTACCTTAGATACGAAGTGCGCATGTCGTATTTACACAAAATAAAATTAATCAGTAATAAATCAATATGTGGCAGCTTCTGTCAAACGTTTTTAAAATTTCACCTAATACTTTTTGTAAAATAAACTAGTCAGCAAAGCGTATGCGTTCTTTTGACAAACATGTTTAAAAATAGTACATCGCACATATAGAGCGATAATATCAAACCGCAGCAACAAACAATGGTCCTACAGTGTCACGTAACTACACCAAACGTTGATACGGAATATTCCATTGACACACACAAAAGAAAACGAGTTGCATACCTGTAGGTATCCTGATACTTAGCTCGCAAGTCGTTGGGGGTGAGTCAACACAGCAACGCGATGGTCATCAAGATACATTTACCCTGCTACCATAACTGCAACAGCGGTCTACGGACAAAAGCAGTTGGTCTACAGACAAAAGCAGTTGGTCTACATAAAGAAAGAACCCATTTGGCCTCCAGCTAAAAAAAGCTAAATAAAGAATCTAATTAGAATGGGTACGCGCGGGGAGACTCACCAATACACGCAAGACACCTCCTAGTTGTCAAACAGAAAAAACAAACGTGAATTTTTTTTGAAAGACGGTGACGAATACTGTAAAAAATATTTCGACGTACAAGCTGTTGAATCAAATTCAACAATGGTTCAACTAACACGAATTCGAACTAGAAACCCTCGCTTATCGAAGCGCGATTGAAACTGGAAACCCGGGTTTCACCGGATAGTTCGCGACTTTATTTCAACCAGTCTTTACATCGGAACACTAGAGAAAACCATTATATGCGGTCGTAATTTATACCAAGATAACAGGTACCTAAAACAGGATATAAACTATTTAATTGTAGCATAAACTTGTCGTTTCAAAATAAATAAGTTCAAAATGAAAATTTGTAGTACTTATTGTAAACAAGATGTTGTTGAAGAATTTAAGAGATTACCGGATACCTAAAACAAGGCACAGACCATTTAATTTATCAAATAAATTTTCGTTTTAAAAGCAAAAGGAATTTGATTATAACAATGACTAAAAGTGAGTTTCGAGCAGTGATTTCAAAGGGTATTTATAAAGGTTAACGGCGAAAAAATCAAAGCTGAGTTGGATGAAGTTCATGGCACATGTGCTCCTGTGTTTGAAGCTGTTTACAATTGGGTAAATGGGCTTAAACGTGGCCGTACATCTACAAAAGATGAACATTGTTCCGGACGCCCTGTGGAAGTGTCTACTCACGAAATGATTGACCAGATCCACGATATGATCTTAAATGATCAACGAATAAAAGTGCGCGAAATAGTTGAGGCCACAGGTATATTGCAAGGCACGGTCGCTTCAATTTTACACGAAAAATTGGCTGCGAAAAAAATCTCGGCAAAATGGGTGCCATGTTTGCCCACAGTGAAGAATAAACGCAACCGTGTGGTCGATTCTGAGGCTGCTTTGGCGCTTTTCCGTCGCAATCCTGAAACTTTTCTGCGTCCATACATACCTGCCGACGAAACATGGATACATCACTACACTCAGAGACAAAAGAATAGTCAAAACAGTGGATTTTTAAAAACGACGGTAAAATCGGCCGGTAAGGTTATGGTCACGTCATTATTGGACCGGCTGAGCAAATAATTAAACGAAGAACGTCCTTATTTGAAACGGAAAAAAATTCTTTTTCATCAAGACAATGCACGGGTGCACACTCGCGGACTTGCGCAGTTGCGATGGCCAAAATTATGGAATTAAAGTTCCAATTATTACAACATCAACCGTATTCGCCAGATTTGGCCCCCAGTGATCTTTTCTTATTTCCCAACTTGAAGAAATGGCTTGTCGGACAAAGGTTTACGTCTAACGAGGAGTTCATTCCCAAACAAATGCCTATTTTGAGGAGCTTCCAAAATTCTATTTTTTGGACGGTTAAAATTTGGAAAAACGCTTAGAAAAACGTATAGAGCTGAAGGGAGATTATGTTGAAAAATAAAAATAAAATCTACCTAAAAAATGTTTTTCTTTCTTTTTTCTAAGGACTTATTGAACGTCTCTCGTATGATCGAACATTTTTTTTCTATGTATGTACAAAACTTTTTATAATAGCGTTCGGTATGTTAAAACATCTCCTAACTACTGTTGCTTAAACCTCAGTTTCTCAAAGTTTCCACACTCATCAACCTGAACGACCTTCTTTGAAATGCATCACAAAAAGATTTCTAAAGTAGGTTCACAGATATTAGCAGTTTCCTTTATGAATCCTGAGAAAAGGATTAATTTTTTAAATTCTATATACACGCAAATTTTACAATTAGCTATTTTTGAATTCAGCTGATTTTTCACATCAGGTATTTAAGTCGTGTATAAGAAAATTGCACTTAACAATATTCAAAAGATGTAAATGCTTTTCATATATTTCATTAACCATAATATTTTCAACACTACAGGTAATCTCTTGTTAAACTGTTTTATAAAAATATATATTTAGCAGGTTTTGATGACTTACTTTCGAAACGATCATTTTAGTACACATAGAACTATTTATAAAAGGTTGATATAAACGTTTCTTATATTTTTATTTTACACGCGTGGAACTATAAACTATAAATTTCATTTGGTAACTACACATATTCCAAGGTTGATAAGACGAAAACAACCTTTAAGCGTTAAACGACTGTTTGCTAGATGTGAAACAGAAGCGACATCTGATACAGTGAAATATAAAAGCCACTTACTGAAATTTGGTGAAAATTCAACAAACAAGTTTTTACAGACCCAAGAAATTGTGAAGATTCATAATTCTTAATATTCAACAAAAAATGAAAACTTTTAGAAAACTATTCATCAAGTGTTACGAATACTTGTTGGACGTCAAAGTTCAACTTTCAGACGACATACTCTTATAAAAAGCAGCTCTCAGACGGCGTTTAAACTACTTCGAGTTTTTATAGTTATCAAACCATAAAAATAACACAGGCATTTCCAATACAAAATATTTACCTTGCAAATTTTTATGCTTGTTTAGATTCAAGTTACTAATTTTTATATTCCATAGTTACGTTATGAATTTTAGTACTATGCAATATACGCATAGATTCCAAATACTTTAAGGTTACGCATTGCTAAAAGGATCGAAATAAGGTAGTAGGATATGCTGTCCCAACTATTCGCAGGTTAATACGTAAATCATATTTTACCTTCAACGTTCTGAAGCTCTTTATAACTTGACTAATTTGTGACTGTTTGAGTAAAAACTCAAGAATGGCTGGAAACCATTGACAATGCGAATTTTATCCAAAGAAAAAGAATTGCCAAGTGCTACCTTTAGAACGCGAAAAGCACATTACAAAAACCATATAGAATATTCAATTCACATGCTATACGTATTGCTAAATGTAAATGAATGAATACTTTGAATTAAATGCTAATATATGAGAAGGGAGTGACTACAAAAATTGTATGAATGAAAACGTTTGTGTTTTAAAGACACTTCAACATATCTAATTAACAGCTTGTATATTATAGTAGAATCTTCCAGTTTATAAAGCAATCGCCCTTTCTGTTTGTTTCGCATATGTAGTTTAAATACACGCTTACAGCTGTCAACCAAAAACTTAATTGACTTATTTCCTTCACTTCTAGATTATTTGGCATCATTGCTACATTAGCATTAATTTGATTCACAGATATATATGTCTAAGTTTCGATTGGAACTTCTCTAACTATCAATCTTTTATTTAAGAAAGAAAAGATTAAAAATTTTATCGTATACTCTTTTTACTTTTTACAATGCTAGTTCAAAAAAGCAGACTAATCTAAGTGTCGCTTCTTTATCAACAACCTCGACAAAAGTGTAAACTTCAATATCACATAATGAATTATATCTTAAAAGAGAGGCTATGAGTAATATAGTAGTGTGTTTGGACTAGGAAGTTTTCCTTAAAAGCTAATTATGAGTTACTTTGTTCTATTCTATCAAGCATAACACCACTTAATATTTTGAACTAGTTTGGTGCAATGGGTGCGCTAGCGCTATATATAGCATACTGGGATAGTGAAAAACAAAGATGAATCGCAGCGCTGAAAATTGACTTTCCTCATTGCAATTTGTACAAAGCAGACTAAAGCGGGGAAGTTTTAATCTGAAACCTTACCCTATCAAAGTAGTTTCCAAGAAAGTGCAGTTGAATATCTAAACTACGTTAATATCTGCACAAAAAGTAATTGTTTTAGGTCGCGGAAATACTAAAGTTTATCTTCTAACTCTCAGCATATGATTCAAAATAAACGAGAGAAAATCCATTAATTACCTTTTCCAAGAGGTCGCTTGGTCGCTATGACACTTAATCTTTATTTGTTCATTGGAATTGACTTCTAAGATTGCTTTCAAACGAAATCAAGTTAAACCATTGTTCAGACTGTACTACCTAAAGAATTATTAAAAGTCACGCAGTCTAGTAAGAATCATTATCGATTATGTTATGTAAGTGTCTCTTCTCTAATTCGGCGTGATGTGAATTCAAACCATAGTTGTTCAATTAGTATATTTTCTGAGATAGAGATATAATACCTATAATGAAGATTGTAGATAGTATGAATTCTAGTTAGCGCATCTTTAAAAACTTATTTTGTACAGGATGATCAATAACCCCAAAACAAACTTTTCCGAGTAATTCCTATGAATAATTCAATTACAAAATCTCAAATAAACATGTTCAAAAATGTTTTCTAACAGAATTGTAGCCCTGCGAAGTTTATTACATGTATCATTAATCAATCAAGGTAATCGCGCCAGGCTTATTTATTTATTTGTTTCATATGGAAATAAAAATTCTATTATGAATGTGTTTCCGACATCAACTACAAATTAATTATGGATAAGTTCACAATACACAATAGTAGATAGGTTATCGGGACCGAAATCACTTACTTGTACATGTATTTTCCCATAACAGAATCTGGTAATTTTTGGTTTTTTTAAAGTAAAACTTTACTACATTGTCTATAATACACTACTCCACACAAGTAGTTAGGATAAGATAACCATGACCGAAATGAATATCGCGGCTAGCTTCTCCAACTATAAAAACCACCCCTCTCCTTCGTTGTTTGCTGTTCTAATTGGCCGAGAAGGTGACATGTATCTCTTAAGAACCGTGGGAAATTATATTTAACATTCTTTTTCCACTGTATAAAAATTGTTTCTACAAAAACACAGAAAGTAATCCACAGAACCCTAATTTCTAAAACTGGACTACGCATCTATATGTCATATACCTAAATTAGTCATACAAAGACCCCCTAAAATAATTATTTACTAAAAATAAGCGATTTTTAATGCGTAACAACGTAAAGAAAAGAGTTCTAGAGGGTCAGATTAATGGAACTTTTAAAAGCAGAAATATGTAAGGAGAGGGATGCGATAAAACTGCTAACTGTGTGCAAAATCTCAGTCTTGTTATAAAAGTTACATAACAAGCGTTATGACTGCGCGTGAAATATTGAATAAAACATATGAAAAAAGTTGCCAGCATAGCTGCATTAATGAATACGAATTTCCTATACGACAACTACGATTACAACAATTATGACGACTGCTACAATTACGACTGCAACAATTATGCCAATTTCAACATCTGCTGCTACTACTACAAGTATGTCAATCCCGACGATTATGGTTATAAAGTTACCGTCTCAAGGCGAACCGTCGCTAAGTGGGGTTCATGCAGTCTGTGATTCAGAAATTGGATAATGGATGATATTGCAAAGGATATCGTAGTGTAACATATCTGGAGCCCTAAATGCAAGGTCTTAAATGCAGCATGGCTTCATGATCTATTGGACCAGTGGAAGTATCTTCTGAACCCACGTGATGTTTTAATACAAGGCTCATATATACACTGGCTACTGACGATAAAGACGGGACTATTTGAATAAAACTGCGTAATTTGATAACTAACCTAAATTTCTTTATTACTAATTGGCATACGTAGATTTTAGCAAACAGTGCCATACTCGACCTTAGCTTTGCTTGGAAAAGAGCACTGCAGAGAAAACACAAACGTTACCGTACGATTTGCAATGTTTACAGTTCCAAAAGGACCGGTGGCTAACAACTCCCCTCTATCCAACTATTAATGTACCGAATATCAAATGTTACACAGACAAGCTATATGTGACAATTTAAGAAATTATAGTAATCCAGTTAACCTTTACTTGAAGGCATCGAGGTTGGACCACCAATACCACTCAGCCAAAGTTGTTGAATGGCTAGGCGAAAACGTTTAATACAAACGTTTCGCCAGGCACGCAAGGAAAATGTTAGTAACTCTCAACGAAGGGTTAATCAAACGCATTCCCAAACAAACCAAAACCAGTTTACCTGTAGTCGTATAATAGTTAGCAGAGTTTCCATCATTTGCAATTATAAATACTACTGTAAGTATAAGAACGCAACAACACAAGAGTTGACGTGAATCTATGCCATGACGGGGAAAACAAATAGCAAGAAATAATAGTTATATAGTTATGTTAAACATAATCATGATTACAAGGCGAACGTAACTGACTGGTTATACGAAAGGTTCAAAAGTAAATACAAACCACACGGTTTATTACGTTCTATTACATATTTGTAAATTTTACTGCCTCCTTATCAGTTTCTACTTATTTAAATGCACATATTAGTTACAGTTTTATTGTTTCAAGTTTATAATAGCTCAGTTAGGCAACCAACTTTGCCAGTTCTTTTATTTAATTTACAAATCCGTGTTTGATGTATTGTACTTTTTTGTTTCCATATTTAGGCATGTGTGTGATAATAAAAAATTCCCTGAATGTTGCTGTTTAAATAAAATTCAAAATTGCTTGTGTTTTTGTTTATGAGTCGCGAATAATTAAATTTATGGTTTTTTGTCCATTATTTAGAGTCTGTCATTTCTGCCACATTTTTATATGCGTTTGAGGTGTTATGTTATTGTATAGGATTTCTATCATGTGAACTCATATGGTTTCATCATGCAACATCACGTGACCAGGGCGATTGTATTTTTTCATCAACCTAATACATACTTTGAAGACATTTTTACTTTGTATTGAATGAAAAGATTAAATTACCGGTTACTTGATCTTTGTGAGCTTCATCAATTAAGCACCTGAGTTTTTAAGTAATAACTACTATTGTATGAGGTTCACTTTGCATTATACATACACATGTGTCTCTGTAACATTAATTCTATGTAATTTTATTAAAATTTGTAGAAAGATCTCCTATATTTGCGATAATTGTGGAATGGAATATGCATAAAATTTTGTTATGTTTTACTTGATCCGGAGAATCAAGGCTATGACGTCATATGTTAGCTGTCGACTACGTTGCCAAATGTTAAAAATGAGTTCAGTATTTAGATTGTTCCTATATATATATATAGATACACGCCTGAAAACCATTTCCAAAACTAGAAATATTAGCGCCCTAATGTACCAAACTTCCTGGTTTTGTAACAAAACAACAAAGTTTAACAAGTTAGAAAAAAAAACCGTTTTTCATTTGAGTACACTACTAATTATTGCTACGGTGTATATGAATGCTTTTAGAGACTCTGATCATGTACCAAACACGTCCAAGGTTGTTATGTAGTAAAGCGTATTTTCGTAAAGAAAAGATCAAGGTTAGGTAACTAAATCATGTGGTATTTGCTTTCGCTTGCAGCAAAGTAGAAAACCTGGATAGTTGTTATTATTTGTAGATGATACAGTTTGAACTAGAAGATACCTTGGGGAACCTTATGTGCAATTAAAAATTGCTTTGTTTTAGTTCAAACTAAAGCATACCTAACATTGGGTGCCGACATTGTTTAGTTTATCTTTGGCAGTTGTGCTAATAGTATAATAAAAGGTGGCTCAATAAAATGTACAGGATTTGAATTGTGCACCAGTTTTTTTGGTCAACTGCAAACCATACCAAGGAAACACGCATTTCACGGTTCAACAACGATTAGTTTGTAAAGAAATACATTATAAGAATGAGCTATCAATTATAGTTACATTAAAAAAAGTTCGTACAATATTAAATCGACCTGAAAGCACCTACAAAGTTCACAGTTCTGAATTTAACTAAAACTATTAAAAAACTGGTTCTGTTTTTAGCAATAAGGCAACACTAATATATCCTCACAGTGGTTGGTCAAATAAAAATATTACCGCAGTTAATTAAAGTATATGAGATGAACCGATCATGCTTGGCAACAGTGCATTGTAATACCAATCGTAAAAACTAGAATGCTCTAAAATGTAATGTCAACGTACTATATCTTTTCATACAAATTTGCATTTAGAATTTGGCTGTTTGAATTACTATTTTTGACGCATAGCCTTGATTCAACGGATTCGACAAATTTTAAATAATTTATTGACCTGAGCTACGTTCAAATGTGTATTCCATATAAAAGACCAAACTTTTGTGGTTTTTAAATTTATGACCTGAATTTCTTTTAACACAACTAAAAATTTATTTCATGATTTAGTTCATGAAATTAAAATATACATGGTACATCGATATTAATTTTGTCCGATTAAGGTTAATTTTTTCATTTTCTATCCAGTTTCTATTTAACGTAAAGCCAATGCGCTATACATTACCAAAAAATTGTATTTGGAGTATATACTATGTTTGCAAATCATTTACAAAGTTTGTTTACAATTTTAGTAATCCAAAACCGAGCAAATGTAACATTTTTCGACACTTTATATTACAGCAAGGTGTCAATCATAGTAACTAGGACAACTACTTCAAATACTTGTTTATGCAAAAAGAGAATTTAAAATTATATGGATTAGCTCTTTCTGGCATTAAGTACTCAAATTCATTATGCTCAAAGAATCGAATAGTAGTTATTAAATTTTTGATAACGAATATGGCAAAGCGAATACACATTCTATGCATTGCAATTTAGTACAAAGCATACTGAAACTTGGGAACTTTAATCTGAAGCTAGTGTTCCCAGACCTTGAGATCAATATCTAAACTCTGATAATAGCTTTACAAACAGCAATTATTTCTGGTCGTGGAAACATTATTGAAGTTTGCTCTTTAACCTTGAGTATCTGATTCAAAATAAATGAGAGGAAAATCCAATCACTACTTTCCTCAAGAGATCGTTAATGATACTAAAGCTCTTTTCGCATAGTGGAATTTGCTTTTAAGCTTGCCAATCTTGTTAAATTCTTGTTCTGGTTTTACCACCTTAAGGAATTATTTGTAAATCACGCAGTAAAGTGCAAATTACTACCTATTATATTACATAAGTGCCACTTTTCGAATTTAACGTGACATGAATTCAAACCCTAGTTGTTCAATTAGTATTTTCCTGAATTAGAAACTAAATATATGTAACCAAGATTGTAGATAGACATAACTCTATTATTCAACAAACTTCAAACACATATTGGCGATACATTTTACGATCACACTCCAAAGTAGGCTTTGCACTTTTAAATCTCATCGCAAAATTGACGTTTTCCACAAACTGACATTAAGTATCAATCAGCTTTGTCGTTCTAGAGCAGGAGCTCAAAACTTTTCGGCCTTAGAACCATATTACTCTAGTAAGTTCCAAGGACCAAAACCGTTTCAATTTTTTTGCCATTATCTATAATTTATAGACTAGTCGCCGAATACGCGCCCTTAGCGAGTATACGCTTGCTAAATTCGCTAGTTCAATTACTATCGTGTACTAACTGCACTTTATTGTTACGGTCGCGACAATTGACGACACCTGGTGGTCTCACCTGGAAATAGGTAGTGGTAGTAGTCTCTACCGCTAACAGATAGTGCCAGTAGTACATTCGAATAGTTTCGTTGTTTCGAGAAGGTTATGGTGTATTCCACCCACTTCTGAATGACAGTAATTAGAGGTCAAAGAGGCTAGCGGCGTGACTGCGAGTCAGTTCGCTTAGGGAAGGCGAAGGAAGCGAAACCGTCTGTTGTGAAGTGCGTAACTACTTAAAACGAGTCTGTGCGTGTTTAAAAGACATTTTTCGCCTAGCGTATATGAAAATGAATCATATTTGCCCTAAAAATGTGACTGAAAGTAAACCTTTGCGGCCCTAGGGCCGCTAAACTCATAACAGAATGATTTTGTAGTTTTTTCACAATCTAGACACATATGACTATCATTGAGATTCATTTATTGCGACTTTGACGTTTCAAATAATTTTTCATTTAACCTCGGCGTCGGTGTAGTGTTAATGAAAGTTTCGAATAAAAATATAAAATAATCATACATGAGTAGTGAATAATTGTAATTCTAACGGAATAATCTTCTTTATTTTGTGTTATTTTTTTTCCTTTAATGCTAGGCGAAAAACAGTTGTGTGTCACACAGGCAAAAATGCATTAGCAGTCCTTAGCTATCAGGCTGCGGGCTGCTAATGCTCATTTTCTGCTCTTCTGACACAATATACTAATTTTCTACGACTGTTTTGGAACGAGCCTATTTTAGGTGTGTTTTTGATAGAGAAATCTACTACATTCTATACAGGTTTTTATTCCCGCACTCGTTGCTAGGCAAGTTGCTAAGCAACCAGTGCGGGAATGTTCAATTTGCACGGTTGCGCTTATATTTCTATTAATCAAGTAGCCCTGCACTTGCATCTTATTTCCAATGACGGCCGAGTTTTCAAAGGTGGGTTATGAAACAAATAATAAACCAACAAATGTCAAATAAATAATTTCATACTGTGAAAGCGTTTAAAATCTTAAAGTATTTGCAAAGTCTTTAAAAAATGGCTAGTGATAGTGAAAGCGAACTAGAACCGACGCCTCCAAATATTGTGGAAGCTGCAAATGCAACTACATTAAATTTATTACCGGAAATTTCAAAAACAAAAATATGAGACTGCTTATAAATCGTTTATGGATTGGTGAAGAGATCAAAAGACAACATCTTATTCTGAAAATGTTTTAATTGCGTACTTTAATGAATTATCTAATAAGTATAAATCTCCGACATTGTGGACGCATTATTCTATGTTGAGAACAAGTCTCACCATTCATCATAATGTAGATATATCAAAGTATGGAAAATTAAGAGCGTTTCTCAAACGGAAGTCAAGCGGTTATAAATCGAAAAAATCAAAAATTTTTACAACAGAGGAAATAAATAAATTTATTACTGAGGCTCCGGATCAACAGTTTCTTCTGACAAAAGTATGTAATATTAACTTAGGAGAATAATGCGTGTTTATAGCTATTTTGGACACGGTTTACATTACGTGACCTTAGCTAGAGACTTCTACTTTGCGGTAAATACTTTCAAATACGTCTAAAATAACAAATCAACAGAAAAAAATGCGGGTTTTTGCGATTTATGCGTAAAAAACGAGATTTTTGTATCCAATTTTGAGGTTATGTAACCCGATTACGTGTTATTTTTATTTTGCTTTAATGATATTTAGGGTATTAATTGTGATATAATAAAAGGGTGAAACACATTTGGGTAATTATTTCTGATAATCTGCTTTGAATACAGCTCACACAAGGTTGGAATATTTGCCAAAAAAATTTTGCTTAACCTTTTCTAAGAATATGTTAGGAGTATAACCTAGTTATTTTGACTGTTTTATTTTTATCACAAATACACACCATTAAACTATTAAATACTTACGTTTTCGGTTACTATTATTGCTCATTACCATTTCTATTATAAGAATTAAATTTAATTTTTATTTTGTGAAGGTTTAAAGCATATTGCATAATTATTGTACCATTCTGAGATGTTAGTGCATAAGAATAACAAGGATGTGCAATGATTATAGGCAAAACGTTGTTGAATATTACTTCACTAATATCATTTGTTGCTGAGGGTATCATCACAGATTATGTGGTATCATTAAGGTTATTGATATAGTAGTTATACTAACATTATTCGATGCTGACTGTCAACGAAACAATATAAACACAGTTAAAGTGCGGCGGGGTTAGGTTCCTGTAATAATTAGAACAGATTATGTTATTGTTTTAATAGTTGCATTAATATTATTCGGAGCTTCAGGTAGAGCAGAATTTATTTAAGAAGATCCTCTACGTCATTTGACATATGCGGAAACCTTGAAAGTCAGTGGCGTGGCGGATTTAATAATTTTTATCAAACTCCATAGAGTAAATATTCTAAAATCAAGTTTTATTTTGTTGGTAGTTTTAATTTGCATGGCGAATACGCGAATAAGCAAAGCATAACACACAAAGAAACAGAAAGAAAACTATGAAAGCGTAAGAAATAAATATAGAATATCAAAGTCACAAATATCAGTTGACATTTAGTAGCAAATTATCTATGTTACTGATATGCTGCACGAACACGATTATTTATAAATAGTGGACTAATCTGACACCGCTTTAACCGTGTGCGCATGATGACGTCCAGGCTCTTCTTAAATAAATTCTACTATTCAAGATAATCGAACGGGTGCATGAGCGGAAATAGTGTTAGGTATAAATAATGCTGAGGCAAAAATTGAGGTTTCAGCTTAGATTAGTAGTCGAAATGTTTTACTACTAAGACGAAATAATCGAACGGGTGTAAGAACAGAAATAGTGTTAAGGTATAAACAGTGCTGAGGCAAAAATAGTGCTGATGTTTCAACTTAGGTTAGTAGTCGCAACGTTTTATTAGTAAGACATTATAATCGAACGAGTACATGAACGAACATAGTGCGTTGAGGCATAAATAGTGCTGAGGCGAAAACAGTGCTGTGGCTTCAACTTAGGTTAGTAGTCGAAATGTTTTACTACTAAGACAAAATAGTCGAATGCGTGCATGAGCGGAAAAGTGTTGAGACCTAAATACTGCTGAGGCGAAAATAGTGTTGAGGTTTCAACTTAGGTTAGTAGTCGAAATATTTTAATACTAAGACACAATCAAAGGAGTGCATGAGCGGACATAGTGTTGAGGCCTAGATCTGAGGCGAAAATAAGGTTGAGGTGTCAACTTAGGTTAGTAGTCGAAACGTTTTACCACTAAGACAAATAATCGAACGGTTGCATGGGCGATAGTCTTGAGGCATAAATAGTGCTGAGGCAAAAATAGTGTTGTGGTTTCAGCTTGGGTTAGTAGTCGAAATGTTTTACTACTAATACAAATTAATCGAACGGCTGCATGAGCGGAAATAGTGTTAAGGTATAAATAGTGCTGAGGCGAAAACAGTGTTGAGGTTTTAACTTAGGTTAGTAGTTGTAATGTTTTACTACTAAGTCAAAATGATCGAACGGGTGCATGGGCGGAAATAGTGTTAAGGTATAAATTGTGTTGAGGCGAATACAGTGTTGAGGTTTTAACTTAGGTTAGTATTTGAAATGTTTTACTACTAAGTCAAAATGATCGAAGGGGTGCATGGGCGGAAATAGTGTTAAGGTATAAATAGTGTTAAGGTATAAATAGTGTTGAAGCGAAAACAGTGTTGAGGTTTCAACTTAGATTAGTATTTGAAATGTTTTACAACTAAGACAAAATGATCGAACGGGAGCATGAGCGGAAATAGTGTTGAGGCGAAAACAGTGTTGCAGTTATAACTTAGGTTAGTATTTGAAATGTTTTACTACTAAGACAAAATGATCGGACGGGTATATGAGCGGAAATAGTGTTGAGGTGTATACAGTGCTGGGGCGAAAATAGTGTTGAGGTTTCAACTTAGGTTAGTAGTTGAAATGTTTTACTATTAAGACAAAATAATAGGACGGGTGCATGCGCAGAAATAGTGTTGAGGTATAAATAGTGCTGAAGCGAAAATAGTGTTGAGGTTTCAACTTAGGTTAGTAGTTGAAATGGTTTACTACTAAGACAATATAATCGGACGGGTATATGAGCGGAAATAGTGTTGAGATGTATACAGTGCTGGGGCGAAAATAGTGTTGAGGTTTCAACTTAGGTTAGTAGTTGAAATGGTTTTACTACTAAGACAAAATGATCGAACGGGTGCATGAGCGGAAATAGTGTTAAGGTATAAATAGTGCTGAGGCGAAAATAGTGTTGAGGTTTCAACTTAGGTTAGTAGTTGAAGTGTTTTACTACTAAAACAAAATAATAGGACGGGTGCATGCGCAGAAATAGTGTTGAGGTATAAATAGTGCTGAAGCGAAAATAGTGTTGAGGTTTCAACTTAGGTTAGTAGTTGAAATGTTTTACTACTAAGACAAAATAATAGGACGGGTGCATGCGCAGAAATAGTGTTGAGGTATAAATAGTGCTGAAGCGAAAATAGTGTTGAGGTTTCAACTTAGGTTAGTAGTTGAAATGGTTTACTACTAAGACAAAATAATCGGACGGGTATATGAGCGGAAATAGTGTTGAGGTGTATACAGTGCTGTGGCGAAAATAGTGTTGAGGTTTCAACTTAGGTTAGTAGTTGAAATGTTTTACTATTAAGACAAAATGATCGAACGGGTGCATGAGCGGAAATAGTGTTGAGGCGAAAACAGTGTTGAAGTTTTAACTTAGGTTAGTAGTTGAAATGGTTTAGTACTAAGACAAAATAATCGGACGGGTATATGAGCGGAAATAGTGTTGTGGTGTATACAGTGCTGGGTCGAAAATAGTGTTGAGATTTCAACTTAGGTTAGTAGTTGAAATGTTTTACTATTAAGACAAAATGATGGAACGGGAGCATGGGCGGAAATAGTGTTGAGGCGAAAACAGTGTTGAAATTTTAACTTAGTTTAGTAGTTCAAATGGTTTACTACTAAGACAAAATAAACGGACGGGTATATGAGCGGAAATAGTGTTGTGGTGTATACAGTGCTGGGACGAAAATAGTGTTGAGGTTTCAACTTAGGTTAGTAGTTGAAATGTTTTACTATTAAGACAAAATAATAGAACGGGTGCATGCGCAGAAACAGTGTTGAGGTATAAATAGTGCTGAAGCGAAAATAGTGTTGAGGTTTCAACTTAGGTTAGTAGTTGAAATGTTTTACTACTAAGACAAAATAATAGGACGGGTGCATGCACAGAAATAGTGTTGAGGTATAAATAGTGCTGAAGCGAAAATAGTGTTGAGGTTTCAACTTAGGTTAGTAGTTGAAATGGTTTACTACTAAGACAAAATAATCGGACGGGTATATGAGCGGAAATAGTGTCGAGGTGTATACAGTGCTGGGGCGAAAATAGTGTTGAAGTTTCAACTTAGGTTAGTAGTTGAAATGGTTTTACTACTAAGACAAAATAATCTGACGGGTATATGAGCGGAAATAGTGTTAAGGTATAGATAGTGCTGAGGCGAAAATAGTGTTGAGGTTTCAACTTAGGTTAGTAGTTTAAATGTTTTACTACTAAAACAAAATAATAGGACGGGTGCATGCGCAGAAATAGTGTTGAGGTATAAATAGTGCTGAAGCGAAAATAGTGTTGAGGTTTCAACTTAGGTTAGTAGTTGAAATGTTTTACTACTAAGACAAAATAATAGGACGGGTTCATGCACAGAAATAGTGTTGAGGTATAAATAGTGCTGAAGCGAAAATAGTGTTGAGGTTTTAACTTAGGTTAGTAGTTGAAATGTTTTACTACTAAGACAATATAATCGAGCGGGTTTATGAGCGAAAATAGTGTTGAGGTGTATACAGTGCTGGGGCGAAAATAGTGGTGAGGTTTCAACTTACGTTAGTAGTTGAAATGTTTTACTATTAAGACAAAATGATCGAACGGGTGCATGAGCGGAAATAGTGTTAAGGTATAAATAGTGCTGAGGCGAAAATAGTGTTGAGGTTTCAACTTAGGTTAGTAGTTGAAATGTTTTACTACTAAAACAAAATATTAGGACGGGTGCATGCGCAGAAATAGTGTTGAGGTATAAATAGTGCTGAAGCGAAAATAGTGTTGAGGTTTCAACTTAGGTTAGTAGTTGAAATGGTGTACTACTAAGACAAAATAAGCGGACGGGTATATGAGCGGAAATAGTGTTGAGGTGTATACAGTGCTGGGGCGGAAATAGTGTTGAGGTTTCAACTTAGGTTAGTAGTTGAAATGTTTTACTATTAAGACAAAATGATCGAACGGGTGCATGAGCGGAAATAGTGTTAAGGTATAAATAGTGCTGAGGCCAAAATAGTGTTGAGGTTTCAACTTAGGTTAGTAGTTGAAATGTTTTACTACTAAAACAAAATATTAGGACGGGTGCATGCGCAGAAATAGTGTTGAGGTATAAATAGTGTTGAAGCGAAAATAGTGTTGAGGTTTCAGCTTAGGTTAGTAGTTGAAATGGTTTACTACTAAGACAAAATAATCGGACGGGTATATGAGCGGAAATAGTGTCGAGGTGTATACAGTGCTGGGGCGAAAATAGTGTTGAGGTTTCAACTTAGGTTAGTAGTTGAAATGGTTTTACTACTAAGACAAAATGATCGAACGGGTGAATGAGCGGAAATAGTATTAAGGTATAAATAGTGCCGAGGCGAAAATAGTGTTGAGGTTTCAACTTAGGTTAGTAGTTGAAATGTTTTACTACTAAAACAAAATAATAGGACGGGTGCATGCGCAGAAATAGTGTTGAGGTATAAATAGTGCTGAAGCAAAAATAGTGTTGAGGTTTCAACTTAGGTTAGTAGTTGAAATGTTTTACTACTAAGACAATATAATCGAGCGGGTTTATGAGCGAAAATAGTGTTGAGGTGTATACTGTGCTGGGGCGAAAATAGTGGTGAGGTTTCAACTTACGTTAGTAGTTGAAATGGTTTACTACTAAAACAAAATAATCGGACGGGTGCATGCGCATAAATAGTGTTGAGGTATAAATAGTACTGAAGCGAAATTAGTGTTGGGGTTTGAACTTAAGTTAGTAGTCGAAATGTTTTACTGCTAAGACAAAATAATTGGGCGGGTTTAGGAGCTAAAATAGTGTTGAGGTTGCAACTTAGGTTAGTAGTTGAAATATTTTACTACTAAGGCAAAACAATCAAACTGGTGTAGGGCGGAAATAGTGTTCAGGTATATATAGTGCTGGTACGAAAATAGCGTTGAGGTTTCAACTTAGGTTAGTAGTTGATATGTTTTACTACTAAGGCAAGATAACCGAATGTGTGCATAAACGAGTATAGTTTTGAGGCATATATATATCGCCAACGTGAAAATAGTGTTGAGGTGTCTACTTAGTTTAGTAGTCGTAGCGTTTTACCACTAAATTGAAATGATGAATTTGGTACATGTGTGAAAATACTGTTGTGAATTCAATATAGGTCACTAGACAGAACATTTTACTACAAGGCAAAATCCAAGATGGGTTCAACACTAACTGCAAGGTACCGCAGCATAACCCAGCATTACATCTACGATTATGCCGTATAATGTCCTCTCGTTGCAAGTCCTCGACGATAATGGCTTTGTTGTGTCGAGAATACTCATATATAACTATGCCAATGAGAACTTGCACACGCACCGACGAAGGTAACGTTTGGCAATTGATTTGTTTTGTAAAAGAGTTCGGAATAGTTAATACAATAAGTGAATATCGAATGAAAACATAAAAACAAGCAATTGCAAAAGATACATCATTATACCAGAACAATTGTAACACAATTAGGAAGCAGTGCCAATTCATATGTTTGACATTTAATTACTGTGATGTTTGTTATATTCGTCTGGTTGTTGACGTTACATTAGTAACACTATTGTTGGATAGAAAGTACGTATTTATTTTAAAGAAGAAACCATACATGTATAAAATCTGCAAAAACTCTGTTTTTAATTAGCATTTCATTTTATGGTCTGCTGTATTAGTTTTCAACTTTAGGCGTGGTGTGATTCCATTCAATAACCCGCAAAACTTCAATCGTATTATCAATAGCGAAATAAAAGCGACTATTTCAGAACGCAAGATTTAACTGAATGCAGCCATTATTTTTTCACAAATTATGCTACGCCAATGATCTGTTCGAAAACTGACAATCTGTGTTTAAGGGTTATAGATGTTCTATGTTTATGAATCAATTTTTAAGAGCCTTCGTTGTTGTGACGCGCAGTGATATTTAAATTACAATTTCATACTGCAAGGAATGCTATTGTTCTGTCTCAAATAGTGTCAAAAGCTCTTCCAACCCTCAAAACGTATACAAGGCGAGGTTATTCTTATAATAGCATCAAGCGTGCTTTGTATATTCATTCGCGATCTGTGGTCGCGTGACATTTCAGTAGTAAGTAGTTCCAGGTTTTGGAATTTAATTAAACCAAACTTACTGAAAAACCCGCAAATTTTTCATTAGTATTTGAAAATGTACGTGTTTTTGTATGGTTTCTAATAATTTTTAATTATTTTTGACAGGTCACGTAATGTAAACCGGCACCGCTATTTTTATATTGTTACAGACTGCATTAATTATGGGAATTATGGGTGCTTGCCGCAGACAGGAATTACATCAGATGAAGATTACTCATTTCACGGAATTGGGTTCTGCGATATTAGTTACAGTTCCCGACACGAAAACAAAAATTATACGCAGCCTTACGATAACGAGTAATTTTTATGAAATCACAAAAAAGTACTGGAATCTACGTCCATCAAATGTTTGCGATCCTAGTTTTTTCTTAAATTATCAGAAAGGAAAATGCACCACACAGAAAGTGGGTATCAATAAATTTGGTGCTATGGGAAAGCAAATTGCAACGTATTTAAAACTACCCAATCCGGAATTATATACTGGTCATTGCTTCCGGAGATCTTCCGCCACTATTCTTGTAGATGCTGGAGAAGATATAACATCTTTAAAAAGGCACGGTGGCTGGAAATCAACATCAATCGCCGAAAACTATATAGCCGATTCTTTAACAAATAAGTTGAATGTAGGCAACATAATACAAAATTCAATTGATAGCACATCAAATGTTCCATCAACGTCCAAAGACAAGAATTTCCAACGTCAAGAAAATTTAGTTTTTGGGAAAACACCTTCTACAATGACGTTTAATAATTGCAATGTAACCTTTAATATTGTTAATAATAATGAATCTAAAAACTAAACTTAAATCAATTTATTTACTTTTATTATGATAAATTTGTACTTTTCTTTGAATTTATGTATATTCACATACGATAATAAACTTATGATATTAATAAAATGTATACTCCTATACTTACCATGTATTTTATAATATTAACAAAAAAGGTATCACATTTTAAAAGTACGTACTACAGTCGTAGAAAAAGTATAGTGTACAACACGCATGGAATGCCCATTTCTCACTCGTATGATTTGCAGCACGAGCTGAAAGCGAATTTATCATACTCGTGAGAAAAGGGCATCATTCCATGCTCGTTGTACAATATACTAATTACGTAACAGTATTTTGATTCGACTTGTAGTTTGTGTGATTTACTAGTAAGGAAAAAAAGTGAAAAATAGACAGGGAATGAAGAACATTCAAAGATCAATGGAACTTTCAATATTTAGTACTTGAGACTAGTAAGCAGGCATTGTGTTTGATTTGCAATGAAACCATAGTCGTTCTCAAAGGATATAACATTAAATGTCACTATAAAGCGAAATATTTTCAAAATTACTTAAAATATACAGGAAGTTTGGGTACAGAAAAATTTGAGGCGCCGATTGAAATCGCAGCAAACTTTGTCTACGAAACTCAATACTAAACAAGAGGATGCAACTCGTGCCAGCTTTCGTGTAGTTCTTCAAATCGCAAAACGTGGAAATCCATTCACCGATGGAGAAATGATTAAAGAATGCGTAATGCAGTAGCAGAAGAAATGGTGAATTTATTTATAACTGTCAGTTTGTCAGCAAGCACCTGACTAGGAGCGTAGAAGACATCGCATAAAATATATCATCTCTACTGTCTGACAAAAATGGACACCTTGAGTGGTTTTCTCTGGCCTTGGATGAGTCGGCAGATGTGTTAAATACTTCTCAGACGTTGATTTGTATTAGAGGTATAGATAAAAGGTATGAAGTGTGTGAACAACTCCTTGATATTGATAGTATTCGCAGCACGATGATTGGGAAAGACATTTTTAAGGGATTTAAAAACGCCATTAATAAAAAAAAATTCGATGGAAAAACTTGAAAACTATCACTACTGGTGGTGGCAAAAACAGTGTGGTAAAAATAAAGGAGTGGTTGCTCTTGTCTCAAAGGCTGTAAAAAATGATAGAGGTTCAAAACCTACATTGTATCATTCATCAACAGTTCTTGTGCGGAAGATGTTTGAATATGTCTGAAGTTCTAAAACCACTCATATCAGTTGTTAATTTCATTAGATCCACTGGGCTAAATCACCAACAATTCCGTGAGTTTATTGAAGAGATTGGGGAAGGTGACTTACCATATCATACTACCGTACGCTGGCTTAGTTGTGGCGCTTCTTTGAACTTCGAACAGCGAGCGAAATTTTTCTGAATGGAAACCCTCGCCTCCTATCGAATTACAAAATAGCAAATGACTGAAAGTTTTAGCATTCTATGTTGATTTGACAAAACAATGAACGAATTGAATTTGAAATTGCAAGGAAAAAATCAGCTTCTCTCTGATTTATATATTAATATCAAATCATTATGGCAGAAAACAGTACTGTTTCAGTCACAATTATGTAAAAAATGTTTCACACATTTCAAAACATGTGAAATATTCAGCCACATGACTGAGACTGAGTTTCCCGTCGATTTTGCAATTGAAGCTTTGAGTGCTTTGAAGATAACTTTGATAGGCGTTTCAAAGACTTTGATGTCGGGGCGAATGAAATTAAGATTTTTCAAAATCGGTTTGATATTGATATTGAGACCATAGTCCAGAACTTCAAATGGAAATTATTGATTTACAGTGCGATGATATAATTAAGAACATATATCAAAACTTATCTTTGTTGGAATTTTACAAGAGTCTTCCACTGGTACAATTTGCTAATTTGTATAAATTTGCTCGTTAGCTGTTTTCTGTTTTTGGTACTATTTACTTGTGTGAGAAAACATTATCCTAAATGAAGTATACAAGGAATGTTTATAGATCTGAGTTAACGGATGAGCATCTTAAATCTTTTAATAATTAGTTCAAGTAAAATTGGTCCATAACTACAAACTATTGTGTGGAAAATCACAATTACATAAATTTCTTTAGTATTTTATATTTCATAATGTTTATATATGTTTATGTGCTTATATGTTATAATGTTTATAATGTTCATGGGATTCATTTCAAATATTTGTTAGTTATTATGCTTAAGTTAAATTTTCTGCGTATTATACTTGTCATTAAGCTTAACCTAGCGAGTAAATACATCCGAGTTATCATCATTCTGTGTCTTTTTATCCATCTTATCACAACAACAATAACACCAATAATCCATTAGCTGTCGCGGGCCTGATTAATGACACAGGAGAGCCGGAGTTGTCCCGGGGCCGATGTTTGGAGACCCCAGCTCTAGATCAACAACATTTTAAAAACGCTCGCCTAATATTAATTACGTTCATTATATGTACAATACGGAATTCTAAATTAACATGCACATATGAACACTTGATTCACATACATAGAAAGATACTCAGGAGAGAAAAGTGGGAGTATAACCAAACAGATATTAAACAAATGCGGCCTTCAATATTGCTACCTGATGTCCAGTTAGAGCGGTGAAGATTCTTGGATCCAGAACACTTATTACTATACTCGAAAAATAATATAAAGCGGTGAGGTAGTCCAAACAATAGACTGTGTTAGGCCGCGCAGTCGCCAAACATATGGTAATCAAGATAGAACATTGAATGTGAAAACGCGACCGGATTTATCAAATTTAGATAAAAGGGCAGATATTACCATTAACAAATAAACTTATATTTTATAGTAATAATATAAAGAAAATAAATGAATATATACAGGGTTGGACGGAACATACTGCCCACCAAAAAAACCATTTTAATTTTCATCTAGAGGGAGGGGGCAGAGTTTAACCACAGGACGCCTAAACTCAAGACGCTCTGTTCTAACGATGGCAACGCGAACAATCCCGTCGGCGCCAGGATACACGGAGATAATACGCCCAAGTGACCACTGAAGAAAAGGAAGAGAATCGGCTTTAATTAAAACTAAGTCTCCCGGTTGAATATTATTTTTGGCTACATGCCATTTGGATTTTACTTGAAGGGTATGCAAGTATTCTCGGGACCCGGGCGCCCAAAAGTCCCGATAGATACGCTGCAATAATTGCCATCGAGACAAACGATTTAAAGGCAGTGCCCTCAGTACGGGACCAGGTGGGGCGGAAAGAGCGGAAAGGGTCAACAATCATCCGGCGTTAAACAACTAAGGTCGTTAGGATCATTACTAATTGGGGTCAGAGGGCTCGAGTTGAGGACAGCTTTAATTTGGATGAAAACGGTTGACAACTTTTTAAAGGTTAGAACCTGCTTCATACAACTCGAAGTTGCAAAATCTTGACGGATTTGACGCAAGCTTCCCAAAGACCCCCCCAAATGGGGCGCGGAAGGTAGGTTAAAATACCAAGTAATTAGTTCTTGGGAAGCTGCGGCTTTAGCAAAGGAAATCAGTTGGCGATGGACACTGACAAGGTTTGTACTACAATCTCTGTACAAATGTCTACACCGACCACGACGAGCAAGAAATTGACCAAACGCGGCCAAAAATTGCCAGCGGTTAAATCGGAAACTAGCTCCGAGTGAAGAGCCTTGATACACATACAAATAAAAATGCAGAGGTATGTTTTAAAGTTTTTGGCGCCGGATTCGGCTCATGGTTATTGTAAACGGGCCGCAAAAGTTCACGCCGATATTTAAAAATGGTTTAACTTGAGTTATTCTAGCAGATGGAAAATTGCCCATGGGAGGCTGAAAAGACTTGGGATGTGTTTTCCAAAAGGAATACAAGAGCAAAGTACTCGGCGAATAGATCTTCCCGCAGACACTATCCAAAATCTTTGGCTCATAAGGAATTGTGTTGTTTGAATAGATCTTCTCGCAGACACTATCCAAAATCTTTGGCTCATAAGGAATTGTGTTGTTTGAATACCTGCGTGATAATATTTGTGATGAATGTACTGAATATACAGATCCGCGAAACGGTTCTTACTGGGCAATATAGCGGGAATCGTTTATTATAAGAAATATGGGCGTAACTTTACCGGCCACCTACACGAAGCACGTCATTTAAAAGAAAAGGGAATAATTTTGGAAACTTTAGCAAGTGGGGTCCCAGATTGAAGGGCCCTAATCTGTGCGTTCTTCCTTAACAACTGGGATATCCGGCTGCCGATGGTCCTGGTCCTAGAGGGGAACGTAACACGGACCAACATCACACACATAACACACATACACACAACCACCTCCCCTATACACACACACATAACACATGACGGTTACTTTCTGTGGCGAAGCCAAGTCTGCTTAAATTTCAGGTAGCAGACTACTGAAACGTTGGAACAAATAAATAAATAAATAAATAAAAATCTCAATCGTAGAAGATGCTTGTTGGGTATGTTTCACAAGGCATTCTAAAGCAAGCTCGAACTCATGAGCGGATACAGATCCAGTACGCTTAGTTAAAGGATGCCTGACATTATTAATAAAGCTGAAGATATAAGCGGTTATGCAAACGACAGAAAGAAAAGAAGACTGATTTTTAAGTAGGGCATCCAATACATTACAGAACAAAGTAGTAGTGAATGTAATGGACCGTTCTTGACTTAGTACATGTTGCGGTTCCAGAGAACAAGAACGTGGAACATGATTTATATTTTGAAAATGTACTAAAATGGGTGAAGCCTCCCACCATAACGAACGTTGGAGCAACTCAGCGGGTAACAAACCACGTGACCCAACGTCAGCGGGATTATCGTTAGAAGGCACGTGAAGCCATATAGCGTTAGAAGTTTTATCTTGGATATAGACTACTCTTCCATCGTTGGGGCGGAGCGGAAATCCATGAATGTACAACCATCGAATCGGACCAACAGAATATTTTATTTAAGGTGAGATGAGAAGAAAACACATTCAGAACAAAATATAATAATTTAGCAGATAAGGCAGCGGCTAGTAATTCTAACCTTGGCAGAGAAAAGGATTGCAATATAGTTACTTTAGATTTCGCACATACCAAACGAACTTTAGGTTTTTTAGAACCGTTAAGAAAACGAAAATAAACGACGGCGCAGTAATCGCGTTCTGAAGCGTCCCCAAAACAATGTACCTCACACGAATCGTAGTGAGTAGGGACTAGAAGGCGCGGTAAGAAAAATATGCAAGAAGAGGAAGGCTTTCAACATATCTTTCCCATAAACGATAAAACTCCGGCGGTGAACGGGCACCCCAATCTAGTTTGAGAGTCCAAAGACGTTGGAGGAAATGCTTTATTAAAAAAGAAAGAGGGGAGAGAATTTTTAACGGGTCAAAAATGCGGGCTAAATTAGAAAGAATATTACGTTTCGTACAAGGAGTATGTATAAGGTTGACCACAAAAAAGAGATTATCTGGAGAGGGTTTCCACTGGAGACCCAAAGCTTTCAAGATAAAATCAGAAGGATCCTCAAAGCAATACG
The DNA here is from genome assembly GCA_036346225.1 of Platerodrilus igneus. Lineage (NCBI taxonomy): Eukaryota > Metazoa > Arthropoda > Insecta > Coleoptera > Lycidae > Platerodrilus > Platerodrilus igneus. The sequence goes on from JARFIW010001700.1 coordinate 4,114,727, forward strand.
GTTGCAAATGCCGTTCAGGAGCGAGAATGCCGTTAAGCAAATTGAGATCAATACTAGACCACTTGTGCAGGTTGAAGCCACCTCGTTTTAAAAGGGCAACAAGCTGCTCTGTTAAACCCAATACGGATTGAAAAGTATCTCGACCAGTCACTAGGTCATCAATATAAGTTTGATGACGAAGAGCGAAAGCGGCTAGAGAAAAGGGTCCACCTTCATCATCGGCGAGTTGCAAAAGAGTACGTATGGCAAGAAATGGAGCCCAGTTGACCCCATTAGTAACGGTATTAAGATGAAAATCTTGGATAGGATTATCAGGAGAGAAACGTCACACAATCCATTGATAATCACTCTAATCGGGTGCAATAAGAATTTGCCGATACATTTGACGAATATCTGCAGTGAGGACGTAATGATGCAGACAAAATTATAATAACAGTGTAGTGAGGTCTCTTTGCAGCTTGGAACCAATTAATAAATGATCATTCAGTGAATTTCCGGAAATACATTGAGCGGAGGCATTAAAAACCACGCGAAGCTTAGTGCTAACACTATTAGGTTTTATAACACAATGATGAGGTATATTATAAGAATGATCAAAGTAATCCTTATTAGGGATAAGCTGCATGTGTTGAAAATCGACATATTCTTGAAAAAAATCTTTATATTGTTGATATACAAGGAGCTGTTTGAGCAGGCATCGTTCTAAGAAAAGAAATGTTTGTACTGCGAAATCGCGGCTTTCGGTAAACGTGGTAGCAGCATCCTTAAAGGACAAAAACACTACATAACGGCCCTGATCTGTCCGTATATGAGTTTCTTTGAAAATAATTTCAGCTTTCTTTGAAATTGCTCGATTAAAGTCTAGTATGCCCCCTCATGGATCTCGTCGCAGGACCATCTAGCTCCTTTCTTTAATAACCCAAATTATGGAACTGCCTTTTAAGGCAGTTTTGTAAAAATTTATTACTCCCAAAATAACTCTTAATGTCCTAATATTTCTAAGTTTTGGCACGGGATTCATTGTTCTATCTTCCTCTGTCCCTTCTGATGGCATTATTCTGACCCCAGTTGCTTCTCTGCACGTTCCTCATTTTGAATGTTTTAAATCCACCGGATAAATATTTCCCATGCGAGTTGGTTTTCTTTTATAAGATGTTGATTTCTTAAAGGGTTTTGAATAAATTTTCTTTCTTGAGGTTTTTTTCCCTGTGTAACCCACGCAGTAGTAAAACTATGCGACTATGGACCCAAAGTAGGTCAGTATGTCAACTAGTCCCAAAGTCAATGTGACTATGGACCAAAAGTAGGTCAGTAGGTAAACTGGTTCCAAAGTCAATGTTACTATGGAGCCAATGTAGGTCAATCGACTAAGATGTAATGTTTATCGATGCTTTACGACTCGTCACAGAAGCGGTTGCCCTTGAGATGTCGGCCCTGGCTAGCACAACCCTCCTGGATACACGTAGATTCTGGTATAGTTTCGTTGCCTCGCTATTACCTGTTTAGAAAGCATGAACCAACTCGCAGCCTATTTTATATGGGTTTAATGAAATAACGTTATAAAATAATGAAACAAAGTAGAAACAAAGCCCAATACTCGGCGTGTCGTATAATACAATCACAACGAGGTTAAACGACACTTCTTATAGATATACACATATAGCGTTGCTATTCGCAAATGAATGAAATTCTAACTACTGAAACTTATCTGTATAATAATCCAACAATGACGAATTTCAAAGATGCTGTCACTACCACATCGATTAAGATTACTAAATAATTCATAGCTCACTAAGTTTACAAATTGACAATCATTAACACGCGACCGGAGGACACGTGTCAAACAAAACAACCGCACGGGGTCGCATCCTTCACTCGACTCCCCTTATATCTAAACAACCCTAATATATAAACGTATTTATATTTCAAGGGCGGGCCAGTACACTGAACAACGTGATTATGCACCTAAAGTAGGTCATTCAACTAAAAGAGTGTAATACTTTGTTCCCAAAGTCTATGCGACTATGGGCTAAAAGTAGGTCAGTAGCTTAAACTGGTCCCAAAGTTGATGTTACTAAGGACCTAATGTAGCTCAATCGACTAAAACAACGTGACTATGGACTAAAAGTAGGTCATTCAACTAAAAGAGTTTAATACTTTGGTCCCAAAGTTAATGCGACTATGAACCCAAAGTAGGTCATTCAACTGAGAGTGTGATACTTTGGACCCAAAGTCTATGCGACTATGAACCCAAAGTAGGTCAGTTCATTTGGATCTGCATGCTGACGTCCGCAGAAATTTAATGCTAATGTCTGCAGAAAAACGATTGAACCCAGTCAGCACGAATGGGACTTTCAACTCTGAAAGCAATTATAATTGATCAACGTAATCTAAGAATAGCTGGTTTCCCAACATTTAATAAATTGCACAGATATATCAAAATTTGCCAAAGACAGACAGACAGATATCTCGAAATTTGCCAAAGACTGACTGATTGCATCATTCTCGCTTTTAAAGAATAACAAGTCGTAGTTATTAAATCGCAAACTCAGTTATCTGCAAGAAATATAAACTGGAAAATTTATGATATTCTCCAACTTCAAAATTAGAAATAAATCTATTGAAATATATGCTAAGAGTTATTTACTGGTTACTAGTTTCCCAATGTACAGGTATCTCGAAATTTGCCAAAGACAGACAGACTGATTGCATCAATTTTTTATTCTCGCTTTTAAAGAATAACAAGTCGTAGTTATTAAATCGCGAACTCAGTTATAAACTGGGAAATTTATGAAATGCTCCAACTTCAAAACTAGACATAAATCTATTGAAATATATGCTATGAGTTATTTACTGGTTTCCCAACATTTAACAATTGTACAGATATCTCGAAATTTGTCAAAGACAGACAGATAGACAGACTGATTGTATCAATTTACATTCTCGTTTTTAAAGAATAACAAGTCGTAGTTATTAAATCGCGAACTCAGTTATCTGCAAGAAATATAATCTGCGAAATCTATGAAATGCTCCAACTTCAAAACTAGAAATATATGTATTGAAATATATGCTATGAGTTATTTACTGGTTTCTCAACATTTAACAAATTGTACAGATATCTCGAAATTTGTCAAAGACAAACAGACCGAGAGACAGACAGATTGCATCAATTTTTCATTCTCGCTTTTAAAGAATAACAAGTCGTAGTTATTAAATCGTGAGTAATGTGAAATGAAAACACAATGTATTTTTCTTTATTGTAATTTATAAAATATATATAATTAGAAAATATAATGTTATGTGCTCTAGAATAACATACTATAATTCACATAAGTTGTTTATATCTTCGTTCTCCAAATGAGCAAATCTTGAACTTCCGTTGAGATTGTATGTTATGCATGTATTTGCATTCATACGTTATGTACTGAAAGTCGATGCATTTCTAATTTCAAGTGTTCTAAACCGCTACGAAAATGCGTGCATTTATAGGAAATATTAAATATTTCTAATCAGCTAATAAGCTAATTTCTTGCTGACGTCCCCATTAAATTTCTTGATGATTGTTTATTCATTTTGCAGACATCAGTATTAAATTTCTCTGCTGAATACGTTTATTTATTTTTCTGCGAACGTCCGCATTAAATTCCTTGATGGCTGGGTTTATTCATTTTTGCAGACATCAGCATTAAATTTCTTGTCGAGTGAGTTTATTTATTATTCTGCGGATGTCAGCATTAAATTTCTTGCTGATTAGAATTATTTATTTTTCTGCGGACGTCCGCAATAAATTTTTTGTTGACTTTGGGACCAAAGTATCACACTTTCAGTTGGATGACCTACTTTGGGTCCATAGTCGTATTGACTTTGGGATCAAAGTATTACACCCTTTTAATTAAATGACCTACTTTAGGTCCATAATCACGTTGTTCTTAGTCGATTGACCTACATTGGGTCCATAGTAACATTGACTTTGTGACCAGTTTGACCTACTGGCCTACTTTGGGTCCATAGCCACATTGACTTTGGGACCAGTTGACCTACTGAACTACTTTGGGCCCATAGTCGCATAGTTGTGCTACTCCACACCACTCTACGACATTTCAGCGTTACTTCTTTCGATTCCATTTTTATTGCGGTACTCGTTGCGAACCTTTTTCTTTGCTTACTTTATTACTATCTTACTTGTCCGCACGGATTACCGTAACAAGCTCACGAAAGTATCAGGTTTTAGTAGTAAATGAATGACCAGTCTATTCTCAATAAACCGTCTAATGGATTGTGATTAGTCACAAAACAGTCCAAAACAATCAGCAAGAGTATCACTTATAAAACCCGATTTTGTAAAATGCGTATGAAAAATAATTTTAGTGATAGAGCATTCAAAATTGTGCAGGGGCTATGAACACGTAATTTTAATAATTGTCATTACGAATATGCACGGTTCAGTTGTAACTCCTTGCTTTTTCGCAAGATTTACAAGCTTTATTACTAATAGGTGTTTAAAATTTGTTAAATAGTAGAGTTTATACTACTAAATGCAACCTTGATTTGTAGCTATTAAGTTTTTAATTTTAAAAATATACGAAATTAACAACTAGGGTTTGATTTCACATCGCGAAAGAGTCGATTTAGAACCACTTATTGTAATACACTAGAAATAGTATTTCTCACTACACTGATTTATAACTAATAGGTACCTTTGGTTGTTAAACCCGAACAATAATTTAACTTGATTCCGGTTGAAAGCAAGCTTAAGAGCCAATTCCAATGAACAAATGAAGGTTTAGTATCATTAAAGGTCTCTCGAGAAAAGTAATGGTCGAATTTTCCGAAAGCAGATTTCATTCCTTACCAATCTAAATCTGAAGTTAGAAAGAAATTTCTGAAATGTTGACGCGACTTGAAACAATTGCTATATAAAGTTATTAGCAAAGTTAAAATATTAAACTTCGTACTCTTGGAAAACTACTTTGATAAAGTAAAACGTCGGTTGAAAGCGTTCAAGTTTGATATAATTTTAAATTGCAACGTTACAGACGATTCTGTATCATGTTGTATTCGGTATCAAAAATTCATTAAGTGCAATCTGATTCTTTGGACTATAATGAATACTGCCGAATGCCTTGCACATCTATTGTTAAAAAGAGCTTACCGTTTTATAATTTTAATTTCTCTTTCTGAATGAGGAAGCATTCTAAATACCCATCACTATGATTAATCGCTCAGCACAGTAATTAAATTTCAGAAATGTTACAATCAGAATGCTATTCCAGACTTACTAAAAGTTAAATCTAATAATATGAATTGGATTGTGGATGTGATATTCACACCAAATATTAATTTGTTGGTTATGTACTTAATGAAAGCACTTCAGCTGGATGACACTGAATACAATGTTTGCGTAACTAGCGTCTATCAAGAAAATCGGCAAGCATTTATTGTTCTAGGGACAGTGCAGTGCAATGCCAACTTATCTGGAATTAATCGAGCAAACGCAACCACGTACCATACGCCCTTAGTGGATCCCTAAAAATGTATGGGAAAAATCCTGTATAAATAATAGTTCACGATAAAATTAGATGAATAGTGGCTAAATGATGAAAGAAATTCCTACAAGATGTTGGACTAAGCTGAATTTTAATCCCGCTGAGAGCTGAGCTTGCTCTTACAAGTAAACAACACAAAAAATATGGACGCCACTACATCGAGATGAAGGACAACCGAAAAAAAAATTCCTAAGAAAAGATGTAGAAACTGAAAGGAAAGATATTCCGGAAAGCTATAATAAAGGAATCATTACAAAAATAATTACTTACTCAAACACGTGTTCGCTTCTGCCATCAAACTGCACACAACATAGTACCTAAAAGAGATCTACTGCAAAAACAAAATGAATATGCCATGGAGGATACCGTTTGTGCCTCTTCAACAACAAAAATATTCATATAAATATGATTTGGCAGTTCAAACCCACAAACAGATTGGTAGTCTCCCTCAATATTTTTGTTTATCAACTTTAGCTCTTGAATCTATAAGTACCTTTATGATTTTATCTTCCACATTTACATTTAAAATACGTAATAAATTTTTATTTAACTATATTCACTTACTAAATCAAATTTTATAAACTAACGTTGATGTTCATATTGAATAATTTAACGGGCGTGCGTTTATTGTTTCTGCGTATGTCTTGTTACTTTCTTTTGTTGAACCATCCCTTTGTGAATTTTATTGTTTTCCTGTTTATACTTCCATTTTAGTAGTTCTCGTTTCAATTACGTGTTTTTCAACCCATCATAGAAAAGTGAACAATCTTGAATATGGTTTAGCAATCACAAGTAAATAAACGAATGGAATACGCTTCCAATGAGCAAAGGACCAATTAACAAAGGTGCTTATAAACAGAGGGAATTTATGCAGCAGTAAATTTTCCTATATCTTTAACAAAAAAAAAATTCTTTTTTCTGCAGTAGACAGCATTAAAGGTAGAGATTATTTGTCGAAGTTGGTAAAAACGTTTTATTTGCATCTAAAATGTCGAATAACAGAGTTTGTATTTATCTATCAAGTAAAGAAATTCGTTATAATGAATGAAGGAATCAATGTTAGCGGTATATTCATAGCTGTAAGAAAGCTCATTACACCGTTAAAAAGTATTGTGTTGTCAAACGTTTCGCCATGTATTGTTACGTGCCATTGCACTTAAACATGTTTTTAGGTTAAGTTTTTATGTATGGAAGTTTTGCGGCATAAATTCAAATACGCGATGCGCGGGAATTTTAAATGGACTAGGCGGTACTTCCGTACGTCAGAGTAGTGCATTTGCGCAGTGTGCTTATCCCTAGAGGGGTAGAGCAATACTAGACAAAGAGTGGGGAGAAGTGTTTCCGTGACGCTCTAAATCGTGGCTGTTTTCCTTTGATCTTCAAGTGTAGTAGTCGTGCCGGGTATCATATCTTATCTTACTATGTAGATTCCCTTGTCTTGCTTATCTTTGTTTGTCTTTCCCTAATTAACCTATTCCTGTCGTTCCACTACATTTAGGACTGATACGACCCTGGAGCAGCCCACGACCTGATGTCCATACTCAGCCAACACCACCGGAGCCTGGAGCAATACCTTCACTATCGACCCGGAAGGATGATAGGCGTACCTGGGAAAAGCCGGATATCTTATGTGAGTAATTTGTTTGTTAAAATTATTCGATTCTATCTTTCACTGTTTAATTTTTATATTTCTGATTATTGCGTAATATACCTTTTGTATCGGTGACGTCATGGTGGATGGCCGCGCCCCAAATCTGTAAAAGGTTTGCGCTTTCCTCCGCTAGAGGCATCACTCGCCTTATTCATTGCGCTTGCGCGATGTATCTTATGAACTTTGGTAACTGTATTACCGGCTTTTAGGAACTATCTATCACCATATAAATGTTTCACCATCTAAAGTGTAATACTTTGTTAACTGTTTTACCGACCATATAAACTATCACCAGAGTAGTGGAATAACAGTATAACACATCATAAAATAGAAAAATCCCTAAACGAAAAAACTCTTAAATTACCGTCTCCTGTTTCTTTTATTGGTGCAGCTATAGGACTTGCTGAATTTAAACACGTTATGAGTTTTAAGAGACAAGTTTTCATCTGCGAGAACGAAAACGAATTGATTCCAGAAACCTTCACACTAATATATGACGGGGAAGAATATAGAATATTCGTAACAGACGGAAACTTTATATGTTTTGTCTGTAGTGAAACTGGTCATATCACATTTAAATGTCATAAGCCTTCGGCAAGAATCGAAATGGTTAACCAAGGACTGGAAAAAATTCGAACCAGCAAAAGACAATAGTCTCACGTCTCTCGTCTCAGGTACGTCGAACACCATTCGATATCAATCGAGCATATTGAAGCAACAAATGCTTATCCGCTTTAGCAAGAAATATCGCAATCATTTTCTGTCGAAATAGAAACTTCCATACAAGACAATAATACCGCAGACGCAGGAATATACGTAACATCGAAAACAGCAAATTGGTGCACTAATAAAGAACAGAAAGTAGATTCCACACGGAAAGCAGATTTTGATCACGATGATTTCGATGATAATAGAAGGAGAAAACGTCATGTATTATCGAAATAGACTATATAACCCTAACGCGAATAAAAGCTATTCACCAATAAAAACCACACAAGCCGCGAAACAAACATCCACACAACCAAAATTTACTCCATTCAACGCACAAATGAATCAACCACGAATCAACAACCCAAATTTCAATAACACAAATTTTAACAATCAACTCAAGCAACTTCTGAGACCAACATTCAATTCAAATTTTACAAAATCTGCATTTCCACCAAGATTCAATTAAAACGTAAACCCACAAAGGCAAGCATTCGGCACAAACCCCATCAGAAACACACTGATAATAAATGATAATAATAATCCCAACAGTTATTATAAACCAACTCCTAAGGACACCTCATCTGGTAACACCAGACAAAATACAAAAATATCGCAAATCCTACCAAGCCATACTCAAAAACGAAACTTTACCCCCGAAGAACTATTTCACCAAGAAGTAGAAGAATTTAATAATGACAGAAACGATGAATCAAATCATTTAGAAACTTACGAACGTAACGACCCATGAGAAAATTACGAAGAGGAAGACGAGGAAGACGATTTATAAACGACCAAACATAATTAATTTAAATAATATCAATCAACAAATATTGCCATACATAGAAATACCCCACGCAGAACTTAAATTATTAATCAATACCTGATCTTCAAAAACACTAATTAGCCCCCGAACTGTAAGAAACACTATTTAAATTTTGTAGAAAAGAACCCTTTACAATTAAAACAGCCCATCAATTCATAGCTAATATACTGCAATATAAAAAATAATCCCTTGTGAATATCAGGTAGCAAATTGGACCTCTATATACCATAAACGCCTACCTTACCTGATATCATTTCGTCGAGAATTTCTTGTTAATGAGAGAAGCCTAAGGTAAAGTTGGATGGAAAACGACTTGAGGAAAAGAAAAGCTTATTAAAGATAAACGGCTAGTAGAGTGTTAGCTGTGGGTGGATCATGAGCATGAGTCATGGGTTGACAAACGACCAAAAATATAGATACAGAGCGCCACCGTATTTTTCAATACAACAGCATACAAAGATACGTGTAATTGTATTAGGGGAATGCGTAAACCTGAAGTCTACACCGCTTATGTAGCCACAAAACATAAATATTAACCTTGCAAAGCACTTACCAAAATGTCACTCACCAGATGTATTACAGATGTCTTGGCATATCCTGTGAACAAACAAATGCACAACAGGGACACCGTTTGTGTTCCTAAAAATATTCACCAATAAATAACATATCTGCTTTTAAGTTCCAAAAATATATATATACCCAAGGTACACTAGACAGAGTTAATCTTTTGCTTATTAAGAACCAAGAAATTTCCTTTGACTTTTTAATAATAGAAGAATTAAGCAAAATTAAAGAGATTCTATTTACTTAAATTTAATTAATTTGTTTCAATAGAAGTATTTACAATTATAATAAAAATTTACTTGAAAGAAAACTAATGTTGTTCTTTCTAGAATAATATAAATTTCATAAGATTTTCAATATCACAACATGTCATCAGTCTAAGGTGTTTGTTTCCTTAATAATATTACACTTTGGAATTAAGATAGCCTTGAGTTGTACTACAATAGACTTTGCAATGAACGATCAAAAATATTTCATTTAAGAGTTACTAAATTTTACCATTCAAAAAAACTTTAACATTTTGTCCTTTAAGAGTTTATCGTTTCTTAAGGTTAAAGTACATGTTCTCCATAATAAGCAAAAATATATTTATGTAATTTAAAATAATATGTGGTTATAGTATCTAAAAATTGTAGGTATTTTGACATGTGGTTTTAATACCACTTTTTAGTGAAGCTAAAATTGTTTCCTTAATGATTAAATACACAAGGCAATAATACTGCGATCTTTAAAATTTTTGTAAAGTTACTAACATAAAAATAGGGTGTTTAAGCTAAACCCACTTCAAGATAACATTAAAATAAAATTTCCATCTTTCATCTAAGTTGGAACTTCAAAATAAATTCAATATACTGCAAGGTTAAGATCAGTCACGTGCAAGAAGTACAGTTGGAACCAAAAAAACTTGAACGTTCTTACCAGAACAAAACAACGCGATGTGTCGACCAATTTAAACTATCTGCAATCCACACAAAAAGATGTTCATATTATAACGTTGAATTTTAAATTGGAGCCCACGAAAACCTTTTTAATAAAAGATTATTAAATTAAATAAAAGGAAACCCATTATACATAATACACATAATAAGCTATCTTTTGTCACCAGACAATTACAAATTATGTTTTGATTTTATTAAGGCATAATATTAAATTTATAGAGAATACGTAACTAAATAAAAAAATACGTCACCATACCCCTACCAAAAACTTTCAACGTAAAAATGAAACATAAATTTTGCATTTTTGAGTTTAACGGTAGATACTACGGACTAATAGAAATGGGCCTTCTAAGAATATTAGGAACCAACGTTAATATAAAAAACTGCTTATTAGGAACAAAATACGAACAAATTCCCATTAAATTCCAAAATACCCAAACTGATCAAAAATACATCATTGAACCCCGTACAGAGAAACAAATAAAATAGTGTTTATTAGGAATTATTAGGAAATTATTAAGAAACTTAAGTTAGATGCAACATGTAATCTTAAGGATAAATAAGAAAGGGTTATTGAAAGTTCGCAAGCAAGTTGTGAGAACGAATGTGAATACATTGTATTCCAGACGTAAGTGATACTGCAGGTGCAGGTCACAGACGGTTAAAAACCGCAATTACTTAGAAACTAAGGTTGTTACATTGTATAATGAATAGAATAAAGAAATAAGCAGACATGAGCTCTGCAAGTTCCCACAGACATGTGTGGAGCAGGGACAACGTAAATACCCGGCAGCCCCAGATCAGTCAGTCAGTCTTGAGTATTTCAGCCTTAAAATTGTTGTTTGCTTAGGCTACTCGCCCTCAATTAAATTCAATTAATAATAAATTTCGACTTAGATTAAATTATATCAGTTTGTCATAATTCTACATGTAATATCTATAAGAAATAAAATTGTTGCAAGAAGTTTTGGAAGAAGTTTTTAAAAAGACCGCTTCCAAGGCCCGAAACGTAACTCACATACCAATAAAATATCACCTATAATAACAATGATAAGAAAAATCTTTGCTACGTGGACGATGACAAGCTCATCCCAATAAAATCTATTAAACCGAAGAAACAAAATAAATATTTACAATAGTGCTTTTAAGCGCAATCAACAAACCAGCACCCATAACTAATCAAAATACCATAGCTGATGGATAATTATCAAGTTTATATACAATTTCGAAACCAATTCACTCAGTTATATCTATCAATACAAAGACAATATTACACGAAACCTACACTAAATGCTTATTCTAATAATAACAGCATTAAATAATCAACAAAGATTTGCTCGTTAATTTCTTAATATTTCTATAATACCATTAAGAAACGTGATCTTATATTTTGTGTTTTCGTTGCATCCTGCAGGCTTGATCAGTTTAACTTAAAAAGATGTGAAAATAATAACCCTTTTTAGTGGTATTCCTTCGAGCTGTCAAAAATAATAAATCAAGAAGTTTTATAAATACTATTACGCTTTGCCTTACTAATGGGTTTTTATCTTTACTCCTATATTGTCAGCTGAAAGGCACAAGGATAGATAACGAGGATTTCCTGATGATGTAAAGAGCCCAAGGTTAAGTTAGATGGAAAATGGCTCGTAGATAAGGAAACCTCCAAAAGCTAAGCGGCTAGTCGAGCGATTTGCTCTGGGTAGAACGTGAGCTTTGGGTCGGGGTTGGATTACGACCAAAAATATAGTGAATATGGCGCCACCGAATTTTTGTATACATTGATGACCTAATTTGAGTCTGTTTGTATAAGGGGAATGCGGAAACCTATATTCAAATACCGCTGTACAAAAAATATTACGAGAACATAATCCTTATAGCTGCTTACCTCATGGCTCGATATTGATCGTAAAAGCTGCAATGCTACACCTGTAATCAGATTAAACCAAAACTAGCACAGTTTGTGCATTTACTTCAAAATTTTTTATAATCAATAAAAATCAAACCTCATTCATTCCAACTAATAATCATAGACTTGACCAAAATGAATTTCTATTCTACCTATATACCGCCATTTACCATTTGAAGTTTCATAGATTCCTTTCACCAATGATAAAAATAACCTGAGGTCAATCACATAATGAACTAGGAAATTTCCACGTGAACAAACAAAAACTTACTTGTTTGTCATTTCAAAGATTCCAACTTGACGTACTTAAAACACTAATTACATACCAAATGTTTATCCATCAGAAGAATACTTGCAAAGTATTTGGACCATCTTCGGAATATTAAAAGATAATTGGAATTTTTATATTTCAACAATAAACAGGATAGACTTCTTCAAAACCACATAATCTAATTAAGCTTGTTACAGAATATCAAACGAACATCACGTGCATCCACATCAAGTAAATTATCCACGTTGAATAAATTGCCACACCAAATAAACTGCATATTAAATAAGTTGCATACCAATTAAATTACGTTTCAAACAAGTTGCATTTCAAATAAAATTTACATGACCAATAATTGCATTTCATATAAGTTTTACATATCCTATAAGTTGCCTTTCATATAAGTTGCACTGCAAATTTTAAATTAACGAAAGCCCTAAATCTCGGTAATACTTACTGCTATTCTAAAGTCAACCATTTTAAATTACGCCTCATCTTGTGCAAACTATATTCTGCCAAGCGTCGACATATAGTGCTTTTAACAAAAACGATTTAATAAAGAAATCAACTTTTTCTTCCTGTGTTTCCAACACCAGGTGTAATAACCCGAAGCCATGTTCTTCTATACAAAGAACGAATGACCTCCTCAAGCAACAGTTCAGGTGAAAGTGTTCTAATACGACGTATACTACCACCTGACAACAGTTACAACGATTTTTATAATTATCGAAGGAGGGAGCTCTTATAATGACGCTCGCAAATGGTATTTTCTGTCACCGCTTAACTTATAATTTATGCTCGCAGTTCTAAAGCTCATGTTGGATTCAACAACCTGTAATATTTATTACGTAGACTGTGTAGAGATATTATACTTGAATTGACTTTATATAAAAATATTAACTTAAATATTTGTCAAGATATTGCTGGAAAATAAACTTGTTGCACAGCCTCTTTCCAAAAGAAAAAATTCGAGGAAATATTTAAGAATAAGTCTGAAGAATTTTTTTTTCTTAAGCTATCATCGCAATTTACAATTAATTTCTACATACAAAAACCAAAAAAATAACTCTCTAAATCAACAGGGGTACTGTATGTATATAAATGAGTGACCAGTAACTACGCGTACTACACGCCAAAAGAAGTCATAATTGGTATTTTACATAATCAGCCAATGCATATTCGGGGGTTATTTATCACTCAATTTACACACAGAGAATACAAAAACAAAATACAAAATACTGCTGTATAATAAATTATCATCGACGATTTATCTATCACAACAAACATACTCTTACTCTACTAACCATAATTACATACTTACAAAAAAGAAGGACCCTAACACTATCAGAATTTGCAAAGAAAGCATTTCAATATAACGAATGTTTACCATTCTACCGCAGTACATGCTAACGCCTATGTAGAAACATTTCTACCTTATGAAGAGACAACCAAAACATCATCACAAATTACTCTTCAAAAAAATTTCATTCACGCATGAATGAACCTAATTGAACATTGTCAATACTATACAATATTCAAACCAATAACAGTTAAACACATTTTAGTTTCAAACAATAATTGGTCTCTTACCAATTTATAACTTGGACAAATTTTTGATTTCCAATACCATCTCAAGAACTACTATTAATCTCAGTTGTCCTCTTGACTACAAAAATTGCCTTCCAGAAACAAATGTTCTCCACAAAATTTTTTTTCGAGAAGCTATGTTTCAAACAAATATAAACAATATATACCCAAAGCATTAAACAAGCTAAATAAATCGATTCATTCATAACTCACCATAATTTAATATGACCATACATACATAAATATGACCAGGTTATATATAACCAAAAAATTTTTTTCTAACTAACTATATACAACAACCTATCAAAAGTTCATAGATAAAAAATAAACATCTTTTAATGACGTTTGGCATTTAGAGCAACATGCAACTTACAATATATGTCATATACAACCTTGACAACTCCAAGATATTCATCACAATATCTTTAATTCAACTATTGGATTGCAACCAATAGTTTCAGAACAACTTAATTCTAATCTTACTGTACAACAAAATTTCTTTTTTCCTTTTTGACTTCAATTACTACATCCAATTTGTAGGTTTTAAGCTTGGATTATCAAATAGTATTATAATACAATAAATAAATTCTTGACCGAAAAGATACGACAGAAACAATTATCACTATTAACAATAAGACATGCTAACTAACACTACTAGTTAATGTTCAGAAACATCATCTTTTTCAACATCATTACTGAATTCTGAATAAGGTTTCAAGTCCTTAATATGCCATCTGCCTGCCTTTGAACCACCTTCATTATTCAATTCATAAATCAAATTAGAAATCTTCTTTCTAACGATACACAAAACGTGTTTTGGCGCAAATTTAGAAGTAAACTTATCACTTGCCTTCGAAAGAACTTTGTTGGACCTCCAAACCTTGTCGCCTACTTTGAAGGAAATGTTAAATTATATGTATTTCTGGACTGCATGTAAGCAAAATGTAACTTTTTATGCACTTCTTTAAAAATATCGAATAGTCCTTGATGATCTAAAACACACGAAGGTCTATCACCAGGAATGACATCTATATCATCTGTGGGTTCCATATCAAGACCATAAAATCTTCCAGACACAGGAACATGTCTACCAAAAACTAAGAAACTTGGCGAATAACCAGTGGCATGGTGTTTTGCAGAATTAATCGCATACTGAATTTAGGGTAACTCGATATCCCAAGTATCATGTTCTTTAATATAGGACCGTATAGCTGTTCCGACAGTTCGATTTATTCTTTCCACGAATTTAAATTGGGGAGAGTAAACTGCATTAAATCAGATTTTTTGAACATCATATTTTTGGATACTGCTTTGAAATTTCTTCCACTAAATTGTGAACCATTATCACAAATAACGAATTTGGGCACACCAAAGACCAAAAACACTTTTTCTTCCAGTACACGTTCTATTAAATGCGCTTTTGCACTACGTAAAGAAAACATTAATAAAAATTTTGAGAACCAGTCACCTATAACTAGTAACCATTTGTTTCAAACATTAAACTAATAAACTTCAAGCTTTAAGAACAGCTTTTCTTTCAAATTCGCAGACAATGATAATTTTAGACGTAACAAATTTATAGTTTAGATTACTTTCAACCTTCCATTGAGGATAACAATAAATTAATGTTCTGGTACACTCTTACACTACTCATAATCAAACTGTCAAGACAAACAAAAATACTTTCCAACGCATAAATTTGCTAGAATGACAAGCTCCTCTATGAGCCTCACCTAGACTAATAAACAAAAAAATTACATCATAACTAACCTCAAATAATGATGCCAAAACTGCTAGAGCGACAAACTTACCACGAGTCTTGTTTAGACTTATGTATTGCTTAGCGACCGACTCTTCATGAGACTCGTCTAGACTAACATACTGCTAAGCGACCAACCACGACGACAAGTTTCGCTTAGACTAAATAGAACTTAACATGCTGCGTTGCAATGCAAATATAAATAAAATATTTGCTATCTAATCAAAAACGTGCCTATGCACAAGAGCAATCCTCAAACGATGTACCGACAGTAAAAACTAGTGTACCAAATTATTAAAGCATCATTTCTTATATCAAGAAATTAATCATACAACTATTATAATTAATAGGAATGGAAGATGATCCTAACCACAAATCTCTATTATCAACTTCACTCTGAATAACCATTTACTGAAATAGTACAAACTGAGACTAAAAGACCAGTGATATTCCTATCAAACAATTTTACCATGTAAGGAAGCTTCTTCTAACTTTTTACACAACTTGATTAACGTTGACATAGTATCAATAACCGTTAGAGCTAATTGACAAATAAAATCAGGTAATAGATTCTTTTTTACCATCCTAACTTTTGTGCATTCCGCAGGTGATTGTGGTAACCTGCTAAACAAATTCTCCATATGTTGTTAAAGAACTTTTAACACAACGATACCACTTTAAACCGTTAGCTGTGAATAATTCTACAGAAGCATTAAATAAATCTTTTTCAGATACTTTACGCGAGTGTGCCAACTCTGCTACTCTGTCCAAAAATTGATGAACCTGTCTTGGATCTCCAGAAAATTTTACTGACCGCGAACCAATTGGAATAGGGGGAACTAAATATAAAACAGTGTGAATAGGAGCACTAAATACAGCTGGAATGGTTTCTCTCATAGACAATTCACCGTATCCGCTTACATCTTCATTCTTCTTAAGTTTTTCATGTAGTTCGGCCTTCATGGTAAGGATAGTTGCTAACGATTCATTTTTAAATAGAGTTGCTTCATCCAAATTATCTAAAGGAATTTTCATCCTCCTTACTCCACCATCAAGATGTATTAATCTCGACTGTATCCTCTTAAATTTAGGGTCTGCTAGCTCACCTTCAAATTCTAACAAAACATTCTTTACAAACTCTATCGATGTATCAATCTTATCCCGTTCATCTGAAAATTCTATGACATATGCGGAAGGATCAATTAATCGACCAGGTACTGTTGTTTCTTTAGCTAATAATCGGTCTAACATTTTTTTCTTATCCTGCATCGGTCTACTGCTATTAACTCCTCGGATTCTCAATTCGTAATCCAGTTCCTCTTTATGCAAACAAACAACTTGATAGGTATCTGCTATCATGAAATAGACTAGCTAACTAACTATTACTTAAACTCAGTTAAACTCTTATAATGACGCTCGCAAATGGTATTTTCTGTCACCGCTTAACTTATAATTTATGCTCGCAGTTCTAAAGCTCATGTTGGATTCAACAACGTGTAATACAGTATTGCCCGAAATAAACAGTACTGAAATTGTAATTGTTTTGTATATTTAAAAAATACATATTATTGACACTTTATTATATGTTCTAAATGTGCACCTCCTCGTTCGAGACAGACTTCATAACGATGTTCTAAGTTTCTGGTCATGTTATTGAATAAGGGTTGTCTCAGGGCTGCGAAGAAGACTCTAACGGCATCCTTTAATTCATCGATGGTTTGTGGTGCCCGTTTGAAAACGGCATTTTAGCCATGCCCCAAATGTATGCGTCTGGAGGTGTGAGGTCTGGAGAATGTGAAGGATAAGGGAAGTCAGTAAATCGTGATATGAATTTGCTTGGAAAATGTTCTTGAAGAAATTGACGAATTGCGGCAGCAGTATGGCAAGTTGCCCTGTCCTGCTGAAAAAATTGGTTTCGAAATGCCAAGTTACGTGCACGACAGAATTGACGTAGATCAGGGATAAATCGTGTTAAAATTTGTCTGTACCTCTGTTGATTAAGTGTGACTTGCCTACCATTCTTTTCGATAAAGTACGGACCAATGATTCCGTGTCCGGAAACAGCACACCAGACACTCACTTTTTCACTATGTAAAGGAACCTCTTGAACCTCATCGGGTCTGGCAAAGCCCAGAAATCGATTTGTGCGACGATTCACATAGCCTGACAAGTGAAAATGTGCTTCGTCTGAAAACCAAACATTTTTCAAAAATTCAGGATTTTCATACTGAACCGCGAGAATTCTGGCGCAATATTCCACTCTACTGCGTTAATCCCGAGGATGTAGTTGTTGATGTACCTGAATCACATACGAAAATGTACCCAGCTCCTTCAGGATTCTTTGAAAGGAAGTTCTTTTAAATCAAGTTGTAACGCTGTCCTTGCCTGGCTGACTTTCGGATTTTCTAAGATTTGCTCAAAAACACGTTCATGGTTATTGTTGTTGTTAACTGTCCTGGGACGCCCCGAGTTTCCTTTTCGTTGGCACAATACACTACTTGTATTTCTAAACTTTTCAATAACCTTCAAAATTACAGCATTACTTGGAGAACGTTTATTAAACCTTTGTGTGAATTGATCAGACACGTATAGCAAACTTGCACCATTATGTCGGCCGATTCCGTGTGAACGAAAATAATGCTCTACCAGAAACACTTTCTCCTCTGTACTTAACACCATTTTTAACAATTAGGTCCTACTAATTACTTGTTTGAGGTTTACTTGACAGGTCTATACTAGCTAACTTGAGTGTGACAGCGCACGCATAAAAACACCACCAACTTAGTTTCAGTACTGTTTATTTCGGGCAATACTGTATTTATTACGTAGACTGTGTAGAGATATTATACTTGAATTGACTTTTTATAAAAATATAACTTAAAAATTTATCAAGATATTGCTGGAAAATAAATTTGTTACAATTCAAGGGAAGTTAGTCCCATTGATTTATGAAGTTTATACCATAAGATCTACAAATATGGATACTAGAAAACAATTCGTTACGTATTTTAATATTAGAAAATGTAGGTTACCGTACCATTAGCATTGCAACGAAATAGATTGCAGAGTATCTCAACCTAAAAATCTGAAAAATCTACTGGACATTGTTTAAAGCGATCGTCAGTATCTACGTTAGTCGAGGGTAAAAGAGATTTACTTACTCTATCAAGACATGGAAGTTAGTGCTCTTCGACTGCAGCTGATGCCAACATCGAAAAATTTGCAAGGAGAAAGATTGAAGGTATTGAAGGTATAGCGAACGCGACATTAACACAAGAAAACATTGTAATGCGCGAAGACCCAAAAAAGTAGTAGCACCTGGTAGCGATGTGCAACCATTCTTCTTTGTATTAAGATCTAAGAATAGGGTGATGTATGAGTCAATAAGCTTCTAGCTACCCATATACCTGCTGCCTTGGATTATTAAGTTAGTTGTAGTTTGAAGTTCAATCCTGACGCCAAACCAGAATGACGAACTAATAAACATTTTAATACAATTCATTAGTTATTGATTAATTGATCTGAATGTTGATTAGTGTGAACCTATGCATACTGCGAGTTAGTTAACTTTTATTACCAGTACGGTCAACCTTAATTGCAAGAAAACAAAATGAAGTGCTTTCTCAAATTGTATATTTACAATAATACTTGTAGCTGTAACATTTCCTTCAGTAAAAACTAAAAAATGTCCTTTAAAAATAAAGTTTCTAGGAATTTGTTTCTACTTTTGTTTTCAGTTAGGTCTATTGAAAAATATTGTTCATTACACGCGCATTAATGCTTTTCCGGTGCTTGCCTGAACTATTGTGTTCAGTTTTGCCTCACAAAGGAATTTGTCACGCGCGCACGAGGAAAGCATATTTTCCAGTCTTAATGAAATATACTATAGTATTATATATATATGATAAGCTCTTTCTAGAGTGATGCATTCTGAATTATCCATTAATGCCTAAAGAATCAGATTAAATTTAAGGAATTTCAGATAGAGCGTGTATAGGGGAACATCTTTTCATGCAATACAATTTAACACAAAGCAAACTTAAATTTGAAGGCGTTAATCGTCTTCAACAAACTAGTTTTCCGAGAACCTTGGTTCTATAACACTGAAACTTTCCTAATAGCTTTATAATCAACCATTATTTCAGGTCGCGGGTATATTATCGAAGTTTGTCTTCCATTCTTGATAATTTGATTCGAAAGGAACGAGATTTTCCATTCGGATATAATCCAATCATTATCCTCTCAAGAGACTGTTAACGGTAATAAGTCTGCTTTCGTTCATAGGAATTAGCTCCAACATAGCTTTCAATTGGAATCAAGTAAAATCATTGTTCTGGTTTTACTACCAGAGATATTATTTATAAATTACGTAGTTCAGTGAGAATTAATAATTGTGTTACATTATTAAGCGCATTCCTTGAATTTAAACGTGACGTTAATCTAGACAATATGTTTTCATTTAGTACATTATCTAAGTTAGAAACTAAATGCTTGGAATCAAAGCGCAATATGCACGAACTTTATTCTATAACGGATTTTAACAACGTTAATTAAAAAAAATTGTGGATGCTTAAATAAGGAAATGGACTTTTGTGAGTGGTTTTTTATTTTTATACCTATCGTGAATATCTACCCTTTTGTAATTACAATTAATATTTTATGAAAATCTTAGTTTCACCTTAACCAATTGTAAAAGCAATGCAATAGAGCTTTGACACAATAAAGTTTTACGAGGGGTAGTTATTTCAGTAGTATTTACGTACTGTCTTGTGTTATCGCCATCTAGCTTATATAGTGCTGTCCCTATCTCTGCTCCAAATATGAAAATCAATGTGTAAGACAAGAATTCTACCAACATTTTTGTTTGCATTTTGCTTCTATACAATAGTTGAACGTGTGGAAAAGATACACGCGCACAGCACACGCGCGTACGCATCTACACACGCGCACGCACGCACACACATACCCACATCACGCACACACGTACACATGCACATACTCACATATTTACGCATACGATTAAATTAATTTTTTGTTTGTCAGCTTCTTGTTTTTATGCTACATTGTACATGTCTGTTTTATTCCATAACGTTTGCACACATCTTTTCACTCTTCAATCTCTTTAGATTACACCTACCACCTTAGGTACAGTATTTGTAATACATACTAATCCTTATATACACCTAGCGCTTGTCATATTTTAAATCCGTTGACTGGGTCAGGTCATTATTCGCTGTTTCGTGAAAAGACCACTGCTAGATTTGGCAATTTTGTACCTCCTTTTAGCGCTGTATTCGCGGTGATGGAATTTTTTTGGAATTGTCAGTAGAAAATTTTGAATATAAGGAACCAAAATTTGCAATAACTAGTAACTATATATATATATATATATATATATATATATATATATATATATAATTGATTATAATTATGTTTGTGGGTATTAGGTCTGATGGGGTAAAAGAAAACTCTTTTTTATGGCTTAAATTTTGGCATATATTTAATGCTTTGTCAAAGGCAATAACTAAAAAGTAATACAACTATAATAAAGACACTGGTAGTAATAAGCGTTACTTACATTGAGATTAATAAAAATTAGCTTCCATAAATAAATTTAAACTAAGTTCCTTTATATAATCTTATAAAATTGAATTGAATAAAATTTTTTAAGTATAAATAAACAAGTTGAAAATGCAAGGCATTGTCGCAACGAACTTCCAAATGTAGACTTACTTTAAAACAATTTAAAGAAATTAAAATTATTATGTTGTAATAATTATAAGTATTCAGATAAAATAAAAATTAATTCCCCGGGGGGTCGGGTATCCGTGGTCAGATTTTGTGGGGGGTACCATATTTCGACTCAGCTATGTTAGGGGAGTCCAAATATGTATCGCACATTAATTTTGGACCTATTTGAAATTTTAATTTTCCCGACGGAATATCGCGGGGGCACGGCGTCCCCGTGGCCCGATTTCAACTGACATCAAAACTTAAGCTCAGGACACCGAGCTGAATCGATTGATGTATCACACATTGATGTCCGACCATTAGAAAGGCCTCGGACGGACAGACAGACGGACGACAAATCGATTTCATAAACGAACGAAGTTTGTTGAATATTGGCTTGACATAAATAAAATTTTTGACAGAATGCTAATGAATAGTTAGAAAAGTTGATTTTGCTAAAGAATTAGAATAAAAAAAGAAACGTACTTGTGTAAATAAGCGGTGTTATATATACACATGTATATTTGAATATTATGTACATGTGTAGGAATTAATTATACATATATGTATACTCTTACACATAAATACATTTTTAAAGATATATATTCAAATATGCAAACTAATTTTCTATATAGATGTGCAAACACACACACAGACACACATAATATATACATACACACACATACCTGTACCAATACATATACATACACATAAACACACACATATACATATATTTATATATATATATATACATATATATACATATGCATACCCATATATACATATACATACATATATACACAAACATACACGCACACATACACACACATATATACATATAAACATACCATATAAATGTGTAAGAGTATACATATATGTATATTAATTCATATACATTTACATAATATTCAAATATACATGTGTATATATAACACCGCTTATTTACACAAGTACGTTTCTTTTTTTTATTCTAATTCTTTAGCAAAATCAACTTTTCAACTATTCATTAGCATTCTGTCAAAAATTTTATTTATGTCAAGCCAATATTTTATTTACTTTTTATTCAATTCAATTTTATAAGATTATATAAAGGAACTTAATTTGAATTTATTTATGGAAGCTAATTTTTATTAATCTCAATGTAAGTAACGCTTATTACTACCAGTGTCTTTATTATAGTTGTATTACTTTTTAGCTATTGCCTTTGACAAAGCATTAAATATATGCGAAAATTTAGGCCATAAAAAGAGTTTGTTTTTACCCCAGCAGACCTAATACTCACAAACATAATTATAATCAATTATCGAAAAGGAGGTCGTTAATCCAATATATATATATATATATATATATATATATATATATATATATATATAATATATATATATTGAAACGTATTATATTTTCTTGATCGCTAACCCCAAACGGTCATATTCTTTCCTAAATTGAGCTTAACTAATGCTCTCTTCTTAATACATACATCTGACTCTAGAAGTTGGGGTCAGCAAAACAAAGTCTTCCGACGTAACTAGGGTCTATTCCTTGGGTAGAGCTATGAGCAATGGGGGTAAGTCGAAATCTATGGAGGGTTACACTTAACAAAAAACAAACAGGCGCCACCAAGTCCAAATTGATTTATTTTAGGGCATAGCTATTTTTAAGGGCGGACTTGGAGACCCAAAAAAGAGATCGCCTTCGTTGATACACAAACTTGTCTTAACAGAATAAGACGCTGTTCCTGTAAGAAAGAATAATAATTAAGTCACATAAAAATGGGAACACTATTTGCGTCCCTCAAGTATACCTAAAAGTATAGAGAATATTTTCTGCATAATGGGATCATAAAATTTTAGTTCTTATTGCTTTTTGTTTACCAAGTCTGATCAGACTAGATCAGAATAAAAAAACTTTAAATGAAGAATATTAATTTACTAATAAGAATTTTCTTGGTTTCAGTAAATAAAGTATCATTGTAATTAAATAAAATAAAAATTTGAAGTACTTGCAAAACTGGTAGTAAAGGTTATCAACTAATCCTTACTCAAATATTTTATAATTCTATGTAACTAAAAATGCTAGAGTTTCTTTATAACCCAATCAGATCTGTGTGAGTCAGTTACAAATGAATATACGAAATTTTCTCTTTAGGTTAACAAACTTAAATTTAGTTTGAAGTCAAAATAATCACCAAGATATTCTCTAATGTTATCTATAGTGGTTGTACTAAAATGCTAAACATGTGTTAGCCATTGGGCAATTGTTGACAATAGTGAACAAACAAACAGGTGATGTAATAGCAGCTGTTAAATTACGTTGAAGCCACGTGTGATCACGTATTTACGAAGCTAAGTGAAAGCAAATTTAATACTGGGGAAAACCAGCTTATTTACAGGTAAACTGAATAACAATTTTGTACGTCTAACAAACAAAATGAAATAATGTACTTTCAGAAGGAAAGTACTCAGGAAATCCTTAATTCTATTACGAACCCAAGAGCAGCAGTTGTCCCTTGATGTAATGGAAATTACCTCGCAGCGCGGAACAGCAACTAATTATACTTGCTTTCCATGCTTTAACACAGGTGTAGGAGCAAAGCGGGTTCCTTACTTGGATCACGGCAGCATTACTTTGTAACGTAATCTTCCGTTGTCTAAATTTATTTACTAAAATAATTTTTCATTGCGTAGCCAACAAATTAAGCTTTCTAAATTGTAACTTCAAAGGGATCATGTTGTCTCAAATTTTACAGTTGCGATTTTCGACGTGGTGTGCGATATATACGTTATCCATGCAGTTTTCTAATTTCTCGTTGGGATTTCAAATGTGTCGTTACGAGTTCAAATAGGTCGTTGCGAGTTCAAATGGGTCGTTGCGAGTTCAAATGGGTCGTTGCGAGTTCAAATGGGTCGTTGCGCTAAATAAATTTTGTAAATTAGCTAATATGACAACGAATATACAAAATGTGGATTAGGTACTAACCGTTACTCAGGAAGTGTTTCACAAACATAGAGCGACTCGGAGGTCACTCGCCATTCTCTTAGAATGCCTCTTGACGCTACTTTTAACTATCGACGAGTGCGCTCGCTGCTTTCTTGTATGGTGGGAGGTTCCGGATTTTAGTTCTCGAACCTCTCACGCGCGCGCCAGTGGCTGTGAAATTACACCGAACTCGGAAACAACTCGACTAATAATCCTTGATATTATAATACTATAAAAGTTTGATTGTTACTTGAATATTTATTTTAATTAATAAAGGTATTTTACTATTCATTGTACGTTTAATGAATGGATTCTCCTACTGCAAAAATAAAATTGTTACACTACCTCTTTCCTAAAAGAAAAAATTTTTCTTAAAAACTTCAAATATAACTAATACAAAAAATTTTTTTACAACAATACTAGCCTTTCCTATCTTCCTAACCAACTATGCAATTTTATAAATTTACTCAAATGGGGGACCTTCATTTATAATTGAGAGTGTGTTGGTAACTACGTGTACCTGACGTCCATCGGGAGACAAAATCGGGGAGTCACAATCGGTAATAATCAAAATTGGGAGGGGGTCAAATTAGAGAGTCAAACACTCCACGGGACAAAAGAATTTAAATTTACAAAATTTCTTGACTTGAGATTCCTACTTCTAATAAGGCTAATATTTCTGACCTAAAATCAAACACTTACAATTTACTTCTAATTTCAAAAAACTTCACTTCCAGGAGCTCATTTAGCTCTATTTACAAAAAAAACAGGAATGCTTCCTCATCAGAACAGCATTACCATTCAAAATATCATCACTATAAGGTGAGGATCAAAAGAAATACCCTACTAATAGGTCTAAATTTAAGCATCATCACAAGGTGATAACCAAAACAAAAGTGACCTAATCAAAAGGTTACTTATCAAATTCAAATACAAAGTATTATCACTTTATTACAAAGAGATAATCAAAACGAAGGTAACCCGACCATACGGTTACTTAACAAATTAAATACAAAATATTATCACTTTATTACAAAGAGATAATCAAAACAAAGGTAACCTGACCATACGGTTACTTAACAAATTCAAATACAAAATATTATCACTTTATTACAAAGAGATAATCAAAACAAAGGTAACCTGACCATACGGTTACTTAACAAATTCAAATACAAAATATTATCACTTTATTACAAAGAGATAATCAAAACAAAGGTAACCTGACCATACGGTTACTTAACAAATTCAAATACAAAATATTATCACTTTATTACAAAGAGATAATCAAAACAAAGGTAACCTAACCATCAGGTTACTCATCAAATTTCAAACCCAAAATAACCCAGTTAGGGTTGTAGAATCCTACACCCTACTGATCATCCTATCACTAATTGCTAACGAACAACTGATCTCATTAGTGATGGACCAAACGGTGAAAATCACCAAGTCAACTTTGACCTTATCAAATCTAAGAACTTCTAACGGTCAAAAGGAACAAGGAAAGAACAATTCATTCTCCACCTTGACATGTAGAAATCAGTACCAATAGTTAAATAGCCCACCTACTTCTACATTGTAAGGATATCTGTCAAAGACATCCTCCAAACACATCTCCGAGCAACGCGCGAGCAAAACGACCAGCGTGCACCAAGGCACACCTCAACTTACAAAACTTACAAAATCTCAAACCACTTATTTCACTCTTCAAACAAAATACTCAATATTAGTGGACCGACACTAGATCAAGAATTGGAACAAAACAAAACAGACCACTACGTCATTACTTAATATCAAAGAGATGACCGGACCGGAATTAATCGTCAAAATCATCATTTTCATTTGGATCTGATACTCCAATTGGTTTCAAGTCCTTTATGTGCCATTTCCTGCTCTTGTTCCATCTTCGTTTTCTAACTCATATACTAAACTGGAATGTTTTTCCGAATTTTACTCATAACGAACTTAGGAGCTAACTTAGCGGAAAATTTATCACTAGCACTCGAGAGGACCTTATTAGTTCTCCAAACATACTCTCCGACTCGGAATGAAATGTCTCTTCTCCGAAGATTGTAGCGTTTACACGAACGTTGATAAGCTACATGCAAATTTTCACGGACACTTCCAAAAATATCAAACAAAAGTTGACGATCCAAAACATAAGAAGGTCTACTACTGGAGACGACATCAACATCCTCACCAGGTATAAAATTATCCTTATAAGCTTTTCCACTTAAAGGTACCTGACGACCAAAAACTAAAAAATTTGGTGAATAGTTGGTGGACTCATGTTTTGCTGAGTTGATCGCGTATTGGATCTTTGATATCTCAACATCCCACGTATCATGTTCTTCTACGTATGTACGGATTGCTGTACCAACTGTCTTATTGATTCTTTCCACAAAATTGCATTGGGGAGCATAAACAGCGTTATACCAAATTTTTTGAATTTCGTACCTTGCACACAAAGCTTTAAAAATACGTCCAACTAATTGTGGACCATTATCACAAATAACAAATTGTGGTACTCCGTAGACAAGAAATTCCTTTTCTTCCAAAAACTTCTCGATCAAATGTGCGGTAGCACTACGTAAAGGTTGCAAAATCGAATACTTCGAGAACCAATCACCAACAACTAAGAGCCATTTATGTCCGCGTTTGGAACGAGGAAACGGACCCATCAAATCTAATGCAATGGTTTGGAATGGTAGTCCAACTTCTTTCTCCTTTCCCATCATTCCAAGGGGACCTCTATTGGGTGGTTTTTGAGCACCACAAATCAAACATTTCCTACAAAATTTACGTACGTCAAAGATCATCTTTGGCCAATAATACAATTCTTGGACTCGAGACAAAGTTTTAAGGAACCAAAATGTCCTGCTGAAGGGGGTCATGACATGATTTAATGACATATACGCGCTGAGACTTTGGCACAAAATATTTCAACTCTACAACATTCGCCGAATGCGGTAATAAGGAAGGTATAAAATTATAAATAAACCCATCTTCTACTTTCCATTGTGGGTAGCTTTTCGGTGACAACAAAATTTTCTTTCTCAAAGACTCATACCACAAGTCTACTGCATCAAGTTTAATCTCTACTAAGTTAACTTCTGGATTTTCTAAAGGAACACCACGACTAAGACAATCTGGAAATATATTGAACTTTCCTTTTCTATGCACCAAATCAAATGAGTGTTGCCTTAATCGAACTGACCATCTGGCGAGTTTTCCAGTTGGATTCTGAAGATTACTCAACCAAAGTAACGAAAATGATCGGTGACAACGGTGAATCGAACTCCTTCTACCCACGGACGAAATTTCTCAATTGCAAAATAACCGCTAAACACTCTCTTTCAGTGGTGGAATAATTGCGCTCAGTACGGCTCAGAGTTTTGCTTGCGTACGAAATTACACGCTCTTCTCCGATTACATTCTGAATCAACACAGCTCCTAACCCAGTGTTGCTTGCGTCACACTCAACGATAAAGGGTGCCGAGTAGTCTGGCTGCGAAAGAAGAGGTGCAGAAACTAATGCTTGCTTGATTAGCACAAATGAATTTTCTGCTTCCGCACTCCAGTTTACAGTTTGACCTTTTTTCTTACTTTTAATGAGGTCATTAATAGGCGAAACTAAAGACGAAAAATTCTTTATAAAGCGCCTGTACCAGCTGCACATTCCTATAAACCTTTAATTTCCGTTGTGGTTTTCGGACGGGGAAAGTTAACCATCGCCGACACCTTATCGGGATCTGTACGAAGTGAGTTCGAACCTACTATATAACCCAAAAATTTAAGTGTTTTTTTAAAAAATTCACATTTACTTATATTTATGGTAAGGTTAGCTTCTTTTAAACGTTGCTTAACCTCTACTAATAACTTTAGATGATCTTCAAAAGATGACGAACATAATATTATGTCGTCCAAATAGCAAAATACATGGGGTTCAAAACGTGGACCAAAAATTGCATCTACTAAACGCTGTTGCGTCTGCGCAGCATTCTTCAACCCAAATGGCATGCATGTAAATCTATATTGTCCTCGTGAGATAACACTGAAGGCAGTCTTATCCTTAGACGATTCACTAAGAGGATTTGCCAAAACGATTTTCTCAAATCCAGAGACGAAATGTAGTTCGCACCTCTCAACATATTGAGAATTCTATCTACGTTCGCAAGGGGGTACGAATCATGAACAGTTAAGTCGTTCAGGGTTCTACCATCAAAACAGAAGCGATATTCTCCATCTGCCTTCTTAACCAACAAAACTGGAGAGGACCACGGACTAGTACACGGTTCTATAACTTTAAGTCTAAGCATGTCGTCCAATTCCTCATTCAATATCTTACCCATATATGGTGACATGACATATGGTTTCTTGTGGAAGGGTTTGGCATTGCCTGTGTCTATGTCCAATTCGATTAGGTGAGTTCGTCCTAATCTATCGTCGCTGCTAATCTCACTAAATGAATTTATTAACTCTTGTGCTTGCGCACTTTGAGCATCTGAGAGGTCATGTAAACCACATAAAGAATCTTCAGTGTTCAAAGGGATGGAAGACGGACCTATATACCCTATGTCGTTCCCAACATTGCTTTGGATAAACCAATTATTACTTCTAAAGTCAGCAACTACACCAAATAATTTTGCAAAGTCACTACCGAAAATAAATGTATGCGGTAGGGACGGAACCACTAATGCATTAAGGATGCGGCAATCATTACCTATACAAATTGGCAAATCTACTGAGCCTACAACAGACTTTATTGAACCATCAGCTGTAGTGATACCTGTTTTTGCTGAACTAAAATTTTCAAGTCTAATTCTCTAACAATTGAAAGTGCTAAGGATCCTACTACTGAGGTAGTGCATCCCGAATCCAGAAGACCGGTAATGTCTCTATCTATTAATTTCACCATAATGTAGGGTCGATTATCACACTGCTTCTCAATGAACAGAGTATTATTCTTAGGCTTCGAAGAGTCCTGACAAAATTTTAACAACTGTAAGCCATCTCGACCACTCGTCTTTACTAAAGTATTTTTCTTGTTTACAAATCATAACTGTAGCCTTATGACGCGGAACAGGATACCGACCACTATGTACCTGCCGCCTTACTGGTTTTTGAACAATGTGGACATGACGTTGCCTTAACGCCTTTTCGACCACATCCAAAACAAAAATTTTTTGTTGCTCTACAATCTCTAAACCAATGTCCACTACGGGAGCAATTCCAACAAACAAAATGATTCCTCTTATCGGGACTAAAGGAATTACAAACCGAGGACTCTAAAGAGCTCTTATCCGCTACTGTTACTTGAGGATTGACTAATTTATTCTGAAACACCCTACTCTTAACAGCATAAACTTTCTCATTCAACCCAGGATGTTTGTTCTCATATGGATGCTTAGAGGGTTGCAAATCTTATTAGGTTTATTAGAAGACGCCAAAACCGAGTTTAGTTTCATCAAAGAAGCTTCTTCTAACCTTTTACACAAATTTACTAGGGTCGACAAATCTTGAATGTCCGACAATGCAAGTGCCGAAATATATTCAGGAACCAAATTTCTTCTAATCATTTTAACTTTAGTAACTTCTGCTGGCTCGTTGGTCAGTCTACTAAAGAGGGTTTGCATATGCGCGACAAATAAAATAATCCTTTCGTCTTTACCTTGACGACGATTTCTGATCTTTTCCCAAATGTCATCATCCGAAGAACCAGGTAGAAAATCTTCCTTAAACGTTCTAACAAGGAGTTCCAGTCTCGCAAAGAATTTTTCACTGTTCTAAACCAAACCAAAGCGTCACCCACAAAAGTTCACATGCTGATCCAAATAAGTCAGCTTCGGATACCTTACGAGATTGTGCTAAATCACTAACTCTATCTAAAATGAATGTAGTTGTTTGGGGTCACCTGAGAATTTTACAGGCTATGAACCTATAGGTACTGAAGGTGTTACATACGAAGTCGAATGGATAGGTGCACTAACTAAAGGAGATACTACAACGGACCGATCTAAATAGGTGGACTCTGTACTTTTATTGATTTTATCGTACAACTCAGCTTCAAGAGTTAATATCGTTGCTACGGTCTCATTTCTAAACTTAATTGCTTCATCGGGATTTATTGAAGGGATTTTCATACGCTTAGCTCGTCCCGAAAGGTGGTTTATCCTTGAACAAGCTCTTCTAAAATTGAGTCTGATGAGTCGCCCTCAAACTCGGACACAATATTACGAACTGACTCGACTGAAACTGAAATTTCTTTACTTTCCGTTGCAAAATCTACTTCATAACACGAAAGGTCAACCAAACAACCAGGCATATCTATTTCTTTAGCTAACAATCTACCTAAAATTTTCCGTTTCTCCAACACTGGCCTCTCACTTACCACTCCTCTGATTCTTAGTTCATACTCCAATTCTTCTTTAAGTAGACAAACAATTTGGAATTTTTCCGACATGGTTACTACAACCTAATGGAATCAAACCGATAAATCTAACTAATCCGAATCTTACAAAAGCGATCAAAACAAATTCGTACTACTAAAGGTAAAAATCAAAAATGTTTTTGGTAAAATTATTTTTGCCAAAACAATATCAAAAAATTTAAGGGTCAAAACAGAACTAAAGTCAAAAGTAAATTTGACCAAATTAACGAATTGAGTGTATGGGGATTACCGTTACAACCAATCTTTTATCAAAAGCAAACAAACAAATCTAAGTGTCAAATAAACCTTAAGCAAACAAATTTCGAGCAAAATAATTTTGGACAAATGGACTTCAAAGGAAAATAAATTTTGAGCTAACAAACTTCGAATCAAATTAAATTTAGAACAAATAAATTTCGAAGCAAATTAATTTTAACAAATAAATTTTAAGGTAAATCAAATTATGAACAAACAACTTTCGAGCTAAATTAAATTATGAACGAACGAATTTCAACAAATTACTCGTTGAACAAACAAATTTCGAGCCCCAAATAAATTTTGATCAAACAAATTTCGAAGCCCCAAGCGTTGGGCGCTAGTGAAACGTATTATATTTTCTTGATCGCTAACCCCAAACGGTCACATTCTTTCCTAAATTGAGCTTAACTAATGCTCTTCTTAATACATACATCTGACTCTAGAAGTTGGGGGTCAGCAAAACAAAGTCTTCCGACGTAACTAGGGTCTATTCCTTGGGTAGAGCTATGAGCAATGGGGGTAAGTCGAAATCTATGGAGGGTTACACTTAACAAAAAACAAACAGGCGCCACCAAGTCCAAATTGATTTATTTTAGGGCATAGCTATTTTTAAGGGCGGACTTGGAGACCCAAAAAAAAGAGATCGCCTTCGTTGATACACAAACTTGTCTTAACAGAATAAGACGCTGTTCCTGTAAGAAAGAATAATAATTAAGTCACATAAAAAATGGGAACACTATTTGCGTCCCTCAAGTATACCTAAAAAGTATAGAGAATATTTTCTGCATAATGGGATCATAAAATTTTAGTTCTTATTGCTTTTTGTTTACCAAGTCTGATCAGACTAGATCAGAATAAAAAAAACTTTAAATGAAGAATATTAATTTACTAATAAGAATTTTCTTGGTTTCAGTAAATAAAGTATCATTGTAATTAAATAAAAATAAAAATTTGAAGTACTTGCAAAACTGGTAGTAAAGGTTATCAACTAATCCTTACTCAAATATTTTATAATTCTATGTAACTAAAAAAGGCTAGAGTTTCTTTATAACCCAATCAGATCTGTGTGAGTCATTTACAAATGAATATACGAAATTTTCTCTTTAGGTTAACAAACTTAAATTTAGTTTGAAGTCAAAATAATCACCAAGATATTCTCTAATGTTATCTATAGTGGTTGTACTAAAATGCTAAACATGTGTTAGCCATTGGGCAATTGTTGACAATAGTGAACAAACAAACAGGTGATGTAATAGCAGCTGTTAAATTACGTTGAAGCCACGTGTGATCACGTATTTACGAAGCTAAGTGAAAGCAAATTTAATACTGGGAAAACCAGCTTATTTACAGGTAAACTGAATAACAATTTTGTACGTCTAACAAACAAAATGAAATAATGTACTTTCAGAAGGAAAGTACTCAGGAAATCTTAATTCTATTACGAACCCAAGAGCAGCAGTTGTCCCTTGATGTAATGGAAATTACCTCGCAGCGCGGGAACAGCAACTAATTATACTTGCTTTCCATGCTTTAACACAGGTGTAGGAGCAAAGCGGGTTCCTTACTTGGATCACGGCAGCATTACTTTGTAACGTAATCTTCCGTTGTCTAAATTTATTTACTAAAATAATTTTTCATTGCGTAGCCAACAAATTAAGCTTTCTAAATTGTAACTTCAAAGGGATCATGTTGTCTCAAATTTTACAGTTGCGATTTTCGACGTGGTGTGCGATATATACGTTATCCATGCAGTTTTCTAATTTCTCGTTGGGATTTCAAATGTGTCGTTACGAGTTCAAATAGGTCGTTGCGAGTTCAAATGGGTCGTTGCGAGTTCAAATGGGTCGTTGCGAGTTCAAATGGGTCGTTGCGCTAAATAAATTTTGTAAATTAGCTAATATGACAACGAATATACAAAATGTGGATTAGGTACTAACCGTTACTCAGGAAGTGTTTCACAAACATAGAGCGACTCGGAGGTCACTCGCCATTCTCTTAGAATGCCTCTTGACGCTACTTTTAACTATCGACGAGTGCGCTCGCTGCTTTCTTGTATGGTGGGAGGTTCCGGATTTTGGTTCTCGAACCTCTCACGCGCGCGCCAGTGGCTGTGAAATTACACCGAACTCGGAAACAACTCGACTAATAATCCTTGATATTATAATACTATAAAAGTTTGATTGTTACTTGAATATTTATTTTAATTAATAAAGGTATTTTACTATTCATTGTACGTTTAATGAATGGATTCTCCTACTGCAAAAATAAAATTGTTACAATATATATATATATATATATATATATATATATATATATATTAGATAATACGCTTTATTAAAACACCATGGAGAATAAAAATTCATTCGTTTCAGTAAAAATAAGAGATTTAAATCATGTACAAGACGCTTTATATCAAAAGAAACAGTATTAAAAAGCTCTGCGTGTAATTTAATTATTCCTAAGAAAGAAACAAATGGAAATTACGTGCAAAATTTATATTAATTAACCCTATTTTAAGTAACCGGTATTAAACAAAGTGTACACATAATAATTAACATTTAATTTGTATTCGCTAAAATGAAAGGATAGAAGTCAATTTTAGTTGGAGTTAATTAAACCATTATTAATAATAAGCATAAAAGTCTGTGAAAATCCAAGATTATAATACCAGAAAATAAAGCTCTGAGAATTAATATTATGTTTGAACACCTGCGTAGTTTAAATGTCATGTACGGCGAAAATTTTGTAGATAACAAATGGTTTCAAAGAATATTGGAGAAACCATCGCATAATAGTTACGAGAAATGCTAAAGGTGGGATATTTCACACTCCACATGGACTAAAATAATCGATAATAAAGAATATCAATTTGCATCAATAAGAACAGGTTAGATAGAGACAGATAATATGCACAAGACCGAGACACATATAGTAAAAGGCGTGATTTAAGCAACGTCACGAGGGTCACAATTGGTTGAAAATAGGATGCAAATATCAGAGGTAGAAACAACGATTTCTGTATAAAAGTCAATTAGTAATTTCCAGACGCTGCGTGCCGTGTTGAAATTTCTGAGATTTAACTGGGGCGAGTACAAAATTCGTAAAAACCGACGCGCGAGCTACGGAATGGGAACATAGCATGAGAAATTCTTAAGAATTGTCTGTTTTGAGGACAAAAGCGACGTGCCGGCTATCCGCTATATATACCGGTGGTAATATGAATTTCGCTCTCTTAGACTTTTGACTATTCGATGCGTTAAAAGCTCTCTTAGATCTTCGACTTGATTGAACGCGTTAAACAGTGCTTTTTAGTTTTCCGGTTTTAATATTAAATAATTTAAACAGTTTGCTCGAATATTATGTGATTTAAAACAGCTTGTTCTTTACGTGCTACAATGAATGTACGTTAGTGCACTTAGAAAAGAAGATACAAGGTAACAAAGTTTAGTATCACTGTACCAATTGGTAAAATTTACTATGACAAATAAATACACAAAAGTAGGCAGTTTTGGCGTATCTTGGTGAAAGAAGTATGAATTTCTTTGTTATTTTTCGGGGGTATTAATAATTAAATGGTGCATAAACGTGTCTGGATCCACAAGACTAGGGTCAGATATACACAGATTAGTTCCGGAAAAGCCCTGAAACAACTTTAAATAAATGGTGATGAGAAAATTTTTAAAGCGTTGAGAATCAGAAGCCGTAAATATAACCCAGTTGGAATGGTGTGATTAACAAAAGGGACGATGTACATTGAAGCTACGAGTGCAAGTAACCTTCAGGTAAATTATACTATTTTGTTTGAACTTTGATATTGTTGTGTGTGTTGAATAACTTTATAATTGATTTACTCAAAATGGACAGTAGTGAAATGGTACTAACTATAATATTTTAATTTTAAGGTGAAATTTGCTTGTTTAAGTAGAAAGGGGTATTTAGTATAGATGTTCTGGATTATGATGAAAATTTGGGTATGTCTTTGAGCTCAATTAGACGAACCTGGTTAATTAACGTAAAGGGGCGGTAGATGCTCCCTTTGTACTCAGACTCAGGTCTGCATATATTGTTATAGTAATTAGTAGGCATCCTACAAGGACTTTAATTCTGGATGCACATTAAAATGATAATAAATTTAATTTTGAAATTTTCCGATATTAAAAGTTATGCTGAATATTAATTTTGAAATTTTAATGTATTGTGAATATTGATGTAAATAGAGTTGACGTTGATGTTTGTGGTAGGAATGTGTTTGTTTTTTTATGTATGAGGATGAAAGCTATCTAGAGGAGCAGCCGAGGCGATTAACAGAAGAAAGTCAATGGACCAACACAGTTAAGGTAATGAATAGCTTTTTTTAGGATTCACAGCATTCTTGACGCCCAATTCGTGAGGCTCGATTCGAAAAGCGTAGTTCACGGATTTTGTAGGTTTCACAGCAATATATATATATATATATATATATATATATATATTGCTGTAATTATAGGGTTAATTTAGGGGTAGGTTAAGTCATAGAGGTCGTAGAATAAACAAAAGAAACTACCAAATAACCAAAGCACATAATTACAGATATTAGAAGAGTAAATAGGTCATTTTAAATATGGTTAGTTGAGAGCACACTGTATATAACAGTACAAGCGATTAAACGCATATCCAAGAGTAGCTACGAGCAAAGATAAGAATTTAAAGTATAACGAAATGCATCGAAATTAAATCAATGGAAAACCTGTATGAATTGGCTAGATAAATATTCAACAAGTGCGTTAATATATCATCATATACGCAGGCAGAAATTATGCATTATTTGAAAAGCGTACGTGATAGCTATTATTATTATTATTTTGTGTGTTTCAAAAACGGCAGAAAAGTTCTTCGACTAATACATCGGCGACGGTTGCTGTTTCCTTGTTAGGTATGGCATATGCCACAGTCCATTTTGTACAAAAGTTCATGGCAACCAGTATGTATTAATTTCCAGAGTCGATTTCGGTGAATGGGCCTGCGATTTCAACTGTCACCCTTTCAAATGGGTTTCATATGTTGTATAGCTTATTCGTGCTTTCCGATTACCCAACGGTGCACATAAACGACACTTCCTGCAACTTTCAATAACGTCTTCCTTGCAGCCTACCTAGCACAATTTTTACGGACTCTTTTTATATTTGCTTGACGCAGAACTGCATCGCGACGTCGCATCATGTAGATATCATGAAGCCTCGGACACCCAGTTTTTGGGAATCACCATGTGAAGCGTACTCAGAGATCCATCCCGCTATGGCCAGTACAACTTTAGCGTGCTACTGAGCGGGCTAACATTATGCCACAAGGCACGCTCTCCTCTAATTTTCCAATCCATCTTGACGCCTAAGTCTGGGCCATTCCTTTGTTCGGTCCACAGCTGCTGTGGCTGCTATTCGTCGTTTATCACGGTTGTCCGACAAAAAAGGTCGTATTTTGCCTCCGGTCGTGAACAATGGCTAGAATTTTAAGGTCGTCGCAACAACGCATCTGCGACCTGTCCTTTCGGACTTTTGAACTGCAGTAGCCACTTCAGTGCCGCGTGATCTGTTTTCAGGTGAAACTTTCGACCATAGAGATACTTAGAGAAGTGTTCTATCGATTTCACTACAGCCAACAGTTCTTTCCTCGTAACACAGTAGTTTCTTTTCGGTTTCGAGCGTTCCTTGTTGAAATAACCAACCACTTTTTCTTTTCCATCCTGTATCTGGGACAACACACTTCCAATGGCAACATTTTCTGTGTCCCTGTTTAAAATGAATTTCCCTTGCGTCCGAAGGTAACTTAAGGTCGGAGTTACCGTCAAAAAACATCTTAGCTACTGGAACACATTTGACAACTTCGTCCCATAATTTATTTAAGGGCTTGGAAATATTCACAAATCTACAAACAAATTTTCTATAATATGTGCATAATCATAGAAAACTACGTAGTCGATGTTTGTATTTGGAGGTCGGTCACTCTTGCACGGCTCTAACTCTTTCCGGGTCTGGCATAATTCCATTACCTGTAAGTACATACCTCAGATATTTTACCTCTTCGCTGAGCAGGTGGCACTTCTTTGTACGGTAAACGTACCTCGAGAGTCCCCCCAGAACAGCTATTAGCATTAGAGTACTAACATTAGTAAGATAAGAATTCAATACTAATCATCTAACCCAAAACCGGCTGCTGACCGTCGGTAACCGGGGGAGGGTAGCAGTCCCAAGGACATCACCACAGACAAAGCACACACACAAACCCATACACACATACATGAACACACACACACACACATACACATGCGCGCAAGCTCACAGAAATACACACACACACATACACACACACACACACACACACACACACATACACACACGCACACACTCGCACGAACGCACGCTCGCACCCATCCACATACACACACGCACACACACGCACACACGCACACACGCAGACACGCACACGCACATGCACACGCACACGCACACGCACACGCACACGCACACGCACACATACACATACACAGACACGCACACACACAGACACGCCAGAGTATCTCCAAACACAAATAATATAGACTAACCAATATAACCTAAGAATGCAAAAAATCCCGTTAGATTTCTAAGGAGTAACAGGTTTACTATAATTTTTAGGTAGCAGACTAATTGTAACGTTAGAATAAATAAAAAAAAGTCTTTGGGCTTAACTTCAGATTAGCTCCTCTCATTTTTATAAATATTTTCTTTGATAGGTCAGGTGTTCCTTAAATGTCTTTCCAAGCACGATTATGTCATCAAAATACACGAGACATGCTTTCCAAGACAATGCACGTAAGACGTTATCCATTAACGCTCAAAAGTGGCAGGAGCATTTCAAACACCAAATGGCATCACTGTAAATTTTCATAGGGCAGTGCTGATAAGAAATGCAGTCTTCTTTCGATCTTTGGGATCCGTATCTACTACTTTAATGCGACATCATAGTTATTGGCATTTAGTATCCTAACCGATATGATGTCTAACATTTTTTGTCAATGCTTTTCCAACGAATACGCCATTTTCAAGATATTCAACACAAACCGGTTCGATAGTGCGTACAAAACCCTCCTGGAGTGCACTATCCAATCACCCTATCATCATGCTTTTGCCCTTCTAGGTTGCATAACGTCAATGTCAAACAAACCCGCACAGATCCGTCGTTTGCTTCACAAAACAGTATCTCTTCGTTCCCTACTCACGGGAATCGTCTTTCACATCTAAAAGAAAACTGTACTTTTTCAATATGTTCATTCTCAAAATAGCTTCCTCGGTGATGTCCGCTACTATCACCTGAAGGTAGAATATTCTGCTACTAATCTCGATCTCAACGTTTAAAATTTCGTGCGTTCGAATGTCTTCGTCGGCCACTGTCCGAAAACGCGCGATCACAGGCTTGACTTTATTATGGTTGCTCTCTACAGCAGGATTCGTAATTGTTCTGGAAACACCGATATCGACTAAAAATTTAATAATTTTACAGTTATGCTGTTCATATACGCAAATACTGTCCTCGCACCTACTCCTCGCGAGCAGTTGACGTTTTACGGAGCAGAATCTGTACAGGTCGACTTTTGCTCTACATCGTTAACCTCTTTCGCATTTGGATTTAATTGTTCTTAAAGTTTGCTTTACATTTTTCTAATTTTGCTGCTAAGCTTGTAAAGTTTCGATCTTGTTTCTCTCTACGTGTTTTTGTACACCAGTCTTTAAGTCCTTCTGAACAAAGAATTTCGCTGTCCATTTTCTGTGGTTGACTACGTGTGATGGGACTTTAAACACTTCAAAGAAAAATTGTTCAAAGTTTCTTCACTATAGTTCCGCATGTGGCACCAGTGTAACAAACTTTCTAATTGTCTATTGGCTTTTATTTCAAATAATAACAGGTCTCATTACTATTCATTACAATCACAAATATACAGGGTGTCCGGAAAATACGTGTACAACGTAAGAACAGAGATTCTTTGGCTCGAAATAGATCAATTTAAGCCAACTTACCTATTATACAGGTTGCTTCATTTAGCCGCTAGAGGGCTCCAAAAATCGTGAAAAATATTTGATATTTTAAAATAACTCAGAAACGCGTCGATAGATTTTGACCATTTTTGGAGTGCGAGTTTCTACTTTCAATTGACATCTTTTGTGGTGTACGCAATAATTTTAAAAGCATACGAGTGTCCCAAAAATGATGTATTGTATAAATATCCAACCATTACTTTTTTCCTGTTTATGCAATGACTACCAATTTTTTTTATGAGTAGCCGACTTAATTTTGAAACTTTTTGTCTCTTGTAAAATTTTGATTAGACGAGCTGTTTGACAGAAAAAAAGTAATTTCAAATGTCTGCATACTTTCGTCATCATTGCTGCATTAACTGTAAAACGGGGCAAATAAAAGAACATAGTATAGTAGTAGGGTTTGCTTTTGATTTGTTATTTAATTTGAATATTATTTAACCTCAGTTTGCCTGGCAAGTCTTGAATTTCTACTTAATTCAATAAAAGTGTGCATCTTTCATCTTACCTTATGAGTACTTACACAAACAACGAACAGGTGGATAAGCTTTTGGTTTTCGGATTTTATCAAGGCAATGGTCGTGAAAGCGTCAGAGTCTATAGGGAAAGATTTCCTAATCGCCGAATTCCAAACCACCAAACATTCGCAAATATTGAAAGACGTCTTCGCGAAAATAGTTGCTTTCAGTCAAGAAATGCGGATCGAGGACGTGAACGTACCACAAGAACTGCGGATCTGGAGGAACAAGTTTTGGATAGAGTTGAAGAAGACTCAAAAATAAGCACCAGACGCTTAGAACTTGAACTGCAAGTTCCTAAAGGTATTGTTCATGACGTTTTAAAGGAACAGTTATCACACCCATACCACGTTCAACAGGTACAAGACCTTTCGCTTATCGATCCTGAGAGGCGTCTAGCTTTCTGTCAATTTATTCAAGATCAGAGAATTCAAAATGCAAATTTCAGTCGCAAAACTTTATTTAGAGACGAAGCTTCTATTACAAGATCTGGTATTACTAACATACATAATGAACATGTTTACGCTGTAGAAAATCCTCATGCAACTAAAGTGACTCACTATCAACATGAAGTTAAGAGTAATGTCTGGGCTGGAGTTATTGATAATTTTATTATCGGTCCTGTTGTGATACCAAATTGATTAAACGGAGACAATTACTTCAACTTTCTACAACAAACATTGCCAAATTTATTGGAAGATCTGCCATTATTACTTCGCCAAGACATGTGGTTCATGTACGATGGTGCTCCTCCCCACTTTACTCTAGCTGTTCGACAACATTTACACGAAAAATATCCGGATCGATGGATCGGAAAGGGATATGATGCTCCTACAAATTGGCCAGCACGATCGCCGGACTTGACGCCCTGTGATTATTTTTTGTGGGGTACCTAAAAATTTAAGGTTTATTCGTCTCCACTTGATAGCGAAGAAGAATTGTATATACGAATTTTAAATGCAGCCAACTCTTTAAAAAATAATGCACAAACAATGCAGGGGGTTCAGTTAAACTTCTTACGAACAGTTTATTTGTGCATTAAAGAAAATGGCGGCCATTTTGAACATTTATTGTAATGTTCCAAAACTTGTACCGCGCTGTTAATTTTTAATGATAGTAATAAAAAATAAACAAAACAATGAAATAAAAATAAAAAACAGACATTTGATATTACTTTTTTTTTGTCAAACCGGTCGTCTAATCACAATTTTACAAGAGACAAAAAGTTTCCAAATTAAGTCGGCTACTCATAAAAAAAATTGGTAGTCATTGCATAAACAGGAAAAAGGTAATGGTTGGATATTTATACAATACATCATTTTTGGGACACTCGTATACTTTTAAAATTATTGCGTACACCACCAAAAGATGTCAATTGAAAGTAGAAACTCGCACCCCAAAAATGGTCAAAATCTATCGACGCGTTTTCGAGTTATTTTAAAATATCAAATATTTTACACGATTTTTGAAACCCTCTAGCGGCTAAATGAAGCAACTTGTATAATAGGTAAGTTGGCTCAAATCGATCTATTTCGAGCCCAAGAATCTCTTTTCTTACGTTGTACTCGTATTTTCCGGACACCCTGTATACAGAGTCGTGTTTACATTAGCAATATTTTAATCACTACTTCTAGGCACTAATTTAGTTTTCTAAATAAGATGAATTAAATACTGTTTTAATACTAATTTTACTGGTAATTTATTTGTCTAACACATTTATATCACGTAAGCGAATTTATATATTAATTAATTTATGTACATTGAACCTTTAATAAGACGGAATTTAAACTAGTACTTATCTATCGTAACGAGCTCGCGTTTATATACAATTTATCTCTTATTGTAGTTAAATCGAGAAAACATCTAAAATGTGGGTCATCAAACCTTTTCTATTACGATACCCATTAACCATTCTTCTTATAACTAGACAGATATGATTTTAATACGATACCTATGAATCATGCTATCTTATCGCTAAACATATATGATGCTGCTTTAGTAAAATCTGAATAAGCGTATTTTCCAGACTTCTATATATTCTTAATTACTGTTACAATAATTATTATCTTTTATTCCATAGAGTACTCGGTGAAAATTTAATGTTCATTATGCATAAAACCTTGTGATTATACAATCATAAAATTTACTCTGGTTTGTTTCTGTTTCATTGTCGAACACGGCATACAGTGCAGCATAAAAGAAAAAATTAATTAACCATACGAGTTTTGTATCCAAGTCGGACTTTATTGAAATAGCCACCTAAGGCCCTGGGGTGCAATTCTGAAATTTACTAAGTACATGAGTTTCCGATTATTACAGGTTTAGTAATATTTCTAAAGCTTGTCTGGAAACCTTGAGCATTTGATTCAAAAGAAGTAAAATTTTCTTCACGGAAATTCACTCATTATTTCTTTCAAAGGATTTTAATGATAATAAGTCTTTATTCGTTTACTGTAATTACCTGTTAAGTTTACCTTTTGGGAATAATCAAGTCTAATTATTGTTAAGAACTTTCGACAAGTTGGTATTATTTAGAAATTATTAAGTGAACTGAAAATTACACTTGGTATTTTACTGAAATTAAAACAACGGGGTTCTTTCTGAAACCCCTTTTATCTACCTTTTGCTCTGGCATGTTAAAGGCGTATTACCTAACACAAAAGGCAGCATAGATGACAGATGGTAAACGAAGTCAGAGCGCAACCCCGGCATAGTTCGGTCACGACCCCTGCAGAAAGCAGATAATGGTCGAAGGTTTGTTGTTTAAATGTTTAACTATAAAGTGTATGGGGAAAGGGAGGGTGCTGCTACCTCCAATACTTTTACATAAAAATCGAACAATGCACTAGGGGAGAGGTAGAAATCCTAATGCTTATGATAAAACAAACATCTTTAGGACACTCAATAGGTGTTCCTACTAAGAGAGACTGCGTTTGAAAAAGAAAGCTATAGTTAGTAAATACACTACAATACTATACCATACAATACTATTTGTGATCCAAGAAAAGCAATAATGATATTGGAAGAATTAACACTTACTCCTTAATAACTTGTATAGAACAACCAAAAATAATTAGACTACTACCCAATAAAGTACTTCTATTTATCAAATGGAATAAAATTATAGATCTCAATAAAATAGATACAAGAATAATCCGAACAAATACAGCTTAGATTTAAAATAACAGCTGGGCTCATACATTTAATTTAATTATTAACATAAAGGAGGTACATATCATTTCATCATTACCATTAGGTCTTCAGTCCTGGAACTAATTACACGCGTACCCTCATTGGTTCCGGTTCCAAGCTAACCTACACATTTCCCTGAAATTTGCGTAGTCTGCATCTTTAACTACGTGCAATAGTCTGATCTAAGTCTACCTCTACCTCTTCTTTTTCCTATCTCTGCTTGTAATATATCCCGTACTATTTCCCAAAAATGCCTTAGAACGCATCCTGTCCTTCTATTTTTGTTGTTTTCCACAAATATCTTTATTCCTCTACTATTTCTATAACCTATTTGTTTATTAATTTTGTCTGTCCCTGCTGTCATCCTCATACATCTGAAACACAACATTCCAAATAGCTTCTACCGTTTTCCTGTCTGCTTTTCCTGCTACCCCTATTTCATAGAAGTACTGTGCTGTTCTCCACACATATGCTTTTAACAATTTTCTCCTTGTCACTATGTTTGTTGTCTTTGAACATAGCCACTGCTCTTTCGTGCTAGATGCAGTTCGGTCACCTTCTATTGTTTCACAATTATATACCCTATTTCTCCAATATTCATCAGTATGTGAAGGGGCTTAAGCAGTTTGTGGCTACCAAGAACCCCAACACTTGAATATTTGCCGAATTAATAGTTTTCCAATATATCTTTTCGCACAATCAACATTAGCTGAAAATATTTCAAAGCCAACACCTATAGTTTTTTATAATAATCATCAGATTTAAGTGCACTTATTTTTTTCGTCATTAGGTTTTCTGTCTTGAAACTGGTTGGAATCGTACCTCCACTTATTTATATTCGGAGCTAGCCTACACAGTTCCCTGAAATTCCCACAGCTTGTATACAGCTTGGTTCCCCTTCTATTGATTCTCATTATATGCCCTATTTCACCGAGATTCAATGGTATGTAAAGGGAGTTAAGCAGCCCCCATCACCTAGACATTTGCCGAATTAATAGTTTTCCAGAAAATCATTTCACACAATTAACATTAGTTGAGAATATTGCAAAACCAATGCCTGTCGTTGCTTATAATAATCATCAGGTTTAAGTACAGTTATTTTTTTTCTCATTAGTTTTTCACTATTGGAACTGGTTGGTGGCGTACCTTCATTGATTTCTATTTTGAGCTACCCTACACATTTCCCTGAAATTCTCCCAGTCTGCATCTTTCACTATCTGTGACATTTTTTCCGAACTTTTCATTAACATCCTCCGCAGTAGTCCCCTCCCGGAAATTCGAATGGGTGAGTATTTTAAGTCGCAGTAGTGTGTCTTAGAATGCCATGCCGACCCCTATGATCTCTACCACTTTAAGTACCAAAACAGCTGCTGTTCTCTTTCGGGGACCTGTCTTAGTTTAGTTCCTTACTAAAGACCTCACCAATTCGGTAAAACCTTTGGTTCGGCTCTTTAGGTCATTGGAACCCTTAAGCCGTTCCACCAGTTCTAGTAATATACATCTTGGTCGAGGTGCAGATCTATTCGTAACGGACATATTATTTATAAGAGCACTATCAGCTTTCAGATCTAAATATTTTAATGGTTAATAAAGTTTAAAAATACCGAAGGTCAACTTAAATAAATAAATTATTTGCCTTAACCTTACATTTGATATAAACCTGGTAACCAATACAATCATTTCAAACATATCACGTCAAAATAATCTGATTTATTGTTAATACAATTAAGTACTTGTTGGAACAAACAATTTAGTTATTTAAAAACAATTTTCTATGAGAACAACAGCTGGTTGTTCTGTACGAAATTTCAAGACATTGAAGATTTCATTCTTGTACCTTAATTTTAATCACTATTTCAACGTGTTTAGATATTAAATCCGCGCCGACATATTTATAACAATTCAAATCATAAACCAAATATTGGTAGCCATAAAAACATCGCTTAGTTTATTAATCCGATTAAACGATAAGCGTTGTAATTACTTTACCAAACTGTACTGGTGAAAGATCAGACTCAAAT
Source organism: Platerodrilus igneus (assembly GCA_036346225.1). Lineage (NCBI taxonomy): Eukaryota > Metazoa > Arthropoda > Insecta > Coleoptera > Lycidae > Platerodrilus > Platerodrilus igneus. The sequence continues at coordinate 4,159,650 of JARFIW010001700.1, forward strand.
CCTTGGTGACGGATGGCGTTCACAATCAACATCCCCTGGATTTCATTTATTTATCAAATATATACTTGAAATTCCACGCGTATCCCAATCGCCATTACAACCAACAGCTGCTTTAACATTAGCTAACCATTTTACTGTATTCCTGACTTAGCGCTGCAAGTAAAGTGTATTACTAATAATTGGAGGCAAACTTCCTACCAACCACCAACGAAGATATCAATTTTAGAACTAATTAAGTCTCATTCTTTTACTCATAGAATGCAATTTTTAAATTACATGCCCTTCGTTAGAACTTGAGCATGTTATCGAGATTTAAAAGGGACTAACAATGTTCATTAATATTTGTTTCGGGAAAACTTTAATATTGGACGTAAGCGTGTTTAAAATGACGCATGTTTATAATAAAGAGTTTTAGCGCCTGGATATTACACAACGCACGATATTCGCAAGTATATATTGAGAGTTTATTAAATTGTACTTTATTATACGACTGTAATATAAATAAAATTATTTGTAACGCAACAGTAAAAGATACTATGAAGCCAAAACCTTTTATTTTATATAAAGTAGCAAATAAAATCATTTGTGACGTTTCGCTTTTATCCAAAGCTTTATTTGATAATTATAAATTTGACATTTTGACAGAAACAATTTAGTTTAGGTTAGAATAGTGAAAGTAGTTAAAATTTCTACTTAGGCTCAGCGAAGATTTTACTTTAGTTCTTTATTATTCATAATGATAAGTGAATATTGCTTTACCAAGAACTTAACAGAAGACTTTAAAACAAATGACAGATATGAAAGTATTTTATTGTTCGTTTTTTGCATTCAGTGAGTTGCTTATATGCCTAGTGCTCCAAAATATATTTTAGAGTAGTTTTAGGTAATTTTAAGTTATTTTTTTATATAGTTATATTTTGTTTTATACAGATTTTTACTTTATAATCAGCAGCTATGATGTTGTAATGTTATTGTTGTTTTAATTTTTATTACGATGTGTACCCTATTTTATATTTAATTTTTGTAAACAGTTGTTTATAAATTTTTTTGTTTGAAAAAGGTATTTTTATAAGTATATTTAAAAATAATTAATATAACAAATTTGTCTGTAGATACATAATATTTTTAAATATTTTTATCGATTCGCGTAGTTATCTCGGAAACTTTCTTTTTTGTGAGTATGTCTATGTAAGCAAAATAATATTATAATTTAATTTTTTATTGTTTAATTAATTTTCTTCAAATAAATTTTTTTAGTTTAGAAATATATATATATATATATATATATATATAACAAAGACAAGTTATTTGCAGTCCGCAATAAGAAAATTGTATAACAAGTAAGATGTATCTGTAAACAAACTCTTATGAAAATAATAAGAGCCATTGACAAATACAAATCAGGCTGGTAGTTATATAGCCATTAACAAAACATAAGCTTATGTTTTGTTAATGGCTATATAACTACCAGCCTGATTTGTATTTGTCAATGGCTCTTATTATTTTCATAAGAGTTTGTTTACAGATACATCTTACTTATATATATATATATATATATATATATATATATATATATATATATATATATATATATTACTGTGGTTTAGCTTGAACAATCGAGCCCCAGCGTTGGGTCGTCATAAATTTACTGTGGACTTCAAGATTACCTTCGAGCCCTAGCGTTGGGAGCCATAAAATTGCTGTGGTTAAGCTCTAAAATCGTGCCCCACAAATTGGGCTGTCATAAATTTTCTGGAAAAAAATTATATTCCAATATCTCTGGAAAAGCTTCCCTAAATCAGCATACCACGGCTAGTTCTGCTTCCAGCTTCTTCAGAGGTAGTTACCCATCCTATGCTTACTCTTTATCACTTAGACTACCTATAAAATTACCAATCAAATAATTCAACGAAACATTCAACCTTTTGTATTCATACAAATAAAAAAAAATTACGTCACACCCGCTCAATATTTACAAAATTGGATATAAGCATCTTCATAAATTTTCAAAATATTAACCATTAAATCCTTTTAAATTTAATGAATTTAATTTATTTCAACACTTCCTTATATACCGTTCAAGTAGATGGGCCTACCTTGAAACCCTAAATTGAAATTTACCCTGGTCTATGGTGAGCTCAGTACAAACCCTGTTACTCTGAATGCATAACTAAATTGCATTTTGTATCAAACTATTCTAAAGACCCGTTTACTCTTTACATCAAAATTATACGTCATGTATTTATACCTTCAAATAATAAATTCAAATTGTCTCTTTCATATAACTTTCAAATTAGATTTTATGTTCATAAAATATTCACCAAATATGTCAAATCACCCTAACACAAAATACCAGCACAAAATGTTCAAGCAATAACAGAAGAAAACAAATTTCTTTACCTGGTGTATACTCTTGCACAATCACCTATGAAGATGTCGTCCACCAAATCTTCGGCGTTGCATTCCATCAAACTTCCCTCTGCTACATGTACATCAAACTCATTTCCATTTGTTCATCCAATTCTATGCAGACGCCTTCAATTCAGCTACCCATATAATTGTCCAAATATGTTAGTCAGCTTCTGAATCTTCCATACAACCAGCACACTCGTTCCGTAAAATAACTAGGCTCGCTTACCTTAGTAACATCTTTTCTTCGTTATTCGTATTTACTTACAGCCCCGTTTAGGACATAGCACCTACTCGTGCTTTCAAACACTTGTAATTTAAATTAAACGGAATACAGTATCACCGATTTACAAATTTTTAACTTAGATGCTACACCATATAGGTCTGAAGCGAACAGAAGAAATAAGAGAGCATCACTACGTCTCCTAGTGTATTTATAAGCGTTCCAGTCTACCACCTGTACCCTATTTTCATTGAAATTCACCTCTACCTTCACCGATTCTGAAAATCTAAAACACAGCAATCTTTTAAAAGTCATAAATTTCTCATTCCCTGTAGCTTTAATCCAAAAATACTGATTAGCATGCACAATGGTCGCAATAATCCTAGAAACGTCTCTCACTACACACGCAATCAGCCAATCAAACATTTTCCCCCCATTGTAGGTCTATCGTCCAAATATGTTATCCTCGTCTAACTCATATTTGCTGTCTTTGTTAAAATCCCACTATAGTAACTTAAAATCGATATTGTTGTTAGCCTCTACAAATTATCGCGTGCTTCAAATGGCTGTTTTATCGCGTGTTTTATATAACTGTTTTATCGCGTGTTTTAAATGGCTGTTTTACACAACGTCTGTTATTTTTCATCCTCTTTTACCCTATGTTATTTATATTCCGCCTCTGCTTTGTTTTCAAACCACCTGCTGCTTCTTAACCTTCGCTTCGGTCGTTAGGTCAAATTTCTAAAGAATTATGTTTCAACGTACATTATGATTTCTTGCCAGTTTGAAATTGTATTTTTCCAAGTTGTTTAACCTGTAGAGTTCCTAGAATTTGTTTTTAACGAACGCTTTGTTAGTTTAAATAAACATATGCGTTTACATTATCAATTTTATATACTCTGTACACAAAAGCTTTCCTCTATTATTTGATGTGCTCGATTTACAACCTTAGAATATTAAAGCTAATTGTCCTCGCATTCTCCTTGAGTTTTTATGGCCTATCAAGCTTTCACACTATGCAACTTTAAAATTACGATTTATTGATACAAATGTATGCTATTATCCGTTTGTTTTAAGGTCAAACTAATTAGTTTAAAGCGTAAATAATATATTCATGTTTTCTATATACACGGTCCTTACAAATTACTTTTTTGACTTATCTATCCCTCTTTACATATACCTTACACGATATAATACCCCTATTTTAATTCAAACAACCATTCCTCGAGTTTTCCCTGAATTCAAATACGAAGACTAATACCTACTAACTAACCTTATATAATATTTATACCCACCCATCTATTCATCTAACTCTACCTATACCTATCTATCCAACCTATCACACTTTATCTAATCTATCCCTTTATACTTCTATCTATCTCTAATTATTTCTATTTATTTACACCTGTCTTTATTTATAACTATCTATTCACACTTATCGCTACTTATTGACTATCTATTTCTATCTATCACTAACTCTTCACCTATCACTATTTATTTACATTTTCTTTTCTTCTTCTCTTCATCTATACCTATCTTCCCTTATTTCTATTTATTTAAGTTATTTCTACTTATGTACACTTATATGTATTTATTACTACCTTTATTGCTATCACTATCTCTAACTACCTCCCCTTATTTATCCTATTCCTAATTCTACTTCTCTATCTACACCTATCTCTATCCCTATTTATTTAAATCTAACTCCTTTCTTGATTCTCCATATCCTTCTTCTTACAATGTTAATAGACCGTATCCTTGTCTTTCCTCTTTCTATTTCTATACTCATTATCCCTATTGCTTCACGGAAAATAAAACTATCCTTACTGTCCTGATTCTTACATATTTCTTCCTCTGTCTCTATACTTGTCTGTTTCTCATTCATTATTACTACCTCTGATGTGGACAAACCAAACGATACTACCTTATCACTTTTACCTTTTCCCTCTATGGAAAACTCTTTATCTCTTCTAGACTCTTTATGTACTACAGTTTCCCCGTAAAAATCTTTTAAATTGAATTTATTAAAATTATCCTTGCCACTTATCTTCTTTATGCCTACTTTTGAATCCTGTTTGTAACCTAACGCTGTGCTCGCCTCTACCCCTATTAATTCAGAATGTTTGTTCAATACTGATTGTATCTTCTGTAATCTTCCGTCAGGACATTTAATTGTGTCGCTCTCTTTCACCTCTCCCTCATCTAATTCCATAACATTAATACATAACCCCGTGTCATCCTCTGTGACCTCATAGCTTGCCTTCCAGGGCAATATCCTATCTCTAATCCTAACTACCTTCTTTTCCATATCTATAATTAATTCTAACTTTACCATGCAATCGACCCCTAATATCCCTTTAAATTTCAATCCAGGTACAATTATAAATTCCTGCTCACAGCTTACTGAACCTAACTCTACTTTCAATACTACCACGCTATTTACTACAGCAATTCGTTTTTTATTCGGGGCTACCAGAAGACTTCTTTTTATAGGCATAATCCTGTCACACCATTTTTCCTTAATTTTGTTGACGAATTCCTCCGATACTAATCTCGCCTCAGCTCCGAAATTCAGCAACGATCCTAAATTTTGATCAAAAATTTTAACCTCTATTATTGGCAAACAAAAATTTTCCTTAATTTCTGGCTCAATTTCTTCCTCAATTTTTAAAAATTCCCTAGGATGTTCGTACTTGTACACAAGTAAATCTAGTGGTTTGTCCTTGTTTAAAAATCCTGTCCTTGTCTCCTCTCCCTACTAGGTCCTAGTCCTTGAACTACTTCAGCATATGTCCGTGGCGTCCCTACCCTACTTGTCCTCTCATTTTCTCTAACTGGTGTCGTCGTCTGCATACCCCTCATATCCGGTGAACTATTCTGTCGTTGTACCATCGGTCCAGGTGCGGGTCCTCTACCTACACTATTGCTTCGGAAAAATGTCCGTCTTTGTTTCCAGTTCGGTCTTGTATTAAAATTCGTCCCCCGTTTTTGATAGTTGTCCCTTCTGTTCTCAAATCTAACCATGTTAACCCGTCTTTCCTTATTCTCGCGAGGTCGTCCACTACTCACATAATCATACCTTTGCAGGTACTCTAAAAACATTTCTCTGTCTATTATATTCTGCAACGCTACGTGTTGCCGAACCTCAACCTCAAAGTGTCGTGAAAGATATTTAATGATTTGCCTGTCTGTCAATGATGGGCTTAATTGTTTCGATATGCTGTACTTCCGTATAGCATACTGTTCCCTACTTCCTGCATATTCACCCTTATATTTTCATGTAATTAAGTCGTCACGTACCTGATCCTGTTTGTGATCGCTCCAGTAATATTTTAGAAATTTATTCTCAAACTCACTATATGTTTGTATTTCCTGTCCAATAAGATTGAACCAGTCTTTTAATAACGCTTTACTATATTTAATTTTCCTGTTCGTCAAATAAATTTCCTACTAAGCTTCTAAGACTATTTATAAAAATCCGCTGGTTTACTCTACTATCCCCATAAAATTTCATTTGTTGATCTAGTGACATATTGCCTGTAACAAATCTGGGACCATCTCCCATTAAAGTCGACACATTTTGCTTGATACCGCTTACCTCTCTTTCAACTCTTCCTAATGGTTCTCAACATGAATCTGGTAACTCCGTCATCTTTACATTTATTTCACCTTCACAGAAGATTCTAACCTCCGTCTTTAGTTGTCCTATTTGTTGCCCCCACCTCTTATATCTCGTTCATTCTTATCAACCATAGTTTCTACTTCCCCCATTTTTACTGTTAAACTATTTTTGAAATCAGAAAATTCTTTCGTCGATTTGTCTATTTTCTCGCTAATTTGCTCAAACTTTCGGTTCGATTCTGCACCCATTTCTCTAATCTCCTCAAACTTCCTGTTCGATTTCTCTCTACCTAATCGCATTTCCTCTAACATTCCCATTATCAGCTCATTTCCTTGCTTTCCCGATTCAGTTCTCGATTGGTCCCTACTATCTCCTGCTTCCTCCATTTTTCCTGATATTTCAAATAACGTACTATCTTCGCTTCCAATATCTACTCTTTCACTCCTAAGCCACTCCTTTCTCTGCATACGTTTAAATCACTTCCTCACACACTCAAAATATTTACAAATTTACACTACACACACACTCTCACTCAGCTCGCCAGTTTCCTGGATAAAAATTTTGATTTTATTTGGAAATCGAGCCCTCACGTTCGGGCCGCCATAAAATTACCGTGGTTTAGTTTGAACAATCGAGCCCCAGCGTTGGGCCGTCATAAATTTACTGTGGACTTCGAGCCCTTGCGTTGGGAGCCATAAAATTGCTATGGTTGAGCTCTAAAATCGTGCCCCACAAATTGTGCTGTCATAAATTTTCTGAAAAAAAATTATATTCTAATATCGCTGGAAAAGCTCCCCTAAATCAGCATACCACGGCTAGCTCTGCTTCCAGCTTCCTTTAAGATACTTACTCATCTTATGCTTACTCTCTATCACTTAAACTACCAATAAAATTACCAATTAAATAATTCAACGAAACATACAACCTTTTTTATTCATACAAATCAACAAAAATTACGTCACACCCGTTCAATATTTACATGATTTACATCTTCATAAATTTTTAAAATATCAACCATTAAATCCTTTTAAATTTAATGAATTTAATTTAGTTCAACACTTTTTTATATACCGTTCAAGTAGATAGGCCTACCTTGAAACCCTAAATTGAAATTTACCCTGGTTTATGGTGAGCTCAGTATAAACCCTGTTCCTCTGAATGCATAACTTAATTGCATTTTGTATCAAACTATTCTAAAGACCCGTTTCCTCTTTACATCAAAATTATACGTCATATATTTATACTTTCAAATAATAAATTTAAATTGTCTTTTTCATATAACCTTCAAATTAGATTTTATGTTTATAAAATATTCACCAAATATGTCAAATCACTCCAACACAAAATACCAGCACAAAATGTTCAAGCAATAACAAAAGAAAACAAATTTCTTTACCTGGTGTATGCTTTTGCACCATCACCTCTGAAGATGTCGTCCAGCAAATCCTCGTTGTTGCATTCCATCAAACTTCCTTCTGATACATGTACATCAAACTCATTTCCATTTGTTTATCCAATTTTATGCAGACGCCTTCGATACAGCTACCCATATAATTGTCCAAATACGTTAGTCAGCTTCTGAATCTTTTATACAACCAGGCATCTTTTGTTCGTTATTCGTATTTACTTACAGCCCCGTTTATGACATAGTACCTACTCGTGCTTTCAAACACTTGTAATTTAAATTAAACGGACTGCACTATCACCGATTTACAAATTTTTAACTTAGATGCTACTCCATATAGGTCTAAAGCGAACAGAAGAAATAAGAGTGCACCACTACGTCTTCTAGTGTATTTATAAGCGTTCCAGCCTAACTCCTGTACCCTATTTTCATTTAAATTCACCTCTACCTTCACCGATTCTGAAAATCCAAAACACAACGATCTTTTAAAACTCAGAAATTTCTCATTCCCCGTAGCTTTAATTCGAAATTACTGATTAGCATGCACAACGGTGGCAATACTCCTAGAAACGTCTCTCACTCCACACTGGGTTGCGATTGGTTGAAAATAAGAGGCAAACATGAGAGGTAAAAATAACATTTCTATATAAAAATTAATTAGTTATTCTCAGACGCTGCAAGCCGTGTGGAAATTTCTGAGATTTTAAACTTGGACGTGTGCAAATTTTGTAGAAGCTGTGCCGAGCGATCGAAAAGGGAACATAGAATGACGAAATTCTGGAAATTGTCCGTTTGCGGGACAATACCGACGCACAGGCTAGCTATTATATATACCCGTGTTAATATGAGTTTCTCTCTCTTAGATTTTCGATTTGATTCAATGCGTTAAACAGTGCTCTTTAGTTTTCCGATTTTGATTGAATAATTTAAACAGTTTGCTCGTATATTTTGGTGATTTAAAACAGTTTGTTCTTTACGTGCTACAATGAAAGTAATTTAGTGCACTTAGAAAAGAAGATACAAGGTAATAAAGTCTAGTATCACTGTACCAATTATTCAAATTTGCAACGACAAATGAATACACAAAAGTAGGCAGTTTTGGCGTATAGCGTGAAAGGAGTATGAATTTTTTTGCTATTCTTCGGGGGTGTTAATAATTAAATGATTCGTGGACGTGACTGGATCCACAAAACAAGATACAGATATACACAGATGAGTTCCGGAAAAGCACTGAAACAACTTTAGATGAATGGTGGTGTAGAAAATTTTAAAGGCGACCAGTAATCCGAGGACCTAAACATAACCCAGTTGGAATGGTGTGATTAACAGAGGACGATGTACATTGGAGCCACGAGTGCATTAACCTTCAGGTAACTTATGCTTTGTTGTTCGATTTTTGATGTTTTGGTGTGTGTTGAATAACTTTATAATTTATTTACTTAAAATGGACAGTAGTGAAATTGTACTAACAACAAATTTTTAATTTTAAGGTGAAATTGTCTTGTTTAAGTAGAAAGGGGTATTTAGTATTTATGTTCTGGATTATGATGAAAATTTGGGTATGTCTTTGAGCTCAATTAGACGAACCTGGTTAATTAACGTAAAGGGGTGGGAGATGCTCCCTTTGTACTCAGACTCAGGTCTGCATATATTGTTATATTAATTAGTAGGCATCCTACAAGGACTTTAATTCTGGATGCACATTAAAATGATAACAAAATTTAATCTTGAAATTTTCTGATACTGAAATTTATGCAGAATTTTAATTTTGAAATTTTAATGTATTGTGAATATTGATGTAAATAGAGTTAACGTTGATGTTTGTGGTAGGAATGTGTTTTTTTTTTATGAATGAGGATGAAGGTTTAACTAGGTGAGCAGCCGAGGCGGAAAAGAGTAAAGAGGCGATTAACAGAAGAAAGTCAACGGACCAGTTAATTTTTGAGGTTTCACAGCAATATATATATATATATATATATATATATATATATGTATATATTGGTATGTATAAACAAGAATTGGAATTATCGATCACCGACGTTGAGCTGCCTTGTAATAATGTCTTATAATTAAAAATCTAACCTGGTCTATTTTCTTCGCATTGACGCATCCATAATCAGCTAATATTTCCCATGCATTAAGCCATCCATTTGAATAAAAATTATTTTCCCCCCAATTCAGGATTATTACATGCCCATTCGAAATATTGTCTATCCACACGCTTGAACCATTACATTTAAATTATTGCCATCATTCTCTGGACTACCATTATTGACTTATACTTATGCACCCCAATTTATTGTCATCTCATTCAGACTTATTACTTCTTATCAATTTCCCCAAACTTATGATTGCCGATTAAACGTAAGTAGATTTTGGGGAATTTATTTAAGCTAAAACACAATAATAATAGGGCTTCCGAGTCCGGGGAGAATAATACAATTTCTGAGTCCGGGGAAGAATAACAATACAAATCCAAATTCGGGGAGAATAGATGGTATTCTAATTTTCATCTTCGCACTTATACAATTTTTCACGTTAAATTATTATTACGTATCACACTTTATTTCATAGTGGCGCACCTCGGCCTTTGTTAAGTTGAAAACTGAGTTCGGTATCACTGTACCTGTTAATATATCATTGCTCTCCTACTCCGTCAGTGGGTATGGGCTACAAACTCGTCGCTAATTATAACCAATCAAATCTTTGTATTTAAAGTAGTTTCTGATGTAATTTTCTATTCTTTCAAATAACTGTGGCCTGCTCGCAGCTGTCTTGTTATCAAACATGCGGTGTTTTGACGAATCTAATCGCTTTTCCATAAACAACTGATGCAATTCGATTTTTAATTTTCATATACGCAATTTTTAATCTTCTTTCTTATTAAAAATGGTTAACTATTTTGTACGCATTTACACTATGCTTCCTGAAGCTCTATTTCTTATCTCCGTATTAACCTAATTGTTTTGAACTCTTTTGAATGCGTGTTTAATTACACTTTATTATGTTTACTTACAAAATACGCTTGCTTCCACTGAAAAATATCATTACTTGCCTCACCTAAATTAACTAAAACTCTATTTACAGAGTGTTAAATATTTACTATTTACTTAATGCATGTCTTCCTTGTTTCTACGCTAACTGTGCGTCTTCCTGTGTCTATTTGCGTTGCTTAAAACTACTTATACTTTATATACAGGGCGTTGACTGCTTACTATTTACAAACTATTTCCATTTCTCAATTTTTTACTAAATAAATGCAGTTTTCTGCTTCCTATTATAATTTACAATTCCTAAACGACCGTTACTATAAAGTACACCCTTAAACAACCCCTTATCACAGCAATATATATATATATATATAAATATTTATATATATATATATATATATATATATATATATATATATTGCTGTGGTAGCGGCCGCGTAGGGGCGCCGCTAAAAGTGTGCTGTGATACAGATACAGCAAATTGTAACAATTGAAATTGTTAACTTACCTTTCCTTCTAACTTTACTTTGCCTGGTTAGCTCAACGGAAATGCTGGAGTTTACAAAATGATATCAGTCACTAATATCGTAAAGGATCTATACAGTCAAAAACATTTTCTCTCACGCAAAAGCATATAGAACATTTAGAGCATAGTTTTTTTCAAACATCAAATTATTTACAAGTACCTATTTACTTAATTATTATAATAATGTTTCTTACTTTATTTAGGTTAAAATTTACAGAACTAAATATCTTCTCTTATGGAAAGTTTACCTCACTTTGATTTCCATGAATTTTCAGAAATTTTTATTCTTTCCGAATTATATTATAATTTGGTGGGATTTATTTGTAGAATTTGAGTTTCAATGTCCTCTCGTGACCCCTTTACTACGTCAATATATATATATATATATATATATATATATTATGTATGCATATATATATATATATATATATATATATATTGCTGTAATTACAGGGTTAATTTAGGGGTAGGTTAAGTTATTAGGGTCGTAGAATAAGCAAGGGGAACTCCCAAGCAACAGAAGCACGAAATTATAGATATTAGGAGAGTAAATAGGTTATTATAAAAATTATTAGTTGCGAGCACACTATATATAGCAGTAAAAACAATTAAAATACATATCCAAGTGTAGCTACTAGCAGAGATTAGAATTTAGAAAGGTAATGAAACGCATTAAAATTAAATCAGTGAAAAACCTGCATGAAGTGGCTAGATAAACATTTATAAAGTGTGTAAAGATATTATCGTAAACGCTCGCAGAAATTATGTTTTATTTAAAAGCGTACGTGCTCTAAGAGAATCACAGTTGTTTGAAAATCCAATTTATTGGGAAATAAACAAATACCAAATTTATTCAATTTAGATTAGAATAAAGCTAACAAATAAGACTACGTGCTCGATATGTACGAATTCCCTGGGATTCCTGAAGTAAATATAAGATATAACTGAATTACGTGACTTCAAGCACCGCGTCATTCAATTACAATACATACAATTGGTAAATTTTCCCAAACATAACAAGTGATAATATACTTGGCCTCGCCTAGCACGTGAAGCCAGCGAATCACAAACAAGAGTGGGACGATCTTATAAATATCTGGAGAATTGAATATCAAGTGAGTATACTTTGAAACTGGGCAGTGACTATAATTGAAAGTGCCAAATATTTACGTGAATAATAGATATTTGTTAACATTGAAATTGTAAAGTGTAGAATTGTGAAAATTATGCCGTATTTCTGAGACGTAAGTAAATAAGATTTTGGAAATTATAACATTTCTAATAATAAATAAAACAGGGCTCTGGATGTCGATCTAAATGTCGATCTGAATGTCGATCTGAATGTCGATCTGGATGTATATCTAAATTCCTCTCTGAATGTCGATCTGAAGGTTGATCTAAATTACTCTCGGAATGTCAACCTGAATTTACCATATCAATTACGATATAAATTACAAGTAAATTACAAGTAAAATAATGTTACGATTCCTGTAGAACTTCAAAATACGAGACGCTACGATCAAAATACAATTTTGGAGAATGCTACCTGGTCAAGCAAATTGATGATAAATAAACGTAGCAATAACGATTTGGATATCTTGGGAGCACCTATGAAAATTATTCAGATTAGAGATTTTGATATGATTTATTTTTGAAACTGTTTTATCTCAAATATTTTTGATATGATTTATTTTTAAACTGTTTTATCTCAATAGTAATTTAAAGTGTAAAAGCCGACAAATTGGGGGTTTCTTGCCAAAGTTTTATGAAAAGTTACAGACAGCTTGAAACGTTTCAATAAGTCTTTAAAAGTAATAAAAAGCTCGTTTTGCTGGCTTGATTTTCTAATAATTTGACAGATGTATATGATATAAAAGGGGAAAAGATAGTTAAAAGTGTTGTAAATATTCAATCATTATACCATGTATTATAGAAGTGCTTTATTTAATTGAATCAGCTAGTCGAGGCAAAAGATAATTATAAATTTACATTTTCACAAGTGATTGAGTGATATAAGGGGCTGTGAGAGAGTAACAGGGCTTAACACAGCATAATTATGGACGCCCAAGTTGTGGGGCTCGTATATCACAGAAATATATATACATTTTAGGTAGTTTTTCCTTTATTTTTACACATTGTAAGTTGATAAATACTAACGTATTGCAATTAATAAGATGAAATAATAACTTAGACTTTTCTTAATTGAAAGAAGAAAAATATAAGGTCTTGGACAGGATTTGAACCTGCATCTCAGTTTTGCCGGAACTGTGCGTTTACCAATTACGCCACCGAGACCGATGACTATTATTGGGAAATTTACAAATCCAAATCGTGTGCAGAACCATACATAAACCTAACTTGGTTTATAGCCGTGATTTTGAGCGTTGCGTCCTGTCTATATCTGACAAGTCAAAAACTTGACAATGTCAGATATGATTGAAAAAAATGCTAAAGGTAATTGAAAGTTAGGTTTATGTATGGTTCTGTACACGATTTGGATTTGTAAATTTCCTAATTATGGTCATCGGTCTCGGTGGCGTAATTGATAAACGCACAGTTCCGGAAAAACTGAGATGCAGGTTCAAATCTTGTCCAAGACCATATATTTTCCTACTTTCAATTACTAGCTCGATTTGAAATGATCATTTGGGCTTTGCATAAAAGTCTAAGTTATTATTTCATCTTATTAATTATGTATATATATATATATATATATACATATATATTAATATATTTTATACATATATTCAAATACTATATATATATATATATATATATATATATATATATATATATTACTCATATTTAGACCAGGGTAGAAAATTAATGAATTACATAAAATAATTTTAATCACCGTGTATAAGGAATTTTATTAGATAATACGCTTTATTAAAACACCGTGGAGAATAAAAGTTCATTCGTTTCAGTAAAAATAAGAGATTTAAATCATGTACAAGACGCTTTATATCAAAAGAAACAGTATTAACAAGCTCTACGTGTAATGTAATTATTCCGAGGAAAGAAACAAATGGAAATTACGTGCAAAATTTATATTAATTAACCCTATTTTAAGTAACCGGTATTAAACATAACGTACAGATAATAATTAATATTTAGTTAGGATTCACTAAAATTTAAAGGGTATTAATTTTAATTAAGGTTAATTGAACCGTTAGTAACATATAATATCTATGAAAACTTGTAAAAACCCAATAAAATACCATGTAATAAAGCTCTGAGAATTAATAGTATGTTTGAACACCTGCGTAGTTTAAAAAAGCTCATTTGGCGAAAATTTTGTAGATAACAAATGGTTTCAAAGAATCTTGGAGAAACCGGGGCTTAATATTCACGGGAAGGCGCGATACGGGGTTATTTAACCCAGATAGTCCACATGGACTGAAAATAATCGATAATAAAGAATATCAATTTGCACCAATACGAACAGGTTAGAAAAGGAAAGAGAAATGCGTCAAGCAAAGACACATATAGTAAAAGGCGGGATTTGAGCAACGTCACGAGGGTCACGATTGGTTGAAAATAAGATACAAATATGCGAGGTAGAAACAACAATTTCTGTACAAAATTAATTAGTTATTCTCGGACATGTTTGCGTGCCGTGTGAGAATTTCTGATATTTTCAACTGGCGAGTGCAAAATTCGTAAAAACCGACGCGCGAGCGACGGAATGGGAACATAGAATGAGAAATTCTTTAGAATTGTCCATTTTGGGGACTCGACCGACAGACGGGCTAACTTCTATATATACCCAGGTGAATATAAACAAGCTCTCTTACATCCGCGACTTGATTCAAGATGTTAAACAGTGCATTTTAGTTTGATAAAATAATTTAAAGTTTGCTCGTATATTTTGGTAATTCAAAATAGTTTGTTCTTTACGTGCTAACATGAATATACTTTAGTGCACTTCGATACAAGGTAATAAAATTTAGTATCACTGTGCCAATTAGTAAAATTTACAACGACAAATGTATACACAAAAGTAGGCAGTTTTGGCGTATATTGGTGAAAGAAGTATGAATTTCTTTGCTATTTTTCGGGGGTGTTAATAATTAAATGGTTCATGAATGGGTCTGGATCCACAAAACAAGGGTCAGATATACACAGATGAGTTCCGGAAAAGCCCAGAAACAACTTTAAATAAATGGTGATGGAGAAAATTTGAAAAGCGTTGAGAATCAGAAGCCGTAAATATAATCCAGTTGGAATGGTGTGATTAACAAAAGGGACGATGTACATTGAAGCTACGAGTGCAGTAACCTTCAGGTAATTTATACTATTTTGTTTGAACTTTGATATTTTGTGTGTGTTGAATAACTTTATAATTGATTTACTTTAAATGGACATTAGTGAAATTGTACTAACCATAAAATTTTAATGTTAAGATGAAATTTGCTTGTTTAAGTAGAAAGAGGTATTTAGTATTGATGTTCTGGATTATGATGAAATTGTAGGTATGTCTTTGAGCTCAATTAGACGAACCTGGTTAATTAACGTAAAGGGGTGGTAGATGCTCCCTTTGTACTCAGACTCCGGTCTGCATATATTGTTATATTAATTAGTAGGCATCCTACAAGGACTTTAATTCTGGATGCACATTAAAA
Organism: Platerodrilus igneus; assembly: GCA_036346225.1. NCBI lineage: Eukaryota > Metazoa > Arthropoda > Insecta > Coleoptera > Lycidae > Platerodrilus > Platerodrilus igneus. Next base: position 4,175,450 of record JARFIW010001700.1, read on the forward strand.
TGATAAGAAAATTAATCTTGAAATTCTTTTTAAAACTGAAATTTATGCTGAGTTTTAATTTGGAAATTTTAATGTATTGTGAATATTGATGTAAATAGAGTTAACGTTGATGTTTGTGGTAGGAATGTGTTTGTTTTTTTTTATGATTGAGGATGTAAGTTATCTAGAGGAGCAGCCGAGGCGATTAACAGAAGAAAGTCAATGGACCAACACAGTTAAAGTAATGAATAGCTTTTCGTAGGATTCACAGCATTCTGGACATCCAATTCGTAGGGGCTCGATTCGAAAAGCGGAGTACCCGGATTTTGGTGGTATCACAGCAAAATTTGACGCCCAATCTGTGGGGCTCGAATGTTTTTTTTTAGGACCAGTTCCCGCATTCAAAGGAGCATTTCACAGCAAAATTGGCGACCCAAGAGTGAGGCTCGAGTTCCAAATAAAATTTTTGTGATTTTATTCCAGGAAACTGGCGATCTGAGAGAGAGAGTTTTTGTGTGTGTATAAATTTAAGAGTATTTTTGAGTGTGTGTGAGTGAGTAGAACGTATGCAGAGAAAGGAGTGGTTAAGAAGTCAAGGAGTGGAAATTGGAAGTGACGATAGTGCATTGTGTGAGAAAATTTCGAAAATGGAAGAAGCTGGAGGCAGTAGAGATCAGTCGAGGACGGAATCAGGGGATCAAGGAAATGAGTTAATGATGAGAATGTTAGAGGAAATGCGATTAGCGAGGGAGGAGTCCAACCAAAAATTAGAGCAGATAAGCGGGAAAATTGAACAAAATACTAAAGAATTTACAGAATTTAAAGATAGTCTTACCGTGAAACTGGGGGAAGTTAAAAATAGAGTAGATAAAAATGAGCGGGATATTACAGGTCTTCGACAGGAAATGGGACATTTAAGGTCCGAAGTACGCATTTTTGTGAAGAAGAGATTAATGTAAAATGACTGAAGTGACGGACTCATGTAGGGATCAGTTAGGCAGGGTAGAACGCGAAGTTAGTAGTATCAAATACAACATGTCAAATTTAACGGGGGATGGTCCCAGATTTTCTACAGGTGGAGTATCATTGGACCAACACATGAAGTTTTATGGCGATATCAGGGTAAATCCACAAATTTTTATTAATAGTGTAAGAAATCTAGTGGGAAATTTATTTGACGAACAGACTAAACTAAATACGATAAAGGCTTTATTAAAAGACAATGCGGAAGCGTGGTACAATTTAGTAGGACAGGACATAGACACGTATCAGGACTTTGAAAACAAATTTTTAAAGCACTACTGGAGTGACCACAGACAAGACCAGGTACGAGACGACTTAATCACAGGGAAGTTTAAGGGAGAATTTTCAGGAAGTAGGGAGCAATATGCTATACGCAAGTATAGCATAGCAAAGCAACTGAACCCACCACTGACGGACCGACAAATTATTAATTATTTATCACGACACTTCGAGGTAGAAATAAGACAGCACGTAGCACTACAGAACATAGTGGACAGAGAAATGTTTCTAGAATACCTGCAGAGGTACGACGACGTAAGTAGTGGACGACCTCGGGATAATAGGGAAAGACAGATCAACACAGTTAGGTTTGACAATAGACGGGACAACTACGCTAGACGGGGGAATAGTTACGGATACCAGCGACAGAATTGGGAACAGAGACGACCATATGTTAGGAGTAATAGTTTAAGAAAGGGACCTGCACCGAGACCGGTACCTACCAGAATGAATAGTTCACCAGACATGAGCGGGACTGCTAATATAGACACGGAACGAGTGGAAACGCCTAGGACATACGCTGAGGTGACGGCTAGACCAGTACCAAGTAGGGAAAACAGACCTGGACAGGATTTTTAGAACGCGACAGACCACTAGATTTCAGTGTAAATGTATATGAACATCCACGTGAATTTTTCAAAATTGAGGAGGAAGTAGAGCCAGAAACTGAGGAAAAATTATGTTTGCCAATTATTAATTTAGAAATTTTTGAGAATAATGTAGAAGTATTACTTGATACAGGGGCAGAGGCGAGTTTAATATCGGAGGAATTCGTCAGCAAAATTAGGGATAAGGTTTGTGATAGAATTATGCCGATAAAGCGTAGTCATTTAGTAGCTCCAAATAAAAAGATGTTTGCTGTAGTAAATAGTGTTGTGGTGCTTAGGATAGATATAGGAGGTTTAAGCTGTGAACAGGAGTTTGTAATTGTACCTGGACTGAAGTTTCAGAGCATTTTAGGTGTTGACTGTATGATGAAGTTAGGGGTTTTGATAGATATGGAAAGGAAGGTAGTAAGGATTAAAGATAGGGTAGTGCCATGGAAGGGCAGTTATGAAGTCACAGAGGATGACACGGGGTTGAGTATTAATGTAGTAGAGGTAGAAGATGATGAAGTTAAACAGATCAACACGATAAGATGTCCAGAGGATAGGATAGTAGAGGTTCAAGCTTTAGTACAAAAACATGCAGAAGTAGTGGGGGTAGAAGCAGCATATCAGGAGCAGGTGAAGGCGAAATTAAGTAAAGATGGCAAGTTTGTTTTTAATCAAGTAGATTTAAGGGATTCATTCTGGCGGATTCCATTACATAAGAATTCTAGAAGGTACATAGGATTTTCCGTAGAGGGAAAAATCGAGAATTGTAAAGTAGTATCGTTTGGTTTGTCGGCAGAAAGGGAAACAACAATAAATGAGAAACAGACAAGTGTAGGGACTGAAGAAGAAGTAATATTTAAGAGTCAGGATAAGAGGGATGATAAGTTTATTGTATGTGAGATAATACAGATGTTAAGTATAGATATAGAAGGGGGAGAGATAGGGATGAAGAGTATTAGGATGGTAAGAAGAAAGACTTGGAGGGTCAAGAAGAGAGTTAGATTTAAATAGGATAGGGATAGAATAGGTGTAGATAGAAGAGTAGAAGTAAGGGTTTATAGAAAATAAAGCTAGGTATAGGATAAATATGGGAGATAATTAGGAATAGGTTTAGGATGAGAAGGAAGAGTAAATGTAGGAAGAAAATAAGATAGGTTAAGTGTAGATATTTCTTATAAGATTAGTGGAGAGGTAGGAATAGAGTAAGAGTAGGATAGGTATATAGGATTAGGTAGGGGGAAGTAAAGTATAGTGAAGATTAGTTAAAAGTTAGGAATAGGATAGGTATATAGGATGTATATAGGATTAGATGGATAAGTAGGATGAAGTTAGGGATAATTTCAGTTTATAAAATTAAGTGAGAGTTAGGAATAGGATAGGGATATAGGACAGGTGTAAATAATTTTTTGGATTGGAGACAAAGTAGGTAAGTTAGATAGATAAGGATAGAGAGAGAGGCAATTTTTTTTCTAAATATTTTTTGGCAGTCTAAATGCTTTATATTTGCATTCAAAGAAGTGGGATTATTTGTATTCAAATAGGGGGAAAATACTCATATTTAGACCAGGGTAGAAAATTAATGAATTACATAAAATAATTTTAATCACCGTGTATAAGGAATTTTATTAGATAATACGCTTTATTAAAACACCGTGGAGAATAAAAGTTCATTCGTTTCAGTAAAAATAAGAGATTTAAATCATGTACAAGACGCTTTATATCAAAAGAAACAGTATTAACAAGCTCTACGTGTAATGTAATTATTCCGAGGAAAGAAACAAATGGAAATTACGTGCAAAATTTATATTAATTAACCCTATTTTAAGTAACCGGTATTAAACATAACGTACAGATAATAATTAATATTTAGTTAGGATTCACTAAAATTTAAAGGGTATTAATTTTAATTGAAGTTAATTGAACCGTTAGTAACATATAATATCTATGAAAACTTGTAAAAACCCAATAAAATACCATGTAATAAAGCTCTGAGAATTAATAGTATGTTTGAACACCTGCGTAGTTTAAAAAAGCTCATTCGGCGAAAATTTTGTAGATAACAAATGGTTTCAAAGAATCTTGGAGAAACCGGGGCTTAATATTCACGGGAAGGCGCGATACGGGGTTATTTAACCCAGATAGTCCACATGGACTGAAAATAATCGATAATAAAGAATATCAATTTGCACCAATACGAACAGGTTAGAAAAGGAAAGAGAAAATGCGTCAAGCAAAGACACATATAGTAAAAGGCGGGATTTGAGCAACGTCACGAGGGTCACGATTGGTTGAAAATAAGATACAAATATGCGAGGTAGAAACAACAATTTCTGTACAAAATTAATTAGTTATTCTCGGACATGTTTGCGTGCCGTGTGAGAATTTCTGATATTTTCAACTGGCGAGTGCAAAATTCGTAAAAACCGACGCGCGAGCGACGGAATGGGAACATAGAATGAGAAATTCTTTAGAATTGTCCATTTTGGGGACTCGACCGACAGACGGGCTAACTTCTATATATACCCAGGTGAATATAAACAAGCTCTCTTACATCCGCGACTTGATTCAAGATGTTAAACAGTGCATTTTAGTTTGATAAAATAATTTAAAGTTTGCTCGTATATTTTGGTAATTCAAAATAGTTTGTTCTTTACGTGCTAACATGAATATACTTTAGTGCACTTCGATACAAGGTAATAAAATTTAGTATCACTGTGCCAATTAGTAAAATTTACAACGACAAATGTATACACAAAAGTAGGCAGTTTTGGCGTATATTGGTGAAAGAAGTATGAATTTCTTTGCTATTTTTCGGGGGTGTTAATAATTAAATGTTTCATGAATGGGTCTGGATCCACAAAACAAGGGTCAGATATACACAGATGAGTTCCGGAAAAGCCCAGAAACAACTTTAAATAAATGGTGATGGAGAAAATTTGAAAAGCGTTGAGAATCAGAAGCCGTAAATATAATCCAGTTGGAATGGTGTGATTAACAAAAGGGACGATGTACATTGAAGCTACGAGTGCAGTAACCTTCAGGTAATTTATACTATTTTGTTTGAACTTTGATATTTTGTGTGTGTTGAATAACTTTATAATTGATTTACTTTAAATGGACATTAGTGAAATTGTACTAACCATAAAATTTTAATGTTAAGATGAAATTTGCTTGTTTAAGTAGAAAGGGGTATTTAGTATTGATGTTCTGGATTATGATGAAATTGTAGGTATGTCTTTGAGCTCAATTAGACGAACCTGGTTAATTAACGTAAAGGGGTGGTAGATGCTCCCTTTGTACTCAGACTCCGGTCTGCATATATTGTTATATTAATTAGTAGGCATCCTACAAGGACTTTAATTCTGGATGCACATTAAAATGATAAGAAAATTAATCTTGAAATTCTTTTTAAAACTGAAATTTATGCTGAGTTTTAATTTGGAAATTTTAATGTATTGTGAATATTGATGTAAATAGAGTTAACGTTGATGTTTGTGGTAGGAATGTGTTTGTTTTTTTTAATGATTGAGGATGTAAGTTATCTAGAGGAGCAGCCGAGGCGATTAACAGAAGAAAGTCAATGGACCAACACAGTTAAAGTAATGAATAGCTTTTCGTAGGATTCACAGCATTCTGGACATCCAATTCGTAGGGGCTCGATTCGAAAAGCGGAGTACCCGGATTTTGGTGGTATCACAGCAAAATTTGACACCCAATCTGTGGGGCTCGAATGTTTTTTTTTAGGACCAGTTCCCGCATTCAAAGGAGCATTTCACAGCAATATATATTTAAATCTATTTATATATTTTATATATATATATATAAAAATATGCAGTTGATCCATAAACTGTATGCATTTGAAAAAAGCTTAATTTAAAGCCACTATTATAAATTTCTATATTGCAAAATTAACGAAGTAAAGATTTTACCAAATTATAAAATAAAACTGTTTAACAGTTTAAAAGTGAAAGTAATCGTTGTAAACATTGTATTTTTGTATAAGTTCGAAGGCGGGGAATTTTAATTCTTTTATAAAACAATATCGTGAAATTGTATTTAAAACATAGTCAGTTTGATATTGTGTTTTTGTACTATAAAAATAAACTTGAACAAATTTCCAAGCTATAAATCAATTTTTAAGACCTTTACAGAAAGGGCATTTTAATTGGATAGCAACTGGTTTACAACGCATTTTTAAATTGTGCGGATTTATGGGTTTCTTTCCTAGAATAAATTCTGATGAAGATTAAGTTAATTGGATGTTTTGAAAATTTCGAGGTGCAGGTACGTTGAAAAGATCCGAAACAACGTTATTTTAATGGAATTTATATCAAACACCTGACATGAAAGTGTAAAAGCAATTTGATAAACATGATTTTTATAAGAAATGACTTTTATTTGGACGAAGGCTTAGTTTATAGTGTGCTTTGTAGTGGTAGATGGTTTTGGTGTAGGCGCTAAGTGTTGATTGTGGACGTGACGTTAAAGTGTTCAAAATAAGAAAGGTTCTCAAAAAAGCTCTTTGCTCTATTCGTTATTATTTTTTATTGGGGAAATTGCATAAAAATATAATTTTTAAAAGTCGAGACCCTACGAACATAAGTGAATAGTTTTGCTAATGTAAATTTAGATTAAAAATGTCAACTTGGTTGAAGAAACTGTAGCTTGAATTTAATACTGTAAACGAAAGCTCCAGAATATACGTAAACTAATTCTACAAGTAGATTGAAGGATACTTTTCTATGAATTTGAATATGAAAACTTCGCGTTCGAAATAATTTCCCGTAACAATCTATTTCAATTTTTAAGTAATTTAGCAGGAAAAACTTGATGTTTTAAATGATTAATTTGTTACTTTATTTTTATTTACACTGGGTGCCCAAGTAACCAATAGTGTATCGGGGGAAGATGGAACTAAACTCTAATGAGCCTTTGCCAGAGGCAACAATCTAACACGTAACGTCATTCAAGTACACCTGGGTTTTCTGAATGTTATAGTAGCCCAGGGTAGAGTTGGTTGACAAACGGCTAATGGCAAAAAGAAAACTCCCTTTAAGTTAATACGGCTAACTGTGGAACTTAATCCAGCGTTCTTGCATGAGAGGGGATCGAGGGCCGATTTTGTTTTAGCACAAAAAAGACAAAACCTAAAGACGTCACGGCGTTTAAATCTCTAATACCAAAAATTATAGGAGAACGCAGAAATCCGTATGTTTCAAAAAGCTTAATCACAATATTAAAAATTTAACCAAGGGCGAGTCGAGCTCGCACTATTAGGGTTCCGTACCAATACTACAGTGAGCAATCAATAAACCAAATTAAGCTGTTTTTATTTTTATGTATATTTAAATCTTATCCAAATTTGATTGTGATAACTGAAAAATGAATTTATTGTCCCACATTGTACTGGTACATTAGTAAATACGTTGTCTATTACTGTGTTTAAAAATTTATTTCCCAGCACCTATTACACTGTCAAAAAAACCTGCAGTTTTGCGATAATCTATGACTCAATAGTTGCTATTCCTATTAAAATCAAGATTTTAGCTTTGGAAATGTAGAACCGGGGGGGGGGGGCGGTCATTTTGGCAAATCTAAAGCTATATCATGAAGACTACTGGACCGAAAATTATAAAAAAAATTTTTAGAAGCCTTTTAGAATCCTCTTTCAAATGATACCTCACAGAATATATTTATTAAAACTTTTTTTCTTTTGACCGAATTAACACCCGCCATTTTAATCTAAACATATTTTTTTTTTATTTTCTGACTGTCGATATATGTGCGCGCCATAAAGACCTAGCGTGCCAAATTTCAAATTCCTACGTTACATAGTTTTCGAAAAGAACCTCTCTGACAGACGGACGGACGGACACGAGAGTGATCCTATAAAGGTTTCGTTATACCTTATAAGGTACAGAACCCTAAAAATTAACTGATCCGTTAGTCCTTTAAAAACAAGACCACCTTTTGTGGTTCTTCACCTAAACACAAATACGTACAAAATAATTCTTGTGAAACCAAAGAAGTAGATCAGATTTTAACTTAAGTTTCATGTATTAACCAGTTTCGTCAGTTTAATATGTTACAATAATATACAAGAAATTAAATTCAATAGCTCAATAGTTTTTTGATAGTTATTCAATAATCAAACTCGGTCAAGTAATACTGATTAATTATTTATTTCAAAGAAGAGCAAAATTTACAATTATTTGTATTGTTCTCTTTCTCAGATCTGTTGAAAGATTACACATGTTTCTTAAAAATACGAAAATTCAAAGTATAATTATTCAGCTAATTGTTTTACAAATGTTCTACAGATTTTACGTATTTTTAAGCACAAACAAAACAAGGTCACATTGAAACAAAATTTTATCTAAAGTGTGGTTTAAACTGGTATTTTAAACTGACAAACTAACTAATATTACGCTAGAAAAAACTAGATCAAAGTTAGAATTCTTACAAATGTTCTGATAAGGAATTGAATTTGATAACAAAACAATTATAAGTTCATAAATTTCATCAAACGTGTTACAAACGTCCTATCTGTTCGAAATTTTTCAAAATATCGTTTATAAAACCTCCAAAGGTTGCACTTCAGCAAACGCACAAATAGTGTTACTACAAAAGTTTGAAACAAACACTAAGACTTACCCCAGGTTTAGTAAAACGTAAAACTTTCATTTTAAGCAGTTACCCAGGGACAAAACGAGTTTTTCTTTATGAGATGGCAGAGTCCTTCATCTAACAGTGTTCCGTTTATATTGTAAATAATTTATAGCTACATTTTATTTTCTAATGAGTTTGTTGATTATTTACGTTTGCCGCGGTATATTTAAATTTATTAGAGTAAAATTCCCATGGTTTTACTTGAAGCACGCGCCAACATGTGCCGCGAGTGATAAACGTTGTTACTCTGAATGTGCAAGAACAGTGTAGTGACTGGAAAATCCACGAAACAACAGAGAGAATCGATTTGTCGTTCGAACTGACCGCATCGCTGTTTTACACGTTCTACGTAGAACAAATTACTTATATGAACCGCTTTTCTTCAGAACCGCTATCGTCTTAAATGTGCTTCGCTACACCCGTCAAAGAGAAAAGTAGTTTTTTGTTTATATCGTTTTTTCGTTGGCACGGCTTCATAAAGCAACAGGTGAGTGCTTTTAGTAAACGCTTGAACTGATTAAAACTATTAATTATATGTTGTTTGTTCAATTATCACTTAATTTTATATACAGTCCACTTTTCTCTCCTAATTAGCTATCGTAGTTTTGTTACCGCATTTTACAAACAGCATCCATCTGTACCTTGTTTATATATGAATGCAAAATTTCATATCGTTAATGTCAAACGATTCTGTTATAAATTATTATCAAAGTTGATTCAAGTCATCAAATAAGTTGTTGAAGTTGTTAAAGTTGCACCAATACTAGAGAAATAATTTTATATTAAATAATGAAAAACTAACATACCATTGAATAGTTTCGTCTTCAACAAAAAATGATATAGACCAGGTCATCGTTTTACTTAAACTAAGCGAACCCCCGCTTCCATGATGTTGACCTATTTTCCTCGGACGTCTTGGCCCTTGTAAAAATAGCAAGAAAATCTACGTATGTTTTCGAATCTAATGTTATTAAGCGGGTTACATGTGCATGAGGCAAATGACCAGTTCTTATACTAGATCAATGATGCTTACGGACAAATTTAATAAATCTTAGAGTTTTTAAAACAACCTAATATTATGGAACAAAAATAAATACGTTAGTGTATTAATACAAATTGAACAACCTAATGCAACTATAATAAGAATTAAAAGCGAATAATTAAGCAGTACTACGGTAAATTAATTATTTTAAAGCAAAACTAAACTCAGACTGCGCTCATCTATGCAAATTATAGGAACTTATAATGGACGGAATCTATTTATATTACAAATTGCTGAAACAATGTAATTATTTCGAAAATTGTTCTTATATAAGAAAAGATAATAACATTTCTGGTAACAAGGATAAATTAAATTCTAAAGATTTTTTAATGAAGGAAATTGAAAATATAAAATATTATAACTTATTCTGCAGACCATTCTGATAATTTATCAATTAGAAAATGAGATATGAGGATTTAAGAAAGAGATTCCGTGAAAAATTTCTTCTTAAATTTAATGTTGTAGATATTTATTAACAGTCTGTAACTGAGGAGGCGGAGGCGCTTTGTTTTTATTATTGTTTTGTAATAAGAACCAAGTCACGAGTATTACCATAAATTATTGACTACCTCATACTATACTTTGACGTGGACACCTGACAAATATTTCAACTTAAAAATTAGAATGCTATTTCTGTTTCGTGTTGATATTTGCGCCCTCTTAAAATCTGCCCTCCCCCTCCCGACCCCTAAGCTGTGGAGAAGCGGTGGTGTTATTTACGTCACTGTTGATAATAAGATTTAGTTATTCTTACAATTAATGTGATAACGCTGCGACGTTTGTTTGTATGATTATTATAATCCTAATATGTGGTTAAAAATATTCTGTAAAAGAAACACTAGCCAATCTTGTAATAATAACATAAAAGCTCGAAGCATTCCTTCAGACACATTCTTAGTGTTTTATGTATACCTTATAGATAATGATCCAATTTACTATAAGTCATAACCCTTATTCTTTTATGACAGTGGTGGGTCTTCTAGTATCTATTTTTCTCAATTTCGGTGGTTGAAAATGTACTAAATTATTAAACACATTGGTTGCAGACACTTAAATAAATGGGGTATTTACGTTGTTTCTCGTTAAAAATATTCAATTGTTGGTGATTGCCTTCGGTACATACAAGAATGATTATTACTGTCTAGACATGCTACCTTTTCGCTAGACAAATAAAAAACGTTAAACTACATGAATTTTTCATGAAGTGCGTGCTTATAAATTTAGTAATTACTTAAATAATAAAATCCAAACTTACCTGTCTGCTTAGAATAACGACGATTAAAATATATCCATTCAGAGTAAGTCCCAGAAGTGTTACAATGGTAAGCGGCAGTGTCAACCCTAATGAGGTCATTCCGGAACAACCCCTTTTTTATGTAACTTCCTCCATTATTTCTGATATGTTCTGTTGGGGTTTTAGAGCCAGGATGAAAATCTGAAAAAGATATATTATTTTGTAATCTGTTGTTTTCTCGATCATTGAACAAAATAATGATGTCAACATCCGTTTACAGTTTTCCCTCGGGTTTTATGCATTATTTATAAGCATTTGTGGCGAATTTCAACTCCCTAAGTTTTCAGATAATGTTTGTCGACAAACAAATGCAATTTACTGAAATGAGTTAATGGTAGGTAAGCAAAAAAGACAAAATAATAATTGGGTCTTGCATAGTGAATATTTTATCTGTTAACTGGAGTAACGGTTACTTGGAGTGAAGCTCCGCAGAATCATCGATAAAATTGGAAGAAGTTTTTTTTGAGAATTAAAAATGTAGTATAGGGTGTTCTAAAATTAGGCATTTGTTGAATAATAAATAAACCATTTAAATTTTAACGAGTATGCATAACTGTTATAGATTTATATTTAGTAACATCTCTAATTTAGTAATAAAATGTGTTTAGACTAGAGGAATTATCTCGATTTCTTCTGACACAATCTTAGATATGCCTAATTTTTTTTTTAAATTGGAAAAACGACTTTGGTTTTAAATATAATGAAAGAAGATAATGTCATAAAATATAAGTATTTTAAGTTAATTTTGAATATTTTGGAATTTCTTTACAGCAAAATTAAATAAAATATTGTTGTAATTTTTATATAATCTGCAACACGTTTCCTAGTTTCAGAATGAAAAGAAAAGGTTTTCGTTAAACCTTTCTATCAAAGATTGTGAAAGTATTTCTTCATAAGCGCCATGTAAATTTAAATCCGCCGGCGGTATTTGCGTACATTCCCATTTGTTCAACAAATTTTATGCAGGTATCGCCACACTATTTTTATTCCAGGTGATCTCGGATGGACGTGTCGCTATTAATCATACTGCAACAACTATACTCTACATCCTGATAATGAAAAAAGATGACGATCGTAGGCAGGCGCATTTCGAATTAGAGCAATAAAGTATTTGAATATGTTTTAAAGCCTATTCTTATTAGATAAGAAACATAGCTTATAGTTGGTATCACTTTTCAACTACACATAGATCGTGGTATTTAATTTGACTTTGCTGTTTCTTTTTTATATTAGATATACAACACTACAATCTTGATAATAATATAATAATAATATAATAATAATAATAATAATATAATAATATATATATATATATATATATATATATATATAATATCGTGTAACTAAAAGGTACAATAAAATACATAAGTTAACTTATAAGGTGAGAGCGATTAGGTACAGTAAAATAAATTTATTGAGTTAAAAAATTTTCAACAATTATTTTCTAGCTTAATTAATGGATAATAGGGGAATATCGATGTAGTTTAACGCGTGATTAATGTAGGAATAATTTATCTTAATTAGATTTAGTTAGGGACCATGAATTATAGTATTTATGTAAAGGAGAATAAAAAAATAATTTGGAGTTAAATTATAGCATAATGAAGTTCTATGAAACAGTTTCAAAAACGTTAGGCACGTTAAAAATAACGATTTATAGGTTTCAAATAACAAGAGGGAAAGATAGATATTTCTTAGTAAATTAGCTGTAAACAAATTTAATAGCTTAGTGGAACCAACAACCGTTAAAATTAAAGCAGCCAAGGACGTAAACAAAATCACACAGAATTGATGTAAAAGCAGTATTCGTTACTTAAAATATTGATTTTTAATCTTAGATATAGCGTCTGAAGGAGCTATGAAACGACCAAGATTGAACAAAGGCCTATAAGTATAAGAGAGAAACATAAAGTATATCTATAGGAAGGGAATTAAAAATTGATAATGTCAAGGATAGTTATAAACAAGCACGCGTCACTCAGAAAAGTGGGAAATGGAGCCAAGCAAGTTGATTGGTGAAAGTTAAATAAGAAGGGCTAGAAATTCAGGTGGTAGTAGCGTATGTGTGAAATAGAGCGATATGTACAAAAAAGATAGATGGCGTTTGCTTGAAGTTAGTGGCGTGGAGTAGAAACTAATCTGTAAAATTGAAACGACAGTTGACGCCTTTAAGTGCATTACCACGTACTGTTGTGTTATTTTATGAAAAATTACGAGAAATCAACGGTCGTTGGTGATTTTCGAGGAAAATAAGACAACGGTTAAACAGATATACGTGCTATTTCTTAAACAGGGGGGGGGGGTCAGGTTGCATTATATAATTAGTAACAGAGAGGGGTCTCGCTCTCTTTGCTCTTTGATTCCATCGGTAAAACAGTGAGTTTACTTCCAAGTGAATTAGTGCGTCTAATAAAATTTATGTAAAAGCTGATAAAGCGTTATTAGTGAATAGTAAAGTTGAGATGTAAGTACAAAGATTTTTGTTTGGATGCACGAGAAGTACTAGAATTTGAAAATTGTTTGGATGTGGATCAAAGCGAGGTTTGGGATAGTAGAATTTATTTGCAAGAAAAGGAACGAAATTGGGAGATTGGATATTTTGATTGACATTTATAAAAGAAGAGTTTTTGGAGTAGAGGCTTGCATGATACACATGGGGCTTCAACCATGGAGCTAATGGATAGACGGAGGACCTATCAGACGGCAACATCTACAAGGGGCTAGTTAGTGGACCGCAGTACGAAGACAAGCACAAGGTAGGAGATAAAATAAGACATTTCATGGTAAATATTTTCATAGTGTTTGTGGTGTTTTGATGTGTTTTATGATTATTTGCTTCGATTTTTATTTGATCACACATTTATAGGACTGTTAAAACGAAATGGATTTTTGAGCATTATTCACTAATTTGCAGATAACCAAAAGTTGTAAAAAAGGTATAGAGGGTTTTTTGATATTGGTCGTGCAGAGAATTTATATGCACATTTAAAAAGTTTTAAGGTGAGCTCATGCTAGAACGAAGGGTAACGTAAGGTATGAGGAATGCCCTCTTACTTTAATAAAAAGTTATGTGTTAAAAGGGTTATCAATATGCAAATGATTGTTATAAAATTTAGTGAACACATGAATGTAGATATAGCGATGGTATTTTAAATTTAAAAAAAAATGTAATTTGGATTTCAGATAAATAGAGTGTGATATTTCGGTTAATTGAGTTATTATTGAATGCATGATTGATGTGGATTTCTATGTAGGTTTCTATGGTAATAATGGGAGGAAGTTTGTTTGATGTAACAGGTAGGTGTATGTAATATATAGAAGCATCGAATTAAGAGGACGATTTAGGAGCAGCCGAGGCGAGATTTGAGCTAAACTACACAGCATTTTTATTGAGTCCAAGCGTGGGACACGATTTTAGAGCCTTAAGTCACAGAATTATTATAGCAGCCCAACGCAGGGGCACAAGAGTACCAGCTTTAACTACACAATAATATATATATATATATATATATATATATATATATATTTATATTGAATTTCAATTATTAGTACAAAACCTCACACATAATTACTCGGATTCATATTGTTATTTTAATATAAAAATGTACATAGATAAGTACAAAACTCATAGGGTTGCCAATGTTGCAATTTTATAATTTATAAAAGCTTTTCCTAACAACTCTCGTTATTCCAGGGACCATGAGCGTAATTAGAAAATTGTTCTGGGAGGGCCCCGCGGGGACAAAGTGAAATAAAGTTGAGAATACAGGATGTCCGAGAAGCACAATCTCTCGGTTAAGGGTCGAACGTTTTAGTTTTTATTTTTAAAAAACGATTTTTCCGTCATTATTTTGGGGTAGAAAATTTGGTTCTACGGAATGGAATTACCCTAAACCCTACGTATTATACTATTTCGGTATGCTAGATGCAGGACTTAAATTTCGTATTTGTTTTTGCAACGAAATGTCGCTGCCCCTTATAGAAATTTTATTATACAGGGTGTCCGGAAAATACGTGTACAACGTAAGAACGGAGATTCCTTGGTTTAAAATATATCGAGTTGGGTGAACTTATCCTATACAGAAGTTGCTTCATTTGGCCGCTAGAGGGCTTCAAAATTCGTTAAAAATTCTTGATATTTTAAAACAACTTGAAAACGCGTCGATATATTTTGACCATTTTTGGGATGAGTCTCCATTTTTAATTGACATTTTGTGGTGCTGCAAACAATGGTTTTAAAAGCATATGAGTGTCCCAAAAATAAAGTATTGTATAAATATCTGACCATAATCTTTTTGCTACTTATGCAATGACCACCCTTTTTTTTTTATTAGTAGTCGAGTTAATTTGAAAACATTTTTGTCTCTTGTAACATTTTGATTAGATGATCGGTTTGCAAAAAAAAAATTAAATTTCTGCATACTTCGCCACCATTGCTGCATTAAGTGTAAAACGGTGCAAATAAAAGAACATAGTATGTATAGTACTAGGCTTTGCTTTTTATTTGTCATTTGATTTGACTATCATTTAACCTCAGTTTGATTGTCAAGTTGTGAACTTCTGTTTAATTCAATAAAATGTTGCATCTTTCATCTTTCATCATGGGCAATTACACAAACCCCGAACAGATAAATATGCTTTTGGTTTTCGGACTTTGTCAAGGCAATAGTCGTGAAAGCGTTATAGTCTACAGGAAAAGATTTCCTAATCACCAAGTGTCAAACCACCAAACATTCGCAAATATTGAAAAACGTCTTCGCCAAAATGGTAGCTATCAGTCAAGAAATGCGGATCGAGGACGTCAACGTACTACGAGAACTGCAGATCTGGAGGAACAAATTTTGGATAGAGTTGAAGAAGACCCAAAAATAAGCACCAGATGCTTGGGACTTGAACTACAAATTCCTAAAGGTATTGCTCACGACGTTTTAAAGAAACAATTATTACACCCATACCACGTTCGACAAGTACAAAACATTTTGCCTATCAATCTTGAGAGGTGTCTAGCTTTTTGTTAATTTATTCAAGATCAGAGAAATCAAAATGCAAATTTTAGTCGCAAAATTTTATTTACAGACGAAGCTTCTATTACAAGATCTGGTATCACTAACGTACATAATGAACATGTTTACGCTGTAAAAAATCCTCATGCAACTAAAATGACTCATTATCAACATGAATTTAAGATTAATGTCTGGACAGGAGTTATTGATAATTTTATTATCGGTCCTGTTGTGATACCAAATTCATTAAACGGAGACAATTACTTCAACCTTCTACAACAAACATTGCCAAATTTATTAGAAGATCTGCCATTATTACTTCGCCAAGGCATGCACGATGGTGCCCCGACATTTATATGAAGAACTAGAAGCGGTTTGTAGTTTCTACGGGACTACTTTGAGCGCCCCGCCCTCTTAGCGCCCGTCCGCTTTGTGCCCCGCCCTCTTTGCACCCCGCCCTCTTTGAACCCCGTCCTCTTTGCGCCACGCCCTCTTTGCGCTCCGCCCTCTTTGCGTTCCGTCCTCTTTGCGCTCCGCCCTCTTTGCGCTCCGGCCTTTTTACGCTCCGCCCTCTTTGCGATCCGCCCTCTTTGCGCTTCGCCCCATTTGCGCACCGCACTTTTTGCGCTCTGCCCGCTTTGCGCCTTGCCATCTTTGCGCTCCGCCCTTTTTGCGCTCCGTCCGCTTCGCGCTCCGCCCTCTTAGCATTCCGCCCTCTTAGCGCCCCGCCCTCTTTGCGGCCCGCCCTTTTTGCTGGAAACCATTGAGAACCATCGGGAACCATCGGACACCGTTGGGAACCGTTAGAACCCACCGGGACCCACGGAGACCCACGGGAACCTACGGGAACCTACTGCAACCCACCGGGAACCACTTGGAACCACTTAGAACTACTTGGAACCACTTGGAACCACTTGGAAAAGGATCAAGCTCACTTCGCCCTAGTACACTTTGTCAAAATCACTCCGGGGGGTCGATCCGATCAAGATCACTTCGCCCTAGTAGACTTTGCCGAAATCACTTCAGGGAGCCGATCGGATCAAAATCACTTCGCCCCAGTAGACTTTGTCAAAATCACTTCGGGGAGTCGATCGGATCAAGAACACTTCGCCCTAGTATACTTTGTCAAAATCACTCCGGGGAGTCGATCTGATCAAGATCACTTCGCCTAGTAAATATTGTCGAAATTACTTCGGGGAGTCGATCGGATCAAGATCACTTCGCTCTAGTATATCTTGTCGAAATCACTTCAGGGAGTCGATCGGATCAAGATCATTTTGCTCTTTCAGATCTTGTCAAAATCACTTCGGGGAGTCGAACGGATCAAGATCACTTCGCCTAGCAGACTTTGTTAAAATCACTCCGGGCAGTCGATCCGATCAAGATCATTTCGCCCTAGCAGACTTTGTCAAAATCACTCCGGGGAATCGATCCGATTAAGATCACTTCCTTCTAGTAGACTCCGGGGAGTCGATCGGATCAAGATCACTTCGTCCTAGAAAACTTTGTCAAAATTACTTAGAGGGAGTCAATCGGATCAAGGTTGCTTCGTTTTAGTAGTCTGTCAAAATCACTTCGGGGAGTCGATCGGGTCAAGATCACTTTGCCCTAGTAGACTTTGTCGAAATCACTTCGGGTAGTCGATTGCATCAAGATCAGTTCGCCTTAGTAGACATTGTCGAAATCACTTCGGGTTGTTGATCGGATCAAGATCAGTTCGCCCAAGTAGACTGTGTCGAAATCACCTCGGGGCGGGAGTCGATCGGATCAAGACCACTTTGCCCTAGCAAACTTCAAAAAAAATATTTGAAAGCTCTATGTAATGTAAGTAATGGAAATGTAGCTTATAAATATTTTACAAACATAGCATTCGAAGGGTTTTTAGCAATGTAAACAATGCTAGTTACGCAGAAATAAAAGAGCAACGGATTTTATATACAGTGGTTAAATAATCGATTGTAATAGGTAGTAATTGTGGAAAGCTTAACCAACTGTTGTTTAACAACTCAAGTCATGTATATGAACGTACCGTGGTCTGTCAAAGTTATTGAAATCAGCTGATCGCCTTAGTTTAATTCAAGTGTTATGAATGTCTTTGTATATATATTTACAGCTTCTCGGTCTTATTTTTACCAATCAACTCCATGCTGCCTCTATCTAACAGTTTATAAGTCTTATTTTGTGCGACAAATGGAATAGAACAAATAAAATCCATACATGCAAACTAATCAAAATTAAGCAATAGTTATTAATTGTTAATGTAGCCAATGTTGCCAATGTTACATATGAGCACATTTGTAATAACGTTTTTGCAAATAGCAACTTATGTTAAAGATAACCTTCACCTGAAGTCTATGCAATCAATTTTGCCATTAGCGATTTAGATAAAAGATGCTTTTCTATGCTGCAATATGCGTTTAATATTTCTCAATTTAAATTTAGAAATGAGTGTAATACGTATACGTTACCGGTATTGAATTTAGGTTTTACGCTCAGAAGCTTTGTGTTTCAGCACATATTTGGTATTTTATGACTTTTAGTTAATGTAGGCAACCGCTTGGTTCTACTTTTTCTGTACATCATGCTGCCTCGTTCTTACCACGTATTAGCTATGCTCGTTAAAACAAAGTTGTCAATTGCTCTCAATGTGAATAAGGAATAGTCAACTTATTGTAGACAGTTGTATAGCGTTTATAAATTTTGTTTGAATATATTTTTCTTTGGACGATAATAAAATTTTAATATAAAATAAAAAAGTATTTGTATTTGTGATTATGAATACTTAAGTTGAAAAATGCGTACGAATTTTTTAAATTGTTTTTGATTCTTGACTTTTGGTGTTTGTTAAAAGGAAAGTAATCATAAGTAGATCCTAAATAAACAAATATCAAAGGAATGCAAAACGTTTCCTATGTCTGTATTTAAGATAAATGAAATATCGAAGAAATTAAAAACCAAAACGCTTGAAATGTTAACGTTTTCAATTACTGTTAATGTAAATAAGGAATAGTTAACTTATTGTAGACCATTGTATAGCGGTTATAAATTTTGTTTGGCTATTTTACGCATATTAGATGCTTGTTAATGTTTAAAAAAATCAACATGAAATAAAAAAAAAATTTAATTTAATTGGGCATTGAACCACCGAGGTTGCGTATGGTAGACGGAGGTGTAAGCCTTACGATATCGAACTATCTTTTGTAGTAAATCCTTTGGTTGTATACTTGTAGTAGTTGAAGCCTCAAAAGATATATAGCTTTTTCTAAATTATTTACGTGACTTGAAATTTTTCGGACGTATTCGGTAATAAACGTCAAGTTGTATTTTTAACTTTTTGTGTTTAAAAATAGACCGCGTCCATTAATGTGTGATACTTTTTTATAATCAGAATTAATAATTATCAGTACTATAAAGAATTATTATGTAATTTAGAAGCTTTAACTTTCGAAATTTGTAAATTAAGTGTGTTAACAGAGTTTCAGATAGTACGTACTCGTGCGACTACGTCTTTGTTCGTAGCCTGCTTTTGACATTTCTCAAATAAATTACACAAATTGCAGCAAAAGCTTTAAAGATTTATAATTTATGATAGATGTAATATTTTTTGGTTCATATTAGAAAATTGTTAAGGATCGTATACCAATTTTTGAAACCAACTCGATCGTCTGTTCAACAACGCAAATGTACTTGTTGTTGGCTCTGTGCGTTTGGGTTTTTGGATCGTAAAATATTAAAGGTTTTTTAGTTTTTATACACATATAAGCGAATACGTTTCTGCAAGTTGGACAATATCTGAAAAGTAAACGTTGCAAATGGTTTTTGGAGTAAATATAATTCACAAATTATAGATTGTAGACCGCACTGAAGCATATGAAAAAAAGTGTTGGTTTATTTAATGCACATTGTTTAAATAAATGCTATCGAATGTTTTAAAAAGCAACATAAAATTAAATTAAAAAATGAATTTTACTGGGCATCGAACCAACAGAGTTACGATTCGTAGCCAGAGACGTTAGGCTTGCGCTGTCGAGGTGATGTTTATTGAAATCGCGTTAGTTGTATACTTGCTATGCTTAATGCCACATAAGAAATACGTCGTCTTAGGAATAAATCACGGTCTATTGTAATTCTTCGGGCGACTCCGTAAGTAAACGTCAAATGTAATAAGTAATTATTTTTCAAATAAATAGCTGGTGTATATTAAAAAACGATGTTTTCGTATAATTTTAGTCAATTATTGCTATTCATAAGACGTATTAGATGAATTATAAGTTTAAATTTGAGAAATTTGAAAAGAAATATATAATCATAGATTTTGAAGGTACATATTCGTTCGCTTCCGTCGGATTTCGCTATTTGCGTTTGGCGTTTCTCAAAGCAATTATACAAATTTTAATAACTGCTTTAAGAACATACTACAGTACCAGCTTGCAAACTGTTAATAATTCAGGTTTTAAAATACGAATAGCGTTGTTTGGAATGTATTAGATATTTTTTAACGCCCGAATACGAATTTTGAAAACCAACTCGATCTTTCTTTTCTCTCGTACTAACGCTAACCGAGCAGTTGCCAACCTTGTCGCACGGCTCGTTCGGCTTTTGAGATCGGAAATTTTTGAGGGATCCAAGCTTTTGTAACACGTTAGCGAATACGTCGCTCCAAATTAATCTTTTCCTGGAAAACCCTTATTTCTCCCTAATTCATCGGGGTTTCACGATAAAAACCGGCCTATGCAACGCACGCAAAAATTCTCCACCAAACTACCACCCGCCCGCGCCCACAACTCCGAAACCCTCGGACGCAAATCTCAAAAAGCGATCGATTCACGCCTCCCAACTTTAGCGCAGAGACGGGCTAACGAAACTTATAGGTTTTAGAACCTGAAGCGATTTGTAGTCCCTACGGGACTACTTTGAGCGCCCCTACTCGCTTTGCGGCCCACTATCTTTACGCTCTACCATTTTTGCGCTCCGCCCTCTCTACTTCTCGCCCTCTCTACGCCCTGCCCTCTCTACGTCCCGGTCGCTCTGCGACACGCCCTCTGTACGCCCCGCCTTCTGTACGGCCCGACCTCTGTGCGCTTCGCCCTCTGTACGCCCCGCCCTCTATACGCCCCGCCCTCTATATGTCCCGCTCTCTGTACGACCCGACCTCTCTATACCCCGTCTGTGTGCGTTTGTTTGTGTGTGTGTGTGTGTGTGTGTGTGTGTTTATGTGTATGTGTATTTATGTGTTTGTGTGTGTATCTATTTATTTGTAGGTAGGTTATTTGTATATTGGTGTGTTTGTTTAGTGTGCTTGTGTGTTTTTATGTGTTTATGTTTGTAAATGTAAGCATTCGTTCTTTTGTCCCTTTTTTCTTTTGTTTGATATTTATGTATTTTTTATATGAATGTATTTACATGCATACGTACGCACACTCATACGTATGTCTATATATTTGTTTATGTATATAGAATGTAAATGAATGTAGCGTTATTGCTACTACATCTTCCTACTAACTTTACAAATTATCTAATTTAGACTGGCATACACTTCCGATTAACTTATGCCTGTTAGTTAGTTAATTATTTAAATACTTGTTATATGTTTAAAACTGATCCACGGAATGAGTGTTTTTATATGACTAAAATCTAAATCTTGTAGTACGCATTGACATTGACATTTATACCTTCAAAATTTGAAAACCAATTTTTATAATTTAGAATTGATATCTTTAATTTTAGTCAAACCTCGCATTTGTAAGTATTTAACTTCCAAAATTTATTTATTTGTTTACCATTATATGTATTTAGTTACTCCTCCTGAAGAAGAGAAAATAAATTCTCAAAAGCTCGAGTTATAGAAAAAAGAGTAGACTTCGACAATTGCTGCAATCCTAAATAAACTATATAATTTTAAATTAATATACATTAGCAATATATATATATATATATATATATATATATATATATATATATATTGCCGTGGTTCTTGGGTAAAAGCCTCACCAACAAAAATATATTCGAAAATTTTATTAAATTTTCAAAACTCGAAAATTGCCCATAATAGAAAAATTTTCAAAAATTAATTTCTTACTCCGATTCCTCTCTTCCTCGGTTGAATTGCTTTCTTCAACTGCTTCCGGCTAGCTCAGTTGGACCTCCTCTCGGATACCTAGATTCACTATTATGCTTAGCATCGTTCACGCACACTCTCAATAAAACCACAAAATACACCAATCATACAATCTTTTATTTATCACTATTTACAAATAAAATTCAATATTATCCACATTTCAGTGATCAAGTTACACCTCCATAAATTTTATTTTGTAATCTCCTGTATTTTAATTTAAATTATCAGACACATAGAATATACCCGGAGTAAATGGGCCCTGAATAATATCTTATTTCTCATTCTTTTTTTTCAATTTATTTTAAATCTACGTAAACTCTGGAGTATGGTGAGCTCATGATAACCCAGTTAATTATAAATACTGTATGCCTTTATACTTCGCATACTCTTACAATAAACAACAAAAACAAACCCATGTACTCTTTACAAAATTTAACTTCCTGATGGAAAGTTAATAAGCTTTAAATACACCTTCAAATTTCTATTTAAATACCATAATAAAGTTAGTTATACGTATTATATTCAATACGCAAAAAATGCACAATACCTTTAAAATTCACTCTCATACGTCACCCAATATTCATAGTTTCATAGTTTATAACAACACAATTTCAAAGCGTTACCTGGAATTTCTAGAAGATCTCTGCTCCGTTGACTATGCCGTATATTTGCTTCTTTCTGCTCTGCAGACCGTTCCTAGCTATTAGTAGAAGAACCCCATTTAAGTAGAGCTGCTAGCGCTGCCTTCACGGTGTATCCAATTTCCAAATCCAAATTATTTATACTTCTTTCATAATTGTATCATGTAATCCACGTTACTTAACGTCACTACACGAGCTTGTAAAAAAAAAGTATGTGATACCTCAATAAAAAGAATGTAAACTCGGCACAATTCGCGTACAAATTATGAGGCTAACACCGTGCTATATAATTTAAAATAATTTCTATACTTACAAGCTCGTGGTAGCTTTGGTACATACTCTGAAGCGTTCAAAATACAAGGCTTTTATTATCTTTTGAAAAGGTATTTATACAATTTCCGATGCCACCTCTGGCCGCATTTCACGCGAAGTCCTTCATTTACAACAACACGTTCTTAAAATTTTGGTTTAACCGATTTGTAAATCCTCGAATTCAGCGCGTCGTTACAATCTTTTCTGAAAATTAATATGCAATATTCCCGTGTTTTGTCTGATATGCGACTAACGATATCGACCAATAGTCTCTGCATTGACGTTTCACAAATCCCGCCTATACTAACGCTGTCCCTTGCTTATGCATATTTTACGTCTCTTTCTCACCTTGTTTGAGTGGTAGAAATCGATAGTTCTGACCGCATTCTACCACTCCATGTGGACCCCAAAATTACGTGCTTTAAATAACCGCTCATTAGCATTTAATGGGAAAACATTCGACCGTTACCCGATATTCTTTGAAACTTGTTTATTATCTACAAAAATACATGAAACTTGACATTTAGAAATCTGCAGGTGTTTAATTTTAACGAGCGTTTTAAATAACATTTCTAGGAGTTGGATTTTCAGCGTATTTTAACCACACCGATATATTTGTTTGTTAGCACCGCGTTTCACCTTGGTATTATTGATTTTTACACGCTTTTATGCATATTATACGTAAATAACCATTCAATTAAACTCAATTAAATTAATAAATTAATGGCATTGACTTTTAACATTTTCATCTTTACGAACCTAACTAAATTTTATTCATTATTTGTAAAATTTTGTTAATACTTGTTACTTAGAAATGAACTAACTGGAATAAATTTCGCACGTAAATCCTAGTTCTTTCCTTTATACAGGGTGTATTAAAATTACTTTGTTTATACGTAGATTTAGCCCTTTAAAACCACTACAATATATATATATATAAATATATATATATATATATATATATATACATATATATATTGTTATGGATTCAATGGGTTAAATTTGGGGTAAGCAAGACAATTTCAAACACCCTGTATAGAGAAACAAACAATTTATTTGCGCGCAAAATTTATTTTATTTATTTAATTTAAAGTAACAAGTATTGACATAATTTTATAATTAATGATTGAAAAGTAATAGGTTCATAAAGAAAACCAGTTTTAAGAACAAATAGAAAACGCATAATTAATTTATTTTAATTCAACGTGTAATAGCATTAGAAAACACACCGGGGTATAGAAAATCAATAATCCCAAGGCAAAATGTTCGTTGTAGCAAACAAGCACGCCAGTTGTATCGAATACCGTGAAATATCAACTCCAAGAATTGTTATTTTAAACGGTCAATAATTAAGAACACCTTCATATTTAAAAGGTTTCCTTCTTCGAATTTATAAACATAATAAAACGGACTTTAAAAAAAATATTTTCAACCGTCAGTAGCTTCAAATAACAAGGTAACAAAGTTTCTTAAAGAGCAGAAGGGATGCACGATCAATAATATGCTACAGATAGAGACGGGTATAAAAGCATTGTTTTCAAAACGCACGTATTCAATCCACGTGGAGTCATGCGACGCGGTCAGCTATATCGATTTTCTATAACTCAAGTGGGGTTTGGAACGCGACATCAAATATGCATAAGACAGGGATAAAAATATTACAGGCGGAGTTTTATGACGACACAGAACGGTATTATTGGTCGAAACAAGTAGTTTTACATCGGACGAACACGCAACAGGTGAATGCGATTTTTCGGATTATATAGCGTGTCCACGAGGTAAATTTCTGGAAGGCGGTTATATCAAAATTTGCAGAAGTATTATTTTAAAATAAGTTTTTCGCGGGAAGAGTGGTCGAGAGGTGGCATTTTAACAGTATAAATACTTTAAGAGAATTAATATAGCTCTCTTTTGTATTTTCATCGCTTTAGACGTGAGAGTAGAGGCTCGTGAGTATTGAAAAAATTGATAATTCAGTAAAAGTAGTATTAGCACTTATACCGTAGTAAGTGGAGGTCTTATAGTTATAAACGTGAGTAGTGTCGAGTGAATTAAATTAACCGAGGTCTAAATAATACCATAACAAGCTAATAAAGCAATAACCAAAAGTATAATAAGTATAATAATATATATATATATATATATATATATATATATATATATATATATATATATATATATATAGGCACACCGTTGCGTTCTAATAGTTTTCGTTTATATTAAAGTGTTCTTCGCCCAAACTCATGAATTTCATTATAAGCTAAAATCTAACCGTCCTTCGAAGTCTAAACTTTAACATTCCCAGTTCAAAATATAGTTCGATCCGCTCCACAGAGAAGAGATCAACTTCTTAGCCATCTTTTCTCCACAGTGCCAGATCCCTTTGTCCTCCAACAACTATTCAAAGGTTGTTTAATTTCTGTAGCTAGGATACAATTATTTCCATCGTGCACTACCAGCAAACCCACCTGTTAATCTAGGTAGGAGAAGCATTACTTTCGTATTTATTTTACTTACCATCAGGAAAGGAATCATTTGAAATTGTATTCAATGTGCGTTTTATTATTACTATTAGAAAGCCCTTCAACGTCATAAAGATGCGTAAGGGTATTGTAATGCAGTAACAAAAAATATAACAAATCGAAATGAAATATAATTCAGTTTGATATCATTTATAACTTGTCAGCTGTATTATAACATGAGATTTAATTTATTGATAAAATGATAAATGCTGAAATCAGAAATTTCTAGGTTGAAAAGTTCAAAGTCATTCCACGATGAACTAATTTACGTTTGGCTTTTGAAAGTATATAACCGAATTTATAAAGCCATGTATTCAAAGCCCAGTGGATTTTTCACGTTGCTCGGTATTTATTTTACCATTTAAATTATAATCGATGTGCAATTTCCGCAATGAGACCGCATGAAAGGTTTTTTTTCCTTTCACTACGCCTCTCTAGTAAATTTTGTGTTTTCAAAGGACTGTACAGAATCTGCTGTCTTGGGTTATAGTTAACCTTACAGCTGCAAATTTAGTATCAAAGATGAGTAAAATATGTTTTTGAAAATGTTACATTAATTGTTATTGCTAATAAGGTTAAAATGAAAATAAATATGTTTTGGGGTGTTCTATTATGTTAACGGTTTTAGGTAAATACTACTTCTGTAAGACATCTTACTTACAAATAAATATGTTAAATTAACCTTCCTTAGAAATGACGCACAGGTAACCCCTACATAGCAAGGTTGTTATGTTGTTAAAAATGATGTACTTTGCGAATCCGAGTAATCCCAAATAAGAAAGTAATACAAGAAAGAGAGTTAGGTTCCAACAACAAAAGAAATTGCTGTTAAGTTAATCTATGTACAGGGTGAAACAATACTATTATAGAAAGCCTTTGTAGGAGAAATGGAAGAGGGACGTGTTTGAGTCATTGTCGTTGTACCCTTCCTTTTTACGGATAGGAATGGGTGCACAACAGTGTCTAAACAAAACTCTGGAGGGGCTAGCGTCGACCTTTTGCGGCTGCGGTAGATTGCAAAAGACTATATCTCAAGGGCTTTTATTTTTAGATGTTTTGAGAACAAAGTTAAATTATACCCGGATTAGTTAAAGGGATGTAATTTAAAACATGACAAAAGAAAATACCTTAATACAACTTTTATATTGACGTTTAGTTAATAACATTAGAAAAACAAAATATATTTCCTTATTTTCTTACAACCAAGTTTTCATGTGAAAAGAATCACTAAGTGTAGTATATATATCTACTCTTTCATAATTTTAAAAATGTCTTAAACTCTACCAGATAAGATATTAGAAAATCTAAAATTATTATTGTACTTAGACACAACTTTAAATTAACTTTCTAAGTAAAAAGAAATTATAAATACGCTTTGTTGGATTTAACATAGTTAAGAGAATTTGTATTAAACATTTTAAATTGAACATAACCTCATAATCCACAAAAAGTTTCATGAAAGCTTTTATGTTTACACTTGTAAGGTTATACCAGGAAAGTAAATGTAATATTAAATTACTTAAGATAATAGGTAAGTAAAAGTATGACCTTATATTTTAAAAGCATTATTTTTCTAGATATTTGAGATTAAAATTGAAATACATGCCCATTGTTCCGTCACAAAAGTAAGATAAAACTCATACCTGTATTCATGTAATTTGAAAGAAATGTATACTTAAGTATTAAGCTTCGGCTTGTTGAGAATTACAGAATATTTAGTTTCTTCTTGTGGCTTTGTTAAAACGAACACCAGCGTTATTTAGTTTGGTTGTTAACCTCAAAACTTCAAATTTGTAAAAGCCAATCCTTTTGTTCCACAACCATATGTTTTGTTAACGGACATTTAATTTATTTTTGGAAGGTGACTAAACGGTGACATAAAATTCTTGTACGATAATAGATAATATTTGTAGGTAGTAGAATTAATGCATAGGCTTAGATAGGCTAGCATATATCATTGGACACCAGAAGACCCATTCATAAACACTTTGAACGGGTAATTCAGGTAGATTTTCTCCGTATACATTTTACTAATATTCCAAAACGCCATTTTTATATTTCAACAAGAATAAAAAAAGACACCTTTTACATATTAGGTATGACATCTTGGCCCTTGAAAGAACCTCTTTATCGGGAAACGAACATGTGCACAAGAAGGCAGTCAGATATCAAGAGCCGAAAATTTATTCTGGTTTGAAGATAACCGCACATTTTGAGAGAGGGACAAACAAGAATACCATCCTAAATAACAGATTCATGTATACACTAGTTGTGTATTTAGGGACATAATTCAGAGGTATACCAATTAGAAAATTACATATAATCATAATTATTTATATTATTTATACGAAGGGAGGAATATTAAATTAAATCTAAAGATCAACGTATTTAGTGTATTATTTTATAATACTAAAGGGAAATGTTACATAAATCAAAACTAACTTGTGATTGTGAACGGTATTAATATAAAATTAAAGTGAAGAATACCTTTATATGGGAGGAAGTGGTACCACAATGTAACATGGCAGGGCAACGGAGAATTAACATGTTACACCGTTGTGAATTTAAGGACTGGGAAGTTAGTTACTATAGAGGTTTGGTCTGGCAAATAATGCGCATTTGCAATCGGAACCCACTATTAAAATAAAGAAAAGTTCGTTCATACTGAATGAGAATCGCTCCTTGTTTACCATCATGTGCTCGTGTACCGTTTAAAACTGCAACTTAAAAGTAGGTTGAATGGTGTAATACCGCAGAAAAGAGGTGTTAGTGCCAAAACTGCGCATCTGCCACAATATTAAAACGGCATTCAATTCAGTAGACGGGAGTCGATTAAGTTCCATTCGACAACAGAGCGTAATTTTTGGTCACTCACGGTAGCATAAGAAGAATTTTATATACATACCTACGCTGCAATTTTAACACTCGATATGCTACTCGATGAAGGTTTTGTGAAATAATGTTGCAACGCATCAATGACAACGTGCAATACAACCTTTTGAGGAATAACGTAGTTTACTTTTATTTTAGTAATTTGGTCAACTAAAATTTTCAAAAGTGCCAAGCAAAAGTCAACAACAATTGCACGAAGGATCTGAACATGCTCAAAAAAGTGATCGTGCTGTATGCGGTATTTTTGTTAAGAACGATCTGCCATAAATTGTTAGGAACACAATAGCTGTGGCATCTGGTCCGTTACGGAAACATTTTGCAGAACGTTTTTCACCCTGAAATCAGTATCTCCAAGATTGAGACAACAATGTCCAACAAAATGGCGTGGCCTACCAGACAACACCAGTGGCGATACATGAATGGCGATGTTCAATGTCCAGCCCGTTCTTCTGACTAGATAGCATGCAACGTTTATTTTTTGAGTTATAGCAAAAGTGTTAAATATTCTCGCCAAAAGCCATTCAAGCGCAAAAAGAAAGAACTAAAGTTGAAATGAACACAATTCCAGTAGAAATGTAACGTTCTAACAGCTTTGTAACGAAGCTTCAAGTTTGTGAATCGTACCTTTTCTTTGGCTCACTCGGTATAATGGATTTAAGAAGAACAACACAAGGTTTTCAAATGTATTTATTACTAAGCGAACAAACAAGATTTCATTTCCCAATAATTCGCTCACTCAAATGACAGATTTTTATTGAGCAATCTTGTTCACTTATTAAACATGTTAATCGTTGTGAGAGGGTTTATCTAGTTCTCCAACCATATGTTACGTACAGTATTGCCCCGGAAAATCTAACTGGTAATTCGCAGAGAAACCCTGTGAAGTATTCCCCTACATTTGATTTTCCAATGCCCCACCCGAAGGTACTGCAGTGGCCAGGAAGCGAGTTTTTCTTTACCTGGAAATTTTGAATTTTACCGAACCCTTGCTGTTCCAAAAGTAGGAATTTTTAACGCGCATGAAAACTCTCCCACACGGGTGCATTTTACCTCCCATCTAAACGCGGGCGTATTTTTGTGAAACATGCTCGCCTAGCATTGTTTAAGTGGTCCGTGTCGGGAATCGAACCCGGGATCTTGGGCTTGGTAGTCACACACGAACCAACTAAGCCACAGCACCGCGGTGAAGTACTTCGCTAAAAATACTGTTTCGAGAAAGTGCTGAAAACCCCTACTGTAGTAACAAAAATGGTTTCCGAATAACTCAATGAGATGGCGGTGTAAGTGTTTACGCGATGGTAGATGTGTCGGCGTACTCCATGCCACGGGAGAAAATATTTAAGGATAGCGTATCTTGGTGGACCCGAAATCTAACTACCAATCTTGCAGAAACGCGCAACCCAAGGCGCCGCTATCAAAGCGCCACGGGTGAAATAAGAGAACAAAAAAAAACAAGTATCATCAAAGTATTTGTGATTACAAAACGCTAACTGAAGAATCACGGACGAATAAATTTAAAGAATTCTGCCCGCGAAATTCTAAAAAAGAACCTTGCGGGATAGCGTATCGCGTAATAAGAGGTAAGCAACTGAAGATCGTGCTCCACAACGTCAAAAAATATAATGGGAAATATTCGGAGGAATTTAAAACAACGGTGGAATATTTGTGGAAGAAATTATTTTCCATTCGGCGGTCCAGACTAGAACGAGGTGTTGCACGACATGATACGTCATCGAGTCACAGAGGCGCAATGAATTGTTGCCGATAAAGCAATTTCCGGTTATGAGATCGTCAAGTCTCTTAGAAGAGTGAACCCTAAGAAGGCACTGGGGTATGATGGAATCACCTCAGGTGCAGCTTAGAGGCGTGCCTGGTGGCCCGAGTGATTTTGCCTACTTGTTCAATTTTTGTTTGGAGAAGGGCTTGTTTCCTCGTTGTTGGAATGCCGAAAATGTAAAACTTATTCCTAAAACAAAAAGTGGACGTGTAAGATACGGGCAGCTATATTCCAATTAGCCTGCTACCGATACTGATGAAAACTTTGTATCGAGTCATGACCACCCTACTTGAGCACATTGTGCGGGACAGTGGCGGTTTAATAGGAGACAATTGGATTCGCGGAGGGTTGGTCAACTATCGACGGGTTAGAGTTCGTAGTCGAAGAAATCAAACAGGCTCAGGAAGCAAAAGGGTATTGCGTGGCCACAGCGTTGGATATCTCAGGAGCATTTAATGCTGCCTTGTGGTCATCTATCGTTTGGGAGATAAAACGCAGGAATTGTCCTCGAGACCTGATGTCATTAGTCAAGAGTTGGTTCTCGGGATGATTGGAACAGGTCAAAATTCGGGACGAAATTGTGTCGCAAACGGTAGAAAGAAGATGCCTGCAAGGGTCATACTCTGGTCTCGCGTTCTAAAAGTTTGATGTTAAATTACCCAAGGGATGCGCTATTGTTGGGTTCGCGGATGGTACGCTGTTGATTATCAGGTTGAGATTGTTAATTGAGATGCGAACGAAGTCAAATGAAATGTTGAGTAGGTTGCACAAATGGTCGTAGGAGGACAAGTAGAAATTCAACACAACATAGTAGGAGGCGCTTTATTTCGAAACAAAGCCTGGACAACGTCTCCCTATGCTAGAGCTAGGAGAGGAAAATATCCCGTTCAAAAAAGTCATCACATATCGCGGCGTTAAATTAGACCTTAAATAGAATTGGAAGGCACGTGTTCAATATGTCAAAAATACATGCAGCGAAATATCTAACAGAATGATGACGGCAGCAAAAATTAGTTCGTAATTCAGAGGCTAATCGTTGAGGACAGTCTACGCCGGAGCAATAGAACCGGCTACGTTCTCTGCGGAATCTGCTTGAACGGAGGGTTGTAAGGTCAGCGAAGGCCATCCAACGCATAACCGCGGTCAGGGCGGCGAGGGAATAGAGGACCACTTCCGTGGAAGCGGTCTTGGTGATTAGTAGGATGATTTCAATCGAATTTGTCATTAAAGAGATTTGAGTTCGGAGACGGGTAGATATAGAGAAAAGGCGAGGAATTGTCGAAGATCTTGATCTTGGCAGTAAGGAAGTTGAGAAAAAATTATTATTTCCAAAGTAAGGTATCCGGTTGATGTCAAATGGCTCGAGTTTGTCAAAGGCGATTAAAATACGACGGGGATCAGAATTTACACGGATGGCTTGCGAATGGACGATAGGCAGGCATAAGTGGCGTTGTGTATAAGGAGGAGAGAGAAGTGTTCCGATTCCAAACTAAAATTGCGGATTGGAGCACAATCTTTTAGTGTGAGTAGGTAGCTATAAGGGAAGTTATAGGATAAGTCATCAACCACTCGGACACAATATGGAAAATATATTTCTCATCTTTCAATTAGTAGCTCGATCTGAAATGATCATCTGGGCTTTGTATAAAAATAAAACTGTATGTTATTATTTCATCTTATTAACTATAATACGTTAGTATGTACCAACTTACCCTGTGTAATTAACTACCTAATACTTATATATTTAAAACTTGGTTTATAGCCGTAATTTTGAGCGTCGCTTCCTGTCTATAACTGACATAGGTTAAAAACTCGACACAGTCAGATATGATTGACATAAATGCCAAACGTAATTGAATGTTAAGTTGATGATTGATTGTGTACATGATTTAGGTTTCTAAATTTTTCAATTGTCGTCACCTGTCCAGATGGTGTAATTAGAGAGCGCATGGGCCCGAAAAGCCTAAGATACAAGTTCAAATCCTGTCCGGGACTTCATATTTTTTATCTTTTAATTATTAGCTTGATTTGAAATGATCATTTGGGCTTTGCATAAAAGTATAAGTTATTATTTCATCTTATTAATTATATATATATATATATATATATATATATATATATATATATATAAAATACTCATATTTAGACCAGGGTAGAAAATTAAATAATCACATCAAATAATTTTAATCACCGTGTATAAGGAATTTTATTAAATAATACGCTTTATTAAAACCATGAAGCATAAATAAATTCGGTCGTTTCAGTAAAAATAAGAAATTTAAAATCATGTACAAGACGCTTTATATCAAAAGAAACAGTATTAACAAGCTCTACGGGTAATGTAATTATTCCGAGGAAAGAAACAAATGGAAATTACGTGCAAAATCTATATTAATTAACCCTATTTTAAGTAACCGGTATTGAACAAAACGTACAGATAATAACTAATATTTAGTTAGGATTCACTAAAATTTAAAGGGTATTAATATTAATTGGAGTTAATTAAACCATTATTAATAATAAGCATAAAAGTCGGTGAAAATCCAAGATTATAATACCAGAAAATAAAGCTCTGAGAATTAATATTATTTTGAACACCTGCGTAGTTTAAATATCACGTACGGCGAAAATTGTGTAGATAACAAATGGTTTCAAAGAATCTTGGAGAAACCGGGGCTTAATATTCACGAGAAGGTGCGATACGGGGT
This sequence comes from Platerodrilus igneus, assembly GCA_036346225.1. NCBI lineage: Eukaryota > Metazoa > Arthropoda > Insecta > Coleoptera > Lycidae > Platerodrilus > Platerodrilus igneus. Next base: position 4,208,305 of record JARFIW010001700.1, read on the forward strand.
TATTTAACCCAGATAGTCCACATGGACTAAAATATAATCGATAATAAAGAATATCAATTTGCACCAATACGAACAGGTTAGAAAAGGAAAGAGAAATGCGTCAAGCAAAGACACATATAGTAAAAGGCGTGATTTAAGCAACGTCACGAGGTCACAATTGGTTGAAAATAGGATGCAAATATCAGAGGTAGAAACAACAATTTCTGTACAAAATTAATTAGTTTTTCTCGGACATGTTTTCGTGCCGTGTGAGAATTTCTGATTTTAAATGGGGCGAGTACAAAATTCGTAAAAAACCGACGCACAGGCTACGGACTGGGAACATAGCATGAGAAATTCTTAAGAATTGTCTGTTTTGAGGACAAAAGCGACGTGCCGGCTATTCGCTATATATACCGGTGGTAATATGAATTTCGGCCTCTTAGACTTTTGACTATTCGATGCGTTAAAAGCTCTCTTAGATCCGCGACTTGATTGAAGATGTTAAACAGTGCATTTTAGTTTGATAAAATAATTTAAAGTTTGCTCGTATATTTTAGTGATTCAAAATAGTTTGTTATTTACGTGCTAACATGAATGTACTTCAGTGCACTTAGATACAAGGTAATAAAATTTAGTATCACTGTACCAATTAGCAAAATTTACAACGACAAATGTATACACAAAAGTAGGCAGTTTTGGCGTATATTGGTGAAAGAAGTATGAATTTCTTTGTTATTTTTCGGGGGGTGTTAATAATTAAATGGTTCAAAAACGTGTCTGGATCCACAAAACCAGGGTCAGATATACACAGATGAGTTCCGGAAAAGCCCAGAAACAACTTTAAATAAATGGTGATGGAGAAAATTTTAAAAGCGTTGAGAATTAGAAGCCGTAAATATAATCCTGTTGGAATGGTGTGATTAACTAAAGGGACGATGTACATTGAAGCTACGAGGACAGTAACCTTCAGGTAAATTATACTATTTTGTTTGACATTTTGTGTGTGTTGAATAACTTTATAATTGATTTACTTTAAATGGACATTAGTGAAATTGTACTAACAATAAAATTTTAATTTTAAGGTGAAATTTGCTTGTTTAAGTAGAAAGGGTATTTAGTATTGATGTTCTGAATTATGATGAAAATTTGGGTATGTCTTTGAGCTCAATTAGACGAACCTGGTTAATTAACGTAAAGGGTGGTAGATGCTCCTTTGTACTCAGACTCCGGTCTGCTTATATTGTTATATTAATTAGTAGGCATCCAACAAGGACTTTAATTCTGGATGCACATTAAAATGATAATAAAATTAATCTTGAAATTCTTTTAAAACTGAATTTTATGCTGAAATTTAATTTGAAAATTTAATGTATTCTGAATATTGATGTAAATAGAGTTAACGTTGATGTTTGTGGTAGGAATGTGTTGTTTAATGTTATGAATGAGGAGGTTTATAAAATTAGGTGAGCAGCCGAGGCGAAAACAGGATCACAGCAGTTTATGACGCCCAATCGGTGGGACTAGAATTTTTTTGTTGAAAGGACCCAGTTCCCGCATTCACAGGAGAATATCACAGCAGTATATGGCGACCACAACGTGAGGGCTCGAGTTCCAAATAAAATTTTGTGATTTTATTCCAGGAAACTGGCGATCTGAGAGAGAGTTTCTGTGTGTGTATAAATTTAAGAGTATTTTAGAGTGTGTGAGAGTGATTAGAACGTATGCAGAGAAAGGAGTGGTTAAGGAGTCAAGGAGTGGAAATTGGAAGTGACGATAGTGCATTGTGTGGGAAAAATTCGAAAATGGAAGAAGCGGGAGGCAGTAGAGATCAGTCGAGGACGGAATCAGGGGATCAAGGAAATGAGTTAATGATGAGAATGTTAGAGGAAATGCGATTAGCTAGGAGGAATCAATAGAAAATTAGAACAGCTAAGCGATGAATCGAATAGAGCGAGAGAGGACTCAAATCGGAAATTTGACCAATTAAATCAGGAATTAGGGATAAAATAGAAAAATCGACGAGAGAATTTTCAGAATTTAAAATAGTCTTACCGTAAAGATGGGGAAGTAGAAAATAGGGTTGATAAAATGAGCGTGACATTATAGGTCTTCGACAGGAAATGGGACATTTAAAGTCCGAAGTACGCATTTTCTGTGAAGAAGAGATTAATGTAAAAATGACTGAAGTGACGGACTCATGTAGGGATCAGTTAGGCAGGGTAGAACGCGAAGTTAGTAGTATTAAATACAACATGTCAAATTTAACGGGGGATGGTCCCAGATTTTCTACAGGTGGAGTATCATTGGACCAACACATGAAGTTTTATGGCGATAACAGGGTAAATCCACAAATTTTTATTAATAGTGTAAGAAATCTAGTGGGAAATTTATTTGACGAACAGACTAAACTGAATACGATAAAGGCTTTATTAAAGGACAACGCGGAAGCATGGTACAATTTAGTAGGACAGGACATAGACACGTATCAGGACTTTGAAAACAAATTTTTAAAGCACTACTGGAGTGACCACAGACAAGACCAGGTACGAGACGACTTAATCACAGGAAATTTAAGGAGAATTTTCAGGAAGTAGGAGCAATATGCTATACGCAAGTATAGCATAGCAAAGCAACTGAACCCACCACTGACGGACCGACAAATTATTAAGTATTTATCACGACACTTCGAGGCAGAAATAAGACAGCACGTAGCACTACAGAACATAGTGGACAGAGAAATGTTTTGGAATACCTGCAGAAGTACGACGACGTAAGTAGTGGACGACCTCGGGATAATAGGGAAAGACAGATCAACACAGTTAGGTTTGACAATAGAAGGGACAACTACGCTAGACGGGGAATAGTTACGGATACCAGCGACAGAATTGGGAACAGAGACGACCATACGTTAGGAGTAATAGTTTAGGAAGGGGACCTGCACCGAGACCGGGACCTACCAGAATGAATAGTTCACCAGACATGAGCGGGACTGCTAATACAGACACGGAACGAGTGGAAACGCCTAGGACATACGCTGAGGTGACGGCTAGACCAGGACCGAGTAGGGAAAACAGACCTGGACAGGATTTTTAGAACGCGACAGACCACTAGATTTCAGTGTAAATGTATATGAACATCCACGTGAATTTTTCAAAATTGAGGAGGAAGTAGAGCCAGAAACTGAGGAAAATTATGTTTGCCAATTATTAATTTAGAAATTTTTGAGAATAATGTAGAAGTATTACTTGATACAGGGGCAGAGGCGAGTTTAATATCGGAGGAATTCGTCAGCAAAATTAGGGATAAGGTTTGGGATAGAATTATGCCTATAAAGCGTAGCCATTTAGTAGCTCCAAATAAAAAGAAGTTCGCTGTAGTAAATAGTGTTGTGGTGCTTAGGATAGATATAGGAGGTTTAAGCTGTGAACAGGAGTTTGTAATTGTACCTGGACTAAAGTTTCAGAGCATTTTAGGTGTTGACTGTATGATGAAGTTAGGGGTTTTGATAGATATGGAAAGGAAGGTAGTAAGGATTAAAGATAGGGTAGTGCCATGGAAGGGCAGTTATGAAGTCACAGAGGATGACACGGGGTTGAATATTAATGTAGTAGAGGTAGAGGATGATGAAGGTAAACAGATCAACACAATAAGATGTCCAGAGGATAGGAAAGTAGAGGTTCAAGCTTTAATACAAAAACATGCAGACGTAGTGGGGGTAGAAGCAACATATCGGGAGCAGGTGAAGGTTGAATTATTTTTGATGAGGTTAAGTGGCAAAGTTGTTTTTAATAAAGTAGATTTAAGGAATTCATTCTGGCGGATTCCATTACATAAGAATTCTAGAAGGTACATAGGATTTTCCATAGAGGGAAAAATCGATAATTGTAAAGTAGTATCGTTTGGTTTGTCGGCAGAAAGAAAAAAAATAGTAAATGAGAAACAGACATGTGTAGGGACTAAAGAAGAAGTAATATTTAAGAGTCAGGATAATAGGGATGATAAGTTTATTTTATGTGAGATAATAGGGAGGATAAGTGTAGATATAGAAGGGGGAGAAAGAGGGATGAAGAGTATTAGGATGGTGAGAAGAAAGACTTGGAGGGTCAAGAAGAGAGTTAGATTTAAGTAGGATTGGAATAGAAATAGGATAGGGATAGAAGTAGGTGTTTATAGAAAATAAAGCTAGGTATAGGATAAATATGGGAGATAATTAGGAATAGGTTTAGGATGAGAATAAAGAGTAAATGTAGGAAGAAAATAAGATAGGTTAAGTGTAGATATTTCATAGAAAATTAGTGGAGAGGTAGGAATAAAGTTAGGAATAGGATAGGTATATAGGATTAGGTAGGATGAAGTAAAGTATAGTGAAGGTTAGTTAAAAGTTAGGAATAGGATAGGTATATAGGATGTATATAGGATTAGATGGATGAGTAGGATGAAGTTAGGGATAATTTCAGTTTATAGAATTAGGTGAGAGTTAGGAATAGGATAGGGATATAGGATAGGTGTAAATATTTTTTTGAATTGGAGATAAGGTAGGTAAGTTAGATAGATAAGGGTAGAGAGAGATAGGCAATTTTTTTTGTAATTTTTTTTTGGGCTAAATGCTTAATATTTGCATTCAAATAAGTGGGATTATTTGTATTCAAATAGGGGGAAAATACTCATATTTAGACCAGGGTAGAAAATTAAATAATCACATCAAATAATTTTAATCACCGTGTATAAAGAATTTTATTAAATAATACGCTTTATTAAAACCATGAAGCATAAATAAATTCGGTCGTTTCAGTAAAAATAAGAAATTTAAAATCATGTACAAGACGCTTTATATAAAAAAAAACAGTATTAACAAGCTCTACGGGTAATGTAATTATTCCGAGGAAAGAAACAAATGGAAATTACGTGCAAAATCTATATTAATTAACCCTATTTTAAGTAACCGGTATTGAACAAAACGTACAGATAATAACTAATATTTAGTTAGGATTCACTAAAATTTAAAGGGTATTAATATTAATTGGAGTTAATTAAACCATTATTAATAATAAGCATAAAAGTCGGTAAAAATCCAAGATTATAATGCCAGAAAATAAAGCTCTGAGAATTAATATTATTTTGAACACCTGCGTAGTTTAAATATCACGTACGGCGAAAATTGTGTAGATAACAAATGGTTTCAAAGAATCTTGGAGAAACCGGGGCTTAATATTCACGAGAAGGTGCGATACGGGGTTATTTAACCCAGATAGTCCACATGGACTAAAATATAATCGATAATAAAAAATATCAATTTGCACCAATACGAACAGGTTAGAAAAGGAAAGAAAATGCGTCAAGCAAAGACACATATAGTAAAAGGCGTGATTTAAGCAACGTCACGAGGGTCACAATTGGTTGAAAATAGGATGCAAATATCAGAGGTAGAAACAACAATTTCTGTACAAAATTAATTAGTTTTCTCGGACATGTTTGCGTGCCGTGTGAGAATTTCTGATTTTAAATGGGGCGAGTACAAAATTCGTAAAACCGACGCACAGGCTACGGACTGGGAACATAGCATGAGAAATTCTTAAGAATTGTCTGTTTTGAGGACAAAAGCGACGTGCCGGCTATTCGCTATATATACCGGTGGTAATATGAATTTCGGCCTCTTAGACTTTTGACTATTCGATGCGTTAAAAGCTCTCTTAGATCCGCGACTTGATTGAAGATGTTAAACAGTGCATTTTAGTTTGATAAAATAATTTAAAGTTTGCTCGTATATTTTAGTGATTCAAAATAGTTTGTTATTTACGTGCTAACATGAATGTACTTCAGTGCACTTAGATACAAGGTAATAAAATTTAGTATCACTGTACCAATTAGCAAAATTTACAAAGACAAATGTATACACAAAAGTAGGCAGTTTTGGCGTATATTGGTGAAAGAAGTATGAATTTCTTTGTTATTTTTCGGGGGTGTTAATAATTAAATGGTTCAAAAACGTGTCTGGATCCACAAAACCAGGGTCAGATATACACAGATGAGTTCCGGAAAAGCCCAGAAACAACTTTAAATAAATGGTGATGGAGAAAATTTTAAAAGCGTTGAGAATTAGAAGCCGTAAATATAATCCTGTTGGAATGGTGTGATTAACTAAAGGGACGATGTACATTGAAGCTACGAGGACAGTAACCTTCAGGTAAATTATACTATTTTGTTTGACATTTTGTGTGTGTTGAATAACTTTATAATTGATTTACTTTAAATGGACATTAGTGAAATTGTACTAACAATAAAATTTTAATTTTAAGGTGAAATTTGCTTGTTTAAGTAGAAAGGGTATTTAGTATTGATGTTCTGAATTATGATGAAAATTTGGGTATGTCTTTGAGCTCAATTAGACGAACCTGGTTAATTAACGTAAAGGGGTGGTAGATGCTCCCTTTGTACTCAGACTCCGGTCTGCTTATATTGTTATATTAATTAGTAGGCATCCAACAAGGACTTTAATTCTGGATGCACATTAAAATGATAATAAAATTAATCTTGAAATTCTTTTTAAAACTGAATTTTATGCTGAAATTTAATTTGAAAATTTAATGTATTCTGAATATTGATGTAAATAGAGTTAACGTTGATGTTTGTGGTAGGAATGTGTTGTTTAATGTTATGAATGAGGAGGTTTATAAAATTAGGTGAGCAGCCGAGGCGAAAACAGGATCACAGCAGTTTATGACGCCCAATCGGTGGGACTAGAATTTTTTTGTTGAAAGGACCCAGTTTCCGCATTCACAGGAGTATATCACAGCAATATATATATATATATATATATATATATATATATATTACTTATATAATTTTCGAACGGACTTAGGTAATGAAATAAAGTTGTTTAGAATCTTGGGATACACTCTTTCGTACAAATAAAAACTTCAGCGTCAATTTGTAATTATATTCGATGTTTCGGCATGAATATTTATGCCTCCTTGAACGACTGGACTTTAACAAACTTGAAACAGTGTATCAATTTGACTTACATACTTAATATGACGTAAAAAGATTCATATAAACTAAACCAAAAGCAAGTGATTCCATAACAAACGGTGAAATTAATAAAAAAATATATAAATACATTGACACAATTAAAAGGTTGGAATGTCAAATCAATAAAATAGCTACAATCATATTTTAAAAACATTAGTAGGCCTCGGAATTTACAAAGAATATTATCTTTTAGGATCTAAATTAACTGTTGCAACTAAAATCTCCTTTACATAAGTTATAAAAAGGTTTTCAAAATTATTTATGTGTTAAGTAATCAGAATTGCTTTAACTCCCTACTAGAAATTAGGTAAAAGCAACCCTTCCCAAACTGTTCCATACATCTGGGAGAGGAATAGTTCTGTCACCTTTTGAAATGAGTTACATCCAACTACTCCATTACAAAAAACACGTTTGTAAGTAGACAGACAAAACCTCAATCGCAAAAAAGTATAAAAGAGAATAATTCCTGTTAGGTTTTCAAGCAGCAAGAATTGTTACCCTGGAGGAATAATGACATGGCAAAAGAATATTAAAAGAAGATAAAACTTTGTGGACTATTAATATTATCTGTTGCCATGTAAGATTAGTCGGGTAGATGACATAATCACCTATAGCAAAATTTTATTAATTATGTTTGTGGATTTATGTTATTTAATGTATTTGTGGGATGTTTGTCCACGATCCTTATTCGAAGTCCTTAATATTGAATTTACTTTGTTTATCATTTTGAATTCAAGAACTTGTTTCTTATTAACTATAAAAAGAACTCTTAACATAAGTCCTTCTCCCTACCTCTCTTCAATATTTTATTAGATGAACTTTTTGTTTGAATTTGATTTTTCCGACGTTACTTTCTTCTATTAAACCTCTTCTGTCATTATATAAAAATTTAAAGATACACATCAACAGTTTGTTTCTAAAAATGCCCGAACTTGGTAATTTATTGTTTCTGCGTAAACTACCATAATTTTACAGATTGACGTTAAGTTAGAATGACAATCCATGAACGAGTTGTACTACAGATATAATTGAATTACCAAATTTTAAAATTCTCTGGAGAAGTTAATTGCGTGTGGTACTTGGATATATTATTTATTGATATAATTTTACTATTACTACCGCAAATGTGTGTACAGCGGTTGTAATTTTTATGAACAAAAACGCTATGGGTAAGAAGAATTTTAAAGTTATCTTAATTTTTTGTATTTGCTACATTTTAAAGAAGCAATGACTTTATATTGCATGTAAGTTAATAATCATTTGATCAAAGAAAATTGCTCAAGGAACTCAAGGATCTAACGCTTTCAGGAGAAGTGCAAAGGACTAAACTTTAATATCAATTTATACCAAACTATTAAGCAAGTACCGTACTATATAGAATTGCCTATTGGGAATCAGTTTTGTTGGGATGTATACATATGCTCTAAAACCATTTCAGTAACAAAGCAAAATAACCGGAGTGGAACTTTCTATACAGAATACTTGCTTGTTTGATCTTTGACGTGAGTTTTCGAGAAAGCTCTGCACTAATTTGCTTTGATAATATAGCACAGTTAGTAAACTCAAAGATTCAAAGAATAGAGGCGGACAGAACTACGTATTACTAAAGAGTTTGAATTCTCAAATAATATAATATAATATAGGTTTTAACCCCATTAGGCATCTTGTTTTTCTATGCTAAATTCGCAACTGTTGCATCATATCATTTTAGTAGAAATTTGTATAAATATTGATATTTTTTCTTTATTCAGTGTATGAATAGAGAAGAATCCCGATAAAGTTAATTTTTCGGACGATTTTTCGTAATGTTTGGTATATTTATCTTTAAAAGGTATATTTTTTTAATACGACTAAACGTATCGATTTTATTTTATGAAGTTTTGGCATCTTTACGAAAATTACCAGTTATATATCGAGCATAATCAATATAAATTGGTATCTTGTTGCAATAAATAAATCCTCGTGACTATCAGATAGCAAATTGGACCACCATATATCATAAACCCTTACCTGATATCACAAGGTCGAGAATTTCTTATTAATGATGGAAGCCCAAGGTAAAGTTGGATGGAAAACGACTTGAGGAAAAGAAAAACTCTTTAGCGATAAACGGCTAGTAGAATGTTAGCTCTGGGTAGATCATGAGCTTGGGTCATGGAATGTCTGTTGACCAAAAACGTAGATAATGAGCGCCACCGTATTGTTTAATACAACAACATACAAAAAATACCTGTACTTGTATTAGGGGAATGCTGAAACCTTAAATCTACACCGCTTGTATAGCCACAAAACCTGTATATCACCCTTACAAAGCACTTACCAAAATGTCAATTACCAGATGTCTAACAGATGTCTCGACTTAACCTGTGAACAAATAAATGCACAACATGGACACCGTTTATGTCCTTAAAAAATTCACCAAAAATAATATAACTTATTTTGAGTTCCAGGAATATATACACCCAGGATATTTGTTTTCATTAGACACAATGTTTGCTCATGAATGGCCTATAAATTTTACTTGAATTTTTAATAATAAAAGAGTTATGCAAAAATGGATTATATTCAGTTAAATTCACTTGGTTTGTTTCAACATAATCTTTTTCAACTAAAATGTTTATAGAACAGAAAATTAGTATGGTTCTGTCTTCAATAAAAACATAAAGATCTCTAAACTGAATATTTCTGAATAAATTTACTATAAAGTTTAAGCTCTCTTAATTGTTCATATTGCATATTTTAATTTTTTAGCCATCTGTAGTTATACGCCAACTTCACAATTAAATTCAATTATTTAACGTTTTTTAAAATTGCATCTTTTCACATAGAGTTAGTTTTATTTAACATCTATAAAAAATTCATCTCTTTGTTTAAGAATCAAATTTCATGACCTCAAAATTACTAAAGATATTTTTAAAATAACGTTAAATAACATGTGATACTTAAATTGGGTAGCTAGATATTTTTGACATCATATGTGAATAACAACTTTTTCAGTGTAGTTAACGCTATCTGCTTGTGAAATAATTACGATAAGCAAACTGCATAGCCATCTTTAAAATTTTGCAAGGTTACAAGCTTATTACGGAATCTTTCTTTTTCTAAATAATTTTTAAGTTAACTAAATCAAGGTAAAGCTTCAACCTTCTACCTTTCGTAAAACATTTAAATAATTATAACTGGGATTAAAGATTAAATATCACTCACGTGCCGAAGTACAGTGCGACCAAAAGAAATTGAACTTATGACATCAGATGTGGAATATTCCATAAACATCTGCGATGCACAAACAGGAAACACATCATTACGAATGAATTTAACGCTGGAATTATAAAAGATCTGAACAAAACATTATTTAACCAAACCAATTCTTCATAAAATACGTCCTATAATTTTCTTGTGTTTTAAACCTCAAACTAAATTTTCATTTCAACAGTATATATGGAATGGTCGATATTCACGATATTGACGATATATACCATGTTTACGATATTGCACTATGAGGAAAACATTAATAAAATTTATCTAATTAATTATACTAACTGTTTTAATGATGGGGGGGACCTCTATTTCTTCGGCCAGCAGGAATCTACTGAACTGCTAAAGGTGGAACACAAATTAAAATCTTCACACTACAGCTGCTAGGAACCACATTCTGACACGAAGGTTAAATCAATTATAACTTCTTGCGGACCGTATTACAGGCCATGTGCCTGGATACCATCTTTGACCTTTCTACGCCGCTGATAGCAGCTTACCTGTTCAGACGCTGATAGAAAAGTGACACGAAATGACAACTTGACGATTCTTATTATAGAACTTAGACCTATAAAACGAATAAGCGCATATGCTATTATATATTTTATGAATTATTTTTAGTGATCAGAAATTTATAAATTATATTTTTATTTTATTGAGATATTATATTACATTAATAAGCAAAGTGTAACTGAATAAAAAATGCGTTACACTGTGAAACATATCATTTTGCCGAGACCTATAAATAGATACAGTTTTTGAATCACTGCACTTAGTGTGCTGGTATTTTGATTCAGGGATTGATTCCTTAATAGTAAGTATTATTCAAGCGTCTGCAGTATTATCCAATTAGGTGTCGAATACCTATTATTTAAAATAACTAATAGAGGTGTATGCTTTATCATATGGTTGTTTGAACTCTGTTCAGTTGACAGAGCGTAAAGTCGTTTTTCGTTAGTATGTCAAATCGGACGGCATTTGCTTTCAGATTCCTGAACAAGTAACCTGGCCTTAAGCAGAAGGTTAAAAGTAGCGAAACATACGCAATACATTCCGAATCAATGATAAAAATTAGGATCGGAAACTTGTTTCAAGAAATTTAGACAGATAGTTAAATTAAAAAGTGTATTAACCAAACAGTTATGCGAGCAGTTTGATCTGTGGTACTAACATCAGACCAAATGCTCGAAAGAAAGAAATAGAAACTTAATAGGAAGCGGTGCCTTTAAATTCTGGTTTTGAACTCTGAAATATAATATTAAGATTTAAAATGGCAGCGTGTTTCAACAAAAAACAGTGTATAAATCCACGTGCATTTCAACATTTTTATACTAAAAATGAGTTCTTCACAGCTCTGATTGCCAACATTTTTTCAAAGAAAATGCTTACCACTTATGTTAGAGGGTACTTACAAATATATTTATGAAAACACTTCCCTTAAACGGTCTCATGTTTCGAAAATTAGGAAAGACAATATAGAGCGGATCATTCTAAATCAGAGAATAAAATGGGCGTAATTAACCATCCCGTCAATAAGCAGGTATCACCAAGATAAAGCAATCAAGTGGTATGACAACTGGTATAATAAATAGAATTGTGTAAGTTCATATCCACCTACATCACTGTCAATAAAATTAAAACAATATACATCTTGTACAACAGTATAAATGATTTATATGCAATTTTGATTGTATTAAATAGTTAAATATAATACAATCTAATTATGAGGATTTAAATTTATTTATTTTTAAGCAAATTCAGAAATGTTGTGTAGAACAAACTTAGGTGAAATAGAAATAGCTAATGTAAAACCATAGGGTTTACTTAGCAGGAACATGGCAATTAGCCTCAAGCAAAATGGTATACTACAACATTTTTAAATTTATTTATAAATAGGTCTGTGCCTGAAGTATCTTACCTTCAGACGCTTCCGATACAAGCGAATCACTTACCTAATATCACTATCCCGAAGAAATTTCAACGTTCAAATCAGCATATGTACACTGTATGAATGAGAAATGTTTACGATTTTTAGATAAAAATTGCCAATGATTACTGTCATTTTCTAAACGAGGTCTCACTTTAACGTAGGAAATTTTGTCACGTGCATAGCGGTCACTGGTTAGGTTCAGATACTTCAAAATATATCTTTGGTTATATTAAATGCAAACAGTTCAAATGTACCACGAAATATACCTTGAAGCTGCTAAAACTTTCAGTAGTAAAATACGTCATACATTGTGTGTGTATGTGTGGGTGCGTGTGTGCGTGCGTGTGTGCGTGTGTGCTTGTGTGCGTGTGTGCGTGTGTGCTTGTATGCGTGTGTGCGTGTGTGCTTGTATGCGTGTGTGCGTGTGTGCGTGTGTGTGTGTGCGTGCGAGCTTGCGATCGTGCTTGCGAGCACATATGCGCGTGTGCGGTTGTGCGCGTGTGCGCGTGTGTGCGTGTGTGCGTGTGTGCGTGTGTGCGTGTGTGTGCGTTTTTACAGTTAGCCCATATTAGCTTAATGTGATTGAAATGGCAATAGCATGTGTAGAGTCGTATAATGTTATGACCATATTTTGCAGCAATCTCATCTATCTCATAGATTTTCGACTTCAGCTTTTGTTTACTAATGCTAACAATTCTCTCTTCAAGATAAACGTCTCATAATCAATATTGTTTGTGTAGGTAATCAATCATTTCTTGCTTATTAGAACAAGTACTTGACACTTTTTCTAACGACTTAGAATAATACGTGTATTATCAAGTAGAATTACACTAGGGCTTTTTGGATTTGTAATTAAAGATTCTTTCAACTACATAGTTAACAACTGCCTACTCATATAGCCATGGAAATCTGCAAGTTATGATTTTGTTGAGAATAAAGGTAAAGTGCTTCGAATAAAATAATCTTTATCTTCTGTATAAACCTAAAAAATAATTGCTAAAAACAATAATTGCACTATTTTAAAAACTAGCCGTTTCCTTCTCTAAATGGCTTTTTTTTTAAATATTTTGCAAGGATTTGTCGTGCCAACTTTTCTTCTTTGAACCCCAATTAAAAATCCAAGTTATACTAAAACAAATAATTTGTGGTTGATTTTGAAGGAATAGTTTTTATTGCTACCTGCATAACTGATTCAAAAAATACAAACGGGCCTTGATCGCCACGTTCTCGTTCAAAATACCGTACAACATTTACCATCACCAGCTGTGCCTGAGATTTTAAATGTTTATTTCGAAGCATGGTTATTTAAATGCGCAGCGAAAGTTTTAAATTAGATTAAATATTAAAAAGAAACCGTTTTACTTGAAAGACTTTTCAAAAGCAAAGCAAACAAAAAGTGGTAAAAGTACAAAAGCAATAAAAATATACCTAACCTCAAGTTCTAAAAATAATATTTCGTATTTGTATACCGCCAGCTTTAACACACTTTCCATCAAGTTCTATGTTATAATAAATTCTGCTTTGAACTGCAGTTTGCCTTTTGTATGTAATACATATATGCGAGAAAAGGGATAAGTGTTGGTCACGTTAAAGTTTATAGTTCAGTTAGTATCGTTAAGTGTGTGAGAAGTTCTAATTTCATTTTCCCATAATGCAAAAATTTAGACGTGCATATTTGCTATGAATTGCTTTAATTTGCTAGTGATTAACTAGAAGCTAGTTTTTCTAATAGCTGTTTTGCTCCTGCGGTTTACCTCTCGATATTATACTAGTAAAATTTTGCATTATGCATTAGTTGGTCTAACTAATACAAAAAAGATTTTGTTAATAATATTCATCAACAAAATGTATTTAAACAAAAGAGCTTTGTTTGCACATACACTTGGTGGGTTGCTTATAGCTGGACTATTATTCGATATGGTCTGTGATTATATTAGTGTAAGGTGTTGTAATTGATTATTAATTATTATGCGCTTTGGGCCGGACGCTCTAAATACAATACTAACGGCAGGGGTTACTTAGACACGACTGTTAATTTTGCATCATTCATCCACGATAAACGTTATATTTCCTCATATATCTTATACGGAAGATATATGCGAATGCTTACACACCATTTTATAATATTTAAATAAAACAAGTCAAAATTATTGTAAGTAGAGCGTTTTCATGTTTCGAATATTGATGAGTCATAACTAAAGTGACCATTTATATTTTTCGTCAGAGCGGGACACCTGCAGAATTTTTAACCAAACAAAAACTGATTGCTGTTTCAACCAAACTTCGTTTGGTTAATGAGATGGTCTAGTCTGTCGGTCGGTCTGTCTGTCTGTCCGTTGCACGGTTCCCGTGATGTTACAAGACATATAATATTGTAACGATTTTTTTCTCTCTAATTGGCTCCGCTAGCCTCACGCATGGGCGCTAGTGAAACGTTTTTCTAAACTTCTGGCCGACACTACTTTATAATCACCATGCTCCAAGTTAGGTGTCTGCAAAACAAAGTCTTCCGACGTAACTAGGGGTCTATTCCTTGGGTAGAGCTATGAGCAATAGGGGGAGGGAGTCGAAATCTGTGGGGGGGTCACACTCAAACTAAAACAAACAGGCGCCACCAAGTCCAGATTGATTCATGTAAATGGCATGGCTAATTTCTAAGGGCGGACGTGGAGACCCAAAGAAAAAAAGATCGCCTTCGCTGACAAAAACCTGTCTTAACAGAATAAGACGCTGTTCCTGTAAGGAAAAATAATAATTAAGTCACATAAAAATGGGAACACTATTTGTGTCCCTCAAATATATCTAAAATGCAAAAGAATGTTTCCTACATAAGGGTACCATAAAATTGAACTCTTATTGCTTTTTGTTTATCAGGTCTGATCAAACTAGATCAGAATAAAAGACTTTAAGCGTGGATTATAAATTTACTAGAAAGAATTTTTCTGTTTCTGTAAATAAAATTTAATGCAATAAAATAAAATGAATACTTGAATTACTTGAAGAATTATTGTAAAGTTTATCAACTTGATTCTTACTCAAATATATTACAACCCAGTGTGACTGGTTATACTAAGGTTTTCTAACCCAATCAGATCTGTGTAGGTCATTTACAAATTAATATACAAAACTTTCTTTTAAGTTAACAGTATTAAAATCGATTTGAAGTCAAAATATTCACAAAGATATTCTCTAATTTTATCAAAGGTGGTAGTAATGTAATACTAAACATCTGCTTGCAATTGTGCAATTGTTGACGGTATTTCAAACAAACAAGTGACGTAGCCGCAGCTGTTAATTTATGCTGAAGCCACGTGTAGTCACATATCTACGAAACTAAGTGAAATTTAAATTTGTTACTGGAGAAAACCAGCTTAGCTACAGATAAACTGAATAACAAATTTGTGCTTCTATAAAACAAAACGAAATAACGTGCTTTTAGAAGGAAGCACTGAGGAAATCTTAAAGCTATTACAAACCAAACCCCGGGCTGCTGTCCTTGGCCAGATTGGGAACTGCATCGCCGTGCGGAGTCTGCAGCTAATTATTCCTGCTTTCCATGCTTTAAATACAGGTGTTGAAGCGAAGTGGGTTTCTTACATTGATTCAAAGTTGCATAAATTTTGTAGCGTCATCTTCCATGGTCTAATCTTAGTTATAAATATAATTTTCGTTGCGTAGTTTGTAAGTCGTAGTTTGTAAGTCGTAGTTGCGCTAAACAAATTTTTAAATTAGATACTATGATAACGAATATACGATACCAACCGTTACTCAGGAAGTGTGTCACACAATTAATGCGACCCGGAGGTCACTCGCCATTCTCTTCGAATGCATGCTGTCGCTGCTTTTACCTATCGACGAGTGCCCTGCCGCGTTCTTGCAAGGTGGGAGGGTCCCGAGGGGTTGTCAATCCTCTCACGCGCGTGCCTGTGGCTGTGGAATACACCGACCTCCGAAACAAATAGACTAACGACTCTAGATACTGTATTAATGCAAAATTTGATTGTTACACGTATTATTACTTTAGTTAATAAAGGTGTTTTAACATTCGTTGTACCTTTAATGAAGAGATTTTTAATGCGAAAATAAAATTGTTACACTACCCTTTCCTAAAAGAAAAAGTTTTTTCCTTTAAGGAACAACTTCAAATATAACAAATACAAAAAATTTTTTATTATAATAATACTAGCCTTTTCTACCTTCCTAATTAACTATGCAATTTTATGAATTTATTCAAATGGGGAGACAAATATTTACAAATGCGAGTGTGTTGGTAACTACGTGTACCTGACGTCCATCGGGAGACAAAATCGGGGAGTCACAATCGGTATTAATCAAAATTGGGAGGGTCAAATTAGAAAGTCAAACACTCCACGGGACAAAAATTCAAATTCACGATAATTCTTTAACTTGAGGTTCTTACTTCTAACAAGGCTAATATTTACTACCTGTAACCAAACATTTTACAATTTATTTCAAATTCCACAAAAAAACTTCACTTCCTGGAGCTCAATTAGCTCTCTCTAAAAAAAAGGAATGCTTCCTCATCAAAACAGCATAACTATTCAAAGTATTATCACTATAAGGTGACAATCAAAAGGAAGACCCTACTAATAGGTCTAAATTTAAAACACTATTATCACAAAGTGATATTCAAAACAAAAGTGACCTAACCAAAAGGTTACTTATCAAATCCAAATACAAAATATTATCACTTTATTGCAAAGAGATAATCAAAATGAAGGTAACCTAACCATAAGGTTACTTAACAAATTCAAATACAAAATATTATCACTTTATTACAAAGAGATAATCAAAACGAAGGTAACCTAACCATAAGGTTACTTAACAAATTCAAATACAAAATATTATCACTTTATTACAAAGAGATAATCAAAACGAAGGTAACCTAACCATAAGGTTACTTAACAAATTCAAATACAAAATATTATCACTTTATTACAAAGAGATAATCAAAACGAAGGTAACCTAACCATAAGGTTACTTAACAAATCCAAATACAAAATCGAACCAGTTAGGGCTGTAATATCCTACACCCTACTGATTATCCTATCACTAAGTTCCAACAAACAACAGATCTCATTAGTGATGGACCAAATGGTGAGACTCACCAAGCCAACCTTGACCTTATCAAACCAAAGAATTTCGAACGGTCAAAAAAAACAAGGGAAAGAATAAACTAATATTCTCTCTACCTAGATAAGTAGAAATCAGGACCAACAATTAAATAGCCCACTTACTTCTACATTGTAAAGATATCTGTTAAAGACATCTTCTAAACACATCTCCGAATAACGCGCGAGCAAAACGACCAGCGTGCACACCAAGGCACACCTCAAACTTACAAAATCTACAAAATCTACAAAATCTCTAACCACTTATTTCACTTCTCAAACAAAATACTCAAAATTAATGAACCGACACTAAATCAAAATCGGAACAAAACAAAGCAAACCACTACTGCATTACTTAACATCAAAGAGATGACCGGACCGGAACTAATCGTCAGGATCATCATTTTCATTTGGATACGACGCTTCAACTGGTTTCAAGTCCTTTACGTGCCATTTCCCTGCTCTTGTTCCATCTTCGTTCTCTAACTCATACACTACATTGGAATGTTTTTTTCGAACTTTACTCATAATGAACTTTGGAGCTAACTTAGCGGAAAACTTATCACTAGCACTCGAGAGGACCTTATTAGCTCTCCAAACTCTTTCTCCGACTTGGAACGAAATGTCTCTTCTCCTAAGATTGTAGCGTTTACTCGAACGTTGATAAGCTACATGCAAAGTTTCACGGACATTCCCAAAAATATCAAATAAAAGTTGACGATCCAAAACATAAGAAGGTCTACTACTGGAGACGACATCAACATCCTCACCAGGTTTAAAATCATCATTATAAGCTTTTCCACTTAAGGGTACCTGACGACCAAAGACTAAAAAATTTGGAGAATAGTTGGTGGACTCATGTTTTGCTGAGTTGATTGCGTATTGGATCTTTGATATCTCACTATCCCACGTATCATGTCCTTCTACGTATGAACGGATAGCTGTACCAACTGTCTTATTGATTCTTTCCACAAAATTGCATTGGGGAGCATAAACAGCATTATACCAAATCTTTTGAATTTCGTACCTTGCACACAAAACTTTAAAAATACGTCCAATTAATTGTGGACCATTATCACAAATAACAAACTGTGGTACACCGTAGACAAGAAATACTTTTCCTCCAAAACTTCTCAATCAAATGTGCCGTGGCACTTCGCAAAGGTTGCAAAATCGAATATTTCGAAAACCAATCACCAACAACTAAAAGTCATTTACCTGCTTATGAGTCATCAATAAAAAAACTAATCATGACAATAGCTAACAAAAAAAATCAGTGTTCAGGTACACTCACACCCTACTACCAATTGAACTGTCGAAACAACTATAAAGCTTCACAACGCCTAAATATGCTAGAGTGACAAACCCTCTACGAGTCTCACCTAGACTAACAATACCAAAATTTACATCAAATCAAAAAAGATGCAAAAAAAAATTCTAGAGCGCCTAACTCACCTCGAGTCTCGTCTAGACTTACGCAATGCCGAGCGACCAACTCTTCCTGAGTCTCGTCTGGACTGACATACTGCTGAGCGACCAACCACGACGACAAGTTCCGCCTAGACTAAATTGCGTTGCAATGCCGATCTAAACAAAATCTGCTAACAAAATCAAAAACGTGCTTATGCACAAAGAGCAATTCTCAAACGACACAACGACAGCTCACTCCAATGTACCTTCAAAATAGAATCTCTAGCCTTATCATCAAATTTCGACAAAGATGTTCTTTATTGACTCAAACAAATCAAACAACAGGCTTATCAGCTTCTTTAGCTGACAGTCTTCCTAAAATTTTCCTCCAAGACCGGTTTCTCACTCACCACTCCTCTGATTCTCAGTTCGTACTCCAATTCTTCTTTAAGTAGACAAAAAATTTGGAATTTTTCCGACATGATTACTCAAGCCTAATGGAATCAAACCGATAAATCTAACTGATCTGAACCTTACAAAAGTGATCAAAACAAATTCGTACTACTAAAGGTAAAAATCAAAAGGTGTTTTTGGTGGAATAATTTTTGCCAAAACAATATCAAAAAAATTATATGGGGTCAAAATAGAACGAAAGTCAAAAATAAATTTGACCAAGTTAATCAATTGACTGTATGAGGGTTAATGTTACAACCAATCTTTTATCAAAAGCAAACAAACAAATCTAAATGTCAAATCGACTTTAAGCAAACAAATTTCGACGCAAAATAATTTTTGGACAAATAGATTTCAAAGCAAATTAAATTTTGAGCTAACAAATTTCGAAGCAAATTAAATTTTGAATAACAAATTTCGAGGTAAATCAAATTATGAACAAACAAATTTCGAGGTAAATCAAATTATGAACAAACAAATTTCGAGGTAAATCAAATTATGAACAAACAAATTTCGAGGTAAATCAAATTATGAACAAACAAATTTCGAGGCCCCAAACGTTGCCGGCGCCAGTGTAACGATTTTTTTTCTCTCTAATTGGCTCCGCTAGCCTCACGCATGGGCGCTAGTGAAACGTTTTTCTAAACTTCTGGCCGACACTACTTTATAATCACCATGCTCCAAGTTAGGTGTCTGCAAAACAAAGTCTTCCGACGTAACTAGGGGTCTATTCCTTGGGTAGAGCTATGAGCAATGGGGGGGTAAGTCGAAATCTGTGGGGGGGTCACACTCAAACTAAAACAAACAGGCGCCACCAAGTCCAGATTGATTCATGTAAATGGCATGGCTAATTTCTAAGGGCGGACGTGGAGACCCAAAGAAAAAAAGATCGCCTTCGCTGACAAAAACCTGTCTTAACAGAATAAGACGCTGTTCCTGTAAGGAAAATAATAATTAAGTCACATAAAAATGGGAACACTATTTGTGTCCCTCAAATATATCTAAAAATGCAAAAGAATGTTTCCTACATAAGGGTACCATAAAATTGAACTCTTATTGCTTTTTGTTTATCAGGTCTGATCAAACTAGATCAGAATAAAAGACTTTAAGCGTGGATTATAAATTTACTAGAAAGAATTTTTCTGTTTCTGTAAATAAAATTTAATGCAATAAAATAAAATGAATACTTGAATTACTTGAAGAATTATTGTAAAGTTTATCAACTTGATTCTTACTCAAATATATTACAACCCAGTGTGACTGGTTATACTAAGGTTTTCTAACCCAATCAGATCTGTGTAGGTCATTTACAAATTAATATACAAAACTTTCTTTTTAAGTTAACAGTATTAAAATCGATTTGAAGTCAAAATATTCACAAAGATATTCTCTAATTTTATCAAAGGTGGTAGTAATGTAATACTAAACATCTGCTTGCAATTGTGCAATTGTTGACGGCATATTTCAAACAAACAAGTGACGTAGCCGCAGCTGTTAATTTATGCTGAAGCCACGTGTAGTCACATATCTACGAAACTAAGTGAAATTTAAATTTGTTACTGGAGAAAACCAGCTTAGCTACAGATAAACTGAATAACAAATTTGTGCTTCTATAAAACAAAACGAAATAACGTGCTTTTAGAAGGAAGCACTGAGGAAATCTTAAAGCTATTACGAACCAAACCCCGGGCTGCTGTCCTTGGCCAGATTGGGAACTGCATCGCCGTGCGGAGTCTGCAGCTAATTATTCCTGCTTTCCATGCTTTAAATACAGGTGTTGAAGCGAAGTGGGTTTCTTACATTGATTCAAAGTTGCATAAATTTTGTAGCGTCATCTTCCATGGTCTAATCTTAGTTATAAATATAATTTTCGTTGCGTAGTTTGTAAGTCGTAGTTTGTAAGTCGTAGTTGCGCTAAACAAATTTTTAAATTAGATACTATGATAACGAATATACAATACCAACCGTTACTCAGGAAGTGTGTCACACAATTAATGCGACCCGGAGGTCACTCGCCATTCTCTTCGAATGCATGCTGTCGCTGCTTTTACCTATCGACGAGTGCTCCTGCCGCGTTCTTGCATGGTGGGAGGGTCCCGAGGGGTTGTCAATCCTCTCACGCGCGTGCCTGTGGCTGTGGAATACACCGACCTCCGAAACAAATAGACTAACGACTCTAGATACTGTATTAATGCAAAAATTTGATTGTTACACGTATTATTACTTTAGTTAATAAAGGTGTTTTAACATTCGTTGTACCTTTAATGAAGAGATTTTTAATGCGAAAATAAAATTGTTACAATATATGATTCTTATCCGTTTTTTACGCTGAATACGAATACGCTATTCACTTTTCGATATTTCAATTATTAATCAAGATATTCGACTTTAAATACGAATTTTTACACATTACTATTTATTATTTAATTTTTTTATATATCGCGTACAATTAAATTTCAAATATTTAACACAAAGGTAAGTAATATTTGTTGAACTTAATGTCTAAGTTTGGTTGTGAGCCGTACATGCGGCTTAGATCTTTTTTAACTGCTTTTTATTTATTAATAATAAGAAAGTGAATGAAAAAATAACGTCTCTAGAGAAGACTTGTTTTATATTTGTCGGGGGAGCAAATCTGTTTCACAATATCGGGTCTCGTTTTCAAGTAAGAATGGAGCTGATTACATTGTTGATGTGTGTCTTGGTGATCAATATGGCATTCATTTAGCCTAAAGCTAAAGCGGGACATTTTTGCTCTTACTGGGGACAGCGGGACAGACAGTGTGAAAGCGGGACTGTCCCGCCCAAAGCGGGACGTATGGTCACGTTAGATATAATCAACTTTATTTGGTCCCGACTACATATATAGACCATTGTTGAATTGTGCAATTCTATAATCTTAATCGCAATAATTAACCAAAACTTTGAAATATTTAAGTTCAAAACGTTATATCAAGCTTTTTTTTCACCAATATTTTATTTATTCAAGTTCTGATGGGTTTTTAGCGTAAAACATTAGATTATGCACAATTTTGAATGCATACTTTAATATTTCATTTATTGTCATATTTAACACTACGTCTCCAATGTCCGAAGTTAATTAAACTGCTTATTTATTCAACTAAGATATAGATATTCAATCAAGTTCAGATGATCATACCAATGTGAAAGTGTAGCTTATAATAGAATATACACGTGTACTCAAATTGTGTATGATATATTATGGTACAAAATAAGTAATCCCGCGGTAAAGCATGGCTGCGAAAATATAAACCGATTCTCAACCATAACCTCTCCATTTATCGAGGTTTAATCAAACAAACAGCATGCCCTTTAATTACTCTTAATTGAGGATTACTGTTGCTTCACTAACACTTCCTGTTATTTTAATCTTCACGAAAAACAAATCTCTTACCAAATACAACAAGGGAGCTTCTATATATTTCACCAGATTTAAAAACACGTACGAAAGAGATGTTTCTAGAGCACCCAATAGTTGTTTAAGAAAGTGCTTTGTCGTGTTCTATTGCATCAATGTTGTTGCTTTTATGACAGAAAGATTTTCTCTCAAATGAATATATGCTTATATTTGAACAACTCAGCACCTTTCGTTTCAATAACTGTTGCGCCTTTTATAGAAATTACACAATCTTTTACTACGATTATAATCATGTCATTCTGGATCAATAAAATTTAAAAACTCTCGCTTAATTTTGATTAGATTCAGTATATGTATAGGTATTTCAAAATCTTAACGACCTGAGCGAAATAGATTGGGAGCATCTTTTTAAAAAGTTTCCCTTTCAATAACACTTCTATCAAATTAATTTTTTAATTGTATAATTACAAAAATTGATTCATTTTCTTCTACAACTTGAGCGTGTATGTTCATTAAACGAGATTTAATTGCAGTTGACAGATCAATAATTAAAAATTAAAATGAGTAGCTTGAACCACTAACAATGTTAAAATTATGAAGTTCGAAGACTGACTGGCGATCAAGAGCTCCTCACAGTATTTATGAAGACTTTGGTCTCACTTCATATTGTGGGAAAGAGCAGATTTTGCTGTCTGCAGTGTCTCGATAATCACACAATGTCTTATTCTAAGTAAATTTAATTAAGTCTGCTTTATTGCAGTTCACCGTTTCTGCAACTGCAGTATCAGGTTGCGTCTGGAATACAAAGTAGTCGTTTCCTTTCTTATTTCTGATATGAACCCTGTTAAACTTTAATTATATAACCTTCATTTAATACAATATAACATACTTATTACTAAGACATGATAATTATATTTATTTTATATGCATTTTAATATGGGGGATATGTATCTCTTCCCGATTTAGATGAAAATTAAGGTTTGTACTTAATTTTTAAAAACTCATTGTCCCTAAGGTTTATTTGTTGGTTTCTTTGTCTTTCATTTTTGTTACCTTGATCTTATATCTAATATACATTTTGTACAATAAGTATACAGCTAATAATAATAATACAATGATCAATAAAATTGTCCAGATACTATTATTATCATAGTGTAACTTTAGTACTTTTAAATTGTTCAAATGTTCTTTATAATTGTCCATTAACTTCACTGCGTTGTTGAGATCGTCGAGATGTAGATGCTCTAGTTGCATCGGCTTCTGGATGATTCCGTTGTTTTCGGTTTGAATTTTAAATTGTAGTTCGGGTAGGTTTGCAAATTTCTTGGTCATTGTTGGGTTTTGATATACTCGAATAATTTCACTTTTTAATTTTAAATAATAATCTTTCTTTACGGTGATCACTTTGCTTCCACTTAGGGCTAAATTGTTTTCGTCTTTGCTGCAATTGACTGTTGCTATTACTTGTTTTGGAAATACAGCAATCCATTTGTTGTGCGTACCTTTCTGAATTTTCATGTCTGTAATTTGTACTGGTTTTGGCACACAATTCTCATAATGATTAGAGAATCGTAGTAATAGCACTTCGCAAGGGCTATATGTTTGAAAATCTGTTGTCGTTAATAATTGACATATTGGCCGGGTGCCACTTCTTTGCATTTCTCATTTGTGAATCCATACCTAAGTTCATTTAGGAAAAAAAACTTGGTCTTGGGAATAATAACTTGATATTGACTATTAACTTTCATAGGGAAAGCAAACAAATAATAAGAATTATTAGCGAATCTTTATTAAAAATGTAATTTCATGATTCTTTACATAAGCTTTTACTATGGCTATTTTTTAAATACAAGTATGTTAGATTCTCTTACTTTAAAAGGTAATTTACTATGAGTCGTAAATGATTTGATTACTAATAATTCGTTCAATAAAACAAGTTGTTGAATAATACTAGCGTGGAAGTATTTAATTTAGCAAATCCTACAGCATTTTCTAGTGTAGCTAAAATTTGTTGAATTACAGTGAGGGTTGCTATCATTTGATTGAATATCGTGTTAAATTTATTAAATCTCGCATTCCTAATGTTGTGGTTTGCATGCTACTTTCAAGAGTTAGTATTCTATTTGTTATACTGGCCTGGCTCTTGACTAATTTTCGGAGTGTATCGTTAAATTTTACTATAGTTAATTGAGTTAAGGAAATTTGGTTTCTAACAACAGTTTTTAAGTCATTCTGGTTGTTGATCAATTCTTGTATTGCATTGTCATATCGTTCAGCATCTTGGTTGTTTAAATTATCTCTGATAGCTTTTATAATATTACCTAATCCATTAATAATTCCTCTTTTCTGTCTTGTGGTTTGGTCTACCGGTATTAATCTACTTCTTTATTGTAGTATATATCATAAGAGTTGCGAGAGTCTGAAGGTTTTAATGTTAACTTGAGGGGTATAAAGTTAGTTGAAGGATGAATTGTATTGTTATAAGCAATTAGGGCATATGATATTAAATTGGTAATGGTTCCTTCTCGTATGTTAATCTTAAAATTCTGATCTGTTCTAATAGTGTTAAATGTAATCGTTCAATAAATCCGTTTGATTCCGGATGATTTTCCGTAATAAAATGAATATTCATTTTATGAAGTTTTAGGGTATTGTGTATAGTCTCGTTTCTGAATTCACTTCCGTTATCTGAAGTTATCGGGTGTACCGTAAAATGTAAAGTACTGTAAAAATCCTTGAGTTACACTAATACTATTTTTTTAAGTGATGGGCATCGTTTGTCCCACTTTTGTGAATGCGTCTACAAAATTCTGAGCTTCTACTACCAAAGTGTCTGCAGGTAATTTTTGACAAGGTTTGTCGGGTGTTTTGGTTAACATTAAGGGCATTTTTGGTGACGATTCGTCGCATTTTGCTCTATCACATAGTTCGCATTGATTAATAAAATCCGTAGTTAATTCCTGTATATCTTTAAAATAATATTTCCTTATGAGTTGTTTTGGGGTTTTGTTTATTCCACGATGATTTGTTTTACCTTCATGTTGGTTACGAATTACGTCGTTTATTTCCTCTGGGTCATCTAAAGTTATTAGTTTTTGTGAGCATCTGATAATCTCTGATACTGAGGTATTAAATAGTCGAATATATAATTCTGAAAATCTTTGGTACAAATGTTCTGTTGTAAAATAAAAGTAAAAACGTTTTTTCTCCGGAGTATATTCCTTTAAAATTTTAATTATTTGAGCCTCATTGTCATCTTTCGTTATTTGAATGGATATATTTCCTTATTGTTGGTTTTTGTATACTTTGCCAGGTCAGGGTTGGTTAAAATTTTGGTAATTATAAATTGATTTGGTTTTGTATCTATGGCTTCTTTAGAATTTTAATTGCGCTTTATGGTTCGTCGTTTTGAGTTGAATGTATAGTTTCTATTTCTTCTGGGTCTTCTCTCATCTCGGTTTCGTTTACGATACCTGCAACTGATTCTGTCTCTAATGCGTTGAGTTGTATTCGGCTCAATGCGTCCGGATTATTGTTATACATTTCCTTCTTATATATGATCTCGTGGTTATACTCCTCCATTCTAATCTTCCATCTCTGTAGTTTTGAGTTTGGTTTACATAACCATACTAATAGTCTATGGTCTGTGTATTGCTACATGCCAAACTGGTCATGTACCATGTTTTAGGTTTAGAGATATATTTGTAAGTTAATTGCCGCGTATTTTTGAAATGATACTCTAACTTCCGTCGTCGGTGACAGTCGAGTCGGCGCAGAAGAAATGCGGATGTGCGCGAGTGGAGAAAGCGACATTAAGCTACGAGACATGGACTGAACAACAGCATCTAAGTGCGTGGTGGTTTTTTAAGAAAAAGGTATGTAGTTTCCCTTTACCTCCCTCCCCCCCATCGTTCCGCTACCTATTTCCTTTCAAACCTCTACGAGATGCAGTAGAAGTTCTGTGACGGACAATAATTTGATGTCCAACACGGCGTAATCACGACAACCCTTAACCACGTGGTGGATCGTGAGATGAAGTTCTGAGATACACATCACGTAAGTAATTTGAATTTTACCTAAATTGTGCATGCAATTTGACTTAGACAGCGAGTGCATCATCCGGTAAAACGTGGTCTGTATATGTTATAACAATAGCGTTAGAGCCACGCCTAAAGTGTAAAAATAGTGCGTAAATTGCGGCGCGGTAAATGTAACAGTATATATAAAATTTCCTCCCATAAGGATATGGCCTAAACTATTTTGTTGCCCAAATTATCGCTAATAGTTCCTTTTCAATTGTACTATATTTCTGTTCAGTTTCTTTTAATGTTCGTGATGCGTAACTAATTGGTTTGTCGCTACCTACTTTGCCTCGACTCAATACTGCGCCTTAAACAACATTGGATGCTTCCGTTGTTAATATAAACGGTTTTGAAAAGTTAGGGTATAGTAACAAAGGGTGATTCGTAAGAATGCACTTAATTTTCTCTATTGCTTTAATAAATTGCGGTGTGTGTTCGACTTTATTACCTTTCTTTAAACAATTTGTTGTGGTTTAGTTATTTGTGCATAATCTTAAATGATTTTTCTATAATATCCGCTGAGTTCTAAAAATCCTTTGACTTCTTTATTCGTTTTTGGCAAAAGTTGCTCAGTACGGCAATTGTTCTATCTGGGTTTGGCATAACACATTGTGGCGTTATTATGTGTCATAATAATGCGACTTCTTTTTGCAAGAATTCGCTCTTATCCAGTTGTACTTTAAAGTGAGCTTTTCTTAAACGCTCAAAAATTTCTCTAAATTTCTCAATGTGTTCGTTGAGGGACGTTGAATATACTATTAGATTTCTCGTTGTGTATTTTTCTCAAAATATTATCCATAAACCCTCTGAAAAGTGGCGGGTTCGTTTGTGCGTTTGTATCCATAGTGTCCTCTGGGTGTATTAAAAGCTGTTTTTGTCATGTCTTTCCCGTACATTTCCACTTGGTGGTATCCTGAGGCGAGGTCTAATGTCGAAAAATATTGACATTTTCATAACTTGCCCAATATTTCTGTGATATTTGGTAATTGATACTTGTTGTGTACAGTCTTCTTGGTGAGTTTTCTGTAATCGACAACCATTCGGTATCTGCGTTTGTCTGAGGCAACTAATTTCTTTGGTATAATAAGTACGGATCTGCTCCAAGGTGAATTCGAATGTTGAATAATCTCTTGATTTAATAAGTCTTCTACTTGTCTATCTGCTTCTTCTTGACTTGCTTGGGGTAGTCTATATGCTTTGGTAAAAATCAGTTTTTTATCTGTTAATTGAATAATATGTATGACTGCGTTGGTGAAAGTTAAAGGTATTCGTTCACAATAAAATATATCTCTGTATTCAAAACATAATTCTTTTATTGCTTTATCTTGTTCGGTATTAATATTGTCATTAAAACGAATGTTAATTAGATTTTGTTTTAACATTTTATCGTGATATGTGGGGTTAGAATTACTTTCAGAGTTCTCGTCTATTTCAATTTCTGACAAATTTACTTATTCCACGTCTATTGGTATCGCTAACGATTTTTCTATGGGGTAGTCGTTTGAATTCAAAATTGTTGTAGTGCCGTAGTTGTTTTATACTTTTATGTACTAACGCTGTGGGTGTTTTTACTCCCTGTTGAAATGACGTGAATTATGATTCCTATATCACTGTTTGAATTTAATAAGACGTTTACTTGGTTTTCTGTCCTAGGTTTTATGGTGTATTTTGATCGGTTTGAATATTGCTGTTGTGAAATTTAATTGGTATTTGTTCGTGTTTTGTTCTTAATAATAGATTTTTTTGTATCAATATTTGCTCCTAATTTTCTTAAAAGATCCATGCCTATCAATCCGTTGTATTTGTCGTTAAATTTAAAAATACAATATTTGTGTTTCATTTTTACATTGAAAGTTTTTGGTAAAAGTGTATTCGCAATAAACCGGCGTAGTGTCGTTTTGTGTGCTGTTTTGATTTTAAAAGTTTCTCTGTCTCCAAAATTTAAATAATGTTTCTGCACGGTTTTGGGGATAATTAAAGTTTTTGAAGATCCTGTATCGATTAATAATTTAATTTCAGCATGTGCTATTTCTATATAGGGTAAAATGTGTTGATTAATATTGTTTAAATTTATTGTCTGATCGTATATGGTTCTGCTCAACTGAAAATTTGAGTACGCTTCTTTTCATCGCCTTCTTTGTATGTTTCGTAGGGGTTATCGCATTTATAGTTTTCTAAGTAATTGACCTCATCGTCTCTACTTGGATTTATATAATTACCTTTATTTTCGGGCATAACTTGATTGTTGAAATCTTCCACTTCCTGGTGAAATAGTTCCTCGGAAGTAAAGTTTTGTTTCTGTGTATAGTCGGATTGGATTTGAGATATTATTCGTCATGGTTGCGTTTCTGTTAGGATTTACGCCGAATGTTTGCTATGTTCGATATGTGTTCTGATTGAACTTGGGTGTAAATGTAGGTTTGGAAAATTGTCGAAATTGATTGTAGAAATTATGATTATAAAGTTTGTATTATTAATTCGCGTGTGTTAAATGATGCAAATTTGGGTTGTGTCGGTATTGATCTCGCTGCTTGTATAGTTTTAATTGGTAGATAATATTTGTTAATATTTAGATTGTAAATTCTGTTTCTATAGTACATTACGTTCTCCTCTTCTATTATTAAATTTATCGCCTGCTCTAAATTTTGGGGGTTTTTAAATACTATTTTGTCCGATAACCGCTTGGGTAACGCGTTCATATATATATATATATATATATATATATATATATATATATATATATATATCTAAAGCCATTTCGACGTATATCTTAGTTTTAACTAAACGTACGTTAGGATCCGGTTCTTTTAATTTAAGTTTGGTGAGAATTAAACTTCTCACATCTTGACATCACATACCAAATTGATACGGTGATTGACTATTCTCCATTCTTAAATTCAATAACTCTCTTATTAAACGTTTTACATTGCATTGGTCGTCGAAATCCGCAATTAATATCTTTTTATAGTTTTCCCAGTCAGTCAAATCGTCCCTACTTGCTATTAATATTAAGGTTCTGCCCGCTAATTTACTTAGAATTAATCGTAACAGCCACATATTTTTTAAGGTCTCGTTGTTTGTAAAAACACTTCAGAAATGTTTCTCACGC
This sequence comes from Platerodrilus igneus, assembly GCA_036346225.1. Taxonomy (NCBI): domain Eukaryota; kingdom Metazoa; phylum Arthropoda; class Insecta; order Coleoptera; family Lycidae; genus Platerodrilus; species Platerodrilus igneus. The sequence continues at coordinate 4,238,069 of JARFIW010001700.1, forward strand.
GGTAATGAATATCCCCAACAAAACTTGATTGCCATCGTATGTTGAAATCGAATCTTAATATAACCTTAAGTTTTCTGAGTTTCTCTTGTATATTTATTTATTCTTCGTTACCTTATTCAAGTTTGCACTAAAGTTATTTAAAGAATCACTTACTGCTACTTGGATTGTGTGTAACTATAAACCTCTGCTATAATTACTTCGAGTTCAGACCTTTGCTGAATAATTGTTTTAATAGTAATTGTTGCCACAAAAAATTGTACATAAAATGTGTAGAAAAATTCTTTCTTTCAAATCTTACTTGCTAATATCAATATGCAATTGAAAAAAAAATGGTAAGGAAAATGAACTATAAGTACTCACAGTAATTTGGTTGTTAGTTCCATTAGCCTTCTTTCTGAGTTGGATTCGGTCGAGCCAGTACTTCGCCTAATCGTTGTATTATGTTCCAGTAAAGAATTGAAATTTACGGTTATTAGTTCTTCGATTTTAGAATTTCTGGTGTTCATCCGGAATCCGTTCCGGCTGCGCCAGATAGATTTGGGTCGTTGGGAGCTTCTTTTTAAAAAATTTTCTTTCCAATAACACTTTTATCAAATTAATCTTTTAATTGTATAATTACAAAAATTGATTTATTTTCTTTTACAACTTGAGCGTTTATGTTCATTAACGAGATTTAATTGAAGTTAACAAACATATTCAAAGTTACTATTTTAACACATCAATAATTAAAAATTACAATGAGTAGCTTGAACCAGCAACAATGTTAAAGTTATGAAGTTCGAAGACTGACTGGCAATCAGGGGCTCCTCACAGTATTTATGAAGTCTCTGGTCTCACTTGATCTTGTAGGAAAGTGCAGATCTTGCTGTCTCCAGTTCCTCGATAATCATACAATGTCTTATTCTAAGTAAATTTAATTAAGACTGCTTTTTGCAGTTCATTGTTTCTGCACCTGCAGTATCAGGTTGCGTCTGGAATACAAAGTAGTCGTTTCCTTTCTTTTTTCTGATATGAACTCTGTTAAACTTTAATTATATAACTTTCATTTAATACAATGTAACATACTATTACTAAGACATAATAATTACATTTATTTTATATGCATTTTAATATGGGGTTATATAACTTCTGTTGAAAATTAACTTGAGAATATCTCTTGTGTTATCCGCTACTTTGATGAGAACAGCCTTGCGTGCTCTTCATTTGAACCCCAATGCTGTTGGTGACGGTTTTGGGGCAAATTAAAGTTTTTAAAGATCCTGTTACGATTAATAATTTAATTTCAGCATGTGGTATTTCTATATTGGGTAAAATGTGTTGATTTATATTGTTTAAATTTATTATGTCTGATCATATATGGTTCTGTCTAACTGAAAATTTGAGTACGCGTTTTATTCATCGTCCTCTTCGTAATTTTCGTAGGGGGTATCACAATTCGTAGGTTTCTGAGTAATTGACCTCATCGTCTCTACTTGGATTTATATAATTACCTGTATTTTCGGGTATACCTTGATTGTTGAAATCTTCTACTTCTAGATGAAACAGTTCCTCAGAAGTAAAGTTTTATTTCTGTGTATAGCCGGGTTTGATTTCAGATATTTTACTGTTCCGCCTGGTGTTACCAGATGATGTGTCCATAAGGGTTGGTTTGTAATAATTATTGGTGTTGTTGTTATTATTTGTCATTGTCGAGTTTCTGTTAAGATTTACGCCAAATGTTGCCGTGTTCGATATGTGTTCCGATTGAACTTGGGTGTAAATGTAGGTTTGGGAAATTGTCAAAATTGATTGTAGAAATTTTGTGTATTAAAATTTGGATAATTAATTCTCGAATGACTTGTTGGTGTGTTAAATAGTGCAAATTTAAGTTGTGTCGGTATTGGTCTCGCTGTTTGTATAGTTTTAATTGGTAGATATTATATGTTAATATTTGAATTGTAAATTTTGTTCCAATAATACATTACGTTCTCCTCTTCTATTATTAAATTCATCGCCTCTAAATTTTGCGGATTACTAAATCTTATTTTGTCCGATAACCGCTCGGGTAACGCGTTTATATACGTATCTAAAGCGATTTCGTCGTATATTTGAGTTTTTATTAAACGTACGTTAGGGTCCGGTTCTTCTAATTTAAGTTTGGTTACAATTAAACTTCTTACATCTTGACATCACATACCAAATTGATACGGTGATTGACTATTCTGAATTCCTAAATTCAATAACTCTCTTATTAAGCATTATATATTGTACTGGTCGTCGAAAACCGCAATTAATATCTTTTTATAGTCTTCCCAGTCAGTTAGGTCGTCCGTACTTGCTATTAATGTTAATGTTCTGCCTGTTAATTTACTTAGAATTAATCGTAACAGCCACATTTTTTAAAGGTCTGCCTGCGTGTAAAAACACTTTAGAAATGTTTTGCACGCGGTAATGAATATATCTAACAAAGCTTGATTGCCATCGTATGTTAGAATCGAATCTAAATATAACTTTAAGTTTTCTGAGTTCATCTTGTAGAATTATTTATTATCTGTTACCTTAGTCAAGTTTGCACTAAAGTTATTTAAAGAATCACTTATTGCTACTTGGATTGTGTGTAATTATAAACCTCTGCTATAATTACATCAAGTTCAGACTTTTGCTGAATAATTGTTTCAATAGAATTGTTGCCACAATAAATTGTATATAAAATGTGTATAAAAATTCTTTCTTTCAAATCTTACTTGCCAATATCAATATGCAATTGGAAAAAAAATGGTAAGAAAAATGAACCATAGGTACTCACAATAATTTGATTGTTAGTTCCATTAGCCTTCCTTTTGTGTTGGATTCGGTCAATTCTGTACTTCGTCCAATCGTTGTGTTCTGTTACAGCGAAGAATTGAAATTTACGGTTACTAGTTCTTTGATTTTGGAAATGCTAGTGCCCATCCGGAATCCGTTCCCTTTGCGCCAGATAGATTTTGGGTCGCTGGGAGCTTCTTTTTAAAATGTTTTTTTCTTTTATCACTTGTATCAAATTAATTTTTTAATTGTTCAATTACAAGCATTTTCAATTCTGGCTGACGAAAGCGCAGATATTGCTGGGGTAGAACAGTTATCACTTGGAGTAAGATCTGTTAGTAATGACAATTCGGTCAGAGAAGAATTTTTAGGCTTTGTAGTTTTTACATCGATGAACGCAGAAGGTATAACTGCTGCAATTTTAAACGCTTGTAATGAATATGGTCTTTGTATGGATAAATTAGTTGGATTAGGGTTTGATGGTTGCTCGACGATGGCAGGTCATGAGCAGGGAGTCCAAAAACTTATTAAAAATAAATATCCAAAAGTGATATATTTTCACTGCGCGTCCCATAGATTAAATTTAGTGATTAATGATTTGAACAAGATTCCGGATATTCAAAATTCAGTAGGTACCATTAAAGAAGTAATTACTTTTTTTCGAGATAGTCCATTAAGACGTAGATATGTTTCTAATATTCCACTATTATGTGAAACACGCTGGTCCGCCAAATATAAATCAATGAGGTTGTTTGCGGAACATTTTGCAGATACTATGAACGCTCTGGAAAATTTAGCTCATAACCGTGAAATAAATGCTCAGGCAAGAAATAGGGCCAGTCAACTTTAAATTGCATTTCTTCGTCGAAATTTATTCTTTGTCTGCATATTATGGCCAAATATTGTAGCAAATTGGAACCTGTTTGTAATGCACTGCAGTCTAAAAGTATAAACTTATTTTCCGTTAAACAGCACATAGATGAACTACTCAAACTTTTTAAGACACACCGTAGTGATCCTGAACAATATTTTAAAGAGGTTTATAAAAAAGTGTTGAACATGCCCATGGTTTTGGATTGGAAATTACATTACCACGTATTGCACCAAGACAAACTCATAGGTCTAATTATTATATGAGTAGTGTTGAAGATTACTTTCGAGTAAGCCTTTTTATTCCTTATTTGGATTCTGTTTACAGTCTATTTCCACAAGGTTTTCTGAAGATGCTACGACTTCTTTTTACTCTCTGGATTACATCCAAATAACTTAAAAGACAACAATATAAAAGAGCATTGTTAAATAAAAAGAAGAAATAGCCAGAAGTTACAACATTGATAACTTTTCAGAACAGTTGCAAACGTGGGTTGAACTTTGGCAAAATAGAGATTCAACAAGATACAGACTTTGTACATTTGCTTGATAATGAAGTTTCTTTTTTTCCGGCCATCAAAACTGCGTTGAATATTTTTTTGGCATTACCTCTAACTACTGCAACAATAGAAGGGTCATTTAGTATGCTAAAGCGGGTAAAATCGTGGCTTAGATCAAGCATGTCAGGGGATAGATTATCAGGTTTATGCATGCTTAGTGTACATAAGGACATGGTAGGTAGGGAGAAACAAGCATTTATAAATGAAGTCCTAAATAGATTTGGTCAAGACCAAAGAAGATTGATATTTTTATTCAAAAATGATGATGATTAATAAAACGCGAGAACAGTCCTATTCAGCAGTGCCAGTTATAATAGTTTGTTGTACCCTTCTTAGTTCTTAGTCATGTTTGTTTGTGCAACAAATATTAAAGACACATTTTAAAGTGCCGGTCGGATATTTATTTACTATTAATTAATATCTGTGGTTTGTGGCCATTTGATTGACAATGTGGCTTTTCTGTTTCCGTTAAATATGGTTGTGTCGTGTCTGTATTTTTACATTTTCTTACGGGCGGCTTATTACGTGTATTGGAATAAGTCCATTCAATTTTCAATTAGTGTGTGTTAATGTAAAATTCAATTTTTTCCATTTGCTACCCTGTGCATCATCAAGCCAAAAGAATTGATAGCCTGCTGCACCAGCAATTTACCAGATTGGTAAGTAACTTTACACTTTATGAAAATTCGATTAATTACAGAATGCTGCATTTATTAAGAAACTATCAATCCTACGTTTTCTTTCAATTTCAAATACTATAGCCGAAATCTCGAAAGAATGCATTCGCGTCATAGGTTTCTGAATTAAACACCGACATACTTTTAATGTATATCGCTTTTAAATTCAGTAACCTATGGCGTGAATGCATTCTTTCGTGATTTCAACTATAATATTAAAAAACGCTGCATTATCGATGGTCCTAACTGCTTTTGAGCTACTCTAAGGAAATAAGATTTTATGCCTTACATTACTTTCCAATACGTCCGGTAACGGGGTTGCATTAACAGTGTTCATCCTTTGTGTAACATAACTAATGTTTTTGAAAGTAGTCTTGACCCCCTCTACAAATTATTCTGTGGGCGGCCTTGCTCTTATTATGAGTTTATAAAGACAGTTTGAAAATGAGATGTTAAAACCTATCTCTTCGAATGTTCCCTTCTCTATGGCGGACCATTTGGTAAGGTACATCCACTTCGTGTAAATTAAGTTAAATAAACTGGAACCAGGTGTTCCTCGTACGCGGAAGTTGCTCTAAGTGTACTGCTTGTGCCAGAAAATAACCAAACTTTTGCATAACTGATAGTCCCTGAACCAAGGAAAGACTGCTCCCGGTAGAATCAAAGGCAATAATGAAAGTAACTATGTGTGACCAAATATAGCAGAAAGAAAATGCACAAGTATATTTTGTTAAACATGGACAGTTATATTGATGGCACAGTTAGGAAAGCTTAAAAAGATGAGACTACTAAATGAGAGTACAATAAATATAAAACTACAACATTATGAATTGATCTTATCACAACTTTTAAAATTATTTAGAAATTTCGAAATAAATTTTCAATTTTAAACACTCTATCCCTTAAACAAGCGACATAGGTGTAATGCATGTTGGGTTGTATCGTAATATTTTGGTGTCTAGTATCCCTATTTTAGAAGTTGTTCATTCTCAAATAATCACCCTAGATAATCGTCAACTTTATTTTCAGGTAACGTCAAAAGTATTTTACACGAGTTGTCTTATTTCTTCTACAGGGACGGTAATCTAATATCAAGAACTTGATGTAGATTCTCTGTGCTTAACCTTGTTTTTTAGAATACACCTAAAAGAGGTTCTACAAATTTTAATAAAAGTGAGAAATTAAATTACAGCGGCGCTCGCTGAATACGTATATATTTACCTTATACAGAGCTACCGCCCTTTTAACCTTATCGATTGTAAACTGTAATAAACATTTATAACCTGTGTAATGCACTATCAGTTAAATCTAAAAATGTATCTAAATAGTATTTGCAAAAGTCACCAAATATTTACAAACACAACTAACTCAAGCGTATGTCTTTGAATAGTACATGAACAAAGCCTCTAAGCTCTGTTGTGGATTAGAAAATTTCATAAATCACAAAATAATGTCGCAACCAATGACTATGAATTCTAAGGATTTGGTTTATGATTATGTTCTTTACCAATTTAGAGAACATTTGTTATGCTTCTAAGAAAAAAAGCTACAGTGGTAGGAAATGGGTTTGCCCACTTGAGGAGTTGACTTTCTTTCAATTTGTAAGCTGTTCTGCTTTAGCTGTAATCATTGTCCTCAGAAAAATCCTCTTGAAATTATCAATATTCGTATAGTCTGGAAAATGTTTGATTATTTAAGAATACAAATTTAAAAGATTTTTGTTTTGATTTAGTGGATTTTAAAACCTCAATTAGCAATTATTCACAATCCACAAATTATCTTAAGCAGCTAGATTTCTACAAAACTTGGGATTATGCAGCTTGTTTATTTACCACTCTTATTTCCTCTTCCACATTGAATTTTGCTCAATACTTGCTCTTTATTACAACGACCGCCGAGAACCAAGCTTTACACTAGTATGATATCGGAGAAGTAATTAAAATCACAGTTTAATCGCCAAGAAGAAGACGTTAATTTTTTATTGAAATCTATGATTCTGTCAAATCCATGCTGCCAAACTTCGCTTTCAAACACGTTCACAAGACAATTCGATAAGACTCTCAGACTCTCAGAAATCAATTCAGACGAGGAACTAATATTAATGAATCTTGAGTCTATACTGTTTTGAAAGTATTTTTCAAACCACTTAGTTAACTGTGATAAGTGACATTCAATAATAGTTTTATATCTTGAGAGATATTAGTTCATTTGACGTCAAAAACTGCCGTAATCCCTACCCGCATCGTCAACAAATTTTCCTCTCGTTAGTTTGATTTATTTTATAGAAGCTGAAAATTTTTCAATTAATTTCAAAAGTGCATGTTTTCTTCCAGCAGAGAGATATTCAAGAATTTAGTTTTTCAAAAAATGTCGCATAAATATGCTAGCTGTATTAAAAAATCAGCATCGGCAAAATCTTCACCATTATTATGTTCATCTTTTTCAAGCGAAGTGATGTGTAATAAAACATTACTGCAAAAGGGCTATGGTGCACTGCTCTAGTGTAATAAAGTCGAGTGTACTGCTGCCATATTCTCACAAAAGCTTTTGAAAAAATTTTGCCTTCAGTGGATGAGTTTTTTATAAAATTTACTACACTACTTGCGCATTCTAGCACCTGATTCAGTTCAGGACTCCGACACTTTGATGTAAGTGCTTTTCTGTGAACAATACAACGGGTACACAGTGACTGTAATCCACTACAACAACCAGGAATGGAAGGAGCTCCATCACTACAGACACTAAGGCATCCAATCCATACTATTTTAGATATAGTACTTATTTGTCAAGCAAGTCCTAAGCCTTGGCTTCTGCAGCGGTATTTTTTTACAAAGGAAGAAATTTTCTGTTATGTTATTTCGATGTATGAACCCCACAGCACAGAACGGGGCCGCTTACCATCCGTACCCTTATCTAGATGCAATTCCAATTCCATTCCTTTAATATATCCTTGAGCTTTTCTATTACACTTTGTATTCTTTGACTAATTATGATATTGGAAAAGGTACCTTTGAATGAAGTTTTCCAACAGACACGCTAGCTATTACGATCACTATACTTACAGTAGCCAGTAGAATAGGTTTTGCGATTGTATGTGATTTGTAACATTTAGCTATTCTATAAGCTATCTTCTAAGAGGCTAGTAAAAAATTTTATGACATTGATGCAGTTTTGAAGTACGTATTTGTTTGCCGCACGGGTTCTTTTAACCCCCTGGCAAACAAGTTACTAGGTTTCCCAATCGTGTACATGATTAGTTTCTAAATAATATTTCAATTTCTTTGGGATCATACACTCTAGTGACAAAACTTTTAAACACAATACACATTGTGATCATTCTTCACCACTAAATTTTGTCGACCTAAAAAGAATTTTTAATAACCCACATCATATCAACATTTTCGTTTTTCACAGTTTTGTCACTGGTTAAGTTCGTTCTTCCATTATCTGAACTTTCAGTTTACTATTGTTTAGAGACCAGTCCATAATAAAAGGTAGAATAGCAAAAAGTACAAAACAGAGATAATAAACAAAAAGCAAAATAACATCAACCATACTAGATCATATTATCAACTGACCCACGGAACAAGGCAGCAAACGTTTGTGACTTTTTATAAACACGAAGAGTGTAAATCTGCCGCGAAAAATCTATTCATTTTTAAGTGTCTGCAACAATTACAGGAAACGCAACGTTGCCGGTTTGCATTAACATGGACGTTGTGGGTCAACAATTTTAGTCTTGTATTCGAACAGATATAAATTAAACCACACCAGATAATCTACATATTTACTAATTTTCAACTTTCTATTTTAATCTTGTAGCAACCACAAAGAAAATATGTATAATTTATGACTTGTATAATTGGACTTCTTCGCTTTTTTTGCTTTGGCGTATTTCTTGTGTGATTTAATTGTACTGTGCCGCATTAATTTTTCGAACAAGTGGCAGCGAAATAAACTCAGAAAACAAAATTTTAATTAATAAAACAATAAACAAAGTGGATTTTGCTTTGCATTTTAACTAACTTGGATGAAATAAATAATTTCAAATTCAATTTCAAACGTGATTATAAGAAATTTCAAATTTTTATAGTAAAAAAAGGTGTAAATCAAGCTGAACCCGTACTAAACTTATAAATAAGTTGAAATTTCTTTCGTCAATTACGTGTTATAAATAAACAACCTTTAAACCAAAACTTAAGTCCTTTTTGAATTAAATAAATATCATAAAAACTGAAAATTCTACATTAAAGTTAAATAAAATATTATATCGTTTAAGTATTTGATTACCTACACTATCCTTAAATCGAGGTTTCCTATCTAGTCTTTAGTGTAACAACTAGCCGAACAAACGATAATTATTTCTTAAAATAGAACTTCCATATAACATTGGCTGTAATTAATTAGCCGGTTTATTGGAAAGCCATATCCGGAGCTGCACTACATTAGCGCTAATTATGCTCCCGTTTGAATAAGTTTATAGTTGAGGTCTTGAAGGGGTTTGACGTTTGAATTTAAATTTGAGGGTTGAATATAGAGTATAGAAAGACCGTTTTAGTATCTTTAATTTAGCGCCGTTTGGGCGTCGTGACGGTTTCGAGCTCTTTGTTGACCTCAGTATACAACGCTGTGTTTCTCGTAGGGTTTTTGTTCTTGTTGGTTGTTGGCTTTTGTTGCTCTTGTGAAGGCATTGAGTTCTAAAAGTGATGATGATCAAGGAGGAAGAAGGGCGACGTGACGGAGTTCGTTAGATCGAAGACCGTAAGCACTGCTGGGAAAATGTTAAAAGTTATGCTGGATGATATGATGTTTGAGGTTCACAAGAAATTTGTGAGTTGGCGGTTGGGTCGAAGGAATCTGAACACCTTGTATTTGTTGCTGCGTTGGAATTACCCTCAGCAAGAAGAGGACAGCGCAGTATGTCGGCTAGCAGTAACGCAAGCGTTGCTACTAGCGACCTCAACGAGCTGGAACTCTTGAAGATTAGGGCGAGAAAGGCACATGCCATCACCTGCAAGAAGGTGCCGGTGAATTGCACCACGATTGACGTAGACGATGGAAGGTAATTTTGAACGCCGCGGACGACAACCGCAACGTTGCGAATCAACTGATTGGTACGGTTAGGGCAATGAATTTGTGCGTAGCGGATGTTGGTAAGCCAGGAGTCGCATTAGGACGTGCAGCGGAGGTCGCAATCGTCGCAAGAGAGCAAGGGTTGAGAGGTCAGGGATTGTTGGCGTCGGGAAAGGCATCATAAGCTGTAGCAGCTGCAGGTGCTACATCGAAGTTAGCGGTGTGGGTTCACACCAAGGCGGGCCAGAACAAGGATGTGATTAACACCCATAAAAAGAAGAAGGTTGATCCTGCTTGTGATGTATTTATTGTTGTTGCAGCTCGAAGAATACGTAGAGGGGGTATTGTAGTTGAGTGTGCTAGTCGTGAATATTTGGAGAAGTTGTAGTCTAAGGTCGCAAAGGACTGCGAAGAGCTCGTAGCGAAGACCGTCCAGAAAGGCGTCCACGAATCGTTTTTTCGGTGTCGAAATGGGGATGAGCTTGGCAGTCTAGCCAGAATCGCCGTTTCGCTGGTTTCAAGCTAGAATACCACCAAAGGCAGAAGTTTCGGTTGTTGGGGGAGAGGGCCTTAGGGATCCTTTCGGCAAAATCGTCTTCGAAGCGAACTCCACACTTCGAAGGCTCATATTAATTGAAGATATAAAAATCAAGTGACAAAGGTTGTGGAATCCAGTAATAATTTGCACATGTCTGTGTTAGTTTAATAGTTGAAGTGCTTGGCTTGTACTTAGGCGACCCGGGTTCAAATCCTGCAGCAGATAACTTATTTAAAAGTTTTATGACGTATTTTATACAGAGCATGTCAAGCAATAATTACAACGTAAGTAAAGTTGGGGAATGTGTCTAAGTGACAGTTGTGTCGAGGTAGCAAGTGCGTTAAAAAACGTCAGGAGGTACGTTTAAGGTGATAGTTACTATAAGGTGGCAACCCTGTTTATGTTAGTAACTAGTAAAGATAGATCTTGTGCCGTAAATGACGTGTTAAAACTAAAGTACTAGAACGTAAAGATGGTGACCTGGGGGTAGAGGTGAGAATGGGAAGATGGAAAGAGGTGGAAGGCAGAATGTGGAAGGAGGAAGGATGTGAAGGGTAGAATGTGGAAAAAATATAGGTGGAAGAAGGAATGTGAAAAGAAGGATGTGGAAGGAGGGATGTGGAGGGTGTAGAGAGACAGGTGGAATGTGGAAGGAGAAAAGTGGAAAGTGGAAAGAGGGAGGGAAGAGGTAGAAGGAGGGAGAAGGTGCGTCAGATACATCTAAAATCACCTAATTAAGTGGTGAAAATGATGTTCCTTTGCGTAAGTCAATACTTTATTTACTTCAAAAGATCAAATATTACGCAGTATATTTGGTGTAATCGAAGCAAAAGCATTTGTAATTGGCAACCTCATATCATCGGTAGTCGTAGGAGGGCTATTATACACAAATTAAGGAAGTATCCCCGTTTAAGAAAGTCCATAGGAGTTATTTCTGGGAATCTAGGAGGCCACTCAAAAAAACTACCTCTTACTATCGATTTATCTGGGACATTTTTATTCAGATAATTTCGCTCTGCGTAAATAATGAGTACGTGCGTCGTTTACTTAAAACTACATGCTTTGTCGAATATTAGTAGAACATGATACAAAAGTAGCCACAAACCCCAATTCAAGTGTCTATCAAAGAATAAAATCCTATAACAAAAACACCAATTCGCCTCCCCCCCCCCCCAACATTAATACTCTAACAATTTTGACGATTAATGGTACGAAATAAGTGTTTATTTTGTCATAATAATGAACTATATGGCTGTTTACTTAATCGGTAGTATGAAAGAATGCTTCGTTAGAAAATAGAACAGTTTTAGAAAGTCAATATTTTCTCGTACACGATCCAATGCCCATAAGCAAAATTCTATACGTCTGTTAAAATCGCGTACGTATAAATGTTGATGCATTTGTATGTGAAATAGGCGATATTTATACATTCTAGGGATTCTCGATACACTGCTCTGACTTATACCTGTTTCATTAGCAATTATTCCGGTACTTGCATTTTGGTTTTCAATTACAGACTGCAATACTTCAAAATCATCGTCTTCATTTTTGGTTATTGCTTTAGTTATATTACCTTTTTGTATGCAGCAGTAACTATACCCTGAAATATGTTTAGCAAGCTTTCTAATACTTGCCTTTTGGGATGTTCCGTATCAGGATACTTACCAGTAGATACTAGGAGACCATATCTTCTTAAGTATTTTTTGAGAACTACATATATTATTAAAAATATAATATTTATCGAAGAATCGAAATATTTCAAAAACTGTAATAGATAGGTATAGGCAACCTTATTGATACTTTGTCTTATTTGTTGCATAGAATTTTAAAATGCAACTAAATATAGAATGTTTTATAAGAAAAACCCAACTTTAATGTTTCACACTTTCTTGGGACACCCTGTATAATGATCAATATTTTTAAATTGTAGTCACTATTGATTCACATAATGCGGCGTTAAAACCTTTTTCTTGGCGTAGAAGATATTATTCTAGATGTGGAAGTTATAGTTTCAGAATATACGTACTTTAAACGTTAACCTTCAATTTACTGTAATTCCCTATTATCCATCCTGTGTTATTAAAACTTTATTAGCCTGTCACTTCCATGTAGAAGTACTTATTTTGAAGGTTTACATTAAACACTACTCATTGTTTAATCTAAAATTAATGAGTTCGACATAAATAGCGTGTACACAACTTTGCTATGAAATATTGAGACTAAAAAAGCAATTTTCTGAAACTGGCGTCATATTACACGTATTGAAAGGCGAAAAAGAGATAAGTTCTGGAAGTGACCTGCAAATACTTTATGTTTAAACTCACCATTGTAAAATAAATTTGATATGTTAGTGAGAATTTATTTTGATGGCGTAAACCTAAAGTATGCAGTTTTAATCTATGTAGGCGTTATTAGGGTTCCTCGACTAACGCTTACGTTGAACTGAATTGTGTTCATTATATATTCATGAGCATATATTGCGAGATATATACATAATAAGATTGGTAGGTACTACAAACTATTTAACAGATGTTAACATATAGAGCACGCAGTTGGTATAAATATATAAAAAGGAAAGTTCGTCTTTTGACAAATTTATAACTTCTGTTTTACTAGTAAAATGTGCGTTAAATTAAAAAGTTTAGAGTTGCCCTGAAAGAGCGCGAACCACGTAACAATATAAGTGTGCGTGAGCTAAATGCAGTGGTGCGGTAAAGGATTCCTATGGAAGAAATATGTAAGGAAACATTTAAAAATTTGAAATAGAAATAGTACAAGAACCACGTTACAATATCACACCCTGAAAGGAATTTTTTTGTCATAATTAAGGGGACTAATCCTTCGGTCACAGCAATCTTTCTGATATTATCCTCTATATAGAAAACGTTATTCAACATAGGTCTCCTTTACTTTGATTTCTATATTCTTTCCATTATATTTTACGATTCTCTAAATTATCTTAAAACACGCAAATTCTTGTCAAATTAAATGAAATTGAAAAATAAAATACTTTTCCAAAATACGGTTTCATCGCTAGGATAGCTGGATCATTATCATTAGGTCTTCAGCCTTGGAAATGGATAGACGCGAACCCTCATTGTTTCATATTCTGAGTTAACCTACACACTTCCCTGATATTTGCACAGTCTGCATCTATCACTATCTGCGTGCAATAGTCTGATTTAGGCCTATTTCTACCTCTTTTTTTTCCTATCTCTGCTTGCAGTATATCCCGTACTATTCCCCAAAAATGCCTTAGAACGTATTCTGTCCTACTATTTCATCTATTTTTTTCTCTTTTCTACAAATATCTTTATTCCGCTACTATTTCTAAACCTATTTGTTATTAGCTTTGTTTGATCATGCTATCATCCTCATGCATATGCAGCACAACATTCCAAAAGGCCTGTACCGTTTTAGTTTGCTTCCCCTGCTGCCCCTATTTCAGATGTACTGTGCTGTGTTCCAAAAAATATGCTTTCAACAATTTTCTCCTTGTTTCTGTGTTTGTTGTCTTTGAACATATCCGCTGCTCGTTCTTGTTGGATGCAGTTCGGTTCCCTTTCTATTGCTGTGCGATTATATACTTTATTTCCCCCGATATTCAATAGTATGTGAGGAGGGGCTTGTGACTGCCAAGATCCCCAACACTTGCTGAATTAATCGCTTTCCAACAAATCCTTTCGCGCAATCAACATTGGTTGAAAATATTTCAAAACCAACAACTGTAGTTGTTTATAATAATTATCAGATTTAAATGCATAAAGTTTTTCGTCATTAGGTCTTCCGTCTTGACACTAGTCAGACGCGTACCTCCACCTATTTATATTCTGAGCTAGCCTACACAGTTCCTTGAAATTCCTACAACAGCCTATGTACAGCTCGGTTCCCCTTCTATTGTTTTCTGATTATATGCCCTATTTCATCGAGATTCAGTGATATGTGAAGGAGGCTTGAAAAATGTTAGGCGAACATTTTTCACAAAAATACGCCCTCGTTCGGATGAGAGGTAAAATGGAGGTTTCGCGTGTGAGTGTTGTCACGCACGTTAAAGATCCCTACCTTGCTTGGAACAGCAAGAGTTCGGCAAAATTCCAAATTTTCCAAGTAAAAAAAATTCGCTTCCTGGCCAATGTAGTACCTTCAGGTGGAGCATTGGCAAATCACATGTAAGGTATGTGAAAGGGGTTAAGCAGCCTGTGGCTACTAAGATCCCTCAACACTTAGACATTTGTCGAAATATTAGTTTTCTAGTAAATCTTTTCGCACAATTAATATTAGTTGAGAATATTGCAAAACACCTAGTTTCTTATAATTATTATCAGGTTTAAGTAGAGTTATTTGTTTCGTCATTAGTTTTTCCATCTTGGAACTGGTTGTACGTGTACCTTAATTGATTTTTATTCTGAGCTAGCCTACACATATTCCTGAAATTTCCACAGCCTACATCTTTCACTATCTGCGTGCAATAGTCTAACCTAGGTCTACCTCTATTTCTTTTTTCCTATCTCTGATTCTAATATATTCCACACTATTCCTTCATGACTTAGTATGTAGCTTATCATCTTGTCTCTCCTATTTTTTATTATTTTCCACATACTTCCTCTTTTCCTTACCATTTCTAATACCTCTTTGTTCTTAACATTGTCTGTTCATGATATCTTCATCATACGTCTGTAGTATCACATTTCAAAGGCTTCTGCCTTTTTTTTGTCCACTTCTCCTACTGTTTAGGTTTCACAGCCGTACAGTACTCTGCTCCACACATATGTTTTAAGCAATCTTTTCCTTGTTTCAAGGTTTGCTGTCTTTGGACACAGTAGTTGCTTTTTCTTGTTAAATGTAGCACGAACTTGTGCTAATCTTTGTTTTATATCTTTTGTGCTTTTTCCATCTTGCGTTATTTGGCTTCCATGGAGCAGAAATCCATTACCTCTACTAAGTTCTGGTTACCTGTTTGTATTCCTGTTTTTGATTTATTTTCCTCTCTTTTGCATACTAGTACTTCAGTTTCATTTATGTTAATTTTCATACCGTATCTCTCTGTTACAACTGTTTCCATTTCATTAACAGCAGCTTCTAGCTCTTCCTTGCTAGATGTTAACAACACTATATCATCTGCAAATCTAAGCATATCAATCGTTTGTCACTGCATTCTAATTTTAAATGTCTTCCCGCATTTGCCCGTATTCATTGCCTCTTCAATGAACAAGTTAAAAATTAATAAGGATAGGGCACATCCCTGCCTCACTCTTTCTTAAAATTTACTTCTCTACGTTTCTGCGCTAATTCTATTACCGCCGTTTGCGTTTTGTATAAGTTATGTACTATCCGTCTATATCTTAAACTCATTCCAATCTCTTTGGGTAATTTGAACATTCTTTTCTTTTTACATTGTTGAATGATTTTTTGAAATCCACAAACCCTATATACACGCTTTTCCCTTTTTCTATTATATTCTCCATTATCACCGTGCTCTGGTGTTTGTTTTTCACTATCTATGCCAATTTGTTTAAATTCGCTCAAGATTTAAAAAATTCTGATAGGATTGGGTTATTCCTTTTAGGAAATATAGGTTTCAGGCTAAGAGAGAATTATTTTGCATCATATTAGATTCTTAGTCAAAGGTAATAAAATTCATGTCAGTTTTTAAAAAGGTTAGAGGTGATGTCATCATGAAATTATACTGGAATGGAGGTTATTATTTGTCATTGTATATATAAATTGAACGTACCTACAAGTGCGTATGTGTTTAGATTAAGTTTTTAGTTAGTAGATTTACGACATAGCGGACTTTTAATATTTCGTTACAATTTTATTATATAACTGTGATGAAAACATATGTATTATACATTTAAAAAGTGTCTTATCAAATTGCGTAGATACTGTGTATCTTTTGTTTTCGATTATTGTAAACGGTATAGTTCAGTTTTTGTCGTAATAAACTGTGTTGTGATTTAAAAAAAAAACGTGATTGAATATTTCAGTCTTATTTAATTTCTACTTTCAGTAATCTTCCTTGCAGTTAGCAGTTATAAAGAGGTCTACGTGTTTAGGTTTGTTTTAGATTTAAAACAAATTCTGTGTTAATGAATTTTCAGGTATATTTTATGCCAGAATCATTTTCCTGATCTCAAGAGTTTGGCACCCCCTTGTAGTTATTCTAGAGCTTTTCCACTGCATCTCTGCAAAATTCGGTGGCGTCCAAGGTATTTCTCGATCAAGACCACATTTGATACCCCATAGCATTCTGCAACCCTTGTTAAACACTTACACCATCCGTCCCACTAAGTTAGTCGGCAACATTTTATTCCTACAGTTGTTTTTATTTTACTGGTGCTGAAGTTTTGGCGGCGTAAATCACTGAATTTTATATTACCTCCTAGATATTCATAGCGCCAAAAATTGTACGTAACACGGTATGCATACAGCATTTGAAACTTCATGTCAGTCACTTTTTGTTGGCCTCACCTTTTCTGGTTATCTATAATAATAACTTACATTCTCCACTTTGCTGACGTCAGTTTCAATGCCCAGGGTTTGTAAACTTAATAAAGTAAACTCCAAAACCTAGAATACGAGTGGACGTTTTATATTCTTAATGTCCAGCTATACAGGTTTTATAAATACATGCCACTACATAACAAAAGAACAATCTATAAATATCTACTAAACTTACAACTGAGTGCCAATTTAAATAAGGACATCTATTTCATCGCTGTGATCCACCTTGAAAAGGACTATTTAGTTTCCCGCCAAGGTGATATGCAGCTTAACCGTCCAAATTAGATATCGGTTTATTGTTGATTTAAATATGGACACTCATTTCACTAACTGGAATCCACATCAAAAAGGGATTATTTGGCTTCCCACCAAGGTGATATAGAGCTTAACCATCCAAGTTAGATATCGGGTCTTTATCAAATTATTGGAGGATTACCATGTTGAATTACCCCTTGCTAATGTCATAGTCAATGGGGTTTTTCAATTTCCGTAATCTATGATAATCTTTCACATGTTTTCTCGTTACAGGTTTACAAGTAGTTAATTATTTGTGTTCCGGTGGCTGTCTAGCTTTTGTAATTTTCTTCCCACTGTTTATGCGTTCGGGGATTGTCCTATTGAACTTATAGGTTCGCATAAGCAATGCGTGTGTCTATATGGTACTATCACGTAAAGGTCACGTAAACACGTCTATTTCACTTCCTCAGTAGTCTAAATAAATACATTGAAACACCTTTGCATCATATTTATTTTATGTTTCTGTCGACATTATATTTAATCTGATATTTGTGGGTTTTACTAAATGAGCGTTTGTGTTTTTGAGTAATTAACAACATTGTACGAATATGCTTATTATATCATCTGCAAATTACTTTGTATCATAACTACATGTACTACATGTACTAACTGTCATGTAAGGTTAATTTTTCACAAATTGTAAAAAGCTATTTGGAATAATTGTGATGGAATATGAGTATTCATAATTTGACAGTTCTACTTCGTTAATTATTATAAAAGCTTTCCTAAAGTGACTTGACTATTCTATGAAAATTTACTATTATAATTATTTTGTTTACCCGCGACTCGGGTAATTACTTATACTTACAACTTTGTATTCGGCTTCATAACAAGGTAATATTAAAATCTGTTTTTTCTTTTTGCAATTTGAAACAATTTATGGATCTGAGTTGCGCTTAAATGTGTATTGCACAGACATAAAACTATGCTTTTGTGGTTTAAAGTTTATTTTCTGAATTCTCTTGTATAGAACTAAAAATGTATTAAAATACCTTGCTTAATGAACACTACCATTCATGAAATCAGAATGTACAGGGTACAACAATATTAATTTTGTTTGTTTAAGATTAATTTTCTCTTTTCATCCGGTTTTTATTTAATGTAACGCAAAGGATTATAAAATTTCCCCCAACCATTACCACCACCACTTAGGGGTTTAACAAAAAATACATCTTTAAATTTTTTTCGACAACTAAGGACAATCTAATCTAATTTTCTGAATCAGATAGATGCTTTGAAACTAAAAATAAAAATGTTTCTTTGGGAGATGGGTGGGTAGTTTACGCCTTCAGTATTTAGGTTTTTTCAAATTTTTACACGAATTTGTAATCCCTGGAGATTCTTACGTAAAACGATTCTCTTAATTAAAATCGACATCTGTAACCGTTTTAGCGACAACCGAGTCTGAAATAACTTGAATCGGAATTTTTCGAGAGTTGTAAGATAAGCAATTTCTTGAAATATAATAACGCATTTTATTATTTCTGTATTTCCTTTAAGATAAATTGAGCCACATCTAATTTTAATTATTATAGACTCTTTTCACGCAATAACGGTTCCAGATTTTGGTGCGAACTGAAATAATTTCTTTTACGTGGAAATGTCGAGAAATTTCAAATTTGTGCCAAAAATTGACGAATCCTAAAAATAAAGGTGTAAAATATACCTACACCACAAATGGAACATCTTTATTTTTGGTTCTGATAGTTAATCAAAGCGCCTTATTCAGCAGACGAAATTATATACTACGAAAAATAACTCTAAAAGCTTATTTTCTATAAAGTCATTCAGGTGTTGTATCGTGTGCGATATCCATTTTACATCATATACTTATTTCTCTTTTTCCTTATTTTGACGAGTTAAAGTTGTGAAAACTATATTTCAGAAACACTCTGTGTACTGGGTGCTTCACTGAGAGTATCGAGCGGCTGTATTTTAAAAAGTATTAATCGCCTAAAGCTTTGCCAAAATATATTAATAAGTACAACGGCCAAGAGAAAACGCGTATTTTCTATAATTTTTCAGCTCGGAAAGTAACTGTTACTTTGCCACAAGACACCTTTTAGTTTAAATGGGCTGGTGAGTCTGCTAGTACAGAAGTAACTTTACATACCCTTTAGATTTTAACTTGTCTACTTAATATTATCATTTTTATCTGTATTATTATTTTTATTTTTATTATTTATTTGCTTTTCTTGTCCTGATGAAGCCTCTTTCTAAAGTGGGCGAAATGTCGACCTTAGTACATAAAATGACACGGTTCCAACGCGAAACCATAAATATTTATAATGACTCCGCCCATGAAAGCCTCCATTCAATAACATGTTGGTTCTGTATTTCATGGTATCTCTACCTATTTGAATTTCCTTGAAAATCTTTAAGCCGGAACCAAATTTTCAATTACAGCACACCACGCGCTGAAACCAAATTTTTCTTACTGTTAAATAGCGAAAGTACGCTGAGGATTAGCATCTGATTACCAGTGCTCGTTATGTCGATTAAAAATTCCTGCACTATTAATGTAAGTTTCATCAAACCAAATTATATTTTCATAAAAGTTGGATTTACAGAATGTTTTGTAGATACTAATGAAATAATTTAATTCGTCGATCAGAATCAGAATGTTAATTCATCTAAATAATAATCAGGCTTTTAGGTAATTGCAATATATTTCATTAAAAAAACTGCTGTAACTATTACCTTTACATTAGTTGTGAAAAACACCAAAGTAAGGCTATTACACAGTTATGTTTTCATTACAAGTACATACAAACATTCTTAAGTAAAAGACAAACAAATATATTAAAATTTACTTAGCTTAATGGAACACGCTTTCAGCGAAGTAAAGAACGTACTGATGGTACGTTTATAAGTTCATACAGTTATAATTTAAAGAAATGTTCATTCATTTACAGTTACTGTAGGTTATAGTTTCAAACGTTTGATCATAAATACCTGAAATGGTTTTCGACTGTAGATATTGGAAAACAACTAAAATCAATGATATTCTGGAATTAATTGGTTCTAACCAACTCCTACGGGACTTCTGGAACTTTGTTAAAGGGTTGGATGTTATTACGTAACATTACTTATTCCAATATGAAATTGTCTACTGAGGAAACGGTTCTTCTAAAATTAGAAGTAATCAACTTGGTAGAGTACTATTCCGAACTACATTGACTGATCACATTAGTCGATTCGATACCTTATTATCAACTTGGATGTTAAATCTTTTAAAAGTAATCAGAAAAAGTTCTGTAAAAATATCTTTCCTATATACGAGGCTTGTTCAATTGAAACTCATTTTTGGTTCAGGAAAAATTTATTGACAACTAAATTTACAAATAATTACCACTACGATTAAGACATATTTGTTTTGTCAACCTATGTATACCCTGCATAAAGAAATCTTGTGGCTGCTGCTTTTTTCAATGGCCCAAAGATGTGAAAATCCTCCATTTCTTTCACTGTAGATTTTCTTTCACTACGTTAGCAACATGAGATCGAGCATTGTCGTAAAGCAGAAGGATACCATGTGAATGCTTTTCATCTTATTGCTTGATGGAGCTTGTTCAACGTTTCATTATACAGATTTGCGTTGATATGCACCCGAGGTTCTGTAAATTCTATCAACAAGGGTCCTTCATGGTCGAAAAAAAATATGTCAACATGACCTTACCGGTAGAAGGTTGAACTATAAACTTCTTTGATGGCGGAGAATTTGTGTTTCCTCTGCATATATGACAGCTTACTGAATGGTTCAAAATAATGACACCAAGCAAAATTATGACACCAAGATTTGTCGCCAGCAAAGATAAGCCCATTCGAATGCTTTTTTTGTTCTCTGACAAAAGGCGAGGAACCAATTGCGCACAAACTTTGCTGTACTTTGTGTACGATGCTATGAACAGATCCGATACTCACACCAACATTTTCTGAAATTATTCTGATTGGAACTCGACGATTTTCGTTAATCAGGCCTTCCACACATACCATATTCCTGTCTGTTGACGCAGTACACATTGCACCTGGTCGCGGGTTAACATTTGTCCCTTCGCGTCCATTCTTAAATTTTCGACACCATTCCTTGACAGTTGGATACGCAAAACATACGTTTTCATACACTGCTTGCATTCATGTATGAATTTCCAATGGTTGCAAACCTTCAGCACACAGAAATTGCATGACCGCACGCTGATCACATTTGGTCGGATTGTTAACAACAAACGTCATTTCAAAGTCACAATTCTTAAAATTGCTGTCAAATATATACAAGAGAAACTAACCAGTGGGAAGTTTACAAACACCACTAACGTTGCAAAACGTCAGTTGAGTAATTACAATTGTTTCCAAGGCTACCCTGACCAAAGGTGGGTTTCAATTGAACAAGCCTCGTATTAAAGCTGCAAATTGAAACTGCTTAAACAGTTGTTTTCTATTTATGATATGTAAAAATTTATCTTACTGACACATTAACTTAAACAAGAGGAAGTAACTTCTTAGTTTTTTAATTGGCACCATTTTTCGTGTTAAACCTCTTCGTTTCAAGACGATGAAGTCATAGGCGTCAACGATATAGATTATTAATCAAAACAAATTAATCATAAGACTGTGATAATTTAGAGTGCAAAATAACGACGATATCATTCTTAACCTTAGAAACCGTCATGATGAATTTGGCAGCCATTGAGTATAGACAATGTAAGAAACAAAGACAATCCTTCTATAGATCAAGAATGCATGTAACCTAAAAATCATCTTTCAGGAAAAGCTACCGTGACCCTAATGGTGGGATTTACTAGTACATAAACCATTAAAATGAAATATGATTATAAACATTCCAAAGGAATGTCACAAACTTTATGTTATAACTTGAAAAAATCCTCCTTTAAAACCGAGTAAATAATTGCATTCTACTCAAAAAAGTGTCAGAAGGGCACGTAAACTGTTTATTTCTAATTTAATCAATAACTAAAATATCGCCATGTTTCAAACAATGAGAAGATCGACCTTTTAGCTACAACACGAAAACAAAAATCAAAAGCAAAGTTTGGTTTACAATCTTGAATTCTTTTTAAAAAGGGGATCGAAGATGCGTGGTCCTTTTTCTTAATTGTAATAGTTAACAAATTTCCCTTTTAAATATCCGATTTAGGGCACCCTGTACACTGATTAATAATTAAAATGTATTCGAATGACAGATTTATCTAAAACCTACCATAAAATCGTCATAAAACAGCAGAATTTCCTTTTCTAAGCGTGTTTCAAAGGGTTCATGAATTTTAATATACACACTAAAGTTTGTTGTGTTTATTTCTATATTAGCGAAGCAACGTTTATATACGAGAGTAAAATGTAGGTTTTCCATATCAATTCATATGTATATAGCAAACACTTAATTAGTTAAGTGCGCTCATAGCATGAAATAAAATGTGCTTATCCGACTCAGCCAAACCTTTTTACAGGCTTTACTGACGTACAAATATCCCTAAGCTATAAAATAACATTGTTGTAAGAGAACACGGCGAAGCACTCTCTTAAACTGCTATACAACGTGATAGAAATCGTTTCCCAAGGTGTATATAACCTTCTGAGGGAATAAAAACTATACGACTACTTCATTTAAGGAAAGATTTGCTTTTCGTTAACTTTAAACAACAACAAGCTATTTAAATAAATAATATTCTGCCCTGTATATTGCTGGAACGAATATCATTTTCAAACACAAGTAAAATGGCTGCCAACTTGTTACAATTAAACCATTGAGGTAGTATAGTGAAGAGACGCAGCTACGTCATGTCGTGCGAGCCACATTGAGCCGACATTTCTGTTAACTTGTACACACATTTGAGATTTTACTAAATTGTGTGTGTTTGTGTGTGTCCGCGTGCGCGTGTGCGTGCATACATGCGCGCGTGCGTTTGTGCGTGCGTGCGCGCGCGCGTGCATGCGTGCGTGCGTGCGTACCTGCGTAGATTATATTTAAAGCTGCTAATCGTGAAATCACTATGGTGTTGATGCCGTTCGCGTTTATAACATTAGAGATGCCGTTGATAAGAAGAAAAATGCTAGAATATCTTTTCATAAGTAAGTAAACAATAGCCAGGAACAGATTTTACGCGATTGTAAGTACGATAACATAAATTCCAGTTGTTTGAAAATAAAATAATTTATTATAAATTATATTTTTTAGATTTTTGGAAGATCTGCAGCGACGGAACACGTGCCATCACTATTATCAACACCGCTAGCGAAAACCAGCTGATGCGTAACAACTGGAATTGAATTTGTTACGCTCGATTTCGTATTAAAAAAGGTTATGCTTCTTAAATGTTTAAATTAAATTATTAGAATACAAGGAGTTGCCATATAACTAGCAACATTTCGGACAATCCAAATTAGTAAAGACTACATGTATCAATAAGGAACCAGAGAGTACAAACGTGAAGATTTTGAGTTAGATAAAGTACGAGCAACGTTTGTCGTCTAACTTCACTAATAAAACCAATAGAGGAAAGTTGGTTGCTTATGTACGCGACTTGAAATTATAGAAATGTAGCAAACGTAAGCTTAAATGACTGAGGAGTGAATGGTTCTTAACGTATTGAGGTAGAAATTTTTTTAATATGAAATAGAACGTAACAAATTCATCAATAAAATTAAATAAATACTAACTTAGGAAATCGCATATTGAATACCCACTTAGCCATATCTCTTGATACCTTCTTCTCATCAAGAAAAGCGTTGCAAGAGAGTCTTCTTATTCTACTACCTCAATGGATGATACATTAATATATTGATATATTGGAAGGTGTCTTGAACTATAGATCCAACGCCATAATAGTCCATCCTACATGTAATATTAATAAAAGCTATTCCAATCATAAGAATTAGTGAATCAAATTGAAACAATAAGTTAAATAAAAATATATTATAATTACTTTAACAAGATGTATTATTGAATTTTAATTTAATCTATACATAATAGTTAAATACAACTTTCTAAGTTCAATATAAAAATGCACTTTAATTAAAATTCGCCCTAAATATCTATCACTTGATGCAATCTATTTTTGGTGATTACAGCGTCGAATCTTAAATGCGGCGTAGAATTAATTTGGTTTAAAATTAAGCGTAATATTATGGACAGTGAAAACTGTGATATTTTAATGGACATTGTAATGATTAATGCAAAGGTTGATATTGCTCTATATTTTTCTATAATATTGTTGCTAAAGACATTTCCAGTCATTGAATTTAAAATGTCGTATGGATCAATCTTGGAAACTAGAACAATCGGATGGTAGTATTATTTAGGGATAATACATGGGAAGTAGGATGATACATTAGGTTTGTTTTTTTTTAGGTTAATGTGTATGTGTATGTGTATTTATATTTTTAGGATTTACTGTTAATACAGTTTAAGCTTAGATAGAATTTTGTTTTGAGTTATTTATGAGATAGGTACAGGTGATCATTGTGAAAAGATATACAGCTACCCCAATGATGAAGTCATATTTAGGAGAGACCTTTATTTTGAAAATTGTTTTAATTTAACAGAAAGTTATTGAATGTTTTTAAGGTATGGTTAAGATAAGTAAGAACATAAGGTATCGAAATATTAGAACAGCGGAAGGTAGGAGAACTATTCGGACTAATCGACTTCCGGGGACAAGACGGTTTAGCGCCTCTTATTTTGGATAACTAGTAAAGCGTTTCAAGCTAATAGTGCTTATAAAGTAGTTTTTTTCTCGCCCATGTTAGATGTTTATATTACATTATTTTTATCATTTTTTCCATAGAAACCCACTTCCGCACCACTATAGTTAGCCGGTGCACCTTTAAAATTGTTATGGGATTCTCATCTCTTGTGGGCAAATCAAAATTCGTAACGTAACGTCAATACCCATACCAGATTTTGATCCAAAAATTTAGAAATATTTTAATAAATACGAATTTCTACATTACGCCCAGCTTTATTGCAAGAACTGTTGACCCATTAAAGATATCGATATGCGGTTTCCCTAAAATATTCTCTTATACGCTGTTGATATATGGGTTCTCATTGATGATTCCTTTCTGGAGGTTTTCGTTGGATTTTCTCCAATTGTATTGTCTCCTGGTAGCCATGTCTGTGATTGAATCTGAATTTATGATTTATTTCTTAATCTTCTTTTGGAATTAAACCACTTATAGTTGTTAAAATCGTCTTTATTTACATTTTGATCCATGATCTAAGATCGTTGGCAACGATCATAGGTCAAGAATCGAAACGTAAATAAAGACGAATTTAACAACTATGAGTAAATTAATTCCAAAAGAAGATTAAGAAAAATACTAAATAAACCACAACAAATATACAGGGAGTATTGTATTTATGATCAATGGCAAGTGGTCCAAGCTGAGATCTTGGAGAAATTCTGAATCTAGTGAATATGACATATTTTTCTATGATGTCACCTTGTTGTGTAAATGAAGGAATTCTTGTCGAGGCGTTGGGTGCAATGACTTTAAAGTCCTTGCCTAGTGAGTGTGTGTGAAGAATATGGCCGCTCTTGTTTGTGGAGACTGTTGTTCAGCCCTGGTGTTTTACATTTAGATCCTCAGATATTATTGTTGGCGTACTATCGCGTAATAGGCTGCCTAAGTCTTCTGGACGTACGTCTATGTGCTTGGGGCTTCGGTAGACAGCTATTGTATGGATGAACAAGTCGATTTTTGTGTAGCCATCGGTTGTATATTAATACGGCAACTCCACCGTGAGCAAGTTGTACTGGATTCAGGCGGCATACCTTTCTCTAAATGTGAGTCAGGTTGATCGGTTTGTTAGCAAGTAATTTAGCTTCCGCAATCATCGCGACGTCTACTTGGTGCTCCTGTAGGAAGCGCTTAAGTTTAGCGATCTAGTTTTGTATTTCGTTGTCGTTCTAGTTTAGGATTGCTAAGTTCCTAGCAGGTGGTGTATTATTCATAAACGTTTGAATAATGTCGCACAGCGCCGTTCACAGACAGACAGGTTTGAAACTACCGACCATGTAAGAACTTATTTGTATCTGTTTTCATTGCAGTATTTTTAGATACATTTGTGTACCGTGTAGTAGACAGTTCTTCAGGTTGTGACACTATGGTCGTTGTCGGTGTTGTTAATGTAGCATATTGTTTATCTTTATTATCGTTGATTGATGGTGGATTGGTTTGGTATTTTTGTATCGCTTTTTTTGGTTGAAATGGTTAGCTATTCTTTGTAAATTTTTGGAAAGATTTTTTTGAAAACTTATCTTTGAAAGTTTTTAAGACAGAAATCGACTGATCGTGATTTGAAAATAAAGAAATACTGTTATTTTAAATGGAATTTATATGTGTGAATACGGAATTTTGTTGATAAATGAATTGAGTTATGATTTACGAGTTAGGATGTAAAAAAAAGTAATATTTTGACAGTTACCGGATTAAGAGTAGGTTCGGGAAAACATAATTATGACGTACAACGGCAGGGAGTTAGTTATTGGGTCGGAAACAAAGTTTGGATGAAATATTTCACTCTCATACACGACGGATTTCTGCAGGGCAGATGAATATTTGAATTTTGAGATTTATTTTTAATTGTTGATAAAGTCTTGAAGTAATGAAGATGTACGTCAATTCTGACGGATTTGGCATGAGAAAAACTTTTTTTAATCGAATGGGACTTGTAATAAAAAGTTGAAGGCAATGTTGGAGATTAAAAATATTTTGAGACAAAACATAGGTTAGCACAATGCGGTACTTAATTTAAATTTTTTTGGGAAGATTGATTTTTAGTTAATATTTTTAGGGTGATTTTTAGGGCAATATTACCTTTTTATTTAGTGTAGGTGAATAATTTTAGCTAGCTTTATTTTTTTGAAATAGGAATTTAGTTTTTAGACTGTGAAATTTGTACTGGACATTAAAGACATTTAGGTTTTTATGAGGGCTAAATTTGTCTGTGGGATGAAGCGGGCTTCGTTTCTCAAGTGGTATTATTCGAGCACTTCAGCACCAGGGTGAAAAAGTCTCGCGCCGTGGGTGTTCTATTCCTTATGGAGTAGAGATGAATGCTTCACGACCTTTCATCTTCAGCGGCATTCACAGTGTTGCATAGTTTACAGTTAAAGTATTTTACTTTTGACCTTTTATTTTTGATTTTGACTTTTTGTTTACTGATTTATTTTTTAATTTTTTGGATTTGACGATATT
The DNA here is from genome assembly GCA_036346225.1 of Platerodrilus igneus. Classification (NCBI taxonomy): domain Eukaryota; kingdom Metazoa; phylum Arthropoda; class Insecta; order Coleoptera; family Lycidae; genus Platerodrilus; species Platerodrilus igneus. The sequence goes on from JARFIW010001700.1 coordinate 4,265,590, forward strand.
GACGAAGAACTTTGATGTAGTATGGATACTAGACTAACGCTACGCATGTCGGGATAGTAGATTTTGGAAAAATTTCCGTTTGTAAGAGGAATGTAACTTGATGCGTTACGCAAGATCAATTAGATGGGAAAAAATAATATTTAATTTTGAACGAACTAATTTGCTATGGGAATACCTTGTAGTGTCTTTATTTCATATTATACAGAGTCTATATATGAGGATTGGTAGTCAAATCCGTAATTTTTATTCCAAATTACTCTAAAACCACAAGAATGTAAATAAACCAATTCTATTTTAATTCATAAAATTCTATAGTAGAAACATTGTATATTGCTTTTTAAAAAGCTTTCAGAGTTGAGAAATTCATTAAAATGCACCTCAAATATAAGCTTTAGGAAGTTGTTAAATAAATTCCAGGCAACATGACAATTTTAATAAACATTGTTGCAGCTATCATAAACAAAACTACAGCTACACTTTAATCTGTAGACGCCAAGCCATGAAAGTACACACATAGGATTACCAAAAATGATGTATCTTTTATACATTTAGACCGCAATAGCATTTCAGGTGACAATAAATTTCAATATAACATGAACTTCATACGTGCTATTCGACACAAAAAGTGCTTGCAATATTGTATAATAATATGAAAATCCCGGGGAATTAAATGAAATAGTAAGAAAACTAAAATAACAGGATTGGGATTGAGTTAGTGGCAGTCTTATAGTAACCGGTTATCTAAAATCGTCAAGATGTAGTAATATAATTAAATCAGGATACGGTGTCTTTATGCTAGATCCCGCAGCGGGATTAATTTATGTGGGATTTGAAATTAATATAACTGAATTGACTTAGTAAAAGCAATGTTAGTCTAAAACTTTAAAATGTTGTGAGATTCAGATGTGTTAGAAAAGAAACACAGCGAAACGTTACACGCGGTATACAGAGTTTTTGATTTTACGCTGGCTAAAGTTCGAAAAGCCTGCGGACGGAAATTTGTTCGTTATGACTGTGTGTAGGAAGTGAAACTAGATTTGTTTATTTCGCCATTAATTTAGGAATTTGAATGTAGTATTGTAGCAGTTTAAGAATGGAAAACCTGGTGCGGCGTGGACATTATCTGTATTATAGAAATAAAACTGTAAGTAATACTTATAGACTTATGTAAGATTCGGTAAAATGTACATGTGAGAGTGGACATAAATATGTTTTGATATTTTCTTCGACATTAGCAGTAATATATATATATATATATATATATATATATATATATATATATATTGCTGTGGTTTGTTGTGGTTATACATCGCCAGTGTCAACAAGCGATTTTCAAAATTAAATAAAAATTTCAAACACAGAAAAAATTCTTACCCGTTACTTTCTGCTTCAAAATATCTTCCGCAGCTTCCCTGGCTAGCTCAGCTGTGCTTCTTCTTGGATACCCAAATTTACAATCATTCTTCCTTCCCACTCGCACACTATTAAATAAAACCACAAAATAATACAACAATCATACAATCTTTTATTTACCGCTATTTACAGACAAATTATTCACAGGTATAAACAGTTTGGTACACTAATTACAACTCAATAAGTGATATGTTTAAAAGTCCTTGCTTTAAATTATTATTTGCAAACACATTTAATAAAAATATGAGTAGATGGGCCCCAAACAATACCCTAAATTTATTATTCACTGGAATATGGTGAGCTCATAATAACCCAGTTTATTAATGTATGCCTTTTACCTTGCATAAATCTAATACAAAATTAATAGACCCGTTTACCTTTCAAAAACAAATTTATATTCATGATAAAATTTAGTAAGTTTTAAATACACCTTTTTTTAAATATTTTAGATAACTCCAATAATTGTCCAGAACACGTATTTTGCGTTAATAACTATAAATAACCCAAATATTCACTTACACATCACCAAATAATACAAAAGTTTATCAGATAACAGAAATTGCAAATAAGTTACCTGGAGAATGCTTCAGGCTTCCATCCCTTCGACGATGATCACTAGAATCCCTTGGCTTCGTGACTATGCGCTTCGCTACTCCACATATTCATAGATGAGAACCCCAATATTCACCAAGCGCCTTGCTTCAAAAATCCATTCCATAACAGCATACAAACTCATGTATATTATACTTCGATTTATTGATTTACTAGCTTGGTATGGTAGTAATTGGACCTCGTATCTTACTTTAATAACTAGTAGGCCACAACTACCAATCTATAATTGCTAGCAGTACATTTACGGTATAATAAATATATTTAATACTCACAAAAACTCTACTATAACGTCGGTCTATCGTTGTAAAGTAGGATAAAGCGATGAGAATACAAAGAGAATACAAAGAGAGCCGTTCTAATTCTGCTAGAGTATTTATATTTTCCAAAATGCTACCTCCCGGCTACACTTCACGCGAAAAATTTATTTCCAAATAACAATTCTGCAAATTTTGATATAACCGATTTTTGAATCTCACTCCGTGAACGTGCCGTATCTCCCCGAAATCGCTTCCCACCTGTGGCATGTTCGTACGTTTGTAAAACTATTCGTTCCCAACGACTGATACTATTCTGTGTCGTCATAAAACTCCGCCTGTAATATATTTATCCTGTCTTATGCATATTTGATGTCGCGTTCCAAACCCCACTTGAGTTATAGAAAATCGATATTGCTGACAGCCCATCTTTACTCCACGTGGATTAGTACGTGCGTTTGCAATATTAACGCTTTTCTGTCTGTCTGTGTCTGTAGCATATTACCGATTGTGCATCTCCCCTGCTCTTTAAGAATTTTGTTAGCTTGTTATTCGAACTAACTGACGGTTGAAAACTATTTTTTATGAAGTCCTGCTGTATTATGCTGATCATTTTGAAGAATGTAACCTTTTAAAAATGCAGGTGTTCTTAATTACAGACCGTTTAAAACAACAATTCTTGGAGTTTATACCTCACCGTATCAGATAAAACTGACGTCTTTGTTTGTTACCAAGAAACCTTTTGCCTTGGGACTATTGATTTTTCTTACCCGAATGGGTTTTTAATGCTTTTACACGTTGATTTAAAATAAATTGAATTAATTATGCGTTTCTATTTGTTTTTACAACTGTTTTTTTTGTATATACTTTTAACCTTTCAATCATTAATTATAAAAATACGTCAATACTTGTCCGTTTAAATTAAATAAATTAAATAAATTTTGCACGTAAATAATTTGTTCGTTTCTCTATACAGGGTGGTTGAAATTGCATTGCTTACTCCAAATTTAACCCTTTGAATCCATAACAATGTATATATATATATATATATATATATATGTGTGTGTAAGTATTAAGTATTTTGAAAAGATCAAGATGTTCGTGCAACGTTGGTATTGAAATGTTCCCTTGTTGGTGGAACGACATTTACCATTTATTTGGGATTCATAAATGTGTAGTTCAATAGCAAAGCAGGTACAATGTGAAATGTCGGATAGTTTTGGGGGTGGATTAAGCTAAGTTTTCGTTAAGATTTCCTTTAGGGTGTAGTTCAATATCAGTTGGCCAGACTGCAACTGACGGTTGAAAACTATTTTTTATGAAGTCCTGCTGTATTATGCTGATCATTTTGAAGAATGTAACCTTTTAAAAATGCAGGTGTTCTTAATTACAGACCGTTTAAAACAACAATTCTTGGAGTTTATACTTCACCGTATCAGATAAAACTGACGTCTTTGTTTGTTACCAAGAAACCTTTTTCCTTGTGACTATTGATTTTTCTTACCCGAATGGGTTTTTAATGCTTTTACACGTTGATTTAAAATAAATTGAATTAATTATGCGTTTTTATTTGTTTTTACAACTGTTTTTTTTGTATATACTTTTAACCTTTCAATCATTAATTATAAAAATACGTCAATACTTGTCCGTTTAAATTAAATAAATTAAATAAATTTTGCACGTAAATAATTTGTTCGTTTCTCTATACAGGGTGGTTGAAATTGCATTGCTTACTCCAAATTTAACCCTTTGAATCCATAACAATGTATATATATATATATATATATATATATATATAGTGTGTGTGTAAGTATTAAGTATTTTGAAAAGATCAAGATGTTCGTGCAACGTTGGTATTGAAATGTTCCCTTGTTGGTGGAACGACATTTACCATTTATTTGGGATTCATAAATGTGTAGTTCAATAGCAAAGCAGGTACAATGTGAAATGTCGGATAGTTTTGGGGGTGGATTAAGCTAAGTTTTCGTTAAGATTTCCTTTAGGGTGTAGTTCAATATCAGTTGGCCAGACTGCAGATAAAGATAGTGTTTAGAAAAGTATATTTATATGTATATGTATGACGATGCTTTTTATCATAATAGGGATTAAGTTTGGTTGATGTCTTTTTATTTAATTTATTTAGCAATAGGTAGTGATTTGTAAAGGGTGTCCAGTTACGCCAGTATCAGGCGGATCTCGAAGGAGTAGTTGATTTGAACAGATGAACGTGACAATCGAAGGTGGAGTAGTTAAAGCAAAGGAGTTTATGTGGGATACGGATAACAGTCCTCCACGTAGACAAGAACATCATCCAGGCTATTGATGACCATCTATTGGACGCCCCTCGATATTGACAGAGATAAGACCGTTCAGGGTGTGTTAATGCAATGCAGATTTTTATGTATTAGTTTTGTAGTTTTTATTGTTTCTCTATTTTCTTTTTGCATTTATCTATAAGAACCCACTGCCGATCACTGCATTTAGCCGACGCACCCTTTTTATTGTTACGGAGTCCTCGCCTGTGGAAGGCTGGTCAAATCAAAATTACAATTGTTTCACCCGTATCAGTAGAAAAATTAAAGCCGAAAGATAGTTAGTAACGTAGGTGCACTCAAAGTGTCGGGGTCCGTGATGTACACCTTAACATCTAAAAGTTCAAGGTCACACAACTGCCGTTGTGAAACAGCGTGGGAATAATTTAAGAAATTCCTTCTGCTGCGTGAAGTTGCTTGTCTGACTGGAACTCTCCTCGAATTAGTTACAACACTTTGAAGTATTATAGTTGCCTAAAGGTAGGGGTGAATCACTTCTTATGTAAAGCACCAATAAATCAGTAACAAAAACTCCATACAAATTAATTGTGTTTTTGAATTGTGGATAGGTGCGACGTTAACTGCAGTTACTTTGAAGTGAAATATCTACTAAACTGTGACTGTAGCTGCCTTCCCATGTCGAACACTAATATGCACTATAAAAATGTACAAAATTATTTGTATAGTTGTACCTAACTTCACACGGCTAATGTTGACAAGCTGATTAAAGCGCAGCTATTTTGAATGAAGTATCTTTACTACAGAAGTACACACAAATAACTTTATCGTACCCAAAAGATAATTCCACGTTTAAAACACGCAGACTACTCTATTGAATGGTTACTGTTTAAAATTTTAATCTTCTGTACGTTGTTTTATTAATTTATTGTGATTAAAGCGTTACTCCGTCAGCTGTGGCTTCGTTGTACAAAGTTTTCTGTTACATGTAAAATTGTGTAGGCTAAATCTGTCTAAATACATTTATGGCGGGTGGTTTTTAAATTGCCTTTAGTGTTTTGCTGAAATTGTATCATGACTCGTGAGGGGGCTTTATATAAGCAAGTTTAAGGACGCACAATTTATATTAATCCTCTTAAGATTATGTTATGAAATATTCCATGGGGTAATAAAAACAGATTAACTTAAATGTTGCTACAGGCAAAGCTAGAATGGAACTTAACTGAAATACGCAAGGAAGCTGTTAAAAACAATATTAAGTGATTTATATCGGGACCCGTTAGCTTGTTGGTTGAATTTTTTACTGGGAAAATGAAATAATGTTCATAAACTTCAGTCGACCATCGAGATGAAGAACTGGTCGCCGATGCCGTAGTTTTGACGCCAAGTCCAGATGCTGAATTTTGATGTTAATTTCGTTATTAGTTATAATAACTGGTAAGGTCTAGAATAATCTATTTATTATAAATTATTACAATTCGACATCTGTGAGTGCTATTTACAGTTCTTACTGTGGATGGTAGAACTACTTCAAAAATGTACGGAATAACTATTTCTAATCATTACTTTCATAGCCAAAAACTAGGGAAGTTTATTTAAACATATTCAGTTTTGTGCTTACTAGTGTTTCTACATTACTTATTATAAAATAATCACCTAGTTCCTTTAATCTTCCGATTACATAAAGTCAAGTTCCTGAATACTTGACCCACTGAACATAATATTGTACAATCGACAAATACAACAAAACACGGGCCATTGGCATACAAATAAAATAAATAATCATGAAAACGTAATTTTATTGTTATAGGGATTTGAAAATCTATGCCTAGTGGCATTCTTATTTCCACAACCCTTCACATAGTAGAGAACGTATCCATAATCCACGATTCGGATAAAAATATATAATCCATTATTTTAACATTTGTCACAAAAACTACTAAATATGAATTTCCTCTAAATACAGTAATGTATAAACAAACACCAAGCTCTAACATTAAGACATCAGTTCCTCTTAAGTTTTAGTTTTACAATAAAATACTTATCCATTCAACATCGGTAGGTACGTAAAAACAACATTGACGGTGAAAGAAGTACCTATAAAAACTTTAGTAATGTAATCCTAAGTAAAAGTAATTATTTTTTTAATCACACACCTGGATATATTCAAGAAGTCGATTATTAATGTCACAATTCATAATGAATTTTTTAAAATGCAGCCAATCAAATTAAACAATCTTTGAATAGCGTTATGGTTAGATAAACAATAATTCTAAACGTCAAATTAATGTCAAATAAATGCTAATCATAATTGCTGTTGAAATTGTGGGAGCCATCTATTCGGATAGTGTTAATACTAAAATGCGCCAACATAATCGTTTATAGAGTGGCACCACCGTGGTTCGCAACCGGCTTTTGACATTTCTGAAATAAATTACACAAATCGCAGTAAAAGTTTTAAATAAAGAAGTAGAATTTATGATAGATGTAATATTTTTTGCTACATATATTAGAAATTTGTTAAGGATCGTATACTAATTTGTGAAACCAACTCGATCGTCTGTTCATCAACGCAAATGTACCGGTTTTTAGTTCGGTGCGTTTGGGTTTTTAGATTGTAAAATATTAAAGGTTTTTAATTTTTATACACATATAAGCGAATACGTTTCTGCAAGTTGGACAATCTCTGAAAAGTAAACTTTGTAAATGGTTTTTGAGTAAATATAAATCACAAATTATAGATTGTAGATCGCATTGAAGCATATGAAAAAAAAGGAGTTGGTTTATTTAATACATATTGTTAAATAAATGCTATTGCATGTTTTAAAAAGCAACATCAAAATTAAATTAAAAAAAAAGAATTTTACTGGGTATCGAACCAACGTACGTACGGTTCGTAGCCAGAGGTTTTAGGCCTGCGTTGTCGAGGTAATGTTTATTGAAACCGCATTGGTAGTATACTTGCTATGCTTAAAGCCACATAAGGAATACATCGTATTAGGAATAAATCACAGTATATTGTAATTGTTCGGGCGATTCCGTAAATAAACGTCAAATGTAATAAGTAAGTATTTTTCAAAGAAATAGCTGGTGTATATTAAAAAGCGATGTTTTCGTATAATTTTAGTCAATTGTCGGTACTCTCAAACGATATTAGATGATTTGTAAGTCTAAATTGGAGGAATTTGAAACGAAGTGTGTAATCATAGATTTAGAAGGTACATATTCGTTTGCTTCCGTAGGCTTTCGGAACTTGTGTTTGCGTTTCTCCAGGTAATTATACAAATTTTAATACCTGTTTTAAGAAAATACTATACTACCAGTTTGCAAACTGTTAATAATTCAGGTTTTAGAATACGAATAGCGTTGTTTGGTATATATTAGATTTTTTTTTAACGCCCGAATACGAATTTTAGAAACCAAATCGATGTTTCTTCTCTCTCGTACCAACGTCAAGCGAGCAGTTGCCAACCTCGTCGCACGTCTCGTTCGGTTTTTAGATCGGAAATTTTTGAGGGATCCAAGCTTTTTTAACATGTTAACGAATACGTCGCTTCAAATTAATCTTTTCCCGGAAAATCCTAATTTCTGCGCAAATTATTGGTTTTCCGCGGTAAAAACCGGCCTATGTTACGCACGCAAAAATTCTCCACCTAACCACCACCCGCCCGCGCATACAAAATTTATAGTTATTACTAGAAGCGGTTTGTAGTCCCTACGGGACTACTTTGAGCGCCCTCACACTCTCTGCGTCCTCACACTCTCTGCGTCTTTACACTCTCTGAGTCCTCACACTCTCTGCGCCCTCACACTCACTGCGTCCTCACACTCTCTGCGACCTCACACTCTCTGCGACCTCACACTTTCTGCGCCCTTACACTCTCCGCGCCCTTACACTCTCCGCGCCCTTACACTCTCTGCGCCCTGACACTCTCTGCGCTCTGACACTCTCTTCGCCTTTACTACTCTCTGCACCCTTACACTCACTGCGCCCTTACACTCTCTGCGCCCTTACACTCTTTGCGCCCTTACACTCTCCGCGCCCTTACACTCTTTGCGCCCTGACACTCTCTGCGCCCTGACACTCACTGCGCCCTGACACTCTCTGCGCCCTTACTACTCTCTGCACCCTTACCCTCACTGCGCCTTTACACTCTCTGCGCTCTTACACTCTCTGCGCTCTTACACTCTCTGCGCTCTTACACTCTCTGCGCCCTTACACTCTCTGCGCCCTTCTCTCTCAAGTTTAGAGCATATCTCGGCAATTAAGATTTAATGTTATTGACAATGGTTTTAAAAGTCGTTAATAAAGACATTTAAATTTTGGTAACATTGAGCCAGAATTTCGGTTTCACCAAGTTTCTATGTTTGTTGTGTTTATAGAAGAATCTTTGGAGAAGCGCAAATAGTATTCGAAAAAGCTTAGGGAATGGCCACAAAAGCCTAGGAAATGACCAGAAAAGCCTAGAAAATTGCCACAGAAGCTTAGAAAATCGCCATAAAAGCTTAGAAAATCGCCACAAAAACCTAGAAAAATGGCCACAAAAGCCCAGAAAATTGCCACAAAAGCCTAGAGAATTGCTACAAAAACCTAGAAACTTGCCACAAAAGCCTGGCAAACTTTGTCAAAATAACTTCTGGGAGCCGATTGGACCAAGATCACTCCGTTTAAAATGGACTTTGTCGAAATAACTCCTAGGAGGCGATCGAATCAAGATCAAGATCACTTCGCCCGAGTAGACTTTGTCGAAATCACTTCGAAGTGTCGATCGGATCTAGACCATTTCGCCAAAGCAGACTGCCGGAACCACTTCGAAGTGTCGATCGGATCAAGACAACTTCGCCCAAGTAGACTTTGTCGAAACCACTTCGAAGTGGCTATCGGAGCAAGACCACTTCTCCAAAGTAGACGTTGCCGAAATCACTTTGAAGTGTCGATCGGATTAAGACCACTTAGCCCAAGTAGACGTTGCCGAAATCACTCCAAAGTGTCGATCGGATCAATACCACTTCGCCCAAGTAGACTTTGTCAAAATCACTTCAAAGTGTCGATCGGATTAAAACCACTTCGTCCAAGTAGACTTTGCTAAAAATCACTCCGGAGAATTGATCGGAGCAAGACCACTTTGCTGTAGTAGACTTTGTCGAAATCACTTCGGAGAATCAATCGGATCAAGATCACTTCGACCAAGTAGACTTTTTTGAAATCACTTCGAAGTGTGGACCGGATCAAGACCATTTCGCCCAAGTAGACTTTGTCAAAATCACTCCGGAGAATCAATCGGATGAAGACCACTTTGCTCAAGTAGGGTTTGTCAAAATTACGTAGGAGAATTGATCGGATTTAGAACGATTTAGAACGATTTAGAACGATTTAGAACGATTTGGAACGATATAGAACGATTAAGAAGAACTGAGAAGGTTCTAGAACGATTAAGAGCAATTTAGAAGGTTGTAGAAGATTGTAGAAGGTTGTAGTAGGTTTCAAAAGGCTGTAGAAGATTGTAGAAGGCTGTAGAAGATTGTAGAAAGTTGCAGAAGGTCGCAGAAGGTTGTAGAAAGTTGCAGAAGGATCGCAGAAGGTTGTAGAAGGTTGTAGAAGGTTGTAGAAGGTTGTAGAAGGTTGTAGAAGGTTGTAGAAAGTTGTAGTAGGTTTCAGAAGGCTGTAGAAGGTTGTAGAAGGTTGTAGAAAGTTGTAGTAGGTTTCAGAAGGCTGTAGAAGGTTGTGGAAGGTCGCAGAAGGCTGCAGAAAGTTGCAGAAGGTCGCAGAAGGTCGCAGAAGGTCGCAGAAGGTCGCAGAAGGTCGCAGAAGGTAGCAGAAGTTGTAGAAGATTGTAGAAGTTTGTAGAAGGTTGCAGAAGGTTGCAGAAGGTCGCAGAAGGTTGTAGAAGATTGTAGAAGGTTGTAGAAGGTTGTAGAAGGTTGCAGAAGGTTGTAGAAGGTTGTAGAAGGTTGTAGAAGGTTGCAGTAGGTTGTAGAAGGTTGCCAAATGGTGCAGAAGGGTGGAAAAGGTTGCAGAAGGTTTTAGAAGGTTGTAGAACGATTCAGAAGGTGCTGAAACAATTTCGAACGACTTAAAAGGTTTTAGAACGATGCAGTACGATGCAGTACGATGCAGAACGAATCAGAACAAATGAGAATGTTGTAGAACAATTTTGAACGATACAGAACGATTGGGAACGATACGGAAGGATACGGAACGATTCGGAACGATACAGAACGATACGGGACGATACGGAACGATACGGAACGGTATGAAAAGTTTTGGAACGTTTTGGAACGATATGGAACGATATGGAACGATATGGAACGATTTTGAACGTTCCGGAACGATGCGGAACGATTCGGTACGATGCGGAACGATACGGAACGATGCATAACGACGTATGACAATGCATAACGTTGCATAACGATGCATGACGATGCATAGCGATGCATAACGATGCATAGCGATGCATAACGTTGCATAGCGATGCATAACGATGCATAACGAAGCATAGCAATGTAGAGCAATGCAGAAAGAACAGAATAAATGAGAATGGAGTAGAAGAAATGAGAATGTAGTAGAAGAAATGAGAATGGAGTAGAACAATTTCGAAGGATTATTGAATTTCCACTAAATAACGCCGGTTGGTAGTTGCCGTTTCGTTTAAGAGTAGTTAATTTTGAAATAGGGCAATTGGAATAATTAGAACAACAATTTTTTTTTATCCAAAATTAATAAACAATACGTGAGGTTGTTTGCAGCAATAGTTCTAAAAAGCAGAAAGCAATATAGGTGCTTAAGTAGAAGTTGAAACGAAAACAATTCCCGGAATAGCATGTTGGAGTAAGTTTAAAATTCTTCTAAATCTTTTTGAGTTCGTACAGCAAAGAAGCAAATGTGTTAAGCTCTTCCATTCGTAGAGGTTTTGTTAGTGGATTATTAAAGAAGTATATGTATTTGTATTTGTGACTATAAATGTTGAAGTTGAATACGCGTATGGATTCTTGCGAATTGGTTTTTATGTTTGTTTTTTGATGTATTACAAAGTGAAAGTTATAGAGGATATGTATTTTTTTAAAGGGGACATTTAAAGAGATAATTTTATTCCAGCTTTCTAGATACAGCAAATAGTGTATGTTGAATATTTGAATAGATGTGAATCTACTATTGGAATATGTTCTGCGTATGCAATATGTATAAGTGATGAACTGCAATTTATGATGTTAAATTTGCTGTAGTATTACGATAAAACTCGGTTAAATAAATAACGATAAAGCGACGTTAACGTTATGGACTATGTAATTTTTCTTAAAGTGGGTATCATTTAATGAGATATTAAATTAATCCAGCTTTTTGTATATATATAGTAAATGTTGTATGTTAAATAAGGAAAAAGATTGAAAACTACACATTGAATCTAGTATGTAGGTGTGTGTTAGATGAATCTGTTGTTGCGTATCCCGAAACAATTGTACCAATCTTAATGAAAGTTTTATGAAAACAGCACAGTAGCAGCTTGCAAAGTGTTAAGAATTCAGGTTGTAGGATACGGTTAGTGTCTAATGATGTATATTAGAATTGTTTTAAAGGCGTAAGAGTAACTTAGAAAATTAATTGGATGATACATCTTTCTCGCACCAACGGTAACCGACATGTTGTTGCTGCCGGTGAACGCGCTTCGGGTTTTTTTGTTTCAATTGCTCGTACGTTATGTAATGCATAAGCAATTTTTTTCCAATAACTTTGACAATTCAAGGAAAGTCATTTTTTTTAAACAGTTTTAGAGTAAGTGTAAGTTAGATTTTATAAATTATAGACATTATAGACCGTTGCAAAGCGTATGAGAAATGATCTGATTCTTTTTATACATACTAATAAATAAAATAAATGCAGATGGTTGTTTTTTAAAGTTGACGAAAAAATTAAAAAAAGTAAATGGAACTGGGAATTGAACCATTAAACTTACGCTTGGTAGCCAGATGTCATAGCAACGCGCTATGGAGGTGTTAGTATTTGTAAATTGGTTAGTAGTATACTTTCAATTACTTTTAATTACCCTGAATTACTTTCAATTTAGCGGACCAAACACGAAATACACCGAATTCTGACCAAATCACGGTCTATTGAAAATGCTCGGCTATCATCGTGAAGAAACGCCAAAATGAAAAATTTATTATTTTTGAAATAAATAGCCAGCGTATGTGAAAAAGCGACGTTTTCCTATAATTTAAATCAAGTAACGGTACTTCTAAATCATATTGGTTGAATTGTAATGGAAAATTCCAGAAATTTGAAAGGAAGTATGTTACCATAGATTTTGAAGGTACACGCTCGTAATTGTCCGTTGATGATCGTTACCTGATTTTGACGTTTGTCGAATGAATTATACAATTTTTAATAAGTGTTTTAAGAAAAAACTGCAGTGGTAGCCCGCAAATGGTGAATTATTCAGTTTGTAGAATACGAATAGCGTTGTTTGGCTTATATTAGAATTTTTTTAACGCCCGAATACGAATTTTACAAACCAACTCGATCTTTCTTCTCTCTCGTACTAACGTCAACGGAACAGTTCCCGACCTCGTCGCACGGCTTGTTCGGTTTTTAGATCGGAATTTTTTGAGGGATCGAAGCTTTTTTAACACGTTAACGAATACATCGCTTCAAATTAATCTTTTCCCGGAAAATCCTTATTTCTCCGCAAGTTATCGGTTTTCCGCCATAAAAACCGGCCTATCCTAAGCACGCAAAAATTCTCCAACTAACCAACACCCGTCCGCTCCTCCAACTCCGAAACCCTCGGACGCAAATCCCAATAAGCGATCGATTTGCGCCTCTCAACTTTAACACAAAGACGGGCTATCAAAACTTATAGTTATTAGATTAAGATCATTGTGTCAAGAAGGAAGTTAAGTGTTAATAAATATTGTTAGTAATAATCAATAGTGATCTTTATAGCTGCATCTCAGTACATTAAGAATTCTCTGAAATATCAGTCTTATATTGCACCGAATAAAGTACAGAAATTGGAATTCCTTACATTATGACTGTTTGAAAAGATTAAAATTACGAAACAAAATAGATTGAATGGTGGAACAGCAAACCTTTCAATATGCAACCTAGGCAACTTCTCTACGCGGTTGTTTGGGTAGTAAATACATTTTATGTGCAAAGACCACAATAATGTAGTTGCAATACATGTAGCTACTTTTAGTAATTTTCCAGAGCTTTAGATTTTCTAAAGTTTATAGGTTTCGTCACGTTCTAGTAATACTTTGAAGCACAATTTGTATAGAAATACCGTGGAGTGTAGTTGTATTTTTACTGCACAAAAACCATTTTGATAGTACTAGTTCTCTAGCACCATTTTTAAATTTGGAATTCCTCGTGTTTATCGAAACTTTACGATACTGTAAACGTCATAGTCAGCTAAAGTATCGGTTTATTGTATTTGTATTTTTGTGTACAACGACACTGTACAAATGTAATAACTTTTTGTAACATAAAGCATGTTTAAGGTAATTTTTGGTCTTTATTAAAAGCTGCTATATCGTGCAGAGGTATTCTAAAGTAACAAAGCTAAATTACACAAAGTACATCAAACCCTTAGTATTATATTAAATCGTACTCCAAGGAATAACGCCACAGGCGCAAATTCGTTTAACGTTTAGAGAACATGGCAAGATGAATAATATTTTAATAAAGCAGGGGATAATTAGAAACTAGCTACTCATAAAATTAGAATAAATAGTACATTTATTCAAAATTCTTAAATCATTATATAAATACTTAAACGAATTGACTTACGTTGAACTAGCTTATTTGTATAAATTTCCGATTTTCTTCGTTTATATGTGTTTTTAAGCAAGCACAATTGGTTGCACTTTATGATAAAATACAAGATGGTGTTGGGCATTGTTTTGCTGCCATTCATTTTAATACGCTAGTTAATGATTAAATAATCCAAATTAAAAGAAATTATATATCTTCAAGATATATGTTGTTACTTATTTAAAAGAATTAATTGAACTAAACAACGATACTTCGACTCTAGATTAGTTGATAACAGTCAAAATTGTGGCTACTTTTGACCTTTCATAATTAATTATGATGGTTGCTGTTAATACGCCTGATGAAATTTTTCAAATATTGATCATGGCAATGATACGTGGTTTACTGCTAAATTTTGCAAAAAATACAAGAAATAGAAACGTATTACTTTATTGCTGCTTAAAATATTTTAATTTTATAGCTATCCGTTTTTATATCAGATGAAACCAATCTTAAAACAGGTTTCCACCTGAACGAGGTATCTACCAAAGCAGCAAATTAAGTACTACAACAGTATGTTCAAGCGATAAAAAAAGCTCTCCACGCATTTTATTGTTGATATATCGGAACAAGAAAAATATGGGCAATGTGCCGTTATTTCAATATTCTTACTGGTGAAAAACTAGACATGCAATTGTGCTGTGTGTGTGAGTAGAATCAGAATGTAGTTTGAAGCGCCACTACCACTCACCTCCCACCAACTTTTCACTTTCCACCTCCTACCTCTCACTTCCCACCTACTCTACCTTCCATCTACCATTTCCTTCATCTTCCACCTACTCCATTTCCCACCACCTCCAGTTCATACCTCCTCCATCTCACATCTCCTCCATCTCACACCTTCTCTACCCTACCTTTTCTATCATCACCTCTCACCTACCACCTCTTCAACCTTCTGCCTCCCATCTCCACTTACTTTATCCATCACCTACTTGCACTACCCACCTCTTCCAACGTCCACCTCCGCATCTCATCTCCCATAGCCCACTTCCCACACACCACCTTCCACATTCCACTTTCCACACCCCCTACCACCACCCACCAACCGTTTCTCACCTTCCACTTCTAACCCCACACATGACCTCCACCACCACATTACTTCACAACAATCATTTTGCTCCTACTATCGCTTTTCTCTCACACCATCCTGATACAATTTGTAGACTTAACCTGTATATTTCTATTACCGAACACCAGTAGATTACACAATTCTCAAAGGCACTTCTGAATATCTCAACAATTATTTGAGAATTAGGATATCGTAATTTGCCCATTTGCACGCATGCTAGTACCTTATTATTTTAACCTCCCGCCTTTCACCTAGAAACCAATTTAATCTCAACCTATAATGAGAACTACCACCTTAAATCTAAGAATAAAAAAATAATAAAAACACTAAAAAGTTATAGTATATTACATGTACATACAGGGTGTCCCAGAATTGCTGGGAAATAAAGCTACCACGTATTGTAGACGTCAAAATAAGTTGATTGAACCCGATTTACGTATATACCAAAATGTACCGTTTGTCCGTAAAAAAAGTTCAAACACAAATTCAGTTGACTGTCGACACAAAAACAACACTTTTTAAAAGTGTTCAATGTGACCTCCACCTTCAATTATGCAGATGTCAATTCGACGTATGAAATTGACATGCGCCCATGTTAAAACATCGTCGTTTTGTCGTAATGCGTTTACAGCATTTTGAATTCTATTACATAATTGTTCGGAATTATTAATTTGAACCTTGTACACTTGTGTTTTTAACGCTCCCCAGATGAATCGCAAGGATTTAAGTCAGGAGAACTCAGAGGTCATTGAATAGGTGCTTTGTAACCTTTACCAATCCATATACGAGTAAATTGCTTATTAAATTACTCTCTTACGGCACGTGCAAAATCAGATCGTGCTCATGCATGAAGAATATGTTTCGATAAATATTAAGGATTAGTCTTCTAGTAATTCTAGCTAACTTTCCTGAAGAAATTGAAGGCAACTAGCGCAATCCAAACAATCGTGCAATTGGAATGGCCCAACCATAAAATTGCCAATAACTCCGACATAAACATTAATTTTAAATTTTTGTTGCTAATGTTTACTTTTAATAAATTGTGGAATTTCATCTGCACGCACATGCCCATTGTGCAGGTTCGTCATGCCACGACGTGTAAAATAAGACTCATCAGTAAACAAAATATTAGTGTAGAATCGGTTGTAAACTACTCTGCGTTACTATTTGTGAAAAGCTAAAACGTGATCCGTGGTCAAGTGGCAGTAATTCTTGCACTGGCTGAATGTGGAATGGACGAAGTAATTGATCTCTAATGATCCAACTTACGGTTCTTTTTAGAATCTCAGTCACTCGTTGCAATGTTCTGGTACTGGTCTCAGGCTTGTCATCAATCATTTGAAGAATAGTATCTTCCGTAATTTGTGTTCGGGCTTGTAGAGGTCTTCCAGCGTAGGTTCTGACTGACTTCAACATTTTTCTCATTTTTCTCGAAGACGTCTTCTAATTCGGGCAAAGGTTTTATGATTTGGAATTCTCCAGTTTGGATACTTCTCTTGATGCACGCGGACACTTTCGAGGCAATTACCGTGACAGAATTCAAGAAAACAGTACAAAAGCAAACTGAAGCTAACAAATTATTGCAACATTTACTGTCAAAAGTGCCAAAAACTAAAGTGACACGATTGTGTTTTATCACATTTATGTTTATGAGTAACGTTAAGTGGTCTTTCAGAAAACATTTTTTTTTCGAAACTAAGCGAAATACGGAGGTTTTCGTACGAGTCAAAAAATGAAGATGATGGAAAGTCTTTCTGGTGAAAAAGTCTTAGAACGGTATCACCACTTCTAAGAAAAAGTATAACAAAAAATGCGAGGGGTAAAGGTGCTTTTACCTTTCTACATATCCTTTGGATTTTTTGACTATTGAAAGTAGGATAATCCATTAAAATGCACTTCTGCCAAATTTCAATAAATTTGTTTTACACATTTTTGAACAGCGTACAAGAATGTGATTTCTTAAGTAAACTTTAAACTCTTCTCACGGACACACGGTAGATTTTGGTATACAGGTAAATTGGGTCCAATTGACTTATTTTGACGTCTACATTACGTAGTACGAGGCCTTTTTTTTCAATCTCCGATCGCTCCGTGCAGACGCTACGTGGGTAGCAGAAAGCGGGCATGCGCTATAGGCGACTGCGCAGCCCTTGCACTACACACTCCGCCATTGTTGACTTTCAGGCGTCAGTCGGCGTTGTGCTACAGCCACGTAAACATGTCCGCTATTATTGATGCTACCGCCTAGTGTGAAGTGCGAAGTGTGATTCGTTTTCTACAGGCTGAAGGCCATAGTGCTGGAGAAATCCATCAAAGGATGAGTCGTGTGTATGGGGAAAACTTCATGAGTGATGGTGTCGAAAATTTAAAGATGGCCGTAATGATGTGGTGCATGATGAAAGGGCCCAAGGACGCAAATCTGTCGTTTCAGATGACCTGGTTCAACGTGTTGACAGAATGGTTAAAGAAAACCGCAGATTCACCACTACTGCTTTGTCTACGGAATTTCCAGGTCTGTTTTGTGCTCTATTGTTACTGAACGGTTAGGCTACAAAAAACTTTGTGCACGCTGGGTCCCAAAAATGCTGACGGACGGCCACAAAACTCGACGAATTCAATGGATTCAATACGACACACCGGAAACAAAACGACCATCACTACAATAGATGCATTCAACTTCACCAAACAAACCAAAGAAATTCAAACAAACCTTCAACAACGGAAAGACCATGGCTACTGTGTTTTGGGACCAACAAGGTGTGTTGCTTCTGGAGTTTATGGAGCCCGGAACCACAATCACTGCAGCTGTTTATTGTGAAACTTTACGACGGTTGCGTAGAGCCATTCAGAACAAACAAAGAGGAAAGCTGACCGCTGGAGTTATTCTGATCCACGACAATGCCCGTCCACACACTGCTGGGGCAACCCAACGGCTTCTCGAACAATTTGGATGGAACATTTTCGATCATCCGCCATACAGTCCTGACTTAGCACCAAGCGATTTTCATCTTTTTCCTGACCTGAAGACGTGGCTTGGTGGGAAGTGCTTTCAAACCAATGAGGACTTTTAAACCAACGTCAATGACTACTTGAATTTATTGGCGGCAACTTTCTTTGAACAGGGCATTGAAAAGCTTGTCCATAGATATGACAAATGTCTTAATCTTTTCGGTGATTATGTCGAAAAGTAACCGTAAGTGCACCAATCTTTTGGTCATAAAATTATTGTTTTATATGAACTTGTCTTTTATTTATAGCCTATCGGAGGTTGAAAAAAAAATGGCCCTCGTAGTTTTATTTCCCAGGAATTTTGGGACACCCCGTGTATCACTGTCATTAAATCTTTTATATACGTGTTCTTAATTAGAACCCACTGTGATAACTGAAATTGGGTGAATTTGGAGATCCAAATCTCTAAACAATTGCGATTTTCTAACACCTACATCTCTTATATATTGCTTAGGATGACATATAATTATTTTCTGAATGGCTAAGTAGTTCGTATTTCTATTATCATTAAACAATTTAATTGCTCGCACGACTCTCGTTTTGTAACAACATTTAAATCCATCTATCATCTGTGGTATTTCAAGTTATTGTTAAAACCTCCAAATTAAAATTCTAAAAAGCTTCTAAAATTCAACTCTTCCATTTCATAACATATTAATTCCCGCATGTTTAATAGCTTGAAGCACTCGCACCCTTTAAAAACAATAACATTTGGATATTTCTCAATTTCCAGATTAAATGAATTTTGTTTTTGAAATTGATTTATCATCCTACACTTCTATTAGCTGTATTGGGAGAAAGCTTTTTGAATTTAGGATTCAGTTGTAATTCATACAGCCTATGGTGGAGATATCTCGAACAGACAAACTTAAGAACAAAGAAGTACAAGAAATGGTTGGAGAAGAAAGAAATATGCAGAAAACAGTAAAAAATAAAAGAAATAGGATGATAGGACATATTAAGGCATGGAGGAATAGTACGAGATATATTAGAATTTGAGAAAGGAAAAAGGGAAGTCGTAGTACACCTAGGTTAGACTATTGCACGCAGATATTGAAGGATGTAGGCTGTGGGAGTTTGAGATTGGGAAACAATGGAGTATGCATCCAACCCGTTCCAAGACTGAAGACGTAATCTCTGTTAAGTCACAGTTAATGTTTGAACATCATAACGCCTAATAAATAGTCTGATTCTACAATTCAATGCTCAGTTGCTGAAAATATAATTTCTGAAATATAAATTGCAGAAATATAAATAATAATCGGTGTAAACAATTAAGTACTTAAGAATAAAAAAATAGATAAAACACAACATTACACGTGATTTTCCAATGCTCCACCCAAAGGTTCTACATTGGCCAGGAAGCGAGTATTTTTTACCTGAAACATTTGGAATTTTGCCGAACCCTTGCTGTTACAAGCAAGGTGGGGATCTTTAACGTGCGAGACAACACTCACACACGGGACCTCCATTTTACCTCTCATCCGAACGAGGGTGTATTTGTGTGAAAAATGCTTGCCTAACATTTTTCAAGCGGACCGTGTCGGAATTCGAACCCGGGACCTTAGGCGTAGTAGTTACACACATACCACTACGCCACGGAGCCGCCGCGATAAAATACAACAGCTGATTTCAATATGCAGAAGCAAGTACTGAAATAGCAAGGAGACAAGGCAATGGATGAATACTACTATGTAACTGTTTTATATAGAGAGTAGCGAATCAACCTCCTACGAACCATACCTGCCGTCACTAGCATGTAGCTACTCACGCCAAAGAAACTTTGCGGTTGGACAATAACCAACCATTTCGGGGTCTAGGTACTAATAGAACAGCAAGGGCATAGTGATATATCTCCCAAATCCGACAAGCAGTACTCTGCGAACAATAAAGGAGTAGAAGATCGTTCTAGAAATCCATTGCAAAAGGTAGAACAAATCAGAACGACTTCTAATTAATAAAATACAATCTACAAAGGTACTTCCCGATATTTTACGTTAACAGATAACATGTACGGAAAACCACAACAGAAAACGCTTCCCGCATTTTAAAGTTCCGAGTAAAGGATAAAAGTTTAAGACGATATAGAAGCTGAGTCACACACCATAAAAATTACAACTAACACAATACTCATAATTACACCCAAAAACAATTTACTCGAATTCCTCGCATCTGTGTGATAGCGATAACTGAGGTTTTAAGCAGGTTTACGAAAAAGGCTAGAAATAAATATCTCTCTTGATGCATATTAATTTCAAAAAGGAAGGTTATGAAATAGCGCACAACGAAAATATGGAAGAAATAAAAATAGGCGTGTTATACATTAACCAATAGATTAACTAAAGAATTAGTGTAGAAAGAATTCCGACCAATTCAGTTATGAATAGGACCTTTTGAAACCTAAGACCAATCAATAGCTAAACGTCAGTATACTAAAAATTTGAATTTGTATTTATTTGGAGCTTAAGCTGGTATTGTTCAGTTTGAAAGCATACGCTTGTATTAGCGGTTGCTTTAGATACCCAGTGATTTCGTGGCTTAGTTGATTCGCGTGTGACTATTAAGCCCAAAGTCCCGGGTTCGATTCCCGTAACGGACCGCCTGGAAAATGTTAGACAAACATTTTTCACAAAAATACGCTCTCCTTAGGATGAGAAGTGAAATGTAGGTCCTGTGTGTGAGTGTTGCCACGCACGTTAAAGATCCCTTCCTTGCTTGGAATAGCAAGGGTTAGGCACAATTCAAAATTTCCAGGTAAAGAAAAGTTCGCATCCTGGTCAATGTAGTACCTTTGGATGGGGCATTGGAAAATCAAAATGTAGGGTGGCTTAGATACTAGTGGCTCGGTGGCATAGTTGGTTTACGTGTGACTATTAAACCCAAGGTTTCGAATTCGATTTCTGCCACGGACCGTTTGAAAAATGTAAGGCAAGCATTTTTCACGAAAATACGCCCTCGTACGGGTGACAAGTAAAAATGTGGGTTCCGTGTGTGTGTTGTTACGAATGTTAAAGATCCCTACCTTGTTTGGAATGGCAAGGATTTGGCAAAATTTAAAGTTTCCAGGTAGAAAAAATTCGCTTCTTGACCAATGTAGTACATTCGGGTGGAGCATTGGGAAATCAAATATAGGGTGGCTTTAAGTACTTCCCCAGCTCAGCTAGTACACTTAACAGTGTCAGTCAGGTACCTATTTCTTTTAAAAGGATTATGTGATTTAGTACCAGCATAATATTTTTAGCAAGACTTATTGTAATATGTACTAAGAATTTTTGAAGTACAATTTTTAGCGATTTATAAAAGTAACAGGAACGGATAGTTTTCCTATAATACGACTTGTATACTATTTCGTTTGTACACAACGCGCTACAAAGTTTATCGGTGTATATATTGAACGACTAAAAACCTACCAATAAAGCCTAATGTAAATGACTACACAATAAGGCAGTCCTCGTTGTATGCTTTTAAAAGTTTTTATCGTTCTTTGTGCACACAAACCATTCACACTAAACGTAAAAGCAGCATGTTTTATACACATTAAATGATAGTAGGATGCGGAATGATAAAGATACCTGCAAAATACGGATTGAGGTAGTAATTTAGTTATCCTTTTTGTAACACAATTTTAAGTAACTCTGCAATCTTTATCCGTTCCCTGTTTTATGATCCCTAAATGGCATTTACAGAAAACATTTCCTATACAAAATGGTCCAATATAATATCATCACCGTCCATTTTATGACATTAAAAACTTACAAAAACAAGTGTTAACGCTTATCTTGTTTTGACTATCTAGTTTTTATATACAAAGTCTAAATTGGACATAGAAAATAATTAAAAATTCCAATGATACAGAGGAAACTTACAGAAAATAAATAAAGAGATGATATAAAATTTAAAACACATGGGAGTAAATATAAAAACATTTCACATGAAACGGAGTTCAAAATAGAAAAAATGGTGTCAAGAGATTTATTAGAGTTCCGTACAAGAAAAATATACAATTCTAAGAAATATATATTTATTGAGAAATGAAATTGCACGGAAATGAAAAGTACAATTAAGAGACTCTGAAAATTTTTGACGGAAAGATACTAAAAGCAATTTGTTTTAAATCGTTTGATGTCTACGAGTTACTAACAGCGGAAGTGATAAGAAAGGGCTTTAATGACAATGGCAGTCTCACTGGATTTACAGCCGCTTTAAATAGTTTCCTTGGATAACTAACTGTACAAAATTTCATTAACGGAATAAAGAAGAAAAAATTATGCCAATAGTAACTGCTAGTACGCACCAATGATATACAAAAGATGACTTTTATGTTTTGCATACTGGGACATAGTACTAAAAATTAACCTCCATCTTTAGTTAGTCTAAATCCAAAGGATCAGTGCATACGTGTAGTGTTGTAGCTACAACAAACTGTCAAAGTTAACAACTTAATCGAAAAATGGATTTAAACTGTGAAAATCTTCGCGTAATAATTTTTTGTAATTTTTGTAGAGACATTTATCTCATTCCAGTTGCTTTCTGGTTCCAGTAATGAAATACTACATCAGTCAACCATTTCTCGTTGGTATTAAAATTTCAAACATGGGCGGATCAGTTTTAGCGTCGACCCAGAAGTAGGTGCTCCAAAAACGGCAGTCACTCAGGAAAACGCCGATGCTGTGCGCAAGCTCATCAAGGAATATCGACATATGACATATCGTGAAATTGAGTTATCATTGGGGATATCAAAGACCTTAATTCAAAAAATTTTGCATGAAGAACTGCGTGTAAAAAAAAAGTTTCCCGTTCGAAACCGCATCTGTTGATCGAAGAACAGAAGGCAACTAGGATAAATTTGTATCAAAAACTCTTGACGCCTTTAACGTAGAAAACTTTAAAAACGTGGATTTACTTATACGAACCAGAAAATAAACGCCAGTCTTCTGTTTGGGTGTTCCAAGGTGAAGAAAAATCGACAAAAGTCATCCGTTCTCGAAGTGTCTCCAGTTAGGTGGTTGCAGCATTTGTCTCGAAAACAGGTTATGTGATAACAATTCCTCTACAAAATCAAAAAACTATAACTGCCGATTGGTATATAACTATTTGTTTGCTGTAAGTCATTGCGGAAAATTGAAAACCAACCTCAAACGACGAATCAACCTCCACCAAAAAATGCAAGTTCGAACACAGCTCGCAAGAGGTAATCGGTAATCTTCAGAGCTCTTCGGAATGCTTCAAAATTTACTTATGAGGCCCAGTAAGAACTTGAACAACGATAGTTGGAAAATATTTACAGTTTGAAAAGGTCCAAACGTTTTCGGCGGTCTTCATAACACTTCGGAACGCTTCGTGTTTTACTTGCGAGACAACGTTAAGTTACAAAGAATTATGATGTGAAATTAAAAACTATTAATTGACACGTATAGAGGGTTCAGAAGTCTTCGGTTGTTTTCTGAACTTTTCGGACGGCTTCGTGGTGGTGGTGCCTTAAACCTCGTCGGGTGCGTCACTGTTGAACTCAACGAGGGGGTCGTTTCGGAGGTAGAGTTGACAGACGCAATCACTATAACGACTTGTCGGTGAAATATAGATCGTAGTTTAACGTCCATACGTAGTTTGTTTACTATTGATTGATGAATTATAATGACGTGCCCTAGGTACGGCGGCGGATAGCGTCACCGTCGGAGGACACCCAGGCTATGGGGAGCACTGCGCGCTGAAATATAGAAGGCTATGGAGAGCACTGCTCGCTGGAGGTTTTGCAGGCCATGGGGAGCACTGCAAGGTGATTTCTTAGGCTATGGTGAGCACAAACGAATGTATTTCGAAGAATTTGCAATTACATTTATACGCTTCCATTTCCTATTCTTCCTGTGTTGAAAAACGTTAATGATGTCTTTAACCAATGAAATTATGTTATTCACTTTTCGATTATAAAAGTATCTCCAAAATTAGTTTGACCAATGAGCGTGCTAATTTTTGGGTACCACAAAATGAGGGTTGGAATTTCTCGCGATTGTTTGGTTTGTTCTGTGTCAGCTCGTGTACTTTGATATAATCAACTGCAATTCTTCAGTCTGTTCTGGGTTCAGCTCGGACGCGGTGATATAGTCAACACTGTATCTTCTTAATCTGACAATATAGTGAAGTATACCTCATTTTCTAATCATTTCCTATATATTTCCAGAACAAAAACAATTTGTAACGATAGGGTCAACTGAAGCTGGTCGGTCTCGTATACAGCGTTTGTTTTCCACGGTCACCTCGATTTTTGCATGACCACTTAAATCCCAATAGTGTACGATTTAACACACGACAACTTTATAGGTGTATTTTGCAAAAGTTTAGAGCATATATGACAAAAGCTTGTTAAAAAAATTTTCTACAAATCTCCCTCAGACGGACATAGGATACTAAAATCATTTTTAGCGATTTGGTCAAATGAAGCTCAAGCATTGGTCGCAAGACTGTTTAGGCCTTCCAGTTCATGCTAACGTATTCATAATCCGTTATACACAATCAATCAATTTTCCTCACAGACGAATCTTGTTTTTGGGTAATATGTACGGAAAAAGGTACGCAATACGTACTAGACCTAAAATTAAGTTCAATAAAAATGAAGGACATACAAAGAACGCAAAGTGGATGTTGAAACCTGCAGCAAAACTGCAGAATTTGATTCAAAAACCATATGTTAATTTACCAACGATGAAACAGACATTTATAAGTATTGTGGAATTGGAAAGTTTCAATAAATTTTTGACAAATTAGAATATCGTTTATTCTACCCTTATCAAAAATCTTTGTGGCCTATATTTGGTGTTGACAGTAAATATTGGCCAATTGCAGATATAGTCATTGACACGAGTTTTCAATTAAGTTGAAGTGTTAAAAATGTTGAAATTTACAGCTAAATGCTAAGGCAACGTGGTCATATTATCTTTTATCCCCTAATATTCAGGACTATATGGCAGTGATTGATTACACATGTCTACTAGGTCATACATAATCAGTTGAATAACCCGATCACATAGCACTTTATATTTAGAAATTCAAGTCGCCCTTCCAATTAGATTACAACCTAATTTATGTGATGTACCCTTTTACACCCAAGATAATTATAAGTGTTTCCTCTTTAAACTAAAATTTTATTAAATCAAACGAAACTGGAACTAAATTGCATTCTAAGATAGTTTGTTGTAATATCCTGTAAATTATCGCTCCCAACTGAAATGCATTGCCAGCGTTCTCAAAGTAGGGTATTTTTGCACTAAATTCGTTCGTTGGATCTCGATGGAGGTTCTTTATGTCATTAGTACCCTAGAGGCGTTCCTAGTTTACAAATTCGTTAGTTAATTTTAGCAAATAACGTATTAGCTTCAAAAGCTTACATGGAAAACCACCGTTGTAAACATTTTGACATTGATGAGAATTTCTCTATAATTTCCGAATTCCTTAAAACGTTTAATAACATTTTACTCCTATCAGCAATCCTTAAAAGGATGGGTTCGGCTTGAGAAATGATGCGTTACTCCTAAGATATTGAAATGTTATTTAAAGAATTTAGAGATAAGGGGTTGAAACGTTCCTGGACAATATAATGAAATGTTAAGAATTTTATTGGGGTATCAAATGCGATGCTATCACAGAGAAGGATATTGTGAGTTGAGTTTTCGCAAATAGCAAGTTAATATACAATAAGGAATTAATGTATGCATTGTGTTGTCCACACTTATAAGGCGTGTTGAAATTTAAATCTCTTATTTAAAATGTTAAACTAAACTAATACAGTTACTTGAAACAATTCTTTATTCGTAACTATAGTATCAAATAGTGTTAGTAGATGTAGATAGCAGACTTTATACCCATTTAAAAGCATTGACAAGACGAAGAAATTTACACCCATTTAAAAAACATTTATTGTTTCTATATTGACTTTATATAAGTGTAGGAGTGATAGACATAGTATCTCGTTAATTACACCAGCTTGTTTCTCACATACCCGCAAGGCATTTTGTATTAATTTAATTTTATAGTTACCAATTGTTAATTTGAACAGGTGTTCCACCCTATAGCAACTTTTCCTTTAGATATGTATTCTAACCCCACTTTTACATATCCGCCATTTTTGTCACAATTGTCACTTTTATACACACGCCATTTTGCTCCAATTGCCACACAAGACTGCTACGTACCTAAACGTAGTCGGAAGAAAAGTAAATACCAGGTTAACTACTAACCGCGGAAAGTGGGGAGATTCGCCTACATGCCAAAAAAAAACAAAAAAAAAACACTTCGCCCACAATTATTTATTAACAATTAAAATAAATTAAAATTTCTGGGTTCACATGGACAAAGAAAAGTATTAAAAATAAGTTATATTGTAAAGGACAAATTTTATAATGGATCCACGATGCGCATTTCGTAGCTAACGTGTAATAAAACTCATTGGAAAAAAAAGTAAAGCTTAGATTGTCTCAATAGCACGTGTGTTAGATTAAAGTATTAAATGTAGGTTTTCTCCATAGCAAGGGTGTTAAATTAAAGTATTAAATGTAGACCAAGTTGTAGTAAGAATTAAAGAAATATAACGAGAAGCACTAGCAAAGCTAGCTTTTTAACATGTATGGTGAACGAGTTTCACAACATCAACCGCTGATAAATAATAATTCTCGATGTGCATAAAAGAAAACTAGTCACATACCTCTATGCGTCGGGATGCTTATCTTGCAAGTCGTCTGGGGTTAGTCAGCATAGCAACGCCAGGGTAGTCAGGACCCATTTGCCCTGCCACCGTAAGTGCAGCAGCGGTGTACTGACAAAAGCAGTTGGTCTACGTCAACGAACAGTTGGGCCTACATAAAGAAAAAACCCACTTGGCCTCCAGCTAAGAGCAAAAAGAGAATCTCATTAGGATGAGTAAGCGCGGAAAAACTCACCAATACACGCAAGATACCTCCTACTTGTCGAACAAAGAAACGTGCATCGCTCCTGAAGTACTGGGACGAGTAATGTAGAAAATATTTCAACGCACAAGCGGCAGAATCAAATTAAAAATTGGTTCAAATAACACGAGTTTGAACTGCAATCATGACGTTATCAAAGTGCGATTAGCAAAATGGAAGACACGCTATCAAATAATAGTAGGATCCATTATTTTGACAAGTCTTTAGATGGGAAACACAAAAGAAAGCAATTATACGTTATCGGAATGTTTAACAAATTAACGGATACCTAAAACAAGGTATTGCCTATTTAACTTATCGAATAAATTTTCGTTTTAAAAGCAAAATGGATTTGAGTTAAAGTTATGTTAAAGCGGGCTTATTCTGAGCAAGTACACTATACAGGGTATTGTTGGAGAATTTAAGAATAGAAATGGAATTTATTCGAGCGGGTGATGACTTGCCCAGGGTAAAAAGGGTATTTGTTCAGTATAATACATTCCACTAAAATGTGAGTGTATGTATTATTATTGAAAGGTTTTAAAATTATTGGTATATTAAGTTCATTCTGGCATCAGAGACAATAAACATGTTTTTAGTAACACTCTGAAACTTACTGGAAGTTTAATGCACATTCATACAACATACCAAAACGGCAAAGCAGTTTCAACAAGTACATTGTAACTTATGTACGTTTGGTTGCCTACCATAGACATGCATAAATTGTTTTGGGATTGAAATTATTTTTAGTTCACGTCGGCTTCTTGTTTTTATGCTACGTCGTCCTGACGTCTGTTGTATTTTCCCCTATAAATATATACTATTAGCGTACACCGCATACATTCGACTTGTTGCCAATTCTTGAAGATCTTGGGTTCAATGTATTTTGCAATTTACGGGTAACATTATGTGCAACAATATTTAGCCACTTCACAACACCTGTTTATAAATTTAAAAATTTTAGATATTAAAACTAGGAAGTTTAATTGAATACATAAGTGACCCATTTGTTACATTCAGTAAAAAATACATTGCTAACTATTAGTATATCTAAACTTACACCGCATACGTTCGACGTGCTCCCTATATTTAGGCAATTTTTCCATGTTTATAGAGTAAACTTGCTAACATTTAATTTCTGCGAGACATCTAACGAACCATATGCCACTAATTGTAGGTACTAACTTATAATTTTAACTGGTCAGACACTTGGTAATATAATTTAACTATGTGCAAGTACGATGGGTTGCCTGCAACATACACAAATATATTATACACTTTCTACTAAGCTACAGTATCCAATCCTAGTTTCAAATTCCACCCACCGTTTAATTTTAGCTCTATACTGTTTTTGTTGCATAATGGGAATCGCAACTATTGGATTTTTAGTCGTGATTAATTTGTCATTCTTGATTCAAATTTCCAGCATTCGAATAATTTAAAGTGATAGTAATAACCCATTTGTAACTAAAAATCGTGCAAAACCTTTTCAATGACTTTAGAATTATTTAATTTATAGCCATGTGGGAATTCATGGGTATAATAATTAAAAATATATAACGCAGCATACTTTAAATATATATATATATATAACCAAGAACAATCTATTTATTGCATCAACCAATTATTCAAGTTTATGTGTAATAATGGTGTTAGTGTTTTAAAGGCAATTACGTTACTATTTGTTTATACACTCTTTCAGACGTTTTCAGTAATTTTTGAAAGCTAGATTTTTTAATGTGTGTTAACAGAATCTTTTAGATTTTATAGTAGTACAAGAATTTAATAGGAATTCCAATTTTCAGATTGGTTCAGTTGTTATTATTTTTAGGTGTGTATAAAAAATCCACCTACCTTATTTCCGAAAAACGGGTAGGAAAACATGAAAAATCAGTCTCATCAGACTCAAAATGGAGTAAATGTCCCACAACACTTAAAGATGAAATCATTGAAAATTCGCAACTTCCACGAGGATTCTACTTTACCGTAAATATTAAAGGGATGAATTGTGAAAATAAAAGGTACATATTGATATGATAACGCCGCACGCCGATGTAATAAACGTCCAGCTGAACGCCACCGCTGTGTGTTTTTCTCTTATCTTCTAATTTTATTATGGCACGGCTAGCCCTTTTTAATTTACACAGTGTGCACAACGTTACGATGATTAATTTTTTTACCTCTTTTAACTCTTACCTGTGTTAATTGATAAAACGAAGTCACTCAATATTCATATAATGAAAGGAAATAATATTTACACTTCACAAATTTTTGTAATCCTTTAAATACACTCTTTAATCAATGAATATTATAAGGATTATTTATCCCAAAATTTATATCCTTTTAATTTAATTTAAAGCCACCAAAAACGACACCTTTTACAAAAAAATCTGGAACGTTCAAGACGCTTTTATGATCATTACGTAAGTTTCAACGTATTCAATATTCTTGTTGACTCCTTACAAGCTTTAGAGAAAATTAATATATTCAGTGTTAAAATTTAAACTTGAAAAGATTCCTTAAAACTAGGTAGTTCTGAACTGTGATCTGCAGATGAGTTATTACGTGTTGTGGATCAACACTCCCTCATAATCTTTAATCGAAAACCAATGCTCTGCTTTGTACTCCTTAACGTTGAACCAATAATTCAGTACGGTTAGCCCTTGTTTTCAAAATTTACCTCTTGCTTTATTCTATATTCCTCTGGATACGCCTTTGCACCTCTTCACTTAAATACCACTTGGAATTCGTAGGTTTCTTAGTATTATGAGTTTAAAATTATTCCACTTCTCGTCGTGAATTAGAATTTCTGAATACCAGACTTAGAATCGTGAATTAGAAGTGGACTAGAATTGGACTAGAAGTGAACTAGCATTGTATTACAAGCGGGTTAGAATACCAGACTTCGGATCATGAATTAGAAGTGTATTCAAAGCGGACCAGAAGTGGATTAGAAATGGACTAGAATTATATTAGATGTGGATTAGAATTGGACTAGAAGTGGACAGAAGCCCTATATCATTATAAATATTTAATTTAAATTAATTACCCAATTTCTACTTACGTTTTCTGCAAAAACGGCCAAAAGCTCTTTATATATTCTTAATGCAATTCTTACACAGCACTATTTTTCACTATAATATAAAATTTATTTATCTGACGCGTAAATATTTGATTAAGAGTATTGTGAATTCGACGTGCTTCAAATTGCGACTGACTGTTTCTTATCACCTCTGGACGTTATAAAGCTTTTGCCCTCTACATTTGGATTGGTGTTCCAAGCAGCTTTGCAACCAACCATATTTGTTCTGGACATTCCTAGTATATTTTCAAGCTGATTTCTGATAAAACTATTTTGGAGTTTTGTATCATGCTGTTATTTACTATTTTTATCGTTGCTGAACTTTTAGCTTATGCCTGTTGTTTTGTGTAGATAAAGCTTTTGGAGAATTGTACAAAAATAAATGATGTAACACGAGTGCTGTTTTTGTTTATGTATTTATTTAAACTCATCTTTGAAAGTGCGTTTTCTTATCAAAGCGCTTATTGTTTCTTTTTTCTTACAAGCGTAATTGCATAAAGATTTACTAGGTTTTATCGAATCTTCTGCGTATTTATTTTATAACTTAGTGAACGCTTCTTGACGTATCTTAATTACATGTATGATTATTTCTCTGCTGAATACGCGTTCTATTATTGGAAGATATACTTCCTGGCATTGATTAAAGTTAATTACGGTCCATATACAGGGTGTTAAATGCTTGCTATTTACATAATGTGCGAATTATTTATTTTCCTGCTAAATAACTGTAGTTTTCTGATTCCCATTGCTATTTAAAGTTACTACACTACCCTTACTACTCAATACACCCCTAAACAACCCTTTATCACAGATATATATATATATATATATATATATATATATATATATATATTGATATGATAACGCTGCACGTCGATGAAATTATACTCTCAGTCTCCTTTTGATCACCACCGCTCTGTGTATTTTAATATCCAAAAATTTAAATGTGCCTCGCCTAACCCAGTTTAATTCACACAGAGTGCACAACGTTACGTGATCAAACAATTTGCCCTTTCTCTTCTGTTTTGAATGATAAAACGATGTCGATTAATATTTGTATAATGCGAAAGAAAAAATAATATACACTTCACAGCTTAATCTGTTTTATTGTATAACAAAATGAGCCCCTTAATTAAATAACAATAAATTTTAAATTGTTAATCTCCAAAGATTAAAGCTTCCTGTCCTTATTCTAAAGCTGGGAATTTTTCTAAACGTTCAAGATTTTTTCTTTTTTTTCTAAATTTTTCACGTATAAAATAAATTGTTGATGACTCTTTGCAAAAAACATTCAGGTATAAAGTATGATCAATGTTCAAAAAAAAATATAAAGAAAAAATAATGCCTTATGCTAGATAGTTCGGACTTGTAGTTTTCCTTGTGCGTCTTTCTGCTGAGTGCTGTGGATCAGTACGCCAATATTACATTCAGTTGAGTTGCTCTATTCAATTTATTTAGTCTCCAATTTTTACTCCGTTTAATCAATAATCTAGTATTTTCTTAATCTCCCTTGGAGTTTCTTAATGTCATTTAGATTTCCGTACTCTCACTTAGAGTTTCGTACTGTCTTCGTAATCTCGCTTAGATTTCGTAATCTCACTTAGATTTCGTGATCTCACTTAGATATTCGTAATCTCACTTAAAGGCCTAAATTATAAATATTTAACCTTAATTAATTAATTAATTTTTACTTACGTTTTCTAGCAAACGGCAAAACTTGTCTCATGTATTTTCACTATAATTTATTTTAAAAATTTATAACGCCACTTTTCACAAAAATTTGATTATTTAATTTGAATATTTACTCGACACTAAAATTTTTGAATATGAGTTTTGCAAGTTGTGCTTGGTTCAAACTAAAACTATCTGGTTATCAAATTCGCGTGTTATATAGTATACGCCCCGTCTAAAAATTTATTGGGTATCTGAACTGTTGTTCAAGGTTTACGATCAACCATCAGGTGTTTTGGATATTTTGGGTTATTATAGGCATATCTCTGAAAATAACTTGTCGGAACGATTCCTTGATCACTCAGGTACCAGTGAATTTCTAGTTTGTATTTATTTTGTACCGTCTGTTTTGATGTTGCTATAGCAATTCTAATTTGCCTTAGCACATAATTTCACTTATGGCTTTTGTTTGTCTAGATAATACTTTGGGATTTGTATTAACTCCATGCAGAAAATCACGTAGACAAAGTGACGTAAATTAACATTTTTCTGTTTTCATTTTGCGTTTCCGAAAAGTATTTATTTCTAAGGATGCGTTTCTTATCAGAACACTATGCTATCTGCTTTTACTATCGCTTGTTTAATGTGAATTGTATTATAATTTTCTAGCTTTTTACTGCATTTAACGCGTATTGATTTACAATTTATGAATACTTTTGGTTTAAGACAAGTTTGATTGCGTGTAGAGTTATTTATTTTGCTGAATGTGTGTTTATTGTTAAATGATATGCTTCCCGGCATCAATTAAAGGCAACTGCGATCTTTATACAGGGTGTTAAATGTTTGCTCTTTGCATAATTTGCAAATGACATATTTTTCATGATATATAATTGTGGTTTTCTAACTCCTAGTACTATTTACTTGTATTGTGTAACCATTATGACTC
This sequence comes from Platerodrilus igneus, assembly GCA_036346225.1. Taxonomy (NCBI): domain Eukaryota; kingdom Metazoa; phylum Arthropoda; class Insecta; order Coleoptera; family Lycidae; genus Platerodrilus; species Platerodrilus igneus. Next base: position 4,298,666 of record JARFIW010001700.1, read on the forward strand.
AATATACCCCTAAATAACCCCCTTATCATAGCAATATATATATATATATATCTATTATGTATATTACAGTATTTAATATAATGTACTAATTAGATACATTTAGGGGTAAAATGTCCACGTATTCTCCAACATTATTGTCGTAAATTCATGTGTTTGTTATTTTTATTGGTATTACGGGTGTTGGATTATACATTACATGTAGATCTAGTTTGGTTAAGAAGCATGGTATTAGTGGGCTCGTACAGCCCGATATGGCCCAAAGTAGCCCGAAATGGTCCGAAATAATCCAAAATAACCCGGCATGGCCAGATATAACCCGAAAAAAATCGACATGGTTCGGTATGGCCCGATAGGTACGATATAACCCGAAATAGCCCAGTATGACCCAATCTGACCCGAGGTGGTCCGGCAAGTACCGATACGAGTTTAAGCTGTTTAAGCATTATACTCGGCTTGATTTTATTATATTGTAATCCCTTTGTAATAAAAAGATTATTATTCAAAGAATAAACACTGTATTAAAAATAAATGTATCTACGTTATCTGTAATTACGTTTAAAATATTGATACCTAAAGAAAAAAGTTTGCGCAGGAAATTCTAGAAAATATATACCTGCTGGATATTACATAAAGGCTAAACCACGTGAGTGTATATAGGTTATTGGATAGAGGGGTTGAAAAATATTAACAAAATATATTCACATTCAATATGAATTTGTTAGAGAAACTACCGAAAATGTACCAGCGCGTATAAAGTGCTTGCGTATTGACATGCAAAATTTGTATATCGTTTTTGTTTTTCCCGTACTTAATCTCTGGCTGTTATCGGAGTATCTTTCGATAGATGTCGTTCGATTCTAATCTGTACAAGACAATATAATTGTAGCGTTTGCATGTTTACACGCAAAATTCATCTTGTTATTGTCGTTTCTTACCCTTTCTCGACTGTGTTCGGATGTTTTCACAAAAGAATGTCTGTGCTACCTCAACTTTAGCATCGAAACCATTGCATGAGCAACATAGGGGCAAGGTGCATACTTGTGATGTCTGCAAAACCTTGTTTTCCCGCAGAGGTAGATTGAAACGTTATCGTGAGATCGTACACTGGCTGGAACCGTCGACGTCGGCAGATGTTAAACGCGCAAGGCAGGAAGATGCAAAACCCTCCAATTCTATAATAAATTTCTTTTTGTGTTTATCGTGTTTTATTCTCCGAGGTAAGAGGCTGACGAAGGAAGGAGAAAATTGGGGGATAGTGGACGATGGAGGATGAAGGAGGACCGATAAAGTTGGAGGATGATGGAGGACCGAAAACGTTGGAGGAACAATAAGTTTTAGAAAATATCATCGGGATACAACAATTTATTGGTAGTTATATCCCCGAAGTTTGCGGGCAAACAGGATGTTTGGTAAACTTCCATAAATTTTTGAGAATAGTAACTGTATTGAGAATTGGACTTCAATATTTTGCATGCAGCATAATTTGATAAAGAGTGAGGAGGTTTGAGGATGATGGAAGACCTGTGAAGGTTGAATGACGGTGGAGGACGATGGAACAAACCTGGTAACCAACATACTCATTTGAAACATATGCAGGTGAAAATAATCTGAATTAAAGATCTATTGAAACAAACAATTTAGTTATCCAAAAACAATTCTTTCATGAGAACGGTTGGTTCTACAGCGTATGGTACTTTCTTGAAACATTTTCTAACGATTAACAATATAGACCATTAAATAACTAACCAAATTTGTATGAAATTTCTAGACATTGAAAATTTAATTTTCGTACTTAAACTTTATTCGCTGCTTTACCGCGATAAGATATTAAACCCGCGCCAACATATTTATAACAATACAGACCGTAATTCAATTATTAATAGCCATAAAAATATCGCTTACTTTATTAATCGGAATAAGCGATAAGCATAGTAATTAATTTACCTAACTGTACTGATGACAGCTCAAATGCAACTCCATAGTGATGGATGATGTTCACAACCAACATCTCACGGATTTCATTTAATTACCCGGTGTATACTTAAAATTTCACGAACGCTATTGCACTTAACAGTTACTTCGAAATTAGGGAATAATTTTACTTATCTTCTTACCATAACGCTATAAATGAAGCGTATTACTAATAATTAGTGTCAAACTTCTTACCTACCATTAACGAAAAGATCAATTTCAAAACCAATAAAGAACCATTTTATTACTTAAATAGCGCTATTTTTAAATTGCTTGCCCCCTCTAAGTACCTGAACACCTTAGGATCTACAGAGGACCCCCACCCATTAATATTTGTTTCACACAACCCATGGAACGCGTAAGTATAGCTTAAGAGTTTAAAATCTAAATAATGGTAATAATTAAATATGATGATTAAATTAAAAATGCTGCAATTTAGAGCGTGCAGCAATTAGACTTGCTACAGTCCATTAACGTTTGTGAAATTAAATGTGAGCACAAATTATTGTAATTCAGGCGATTTCTAATAATTATCTACCCTGCCAGTTTTGACTCTGAATGTACAGAGAACATACCGCATAGTAATTCGTCGACAGTTTTCGTTAAATGTGTTAGTCCTGACGATGTTCTCAGTTGAGAGAGCGTGATTCATTTTCTGTATGGTTCCAGCAGTCATGGAATGATTTAGTGCATTTACAAATACTTATGTCGGTTGACGTTTCTTCGTCAAGCTGCCTTTCAGGTCTAGCATATATTTTCAACAGTTTTACATATACTTTGAAGAATAAGTAGTACTACTTTTCTTTTACCTTAAACCTTAAACAGAATATAGAATTAGGGCTTTGAATGACTGAATAGGTCGGTACTTGATACCATCTAACAGTTGGTATTGCCAACAACGCTTTTTGTTTTCTACATTTGACGATAATTTAAAATTATGATTTAAATTGAACACCCCTCGTGTATACCATAAAATTAGCTACTTAATTTTGCTAACTTGCGTAATGATAAGTGGCATTTTGCTGCTGAGGCAATTTAGTTAATGTTAATATACTTACAAACTGTAATGAACTATCAATAAGTTTTCGCATTATACTCGCGGATAAGATCCTTTTTTATTCGTACATTATGTACAAGAAAGGGACAAGAGAACGGGCGAGAAACCAATTAAGTTAATGTTGGAAGAGAGGTTCGTTCAAAGGGTGCAACGCAAGTTTTAAAATTCGGAACAAAATTATGGAATTGGACTTGTAAGAAATGTGTGAAGTTAGCCGCGACTTTGTAAGCACTAATGTTCTTATAGGTGCCGAAAGTTAATGATTCGTTAGTGTCCCTTAGTGCTACATAAAAGAAGATCGTCGAATAATTGTACCGTCGAAAATGGCAGCTTATAATTTTCCGCCGGAACTTTACAGATAGTCAGTGATTCAATAGCGCTCTTTAGTGCTATTTCAGTGACGTACGACTTCTAATAAAAAAGTTAGTTTATGTATTTTTTAACTCTAGCCGCGGTTTGTTTCAATTTCTAAAACTTTTACAGCCAAAACTTAGAGATTCTCTAATGCTCTATAGTGCTTCAATTCTTAGTGACGTACGGCTGCTAATAAAAAAATTACGACCACTTACATTTTAAAAGCTAGATGTTTCAGTTTAAAATTTTTGTACAGCCGAAAGATAGAGCTTTATTATTGCTCTTTAGTGCTTCGTATCTCAGTGATGTACGACTACTAATAAAACAACTGTGGCCACTTACTGTTGGGCGTGGTTTCCTTCAACTCCTAAGACTTTTTACACTACGTTTCATTTTTTAATGCACCATTAGAAGGTAATACATTGGCCAGGAAGCGTTTTTTTAGCTGAAAATTTTGAATTTTGTCGAACTCTTGATGTTCCAAGCAAGGTGGAGATCTCTATCGTGCGTAACAACACTTACAATCGGGACCTACATTTTACCTCTGATCCGAACGATGGCGTATTTTGGTGAAAATACACGTCTAACATTTTTCAAGCAGATCGCGTCGTGCTTAGGGGCCACTCAAAAAAGATTCTTTACAGTCAAAAGATAGTGTTTTGTGTTCTCAAGCGCTCTATATTTCGGTGGCAGACAAATACAGATACCACACAAATGGCAACATTTTGAGGATGGAAATTGATTTGATTAACTCCAAACTCAGACCAATGAAATTTCCTGAGTTAGAATTGGAATAGAAAATCGTAATTGTATCTTTTTGGACGTTCTTATACAGCCACGGTTTAATAAAAGATCTCGATGTTAAAGCAACACTTCCAAAAGGCATATAAGGCAGCAAATTTCAAATAATGATTAATTTATTTTTAAGTAAGTAAATAAAGTTTTCGAAAAAATTTGTTTGCCGTTCGTGAAAAATAGTTATTTATACAATTATATTAAGAACTTGCAAAATCGGCGTGCTTACAATCTAGCTGTAATTATAGGGCAAATCTTTACGTCAGCTGTTCGTTTAATACATTATCTAAAATTTAAAATACACATACTACTTCCGGAAATTTTTATTTGCAACTTAAGCTGTAACGTAAGAAATAACGGTATATTTAAAATTAGGCTTTGGAGATAAGCATAATTAAGCTGGCGTTGAGTAGTATGAATAAACCAGTCCCATGTTAATTTTGTAGCCCGATGAAGTTGGCTACACATATAAAGCACAAAACATATCATATAGCAAATTGCCTAGTCCTGTGTTACAGCTTCATTGTACTTCAAACCCCAACACAACCTCGTTTCGAAAATACCAAATTTCAACGTTCAAATTCAAAAGTTGGTGTTAGCTTTTTTGCTATAAAAGCACTATTGATCTAATGTAGCAAAATCCTTAATATTTCCTTAATGCTTCCTTGTTTTTCAAACGCCAATGCAGCCGCATTTTTGGTTTCGGAAATATTCGACTTCAAAGGTCAGATCCGAAAGCATTGTTACGTTCACTTACGATGATAAACGAAAACCGTATCCTGTTATTTTGTTATTCATTCACATCGATTCTGTTTCTACTCTTCAATACGCCAACAACATTCTGTATATTTTACCTGTTCACAATAAGTACGCTTTCTAATAATTTTCAATTTCAAATCTATTTACTTTAAAACGAAAAGTGTATTCTATAAATTAAATAGTTAATACCTTGTTTTAGGTATCCGTGAACTTGCTACACATTACGATAGCGTATAATTACTTTCTAGATTATTTCAATCTAAAGACTCGTTGAACTAATGAATCCTACTTCACCGATAAAGCTTGTTTCGAATTGCTAATCACATTCGTATGTTTGATAACACCGGCATGACCGTAAATTGGTGCTATCAAACGAGTTCATAATAATTTTTTTCTGCATACGACCAAGAGCAATTGTCGTTTCCGTTCTCTCAAAAATTTTCGAGCACACACTGTGTGGTAGGCATTTGCGGGTTTAAAAAAAATTGTACTATTTGGCGTAAATTTTTACTCGTAATTATTGTAGCTTCTTCCTCCGGTAGACCTGACAGCCCATTGAATTGCCGCTCCTGTTGTTGTAAAAGAACACCCACACTGCGGGATCTTGAGTTCCTCTGCTTCGCCCTGTCATTAGAGAAGGTATGGCACAAACCTACACCGTGGACGTTCGGGTGAGCGTTTAAGCAATATTTTCTTGTAGGAGTCCTGTGAAATTGGCCGAAACAGTATATTTATCAGGCTTCACATGATGACCAAATTTAATATTTTTACAATGATTATCGTCAAGTGAGCTAATACTTATTATTAATATTGTATTTATCGTGACCATGCTATATGTTAAATTGACACAATTTCGGTTTCTAAAATATTCGATTTTAAAGCGCAGAGTTGGAAGCTGGAAAAATACTACAACTCTTTTTATGAAAGTGCAAACTAATATGTGTAGCATAATCTCAGTAATTCGTTAGTGTTTCATTGTGCTTTAAACCCTAACGCTGTGCACTTCCGGTTTCGTAAATATTCGACTTTGAAGTGCACAGTTGGAGGCCGGAAGTTGACCACAACTCTTATCTTATAGAAGCGCTAACGAACATAAGTAGTATAATAGTTAGTGCTTGGTTAATACTTCGTTGTGCTTTAAACATCAACGCAGCCATACCTCCGGTTTAAGTAATATGCAACTTCAAAAGCCAGACCTTGTAGTTGGCTATAGCTTTTCGTTATTGAATCACTTATAATCATATGCAGCATAAACTTTATTGCTTTATTGTGCTTAAAACAACAACACTGCCGCACTTTGGGTTTCAGGAATATTCGACTTTAAAGTGCAGAGCTGGAAGCTGAAAGATGACTTCAACTCTAATCCTATGAAAGAATTATGAACATTTGCAACATAGTCTTTATTCATTCGTTAGTGCTTTATTGTGCTTTAAACTTCAACGTAACCACACTTGTGCTTTCGGAAATATTCGACTTCAAAGTTCAGTTCCGGAGATTGGATAAAACTTTTTTGTCGCGGAAACACTAACAATTATATGTTGCATAGACTCTAGTGCTTCATTGCTGCCTTAATGCGCTTAAAACTCCGACGCCGCGGCACTTCCTGTTCCAGAAACATTCGGCTTCAAAAGTCAGATCCAGAAGTTGGGTAAAACTTTTTGTTATGGAAGTACTAACAAGCATATGTGGTATAAACTTTAGTGCTTTATTGTGCTTCAAGCATCAACGCTGCCGCACTTCAGGTTTCTGGAATATTCGACTTTAAAGTGCAGGGCTAAAAGCTGGAAGATGACTCCAACTCTTACCTTATGGAAGCACTAACAAACATATGTAACTCAGTCTTTAGTGCTTCGTTAATGCTTTATTGTAATTTATGCCCCAGCGCAGTGGCACTTAAGGTTTTGGAAATATTCGACTTAAAAATTCAAACCTGGAAGTTAACTACAACTCTTTGTGTGGAAGCACCAACGATCATAAGTAGCGTTATCTGTAGTGCTTTATTGTGATTTAACTTCAAACCAACCGCTATTTAGGTTTTAGAAATACTCGACTTCAAAGTTCAAATCTGCAAGCTGGCTACTACTTTTTTGATGCAAGAGCTAACAATGATATGTAATATAATCTTTAGTGTTTTGTTAGTACTTGATTTCTCTTTAAATATCATCGCAACTGCACTTACGGGTTTAAAAATAATACTACTTAAAGTACAGAGCTGGAGTTTAATTTCACCTTTTTTTTTTGTTACAAAGCATACATAGTTTGATGATCAAACGTTTTTAGTGCTTTTGTGCTTCAAAGTACAACTCTGCCTTATTTGTCTTGTTGGAAATGCTCCACTACATTTGATTTTTCAATACTCCACCTGAGAGTACTACGTTGACCAAGAAGTGGGTTTTTCCTGGAATTTTTTTTTTAATTTTGACGAACCCTTGCCGTTCTAAGCAAGATAGGGATGTTTAACATGTGTGACAACACACATACATACATACACCACACACACACACACACACACACACACACACACACACACACACACATACATACACACACACACACACACACACACACACACACACACACACACATACACACGAGAGACCTACATTTTCTTCTTATCCAAACGAAGTCGTATTTTTGTGAAAAAGTCCCCTAACATTTTTCTAACGGTCCGAGTCGCGATTTGAACTCGGAACTTTGGGCTTAGTAGCCACGTGCAAATCAACTAAGCCATGGTGTTGCTTCGGAAATTCTACAGCCCAAAGAGTAGCGCTAAGAATAGAAAGTTTTAAGTTAAGAAAATTGGAGCTTGTTTTGTAAAATAGTTAAAAATATGCTTTTGAGCCGAAGCAAACCTACGGCTATGCTCTTTGAGGACTAATATTTTCAAAACTGTAAGTGCGATTGACTATTATTATTACTCCACATTACTATATACAACCGTCAGTGCTTCCACAATACAAAAGCTCTAGCCAACTTCAAAATCTGATTTTTGAGGTAAATTAATATCGAATCAGGAAGTGCGGCTGCGTTGAGAGTTTTGGCACAATTAGGCGCTAACGAAGCAATAAGGATTATATTACAAATGATTGTTAGGATAACATAACAAAAAAGTTGTAGCAAACCTCCAGCCTCCAACTCTGTAATTTGAAGTCAAATATTTGCAAAACCGGCAGAGCGGCTGGACCAAGGTTTGTCGCATAATAAATCACTAACGAAATAATGCAGATTTTACTACATATGATAGTCAACGCTACCTTAACAAAGAAGCTGTAACCAACTTCCAGCTTCCAACTCTGAAATTTGTAGTCGAATGTTTCCGAAACCGGTGGAGCAGCTACTCTGTGGTTAAAAGCAGAATGAAACACTATCAAAGCACTAATGATTATGTTACATATGATCGTTAGTGCTTCCGTAACAAAAAATTGCAGTCAACTGTCGGATCTGAACCTTGATATAGAATATTTTCGAAACCGGAAGTGCGGCTTCGTTGTAGCTTAAAGCGCTAGAAAAGCACTAGAGATCATGCTACATATATTTGTTAGTGTTGTTATAAGGGTTGAAGTTATGTTCTTGTTTCCAGCTCTGCGCTTTGAAACCAAATGATTCCAAAATTGGCAGTGCGACAGCTTTGAGATTTAAAGCACAATGAAGCATTGAAAATCAAATGTAGTGTAAAATGTCTTGGGCGGCTCCGTGGTGTAGTTGGTATGCTTGTGATTACTATGCACAAGGTCACTGGTTCGAATCCCGAGACGATCCACTTGAAAAATGTTAGGTGTGCATTTTTTACAGTAATACGATCTTATTTGGATGAGAGGTAAAGTTTTCACGCACCTCAAGGAACCTTACCTTGCTTGGAAAAGCAAAGGTTCTGCAAAATTCAAAATTTAGAGGGGAAAAACTCGTTTCCTGACCAATGTAGTATTTTCAGGAGGCGTATTGGAGAAATCAAATGTAGTGTAAAAATCTTCCCCAATATCGCGGGTTTCAATCCTAACACGATCTGTTTGATAAATGTTAGGCGAGTATGTTTCACAAAAATACGCCCTTGTTCGGATGAGAGATTAAAATTGAGGTCCCGTGTCTGAGTGTTTTCACGCACATTAAAGATCCCTACCTTGCGTGGAACAGCAAGGGTTCGGCAGAATTCAAAACTTTTAAGGTTAAATTCCATTTCGAATGGACCTGCACCTTGCCGAAGTTTTAGATAACTAGAACAGGTGAAAAGGCTTGCGTGTTCTAATGAGCTAAAGAGCCAAACTACAGGTCTAACCAAAGTAGTAGGGTCGTTACTGAGGAACCAGACTAAGACAGGTCCCTGAAAGAGGGCAGCGGCTCTTTCGGTACTTAGATAGGCAGAAACCATAGGGGTCGGTATGGCAGTCTAAGACACACTACCGCGATGTGGAAGGCAACGGGAAACCACCACATTACCTTCCAAGTACACAGCGTACCTAAATTACAATAAAATGATGGCATTCTCTGGGGTAAAAGATTCCGGAGTTAAAATAGTCCCCCATTTGGATCTCCGGGAGGGGACTACTTCGGAGGATACGATCGGAAAGTTAAGAATAAGAGTCGGGAACATTTTGCGAGTCGAAGCGTGGAATGTTACAACTATGAAGCAAGTGGGTAAGCTAGAGAACCTAAATACGAAATGAATAGGTTATCATTAGACATAGTAGGGATCAGCGAAGTTCGGTGGCCAGAGGCGGGGGATTTTTGGAGTGGAGGGTAATTCATACAGGAGCCGAGGAAGGAAATTTGGGTGTGGGGATAGTTATGCGGAAAACGGTAGGATACTGTGTAGAAAATTACTTACAAAAGAATGAAAGAGTACTCATGGTTAGATTAGAATCTAAACCGGTAAACACAGGAATAATACAAGTATACATGCCCACCTCTAGCTACAGTGACGAAGAGGTAGAAGCGATCTACAAAGATATCGAAGACATATTAAGACACGTAAAAGGACATGAAAATTTAATAATTACGGGGGATTTTAATGCAGTGGTAGGTGAGGGTAGGGAAGGAGCGATAGTAGGTTTATTTGGTTTAGGCACTAGAAACGACAGAGAAAATAGGCTGGTAGAATTTTGCGACAAAAGCAATTTACCCATTACAAACACATTATTTCAACATCATGCTAGAAGACGATATACGTGGAAGATGCCAGGAGATATAGGAAGATATCAAATAGATCACATTCTTGTTAGACAACGGTTTAGGAATCAAGTAAAAGACTGTAGAAGCTACCCAGAAGCAGATATAGACACTAACCACAACATCGTAATTATGAAGGCCGCACTTAAATTTAAAAATTTGAAAGAAAGAAACGGAAAAAGGCACTTGGACCTACAGAAACTAAAAGAGAAAGATATTCAAGAAAGATTCGAAAAAAGGTCAAATGAATTGCTCAAAGATATCGGGAAAATATTTGATACTAAGGAAGTAGAAACAGAATGGAATAACATTAAATCCAGCCTCGACATCGCGGCCAGAGATATTCTGGGGTATACACAAAAAGTAAATAAGAAACCATGGATAACAAAGGATATCCTGAATTTAATAGAAGAAAGACGAAAATACAAAAAAAATGAGACGAAACAGGAAAACAGAGATACAAAGCCATAAAATGGGAAATTGTTCGAAAATGCAGGAAAGCTAAAGAACAATGGATTGATGAAAAGAGCAAAGAGGTACAAACTAAGATGGAAATAGGAAAGACAGATGAAGCATACAAACTAATTAGAATCAATTTTAGGGATATAGAACCGTATAGCAAAAATATAAGGGACGCGGAAGGAAATGTCATTATAAAAAATGTAGAGAAAGTGGATAGATGGCAAGAATATACAGGGAATTTATATGCAGGAGAAGAACTAACTGCATTAGAAAAGGAATCAGACATTGAAAATGATGACTTGGGATATCCTATACTTAAAGATGAATTTGAATTAGCATTAAAGAGTCTGAAAAATGGTAAGGCGCCGGGTACAAATAAGGTGCAAGCAGAAACTCTAAAAGCCGCTGGACAAGCAGCAACAGAACGTCTCTTCCAACTTGTAAGCTATATGTATGAGACAGGCAAGATACCCAAAGATTTCAAACATAACATCATAGTAACTATACCAAAAAAAAAAGGCGCAGATAGATGTGAAAATTTTCGAACAATAAGCTTGACAGCACACGTATCAAAAATATTAACTGGAATTGTACAAAGACGAATGGAAAAACGGGCTGAAGAAATACTAGGAAAAGACCAATTTGGGTTTAGGCGAAACAGGGGAACACAGGAGGCTATCTTAGCTCTGAGGGTGATAATGGAGAAAACAATAGAAAAAGGGGAAAGCGTGTATATAGAGTTTGTAGATCTGGAAAAAGCATTTGACCATGTAAAATGGAAAAAAATGTTCGAAATACTCAAAAAGATTGGAATGAGTTATAGGGATAGACGGATAGTACATAGCTTATACAAAGAGCAAACAGGAGTAATAGAATTAGAGCAGGAACGTAGAGAAGTAAACATCAGGAAAGGGGTAAGACAGGGATGTTCCCTATCCCCACTAATTTTTAACTTGTACGTTGAGGTGACAATGAATACTGTCAAATGCAGGAAGACATTTGGAATTACTATGCAGGAACAAAAAATTGATATGCTTAGATTTGCAGATGATATAGCGGTATTAGCATCTAGCAAGGAAGAGTTAGAAGCTGCTCTCAATGAAATGGAAACGGTTCTAACAAAGAGATACGGTATGAAAATTAACAAAAGTAAAACTAAAGTACTAGTATGCAAAGGAGGGAAAAATAAATCAAAAACAAGAATACAAATATGTAACACGAACTTACAAGAGATTAAGGATTTCTGCTACCTAGGAAGCCAAATAACGCAAGATGGGAAAAGCACAAAAGATATAAAACAAAGATTAGCACAAGGTCGTGCTACATTTAACAAGAAAAAGCAACTACTGTGCTCAAAGACCACAAAAATAGAAACAAGGAAAAGATTGCTCAAAACATATGTGTGGAGCACAGCACTGTATGGCTGTGAAGCCTGGACAGTGGGAGAAGCGGACAAGAAAAAGGTAGAAGCCTTTGAAATGTGGTGCTACAGACGTATGATGAAGATATCATGGACAGACAAAGTTAAGAACGAAGAGGTACTAAAAATGGTAGGGGAAGAAAGGAATATGTGAAAAACGGTAAAAAATAGGAGAGATACGATGATAGGCCACATACTACGTCATGAAGGAATAGTGCGGAATATACTAGAAGCAGAGATAGGAAAAAAGAGAAAAAGAGGTAGACCTAGGTTGGACTACTGCACACAGATAGTGAAAGATGTAGGCTGTAGGAGTTTTAGGGAAATGTGTAGGCTAGCTCAAAAGAGAAATCAATGGAGGTACGCATCCAACCAGTCCCAAGATGGATAAATTAATGACGAAGAAAGTAGCTGCATTGGAGGGGCAATATTCTCGAATAATAGTAATTGCGTGAAAGCATTTACTGGAAAACTATTATTTCGGCAAATGTCTAAGTGTTGGGGGATCTTGGCAGCCACAAGTTGCTTAACCTCCTTCAATAAATCTCTGTGAAATAGGGCATAATATTAGAAAACATTATAAAGGGAACTGAGCTGTATTGCTGTGTGAGAATTTCAGGGAACCATGTAGGTTAGTTTAGAAAAGAAATAAGTGCAGGTACATGTCCAACCAGTTTTGAGACGGGAAACCCAATGACGAAAAAATAAGTGCAGATAAATCTGATGATTATTATAAACAACTAGTTGTTTGTTGCGAAATACCTGCAACTAATGTTGACTGTGCGAAAAGATATATTGGAAAAAATATTAAATCAGTAAACGTTCAAGTGCTGGGGGAACTTGGCAGCCACAGGCTGCTCACCCCCCTTCGCATCCACTGAATGTCTGAGAAATAGGGTATATAATTGTAAAAAAATAGAGGTGGACCGAACTGCATCTAACAAGAAAAAACGGCGTCTATGATAAAAGACAACAAACATAGAACAAAAAGTTGTTGAAAGCGTATGTGTGGAGCAGAGCACAGACAATATGCCTACGAAATACGAGCAGTCTGAAAAGCAGACAGAAGAACAGTAGCGGCCTTTGGAATGCCGTGCTTCAGATGTTTGAGGATGGACAGACAAAGGTAATAACAAATAGGGTATAGAAACAGTAAGGGAACAAGGATATCTTTGGAAAAAAAATATGAGAAAAAGAAGAGCAGAATACGTTTCTAAGGCATTTTTGGGTAATAGTATGGGATATATGACAAGCAGAGATAGGAAAAAAGAGGCGGATGTAGACCTAGATCAGATAGTGATAGATACAGACTGTGCAAATTTCGGGGAAATCTGTAGGTTAGTTCAGAATAGGAAACAATGATGGTACGCGCGTCTAACCAGTTTCAGAACTGAAGACCCAATGATGATGATGAAGGTTAAAAAAACACGCTTCCTGGTCAATTTAGTATGTTCAGGCGGAGCATTGGAAAATCAAATGTAGTTTAAAAATCTTTAACTCAATGTAGTACCTTTGGGTGGAGTATTGGGGACGCCGCCGCAAGTGCAACGACCCCACAGTTGTTTTATTAGTAGCCCTACGTCACTGGGCTATGAAGCACTAAAGAGCACTTATGAAACACTATCTATGGGTTGTATAAAATTGTTAAAACAAACAATCAGCTGTAAAAATGTGGGTGATCGTAACTTTTTTATTAGCAGCCGTTCACGCTGAGATATAAAGCACTGAAAAATACAAAGTAAGCTCTAACTTTCAGCTCTAAAGGTTTTTTCGAAATTGAAATAATCCGCGGCCGGAATTAAAAATATAGGTAGCCACAATTTTTTCACTAGAAGTCATAAGTCACTGTAATATGAAGCACTAAACAGCACTAACGAAGCACTAACTTTCGACCGAAACGAATTTGCAAATTTGAAGCAAACCCCGGCCAGTTATGAAGGTAACCGCAAAAATGAAAATGGCCACTACTTGTTTCATTTGTAGCATTACGCTGCCGAAGCACTAAAGAGCACTACCGAAGCACTAACTTTCGGCACATATAAGAACATTAGTGCTTGCAAAGTCGCGGTTAACTTCGTGCACCTATTTGTAGGCTTATGTTGCTATACACAGTAACTCAAATTTGGTACATTTATTTGATGGTTGACGTTGAATATTGCCCATGTGAGAATGTTTCAAGTGGTTTCCGTTTGGAATATCTACGAATTTATACGTAAATGCTGCTAATACACTTACTGTTAAAATGTAGAATCTTATAGCTGTGATCATTACACATGTCTACTAGAGCATGAGTAATTGTTTTGAAAACACTAGTACTTAGTATTTTATGTTTCAAAATTTAAACTAGATTACAACCTAATTTATGTAATATACCATTCTCAACCCAGAACACTCATATGTTTCCCGTTTTAAACTAAAATACTATTAAATGAAACGAAACTGGAACTAAATAGTATTCTAAGCTTGCTTGTCGTTATTTGCTGTAAATTATCGTTCCCAACTGAAACATATTGGGCATTTTCTAGATTTAGTGTGGTTTTGCACCAATTTTGTTCGTTGGGTCGCGATGAAGATTCTTTGTGTCATTAGTACCCTAGAGGCGTTTCCTGTTTGCAAATTCGTTAGTTAATTTCAGCAAATATTGCATTAGCTTCAAAGGTTTACATGCAAAACCACGTTGTAGGTGTTAGAAAGGGAATTCTGCCACTGATGAGTTTCTCTATAATTTCCAGAATTTCTAAAAACTTTTAATACGAGTTATTTCATATTAGCACCCCGCAGAAACATGGTTCCAGCTTCTAAAATGATGCTTTTTCCTTGTAAGATATTGTAATGTTATTTAAAGAATTTACAGACTACGAGTTAGGAATACCCAGAAACTCTAATTAAACGATTAGAATTTTAGTCAAGTACTGAAATGAGATGTTTTTTACAAAAAACATAATTTGTCGAATAACAAATTAATTTACAATTTTGAGTAAACACATGGAAGCAAGCTTCTATCCATGGAATCAATATGCAAAGGTACAGGTACTAAGGGCAAAAGAGGCTATCTACGAAAATCCCAAAGCTCCTAATTTAATTTATTAATTCCTTATTTGTATCGCAACAAATATATTATTATTTGCATTTCTCCATGCTACCGTTTTATACAATATGTCTTAAAATAATCTGTGGTAACGTCTCATTTGAGGCAGGCTAGTCTCTAGTCCCTCAAGTGTCGTTTTCGGTCGTTCTTTTCGTCATCGGCATGGTCGTTCGTGGTGGTTCGATGATAATTGTGTACAAACTGTTGGGGTATATTTTAGAAATTTAGAACGGTAAATTTTACGTTTATACCATATTTAGATTCGACACTAGTTGTTTGAAACGTAAGTTTTTTGAAAGTAACACCAAACAGTTAGATCTTTTCTTACTATATCCGTCAAATTTATGTATAAAATATTTGTATTATAAATAATACATATGAAGTTGAAAATTTCTATAATATAGAAATGCCGTCGGAAACCATTTTTAAAATGTAGATATGGCGTCGGAAAATCTATAATTAAGTAATTTGAAATTTCCGAATTTGCTCTCAAAAACTAGCTTTTTACCATGTACTTGTACTACAATATTATTATTATGTTAACATTACCTATGACCATCGGTGTAATACTGTGATCCTTTACTGTAATACGAAGAGTAAAAACTTGGTAGTTGTCAGTAGATAAGCTATGTTCGTACCAATAAAGAACCGGTTTTCTTATAGCATTTGATATGGGAAATTTTAAGGTCCAAAAAGACAATTTTTATGAGTTTCAAAGGTCATTTACCCCATCTCTCGCGCGACCCTTACGTTCCAGTTTCCTATGACGTAAAATCCTTATCACATGGTTTCCAAAACGCCCGGCATTTACTCTGTGGAGGGTGAAAAGTGGTTCTAGACCCACCACTATCACCACCACCTCCACAGGGGGAGGAAGTTAGTTCTAGATCTACCACCACCACCACCACTACCACCACCATTACCACAACCACCAACACCAGCATGACCACCACCCCCACAACCACCACTACCACACCTTGCAAAAAGAAAAAAATCGCACACCACCACCACCAACACACCTTGCAAAAAAATTCGCACACATAGTTTTCTTCAACTAAGCATTTTTTAGACCCCGGCATGGATTATTTAATTAAATTCTAATTAGCCTTTATCTTACAGTATACCCTTCCACCATATTAGCAACATGTTAGTAACAATAATAAATAACATTGTCATCTTAAATCTGCACAATAGTTTTCTTCAACTAGTCATTTTTAGCCCTTTGGCAGGAGCGCCACCGCCACCACCTCTAACTACGTCACTAACCTATGACGTCATATCCGCCATTTTCATTACGTCGTGATGGTCATTTAAAACTCAGCTATCACTTTGACACATTTTTTGAACATTGGCCATCTTAAATACTTCACGACAAGCATTTTAAACGTAACTTTCACTTTGACACATTTTTCTCACATCCACCATCTTGCTTACGTCAGTATTTATTTTCGACATACTTCAGACTTTATAGAAAAAGGTTTAACTGCTGCAGGACTAGAACTTGGGTCGCTCAAAGCACTATATCCTCTAAACCAAATTATTATCAAAACAATATAATTTATATACAACTTTATTAAAACAATACATATATTTAATATAGACATTTAATCTATTAACAAAATTCACTTCGAATAAATACAACATTCGGTCTAATGCATGTTAAATTGTTATCTTCGTGTAGTAGGCAATGACTTGAATGAGCGTTCTTCATTCGCAAGTGCAATAGGCTTGTAACTCCAAACATTTCCACATTTATAACATTATTGCACGGCATACACTTGGATATGATACGTTGCATTTCCAGTCTTTTCACATAAATTGTAACATGAGGCGATATAATGGTTTACAGTTATAACGTGAGTACGTTTGATGATAACAGATTTGTTGATGGGTTTTCCGAGCTAAACCCGTGCAAGTACTTCTGAAGCTATGTCCAATGTTTCTTGAAATCTTCACTCAAATAGATATAGTCTAAAGGCATCTCTAATATTTCGTGCCATACTTCGTCGTTTTGCATTTCAAAAACTGACACTTCTTTAATAAAAAATTCGCTTGTTTTATACTGGAAGCCTTGTATATCCAGGATGTAAGCCATAGGGCGGTGTTCTTGTCGATGGGCGATTCTCAAATAACCAAACTTGCGATAACTCCATCAATATATACTAAAGCAAGTCTGTTTTCTTAATTCAGCTTCTCCCCCCATCAAGTCATGCAACAAGTAGTTTCTGCCTATGCTTCCGTTTCCGTAAAACTTTTTTTACTAGGTACGTTTTGGGTGCCGCTGTGTTCTGAATTTCTTCAGTGCAGAAACACTCTTGAATTGGCCGTCCATTTAAAACTTATGATAGATAGGTTATTGGTCTCGTTTGTTGTACTTTAACAATTTTGTAACAGTTCTGTACTCCAGTTTAAATAAAATTCTCGGTAAAATAATGCTTTATATTTTGATATACGCACAATTTCTTCAATACAATGTAATTTCTTTCTTCTTGTAACACTTCTATCGCTGATTTGGAGTTTTATTCTTTCTGGGTGCACTTCCTCTTCCATGGGTGTTATGTTAATAGCTCGACTTGGCGTATTATTGCACTTTTCTATAACCTTAGGTAAAATATCCAACCATCTATGACTGCCTTGCAAGTAAAATCTTCTATACAACTTGTTTTTGATTGTTCTTATTAATCTTTCGCAGAAACCAGCTTTGATTGCGGAATACGTAGAATAATGGTTTATCTTGTATTTTTGCATAAGTTGCTTAAAAGAGCGGTTATAGAATTCAAGCCCCTGATCCGTTTGTAGATTGACTTTTGTGGTAATATTTCCATGCAACATTTTGTCCACAATTTTTTTCATAGCATTTGTAACTTTCGGACCAGTCTTGTTTTTTAATGGTTTTGCCAATGCATATTTTGTATAGCAATCCACCGCTATTAGAATATATCTGTACCCATTGTTCATACGAGAGAAAGGTTGGATTTCGCACAAGTCCGACTGGATAAGACCGCGTTTCACTTGCTTCAGATTTGTGTGACGGCGATAAATTTTTTCTTGCGGGCTTAAATCATTCCTTAACGATGATTTCTTTACTCATTTTTATTTGACACTAATGTTAAACTAATAGAGCTATCATTAACTAGTTGCACATTTGGCATAACTGAAGCTTTGGTTTGTAGTATTTGTTTCTTATAGCTTCTGGTGCCGTCTCGTAAATCTATGATAATGCGAAACCAAGCTCCTTTTCTAAATTAATAAAAAACTGTATAAACGTTTTAAAATCTATTAGTGAATGAATTTTTTTCTTACCTGATTAACCACTCATCGTTATTATAATCTAAAATAATATTGATTTACATACTTAACCTCATTTTGTTTTTGCTATGAATATAAAAATTTATAAAGAGATTTATCATTAATAAGTCCTCGTGGAGCATGGCGTATTGTGAAAGGGATAGAGAATATTTTTTCTTGAATTTTATTGATTCTATGATTGAATTGATTAAAAGGGGTTATCTAAAGTTTCATGCAAGTGAGCGAAAGTAGGCATTGAGGTAGGAAGATATTAGAAGTACTGGATATTCAGTTTGAGTTTTATAACTGGCACGATTTGGAAAACTGTTGTAATTTCCGATGTTGATTATTTCGTTAATCTTTTATGTTAATGCATCAGCTATTCTCCCCTGACATTATATGTCATATTTAAATATATTTATCTTAAAAGTTTATGTTTTCGTTTCATATCGTAGTAATTTTTTTATAGTAGAAAAGTGTTTTCGTTCTATTTCACAAAGCATTTAATTCGAATGAAGATTAAAGGCACGCATCGCGATAGTATGTTAAGGCACGCGTAAAAGATGATGTTTTTTGAACACAAATTTAAAGATCTGTTGCTATTTGAAGGCCAACAAGTGTGCTCTTCAAGCATGTCGCTTTAAAGCACGACGTGATCCCGTAGATGGAGCATCAGAATTTTGAATAAGAGGCTCATTTCTCGTTAGGGCCTCATATACGTGAGACGCAGATTCCTCGCCATAACCAAGCATGTATAGTGTAAGCAATTTTATTTTCATTGTCGTGGTCAGTAGACCATTTTTGGGAATCCCACTGCCACATTTCCTCCAGAATCCCACATTTCCTCACACATCTGGACCAATTTACATGTAAATTCCCATAAGGAGTAAATGAGGGAGATGAATCTTATCCTTGCTCCGCCCTGTGGACCGCCTTGTAGAATTTTTTACACCAACCATTTTGATTACATCACACCCGCATTCTTTCCACCCGCGAGATAAATCTTTCTCCACATTTCCACCCACGAAATAAACCTATCTTATTTGGTATCAATTAATATTAGAATTTTCTTAGCTACCCGAATCTCTAGGAATTTTTTAGATTGCATCATCCCCCAAGGAGCTACCCTCATTTTAAGATTTCTTACCTGTAGCGACTTTTGAGCGTTCTTAAAATTTTTTATACATGCGATACATTAAATTAGCTTCGAATTTTATGCACATCCCGAATCTGTAAACAGATTTAAAATCGGACCACGCCCTGCAAAGTTATACCCCTTTAAAGTCCTGATCTTCTAATTTTGCTATTTGCTCTATAAGCAAACCTAACAAATAGTTTTCTTCGTCTAGCCATTGCATCTTTCGAGATAAACCTATCTTGTTTGGTATTAATCAATATTAGAATTTTCTCAGCTACCCAAATCTCTAGGAATTTTTCAGATTGCACCATCCCCAAGAGAGCTACCCTAATTTTAAGATTTCTTACCTGTAGCGACTTTTGAGCGTTCTTATAAATTTTTTTATACATGCAATACATTAAATTAGTTTACAATTTTACGCACAACCCGAATCTGCAAACAGATTTGAAATCGGACCACGCCCTGCAAAGTTACACATATACCCTCTGCGAAATAAATCTTTCTCCACATTTCCACCCACGAGATAAACCTACCTTGTTTGGTATCAATCAATATTAGAATTTTCTAAGCTATCCAAATCTCTTTAAATTTTCACATAGCACCATCCCCAGAGAGCTACCCCCATTTTAAGATTTCTTACCTGTAGCGACTTTTGAGCGTTCTTATAAATTTTTATACATGTAGCACATCTTGTTAGTCTAGAATTTTATGCACAATCCGAATCTCTAAATAGATTTAAAATCGAACAACCCCTTACCATTTTACACACACCCTTTAAATTATAAATTTCCGGCGGCTTATACATAAAAGAAAATCTAAAAACCATTCTTAAAACTTTTTATTACAAACAATTTTTACTAATACAGTTTAAATTTTTTAAAACCACATTTCTAAATACATATTTACAATTTTTATTTTCAACCTAGAACTTGTCATATCGGGTCATACTTATTAATATTTATTTCTAAATAGAGCACTTTTCCAAAGACCAACCGGACTCGCATGTTTCAAATTCCTCTGATTTTGTTCGCATGGTTTCGCTTAAGACCTCGTACGTATTTTCCAGATTACTAGAAGACGTTATAACCACATTTTTGTGTTAAAGGATTTCACATCGGACTTCTCTTCCCCATTTTGGTGTAAACGCCGTAGAGTTCGCAATAGACTTTTACTGCTGTATGTTGTATTCTTTTTCATTTATTAATCGAATAAATCGCTCTTTCTGCTTCCAAAGAAACTCGGACACTCCATCGTCGACGCTGGCGTTATTTATGCGATAGCTAGCCATACGGTTGTTAAACGCAGTGCTAACCATTTCTACACCATCGTCGCTAGTAGCGGTAACTGATACATTTTATGTCTGTTGCTCCTTAAATGTGCGGCATACGTAGTTTTTCCATCTCGAAATCGCATACTTTACACATAATTCGTGGTTGTTTCGTACAAGGTCCTTTAACAGCTGGCGGAGCTGAACGTTTACGGCTTAATGACATACCATGCTGTTTTCCTTGTGTCGCTGTAAGCTATCCATTCTCGTAAAAGCGAAACCGCAAGTCCCACAGTTTAAGTACTTTGCTGCGGGCGGATGTATAAGCTAACCTTGGACGATGTTGCACCACGACATTTGTTCTGGTGCCGTTTGAGAGCATCCCTCCTGGTAAAGTAGACGTTACAGGGCTCGCATTTAAAACGTTTGCAGGTACCATTTTAGTACAAAACAAAATACCGCACTATAAGACTTGACTTGTAAGCGAACTAACTTATAACTAAAGAGTTTACTCGCGTACCTGCTTTATGTACCCTATAAAATGCAAACCGAAGGTTTCCGAAGACACCGAACGAAGTCTCGGATTTAGCGAGGAACTAAATGACGTCATAATCCTCGCAGCTCGTCCAATACATTTAGCGCCAATGTATGCGCCCGGTTCGCTTTGTCCATGCTGCGAATGCCGTTAGTAAAAACATCGGAAACGTCTTCCATGTTATACGGATCGCGTGCATATTAAAAATCCAAAAGGGTGGTAGCACACACACACAAATTGTGTGCAAGTCGTGCTGTAGAAGATGCAGTGCTACTATAACCAAAAACACTTTAAACCATTACTAAAAAAATACCAACTTGTTGTCTACAGGATACTTACAACAATTTAATTTTAAATAACTTCTACGTCATACTTTAGGAAATGATAGGCTTGAATATTTTCCAAATGAATCACCAAGCGAAAGTATATGCTTAACGGTATTAGAATTACCCATTAATTTCCTATTTTTACGACCGTGGTTAATTATAGATTGAAATTTAATTTGTGCACGTTCGAGCTTCTCGTAAACTAACATATTTTAGAGCAACAATGCGCTGTATAATACATGCATACCCCTTCGCCGCGCTACTGCTATTCTTGTAATTGCTAGAAAAGTCACTCTCCTTTTACTGTTAGGACCGGGCAAAGCACCATTTTTTATACTTTCTATAGCACATCGTGCGCTTCTTCGTCTGATAATTATGCTTCTGTAGGCTTTTACACTTTCGCATAGCGGTCGATCGCACGTAATGATTTCTAGAACCGGTAAGTACTTGATTCGTCCAAATAGAGAATTAGATGCTCGATGTCTGTCAACTTCCAATTCCCTCGTAAAGGTAGAAAAACTCAGTCAATCATCCATCTAACTTAAACTCCGACCCGCTCCTGTTCTGATAATTTACAAACATTTTTCAAACGACAATGGGCCGAGAATTTTAAACCTCCGAGGAATCTTTAAGTCGTGATCAATTACACATCCGAGCTATGCGTAACCAACATATTTTGCAGCAACTGTATAATACATGCATACCCTTCTCTGCGCTACTGCTATTCTTGTAGTTGCTTGGAAAAGTCAGTCGCCCTTTTACTGCTAGGACCGCTAAAAGCACCATTCCATACTTTCTTTATAAGTGTAGCACATCGCGCACTTTTTGTCGGATAATTAAATTTTTGTTTATGTAGGCCTTTACACTTTCGCTTATTTAAACATCTAATACAATTGATTAACCACTTTCGATTATTCTAACGGAGACCACCATACATCCCGCCGCACCGTTCTTTTTGAATCCAACGATCCTATGGGCTTCCACGCACTAACACCTGACGTATCTTTCCTACTATTTGTTAAATAAAAACTACCGGTATCGATATTGTGGACGTAAGCAGATGTTTGTGGATATGTACGAGAATATGTAGCCATATACATTAACCAGTCTAAGC
The DNA here is from genome assembly GCA_036346225.1 of Platerodrilus igneus. Classification (NCBI taxonomy): domain Eukaryota; kingdom Metazoa; phylum Arthropoda; class Insecta; order Coleoptera; family Lycidae; genus Platerodrilus; species Platerodrilus igneus. The sequence continues at coordinate 4,321,403 of JARFIW010001700.1, forward strand.
TATTTTATTTAGTCCACGAAAACTACTATTTTTCTAAACCACAATTAATAATCGTCTTTATAGGTTCCACATTTCTACCGTTACCCAATGACTGGTGCTACGTACATGGAAACTTTAATTTCTTATTGGAGAGAATTGTTATTCTCCCGCGCACTGCTGCGTAGTTGCATGTCTACCCCTTTTGGAGGTATATGCTCGTTATGGGTTGTAAGACCCTCGGTTTTACTTAACCACAATTCGTAAAACCCCTTTAATCTTTATAATCGTATCTTTCTCGCCTACAATACAGTAGGACTTAACATTACTACCAACAAATTCTAATACTGGACCCCCCATTAAATACGCCTTTAATTTTCCCTACAACTTTTTTTGTTGACAAGTGTTATATTGTATTTATTATACGCTGGGTAGTCACTCTTTTAAGATAAATATATTTTGCTAGGTATCAACTAATGTTAAATTTTTCTAGGGACCCCAAATCTGTAAATAAATTTTAAATAGGACCACCCCATACAAAGTTATACCTTTTAAAGACCCAAATCACTGATTTTTGCCCATGTTTATTTAACTCCATCTTTAAAACCTTTTTTTTCCGCTAACCAAGACATATGCTTTAACCAACCGTTTCCCTAGAAATCTAAAACCGCAGTGTCCCGCGAATACCACATGGAGATAACACGTATCCTCTGTCAACCAGGATAGAAGCCGGAAGGATTTGGAAGGTGGGAGAAGAACTTAAAAATTATGGCATCTTAAAACTAATATACACAATAGATTTACAAAATCTATACAAATATAAACAACTATCTTATATCTTTATGCCTCTATGTGTAGATTGTTGTACTATTAGGAATGATGTACCTTTTGTCATCTTCCCTCGATAAACTAATTTTATTAATAAGCTGCGTATGCAAATCGTATTCTTTTACTCCGGATACATACGCAGGCAAGTACTCGATACCATCCAAATAAAGAATTGGATGCTCGGTGACTGTTAACATCCGCTTCCCTTGTGTACGCCCAGACACATCCCAGCCCATGCGCACCCCTGCGCATGCACCCTGCCCATGCGCAACCCTGCGCGTGCACACCCCCGCCCATGCGCGCTGCCCATGCGCATCCCTCTCTGTGCGAGTGCTATTTCGGGGTAACGTCACAGCCTTTTATAAATAAAGAACAATGTTATATACTATTATAAAATGTTTATTCTGACATTATACATAACAAATTTAAAAATATTTAATGCCAAGCATGGAGTCATTTAAACTTAATTTTAATACAAAGTTATACACAGAAGACAGTCTTTCTTTATGTTTGTTTGCAGTGGTTTTAATTTTATCTAATTTTATTCGCAGCTTAAAATTTAAATCGACACCTAAGTCTTCTATCTCCTTTTCTAACCAATAGTTTGATACATAAAGACCGTCTAGGTTTTCGAATTGTAAAATGTACCGAAGTTTGCCTCTATATTTAAAGTCTTTGATTCCGCCGACAACCAGATCCATTCCTTCGTGTAATTCTTGCAGCTTGTGACAATCTTTTAATCGCAGCTTTCCCACTATATCCTGCATACGTATCTTGTTAGCTTGATCGACTTCTTCTTGTCGGTATTGGAGGAAATCCTTTTTCTCCCACACACCGTTGTGTAGTTGCATATCCACCACTTTTGGGAATATATGGTTGTTATAGGTTGTAAGACCCTCGGTTTTAAATGATCCGAAAGGTTCTTTACTAGGTAAATATACAATGTTTAGCGAAACCCTTTGCGTGTGGTGTACGCCAAGGTTACGAAACCCGCATTCCTTAGTTCGTCTTTGTTATCTGCCATTTTGATAAATACGTTTTTAGAATAACCTTTTAAAAAGTATACGGATTTAGTACCATCCTTTTCTGCAAGAACATGTACATAACTAAAAGAGTCTTTCTTACTAACCGCAAATGCATACAGCTTGTACAACCCGGATGTATCTAAGTCAGTCCATCGGCACATAAAATAATCTTTTAATTCTTCCTCATTTTCTCTAATAAGATGTTCTTTGTCTAACACATCTTTGTATTGATCGCGTATTATCGCAGTGTTTTCCATGTAGTCCAATTTTCGCCTTTTTGCATCCATTTCCTCTAATTCCAGTTGTCTTTTCCTTCCACTTACAGCGTATGGTATACATAATGGGGCAATTTCCTTTAGCGTAAACGGATAGAGTTTACTACCAATATTATTGGGTGTATTTATCAATCCCAATTCCGAAATGACTATTTCTTTTGGAATTGTAGAATATGGTGTTGCAGATTGTGTAAAATATGTACTACCTGCTTTAATGTAGCACTTGTGTAAGATTTTTATTTTATCTTGGCTGTCTTCCTCCTCTACTATCTCCAAATAATTTACGGGTAAATAGTTAAAACTAAAAGCCGAAAGCACATACTTTATCAATTTTTCCCTTTCCTCTAGTTTTTCGCACAACTTAATTTGCAAGCCCGTCAATTTCTTTGTATTGCCATTTCCCCAATACACGTACTGTAGCAGGTTATTATAGACTAAACAACAGCTATTTTTGTAGCTTGTCCGATAGCTTACTCCACATTTTGGCAAGTGATACCGAGTACATTGGCGCCTTTAGGAAGTATAACTTACTATCTTCCAATAAGGTTAAACAGTCTTTTAAGGGTTTATACACTAGTTCCGCACTGACATAGCTTCCAATTGCACAGTTGTATATTGTCGCTTCCAATCGCGTAATACCATGTTCTTTGGCTAAAGTAGACGCAAATGTTTCCCTTAAACGTACATCTGGACAACGTAAAAAATCTAGTGTATGATTGCCAAGTTGTTTATTAACACCAGGACTTGTTATCTGACACACAAATTTGTTGTATATCTTAATTCTTGCATTGGTTGTTAGCCATGTTAAACAATCAATTCCTACAGTTTTATCGTTGTCAACTATAATATTACACTTTTCTTCGTATTCGCCCTTATAACAAAAGTTATGGTTTGTAGTTAAATAATTACACATCTCCATCTTGCTAAATATACCTGCAAAATCTTGGGTTACATCCATGTCAAAAAGATAGAAATAATCTTTTTCGAGTTCGCCACGGCGCTGACCTAGCCTATTAATTTTTTCTTTTATCTAACCTAGGTCCATACTTGGTTTTTAATGGAAAAAACTCATTAAAAAGCAATTAGTGCTAATGTGTTTTTAATGAGAAAACTCATTAAAAAGCAATTAGGTCATATGGTCATGTGGTCATATGGTCATGTGGTCATATGGTCATGTGGTCATGTGGTCATGTGGTCATATGGTCATATGGTCATGTGGTCATGGGGCAATTTCACCCTATGGGGTAATTTCACCCTAACTTAACATCCTACATATATCCGGATATATGTCGATACGCATCCCTGTCGGCTTAGGTCGGATAACAACATATTCGACTATCTTCGGCAATATACGGCCCCACTCTGTAGAATACATAAGAAAACAATTTTTTCGTATTCAATTTAGTATTCGATAGTAGCTAGAACGGTAAACATGAGCGTCTCAAAGGTGATTAACGTTTCTCAACTTCTTGGGAATAAAGTGAAACCGACAAATGAGCAATTTGGATTATGGCTGTTGACAGAAAATATGTGCAACAATAATCTGGTAAAAGATATTGGTAATATTTGTTATGTCGAAGGCGAACGGATGCTGACTGGTGGACTACACACACCAATTACAGAACCATTTTGTGACAATATAATGTTGATTAAAATTTGCGACCTTTCTGACACCGAACAAGCATCTGCAAACAAAGGATGTTTATCCTAAAAAGTAATTTGTGGTGCATTTAACAGCTATCTACGAAGAAAGTTCAACCGATTTGTTTCCGCTAGGCATGGTGTTAAAGCTAAGCTTCCGTTTTCTCTGGAAAGCACTAACAAGATGGGCCAGAGAGTAAAAGAAGTTATCGGAAAAAGAAGACCTCGAATGCATTAATAAAATATTCCAAAATCCTATATGTGTTCCATACAAAGTGGAACTAGCAGATGTTAAGTTGGAAACTTTATTGGAGGAACTACCAGATATATTAGACGAACTCGAAAAGATTATTTCTATCTTTTGACATGGATGTAACCCAAGATTTTGCAGGTATATTTAGCAAGATGGAGATGTGTAATTATTTAACTACAAACCATAACTTTTGCTATAAGGGCGAATACGAAGAAAAGTGTAATATTATAGTTGACAACGATAAAACTGTAGGAATTGATTGTTTAACATGGCTAACAACCAATGCAAGAATTAAGATATACAACAAATTTGTGTGTCAGATAACAAGTCCTGGTGTTAATAAACAACTTGGCAATCATACACTAGATTTTTTACGTTGTCCAGATGTACGTTTAAGGGAAACATTTGCGTCTACTTTAGCCAAAGAACATGGTATTACGCGATTGGAAGCGACAATATACAACTGTGCAATTGGAAGCTATGTCAGTGCGGAACGGTGTATAAACCCTTAAAAGACTGTTTAACCTTATTGGAAGATAGTAAGTTATACTTCCTAAAGGCACCAATGTACTCGGTATCACTTGCCAAAATGTGGAGTAAGCTATCGGACAAGCTACAAAAATAGCTGTTGTTTAGTCTATAATAACCTGCTACAGTACGTGTATTGGGGAAATGGCAATACAAAGAAATTGACGGGCTTGCAAATTAAGTTGTGCGAAAAACTAGAGGAAAGGGAAAAATTGATAAAGTATGTGCTTTCGGCTTTTAGTTTTAACTATTTACCCGTAAATTATTTGGAGATAGTAGAGGAGGAAGACAGCCAAGATAAAATAAAAATCTTACACAAGTGCTACATTAAAGCAGGTAGTACATATTTTACACAATCTGCAACACCATTATCTACAATTCCAAAAGAAATAGTCATTTCGGAATTGGGATTGATAAATACACCCAATAATATTGGTAGTAAACTCTATCCGTTTACGCTAAAGGAAATTGCCCCATTATGTATACCATACGCTGTAAGTGGAAGGAAAAGACAACTGGAATTAGAGGAAATGGATGCAAAAAGGCGAAAATTGGACTACATGGAAAACACTGCGATAATACGCGATCAATACAAAGATGTGTTAGACAAAGAACATCTTATTAGAGAAAATGAGGAAGAATTAAAAGATTATTTTATGTGCCGATGGACTGACTTAGATACATCCGGGTTGTACAAGCTGTATGCATTTGCGGTTAGTAAGAAAGACTCTTTAGTTATGTACATGTTCTTGCAGAAAAGGATGGTACTAAATCCGTATACTTTTAAAAGGTTATTCTAAAACGTATTTATCAAAATGGCAGATAACAAAGACGAACTAAGGAATGCGGGTTTCGTAACCTTGGCGTACACCACACGCAAAGGGGTTTCGCTAAACATTGTATATTTACCTAGTAAAGAACCTTTCGGATCATTTAAAACCGAGGGTCTTACAACCTATAACAACCATATATTCCCAAAAGTGGTGGATATGCAACTACACAACGGTGTGTGGAGAAAAGGATTTCCTCCAATACCGACAAGAAGAAGTCGATCAAGCTAACAAGATACGTATGCAGGATATAGTGGGAAAGCTGCGATTAAAAGATTGTCACAAGCTGCAAGAATTACACGAAGGAATGGATCTGGTTGTCGGCGGAATCAAAGACTTTAAATATAGAGGCAAACTTCGGTACATTTTACAATTCGAAAACCTAGACGGTCTTTATGTATCAAACTATTGGTTAGAAAAGGAGATAGAAGACTTAGGTGTCGATTTAAATTTTAAGCTGCGAATAAAATTAGATAAAATTAAAACCACTGCAAACAAACATAAAGAAAAGACTGTCTTCTGTGTATAACTTTGTATTAAAATTAAGTTTAAATGACTCCATGCTTGGCATTAAATATTTTTAAATTTGTTATGTATAATGTCAGAATAAACATTTTATAATAGTATATAACATTGTTCTTTATTTATAAAAGGCTGTGACGTTACCCCGAAATAGCACTCGCACAGAGAGGGATGCGCATGGGCAGCGCGCATGGGCGGGTGTGCACGCGCAGGGTTGCGCATGGGCAGGTGTGCATGCGCAGGGTGCCATGGGCTGGGATGTGTCTGGGCGTACACAAGGAAGCGGATGTTAACAGTCACCGAGCATCCAATTCTTTATTTGGATGGTATCGAGTACTTGCCTGCGTATGTATCCGGAGTAAAAGAATACGATTTGCATACGCAGCTTATTAATAAAATTAGTTTATCGAGGGAAGATGACAAAAGGTACATCATTCCTAATAGTACAACAATCTACACATAGAGGCATAAAGATATAAGATAGTTGTTTATATTTGTATAGATTTTGTAAATCTATTGTGTATATTAGTTTTAAGATGCCATAATTTTTAAGTTCTTCTCCCACCTTCCAAATCCTTCCGGCTTCTATCCTGGTTGACAGAGGATACGTGTTATCTCCACGTGGTATTCGCGGGACACTGCGGTTTTAGATTTCTAGGGAAACGGTTGGTTAAAGCATATGTCTTGGTTAGCGGAAAAAAAAGGTTTTAAAGATGGAGTTAAATAAACATGGGCAAAAATCAGTGATTTGGGTCTTTAAAAGGCATAACTTTGTATGGGGTGGTCCTATTTAAAATTTATTTACAGATTTGGGGTCCCTAGAAAAATTTAACATTAGTTGATACCTAGCAAAATATATTTATCTTAAAAGAGTGACTACCCAGCGTATAATAAATACAATATAACACTTGTCAACAAAAAAAGTTGTAGGGAAAATTAAAGACGTATTTAATGGGGGGTCCAGTATTAGAATTTGTTGGTAGTAATGTTAAGTCCTACTGTATTGTAGGCGAGAAAGATACGATTATAAAGATTAAAGGGGTTTTACGAATTGTGGTTAAGTAAAACCGAGGGTCTTACAACCTATAACGAGCATATACCTCCAAAAGGGGTAGACATGCAACTACGCAGCAGTGCGCGGGAGAATAACAATTCTCTCCAATAAGAAATTAAAGTTTCCATGTACGTAGCACCAGTCATTGGGTAACGGTAGAAATGTGGAACCTATAAAGACGATTATTAATTGTGGTTTAGAAAAATAGTAGTTTTCGTGGACTAAATAAAATAGCTTAGACTGGTTAATGTATATGGCTACATATTCTCGTACATATCCACAAACATCTGCTTACGTCCACAATATCGATACCGGTAGTTTTTATTTAACAAATAGTAGGAAAGATACGTCAGGTGTTAGTGCGTGGAAGCCCATAGGATCGTTGGATTCAAAAAGAACGGTGCGGCGGGATGTATGGTGGTCTCCGTTAGAATAATCGAAAGTGGTTAATCAATTGTATTAGATGTTTAAATAAGCGAAAGTGTAAAGGCCTACATAAACAAAATTTAATTATCCGACAAAAAGTGCGCGATGTGCTACACTTATAAAGAAAGTATGGAATGGTGCTTTTTAGCGGCCCTAGCAGTAAAAGGGCGACTGACTTTTCAAGCAACTACAAGAATAGCAGTAGCGCAGAGAAGGGGTATGCATGTATTATACAGTTGCTGCAAAATATGTTAGTTTACGCATAGCTCGGATGTGTAATTGATCACGACTTAAAGATTCCTCGGAGGTTTAAAAATTCTCGGCCCATTGTCGTTTGAAAATGTTTGTAAATTATCAGAACAGGAGCGGGTCGAAGTTTAAGTTAGATGGATGATTGACTGAGTTTTTCTACCTTTACGAGGGAATTGAAGTTGACAGACATCGAGCATCTAATTCTCTATTTGGACGATATCAGTACTTACCGGTTCTAGAAATCATTACGTGCGATCGACCGCTATGCGAAAGTGTAAAAGCCTACAGAAGCATAATTATCAGACGAAGAAGCGCACGATGTGCTATAGAAAGTATAAAAAATTGGTGCTTTGCCCGGTCCTAACAGTAAAAAGGAGAGTGACTTTTCTAGCAATTACAAGAATAGCAGTAGCGCGGCGAAGGGGTATGCATGTATTATACAGCGCATTGTTGCTCTAAAATATGTTAGTTTACGAGAAGCTCGAAAGTGCACAAATTAAATTTCAATCTATAATTAACCACGGTCGTAAAATAGGAAATTAATGGGTAATTCTAATACCGTTAAGCATATACTTTCGCTTGGTGATTCATTTGGAAAATATTCAAGCCTATCATTTCCTAAAGTATGACGTAGAAGTTATTTAAAATTAAATTGTTGTAAGTATCCTGTAGACAACAAGTTGGTATTTTTCTTATTAATGGTTTAAAGTGATTTTGGTTATAGTAGCACTGCATCTTCTACAGCACGACTTGAACACAATTTGTGTGTGTGCTACCACCCTTTTGGATTTTTAATATGCACGCGATCCGTATAACATGGAAGACGTTTCCGATGTTTTTACTAACGGCATTCGCAGCATGGACAAAGCGAACCGGGCGCATACATTAGCGCTAAATGTATTGGACGAGCTGCGAGGATTATGACGTCATTTAGTTCCTCGCTAAATCCGAGACTTCGTTCGGTGTCTTCGAAACCTTCGGTTTGCATTCTATAGGGTACATAAAGCAGGTACGCGAGAGTAAACTCTTTAGTTATAAGTTAGTTCGCTTACAAGTCAAGTCTTATAGTGTGGATTTTGTTTTGTACTAAAATGGTACCTGCAAACGTTTTTAAATGCGAGCCCTGTGACGTCTACTTTACCAGGAGGATGCTCTCAAACGGCACCAGAACAAATGTCGTGGTGCAACATCGTCCAAGGTTGCTTATACATCCGCCCGCAGCAAAGTACTTAAACTGTGGGACTTGCGGTTTCGCTTTTACGAGAATGGATAGCTTACAGCGACACAAGGAAAAACAGCATGGTATGTCATTAAGCCGTAAACGTTCAGCTCCGCCAGCTGTTAAAGGACCTTGTACGAAACAACCACGAATTATGTGTAAAGTATGCGATTTCGAGATGGAAAAACTACGTATGCCGCACATTTAAGGAGCAACAGACATAAAATGCATCAGTTACCGCTACTAGCGACGATGGTGTAGAAATGGTTAGCACTGCGTTTAACAACCGTATGGCTAGCTATCGCATAAATAACGCCAGCGTCGACGATGGAGTGTCCGAGTTTCTTTGGAAGCAGAAAGAGCGATTTATTCGATTAATAAATGAAAAAGAATACAACATACAGCAGTAAAAGTCTATTGCGAACTCTACGGCGTTTACACCAAAATGGGGAAGAGAAGTCCGATGTGAAATCCTTTAACACAAAAATGTGGTTATAACGTCTTCTAGTAATCTGGAAAATACGTACGAGGTCTTAAGCGAAACCATGCGAACAAAATCAGAGGAATTTGAAACATGCGAGTCCGGTTGGTCTTTGGAAAAGTGCTCTATTTAGAAATAAATATTAATAAGTATGACCCGATATGACAAGTTCTAGGTTGAAAATAAAAATTGTAAATATGTATTTAGAAATGTGGTTTTAAAAATTTAAACTGTATTAGTAAAAATTGTTTGTAATAAAAGTTTTAAGAATGGTTTTAGATTTTCTTTTATGTATAAGCCGCCGGAAATTTATAATTTAAAGGGTGTGTAAAATGGTAAGGGTTGTTCGATTTTAAATCTATTTAGAGATTCGGATTGTGCATAAAATTCTAGACTAACAAGATGTGCTACATGTATAAAAATTTATAAGAACGCTCAAAAGTCGCTACAGGTAAGAAATCTTAAAATGGGGTAGCTCTCTGGGGATGGTGCTATGTGAAAATTTAAAGAGATTTGGATAGCTTAGAAAATTCTAATATTGATTGATACCAAACAAGGTAGGTTTATCTCGTGGGTGGAAATGTGGAGAAAGATTTATTTCGCAGAGGGTATATGTGTAACTTTGCAGGGCGTGGTCCGATTTCAAATCTGTTTGCAGATTCGGGTTGTGCGTAAAATTGTAGACTAATTTAATGTATTGCATGTATAAAAAAATTTATAAGAACGCTCAAAAGTCGCTACAGGTAAGAAATCTTAAAATTAGGGTAGCTCCTTGGGGATGGTGCAATCTGAAAAATTCCTAGAGATTGGGGTAGCTGAGAAAATTCTAATATTGATTAATACCAAACAAGATAGGTTTATCTCGAAAGATGCAATGGCTAGACGAAGAAAACTATTTGTTAGGTTTGCTTATAGAGCAAATAGCAAAATTAGAAGATCAGGACTTTAAAGGGTATAACTTTGCAGGGCGTGGTCCGATTTCAAATCTGTTTACAGATTCGGGATGTGCATAAAATTCGAAGCTAATTTAATGTATCGCATGTATAAAAAATTTTTAAGAACGCTCAAAAGTCGCTACAGGTAAGAAATCTTAAAATGAGGGTAGCTCCCTGGGGGATGATGCAATCTAAAAAATTCCTAGAGATTCGGGTAGCTAAGAAAATTCTAATATTAATTGATACCAAACAAGATAGGTTTATTTCGTGGGTGGAAATGTGGAGAAAGATTTATCTCGCGGGTGGAAAGAATGCGGGTGTGATGTAATCAAAATGGTTGGTGTAAAAAATTCCACAAGGCGGTCCACAGGGCGGAGCAAGGATAAGATTCATCTCCCTCATTTACTCCTTATGGGAATTTACATGTAAATTGGTCCAGATGTGTGAGGAAATGTGGGATTCTGGAGGAAATGTGGCAGTGGGATTCCCAAAAATGGTCTACTGTGGTCTGTGCGCTGTCATGTTTTCAATAATCAGTGTACAGCAAAATGCGGAAGTTACAGTGTAAAAAAGTCAGAATAAAGTTAGGACATGGGATAGCAGTATAAAATAAAGCTGAAATACAATTTAGATATTTAATATTATGTGAATACTTAAATCTGGAAATGACGTAGCGTACGAATACAATTTTGGTGGAAGATTATTAAACCAATAAAAGATTGAAAATAAAATAGGTTGGTTGATTTTGCGTTTTTAAGAATAAGAAATATTAAATGGTTTGCTAAAGTTCAAATGATGGCCTTTTAACTTGGAGCTGTGGCAGATGTTCTATGGAGGCGTTTCGTGTCTACGTTAAATTTAATTCAAAACATGTAGTGTTTCTAGAGTATTTCAGTTATATGAAGTATTATTTTTCAGTAAGTGTTGTTCAGTTATTTTTTTCTTGCTGTTTGTGCGCTGTTACCAATGTTCTCGTTTAAATAGAGCAAAGGAATTCGTAAATTGATGGTAAATTTATTGCAAGAATATTCGTTTAAATTTGAATAGATAATAAACAAGTTTTGTAGTTTCGAGAATCTTTGGTAATTAAATAACATTGTTGTACTAAACATTTAGAGTATCTTGTGCAAAGGTCAATCTCGGTATTTTACTAGATATATAAAATAAAGATGTTCAGATTATCATTTTCATACTTAAGCTATTTGAGAAACATTTTAGTATCGTTAAATCGATGTCTTGTAATAATACCTGAAATATAATTGCAATTAACAAAAGTTATAATGCATCTGTTATTAGTTGGTTAGATTTAAAATACTGAATTAAGGGTATATGATGTGTATGCCTTTATGTTGAGCAAATTTTATAAATCTAAGAGGAATTTTTATTATTTTGTGATATCAAGAAGTTGCTGTTGAATTTATAACATTTTTAACGAAAACCTATTATTACTTTTGAGACCTATATCTAAAAAGAAATTTGAGTTTACAATATATTCTAAGAACGTTTATATAATTAAATATTTGTATTTTCCTTCAGGTTGAGCGTTAAGGTAAGTTGAAAAGACCTTGCTGCAGAAAGGATGTTTATATAATTAAATATTGGTATTTTCCTTCAGGTTGAACGTTAAGGTAAGTTGAAGAGATCTTGCTGTAGAACTTTAGTGGTTTGGGAAAAATAATGTTTTATATGCTCTCAGTATTTACAGTCCTTGTGACTTATGAATCACAGCATCTTCGCATCGGACAGTATACCAACTTTATAGAGGTTCGTTGGTTTTTATAGATGCTATGAGGCTCTTTCGCTTTGTTATCTGAGTCAGCAGATTGACCTATGATAGACCCCTGGACCAATCCTTCAGACTAGCTGTTCGTATTATTGGAGGTTTCCCTTACCTGTTAGCCATTCAGTCAATTACATTTTTTGATTTAAATATAGTACTAAAATGGAAATTACAGGTTGATTTAGTGTAGTTTACAACAAGGAACAACTTCTAATGACTAAGACATAAAAATAAATATTTATTTCTTTCACTGTGTATTATGAGAGACGCAGATGCCGAGCTCAGATAACGTTGGCATAGAACGAAAACTCACTAAGTCAAAAACAACAGTTTTGAGAAAAACAGCTTTGAAAATTGCGGTTTACTAGAAATGATTGTATGGTGTTGAATTATCTAAAAATGTTCTTTTAGAAATTATTACTAGATAACTTTAACTTTTAACTACCGATTACAGGTTAAAAACTACTTAAATTTAATCAAAATTATAGAAAAAACGTAGTTTCAGAAAAAATTTGACTTAGTGACTTATGCCTGGGAAGATTTGTGCTAGATACGTGACTTAATAAAACAATCTGACAAAAATCACTTTTGTATTGTTCCAAAAAAGTTAAACAGTAATGGTATTCTTGGTCGCTCTCATTAAATTCAGGTTCCGGTGCTGGTTCTACATCAACGGATCCACCGATTGGCAAGAAATCACATCAACCATGGTATTCTTTTGGAATAGTTCCCCGTCGGCACAAATTCAGCAGAACTGATTTCTTTTCTTTGGTTATTGGTATCAACTTTTTATACAGATTTTTTAGTTTTAAATCCTGAAAGTTTATTTCTTGAAATAATCTTCGCTTGTTTCTACGAATATCTATTTGATTATATTCGCCAAAATTATCATACTTGTATTCAACAGTATAAGTAGAACCCTTCTTAAAGCGCAAACATTTAATTTTTAGCCACTGAACTTTTTTATTATTTATATCAAGCAACCTATTTCTCAAAATTTGTTTGGCTAAATCTATAAAGTCTTCAAATGTTATTTGTTCAACAATATATGACTTTCGAACTCGATTACGATTTCTTTGGGATCTTGCCAGTTTGAAAATATTCAACCAATCATGTACAACGTATACAGGGGTGTTCTTTTTTTGCATCTCTATAGCACTGTGCATCGAGTCTACTTCCATGTATGAATGTCCACTTTCAAGAAATTTGTGTTCAATAACGTGAACATTGGTCATCTGAGTCAAATAAATCATCATAGCGCAAACATATTGGTTGCGGTTTTGTCCGCCGCAAGTGTCTGAAAACAACAAAACCTCTTTTAGTTCTTGCGGTAGAGTGATAAACCACATATATAAACACGTTCCAATTTCACAACTGCCCCTTCATCCATTAAGTTCTGTCCATGACTAACAGTATGCATTATTTGGTAAACCAGATTCGTAGACTGCCAAGTTATACATATTAATTTTTCTGGTGTAATACATCAAAGACACATCAGAGCAAGGTATCTGTAAAACAGATTGCAGGTCAAAGGTTGCAGAAACAAATTCCCTGCTGTTATTAGCCCTTACTTTATCTATCTGTTTGGCTTCTTCAGATTTTGTTTTTCTTTTTATATGATTGAAGTATTCTTGGTCATTCGAGCTTTCGTCTGCTTTACCTTTGTCATGTTTCCAAAAAATCTGGCATTGATCTTTCTTGGGAACAAAGAAAGATAGATTAAAGTTTGAACAAAATATTTTTCGGTACATTGATTGAGAAACTGGGCAACGGTTGTGTTCTAAACATTTTTCCTTATACAAATGAAACAGTTTAGAAATAGAAAGTTTAGAATCTAAGTACAGCCTTTTGGTGCTTTTACGTGTAGAGTGGCTCTCTACCTTTGGGAAGCTGTTAATGTGGCATTTTACAAATGGTACATCACACTCTTTGGTTTTATTAGATGGAGTGTGTTTTTCCCCTATTATCTTGTCCAGAAAATGTACCAGAAGTCTTTCGATGTTGAAAAGCTGTTAGAATTGGCCCATTATTAATGCACAAGGTTCTCATGAAAAAAGACTTGCAGACTCTAACTCGGGCTTTGCTCTTTACAAAATAATAATATTTTATGCTTTGTTGTTCTTTGCCGACAGGTTCTTTCCTAGGTCTTCGCGTTTTTGGAGATTTAACATCAACATTACTTAAAATAAAGTCTTTTTGCAGTACGTAATCCTTCAAGGCCCAATACTTTTTACAAACCGAAAACCGTTCTTCTTCAGTACAATTCTCACTGCAGTTAAATTTGCATTTTTGACCACATGCTATTTGCTTGGGCCACTTGGACACCCTGACTGTTCACGTTTTAGAACAATAGGGCTCGCATTTACTCATTCTCTCTTTGTTTACATTTTTCTTCCATTGACTTCCATGCCACATTTTCCATCGAAACCTATTTTTAACTTTTTGTTCTTTGGGTTCTTTTTCAAGAAGTACATCTTCGATTCTCTTATGTGAATTATTATTGCCCCCTTTTTCAACTTTTGTTAGAACTAATTTTCTCTGCAAGGAGGCAAGGGTTTCATTCTTACTGTCTTCTTCATAATGAGGTAAAGATGTATTACCACAATCTAAAACAAAAGTGACTCAAAATTCTGCTAAATGGTAATGCAAGGAAGTTTACCACTATCTTCTATATCACTTACTGCAGTCTCCTGCGCCAAAATATGTCCGTCAGTTTCACCATCAAGATTGCTGTCTACCTCACTTTCTTCGTATTCATCTGTTGGCCTAGGCCCTTCTTTAAAAAGATCGTTTTCAGTTCTATCTTTCAAATGAGTCTCGTACACATTTTCTGTGCTTGTTTCATTTTCATAATTATCATGGTCGCAGTCTAAAATTATATTATTGACGGCTGAAATACAAATTACTCAAAATAAAACATAAATCCATTATTGCTTACTGCCATGTAACAATCCGTTTGCTTCAGTTTCTTGCACCAATATAAGTTCGCCATTATCACCAACATAATAATCGAAAACTATTCGGCTTTCTAACGATTCTTCTATAATCAAAATTGTAGAATAATATTAACGATACTCTTAATAATAATTTAAATTCTCAAGTAAAGTAAAACTACTAACTTGGACTATTTATGTGAATGCTCTCACTAAATGGAGATAGTGCTAAGCTGTAATCTACACTTTCATGTGTTGCACTAGCTAATAAAACACCTGTATCCTGTGTTTTTTTTAAATATTAAAAGTAGCTGTGGGTAACTGTGTTAAACATGTGCTATTCTGTTTCATAATTTCTTTATTTTCCTTGCATACTGAAGCAGAACCCACACTGGAATTTGTAAAATAATAGTTTTATACAAGCATATAGCTAAAAGGATTATGTACTAAATCAAACCTAATACTTACTTACCATCTTTGTTGCTTATAGCCAGAGCAATATTAACTAATTTCACAGTCCGAGATGAAAACATTTTCACATAAACATCAGGAGCTTCTCACATTAATAATTACTGTTGTATAGGTTATGATTTTAGGTATGTAATAACAGAGCTGTAGCGTATAAGTGACTTAATGAATTTTAGAGTGCTCATGAAGTCAGCTGATTAGTAATATTAGTTTTGGAAGAACTCACTATGGTTCTTCCTTAAAAGCAGAAGTGATTCCTTGACTTAGTGTAAACTGAAATATAAAATTTATTATTAAATCTAAGGTATACTAGACTTAGTGAGTTTTGCAAAATACTTTTTCAGTATAGCAGTCTTAAGAAGTGATGTAACCTATTGTCTTAAAATTTTGACTTAGTGAGTTTTTGCTCTAAGCCCACGATATGTTATATTTTCTAATACTTAATTATACGTTTCATCTTATGAACTTCTTGGTACATTGCGTCTGCTGTAGTTATGAGTCAGAAATATTTTGAGTTTATTTCCAGGGTATACCCTTGGACTTATGCTCCCTACGAGTTTCTGTATTTTTAATATTGTTTTTTTACTGTTTAAGTTAGAGTAAAAGATACAAAGGCCTTACTTATAATAAACTTTTGTCATATGTCACCCACGATCCCTCCCACTTAACCTAAATGCCTAGAAGTTTTATGACAGCTAACATTGCAACTCACTGCTTGGTATATTTTCCTACAGAAAATGTTCAACGTGAAAAGATATTCTACAAAGTATCTAGTAAAATTTTTGAGAACCAGGAAAAATTTGAACGAGTTAAAAGTATAGTTGGTGTTATTCATCTTCTTCCACTTACTTATACCAAGAAAGTAAAAAGGTTTACGTTTCATAATTAATCTTAAGTTACAAATTGCTCTTGTTCTGCATTCATTCACACTTGAAAATATTCTTAAAGTCTTTGTATAACGCGCGATTTAATTTTCTGTACTGACACTACTTCCTCAATATACAGCTTCTATAGCAACGACAACTCCAGTGGGAAGCAAGCGTCTAATTTACTAATTTTCTTCATTAGCACCCACTTCTACAGACTATAAATTAAAGCACGGGCACAAAAGAAACCACATCAAACGTTATTTCTTGCAGGCTTAACTATACCTGTGATTAATATTTTGGCAGTGGTTAAAGTTAATCAAAAATGTAAAGCAATTTCCAACAGCTTAGAATAAGCTTTAGAGATTGAACTTTCGCCAGGTAACAAAAATTAACACTTCACGCATTTCGAATGACTTTATGCTAATAAACTTTTACTGGAGGACAAAGTGATTGACTCAAGATTATTCATTAAACAAAACGTAATGTTTATATTTTGTGATAAAGAAAATTGTAGTATTCTAAACAATTCAGAGCTTTTCACGTTGAACTTCAATTAAAGGTTTTTCAGCTTTGAAAATTGTATGATAAGCTAACTTGAAATATTTTTTATTCGTTAGAACTTTTTTCTGGCCGTAAAAGAACTACAATATAAACCGTGTTAAGTTAGGTACATTGCTGGAGGTTATCAACAACGATTTTTGCTAAACATGTTCTGTCATGAATTTATTGGTTAGATTCCCTGTGTTGCACAGGTTTCTTATTCGTTTGTTGCTTGACGGTGATGATTTTTAATTAAGTTTTTTGAGTTTATCTATTTACTGTATGTATGATTCTTGTATGTTTTCTTCTATCATTGAATACTGCGCTTAACAAGTTAAGAAAGAAGTAATAGACAAAACTAATTGTCAACCAGATAATTTTTTTTATGCATTATATTCTGGACTACAGTAAATTCTTAATAACTTCTGAGTTGGAGATCTTCGAGAAAGGATGTTCTTTTAGCCGGTTGCGAGTATTTTAGTTTTTTTCTTCAGTGGCGTTGTATTTTACTAGTTGTGAGTAGATATTTTACTCTTAATTTTTATTGTTGCTCATATTAATAGCAAAGTAAAAAGAATTTATTTTCACATAAACACAAAACGAGAGTATATGTTCGGAGATGACTGGAAAAATGACAGTCATAAATTTCGTTCATAGTTTTTAAAACATAATGTTTTGTTAAAGAAATTTTTGGTTATACACAAATTTGAATATAACAAAAGTTACCTTAAAATATTAATAAGATAAGACATGATTAATTGATTTATCAGTATTTAAATTATTCGACGTGTTTTTTCTGCACTATTAATCAAAATGCTTCTAAATGATTATCACTGAGTTTACTCTTTAGTTTGATTTTCACAAATTTCAGGTTCGAAAAACATGTTTCGCGAGTTACTTGGTGTAGTATTTGTATATTTACGGAGATATAAGTATTACTACTTTATTGAACAATATTAATGCTTTATTCTCCCATTCAAACACATATTTAATTACTCGAATTTCCACTTCTTCAAAATCCCAGCTACCCTGATCTTATATATCAATATCTGTAACCTAGGCAACACTACACTCCCCTGGTTTGAACTAAAACAATCTAACACTTCTTCTTGCAAACATAATCATCCAACCATTTTGGAGGGTGTACCGAACGTTGACAACGACGAGTAATTGCCTACTTGGAACAATTCGAACTAGGAGTAGCAGTGACATCTTCAGGAACTGAATCGTCAACAGTAGTAATCGGCGGCGAATCCTGTGGAACATACTTTTCAATATCATTTTTATGTCGTCGAATTTCACGCGAAAGCGTTTGTATTGCCACTACTGGATTATTGACACTAGTGACCACACGTGTCTTCTCCTCGAATTTCGATTTAAATTTATTTTTAGAAAAAGGTCTTTAAAAAGAACTTCATCACCCAATGTGGTTTGTTTTCTTGGAAATTCATCTAGGATACAAGATTTCGCTTTGTTAAATGAATCTCGATCCTGAACACCTTGTTCCCAAACCCTTTCATGTATTGAAGGTAATTTATCGCGAATAATACGTCCAAAAAATAATTCTGCTGGACTTTTACCCGTATCCGTATGGGGTGTGGAGCGATACATTAGTAAGTACTCCAATATCTCTTCTATACAAGCATTATGTTGCTTTAAACAAGCTATCTGAATAATTTTCTGCAAACACCAATTCTGCCTTTCCACTCGTCCATTGGCTTGAGCCCATTATGGTACCGTCGTATAATGGAGAATTCCAAACGAATTACAGAACGTCGTAAATTCTGAACGGAACTGTGAACTGTTGTCTGCTGTAATTGAGTAGGGAATGTCATATCTAGCAAACAGCTTTTTTAAGTAAGAAGTTGTAATAAATGCGGTACATCGCTCCATCACTTTGATTTCAAAAAATTTGCTAAAATAATCAGATACGACACACAAGTGCTCATTAGCCGATGGTAAAGCCTTAAAATCAACGGCAATGTCTTGCCAATGACCATCTGGAAGTTGGCGTCTGGACATAGGTTCCATGATTATCTCCTTAGCAATTTTTTGACAATACTCGCAAGTCCGAACAAACTTTTCAGCTTCTTTGTCAATTTCAGGCCATCACACTTTCGATCGCAACCTATCCTTCGTATTAGTAATACCAGTGTGTCCTTCATGTGCAATCTGTAAAACGCGGTTTTGAAGAGCACTAGAAACTACGATGCGAGATCGTCTTAGTAATACTCCATCCACTACACAAAGTTCAGACGCCAGAAACACCTAGCTCTAAATCTAAGACTAAATTTCTTTCATACATCTCGTTTATTGTAGTAGTTGACTCATCAACTTGGAGTAAGCGAAACAATGGATTTACAATATTATTTTTGCCTTTAGCATACCTAACCACAAATTAAAAACATTGGTGTCTAAAAATCCATTTTTTCAACTTAGCACGCGGTTTCGAACGTGGTCCAAAAATTGTTTGTAGAGGTTTAGGGTCTGTAACCAATTCGAACTTACGTCCAAGTAAATATATTCAAAGTCTTTCTACTGCAAAAATTAATGCAAGTGCCTCTTTCTCAGTCTGTGAATATCGATGTTCGGCTGAAGAAAGCGAACGACTTACGTATAAATCGTATGAATATCATCTCCTTTTCTTTGTAATAATACTGCCCGCACTCCCACTGGACTAGCATCTGCCATAACTATGGTAGATAGATCCAGGTCAAAAAATTCTAAACTGCTTTCATTAGACAGCAGTGACTGCCCTACTAGTCCATTGAAATGGTAAACAACGAGCAGTTTGTTGCAAATAATCTAATTCCTTAGAACTGTTAGGAATAAGTTTTCCGACGTAAGCCACCAGATCCAGAAATGACCGAAGCTCTTCTGCTGCAGCTGGCGAACGGAATTCTTTAATTGCTTGAATTTTATTCGTAGTGAATTATGACTGATAATGTGTCCTAAAAATATAACGGCTTCCTTTCTAAATTGTGACTGCCCAGGATTAATAACTAGACCAAGTTCTTGTAAACGACTGAGTACTGCTCGTAAATTAGCATCGTGTTCTTTTGTCGTTCTTCCAATAATTAACAAATCGTCTAAATAATTAAAACGCCCGAAAGCCCAGAGAATACGCTCTCAATAATTCGTTGAAACATTTCAGGTGCACATTTTAGTCCGAACATTAATCTACGATACCGGAAAAGACCAATATGTGTACTGCTCATCCAATTCAATCTGATGATAAGCCTGACGGAGATCTATCTTGCTAAACACTTTAGCATCCTTCAGCAATGGGGCAACATCTTCAATCATCGATATGGGATGCTTCTCGTTAAGTACAGCTTCATTGACACGGCGCATATTTACACAAATGCTAAAGTGTTGTCCGACTTAGGAACAGGAACTACAGGCGATGCCCATTTGCTTACTCCTTCTCGATAATTTCTAGATGTAATGGTTCTGTAATTTGGTTTAAAATCCGCTTTCGTAAGCTGTAACGTACACGACAAAGGGGTTGAATGCATGGTGGAACACTTGAATCAATAGGAATACTCAGTTGAAAATCTTTCAGCTTACCTAAAAGCACAGTTAGGGTCATGGAAATTGTTTGTACCCGAACTCCTGTACATGCATCCAAACCAACACGTAAGACTTTAATCTTCTTCGCATCATTACGACCAAGAATTGTAGTAAAATTCGCTTCAATGACAATGACAGAAACTCTATGCAAGATATTATTACAAACCACATCTACACTTGCTGTAAACATTACATTACATACTGAAATTGACCAGAGCCATCAAAAAAATTTAACTCAGAATTAGGTTCGTAACAGTAAAATTGCAAGCCATTTAGACGCAGGTTTTCCCAGTTTTCTTTCGACATCTTAGTATGTAGTGCACCAGAATCCACAAATGCAAAATGTGTTACTCCTCCGAATTTACATGTAACTATTTCTTCTGGTTGACTACCAGTTTCAGAGTTAAGTGTGTAAAAAATGGATTAATCTGTCACTTGCTTGACAGTCGAACTTTTACCTGTGCCCAAACTTGAATTACCGCTTGAGCGACACATACGCGAAAAATGACCAGTTTTCTTGCATTTACTACACACAGCGTTAAGCGCCGGACATCTGCTATCTTTTGGAACATGACCCTCAGTTCCACAGCAAATGCATATTAGTGTTTTCGATTCACCAGATGTAAATCTATTTTGCTTAGCCTTAACTTCTCTCCCATCTTCTTTTTCTTATGGCGTTCTGTAATTTTGCACACGGAAGTCGAATTTGTAGAAAATGTTGAACTACCAGAAACATTTAAGTTATTAGCCATTATTCCAGCTTGCGATAACACTGTTTTAAATATACGTGCAAGCCTTTCAGCCTCGTCTAAGGTCAACGGTTTTTTCTTTCCATTAGCCAGGAATGGAGTTCATTGAATGAAATACCATTAATTAACTGACCTTGCATAGTTTCTTCGACAACTGGTCCATTAAAACTACACCGTCGAACTTGCTTTCGAATACGAGTAAGAAATGTGGTAATGTTTTCGTCCTTTTCTGGATGCATTTGAGCTAAAACATACCGTTCATACCACTTTGTACTCTTAAG
Source organism: Platerodrilus igneus (assembly GCA_036346225.1). Taxonomy (NCBI): domain Eukaryota; kingdom Metazoa; phylum Arthropoda; class Insecta; order Coleoptera; family Lycidae; genus Platerodrilus; species Platerodrilus igneus. The sequence continues at coordinate 4,342,841 of JARFIW010001700.1, forward strand.
CCCAATTTTTAACTCCACACATTTTAAAGTGTGTGTGTAAGCATCCGTACCATTAGGAAACTCGGTAACTGTAAGTAGGGAAAAATAAACATCTTTGAAAGCCGGACCACCTAACAGTAAAAGTTTTGCCTGTTTGACCTTCGCATCAGTTATTTTTTCACTATGAAGTAAAATTCAAGAGTCTGTTTCCATCTTTCCCAGTCATGAAGTGATGCTGTTGGAAGTACAAATGACGGAATATTAATGCTTTATTCTCTCATTCAAATACATATTTAATTACCCTAATTTCCACTTCCTTCAAAGTCCCAGCTACTCTGATCTTGTATATCAATATCCGTAACCGCAGCAACACCACACTCGGGTCAATAGTAATGACACAGATAGGACATACTAATCAACAACTGTTAATAAACTGTATACTTCACTGTATAAGTTATATTTTATAAGCACATTTAACAGCAGAGGGCGTAATGTGTCAAGTGTTTCAATTTTTGTAGACTTTAAATTTTCTGTCCTTTCACTCTTCTTATTCATCTGCTTTTTCCTGTTCGTCATCATTTTCAACTATTTCAACTATTTCTACTATTCTAAAATAATGAAATTTTTTGTATTTGGTTAGTTTCAAAACTGAAATTTTATTTTGTTCAATTTCGTAGACGTTGTTACGTTCTGTTTTAGCCCCCCCCCAGAGAATATCTAGCCGGTAATTCACAGAAAATTTCGGTGAACTACACCACACTACATTTGATTTTCCAATGCTCCACCCGAAAGTACTACATTAGCCAGGAAATTAGTTTTTTTACTTGGAAATATTAAATTTTACCGAACTGTTGCTGTTTCAGGCAAGGTAGGAACGTGCGTAACAATACACACACGGGACCTACATTTTATCTCTCATCCGAACTAGGGCGTATTTTTGTGAAAAATGTCCACCTAACATTTTTTAAGCGGACCGTGTCGGGATTTGAACCCCGAACCTTGGACATAGTAGTCATACGCGTACCATCTACGCCACGAAGCCGCTTGGTGAAGTACTTTGCTAAAAATGCCGTTTTGTTGAAATACCGCAAACCATTGCTGTACTAACAAAATTCGTTTCCTACTAACTCGGTGGGACAGGTGTTGTAGGTGTTTGAAGAGGGTTTTGAAATGTTATCGGGTATGAAATATGTCTTGATTGGGAAATACGTTGGAGGTCACCTAATCTAGGAGGAAGCTCGAGATAGAATAACAAGGAGGTGCCAAAATTTGAGATCACAAGAGTGATTCGGGCTTAAAAGTATACCTGAAAATTCATTTAAACCAACATTATCTTATACCTAAAGCAAACATGAAACCTAAAAACACGTAGACCTATTTAAAACTACTAACTGCAAAGGAGATTTCTAAAAACAAAAGTTAAATAACCTGAAATACTCGATCACGCTTCTAGGTAATCACAAAACAACTTATTACAGCAAAAATGTAATTATACCGCCTACAATAATGGAAAAACCAAATATGTAACCTTTTTTTGATAATTACCCTAATCATTAGAATAGGTTCTCTAGTTCCTCTATCTTTACGAAAACCATATTGGTCTTCGCTTAAATAATTCTCAGTCAAAGCTTCTACTCTATTTTTAATTATTATTGTTAGTATTTTGGAAGCGTAGGAAGTTAAACTAACCGTTCTAAAATTTTCACACCTATCAGCTTCTGACTTTTTTGGGATTGGGATAATAATATTTTTTTCGAAATCTATTGGGAATTCACTTGTGTCATATATTACTTTTACTAGCTCATATAATCTGTCTAAAGTTTTCTGACTTGCATATTTTTTTAATTCTTCGGGTATTTATTTATTTATTTAGTTTAAAATCTTTATCAGCTCTATCATTTTTCTCTCCTAATATTGAGAACCCTATTTCTACATCCCCTTCATACTCGTTCTCTAACTCATTCAAATCGTCTCCTTTATATAAATCTTCTAAATATCTTTTCCATCTATCTGTTACCTCAACTTTGTTTATTAGAAGCTCAATATTCTCATCTTTAATACCATTATATTTTTTCCTATCTTCCCCGAAAAAGTTTTAATTGCCCTGTAAGCCCTGTCTGTCTTACATACTCTCAAATCATCTTGTATTCCCTTACAATACTCCTCCATCCATTTATTTCTAGCTTTTCTACACTGATGTACTTATTTCTAACTCTATTATATTTTTGCTTACTTTCACTATCCAATTCCCTAAAAGGTTTAAGCTTTTTTCTTTTCTCTAATCTAATATCTCCGTTGTTACCCAAGGTTTTCTCGCGTCTATTTTTCTCTTACATATAGTCTGTGTTGCTGTATCATGTACAGCCCTTTAAATTTCTTTCCATCAATTTTCTACGTTCCCTCCTATAGCTATCTCTTTGATCTTATTATCCAATACTTGATTACATTCTTCTTTCACATTACTATCATTAAGCTTACCTAAATCCCATCCCTCTCTTTTAACCTTTCTCAATTTTTTGAATTTTAAATTACACTTCATTTTAACTAAGTTATGATTGCTATCTATGTTCGCCCCTGGATAACTACGACAGTTTTTAACTTGGTTTCTAAATCTTTGTTTAACTAAATATAATCTATTTGGCATCTAGCCCTATCACCTGGCGCTTTCCAGGTATATCTTCTTCTAACATGTTGTTCGACTAAGATGTTTACAGTTACTAATTTATGTTCCTGGCAAAACTCAACTAATCTTTCTCCTCTATCATTTCGTCTACCATACTCAAATTTTCCTACCATTTTTCCCTCACTACCTTTTCCCATTGACGCAATAAAATCGCCCATAACTATTAAATTCTCATCTGCCTTTACTTTTCGCACTACACTATTTATATCCTCGTATACCTTTTCTACTTCCTCAACCACGTACTGAGTTGTTGGCATGTAAACTTGTAATAAGACAGTGTCTGTGGGTTTTGTACTCAATCTAACCATAATTATTCTATCACTAAATTCTAAGTACTTTTTAACTTTACACCCTAATCTTTTACCTAGCACTATTCCCACCCTTGCCCGTCCATAAGTTGAAGAAGTTGTAATTATTCTATAATTATCTTTCCAAAAGTCTTTACTATCTGGCCATCTTACCTCACTAGCACCTAAAATGTCCAGCTTTCCTTTTCTCATTTCGATTAATAAATTCGTTAACTTATCTACTTATCTACTTTACATTCCAAGTCCCTATCACTAAATCGAACTGTTGTTTTAAATTCTTCAGATAACGAGCCCCAAGTATCCGCCTCCCGGAGATCCGAATGAGGGGGTATTTTACCTCCGGACAAGAATTTTACTTGTGAGCTCTCCATCATATATATTTCGTGTTTTAGGCCACACATACCTGGGAAATACTGTGGTAGGTTCCCATATCTTTCCACAACGCAGTTTTTAAAGATTTTAGCAGAAAGCCGTATCCGTCACGGCCAACCCCCAACAAGCTTGTAAATTATTGAGGATCGCCTGAGACCAACCTACTATCCTCCAATATCTTTTAGCCAGCAAGGCTGCTGCCCCTTACTGGGCCTTTTAATCGCCTTTGATGATAAGCAGGCTTACTATAGTAGTATTCTTTGTCCCCTACTATAGGGAAATGATTATATAAAAGACTTTTTATTAATTTGGTTGGATGATTGTCTTTGTTTAAAATATACTATCATCTGCAACACTGATCATGCTACAGAGAGTATTATTAGCTTTAATTTATATTTATTTCTGATTTTTACTTCAGTTCATACGCAACCAATCCACTTTAATCACAAGATTAAGAATAGAAATCAACGTTAAATCGTTAGTTCTGCTTGTGATTAAACATTGAATAGACATGAAAATTATTTGTCATAAAAATGAAACTACTTTCTTAGTAGCTGACCTATATCCGGTAATAATCTAAAATGCATATACTTCTCCGAAATTAATTTTTGATTGAGATATAAACGTTCAAATTTACCTTTCACGCACAATAATAAGCACATGTTCATTACCATTACAAACACCGATAAACTACAAATTGTTTCCTTTTAACATATTCTGTTTGGTATGTAATTTATGCAATACTAATGACCGTACTATAGGCACTAATTTTCATTTAAGCACGCACTTTAGCCGACTAAAATACTGGCATTTACAATTGTTCAATTAATCAAAATAATATAACGTTAGTGATTTGAATAATGAAATAATTAACCACACACGAGTAATCGATTTTTCGTCTATAGTCTATAGATGACATAAGGAAATGTTATATATAATTCATGGTAATTAGTAAGGCAACTGTATTTAAAAATTAATATATTGGCTAAGATTTTCGATGAGAAGTTTGAATACCTTGCATATTTTGTTATACCTATAAGAAATTTGAAAAGCAAACTTCAAAAATATTCTCAAACAAGACTTATATGTAACAACAGAGAAATCTTGATTTTTCATTTAATAATAACTTACATGCTAATTATCTATTTACGTATAAAATGGGCATATTTATATGTTGTTTATTGTGTGTAAAGTTCACATTAAATATAATCGTGTTTAAAAAAGTTAAATCGTGCATAAAAAATCAATGTAAATTAAACGGACTTTCATTATTATATGATTTGTACAAGTAACAAAATTAGCTATGGCATTTAACAACAAACATCAAATTAAGCATCAATATACTACACTATAGGTCTGGGGTGGGCAAATGCCAAACCGCGGGCCGGATCCGGCCCTTTTGCTTACTCTATCCGGCCCATTAAAAATCCGGCAAGCAATTTTTGCAATTTTTGTTAATCTCTTTTATGCGATGTTGTTGAAATCAACAGTATTAGTGTGCATAGTGTTCATATAAATAATGAAATATATAAATAATTGAGAGTATTATAATTTCGAACAGCCGTAACCATATTTATCCCTTCTTTAAAATATGCATCATACTTTCATAAAGCGGGGGTCGGCTGACTACATAGAATTGAACGTGCACGGTGCACTTCCCTTACTCTTCGTGGGACGACTGGTTGCAGCACGCGTACTGTTTGTTTTGATTTAGCACTGGTCGCATACTCGTCATTTCTTTTGAGACAATGTTTGTTATTTTGCAAATATAATATTAATTTGAAAAAGTGGACTTTTTGTAAGTAAAATTTTAAAACATTGGTTTTATTTTATTGTATTAATTAAATGATTTATTTGTAGGCCTTTGTAAAATGAGTCAATCTAGAAAAAGAAAGTTGATTTGGAATGCAGAAATTTTAATGAAGCATGGACGTTACACCTTTTTACAAATATTGATAAGAAAGCAATTTGTTTACTTTGTCAGGAAACAATTGGCGTTTTCAAGGAAGACAATTTAAACAGGTATTTTAAATCAAAACAATCAAAATATGCATCACTTTCTTTAAAAACTTAAAAATGCAGCAGAATACTTGGCGAAAAACTTGAATAAACAACAAAATATTTTTACCAAACAAAGTAATATCGAGAAATCTACCACAAAAGCAAGTTATGTTGTTGCAGACACAATTGCTCAGTTCTGTAAACCGTTTACTGAAGCAGAATATGTTAAACAATGCATGGTAGAAGTGTCGGAGATATGTTGTCCTGAAAAGAAATATATTTTTGAAAACGTAAGCCTTTTGAGAAGAACAATAATACGACGGATCGAAATATTTCAGGAAATTTACTTGACCAGCTAAGAACAAAAATTGCTAATTTTACATATTGTTCTCTGACTTTAGATGAGTCCTGCTATATTACTGACACAAGTCAATTATTAATATTTATTCGGGGCATTAACAAGAAATGTGAAATTAGTGAGGAACTTTTTAGTGTGCAGCCAATGAAAGATACAACTACCGGTGAAGAGTTCTTTATCGCTGTTGAAGAGTGTTTAGGTAAAGTAAATTTAACTTGGAACAAAATAGTAAGCATCACTACGGATGGTTGTCATAGTTTAACAGGGAAAAATGTGGGCTTACTAAAACGAATCAGCGACAAAGTAAAAGAGTTGCAGCCACAAGATATATTATTTTTACACTGCATTATTCATCAAGAAGTGTTATGTAGAAAAGTCTTGAAATTGAATCACGTCGTTACTGTTGTGACAAAAGTTGTAAATTTTATCCGGGGACGTGCCTTAAATCATCGACAGTTTGTTCAATTTTTGAAAGAAATTGAAAGTGACTTTTACGAAATTCCTTAATACACTGAGTGAGATGGCTTAGCATCGGTAAAGTTTTGGACAGGTTTCAATAATTGCTTGATGAACTAGTATCCTTCTTGTCGATAAAAGAAAAACTATATGATATTCCTGAATTGCAAAATGAGGCATGGCTAAACGATTTCTTGTTTTCTGTAGATATCGTACAATATTTGAATGAACTAAATATAAATCTACAAGGTAAAAACCAATTCGCTATCAATATGCACTCAAACGTCAAAGCATTTATAATAAAACTCAATTTATTTGCTGAAAACTTTAATAAGAAATTACTAAATCATTTCGCCTCATTACAAACACGACGAGAATCATTGGAAAATACAGAATTTCTTAAATATAGTGCAATAACACAAGTCCTGCATTCTGAATTCCAAACAAGATTTCAAGATTTCAAAGCTATTGAAAAACCTTTATCATTAATTAGTCAACTTTTTAATTTCGATGTGCAAGAAGCTCCTGTTGAAATTCAACTAGAACTAATTGACTTACAAACAAATAATTTACTAAAAGAAAATTTTCACTGAAACGAATTGAGTGCTTTTTACGGTGATTTGAATACAGAACATTTCAAACATTTTTTGAACTATGTTCAAAAATATTTAGTTTTATTTGGTTCGACATATATTTGTGAAAGAACTTTTTCGTTAATGGTTTCTACAAAAAATAAATATCGATCACAAATTACTGACGAAAATTTACACTCGGTATTAAGGATTGCTACAAGTGATTTGGATCCAAATTTTGAAGAAATAATATCAAATGAACATTCGAAATTTCACGTTTCGCATTAACTATTATAATTAATGCGAAACGTGAAATCTCGAATGTTAAACATCAAACGAACAAATGAACAAACATCAAACGTTAAAATAGAAAGCTTATAATAAGTATTCTATTTTAACGTTTGATGTTTGTCTTTTCTTTTTATAATTCTATTTACTATTATATTTACAAAATATGTATCAATATAAATTAATTTGTATCGGTTAAGATATAAATAAATAATAAAATAAAATCTTTCATTAACTGATTTATTTAATGACCATTAATTTAATATAATGGATCATATTTCATTAAAAATTACGTGACATATTTTACTGGGCACAAATTGTTCGCATATACACCTAAGTAAGACAATTTATTATTACTATTATCTATTATTAACTGTCAAATTTCTTTGTCCAAATACTTTAAAATGATACTTATAGTATTTTTGTCAAAAAAATTTCTTGGGCAGGGAAAAAACTTCACTAAAAACATTCGCGTGTGCACAGCGTACGTACGCGGTATAGTCCTCCGGCCTGGGAGACATTTTGAAAATTACATTTTGGCCCGCGCTTAAAAGTATTTGCCCACACCTGTTATAGGTGGACATTCGGTAAGAAAGGATCATTTATCTTGAATTTGAGGGTATTTTAATTGCTATTTTAGGTACAGAAAAAATTCATAATTAATTAGTTATGGATAAAAACTGTTGTACACCCCCGGACTTGGCTTTGAATTTGCTAACAACGTAACCTTAAAATTTACTGCCAGCAAAATCTAAAAAGCTTTACATGAATAGATACAGCAAATATCTGTTCTTCTCGGGTTAGTTTTCCTCTTTATAGCATGTTTTTATTAAAGGCGTTGTTCATAAATTTTCTCATGCGTTTTTTCTTCTTTTTCTTGTGACCCATCCAGTCAACGGCTTTCTAAGTAGCACGGCATTCTTTGGATTCCTTTTTGCTGCAGTGCTAGGTGCGGGTTGTTTTCTTTGCTTACGTTACTTTTTTCTTATCCGCCCGGAATACCTTAACAAATTTAAAGAGGAGTACCGTAACTAACAAGTTGCCTAAATAAATAACTATCTAGATTCATTTAATTCAATTCAATTTAAATAATGTTTATTAGCTGAAATATAATAATTTTACATTTAGCTAACTATATGTTGCCCAAAACGGTGAATCATTCTTGATTTGATTCACAGTATTGCAATATTCCATTTTCAAAAACGAATCATTTCATACCTAATATGCAATTAAATACAGTATATCTTAAAATCTTAATACCATACGGCATTTGCTTTACATGTGCATACAATGAGCACGACTTTATTTCATTGTTTTTTCTATATATAGCAGCATTGTCTGCCAATAGCGTATTATTGGATACAATTCTAAATAGAAATCTTATTTTTTTTACATTTCAAACCAACAACTGTGTAACGCTATCGCGTTAATTAAGCAAACATTAGGTATTTGAAAGGAATTTATTGAAATAGGTTAGTTAAATAAGCTTTTAGCACCAATATACCCTGTAAAATATGGAACATTTGGTAGTTTACATTTAGTAACGTTGCTATTACAATGTAATATTAAATTAGAATGAAAAATTAAAATGCGAAAGCACCCGGTACATTAAACACAAACGACAGTAGATATCGTTACTTTAAAGCCCTTTGTATTAACTTTAAAAATTATAGATTGAAATTGAGAAATAACCGTACATAACAAGGTTATTTGTACAAATTACAGGAGTTCAATGAACATCAATAATGGGAGATACACCTCAAAATTCATATACTTAAGAAAACAGCCATAAAATTAATACATTGAGAAGGCGCGCATGATGTAGCAACCGGTATTAGATATAAAATCCCGAAAACAAAATGGGGGTTTACACGTACAGAATAACATCGATCCGAAATTAGGACAATTTAAACGCATCAGTCATGAAAACAAGGATAGCGTGCAATAGCCCTGGGACGTTAAAATTTATAAAATCCGTGGATAGTAAAAGAAGGGGTAATTCATTCAGTAGTTATTCGATACCAGACATTAGTTAACAGAGCTTTGAATTTAATCGACACCCGGATCATCAATACGGTGCGCAACAGGATTTGCGTGACGATATCCAAACCCTGAAACTGCTACTGAAAACAAGTTTCAAAATCGAGTAAGAAAACGCAAATGTGAATATACCATTAACTCGAAAGTTCCCCGTGGTTGGTGCATTTGTGCAAATATAAGTTGGGTTTTTACTTGCGACGATTCTTGCACTGGGTGTCGACGCAGCTTTAGTAAGAACAAATAAGTCGATTGAAGTTTTGTTATCCACCTTATAAACATCACATGCTTTCTTGTTGTATTTAATATGTTTAATGGTAGTAATAGAAATGTGTATAGCTTATCATTATTAATAAGGACTGTTAACATTGCTACGTTTATATAAACCGTATTAATAGCGCAAAATTTTCATATGGAGTAGTTTATTACAGTAAAAGGAAAATGGCACGTAAAAACTAAATTGGCTCATTTCTTGTCATTGATAATATTAAGTTGTTTTTTAGCTGCACGCATATATGGTCAATAATGAGTAAATCATAGTTTACTTTTTTGTTGGTATTCACAGTTATAATTATGTTTTACAATTCAGGTTAGATATGCAAGATGTGGAGTTTCGTTTTATTTGTGTTTATTTTAAACTAGCACAAGGAGGCAAGAAAACGCAAGCGAGGCTTCAGAAACCTCTAGCTGCAGTAAGAACCACTCCAAACTGTTACTCCGAATCTCCACCTCTCTGAGTACGTCTAATCTGTGTTGGTTTTTCAGGTAGGTACGCGCTCAAAGACTTTAAATAGACAAGAGATTTGAAGACTTTTTAAGGTAAGCGAACAGGTGTTAAGTAGGAGTGTTACAACTGAAGTGTAGCCGCTGCACTAATTTACTGTTTCGTCATTCCGCCCGCCCCCTGTGCAGTAGAATATATTCAGAAACATAACTTTAATTTAGCGCGTAACAACTGGCACTATTTAGGATTTGTTTTCCAAATCAGGATAAGCATCATTCAATTATAGGAAGTTATTGCAAATTAATATGTTGCCTAAGTAAACTGTATTTATTGTATTACTTAAACAGTTACTACAAAAGTAAGCACGAAAATTGATTGGCTTTGAACATATTCAAATTATTCTCAACTAAATCAAACTATAAAATTCTCTACTTGATTTTGTCATAACTAATATTGAGCTTAAATATAGATCTTTACTTACTTTAATGAACTACACTTATGAATTATTATTTATCGTTTCAGACAATTCCCTGACTTTTTTCAAAATACGTTATTTTTGTTATCGTAATGTATAAAAGCCAGAAAAGAAAATATATATCTAGCTAAATAAGCAGTTTTTAGTTAGTCTAAATATTATTGAAATAACCTCACTTGGTAACAGGATTATCTTGACTACACTAAGTTACATGACTTAAACGTATTTTAAGTTTAAAACCTTTTTAGACCTTTTTTTAGTTTTTCATGACTATGCAGTTTTTACGATCTTGCGGTTGTTGAGTGTCATTTTGACGTATATCAAACCTATTTTGGTATTTAACTCTTGTAGGTAGTGTCATTATTCGTTTGAATTAATCGTCTTTTACTAAACATTTACGTGATTTCTTTTCGGGAATTGTGCAGGTGGCTGTGAACAGTTGCCTATCAATTGTCGTCAAATTAATGACAATTAACTCTTTGGCGTACGTGAAAGTAAGATATTATTTCCGGCAAATTTCCGGTAGTGAATTAAACACTTTCTACCGATACGTGCTAGGTGTGCAGAAGCGGGCCTTTTCTCTTTTTTCCTTGTTCCCGTTTAATGATCTTGGTTCGGTTTTTACTGTTGAAAATAGTGTAACAAAATTGGATAGCTACGGGCTCCCATCCCACTGAAATGGCAGAAGGTGTCTGATTATTTTAAGAAGACATTCGTTTAATGTTAAGTATCTCCCATTTTTATACCTCACCTTTTATGTTATAAATATATCAATTTCTGTATGTAATACGGTAATGCATCGAAAAGGGATGGAACAAAATACAAAAAAGTATTTTTAGTATATCTATTACAGGCAGTTGGAACAAAGTATGAATTCTTTCGAATATTATGTAGATTTAGTTTTTTCTGTAAATATATTTCATTAAAATAATGTTCTACAACAAGTTTTTAATAAAATAGTGCTTTTGTATTTAAAAATGTGTTACTGATGTTAGGACATTCCCTTAGAAATAATTATAATCACATTTCATTTTAATAGTTTCTGTATAGGTGGATTCCACTAATAGGATTGGGTTATTCACTTCTGGAAATATAAGTTTCAGGCTTCTATAAAATATAATTTAAGAGAGAATTATATTGCATCATTGTGGATGCATAGACAAGGATTATAAAATTCATGTCAATTTTTAAAAAGGTTAGAGGCGATGTGATCATGGTAATTAATACAGAGAGAAAACTGCATGAAGGAAGTCCAATTTGGATTTATCCGTCCGAAGTTTGAAGATAATGCCTCGTGCGGTTTTAAAAAGAGCAGTTGTATTCTTCAAGAAAAGACTCCGTTTTCAACATATAAACTCTAAACATGTCGCTTTGGTAGGTTAATTACCTTGAGTAGAGTGTGCTGTAGAGAGGAAAACCAACCTGAAAAGAAGACAATCTTTATCCAACATATCCCGGAAGATTTACACATTACAAAAATATTCGCAAAAATAATTTACTCGCTCATGAATTACCCAAAACTAATTTATAACCTCAATTTTAGTAGTCACAAACAAATATTACTTTATATTCACATAAACCAAATATATATATATATATATATATATATATATATATAGTTGTAGATTTAAAGGGGTAAATAGGTGTATACAATAAAATTTCAGCAACCATGTATATAGAAAAGAGCAAATTGTTTACGCGCCAAATTAATTTAATTTATTTAGTGAAAACGGACGAGTATTAAGGTATTTTATATTTAATAATTGGAATGTTAGAATTACATGAAGGAAGAACGCTTCAAAGCATATAAAAGTTCAAGGATAGGCATAATTAATCATAATTTCTTTTAATCAAACGAACGAAAGCAAAAAGGGGAGCGGACTTGCATAAGAAAATCAATAATTTCTAACGCAAATATATTTGTTTTAAAAGCCAACGTGCATTTACACAGATACGGCAAAGCAGAAAATCTAGGAATTGTTATTTTTAAACGGTCAATAATTACCAGAAACACCTGTTTGTTAAATGTTACTTTCAGAGAATTTGAACGAACGTTAATATCAAATTTCATAGGAATTGTTTTCAACGGTCAATTTGTACAAACAGCTATAGCAACAAATATCTTAAGGAGCGAGTGAAATAAACAATCAATAATATACAACAGATAGAGACAAATATAAATGAAGCGTTGGATTGAAAGTCACGTAAGATATACGCGTGGAGTTGATGAAGGACGTCGACAATATCGATTTTCTGTAACTTAAGTGGGGTTTGAAAGAAGATAACGAACATGCATAGAGTAAAGATGAATAGCGGTTAGAGGAGAATTGTGACGACAGAAAATTTTGTCATTGGTTGAAAGTCGACAGTTTTCGAAACGAACGCACACGCGAAGGTAGAAAACGAATTCTATGTAAGCAGCACGTAGGACGGGAGAAATTTTTCGAATTTAGCGACGGTTACGCTCAAAATTTACGAAGCCGCTTTGGAAAATAAGCTTTTCGAATGAAACGGGTCCAATACGGGGTTTGAATAATAATATAAATATCCAAGCGAAAATATTAAAGCTCTCTTCTCTTTTACTTCTATCAAGTGCTGAATACGGATTCAGACCAACATAATAATAAAGCTTTTGGTTAGTGTTTTGTGTCTGTAGTAAAGTTACATTTAATATATCATTTAAAAGTAAGAAACTGTAGTAGCGGACCGTAAGTTATTAACGTGATGCACGAGTTGGTGCTTATTTAAATAGAAGGTCCGGCTATTACGACAAAATTATTAATTGGATGCATGATATATGGGTATGGAATGGTACTGTGAGACGAAGCGAATATCTTGCGGAGATGTTAGATGGTAGAGGCCTGTGGATCCGGCAATCAGCGTAGTAAATGGAAACAACGCCGAGTGGTTTCTGGTAACCATCTCTGACGAGAATTAAGAATGAAGGTGTCTCCAGGTAATTAATTTAAAATTTCTGTTGTTATATAAACATTTGTGAAATTTTTGTGTTGTGTGGTTGACTTTTTGGTGGCATATTTATTGTTTTAAAAACTTGTTTTAAAAGATACATGTACAAGACAATTTAATAATTTTGAGTACTGAAAAAGGGTTTATTTAAAATATATTAAAAATTTATTCAGGCTATAAATTGTGTTGTAAAGGGTAAACGGGTCTGTAAATTTGTTTTCATTAATGCAAGGGTTAAAAGGCATATACAAACAAAACTGGGTTATAATGAGCTCACAACACTCCAGTGTGAAGTCAATTTAGGGTTACATGTGGGGCCCATCCTCTTATATCTACTCGAATTTGTTTAAAATCATTTTAAAAATCAAGGACTTTAAAATATTCAATAATTTGAGCTGGTAATTATTGTATCAAACTGTTTGGACACATGTGTAATTATATTTTATCTGTTAATATGTGTAAATAAAAGGTTGTTTGGTTGTCGTAGTATTTTGGTAATTTTATTTGATGGTGTGTGAGTGTGATAGAGGTATGTACGTAAAAATAAGTATTCAAGAAGAAACCAATTGCTGAGCTAGCCAGGGAAACAGAGGAATTCGAAGGCGTCCTAATAAAAGGGTAAAGATTTTTTTTTTAATTTTTAAAAATTTTATGTTGGCCCAGGTGGGGCACAAATTTTACTGACCTTCCACGGCAATTTTATGACGCCCAATTTGTGGGACTTGAATGATATTTAGGAGGAGGCTCGAGCGTCCCAGAGATTATCCCGACTTCCACGGCAATATATATATATATATATATATATATATATATGTATATATAGGTAATTATTTTATGACCTTTTTTATTATATAATATAAGTAGTGGGTTTTAGGTCTGCTGGATGATTAATAAGACTCTTTTTTATTACCTAAATTTTCGAATATATTTATATCCTTCTTCAGAGGTATATATTGAGGTTTAAAATATATGTAATGGCATCAGATATATAAATAAAAAAGTGTAAAAGTTGTTGAAACATATAATAAAATTACTTTGTATATATTAAGATGTTCTTTTTTGAAGTATATCATTTAAATGATAAATTTTCGAATATATTTATATTCTTCTTCAGAGGTATAAATTGAGGTTTAAAATATATGTAATGGCATCAGATATATAAATAAAAAAGTGTAAGTGTATCATTTAAATGATATACTTCAAAAAAGAACATCTTAATATATACAAAGTAATTTTATTATATGTTTCAACAACTTTTTACACTTTTTTATTTATATATCTGATGCCATTACATATATTTTAAACCTCAATTTATACCTCTGAAGAAGAATATAAATATATTCGAAAATTTAGGTAATAAAAAAGAGTCTTATCAATCATCCAGCAGACCTAAAACCCACTACTTATATTATATATATATAATATAAATTAATATAATTACATAAATTATATATATTATATATATATATATATATATATATATATATATATATATATTTACTTACATTGTGTCCGCAGGCACCTTTTAAAAACAACTCTTGACAAGTACAGGTCAAGAAAATAATGTAGTAGTAGACAACAACACTAAAGGAACAAAACCATCTACTAGATGATGCGTTTTGCAATAGCGATTAAGAGCTATGTAACAACGTCTCAGCTATACAGTAATGTAACTCGAAATTTTTATACTGAAGATCTTATAGATAGACAATGCTAGTCTTATTTTATAATTAATATCCAAACAATAAAAGCTGCTTTTAGCATATTCATAACCCTAAACTAAAGCAATTAAAATTTATCAGATTGTTTCTACACACATTTGTTTATCTCAGCGTGATTAGAAAACAATCACAAAACCACATTTTATATAGCTAAACTAAACGTTATAATTAGAAGCTGATTATGCAAAATTTTTCACACAATGTTACCAAATGTAAACAATATATTTTTACCTAACTTTCTTTAAAGATCTAGAGTAATTGCATGGTCCTAAATTAATCTTTATCGAAAAAAATTTAATATTTTGTCTAAATTCTAACGTGAACTAAATGGATAAAGCTAACTAGGCGATCTGACTTAGAGAATCCAACATATTAATACACAGAAAGAAAATATATATACATACACTGGTGGGTTTGATGTCTTCAAAAGGGGGACGTCCTGTCTTTGTTCCTTATAAATTCTACGTTGCTGGAATCACTCAAAAGATTTCTGTAAAACAAACAACGCTGCTTCTACCATATGGTTGCCCAGATTTTACCATATGCCTCAAAAATATGTTCGACGTTGTGTATAAAAACAGATTTAAAAATTGTAGTTGTAGAAAAAGATCTTGTGTCTCAAAGCTATTAATAAAAATCAAACAGTCTGTGATGATCATATATATTATTAGATAATTTGAATATAGCGATATTCGCGTTCACTAACCATCGCGTTAACTATATTTAAACCGGTATTAGAATAAGCCAAAATAAATAATTCTAAAAATTAAATAAGTTCTATACTATATTTGTATGTATACAAACCGATACGAAGTGAATTTAAAGTATATACATAAATTTCATTAAAAACATTCCGTAATTCTTACTGCGGTAAGTCATAGGATGCAACTTCGAAAAGCATAACAAAACTTTTTAATAGTTGGAATGGCTTGAGCTGCAATACTCATACTATTGAAAATAATAGTTAGGCAGCAATACATCGAATCGCAACATTAGGACACTCAGAGTGGACTACAACACCATATCACGTAACAACACACATTTCTACTACGGAAAGCAATTCTATTTTTCGTTCAAGCAAAAAAAGCTAATACAATAATGATTCCATTCAAATTGTAGCTTTTCTCAAAAACATCTATGTGTAGACAATGAATCACATGAATAGTATTTTTTTCAAAACCTTCATTTATTTATAAGATAACCAGAGAACTAATTAAATAAAACGCGTTTGTGGAAATACCTTCGGAAACCTTGGACATCAAAATATTTTATTACTTTAATAAGCGATCCACGACCAACATATGGTAACCCGGTTGTAGCGTTTTAAGCTAGATGAATATACGTGACAAGAAACACTACAGCCAATATCACGGAAATCATTAAGGATCCGTAGGATGATTTGCCTAACTTCCCGCATTGTAATTATAAAAACATACATAAACTAATTAATAATTTATATAAAGTAAGGTGAAAAGATAAGCGAATCAGACATTTAGCATTCGTCATTGAAAACAACCTTGATGAAACACGTACATAAACTCAATGCAAATATATAAGAAAGTGAACGCTGTTTTATAATAGAGACACCACATTAGTAATGTCACAACAAAACAGAAAAGCTCTAAGTATTTTAAATTATAATTTGAACTAATTAAATAGAAACCAAATCTGAAAATTTAGTCGAAATCGTTAATAAATATGCAAGTGCAGGTGTGCTCGTAACAAGTTATTTACTTTGACATTATATGCAAAATCAAAAGAGAACTAGTTTCAATACTATACTTGACCATCTTGCATAGTCCAAGCCAATTTACAGTAATGAATTAAAGTAAGCTATACCCTTTTTATCTATTCATTAAATACACCTTGGCTAAACAAATTTCAAAGCTCACTGCAAAACACATAATGATCAAAATATGAATACCCAACGCATGCGGAAGTTTATGTATTCCATCAATCCCCAACTTCATGTAAATGTTAATCATAAAGAGACTGGAATCTCTTGAGACGTAGGTTTGGCACTGAGTAATATCATTAACTTACTAATTGGTTATTTCACCCAAGGTGTTAAAGCAGGGACTAATTGGTAATGGACACCACATCACGAAGAACTCAACCTCGTGCTTTGATATAAAATGGCTTTTATTTATAGTCATTCAATTTACTCGAATTTCCGAAACCCATTTCTAGATGTACGAAAAACAAGAGATTTTATCTGATATAATTGAATGCCATAAGTTAATGTACTTCTTCACTTAATTAACTTGCACAGCTTTTGAACAAAATATTTTAAAGCTCAGTTATTAAATGCCACAGTTTTTCACCAACAAACAATAAAATTCTGCTAAAATTCAGACTATTCTTGTTTTTCTGAAACTATAAAAATGATTTCTTTGATTAGTATCCTTCAAAACTAAAAATGTAGGTTAGAAAAATTGCAGTTCGATGGCAATTAGGACACTCACAGCTGCTTTCTTTATTGGTTATCGAGCTTCACCCGATTACCAATAAGGTGCAGTATCTGCATTCGAGTGCGAACAATGGTCGAGCATGACCACATTTTTAATATAAAATAAGATTTTGTAATGATACTTGGCAGCTCACTATTGAATTTTGTACTTGCTAAATTTCACTTCAGCCTAATTGGTCAGGAGAATATCCTCAGAAGTAGACACTAGCAACTAGCTTTAATTATAGTAATTATATTTTCACTTCAGCCTAATTGGTAAAAAGAATATCTTCAGAAGTAAAACTAGCTTTAATTTCAGTTTAACTGACATTTGGTAGTTGTAAAGTAGCTGTTTCCTACTGATGACGACCACTTAGTGATCGAAATACGTATTTAGAGCCGTTACATTGAAAAAAAATTGTGGCAAAGAGAATTATACTTTTACACTAATGTAGTTTTGTGATTCATTTGCTTATTGTGTAACGCTAGCGCTTATTACCTCGTACTGTTGATATGAAGAAATTTCACACCCAGATTTGTGATTTAAAAAAATGAAAAGCTTTTCCTATGCTCCTAGTTATAGGTTCAGTAAGTTAAATATTACATATGGTAGATAGAGAAAAAACAACAAACGTAATTTAAATTTGCAATCTAAATTGATCTCTCCAAATTTTGCCAAAGATAACCTCAAATTGTGTTATGGAGGGAAAGATTTTATGTTAAGCACTTTGTCACTATTGTGCAAAAAGATAACATGTAACTTGTGTAGATTAGTTAACCTTTAAAGCATAAGGTATCGAATTGCATAATGCGATTTAGTCAACGAAGTACGGATAATACTCTACCAGGTTGTTTAATTTTAATTTTAGGAACACCTTGATTCATATGAAATATACAACTTCATGTTGGCAAATTAATATTGATTAAGAACATCTAGTTTTCGTTTTCAAGTCGCGGTAAGATATAGCTAAAAGTAAATTGAGTCTTAAAGATAATGGCTTTTAGTTGTTTCCGAGTTTTCTTCAAGTACAAATCACTCATCAGGTATTTATGATTAAATTTCTAAACCAACACCTACAGTAACTGTAGATGAATGAATGTTTTTTAAAATTTAATTGAATAAATTTAAAAACATACCCACAGTACGTTCTTGTTATTGTTTAAGAATCTAAAAAGTAATTTTGTTTGCCGGTAAGGTTTGTCATTAAGCTAAGTAGTTTTTGATATGCTCTACGTTCTTTTGTTTTGCTTAGGAATGTTTATACGTATTTGTAATGAAAACATAATTGTTTTTCACAACTGATGCAAAGCTGATAGTTCCAGCATTGTTGTAGTTAAATATCTTGCAATTATATAGGGGTGTGATTAATATTAAGGTAATTTAACATTTGACTTTGGAAACCCTCTTTCCAGATTTTAAGTAGGTATATTAGTGTCCTTATTGTTAGAGTTTATCTTAGGTTGGTTTTATCATTAGTGCGAATTTTAGGTCAAAATCACATTTTCCAGATATAATCCCCATGGGATGCCCCTCGTCATTCCTTCTGGCGGTTTTCCCTAGAAATACCCATATTACACCTATGATATTGAAAAATACGACTAGCACAATTTACACGGTAAAATACAAATCAGGCGTCGCCGTGGATCAATGTAGTAAGCGTAAGACTACGGATCCCAAGGTCCTGGGTTCAAATCCCGACACGGCCGACTGCTTGAAAAATGGCAGGTGAGCATTTTTCTAAATATTACGCCCTCGTTCGGATGAGAGGTTAAATGGAGGTCCCGTGTGTGAGTGTTGTCACGCACGTTAAAGATCCCTACCTTGCCTGGAACGGCAAGGGTTCGGCAAAATTCTAAATTTCCAGGCAACAAAAAACTCGCGTCCTGACCAATGTAGTACTTTTGGGTGGAGCATTGGAAATGTAAATGAACGGTAAAATACAAATCACATAGTTTTAAAATATTAAAAAGGACACTTCTATTATTTAGTTAAAAATCAGGTTACTTAAAATTTTGGGTGCAAATTTTTGTATGAGATTTGTACAAGTGGAAAATTTGATTTGAGGATGGCTGACCTTTGGGAGGTTTTGCCAGAAAAAAAATTATTAAACGTAAGTGATCAGATAGGTTTAAATCCGATTTTAAAGGGAAGCTGTTAAAATAATCAGACTTTTAAAATTTTATACATAATAAGATTTAAATAGGAGATGATTTGTAAATGAAAATCTTAATTAATAAGGGAGACTTAGGACTCTATTTTAGTGTAAGCGAGTGATTATCCAGTAGTTATAATTTATTTTATGTTAAATTTAAAATTATGTTCGTAAGGCAAAGCTTTTGTGGCGGTTTTGGACAATATCATTAAAGTTTGTGCTGAAAGAAAATTGTTTTCCTAGATATAACATATTGCATACTGCTAAGGATATAGCACTTGGTATTTGAAAAATTGTTAATTTAAATTACGTGTCATTATAAGTTTGATGTCTGATTCTAGTGATTTTATTATATATTAAACTAGCAAAATAATTAAAGCAACACTTTTACTAGTCATATACAGTCCACAGCAATATACATATATATATATATATATATATTGCTGTGATAAGGGGTTGTTTAAGGGTGCACGACATAGTGAAGGTCACTAGAGAATGAGTAATTAGAATAGGCAGCAGAAAATTGTAGTTATTTTAGGAAATAAGTAAGAAATAGAAGTAGATAGTAAGTAGGCAACACCCTATGTACAAAGTAGAAATAGTTTTGGGCGACGCAGGAAAGACATAGGAAGACGCATAGTTGGCGTAGGAATGAGAAATACGAGTATTAAACGGATGGTAAAGATTAAATACCCTGTAGATAGTGTTCAGTTGACATAAGTAAAGCGAATAAGAATATTTTTCAGTGGGAGCACGCGTATAAATGATAAAGAATAATTAGACACGCATTAAGAAAAGAGTCTCAGACGATTAAGTAATACGGATGTGAAAATAGAGTTTCATGTAGCTAATATAATGCGTATAAAGATCTAACCATTTTGATAAGAGAAATGATTAAAATTGCGTGAATCGCATGTAAACAATGAAAGTTTAAAGTAAAATTGCATCAGTTGTTTATGGAAAGGCGACTATTCTATCAAAATACAGCATGTTGATAAGTGAAGACACCTGCAGGCAGGTGGGCATTATGAACGAACGCAGAGCATTACATCAGAAAATATTCGAAATGAAATTATTTGATTGGTCCGAAGCAAACGACAGGTTCTAGACCACACCACGGATGCAGTGGGGATTCGAAATTATATTAGCAAGCACCGCGATAAGAAAGTCAGTTTTGAACTCAATGAAGGCCCAAGTGCATTGCCAGTAATACTGAATAATACGTAACAAGTGGTACAAAGTGAAATAAATGAGTGTGTATATGAAAATTACCGTTTAAAACGTAAGTAGGATTATTTTATGAATTAATCGTAAACTAAGACATAAAAATAATAGGGCTTCGAGGTCTGAGGAAAATAGGCCAGAATGCTTGATGTTAAGAAAGATTACAATAAAACAATTTAAATGTCGAGGCGAAAGGAAGAACATAATCTTGAAGTATAGGGTGAACGAATTACAAATTTGAAGTCTATGGCAAGAATGATTAAAGCATAAAATTATAATTTAATGGTGTTGGTCCATAATGGTGAATAAGTTGAATGGAATCAAAAATTGGGAAGATTAATTTCAATGGAAGCGTCGTCGTAAAAAGATAAAACCAGGTCAGATTGTTAGTTATAAGGCATCTGTTTTCTACAAGAATTTTATTTTATTTTTAATATCAAATTGGCTAAATATTATATGCTTGTAAACAAGTCAACAAAGGGTTGAATACGTATTGAAATAATAATAAGAAAACGGATTTAGAATATTCTACATTTGTTGGTAAAGGTAATGAGTTTTCTTTGGTGACTTTGGGTTTTTGTACAAATTAAATGGTTGTTGATAAATGAAATTTATAAAGGTGAATTAATTTGAAAATGTATTGTAAATAACGTCAAAGCTGTACATAAAGCATTAGTTTCATTAAATGGGATCCAAACTTACTGAATTTTTATAATTGCAAATATATGCTAGCCGAGGTCATAAGACAGAGGAGGAGCCACAAATTAAGTAGGGCAGAGATAACTCGCAAAGGCGGTAACTTGTTGAATTTTGTCATTGGTCGATAAAGTTGTTTATGATAAACTCCAGTTGATAGCAACGTTAAGAAACAGCTGGAGGAGGAAATAATCACAAGCTGTAGGAAAGATTAAAATGGTGGTTCAATAATTTAATTTAGTATTATAGCAATTAAAATAAATAGGTCGCTCAACGTAAGGACACGTGATATTACAGAAATAATAGGTCGACCCACTAAAGGGTATTACAGCAATTAATATGTCGACCCAACGAAGGGCTCGTAAATTAAACCACAATAAACTGAAATTAAGAGGGCTCGTAAATTAAACCACAATAAACTGAAATTAAGAGGGCGAATTAAATTAAAATAAATTTTAAAGTACGATTGTAAGATTTTATATAAATTAATTAAACTAAACCGGGGATTTGAAAAGCTTCAATTAACAATAGGAAATTTGTACAGTAATTTAAAGTTAGATAAATTTTAGTATTTAAAAGTTTAGCATATAAATTTAATAATAATGGACAAGAAAATACGGGAAACACGGGAGGTTTTGAGACAACAAGGAGTAGAGATAGGATCCCAGGAGAGCGTTATAATTCAGGAAACCAGTTCCAGTGAAGAGAGGCGAACTTCACAAGAAAATAAGATGTTGGATATCTTAATGGCATTGAATGAAAAGATGGATAGGAGTGAGCAAGCCATAAATGCAGTTAAAATAAAATGGATGAAAACAATGAGAAATTGGAGGGTAAAATTAAGAATCTTAGTGATGGACTGAAAGAAGCAAACCATAATATCGCGGAGATGAAAGCACAATTGAATGAGAGAGTTGGTAGAGTTTCTGAGGAGATAGACGGTTTATGGGATCATATTTCTTTAATCAAAACGAAACGAGAAGAGTTCGAAAGTGAGTCCAACAATAAAATTAAGAATTTAAATATTAAGTTAAATAAAATTGAAGAAAATTGCGAAACGGAATTCAGATCAATAAATCAAGAGATAAATAATTTAAAAGCAATCCAATAAACTTTAATAGGGAACCAATTAAGCTAATGCAAACGAATCTTTCAATGGAACAATTTACGAAATTTTACGGGGACGGAAAAGTAAACCCTAAGATATTTCTGAAAAATTTTAAAATGTTGATACAGGGATACACAGATGAATTATTCAAATTAAATTTAATCAGGGCAATATTAAAGGAATGCTAAACAATGGTACAATCTAGTTGAGGATGAAATAGAAACGTTTGAACAGTTTGAAAGCAAATTTCTACGTCAATTCTGGAATGACAACCAGCAAAATCGAATTCGAAATGATTTGATTATGGGAAGATACGATTTGGCGAAAGGGATAACGCGAGAATCATATGCGATTGAGAAATTTACTGTAGCGAAGCAATTGGATCCTCCTTTAGAAGATAAAATTATTATAAAGTATTTAGCAAGTCATTTTAATGCGGAAGTAAAGCGATACATAACGACGCAAAACATAGTGGATAGAGACACGTTTATTGATTATTTGCAGAGATATGATGATTTGGAAAATGATGATGAAAGGGAAAATAATTTTAGGGATCGACGCACGAATTTCATAAGGAATGATGAGACTAGGAATAATTATCGAAGGAACAGGTATAATTATGATCGCGGAAGAAATTTTAATGGGGGGAACTATGGAAACTTTAATAATGATTTTAGGCAGAACAGGGATAATGGTCAGACACCAAGGCAACGAATAGAGAGAACGAATCATGAGGGAAACAATGGAGTAATGAATAGACAGGAAAAGGATGATCGACGGACACCAGCAAGAAATATTAATAGTGTGGAATTAAGGAACACGAATTGCACAGATACAGGAAGAATGAGTCAGGCAGGACCTTCGACGCGAAATCAGGATTTTTGAGTACGGACGAACCAAGGAAAATTCTACGGATTAACGGATATGAGCACCAGCGCGAGTTTATTAAATATGAAATGGATAATGAATTAGGAAGACTTGAGAGAAACTTATTACCAATAATTAATTTAAAGGTGGAAAATAAAATGGTTAAAGTATTAATTGATACTGGAGCAGAGGCATCACTTGTAGCGGAAGAATTTGTTAAACGAGAGAAATTGGGGGATAAAGCGATAAAGATAGCAAGGTGTAATTTAGTGGCACCAAATAATAAGAGATTTAGTGTAATAAATGAAATGGTAATTCTGAGATGTGAAATGGGGGATAGAATATGGGAAAATGAGTTCATGGTGGTACCTGGACTGAAGATAGATGTTATATTTGGGATGAATATGATAGATAAGTTGGGGTTGAAGATAAATGCGGAATGCAAAGAGATTGAGTGTAATGGGAAATATATTAAATGGTATGAAGAGGGGAATATAGTAATAGAAGATGACTGCGTAAATATTAATCAGTTTAGTGAAGAGATAAATAATGGGGTAATGAAAGTGAAGAGATTAAGTGTCCAGATGATTTAAAAATAGGGTGAATGTATTATTGAATAAGCATTCAGAATTAATTGGGTCGAAGTCGAGAATTGCCAAGGGTTATGTGCACAAGTTAGAAGTAATGAATGAGGAACCGTTTAACAATAAGATATATCCTATTCCAGTAGCATATAGGAATAGAGTGAAGGAAGAAATTGAGGAAATGTTACGTGAAGGCATTATAGAAAACTCCAGTACACATTTTGTGAATCCATTAGTCGTCGTGAAGAAAAATGATAATAGCATTAGGTTATGTTTGGATGCAAGAGAGATAAATAAGCGAACGAAGCCGCAATACAATTGTCCACCAACGATGGAAAGCATATTAGCAAGAATAGGTAATAAGAAAATATATAGCAAATTAGACTTAAAGAATTCATTGTGTTTGATTCCATTAGCGCGTGAATCAAGGAAATATACGGGTTTTTCGGTAGAAGGAAAATATATCAATTTAGGGTGGTCCCGGTTGGTTTGTCCTCGAGCACGGATGCATTAGAGAATGTGATCAAGAATATTTTGGGACTGTATGAGGAATTTAGTATCCACTATAAGGATGAAATATTAATATTTAGTAATAGTGTAGAGGAACACTACGTACATTTAGAGAGAATATTATTAGAGTTGAATATAGCAGGTTTAAGGTTGAATTTAAGGAAGTGTGAATTTTTCAAAGTAGGGTTAGATTTTTAGGATATAGGATAGATAATAAATATAGGATTGAAAATATAGATTAAAAGGACCCAGATTTAAGAGTGAAAAGGGGAAGTTGAAAATAAATAAATTGAATTGGCCCATGCAAGGACAGATGAATAGATAAAAGGAAATGTAAAATAAATTATGAATAGGTATACATAGAAATAGAATAGGATTTGAACATAAGAATAGGCATAGGTAGGAATAGTATAGTATAATAGGACATAGGTATGGGATAAATAAAATGTAAATATGAGATTAATAATGAAAAGGTTGAATTTCAATATGGAAATAAAAATATAATAATTTCATACCAATGTGAGTTTAAGTTCACGTTGGGCAACAAAATGGACATTGATATAAAATTTTATATTTTAATTTGGGGAATTATGCTGTGATAAGGGGTTGTTTAAGGTGCACGACATAGTGAAGGTCACTAGAGAATGAGTAATTAGAATAGGCAGCAGAAAATTGTAGTTATTTTAGGAAATAAGTAAGAAATAGAAGTAGATAGTAAGTAGGCAACACCCTGTGTACAAAGTAGAAATAGTTTTGGGCGACGCAGGAAAGACATAGGAAGACGCATAGTTGGCGTAGGAATGAGAAATACAGTATTAAACGGATGGTAAAGATTAAATACCCTGTAGATAGTGTTCAGTTGACATAAGTAAAGCGAATAAGAATATTTTTCAGTGGAAGCACGCGTATAAATGATAAAGAATAATTAGACACGCATTAAGAAAAGAGTCTCAGACGATTAAGTAATACGGATGTGAAAATAGAGTTTCATGTAGCTAATATAATGCGTATAAAGATCTAACCATTTTGATAAGAGAAATGATTAAAAATTGCGTGAATCGCATGTAAACAATGAAAGTTTAAAGTAAAATTGCATCAGTTGTTTATGGAAAGGCGACTATTCTATCAAAATACAGCATGTTGATAGTGAAGACACCTGCAGGCAGGTGGGCATTATGAACGAACGCAGAGCATTACATCAGAAAATATTCGAAATGAAATTATTTGATTGGTCCGAAGCAAACGACAGGTTCTAGACCACACCACGGATGCAGTGAGGATTCGAAATTATATTAGCAAGCACCGCGATAAGAAAGTCAGTTTTGAACTCAATGAAGGCCCAAGTGCATTGCCAGTAATACTGAATAATACGTAACAAGTGGTACAAAGTGAAATAAATGAGTGTGTATATGAAAATTACCGTTTAAAACGTAAGTAGGATTATTTTATGAATTAATCGTAAACTAAGACATAAAAATAATAGGGCTTCGAGGTCTGAGGAAAATAGGCCAGAATGCTTGATGTTAAGAAAGATTACAATAAAACAATTTAAATGTCGAGGCGAAAGGAAGATACAGTAATCTTGAAAGTATAGGTGGTGAACGAATTACAAATTTGAAGTCTATGGCATAGAATGCATTAAATTTGCTTAGGATGTTTAATATTTAATAATAACTAATTGTTGGTCAAATGAGATAATGATGTTAATGAATTGTAGTTAAAACTTGGAAGATTAGTTTATGAATAATCGTAATTAAATTGTAAACCCTCTTCCGATTTTAAGTAGTATATGTGTCCTTATTGTTAGAGTTTATCTTAGGTTGGTTTTATCATTAGTGCGAATTTTAGGTCAAAATCACATTTTCCAGATATAATCCCCATGGGATGCCCTCGTCATTCCTTCTGGCGGTTTTCCTAGAAATACCCATATTACACTATATATTGAAAATACGACTAGCACAATTTACACGGTAAAATACAAATCAGGCGTCGCCTGGATCAATTAGTAAGCGTAAGACTACGGATCCCAAGGTCCGGTTCAAATCCCGACACGGCGACGCTTGAAAAAGGCAGGTGAATTTTCTAAAATTACGCCCTCGTTCGGATAGAGGTTAAATGGAGGTCCAGTTGTAGTTTAGACGACGTTAGATTTCCCTACCTTGGGAACGGCAAGGGTTCGGCAAAATTCTAAATTTCCAGGCAACAAAAACTGGTTGTGACCAATGTAACTTTTGGGTGGGCATTGGAAATGTAAAAACGTAAAATACAAATAATAGTTTTAAAATATTAAAAGGACACTTCTATTATTTAGTAAAAATCAGGTTATTAAAATTTTGGGTGCAAATTTTTGTATGAGATTTACAAGTGGAAAATTTATATTAGGATGGCTGACTTTGGGAGGTTTTGCCAAAAAAATTATTAAACGTAAGTGATCAGATAGGTTTAAACCGATTTTAAAGGGAAGTGTTAAAATAATCAGATTTAAAATTTTATACATAATAAGATTTAATAGGAGATGATTTGTAAATGAAAATCTTATTAATAAGGAGACTTAGGACTATTTAGTGTAAGCGGTATTATCCAGATTAATAATTAGTTTAGTAAATTTAAAATTATGTTCGTAAGGCAAAGCTTTTGTGGGTTTTGGAATATATATAAAGTTTTGCTGAAAGATAAATTTTTTCCTAGATATAACATTTGTTAAAGAAATGCTGAGGATATAGCACTTGGTATTTGAAAAATTGTTAATTAAATTACTGTATTATAATTTGATGTCTGATTCTAGTGATTTTATATATATTAAACTAGCAAAATAATTAGAGCAACACTTTTACTAGTCATATACAGTCCACAGCAATAACAATATATATATATATATATATATATATAGTTTCAAGTAATGTTGAATTTTAAGATATACAAAATATATAAATATAGTATATATATTTTAATATATGACGTTTCGGCAAGGTTTTGCCTTTTCAAAGATACTACAAAATTAATAATATAGTATCTTTGAAAGGCAACAACCCTTGCCGAAACGTCAGATAATTAATTATATATGCAAAACACTATTTAGTTTATTTTTAGACTACAATATCCCAAGTATAATTACCATTTTCATCAAGATCATTATATATTAAACAGTCCATATAAAGAAGATATATATATTTATATATATACCGGATCTCCTCCATGCCGACTGTTGATAAAACCTGCAAAGTCAGGTGAAACAGCACGAAGGCACAAATTGTGGGCTAGGTGATGCTGTACTTCCCATAATGTGTTCGTGTTAAATATTACATCTTTGCTACTCCTGTCCTGATGAGCCCCAATTAGGGCGATACGCGTCGACAGGATGCCCTTGTGGCAATATTGAGTCACTTGCCATTAAATTTCATTCTTTGTTATATTATATATATATATATATATATATATATATATATATATATTGCTACGATAATTGCCTGCTGATCGCCATCTCTCTGTGCCTTTAAAAAAATTTGAAATTAACACAATCAGTAATACCACGCACAGAGTGAAACGACGATATGATAACGAAGAACTTTTACTCACACCCCTGCAACACTCAATACACTTAAATAAGACAAACGAATTTTACCAAAGATTGTATAATGTACTAAATAAAAATTTTGTTATGTTACAATTTACAAATCTAGGCCTTTTTTAATATCCTTTACTTTTTATAGAAGTATTAAATCAAAATTAAAATAAATATTCCTATGGAATTAGCTCTTTACGAAGATTATAAAATCTTACACCTTTAAAAGCAATTAAAGCCAGTAAAAAACATTTATCTTACTACAAATAGTCTCGTTGAATGTTCAAAGAAATATCCCTTCCTTTAACATAATTTTGCGTAATAACCAAATTTTTGTTGATCTTTACATACTGTATTTTATCACCTGCAAATTTTAGGCTTACTTCTAAATAAAATAAATAATTTAAAATTACATATGCAACATGCTACAAATTGGATAAATGTTCTGATCTTATAATTCTGCTGTTTTTTCTTGCTGGAGTTTCCTGGTCCAGAAATCACTCTTGCTTGTTGTCCAGTAACTTGGAGTCGTTTATTCAGTAGCTTAGGGACATATATTCCGTAATTTAGAATATTATCCAGTGATTTAGTTTCTTAGTTAGTTTAATAATGACTCAGTAGTGACTTAGTGTCTTTACCATCGACTTAGTTAATTACTTAGTGCCCTAAATTAATAAAATTGCAAAATTTTCTATTCATATTACCAAATTCTAGAATTATGTTCATATTAACGACAAAATTCTATGTACATGTATTATAACACGCACTCTACCGTTTTATATCACTTCACGTTTAAATTCAACTTTTAAAATTATTTACATTCACTAAAACTTTTATTTATGTGAATATATTCTTTCAAACTAGCACAATTGGTGCGTGGATTATTGAATGATGCTCCTTTATTTGCTCCGTTAGTTTTATAAAATCAAGTTCCTTCTCGAATATTCAACGCGTTCTCATTGGTTGAGTAACGCCGTCAGTTGTTCGTACGTGCAGAAGATGTTTCAATTATAGTTGTTTTCGAAATTTGTCGGATTTGGGATGCTCTAATGTATACGTTCTAAATTGCACGTATAATTAACAAATGGTATTTTATGTACGTTCGAAATCGCATGTATTACCGTTGCCTCTAGTAGTGTTTGTTTCAAATCAATTATGTCCAAAAAACAGTATGTTGAAATGATCTAGTATTATTAGTTTTTTCCAAATAGTTGTTCGATAGTTTTCACCTCTTAAATAAGCCCGCTATTTATAAATTTATAGTTTGTTATGTACAATTACGTGTTTATAAATTTACTGCACCCTTAATTTTAATAACCATTTCAAAATCTACTTATTTCATTATTCTGTTTCGCTGCACTTTTATTATTTTAAGTCAGCGCAGTTAGACAATCAACTGCGTTCGTCCGTTATTTACGTTTATTATTTCAGGTGAGTTCGTTAGGCAATCAACGTTGCTCGTCTTTTATTTAATTCGCAAGCCCGCATGTTTATGTTATACTTTCTGGTTCGTTATCTAGATAAGGAACCAGAAAGTTGAATGTTAGTAATTTCCTAAATGTTGCTAGTTTAACTGTAATTAGGTAAAGAGGCTGTGCTATCTTGGAACAATAGACATATGTTCAGACATATTTATATTAGATATGGATATTCCGTGTATATTTCTTCAGAAAACAGTTTTATGAAATACATTGGCTAAATGAGTTTACTATATTTCTATACTTAGTTCGCGTTGCTTTTTCTGGGTTAAATAATAATTATCCAATCGGGTAGTTATAGAATGTTTATGATGAAGAACGTGCTTTCTGTTTACGTGACTGGTAAGTAATTGAAGGGCGATGTTCCTTAATAGAAATTTTAATATTTTCTTCCCGGTTTGTTACCAACGTTCTTCGAATTTTACGTTTCGTTCCTTAGGTTTTTTAAACTCATGATTGCTTGACTGTGACACATCAAGTTATGATGAGACGGGTACCCATTGCAGTTACCCATGCCCCTCACATCCTGCATAAAGGAATAGTATATTATGATGACCGACAGTCGTTTGCTTTATTTCTTGACGATATGTAGATTGCCTATATTCGCGGAATGTTAGGAGGAGTACTGTAGGTTATAAGAATTGTACAATAATTTGGGGATTTGTATTTAAATGTACTATTGTAAATATGTATTTCTGTGTACTTCTATCTTTCGGTAGCTTTTATTCAGAATGAATTCGGTCTGCATCAATATAGTAAGTAGTTATGTATTTATTATTTGGAGGTTTATGCCGGCGTTTCCTTATTATAGGTATCCGTCTTTTGACGACTTTTGAGGCGCCGATACCATTCAATCTTCGTCTGCGCTAATTGCTACTCTATACTTTCCTTTTCTTATAGTTTTCTACATTTTTAGCTTTGTCCCGTACATTTGCATTTCAAACCTAATAGATCGTTGTCTCTTTCTTTCTGTTTTTGGTGCTTTCCTGTTGTCTAATAGGAGTTTCTTTTCTGTTTGCACTGTTATTTTGGTGCTTGGTCCAGTGTTTCGTTTTCTATCAAGATCTTTTGATTCTTTTAAAGGGGGTATTTGATACGTTTCATTTCGTATTTGTAAATTTATTGCCTTCTTAATTTTAAAAACCATTTCAATTTCTATTTATTTTAATAAACGGGTTCGCTACATTTTTATTATTTCAAGTAGATTAGTTAGGCAGTCAACTGTGTTCGTTCTCTGTTTACTTTCATCATTTAAGGTCAACTTAGTTAAGTAACCAACGTTACTCGTCCTTTATTTAATTCAAAATCCACACGTTTATATTTCTGCTTATCTAGGCAAATGTTTTTGATAATTAGGAACTTCCTGTATGCTACTAGTTTAATTGTAATTAGGTAAAGCGGCTGTGCTATCTTTGAAATTGAGACATATTCCCAAACCTACTTCTATCCGATTTAGAATTTATGTGCTTATTTGTTCAGAAAACCGATTAAAAAATACAATAGTTGAACGAGTTCAATAGATTTGTAGCGTTAGTTTGCCTTGTTTCTTCTATGATAAGTAATATAATATAATCGGGCATTTACAAAACTCTTACGATGAAAAACGTGCTTTCTCTTTTAACGTGACTGGCGGGTAATTGAAGGGTGATGCTCTCTTAATAGAAATTTTAATATTTTCAGCCGATGTGCAACTAGTATTCTTCGGATTTTATGCTGCATTTCTTATTTTGCTATAGCTTATGATTGCTTGGCCGTGACACAAAAAGCCTCGCTATGTAACGGTAAAACACGGATTCCGAAAGGAAAATTAACTAGAAAAAAAAAGGTCAAGTAAGAAAGAGCCGCACGAGTTACCGTAAAGTAACGGAAAAAATCAAAGGCATGCTAGTTCAGCCGAAGATTGGAGTGGTCATAAGGATATGTAAGAACCCCGACTCTATCTGCTGAAATAAAAAGCATATAGGTTAATCAACAGTTAAGGACAGCTCACTTGTTTGTCTAGCAATTCTTAAATTAAAATGAAAACACAATAACATAACAGTAACAGTAACGTAATTTATTTAACAAACTTAAACGGTAAACATGGCGGTACCAAACGGCTACAAATAATAATAAATTCTTAAACACTAAAAATAAATGATATGAGCTTGCAAATAAAAAGAAAAAACACAATCTAGAAACTACAATGCATTTAAATTTTCCTGCACCAAAATATGTTTAACAAAATTAAAATAATGCAGGAATATAATCTCTAAATGTAACCATTAGTAATGCAAGATTGCTAGTTGTTTGAATTTTGATAAACAAAAAGACTAAGAAACAAAATACGGGAAACGGCAAAACAAGACAGAGCTGTATAGCCTCAAGTATGCACGGGAACGACAAGAGGGGGCTGGTAAAAGAAACGAGGTATTTCAAACTAGGGTAACCACGAGTCATTTCAAAAGAATAATCAAGGAAAAGAATTGCGAAAATTCGACTAAGTCATGGTTTCCAAAGAAAAGCAAGAGATGTCTAAGAAGGATACTGCATGAGTGGGTGAAAGATAAAGCAAATCAATACAAGGACCGACAACAAAGCGGACCAGCCAAATGAAAATGGTATTAGAAAGTTCAGAGAAGAAAGAAGAAAACAGGACAAAATTACGAGACATGTGATCCGAGTGAGGAATACCAGATAAAGCAAAGGCGGCATGAGAAACTGGGATGGGAGGACTAGCAATGTTTTCGGCGTTTGTGGCAATTATGTTAGTACAACGACTTTCAATATGAACCCACAAAGAGCAAACTCGTTTAAAGACACCGTATACATGATCCCCGTCAGAAGTCATAACAACACCTTGTAGTTCTTGAATGGCGGCTTCAATATTTCCACGCTCCAACTGGAAAATCCGCTTTTACTGAAATGAGAGAAAGCTCGTTTCCACGTTCCAGACGAAAAGTACTTTGTACGGATCCACATTACCTACCGAAGCAAAACTCGGATAATTCAACTCGTATTATAATTCGCCTTCTCGTAAACGGTTGATGTCTACGCGCCAACGTGCCATTGTCTACCAAAATAAATCCAAAATAAAAGAAATAGTTACTAAACCCACTGTAGCAAGAACCAAATAAAACAAAAAAAAATCGTCGAGAAAACAGAAACAATTTAATTCCGCAAAACAAAAAAATTATAACCAAGGAGTTAAGTTTCCAGAAAGCATTTGAAGTAGAGAAATAAAGTAACGAAATATCAATCAATACGAACAGAATATATCCAAACAATTTAATTCAGCCGAACCAAAAATTATAGTAAAAGTATTAAATTTCTCGAAAGTACAGAAATAAAGTGACAAAGTGTTTATAAACACGTACAGGGCGCCAGCGTGTTCAGAAGTCTGCAATTATCGGTGAAAACACAAGTTCGATAATCTGCCAAAAATAAAAAATAGAGAGTTTATATATAGCTAGGAAAAGAAAAAATATTTTAGAATTAAATGCTCAACTGAAAATAAACAAAGATTAAACGGGTTTACCGAGGATAACGTCAGTGCAAAATGTGGCCTATTCCAAATAAAATAAATAGAACCCAACACAAAAATTGGACCCCACGTCAGGGCGTCCAAATTATGTTACGGTAAAACACGGATACCGAAGGGAGTACCAGCAAGAAAAGAAAGGTCAAGTAAGAAAGAGCCGAAAGAGTTACCGTAACGTAACGAGAAAGCTAAAGGCATGCTAGTTTAGCCGAAGATTGGGGTGGACATGAGGATAAGTAAGAATCCGACTCTATCTGCTGAAATTAAAGGCATATAGGTTAGTCAACAGTTAAGGACAGGTCCCTTGTCTGTATAACAATACATAAATTAAAATAAGAACACAGTAACGTAATTTATTTAATCAACTTAAACAGTAAACATGGCGGTACCAACCCGCTACAAATAATAATAAATCATTAAACACTAAAAATAAATGATACGAGCTCGCAAATAAAACGAGAAAAAAACAATCTTAAAACTACAATAAATTTAAATTTTGCTGCACCAAAATATGTTTAACAAAGGAATATAATCTCTAAATGTCATAATTAGCAATGCAATCTTGTTAGTTGTTTGAATTTTGAGAAATAAAAGGACAAAGAGACAAAATACAGGGAACCCGTTTTAGTAATTAGTTTCTAGTATAAAAAATAATCACTGGTTAAGTTAA
Source organism: Platerodrilus igneus (assembly GCA_036346225.1). Classification (NCBI taxonomy): domain Eukaryota; kingdom Metazoa; phylum Arthropoda; class Insecta; order Coleoptera; family Lycidae; genus Platerodrilus; species Platerodrilus igneus. The sequence goes on from JARFIW010001700.1 coordinate 4,376,603, forward strand.
TTTGTACAAGAGCACCAAGCAATAAATTGGTTAGTTTGTAGTAAAACCGTTAATTCATATGTACTAAAATTTGAACTACGTCTTGTAGAGGGCAGTCCCGTACTACCAACACCCTGAATAAGCAAAAGAATCGAGAGGATACAGCACATATAGTAGGCGTTTCAGACGTAAGTTGAGACAGAAATTCTATCTCCGCTTAGAAAAAAATTACGAGTTTCAAAACAAAATTGTGCATAAATGGAACTTATTTTGAATTAAATCAATTAAGATATTATTACTAGAAATGCCAACCAAGGTGAAGTAACATGCGACTCGTTTATAACCTGTACCAAATTGCTTTCCACTACAACTAGTCAAGTAAAATATGACAGAGGTCCACTTACCCCATCCAGATATGAAGCATACCACTCTAAGGAACACCTCATCAGCGCAACGGCATGGATAAAAGCAGTAGACATAAAATTCATCAGAACAGATAGGTATAAAATAACCCCATGGAATGCGGACCGACATCAAAACCAAGAAAAAAAGCAATACACGCAGGCCGTAAATTAGGAAGCAAAAACGTGTATTGCTTTGTGAAACATTGGCAGGAAAAAACACAAAACCATTGCATATACGAGTAAAACAACAATTAAGAGTGATTTATAAATTAATTTTGTAAACCAAAATTTCCCATTGGTTATCCACATCGGACTTGATAACGCGAATCGAAAGTTAATAGTATGTTGTAGAGTGAATAACGAAAAGAAAATCACCTATTACAAAGGAAGGACTATGAACAATTACGATAGTAATGTAGGTAGAATCCGGTTCCCAAACTAGACATAATTTTACAAGGTATTAGGAATTTAATATGTTAACCAGATTAACAGAAAACCATATCTACGTATTATACCTGCACGAATTAAAAAGAGCTGTCATCTATAATAAACAGCTGAGCAGAATCATACAAGGTGGGGCAAAATAACTAACAGGGTTATTTAAATTTTTAAAAGTGGTCGAAATGGTTGCAGAATAAATAAATGACCATAAATAAATTGCAGTTTATTCTAAGCAATGCAGAATCGGTTCGAAAACAAACACGGAACGTAACATTGTTGCTGCACATTTTGTCTGTCTGCAGTTTTGCATGCAAATCAGGTTATGATAAGTTGGTTTCACATTGCAGTTGACCATACCCTTCACAGCCTGCATAAAGGGATATTATATTATGATGACTGACAGCTGTTTGCTTTACTTCTTAACAGTATGCTGATTGCCTACGTACTAGAAATACTTTAGGTTATAAAATTTGTAGAATAATTTGGAGATTTGTATTTAAAAGAACTATTATAAATATGTATCGTTTTATGTACTTCTATGCTTCAGTAGCTTTTATTCAGATCGAATTCGATCTGCATCAATATAGTAGGTAATTAAGTATTTATCAAATGCTGGTTTATGCCGCTGTGTCAATATGAATAAATAGTTGTTTGCTATGCTAATACAGATTGTTATTAATTACACAGGTTAAATGCAACCTCGTTTTATTATTGTATATTATGCAGCAATACTTAAGGGGTGTATAATGGCGTAATTCTTTGGTTAACAAAATACCCTTCAATTTGATTATTACTAGATATAATTAATATCTAATGTTAGTACGTGAGGAGTGCAGTATACAGATGTTTGTCCTTAAATCAGCAAATTAATATTGTTTGCTACCTAAATTCTTAGAAATTATTTGAGTTATATTTTACCTGTGTGTTGTGTTAAATTATTTTTTTAGGTACAAATGTTTAAAGTAAAAGACGAATTGGTTTGTGTGTATTGGCGTTTTATTGTTTAGCCCTCCCATTTCGCAATTGTATTTAACGCGGCATTCGATTTCTTTCTCTTTTCTCCCTTCCCTTGTTAACTTGTAATTAGGGGCGAACATTTCGTTACTGATTTCGTTCTTTTCCCACTGGCCAGCTAGTTTTATGGGTAATAAATTTAAAGAAATAGTTAACTACAAAACAGCGGTTATAGATGTACTGATATCGTATACAATCTCTTATAAATTAGTCAATAAAAGAATTCCTAGCAGAACATTCCCGCTTTTTAATGTAGTACTGATTTATGTAACTTGAATACCAAAGTTTGCCTAGCAGAGCGTCTGTTCAAATTTAAAGCTTGTTCTATATTCAGATATTTACTTTGAATGAATGGAATCTGCTCTTGGAACGTACAGAATACAAGACTCCACTGGCAAATATGTCTCATTGACTTGCGAAAATAATACTCCGACTGAAAAATGAATTATGTATTCTAGACTTGATTTCTACTAAAGCCAAAAATAAAATCATGACTACTTTATCATTCAGACTAGATTTAATTTCATAACGTTAGATATAAGTTAGAGTAATGTCGCACCCTGTTTATTGAGGAGTGTTAGAAACGCGATGTATAATTCAACATGTGGTGTCCTTCACCACGATGTTAACGTGGCATGCTTTAAAAGGAAATTCTCATTCCAAGATTACAACTTTTTCTCTTCCTAAATATACCTATGTTTTATTAAATGTTTGTATCAAGATTAATTTAAGTCAGTTTAAAACTTATTTCAATAATGTTGAATATCCAGAATGTTTTACATATATGACAATCAGAAAAGATCGTATTATTTGTTGCTTTCGTAAACGATTGTGTAATTAAATTTCGAAGCGAAGTTCCTTGGAATTAAGCTGACCATTGGCAAAGATTTTAGGTGTATTGGATTCTTATTAGAGCAACGTCATTAACTGTGTTCATGAAAAATAAGGCGGCAGTTTTTTACAACATATTCCGCTGATGGATGAGGGATTTAATTTTATATCCGAGAGAAGTTTTATAAATGTAATTGAAAGACATATTCAGTAAAGGCATTTATAAATTTACTTGAAGGAACGTTTTCAGTCGTAAACCATTTTGATGTTAAGAGACTAGTTTGAAGGTTATGTATTGTTGCACGAAAATTAGGTTTAGGAGATTTGAAGTTTACAAATTTTTCAAGTTAAATCTAGATCTTTAACTGCATCTTCAATGCACAGTATAATAGGTTGCTAACATTTATATACCTTGTAGATTTACTATTACCTTCACTTACAAATCCTAAAAGTTTACCATTAAGTATGTTTATATTTTCGTAAAGCTTTAAAATTTCATATCTGGCAAACGCTCATTTACCGCTTAAAGGTTGTTTTTGTCGTTAACCTTGAAATAATGAAATTGCCAGGATAAATTTATAGTTTAATGCTCAACATGTGTAAAATAGAAATTTATATCCACCTTTTATAAGTCCTTACATGTATACTAAAATGGTCATTACGACAGTGATTCATATTTTGTCCATTTTAAGTTTTTGAATTTATATTTGTCTAAACTATTTAAACCAAAGCTTAGCTGTAGTGTTAAAAGTATTATTTCTAATGAAATCTATGAAAAGTATTTACACCTTTTGAATATTCGTCGATTCAATTTTATTATACACGATTTTACGACTTAAGTACTTAATGTGAGATATCTGTTAAATTCAAAAATAGCTAATTATAAAAGTTTGCGTGTATACCTAATTTACAGAACGTTTTTTTTTGTTAGCATTCATAAATGAAGATGCTATATTTTTGAGTCTATTTTAAAAGTAACTTTGTAAGATATTTCAACGAAAACCTTTCAAGTTGTTAGATGTTTAAAATTTAAAAAACTTATGTTTAAATAACAGTAGTTAGAAGATGTCCTAACATCTGAACGCTATTTTGTAAAGTGGTCTGATTAAATATTTAGTTCTAAACCCATAAAGTTAAAAATAAAACCATTTATTTAGATTACTACTTTGAGGTTTAATTTTTCTGTTGTTGAATATTCAATTTATAATGTATGTATGAACTGACTTTAAAATTTTTATTTGCAAATTATACGTTTAGTCATTTAGGTTAAACGTAACTAAGGTTAGAAATTTCTATAAGTGATATCGCTATTTGTAGGAGTAGTTCTACTTACACAGTGGTGTATAATTATTTAAGTAAAAGTTTAAAAGCTTTATGTAACGAGGATTTAGTAACATTTCGGGTTCAGTTGTTACAAGCTTTGCCCCAATGCGTCAAACACTAATATAGACACTTGGGGTTCCTTACAATCGGAGATGGGCCTAAGTATAAAGAGTTAAAGGGGGGTTGCAAAAATTATAGAAACACTTGTTACTTGCGGGCTAAGCTTAAGTATTACCTTATGAGGAGAGGCATGAGCAAGGATCATGGGCGATTTTGTTGACTAAAAAATTTTACGCGCCACTGCGTTTATGCAAGCAGCAACAAAGGAGCAACCACAAGGAAAATGATAAAAAATATATAAATTACTAACCCACCTCTTCAATGGACCCACAGCTAGGGTGTATCTAAAAACATATTAATTTAAACCTGAAAAATAAACAACAAAATTAAATTATGAACGAGAGACCACTAAATGCGTTCTGATGATGAATATTTCCTTTCAGAAATCATTTGCACTCATAAATAAAAATTAGGTATTTAAAGTGGAAAATGTGTTTACTAAAATATTTCCTTTACAAACAGTTTTAATTTCAAAAATAAGTTTAAGGATAAAAATCAGTCAATTCTTGAGATATACAAAAACAATAAAATTATTTACAACAAATATTATTCCTGTTAGCCAGGCTGCCTTGTTTGAATCACAAATAAACTAGTCAAGCACAGCACATGCTGTTTTTTACATAATAAAATTTAGACAACAAATAGGAAAATTTTTTTTGGAAACTTTAATGAAAAATAAGACATGGTTAATTTTTTAAAAATAAAATTCTGCTTATAGCAACTGCAAGGTCTTTAATTTTAAAACTTATTTTATTTGGCCGAACCAAAGGCAAGTCCACTTGTAACAGGTAATAAACTTAAAACTTACATAAAGGCGCGGAACTCTTGATATTCTGTAAAACTAACTGCAACATAATTTAATGCCGTTAATCCTAAGAAATTTTTAGAAAGCGTTTGATTCGATAAAGTACGTCTTGCTTTGTGCTAAATTTCAGTACTACGGATTTGATAACAACACGGCGGACTTTTTAAACAGAACACAAAATATACATAGGTGTCTGCAAATTCGTAACTTAGGACTGATGTACATCAAGGGTCAATTCTTGGACACTTTTCTTCATTATTTATACTCTAGACCTACTAATCTCCTTTAAATATTGTACAATACAATCTTATGCTAATAATACTCAGCTCTTAGACACTTTTCCTGCTAGTGACCTACATAATGTACAAAATGCTACAAATTTAGAGCTGAATCAATTTCTTGCAGATTGCACTAATCTTTGCTTAAAACTCAATTCGGTCAAGTCCATCGTAATAGTCCTTGGAAATAGGGAGGTTGTTGTATTCATTAAAAATAATATTCGTCTCATAATCAATGGTGATAATCGCTTTATAAGTTCTTCAGCTGCCAATCAAGTTCTTGTTGTACATGAAGTTCTTAAATTTACATCACACCTTTACAACTTGTTAACTAAAGTTTTCGTTGCGAAAAAGTGTCCATGCCCACTTAGAACTATACTGCCTTTACAACTGAAGAAAATGTTGATAGAATTACGGTATTAATCATAACTGTTATTTATAGCTTCTATCTTGACCTTGTTTCCATGCACAGAATACAGGTAGTTCAAAGTACTTGTTTTCGCTTTTTTTTTGTCTTAGGAAATTTGTTCGTGTGTCTGCAAAGATAAAGGAACATAGCTTTTGAATATGACAAGTCGTAGAGTGTATCATTTAAATGAGTATGAATGTCCATAAGAATTTATTTATTATTCGACGTGTTTAGCTGATTTTATCTGGAAATTAACTAAGTACTCGGAAACGCATATCATAAACGTACGAAAGAAGGAGTTGCTTTCACTACCCAAGCGTCGAACAACTCTATTCCGCAGAGGCTTTACGTATAACGCCGTTACTTGTTATAATTTAGTTGCAAGTGAGTACAAAGACGTTAGTGTAAAACTTTTCAAACACCATTCTCAAGCTACATTTACTGGAAAACACCAGATTACCTTGAATCTTAAATTAGTCAGTTTTCTTTATCACATGAGTAGCTATTAGGACCCTTTGGAGTGGGAAATTTTTGATACCGTGGGAAAATTCTTTCGAGGAGCGTGGTACTTTGATGTTTGCCGACTTTCGGGTGTGGCCCACGCGGATCCCTTGCCGAAAATAATTTGGAGGAAATTTTCGATACCGTGAGAAAATTCTTTCGAAGGCCGTGGTTCTTTGATGTTTGCCGACTTCCGGGTGTGGTCCACGCTGACTCCCTGCCGAAAATATTTTGGGGGAAAATTTTCGATACCGTGGGAAATTTTTTTTGAGGGGCGTGACCCTTTAATATTTGCCGACTTCCGGGGGTTGGTCCACGCGGACCCCCTGCTGAAAATATTTTGTAGTGATTATCGATATTAATCAATAATAAATAATTAATTGTTACATAATGGATTTTATTATTAACGTCACAGATATCTGGTTGGGGAAATAGTCTGAGCCCGCGCCGGGACCTAAACCGGGACCGTCCAACCCGTAGCCAAAAGCGGTATCCACTCGACCATCAAACTTATCAGAATAAATGACCTGAATATATTTCTGAAGCTGCTCGCGTGTATCCTGAGTATTTAACACGTTATTTAACAATGCTATAAAAATATAGCTTCTAGTGGTGTAGGTGACGTAGTCTTGCTCAATTTCTAACGGTAGTTAATTAATATGATGAACAAAGAACGTCTAATTATTATCAAATAGAACAATACTCAAGGTCGTATTAAGGTTTTTGTTTTGCTTAGGTAATTGTTTTGTTATTGGTAAATAGAGCCGGCTGATAGCTTAAATACGAGTTTTGTAATACGGTTTATTCATAAAATTGATTTATTGTGAAAATTATTTATTGTATTGTACAATTTAATACCTCCTTTATAATAATGTACATCCTTACCGTTTCGCTCTCTATAAATTGCAGAAATGACCACATTCTAAACGATTTATACGATGATGATCCATTCGTCTATATTTAACTACATAATACTAATGATTGCTTTAAATTTTCTTGAAAATACAAGTGCTGGTTTGTTATGCACAGGGTGCCCACAATCTATCTCCGTATATGGGTAACTTTTTTATTATAGAGAGTACAATGTTGGTTAAATTAGCAAAGTTGAAGAGAAATTTACGAGTGGTATGATACTTTTTTGAAAACTCACATAGATGCTCAACTTTTTTAGATATTTGAAAAAAAACCGAAATTTGCCATTTTTTTCAAACATTAATAACTTTTTAACGGTTTAATCTATAGAGAAAATAAAAACTGCTTGTAAGGTAACCTTTTTATGTAGAATGCAATAGCGTATATGACAATTTTAATTGAAAATGTGTTTTCAAGCTACAAAAATAACCTCACTCTGTTTTTAATGAAAACCATAATTCAATATGACCCGAATGGAAAGGTTTTTTTTTTCTTATTACCCTAATGTTAGGGTTGATATACTTTAGTTTCTTCATAATAAAGAAAAAACGATTCATTTATTTGCGGACATCAAGGAGTCTCTAGATATATATTTTAAATAAACAAAAAACAACTGCCATTTGTCAAATATTATTAGTTAAAGTGATTATTTGCTTTCGGTTGCAAATTGTGTGTAGAAGACTTTTAAATTTATTTGATTATAATAGAGAATGTATACAAACGACGAAAAAAATGACATGCTCTTTTGTTACTATGCCTGTAACAGAAATTGTGATGCTGCTGGTGATGTGTATTATAAAAGATATTTAGAAAGAAATCAGCCAGATAAGAGATTGTTTTCTAAATTAGAAAAAATTTAAAAAGGTTTGGTGCTTTTACAAAACCTAGTACTGATAAAAGAAAATTCAAAACTGATGATGATGAACGTGTGTTAGCCTACATAAATTTTAAGCCAACAGCTTTTACCCGAAAAACTGCAATTGAGTGCTCTACTTCTACAGAAAAAGCTCGCCTAATTTTAAAACAAAATCGCTACAGACCATACAAATCCCATGTTAGCCATACACTGTATCATGGGGATTGTGAGAGAAGACAACAGTTTTGTAGGTGGTTTCTTAATGAAACAAATAATAATCTTCGTTTTAGTCACACTATTTTATTTACCGACGAAGCAAAATTTACCAACAAAGGCATGTTTAACAGAAAAAATACAGTCTACTGGAGGCAGGAAAATCCCTATTTAACAGAAGAAAGGCGGGATCAACATCAATTTTCGATAAATGTGTGGTGTGCCATTTTTGATAATAAAGTACTTGGGTCTTTCTCCTATAATTATAATTTAAATGGTGTACGCTATTTGAATTTTCTACAAAACGATTTGCAAGAAATGCTCGATAATTTGCCACTTCATTTACTGCAAAACTTATATTATTTTCAGCATGACGGTGCACCTGCTCACAATGCTCAAGCCGTTTATAAATATCTTGATAATAGTTTTCCAAATTGGATTGGCAATGCAGGTTCTGTTCCATGGCCGGTAAGGTCACCGGAACTTACGCCACTAGATTTTTTTCTTTGGGGTACTGTAAAGGTTATAGTGTATGCTAAAAAACCCAACAACGTCGAGCAACTCAAAGATAATATTACAGCAGCTATTACAAGTACAAAACCACAAACCTTAAATAAGGTGCACCAAAACCTAATTAAAAAGTGAGAGATGTGTTTGCAAGCTAATGGAGTTCATTTTGAGCATATGTTAATGTAGCAGTGGGCATATTAGCATTAATTAATTTTTGTTTCCTTTGATTAAGTTATTTCTACTGTACGGATAGTTTATTTTTTAAGTATTTTATTTTTTCTTAGTTTATAATAAATTTAATTACAATAAACATGTTTCCATTATTGATTTTTACACATTTTGTTTGTTTGTAATATGTGTCCATGGACTCCTTGATGTCCGCAAATAAATGAATCGTATTTTATTTGTTATAAAAACAACTACTGAAAATAAGTATATCAACTCTACATTATGGTAATCAGAAGAAAAAAAACTTTCCATTTGGTTAATATTGAACTATGGTTTCTATTTAAAAGACTGAGGTTATGTTTGTAGCTTGAAAACCCATTTCCAGTTAAAATTGTCATATACGCTATTTAATTCTGTGTAAAAAGTTACCATACAACAAGATTTTATTTTCTCTATAGGTTAAACCGTTAAAAAGTTATTAATGTTTGAAAAAAATGGCAAATTTCATTTTTTTAATATCTAAAAAAGTTGACCATCTAGGTGAGTTTTCAAAAAAGCATCATACTTTTCGTAAATTTCTCTTCAACTTTGCTAATTTAAACAACATTGTGTCTTCTATAATAAAAAAGTTACCCATATACGGAGGTAGATTGTGGGCACCCTGTACAGCTTATTTTATAAATAATCGTGAATTCGATAACAATAAGAATGTTTAGTGCGTATCCAGATACAAAATTTATTATTATAATTTTATATAAACTGACCGGTGCACTACAAACACAACTTTGATTTGTACTCCATTTAATTGATGTAAGGAATAATAATGTTAAAAACCTTGACTATTGTATCTAATACCGTCCTTTTGGGAAGGTTAACTTAAGTTGCCGATCCCATTACGGTCCCAAGTTCGATTCCGGCGCGGGGCTCAGACTTTCCTCCCAACCAGATTTCTGTGACCTTAATAATTAAAGTCGGCAAACATCAAAGGACCACGCCCCTCTAAAGAATTTTCCCACGGTATCGAAAATTATCCCCCAAAATATTTTCGGCAGGGGGTCCGCGTGGACCGCACCCGGAAGTCGGTAAACATCAAAGAACCACGCCCCTCGAATGAATTTTCCCACGGTATCGAAAATTTTTTCCCAAAATATTTTTGGCGGGAGGTCTGCGTGGACTACACCTGGAAGTCGGCAAACACCAAAAGACCACGCCCCTCGAAAGAATTTTTCCACGGTATCGAAAATTTTCCCACGCCAAAGGGTCCTAATACCTACTCACATGCATTGTCTTTTTTCTTTCGTTCGGTGTATTTATTTCAATTACAGCTTTTCTTTGTTTTCGTTAAATTTGTATCATCATTTATAATTTATTTATTATTTTTGTGTTTATGTAAAACAGATTAAGTGTAAGGGTAGCCTGCGGCTAACTTCGCATGTTTTACATAGTAATAACACACTGTAAACAGCTTCCTTAAAAAATTTTTTGTTTATTATAAAAAACAATAATAAATAAATAAATAAAATAAATAAATTAGGAGTGTTTCTGGTGATAACAACTAATAGACCGGACGGGAGAAGGTTTATTGGCCTACAACGTTAGACCCTACAACTTCACAAATATTTTATAGAAAATGACATAAAATAAAATCTTCAAAAACAGATACAACTATAATAATTTGTGGTTTTTAGTTTTTTGAGCAACTTATAGGTGATCAAAGCGGTCTAATTGCTAATGCGCAACACTAAAATTTTAGAATAAGTTACCTTGCGCAAAGGATAGATAGGACAAACCCTTAGTTTGAACGTAGTTGACATCATTATCGAATCTGCTAACTTTTCACGATGTAATCTTATATACCTGAAATGAAACCAAAAGTTAATAAAATAAAATGGTTGTAAACAGTAATATAAAATCCTTAACATATATATTCCCACGTATATACAGAAAAAATGTTCACAATTTGCAATTGAGACGTAAATTTACTATTTCTGCAAATGTAAACGCCTTCCCTTGAAGTATTTTCTTTACGTAAGTATAACTATAAATTATTTCTGGCTAGCTGAAAATATAAGATAAGGACTACCTTTCAACAAGTAATTTGAAAAGCAAAATCATACAGTTAAGTTATTTACAAATTTGAAAAATATGATGTTTCATACAACTTATTGTTAACAAGCTTAACCTAAGTACAACATAAAATGAAACCTTGCATAAACAAAAATGCAACAATAAAAGTTTAAATTATGCCGCTTATTCGCGCAGTATAGGGAGAGGGCAGAATTTAGCACACGAACGTTACACAAGTACAACTGAAATTAGTATTCAGGCTATCCGGTTAACACCATCCGCACCAGGATAAATCTGAACAACCGCGCCAAGCTTTCAGTGCATGGACGTGGATCTGTAATCCTTGATTAGCATCAATGTGTCCACCTTAGATTAGCTGAAGATGTGCGCCATTTCGAACGTTGTTGAAGCTCTGACACATATTCTTTTTTCCACCTACTCCAGAGATGTTGATGGAACCTTTGCACCTTTTGAAAGGTGGCTAGTCTCGATTCTGGTACTTCAACCAAATCTGGGTCAGGCAATGCCATGGATGGCCGGCCAAGCGAAAAATGCGCAGGTGTTAATGGTTGAAGGTCCCTTGGATCAGAGGAGAGAGGACAGATGGGACGTGAGTTGAGAGTGGATTCTACCAGTGTAAGAAATGTGCTCATTTCCTCGTAGATTAATAAAGTGCTACCATCACACGTCGTAAATGAAAATTGCATGATTTTATGTCTGCTTCCCACAGGCCGCCAAAGTGGGGGCTGTAGGCAAGAATAAAATGTCAGTTGATACCTTCACCATTTACAGAGTCAAGAATATTAATTTCTTGATCGTTAAAAAGCTTACCCAATTCCTTGAATTCAGAATTGGCACCAACAAAACTAGTGCCATTGTCTGAATAGAATGTAAAGGTATACCGCGACAAGCAACAAACCGACGAAAGGCCATTAAAAAGGCTTCTGTTAGGTCAGTTACCAATTGTAGGTGAATTGCCCTTGAAAAAACACAAGCAAGACTTGATAGATCTTGCGCCTGGACCCTTACAGTCTTTGATTAAAAGAGGTCCACCATAATCCACCCCTGTTGAGTGAAATGGAGGGGCCGGATTGACACGTGAAGCAGACAAGTTACCCATGATAGGTTCACTAAGCCTTGATGAAAAACGAAAACATCGTAAGCATTTGTGTACCACTTGCTTAGCGACATTTTTGCATCCAGTAATCCAATATTTTTTCATGAAGACTGGATATAAGTAGCTGCGAACCGGCATGAAAAAGTTGTAGATGCTCGTACGAAACAAGAAGTTTCGAGAGCGGATGTTTCCCAGAAATTAACAATGGGAATTTCTTGTCATAACCAAACTGAGAATTGTGGAGTCTTCCACCAACTCTAATCATATCCTTGAAGTCCAGAAAAGGATTAAGAGGCAACTCTGATGATTTGAAAGAAGTACCTTGTAGAAACATTTTTAATTCAGCAGAGAAACAATCTTGCTGTGAAAGCTTTATAAGAATAAGAGCAGAATCTTGAAACTCTTCAGTAGAAAGAAGACCAAAGCAATGATTTGCTTTGGATTTTAAACATTTGTTTCGAAAACGAAAGCAGTAAGCAGTGACTTTTACCAAACGAGACAAGATTGAATAACGATTAAAAGGAAATTGTTCTGGTGTGTTAATCAGATTGCAGTGAGACTCTCCCTTTAGTTCAGGAAGTTCAGCACTTGAATGATTTGAGTTAGGCCACGAAGAGTCGTCTTCATGAAGCCAAGATGGACTGTGCCACCAAAGACTTGAATCTTTTAATACTTGAGGACTGATGCCTCTTGAAAGCAAATATGCAGGATTGCATTTGGTGGGTACATGCCGCCAAGTACCATGCTGTGTAAGATGCTGCATGTCAGCAATACTGTTACATAAGAAGGTTTTTAATAAATTAGGATTTGTCTTTAATCATCCTAGAACAATCGTCGAATCAGATCAGAAAATACAACGAGTAATTTGCAAGTCTAATGCTTTTAGAACCTGCTTGGAAAGTTTCGCCAAAAGAACAGCTCCACAGAGCTCTAACTTGGGAATTGTTCATGATTTCAGAGTTGAACCCTTGAATTTGGAGCATAGACGCTTAAAATGTGTAAGCCTTCTTTGCCCTTTTAACGTAAGAAAATGCACGCACCATACCCCTGCATGGAAGGATCGCAGAAATCGTGCAACTCAATCTCAGTGTATTGTTGGTGCACAACATGTCTAGGAACCTTCAGGTCACTAAGACTGATTAGTTCGCTACGATATGAATTCCATTTTTGCTGAATGTTTTTGGGAACAAGATCGTTCCAATCCCGTTTTTCTAGCCAAAGCTGTTGGATGAGGATTTTGGCTCCTAAAGTACATGGACCACGGAGACCCAACTGATCAAATATTCGAGCAATCTCTGAGAGCATACTGCATTTTGTAACCTTTTGTGTCAAGGTACTTGAAATGGTAAACGTGAAATGATCAGACTGAAATGATCAGATCAAACCTAAAGCTTTTGTGTGTTCATGCTCGCCGAACCTGAAAATATTCGGATGAAGCTTGCGTTCGTTTGTTGACATGATGTAATGGATTAGAAGACAAGTATCTGATCCGAGTGGATTCTGTGGATTGCTAACTTATAGTGCAAACTTGGAAATATTCGATTTTCTTTCATACCGAGGATATAATGCATCAATAAGAAATTAACGATGATACTTTTTAATTGTACACCCTAAACGCAAAATGAGCATTAAATTCACAGACAAAATTACGACACTGCCTGAATTGGTATACATTCAACCAGGAGCTTTAAAGGTTGATCTGTCTTGTACTTGTTCCTTACTAGTAAATACAGACGATGTCATATCCCCGCATTTTCCTTGCGGAGCACAAACAAGTAGTGATATTTCGATCAAACACGTGCTATTTAAGACATTTGTACTGCATACAACACAAAATGAGTCTATCTTTAATAATTTAACATAATGTTTAAACGAAGAGTGGAGTTCAACAATTTCAAATTTAAACTTAAGTTATTGCCCTACTTTAAGCAGAATTGAAGATGACATTGAGGACCTAGTACACAAGAATTTTGAGAAAATTTATGCCCCACACGGTGATCGAATTTATTTCGTGTGGAATATTGCACTATCTTGCTTTGTACTATATTTTCTTTTTAAAACGTATTATTTACCTACGGCAATCGTTCACCCTGTACAAGATACGATGACAAACATGAAAAACAACACTGACGCAACTTTATTCATTATATTATAGCTTTTTTTTTAAATTTCTCCTAGCGTTACTTTATCTAGCTTATATCTACATTAGAAGATGGCAGCAGTACGTAAGGAATGACACGTCTAAAAGTGTCATGTTTTCCTCGGTGGGAACTATTACAAACCAACTGGATGATACAGACGATAACGAAAGTCAGCCCTTTGAATCTATAGTCAAGAATACGGAGCAGAGTTTAAAGCTGACCATTATTCCTGGAAGTCATCTTCAGGACACCGCTAACAATTTTCTAAGTATAATAAAGTTAATTCGAAAGTATATACATAAACCCCACTATTATATTAACCCATTGCTTGAAGAACTCTCTTTATTTGTTTATTTCTTTTGTGTCAGATATCGACATTTATTTTCTTAAATAATGATATCAGTAAAAGGTAATGCTAGGCAATCCATTTTGTTTACTTTGACCTCTTGAAGATACTTATCATTATAAATGATTTACTAGTAAAAGTGAATGCTCAGCAGTCATTTCTGTAGCCAGTACATATTATTGCTAGGCTATTTGTTCGACCTTTTATTTTCTTACTGGTTGAATGTGATATGAAAATATTGTATTAATTTTTTGTATACATGCCGGACTGAAGAGTTTTTAGGAACATAGATCCCACACATTTCTTGCATTCAATTTTACAGAGGCCTTTCTTGTATTTGTTAGAGTCAATAGTATTGAACCTAATCTTGCAGCACCTGACAACTCTCAAGTCAATCCTTAAAACCTAACTCATATTTATGTAGACTTCTTCGTAAATAAGAACGAAGAGTACATGAGCAATATCTTCTCGACAGGAACTAGTTCACATATATTTTTTTTATACACGGAGAAACCTTTTACGCTTTCTCATGGTTGTATATCTTATTAATCTAGGAAGTCAAATACATTGTACTCAAGATGCTGAAATTTCTTATTCCAAAGTCAAATTAAAACTTGATAACTAGTTACAGGTTCATTATAAATATTTTATTTGGAAGGTTAATTGATAATATTTTTTCTCTGCTTCCTTTACTTCTCTCGTCAGTTCTGTCGATTGCAGAAACAATGCTACAGTCATTAACGACTTTTCTAATCATAACGGCACTACGTGTATTGGTAGAAATTTCTGGACAAACTATCATCACAACTGGTGTCTATTTGCTAAGATTGCCCAATATAACGTTTTATCAAACGTCCAAACAGCTTTTGTTTCAATTTACGAAGTCAAAAAGCTTGTTCAGCGACAATAAGTGCGCGAACCAAGCCTGCAAACACTTTCCAACTTGGTGTGATATTGTCATCAATATAACTAGTTATTTTGATGAAATTGATACAAATTTACACATTAAACACATGCCTGAAAATGAAATAATTTTGTCGGTTGACGGTGAAACGAATGATTTTAAATTTGCAACACGTAGTCACGTGCCGCGAATCTTTACATATCCGTATGAAGTTAATTCGTTAAAGAGACGGATTACGCTTGCTAGAAACATACCTTTTCATAACTTATTTTATAAAAATCCAATACTTAAAATATCTAGTCAGTTACCTTGTTCAGATCCACTAATTATGAATTTTATAGCGACGGGAGTAACTATTCTTTGTGAGTGGACACAATCATTATCAGACATGTGCCAATCAAAAAAATTTAAACTAGATATAATCCCAATGTCAGAACTAGACATATCACTCACTAATATTAAGAATTATGCACTTATAATTTTGTTTTATCGTTAGATTCACTGCCAACTTTTTATGACCTGCCCCTCACTGAATTCACGATATCAGGAGAAGCAGCACTAGTGGGTATTCACATAGCATTGATAAGAAAGTCCTTGCGTAACCTCTTGTTGAAGCAACTGAAAACCCCTCTATTTGCATGGAACGGTTATATTTGTTCTGTTCGTGTACCGAATGTTGATATTGCATATTCCTGGAATCATCCAAACTGGACGATATTGACTCAACAATGCGATCCATTTCGAGAAGAACTGTGTTTGTTAGACCAAAAATATACAAATAATGCAACAGCAATCTCATGTGTTACACAACTCTTGCGCGAAGCCCCAGCATCTAAACTAGCTAAATCCTGTCCGTTTTAGTGTAACGATATTGGTCCAGTAGAATTTATTACTCGCCTAGATGCAAATCGTTATTTGATTACACATCCTCACAACCAAAC
The DNA here is from genome assembly GCA_036346225.1 of Platerodrilus igneus. Lineage (NCBI taxonomy): Eukaryota > Metazoa > Arthropoda > Insecta > Coleoptera > Lycidae > Platerodrilus > Platerodrilus igneus. Next base: position 4,392,883 of record JARFIW010001700.1, read on the forward strand.
TTATCCTTTGCAACAACACTAAATCCTTCATTCCTAAAACTAATCCTATTGGAGCAACGATAATTCAATTACCTTGTAATTATAGAATTACAAGACAACAAACATTGGTTGTCGTAGATGAAGCATCATGCTTGAATGATAACTTGATCTTTTACCTTTACACACATAATACCAGCCGGATGGACAAAGCTATAAAGCCTAGCACTATCATTACATAGTGATTTGTATCCTACGTTTCGGCACTGTAGAAGATTGCCTTGTCATCCAATGGTTAGCACAACAAGAAAATTCTATTGCTATCCCTATGTCTTCATATTTCTTTGGAGTCTTATTTATGCTAATATTTGTAACTTGATTTTGTTATTCCTACTTTTCGTCGCCTTCATCCACTAACAGCAAGCGTATCTCATGTTTCCGTACGGTGACAAGAACAACAAACTTTTGCTCGTCCTCGCATTGGTCAGTTTACATCGCTATTACGACCACCAGCACCAATGAACACAAATGACAGGAATGATTACGAATATCTTGCACTCCATACCTACGACACCCTGAGTCACCATAGTATGCAAGAAAGTTAAGATACAAGTTTTCAAACCCAACCACAACAGCCTTCTTCTTCCGGTCATAAAAACATTCAACAACGAGTCTTCACCTACGTGTTCAACGTGTTGCTCTTCCTTTTCACCATAGTTAGTGCAGTGGTAGTAAACTTTGCTTGTTCGACCAATGTGTAGTGCTACAAATAATTATGATAGATAACGTAAGTCAATCCTTTGCCTTACCACAGGCACATTTTTAAGATGTTTGAACGACTTTTCAACCACGCCATTCTTTTTGAAATTTCTCTATTATTCATAGACCCGACATATGTTGCAAAGTCATATAATCAAGCCAACATCTTTATAAAATGAGATCAACTCACAGTAAGGTGGGATGTCAGTCTCTATATAAGAACCAGAAGGAAATCACCAGCATACAGTCAGTAGTGCAAGTAATTAGGAACAACCGTTCGTAGTCTGAATACTGGGATCTGCCATGTAAGTTTAGTTCTTTAATCTTGATCTTGCTTATTGTGCATAATTATATTTCAATTGCTTTACGATGCTTTACAAATATGTGTCTTACACTATTGTTTTAATAAACTGTGCTAGTGTTGTCTTTCAATTGTAACCATTATTTTCATCGGTTTCATCTTTGGGGGTCTTTCTCTAAAGCAAGTCACAGCATCTCGCTGCAAACGCGAGTACTTAGTAGAACCTAAGTTGTACCAAATCATACGGTGACAATACCAGCTACTCATAACTGAGGATCGACAGAAAATTCTGTATTATGTTGTGTTCAGTATTGAAGACTTTGAAATAACATCATTACTATTACTGAAATATTCTTGAGGTGCCCTTGGTGACAAATGCAGAATTCCTTGCTCAGCTATATGACTGAATTCCTTTTGTTAAGATTTTCAGGTATTGCAATGGATGTTGCTTTTCCGGACTGTCGAAATGTGCCTATAGCGACCACTAGTATTGGAAGAGTATTTATTAATAATAGATTCGCACTGACCGTATAAAATTTTTCTCTATAGGTTTTTTAAGGTTTCTCTCCTGCTTGGGGTATATCTTGTTTGGAAAATTTATATAGAGCAAATCGGATAAGATCTAATTACTTTGATTTCATATTAAGAATATGCTAATGATGATTACCGCTTGTATTGTTGTTTCAGATGTACTTTTTTACATAATCAATTTTTCAGCTCTCAAATGTATTTCATCTGAGAACAGCTTTAATTGCTGTGTCCAGTGTCTATCAATGATTTTTGTAGTAAAGTGACGTGGACATTGAGTAAGAACTTACTTTTTTTGGTAATGAATATTTAAATGCCATAGTAACTAAAGGATCGAAAATGGTCCACTATATATTGCGTGATTTTTTGTTCGAAAAGAAAAAAAGGTGTTATTTTGTTTTAACGGAGATTTTGTTATTCTATGTAAATCCTCCGGGATATTTTAGTTAAATGTTATTTTTTCCACAAGTGAATTTTCATTTTTATAATTTTCTTTTTACAGTTTTGTAAATAAAAAACAACATTCTTTTTGGAGGTTTTCTTTTTCTTTCCTTGTGACCCACCCCACTCTACTATATTTTTAGCTAGCATGGCATTAATTCTTTCGATTCAATCCTATATTTTTGTTGCGATACTCGGTATGGGCTACGGCTACTTTGCGTATTGTACTTTAATTTTCTCTTGTCCGCACGGATTACCGTAACAACTGTAAGAAACATATGTTGTTATTAAAAAATACGAATCACGTAACACGCATATCAGAACAGTCTGCAATACTTTTAGCAACTAAAAAGAAACCAAAATTAATGACTAAGGAACGGATAGGTGTGGTATATAATAACATAATATAATAATCGCATAACGACTCGTTCCAGCGTAAAGACTTGGGAGGATGATAAGGAAAAAAATTATTGCAGCTGAACTACACAAGTTGGATCCTCCATTTGGAGCCTTCACCTCACTAGGATTGACGTTCAGTTTGGTAATTTTCCACTATTTGAAAGGAACATAAACACTGCCGACTGCGGTATTTAGTGTTGTAGGCGTCGCCGTGGATCAATGTAGTAAGCGTAAGACTACGGATCCCAAGGTCCCGGGTTCAAATCCCGACACGGCCGACTGCTTGAAAAATGGCAGGTGAGCATTTTTCACAAATATTACGCCCTCGTTCGGATGAGAGGTTAAATGGAGGTCCCGTGTGTGAGTGTTGTCATGCACGTTACAGATCCCTACCTTGCCTGAAACGGCAAGCGTTCGGCAAAATTCTAAATTTCCAGGCAACAAAAAACTCGCCTCCTGGCCAATGTAGTACCTTCGGGTGGAGCATTGGAAATGTAAATGAACGGTATTTAGTGTTGAATGATTTACCAACAGTAGTCTCCTGGTTAAGGCTTATTTTGGTATAAGTACCAAAGAGCTCACAATTTACTTTTATAGCCGTATGTTCTTTTAATTTTTTGCCGACTAATTGAATAAACCGATCCTTATGCTTGCGAGGAAGCTTTGATATCCCAAACCGGTCTATTTAAAAAATGTTAGGCAAACATTTCTCACAAAAATACGCCTTCGGTCGGATGAGAGGTAAAACGTAAGGTCCGCGTGTGTGTTGTAACGCGCGTTAAAGATTCCTACGTTGCTTAGAACGGCAAGAATTCAGCAAAATTCAAAATGTTCAGGTAAAGAAGAAAACTCGCTTCCTGGTCAACGTACTACCTTTGGTTGGAGCATTGGAAAAATCAAACTTAGCGTGTACTAATAATTGGCGGCTTTTTCCGCTTAGTTGGTTTGTGTGTTACTACTAAGCTTAAAGTACCGGGTTTGATTCTCTACGCGATCCGCTTGAAAAATGATAAGCGAGCATTTTTTCCAAAGTACGTCATGCTACGGATGAAAGATAAACTGTAGGTTCCGTGTGCGCGTGAGCGCTTGCAGATTTCTCTATCTCTGTAATTCTTCTACCTAGTACCTAACTTCATTCGGGAGTCTTCTACAACAATCAGCTTTCACTTTATAAGGTATATAGGAGCATCTTTCTTCTTATCTATTTTTCGACGTCAATGGAAACAGTCAACGGAACCCTTTAAAAGTGTTTGGTATCCACCAGCTTCTTGTTATTAAAGTAGATCCGACATATGATAGGATTGGGTTGCGGCTGCTGTCAGAAAATCTGGGCAGTACTAACTTAATCACCGACATTGAAAACAATTAATATAACAATGAAGAAAACTGTTACAGGACAACGACTTACCCAATTCCTTTTTTGTGGAGTATTTGCTGCGGGCGATTTTATTTGCTTATTTTACTCTTCTTTCTTGACCGCACGGAATACCGTAACATACCTTTTAAAGAAAATTTAGTAAACGTTACTAGGAATTGTTGTTAAATGGCGACAGAGTGTTCGGAGTTTGCTCGATTATATATGGAAAGGCCTATACAAGTAATTGTTGGCTCACTAGAATTGGCTACTATTGATACTGTCACACATTTTACAGGGTTTCTATGAAAGAACTCTAGGGTTTGAGGTTAAATATTTTTATTAAATCAAAATTTTAGTGTAACATGAGTTAAGGTTCGTGGCTTCGAGCGGTCCTTTTTAAAAAGACTTCTTGAACTTCTTAACACATTTATTTGTTTTAAACAGATTTGAACATTGAATTTTGACAATCTTGAATTATTATTCTAAGTCGAATATTAATTACTTAATTGTACAAGTGAGCTATCTACGAACTGCAATGTGAAAGCTGAACGTTTGATGAACTGACTGCGTATGGAGCTCCCGGGCCTTTTATAATCTCCCTACCCCCTCACAGTTCTGTGGGAACTTGCAGACCTAATGTCTGCTTTCATTTGACTCTTATTCATAATACATTGTTGTAATCTTAAAGCTATTCATAACTACTTTGTTGCCCAGCTTACTTCTGCGTAATCTCGGTACGTGACTGTCTACGACCGTCTGTGACCTGACATCTGCAGTGTCACTTATCCTTGTGCTACTTTGTAGCGCTTCCGTTCCCATGAACGTTAATAAACTGAATAAAATGTCCTTCAATTACATTGTTGCGCATTTCCCAATATTTCTAATAACTTCTTAAGTATTAGTTTCTTTTATATATATCAAATGGGGGATTACATAACTCATGTTATACGTGAATTTAAAGGTAATATTCTCAAAATTTTATTAGAATTTAGTAAATTCCAATAAATGATACTAATTTTAAATAAATTTTAAATGAATTCCAATAAGAGCGTTGACCATGGAATAGCGTAGAAAGGTTTCCACTCAGTGTGTCTATCGCAAAGTTGGCAGTACCGCGGAGCGTTATACTTGCAATACCGTAGCAGCATTAACTCAGTGTGGCTGTCGCTACAGTTATCGTAGAGTTCTCAGTGTGTGCAGTTCGATATCAGTTAGTGCAGTGGAATGGCATGCCAGAACAAAAAGCTAAATGTCATTTGGTACGCAGAAACTCGTTCGGCTGTACAATACAGAGGAACTTTGGACGCATTTATAGGTGGTGATGGGTCTCCGCATAAAACCATTCGGCTATGGTTAAGTGCGTTTAAAGAAATTGGAAGTGTGTGCCAACAAAATTCGCCTGGTAGGCCGCGTGTGTCAGAAGAGAATGTTAACAGAATCCGAACCCTTTGAAATGTGGTGCTACCGATGTATGATGATGATCATGGACAAAGAAAGTTAAGAACAAGGGGGTAAATGTCAGAAAAAAGATATATGTGGAAATCTGTAAAAAATAGGCAAGCTAGGATGATATACACATATTAAAGTACGAGGAAATAGCGCGACATACGTTAGAAGCAGAGAAAGGAAAAAAGAATGGTAGATATAGTCCTAGATTAAACTGTTGCACATAGATAACGAAAGGTGTGGCCTGCAGAAGTTTTAGGGAATTGTGTAGGCTAGTGCAGAATAATAAACAATGGTGGTATACTTGCAACCAGTTTTAGGATTAAAGAAGATGCAGCATTTGTAAAAGTGAGCATAATTTTTAACATTTTCAACCAAGATTCCAGTATTACTTCATTATTAATTTCGGCGTCTACACTAAAAAACAAATAAATAAATGAATTTGACGCCTGCTTCGTACACTTGCAACATTTTAATGTTAACCGTCGAAACGCAGAAGAATTGTTTTTGACATTTAGTTACTTAGGATTTAGGAAAGCTTATTGGTGAACTTTTTCCCGTCTTTGAGTAAAATACCTATAACTAATACATGCACTACACGACAATACAAGATAAGCTTGGAAACTCGAGACCGAGATCAAACCGAGAGTCTCGAGCCGAGACTAACCGAAACCAGCTTGGTCTGGGTCTCGGTCTTGACTAAGACATTTTGGTCTCGGTTTTGATTCGAGACTATGACAGATACTGGCCTCGGGTTTCGTCCATCACTACTTTGCAAGAGCTCCGAGAGGTATAGAGGCATTACCGGCAATTACTAATGTGCAGTTAAACGGGTGTTTAGAAACTTACTTCCACTTGCCCGTATCTGCTGAGATAAGGTAGGCGGATACTTACAACATTTGTTATAATACGTAGTGCAGTCTATTTAGCAATAACTTATTTCATTTAATATTGTTTATTAACCACTAACAATAATCAAATGTGTTTTAAAGGGCCACTTGGTGTTAAAAATGGATGCTTAATAAAATAGAAAAATAATTTTAGTTCTATTGTTGTAGATTCAATGAAAATACTGTAAACTTGAATTACCCCTAGGATCAGTATATTTCGAATAACATACACATACAACTGACAGCAATTCTATTTTGCTACTTTATTTGCTTCATTTTTTATGTTCCATAATATTTCCGGATATTGACACATACAATACTTTAACCCTTTCGGGTTTGTAGAGACATATGCGCCCACGTCCCACCCTATTTTCATATTCATTTAAACCGAGAAAACAATATTTAAAACTTGAAAAAGTGGGGCTTCACCGTACCTTAAAGTCAATTCAGTTTTAGGGGAAAACAACTGCGCATGAATCTTTCTGCGTTCATATGGTGACCCAGTTTCCTGTATTCCGTTGCAGTTTTTACATTTTGGTTAGGTAACCTCTAATTATTGTGTTTTTCTGTGTTCTACATTTAGTTTTTTTGATTAATGCAACTACATAGTCACTTAGTTCAATTTTAGGGGAAAACAACTGCGCATGAATTTTTCTGCGTTCATATGGTGACCCAGTTTCTTGTATTCCGTTGTAGTTTTTATGTTTTGGTCAGGTTTCCCCTAATTATCGTGTTTCTGCGTTCTACATTAAGTTTTGGTGATTAATGTAACCACATACGTTAATTCTTAAATTTGGCAATGTGAATGTAGGATACAAATCATGGTGTGATAATACTTTTATCGTAATTATAAGTTATAGGACGTATATACCCCAATAGTACTCATTTACGGGACGCATATATCCCAATAGGTATCTATGGATTTACGTTTTCATACAGAAAATGCTCTTTTAACATGTATGATGGACGAAAACCGTTGACTTCTGCGCAGCTTAGGAAGTTTGCAGAAAACCCTGATTTGATAGAATCTATGGACAAAGCAGATCTGACGATGACGATTCGAACGACATTGTCTTTCGAAAATGATGATGACGAATCAATAGCTGAGCTCATGGAGGACATAGACATCGAGGAACCAACTAATGATGATATGAATGGTAATCCCATTGATCAAGATAAGGGAACTACAAGTGTACATAATTCAGTAGTGTGGTCTATCGCTACCGCTGACAATGTTGAAGAAAATTTGACCGTTGAAATGACAAGAAATTATGTATTAGAAACTAGATCGTGGAAGTCGTGAACTGGATTGCATTTTTGCTGCGTTTCCAAGAAGCCTATTCATGTATATTTCACAATGTAATTATTCATGAAAAGGTGAATAGAAAAAGAAATCAAAGAACTTCACTCTGTGAAATTATGGTCTTTACAGGAATCTTCCTCATAATACATTACAATCGAGTTCCTTTATTTACTTTCTACTAGTCGACAAACCTATCACTTGGTAGTCAAGCAATAACGAACGCTATGTTCAAAGAGAGAGTATTTGATACTCGTGGCAAAACTATATTTCAACGATACTAAGAAGACCATAGGATTCGTCAAAAACATATTATGTAGATGATTTTATTTGCTGGATCAAAAGAACATTTTCATAGTCGCTTGGATAATTCTATTATCAATCTATTGATGAAATAATGGATAAATTCAGGGACTGGTCGTCCCTCAAACAATTCGTGCCTTTTAAGCCTACTAAACGGGGTGTCAAGATATTGTACCGATGTGACGCAAAAACTGGTTACATCTACGACATGAACATACATTGCGGTAAAGAAGAGAATGCACAAGAGAGCACATTTGGAGAAAGATTCGTGAATAAGCTAGTATCCGCAATCAGAGACAACGATGTTTGCTTATGCTTTGACCGGCATTCTTCTTCAGTTCACCTTGCTGATAATATAAATTTTTATTATCATTACATACTTAAAAGGACGTAAGAATGTTCTTTGATATGAAGTAAAGTTGAAAAGAGGTGAATGCTAGACGATTGGTAATTCCAAAGAACTCTAGGTAATCAGATGGCAGCATACAAAATACTTTTGGTCTTGATCAGCTGTCATTCAACTGCCATTGACAAGGAGAAGCGTAAAATGAAATACAGGTCATCAGTAGAGGTTAATTGTCTAGAAACCATCAAATTTTACATTAAATACATGAGAGGGGTAGACCTCGTCAGCCAACTGACTATCTTAGATGATATCGATAGGAAGTCGCTAAAATGGTGGAAAGAAGTATATTACAAACTACTCATAGTGGCAGCTTACAATTCATACATGCTGTATAAATAAATCACCCACAAATGGCTCACATTTATTAGATATCTGGTGCCCCTTACTGATAGCCTTATTGCAAAAGTATGAAAACTGGTGGAAAAAACGCGACATTCGAAATTATCTGAACGACAACTAAACGTAGCTGATCACACGCCTTAGGAAATTAATACTCGAAGATTTTGCTATAAATGCACTCAAAATAAAATGAAGGAAAGAACAAAATTAATTTGTTCGATGTGCAATTTGCCGTTTTGTTTTAAATGCTTCACTCTATTCCATAAGTGACTCTTGGAACATACACGTCCCAACGTAAAGACCTATTGCGACACATATGTCCCGGCATTGTTTATTACAATTATTATAAACAACTAATAAACATTGATATTTATCGTTTTTTGCTTATTACGAAACCCGATGATCATAAAAAGTTTACTTATTGACGAAGAAAATAAACCACAGTTGAAAGGGTTAAAAGAAAACCATTATGCCGACCTATAGTCTTAAATCTACCCATGACACAATATACGAATACTTATTAGATACTTGATTCCTTAAATATATACTTCGAAATAAATCTTAATTGCTTAATTAGCTTTACACCCTGTCCTATTTAGGAAATTAGCACGTAATTATTAACTCACCGCCTTCGTTTGGATAATTATTTCAGCTGACATTTACTTTAAGGAGTCGGATAATTTTCTAAGTACATATTACCTCCAACAAGTAATTTGCGTGAAACGCTATTGTATCTGGAGTGCGTTATATCATACAAGGTTTTTCTTAGCTTGAAATTATTTTTACAAGATCAGCTTAAAACTAACGTAATTTAGAAGTTTGGGCTTCAACGTGGGAGGTACTAAGAATATTTAATTTAAAAGAGTAAGGTATCATATTTGTATTAAAGGTATGTCGATTTCAGTTTACATCATTTTCAATTTTGTCCTGTCAACTTTAAATTCTATATGATCTCGATAATATATTGTTCCCTACCTTAGCCGTAAAAGACACTGTAACATGTCACTTTGTCTGAGGCATATTGCCATGTTCGAGCTAAATAATCTTTCAGTTTCACTACGGTTATTTGCTTCTGATTTGAGTTTATTTTATTACATACATTGGTAACGTTTTAAAATAAACAAGTTTTATTTTCTGAAACAATTTCTGTTTTATTCAACAATCTTGTATAATTTCCTTTCCCCTTAAAATACATATATCGCATATAGATACGTATTAATAAAGTGTTACCTTTGTTCATTAGCGAATATGTTACCACATGCATAACTTGTGTGGATTCGAATCCGGTCACTTCAATTTATAACGCCAGTCTTATTTATCGCTTCTGGCCTTATCTTTGCGTTCAACTGTTTGTTGACCGGCTGTTAAATTGTTCAATTGATTCTATGATTTTCAATGATCCAGCAGTAATCTTGTCTCTCGTAAATTTCCAATTATGGACCAACTTAAGGAAGTGTTTTCCAAAATGTATTTCATAGTTCCTTACAAAATAAGTTTATAGGATATCTCTATGAAGCATTTTCTTCACGCTGTGTTGCAGGAACCCTTGAAAAGATGGTAAGATGCAAACAGATTTAATTTCTGTTTCCGTAGAAACACGCCGCCATTAATATATATTGTCGTGAAATTATAGGTTAAAAAGATAGATAGGTCTAGATAATAAATTTTTAACGACTGTGTATATAGGAAATAGGAACAATTTATTTACGCGCCAAATTAATTAGTTTTGACATTGAAAACGGACGGATAATAACATATTTTTGTATTTCTAAATTGAAATGTTAAATTTGCATAATGTGTAGAAGCTTTGGAGTACGTGAAAACTCAAGGATACGCATAATTAGTTTTAATATTTTTAATCAAGCGCATCGAATAATAAACAGAGTTTTTGGGTATATAAATCAATAATGTAAATGCGTATTTTCAATGTAAATGCGTATTTTCAATGTAACTAAACTAAACGTTCGTTAGAAACAAATCCTAAAAAATGCTAAAACTTGGAAATATAATTTCAAACGGACAGTTTGTTTCATAGAAAAACCTGACAGTTGAAAATAACAAGTTCAAGGAAACTAAACATTGGAACAGTATTCTGTGGAATTGTATGTAACCGTCGATACAAAAGCTACTAAAACAACAGATGGTTTGAAGGCAAAGTGAAATAGAATATCCGTAGTGTAAATCAGACAGAGAGCATGTATAATAAAAGTTGGTTAAAATACTCGTTTAAAGTACGCGGTAGGTTTGGAGGTCAACCACAATATCGATTTTCTGTTGCTTGAGTGGGATTCTAAAAGAGACAGCAAATATCGGTTTAACAAGAGAAAATAGCTAAAGGCTGGACGTAGAAATGGGGGATAGGAATCTAATTGGTTGAAGGCTAGAAAGTTTCAAGAAGCTCGCGACGGTTGTATGTTGTTGAACAGATTTCAGGCGAAAAGCACGGTGGAAAGAGAATTTTCGGTTGTACTAGTCGGTTACGCGCAAAATTTTTAAAATCTGTTATGATGAAATGAGCTTTTCGACTGAAATAGAGTCCGAGAGGGGTGTATTAGAGATGTAGTAAAGATTTTTTACTCTTGCGTATTATCGTACGTCGTTTATCCCTTTGACTTCGTTTTGCTTGTAAAGCAACATCCTAATTTAAAAGTGTAAAGCGGTGTTAGTACAGTTTAGTTAAACTAACACAAACCTTAAGTATTTTTATGAGACTGAAAAGAAATAAAGAGTTAAATTTCAAACTAATAATATTTTTGAACTTGATATTCAATTTAGTTTACTTTTCATAAGGTTTTTACAACATAAGAAAGTAGAGATACTTACTAAATTCCATTGCTGGTTTCCAATAACAAAATACTTAATAATTATAAGTGGCTCAAAAACATTATTTCTTGGTCAATAATTTGTCCCATAAAGACAAAATACAATACTCATTATTTTTTCAAAGTCAGATACCTGATGCGGTACACAAGATAATTTTACAAATTTTCCATACTTCAAAACAACTATGTAAAATATTTCTTCTTAATTTATCTAAGCCTTTTGATTCTAAGTGTGGTCCGTATATCTGCAATCATAAAACTTTTTCAGCTTAAGATATTATTTACGCCAACACGTTAATTTTACAAACCAATGTAGAATTTTAACTAACAGATACCAATATTGTTGAAGGTCACAAAGTTTCCAATAACATCAAGTAATCAAATCACTTTATAAAGTTGGTATTCATTTTTCAAACAAAACTGAAGATTTCTCAAAAGTTTCATTGCATATATATATATATATATATATATATATATATATATATATATATAATATGTGAATTACTGTAGAGAAACCTTTTTATTCTTGCCCCACGAATTGGGCACCATAAAATTGAAGTGAATTTCGCTAAAGACCAATCGAGCCACAGCGTTGGGCTGTCATAACAGTGCTATGGATAAGCTCTACAATCGAGCCCCAGCGTTGGGCTGTCATAAAATCTTTTCCTGGAAATAAAAAATATTCCAATTTCTCTGAAACGCGAAAAAAACCCAAACTTTGCAAAAATTTTTAAAAATTTCCAAAAAACAACCTTTAAAAGGTTTTTTAAAATTTTTCAAAAAAAGGTTTAAAAAATTACTTTTTTTAAATAAATTTTCTTTTAATGTTATAATAACCTTTACAAACTACTCTTATTCCTAAAACAATTTAAATTTTACTTTAATTCGCTATCAAATGTATTCCTTTTGTATTCTATCTCACTAACCCTTATTCCCTTAAAACGTTAAACGTTTATTTTATTCCCTTTCATAAACTATCAATCTATTTTCTATCTGATTCATCGAAAATAACTTACTTTTTATTATTAAATGCTCTATCTTCTTGTTTCTCAAATACACTTTAAACGTTTAAACTTTTGCATATTCATTTAACACTAACTCTGCAATTACTTTGACTTTGTATCTATTTACATATTATTTAATACCATCGGTTTATAAAATCACAACTTCTCTCTTATTAATTTCAATTAGAAATACTTAACCTTTAATCTGTTTTAAATTACTACATTTTAATTTATTAAACTTAAGTCAATTATCTTAATTTAACATTTTTAACAGTTTAATGTTTAAGTTCTTACAAATTTAATTCTACTTATAATATCTACATGAATTTGTTATGCAGCAACATTAATCGTATGACAGCTATTTATATTTTCAGTTACTAAATGTTACTTTACTTAAACTAGTTTTCAAAGTATTTTAATAACTAATGTTATTTTAACACTATGTTGTTAAAATATGAATTTCATTACATACTAATTTAATTCATAACGACTTACAAAATAATGATTTTTACAATCATTTAATTATTTTTAACGCTATACTTAATTTATTTCAGGTTATCAATTATTATCTTATTATTTCTAATTTATCCATATGCTTTTACCATTTCAATTTCTTATTTATACCATTTGCATTTCACTTTAAATTTCTGACAATTGATCAATGTATTTTTTTCCAGACGTAGTCTGTTTTTTCGACATATTTTCATGTTTTCATAATGCAATTTGTCATCTTAAACACTTGATCTTTGCTTAGTATTCTTTGCCGTCCATTTGTTTCCTTTAATATTTGTTATTTCCTATTTCATTCTATGACATCAATTGTGACACTGCATGCTTTTCTGATGTTACGATTAATAGCACTAGTTTTAGACACTATCTTTGAGGACTGTTAGCAATTTGTTGCGATCTTATATGTTTACCATGTTTACATATATTTCATGAAACGTCTTGGCAATGTTATTTAATGACTATTAAATCATCAGTAATAGAAATTCAGGAACCACGTGAATTGTACAAAGATTCCGATCTACAAATGAATTAGTACATAACGATTCAAGATGAGTAACTAAACTTAACTATGTAGTAATTAAAATCGATCAAAATTACATGACAGAATTTCTTTGACTTCAGTATAGATCAAAATTAGTAATAATGACATAGATAGCATTATATTCAGAAACCGTTACTATTGATTATCTATTTCTAGACAAATTTTCTATATGATGAATTAGCTATAATTTAAAGTGATTGCATAATATTTCTTCTGATCTAAGTGATCTACATAGAGAAATTTAAATTATATAAGGAATCATATTAGCAATTAACATTTCAGAAGTTGTCTATTCTTATCTATTAACGAATAGATTCAGAATATACTAATAAAGTATCGTATGAATATACATTTGAAATATAAGATTATAGTATTAAAATTTATATACGAGTTTGCATATTGGTTTTTATCATAGTGAGATGTTTTATAAAAGTGAAAGTAATAAGAATTGTAGTCAATTAAATTAATTAATTTAACAATTAATCAAACTTTAATAAAATATTTCAAGTAAATTTAAGATTAAATACTCAATCATCAAATCATATAAATTAATATATATTAATATCGAGTTCCATTTTTACATTAATGAAACTCACTTCAAGTAAGAGCTCATTGTAGTCAAAGAGTTAAGCGAAGTCAAACTGATAAGCGAAGTAACAGAGCCCTACTACGTCTTCTAGTGTATTTACAATGGTTAATACACACCTCTTGCACCCTATTTCAATCGAAAAGTTCCCCTACCATAACCGATTCTGAAAATTTTATATCCAACGAACTTTGTAAAACTTAAAATTCTCATTCCATCGTCGCTTTAGTCCGAAACACTGGTTAACAAAATGCAACCGTCGCGATCTTCTTGAAAGTTTCTCTCACTCCCCAGCACTCAGCCGATCGCACACATTTCTCCCATTCTTAGATCTAGCCTACAACTATTTTACCTTCGTCTAACTCATACTTGTTGTCTTTTTTACAATCCCACGCAAGCAACATAAGATCGATATTGTGGTTGACCTCTAAATTTTGTCGCGTACTTTAAACGACTGTTTTATCCAACGTCTCTATTTGTTTTCCTCATCACGCCTATGCTATCGATATCCCGTTTCAACTTGCTTTCAAACCAGCTGTTGTTTTCGTAGCCTTCGCATCGACCGTTAACTAAATTTTTTACAGAATGATGTTCCAACGTACATTCAGGTTCCTTGAACTTGTTTATTTATCTGGCAGACTTTTCTCTGAATCGATTGTCGTACTTTCCGTGTTGTTCAACTTATAGAATTTCTTAGGATTTGTATTTAGCGAACGCTTGTTTAGTTACATGAAAATATGCGTTTACATTCTTGATTTTATACCCAATGTGCTTGATTTACAACCTTTAAAATATTACAGCTGATTATATTCGTATCCTCCTTGAGTTTTCACGTACTACAAAACTTTTACACTTATGCAAATTTAACATTCCTATTTATTACCACAAATGTATGCTATTATCCGTCCGTTTTAATGTCTAAACTAATTAATTTGACGCGTAAATAAATTATTCCTATTTTCTATATACACGGTCGTTACAAATTTATTTTCTTGACTAATCTATGCCTCTTAACCTATAACTTACACAATAATATATATATATATATATATATATATATATATATATATATTGCTACGACCTCAGTTTTTTTCTAAACCCACGTTCTGGGTACCAGAAATTGCTACGATGTTCTTTGAGTTGAGCAATGCTATCTGCTTAAAAGTCCCACGACTTGGGTGCTAATAATTGCTACGATGTGCGCTTAAAAATATAAAACGCCCCACGTTCTGGGTGCCAAAAAAATTGCTGCTACCTCATGGAGCTACTAGGACTGCTTCTGTGGAT
Source organism: Platerodrilus igneus (assembly GCA_036346225.1). Lineage (NCBI taxonomy): Eukaryota > Metazoa > Arthropoda > Insecta > Coleoptera > Lycidae > Platerodrilus > Platerodrilus igneus. The sequence goes on from JARFIW010001700.1 coordinate 4,408,078, forward strand.
GGTAAAGTGATGTACTTATTTTAAATACTACCTGTACTTAATAAAGTTTGCCACGGCTGCTCAGCTGCTTTCTAAAAATAAAGCTAACTGCTAAAAAAAATGCTGCTCCGCTAAATCGCCTACTTTTATTAACATATCAGGAAAAATGTACACACAAAATCAAAATTAAACTCTTTTTCACACATTATTTACATATTTTATACCCCTCCCTTTCAAATATTCCTTTAACAATTATTTCAATATCAAAATTTATTCCAGATAAAATTTTCCAATTAATACAATCAGATAAAGTAATAGGGCTTTACCACATATCTTACTTTATCCCTGGTTCCTTACGTGTTCATAGTAAACCTTAACCTTCAGCGCTAATTTTTGCACATCAATAATCAAAATACTCTTTGACCTTGTACATAAATCAAATATTATAAATCACTCCTTATCATAAATTCTCACATAAAATACAATAAACATAATTCAAATTAAATTGTTCAATCTGAAACATTTTCACTGTTTGTCCTTTTAGTTTGTAAAATTATACACCTCAATGCACCAAGTCATCAAGCACCTGTTTACACGCATATACAATGAAACCTGGATTCCATAACTGCAAACGGGCCTGCCATCATTCCATCAATGACTGCGGCATTCAGGAACACACCAATCTCGATTGCAATCACCTCAACTACAAAGCTGCAAGCATATCACCAAGTGGTCATCTCGTTCACCAATTTTATAGGGCTTCCAAACTTCCAAACCTTTTCTACTAATACCATAAATTTGTTGGTAAACCACCAAACCGACCAAACACTGACATCTACTCCATTTCAAAGTGCATACTTTGCACACTTAGTGCAAATTAAAAGAAAACTGATTTTACTTACATCAAATTAAACTTCTATGCAAAACGTAAAAGCATTTCTGGCGTTAAAGTCGTCAGGTTGTCGAGATCTAATAGCAGTAAGCTAGTTGAAACTAAGCTAGCGACGTACACTTGTTGAAAAACTAAGAGCGTAAGAGAGCTCCATCTCAAGCTCTTGTGGCTTATATTGTCTTTCTTCACTCCTCAAATCTGCCAAATTCTTGAAAATTTCTACAATACAAACATTTGTGCACAACAATTCTTCGTAAAACTTTCAACGGCCACTCGTTTCACAAACACCTCCCTACCGTACATAATAATTCCCAAAACTGCCCCACACAAACACACTCCAACGGCCACAGTTTCCCAACACCACTTAACGTACTTTCAAAATTCCTTGTATTTCATTTAATCAACTCTTATTTCTTTGAAAATCACTTGAAGCTAACAAACACTTGCACGTTGCTAAATGATTTTCTTGTATTTTGACATCCTACCTTAAAATAACCTTGTACAAACCTTAATCGACAAACGCTGTCGTTTTAAACTACGCTTCTCAATATAATACGTGTTATATCTATCTCACTCTAATATTCGCGCTAAAATCAATCATCTCTTACTTTGTTTTCTATGTGTGTGGTATAACTAACAACTGCTACTCACTCCACTAACCCTGTATTCACTCAAATCAACGAACGCTTAACACGTCTTATATCTATCTCACTTCTACACATGCTATCAAATGACCACTCTTTGTTTCTTTCTTGGCATTCTTCATTTGTAACGGACATTAACTGCCCCAACTTCTCGGTTTTTTATCGTTTTAAGATTCTATAAATTTTTCTAATTGACGTCGCAACTAACAACTACCTGGAATTTCTGTTGTTTGTGCAACATTTTACCATATTAAATACACGGAAAAATACGACGGTTACGTCTGTTTATAGTTTAATGTTACTTGAAAGGTTTCTTCAAAACACTTTCAAACGCTTTTACTTAATAATATAACTGTTTCTTTGCTTGTAAATTAAACAGTTTTAAACCTTGGAAATGAAACTAAAGCTTTTCAAAAATTATTCCTACAATTTACACTTATTAAATACGAGTGTTAAAATATGTTTATGGCATGACCTTTTAAATTCTATCTTACACACAGAATGTTGCTAATATGACACACGCTATACTCTATGAGTATTTATATCTGCAGGGTTATGAAAATTAACTTTTACCTTACTGATATTTTTCAGTAAAATTATTAATTTCTCAACTAATGATTTTGAACAGCGTTTCAAAATTGTTTGTTGTTTTTACAATACTGAATTCTCAATTGACAAATAATGCCCTTTTAAACCCTAAACAAATCATATACAAAATTTATTATTTTTAGCACGACTTTTAACATTAGATCTATTTTCAATTTCTAAATTTTAATCGCCATCTTAGCTGCTTGTTTCTTTCATTTTTTCCATATTTTGTACCAGTTTGCCCACATTTTCTTCATCCTATAACTATTGTTTTTTTCGCAAAAAAAAATGTTGAAACAAGTTCTGGATCGATGCGATGCGTTATGTATTTGTTTTACGCCAGAACGATAAGTACAGTTTTTCATATTGGAAACAAACTGGAATTTTACTTCATTTTTCTTTTGCATCCAACTGGTAAACATGTTTTCGACATTCTGATTGGTTTTTTACGCTACCTTGGCTTCGGCCGTGCATCGGCTTTCTTTATATAATTTGTAGTTTCAACTATTTTCAACTTTCTATCATATTATTGCAGAATTTGTGGCCATTGTTCGATTTCAGAATGCTAGGAGCACCAACCAGTAGGAATATTCCAAAACACGATGTAGAAATTTGTACGCGAATTAATTTCCAGTGCTTTACCATAATGAATTTCATGAACCGGTCTTGGCAAGTAGTAATAAAACTATAAAGACCTCGGTAGCATTAAAAATCGATCAAGTCCACATGACAGCGAATTTCTTACCCGCACATAACCAGGAATACGATACAAAAAGAATTAGAACATAAAACTGAATACAAAGAAGTTGTCGGCTGCAACTTATATTGTTTAATTATTATCTGCAGAAATTAGCTTCGCCAAGAACTTTTTTTTGTTTTTTCTAGTTCTTTTTGTATTGCAAAATTTCAGGGTGTGTGCGAATAAGAATAGATAGGCTTAATATTTGAAAATGCCCCGTGGAAGCTACAGTACTATTCCTTACAGACGAAAGTATTCTTAAAATATAGTGGAAGTACAATATTTTAGCTGCCAATAGCATTTTTCAAGATTCGGCCTGCCTATTCTTATCTGCATACACACAGGAGCACGATACAAAAGAATTAGTACAATAAAAATACACAAAAAAGATTACAACGCTCGTTTGGAAAACATTCTAAATTATATTTTAGACGATATTATCATTTTATATACGAAGATTGCATATTGGTTTTTTATTCAGTAGGAAGGCGAGTTTTATAAAATAAAAGTGAATATATATATATATATATATATATATATATATATATATAATATGTGAATTACTGTAGAGAAACCTTTTTTTATTCTTGCCCCACGAATTGGGCACCATAAAATTGAAGTGAATTTCGCTAAAGACCAATCGAGCCACAGCGTTGGGCTGTCATAACAGTGCTATGGATAAGCTCTACAATCGAGCCCCAGCGTTGGGCTGTCATAAAATCTTTTCCTGCAAATAAAAAAATATTCCAATTTCTCTGAAACGCCTCCTTATTTCAGAATACCACGGCTAGCTCTAAAATCTGCTTCTTTATCGATACTTACCATCCTAAGTTCGCTCTATCTCACTGACACTACCAAATCAAATTACCACTCAAATAATTTAACGAAACATACAAACCTTTTATTCATACAAATTATAATTTTCCGTTACCAGTTAAATATTTACACATTCAGATATACAGCTTCGTAAAATATTAAAATCTCAATCATTAAATCCTCTTAAATTTCATGACTTGAATTTATTTGAACAGTTTTTGTTTTATATAAGTAGATGGGCCTATCTTGAAACCCTAAATTGAAATTTACTCTGGTCTATCGTGAGCTCAGTATAAACCCAGTTACTCTAAATGCATAAATACATTTCATCTTTGTTTTTAACATCCCTAAAGACCCGTTTACTCTTTACATCGAATTTTTATGTCATTTATTTACACCTTTAAATAATATCTACAAATTGTCCTTCAAATTAGCTTTTATGTTCATAAAATACACACCCGATGTGTCAAATCACTCTAGCACAAAATAACAGCACAATATATTCAAGCAATAAAAATAGAAATTAATTTCGTTACCTAGAGTAAGCTTTTTTCACCGTCATCTCTGAAGATGTTGTCCAACAAAACCTCGTCGTTGCTTCCATACACCTCTCTGCTATATGTAGATCAAACTCATTTCCAATCGTTATCCAAGTCTCTGCAGACGCCTTCAATGTTTCTACCCATATAATTGTCCAAAACCAATTAATCACTTTCCGTATCTACCAGCATCATCGTTCCAAAAATTTCTCAGCACGCTTACTTCAGTAACATCCCTCGTTCATTCTTTGTCTGTAGCTACAGCACCGTTTACAAAATAGCACCCACTCGTGCTTCTCACACATTTAATTAACTTTCGACGGACTGCACTAACACCGTTTTATAAAATTTTACACTTGGATGTTACCGTAGAAGTAAGTCAAGTAAGAGCTCATTGTAGTCAAAGAGTTAAGCGAAGTCAAACAGATAAGCGAAGTAAGAGAGCCCTACTACGTCTTCTAGTGTATTTGCAATGGTTAATACACACCTGCACCCTATTTCAATCAAAAAGTTGCCCTACCATAACCGATTCTGAAAATTTTATATCCAACGAACTTTGTAAAACTTAGAATTCTCATTCCATCGTCGCTTTAGTCCGAAACACTGGTTAACAAAATGCAACCGTCGCGATCTTCTTGAAAGTTTCTCTCACTCCTTAGCACTAAGCCAATCGTACACATTTCTCCCATTCTTAGGTCTAGCCTACAACTATCTTACCTTCGTCTAACTCATATTTGTTGTCTTTTTTACAATCCCACGCAAGCAACATAAGATCGATATTGTGGTCGACCTCTAAATTTTGTCGCGTACTTTAAACGAGTGTTTTATCCAACGTCTCTATTTGTTTTCCTCATCACGCCTATGCTATCGATATCCCTTTTCAATTTGCTTTCAAATCACCTGTTGTTTTCGTAGCCTTCGCATCGACCGTTAACTAAATTTTTTACAGAATTATGTTCCAACGTACATTCAGGTTCCTTGAACTTGTTTATTTATCTGGCAGACTTTTCTCTGAATCGATTGTCGTACTTTCCGTGTTGTTCAACTTATAGAATTTCTTAGGATTTGTATTTAGCGAACGCTTGTTTAGTTACATGAAAAATATGCGTTTACATTCTTGATTTTATACCCAATGTGCTTGATTTACAACCTTTAAAATATTACAGCTGATTATATTCGTATCCTCCTTGAGTTTTCACGTACTACAAAACTTTTACACTTATGCAAATTTAACATTCCTATTTATTACCACAAATGTATGCTATTATCCGTCCGTTTTAATGTCTAAACTAATTAATTTGGCGCGTAAATAAATTATTCCTATTCTCTATATACACGGCCGTTACAAATTTATTTTCTTGACTAATCTATGCCTCTTAACCTATAATTTACACAATGATATATATATATATATATATATATATATATATATATATTGCTACGACCTCAGTTTTTTCTAAACCCACGTTCTGGGTACCAGAAATTGCTACGATGTTCTTTGAGTTGAGCGATGCTATCTGCTTAAAAGTCCCACGACTTGGGTGCTAACAATTGCTACGATGTGCGCTTAAAAATATAAAACGCCCCACGTTCTGGGTGCCAAAAATTGCTGCTACCTCATGGAGCTACTAGGACTGCTTCTGTGGATGGTAAAGTGATGTACTTATTTTAAATACTACCTGTACTTAATAAAGTTTGCCACGGCTGCTCAGCTGCTTTCTAAAAATAAAGCTAACTGCTAAAAAATGCTGCTCCGCTAAATCGCCTACTTTTATTAACATATCAGGAAAAATGTACACACCAAAATCAAAATTAAACTCTTTTTCACACATTATTTACATATTTTATACCCCTCCTTTCAAATATTCCTTTAACAATTATTTCAATATCAAAATTTATTCCAGATAAAATTTTCCAATTAATACAATCAGATAAAGTAATAGGGCTTTACCACATATCTTACTTTATCCCTGGTTCCTTACGTGTTCATAGTAAACCTTAACCTTCAGCGCTAATTTTTGCACATCAATAATCAAAATACTCTTTGACCTTGTACATAAATCAAATATTATAAATCACTCCTTATCATAAATTCTCACATAAAATACAATAAACATAATTCAAATTAAATTGTTCAATCTGAAACATTTTCACTGTTTGTCCTTTTAGTTTGTAAAATTATACACCTCAATGCACCAAGTCATCAAGCACCTGTTTACACGCATATACAATGAAACCTGGATTCCATAACTGCAAACGGGCCTGCCATCATTCCATCAATGACTGCGGCATTCAGGAACACACCAATCTCGATTGCAATCACCTCAACTACAAAGCTGCAAGCATATCACCAAGTGGTCATCTCGTTCACCAATTTTATAGGGCTTCCAAACTTCCAAACCTTTTCTACTAATACCATAAATTTGTTGGTAAACCACCAAACCGACCAAACACTGACATCTACTCCATTTCAAAGTGCATACTTTGCACACTTAGTGCAAATTAAAAGAAAACTGATTTTACTTACATCAAATTAAACTTCTATGCAAAACGTAAAAGCATTTCTGGCGTTAAAGTCGTCAGGTTGTCGAGATCTAATAGCAGTAAGCTAGTTGAAACTAAGCTAGCGACGTACACTTGTTGAAAAACTAAGAGCGTAAGAGAGCTCCATCTCAAGCTCTTGTGGCTTATATTCTCTTTCTTCACTCCTCAAATCTGCCAAATTCTTGAAAATTTCTACAATACAAACATTTGTGCACAACAATTCTTCGTAAAACTTTCAACGGCCACTCGTTTCCACAAACACCTCCTTACCGTACATAATAATTCCCAAAACTGCCCCACACAAACACACTCCAACGGCCACAGTTTCCCAAAACCACTTAACGTACTTTCAAAATTCCTTGTATTTCATTTAATCAACTCTTATTTCTTTGAAAATCACTTGAAGCTAACAAACACTTGCACGTTGCTAAATGATTTTCTTGTATTTTGACATCCTACCTTAAAATAACCTTGTACAAACCTTAATCGACAAACGCTGTCGTTTTAAACTACGCTTCTCAATATAATACGTGTTATATCTATCTCACTCTAATATTCGCGCTAAAATCAATCATCTCTTACTTTGTTTTCTATGTGTGTGGTATAACCAACAACTGCTACTCACTCCACTAACCCTGTATTCACTCAAATCAACGAACGCTTAACACGTCTTATATCTATCTCACTTCTACACATGCTATCAAATGACCACTCTTTGTTTCTTTCTTGGCATTCTTCATTTGTAACGGACATTAACTGCCCCAACTTCTCGGTTTTTTATCGTTTTAAGATTCTATAAATTTTTCTAATTGACGACGCAACTAACAACTACCTGGAATTTCTGTTGTTTGTGCAACATTTTACCATATTAAATACACGGAAAAATACGACGGTTACGTCTGTTTATAGTTTAATGTTACTTGAAAGGTTTCTTCAAAACACTTTCAAACGCTTTTACTTAATAATATAACTGTTTCTTTGCTTGTAAATTAAACAGTTTTAAACCTTGAAATGAAACTAAAGCTTTTCAAAATTATTCCTACAATTTACACTTATTAAATACGAGTGTTAAAATATGTTTATGGCATGACCTTTTAAATTCTATCTTACACACAGAATGTTGCTAATATGACACACGCTATACTCTATGAGTATTTATATCTGCAGGGTTATGAAAATTAACTTTTACCTTACTGAAATTTTTCAGTAAAATTATTAATTTCTCAACTAATGATTTTGAACAGCGTTTCAAAATTGTTTGTTGTTTTTTTACAATACTGAATTCTCAATTGACAAATAATGCCCTTTTAAACCCTAAACAAATCATATACAAAATTTATTATTTTTAGCACGACTTTTAACATTAGATCTATTTTCAATTTCTAAATTTTAATCGCCATCTTAGCTGCTTGTTTCTTTCATTTTTCCATATTTTGTACCAGTTTGCCCACATTTTCTTCATCCTATAACTATTGTTTTTTCGCAAAAAAATGTTGAAACAAGTTCTGGATCGATGCGATGCGTTATGTATTTGTTTTACGCCAGAACGATAAGTACAGTTTTCATATTGGAAACAAACTGGAATTTTACTTCATTTTTCTTTTGCATCCAACTGGTAAACATGTTTTCGACATTCTGATTGGTTTTTACGCTACCTTGGCTTCGGCCGTGCATCGGCTTTCTTTATATAATTTGTAGTTTCAACTATTTTCAACTTTCTATCATATTATTGCAGAATTTGTGGCCATTGTTCGATTTCAGAATGCTAGGAGCACCAACCAGTAGGAATATTCCAAAACACGATGTAGAAATTTGTACGCGAATTAATTTCAGTGCTTTACCATAATGAATTTCATGAACCGGTCTTGGCAAGTAGTAATAAAACTATAAAGACCTCGGTAGCATTAAAATCGATCAAGTCCACATGACAGCGAATTTCTTACCCGCACATAACCAGGAATACGATACAAAAGAATTAGAACATAAAACTGAATACAAAGAAGTTGTCGGCTGCAACTTATATTGTTTAATTATTATCTGCAGAAATTAGCTTCGCCAAGAACTTTTTTTGTTTTTCTAGTTCTTTTGTATTGCAAAATTTCAGGTGTGTGCGAATAAGAATAGATAGGCTTTAATATTTGAAAATGCCCCGTGGAAGCTACAGTACTATTCCTTACAGACGAAAGTATTCTTAAAATATAGTGGAAGTACAATATTTTAGCTGCCAATAGCATTTTTCAAGATTCGGCCTGCCTATTCTTATCTGCATACACACAGGAGCACGATACAAAAGAATTAGTACAATAAAAATACACAAAAAGATTACAACGCTCGTTTGGAAAACATTCTAAATTATATTTTAGACGATATTATCATTTTATATACGAAGATTGCATATTGGTTTTTATTCAGTAGGAAGGCGAGTTTTATAAAATGAAAGTGAATATATATATATATATATATATATATATATATATAATATGTGAATTACTGTAGAGAAACCTTTTTTATTCTTGCCCCACGAATTGGGCACCATAAAATTGAAGTGAATTTCCCTAAAGACCAATCGAGCAACAGCGTTGTCATTACAGTGCTATGGATAAGCTCTACAATCGAGCCCCAGCGTTGGGCTGTCATAAAATCTTTTCCTGCAAATAAAAAAATATTCCAATTTCTCTGAAACGCCTCCTTATTTCAGCATACCACGGCTAGCTCTAAAATCTGCTTCTTCATCGATACTTACCATCCTAAGTTCGCTCTATCTCACTGACACTACCAAATCAAATTACCACTCAAATAATTTAACGAAACATACAACCTTTTATTCATACAAATTATAATTTTCCATTACCAGTTAAATATTTACACATTCGGATATACAGCTTCATAAAATATTAAAATCTCAATCATTAAATCCTCTTAAATTTCATGACTTGAATTTATTTGAACAGTTTTTGTTTTATATAAGTAGATGGGCCTATCTTGAAACCCTAAATTGAAATTTACTCTGGTCTATCGTGAGCTCAGTATAAACCCAGTTACTCTAAATGCATAAATACATTTCATCTTTGTTTTAACATCCCTAAAGACCCGTTTACTCTTTACATCGAATTTTTATGTCATTTATTTACACCTTTAAATAATATCTACAAATTGTCCTTCAAATTAGCTTTTATGTTCATAAAATACACACCGATGTGTCAAATCACTCTAGCACAAAATAACAGCACAATATATTCAAGCAATAAAAATAGAAATTAATTTCGTTACCTAGAGTAAGCTTTTTTCACCGTCATCTCTGAAGATGTTGTCCAACAAAACCTCGTCGTTGCTTCCATACACCTCTCTGCTATATGTAGATCAAACTCATTTCCAATCGTTATCCAAGTCTCTGCAGACGCCTTCAATGTTTCTTCCCATATAATTGTCCAAAACCAATTAATCACTTTCCGTATCTACCAGCATCATCGTTCCAAAAATTTCTCAGCACGCTTACTTCAGTAACATCCCTCGTTCATTCTTTGTCTGTAGCTACAGCACCGTTTACAAAATAGCACCCACTCGTGCTTCTCACACATTTAATTAACTTTCGACGGACTGCACTAACACCGTTTTATAAAATTTTACACTTGGATGTTACCGTAGAAGTAAGTCAAGTAAGAGCTCATTGTAGTCAAAGAGTTAAGCGAAGTCAAACAGATAAGCGAAGTAAGAGAGCCCTACTACGTCTTCTAGTGTATTTGCAATGGTTAATACACACCTGCACCCTATTTCAATCGAAAAGTTCCCCTACCATAACCGATTCTGAAAATTTTATATCCAACGAACTTTGTAAAACTTAGAATTCTCATTCCATCGTCGCTTTAGTCCGAAACACTGGTTAACAAAATGCAACCGTCGCGATCTTCTTGAAAGTTTCTCTCACTCCTTATCACTAAGCCAATCGTACACATTTCTCCCATTTTTAGGTCTAGCCTACAACTATCTTACCTTCGTCTAACTCATATTTGTTGTCTTTTTTACAATCCCACGCAAGCAACATAAGATCGATATTGTGGTCGACCTCTAAATTTTGTCGCGTACTTTAAACGAGTGTTTTATCCAACGTCTCTATTTGTTTTCCTCATCACGCCTATGCTATCGATATCCCTTTTCAATTTGCTTTCAAATCACCTGTTGTTTTCGTAGCCTTCGCATCGACCGTTAACTAAATTTTTTACAGAATTATGTTCCAACGTACATTCAGGTTCCTTGAACTTGTTTATTTATCTGGCAGACTTTTCTCTGAATCGATTGTCGTACTGTCCGTGTTGTTCAACTTATAGAATTTCTTAGGATTTGTATTTAGCGAACGCTTGTTTAGTTACATGAAAAATATGCGTTTACATTCTTGATTTTATACCCAATGTGCTTGATTTACAACCTTTAAAATATTACAGCTGATTATATTCGTATCCTCCTTGAGTTTTCACGTACTACAAAACTTTTACACTTATGCAAATTTAACATTCCTATTTATTACCACAAATGTATGCTATTATCCGTCCATTTTAATGTCTAAACTAATTAATTTGACGCGTAAATAAATTATTCCTATTTTCTATATACACGGTCGTTACAAATTTATTTTCTTGACTAATCTATGCCTCTTAACCTATAACTTACACAATAATATATATATATATATATATATATATATATATATATATATATTGCTACGACCTCAGTTTTTTCTAAACCCACGTTCTGGGTACCAGAAATTGCTACGATGTTCTTTGAGTTGAGCAATGCTATCTGCTTAAAAGTCCCACGACTTGGGTGCTAATAATTGCTACGATGTGCGCTTAAAAATATAAAACGCCCCACGTTCTGGGTGCCAAAAAAATTGCTGCTACCTCATGGAGCTACTAGGACTGCTTCTGTGGATGGTAAAGTGATGTACTTATTTTAAATACTACCTGTACTTAATAAAGTTTGCCACGGCTGCTCAGCTGCTTTCTAAAAATAAAGCTAACTGCTAAAAAAAAAATGCTGCTCCGCTAAATCGCCTACTTTTATTAACATATCAGGAAAAATGTACACACCAAAATCAAAATTAAACTCTTTTTTCACACATTATTTACATATTTTATACCCCCCTCCCTTTCAAATATTCCTTTAACAATTATTTCAATATCAAAATTTATTCCAGATAAAATTTTCCAATTAATACAATCAGATAAAGTAATAGGGCTTTACCACATATCTTACTTTATCCCTGGTTCCTTACGTGTTCATAGTAAACCTTAACCTTCAGCGCTAATTTTTGCACATCAATAATCAAAAATACTCTTTGACCTTGTACATAAATCAAATATTATAAATCACTCCTTATCATAAATTCTCACATAAAATACAATAAACATAATTCAAATTAAATTGTTCAATCTGAAACATTTTCACTGTTTGTCCTTTTAGTTCGTAAAATTATACACCTCAATGCACCAAGTCATCAAGCACCTGTTTACACGCATATACAATGAAACCTGGATTCCATAACTGCAAACGGGCCTGCCATCATTCCATCAATGACTGCGGCATTCAGGAACACACCAATCTCGATTGCAATCACCTCAACTACAAAGCTGCAAGCATATCACCAAGTGGTCATCTCGTTCACCAATTTTATAGAGCTTCCAAACTTCCAAACCTTTTCTACTAATACCATAAATTTGTTGGTAAACCACCAAACCGACCAAACACTGACATCTACTCCATTTCAAAGTGCATACTTTGCACACTTAGTGCAAATTAAAAGAAAACTGATTTTACTTACATCAAATTAAACTTCTATGCAAAACGTAAAAGCATTTCTGGCGTTAAAGTCGTCAGGTTGTCGAGATCTAATAGCAGTAAGCTAGTTGAAACTAAGCTAGCGACGTACACCTGTTGAAAAACTAAGAGCGTAAGAGAGCTCCATCTCAAGCTCTTGTGGCTTATATTCTCTTTCTTCACTCCTCAAATCTGCCAAATTCTTGAAAATTTCTACAATACAAACATTTGTGCACAACAATTCTTCGTAAAACTTTTAACGGCCACTCGTTTCCACAAACACCTCCCTACCGTACATAATAATTCCCAAAACTGCCCCACACAAACACACTCCAACGGCCACAGTTTCCCAAAACCACTTAACGTACTTTCAAAATTCCTTGTATTTCATTTAATCAACTCTTATTTCTTTGAAAATCACTTGAAGCTAACAAACACTTGCACGTTGCTAAATGATTTTCTTGTATTTTGACATCCTACCTTAAAATAACCTTGTACAAACCTTAATCGACAAACGCTGTCGTTTTAAACTACGCTTCTCAATATAATACGTGTTATATCTATCTCACTCTAATATTCGCGCTAAAATCAATCATCTCTTACTTTGTTTTCTATGTGTGTGGTATAACTAACAACTGCTACTCACTCCACTAACCCTGTATTCACTCAAATCAACGAACGCTTAACACGTCTTATATCTATCTCACTTCTACACATGCTATCAAATGACCACTCTTTGTTTCTTTCTTGGCATTCTTCATTTGTAACGGACATTAACTGCCCCAACTTCTCGGTTTTTTATCGTTTTAAGATTCTATAAATTTTTCTAATTGACGTCGCAACTAACAACTACCTGGAATTTCTGTTGTTTGTGCAACATTTTACCATATTAAATACACGGAAAAATACGACGGTTACGTCTGTTTATAGTTTAATGTTACTTGAAAGGTTTCTTCAAAACACTTTCAAACGCTTTTACTTAATAATATAACTGTTTCTTTGCTTGTAAATTAAACAGTTTTAAACCTTGGAAATGAAACTAAAGCTTTTCAAAAATTATTCCTACAATTTACAGTTATTAAATACGAGGGTTAAAATATGTTTATGGCATGACCTTTTAAATTCTATCTTACACACAGAATGTTGCTAATATGACACACGCTATACTCTATGAGTATTTATATCTGCAGGGTTATGAAAATTAACTTTTACCTTACTGATATTTTTCAGTAAAATTATTAATTTCTCAACTAATGATTTTGAACAGCGTTTCAAAATTGTTTGTTGTTTTTTTACAATACTGAATTCTCAATTGACAAATAATGCCCTTTTAAACCCTAAACAAATCATATACAAAATTTATTATTTTTAGCACGACTTTTAACATTAGATCTATTTTCAATTTCTAAATTTTAATCGCCATCTTAGCTGCTTGTTTCTTTCATTTTTTCCATATTTTGTACCAGTTTGCCCACATTTTCTTCATCCTATAACTATTGTTTTTTCGCAAAAAAATGTTGAAACAAGTTCTGGATCGATGCGATGCGTTATGTATTTGTTTTACGCCAGAACGATAAGTACAGTTTTTCATATTGGAAACAAACTGGGATTTTACTTCATTTTTCTTTTGCATCCAACTGGTAAACATGTTTTAGACATCCTGATTGGTTTTTTTTTACGCTACCTTGGCTTTGGCCGTGCCTCGGCTTTCTTTATATAATTTGTAGTTTCAACTATTTTCAACTCTCTATCATATTATTGCAGAACTTGTGGCCATTGTTCGATTTCAGAATGCTAGGAGCACCAACCAGTAGGAATATTCCAAAACAGGATGTAGAAATTTGTACGCGAATTAATTTCCAGTGCTTTACCATAATGAATTTCATGAACCGGTCTTGGCAAGTAGTAATAAAACTATAAAGACCTCGGTAGCATTAAAAATCGATCAAGTCCACATGACAGCGAATTTCTCACCCGCACATAACCAGGAATACGATACAAAAAGAATTAGAACATAAAACTGAATACAAAGAAGTTGTCGGCTGCAACTTATATTGTTTAATTATTATCTGCAGAAATTAGCTTCGCCAAGAACTTTTTTTTGTTTTTTCTAGTTTTTTTAGTATTGCAAAATTTCAGGGTGTGTGCGAATAAGAATAGATAGGCTTAATATTTGAAAATGCCCCGTGGTAGCTACAGTACTGTTCCTTACAGACGAAAGTATTCTTAAAATATAGTGGAAGTACAATATTTTAGCTGCCAATAGCATTTTCCAAGATTCGGCCTGTCTATTCTTATCTGCATACACACAGGAGCACGATACAAAAGAATTAGTACAATAAAAATACACAAAAAAGATTACAACGCTCGTTTGGAAAACATTCTAAATTATAGTTTAGACGATATTATCATTTTATATACGAAGATTGCATATTGGTTTTTTATTCAGTAGGAAGGCGAGTTTTATAAAATGAAAGTGAATAACGAATTTCGTATGTTCAAAGTTAGATAGAATTATTTTACTTTAACCAAAATACTGTGGCAATCAAAGGATTTTAGTATTCAAGAAACTTTCAAGTAATTACAGTAAAAGAGCATCGTATAAATATCTCTATCACATCAAATAAGGATTAAATTAATAATATCGAGTTCCATATTTTACTACATTAATGAAACTCACTGAATATCTTTCTCTTTTAAGAAAGTTACATAAACCGAAGTATATATAACTTATGCAGAAATATAGAATATTATCCTCATATAATATTCTGAAAATACATCATCTGTCTGAAACAGATCCATAAAGATGATGGTGGTCAAATGAAGCTTATTGTCGAAAGTGCTATCAAATTTCTTAAGAACTTTTATATCGTTTTTCAGACGCATGAAAGTTGTCAGAAATGTGTCAAACGTAAAAGCGAGTTGAAAGGCTACAGAAATAAAAATGATCCAGAATTGGTGTGTGCGATGTTAAAAATTGATTACTGAAGGCGAAGTTACTGAAAGAATAGGGGTTGATTGCAAATGAGATTTGCTTGAAATTACAAATTATTCTACACAAAAATTTCAGGAGTATGGAATGTATAATGACTAAATAGAGATTAAATATATACACGTGATCATTATTATGTCAAACTTGAATGAGTGGCATGAAGTTTCTTATTTTATTGCACGAAAACTGCCGCACGTTAATTGAGAACGCTAAAAATAACACTATTGGTTGACAAATTTTATTAGCTAAGGGGAGAAAAGTTTAGGAAATTCTACACTTTCTCCCTTAATAAAAAGAACTTAGTAACTATACTTAAAAGGGAAATACAGATTTGGTCTTATTATCTGTGATAATATTCTTTTATCAACGGCTGTACAATGTTTAAGCACCATACAAATGTATTTTATTTTATTATAATCGTGATTTAGATCTTGAGAAGTTTTATTTATTCTCTCTGCTTTTGACATAATTTAAAGACAACAGACGTAAACTTAATAACGACCTTAATTTAACCGCGAAGTTGTCCTCTAAGCATAGGATTTGACGTGCGGGATAAAATTAATAAGGTTGATGAATACAAGAGGCACATGAGGGTCTCTTGTTTTGAGTTACTGTCTTAAAGTAAACAATTTTCATTTCCTGTATGAATCTTTAAGCATGAAATGCTCTTTATTGTTATATATAATACTGAGTAAAGAAAAAAACAGTTGGTGTTCTAAAACTTTCACAGACAATTTGAGATCGCCAAATGGTATTATTGCTGTAACTGAATTCCATTCTCTCACAAAACAATAATAATAATAATTTTTCTTAAAATAATAAACCTACACATATAAAACTTTAAATTTATTTTGAATTCTTAATCTTCTGAAATACCTGTACAGTGTTTGAATACTATAATCGCAAATATGCTCTTTACAAATGAGGTTAAGCCTCACTTCATCAAACAAATAATTAGTCGTTTAAATAAGCTAACTAAGGATAATAATGATGAGTTAATTTTAGATACGGAACCCCGAGTAGAAGAATTTACTGCAAGCGTGTTAACGTCACCAAAATCAGAATGCGTTCGGGTGTTAAACACTACCGACAAGACGGTAAAGTTACCTTATAGAGACATAAAGAGAAGATTTGGACAATTATTCAATCTTTAAGTCAAAAAACTTAAGTATAGATCCAAGTAGATAGAATGTTAAGGGATAAAATTCTGAACTTTCTTTTTGGAAATAAACAGTCCAATTCCACTAGTAGAAAATAAACCAAATAATCTGGAAAAAGAAAATGGCGTTTAGTAGTGGAATATTGGAAACTAAACACAAAACTAGCAGTAGAACAATTTCCATTACGAGGAATTGATATCATTTAAATCAAATCCGAAGTGGAAAGTATTTTTCTACGCTAGACCTAAATTCGGGACCTCATCAGTTACCCACTCCTACAAGAAAAATCGAGAAATCACAAGCTTTTCAAACTAAAATGAAAGGTCTTATTTCACATCGGGCACCATTCGGAATCAAAATGTCACCTCCAGTTTTCCAACGAATGATGAATTTAGCATTTGCAGGTATTGGATCACAAAAAGAGTTTGCATATATCGATGATTTAATAATAATAGAAGTTTTTGAACAACATCATTTGTATTTTATACCTGAAATGTTTAAGACATGAAAAAAGTATAATTTAAAATTGAGTGTACATTTGTGAAGACAAGTGTAACTTTTCTAGCACACAAGATAACAAATCAAAGAGTTGTGCCTGACACATCAAATTATGACGTTATCGAAAACTTCCTGACACCAAAGAATGCAAATGAAGTAAAAAGATTTGTAGCTTGTTGTAATTTTTATCGTAAATTTATTCCCATTAAATAAGCTCATTCGAAGAAGCATACATTTTATTTGGAGTGAAGAATGTGCTCATGCATTCACCACTGTCAAACACACGTTATTAGAACCAATAATATTAAAATTCCCAAGACTCCACCAAGAATCTATACTTTTCTTATGATGCATCAAAAAACGCATGTTAAGCAGTATTTCGGCGAAAATTTGGCCCCGATATATTATCGATAGCATTTGCATCAAAATGATAGCTATACCTGGGTTATAGAGCATTCGATTTCGTACCTTTGAAACAGAAACCTCACAGTTCTAACAGACCACAAGAGATTAATTCATGTTTCAAAAATGAAGTACCTAACACCAAAACTAGTATGCACGAAGATTCAGTTACAAGTAATTTTCTATACTCAAAAGACTTATACTAGCTTAATCTACTTACCAATAACACAAATGGTCCCTATAAACATTTAAAACAAAATTATATTTACGTTTTAGACCGTCAAATTTTTTTGCTGGTATTCATATCTCCATTATCACCCATCTTAGATTATAATTTCTGTCTAAAGATTTTTCCATTTAGAATTAACTGCATCGAAAAATTCCTGGTTTCATTTTTTTTTAGATTTCCATTTTAATTAGTTTTCATATGTCAAAGTCTACTTCGTCAGTTTTCAAAAGTGCTTTTATTTTAATTGATTAAAATAACAGGTGACATTGCACTAAGTTCCATTATCGTTTATATTGGAGCAATAGAATACGTCGCCGGTGCGCTCCATAGAAAGCAATTTAGTAACTATCTATGAAGGACCGAATGTTGAATAAGTTATATTGAATTAATTATGTTGAGTGACTCCTCATTATCTACCAGCTTTATATAATAAAATTTTAAATACGTCATCGTTCTCGATCGTTCCGATTACATTCTAGGTCTGACTCATACCATGATGTAATGATTAACCGTAAGTTCAGGTGTTCTTATCTTTAATGGCCAGTCAGTTTAAGATTTATTGCAATCAATAAGATTTTACTATCTCTTGTAATAAATCGGACTAACAGTTGGCATCTCGCTTCCTATTATAATTTAACGAGCTTCTGTTATAGTTCATGCTCATTAAAAACGCGTTATTTTATCTGGTTTATAGTCCTCACTGGCGTTATCGCGTTCCGCTAGTTAATTAATTTATGTATTCCTTCACGTAAAATAATTTGTTGTTCTTTGCAAATTGATTTATAGTTTTCGAAGTATCTAGAAAAATTACATTTTGGATAAAACAACGTCTATTAAAATGATATTTTTAAAAAGGATAACTTGAATTTGAAGTTATTTGGTATTTTTAAAGTGGATAAATGTTTACACCATAGAACTCGCTTACGGTCTTTTCAGTCTGTGTATGTGCAACAAAATATGTTTTTAACTGATATTTTTCAAGAAAATAAATATTTTCACACGAGTTTTTAATCAAGGAATGCTCTTATATTTTCGCGGAATAGAAGGTTTATCTTTAATAATTGTAAAATTTACGTCCTTGTACTTTTTATAAGAGTACGCTTTGCAAATATCAAGTCTAGCGTAATAATTTTACATATTTTCAAACGAAATGTTTTAACTACATCCAACTAGCTAGTGGAAACGTAGCTCGTTTAGAGCCATGTTAGTCGCGCCTGCGACACGAAAGCCTTTTTTGAGGTCGCTTTCATGCAAACCAACTAATCGGGTCAAATCCACGCGATTTGTTGAAGGGGTAAGATGGTGTGGGACTGAAAATTTGCGTGGAGACTCCGAAAGGATAAACCCTTTTCTTAAGTGATGGCCAATCGACAGATGCTCCATCCTCGGGCAACAATGGTCGGTATAAATTAAATATTTATCAGATTTTTTTTATTTTAGTGCAACAATTTATGAGGGTTTAACTAACCTAATACCATATACTTCATACACTAAATTTCTTGCGTTGAAATTAAATCCGAATAAAGATACAATTTTTGCTAATTAAATTATGGGGACTAAGGAGATTTTATGATGGGATCCAATGGAAAATAATTTTACGTTGTCCTGAAATAACGTTATAGGAATAAACACCTTTCTTAACATGATAAGTTTAATTTTTATAGAGTAAAAGAATTGCTATTTTTTATTTTTGTTGTAAACTGAGAATATAAAATTTATTGAGTAGCTATGAAAATTGAATTATTAATTTTGCTTAACAAAACACTCTTATTAGTTGTTAGATTCTTTGATTAATATTTTAACACGTTTCCTAACTTCGTGATATAATTAATGAGAAGGCAATCAGATCTGAATGGGAGACAGAAACTTGTAATACCAGATTTCTTTAATCTTGTTCGAATTAGATTATCTGTAAACAACAAATTTATAAACACTAGAACTTTATGCTTGATTATTGCTACTTTTTAAACAGTTCCTTAGGGAATGTTCCCCGAACTTGCTTTGTATTGCGAAACTAATTATGATGCTTTTATTACACAGTTGTCACTTTTTCTGTCAATACGATAATTATTTCAATCCACCAATAGATTTAAACATGGATTTAAGAAGAGGTTGTTTATTTAAGCGTGGTCTTTCACCCTAAAATTAATGCCTCAAAGTTAAAGTACTGGTTGACTATTTACACTCTGTTAAGGTGTTATTTTATGTTAATCAGTATCTAGATGGAGAACCACAAATCGTGGTCTTGGTTTAACTAATTATTTATTTTATTTTCAGGCATGAAGTAAAATAGTTCTTTTTTTAGTG
The DNA here is from genome assembly GCA_036346225.1 of Platerodrilus igneus. Lineage (NCBI taxonomy): Eukaryota > Metazoa > Arthropoda > Insecta > Coleoptera > Lycidae > Platerodrilus > Platerodrilus igneus. The sequence continues at coordinate 4,428,218 of JARFIW010001700.1, forward strand.
TTGAGATTCATTTAAGAGTCAAAGAGCTTTCCGGGGTTTTTCAAGACTCTTGCTTCCGTGTTGTTAATGTTTTGAGTGATGAAACAAAATCAGCCCACAACGCCGTCTCATGCCAGTGCTATGAAGTAATGTTCAAAGTTAGCCGTTTGCCTAAGTAAGAGTTTCATTTTCTCTGAGCCTCTTACCAACCAACTTTACCTTGGGCCATCGTCATATTCAGAAACCTCCCTACAATTGCGACTACCATAATAAAAAATAGACACCCTTCTCTCATAACCACGACCAAATGAGGGTACCCTAGCGGCAACAGCGTGGTGTAATAGATAAAAAAGAAGAAACGGTTTTAAAGTTTAGAAACAATATTAAAATGTTTGCAAGAATTTGACATTCCTTGGGTAAGCGACTACATTTATGCTTAGAAACGGGTAGCCGTCATGTGAAGCATCTGTTGTAGATTTAATTTGGTGGTTTGTACTTTCAGTTGTCATTTCGTTCTATTCTTTTGTTTGTACTATAAAGAGTTTATTATTTACTCTATTTATTTTTTACTTTAGAAACGCAAAATCATTAGTTTGGAACAGTTTACGACACAAGAATAGTTTGGCATTCATACAATTGTTAGTATGTTTATTTTCCATAACCATCCCTCATAATTCAAAAATGAATTTGTTAATCAATGGAAGCGTATGCATTAACACATAAAACGTTCAAATCGATATTTTTCGAAAATGGTGCGTTATAGAGCCTTTAGATAATAGAATTATTTTTCTAGTAAAAACAAAATTTGTTAAATCTACGTCAAAATGGAGAAATTTGAATAAACGAGCGGGTTATAACTACAATTAAAAAATCGTTTCCACGCCACACGAATGGGTATATCCCACAGAATAAATATACAACATGTTATCACTTAAAAGGAAACCGATTTGAAGATAATTGAATTAAACCGATCTTACAGCGTTGTCTATAAAAAGCTCAACTTTCGTAGAAAGCATGCTTAGATAACAAGATTTACGTCAAATCGACTGAAATGAGCTCTAAAATTTGCGTTTTCTTTTGGAAATAACGTTTTTGAACACCCTGTATAGCAAACTGTAAATATACCAAGCTTATTTAAAGTCCGATGTCTACAAAAAAATGTTGCTAAAGCATGGATTTTCAAAAGCAAACTAAAGTAACAAACGTATTTGTTGCGTTTCGCTTTGTTCAGAGACTCATGTAGCAATTTCTTGTACATAATGAACAAGTACTTGAAATTAAAATTGTTGAAAGCTTTATTACGGCATTTTAAGAGGTACATAGAGTTTGGCAAATGCCGAAAGAACCCTAAACCAATTTCCGTTAAACACTACATTGTGACAGGTTGCTCGTTAGGAGTCTAAATGCGTTGTAGAAAGCAATTCTGACCCTTGTCTAAGCAAACTTTTAGCGAACCTTTAGAGGAAGGTGTCGGATTGGATTTGGAGATTTTCGTAATTCAAAAGCATGTGAAATGCTTAACAAGGACTTAAGCTGTTGTTGTCAGTTGCACAGACATGAAAATTGGAGTAAAAGCATTTGTGATTTACGTTCGTGCAAAAAGGTTTGCCTGTTTAAACTCTAAATACTTGGTATTCTTGTTGCACTCTTAAACTTTATAATCTTATAGATGATCTTACGAGAGAAGGGAGGGAGCGCTTTAATCCAGGAACAATATTTCCTTATACCAATGTAACAGCAATATAGTACTAAGTGTCGGCTCGAAAACTTCAGATGCGTTTTTCTGGAGAGTTTAAAACCTTAAAAATTTGAAATTTTGATATGCTAAATAGTGCATAGAGAGAAATATGTCAATTAACATACTTGGAAATATAATACCCCAGCCGCCTCCAGTTACCCCCACTTTAAAATTCTAAATTTCAGACTGTATTTTTAAACGGATTAGGAAAGAGCTTGTTTTTCTACGTTCACTCAAGTAAAAAAGTAATAGAGAGGAGAGAAAGAGAGAGAGCATGGTTTATTGTCACTGAAGTATTAGTTTATGGACAAAGATAGTGGTAGGGCTCTCTTAGCTCTGAGTTCTGTTAGATCTCATAGTTCGAATAGCGTCAAGCTTTTATTCGCAGTAGTTTTTCTTCAAGCAGACTACGCATAGCTTACTACCAGCTGAAGGCTCCAAGAAAAAGTACTTCTAGTGCGAGTTGAAACAGAGTTAATGTATGTAAGTACAGCTTATTATGTTTTGTTTGCACTAAGTGTGCCAAAATAAAAATTTTGGAAATGGAGTAAATATGTGTTTGGTTGATTTGATTTAAATTAACAACAATTGATAGAAGCGGCTTGAGACTGAATTGTATACAATAGGCGTATTAGATCAGATGACTTCGTGCAGATATGGTAGCAGTTTGCAGTCCTTGGTGTTGTAATCCAGATTGGAGGCGTTTCTCAAGGCAGCAGTCGTTGATGGGCCAGAGTGCAGTGATTAAATCCAGGTAACTGTTGTTTCTTTTTGTTTGCATTTGTGTATAAACTGGCGTTTTTATGCATTGTGGTACAACGTTATGAACTATAAAAACAAATTGGGGAAGAGTTACAGATTGAACCTTGTCTGTAGTATTATTTTATTGTATTTCATGTGGGAATTTATGAGAATTATAATACTTGACGTATGTACAAGGTAAACGGGACTTTTTGGGGGATTGATGTGCGAACAGTAGCAGAAAGGATCTAGGTTTTACTATGAGCTCGTATTGAATCAGAGGTTTGAAGATTTTTATGTGGGTAATTAGAGAGCTCAAAATGTATTTCAAAATGTGTTATTTTAGAAAGGTGATGTACATAGTGTATTAAGAATGAATGAATGATGTATTTTATGTTGAGCTTGGAGTGTAGTTTTCGACAAGTATGTTACTAAAGTTAGAGATTTACTGTAGCAATTTTTTTTTTGAGTAGTTAGTTTTAGTCACAGAAAGTAGTTGAGCAGCCGTGGCATACTTCATTGCGACGCAAAATATTTTAAGTTTTTTTTAGATATAAGCAGCATCGAAGGTTTGGAGCATTTTGACGCCTAAAGGTGGGGCTCAAATTAGTAACCAGAAGCTTTCGCAGCAATTTTGGCGCCCACAAATATGGGACTTCATCAGAACCGGAGATTGCAGAATTTATAGTTTTCCAATTTTAGGTGCTTTAGTAGCAATAAAGCTTGAAAAATTAATCAGGCTCGAATCAACAGCAGAAAGCTCGTAGATGGGGCTTTAGTAGTAGCAAGAGCGCTGCAATATATTGCTGTGTAATTCTCCACCCTCAGTGTTCGCTCAGATTAAATTGATGTAGTACTCCTCCTTGTTTGAGCAGCCGGATGTAAGAAACGTCCAGCTGAACGCCACCGCTCTGTTTTTCTCTAATCTTTTACTTTTATTGTGCCACAGCTAGCCCATTTTTAATTTACACAGAGTGCACAACGTTACGATGATCAATTTTATTTACCCCTTTATGGTTACCTATTTGAATTGATAAAACGAAGTCAATCAATATTCATATAATAAAAGGAAATAATATTTCCTTCACAAATTTTGTAATCCTTTAAATACACCCTTCGATCAATTAATATTATATGAACATTTATCCCAAAATTTTTATCCTTTTTAACTTAATTTAAAGTCACCAAAAACGACACTTTTTGCAAAAAAATCCGGAACGTTCAAGATCTTTTTATGATTATTACGTAAGTTTCAACGTATTCAATGTTCTTGTTGACTCCTTACAAACTAGTGAGAAAATTAATATATTCAGTGTTAAAATTTAAATTTGAAAAGATTCCTTAAAACTAGGTAGCCGTGACCTGTGATCTCCTGATGAGTTGCTTCGTGTTGTGGATCAACAACCCCTTATTATCTTCTATCGAATCCCAATGCTTTGTTTTGTACTCCTTGACGTATGTTTGAATCAATAATCCAGTACGGTTACCCCTTGTTTTCAAAATTCACCTCGTGCTTTATTCTATATTTCTCTGCATACGCCATGGACCTCTTCACTTAAATACCACTTGGAATTCGTAGGTTTCTTAGTATTATGAATTTCTGAATTATTCCACTTATCGTCGTGAATTAGAATTAGATTCGAAGTGTATTAGAATTGGACTAGAAGTGGACCAGAATTGGAACAGAAGTGTACTAGAAATGTACCAGAATTGGAAGCGGATTAGAAGTGCACTAGAATTGGAAGCCCTATATCATTATAAACATTTAATTTAAATTAATTACCCAATTTCTACCGACGTTTTCTGCAAAAACGGCAAACGCTTTTTCATGTATTCTTAACGCAATTCTTACACAACAATATATTTCACTATAATATACAATTTATTTATCTGACGCGTAAATATTTGATTAAGAGTATTGTGGATTCGACGTGCTTCAAATTGAGACTGACTGTATCTTATCACCTCTGGGCGTTATATAGCTTTTGCCCTCTACATTTAGATTGGTTTTCCAAGCAGCATTACAAATTGTTGCGACCAACCATATTTGTCTTGGACATTCCTAGTATATTTTCAAGCTGATTTCTAATGAAACTATTTTGGAGTTCCGTATCATGCTGTTATTTACTATTGTTTTGCGATCTTTGATCGCCTTGCAATTTGTTATCGTTGCTGTAGTTTTATCTTATGTCTGTTGTTTTATGTAGATAAAGCTTTTGGAGAATTGAACAAAATAAATGATGTAACACGAATTGTTTCCGTTTGTGTATTTATTAAAACTCATCTTTGAACGTACGTTTTCTTATCAAAGCACTTATTGCTTCTTCTTTATTACAAGTGTAATTGCATGAAGATTTACTGAGTTTTAGCTTATCTTCTGCGTATCTGTTTTATAAACTTGTAGAATACTTCTAAACTTAGTTTAATTACATGTATGATTATTTCTCTGCTGAATACGCGTTCTATCATTCAAAGATATGCTTATTAGCATTGATTAAAGTTAATTACGTTCCATATACAGGGTGCTAATGCTTGCTATTTATATAATGTGCGAATTATTTATTTTCCTTCTAAATAAATGCAGTTTTCTGATTCCTAAAGCTAATTACAGTTACTGCGCAACCCTTACTACTCAATACACCCCTAAACAACCCCTTATCACAGCATTATTCCGCCAAATTATAATATAAAATTTTAGAGCAATGTCATTTTTGGTGCCCAACGTGAGGTTAAACTCCCATTGGTCTACAAATTCTTATATTTTTATTTTATTTTACAAATATAATTCTCCCTTTGTTAATCCCCTGTTTACATATACCTAATCTTATACCTATGTCCTATTTTACTATCTTATTTATACCCACTCTATTTTTATTTCTCCTTTTATTTTCTTGATTCTGTCCCTTTGTATGAGCGTGAAACTTCCCCCTTTATTGTTCCCGACTCTATGTCCTTTTAGCCCATATTTGTTTGTTCTTTGCTCTATAAATGTACCCTTACTATCTGTTCTATATCTTAAAAATTTATCTCTATCTTGAAAAAATTCGCACGTTTTTAGATTTAACTTTAAACCTGCTATATTCAATTCTAATAAAATCCTTTCCAAATGTACAAAGTGTTGTTCCACACTATCACTAAATATCAAAACATCATACACGTAGTGGATACAAAATTCCCCATACGTCTCAAAATATTCTGTATAGTTTTCACTAGTGCAGCCGTACTCGAGGACAAACCAAACGGGACCACCTTAAATTGGTATATTCGCCCTTCTACAGAAAAACCCGTATATTTCCTTGATTCTCGCGATAATGGAATTAACCAAGATGAATTCTTCAAGTCTATTTTGATAAAGATTTTCTTACTACCTATTCTCGCCAATATGCTATCCATTGTTGGTGGACAATTTTATTGCGGTTTCGTTCGCTTATTAATCTTCTTTGCATCTAAACATAATCGGAAGCTATCATCACTTTTCTTCACAACGACTAATGGATTCACAAAGTGTGTACTGGAGCTTTGATGATACCTTCACATAACATTTCTTCTATTTCTTCTCTTTTGCTCTATCCCCGTATGCTACTGGAATAGGATATAATTTAGTGTTAAATGGTTCGGTGTTTACTACTTCTAACTTGTGCTCATAACCTGTGACTATTCTTGATTTCGACCCTATTAATTCTGAATGGTTTTCTAATAATAAATTCACCCTGCTTATCAAATCTTCTGGACATTTAATCTCTTCATTTGTATTCCCTCATTATCTATTTCATCCCCAAATTAATTAATATTTACGCAGTCACCCTCTACTTCTATATTACCCTCTTCATACCATTGAATATACTCTCTATTGCACTCTATTTCTTTGCATTCTGCATTTATCTTCAACCCCAACTTGTCTATAATATCCATCCCAAATATAATATCTATCTTTAGTCCAGATACAACCATAAAATCATTTTCCCATTTTACATCTCTCATTTCACATCTCAGAATTACCATTTCATTTATTTTCGCAAATTTCTTATTATTTGGTGCCACCAAATTACACCTCGTTATAGGCATCGCCTTATCCATCAATTTCCCACGTTTAACAAATTCTTCCGCAACAAGTGATGTTTCTGCCCCAGTATCAATCAATACTCTAACTCTTTTATTTTCCACCTTTAAATTAACTATCGGTAATAAGTTTTTTCCTAATTCATTTTCCGTCTTATGTTTAATAAATTCGCGCTGATGTTCGTGTCCGTTTATCCGTAGAAGTTTACTTGGTTCGTCCGTATCTCAAAATTTTGGTTTCGCGTGGAAGGTCCTGCCTGACTCGTTATCTCTGCTTGTGTGCGATTAATATTCCTCGTTTGTGTGCGTCGATCCTCATGTTCCTGCCTGTTGGTTTCCCGATTATTGTTTCCCTATTGATTAGTCCGGTCCATTTGTTGCCTTGTTATCTGACCTGAATTTCTACTTCTCCTGAAATTATTATTAAAATTGTTGTAATTACCCCTATTCTTCCATAATCATAATTATTTCGTTGATAATTAGTTTTTCCAGTCTCTGTATTTTTTTGCGTCCTTATAAAATTTGTGCGTCGATCCCTTGTATTATTTTCCGTTCTATAATTTGTTTCCAACTCATCGTACCTTTGTAGATATTCTATAAATATGTCCCGGTCTACTATATTCTGTATTGTGATATACCGTTTTACTTCTGCGTTGAAATGCCCTGCCAAATATTTTATGATTTGTTTATCCGATAAAGGAGGATCTAATTGTTTTGCTACGCTAAACTTTTCAATAGCATTTAATTCCCGCGTCATCCCTCTATCTGAATTATATTTTCCCATGCTCAGGTCGTTCCTAACTTTGTCTTGTTGATTATCTCCCAAAAGTGTCGTAAAAATTTTTGCTCGAACTGTTGAAATGTTTCTATCTCGCCTTCAACTAAGTTGTATCACATTTTAGCTCCACCTTTTAGCATTGATTTTACCAAATTTAATTTGTATTGATCGTCTGTTGAGCCCTGCACTAACATTTTAATACTTTTCAGCAAGATTTTTGGATTTAATTTTCTGTCCCCTTAAAATTTTGTATATTGGTCAATTAAAAGATTCGGTTGAATTAGCCTCATGGGTTTCATAATATTAAAATTTCCTAAATTAGAATTAAAAGAAAAGTGGAGTACTATTAAAAAACATTGTAACTTTTCACTTGATCTGTTCATCAGTAGTATATATTTGGTAATTAACAACACACATTTTACATTTCAAAATAATTTTTATCTACAAGTATCTGGTACACCCATGGGTTCCCCGATCTCACCAACACTTGCTCAATTAGTAATGGACAATGTTATCGACACCATAAAACCACAGTTACCCTTCAAACTAGATTTCATCGTAAAATACGTAGATGACATCATTTGCTCTATCCCAAAAGACAAAATCGAAGAAACTACTATAGCATTCAACAGTTTCCATCCAAAACTTCAGTTTACTACAGAAACAGAAACCAACAGAAAACTAAGTTTTTTAGATACCATCGTCATTAGAGATTCCAACAATAAACTTATATTTGATTCATACAAAAAACCAACAAATTCAGGCCGCTATCTCAATTTTCACTCAAATCATACTTTCAGACATAAAATAAATACTGCCCTAACTTTAAAAAACAGAATTTTAAAAATTTCCGACCCCATTTTTCTTACAACTAATCTTAAACAACTACAAAAAAACTTTACTAAACAATGGATATCCTAAATCTTTAACAAATAAACTAATTTTTCAAACTAAACAAATACATCCAGATAAACACATAGGAACCGAACTTAACAAATACAAAACACTTCCATACATACAACAACTAACACCATCTTTAATAAAACTATTAGAAACTCCACAAATAAAAATTTCGACTAAATATGAAAATAGCATTAAGAACATATTTACCAGGACCAAAGACAATATCCCAAAATCACTAAAAAGCAATACCATATACAGCATCCCCTGTAGCTGCAATAAACAATATATAGGACAATCGAAACAGTGGCTGAAGAACAGAATAATACAACATAAAAGTGATCAAAAATTAAACAAAAAATCATGCGCCCTAACTATACATTTAAATGCATATCAACACCAAGCAGATTTTGACAACACAAAAATATTAGATACAGAAAGTATATACAAAAACAGATTATTTCTAGAAAGTTATCATATCCAAAAACAAATCAATACAATTAATTTTAAAAATGACATAGATAACCTACACAAAAGTTATGCATTTTTATTCTCCTTAAATAAAAAGTAATAAACACCATTTAAACTGATTAAAGCAGTCTAAAATAAACATACACACACACACACACACACAAATGCATACACACATACATTATAATTTATTTTACATGTATAAATAACTCACACACACACACACACACACACGCACGCACACACACACGCACACACACACACACACACACCACACATGCACACATACAAACACATTAGAACATAATATACAACTGTATATAAATGATAATATTTTTATTAATTATAATGTTTCAGTAGATTATCATAATTTTATATAATTTATAAGTAACAACATCTTTAATTTTTAAAATTTTATTTTCTTATTTGTAATTGACACTTCTGTAATTTTTAGTATTAATAACGTAGTTAGTAAAACAAAACAAAACCAACACAAATTTCATTCATCACAAAATTTCATGAAAACCAATAGTTTAATAAATGTAAGTATAGATTTAAGAAATTCTCCAAATATGTTAACTATTTAATTATAGAACTAAGTGTAAGGAAACATACTTTCCGAAACGTCAGTTATTAATAAATGACTTTGGCATATTTTGATTAATTTATGACATTTGGACGAAGTAAAACCCAAAATCGAATCTTAATTTTATATATATATATATATATATATATATATATATATATATATATATATATATATATATTAAATTACAACTGTTGCTAGAATATTATACTTTTAGCTGCAAATACATTAAGATTAATTTAAAGTAAAATCTTTTCCTATTCGTACCACAAACGTCAAATCGACCACACTTCGTAAGGCAAAGAGAACGTAAATATCTAGTTCTATAGACATTTGTTAATAGAATGCCAATAACTGAGACCGCTAAGCGAACCCAATCAATTGCAGATAATTGAAAACCTAAGAAGCCAATAATCTCCTTTTTTAAAAAATTTGAAAATCCACTTAACCAATGTAGCTCACCAAATGAAACTCGATCATCTCAAACCTTATATTAAAAGTTCAAAGAGTGATGGCAATGGGTATTTTATAATCCATAGGGAATACGAAGTTGAGCGATTTATATTCATCTCTTGGCACTTGTTCCATAAGTTGTTCAAATGCAAAATTGTAATTAGCTTAAAATGACTGAAATACATCCAGGCACGCGCTTGAAATTAGGCTGTTGTAATCAGCTTTAATAAAGATGATTAAAGTTGATTAAGGACAATGAGAGCATTTTGGGTCAAGAACGCACGCAACGGAACATAAAATGCGATACCTCAATATTTGTTTCTACAATAAAAAATTACGGAGTAGTGTCTATTGGCACATCCGCATCATTATGTTAAAGGATCCTACATATCATAATGCTACTTTTATATTAAAATACCCCAATGTCCTCCAGATTTATATAATCTTTAATTATTGTTATATTTAGAATTTTCCTATTTTAATTTAATACAGAAGCATACGCCCCAATTACGCACTTTCATAAAAATGGCTTTCCTCAGAAACTAGGATCTTGAAAATTTTCACGTGGTGTTTTTTGTCTTTTACCCTAATTTTTAAGAATACACTTTTCTCGTGCGTCATTTTTCAGTTGTACCATATCGAAACGTATTATACTGTAAATATACAAAGAAATTTATAGTGCAATCTCAGCTACACCGAGACATGCTTTCATGAATATTTGTTAAAGTTTATAAGTACAAGTTCTGATACACAATTAATTTACTCTAGTCGATTGACGAGTTACTGTTGTAGAAATTTTAAGTGCACAGGGAGATCGCAATAACTTGGTGTTAAGGTGGGATTTAATAATAATAAGCTTTACTAAATAATTAATTAAATTTTAAATAATAAATGTATATAAATAAATATACGTAGTATGTGTTAACCATAAATAATGGATACCTAAGCAGATCATTAGCAGAATTCAAAATAAAAACCAATTTTGTCATGTCAAGTTAAGATAAACACGTAATCAGTTTCAAGAGCATCATAGAATGTAACACAATTTAAAGCAGATTACGCATATCGGATACAAGTTACTAAATACAATAGAAATTCTCTCCATACTAGATATATATGGATATAAGTTTACAGTACACAACAATTAAGAAAGTGCAACGCGTTGTCATTACGTTACATTACGTTACAAAAAATTGAAAATTAACCTTAAACGGACAAATTAATATTGATGTACCCTGTTTATTCTGATTTTCTGAATAGTTGTGTTCATTAAGGTGGTGTTTTCATAAATTTGTAGTTTTATAAAGGGTAATAAACTTAAAAACGCCAAAGTATAGTATTATTGCTGTGTAATGCATATTGGAACGTAACTCAGGTCTATAAACTATTTCAAATGCCTCAAAAAAGGGAAACAAATTTCAATATTACGTATTACGTATTACGTATTATAGTCGAATATAAAGATATAAGCGTGAATATTTATCCGAATAGATGTGTAAATAAAAAACTATAAAAGTTATTTTCCTTGTATGTCATTTTAAAAAGGCCTTTACAATAATTTAAGAAGTAAATAGCAAGAATTTTAATAATATGCATGTTCCATGCCATAATTACTCCAAGTATAGGAACGTTTTGAAGAAGTTATAGTCAAATGAAGTGAAATTAGCGTTTCAGGGACAAAATGGAATTATAATACAAAGTAAACCCCGAATAATAACATAAGCGTATTTGTACAATGTAGCTTACTACGTAACAACAGGCGTTTATTTAGAAGAGTTTGCCAATACCAGGTTGGTGGTAATTTAATTATATCATACAATGCGAAATCAAATATTTTAATGTATTTATTATATCTGGTTGGAAACAGGAAAACGCTAAGCACGTGGCACTAACATAAGCAAACTATATGATATCACGCATCTTTCCAGTGATTCACACTATAAACCCAATAGGAAGACTGTATAATGGCATAACCCCGTCAAATGTATGAAGAGTGAGAAGAAAGTAATGAACGCTTGACGGAACACCATGAATTAATTATTTGAGAGCCATAAACAATAACACATACGGGGCGATTGTTGAGAGGTTATTTGAGTACTCTCATTTGGTTATAAATTAACAAACGGGCGTTTTTGTCAGTGTTTTCAAATGGGCTTATTTAAAAAACATTTGCAGCACTAGTGTGCGATTGACCTCTGCGTGGAACAATCTTAAAGTAAGCTGTATTTTTAGAGCAATTCGTTTTGTACCTTTGAGTTAATAAGATTAGCAACAAGTACATGTAACAAAATATTTCTATTCATAAACATATAAAGGCAAGCAATTCTAATTAAAACAACAAATGCAATAATTGCCCCTTTTTTGGGATAGATTAAATAAGCGTGTAAACAATAATTAATGCTAGTAACAATTAAAACAATGAGTTGATGTAGTAAATAAAACATAAATCAAACAAGAGTTGTTGAACGCCCTTTACCATTCGATGCACTTATTACCAAAGCAGTTTTGTATAAATAATTGGTAGTTCATGAGCTTTGGTTACTACTAATTATAAACAACTTATGTTTGTGACGAACTCTATCTGAAACATACTTGCAGTATAGGTAATTTTAAAGCGTACAAGTGTCACTAAACCAGTTGTACAACAATTATTTTAATTACTATTGAAAAACACCAACTTTAAGTGTAATCGAGAAAGGCTAGGACTATCAACGTGTTTGTGCTAAGTACTTTCTTAATCTTTCTTAATTACGTGAGAAAACGACGGTAGTCGTTGCAATGAACAGAGCATCTGTCTAAGCCTTCATTAGGTCATAATTCAATCAGAAAGCTTGTAATGAGCACAAAAAATTGAGTTTTCACACAACTTATTTTATAATTTTGGATAACGCGATTTTATAATTTTTTGACACAAGTAAGCGTTGTCATTTAATCAAAATGTAGTGTAGAACTTAAAACCATATTCATTAACATAGCTCCCGAGGCTGAAGACTTCGTCTTCTGAGTGACCCACTACCATCCGCAATCCTAAATCAGCTATATCCAACGTTACAACTTGAGCTCATTTGCTATAGTGCAAAGATTTGTCGTCCTCCGAATATGGAAGCAAACAAATCCTAGTTATAGGGCGCACAAAATCTGCGTTTTCAACTTGACTACTCGTATTTTTCCATCCGGTCCCTGAAACGTTTCCGTTACCCTCGCTAATGGCCACCTAAGTGGACCGTGTTTTTTCACACAGCAGCACGAGAACTCCTACCTGTATATTTTTTACTTCGTAATACCATTTGGGTCTGTATTGTGGTCGGGTCAAATAATCTCGAGACCATCTTTTCAAAAAGATTTGATGGATTTGGGATGACCGTTGATACATGGTAAGCCAATTTTCGGGAGTTTCTATAAGATCTCTTTCGGGATACGCTGTGAGATTTTGACCGACTAAAATATGCGATGGGGTCATCGTAGCAACCTCATTTGGATCCGTAAATAAAGGACAGAGTGGGCAAGAGTTTATGGCTGCCTCTATTTGACACAACATCGTGCTAAATTCTTCGAACGTTAACCGTTGTTCGTTGATAAGACGTTTGAGGTGGTATTTGGCGCTCTTAATTGCGGCTTCCCAAAATTCGCCATGATGCGGAGAGCGACGCGGGATGGTTTTCCAATATGTTTCGTTTATTGAAAGATAATCCTTTATTCCTTGCAAGTATCACGGGTTCTCAAAAAGTCATACTAATCCTTTAGTTGATTACGGGAACCTAGAAAATTTAAAGCATTGTCGCTATAAATAGTATTCGGATGTCATCTGCGTACAATGAAGCGTTTCATACACATTATGAATGATTCAGTTGAGAGATCTACGACGAGTTCTATATGAACAGCCTTGGTTGACATTCAAACAAATATGGCAATGTATGACTTTATTACTGAAGTTTTCAATTTTTGATATAAATGGGACCACCAACATCAATGCCAACATTTTGAAACGGACGACGTATCTTCACTCTATCTCTTGGAAAATCTGAGATGATCTGATAGGAGCGTCGAGCGGCAAATCTAAAACATTTCAAACAGTTTTATATAATTCGTTTTATATTTCTAAGACTATTCAACAGCCAAAATCTTAGGCGAACGGTTGAAAGCACCAGCTGAGGACCTGCATGAAGTAAGCCTCGATGTTCTTGAGTAAAAAAGAGATTAACTACGTGATTATTAGCCGGAAGGAGTTATGGATGTCTTTGTTCGAATGAAATCTCTGCGTTTGATAGCCTATCACCTACTCGAACGAGTCCTTACTCGTCCAAAAATAAACACAAATATAAAAGATTTTTGTTAGAAATAGATTTGGTGTGCTTTATTTCAAATATTTTCTTTGAAAAACGAATCTCTTGTGCAACTTTAACAATTAAATTTAAGGCTGTGTGTGTATTTCTTTTACTTGTAATGAATCATTTGTTTTTGTAGATGTCAAATCAATGTTGTGAATAACCTAAGACAGTAAGCTAGGGTGCGTTGTAACCTAGAGAAGTTTGAAAACCTTTCGAACATTTTCGACCAAAACTCAAACCTGAAATTTGGTTTCATTGCGAGCAATGCCCCTTTACGTTCTGGGAGAGGGTTTTCCAAACTGAATTTGGCACGTCCTGGGAAAGATTTAACTCAAAGTCTAACAAAATTTGAGAACCATGTAACCACATTGAAAGATTTAAACTCTTTCGAGGCATAACTCCACGAGAAATGGGTTGTTTGCGGACCCTATATGTCACCAGTGGACTTTTGATGTAAGCAGCTGGATTTCTAAAAATCTGTTTGCTACAAAAATCGACCACCTCGAAGGATGCGAATTAAGCTAACAAAGAGCTATCTGTGAATCAGTCCAGAAATAAACCCGATCGATTTTCAATTCAACCTTAAGAATAAGCAGATGCCTTGTCTACGAGTCGAGCCAACAAAGCGCACTTACAAAGATTTAAAGACACAGTGCGATCGGAATAAACAGCGCGCAGGTACACGCAACAACCGTACGCCTTTAGTGAACTATTTACGTATCCGTGAAGCTCTATGGACACATAGTCTTTGCGATGAAAGACATCGTGGAATCCACAATTGAGAAAGTCGACGAAAGGAATCATTCAAATCATTCTAATCCATCTTGGACAACCAAAGTTTCTGTATGAACAATTTTGCCGTCACCACTATCGGACATATAAGTTCTAAGACCGTCTGACAGTCTGAATTGGAAGTTTTTGAAGGAAAGATCTTCACTTAGGGAAGCGTGTTCGGCAACTTTATTCAGTGGTTGTGAAGGATTAAATCACCACTTGTGAAGGTAAAATCCTCAAGAGTTTAACAAAGTATTTATTTATTCACAGAGAGTTTTCAATTCCTGATGACTGTCACATCCGCAAAGAATATCATCAACGTAGCACTCACGCGTTAGTTTCCAGGAAGCCAATGAATACTTTGATTCATTTTTAGAAGCTAGATCTTGAAGCACGCTAACTGCTATGTAGCTCGCACTATTTGTTGTATAAGTAACGGTTAATAGTTCAATGCATTAGATTGATTCTTGGGGGATTTTTCTTCACAAAATATTCTGAAGAAACGTTTGCGCGAAATTAATTTTGATTGTCGGTCCATTTTTTGAATATTCGATGTCACCACTAACTTAGAGGTACGAAATCGTAACATTATGTCAAACAAATAAGGGTGCACTTGGTAACCCTTTAAGTGATGTCGTTAAGAAAATAATCAGTTGAACTCTGGAAGGAGCCATGGAACTCGACTCGGAATTTCGTTGTAACGTTTTCTTCACGGATGACCTGGTGATGGGACATAAAATATTTAGTTGCTCCATTTTCATTTGTGAGTTGAAGAGACACTATTCTTGCGTGTCCCAGTGCGAGATATTCATCGATGAAATTTTTGTAATCTGAAAATAGTGCGGGATTTTTTGAGAATCTGATTTCTAAATTAAAAAATCGTTTACGAGCGATATAAAAGAAGTCACCCAGCCTCTCGTGTTGTTTGGGTAACTTTTCCAGGAGATCGACTTGATACGTACCATCCTCGAATATCTTAGTAGTGTTTAAGAATATCGTCTTCTGTGAAATGAGGATGAATTTGAGGTATTTCTAGCAAATTTCAAAATTTCTCAAGCAGGCAGTCTATGATTGGCGCAGTTTGATTAAGGGTAAAACAAGAAATGGTATGTGCAAAATGTGCGACACTATGCATTAGTGCTTGTTGGGGTACGTTTCCAGCAATGACCCATAAGATAATGTAGCTATACATAAAATACCATTTTTAATAATAGTTAATGGAAAGAATTCAAAGTAAACATCAAATAAGAGAAAAATAAACCCAATATAACAAAAATTGTGCTTATTTATAAAGACTCTAGTTTTCTATCTTTTGTACAAAACAGTGAATTTATTGAATATAAAAAATGGAAGCTGGTTATGCAAAGAAAAAGAAAAAATTTTGCCCAAGTCCGAAAAACTACTTATAACCATTAATAACCACATGAAGATTTTAAGCGCTACCTGATTTTTCTTGAAATAGCCCGCACTAAATCAGAAAAAGAAAAGGGAGAAGTAGCCGCTAATTTATCAACTATCTCGCTATTGCGCACACCATTATTTTTTTCCATAGTTCCCGCTAGGAACATATTGTCGGAAAGCAAGAGACTTACCTTAACCTAAAATCCTACAATTCTAAATTAAATTCTAGATCTTAAACTATAACTTAATTTAACTAGCTATTATTTCAAGATATTTTTTTTATTATATACTATAAATATTTTAATACGTAAAACAGTCTATAAACATATTTACAAAAATACAGATAAGTATTCAAATCTTACCCTGCGAGTTTGGCATCTAAATTAAACAAATTTTATATAATTTTCTACAAGCACAATAACAAATAGTAATGCTAAAGCTACTTGGGACCTTTCTTTCAACTTTTTATTTTTTTTTACCCAGGGTATATAAATCTGGGTTTTGTTTTCCGAAAAATGTTGTCCAATTATAGGAACAAAAGTATGTTCCTTAAAATAAGCTGAAGATAGCGTTAAAATCTCAAATAATTTTCAAAGATTATCCCACGACAATTTTTAAAGGTAGTCCCAAGGTAAAGGTAATAACACAAGATAAATACATAGATATACTTAAAACTAATTCATAGTGTGGTTCGGTAGAACCGTTAAAAGGGAAGTTTTCTTGTGCCCAGAATGGAGGATAGGGAAGCGACACCCGTTCAGTTGAACGTGCAATAAACCGGCTTACTGTGGGTACAGAATCGCTTGTGCCTCAGGTGTGCTGTCAATAAGGGACGCCAAACGCAAGCAAATTGACAAAAGTACAGCCATCGCTTAAGATAAGGACAGTGGGGGACACATGAATAAAAACGAGGTCGCCCAAAAGGCCCAATTCCGTGAATTGCCTGGATACCAGAGCATACGGCAACTAACAGAGAAAGAATTGTAAATAGAATAGTAAAAGGTTTTAAAAAAAATAGGTTGTAATCAGTTGGATGTCAAAGTAGCTTCCTAGGTGAAGAGAGAAGAAGAAGGGTTTTCATTGAGCAGAATACTGTAGACGAGGTCATTAAAAAAAGGCATTCAACTCGCCAAAATGAAGTCAGTAACCGTGAGAAGAGAAACACCACGCTTATGCGACAGGTAATAGTTTTTGGAACTTAGACATCACTATCGGAAAAAATAAGGCGGTAACGGAGACAGCCGGATATGAAAAAGATTTAGTTTCCGAACAAGCGCGCTATAAGGAGGAAGAAGTGTCAACATGTGAAAAGAACAGGAAGTCTGAAAGACCCTCTGCCTAGCAAAGGAAACAAAAACAAAACCACGCCCTACTATTCTTAAAAGTAGGCATACCCAACCTAACGACATCAGGAATCCATAAGACAAAGATATATATATATATATATATATATATATATATATATATATATACGGTAAATTCACACCACCATGATCAAGGGAGGTATAAAAAAAGCGACAACGTCTCAGCCATGTTAGACAAAAAAAAAGAGGCGCAATGAAATTTCTAGGTTATATCTAAAGAATAAAGCGGTGGGAGTGGGGCATAGAATAATATAATGTCTTTGCAATTGCGAATATTGACATTTTCAATGTAGGGGTGATTGCCTACTACCATGTTTGCGGTACTCAAAAAGCATCAGCTCAGCATCAGTTCTAAAGATTTGTTGCGTTATTCACATGAAAAATATATCAATCACGAGTGGTGGGGGAAGACGTGGGGGTGTAAAAGATTAAAGTGATAAAAACAAGAAAAATTAAAAGGAAATTATCAAAAGAATAAATAAATTTACAAAAACTACAGCAAATTTTTGTCACATGGATCTTCCGATTCTAGTAATGTTCTAAAGGGATAATGTAAGGAGTGGCGGAGACGATAATTAGGCCACTATATCGAAAAATACGCACTAAGTGGCACTCCGACCAAACCATAACCGCGTTAGTTGAGTCCCGGTACTAAAGTGAAATATTTAATTCCAGGCAGAAATAGAGGTGGAATCAAATTCACATTATTTATCCAAGCGCGATAAAAAATCCCCGAGACTGTATTTTTGCGTATTTAGACATATTATAGCACTTTATTCTTTCTACGTAATTAGTAGCTTATAAACTAAGCAGAATCGGATGCGGGAAACAATGGAACTGCTCTAACTTTTAAACAAAACGCAGTAAGTCTAATGAACCTAAAAAATGGAAACTGGTTATCAAATAACTGAGAAGGCATATAATGGGTTTAATACTCTACATTTTTTGCTTTTATTGTAGTAAATTCCTCAATAATTTTATTAGTGTTTAATTTGTCTCAAATGGCATATTCTATTGACCTTAATAACAAATGAACAAAATGACATCATAATAAATTTATTTTTAGAACTGTTGTAGCTAATTCTTATTCGAGAAAGGAAACGTGCTACGCTTGTAACAGACACAGCTAACGCTAATAATGTGCGTATTGTTATTCATATACTTGTGAAAGTTGCACTTAAATAACTGTTATGTATAAACTGTAATCAATTTAAAAGATTTATAAAGTTTTCAAAATTATTCGTTATAAATAAATCTTTCAATGATAACAATTCATTTTAAATTCTTATACAATTTTATTTTCAAAGGATCAGATTTATTGTTAAATAGGAACTGTGGCAAATTCAAAGGATCTTAAAGATTTTCAAAATTATTCATTATAAATAAGTATTTGAATAGTAGTTCATTATATATTTCTATACAAATTAATGTCTTGATTATTTTTATTCTAAATAATTTTTTTAATTCGGTGTAATTATCTGTTAATTCTTCTAAATTATTATTTTTTAAAATTTGAGGCCGTTCTGAATGGATCTGCACCTTGAAAAAGTACATTATTAAAACTGAAAGAATGGCTTGCAGTGATCTAAAGAGCCAAACAATAGGTTTAACCAAAATAGTGGAATTTTTAGTGAGGAACCAGACTAAGACAGATCCCCGAGGGAGGGCAACAGCTGATTCGGTATTTAGAGTGGCGGAGACCATAGGAGTAGGTATGGAATTTTAACATACACTACTGACATGTGGAAGGCAACGTTATTATTGTTATTTAAGATGATGGCTTTCCATGGGATAAAAAATTTCGGAGTTAAAATAGTTCCGCATTCGGATCTCCAGAAAGAAATTACTTTGGAGGATGTGATCGGAAAGCTTAGAAAAGGAGGAGAGAACATTCTGGAAGTCGCAGCGTGAAATGTCAGAAGTATGAGGCAAGCAGGTAAGCAAGAGAACCTGAAAATTGAAATGAATAGGTTAGCATTAGACATAGTAGACACAGCGAAGTTCGGTAGCCAGAGGCGGGGGATTTTTGGAGTAAAGACTTTAGGATAATTCATAAAGGATCATACGAAGGCAATTTAGGTGTGGGGATAGTTATGAGAAAAAGGATAGGACACTGTGTAGAAAACAGCCTACAAAATAACGCAAGAGTACTCATGATTATATTAGAATCTAAACCAATAAATACAGTAGTAATACAAGTATACATGTCAACCTCTAGTAGAAGCGATCGATAACGATATCGAAGATATGCTAAGATGCGTAAAAGGACATGAAAATTTAATAGTTACGAGAGATTTTAATGCAGTGGTAGGTAAAGGTGGCGAAGGAGCGATAGTAGGTTTATTTAGATTAGGCACGAGAAACGACAGAGGAAATAGGCTGGTAGAATTTTGCGTCAAAAGCAATTTAACCATCACTAACACATTTTTTCAACATCATGCTAGAAGACGATACACGTAGAAAATGCCAGGAGATATAGGAAGATATCAAATAGATTACATTCTTGTTCGACAACGGTTTAGGAATCAAGTAAAAAACTGTAGAAGCCACCTAGAAGCGGATACAGACACTGACCATAACATCGTAAAGATGAAGGTCGCCGTTGGCGGCCACAGATATTCTAGGGTATAAACAAAATGAAAATAAAAAACCGTGAATAACAAAGGATATCCTGAATATAATAGAAGAAAAACGAAAATGCAAAACAGACCAGACGAAGCTGGAAAACAGAGATACAAAGTCATAGAATATGATATTATTTGCAAATACAGGAAAGCTGAAAAGGAATGGATTGATGAAAAGTGTAAGGAGGTTCAAATTTAGATGGAAAGAGGAAAGATAGACAAAGCATACAACCTACTTAGAATGAGTTTTAGAGAAATAAAAACGTATAGCAAAAATATAAGGAGCATGCGAGGAGATATCATTATAGAAAATCTAGAGAAAGTTGTTAGATGGAAAGGAATTAAAAGCACTAGAACAGAAATTAAACATTGAAAACGATGACTTGGGATACTCTATACTTATAGCTCTGAGCGTGATAATGTAGAAAACAATAGAAAAGGAGAAAGCGTTTATATAGGGTTTGTAGATCTGAAAAAAATCGACAATATAAAATGGAAAAAAAATGTTCGAAATACTAGAAAAGATTGGAATAAGTTTTAGTTATAGACGGATAGTATATAGCTTACACAAATAGCAAACAGCAGTAAGAGAATTAGAGCAGAAACGTAGAAATAAGGAAAGGGGTGAGAGAGGGATGTGCCATATTCTCGTTAATTTTTAACTTGTATATCGAAGAGGCAATGAATAGTATCAAATATGGTAAGACATTTAAAATTATTATGCAGTAACAAAAGATTCACGTGCTTAGATTTGCAGATGACATAGCGGTATTGGTATCTAGCAATAAAGAGTTAGAAGCAGGTATTAATAAAATCGAAACTGTTGTAACAGGCACATACGGTATGAAAATTAACAAAAATAAAACTAAAACACTAGCATGCAAGGTAGGGTAAAATAAATCGAACATTAGAATACAAATAAGAAACGAGAACTTACAAGAGGCTAAGGATTTCTCCTACCTAGGAAGCCAAAAACGCAAGATGAAAAAGCGCAAAAGATTTAAAACAAAGATTTGCAAAACGTAGTGCTACATTTAACAAGAAAAAGCAATTATTGTGTTCAAAACAACAATCATAGAAACAAGGAAAATAGTGC
Source organism: Platerodrilus igneus (assembly GCA_036346225.1). Lineage (NCBI taxonomy): Eukaryota > Metazoa > Arthropoda > Insecta > Coleoptera > Lycidae > Platerodrilus > Platerodrilus igneus. The sequence goes on from JARFIW010001700.1 coordinate 4,449,510, forward strand.
TGAAAGCATCTGTGTGGAGCAAAGCACTGTATAGCTGTGAAACTTGGTCAGTAGGAGAAGCGGACATGAAAAAGATAGAAAGAAGTGTGGTGCTACAGACGCGTGATGAATATATCGTGGACAGACAAAGTTAAGAACAAATAGGTTCTAGAAATGGTAGGAGAAGAAAGAAATATGTGAAAAACAGTAAAAACTAGGAGGGATAGAGTTATAGGTCACGTACTAAGGCATGCAGTACAGGTCCAACCAGTTCCAAGACGGAAAACGTTACGACAAAAAAATTTAATTGTTTTTAAACTCATGATTATTATTAGCAAACGGAGGTGTTGGTTTTGCAATATTTTCAACTAATCTTGATTGTGTGAAAGGATTTATTGGAAAACTATTAATTCGGTAAACCTCTGTTTATTAATAATTTTAGAGTATTGTCACAATATATGATGCTCTTGTAACAAGCTCCGAAAACATATGTTACAATTTGTAGTCATTTCTTTTACAATCATCATCAGATGTTGCTAAATTTAGATGTCTCGTTTTCTGGATTTTGATTTTATGTATTTCATAGTGAATGTCGGATGCTGATGCTACTACTTTGATTTGCTGCCCAATTTAATGGCAATTAGTAATTGGTATAAGTAAGACTAAGACGAGAAAAAATGTCAGCAGTAATGTCAGACACGTGAAAACTTTTTAAAACTGTCCTTTTGCTCTAAATTGTTAGACGCCTTACGTTCTGTATTATTAAATGCTGAAAGTTTATCTTTCATCATCCTTAACCCTTAAAAATCAATAACATAGAGATTCAAAAAACCATAATTATACTTCAAATTTCCATAAATTAGACAAGATGGAGGTCCAAAATGTTTTGCATTTTCTCTGGATTTCGAATCCAATAAAGGAAAACGGTCTACTATATTATACTGAGTTTTACTGACATTCCTCAACAGTACTATGTTATTCAAGAGATTAGTGTATCATCACGTAGTTATATCTTTGATTTCTTAAGAATTAATGTTGCACCTTTCAATCAATTTTACTTTACAGGGGACTGAGTGACGTATCAGCAAGTTAGTTCCCCAGCAAGCTTTCAGTGGTGTGGGGTGGATTCTATGGGAACAAATATAATACTATTAGGGGTACGCAAGTTGTGACACACCTACTAAATACTTGTATGCTTACTTTGATTAGTTTTTATGCTCCATTATCTATGTAAAGTCTTTGGGCGTTAACCCACCTAAAGAAAACAACATAAGAAAGCCAGTTTAGAAAGCGTGTGTCCCAAGTAATTGTTTGAGCGGTTCCTATTGCTACTAGAAACTGATGGGGTGTCACTTAAACTTTTCTCAGCTCATTCTACTAGCTTAAAATCAACACAAAAATTCCACGCCTTAACTACATACCTAATATGTATAGTAAAACACGATTATAACAGTGAATAACAATGAAGAATAGTGAAGTATGATCTATCACTAATTGGCCAGATATGCGTGTAGTTAACAAACCAACTTATTATTATCAATAATAGAAATGCAACCAAATTAATTTTTGCAAACTATTTTGCCCCTACAGTAACGAACTTCTAAATACAAGAATTCTGTGATTACAAAACGCTTTAAATAAGCGTGCACCAACGTTAATAGTCCATCAAATACAACCAATATAAACAGATCTGATGTTTATAAGATGGAAAACCAAAATTTATTTGATGTTCCGCTTTTTGTTTTCAGCAATCCTTTGTTGGTACCCAGTGCAGGAATAGTTGCAGGTAGGAATCCAACTTATTGCTGCACAAAGTTTCTCAAAACGGGTAACTTTTACGTTTTATTGCTCGCGTTCGAAAACCTGTTTTCAGAAATTGTTCTCGAGTTAGTGTATCGTCAAGTTAACTACCAATATAACAAGATGTGATGTTTGTAAGATGGAAAACCAAAATTTAATTAATATACCGCTTTTGTTTTCATTAATGCTTTGTTGGTACCCAGTGCAGGAATCGTTGCAGGTAAGAATCCAACTTATTGCTGTACAAAGATTCCCAAAACGGATAACTTATACGTTTTTTTGCTAGCGTTCGGAAACCTGTCTTCAGAAATAGTTCTCGAGTTAGTGTATCGTTGTTAACTACTGGTTCTCAACTTCGTCCCGCACTACGGTGGTAGCCGCGTGACGAGCGAATTCAAAAATCTGCCGACTGATGTTTGGTATCGAATAGCTAAAATCGATGAATTCCCTTTTTACTATCCGCGAGCTTTTGGAATTTTCAACCTCCCATGCACACGGTCCTAGTTTTTACGGTTGGTAGATCTAAAATGTCCGAACTTCAGGGTTTATGTCGTGTTTTTCGTGTGAATCCTGAATTTGTTTCCAAGATTTTACGTTTAATACGGATATCTGATTTGCTTGTGCTTTCTCATCACATTAATTTTACAGCTGATCTGTTAATATGTGGCTTTAAGGGAGTATCTCCCAGTTTTTAGGGTTTCTTTGCCTCATGTGAATTTGTACAATTAACTTTATTGTGAACAATTATTTTCCGATTTCTATCTAAAATAAGGTGCTGATATTTACTATCCTTTGCATTTAATTTACTGGATAATTTCATATATTAATTCTTTATCCTAATTTAATATTATACTAAAATAGCAGTGATATCAAACGTAAAGTACCAACTTTATAAATGTTACAGGGTGTTTTTGTGATGTTAGCTCATTTAACTAACCTATATTAATAAGTTTTTTCTACTACTTAATGTTTGCATAGGTAACGAGCTAGCGGTACAAAGTATTCAGACTGCAAGGCATCATTCTTTTGTTAACTAGCTTCCAAACAGCAAAAAACAGCATATTTGTATGGCCACGCTTACTTTGTTCACCGTGTAGTGCCGCCCCCTACAAAGACACAAGATATTAGTTATTACGTTTTTTTTCCCATTAATGAAAATCCATTGCTATCTATTGAGAGTTGTCAAGAATTTTGTTTACGGAGAAAAACCTCCACCAACAATACTAAGGGTACTAACCCTTACACCTCCTTCGCGTTGGCATTAATGTGATTATGTATGAAATCTTGACATCCATTTATTTGATTTTGTTTTACAGGAGGTAATAGCTGTGGTCGTTTAATTGGATTTGTTATTGAAAAAAAGAGGCGATGTATTTTTAATGAGACACGCGATGAACACTGTTTTACAAATTAAAAATGCTATATCAATCATTTACCCAAAGGGACTGAAATAACAAACCCCGTATAAATCATATCAAGAACTGTGTATGAATGTTTATTCGTGGGGTTTTTATTACGCCCTAGTGTAAACTTTGCACCTCGCTGAACAATTTCTGTTTTCAAAATTCTCTTCAGGAGTATTTAGTCGTTTGATTGAGATAATACCCTAGGTTTTATGACTAAATCGCATAAACATCAACCTTCTAAGTGACACTAAACAACATAGGCATTCTCTCGTGAATAATTTGATACCACAATTATGGTTTGATTGGGTGTTTCAGTACATTGCCAGAGGTATGTATTGATTTGTTCGAATTATTTAAATGGAAGAAAAGCCATCCCTGCATAACTGCTTAACGGTGGCCGTCATATTTTATTTAAAAACAGCAGCAGGTAAAATCATCCTGAATATCGATGTCATTTACATTAAATTGTAATTTTATTTGGGGCGTCTTCCTACTATCATTCATTCCACACTAAAGAGATTTGGGGTAATTTGGACAGATTTGATGATTAAACTATAAGTTTATCTCTTTCTTATGAAACTGTAATAGAAAATGAAACAAATACAAAAAAGGTATTATGTATGAACGAATTCAACAAATTTTTGCTAAAAACTAGGCGTTATAGGTTTTAAAAAGTAGATATAACAAAAAATATATAAATATGTTCTTCATCATCTCACCCATACTAAGAGTATTGTGGACGAATTGACAAGTAGTATGTCGGTAAAATGATAACCGAATTTTATTACTGGCAATTGACGGTTACAGATAAACGTACTTTAATTCCTTGCGTTACCGTACAGAGGGCGTAACAGACTTTTAAAGAGAGTGATAGGAATACTATACATCATGGAATTGGTTACATTTATTAATATAGAAATTTACAGTAGAACTAAATACATTCTAGAATTACGGAACTTGTTCCTCTCAACGCACGTCAGGGCGCTCTGTGGTTCAATGGCTCTTTTTACAAATTCGCAGTAAGGTTGTTGCTAATCCACAACAGTATGGAACACCTGTAAGGTTATAAATAAACAATCGGTGCGTTATGAATAAAAGCTCCACGTTAGGACCCAAGATATTACTCATCAAATGGCAGGTTTAAATATAATATAATTTATCACGTTTTTCGTACAGAGGGCCTAAAAATATTACAAAGATTTTCAACAAAAATGAAGGATAATAATATACATTAAAGAAAATGTTTCCCTTTATTAATATTTTTACATTCGAATGTTTCTGTTACAAAACCGTCGGCGCGGTATATGTGACACAACGGCAGTTGGTAACGCTAATCTTTAATACAGATTTTAGCGCGCCCATCTGTCAATGACGTCACACAAAATGCAAATTATTACGCGTAATTGACGGAATATATAAAATGTTAGAAATGAAGTATAAACAATAAGGTACTTACAAAAATAGGTACAGCTTCCTACAGAATAAGTAAAAGATGGCGTCTCACAGGATAGCTTCCTTCAGGGTTGCTAGGAGCCCCCTTCCGGATTATCTACAGATGGAGCGCATTAGCGTCCTACGGAATTGCTCCAGCTAGCTGCTCAGGGATCCCTTCCGGAGTGTTTAAAGGTGGTGCTCCGGCCTGGACTGCGGTTCGGCCAGGTTGCTTCAAATTATCTTCTTCCTATGTAGCGGAAATGACAGGAACGGGTGGAGGAACGATAACAAGATAAAGCAAGGAAATCTACATAAAAAAGATAAAGATACGATGCGATACGATACCAGGCACGACCACTCTACCCGAAGTTCAAAGGCAAAAAGCCACATTTCAGCGTCTCCCGGAAACTTCCCCACTTTTTCTTCGCCACTCGCGTCGGCGCGATGTTCGTCCAACCCACTTCTGACGTGACGGAAATACACGCGCCAAGCCTTTCAAATTTAAGGCGCGAACCTTCCGCATATCAAAACCAAACAAAAAGTCTAGTCTATATTGTTACACAAAAGTTGAAAAAGGACCCCTTTCAAAATTTTACGAAAACTTTAACGGCAACTATCTCGTGAACCCGAAGGGCTACAGGGTTGCGCTTTTCAGCAAATTGTAGCTCTGGTCAAACTGTATCAGAATCCGTAATAAAATCGATTAGTATTTTTATAGCACAAAAGTTGAAAAAGGACCCCTTTCAAAATTTTACGAAAACTTTAACGGCAACTATCTCGTGAACCCGAAGGGCTACAGGGTTGCGCTTTTCAGAAAATTGTAGCTCTGGTCAAACTGTATCAGAATCCGTAATAAAATCGATTAGTATTTTTATAGCACAAAAGTTGAAAAAGGACCCCTTTCAAAATTTTACGAAAACTTTAACGGCAACTATCTCGTGAACCCGAAGGGCTACAGGGTTGCGCTTTTCAGCAAATTGTAGCTCTGGTCAAACTGTATCAGAATCCGTAATAAAATCGATTAGTATTTTTATAGCACAAAAGTTGAAAAAGGACCCCTTTCAAAATTTTACGAAAACTTTAACGGCAACTATCTCGTGAACCCGAAGTGCTACAGGATTGCGCTTTTCAGCAAGTTGTAGCTCTGGTCAAACTGTACTAGAATCCGTAATAAAATCGATTAGTATTATTATAACACAAAAGTTGAAAAAGGACCCTTTTCAAAATTTTACAAAAACTTTAATGGCAAATATCTCGTGAACCCGAAATGCTACAGGCTTGCGCTTTCCAGCAAATTGTAGCTCTGGTCAAACTGTATCAGAATCCGTAATAAAATCGATTAGTATTTTTATAGCACAAAAGTTGAAAAAGGACCCCTTTCAAAATTTTACGAAAACTTTAACGGCAACTATCTCGTGAACCCGAAGGGCTACAGGGTTGCGCTTTTCAGCAAATTGTAGCTCTGGTCAAACTGTATCAGAATCCGTAATAAAATCGATTAGTATTATTATAACACAAAAGTTGAAAAAGTACCCTTGTCAAATTTTACGAAAACTTTAACGGCAACTATCTCGTGAACCCGAAATGCTACAGGTTTGCGCTTTCCAGCAAGTTGTAGCTCTGGTCAAACTGTACTAGAATCCGTAATAAAATCGATTAGTATTATTATAACACAAAAGTTGAAAAAGGACCCTTTTCAAAATTTTACGAAAACTTTAACGGCAAATATCTCGTGAACCCGAAGTGCCACAGGGTTGCGCTTTTCAGCAAATTGTAGCTCTGGTCAAACTGTACCAGAATAGATATTTAAAGTAGTACTAAATACGTTCTCGTATTACTGAATCTGTTTCTCTGATCACACGTCAGGATCCTCTGTGAATGTTGGTGATTGATACTAACCTATAATAGTATAGAACACCCGTAAGGTAGTTAGAAAAAGAAAGTTAAAGTGATTGTACTGGTAACTTCTGCATTTAAGTCACACTCACTGGTCGCACGTTTGATTGGTAACAAGGCCCAAAGTAATCTGCTACAATCATGGCGTTCGTTCACATGAAGCTGCAAAAACCATTCTCATTGGTTGAAGCAAAAGTTTAATTACTAAAATAAAGCTTAAGCGTAATAATTTAGTATTAAATTACACCGCTTAGACGCTACAAGTTCCACACTGTTCTTATATTTGACACAGTCTTCACGTAACAATGCTCGCAGCTGACAAACTGAATTCTAACAACTACTTCCTTTACGAATCGGATTTCTCCGCCAATCTCGAACAATAAGCACTACTAACATTGGGCAAAATTGCAAATGCATGAAGAACCAAGAAAAATTCAAAAAATGTTTTTTTAGATAGTACAAAATATGTCTTAATTTTAAATTTCAACGCCTCGTCTGCGGATCGTTCTGCAAATCTTATGAGTAAGAAATGAGTATTCCAAGCGTATTTACACTATACCTTTTTAACGACTGTATTACCTACGTTATATATTTGATAACTCTTTAGTTAATATTATAAGACATATAGTTAATAGGAGCAGTCAATAATGTTACACTTATTAATATCATAACATTTTATTATCTTTTGTAAACATAAATAAATGCAAAGAAACGTACAAGTTTATCATAATAAAGCTGAATAGATTTGTTAAGGTATAGTTTTCAGTTTCATTACTATTATCAATATTAAATGTCATATTTCAATTATTAAATGTAAATGTAGAAAGTGCTTTTCAAAAACTAAATTTTTTTGCCTATAGCAATTCTTGTCTTTGAACATTGATGAAATATTTGAGGTGCTATCGATTGAGTTCTGTATTTTATTGCCTATATTTAACTTATTTCCTAAGGAATCGTATATATAGTTTTTGACGATTTGTAACGACTTTACCGTTTCGTTAATAGAAACAGATGCCAAAAAGAAGAAATTAATCTTAAGTAGATAAATTAATATTAAAGCGCGTTGTATAATTTTAATTTCGTGAGAAATAGTGTTTAGTAAGCATGGCATTGCAATAAATAATTGATTCTATTAAAATCATAAACTTAAAACCACAAAAGCCTCATTTTATTCCTGTTAGAGTCGTAAATTATTTTGTAAGAAATGTAGCCCAAGTTATAACCTTGTTCTAATGGGCGCGGTAGTGATATGTGTACGACGAGTTACTCATTCGGTGAGCTTTTCTGACGACAATTTTTACTATTTTGTTCAATGGACCCATACAAAATGTATTTTCGTATTAACCTTTAAAACCACTAACCTTTTAATTAGAAAAATTATGGGTTCTTGAAAATCTGCTTTTATTTTCTATCAGGAACTGTTTACATGGAGACATATGAATGTGATTTGATTATATCTACTGGTAAAAATATAGTGTATGGCAACAACGCCGTCTTGAAAATAATTTACAAAAGTTAGGGCTTTTTTAAATATTATACAGAAAGTGGATATAAGAAAATTTGTTGAGTACAAAATACACATTTTTGACCATTCGCGGAAATGCAATTTTCTTAAATATAAACTAGGCAGTCTCTAAAATTTGTAACGAGTGAATAAAGTGTTAGCTCATTAAATTCTAAATTGTTTAGAAGAGGCACGTATCCCGTAACAAATTAAGATGCATCGGTAAACTAAAGTGGCGCAGGAGTGGATCCCTACAGAAACAAATAAAGAAATAGGAGAAATTTGCTACATGTAAAGATAAGTGGGTGCAACTACAACTTACATTACTAATAACACTTACCATAAGATGCTTTTATTTTCTACTAAATCAATGGGCTCCAACTCGTCTGGTCGAGGGATGATCCTCCGGAAGACGAGTATGTCTAGTGGTCCGGCTTGTTTAATCTTTTTTGTGGAATGAAGTTCTAGTCACAAAATGCTAACAATATTCTTAAACAAAGAAAATATCATTGACCTTTTTTTATCGAGCATTTAATTCGTACTTTTCATGATTATATCTGGACAGTTTACAACGCCGAAGATCTACCACTTACACATATAGTGATCGTCAAACAGAATTTCCTCATTTCAGCCTTTACTTCATAAATTTAATATCTTTCAGTGCTTGGATGGTTACATATTGTAACCTAAAACTAACAATTAGGAAAACGTAGACTTTTACAACTTAGCATATGGTTTAACAATATTTATCTAAAAGAAAATCTCACTCCAAAATACATTATTCTGCATTCCAACCTTCAATCTATCAGTTCCAGAGGAGCGACTAGGACAACTGCAAAAGATTGGATCAAGTCTGAGATTAATAGGGCATATCAAGAACTAGATTCAATCAACTTACTTCTCTATAAACATCATCTATTTTTATCTTTTTGGATAGACAGTTCAGAATGGCGTGTATTTTTGCATAAAATTAAAAATAATATAGAATACATTGGAAAGCGTCACTTCAAAAATTGTTAAACAAAATTAAATCACTTCGTGTAAAATATAATAATAATAATGTCACACATAACACTGTTAGATCCTAGAGTCATTAACATTAGTAAAAAGTTAATTAATGATTAAGGGTTAGATTCCTAAAAATATAGGTTTTAAATATACTCCTACAAACAGTGATGATGCCAATAGAATTATTAATAATCTTTCTATATAAGCAAAAATACAAAATTCAGAAAACTATAAACTGTAACTTTATATAAATTAAAAAACTTTAAAACTAAATTCAAACTTCAAAATTCTAAATATAATTTTAAATTCTTAATAAAAAGGTTTAACAAATCTAATCGAATAATCATGTGTTAAAAATAAGATAAAGGCAAACAGTAGTGAATCTTAGTAGAACTACATAGTATGATAATGTACTTAAGTTCTTGAGTTTTGAGAATTTTGAGAATATTAATTACGATCCTACTTGCAAATTAGTTACGGAAATTAGAAAGTTGGTGGACTAAGACAAATGTGTCATTTTGAATTCTCTCAACACTAACTACAAATCTTTGCTTCTTATGAACCCACAAATACCCAGCCTTTATGGCCTGCCAAAAATACACAAAAAGGGTATTCCAATTAGACCTGTTGTTCCTTTTTATAAAACACCAGTTTCTAGAATTACTGTTTGGTTTAATACAACTTTGAAAAATGTTTAAATTTTGTTTTTAAATATTCCATTAAAAATTCAATAGATTTAATTAACCAAATAAAAGCTTTAACCATTTCTTCTGGATATACTACCATACAGTTAGACGTTTCGATTTTATTTCCTAGTATATCACCATCTGAATGTGTTAATCTTATCAACTTCATTATCATAAACTCTTTTCGTAACGATGATCAAATTATGTGTATCAAGACTTTACTCAACTTTGGTTTAAAACAAATATTTTTCAAATTTGACAATAATATATTTTTTAAACAACTTAAGGTATAACTATGCGAGTTATGTATCCCCCAATTGAGATATGTATTATAAAATAGAATAATTAGGAATTTATTAGAAAGTGTTAAGAATACGCTAAGTAAAGGGTAACAAAGTAACACAAGAACAATTTATAAAGTTTATTAACAGTTCATAAGAACGGATGCAGTACTTAGTTTCCAAGACGATAGTGACACTGCAGATGGCAGGTCACAGACGGTCAAGATACCGTGATTACTTAGAAATTAAGATTATAACATTGTATTTATGAATAGTATTAAGAAATAAGCAGACTTGAGATCTGTAAGTTCCCACAGCCATGTGAGGGGGTAGGGACATTATAAAAAGCCTGGAGCTCAAGGACCCGGCAGTCAAAGTATTCAGCTTTAACATTGCAGTTGCTTAGGCTACTCACAATAGTACATTTAATAGTTATTTTCAAACTTAGAGTAATTTAAATCAAGTTTTGTAAAATTCCATAATTAATGTCTGTTTAAAAAGAAATTTGTTAAGGAGTTTTTAAACTGGTTTTTAAAAAGGCAGCTCCCAAGGCCCAAACCTTAACTTGCGTTCTAACTTATCTCCACTGCTCTCTGAAATTTTGATGAATAATCTAGAGACGAAATATATTGAAAAACATCGATTTTTCCGGATTAGATTTTTATTATGCTCGTTATGTAGATGACATTTTAGACATCACTACAACTTTTAACGATAATATGTTGAATTTTTGGATTTTTTGAATACTTTACATAAAAGTATAAAGTTCACCATAGAATTTGAAATGGACAGGAAATAGCTGTGGTTAGCTTTATTACTAATTAACAACGCTAACAATATACTCTTTGATATATACCGAAAACCAAATAATAAGGATACCCTGGTATCGTTCAATTCACGTAAACTATTCTCTTATAAATTAGCAGTGCTTAATTTATTTCTGAGACTTTTATTTTTAGTACCTTTACCTAAAGATAACCATGAGAAAGAATACAATATGATTAAACAATTAGCAATTAATAATGGTTATCCTTTATACATTATTAAAAAACTTTACAACAATTGGAAAAAGAAATTAAAAAGTTCCACATTTCTTGTTTGCCCCCAGTTACAATCAAAAGTTTTCTACATTTTAACTTTCTACCCCAATATATGAAACAGTCTACAATACTATATTTCATTAACATTTTCTAACCATAAAAATTTCAATGTTCTTCTTGCAATTGTTTCTACATAAGTAAAACAGGTAGAAAATATATAACTAGATTTTCAGAACACAAAAATGTATTGACTAAAAACAATGTAGTTACAGACCATATTGTTTCAACTAAAGCATTTGCTAATCATATCTTAGCAAAAATCACAATTCTAATATATCGAAGGATTACAGTGACAAATACAAGTTTACAATTAGAATAACGTGAAATATTAGTCATTATAAATAACAATATTTACTACTGTTAAAATGAGATCAAAACTTTGACAACAATTTCTTTTTTTTTGAAATCCATTTGATTCCCCCAATCACATTTTTTCACTTTCAGGTTCTAAGTTTAGTATTTTCAATTATAATCGGTGTGCTATTTGCTTTTTTATTCTTAATGTTCAATTTTTGGTTATAATACGTTTTCTCTTAAATTAATAAATTGTTATGTCTTCTTTTGCATAAAGTCCTACAACAAGATGACGTTAAATTTGTAACATCTTCTGGCATAAAGAAGATGATGGTGGTTGTAGTAAAACTAAGTAGATACAAGTACAAAATTGTTATTTTTATTTAAACTATTACAACAAACCATTATTTAATTGTATCTTATATGCACCAATGGTTGAGAGTATAGTTGTTAACATGTGATTTATTTAAAAAATATTTTTCCTTTAGGTAAGTGGTTTATAATATTGTAAACGAACTCTTTTTTGCAAAATACCGTTTTTGTGTTTGTAATTTTTACCTGATAATGTCACTACCTATGTGGCGAAAATGGTTGTGTAATTGGTTTACCAACTAAATTTATAAATATGGGAAAGGTTTCGAGTTTTTCATTTTTTTGGACTAATTAATAAATATCCCATTTTGAGAAATAGACGAATATCATTTTTAATTAATTTTCATATTTGAGTCTAATCTGGAAAACATCTCCATATTCTCTCAAATGCTTTTAAGTCCTCGCATTAGTTGCGTCGAGAATAGGGTGGAAGTGGTGTAGGTTTGAACTCTGAACTTGAAAAGTGAAAAGTTAGTTGTGCTGAAGTTACGCGATCATGGATCGAATGACCTTGAAGAGTACAAAAATTTACAAAATGAACCTTAGGTTTTCTCATGTTAAATCCCATAAGAAAACAGGTTTTATTTTTTGGGTCTATATGAAGGTAGCGTATCTACTAAAAAAGGTTAATTCGTTACCCGATGCTACAGGACGCTATATCGATAGATCTTTCAATCTGATCACTGAAGTACTTAATTTCTAATACCTACTTTATAGGCTTAATGGCAAGTTATTCTTTCCAATATTAATCGAAATTGAAATTTATGGAAATTAAAATAATGAACTCCTGTCGATAATATTTTGGTCATAGTCTGTTTCCGAAACTTAAACTTTAGGCAGTGTAATCTGTCTCGTTTCTACCAATGAAATTGAGGATATTTATTCCCCACGCTTTTTCTCGCTTATTCTTTCGTGAAGCATAGTATAGGTATAATTCGCTACGAAAAGTTGATCAACTTGTGGCAATAATTGCATTTTATTGAGATAAATGCTTCATCAATTACTTAAGAAAACAACAAATGGCAAAGTCAAACATCTCGGTTCCGTAGAGCTATATAAAAGTACGCGTGGTTGATTGAATTACATTTGTTTTGGAGACATATTACAAGAATTCAGAACTTGAGTTTAAGTTGTCCAAATTTCGTTGTTTAGATTTGCTGTATGTACAAGGATATTATATCTATTGGTTTTGCCACGAACTTGTGTGCTCAGAAGTTCTGAAGTTCACTTGTACTTATAAGATAAATACAAAGTTATCCTTAATTGCTAGTTACATACAGGTGTAATTTGTAATTGCTTTAGCAAATTAGTCAATCCATACTATGATGCGCCCAATCCATTATAAGCAACTGAAAATATTATTTATAAGAAATGTAGCCGAAGTTATAACCTCGCTTTAACGCGGGCGGTAATAATATGTATACCCTACATGTGATTTTCCAATGCTCCATTGCAGGTACTACATTGGCGAGGAAGCGAATTTTTTTTAACCTGAAAAATTTTGAACTTTACCGAACCCTTGCTGTTCAAGCACGGTATGGATCTTTAACTTGCGTGACAACACACACACACGGGACCTTCATTTTACCTCTCATCTGAACGAGGGCGTGTTTTTGTGAAAAATGCTCGCCTAACATTTTTCCAGCGGAGCGTGTCGGGATACGAACCCGGGACCTTGGGCGTAGTAGTCTAGTCACACGCATACCAACTACACTACGGAGCTGCTTAATAATATGTATACCTTACATGTGATTTTTCAATGCTCCACGCGAAGGTACTACATTGGCCAGGAAGCGAGTTTTTTTTTACCTAGAAAACTTGGAATTTAGCCGAACCCTTGCTGTTTCAAGCAAGGTAGGAATCTTTAACGTGCGTGACAACACTCACACACGGGACCTCCATTTTAACTCTCATCCGAACGAGGGTGTATTTTTGTGAAAAATGCTCGCCTAAAATTTTTCAAGTGGACCGTGTCGGGATTCGAACCCGGGACCTTAGGCGTAAATAATAGGTATACCGCGAGTCGCTCATTCAGTAAGTTTCATCTGACGATAATTTTAATAACTTCATTCAATGAGTGAATACCAACAGAAACAAATAACGAGATAAAAAAAGTCGCTAAATATAAAGATAATTGGTTGCAGCTACAGTTATGTTACTACTAACACTTACCTTAAAACATTTTTATTTTATAATCGGTCACAACTCGTTTGGTTAAGAGATAATCCTCTGGAAGGCGAGTATTTCTATGGATCCGGCTTATTTAAGCTTCCTTGTGGGATGGAGCTCTAGTTATAAAATGCTAGACCATATTTTTAAGTAAAAGAAACCACCACTTTCAGCTATCGACTTAACTCTGGCATAGGCAAGCATTTCAAGACATATCTTCAACTGGCTGGTAACGCCTAAAGCAACACTGTCAGATCACAGATTGCTAAGTTTTAAAATAAAGGCAGCAAAAATTGTCTGTAAAGAATATAGGAACCCAAAAACGACCAACAGGTCTGTCTATTTAGACAGCTTGGAGGTACGACTTTTGGCAGTACAAGGTATTGATAACCCAAAAACAATATAAGAGATACAGAGATACTCGGTCTCTCTTTAGAATGCCATCGTAGAGTCCTTTGAACAGGCATGCCCGGTCAGGACAGATTGTACTCGCTCCATCACCCCATGGTGGTGCGAGGAACTACAGAAGCTGAAAAAGACCCTAGGCAAACTGTTCAACAAGGCAAAAACACCAGTAGTATGGCTGACTGGGAAGCTTATAAAAGCCACCAGTGACTATACAAAACGGTAATTAGAAGACGACATAGAGACCTTGGAAGACCTTCTGGAACTCAGTTGAGTCTGCCAATGCAATCTCTCGCATTAACAAGATTTTGTCCTAAGATCCTCGCCATCTACCATGCTGCCTGAAACGTGTGGATGGTACGTACACCACCAACAAGACAGAAACAGCTTGGCCCCTAGTGGGGTCGACTGGGAGGTTTCAAATCGGGTAGTGGATAAAAGAAAATTAAATGGGCCATCTCAACTCTCAAACCGTTTAAGTCCCCTGGAATGGATGTCATCCTACTCGCCCTACTACAGTGGGGTGTGGAGAGGTTGGCACCATTGTTTGTGGTACTTCTTAGAGGCTGTATTGCTTTTAGATACATCCCCAGCAGTTGAAGATAGGTTAGAGTTGTTTTCATTCCTAAACCACGCCGGAAAGGTTACTCCCAGGCTAACTCCTACAGACCTATCAGTTATACGTCTTTTTTGCTAAAGACATCGGAGAGACTGTGCGACAATAATATGAGGGAGAGGATAATGCTTTCTTATCCACTTCACCCAAACTAGTACGCTTTATACCAGGAAAATCCACGGAGTCTGCCCTCTACGCTGTTGTAGGACGGATTGAGAAAACCCTTAACAATAACATGTCCGCCTTAGACGCATTTATTGATATTGAGGGTGCGTTTATCGGAACCACTTTCGCAAGCATTGACAGAGCTCTGGAGGCACATGGAGCTGAGGACACCCTTCGGCAGTTAACCATGCAGATTCTGCGATACCGACGGGTACACGTTAATGTTGGGGAAACTTCAGTAATTAGGGCGGTAGGTATAGGCGTTCTCCAAAAGGGTCACCGTTACTATGGAACATAGTAGTGGACAGCCTTCTCTAACGCCTTAATGAGACAGGTTTCTATGCGGACGACATAGCCATTTTAGTAGTCGGCAAAGTTGAACAAGTGTTGTGTAATTTGATGCAATCAGCACTAAGGACCACGGAGCTATGGTGCTTCGATATGTCTCTAACCATCAACCCCAATAAAACGGGGCTGGTGCTGTCTACCAATAAAAGGATGCTGATGGTAACCAGATTGCCAATGCTCTTCCAAACTTCTTTGCCTCTATCAGAAGAGGTCAGGTACCTGGGCGTCATACTTAACAAGAAGCTGAATTTGGGCCAAACACTTACAAGGCATCACGGGCGCAATGCGATCTACACCTACTGATACATTAGAAGCCATCCTAGGCCTCACTCCGCTGGACCTACATGTGGAAATGCGGCAATGCGGCGATGGTGCTGCGGTTCAAAGGTCTATGGATCGATAAAGGAGGCGGTGGTAGACACCACAACATACTAAGAAAGCCGGAGCGTAACACCCCTCTCTTGTGAGGAGTGGTTGACTCGATCGCACCCATAGTGATTTCCAAAAAGCGCTTCGGGGTTTGTCTAAACACTGAGGACGCCTCCTTAGCGGAGATCTCCATCTACACAGATGGCTCCGAAACAAATGAAGGTACCGGGGCAGGCATCTTCTCTGATGACCTAGTCCTTCATGAAAGTGTTACGCTGGGCAGGCTGGTAACTGTCTTCCAAGCGAAGGTCATAGCCATCATGCATGGTGCTAACGCCATACTAGAACGTAGAATTCAAAATAAAGCTATACGCATTCTGAGCGATAGCAGAGCAGCTCTTCTGAGCTTAAATAAGCAGAAGCTCTTCCCGGGGGTGATTCACCAATGCCATCGCATTCTCGAACTCGCTTCTAATACTAATGCTCTTGATGGGTTTGGATCAAAGGGCATTCAGGAGTACATGGCAACGAACAGGTGAAGCAGGGACCGGCTCGGGGTTTTGTCGGCCCTGAGCCATCGGTTGCTATTGCGCCATCGGTGATGTTCATCATGATAAGGCAAATAACCCACCGCCCTCTCAAGGACGGGTAGGTTTGTACAACAAGCTGCCGACTAGCAAAAATGTTTATAAAAGTTCCCATGACTAAAACTGAAAAAATTGTCATATGCTTGCCGAAACAGAAACTACAGCTACTAGTGAGTATACTGTCCGGGCATTGCATACTAAGGAAGCATCTACAAAGGATTGAGACGACCTCACCTGTCGCGGCTGTCAACAGGAGGATGAGACGACGGAACATATTCTGTGCACCTGCCCAGCATTTGCCCGTCATTGAGAATCCATGCTGGGGGATTTCTGACTTGAGAAAGCCGGAATTCGAAACATTCCTTGGTCCGACATCCTCAAATTCACCTATAAGGTCAGGTGGTTGAATAATGAAGGACCGACTTAAAGCAAGGAAGGCAGCATAATGGGCCTACTAGGAGGCCTAACTGCGTGTGGTATGTGTCACCCTTTCCAATTAAATCCAATCATTTGGAAGGCGAGTATTTCTAGTGGATCCGGCTTATTTAAGCTTCTTTGTGGAATGGAGCTCTAGTTATAAAATGCTAGACTATATTTTTAAGCAAGAAAAACCATCACTTTCAGCTCACTGCGTTACTTAATTCTAGTGTATATAAGCATCATAGCATCATTCTTGTAAACAAGTGCATACACAAAATTGTGAAACTGCATAAATCAATTCATTTTCAATTAGTCATAGTATAAGAATCCAATTATAGTATTATAAAGCACGTCCTCAACCATTCAAATAAAATTGCAATGTCTAAATTATATACCTCTAATAAAACTAACACTACATCTTACGCTGATCGTGGACGTTTTATAATTTTATCAATGTGTAATTTAGCAAACATCATGCATAAATGCCACAAACAAAACAATAAAAGTAATTTATTACTGACTACCAAACTGCTAAATTTTGTGTGGATAAAAAATTGCATAGAGTTAGTATTGAGGACGCGTTCCGTTAAGTAAATCAGTTCCAACCTTTGTTGGTTTGCAACCAGTCTGCTTCAAATTCTATCTGTGTTGTCGGGTTTTGCTGAAAATCCGTAGACATCACCACGTTTATCTCCCGTTGGCCAATTTCATAGCCGAAAGGGTTTATTCAATTATCCACTCAACGTCATCCTCGCAGGTGTTTCCGTTTTCAGTTCACGAACAATTAATTTCCTTGTTTCCGTCGGGGGTTTGGCCCCCATCCTTCCCTTCCATTTTCTATGCCTTCGAGGGTATGTCATTATGTAATGGTCCTTATAACGAGCTTGCTTGCATCACGTGAAAAATGTGTGATTTTGTATGGTAATTAAACTCGATTGTAATAATATTTCTGTTATCCTATCTGCGGGTCACTTTGTATTATAATTTTTAATTTTACTCATTAAGTAATCTAAAAGCTTCTTAAAATTAAAAAAATTACTATTCTCCTTGGTCTGTTTCCAGAAACAACTACAATAACTACTCATGTTTACATCTTCGTATTTAAATTAATAGTTCATAATATTGAAACTTGTTTTCCTTTTGCGGTTTTGAACTAAGCTATTGACCTGGGTTACGTTCAACTAACATTGTACGTGCAAAAAATCGATGGTTCTGTGGTTTAAGTTTATTGCTTGAATTCTCTATTGAACTAAAAATTATTGAAACGTACCTAAAGTACACCACATTTTATGGGATCATAATGTAAATGGTACATCCGTATTATTGTACCCGCTTAAAATTAATTTTTCTTTTTCTTATTTGGTTTCTATTTAAATGATATTCGCAAGCATCACTCATCCATGTGATCTACAACAAGAGTTTTATAGTATTTCCCCGTGTTATTGGACTTTGTAAAATAAACTCTGTAGCCTATAGCCACCGTTCTTTTAGTAGAAGTCTTCCAAAAACGATTAAAAACACACATCACACTTACAATTATTATTAGTTCAAAAGTACCGCACATGTGTGCGACAAAGGATTTTTGCCAACTCTTTTCTTAATAGAAGGTTTTGAAGAAATTAAGACTTCAATTACCGACTAACACTCTTTTTATATGTATCCTTAGAAACTTGATTAGGATACAATTGCAATTACCGTCACTTACTTTATCTTTCAAACACTCGAGTTTAGTTTCATTTCATGATGTTGAACCTTAGCCACATTTTCTGTTTCTGAAGGATTTCGAAACTTTATTAAAAAATCACTGGACTCTTTCTTGTCACTTCTGTGTGCTCGCTTATTTTTCATTTGATAAATTTCTTGTTGCCTATATATTTCTACGAAGAAGATGAAATAACCATAGCGTTATTTATGTTGAATATAAGAGATTTTTTAGATAAGGTGTATAAAAGAAATGTTTTTGAATTCATAGAAAACTGTTCATAGATGTTTCTTGAAATTCCTGTATGTAATTTCTTTTGATAAAATTCAGGACATGTTCTCCGCTGAACTAGCCAGGCAAGGAAAAGTACACGGTAAAGTAGTAATTTCATATTTTCTATTGCATCTTCATTAATACAATTCCGCTGCACTCAAATCACAGCATCTTTTGTGACCCCCAAGGATATAAGCTCCCGGGTCACAGCAATATATATATACAGGGTGTCCACATTTTAATTGCACACTATAGGAATATCCTGAACTATAAGAGATACAGTGGTGGTTAAATTAGACAAAAGTTACCTACTTATGAGGGTATTTTATAGCTGATCTTGAACTACAAATATTATCCATAGATTGCTAAATATTGGCTAAAATACAAATTTTACGATTTTCAACTTTTCTTAATAACTTCGCTGTTATTGTAGTTGGAAGGATGAAATTTGGTATGGTAAAATAAAACATAATTATGCATTTAATGATGATCTACAAAATGTTCTAGATCTATTACATTTTTGCCGCGATAGTCAACTTTTTTTTTGTTATGGCCGCCATATTGAATTTTTACATCAACGTATAGAAAAAAAATTTAGAATTTCAACAATGTAAAACACATCATTAATTTTTTTAAATAACATTATTAAGACACAAAAACAGTTTTTGTAAAAGATCTAACCTATACATAATAATGGAAAGTTAACTACCACAACTTGAAGTTACAGTAAATATTCAAAATGTTCACCATGCTGTTCCAGACACAGCGAACTCTTTTATTCATCTGCGTAATAGCATTTGATATGGAATCTTGATTAACCGATTCTAACGCACTTCTTATTTTTTGCTACAAGTGTTAGACACTATTAGACGGACTAAATTCCCTTGTATGAAATTAGGGCCTATTATTCGGCCATCAAAGATTCCACATCAAACATTCACAGAAAAACGAACTTGATTCTTTACTTCCTGCAACAAATGTGGATTTTCTGTAGAATAGTAGTGCTTATTTCTACGATTAAACATTCCACAATTTTAAAATGTAGATTCGTCGGTTCACAGAATTTTATTCGCTAACTGTGAATCATTGTCTGATTGAGTAATAAACCACTCACAAAATGCTAATCTTCTTTCCGAATCTCCTATATGGAGTTTATGTACTGGCAAGTACTCATGGTATTTATGCCTCTTAATAATATTATTTACTGTACTTTTGGAGACATTGCAGTCACGTGCAAAAGATCTGCACGATCCAGTAGGGTTAACATGTAAATGTGCTAATACATAAATGTCGGCATTCGCTTCTACCTTTTTAAGATATTTACCTCTTGATTTGTTAATGGAACCGCAGTCGGACATGTTTTACATATTCTATAAAACAATGTACGATTTGGTTGACTTCGTTCAGGGTAGAGATTATGATACTTGCGGGCGGCCTCTGTAGAATTTCTGCAGCTTTTGATATACAAGTCGTACGTCTTTTTTTTCGTTTATCGAGTACCACACCATATTTTAACCAAATTTTAATATAAAACTATTAACAACAAAACTGATTATTGCAAACAATGGAACAGTTTAGAATTAATTGTATTTGACAGCAACACACTGGATCTTTTTTACAACAACCGTTTTTGTGTCTTAATAATGTTATTTAAAAAAAATAATAATGTGTTTTACATTGTTGAAATTCTAAATTTTTTTTCTATACGTTGATGTAAAAATCCAATATGGCGGCCATAACAAAAAAAGAGTTGACTATCGCGACAAAAAATATAACAGATGTAGAACATTTTGTAAATCATCGTTAAATGCAAAATTATGTATTATCTTACCATACCAAATTTCATTCTTCTAACTATAATAACAACGAAGTTATTAAGAAAAGTTGAAAATCGCAAAATATGTATTTTAACCATTATCTAGCAATCTATGGATTACATTTGTAGTTAAAGATCAGCTATAAAATACCCTCATAAGTAGGTAACTTTTGTCTAATTTAACCAACACTGTATCTCTTATAGTTCAGGATATTCCTATAGTGTGCAATTAAAAAGTGGACACCCTGTATATATATAAATATATATATATATATATATATATATATATATATATTACTGTGATTCCGTGTAGTTGAATCGAGCCTCTTGAATTACCTGGTCTGTTGATTTTCTTCTGTTCATCGCCTCGGCTGCTCCTCTAGTTAATAAACCTCCTCATTCATAAAAAATAACAAACACATTCCTACCACAAACATCAACGTTAACTCTATTTACATCAATATTCACAATACATTAAAATTTCAAAATTAAAACTCAGCATAAATTTCAGTTTTAAAAAGAATTTCAAGATTAATTTTATTATCATTTTATGTGCATCCAGAATTAAAGTCCTTGTAGGATGCCTACTAATTAATATAACAATATATGCAGACCGGAGTCTGAGTACAAAGGAGCATCTACCACCCTTTACGTTAATTAACCAGGTTCGTCTAATTGAGCTCAAAGACATACCCAAAATTTCATCATAATCCAGAACATCAATACTAAATACCCTTTCTACTTAAACAAGCAAATTTCACCTTAAAATTAAAATTTTATTGTGAGCACAATTTTACTAATGTCCATTTAAAGTAAATCAATTATAAAGTTATTCAACACACACAAAATTTAAAGTTCAAACAAAATAGTATAATTTACCTGAAGGTTACAGCACTCGTAGCTTCAATGTACATCGTCCCTTTTGTTAATCACACCATTCCAACTGGATTATATTTACAGCTTCTGATTCTCAACGCTTTTAAAATTTTCTCCATCACCATTTATTTAAAGTTGTTGCAGGGCTTTTCCGGAACTCATCTGTGTATATCTGACCCTTGTTTGGTGGATCCAGACACGTTTTTGAACCATTTAATTATTAACACCCCCGAAAAATAACAAAGAAATTCATACTTCTTTCACCAATATACGCCAAAACTGCCTACTTTTGTGTATACATTTGTCGTTGTAAATTTTGCTAATTGGTACAGTGATACGAAATTTTATTACCTTGTATCTAAGTGCACTGAAGTACATTCATGTTAGCACGTACAGAATAAACTGTTTTACATCACCAAAATATAAGAGCAAACTTTAAATTATTCTATCACACTAAAAAAACACTGTTTAACGCGTTGAATCAAGCCGCAGAGGTAAGAGAGCTTGTTTATATTCACCTCGGTATATATAGCGATTCGCCTGTCTGTCGGTCGAGTCTCAAAAACGGCCAGTTTCTAGAATTTCGTCATTCTATGTTCCCAGTCCGTAGCCTGTGTGCGTCGGTTTTTACGAATTTTGCACTCGCCAGTTGAAAATTTCAGAAATTCTCACACGGCACGCAAACATGTCCGAGAAAAACTAATTAATTTTGTACAGAAATCGTTGTTTCTACCTCTGATATTTGCATCCTATTTTCAACCAATTGTGACCCTCGTGACGTTGCTTAAATCACGCCTTTACTATATGTGTCTTTGCTTGACGCATTTTCTTTCCTTTTCTAACCTGTTTGTATTGGTGCAAATTGATATTCTTTATTATCGATTATTTTCAGTCCATGTGGACTATCTGGGTTAAATAACCCCGTATCGCACCTTCCCGTGAATATTAAGCCCCGGTTTCTCCAAGATTCTCTGAAACCATTTGTTATCTACACAATTTTCGCCGTACGTGATATTTAAACTACGCAGGTGTTCAAAATAATATTAATTCTCAGAGCTTTATTTTCTGGTATTATAATCTTGGATTTTCACAGACTTTTATGCTTATTATTAATAATGGTTTAATTAACTCCAATTAAAATTGACTTCTATCCTTTCATTTTTAGCGAATACAAGTTAAATATTAATTATTATGTGTACACTTTGTTTTACTACCGGTTACTTAAAATAGGGTTAATTAATATAAATTTTGCACGTAATTTCCATTTGTTTCTTTCCTCGGAATAATTAAATTACACGCAGAGCTTTTTAATACTGTTTCTTTTGATATAAAGCGTCTTATAAATAATTTAAATTTCTTAATTTTAATAAAACGAATGAATTTTTATGCTTCACGCTGTTATTTAATAACGCGTACCTTTTCAAAAGCTTCTACACAGTGATTAAAATTATTTGATGTGATTATATAATTTTCTACCCTGGTCTAAATATGAGTAATATATATATATATATATATATATATATATATATATATATATACGATAGTATTTATCAACTTACCTTATGTAAAAAGGAACTACCTAAAATATTTATATATTTAATACTTGGCTTATAACCGTAATTTTGAGCGTAGCTTCCTGTCTATAACTGGCATAAGTCAAAAACTTGACAATGTTAGATATGATTGACAAAAATGCCAAACGTAATTGAAAGTTAGGTTTATATATAGTTGTGTACACGATTTAAATTTGTAAATTTCCCAATTATCGTCATCGGTCTCGGTGGCGTAATTGGTAAACGCATGGTTCCGGCATAATCAAAATATGGATTCAAGCTCTTTCCAAGACCTTATATTTTCCACCTTTCAATTACTAGCTCGATTTGAAATGATCATTTCGGCTTTGTATAAAGGTCTAAGTTATTATTTCGTCTTATTCACTGTAATACGATAGTATCTATTAACTTATCTTGTGTAATTAACTACCTTAAGGTATTTATATATATATATATATATATATATATATATATATATATATATATATATATATATATGCTGTGAATTAGTCCCACGATTAGATGTCGTATTAATTTTGCTGTAATCTCTGCCCACGATTATTTCGTTATACTGTGATATAAATCGGGGTAATTAAAACTTTTGTAAGTTTATTACCCTTTATCCTCGTGACTATCAGCTATATACTAAAACTCTCTATTTTAATCTGATATCACTAGGTCGAGATTTTCTTCTTTATACTCCAAGCCCAGGGTAATGTCAGATGGAAAACGGCTTTAGACAAAGAAAACTCTTAAGGGTTAAACGGCTAGTAGAGTGTTAGCTCTGGGTAGATCATGAGCATGGGTCATGGGTGGATAATCGACCAAAAATATTTTTAATAGGCGCCACCGTATTTTTAATACAAGTGCCAACAAAATTTAACTGTGTTTGTATAAGGGAATGCGGAAACCTTATCTTAACACCACTATCATAGCCATAAAACTTGAATTTCACTCTTTAGCACACACTTACCAAAACCTCAACCACCAGATGTCAAACAGTTGTCTCAGCTTTACCTGTGAACAAACAAAACACCACATGGACACCATTTGTGTCCTCAAAAGCATATGCCCAAAAATATAATAAGTGACTTTAAACATCTGTGAAATACTAAAGGGATTCATTTTCATTACTCTGTCTTTTTACTTAAGGAGGATTTGCTCTAGTTTTCTTTTCCTAATTTAAATGTTGAATAATAAAACGTCTTTCAAAAGAAACAAAAGGAATTCTATTTATATATAGAAATCTGATTATATACATGTGACTGCAATATATATGATTACTATCTTGTCATAAATTTTTATAAAAAGAATTTTAGTGAAGTTTAACATTCAAAATAAATATGTATTAATGGATCATTTCTATAAGATTTAGTTTAAGCAAACATGTAATAAATTATTAGTTCATAACATATGAGTTTATTTTACCATAATCATTGAAGTACTTCATTGACGATTTACAACAAAGATTTGTCATAAAAACAACGATTATAAAATGCAAATACTCAAATTTAACTATAATCTACCAAGAAAATACGCGAACTTCAGCACCAATAAAAAGCTTTTACATGACCTGAATGTTTTAAGCAAAATGTGAAAATTAAATCAAGACTGCATCTGGCGTCTAGATTAGGAAACAGAATCTATACTATTTTTTATCTGACATAAGTTGTCATTCTAAATATCTTAAAACACATTGAATGCGTGTACAAATAACTGACAAACTAGATATTTATTCGTTGTGTTACTAACTTTAAAAACTACTTTATATTTTTGTTACTCTAATAATCAACGTAGGAAATCTCATAATAATTTACTATACTTTCAAAGTTATGGAAAGTTTCAAACACTCACGTGTATCCAAATAAATTGCAGGTGCAAAATCATGACGTCAGCTGTTGTATTTTTCCAGCGTATTAATCATCAGTAAGTTTGAAGTATCAAGATTCTTTGTAGAATAAACCATTGCTATACTGCGTAGTTAAATAGATAGAACGAAACCATAACTGCTTGCTTTAAATTACTGCGACGAAAATTTATTATAATTTAACATTGAAAATTGTTGTTGTAGATATGTCCATAAGATATTGCACTAAGATGAGAAAATATTAGTAAAATTTATTGTATTAATCTATACCAACTGTCTTAAATGATGTATATTATCGTTCCATGTTCTCAATTCAAGTTCTTCTTCTTGACTCTATTAGACGCCTCGTGTTTTAGTCGGGCCATCTTGACTTTTATCTCTAGTCTACAAAAAAGCGACTTCACTCTTGGACGTTGGAAATAAAAGTGCCGATTATTAACTTGACTGCGCTTGGTAACAAGCTTCAGAATATATATCTTCTAGAATCTATGTGTTATTATGAACATTATACTTTAATTTTTATTGGCTGAATATTTACGAATTAAATGCTTTAAAATTTATCTGTTTTATTATTAATTTATTAGGCTTGGTGTAACTAGAAAAAAAATACGTTACAATACCAGTTTGCTATGTCACAGCCCCTAACGTTGCCGTCGGCTTTTAAAACTTTACTGTTGTGTTCGTACTCGGTCTGTATCCTCTGCGTCTCTAAATCCTATAGTTCCTTGAATTTGTATGTCTCGGCTAGCTCAATCTATTAAACACAGAGTGCTCTACGTCACGACAATAAAGATTGTTTAATCTCTATCTGTTAATATAAATGAAAATGAAACAATCCAAAAAATATACAATATAATAATCGATAATATGTACACTTTTATGTCAATAACTTATTAATTTGTCTAATATTCGAAAATTAGCCTCTGGATAAAATATTGATACTCCTCTGATTCGACTAAAATTTATGTTCCCTGAAAGCCAACAAAAATATCATTGTAATTACTTTTAAGTACCTTCTGAACGTTCAAAACGATCCTCTCTCTATTTTTCAAATTCTCAAATGATTTTTGATGATCCTTACAGATAGTTGGTATAGCAAATATTAAATGTTAAAATTGAAAACAGTATTATACTAATAATGAATAAAATCTCTGACCTGTGTTTTTCCTGCTTGGTTCTAGGAACTGCTTCTGAATTGGATGGTCAGCACCCCTGGATTGTTACAGCTTGACTTGATAGCATAGTTTTCTCACTTGTTGACCAGAATCATTAATTAATTGTTGATCGAATTCTTCTTTCGGATTTTGGAATGACTTGGAGTTTACTTGCGGTTTAATTTGAGTATCTTGACGTTTATTTTGTTTCCTGGTACGTTTATTTAAAGTTTCCTTGAATTCTGTTTGAAGCTATTTATTTAGACGGATATTTAAATGTATGTTTGGGGGTACATTCAGAGCCCTAAATTCTTAGGTATAAGAATAAAATTCAATTAATAGTTTACCTTACGTTTTAAGAACAAAACGGCTACTTCTTGTTATATAAATTGGCACTTATAATTTTCGCTATTTTAATAAATTATCAATTTTCCCCAAGTTTACTTTTACGTAATATTTCACTTTCAATTGACGTGGTTGGAGCCTTGGTCGAAGAGATACCGAATGCTTGTGAGGTCCCCATAGTATTTATAGACTCTTATCCATTTTTCCTATTAATGTTAATCGTATGATTGTTGATGAAGGCGTCGAACCTTGCGCTTATCTCTGCAGAACTCGGTACTTCTAAAAATTCGCTGTTCCAATTCTTGGTCAGACATTCCAGTTTACACGTATACATTCAATTTTGTGTGGCATATTTTAATGCAAAAAGTAGTATAAATAAAAACTGATATAAGTGTTTGAGCTCGATTTACACATATTTACTTAATTTTAAAACAGAAAAACTTTAAGCATTCTAAAATTAAAAGGGTGCACGGCGACGCATTTTTGGTCCTCACTCTATAAGTACTTCAGTTGTTCTACTTCTTATATTAAAGTGACAAACCTGCCTGTACTATGCGGTAATAAAAAGAAACTGTATTTGCTCTACTTTGCAAGATAGAGTTACAGTTTTATATCCCTTGCGTAATAACACAAACCATTGACTTTCAATTAGCTTACAGTCTGCTCTTTGCAAAACTTGTTACAACTCTAAGTACATCTTTACAAACCATAAGGAACAAGATTTGTTGAAAGATGGGTTTTACTGATAAATCCGCTTACAGCTTTTCAGTCTGAAATATAAAGTTCCTGCAAAAGTTTAATGATGTTTCAGAAATGCCATATTGGTTAAGTTGATCCCTATTTGTAAGCGTTACAGGAAACTTTAAGACGTCGTATATACATTTTCATATATTTGAAGTTGCTTGGTGGTTGTTATAAATTGTAGTGGTTATTTCGTACCTTTAATATTTTGTAAAACTTCTATTTTTTAATAACAACGTATAATCTGATGATCGCCCAAATGCCGATGAATTGAACGATTATAATGTTTAGTTATTGAAAGGATCAATTTATAGTCGTACTTCAACTCATGCCGAGTAGTTGCTGACTCGCTATTGACGCATTTTTTCATTTAACAAATATTCATGGTGCATCTACAAAGTTCCATAGAATAAAAAGTTGACACTAGGTGGCGCAAAAACCCTGTTCAAAAATTTTCAATTGTTTTATTAATTTACCCTTTGTAACATTTGTAAATAGACTCTAATTACAAATCAGGTTACAATAAACAAGAAAATACATTATATTTTACTATTAATTTCTGTAAATAAATTAATGTTATTACATTTATTGTTCAGTTAAAATATTTTTTGTTAATTCGACTTTTGGGCTTACCTATTATATAAAATGTATGCTACCAAGTAAATGTATTGGTGGTTACTGCTATGGATCAACGCAGAAATTGCAAACACCTAAATGTTCTTGTTCCTATCAAAGTACATTACGTTACACCAACGAAGAAACACGCCAAATCTAATTCAAATTGGGTTATTTACATAATAATCAGACTCATTAAACGTAATATCGTGCTAAGGGTGTCTACTGTTACATTTCAGTGCTGGTAGTGTCTAAATTTCTAATTATTTCTTGAAGCAATTTGCATATTTCTCCACCTGTAGTATATATTATAAAGTCGTTGTATATTAGTATCTCACAATTCGATGAATTTAGCTTTGGTAAATGTATGTTACGATGCGTTGGGGCGTTCGTGAGAATTGCTCTTTTTAAGTCCCAGAAGCTTTTTTTTAGTTATTTTACGTGCGGTCGTTTAAGGTTTTTAAACTTTATCAATTACAACTTGTGCTAAGTACTTTATAAAAAATATTTTGGTATTCATAATTTGTGTATTATACTATTTATGTACCTTCGCTGCTGTGCCATACCAAAAATTAACAAAAAGAACCAAGTGCATTATAAGTGTTCATGTGTGAGAAGGCGTTTATTAATTCTATGCAGCTTTTTAACTACGAAGTGACTGACTTACTTGCGAAAAGAAAAAGAAACGAATGGATTTCTTAACTGTCATAAACTACTTATTTCAATATGTTGGTAAATGATTTTATAAATTAACATTTTTGCTCCACTTAATTTTATAGGATGAGCCGTCACTAAATAAATGATACGTGTTCTATTAACTAATAATTTTATGATTACTAATCTTATCTAGGTTAAAAATATGTTTCATTTTCAAATTTTTAATTTAACAAAAATTTTCCCGTCATCTGTTACACGGTCAGTAATTACATTCTGACACCACCACACTCGTTTACACCTGGAAACTCAGAGCACCACACTACCGACACCGTCAACCAGCTAGGTTTTGTCATCGGATCCACGTCGTACCGCAATGAGTCGTGAGAGCATAGCATGCTACCGTCGCCGACAGTCACTTTTTTTTTTGAACTAGTAAAAATCCTTTATTAGTCTATAATAACATTTTCTTATGCTAAGTTTGTATAATAATTGCGAAATAGACGTCACGTATATTCCCCGTTTATTCTCGTTGTATTTTTAACACGCACTCGTGCTAATCTTGCAATTATATTGTGTTAATCCTGTTCATACTGCATTTGTCCTTAACTGATTTAATGCAGTTATTACCCGTATATTTTTGCTTTTACTATGTATAAGAATAGACAACCATGTTAATCCTGTAAATATTCATGCTATGTTCTTATTTACTGCTTTAAGACGGTTGTTGTATGTATATATGTTTGTGATTGCTTATATATAGTAGGAATATATAAACGTTTGTTCTGGGTTGTGCTTATTACCACACACTCGTGTTAAATCTGCAAATATTCAACTGTACTTGTCGTTAACTATTTTAAGCATTTGTTATACGTATAAATATTTATATATAATATATATAATTATATAATAAAGTCACACTTCATAACAAGTAATAATTATAGTTGTTAGTTATTTTGGGATATTATTTGTTAAACATACTGTTAATTCCATTTGCTTATATTACGTTTGACCTTTGCGACCTTAATCATAATTCTGAATTCCACATGTAAACAGTCAATTACATATAAATTGTTTTAAGTATGTATGCAATTTATATGTAATTGACTGTTTACATGTGGCAATTTTTCAGAATTATGATTAGGTCAAAGGTCAACCGAAACGTCAATTATTAAAGCAAATGATCAATTAACTTAGTATGTTTTAACAAATAATATCCTAAAATAACTAACAACCTTTATTATATATATATATATATATATATATATATATATATATATATATATTATTATTAATACAGAAGAATAATCCACATTTGGAATGCAAATGAATGCTTGATATATATTAATAGTTATTAAGATGAAATGAAACCCAACTGTATTTAAAGTTGAATTACCATTTCAAATCGAACTAGTAATTGAAAACCACTAAAGAACGCACAGCAGATTTGAACCTGCAACCTCGATTCTCCGGATCAGTGCTCTAACCAATTGAGCTATCAGCCTAATTGTTTAGATGATGTTATTAATCCTACTGAAGCTTGGCCCTTGTTAACGATTTTCAATTACGTCTGCATTTGCGAAATTGAATCTAGTTATATACATAATTCATGTACTAATAACTGATCATCCCATTTTGCAACGTTCGAATAATACAAACATGTAATTATATTATATACAGAAGAATAATCCACATTTGAATGCAAATGAATGCGATATATATATAATAGTTAGATGAAATGAAACCAACTTTGATTTGTTGAACCATTTCAAATCGAACCAGTAATTGAAAACCACTAGAACGGCTACAGCAGTTTGAACCTGCAACCTCTGATTCTCCGGATCAGTGCTCTAACCAATTGAGCTATCAGCCTAATTGTTTAGATGATGTTATCTTAATCCTACTGAAGCTTGGCCCTTGTTAACGATTTTCAATTACGTCTTGCATTTGGGAAATTGAATCTAGTTATACATAATCATTACTAATACTGATCATCCCATTTTGCAACGTTCGGAATAATACAAACATGTAATTATTATTAATACAGAAGAATAATCCACATTTGGAATGCAAATGAATGCTGATATATATTAATAGTTATTAAGATGAAATGAAAACCCAACCTTGTATTTAAAGTTGAATTACCATTTCAAATCGAACTAGTATGAAAACCACTAAAGAACGGCTACAGATTTGAACCTGCAACCTCTGATTCTCCGGATCAAGTGCTCTAACCAATTGAGCTATCTAGCCTAATTGTTTAGATGATGTTATACTTAATCCTACTGAAGCTTGGCCTTGTTAATGATTTTCAATTACGTCTTGCATTTAGAAATTGAATCTAGTTTATACATATCATTACTAATAACTGATCATCCCATTTTGCAACGTTCGGAATAATACAAACGATATATATCATTTGAATGAATACATATGTAAGAATCAACCATTTATGAATTGCAATGAACTGCGATATATATTGAAGTTATCTAGATCGAAAGTTGCAACCAACCTTGTATTTAACATTGTAATTACCATTTACATTATCGAACCGTATTTGAAATACACACTAACAGACACTACACATATAAATTTGAACCTGACAACCTCTGATTATTCTCGGAATCAACGTATTGACTCTAACACAATTGAACACAAGCCAGATTGCTACTTAGATCGATGTTATACTTAAGATCTCACTGAAGCTGGCCCTTGTTAATGATTTT
This sequence comes from Platerodrilus igneus, assembly GCA_036346225.1. NCBI lineage: Eukaryota > Metazoa > Arthropoda > Insecta > Coleoptera > Lycidae > Platerodrilus > Platerodrilus igneus. Next base: position 4,480,671 of record JARFIW010001700.1, read on the forward strand.
CAATTACGTCTTGCATTTGGCGAAATTGAATCTAGTTATATACATTCATCTATAACTGATCATCCCATTTTGCAACGTTCGGAATAATACAAACATGTAATATATTATATTACAGAAGAATAATCCACATTTGAATGCAAATGAATCGATATATATTAATAGTATAGATGAAATGAACCACTGTATTTAAAGTTGAATTACATTTCAATCGAACTAGTATTGAAAACCACTAAGACAGGCTAGCATTTGAACCTGCAACCTCTGATTCTCCGATCAAGTTCTAACCAATTAGCTATCTAGCCTAATTGTTTAGATGATGTTATATAATCCTACTGAAGCTTGGCCTTGTTAATGATTTTCAATTACGTCTTGCATTTAGGAAATTGAATTAGTATATACATACGATTCAATTTCCTTAACAGATATCCTATTTTACAAGCCGTTCGAATAATACAACATCATTAATACAATTACAGAAGTCAATTGGAAGCATGAATCCGGATTATATAAGTTAGTGAAGACAACCTTGTATTAGTTGACATTTCAATCGAACTAGTATTGAAAACCACTTAAAAGAAGGTTGCAGCATTTGAACTGCAACCTCTGATTCTCGGATCAGCATTCCAATTAGCATTCCAATTGTTTAGATGATGTTATATAATCCTACGAAGCTGGTTTGATTTTCAAACGTCTTGCATTTAAGAAGTACTGAATTATGTATATAACTAGATTCAATTTCTTAAATGCAAGACGTAATTGAAAATCATTAACAAGGGCCAAGCTTCAGTAGGATTAAGTATAACATCATCTAAACAATTAGGCTAGATAGCTCAATTGGTTAGAGCACTGATCCGGGAATCAGAGGTTGCAGGTTCAAATCCTGCTGTAGCCGTTCTTTAGTGGTTTTCAATTACTAGTTCGATTTGAAATGGTAATTCAACTTAAATACAAGGTTCGGGTTTTCATTTCATCTTAATAACTATAATATATATCAGCATTCATTTGCATTCCAAATGTGGATTATTAGCTATCTGTATTAATAATATATAATTACATGTACTGTATTATTCCGAACGTTGCAAATGGGATTGATCAAGCTTGCATTAGTACAGAATTATGTATATAACTAGATTCAATTTCCTTAAATGCAAGACGTAATTGAAAATCATTAACAAGGGCCAAGCTTCAGTAGGATTAATATAACATCATCTAAACAATTAGGCTAGATAGCTCAATTGGTTAGAGCACTGATCCGGGAATCAGAGGTTGCAGGTTCAAATCCTGCTGTAGCCGTTCTTTAGTGGTTTTCAATTACTAGTTCGATTTGAAATGGTAATTCAACTTTAAATACAAGGTTGGGTTTTCATTTCATCTTAATAACTATTAATATATATCAAGCATTCATTTGCATTCCAAATGTGGATTATTCTTCTGTATTAATAATAATATAATTACATGTTTGTATTATTCCGAACGTTGCAAAATGGGATGATCAAGTTATTAGTACATGAATTATGTATATAACTAGATTCAATTTCTTAAATGCAAGACGTAATTGAAAATCATTAACAAGGGCCAAGCTTCAGTAGGATTAAGTATAACATCATCTAAACAATTAGGCTAGATAGCTCAATTGGTTAGAGCACTGATCCGGAGAATCAGAGGTTGCAGGTTCAAATCCTGCTGTAGCCGTTCTTTTAGTGGTTTTCAATTACTAGTTCGATTTGAAATGGTAATTCAACTTTAAATACAAGGTTGGGTTTTCATTTCATCTTAATAACTATTAATATATATCAAGCATTCATTTGCATTCCAAATGTGGATTATTCTTCTGTATTAATAATAATATAATTACATGTTTGTATTATTCCGAACGTTGCAAAATGGGATGATCAAGTTATTAGTACATGAATTATGTATATAACTAGATTCAATTTCCTTAAATGCAAGACGTAATTGAAAATCATTAACAAGGGCCAAGCTTCAGTAGGATTAAGTATAACATCATCTAAACAATTAGGCTAGATAGCTCAATTGGTTAGAGCACTGATCCGGAGAATCAGAGGTTGCAGGTTCAAATCCTGCTGTAGCCGTTCTTTAGTGGTTTTCAATTACTAGTTCGATTTGAAATGGTAATTCAACTTTAAATACAAGGTTGGGTTTTCATTTCATCTTAATAACTATTAATATATATCAAGCATTCATTTGCATTCCAAATGTGGATTATTCTTCTGTATTAATAATAATATAATTATATGTTTGTATTATTCCGAACGTTGCAAAATGGGATGATCAAGTTATTAGTACATGAATTATGTATATAACTAGATTCAATTTCCTTAAATGCAAGACGTAATTGAAAATCATTAACAAGGGCCAAGCTTCAGTAGGATTAATATAACATCATCTAAACAATTAGGCTAGATAGCTCAATTGGTTAGAGCACTGATCCGGAGAATCAGAGGTTGCAGGTTCAAATCCTGCTGTAGCCGTTCTTTAGTGGTTTTCAATTACTAGTTCGATTTGAAATGGTAATTCAACTTTAAATACAAAGTTGGGTTTTCATTTCATCTTAATAACTATTAATATATATCAAGCATTCATTTGCATTCCAAATGTGGATTATTCTTCTGTATTAATAATAATATAATTACATGTTTGTATTATTCCGAACGTTGCAAAATGGGATGATCAAGTTATTAGTACATGAATTATGTATATAACTAGATTCAATTTCCTTAACTGCAAGACGTAATTGAAAATCATTAACAAGGGCCAAGCTTAAGTATGATTAAGTATAACATCATCTAAACAATTAGGCTAGATAGCTCAATTGGTTATAGCACTGATCCGGAGAATCAGAGGTTGCAGGTTCAAATCCTGCTGTAGCCGTTCTTTAGTGGTTTTCAATTACTAGTTCGATTTGAAATGGTAATTCAACTTTAAATACAAAGTTGGGTTTTCATTTCATCTTAATAACTATTAATATATATATATATATATATATATATATATATATATATATATATATAGGGATATATGAACGCTGTTCTTGTGTGTGCTTATTAACATGCACTCGTGTTAATCTCGTATAGATACTTATTATGTTTTTTCATTAGTCGACTTAGTGTACTGTTATGTATATGTATTTTTTGCTATTTGTGCTTATTAATACACCAGACGTGTTAATCTTGTAAATAATTAGTAGTACTGTTGTATATTGCCAGTATCGTAAATATGTTTTTTGCTAATGTATATGTTACAGTTAAAGTATAAAATCCGTTATTTTATGAAGTACCTAGGTAGTGCATGAAACAATTTATTGTATAATAAAGTGATATTCTATGCTTTAACTAGTTATTTCATAGAATAACAGAATGCACCCCGTTAAAGCGTAAAATGACGAAAGGCATACTGATGAGACGATGAGGACAAGTATGAATCATATATCAGCTTTGTGTTGGTGAGTCTGCTGATGATATCGTTCGCGCTAGTTTAGTGCTTTAATTATTATGAATATGTGCTTCTGAGTCTTTTCACTCTTTTGCTATCAGTATTGTTATTGCGTTGTAGTTTCACTATCATTATAATTTGGTCCCTAAGTACAATGACGGGCTGCTGATTGGTGGTTGCGTCTAACTGTAAATAACCGTTTGAGCATGCAGACGGCGTAATCAACTACAATAAATGGAGAATATTGCAAAGGGTTGAGGTTAGGTTGTAATAATAAAAGTTATAGTACTAAGACAAAATAATCTAACAGGTGCTTGTGCGAAAATTGTGTTGAGGCAAAAATTGTGTTGTGTCGAAGATAGTATTGGGGAGAAAATAGTGTTGAGGAGAAACTGTGTTGAGGTTTTAACTTATGCTAGTGATCAAAATGTTCTGTTATTAAGGCAATATAATCGATTGGGTAAATGTACAAAAATTGCGTTTAGGTGAAAATGGTAGAGGGGTTTCAGCTTAGGTTAGATGTCGAAATGTTTTACTACTAAGGCAAAATAATCAAAAGGGTACATGTACGAAAATTGAGTTAAAGCGAAAATAGCTTTAAGGTTTCAACCTAGACCGGTAGTCAAAATGTTTTAATACTAAGACAAAATAATCGATTGGGTACATGCGCGAAAATGTGTTGAACGAAAATTGTGTTGAGGTTTCAAATTACGTTAGTTATCGAAATGTTTTACTACTAAGACCAAATAATTAAAAGTATACAAGTACGAAAAGTATGTTGAAGCGAAAATAGTATTGTGGTGTCGTCTTAGGTTGGATGTCGAAACGTTTTACTACTAATACTAAATAATCGAAAGATTACTTGTACCAAACGTATGTTAAGGCGAAAATAGTGTTGAGGTATCAACTTGGGATAGTAGTCGAAATGTTTTACTACGTAAGACAAAATAACTTGTTGGGCCCATGGGTGAGAATTGTGTAGAGGCTAGCATAGTGTTGAGCTCTCAATTTTAGTCGAAACGTTTTGCTACTAATTCAAAATAACCGATTGGGTTCATGTGCGAAAATTATGCTGCGAAGATAGTGTTGAGACGAAGATAGTGTTGATGTTTCAACTTAGGTAAGTAATTGAAATGTTTTACTAATAAGATAAAATAATCGGAAGGGTACATGTGCGAAAATTATATTGAGGCGAAAATAGTGTTGAAGTTCAAAATAGGTAAGTAGTCTAAATGTTTTACTACTAAAACCAAGTAATCTATTAAATTTATGTACCAAAATTGTGTTCATGCAACCACTGCGCTGTTTATTAATTATATAAGGAAATGTTTTGTGAAAACACTAAACAACGAGACCTTTATATACACGTTACTGGCTACACGAAGCGCTTATTATTTAGATGCCACAGAATTAATTTAGACTTTATCTGAAGTTACAGTGTGCATTAATTTTTAAAGTAGTTCTGAAATAATTGTCAGGTTATCGTCGTTAGGTTTCAATAATAGTAAAAGTTGTTCCAACTGTCTATGAACGGATATGTTCGTGCTAAGAGACAAAATAAGTTATTTTTCTAATTTCATTGCAAAAATACAAAAGCTTATTGTTGCGTGTTCAATCACTATTTGCGATCGTGTGGCTTGAGAATTAGAAGTAGTCCTAACCTTTGAAATTTAATTAATTGATAATTACCGAAAATCCCAAAAAATTTTACTTGCGCTTTAAAAATTTAGATGATTAAGCACAGTTTTCAATTATTATTAATTTTTTAATAGGTCACGTATTGTACAACGGAACCAGGTAACTTCAGAGTCCATATCATAGTTCAGAATTCAAATTTTTTCACGAAATGTTAAAAATCCAACTAATAAGAGCAACGTCCACACAAATTAACTCACTTAATTGCTGGTTGCGAACTAGTCACTTTAAATACTATAATTAAGCAAATATTAAAGTTATGTTAAATATATCTACAAAATCTTACTTTGGTTTTTGTTAAAAATTGTATAAAACACATATTAATTAATCAAGTGCTCCTTAGAATTAACTGATTGGCAAGTTAACTAGGTTTTTCCCTACCTTAGCCGTAAAAGACACTTACGTCACTGAGACGACCTTCCGTAAGTTGCATTTACTAGAATGACTGTGAAGCGGGACGTAAATTTTTACTTACTTCCCTGGGGACGTAAGTAATTGTCATCCAAATGAAAGAAGCAATGGTTACAAATCCATGGTTACAGGTCTAAGACTACATTAAATAATTCTCTATTCTTAGTTGAATTTAAAACTTATATAAACCATTTATTGGCACGATTCTAGCACTGATTTAGTTCATACTACGCCCGCGAGATGGTACGTGTAATTTGTAATGCAGGAAACTGGACGTTAGATGACATTTCATAGATAAAACTTTTTGTCTATGGTGACATGTGTAGGTATAGTTTAATTATCGTTATTTGTTGAACATTCATTCGGAATATTTAGTGTTTTTATTTTCAAATTAATTTATTGTGTTTCGCGTTTATTGACTTAATTTTTGTATCTAAAAAGGATAACTTCAGTCAGGTTAGATTAATCTATAGAAACAATGGTTTTCTTGTGCTGTGTGCCTTTGTGTTGTAAGAAAAACCCCGAAACGAAAATGCACCGGTTTCCTATTGATGACATCGTAAGTTTTGTGAAATAATTAAATATAATTGTAAAATTTCTATACAACTTCTGTGTATTGTGAGATATTATACTGATGTTACTGAATATAATTAAGTAAAAAGACTTGAAATGTTGTTATAAAATTATAGAAACCCTTTCAAATTAAATCTATATGTGTACCCAAAATATTGAAGTCTGACCATTGTTCATGTTCATAGTTTCTTTTTCTTGAGAAAATAGTATTTATCCAACGTTTTCATTTCTCGAAACGTCTGATAAATGATATTTTCTTTGCACGTGGTTCTTTATTTCTAGAAAAAGGATACAATGGTAGAAGGTACGTAATTTAAATATTACCGACACAATAGTTGTTTAGACTACGCCAGCTAGAGGTCGCGATGAACTTTATAAGAGGTTAGTATTAGGCCGTTGCCCATCAATTGGGGGTAGATGTTTATAGTTCCTGCAATTTCTAAACCGACTTTCATCTTCAATATTTGTGATATCATATATTGGCGCCGTTGCCACTATCAAAATAGCAATTCCTCGAAACTACAATGACGGTATCGGTACAGTATAGATTTTGCATTTATTTAGTAATTGGTGACAGAATGTGGTTTGTTACTTTTTATAAGGTAACTTCTAAAATGATTTTATATTGACAAAATTGCAGTCTAAGCTGTTTAGCTTGATAATAAATGTTATTATGTGGGAATTTGTACTAGTGAGCATATTTTAAATATCATTGAATGTTTTTAATGTGTTATATATTCTTTATTAAATAGCCATACGTATGTTATACCGAGCACGGAATAATAGCCACCAATAATCAAGACTTCCAAAGGTTATATTTATTAAACCAAAGTAAGAGGACAAACAGTTATGAAAATTTAATTTAAAAGTTTGCCATAGGTTAAACAACCCAACACAATATTGTGAAAACTAGCTGGTATTATGGAACTGTTGAAATTGCTAGATTTAGAAACTACTAGTAATGTGTATTTCAAACCCAGGACCATCATGAAACACTACATTGTTAAATTAAATTTTGTCCATACAACAAATGTTGTGTGAAAGTTTTATTGCATTGGTTGTTATAAAAAGATACAAGCTTGGTGTACCTGGTGTGATAGTTTTGCTAAGTTTGAACAGTATGAGATGTATGAAGGTAGTAAAATAAATAACCTCCTCAACACTAGCTGAAGCACACATTAAATTTGAAAATACATTACACTTGGTTATAAATAAGATGTAAGTAAACAATTTAAGCAAGAGAATATTGTCAAAGATTATAAAAGTGCAAACTGAGAATGATCAATTATATCACCAACAAAGAGTGTGAGTTTGCAGCCAGTTTTAAAGATGAAAGTAACAAAAAAAATTAACCAAGTGCCTATTAAAAGTTTGATATTTAGCAATATAAATTCTTTTTGTATTGAAATTTCATATGCAAATTATCAAATACCTGCCTGTTGTTAATAATAAACGTATTTGTCTCCTTCGCGACGAATTCGCGTCAAACTAACTGGATTACAATTCTGCTGTGCTAAGGCTGTGGTATCTCCATTTTTTGCCAAATTGAGTTATACTCATATCTGGATTTGTTGTACGTTTTTCTATCAATTTTCTTAGTGGTAAATCAACGATTTAACATTAGTTTTGAATATTATAGGAAGTCGTATCTTCTTAAATAGGTTACCACGATAGTCTATTATGAAGTATCTCCTTTTTCTTAGTAATAAAGTGGTAAATCCAAAATAGTGTGGATGTACAACTTTAAAGGTAAGAAATTTAAATGCTTAATGTCGATGATGGCGCACGCAGCACAATGCTAAAACCTGTTATTTGGTTATTTACAACACGCAACGCACACACTCTTCGTGCTTCTGACTCAAGCAACACATTGTATAGTTATAATACTAATCATTAATTGTTGTTGTGGTGTTGGAACTAACGGAGATTTATCTCACCCTACACTGAATACAGAAACATATTGTAGATAAGTTTCGTATTTAATTTATTATATATATATATATATATATATATATATATATATATATTGTCATTAAATTTATTAAATTATGCTGCTTTATTTCAACGGGATTCTGTGGTTAAAATTTATCAATAGCAGGTAGTTTCCACGTGTAGATGTAAGAATTACAAACGTCAATTAATGCAAATGTTATGGCATTATATCTTGAATTACCAACATTTATGCTGTTTAATATGTCAAATATGAGTGTCCAGATTTTAAACAATATGTAATTGGGATACTAGGTATTTACACTATACCTCTTCCCCTTCAAAATGCGGAACATAGGAATTTACTCATGTTAAAAGGAGAAGAATAGAGAGTACCTAATGTTCAAAAGAGATAGAAGTATTCTTAAGTTGGCGTACTTGCTAGTGGTTATGCTTCATTATAATGTTCATGAGTTACTGCTGCTTTTCTCTCAATGGCAAAAACCCTGCATAACTAGAAATAATGTTCTTGATTGCTGTTCATCAACATTAATAATAGGGGTCAATGAATAATAAAATTAGGGAAGACTATTAAAAATTCCTGTCATTGTCATGAAATAGGTTAGGTTAGGCGTGCGTTCAGATTTGCGCGTTATGATAATTACAAAAGTACCAACTAAAATTAATAGGCTTCTACCTCTTTTTGACCGTTATACTGTAATTCCTCTCATTTTAACATTAGTAAAATCCTATGTTCCAGATTTCGGAGGCCACGCGGTTTAGAGATACATGGACGAGCTTAAAGAGGATAAAAGAAATTTGACAATATGTAATTACCTACATTAAAATTTATATTTATAGAACAAATTTTCTAGTGAAAAATTACCAAACATTCGAAATAGATTTTGTTTTTGCAGAATATCTATAATAAATATTGTTTTTTCCAGTATTAACATGGAAAGCCATGGCAAAAAAATGGTTGCGCTGGTTATGTCTAATGTTGAAAACTACATTTATTTGAAAATGACGAAAACCGTTCTTATGCTCAATTGAAACCAGTAAAATTACAAAACGCTTTGCAATTAACTTCTCGAAATGAGATTGTAAGCGATTTTGATTCGGATGATTCCGTTAAAATCCTAATTTTGAATATACAGATAAAGAAAGCGATGAAGGTCCAGAAAATAATGGTGTGCCATCAGACTCGGTTAGAAATACTGATGTCGGTTTACATAAAGATGAAGTTGCCCTTGAGTATACAAAGAAAGGTACTGTTCGAAAACGTAATAAGTTAGTGGAGCCGTTAATTACACGAAATGCAAGAAAAATTGAAAGCTTAAAAATAAAGCATTTTGTTAAACCTCTTTGTAATAGCCGGTATACAAAAATATAAAGGAAACTTTAATGAAAGTTATGGAAAGAATATAAATTTTGAATATTGGAATATGACTTTTTCTGAAAAATGCAACGTTGTTACAAGGTGTATAACTGCAAAGGATGTAAAACGTCATAGAGGTCCACCTAAATCACGGCGTCAAAAAACGTTTTCTTATTTTTTCAAGAATTAGTCTAGTGAGAGGACTGGGGTTTGCAAGCACTATTTTTTAACTACCTTAGGATGTAGAGAGTGTAATGATCGAATTGTTCAAGATTGTTTTACAAGTAAAACCAACTGATTAAAAAACAAGATTTGTTTTGCTGTTACCGTCACGGAAAACATACAAAAACACAGAATTGACAGGAGAATAATAAGAATGCATGTTGAATCTTTTGATCCTGCAGTGTCCCATTACAGAAGGGAGCATGCCCCTAACAAACATTACCTACCAAGCGATACTACAATCACTATTATGTATCAACATTTTTTAGTGAAATATAAAATCAAGTGCTCTTATGAATTGTATCGCAATATTGTGACTAAATAGATGAACATATTCACAAGACTCGGGCACGAAGAATGCGAAAGTTGCGAAATGTTTTTGCTACATAATTTTCCTAACAATAACTGTGAAATATGTTCGTTGAGGATGATCCATACTGAAAAGGCTAAGCAAGCTAGAGATCTTTACCAACAAGATAAGGAATTATTGATGACTAATACCGATACTGCATAAAAATTGGACACTTCTATCATTTTTAGTCTACATTATTAATTCAAAAGAAATTTCTGCAAATAATATAATTTTTAAGTACTTTGAACCTAGACATATCTACATGACTGCTGACAGTTTTCACCATCAAGTGGAGCTGTCGATGAGAAAGAATCCAAAGATTTACGATTTCCATGATTTTGTAGATACTGTGAGCAGAGCTAATGCTAAAAATGTACAAGTAATAACCTTAAATGATTTTAATGATGTTGAATCTACAAAATTAATAAACAAACCCCACGGCTTTATTTAAAAGATATGGTGCAGATATCTGCAACTCAAGGTGAAAATACTTTAAAGTACAAAACCAGTTCCTTTGCTTCAGAAGAATTACCTTTGAATTTCTTGAAGGCAAAACTATTTAAACGCGGTATCCAGTTTGCTCACGAAAAGAGGAAAGGAAAATATCTGAAGCAAGAAGAAGGAAATTTTGGAAAAATTGGACCTATAATGCCGAAAAATAGATTACAATTTTGAGAAAATTTACCCATAAAGGAGGAAGCACTCAATTTAATTACAGATATTGAGGATGAGTAATAATTATTTTGTTGTTTGCATTTATTATACGTAGTAATAATGTGTCATTTTTCTTGTATTTCGTGAATATAAAATTACTTGAAATATGTGTATGTACAATTAAACAAATCACTTTATAACAGGGAGATGCCACAAATTATTACAATTTTTTTAGGTATAAAACTGTGGTATTTACCGTAGATTACCAAGAAACCAAATGTTCAACTTAAAACAGAAATACACAGTTTAGTTTTGTTATAAAAGGGCATTTGTATTTTATCACGTTGAGAATAAGCAAGAAATTAAAAATGCGTTTTTCTCAAAACTCTCTTTATGGACATACATCACTTTTAAACTTAGCACGGCAGTTGTAAAAATGGTGAAAATCAAGTTGCCTAACTACAAGGTCGATTACAGTAGCGTTGTTGCCAACACTAAAAAAAAATTCAGAATTTAGCTAATTATGATTTCGCTAAATAGTTGATGGTTACGCGATAGGTTAAAATTGGTCGACCGCTTGTTTTAATACAGGACTTTCTAGATGATTTCTTATTTAGACTACTATGATCTCTTTCAAAGGAATCGCTACGTCTGTTACTAGAAGTAGGGCTGCTTTGCGAGTTAAGGTTCGGGCCTTGGGAGCTGCTTTTTTAAAAACCAGTTCCAAAACTTCTTAACAAATTTATTGATTAACACAGAATTTATTTATGGAATTTTAACAACTTGATTTAAATTACTCTAAGTCGAAATTACATTAGTTAAATTGTACTATGGTGAGTAGCCTAAGCAACTACAATGTTAAAGCTGAATACTTTAACTGACTGCCGGGTCCTTGAGTTCCCGAGTTTTTTATAATGTCCGTATCCCCCACATCGCTGTGGGAACTTGCAGATCTCAAGTCTGCTTATTTCTTAATACTATTCATAAATACAATGTTGTAATCTTAATTTCTAAGTAATAACGGTACCTTAACCGTCTGTGACCTGCCATCTGCAGTGTCATTATCGTCTCGGATACAAAGTATTGCCTCCGTTCTCATGAACTGTTAATAAACTTTATAAATTGTCTTTGTGTTACTTTGTTGCACTTCACCTGGCGTATTCTTAACACATTCCAATAATTTCCTAATTATTCTATTTTGTAATACATATACCAATTGGGGGATACATAACTCGCGTACCTTGCCAAAAGTCATTAATCGCTGTAGTTTCTTGTGTATAGAGCACATAGTGCTACCGTTGCACTTCCTGATTGTGAAGAGAGCCTTACTTACTATCAATGATTTAAGGGTTGTATGCGTAATAACATAGCAACCAGACAACTTTTATTAACTATGAAGCATAGCTTAATTTGAATAACCATATAAACAATCAGAATATATGCACCTGGGACGTAAATACTCCGCACAAACTTCATGTAATTTCATCACGAGAAATGTGTGTCCTTTGTCACGTTTGCGTAATAATTATGCATACATGGGTATATGGGGAAATAGTTTTCAATTTTAGCTAGATTAGGAACCGTAGTAAAAGCTACACAAAAAATTTCACATAAACTCGGGTAATTTACAGTTAGAAAGGTGTTATTTTATTATGATATTTAAATTAGGACGAGCAAATACACCAAGAATTATTTAGTACATATTTATATAAATATCAGTAACGATAAGGATTTTATATCTTCGTAATGAATTAGAAAAATCACCGCCAAAAATCAGGAAAATTATTGTCGGCAGTAACATTGTTTCCATTCATGTGGAGTTGAAATCTCAATAACCACAAACTCATACGATGCAATAAAATTAATGACTGTTAATTCAGGCACTGAAGACATTAATGTTTTCGGAAGAACACTTTAGACGTATATCTGTGGGAACCGAGTACGATATTTTAATAAAGACTTAGAGACTAAAAAGTTTGAATGAAATTATTACAGACAGGTAGACAAATACAAAAGGATGCGCTAATAACAATGGGCGCCTATGTAGGTAGGTTATAAAATTTCGGCGAGGTCGCTGACGAAAAGAAGTACGAAATCATGCGTCGAGAACCAAGCACGTGTACGTAAAGGCTGTTAGCTTTCGGCGAGGTGGTCAACCAGACAAGCACAAAATGATGCGTGAATAACACGGGACTTGTACATACCAGGGATACATACCAGCGATAGGGACAAAACGAAAAATTTGATTTAAGGCTACCGAACAGGTGTTGGTAGAGGTCAATGGCCTCAGGCCTGCTTCAAATTGTATTGAGCTTTGCTGGAGGAATTGACTAAGAAGTTTTTAACCACGCGTGTTGCATAGATTTAAAATCGCGATTTGGTTGTGAAGTGATAGTGTAAAAAGTGAAGTTTTACTCATCGTCGTATGTTGGATAAATCACTGGAATGGGGTGTCCTAATGGGCCGACAAAATAATTATTCCATCAGTCTAGTTAATCTGGAAACCCTTAAAACACAAATTGACGATTATGTTTTGAGCTTTTTTATTGTATTTTGCCGACGCTTAAACATTATGTAAAGACAAACTTGTAAATATAATTATAATGGGTTCATAGAATGACAGAATTTGTTATTTACGTTTACGGATAAAATTATTAGAAAATCAGTTTAAAGTTTTTAAAATGCTAAACGCGCGTATTAAGTGTAAGGTAAGCTTTAGTTGTAGGATGTATCGTTAGTAACTTTTTGTGTTTAAAGTTTGTTTTTAATGAGGGTAGAAACAGGAATTGGTATTATGGTACGTACTTCCAAATAAGTTATTTGTTATTTCCAAATAATTGTGAATAACATAATGTCGTAAAGCAATTTAGGAGTATAGTATAATAAAATAGTAGTATTACTTTCGTTTAAGGTTTCTTTAATAGTTCCGTTAATAATACCTGGCGAAAAGAGGTTAGATTTTGCTTTGCTTTCTTTTAAAGTTAATGGAAGTGTACTGATATGTTTTGAAGTTTACTGACGTTAGGTGAAATTTTATTTACAGCTATCTATAAGATATGTATGATTATTATTGTGAGAGGATATTCAGCTATCTTCAATGATAAAGTTATAGTTAGGAGAAGCCGCTGTTTCTAAAATGGCTGTAATTGAATAAAAAGGCAGTACATGTTATTAAGTAGGGTACAATAGGAAATAGCTGATGGGGCTAGTTTGAAATCGGAAACAAGAAGTACTATGCAGAATAACCGTCTGCTAAGTTGCAAATAGATCGAAGATATTGCTAGGGTATGACAGTTTGGCGCCCTATAACTTGACAGTTAGTTAAACTTTTCAACATAAGTAGTGTCTTTAAAGTAGTTTTATTTTTCGGTCATTAACCATTTTAGATTTTTATTATTTTTTTCATCATCATCATTGGGTCTTCAGTCCTGAAACTGGTTAGACGCGTACCATCATTGTTTCCTATTCTGAACTAACCTACAGATTTCCCTGAAATTTGCACAGCCTGCATCTATCACTATCTGATCTAGGTCTACATTCGCCTCTTTTTTCCTATCTCTACCTGTCATATATCCCATACTATTCCCCAAAAATGCCTTAGAACGTATTCTGCCCTTCTATTTCTCATATTTTTTTTCTAAAGATATCCTTGTTCCCTTACTGTTTCTATAAATTATTTGTTTTTACCTTTGTCCATCCTCAAACATCTGAAGCACGGCATTTCAAAGACCGCTACTGTTCTTCTGTCTGCTTTTCAAACTGCTCGTATTTCGTAGGCATACTGTCTGTGCTGTGCTCCACACATACGCGTTCAACAACTTTTTGTTCTATGTTTGTTGTCTTTCATCATAGGCGCCGTTCTTTCTTGTTAGATGCAGTTCGGTCACCTTCTATTGTTTTACAATTATATACCCTATTTCTCCGACATTCAGTGGTTGCGAAGGGGGTAAGCAGCCTGTGGCTGTCAAGTTCCCCCAGCACTTGAACATTTACTGATTTAATATTTTTTCCAATATATCTTTTCGCACAGTCAACATTAGTTGCAGATATTTCACAACAAACAACTAGTTGTTTATAATAATTATCAGATTTATTTGCGCTTATTTTTTCGTCATTGGGTTTCCCGTCTCAAAACTGGTTGGACATGTACCTGCACTTACTTCTTTTCTAAACTAACCTACATAGTTCCCTGAAATTCTCACACAGCAATACAGCTCGGTTCCCCTTATATTGTTTTCTAATATTATGCCCTATTTCACTGAGATTTATTGAAGAGGGTTAAGCAACCTGTGGCTGCCAAGATCCCCCAACACTTAGACATTTGCCGAAATAATAGTTTTCCAGTAAATGCTTTCACGCAATTACCATTATTCGAGAATATTGCCCCTCCAATGCTTGTAGTTGCTTATAATAAATATCATGTTTAAGTGCAATTACTTTCTTCGTCATTAATTTATCCATCTTGGGACTGGTTGGATGCGTACCTCCATTGATTTCTCTTCTGAGCTAGCCTACACATTTCCCTGAAACTCCTACAGCCTACATCTTTCACTATCTGTGTGCAGTAGTCTAACCTAGGTCTACCTCTTCTTCTCTTTATTCCTATCTCTGCTTCTAGTATATTCCGCACTATTCCCTCATGCCGTAGTATGTGGCCTATCATCCTATTTCTCTTATTTTTTACCGTTTTTCACATATTTCTTTCTTCCCCTACCATTTTTAGTACCTCTTCGTTCTTAACTTTGTCTGTCTATGATATCTTCATCATACGTCTGTAGCACCACATTTCAAAGGCTTCTACCTTTTTCTTGTCCACTTCTCTCACTGTCCAGGCTTCACAGCCATACAGTGCTGTGCTCCACACATATGTTTTAAGCAACCTTTTTCTTGTTTCTATGTTTGTGTTCTTTGAGCACAGTAGTTGCTTTTTCTTGTTAAATGTAGCACGACCATGTGCTAATCTTTGTTTTATATCTTTTGTGCTTTTCCCATCTTGCGTTATTTGGCTTCCTAGGTAGCAGAAATCCTTAACCTCTTGTAAGTTCGTGTTACATATTTGTATTCTTGTTTTGATTTATTTTTCCCTCCTTTGCATACTAGTACTTTAGTTTTACTTTTGTTAATTTTCATACCGTATCTCTCTGTTAGAACCGTTTCCATGTCATTGAGAGCAGCTTCTAACTCTTCCTTGCTAGATGCTAATATCGCTATATCATCTGCAAATCTAAGCATATCAATTTTTTGTTCCTGAATAGTAATTCCAAATGTCTTCCTGCATTTGACAGTATTCATTGCCTCTTCAATGTACAAGTTAAAAATTAGTGGGGATAGGGAACATCCCTGTCTCACCCCTTTCTTGATGTTTACTTCTCTACGTTCCTGCTCTAATTCTATTACTCCTATTTGCTCTTTGTATAAGCTATGTACTATCCGTCTATCCCTATAACTCATTCCAATCTTTTTAAGTATTTCGAACATCTTTTTCCATTCTACATTGTCAAATGCTTGTTCCAGATCTACAAACCCTATATACACGCTTTCCCCTTTTTCTATTGTTTTCTCCATTATCACCCTCAGAGCTAAGATAGCCTCCCGTGTTCCCCTGTTTCGCCTAAACCCAAATTGGTCTTCTCCTAGTATTTCTTCAGCCCGTTTTTCCATTCGTTTTTTGTACAATTCTAGTTAATATTTTTGATACGTGTGCTGTCAAGCTTATTGTTCGAAAATTTTCACATCTACCTGCACCTTTCTTTTTTGGTATAGTTACTATGATGTTATGTTTGAAATCTTTGGGTACCTCGCCTGTTTCATACATATAGCTTACAAGTTGGAAGAGACGTTCTGTTACTGCTTGACCAGCGGCTTTTAGAGTCTCCGCTTGCACCTTATCTGTACCCGGCGCCTTACCATTTTTCAGACCCTTTAATGCTATTTCAAATTCATCTCTAAGTATAGGATAACCCAAGTCATCATTTTCAATGTCTGATTCCTTTTCTAATGCAGTTAGTTCTTCTCCTGCATATAAATTCCC
This sequence comes from Platerodrilus igneus, assembly GCA_036346225.1. NCBI lineage: Eukaryota > Metazoa > Arthropoda > Insecta > Coleoptera > Lycidae > Platerodrilus > Platerodrilus igneus. The sequence goes on from JARFIW010001700.1 coordinate 4,497,369, forward strand.
TATATATTCTTGCCATCTACCCACTTTCTCTACATTTTCTATAATGCCATTTCCTCCCGCGTCCCTTATATTTTTGCTATACGTTTCTATATCCCTAAAATTGATTTTTTTATCCTATCGTAATTACAAGATCGCAGCATACGAAGATGTGACATTATGCGATGCGGCATAATTTAACATATGCGGTTATTTATCATTAGCGTTGTGAAAATCTTCCCAAATTTCTATATCGCCTTTCACTTAATCAAAATTAACAATTGCATATAATATTAAATCTGAAATAATTATCTTTCTTTCGTTGACTTTTTTTTATTGTGTAAGTACTTTATTCAATCGTTCTAATTGTAAGGGTTACTGCAAATTATATGTTTATTTCTCTGATGTTCATTGTTACTGCGCACCATTAGAAATTGCAAAGGCCCTTTACGTATAATAAAGTTTTTGAAGTTCTATCTCTTAAATAGTAACATAAAGCACTGATTTTTAGTAAACTCCATGTCTGCTGTTTGTAAATTTCACTACGACGCGAAGTACATCTTTACAAACTACAAATAACAAGATGTGCAGAAAGATTGGTTTTGTCCTTAAATCCGCTTACAGCTTTTCATCCTGAAATATAAAGTTTCCTCAAAAGTTTAATGCTGTTTTAGAAATAGCATTTCCTACATTGATTCCTGTGTGCAATTTATACCTAAGGAAACTTCTTGGAGTTGTATTCTTATTTACGTGTACGTACAGTTGATTTTAGTTTTACACGTTATAATAGCACTGCATTTGTGTCACGTATTTTATAAAGCTTCAATTTTAAGTTTATTACGTAAAATGATGCTTATCTGAAAAAGACGATTACTGAAAAATACTGTTATCAGCTTTGATTTACTGAAAAGAGACACCGTTTGGTTATCAAGATTTTAAACCTTTACGAGCAGTAGCTCCCGAATCTTTATTGCTCACGTGTACCATCAATTATAAACATTTACTCTCGCTACAGAGGTAAGATAGTCGCCAAGTTTTATTTGATATCGCTCATTAGGTTACTATTACAACATTAATTTGGAAATCGGAGGAATTGTGTCTAATTTCAAATTAATGCTCGATAAGTTAGCTCCTTAACAAATTAACTGCAAAGCATGTTTTTTCAAGAACTCAACGCAAATGGGTTTACATAAAGACTCCAATTGCTCCAACTGTCCACCCAAGTTGGTAGACAAAACTTTTTGTTTTTGTAATGATAGTGGAGTCATCTGTAAAAAATTTTAACAACAGGGGGTACAGATATCACTTTATGTGGAAATCTTTCTAATTGATTCTAAAGAGCAGTTTTTTGTAAATAGTTGTTAAGGTATTCCATGCAAACAAGTAAAAAAAGTAAAGCAAGCAACGAAAACCGCAACAAAAAATGAATCCAAAGAAGTAATGCCATGCTAGCTAAAGTGTCGTAGAGTGGGGTAGGTTAGAAAGAAAGAAACAGGAAACATCATTAAAAAATTTTTATTTAGAAAACGTGATGCAAAAAGAACATTTACAAAACCTCCAGTCAAAAAACATGGTACAGAATGAACATCAACTCGCGTATAAAATAATATTTACCCAAAACATAACACAATGAATTTACACAGTATAAAAATATTTGCAAAAACAATTAGTACACTCATTAATTACCTCAAACTATTTTTTTGTTCTCATTCTTAATATTTACATAAAATAAAAATTCAACAAGGAATATGTAGTGCATCGTTTTCAATCTAATTTATTAAAACTTTTTATATATAAAATATTCATTCCGAAAAAGCAATTTATATAGCTATATACATGCAAAGTGCCCAGCTCTTAAAAATTAGTAAAAAATTAATGTAGTAGTGGAGCGTAGCAATTAAGAAAATAGATTTTAGCCGTGACAGATACGGCTTTTTGCTAAAATCTTAAAAAAAAATAGGTAAGAAAAAAATAGAAGCGAGAAACCCCTGGGTAACAAAGAGATACTAAATTTAATAGAGAATATATGAAAGCTTAAATCTTTCAGAGAATTGGATAGTGAAAGTAAGCAAAAATATAATAGAGTTAGAAATAAGATAGTACATGAGTGTAGAAAAGTTAGAAATAAATGGATGGTGGAGAATTGTAAGGGAATACAAGATGATTTGAGAGTAGGTAAGACAGACAGGGCTTACAGGGTAGTTAAAAATTTTTCGGGGAAGATCAAGAAAAATATAATGTTATTAAAGGTGAGAAATGAGCTTCTAATAAATAAAGTTGAAGTAGCAGATAGATGAATAAGATATTTAGAAGATTTATATAAGGGAGACGATGTGGAAGAGTTAGAGAACGATCAAGAAGAGGGTGTAGAAATAGGGTTCTCAATATTAAGAGAAGAATTTGATAGGGCTGTTAGGGATCTTAAACTAAATAAAGCGCCAGGGATAGACGATATACCCGCAGAATTAATAAAATATACAAGTCAGAAAACTTTAGACAGATTATATCAACTAGTAAACGTAGTATATGATACAGGTGAGGTCCCTATAGATTTCGAAAAAAATATTATTATCCCAATCCCAAAAAGTCAGTAGCTGATAAATGTGAGAATTTTAGAACGATTAGTTTAACTTTCTACGCTTCCAAAATACTAACAATAATAATTAAAAATAGAGTAGAAGCTTTGACTGAGAATTATTTAGGCGAAGACCAATATGGTTTTCGTAAACACAAAGGGACTAGAGAACCGATACTAATGATTAGAGTAATTATCGAAAAAAGGTTACAAAAAAATTAAAAAACTAATTTTGCGTTTGTAGATTTAAAAAAGCATTTGATAGGGTTAATTGGATTGTTATGTTCAGGGTTTTGCGAAAAATAGGAATCTCTCATATGGATCGAAAAATTATTTACAGTCTATATAAAAACCAAAGCGTAGTAAATAGATGTGATGAAATAGAAAAGCAAGCTAAGATTATAGAAATGGTGTTAGACGGGGCTGTATACTATCTCGCTTGATTATTAATGTTTATATTGAGGAAGCTTTAAACTTAGCTAGAGAGAGAAAAGAGATAGGTACTAGTGTTCAGGGACAGAAATTAGACATGTTACGTTTTGCAAGTGATATGGTCATTACAGAAGAATCTAGAAAAGAGTTAGGAGAGTTTTTAAATATTTTTGATGAGATACTACAGAGTAATTATAGTATGAGAATTAACTCAGGAAAAACAAAGATAATAACAAGTGAGGTACAGCCTAGTTCTAAACCAAAATTAAAAATAGGTAATACCGAGTTAGAGGAGGTTGATGAATTTTGTTATTTAGGTAGTATAATTACAAAGGACGGACGTAGCAGAAGGGATATAGTAGCTAGAACAGCTCAAGCTAAAAAAAAGTTTTTAAAAAGAAAGACCTACTAATAGCTAATAGTATTAGTTTAGATAATAGAAAAAGTTTCTTAAAGTCGTACGTATGGAGCGTTCTATTATACGGTAGTGAGACTTGGACAATTAAAGAGGTAAATAAGAAAAGATAGAAACTTTTGTAACTTGGTGTTATAGGAGAATGTTAAAGATTAGTTGGACAGATAGAGTAACAAATGAGGAAGTTTATAAAAGGATAGGTGAAGAACCCTGTATATGGAAACAATTAAAGGTCAGGAGAGATACAATGATAGGGCACCGGTTAAACATGAAGGACTATTTAGTAAGGTCTTAGATTATAGACTACCAAATAAAAATAGAGTAGGAAGACCTAGACAAAGCTATATTAGTCAAATTATTAGAGATTTAGGTTGTGAAGGGTATGTAGATCTCTTTAGACTAACTCAGAATAGAAAAAAATTTAGAGCTGCGTTAAACCGACCTTAAGTAAGTTCAAAAACAAAACAAAAAATAAATAAATAAAAATTAATTAACTAAATGTCACCATGACATAACTCACAATCAGTTAGCGGTCTGGCATGTTGGTAGCGATTCGTTGCTTAAGCCTTACCATAACATACAATTTAATAAATGTCACCATGACATAACTCACAATTATTTACAGGTCTGGCATGTTGACAGCGATTTGCTGTCACCATGACATAACTCACAATTAGTTACTGGTCTAGCATGTTGTCAGCGATTCGTTGCTTAAGCCTTACCATAACATATAATTTAATAAACGCCACCATAACATAACTAACTCACAATTAGTTAGCGGTCTGGGATGTTGGCAGCGATTCGCTGCTTAAGCCTTGCTATAACATATAACTTAATAAACGTCTCCATGAAATAACCACAATTAGTTAGAGGTCTGGCATGTTGTCAGCGATTCGCTGCTTAAGCCTTACCATAACATATAAATTAATTAATGTCTCCAAGACTAAATGACAATTAGTTAACGATCTGGCATGTTGGCAGCGATCCTTTGCTTAAGCCTTACCATAACATATAATTTAACACTTTTCCTTTTTTGTAGGGGTAACCAGGTAGTATTTCATTTCCTTATTAATGGGAATCATGTAAATATGTTGGAGTTTTTTAACAACCATCAGGTTGCTAATATCTATGTACAGACAGTTAAATAAGAAAAATATAGAAGAGTATAGGAAAAGCTACACCAAGCTATAACAGCCAAAATATTAGAAATTTAAGTTGTGAAGGGTATGTAGAACTTTTTAAATTAGCACAGAATAGAAAAGCAATTAGAGCTGAGTCAAACTGCCCTTAAGTAAGGTCGAAAACAAAATGATGATGAATGCTATATTGAAATAGGGATAGATTGAGTAACTTTAGAATATACTAAATATACTAATAAAATTCAATATGGTGAAAAATAAGCAATCATTTCAGGTTAGAAAGTAATCGAATTGTTAATGAAAACTTGCAAATGACCGTGAATACAGTAAGGAATATGAAATTTAATTAAGCACGAGCGAAAATATTTACATGTAGAGACGGCACGTAACAGTACGTTCTGTAAATAATAGGAACTTTTGACATAAATTTCTACCTAAATGTGTTAGGACAGTTATTTTGTTATCGACACATAGGAATTTGAGAACTGATAGGTTGTTTGGGTTATTATTAGTTATTTAATTAAAAAATAGAATAAATGAACCATACTAAACGCAAATTGACTGTTTTAAATTGTACAGATCAAAAAAGAAAACGATTTGGCTACTAAAGAAATAGTAGAATTAGCAAAAAATTTTGGTAGCGGTATTTCAGATGATGCATTTAAAGATTTTGGAAGCGAATAGCTATGTAGTTGGTGGCGAATCTAAGGAGAATAATTTAATAGGTGGCGAAGAAGAATACAAAGATAACTCAGATTAAGATGATGCTAATGCTATTGAAAATCAATCTAATATTATCGACTTAAATGGACAGAATTTACGTTTGGAGTGTCTGAACACACCAAAAACAACATGTGCTGACATTCACTAGTTCAAAATAGGTTAACGTTCCGTTTGATTCATGTGTTTCAAAACTAAAGGATTACTATAAACTCTTTATACCTGATGATCTGGTATATATAATTGTTAGAGAAGCTAATAAAGATAATCAAAATGTTTAACCAATAACAAAGACTTAAGAAACGGCCGTTACAAAGATTGGAAGATACAAGAATTATACAGGTGAAAGTGTTTTTTTGGCTCCTAGAATATGGATCTGGTTACTTGTTATGCCTTTTCTTGAATCGTATTGCCTTAACAAAAAATTATACAGAAATAAAATGTCGTTGCTTATGACTAGAAATGGTTTTCAGCTTTTGTTAAGATTTTGGAAATTTGGTGAAGATGTTCAAGCTCGCATATTATGTAAGGTACGACCACTTCAAAGTGTCAGCAAATTAAGATTCCAAGTCAAAGCTGAGTTATTGATGAGTCCATGGTGGCCTTCACAAGAAGGCTCAACTTCAAGCAGAATATTTTTGGAAAATCTCGTAAATATGGTATAGAATTATTAAAACTATGCGATCATACTGAATATACTTACAGAGTCATTCCATATTGTAGCAAAAGGAAGATGAACAACAAAGGTATTAAAGGATATGGAACTCTAGCTGCAAATATGTCATGTCACTCATATACGTTAATCTAAACCGCGCTTGTATTTTATGTACTGAAAATTCACGAGCTTCCAGATCGAAAAACATGTTTCGTAGGTATTTACGGTTAAAACAGATCGTTTTTTTTTAGGCAAGTTACTGCGGCTAACACAAAACGAGATGAATACAAAGCTGTTGAAAGTTTAAAACGCCTAGTGGCTCTGAAGTGAGAGATAAACAAGACATTTATTGTGTGTCCTCAAGATTTTTTGCAAATCTCATTCCAACCGGTAAGAAGAACAGAAATGGCAAAGAGATTATTAAATCTGTGATGATTATTGAATATAACGACATGATAGGTGGTATTAATATTGCAGATAAATTATGATTATATCACTCAGTTATAAGGAAATCTATTCCATGGTACCACAAGCTAACCGATGATATTATATTTGGATCATTAGTTGTTAATGCTTACCAGACGACTCCGTGGCTTATTTGGTATGCATGTGACTACCAAGTCTAAGGTCACAAGTTCGAATCCCGACACGGTCCGCTTGAAAAATGTTAGACGAACAACTACGCCCCGGTTCGGATGAGAGGTAAAATAGAAGTCCCGTGTGTAAGTGTTGTCACGCGCGTTAAATATTCCTACTTTGGAACAGCAAGAGTTCGGCAAAATTCAAAATTTTTTAGTTAAAAAAAAAACTCGCTTCCTGGCCGATGCAGTATCTTCGGGAGGAGCATTGAAAAATCACATGTAGTGTCAATTCATACTTTGGATATTTTTCTAAACAAAACACGTCAAAGTCGACAATTACTTCAGTTTCGAACGGAATTAGTTATTCTTTATTGAATGTATCTGAGGAGGAACTAAGATGCCGAACGTCAAGATAGGTTTATATTCACAAATCACTATTTAGATAAAACAGAAGTTGTTAAAAGTGGTAAAACTAGTAAGTAGCACTATTATTTCGTATAACTACTTTTAACTCCTTTCCAAACTGTTTTAGAACGTTAAGAAGAAAATGTAAACACTGCTATGAAAAAATAGCAACTGCATTAGGCAGAAAGCAAGCAAAAAGCAGGGCGAATCAAGTTAGCACATTGTGCAAGTCATGCCCCGATAAGCGATTTTTGTGTTTACCATGTTTTGTAAATATTCATGATCCTAATAAATAAATTTAAATGATTTGTGGCTGTAATTCTAATAATTAGGAATATCATCGTCAACTTTGTTTTCGTTTCTTCTGTATACCCACTTAGGGAGACATCACTAGAAGATTGTCATCTGGAAAGTCACTATCAGCTCATTTGGGTAGACTAGTTTAAACTTTTCTAAGGTTTCTTGTTTACATAAGGAACATGGAAATAGTCATAAAGTCACTGCACGATAAGTGAAAACAAAGATATAGATTTGGCAATCAGAGAAAGTTTTGATGTTATTATCCTGGCAATGGTGTGAAGTAAATGTGCTGTTTACCTGAATGGCGTCGCCGTGGATCAATGTAGTAAGCGTAAGACTACGGATCCCAAGGGTCCGGGTTCAAATCTCGACACGGCCGACTGCTTGAAAAATGGCAGGTGAGCATTTTTCACAAAAATTACGCCCTCGTTCGGATGAGAGGTTAAATGGAGGTCCCGTGTGTGAGTGTTGTCACGCACGTTAAAGATCCCTACCTTGCCTGGAACGGCAAGGGTTCGGCAAAATTCTAAATTTCCAGGCAACAAAAAACTCGCCTCCTGGCCAATGTAGTACCTACAGGTGGAACATTGGTAATGTAAATGCACTGTTTACCTGATTGGGTAGAAATGGCAGCTAATCTGTTAAAGTATATACAATATACTGATAATAACTAAATTGGTAATTGTTTTAAAGAGCATCTAGAGGAAGAACTTGTGCAGAGTTTATTTGAAGTGAATTATAAAACCTTTTGAAAGCTGGAAACGTATGTTTGGTCTTGTTTCAAATTAATTTCTATTTGACGTTCTTCTTCAAACGATATAGTACAGAATCCGTTTTCACAGAAGGAGATTGATTCCATAATAGTAATTGCAACTATTTTTGTTTCAGGTATTAAAACTTGGCCTTTATCTATATTCAGAGATTCTTTTAGATAGTTTGTAACTTTTTGTTTAAATGGATGGAAGTTGTAGGGTTTAGTTCAGGAAAGAATGGTATTTGCATTTCCTATTTCTATGACTTCTTTATTATAATCTATTTTATCTCCTAGTTTTTAAAATTGTGACTTCCTAATAAAGCGTCAAACGTTCGTTCATGCCAGTCAATAACATGAAATTTTATATAATTTTTAATTCTAAAATCTTGTAGTAACGGGAATCGTACGTTTTTGTCATTGTTTACTTCGTTATTTACACTTTTATCTGTAAAGAGTTCATTAAAGATAAAGTTTTTAAAATATTTGAATGCTGGTTTAGAATTTATATTTGAATTTTATGCACTGAGTGTATGAGAATTTTTAAGTTAAAATTGGGAATAATTAATAAATGGGAGTTTGTACTTATTGTGTTTAGATCAAGTGATTGTTCTGAGGCTTGTATCTCAAAATTTTTATCCTCGGTATGATAATACTCTTCTTCAGTAAAGTTTTCATTTGAATCGTTATCCGGAGGTTTTTCCACGTTATAAAGATCTTCTGAAATACAATTTGAAGTTTCTAAAATTGTTATCACTATTACTATTATTATTGGGTCGTTAGAACATATTCCTTGTATTTACGGACATAGATGTGGGGCGGGTTTCAGATTTCCTACCGAATACTTGAGAATTACTGTGAATTTTTCTTGTATTGATATAGTTTGTTTCATTTCTATGGTTGCCATATCTAAAAAGCAATGTCTTCCTTGACTTATGAACAACTGTTGCAATTAGATAAAGAGTATCCTTCGCGGCATCAATATAAGTTTGGAACACATTAATTTATTAAAAGAGCAATGCTTATGTATTGGGTTGTAATCTTATAAGTATTAATAAATTTTTCGCATGGTTGAATGTAATAGAGGATTTTGCTTCCTTTTTCGTATTGTGGAATTATTTCAGCTGCAATGTTTAATTCAGAATAATTTGCAGTCATTTTTAAGTTTTCTAAATGATGGTTTTGAAAATAAATAGAAGATCTATATCTGTTCATAAATTTTAACACTAAAACGTATGAGAAATGTACTTACAGGTACAAAATTTATATATGCATGAGAATTTGTGGATAAGATTGTCTAGTTGAGGTTCTCCACGAAATTTCCTGGAATTTATACCTAGGTAATATTCGCTAATGATCGAAGATTCTTTGTAGACCAAGTGGATCTTTCGTTAGTCTGCTCGGAGTGGTTAATGAAGTTCTGATACCCAGTAAAGATTTGAAAATCACGAGCTACAAGAGTTTGAACTGTTTGAGTATTCTGCTGAGCAGCGTGAATTATACTTAGAAGTCAATTTAAATTTTTAAGACTCAATTTATTTACAACTTCTACTTTGAACTAGCACATCAAAACTTCTGGCCTAAATGAGTACTAAGACAATGATCCTAAAATTAAATTGTTTTTATACTTGATGGTAATTACATTAACCTTAACTTAGGTGACTGTTGAAACGTTTCCTAATGAAAAGAAAGCAACATTTTACAACATATTTTGTTAATAATTAAGATAACATGGTCATACAAAGTAAAAAGTAAAAACTTTCCTAGTGAAAGTAATATTTGTGGGGGTAAGTGGCAACTTAATAAACAAGAATTTCATCAATTCCTATAGTTTTACCATAGACCAGGGATAAACTACCGTTATCCCGAAAGCGGCGAAAAGTGACTTTGAAGTTCCAATGACAAAAATTGTACTGTGAAACGATTAGTGTTGTAGACTTTAATACCGAGAGGAATGTTTATCATTGATCTATGTTCGACGGAGCTGTAGATGTAAAAAATAGCAAAGATTTATTGAGTTTCATTTTTAAAAAGCCTTAATATGCATATTTGTGTAAAAACGCAATATTATTCAAAGACATATCAAAAGTTGGCGGAAACGTCTCATTTTGTTACAGTTCATTCCATACATCTATTTTGGATACTTTCGAACTTTTAAATGTACTTGAAATTTATTGTATATAATATATATTTTATTGACATCCAATAAACATAGTCGTCTAAAGTAAAGGATTTCAATTTCGCATTTATGGAACTTAGAACAGTAAGTGTTTTCGCATGTGTAAATCCTTATGGAATTTCACCGTTGTGTTATTTAAAAGCATTTCAACACAGACATTATGAAAGGTGCCGCGTGGGAGTTGTAAATCTGGTTTCTTTAGTGATTTTTTTCTCTTGGAATACGAAATTCTGCACTTATACAGTTGTATCCGTATCAGTTTATCGCATCCAAAATTTTGCTGACCTATGCAAACAAGCTGCTTCCTATGTGTATAGGGCCAATACTGTATAAAGTAGCGGTAAATGTCGCTTCAAAAAATCTTCTATTTTGGTTGGTATTTCCTGCAGAGTTAGACGAGATATTTTTAAAATATTTAATGCAAAGAATAACCATGCCTTTAAATTACTTTAAACTTTCGAAGAAATTAATGCGGAAAAAGCGTTAAATATATAAAGAGAAAGGACGGTAAAATAACTGAAAGTGTCTCTCTCTATGAATAACATAACTGTTAATCTACACAATGCCAAGTAGAAACTGATTTGAAATAGTAGGTTGTGTCAAGGTTATCAAAACTATCAGATAGGAAGCAAAATAAATTCAAGAGAATTGACATTGGAACACTGACAATGGCCCTAACGTAATGCGTCATACTTAAGAATAATTTCTAGTTGACTTAATGCATTACGTGTCTAATTTTTTAACACCGGACGCATTTGCTATCTATCTCGTTGAGTTGCAAAGGGCGAAAGAATACACATATTCTGTCTACCAACCTATAAACTTATGTTGCTTTAATATTATAACGAACTTCAGTTTACAATTTTGTATTCACTACAATACAAGTGTTATTATTCCCAATTATGCACTCAAATGCCGCTATAGAAATCCCTGAAGATAATTAATGCAAAGGTCTTTCTAAACAGACCGGTTACATATACAGGGTTATTCACGGTATACGCCTCGGAACATTGTAGGTAAACTAATAAATATTTAAAAAATTTTCTTTCACAAATGGACAGAGGCATATTAGAGGTACGTTCTTCAAACACTAAATAAATAAGAAAGTTATGTTTTTTTTAAATAAAAGCCCCTATATATTATTACATTTTTGGATTCCACGGTCCAAATAAAGGTTTCTTTTCTTAAGGTTTGTTATGCCTAAACCTTAAGGTTTTCGAAGTAATTTAATTTTTTTCAAAAACAACCTAACTTTAAAATATTAAATAAATAAATATTATACCTATCTAAGCGAAATTTCTAGTGAAGTGCGAGAATTGATCATATTTTATACACCCATTATAAAAACTGAGATATCTTATACAGAGTTTTTAGAAATCTAATTTAAACTTTACGAAATTCAAGTTGCTATAAGTTAATTAGCTTGTTATTTTTAATAAGTTGCTAAATGCAGAATGCAATTTCATATCAAATGCTAGAGGGATGTTCTATAACTACATCGTCACATTTTTACAGAATTCGCCAATTAAGAAGTTCTTTAAAAACGCAATACAAGAATTTAACAGAAAACTGTCAAACTAACGAGTTAAGTATGTTCGAAAATTAATTCAACAAAGCTTCAAAATGATTACCATTATTTTGTAAACACGTAAAAATTCATTGCTGAAATTAGTCCTAACTCTGGATAATATTTCTGGAGTTACAGTTCGAAAAGCTTCCCTTATTTGTTCTCATGATATTTTCTTGTGTAGTTGAAGGTGTGTAACCTGTCTTTTAGTGTTTCTAAAATGTGTAACTTGTCTTACCTCTATCATGATCACCTATTCAATCTTTCTTAATAGATATTTACTTTGTTACTTAAATCTTCTGGGAGACCTAATCATCAGGGCTAAAACCGTGGGTTCTTTGTTTTATCTATGCGATAGTATACACATGGAAATAATTTATCCAACAAAAACTTCACTGATTTAGTTTGAAATAAGACAAAACAACATGTGATATAAATACGTATAATAATTGTAATTGAACTAACAAGATAATCAAGCTGCAAAATTATTTTAGTAAAACTAATAAATATTTAATCTTTAAACAATTTTAATTCTCTTAGAACTTTAACAAAACTGTAAATTCTACTTCAGTAAATTTCCTTTCTTTTCTTTTTAATAATTACAGTGTAGCAAAAGGCTAACAAAATAAACCGTCGTGATATGAGCTCATGTCCCGGAGGTTTTTACAAGATAAAATTTAGAACGTATTAATTCAAACATAAATTAAAGCATTGCATCTTCACAGTGCAATTAGTATAGAAACATTTGCGAAACAAACAATTATCATAAGTTTTTTTTATATAAAAATGTAAAATGGATATATACATAAATACCTGAATAAAGTATTTTCAACGTCTTTGACCTCAACACACTTCAGGGCAAAACGCGATCAATGGAAATAACAACAGATGGTGTGACCTCATGGCGGACACTCGAACACCTGATCCTCTAACCCAAAGAATCTTAATCCAAAAAAAGCAAGCTTTCCAGGAATCAATCCAAGATATAGAAACAGTGTAAATTAGTTCAATATCTCTGCTGATAATTTCTAATTTATTCGTTTTATAATACTCGAACAAGTATTCAAATTCACTTAAATGGCAATCTAACCAAAACTATATTGAAGTGAACAACACGTTTTTAAATATTAAATTAATTTGCTACAACAGATAACCTTATTTAAAAATCATTGTATAATAAATAAAATCAGCTTACCCCTAGCCGGCGATTTAATTTATTTTCAAGAAGAAACGCTTCTAACAAGCAAACTAACGTTTGAAAAAATAGCACGCTGCTTCGTGTCAATCTTCCACCAAAAGTTGAATAAGATGGCCCGATCTTATCAAGTGCGCAGAATACTAAAATATGCCTTTTGATCCCTACCTAACAGAATTTCGACTAATAAGACAAAGGAACTTGCTTTTCCGTTTAACGTATAATCTAAATGGAGGTAAATAAAGTTGCCTAACGTCCAGATTCGTAGCAGTTAAATCGAACTGTTACACTACCCCCTTCCCACATGAGAAACTCTCATACAATCAAGTTAGGATAACAAACTAGAAATATATGTACCGCCCTGTGAACATGGGGTCCCACCAGGCTAATGCAAAAGCAAGGTGCAAACCCACACTAAAAAAAAAGACATTTCTTCCTAGTAGCCTACCTACTAAATCAAAGCTGAATCGGTAGCTAATAACGCTAGTTATCTGGCTTGAGATCCTTCACGTGCCAGACACCGATGTCCTTTCCTTTTACGTCTCTGAGTCGATATGTAACTGTTCCAGTTTTCTCAATGATTTTGCAGCGAACATATTTAGATGCTAATTTTTGGGATACAGCTTCGGAAGCTTTGGATTGCACCATGTTTTTCTTCCAAACATAGTCTCCTTTATTATACTCCACTTCCCGACGCCGTAAATCATAAGTTTTCATATTGCGTTCAGAAGCCTGATGAAGTCTTACTACCACATCATTATAAAGCTCTGAAAGCTCATTGAGATCTTTTACCAGTTGCTCTCTTGAATGAACCGTAAGATCTTGATCAGTTAACTCAGATAGTTTACCATAATAATCTCCTGAAATAGGTATTGAACGACCAAAATTCAAAAAGGCTGCAGTGTAACCAGTAACTTCACTAACTGCGTTTCTCATAGCATGTGCAACTTTATGCAGTTCTTCGTCCCAAAGCCTGTGATTATCTTTCACATATGATCTTAACGCTGTGATGATAACTCTGTTAACTCTTTCCGTAGAGTTAACCTGAGGATGATAGTTTGCATTATACCAAACCTTCTGAACTTGGTATTCCTTTATCAATTTCTTGAATGCCTTACTTACAAATTGAGATCCATTATCCGTCGTTATAATTTGCGGTACTCCATATATAAGAAATACTTGATTTTCGATAAAACTATTTATCGAGGTAGCTGTCGCTTTTTCATAGGGTGAATCAGTACATACTTGGTGAACCAGTCAGAAACCACTAAAATAGATGTGTTACCTTTTTCGATCTGGGTAAAGGCCCCATAATATCAATAGATATCATTTGAAAAGGATGTTCCACTTCTCTTTCCTTCCCCATTAACCCATTTTTCGACTGTAAAGTACTTTCTGAAGCAAGACAGATTTGACATTTTCTGACATACCGAGCAATATCTAATTTTATCTTTGGCCAATAATAGCTTTCGGCGACCTTGGACCATGTTTTAAATGTACCAAGATGAGCGGATGTAGGAGCATCATGATTTTGTTTAATGACTTCTTCTCTGTAATATTTTGGAAGTACTTGTTTCCACTCTATCAAATTAGAAACAATGTTGTGTTTGTTGGGAACATATTTGTAAAGCACATTCTTCTCTATTTTCCATGAAGGGTAGTTTGAAGGATTTTTCTGAATTCGTTGCATCATCTTATTATACCATGGATCACACTGGTCTTGGTGTATAGAAATCAGATTTATTATTATTGGTGCTCTTGATAGTGCATCGGAAACCACATTAAATTTTCCCTTCCGATGAAGAACTTCATAAGAAAACTGGGATAGTCGTAAACTCCATCTCTGTAACCTTCCGGATGGGCTTTTTAATTTGTCCAACCATATTAAAGAGTAATGATTAGTAATGATTTTAAAATTTGTTCCCTCTATGTAAGGACGATATTTTTCTACTCCAAACATTACTGCTAGCAATTCTTTCTCGGTGGCACTGTAAGCTCTCTCTTGCTTAGTCAGTGATCTGCTCCCATATGCTATTAATTTTTCGTTCTCGTCTTCACCTTGCAATAAGATTGCCCCAAGACCAACTTCTGACGCATCTGTTTGTATAATAAAACTCTGTGAGAAGTCTGGACTAGTTAAAATCGGCGAGGTAATTAACAACGCTTTCAATTTTTTGAAGGCTTGTTCTGCTTCTTGGTTCCAGCTAATGTGTTGTTTTTTAGAGCGACCTTTAATAAGCGATAAAATTGGATCAGCTATGGTTGAAAAATTGGAAATAAATCTCCTGTACCAGTCTGCCATTCCTAGAAATCTTTTTATTGATTTGACAGTTGTTGGAGTTGGAAAACTTGCTATAGCCTGGACTTTTTCCGGATCAGTTCGAAGTCCTTCTCTATCAATTACATAGCCATGATGTTTCAGCGATGGTCTACAGAACTCACACTTTTCAAAGTTAATTATTAAATTAGCTTCTTTTAGCGCTAGATAAACATCATTTAGTGTATTCATATGACTTTCAACCGTGGCAGATGCTATAATTACATCGTCCAAATATACAAACACATTATCAAAACGTGGTCCTAGGATATTGTCCATTAATCGTTGTAGTGTTTGGGGACTATTACAAAGTCCAAAAGGTAATACAGTAAATTCAAAAGTCCTCTCCTAGGTACTGTAAAGGCAGTTTTCACAAGACTCGGTGTTAATTCTATTTGCCAGAAAGCTTTTTTTCAAATCTATTGATGTTAGAAATTTAGTATCTCTAAATTTATCAAGTATATCATTAACGTACGGTAAGCCGTATGCATCTTTTTTTGTCACAGCGTTAAGTTTTCTTCCGTCGAAGCATAACCGTATGTCTCCATTCTTTTTCTTGACCATTACGATTGGCGAATTCCATGGCGATTGCGAAGGTCTTATCACCCCTAATTTTAACATTTTATCGATTTCTTTATTTAGTGTTTCTAACATATTTGGTGATAACGGATGGTATCGTTGTTTTATGGGTTCAGCATCCCCTGTATCTATTCGATTTACTGCTTTCTTTGTTCTTCCTAATTCTTGGCCACTAATTGATTTAAATTTTTCCAATATATTCTGTAGTTGATACATTTGATCACTACTGAGATCATCTGTGGTGTTTATAATTTTCTGCTCTAGTGCTGATACTATTTGTTTTTCGTTTATCATACAAAAAGTGTTAGTGTCAAAATTTGCATGTAATTTAAATATACGACAGACATCCGATCCTAATATTAAAGCATCATTAATAAAATTTGCTATTGTAGCTGTAATGTTATGAGTAGTTCCATTAATTTCTGTAGGCAAAATTACTTGACCTAGCGAACACTGTTTGGTACCATCAGCTGTTTCTAGATAAGTAGGAGCAACAGGTCGTTCTATCTTTAATCCTAAATTCTTAATTATAGGTAATCCAGTACGTCCTACTACCGTATTAGTTGCACCAGTATCCAATAACGCTAGGATAGGTTGTGTTTTTATACGAACATAAATAAATGGTCTTGGGTCTTGCTTCTTTGTATATAGAATTGTGTTAACTTTTTTGGATGTAGTTGAAGTAAAATCTCTAATTCGCTGTAACCAATTTTTCCATTCTGTACTGTTAGCCGAAATGCCATAGTTATGGTTTCGTTGGCTAATACTGAAACCGGCTCTTATACGTTTTTTTGAACTTTTTGAACATTTGGGACAACTACTGTATGTAACTTCTTTTGTTCCGCAAATGTAGCAAAAAAGTGTACGATCCTTTGTACAACGGTGATAGGTATGGCCTTTCTCATTGCAATTGTAGCATGCCAAATCAGCTAACTTCGATATCCGAGTTGATCTATTATTAAATCTTTTATTGGAGAACATTAAACTTCTTTTTGATGACTGAGGTTGTTGCTCGTTCTTTATTATGGCGTTTATATGTTTTTGTGTTGTAACAGGTTGGTATTAGGGATGGACTCGGGCTCGAATCCGGGCCGGGCCGATGACTAATTTATTCGGACCGGGCCCGGGCCGGGCCTATCTTTTTTCGGACCGGGCCGGGCCAAACGACTCGGGCCGGCCCGAACTTTTCGGGCCGAAAAACTCACGAGTAGATACTCCATCGTCCATTCACTTCTATCTCACATTGAGTAAATAAACGTTCTTAATTATATTTTCACGTAGTGTCTTCATGAACCCATTAATAATCAGTTTTTCGTGTTGTTTAGTGTAAAGGAAACGTGATATTATAACTCACTTTTTATACCGAATATTTTTTCTAGTCCTATTTAGTGTTCCTCATGTTGTACTTTAGGCAAGTTAAAGATGCCCAAGAACATCAAACTAGGTGATTTATTCATAATTCAAAAGTTTGCACGATTAAATTATGTATATGTATATACTCCAAATCTCAATCATGCGGCGAACGTCGATATTAGCAATCGCGTGTATAATTTATGTCTACCGCCTAAAACACTAGAGAGTTATTGCAAAGTTAATTTTACCAACTTTTTTATAAAGTTTTCCCTTATTTGACATTTACACATGCGCAATTACACCTTTAATGTTTTTACTTTATTAAAATATAAGACACCTTTATTTAATTTAAATACAGGCAGGGAATGCTTTTATATAAGGCGTCTTAATTTTGACATATGCCAAATGCTTAACGTACAAACTTACGTTTAATTGTCTGCTTTGTGTATAAATATAGCGAAATAAATTGTTTTTTGTAGTGTTGTTTCCGTAATTAAATTTAGAAATAGAATGTCCAAGTTTATAACACGAAAAAGATATAAAACGTCAACGCTCTAAATACGAGGATGCTGTTTTGTAATGCGTTTCCCAGAAGTAAACTGTAAAAATCCTTTTGAAAACAGAAATGCTATATGCTTGGAAAGGAGTAAAAACAGTGTCTTGAAGTAAACTCAAAAAGTATTCCGTGAAAACACTTTGACAACACATACAAATGTTATCGAATCAGTGGGAAATAAAAGACTCAAATAATAAAAAAAGGTTTATCTTTGTGTGAATACAATTTCTTTGATTTTTTCCAATATAGTTAGTTAAACATGTATTATAGGTCACCTTATCACAAAAGAGATTAATTATTTATTTATTTTTAAAACATAACTTATAGATATAGAATACTAAACGTATATGTCAGAATAAAGAGTAAGGAAATAAACACTTGCACTAACACTCCTTTAGATTGGATGCAAACTTTTAAAAAAGGATACTTTATTTGAAGATTCTTTTAATAAAGTTTGCTTGGAATGAGTTTGTAACAACTCTCTAATTTCAAGTAGGTAATTTTAGTAAAATTCTTTGCAGTAGGAACGACTAAATAAAGCGGACGCAAATTTATTATAAAGGTTATAAGGTGCGTTAAGCGTACAATTTCATAAACATTGAAAATTGCTAAACATTTTGTACTTTTGTTACCTATTTCTAGGATTTTTTAAAGAATTGTTACGTTTATTTTCAGCATAAATTTATTACCCTATCTTTCTTCGTTATTAATTCAATACCCGCTCGAATAAATTCTGTTTCTACTGTTAAATCCTTCAACATAATTAATAATAAACACGCTCACGAATAAATTCCTCAACTTAAATCTAGTTGCTTTGAAACGACAAGTTTATGCAGCAACTAAATAGTTATATCCTGTTTCAGGTACCCGTTATCTTGGTATACATTACGGCCGCCTATAATGATTTTCTCTATTTTTTCAATGTAAAAACTTGTTGAAATAAGGTCGCACACTATCTGATAAAACCCGGGTTTTCCAGTTTTAATCGCGCTTTGATAAGCGAGGATTTGCAGTTGGAATTTGTATTATTTGAACCATTGTTAAATTTGCTTCTACAGCTTTTGCGTCGACATATTTTCTACATTATTCGTCACTGTATTTCAAAAGCAATGCACGTCTGTTTATTTTCTGTTCGACAACTAGGAGGTGTCTTGCGTGGATTGCTTTTTTAACTGTAGGCCAAATGGGTTCTTACTTTCTGCTTTTGTGCGTAAGTCGTTGCTGTAGTTACGATGCCAAGCTGAATGGATTCTGAATACCGCGGCGTTTCTGTGTTGACTCACCCCCGACGATTTTCAAACTAAGTATCCAGACACCTACAGGTATGCAACTCGTTTTCTTTTGTGTGTGTCAATGGGATATTCAGTATCAACATTTGGTGTAGTTATGTAACAAGAAACGTCACATTGTAGAACTATTGTTCGTTGCTGCTAATCGATATTATCGCTCTACATGTGTGATGTACCTGTGTTAAAAGTATTGGACAGACACACGCTTATTCCTTTGTACTAATTAGTTTATTTTACAAGCGGTACTATGTACGATTTAAAAAAAATCTGACAAAGGCTTCCACACGTTAATTCTTTTCTACTAATTAGTATTAGGTAAAACTTTAATAATGCTTGACAAAAGCTCTCACAGGTTTATTTACTACTGATTAATTTTATTTTGTGTAAATACGAGATGCGCACTTCGTATCTAATGTACTAAATTGTTCATATCACCTAACTGTTTGCTTTCAAATAGTAACGCTTAATTTATTTCTCTTGCTTGTTTATACAGAATCCGTTATATATTTTTATTTGTTAATAGATCATCGTGGGCGATGTGTTTCTTGTTTCTTTTTGGTATGTAGGCAAATTCCCTCAATCTCCGCGTTTAATAGTTAGCCTGATACTTACTTTTCTTCCGGCTACGTCTAGGTACGTAACAGAATCAAAAATCAAATGATATACTATGATATGTTCCACAAGTATCTTGATTGTAATTCAAAATCATTATACTCTTAAATTAAACAAAAGAGTGATAGTTACTTGTTGAACACAACAGAAAAAAATATCTTCTCATTCGCTGAATAAAAGTCGGGCCGGCCCGAAATTTCGGGTATTAACTAAACTTGTAGTTTTATTTATTGGGCTTGATTGCTGTGGATTTTCTTCTGTAGCAACTACAGGGTTAATGTCCGTACTTTCTTGTATTTGAGATTCCATCCGAGAATTCACAAATGTTTCTAAATCATTTTGAAACATTATTTCCGAATCAACCTCACCTAACATATCCAAAAATTCCAGACATTTACTGTTTAAAATATTATATTTTTGTTGTAACTCATCTGTTACTTCTATATATTCCAAGCGGCGACCAATATGCAGAAGTTTAGCTTTAAGGCGTTTATTAGTTAATTTGGATGGTTCGTCCAAAAACTCAAGCAAGGGTTGGCGTAAAGTTTCCAAGGCTTCCTCACAGAAATGTAGCTGTTCGTAGGGCTCAAATTTACATTCTGGATACTTATAAACTAATTTTGGGTCTATTTTTTCTTTTGAAATAAAACTTCTCAAAAGTTTTCTTTTATTTTCTAATAGCATACTATCACAAGCTTTACCTCTAATTGCTAATTCCTAAGACAATTCTTGTGTGGAAAGACAATTAATCCAAGCCATGCTAAATAAATTGCAAAACTATTTAAATAACAAAAGGACGCAATGAAACGACAGAAATTTTCGATAAATCCAAAAGCTTCGCTTAAAAATTAATTTCTGGAATACGATTTTGTTCGCTAATAATGCTGAAATCCTCAAGTTAAAATTTAATACAGATTAAGTTCACTTTCTGTCATTATATTTCGTTGCGAAGTAATTGATAGTATTTATACTATAAAATAACAAATCCAATCAAGGTTTCGTTGAAGATCAATGGAGTCTACCCTTGTAAATCAAATTAAATGATCCCTAGTAATCACGAGGACAATTTTCAGGACCCTTTAGTTTATCATAGCGCTCCCCAAATCTTTTTTAGAAGGATTGTGGTGCTAGTATAAAACGCTAAAGGTAACTACGCCACCTACGCGACCTATATACGTAGTAAAAAATTATAATATTCATCAAACAATTAATGAAATAGCAGTTCAATGTCACTGGTACATGTATATGCATCTATATAATTCACTTGTACTTATTAAAAACCAATCAGTTACTTCGTAATTTATTTCTGTAAAATTAAATTAAATATTTAAATCCATGTGACAACCACCGCAAAAATAAGTAGCAACATTATTATTGGGCGCCATGTGTAACTTGTCTTTTAGTGTTTCTAAAATGTGTAACTTGTCTTACCTCTATCATGTTCACCTATTCAATCTTTCTTAATAGATATTTACTTTGTTACTTAAATCTTCTGGGAGACCTTATCATCAGGGCTAAAACCGTGGGTTCTTTGTTTTATCTCTGCGATAGTATACACATGGAAATTATTTATCCAACAAAAACTTCACTGATTTAGTTTGAAATAAGACAAAACAACATGTGATATAAATACGTATAATAATTGTAATTGAACTAACAAGATAATCAAGCTGCAAAATTATTTTCGTAAAGCTAATAAAAATTTAATCTTTAAACAATTTTAATTCTCTTAGAACTTTAACAAAACTGTAAATTTTACTTCAGTAAATTTCCTTTCTTTTCTTTTTAATAATTACAGTGTAGCAAAAGGCTAACAAAATAAACCGTCGTGATATGAGCTCATGTCCCGGAGGTTTTTACAAGATAAAATTTAGAACGTATTAATTTAAACATAAATTAAAGCATTGCATCTTCACAGTGCAATTAGTATAGAAACATTTGCGAAACAAACAATTATTATAAGTTTTTTTTTATATAAAAATGTAAAATGTATATATACATAAATACCTGAATAAAGTATTTTTAACGTCTTTCACCTCAACACACTTCAGTGGAAATAACAACAGATGGTGTGACCTCATAGCGGACACTCGAACACCTGATCCTCTAACCCAAGGAATCTTAATCCAAAAAAAGCAAGCTTTTCAGGAATCAATCCAAGATATAGAAACAGTGTAAATTAGTTCAATATCTCTGCTGATAATTTCTAATTTATTCGTTTTATAATACTCGAACAAGTATTCAAATTCACTTAAATGGCAATCTAACCAAAACCATATTGAAGTGAACAACACGTTTTTAAATATTAAATTAATTTGCTACAACAGATAACCTTATTTAAAAATCATTGTATAATAAATAAAATCAGGTTACCCCTAGCCGGCGATTTAATTTATTTTCAAGAAGAAACGCTTCTAACAAGCAAACTAACGTTTGGAAAAATAGCACGCTGCTTCGTGTCCATCTTCCACCAAAAGTTGAATAAGATAGCCCGATCTTATCAAGTGCGCAGAATACTAAAATATGCCTTTTGATCCCTACCTAACAGAATTTCGACTAATAAGACAAAGGAACTTGCTTTTCCGTTTAACGTATAATCTAAATGGAGGTAATTAAAGTTGCCTAACGTCCAGATTCGTAGCAGTTAAATCGAACTGTTACAGGTGTATGGTAAACAACTAATGGTATGTAGCCCCACAAAAAGAAATCGGATGAAGTCGGGTCTGGTGATCTAGCGGGCCAACTTACATAACCGTCTCTTCCAAGCCATCTATTTGGAAACAAGTTACTCAAAAAAATTACGAACCTCACGATGATAATGATGCGGGGCTCCATCTAATCGCAACCACATGGTTCTTCTTTTCTCTAAAGGAACTTCCTCCAACAACACTGGTAACTCATTTTGCAGAAAATTTAGAAACATGAAACCGTTTTTCTGTTTCGTTTGTGCTCTTAAGCCCTCGGTGAAAACACAGCAATAAACTAGTATGGGATAAATTAAATTACATGTTTTTTATGATATGACAAATTTGCTGATTCTGTTAGAATGTCATTTTCATAGTAAGAGCAGATTCTATTATGTGTCAAGTTAGGTTAATATTTGTTTGCTTTTGGTCCGTGATCACGTAATAGTTATCTGTATTATTACTAGGGTGAAAAGTGCCAGGTTTCTCCTGTTGGCAAAGTTTACCGCCCAACTGGAAGTGGCAGGCGGTAATGCCCAAGGGATTTAACATATAAAATCAAACATATGTAATTTCCTGCTTCCCAAATTATTTTACAAAGATATTCTTTAAATAAACGTTTTAGGGTGCACTTTATCACATCTAAATCATTACCAAAATAATTTTTGGAATTTTCCTAACGTCAAGAATTATGTCTAAAGTTGCTGAAAATTGACTGAAAAATTGTAGTGGCCATAGAATTGGAAGAAAAAATAAAACAAATGCTAAACGTATGTCACAATAATTTCTATTAGTTATCTTGCTCCTGTAATAAAAACCAAGAATTTAAACGTTGAACCCCTACCTGATGATACCTAAAATAAATAATAATGCAATTCTATTTCACTATTCTAGGAAAATAAACATTCTATATTTCGGTACAAGAATCAATAATTATGATTATAGAAATTTATTTCATAACAAGAAATATCAAATAACACAACTACAAATGTAACTGCAATAGAATTTGTTACCTAAACACTAAAAGTTAATGCTCAAATAAATATCCCCTATTTGCTAAACAAAATCCCAACCTATCATATAAATTACGCCGCATATTAGCTAATAGCTGGTTAGAATTGTTAGCAGAATCTTCAATAATTTTTGTTTTAAAAAGTCTATGTTGGGATGTCTTATTTTGTACACATTATTTTTTAAATGACCTCAGATGCAAAAGCCTTTAGGAGACAAATCAGGTGACCGAGGTGGCCAATGTACTGGGCTACCACGTCCTATTAAGGAATTCAAAAATGACTGATTTAGGAATAATGAATTTTTGTTTGTAAAATGGGATGGAACTAAAAACGTTTTCAGTTGCAACGTTTGTAGTTGCATTTCCAATATCTGCTTGAGCATGCTTCAAATATTTTTTGCCATTATCATATTAGCTCCCAACATTCCAAGTCAAACATTAACTGTCCTTCTATATTGGAAATTACTATTTGAAACTAAATGAAAGCTTTGCTTTTTTGGCTTTCCATTTACACTAACTGCTGTTTCATCTGAAAAACAAACGTTCGTTACAAAATTTCTTTTATTACTAGCCATATCCATAATGGTTTCACAAAAACGATACGCTTAATTTTTTTCTTAAAATATTTTTTGATGAATTGTAAATTTAAAATCACCTAAATTTTTTGATTTTAACTATTTTAAAAGCCGTGGTGTGGTAAATTTTCAATCCAGACCCAATTTCCCTTACACTCGTTCTTGAATCATTCGCCACCGCAGCAAATACATTTATTTCCATTATGTTCTCAGCTGTTTTTACAGGTCTGGATTCCATATTTGAATTCTTGGTTTTTGCAAATTTTGCACGGAATACGAAAACTGAACCGTAAAGCTCTTGATTTTATACAACACTTTGAATTGTCTTTAGTGACGAAATTGGTCTTACAGGATATAAACAAGCAAACATATTTTTTTCACTGACCGTGTAATTATTGCTTATAATTCTCAAAGAAAGTATGACAGGAGCAAGATAACTAATATAAATTTTTATGGCATACATTTAGCATTTGTTTCAATTTTTTTTCCGATTTCAAAGTCACTACAATTTTTCAGTCAATTTTTAACAACTTTAGGCTTAATTCCTTACGTTAAGGAGGTTCAAAAAAACGTTTTAATAATTAATTTAGATGTAATGACGTGTGGGCCAAAATCTGTGTTTGAAGAATTTTTTGTAAAATAATTTGAAGAGCAGGAAATTACGTATGTCTGATTTTATCTGTTAGATTCCAAATGCTCGGGTATTCTAGTCAATACACGGTATATAGTAAACGTATGTTCTATTGAAAATTACATTTTAGCAACTAATTGAGGAATCGTTGGAAATATTAACATTTATTGTACAGTTTTGAGCAAATATATGGATCCCATGAGTAGAAGAGGGTGAAGCAACTACAGTTTCAGCTTTCGAAATATTTGAAAGTCGTTGATGGCCTTCAGAGATACTTCCTTCATTATGATTAAAGTTTTATATTTTTTCCAAGAATTTTGTCCAATTTATTTAATTATATATACAACGAACCCTAAAATTCTAACTTAACTTTCTAAATTTATTTTCTCGCTGCCTATAATTATTGATTACGTCTATAACCCCTAATTTCAATTAATATTCCAATTGCCGAGTTTTTCAAATCCTTCGTTTAATAACCGATTTATTTTCCCTAAATTCAAACCGCTACGTTAAGTGCCAATTTTCTTTCGTGCCTCACGATTTTATTTGGTAGTTTTCTTTTGTGTCCCACGATTTTGTTCACCCAATTTCTTACGTTCTCGCCCCTCGTTCACGCGTCAGATTCTTACTTCTAGCCCCACGATTGGGTCGCCATATTCTTACTGCTTTGATATCGCCGTATTTCGATGTATTCAACGTTCAGTAGCCTGCTGCTAGCCACCGTTCTGCGTTCCTAAATAATCTAGAATAAGTTTTAAATTTCACACAATTAGATTTATACCTTGACTAGCTCAGTTCAACCCCACACAGAGTGCACGACGATACGAAACAGAGAAATGTTTACCCTCTTTTTCTCTAACACTTCATACCTGAATAAGATAAACTAAATAACCAAAATTTGTATAATAAACCAAGAAAGATGTACAATTCGCAACTCTTCGTAATATTATTTATTATTTAAAATCTTTGAATCAAAGAAAAAATATAAATCTGTTCATCACCAAATTATAACCCTATTAAAGCAGTTAAAGTTAGTAAAAATAATTCTGTATTATATTGGAAGCCTCGTTGAACGTTTATTGATCCTTCTTTCTCTTAACGTAATTTCTACGTATCAATCAAAATTATTGATGACCCTTCACATAAATATCTAAGTACATGCAAGTTTTAAATATTCAAAAAAATAAGTCTGATGCTATTAATTAACTATAATCGCTAACCTGGTATTTTTCTCGGTTGATTTCTTAGTTCGAATATGTAGCTCTGCATACACCCCAATAGTCTGAACTGCCGCTACGTGCTGTTTACCAGTGAGCTTTGGCTGCTTTCAGTTTAACATCCTGATTAAGAGTTTTTTGCTTTATTATATTTTTACTTATAGTATTGGATTTTTATGTTAGATTTCTTATTGAATCTGTTTAGTGAATTGTTTGTTGAATCGCTTCGTAAATCTCTTAGTAGATTTTTTAGAGCCCTAAGTTAATAAATGTTAAAGATCATGTTTACCTTAATTATAATTTGGCCTTACGTCTTATGTCGATGGCGAATTTCTATTACACTTGTATATTTGAACGTGCACTTGTACTTGAAATTTTTAATTATTGACCTTCACTTATAAATCGTGGTTTAATTTCACACTTGAACTTTGCGTAGTATATTTGTTCAGACTAATAGAGTTCGTGCTTCAGTTATGGAGAGACTGACCGTTATCAGCTTAGAATAAAATATAAACGCAAGTCATCTCACGTGCCTTCTTGGTTTATCGCGCATTATCTTTGTTGTTTGAGCATGGTAGAGACGTTGCACTTGGCTTATCATGTAAGCATTCGGATTTTACACGGAGTTGCCCATTCTATCTTTTGTTGAAATGGTCCAAAATCACGTAGACATCAAAGCTTTACGTTATGGGGTTTGTTGGTTATGGTACTTTATACTTTTCAATATCACGTATTCGTATTTTGTCTAGGAAATTATTAGTTATTACATCTAATTTTGCACGTACGCCAAAACGTTTGGTTCCATATTTTGTTTCCCTCACATGCTGGATTTTATTCGAATTTGTGGACTTTAATCTTAAAACATCACGTAGGCAAATTTTATAATGGAATTATTTGACAGATGATGTAAATTAGATGTATTTATTGAGTTCTTACATTTTGAAATATGATTGTTTTGAAGGACCTGTTTATTATGAGCACGCATGATTATTTTTTTACATTAATGCATCGAGTTAATTTGTATTTATTTAAAATTTCCAAATGTATTAGTGTTTTTAAAATGAATTGGATTGCGTCAAGAGTTATTTATTCTACTAAATGTGGTTAAATTGTTAAAGAATGAGCTTCCTTTCATTGATTAAAGTTAGTTGTGCACTTTATACAGTGTGTTTGATATTTGCTTTTTGCATAATTTGCGAATTATGTGCTTTTTATGAATCAAATGTTTGGTTTCCTTGATTTTGGTGTTGTTTACATAAAGTGTACCATCCCTGTGACCTTATATAACCCCTACATAACCCTATTGTCAGCAATATATATATATAATATATATATATATAATATATATATATGTATATATATGTATATATATATATATTGCTGCGATATAGCCTTTATTATTTTAAGCCCCAATGTTGGGCGTTATTTTTACTGTGATATTTCTTATCGAGCCCTTACGATGGGTGTCATATGTATTGCTATGAAATTCGCCTTTTGATATGAAATATTATTTTAGGATTTTACCCCGACTAGCTTACTGAATAAATCTTATTGAATACAAATAAAGCAATTCTAGAACACACGATATAATAATTGATAATATGTATAATACTCAAAATTTTCCTTTCTATACAAAATATCTACATGTACCAGATTTATGCTTTTTTGAAAGCTAGCAAAAATATCTTTTAATTACATTCAAGGATCTTCGAACGTTCCAAGATACTTTCCCTTGTTTTCATATCATTAAGTGGCCTTTTTGATGACTCTTACAAATATACAATGTATAGCAAATATTAAATTGGAAACAGTCTTTCAATAATAAAGTGTATTAAAAATTGCTAACCTGGAATGGTTTCTGGAGTTCCATCCTAGTCTATGATCTGCATTTCCTTGCTGCGTCCGCTTTACTTATTGGTATTTTATGTTTGCGTTAAGACATCAACAAAAATTGTCTCCACAAATTGGCATCAACGAAATGCCGTCCCATATAAGAATCGCTCCCCATAAAAATCGCTTCCAATTTAAGTCGTACCAAATTAAAGTACGTCCAAAATTAAAGTATCGCCAAATTAAAAATCGTCTTTCTATCGAAATACATCCCAAATCAAAGTACGTCCAGAATTATAATACGTCCCTAATCAAAATATCGCCTCCAATTAATATACGTCCTAAATTAAAACCGTCTATCTGTAGATCGACTTATATTTCGTTGCACAAAATTCTTGCACTTTTAAATTTCATTTATATACTTTTCATTTCACTAATTACGTGAGTTTTTACCACCTTCGAACATAGTTGTTGCTCAGTTAAATATAGACTAAAATGTTGTTCAGTTTCTATCGTATATATAAGCCCTTCCTCTAATAGTTTTCATTGGCGTGTTTACAATCAAGGCTGGTACCTTGCCTTATCTGGCAAAACCCGGAATTTTTACAAATTACCTAGTTTAAATCTTCGATAAATGCTCTATTCCTCACGTCCGCATTCAGCATATTGCAGGATTATCATAGGATTTCCAACTTTTGGCTTTTCATCAAGTCACGTATTCGATGTTTGTCAATTTATCATATAATTTAACCACCTGGTGTTTATTCGTTTGCCACAGAATGTTGGTTTTCTGAACAATTGTGCTCTTCTCTAATCACGTAACGATTTTCTAATAATGAATTATTTAAGATGCGTTTACGTTGATATTTTAGACGCAATTGTTAAATATTTGG
This sequence comes from Platerodrilus igneus, assembly GCA_036346225.1. Classification (NCBI taxonomy): domain Eukaryota; kingdom Metazoa; phylum Arthropoda; class Insecta; order Coleoptera; family Lycidae; genus Platerodrilus; species Platerodrilus igneus. The sequence goes on from JARFIW010001700.1 coordinate 4,525,807, forward strand.
AATGCCAATTTATCTATGTTTCTCGGTAATTTAATTTTTATGCAATTTGTTGCGTTTTAAAATCTTATCTTTACTTGTAAACTATACTTAAACATATTTATGTTCTCATGCATTTAGCTACATATCTTTTATATACAGTGTCCTTTTAATTGACATTATGTAGGATAGTCGATTTACTCTTATAATTTCTGGAATTATTTGATTTTCTTAAAGTTAAAGTTGTTTATGTTTATCCTACGACTCCTATGACTTAATCTACCCTTAAACTACCCTATTATCTTAACATTATATATATATATATATATATATATATATATATATATATATTGGGAAGAAAACAATTTTTTCCATAGGGAAGAAAGCATGTTTCAAGTTGGAGAGAAGTTGTTCTTTTTATTAAGGTAGGAGATAATGTTTTTATTGAAGCATCGGGAAAACTGCAGAAAACTATAGAATTGGTCAGAATCTACTAGAAGTTGTCAATTTCTGATCGAGCTGTAGAATTTGGTGCGCTAATAGCCCAAGTAGATGAAGTTAAGACAGAATAGAACGAGTAGATGCACTATTTTAATGATGGTGCTATTTTTATTATATCAGTCTTGAAAGCTAAAACAAAAAAATACTACTGTGTATTATTGAAGTCTCAATTTAATATTAGTTTAATTATCTTACAAACAGGATATGTGCACTTGATTTCAAGATTGCAAAACGAGCGTTTGGACGATGATTGTCACGCGAAAAAACTTGTAGAAAGAAATTCTAATATAAATTTGTATAGATATCCAGTAACGAATACTAATAGCCACTATACATTTTCTAACAATGATACACCTTCAACAAGTAATTAAAACATTGCAATCTTTAGAATTGCTCTTCTGAGAACTTTATCAAAGTGCACCAATATTTGTTATCTAACTATATAGTTAATCCTCTCTATAATGGCAATTACGGTTGTTTTCAACACCAAATAGCAGCTAAATAGATTACTTTCGAGTACATACAACTAACTTTCTATTATATTGCAACATCGGAAGTGTTTCTAAGTTTTCTATTAGCAGTAACAATATTCTTTAATTCGTAATACAGAATCAAATGAAAGCTAAATATTAAAGGTGAAATAAATAACAAGCAATCTGGTCCTGAAATTTTTACGGTTTTCATTAAAGTTCAATCTTGTCAAAGTTCAATTTAATAAGAGAAGGAATGAGAGTCGTAAGTCGTAACAAATATTTTATTAGAAACCTAATTGTATTTTGTGGTAACTTCATTCGTTGATAGAAATTGTCATTTTAAGAAAAAGGTTCACTCGCTTTTTGATATAACTCAATTTGTAGACAACAGTAGGAAGAATTTAAATCAACCTAGATATTTAGTTACTAACTGTCGTTTTCCTTTTCGTAATTTAGAATAGAATCTATACCAGAGGGTGGTATTGCTAATTAAATATAATATACAAATTACATTTTGTTGTCTACTTCTTTTCGCAATATAATATAAAAGCTTTGAAATGTTATTAACTAAAGGTTTTAAGTTAAAAACTTCTGTCTGCTAGGCTGATGCATCGTATGAACACACCTTTCTTATTCGACAATAGTAGGGTAAAATCAAGGATCCCACCGCCTCATTTCCCCCAGAATCCCTCATTTCCCCACACATCTGGACCAAAAAGTTTTCTTCGACTAACCATTTTTCATCTTTCGAGATAAATGAGCATCCACATTTCCACACGAGATAAACCTATTTTTAAGATTTTTTACCGCTAACATTCTGGACCAAATAGTTTTCTTCGACTAGCCATTTTTATCTTTCGAGATAAACCTATCTTGTTTGGTATTAATTAACATTAGAATTTTCTCAGCTACCCAAATTTCTAAGAATTTTTAGATATCATCACCCCAGGAGCTACCCCATTTTAAGATTTTGTAGCAAGATCAATTTCTAATCAACTCCTTTTAATATCTACAGTCCTTTAACCAACATAAATAAATTAAGCACATAAATGTTTAAAAATTTATTTTATCCGATTTACAGTTTAATAAACTAATTACAATTTTACAAAGTATAACATTATTTTGTTTGTGTAGCCGAATCCAAGCAGGTTAACCTGTAACAAAAAGAGATTAATAGGTTGTTTAAATAGCCCTGTAATAAAAGAGATTAAAGTAAAGAGAGGAAACATGTTTTCAGTCAATAAGACATATTGTTGTTAATCCAACAATATGTTTTACCGTCCCGAGACCACGTGGAGGTAAACACATATCGCCGGGAACAAAGGAAATTATTAAGGATGGGAAGGGTAGATATGCTTATAACTAACTTACATACTATATATACACAATAAAATATAAACAACTATCTAATATCCTTATGCCCCATGCATATGTGGAAGTACTACCAGGGATGACGTACCTTGTCATCTTCTGCCGATAAACTAATTTTATTAATTAATTGGGTGTACAAATCGTGTTTTTACTCCGGAATACATACCATGCTATGCATGAGGGCACCAGAATTATTATGCACAATGTCCTTAAAACTATCACACTAATCCCGCCACCACACTACGCGATACCCCTTGATCTTTTTAATCGTGTCCCCTTTTTAAAAAGTTTTTAAAAAAAAAAAACCCCCCAATTTCCCCTTCCCTTTTTTTTGGGGAAAATTTTTTTTGAAAAACCCTTTTCCGGAAATAAAATTTTAAAAAATTTTTTTTTTTTAAAATTCCAAAAAAAAACCCCTTTCCTTTTTTTTTGGGTTAAATTATTTTTTTTTAAATTAACTTTTTTTTTTAAAAATTTTTTTTTTAATTTTTCCCCCCAAAATTTTTTTTTTTTTAAAAATTTTAATTTTTCCTTTTTTTTTTTAAAAAAAAAAAAAAAAATTTTAAAAAATTTTTTTTAAAATTTGGTTTTTTTTTAAATTTTAAAATTTTTTTTGGGGTTTTTTTCCCAAGCAGGTTAATTTTTAACAAAAAATTAAATTTTTTAAATTTAAAAATTTTTAAAAAGGTTTAAAAAAAAAATTGGTTTTGGTCAAAAAATTTTTTTTTAAAAAAATTTTTAAAGGGGGCCCCTTTTTAAAAAATTTCCCCAAAAAGGTTTTTTAATTTGGGGGAAAAATTTTAAAAAATTTTTTTAAAAAAAAATTTTTTAAAATTTTTTTTTAATTTCCCTTTGGAAAAAAACTAACCCCTTTTTTTTAAATAAAAATTTATTAATTAATTTTAAAATTTTTTTTTAAATAATAATTTGCTTGGAAAGGGAAAATTTTTCCCCAAATTTTTAAATTTTTTAAAAACCCCCCCCTTTTTTTTTTTTTTTTCCCTTTTAAAATGAAATAATTTTTTTCCCCAAAATTTAAAAAAATTTTTGAAACCCTTTAAAAATTCCCAAACCCTTTTTAAAAAGGGAAATTTTTTTTCCAAATTTTTCCTAAAAAATTTTAAAAATTTAATTTTTTAAAGGTTTTTTTTTTAAAAAAATTTTTGAAAAAAATTTTTTTTTAAAATTTTTGGGTTTTAATGAAATTTAAAATTTTTAAAAAAAAAAAAATTTTAATTTTGGGTTTTAAAAATTTTCCCCCAATTTTTTTCCCAACCCAAAAATTTAAATTTCCGGGGGGTTTTCCCTTTGGAAATTTTTTTCCCTTGGCCCCAACCCAAAAAAAAAAAAAGGTTTCCCTTTTAAAAACCCCCCATTTTTTTAAAATTTTTAAAAAAGTTTAAAAAAAAAAAAAATTTTTTACCAAAATTCCCCCAAAAAACCCGGGTTTTTTTTAAAAAAAATTTTTTTTTAAATTAAAAATTTTTTTTTAAATTTTTGGTTGCCAAAATTCCTTAAAATTTTTTTTAAAATTTTTCCAAAAAAGGGGTTTTCCCCCGGAAATTTTTTGGGGGAAAAAACCCAAAATGTTTCCCAATTTTTTAATTTAAAACCCCTTTTAAATTTTTTTTGGGTTTTAAAAAGGTTTCCCCTTGCCCGGAAAAGGGGTTTTAAAAACCAATTTTTTGGGGTTTTTAAACTTTCCCCTTTTTTTTTTTTTTGGGGTTTCCCCCAATTTGGTTTTTAAATTTTTTAACCAAATGGTGTTTATTTTTAAAATTTTTTCCCCAATTTTTCCCTTTTCCCGAAAAAAAATTTTGGGGGTTTAATTGGGTTTTTTGGAAAATTTTTTTTTAAAAAAATTTTTTTGGAAATTTTTTTAAAAAGGGTTTTAAAAATTTTTTATTGAAAATTACCCCCTTTTTTTTAAGCATTTTTTTTTAAAAAATTTTTAAAAAATTTTTGGGGAAAATTTTTTTTTAAAAAAAAAAAAAAATTTTTTTAAAATTTTCCCCTTTCCTTGAAAAATTTTTTTTTTTCCAAATTTTTAAAATTTTTAAAAAAATTTTAAAAAAAAAAAAACCAAGGGAAAAGGGAATTTTTTTTAAAATTTTTTTTAATTGGTTTGGGAAAATTTTTTAAAAGGGAAAAAAAAATTTTTTTTCCCCTAAAGTTTTTAATTTCCCCCTTTAAATTTTGGGGAAAACCCAATTAAAAAAAAAAAAATTTTCCCTTTTTTTTTTTTTTTCCCAAAAAAAAAAATTTTATTTTAAACCCAAATTTTTTAAAGTTTTAAAACCAAACCAGGGTTTTTTTCAAGAAAAACGGGTTTGGGGGTTTTTTTTAAAAAACCCCCTTTTTCCCAAAAATTTTTTAAAAATTTAGAACCCCTTTTTAACAATTCAAATTTTTAAAATTTTAAAAACAATTTAATTAAAAAGGAATTTTGGTTGGTTTTGGGGCTTTTAAAAGGGCCCCCCCAAAAAAAAAACCTTTTTAAAAAAGGGTTTTAAACAAAAACCCCTTTTTTCCCCGGTAAACCAAAATTTTTAAATTTTTCCATCCGGGGTTTCGGGTTTTTTTGGAAAATTTTCTTTAATTTTTTAAAAAAAAAAATAAATTTAAAAAAAAACCCCCAAAAATTTTATTTTAAATTTGTTCAAACCGGGGTTTTTAATTTGGGGAAAAAGGAGGTTAAGCCGCCCTTTTTTTTAAAAATTTTAAAGGGGTTTTTTTAAAAGAAATTGGTTTTTAAAGAAAATTTTCCTCGTTTGGGTATTCCTTTTGGGGGAAAAAGGGAAATTTAAAATTTAAAAATTTTTTTTCTTTTCCTTTTGGGTTTTAAAAAATTTTGGGGGAAAAAAAAAAAAATTTCTTTTTTGGAATTTTCCCCCCTTTTTTTTGGGTTAAAAAGGGGTTTAAAAAATTTTCCTTTTTTTTTCAAAAACATTTTCCTTTCCAATTAAAATTTTAAAATTTAAAAAAAATTTTTTAAAATTAACCAAATTGGCTTAAAGGAAACCTTAAAGGAATTTTCCCCCAAAAGTTGAAAATTTTTTTTTGGGGAAAAAAAACCCCTTTTTTTTTAAATTTTTCCCCCCCCTTTTTAAACCTTTTTTAAAAAAAACCCCAAAAAAAAATTTTTTTTTTCCCCCCCAAACTTTTTTCCCCCCTTTTTAAAAAAAAATTTTTAAAAACAAATTTTAAAAAATTTTAAAAAAAAAAAATTTTTAAACCTTTTTTTTTTAAATTCCCCCCCCCCGGGGAAAAAATTCCCGTGTTTTCCCCCGGGGGGGGCCCCGGGTTTCCCTTAACTTCCCCCCTTTTTTGGGGGCCCCCCGGGACGGCCCCTTTAAACCCCGGGGCCCGGGGTTTCCCCCAAAAAATTCCTTTACCCAAATTTTCCCCCCAAAAAAGGGGGGGCCCCCCAAGGGTTTTTGGGAAAAAACCCTTTGGGGATTTTTAAATTCCCCAGAAAACCCCCGGGGGGCCCGGGAAATTTTTTTTTTAAAAAAAAATTTTAAAGCTTTTGGGGAAAAAGGAAACCCAAAAGGGAAACCCAAATTTTTTTAAATTTTTTTTGGGGGAAATTTGTTTTTTCTTTTCCCCTTTTTCCCCCAAAAAAACCCAAAATTTTTTCCCAAAAAAAATTTTTTTAAAATTAGGAAAAATTTTAACCTTGAAAAAACCCTTAACAACCAAAAAAAATTTTTTAAAATTAAAGGATTAAAAACCCCAAACCCGGGAAAAAAATAAGGGGAAAAAAAAACCCCAAAAAAAAAAAAGGGGGGGGTTTTTTCCATTAAAGGTTTTAGGAAACAAAAAAGGGGGAAAATTTCCAAAGCCCGATTCCAAAAATTTTTTTAAATTTAACCCTTTTTTAAAATTGGGAAACCCCTTTAAAAGGGGGGGGAAAAAAAAAAACCCTTTTTTTGGTTAAAAAAAAGGGGCCTTTCCAAAATTGAAAAAAATTGGGAAATTTCCAAATTTTGGGGGTTTAAATAACATTTTTTTTTGGAATTAAATTGGGAATTTAAAGGGAAATTTTTCCTTTCAACCTTTTTTTTTCCCCCCCAAAAAACCAGAAGGAAACCGTTCCCCAAAAAATTGGGGAAAGGGGGAAAAAAAAGAGGGTTTTTAAAGGGGTTTTTGGGGAAAAAATTAACCAAAAACCCCCCCCAAAATAAGGAAAGGGGTTTTTGGCTAATTTAAATTTAAAATTTTGGGGGAAAAAGAAAAATTAAACTTTTAAAAAAAATTTTTTTAAACAAAATTTAAAAAAATTTTTTTTATTTTAAAATTTTCCAATTTTTGTTAAACTTTTGGTCCCGAAATTTAAAATTTTAAAATTTTTTGGGGGAACCCGGGAAAGGTTTTTCCCAAAAAAAATTTTTAAAAGCCCCCCGGGACGGGAATTTTTTTTAAAAAAAAAAAAATTTTTTTAAAAAAAAAAACCGGGTTTTTTTTTTTTAATTTTTAGAAAAAAAGGGCGGGGGGGGCCCCCCCAAAAAGGGTTTGAGTTAAAAAAAAACCGGGGGAAAAAACCAAACGGGAAAAATTTTTAAAAATTAAAAAAAAAAAAAATTTTTAAATTTTAAAACTTGGGCCAAACCCGGCAATTTAAAAAAAAAATTTTAAGAAAACCCAAAAAAAGGGGAAAATTTAACCTTTTTAAAAAAAAAAAGGGGAAAATTGGGATGGGTTTTTAAAAAAAAAAGGGAAATTTGGAAAAAAACCCCGGGAAAAAAGGGAAATTTTAAAAAAAAATTTAATTTTGGGGAAAAAAAAAAAATTTGGGAAAAAAAAAAACCCCCAAAAAGGTTTTGGGGGGTTTTTTTCCAAATTTTTTGGGGGAACTCCAAATTTGGGGGGAAAAAATTTTAAAAAAAAAAAAAGGGGAAGGGAAAAACCCCAAAATTTGGAAAAAACCCCGGGAAAAAAAAAATTGTTTTAAAAATTTACAAAAAGGAAAAAATTTTTTTTAAAAAAAATTGGTTTAAAATTTTAAAAATTTAACAATTCCTTTAAACCCCCCAAAAAAAAAACCCAAAAAAAATTCCCCCAAAAAAAAGGAAAAACCAAAAAGGACCGGTTTTAAAACGGGGTTTAATTTTGGAAACCCCGGTTTTAAAAAGGGGGGAAAAATTTGGAAAATTTTAATTTCCTTTTTTTTTGGGGGGGAAAAGGAAAAAAGGAGGGAAAAAATTTTTTTTTAAAAAAAATTTTTAAAAAAAAACATTTTTTTTTAAAAAAAAAGGTTAAAAAGGGGTTTGGGGAAAAAAACCCCCCAAATTCCAGGTTACAGTATGCGGGCCTGGTAAAAGGGAACGTTAGAAAGGTTCCTGGAATAAACGAGTTAAAAAATTGTAAAGACCCACATTGCATACTCCAAGTACCCCGATCTTCCAGCCAGACACCGAGCAGATAAAATTTTAGAAGAAGAGCCTGGGAGAGAGTTAAGTCTAAAAACGCAAAGTTTGGGGAAAAAGCTGCAGCTTGGTTTGTGACAAACGCTATGAAAGCGAAGAAAAAATGGGTATTTTAAAGAAAAAATAGTTTTAAAGGCGTTCTTGAAAAATACGCTCCGCAGTAGACCGAGTTGGTTCCGACAACTTGAAAAGCTGTTAGATGTTGGTATTCTAATTGGTAAAAAATCATAAAAGGAGCCGGTGGGAGAAACAAAATTAAAGTCCCACGATTATACCCGTTCCACAGAAAGGAGGTTTTCACTTGATTCCTATATTTGCGGGCTAAGTGCCTAGGAGCACTAGCAGGTGGGGGGATAGCTAAAGCAGTAAATGATGTCAAGACAGCCAACGAACAGCTTAAGGAGGCGAACGACACAACAGATCTATGGAAGCCATTACCGTTGGGAAAAAGGAAATGGAATGTTTCTAAAACCATACAAAAAGGTACAGCATTATTCTTGAAACCGTACAAACAGGGGCGTGGCATTTGTAAAAAGTATCAAAAACTAAGCAAGTTACCTCGAAGAGCTCTCACCGATGAATATAAGAAACACGCATCTAACATTCCTCATTTTCGCAACGTCTTTTCTAGAGATCAGTTACAGAAGATTAGACCGCATGTCAACGAATCGGGGTGATTAATTTGGATACCACCAAAGGTTCGGGTACACATTGGGTGGGGTACGAAAACGTGAAATAGTGTGTATTACTACGATTCGTTTGGAGACTTGAGACCGCCGGAAGAAGTAAAAGATATTTTCGAGGTTGTAAAATTTACTACAACAGTGTACCGGAGCAGACTTACAACACTACAATTGTGGACATTTAGTGTTAAAGTTTCTTAGTGACAATGGCTAAAACAGTGAGCGTGTTCGGGTATGGTAATGTCATATCGACAGGATCCATTTACCCAATTAAATTGAAACAAGATGGTGAATATGCTTTGGGTCTATGGGACTGTACACTTGTAACACTGTGCAAAACATACATCCAGGAAACAACAACTTGTACTTTAACGATCCAGAGCATATTCACCATCTTGTTTCAATTAATTGGTGGGTAAATGGATCCTGTCGATATGACATTACCATCCCGAACACGCTCACTGTTTTAGCCATTGTCACTAAGAAACTTTAACACTAAATGTCCACAATTGTATGTTGTAAGTCTGCTCCGGTACACTGTTGTAGTAAATTTTACAACCTCGAAAATATCTCTTTACTTCTTCCGGCGGTCTCAAGTCTCCAAACGAATCGTAGTAATACCACTATTTACGTTTTCGGTACCCCACCCAATGTGTACCCGAACCTTTGGTGGTATCCAAATTAATCACTCCGATTCGTTGACATGCGGTCTAATCTTCTGTAACTGATCTCTAGAAAAGACGTTGCGAAAATGAGGAATGTTAGATGCGTGTTTCCTTATATCTACATCGGTGAGAGCTCTTCGAGGTAACTTGCTTAGTTTTTGATACTTTTACAAATGCCACGCCCTGTTTGTACGGTTTCAAGAATAATGCTGTCCTTTTTGTATGGTTTTAGAAACATTCCATTTCCTTTTTCCCAACGGTAATGGCTTCCATAGATCTGTTGTGTCGTTCGCTCTCCTTAAGCTGTTCGTTGGCTGTCTTGACATCATTTACTGCTTTAGCTATCCCGCAGCACCACCTGTTAGTGCCCTAGGGCACTTAGTCCCGCAAATATCGGAATCAATGGTAGAAAACCTCCTTTCTGTGGAACGGGTATAATACGTGGGACTTTAATTTTGTTTCTCCCACCGGCTCCTTTTATGATTTTTTTACCAATTAGAATACCAACATCTAACAGCTTTTTCAAGTTGTCGGAACCAACTCGGTCTACTGCGGAGCGTATTTTCTTCAAGAATCCGCCTTTAAAACTTATTTTCTTCTTTAAACCCATACCCATTTTTCTCTTCGCTTTCATAGCGTTTGTCACAAACCAAGCTGCAGCTTTTTCCCCAAACTTTGCGTTTTTAGACTTAACTCTCTCCCAGGCTTCTTCTTCTAAAATTTTATCTGCTCGGTGTCTGGCTGGAAGATCGTCGGGGTACTTGGAGTATGCAATGTCGTGGTCTTTACACAATTTATCCAACTCGTTTATTCCAGGATCACCTCTTGCTAAGCGCTCATCCAACTTTGTACCAGGCCCGCAGTACTGATAACCTGGAATATGCAGCTCAAACGGTAACCTGTTTATAGCGCTGTTGATTAAACCCTCTCCAGAACAGATAATCATGTGTTTACTCAAAAAAATCTCAAACTATACTAAGTAAATAAACAACAACGAGTCTATTTATACTTTTTTCAAAAAAATGTACAATATATTTACAATAACAATACATTTACATCCACGTCTCTTGGACTGTCTTTATAAAATACTCTTTCTAGTTATCACCATAACCAGAATCTTCAGATTCCGACAAATTTAAACGTCTAAACATTTCCACTAATGTTCTTGTACGTATCACGTCTCGCACAAATATATCTGGAAAACATATAACCAGCTCCAATGCATTTAGGGCGCTCTGATTCAATTCGTTGTAGAATAAAATATTGCCAATTCGAACTTCGCCTTCAATCAAGATTTTAATTCGTTTCTCCTTCAGTCAGAGTATTAAACCAATCGCAATCATTTAAATTAGAATTAGCAACAAACCCTACTAATTCACTGTATAATGCTGGGAAGTCACGACTTTTCAACTGCTTGTTGATACTCAAACAACTCTCGCATATGGAATATTTTACGGCACTCCAATTCATTTATAACTATCGAGCTATCGCCCATTATTATTTTTAACTGGAACGTTTCGTTCTCGGTTGATCCAGACACTGGTGACAGAGTGATAAAGAACGGACCTCCTAGTTGTATGTGTAGATCTTCCATTTCGGTGCACCATTTAATCGAGTGTTTAGCACGTCACGAGAAAATACGTTGATTTGAAATTCCACTTGAAATTTGTAAATGCTAACCAATTTTCGTATGTCAATTCCAGAACATGGCTGCCACAATATTTCTTGCTACACACCAATCGTAATACGGGTTTTATTCTCTGGTTTATAACAAACCCAATTTCCACATTATGAGGGTGTTCACCCAATTCACTTAAACTATACGTAAACTTATTAATCAGATTTTCGGTATACGAAACTTGTGCATCATTAACACCTGCAGACTCCATTGCTTTGCACTGATTTCACTGAGATGACTGAGAAGGAATCCTATGCAGATCATCCTTTTAAATGTTTCAGGGTTGTTGTTGCGCATGCTCCTCATTATCATATGCAGTATGTTACAGACAGGCATGAACTAGTTTGTAATCCGATTCAAGGTTAGTTAAGAATATTAGGTTTTACTGGTGTGATTAGACTGGTATGGAATGTTACTCAAGGTTAAACGACGCTGGGTTTCTCCTAATTTAAAAGTAAACTAGCTAATTGGTTTTCACCGACGTGAATAGACTAGTTTGGAATGTTACTCAAGGTTAAACGACGCTGGGTTTTTAAAAGTAAACTAGCTAATTATACCAACAGGGTATAAAAGCACCGTGCAATGCAATATAATTCAGTATCTGTTTAGTCTTCGGCTAGTTACAACAGCTATAAAGTCTTTAACCAGTTTTTTAATTTCTTTATAGAAAAATGGCTTCCTTTGTCTGCAACGTCTGGGGTGGCTTTTCCAGAAACGATCATTTGAAGAGACATCTGCTCCAGCAACATGGGTTTGTCTCGAAACCAAAAAGGGCTTGTTCGCCTGCGATGTGTGCCCGGATCCTTCCCGGTAAGGACAACCTTAAACGTCACAAGGATGCCAAGCATTGGTGTGGTGGAACCATTGCCGGCCCATCCGGGGTCAAACGACCGGCTGCGTCCACGGTTGAGGGCCTGCCCTCAAGAGACTTCGAAGATGTGTTGAGTGCGATGTGGATGTAACCAACTTGGTGGCCCACCAACGCTCGAACGAACACAAAGCTAATGCTAACCGTGTCCTGGATGGGGTGTACAAGTAGTGAGCACGGCATTTAAAAGTCGAATCGCTACATACAGAATTAGTAATGTCGACTCTACAAGTACGTATTTTCTTTATAAGTATTTAGTGTTTAACTTAGTTATTTCTAGGTCTGTTGGATTTTCTCGCAACCAGAGGAGAGATTCATAAGTTAGTCGGGGAACAGGGCAATCCACACCTCCCTAAAGGTGAACCTGGAGGTGTTTGGTGGTTACACCAAGATGGTGCGGCAGAGGGTGTTGAAGATATCAAATCCTTCAACACCCGAAATGTTGTGGTCACCTCATCCAGCAACCTGGAAATGTTACAACCCTTTGTGGAGAGGATGTCAGCAAGTCAGACGAATTTCAAGAACGAGATTCTGGTAAGTTTTGAAAAATTATTAATTTTTTCTAATTTTTAAATTTTAGGTTGGACGCTGAAAAATGTGTTATACTTAGAAATAAATATAAACAAGTATAAACCTCTTCGTGGGGGTCCTACATCGAGCTCCCAAATGGATTCGAGACAAGTGTCGGTGGTTAATGTCCAGAACCAAGACAATGCATGCTTTGCCTGGTGTGTTGTGGCAGCCCTACACCCTGGTGCTCACGATCCGCAAAGAGTGCATAGCTACCCCACTACTCGACTGTACTCAACGTGACAGGACTACAGTTCCCAATGCCCATAAAGGACATACCCAAGTTCGAGGAATTAAATGCTATTAGCATCAACGTCTTTGGGGTAGAAGGCAAGTCCATCGTTGGACCCTCCACTTCACCAAAAGAAAGAGGGATCGGCATGTCAACCTCCTTTACATCCAGAATGAGAATAACACACCTACTGTTTGATCAAGGATTTGGGAAGCTAGTGGGTAAGCAGATCTCGTGAGCGCACCCGAAATGGATTTGCGATGGATGCTTGGTGTTCTTCCCATCCGAAGAAAATTACGACAACACTTGAACAAGACTGCAACCACGTTACGACAAAGATGCCCAACCACTTTAACAACATCCTCGAGTTTACGAGCGTGCACAAGCAAATGAGGGTGCCGTTTGTTATATACGCGGACTTTGAAAGCGTGTTGAAGCCCATTTCTCGGCAGCACAGGATCCCTCCGGCTTCCTTTACCAACAGCACCCACCAACACGAACCATACAGCTTCGCATATTATATTAAATGCTTACGACGAGGATTTGGATAAGTTTGGAATTGTACAGGGGCCTGAAGCTGCTAAAGTGTTTATGGAAAAGTTGAAGGAGGAGGCCTGCAGATTGGTAAAATTTAAAACCAACGTTCCGATGGCACCGCTTGGAACCTCTGGAGGAGTTGTTATTCCACATGGTTGACGATTGCGGCATCTGCAGGAAACCTTTGGGTGATGATCGAGTGAGGGATCACTGCCACCTAACAGGAAAGTTCCGCTTCGCAGCACATCGCCAATGCAACGTTCAATACCGGATGCCAAATTTCATACCGGTCATATTCCACAATTTAAGTGGGTATGATTCCCATTTTATTGTGAAAGAGTTGGGCTGCGATAAAGAACGTGTAGAGGTGATCCCCAACAATAAGGAGCGGTTCGTATCGTTCACAAAGTATGTGAGGTTATATGGCGAAGAACCAGATGTAAAGAAGAAGATGATGAAACCGATAATTCCACAGTTCAGCTGCGTTTCATAGATTCGCTTCGTTTTATGGCATCATCGTTGGATAAGTTGACGAAGAATTTAGAACCTCAACAGTTTGTTGAGATCCAAAAATTTTTCTCAGACGACAGACTGCGTAGTTTGCTGACAAGGAAAGGTGTTTGATTCATACATTTGGTGTAAGTGTATTGAATGAAACCTCTTTGCCCGCAAAACATGCTTTCTTCAACGACTTATCTTCTACGGCTATTAGCGATGCGGATTATAAACATGCGCAGAAGGTGTGGAGGAGTTCCACATACGAAACTTGGGTGAATACAGCGATCTGTATTTAAAGAGCGATGTTCTACTGTTGGCAGACGTTTTTGAAAATTTCAGAAACGTTTGTCTAAGACGTACAATCTCGACCCGGCCCAGTACGTGACAGCTCCTTCTCTCGCCTTTGATGCAATGCTGAAACACACTGAGGTGAAGCTGGAGTTATTAACCGATGTTGATATGCACCACTTTGTTAAGAAAGGCATTAGAGGTGGTCTCACTCAGTGTAGTCATCGGTATGCTCGTGCCAACAACAAGTATATGGAGGAGTACAACCCCAGTGAACCCTCCATGTACTTGACATACCTCGATGCCAACAACCTATATGGATGGGCTATGAGTCAACCACTTCCACACGGGTTTTTCAGGTGGTTAAACATCGATCAGGTTAACCACCTAAAAGATAACATTTTGAATATCCCCATTACGCACAATATGGGGTACATCCTAGAGGTTGATCTGCACTACCCACAACAGCTTCAGGATCTGCATAACGACTTGCCTTTCTGTCCCGAGACCATGGTTCCACCAACACCGTCTTCTAGACTGAAGCTACTCACCACACTTTTGATAAGAAGAAATATGTAATCCATTACCGAACACTTCAACAGGCTCTGCGCAATGGTCTACAATTAACTACAGTTCACCGTGTGTTGAGTTCGAGCAATCACCGTGGCTCAAACCTACATAGATTTAAACACGTCTCCGTACTTCGTTACTAACGCGTTTGAAAAGACTTTTCAAACTTATGAACAATGCGGTTTTGGTAAAACTATGGAGAACGTGGACAAACGTGTTGATGTAAAGATTGTGTCGCGGTGGGAGCACGAGGGACAAAGTTGTGCGCGAGTGGGCTTATCGCCCGCTCGAACTTTAACAGTAGTTTAGTGCTAGGTGAGGATTTGGTTATTATACAGATGGATAGGGTAAAGTCACTTACAACAAACCCATATATGCAGGTTTTTCGATTCTAGATATTTCAAAGACCCTCATGTATGATTTTCATTATAACACCATGAAACATTTGTATGGAGCTAAACTCTCACTACTTTATACAGACACTGACTCTTAGTGTATAGTATAGAAACAAAAGACTTGTATAGTGATATTAGTGCAAACATTAACAATTTCGACACTAGTGACTACCCTCGAGACAACAAATACAATATGCCTCTTGTGAACAAAAGATTCCCGGCAAGTTCAAAGACGAGTTCAACGGCGACTTGGTGTTACAATTTGTTGGAACTCGCGCAAAATCCTATTGCATTCTTAGTGAGAAGGACACGATTAAAAAGATCAAGGGGGTATCGCGTAGTGTGGTGGCTGGGATTAGTGTGGATAGTTTTAAGGACATTGTGCATAATAATTCTGGTGCCCTCATGCATAGCATGGTATGTATTCGGAGTAAAAAACACGATTTGTACACCCAATTAATTAATAAAATTAGTTTATCGGCAGAAGATGACAAAGGTACGTCATCCCTGGTAGTACTTCCACATATGCATGGGGCATAAGGATATTAGATAGTTGTTTATATTTTATTGTGTATATATAGTATGTAAGTTAGTTATAAGCATATCTACCCTTCCCATCCTTAATAATTCCTTTGTTCCCGGCGATATGTGTTTACCTCCACGTGGTCTCGCCGGACGGTAAAACATATTGTTGGATTAACAACAATATGTCTTATTGACTGAAAACATGTTTCCTCTTTACTTTAATCTCTTTTATTACAGGGCTATTTAAACAACCTATTAATCTCTTTTTGTTACAGGTTAACCTGCTTGGATTCGGCTACACAAACAAAATAATGTTATACTTTGTAAAAATTGTAATTAGTTTATTAAACTGTAAATCGGATAAAATAAATTTTTAAACATTTATGTGCTTAATTTATTTATGTTGGTTAAAGGACTGTAGATATTAAAAGGGAGTTGATTAGAAATTGATCTTGCTACAAAATCTTAAAATGGGGTAGCTCCTGGGGTGATGATATCTAAAAATTCTTAGAAATTTGGGTAGCTGAGAAAATTCTAATGTTAATTAATACCAAACAAGATAGGTTTATCTCGAAAGATAAAAATGGCTAGTCGAAGAAAACTATTTGGTCCAGAATGTTAGCGGTAAAAAAATCTTAAAAATAGGTTTATCTCGTGTGTGGAAATGTGGATGCTCATTTATCTCGAAAGATGAAAATGGTTAGTCGAAGAAAACTTTTGGTCCAGATGTGGGGAAATGAGGGATTCTGGGGGAAATGAGGCGGTGGGATCCTTGATTTTACCCTACTGACAATATTGAAATTTACCTATCTTTGGTATCTAACACATGAACGATGCCAACTTCTGCCAATAAAAACATTATTAGTAATTATTTGCAAGGCCGCGCCGTCTATAAGGACAACAAGGGCAAAAACCCACGGCGCCAAGAGTTCAAAGGCGCCGTGAGGCGCCTCACGGTAATATTTAAAACTTACCAAAATTCTTATTTTTGTTTGAGACACGAGACTTCCCAAAGGTCCCCTGTACGTTTACGCGCGCATTCGCTATGAATAACTAATTAAATTCCATTAATTATCGGAACATCGATGTTTTGTATCAGATGTTCTCAACCGATGATGATCCACAATATTAGGGCAACACTCCAATATCGCGACGTTGCGCTAGTTGCACAATTTTATTTTTATTATGTTTATGTATTCGATAATTATCGGTTATCGATGTTTTGCCGTAACAGCGCTTGCGCTCATCCCTATATGTTGACTAGAACGCAGAAAGCGAGTTTATTCTTGTTTCTGCAAGTTTTTCCCGATCATTCCTTCCTGTTGAATCTTGAGTCTTGAATCTTTATAAATACCGCCGCGCTTTTAAAAACAATTCAATTAACATTGGGTATCGAAGTGTCGTAAAGACTATAAATTGTGCACCTGAATTAAAAAAGTTAAGTGTTCTTCGATATTTTACATTATTAGAGGATTCAAGGTAAAAGGTAAGTTTCTAACTTTACTTTACAATTAGATAGAGAGGGCACGTTTTAAATGGAAAATAAATACCCTTCGGTCAGAATTTGACGAAATTTTGATATGTTGCAGAATTTGACTTATTAATGAATTAATGTGTCCATTGCGACAAAGCTGTAAGTTTAACAGTTAGTTTTTGAGATACAGGGTGTTCAAAATCGCTACTTCCTAATTTCAAAATTTCGTAAATTGTATGTTGTTGCCGATATGAATACAAAAATAATAAATAAATTTTAAGATTGGCGTATCTAGCGGAATTTCAATTCTCTAATAGTCTATTTTAATTTATTATAGATGTTTAATAAAGAAAAAAAAAGCCTTTAGGATATCAAAATTTGATGAAAAAAAGAAAGCGGGAAAAAGAACTGGAGAAGACGAATTCCAAAATTACGCTATTTTTTCCTTCACCTTCAAGCACAAATATACAAACAGATGCAGATCTTCCATCGACTTCGAGAGAGGACCGGGAGTAGTCTAAACTACAAGAGATTCCATCAACATCTACAGACGAAGTTGAGGAAGACGAAGACGTAGTTTCTGCAGAAGTGGACGATACGCAACTTCCTCAAGATCCAGGTTTGTGGCCAAAAATATTGTCTCCTAAAGATGTACAAATATTAATTGAAAACGGGCCTACTCATTATCGAAGTAATAAATTGTATAACTTACTCTAAAAACATAAAAGTATAAACCTAGTATTAATTACAGTAAATTTTCATAGCATAATTGTGTCATTTACAGAAAGTTTTAGAATTATGAAGCAAATAACAGGGAATTTATCAATATGCATCTCAAACATAAGACTGCTTTTTACAAATTTTAGTTAAATAAATTAGAATCAATGTCACATAGCTACAAAACAAAGGATGCCCAGATAATATTCAAGCATATTCATACAACGGAGTTTATTGCTAAGAAACACAAACATTTTGTTAGTAAAATGCACGAATATCAAGTTGCAGGTGGTTTAATCATAAAATGTTAGTTGATACAATGTATCCATTTATATTGCTAAAGACAGAAGGAGACGCTAGGCACTGATGTTAACCTAAATAAATCATTTGGCATCACGCATCCTTTAAGTGTTTGAATATAAAACCAAATAAACCACGACATAACTCGACTGAACCTAAGAAAGATTGGGAATTAAATGACCAAAGTTACAATTAACTATTTGCGCGCAGGGAATTAAACAGGTCAAAATCTAGTCATACTATGAAGTGATAAAACCGAAGGGGTTGCGCGTTTGGGGTAGTATAAAAACAAATTAAAAGTTAAATGTGAAAACTTTAAGTTGGCGAAGTAGCTAAAAAATTGAATTTGAAAACGTAAAGAAATGTATTAATAAGCGCGAATAGTAAAAGTACAGAAGCGAGTAAGTGGAAGGTTGAAAGAAACCAGCTTCAAGGGGTAGCATGCATTTCTCCGAAGAGAAAAATTTAACGCTGCGCGAGTATCGTACAACTTTGCTTGCAGATTGCAAAGAAGATTAGGCATACGTGGAATTTTGCAAACTCATGTATGTGCCACGATACAAGTCTTACTGCAAGTATAACTAAAATAATTGGATTGTATTGAGTTATAGAGCTACGTTGAGCGGAAAGATAGAATTTGAGATACTATTGGTCTCTGGACACCCTCTCACTTAAAGAATTGGAGTATAGACAGTGAGGTGTTATGAGCTTTTACATCTATACTTTATAATTATGTATATGAGAATTTTAAAATTTAAATGGCTTGGTATTTATGTAATAGGAAATTAACAAGTTTTAAATGTAAGTTTTATTGATAAAATTGAGTGTTAAAGCATAAAACTCCAATATTTAAATGGACAATGAAAGTATAAAAGGAAAGTTTTGGTATTTAACTGATTTCTATGTAGAGATTTTGGGCATCTCCAGTTAATGGGATTTCTAATGCTATGCGATGCAATATAGGAAAAAAGAAAAATTCGGGTAATAGGATGATTGATGGACTAGTTTTAATGTCTTTTTATCATTTCTTTTGGCAAGTCCTGGCCGGATTGAAGTTAAAAACTTGTTTTTTTTGTTGTATAATTGTATTTATATGACAACCATTTGATGTCAATGGAGCTTAAGTTTAGGTTGCATTTTATTTAAATTTATTTAAGAACTAGGTAAACAAACTAATTTGTAAAAGAATATTCAACTACCCCAGTGATGGAATCGTATTTGAGAGAAACATTTTATTTTACAATTTTATTTAATTTGACAAAAAATTAATAACCAGAATGGGATAGTTATTTACGTGCCAAGCTCGGAAAGTGGTACTGTGCAGGCGTGCATGCGGTTTTCAAGGCGACGCAGTAGGCGGAGCCCTGAAAACATGCGAGCCCTGTAAAGACACTTTCCGACTGTGGTGCGTACAAAATTTTTTGTGCAGCCACAAATAATTTGACAATAACAGAACTAGAACAATATTTAAATTTTTAAATAATTTACAAACTTGTAACAATTAATTCACAAAACTTATTGACAGATAAAAACAGTGCTGTCGTTGCCACTGACGTAATGCGCCTACTTTGTTTTTAATGTAATTGTTCGCATATAAACTCGCCAATAGTTTTTCCCAAGTTTGTGTCACGTTTCCGATCTCTTATGTCTTCCGAGTTGAAAAATGATCCCAAACACGCGTTTTGTATATCGGTGGCACAAAAATATTTTGTATGACACAACACTGGAGAATCAATTGTGAGCAGTATACATTGCGTTTGTTCCTATTCCATTGTTTATGTACTTTGTTCTAACACAACGGAAGGTCAGGCAAGATATTGTTTACGTCTACGTCACAGAGACCTTTTGAGCAGGTGCTTGTGACAGAAATCGTTTCAGATATTTTGAACGGTATTATTGATAAAATTGTTGATCAACATTTTGTTGAAAATTATTGTACAATGGCACGAAAGGTTATTTTTAGTGACGAACAATTTCAACTGCTGCCGTTACGGTTAGCTGCAACTCAACAAACAGATTCGGCATTTAGCAAATTGTGCTTCGCGATTTCATGCGTAAAAAGGATCATACGTTAATGTCTTTATAGATGTGATCACTATTTATAAAGAAAGACTGTATGAGAGTATCGGATGAAAATGCACTGATGGAACTTTTGGACCACAGAAACCTCCATACAAGGTGTACCGAGAATTATTCGCGTGTGAATAAGTTTCTACTACTCTCACGGATGTGTTTACTTGTAAAGCGCGTTCGTTTACTGCACCATTACCGCCTGGAAAGTAAAGCAAAGCGATTCAGTTAGTTATGAATTACGGACTCTGAAACCGTAGAATTCGAGAGAAAGCTGAGCGTGATAAAAAAGTAAGTCATTTCAATGAACTTTTATCTCAAGCTAGACTAGTAGAGGAAACTTTTGAACGACATATCGCGGTGCCTTCGAAAGAAAGTAATAATAAGCGCGTACGGTGTTACTATTGTAAGAATTCGGATCGCATTAAAGGCGAGTGTCAAAAACTCTTGTCTAAACAATCTAAAGTAGACGACGCACTAAAGGCGAGTAGTTCTTCAGGTAAGGAAAATAAGTGAAAGCCTTTGGTAAAACCCATAGCTTGTTATGGATGCGGAAACCATTTATTCCTGCAAACTACTCTTCTTGCTAATCGCTAGAAACTGCTGCCTTAGAATTTCTCAGAGCCAACACATTGATTTCACCTCAGCCAAGACCAGTTATGAAAGTAAATATTTTAAACCATTGGGGTTTGGGCATGATAGATACAGGAGCTAAACAAATCATCGCTGGTAGTAAAATGTATCGCACGCTAGAGAACGAAGGCGTTCGTTTTGATAAAGAAAATGTCACAATCAAGCTTGCTGACGGTTCTTTCAAATTAAAAGATGTATAAACAACCTCTGTTGATATAAAATTAGCGAACAGAGATGTACCAAAAAAATTTATAATTTTACCGGATTCTACGGATTTGACTTTGTTTGGGATCGACTTTGTAAGAAAAGCGAAATTGGTGAAGGGTGGAATTTTTTGGATTCATCTGGTCAGAAATTTTCGTTACTCTTTGAAAATGCTTATGGTATGCAAATCATAGGAAGTAGTATCTCACCATTCGAGTTACGTTTTGATTGCTTGACGTCAGATTGGGTAGCAATGTTGACTTCTGACGAACGTCAACGTCACAATGCTTTTCTATATAAAAGAAAGGATTTCCGTTATAACCCTTCTACCCATATCCCTATCGTATCGTCAGCAAAGCCTTTCCAGCAGGAGCAGCAATCCACAACAGTACAAAAACCGAGAAAATCGCCCCTGAGTACATCGACGCCCAGTTAACGGCCGGGGTAAGTGTTTTAAAACCATATTTCCTTACCTGAGGGTTTACTGAAAGGAATAAACGTAATAATTTGACGCCCAGCCTAGTGGTTGTTTTGTTGTGGTAAAAATTTGTTAAATTGGTTATAAAATAGTTTGTTGCTTCCTGAAGATTTTATAAAAATCTAATAAACGCTTTCAGTTTTTTATTATCTAAACCGATAAATTTAAGTAATGTAGTTGCATTTAAAAACATTACCTTTTATCGTATTTTTTCTTATTTATATATAACATACCTTCCATTCCTTTAATAAATCATTTCTGCAACCTTAAATATAACAAGGGCGGCCATCTAGTTGTTATGTATTTGTTGATTTTAAAATTTGTGCAATATTCCTAGTTTTTAAAGTTAATGTTGTGATTTGATTAGTTAAATGTATGAGAAAAATGCTCGTTTTATATTAATGTGAGTAAAATTATTATAATTTGCTAATATTTTGCTTATAAAAAAACTTAATCTCAAAAATTTCTACGTGGTATTAAAAAAATGCGTTTAAAATTTAAAGCATATTCTATGCCTTAGAATTTGCGCTATATCAAAAAATATTTTGCCCTTTTTAGTAGGTAATTTCAACCCTCCAAAAGCTTAAAATCGTTATTTTAAAGTCTTGTCTTTTGCTTAATGGTGAAATTTCGTTTTACCTATATCATTATCCGTTTTTTTATGTCATTAAAGAGTTTCCTGTTGTAGCACATAGTGAAATAGATAGTTTTCGTGATTTTCTTTTGGTAATAATATGGAATTTGTCTACTCATTTAACTAAAAAACGTATAAGATTTGATTGTACCTACCTATCGTTTGAAATAATATTAATTACATCAATTTAAAGACCAAGGAACTTAGTGAAATATAATTCCTGCTTCCACTCAGATGAAAGGCGTTCACATTTTCGGGCGGCCATTTCGCATAATTTAAATATTCCGTGTAACTCTAATATGCCCCCTACAGATCCCGATAAAGACGTGACTCAAATACATGACAACATCGAAGACATAAAAATTATCGTTTATTTTACCGATCCCATTTCCACAAAAGTAGAATTAGCACGTGTACAATCACGGATAATAAATGTAAAACAGCGTTTGAACCTATTTGTAAATTCTGACCCTAACAAATTTGATAAAATCCAAAATGAACTTATGTTCGGTCTACTTCCTATTGAAGGTCTCGTTTTGAAAAGTTTAGATTTTAGATGTTACTTCAGAAGTTCCTATCATCATCATCACTAACTTAAATAACCTATCGTTACGTACTAAAAACATAGACGTCTACAAATCTGTACCGATCAACAAGTAGAACATTTGTTTTTAGGATATAACTAAAAAATTTCTTTAACTTGTTTTCTCGAACGAATAAGCGATTTAAAAGTCTCCTGAAATTATACGGACCAAAAATTATTTCTTAGTACCGTGGAGCTTTTTTCCGGTAGTGCTTTCCAAACATTAAACACCAAGTTCACTCTTGGCCTAAATTAGTTAACCTTTCGAAACAGGATTTTTCTACCTTTGACAATGATTACGAATTTTTATCTCAAATTTGTACCCGTTTCCAATCTACCGATGAAAATGTTTTATCGTACATCATCGATGTGCAAACATTATCTAATAGATTAGATAAAAAATGTGATGAACCAGAAATCTTAAATCAGCTTATTTGCAATTTAAATGCTTATTATTCTGAACAACTTGCTTTACCAACAATTGAATCAATTACTCAATTTAGAGACCTTTGCCGATCTCTACAACAGGTGAAATTCCGCTTAGAAAAATATCGTCCCTCAACAAAACGCCACTTCAAATCTCTGTCACCAAATGTATCTTACTGTAATGAGTCCTTTCGCTGCAATCATTTTTCTTCGCCAGTATCGAAAGTTGAAGAAACTAGCAATCATTCTTGCTGGAATTATCGAAAAGGTAACCACAATTACACTAACTGTACAAAGCGTGGAAATATTTTTGCTATGGTTGTAGAAACCTAAATGTTTATAAAAGTAATTGTTCTCTTTGTAATCGGCCGGAAAACTATCAAAGGGACACCTTTTGTTCAGGTTGTAAGCGCTCCTTCATTGCAAAATCGCCCGAGACCAAAAAACTACCGTTATCGTCACAATTAAATTTAAAACCTGTTATATCGTTACCCTTGTTCCGAAAAACAATAACTATGCTTCTAATAACATATCTTCACCATCAATCTCTATCTCTTTAAATGAAATATGTCGTACAACCCTAGCTGAACGGTCTAACTGGCTAAAAACAGTTTATGCTTTTCATCATCCTAATCCCGCTACTGCAAAATTTATAACGAAACGGTTTGATAATCGTTCACATTTACGAATTTCGATTGCCTCTCTTTCCGTAGATGCATTGTTAGACACTAGATCTACTTTTTCTTTAATTAATTCTACAGATTTACAACAATTAAAAGTTCAGAATATGCTTTTTAAAATAAAACCTTAAAATACATTCATGATTATCGCTGATTCTGCTTATGTTGAAGTAACTGGATCTATTAAACTAAAAATTCGTGTACAATCTTTCGATCGTGAAGCTAAGTTTCTAATAGTACCGAATCTAGCTTATACTTTTCTTTTGAGCGTTGATTTTTGTCAACTCTTTAATTAATCGTTAAGTTTCCTTGACTTTACTTGGCAAGCTAATCTTAAGAAGAACAAATGTGCTTCTTTGGGAATTACAAAAAAAATTCTCTTGCTGAAGAACAAACTGTCTTATTTAATAAAACCATGAATAGATTCAGTCAAATATCTACCTCAAAATTAGGTTGTATAATGACCTTATCACACGAACTCTTAACTGCCGACTCTAAACCTTTTAAACAACGTCAATATCCTTTATCCACTGCTTTATGGAAACATTTATATGCCGAAATTAATAAAATGATTCAGTCTAGTAATATTTCCCCTAGTTCTTCCCCTTGGAATAGTTCCATTTTACTAGTTAAAAAGAAAAACGAATACTATCGTGTTTGTTTTTGATGGTCGTATGTTAAACTCCAAAACAATTTCTGATAGCTATCCATTACCCCGATCGGATTCTATACTAAATAGACTTCGTAATGCTAAATATATATCCTCTATTGATCTTAAACATGCTTTTTATCAAATACCTTTATAATAATCCTCCCGCCAGAGAACTGCTTTTTGTGTACCTGGAAAAGGTTTATATAAATTTAATTTCTTACCGTTTGGTTTATCTAATGCCCTCAAACACTTCAACGTACCATGGATAGAACACTTGATCAAATTTTACACCAAGAACGTGCTTTTTTATACCTTTATGATATCTTAGACATTTCAAATACCTTTGAAGAACATATCGTAACTTTAAATAAACTAGCAGATTGCTTAGGCAATGCTGGTTTTAAAATTAATCGGGAAAAATGTAACTTTTGCTGTTCCTCCCTTTCCTTTTTAGGGTTTATTGTTGATGAAAATGGTTTGAGTGCTGATCCTAATAAAGTAAATGCTATTACTAATTTTAAAACGCCTCAAAACTTCACTGAAATTAAACGTTTAATCGGAATGATATCTTATTACCGTATCTTTTTACCAAACTTATCTACTATCTCGTTCCTATTACTGCATTAATTAAAAATAAAAAGAAAGAACAATCTATCGATTGGACTACTGATGCACAAAAAGCTTTTGATGAAATAAAACGTTTGATCACTTCAGCTCCCATTTTCATTTCCCCTAATTTTCAAGAAACATTTTATATTCAGACTGTTACCTCACTTACTGGCTTAGGTGTCATTTTGTTTCAAAAAAAAGATGGTTTAGAATACCCTATCGCTTATGCAAGTCGTACACTAACTACTGCTGAACAGAAATATTCAGCTATATATAGTAATTACCGATTGTGCGGTCGTTACCTGGTTAAATAGTTTGAAACAACACACCGGACATTTAGACAGATGGAGTTTACGTATTTCTCAATTTACTTTTATGGTCCGTCATAGACCTGGAAAATTAAATATCATATCCGATGCTTTTTCACGTGATGTAGCTGTTTTAAATCTTCCTAATTTAACTCCCAACACTCGGTACTCTAATATGGTACAAAAAGTGACTCAACATTTTGAAAACTACCTTTCTTTCCGTGTTATGAAAATCGTTTATATAAATTTGTTAGTTCTTCTTCATTTAAACCTGCTAACTTACCTGAATGGAAATTAGTAATTTCTACCTCTAATCGACCTGAAGTTTTGAAAAATTTTCATAAAGATCATACCTCTGCACATTCAGGTGTTACAAAAATTATATCGAAAATTTTTGATTTTTATTATTGGCCCAATTTAACACAATCTGTTTGCCGTTACATTAAAAATTGCAAAACTTGTAGTGTACAAAAGAGTTCACAAGAAGCTCGTCCCGGTTTAATGAGTACTTTTATAAAAATATCTTCAGCATTTCAATTAATTTCTCTCGACTGATTAGGACCCATTCCTCGATCTAAGAAAAGTAATCAATACCTATTGGTTGTTTTAAATTTGTTTTTGTTCACCCTCTACCAAAAGCTACCTCCTCCGCAATCATTAAGTTTTCAGAGCAACAAGTTTTTCTTATCCTTGGTGTACCTCAAATTATTCTTTGTGACAATGGTCCACAATTCCTTGTAAAAATTTTCAAGATTTTGTAAAAAGTTATAATATTCGAACAATTTGGTTCAATGCCAGTTATCACCCCCAAGTAAACTGAACGCGTTAATCGTGTAATTATTACCGCTACCTCTTCATATATCGAATCGGACCATACTGGGATGAAAGTATATTTCAAATTGCACAAGCTTTGAGAACTTCTAAACATAAATCCACTCTCTTGTGTCCGTTATTTTTAGTGTTTAGTCGTTGATGGAAGTTACTAGGGCCCCATTCCCAATAATACCAATGTAATTGAATTTGATGAAAAAATACGTTGGGATAAAAATCAACAACAATTATCATCGAGTTTTACAGAAGTCAGAAAAAAATTATTTAAATCTTATGGAAAGAGTAAAAATCATTACAATTTCCTTAAAAGAGATGTTTCATATGCTTTGGGTGAACAAGTTTGGAAGAAAAATCGTGCGTTATCTGATGCTACTAAAAAATTGTCCGTTATACTAGCTCCTAAATTTACTTTATGTAATCACTTGAGTAATTTCTCCGTTAATATATGAATTGCAAGATTTAAATGGTAAACCTTAAGGGCGTTGGCATATTAAAGACTTAAAACCTTTTTCATCTGCCCCTAATGAGTAATATAAACTTACTTTTGTTTTCATATCTTTATCTAAACATATTTTTCTTTGGATTCCCATCCTTGTTTCATCCAAGCTTTCTTTAGCTTTATATACTTATCGAACCCTCTTATATCTAAATAATTATTAACCTTTTAACTCACAAGTTTTTAATCTTTGAAATGCCATCATAGTCTTCTGTTTTTAAAAGATAGCCACCCATATCTAGTACAATTTCCTTTACATGATGATTACATTTTATTATAATTTAGGAGAAATAAAAAAAAAGAGAAATAGAAGGGCAGAATACGTTCTAAGGCATTTTTGGGAAATAGTATGGGATATATTACAAGCAGAGATGGAAAAAAGAGGTAGATGTAGACCTAGATCAGATAGTGATAGATGCAGACTGCAAATTTCAGGGAAAGCTGTAGGTTAGTTCAGAACAGGAAACAATGATGGTACGCGTCTAACCAGTTCCAGGACTGAAGACTAATGATGATGATGATGATTACATACAAGTATAAGAAATTTTCTTTTAAATTCTTACCTTTTATTTGTTTATTATTTCAAAATGTACCACAGTTATTAACGTAGTTGATTTATGTTAAACATGTCTAGGACTGATGCTATGCTCATGGGATACACATAGGATCGCTACCTATGCCTTCTGTAGTAAAAAGTCAGTTTCCACAGTTGAGAATACAGGGTATTACTGTTCGATGTGCTTCTTACGCATATACTTCAATCATTTGTATACATTTCCGTTATCAATCAATTCTATATTATAGGAATGCTAATGCATTCTTTTGTTTTTCCTGAACGTGTTGGTGAAAGGCTATGATCTTTTTGTATTGTTCCTTATCTCATTGCTGTATCGAAATTCCCTATTTTTGTCTTTAAATAACAGTCGATCGTGCAATTACCGTTGTTTCTATGGCAGTCATGTTTTGAAATTATTCTGGGGCATAGTAAAGTTGATCTACCTGTGTTTGATTTTTTTATCGCAGCGGATGTGGTCGGTAGGAAGATGAATTGTCTAATTTTTATTTGGAATTTAGTTGTTTTCAAGTATCTACGTGATGATACAAGTTTTATAGTATAGTTTATATTGCAGGTGGTCCTTTAGACCAATGTGTCGTAATAGAGACATTCTCTTCTCTCTACCACCTCCCTAGGATGCTTATCCAAAATCTCTACTGTTTTCTTATCCCGCTATTTCCATTTTAATTTTTAATTTTTCCTTTGGTGGACCTGTCTTAAGTCTCGAAACAATCGTCCATCGCATAAGAGTGCTGTTCTCCCACTCCGGGCTACTGACTACATTTTACTGGTTGAGTAGTGCTTGGATATCCACCGTTTCTCTATTGCTTTTTCCTCAATGCAAGCCTTTCCTCTCATTACTTCTACCAGGGTTGCTACATAGCTCATAACCTCCCATTCCTTCTTTTATCGTCTCTTATTCCGCTTCTTCCCTTTTATTTTTCCAAGTCGCTGCATGGTTAGGAGATTCTTATTTCAGGATGTTGGGTTGTGGGCGTAGAGGACATTCGCCTAGCTGTGCATTGCCGCTGTTTACCGTTGATATACGGGAACAGTGAAATGTTGTTATTGTCTTGACTTTGCCGACCTATTTAATCAACACCGGGTTGCAGGGATTACATCCCCGGGCTAATTGGTTCCGCATGCGTTTAAGTGAACAAACCCGCTTCACGGAGCTCCTCTCTTCTGGAGGGCACGCGTAAGAAACTTGCAATTTTAAGTCCCCCATTGTCGTATTATTACATTAATTGGAGGTGCGGGGTGCCTCGAGGAGGCTCCCCGAACCAAAATTAGGTTTTACGTTTCAATAAAGAAAGTTCTGTTTTATCGTAACATTGTATCGTACCTTAAGTTTTAGGTTAAATAATAAATATCTGGTACCTATCTATCGTTTATAATAGAGTATTTTAAGGCTTTTAATTTACCGACTTATTATGTAACCATGATTGGTTAATTATCATTTCTTTCGAAAATATCTTGGAGATATTATCGTATCTTATCAAACGCTTTAACCCATAGATGAATAGGTGCTTATCATTACCTTTACCTTTATCTCTGAGATGTTATCTTTACCGTGCCTTTACCGATAAGTCAATTACCGGCATCTTTTTTAAAATAAAATACCTTGAGAAACCACTTTATTAATTTATCATTCCGAACCCTTGGTATTCATGACCAAATGTAGAACTTATTATTATTGGGTCGAGAAATTAGGTATTATAACTGCGATAACATTGTT
The DNA here is from genome assembly GCA_036346225.1 of Platerodrilus igneus. Lineage (NCBI taxonomy): Eukaryota > Metazoa > Arthropoda > Insecta > Coleoptera > Lycidae > Platerodrilus > Platerodrilus igneus. The sequence continues at coordinate 4,554,455 of JARFIW010001700.1, forward strand.
AATTTGTCGACGTAACGTTGCTGCTGCCGCATTATACCTGCTGTATTTCGTTGAAGTTATTTTAAATTTATTTAGCTATTGAAAGTGTCTTCAACGAGACATGAAATTTGCACGCATTCATAAATATATGTGTAAGCAAAACTTTTGTAAGTAGCTTTATTGTACAGTAATAAGTAAGTGAGTCTCATGTCACCGATAAGATTTGTGCGGTGGGTGGTGCGACAAAAAATCTGTGCTTGCTCAGTTCGAGTAAGCCTTAACATCGAGTGCTGCTTAATACCGTTTCGTAGTATTTCAATTTTTGCTGCGGTTTAAAAAACCAGGTGGCTCCTATAAACAGATGCAAGGTTAGGTCGCCATGAATATGTAAGCTCTTGTACAAAAATACTTTTTTCTTTTTTTTGTTTTCTTTTTGAAGCTTTATGACGATTATTGCGCTTTATTTTAAAGCTAAAAACTAAGTTCATTAATTTAGAGTTAGGGACTTTTTTTAGAATTCTATAAATACCCGCCGAATACTGCAATTTTGTTGACGCTGTGAAGACCCGAGATTATTAGCGTTCACACGATCATTGACATCAGTTGCTTATCTCTGCATTCGTAAGCGCTGACGTAAGGCGTTGTATGTGAGAAGAAGTTCGTCTGACCACAAACACAGGCGGAAGTACTTCAATCTCGATGGAAGGAGACAGACATTTAAGGCGACTTCCGTGAAAGGACGATTATCATACCGTTTACCGGCTAGTGCTGGCGCGAGTGCGTTTCAGTTCAAACCATTTTATCGATATCCCTATCGTATCGTCAGCGAAGCCCTACCAGCAGGAGCAACCATCCCCAACAGGGTAAGAGCCGAGAGAATCGCCCCTAAGGAGATCGACGCCTAGTTAACGGCCGGGATAAGTGTTTTAAAACTATATTTCTTTGCCCGGGGGGTTTACTGGGATGTTTGAGCGTAATAACGGGCGATGACTGTTGTAATCATTAAGGCGTTACGTATAAGTAAAAATCGCGATAACAATAATTTATTACACGATACACACAGAGGGTTGAATGCTACTTACATGCTATACATTTACTATTAATTTAAATTGCGTTGAACCTATTAGAACGGAACAAAGGCAATGCAATGTTGTCTGCAGGATAGCAGTCGAAATGTGGTAGTAGAGCTAAGATCATAAACATCTGAATAATTTAAAGAACGTTGATACTTATGTAGTTGGGTTACAAATCAGATTTAATATAAATAAATTGTCGAAAATAGAATAGAAGGAAAGCATTTGACATACAAGGCGCGTTACTAAAATATGGGATAGCTCTAGTTGTTAGGAAAAGACCTTAGTGTAGCGCTATACATTTAAAACATTGATATCAAGCAAACAATAAGTAAGACATTGGAAGTTTTCAAGGTGAATTGCTTTAGGGTAATGCTTAAAATTGGCCGGATATAAAGTTAGTAACTTAGAACCTGAGAGGTAGTTCAGGGAAAGAGGAATATTACAAATATAATTAAAAGAGGGTGGCAGGATGATAGATCATACCTTAACGCGCGATAGAATAGTTAAAACAAAAATAGAGGACAATTCAAAGGTAAGAAATGTAACGGAAAGCAGAGCCTAAGTTGAGGTAAGTAAAGGAGGTCCACAAGTTGCCCTCTCACCGCACGTTGGCTGATTTGTACCAAAACTTAGCACCTGATTGCTTAGAGCTAGCACCACCAATTTTAGAGCAAACTCCTAAGCCGTGTCGCAAATATGGTCTTTTATATGGCATGGAGGCAACTTGCCGCTGCCCCTCCGTGCTCCGATTGGCTCCAAAACCTATATAGCTTAAACCTAGCACCACAAGCGAGAACGTTGGCAACAGGATAGCGGAGAATTTTTAAAGGTCTTTTGTCAGCGCTTCCAACACACGCCTTTGTCCGATTTCATTCAAAATCTAGCACCTCTTTCCTTACAGTAAGCACCAGCTAGCACCACCGATTTTAGATATGGCACCAACGCCGTTTTCGAAATATGGTGAATTATATGCGGGGGCGTTCAACTTTACGCTAGTCCTCTCCAGTTCTCCGATTTGCTCTAAAACCTAGCACTATATAGCTTAGACCTTAAAGCTAGCACCAGTCAACGATAAATAAAGCACAAATTATAATTATAATTAAAAACCCTTATCCACAGCGTCCCCTAAAACCTTTCAATCCTTTCATCCTAAATCATTTCTCCACCCTTTCTCCCAGCGAATAAAAGCATGTCTTGCATTCTCATTGTGTTCGCTGAGTAACAAAATATTTTGTTGAACACATTTTAAAACTTTGACGTTAGTAAAATGTTTGTTGGCTAACAACACACTTCCTCCAACTACTGCAGTTTTTGTGATTAAATTTATATTTATCATCGATTATATATTTTTTGTGTTAAAGTTAATTGGGATTATTACTAAAATAAGCAATGCCAGATTAAAAAGTAACATGTATAGTGTAAGAATTTGTTTCCACATTAGGTTTGTCAACACATCAGTTGATCCAAAGGAAGAAATTCTTCCAGAACTGAAATTACGCTTTCGATTTTTGGATTAATGATATGTAGTGAAAATTTGTGTGGGGGGTGTCAGTGATAGATATAATAGACGTTGCAATAAAGTTTCTACTTTTGAATAAATCTCCCTAAGGAGCGAGATAGGTTTTGGGCCTCTTGGAGTTTCTTATTAAAAAGGATTTCTTCCAAAAAACACTTCTATTAAATTTATATAAACAGTAATTACAATGGTTTGACAAATTGTATGTTATATTCATTAACGTCTTAGTTTCAAATAATCAAAGTTAAATATTATTAATTAATAATTAAAATTACTGTGAGTAGCTCGAACAACTAACAATGTTAAAGTTGAGAAGCTTAAGACTGACTGGCTATCATGGGCTCCTCAGGTTATTTATGCAATCCCTGCTCTTACATCACTTGTAGGAAATGCAAATTTCAGGTCTGCTATTTCTTGATACAATACAATGTATTACTTTTAATAATCTTAATTCTAACAATTGGTTTCTTATAGTCAGTTGTGACCTGCACCTGCAGTATCATGTTACGCCTGGAATACAAAGTAGTTGCTTCCTTTCTCACGTCTGATTAATGAACTTCCATTAACCTTTTATAATGCGTCCTTCAATTATACAATGTAACGATCTATTTCTTAAGACTTAATAGTTTCATTTAAATATACATATACATCAATGTGGGGGATATGTAGCTAGCGTAATGAAATAATACATAAATGCTTAAGATGTTTAAGAAAATACAATATGTTGAATACTACCCAGAGAACCAAATAATTACAATTACAGGATTAATGGGATGTTTTACTTAAAGAAACATGCAAGAGAGAAATATCGTAACAGGCATGGTGACTGGTGCTAGGTTTAAGGTCTAAGCTACATACTTTTAGGTTTTAGAGCAAATCGGAGAACTGGAAAGTGCTAGACTAAAGTTTACCGCCCTCGCATATATTTCGCCATATTTCCGAAACGGCAGTGGTGCTAGATCTAAAATCGCTGGTGCTAGCTGGTGTTAGCTATAAGCAGAGGTGTGCTAAATTTGAATCAATTCGAACAACGGTGTGGTGTGTGTGTATGTCTGTGTGTGTGGTAAAATTTTTTAAGAATTTGCCGCCATCTTGTATTTAGGTGCTAGGTCTAAACTATATAGTGCTAGGTTTTGAAACCAATCTTAGCATGGAGTAGGGATAGCGTCAACACCCCCCCCCCTCCAGATATAATTGTACAATTTTCCAAAACGACTTAGGTGCCTGCTGTAGAATTGGTAGTGCAAGCTGGCGCTAACTCTAAGCAATCAGGTGTTAGGTTCAAAACGATAAAGGGGGAGGGGGCTTGACGGACCCAAGTAAAGGCATTAAGTTGTGAATAAATTTGAATTGTCTACACTTTGAGATGTTCTGATCGATACAGGAAGAAACAGAAAACGATGGTGTAGAATAAAACCGAATAGAAAAGTGTTTGCTTATAACGATATCTTAATGCCCCCTACATGTGATTTGCTAATGCTCCACCCGAAGGTACTACATTGGCCAGGAAGCTAGTTTTTTTTTTACCTGGAAAATTTGGAATTTTGCCGAACCCTTGCTGTTCCAAGCAAGGTAGGGATCTTTAACGTGCGTGACAACAATCACACACGGGACCTCCATTTTACCTCTCATCCGAACGAGGGTGTATTTTTGTGAAAAATGCTCGCCTAACATTTTTCAAGCGGACCGTGTCGGGATTTGAACCCGGGACCTTGGGATTTTTTAATGCCACTTAAAAGCAGGTATAAATTTTCAAGCTTCAGTATAAGTTACACCAAAGCTTGTTTATGTAAGTTTATATCCGAGTTGATGATTCACATCGGTTTGCATGTATTATTGATCATATGCCAGGAAAAAACGTGGAGCACGTTATAAATATACTAAATGTTTAAAGTAATTTGTAGTTTACTCACTTGTCAACAAGTTCAGCACATATATAATATTCTTGCATGTTATTGCATTCAACAGCTATTTTAAAAGCCAATAAATTGTTACATAAGGTATTTTCCTAGAACAGTTTTTTGAATGTAATAGCAACTTTAACTATCTTAACGTTACATAAATTGAAATGTGACATATTAAAAGTGTACTCCAGTTTAATAAGCTGATAGATACATCATGGACAACGGATATTAAGTTTATTAACATCACAGCAATACACTTTCATCTGAAGTGTTATTACGACTCAGAGTTTCGAGAAATTCCAGAAATACATTAAATTATGCTAACAGTAAAAACACCATTTTGTTTATAAACGTATAATTTCCGTACTATTAAATTTTCCTGCTGAATTGTAAATAAGTGCTTCAATTACTATTTTTGCTATCATAAATTCGTAATATTTCTAAACTATGCAATTTATGGTTCCGGGTTGGAACCGCGTCATTTTATAAACGAAGGTCGACGTCCGCCCACTCTAGTAAGGGGCTTCATCAGGACAAGAAAACAAAAAATATATTATTAAAAATTATTAATAAAGATAAGAATGATAATATTAAGTGGGCAAGTTAATGTGTAAAGAGTATGTAAAGTTACTTCTGAACTAGCAGACTCACCAGCCTATTTAAGCCAAAAGGTGTGTTGTGCAAAGTAAGTTACTTTGTCACAAGACACCTTTTGGCTTAAATGGGTTAATGAGTCTGCTAGTTCAGAAGTTACTTTACTCTCTTCAATTCGTCTACTTAATAGTATCATTCTTATCTTTATTAATAATTTTTAATAATTTATTTTTTTCTTTTCTTCTCCTGATGAAGCCCCTTACTAAAGTGTGCGAAACGTCGACCTTCGTTTATAAAATGACATGGTGTTACACTTTTTTATATTAATGTAACTACTCTACCATATAGGCGGCAGAGCCTCTATAAATTGAGAGGGGTACCTGTCTAAAATTCAAGCCCAGGGAAAATGTATGGAAAATGGCTTTGAGTACAATAGAATCCTCTTAAGAGATCTTCCAGCCAGCTAAGTTTCTTCAACTTAGGGCAGAGCTATGAGCCAGGGTCGTAGGATGGTATACGATAAAAAACAGAATTTTTAATGGATGCCACCGTATCTTAATAGTAACTATAAGTGTCTAACAATCCGGAGAAAAGATACGGAAATCTTCAAAATAAAATTTTGAACAACCAACTCGTATAACAAAATTACTTACTTACCGCTAACACTGCGAGCTCAGCTTGGGGATGATGACCCACGTACTATCTGAAAATTTAATCGCCTCAAAAAAAATTGTAGAACTAGAGCTACATTAGAGTCTAGTCACTTTATCACAAAAATAAATTCCAAACAGATTAGCAAGTTAAAATTATCTCTCAAAATTATATATATATATATATATATATATATATATATATATATATATATATAACCAACACAATATAAATGATCTTTCTTTCTACACTTCAAAAATTTTATGAATCTGGTTACTTGCTTTTATAAAAAAATTATTGTTAACTACCATGAAAGAAAACTTTGAAACAACTTAGTCCACTTTCTATTGGTTTAAAGAAATATACAAATATACATCGTTTATACAAATTTACAAATATCCATGTTTCGTATCCAATAAAATATAGTAATAGTCAAGTGTTATCTCTTATTAGTGCTAAGTATTTCAACAATTTTATTTATTAAACTTCTTTGAGAAGAATATTGAGTTAGTATTAATCTGATTCAACCTTTACTAGTTACCAAAATAGGATCCTGGTTTGGCTTACAAAATTTAATAAATGAAATGACTTATTTCATATACGATCGGACTTGAATTTAATAAAAATTTATTTCTTGAATGAATTAGCAAATTTCCTTATGGTATAACATAATCTGGATGATAATTATACTTTTAAAAAAACTAGTTCATACAATGTGACAAACAAAGGTTGAATGTCACCTACTTAGTTACAACACATTGAACTCTGACCTTTTATTCTAAGTAAGTTATCTTTAAAGCTTACGTTCTTTGGAATAATTACATTACATTGTAACATATTTAATTTCAGTAATAATTATTCGCATTGAATTACGATGATAATGCGCTAAGCGTACATTATTCCTTATTAATCTCCTTATATTAAAATATCTGTGTCACCTAAAGTTATTTCCACGCGCATCTCTAATTGTTTCTTTCGTATTCCACGCCCCTAACGTCGCGACGATTCGGTTCTTGTTTCGTTAAGTTAGTCGCCCGCTAGCAACAGTTTTATCAACATGTATTCTCGACTAGAGGCAGGCGACCTTCGCATCAATTACTAAAGTAAACAGGTCAGGTCGTGCTCGACCTGAAACTATTAAGATACCTTCTACTAACGGTTGGTGAAGTATATATTTTACGAACTAATTTAATTTGGTTTAATTTATTTAGAGCGTCATGTAGGATTCATCATTTAAAATTCGTTACTTAGGATTTGTCGATATGAAATTTGTCTACTAAGAAATTTGTTAACTAGGAATTATGGATGTTAGTTTGGATTGCAGTCGTCTCTAGTTAGAAATGATTGGTAACTTTGTTTGAAGAATATAAATCTCCATCTCGATTTATCGTGGAGCAACAAAAGCAGTTTGGTTCGTTATTAGATATAAGATATTTCATGCATGTGTTTTGAATGTCATAAAAATTTGATAAACCGTCTATCATATAAAGCACGTAAAGTTGCTATTATGTTTTCAACATGTAATCTGTGTAATTCTCAACTATTATTGAACTGGTTTTATAAGCCGTAGAACAAAATTTTGTCAGATTAGGTTTTTATAATTACAAGCTTTATTCCATCTGAACCTTAGATAATTTCAACGTATGTTTTCGACGTCATATTTCTTTGTGTTGCACAATTGACAAATGTTGTCATGAAAACAAATGCTTCGTGCAGCTGTCATTGAGTTTAAATCAAACATTCCTATTTTTGTGATTAGCATTTATCTACATGTAAATCATAAAATTTAAATCTGAAAATTTAAAGACACTCTGTATAAGATTCTAGAAATTGTAATCTACCTGAAAAGATCTGCCCAGATTAGAACGTATTTCAGTGTATAATGCTTACAAATTATTTTCACTCAAATGTTTAAAGCAGGTTCATATTTAAAGTGTAGTAGGTTGTTTTAAAAAGTCAAAACCTTGACTTTGATATAGACGTTAATGATACATTTTTGTTACTTGTTAAAAAGTTCCGAAATTTTAAAAGAGAGTTTCTTTAGTAAACAATTAGTTCAACTTTGAGGCTTTTATTTTGGTCAAATGCGATCAAATCTAATTACACAAAGGTAAAATTTTTTGAGTAATAATTTGGTGCCAATATCATATTGGATATACATTTTTTTTTTTATACTTTTATAGGACACAAATGGTGTTCTACTTTTTTATTTATTTAATCTTTGCAATTTCTTGCAGGAGCTGCGTTTTATTTTGATAAGACAGGTTTTTGTTAACGAAGGCGATCATCTTATCTTTGGGTTTCCACGTCCGCCCTTAGAACTGTGCTCTGCTATTATCGTAATTATCTCAGGACATGGTGGCGCCTATTTAATTTAGCTTAGCTTTGGTTTGCAAACAGAATTCGACTTACCCTCCCCCACTTCTTATTGCTCTACCCAGGAATAGACCCCTAGCTATGTCGAAAGATTTTTGTTCACTGGCGCCCATTAAGAAAAATAAGTTACACTAGCGCCTCAACGTAGAAGAACTAACGTTTCAGTGGCGCTCACTACGTGGTGCCTTCTGTAAAACAAAAGTCGTTTCAACATCAAGCTATTAATTTTGGAACAAAAAGGTGTAAGATAATTTAAACCATTATATAAAGTTTGCAAAAAACATTACATCTCCACAAAAAAATATTCGCCAGATGTGAAATTTAGTAAGAAATCATATATACCAATTCAAGAATGGACGCTGTACCACAGAAACCATTTGTGAGCTCCACTATAAAGACAGGTGTGACCTTCGACTGCGCATAGGAAGATATAACTTGTTTTCTAGTTCACAAGTACGTTCAGGTGTGGTTTACGACAGGATGCTTTCAATACATTTCTACGGAATCTGTTTAATACTTAAACTGCAATACTCTTGCCAATAACAATTAAAATGTAGCCATACGACGTGATAACGTAAAAAGACTTGCACGTGATGATGTCTTTCCTAATTATATGTTGATCATTTCATAGGTCGTGTCTTAGTGATCGCTGCTATTATAATAGCCAAGCAATCCTACGCGGCCAGGCGGTTCGCCGGTCGGGCAGCATGATCACGGACAACCTCTTTACTTCACAACAAAAACTTGTCTCCTTTACATAGTGTTGTTTATAATGGAATTGAGTACTAAAACACTTTACTCCGCGAGCACGCGCAAAGAAATTAATTCATGCATCCACACGGATATCACGGTAACTGGAAGGTCATTTTAATTCCATGAACATAGATGGAGTTGTATGTAATGAATAAGCATTACTTTAAGAAATCGAAATTTTACACTTTTAATACCATAAAGGTTCTTTATAAATAAATAATAATTACAAAGGCGTATATTAATGAAGGACGAATTCGTAATTGTTACAATGGTCCCAATCCGTAACCATAAATATTTATACTCTACTCCGTGTTTTTTCACCAAGTCCAGCTTGTGACTCGTATGATGTCACCATTGACCACATTTAACACTGGAATAATAGAAGCATTATATTTCTATGCTAAATTATGTACTCATATGTACGAGGACAAACAACCCCAACCTTAATTGTATAATTTAATCATGGGTCAAAATCAAGTCCTAAGATAAAGAAACTATCCGAATACGTTATTGAGTCTTCATAACCATGCATACAAACCATAGTTACAATAGATGGAATGTTTCAAGAAAATGATACTAAAGAATAATTGTGCATTCAATTCTAAAACATAAATGAAAGTGAAACAATGCCAATAATAACCGTTTATCAAGTTTAGATAGTATCCTTCTTTCAAACTTGAATACAAAGCAGGTGTTAGATAGCTGACTTCTATTATCAACGAGCAACCAAGTGTGATTTAACAATAGTGAGCGAACACGGAGTAGAATGTTTTGCCTAGTTTAGAGCATTACGAATTTAGAATGGCCAAAAATAGTAACTGAAGCATTTATTTTCAATTCTGCGAGAAAATTTGGTAGTAAAAAAATTGAAAGTAGCAACTTTCTCAGCAAAATTAAAAGGTCGAGGCAGGAAACAAAATCAGAAGAGCAAACAACCCAACAACAAAACGAATCAAAAGGGAAACAAAAAAATACTCGTCCAGCTTAAAGAACCAACACTAGCAACTTTAGGAGTATTAGAGAGAATCGGACAGAACACTATCTGCAGGGAATGACAGACTTCAAATAGTGAAAGAACACGGAGCAAAATATGTTGCCTGGTTTAGAAGTATTACGAATTTAGAATAGGAAAAATGGCAATTGAAGCACTTATTTACAATTGTGCAGGAAAAAATTTAGTAGTATAGAAGTTGAACGTAACAAAATACAAAGAAATGATAGAATTAAAATATAACTTCTATCCATATCAAGATACTAAACCTTGTTGCAAAGTTTACCTTTAGCAATGGTGAAAACAAAAGACGGTAATTTCCATTGACTTTGTTGGGCAAATTTTCAAATACAAATTCTCGGAAGAGTCCTAAGTGGAGTAAAGTAAACAAATATATCTTTAAGTCATATGGATTTGGCGATTTCATAGCCCATTGTTATAACATGGCAGTCAAATAAACAAAGGAATTCTTTATTGAAGATTTTAAGCTTATCAACAGGCAACAAACACTCAGAATAATTGAGGAACAAAAAAGTATTTGGGCACTATTATCCTATGGAACAGCAATCGTCTCTGGACACAGAAGAACCAGAAATTGACCACAAAAATGAGAATGGAGAAGAAAACGAAACCATTGCAAATTATGATTACTCTGAATATGTCGAACACATATAAGCTTGCAAATTACGATGGTGTCCTCTTTAATGAATTACTTTGGGAATAAACTTGTTCCCTATTTATATCGTAGAATTGAGATTATTAAGGAAAGAACCCAATACAAGAAATGTGGGCAAAACTTGTAATACTCTGTAAGTCGAAACATCGAATAAGAAGCAAAAGTTCGTCAAGGGACAATAGTATCACCTCTAAGTTAAACCAAATGACAAAATTACGTAATGAACACAATGGTAGGACAATTTTTTGAATTACGTAGGAATAGGTTTTAAAATTAGATAAAAGACTCAGGTAAAAAGTGTAAACAATAAACCTACAACCACTCTCGTGCCTACTGCAGGGGCCATACCCTAGCTATGCCGTGGTTGCACTTTATCTTCTTTTAAAGCCGTTCACCATCTGCCACTTAGGCTTTCTTTTGCGGTAGGTAACACGCCTTTGATCTACCAGTGCAAAGGATACATAAAGCGGTTTTAGGTTCGTCGTTAATTTGTCTCAGGTAAAATAATTTTTTTTTTATTACTTAGTCTCACACAGTATTATTGGCTTCTACATAAACTTTTTAACTCCAGCACCAACCTGGTTGGACATAGGTCTGGCTAATAAAATTGAACACGAGACTCTGAAAATGTCTTAATGGTGAATTCGGTCTGCTATACTTGGCAATAGCGATAACTTGGTAACTAAATAGGTTTAATATGATTGTACTCTGTACACGATATTTTATTAATCACCACAAATACAATACAAGCATTTTTATAAATGAATGTTCATTTGCCACTATTTCTAGCACCTATACGCAAGGAAAGACTCTTAGATGACGGCAGTATACTCAGTAATATAATAATTTAATAAAGCATTTAAATTAATAGCTACTAATTGCAAGAAAATACTGGCTGCTGGTTATAGTAAAGGAGCTCGCATATCAAAACACGGTATTGCATTATAGCAAAACTAAGTCCAGCAAGAAATCAACATAATGCTAGTGTGAAACTTCTAGAACATTTAACAATTTTTAACTTGTACATTGAAGAGGCAATCAATACTGTCAAATGCAGGAAGACATTTGGAATTACTATGCAAGGACAAAAAATTGATTTGCTTAGATTTGCAGATGATATATCGGTATTAGTGTCTAGCAAGGAAGAGTTAGAAGCTGCTCTTAATAACATGGAAACAGTTCTAACAGAGACATAGGGCATAAAAATTAACTTACATAAAACTAAAGTACTAGTATACAAAGGGACAAAAATAAATCAAAAACAAGAATACAAATAGGTAACGAGAACTTACAAGAGATTACGGATCTCTGCTATCTAGGAAGCCAAATAGCGCTTGATGGGAAAAGTGTAAAAGATACAAAACAAAGATTAGCACAAGGTCGTGCTACATTTAACAAGAAAAAGCAACTACTGTGTTCAAAGACAATAAACATAGAAACAAGGAAATGATTACTTAAAACATGTGTGGAGCACAGCACTGTACGGCTGTGAAGCCTGAACAGTAGAAGAAGCGGACAAGAAAAGGGTAGAAGCCTTTGAAATGTGGTGCTACAGACGAATGATGAAGATATTACGCACGAACAAAGTTAAGAACAAATAGGTACTAAAAATGGTAAGGTAAGAAGGAAATATGTGGAAAACAGTAAAAAATAGAAGAGATAGGATGATAGGCCACATACTACGGCATGACGGAATAGTGCGGAATATATTAGAAGCAGAGATAAAAAAAAGAGAAGTAGAAGTAGACCTCGGTTAGACTACTGCACACAGATAGTGAAAGAGGTAAGCTGTAGGAATTTCAGGAAAATGTGTAGGCTAGCTCAGAATAGAAATCAATGGAGGTACGCATCCAACCAGTCCCAAGATGGATAAACTAATGACAAAAAAATAACTGTACTGTACTTAAATATTATTATAAGCAATTACAGGTATTGGTTGTGCAATATCCTCGAACAGGCTGCTTAACCACCTTCACAAACATTACATGTGATTTTCCAATGCTCCACCCAAAGATACCTTCAAATACCTTACATGTAATTTTCCAATGTTCCACCCGAAAGTACTACATTGGCCAGAAAGCGAGTTTTTTTTACCTAGAAAATTTGGAATTTTGCCGAACCCTTGCTGTTCCAAGCAAGGTAGGGATCTTTAACATGCGTGACAACACTCACACACGGAACCTCCATTTTACCTCTCATCCGAACGAGAGTGTATTTTTGTGGAAAATGCTCGCCTAACATTTTTCAAGCGGACCGTGTCGGGATTCGAACCCGGGACCTTGGGCGTAGTAGTCACACACATACCACTACGCCACGGAGCCGCCTTACCTTCAAATACCGTTCATTTACATTTCCAATGCTCCACCCGAAAGTACTACATTGGCCAGGAGGAGAGTTTTTTGTTGCCTGGAAATTTAGAATTTTGCCGAACCCTTGCCGTTCCAGGCAAGGTAGGGATTTTTAACGTGCGTGATGACACTCGCACACGGGACCTCCATTTAACCTCTCATCCCAACGAGGGCGTAACTTTTGTGAAAAATGCTTACCTGCCTTTTTTCAAGCAGTCGGCCGTGTCGGGATTTGAACCCAGGACCTTGGGATCCGTAGTCTTACGCTTACTACATTGATCCACGGCGACGCCCTACCTTCAAATACCACTGAATCTCGGTGAAATAGAGCATATAATTAAAAAACAATAGAAGGGGAACCGAGCTGTATGTAGGCTGTGTGGGAATTTTAGGGAGCTGTGTAGTATAGCTCAGAATATAAATAAGTGGAGGTACGTGTTCAACCAATTTTGAGACGGAAACCTAATGACGAAAAAAAATAAGCGCAGATAAATCTGATGTTTATTATAAACAACTACAGGTGTTGGTTGTAAAAGATCTGCAACTAATATTGACTATGCGAAAATATTAAATCGGCAAATGTTCAAGTGCTGGGGAAACTTGGCAGCCACAGGCTGCTTACCCTCCTTAACAACCACTAAATGTCGGAGAAATAGGGTATATAATTGTAAAACAACTGCATCTAACAAGAAAGAACAGCGTCTTTGATCAAAGACAACAAACATAGAAACAAGAAAAAAATTGTTGAAAACATATGTGTGGAGCACAGCATAGTATGCCTATGAAATACGGGCAGTAGAAAAAGCAGACAGAAAAACGGTAGCATCCTTTTGGAATGTTGTCCTTCAGTTGTATTTGGATGATAGCATGGACAGACAAAGTTAATTACAAATAGGTTATAGAAATAGTGGAAGACAAAAGATATTTGTGAAAAGAAAATAGGAGAAATAAAAGGGCAGAATAGGTTCCAAGGCATTTTTGGAGAATAGTATGGGATATATTACAAGCAGAGACAGGAAAAAGGAGGTAGATGTAGACCTAGATGCAGACTGTGCAAATTTTAGGGAAATGTGTTCAGAATAGGAAACAATAAGGGTACGCGTCTAACCAGTTCCAGGACTGAAGACCTAATGGTGATGATGTGGAATTTGTAAAGGACATTTGACTAATTAAAATTTACGTGAAAAGTTAAATTGTTTGTTTATAACCCAAACATAGATTAAGTCAATAAGTGAAACACACCATATGTGTTTAATTGCAGGTTGATTAACTTGGAAAACTACTTGAATAATTGTAATCTGCATGAAAAGCGAAATTGTTCGTTAACAAATTATCTTAGGTTAAGTCAAACTTTCACTTTTATTGAAATGGTAAGTACTACAAAATTTAACCTGGGTAGTATTATCCTAAAGCCTTTAACCTGATTTAATATATCATAAATACCTGCAATGTAAGTACAAACAAAAACAGAAACATCGGTCTTCAACAACTTTGTACGTCACGACTTCATTCCTCCTGAGGTCCCAAAAGGTGTGCGTTCATAAGCCCGTCCTGCTGATGATATGAGATTAAAATCGCTAAGGTCCTTGATGCGTTGCTCACTCCTTAAGCTGATTTTATGCAAACTGCTATGCGGACAAAGTTGGTAAAATTGGTGATTTTAATAAACCAGTTACTAATTCCAGTCACTCTGAATTGTTAGAACCACGATTTACCAATATTAGCTTTAGCTCGCCTTTTACTGAGAAATCTTACTATAACCATAACTCACGCCGGTATCGATTCCTTACGATCGTATTCGGGTAAAAGTTAATAGTATATTATTCAACGAGCGAGTTATGATAGCTATTACTCATTCGGAAGGTTTGCGTCGTGAGCCCGAATAAGTGATGGCCATTACTCGCGAGTAGAATACTATAATTTTCTCACGACTACACAAATCTTCATTATTAGATATTTCCAAACATTTTAACTAATATCGCAAACACTGACAAGAAAAAATTTACTTTGCATGATACGAAAATTATACCTCGCGGATTCTGAAAAATGATGGTTTGTACTGATTGGTCGGAGGTGTTGGATTATGATCATAACCCACGACCTGGATGTTCCTGATTGGCTAAAGGTGTTGGATTATGAATTCATATACACCTACAGAATAATGAGTACTATTATTAACCCATTCTTAAATGCGCAAGAAATGTATTACTGGATAGTCTTGGGAAAAATTAATAACACGCTCGTTAGTGAATTAATTAAAAATTACTTGAATCGCGTTCACTTCTAGCCAAGTACAAATTTAAAAATGTAGAGTCTATAATCAACTATCATGAACAAAAGCACGTTGCAAAAACAAAGAACGAGAACCTGAGTAGACGGAAGAAATCGCTTTCGCATCTCGACTACCTACACAATAGAATGTTTTAGTACGACCACCTTTATATCATATCTTATCCTAGATACGCAAGATAGTAGAACTAGTTGTCCAACTTTATAATTTGAAACGGTAATTTATACTGTTGCAAGCAGTAAGAGCTCATCACAGTAGCGGCCATCGTGAAATTTCTAAAGATTCGAATTTCTTTCCAATTAGGCACCCAAATGAAAAACGGTTTTAATAAAAGTTACTTATAAAATAATTGTCTATGTGGGAAAGTCGTTTAAGTTTTTTTTAACTTATTGAAATTTTTTTTGCTGATAATGGAGCGATTTAAACAAAACTAGTAACTTTTCCAAATGTGTGAATAATTTTTATGAATTTTCATCAAAATTGCACACTATAATTCAGTTTACTTATTGAATAAATCAAATATTAGTATTTTTTATAAAAATGCACTTGCAATGTGCTGCTGTGGAAAAATTCAGAACTTCCATGTCACACACTATTGTAAAACAGAAATGGTTTGAATACATGCTATATAAAACTAACACAACAAACATCTATTGAGATCCAACTATCCATATGAGAGTTTTCGACTATAGTCGTAATTGCTCGCAAATTTATTTATAACTTGCATCATGGATATTATTTAGTGTCTCGCGATTATAGAAATGAGTTGTTGTTCATAAACCTTAGATTTATATAAATTTTTATTGGGTTTCCTATTTAGTGAAGTAAGTAATTGGTATTCCCCCAGTTTGAATAGTGCAATACTTGTAAAAAAGAATAAACACAGAATTGTTTAATTTTTATGCCCAAGTTCAATTAATGTTTGGAATAAATTTAAAAAGGCACCAGTAATATGTCGCTCATATTTAGGCTTGTGTATAATAAGAAATAATGTAATAAAAATTCTTAGGGTCAATTAGAATTATAAACCACATTTAGTTAAGCTTTTTAACCTCAAATTTCTGTAATATACGTAAAATGTACTTTTGTTCATTATGGTACAAATTCACCATTCAGAAACTCCCATACTTAATTGTGATAGAACAAAATTTAACAAGCTGCATGCAAAACGTAAATAAATAAAAGCAAAACAAACTTTGGACTACATAAAAATGCAAGACATGCATTTTTATTCTACTAGTGGAATGTTTACTCTGTCCGATTCAGTACACTTTGTTTATTATTTTGTCGTTGGAAACGAAGGTGTGATAATAGAAGAAACCAAACCAATGTTTGTAGCTTTTCACAAACTGTAATCAAAACCCACTTGACACTTTACCTAATCATTTTTATTAGAGATACGTTTAAACCATTATTCTGTTTTTCCATTTGTTGGCCAACTAATTAATATAACAGCTTTGTCAATTGCATATTAGAAATTGAAGATAACTGTGCGATGCAAACGTAGGAATGTTAAATCTTGTAATTTCTTGTTCCCTAATAATTTTTTTTACATTAGATATCGGAATTTCAAAGGTTTTTACTGGTTATAAATGTTAGATAATATGTATAATTAAAATATCTGTGAGGTTTATAACTGGACTAATAAATTCCACAACACTGTCATCTATATGTGCTCCCTGGCACTTCATAAACCAAGTAGGCGGAGTATTAAACATCATATTCTTTTCTAATAAATATCTACATCTCGACATTTCGTCCCACCCTATGCTACCTCACCCCAACCCGCGTTTTTACAGCAGATGGTTGGTATCCTGCTATGATGAGCTCTTAAACAGAAAAATATGTATATTTGATTGCTTATAGTTTTAAAATTTTTATTTTACACCCTTCCAACAAAATATAAATTTGCCCAATAGTTAACTTTGTAGGGAGTTTCCCCTGTAGCACCTTCTATAGTTTCTTTCCTAATTTGAGTAAGCAAATAAGAGGTATATTAAATTGTACCCTGTGGTGTGCTAATGGAAAGATCTAGTATTTATATGAACTAACTTAAATAGTAATAAACGCTGTTTCTACAAAATAAGCAGAAAAACCTAATCAAAGATTAGTAGCCTTTATCCTTTCCGGTAATTGGCAAATATCAAATTTCCTTTGAGAAATCTCTGCCATTTGATAAACAGTAAGTGACTATTAGAGATTAATTTGTCGCGAATGGGCCAATTGGAGTAGCTCGTTATGATTGTATTTCTAATCGATATTCTACATAACAACAGATAATGTTATACTAAACATTAATAGCCGAAACGTGAGCGAATTTTAATAGATAGCATACTGCTTATAATAATATTTTTTTATACCTAGATGTATATTTCAATATCAATGAAAGTATATTTGATCTGAAGCTTAGATATTAGTATATCATGAAATTTCTTGGACAGGTGCGCTATATAAAATTGTCCGATATTTTATTACTGTACTGGATACATGCAAGCGCGCAGGGCGCCCCTGTACAAATTTGCATCTGTCACATTAAATTTATTGCGCAATACACGTCAATACACATTGAGTAATATGCCTACATTTCTTTAAATTTATTTAAGTCAATTTATAAAATATAAAGGTAGCTTTAAATAAGAAACTTGAAAAGGTTACTTTTGTTATCGAGTCTGTACCAAATAAAAAGTAATCATCATCAGTAAGTCTTCAGTCCTGGAACTGGTTAGAAACGTACCTCTATTCTGAGCTAACCCACACATTTCCCTGAAATTCCAGCAACCTACATCTTTCACTATCTGTGTTAGTCTAATCTAGGTCTATCTCTCCCTCTATATTTTCTCTTTTTTCTGCATCTAATATATACCGCACTTTTCCTTCATGCCTGAAAACGTGTCTTATCATTCTATCTCTCCTATTTTTTTAATGTTTTTTACAGATATCTTTCTTCCCCTACTATTTGTAGAACCTATTTTTCTTGAATTTTGTCTGTCCATAATATCTTCATCATACATTTGTAGTACCACATTTCACAAATTTCTGTCTTTCTTTTGCCTACTTCCTGTCCACGTTTCACAGTTGTACAATGCTGGGCTCCACACACATGCTTTTGGCAGTTTTTTTCAGTATAGCTTTATGCTAATCTTTTCTTTATTTCTTCTGCAATTTTCCTATTGTTTTTAAATTTGTACCATATTAGGTTGTACGCGAAGGGGGAGGGAACTTGACGGCTACCAAGGTCTCACACCGCTTAAACATTTGCCAAATCAAAAGTTTTCCAAATACTTGTTTCTCACAATCAATATTTGTTGAGAATATTTCAAAACCAACACCTGTATATGTTTATCATTTTAGACTTTTTGAGCACATTGGAGGATTCATTATCCAGGGTATTACCAGTAAGTGATGGTGTTTTTATACTTGGTGATTTTAATATAAATTGGTTTAAAGTACGTGACTCTTCTGTATTGAAATTATCCTCCTCTCTTAATGCCTCCGGGTTTAATCAATTAATTAGGGGATCCACTCGTATTACCAATAACAGTGCAACACTGATCGATTTAATATTTACAAATGGGCCTAATTTAGTGGTAAACTTCGGAGTTACAGATATTAATGCCGCAAGATCATTTGCTAATTAATTCATTGTGAAGTTAAAATCATCATTTCACATTCAATTATTTACAAAATTTATCCTAATTCTAAAAATTTTGACCATCAACATTTTCTGAGGGATTTAAGACATATAACATGGCAACGCATATTTCATATTAATGATATCAATTTAAAAGTAGCGCTTTTTAATGAAAGTATTATTAAGCTGTTTAATAAACATGCACCCTTAGTTACATCGCGTTTATCTAAACCGAAGGCATATTGGTTAACTGAAAATATAAGAATTTTAATAAATCGAAAGGGGAAAGCAATGTTAAAGTTTAAGAAAACTGGAAATAAATGCCACTGGGATTATCATAAATCGGTAAGAAATTATTGTTTGCTTGCAATTCGTAAGGAGAAAAAGGCATATATTGAAAGGCTCCTAACTAGTGCTAATGGTGATACCAAAAAACTTCGGAATGGGTTAAGAGAACTTAACATTTATACTAAAACACACAAAAAGCCATTACCTCACAATGTTTTTGATGTAAATAAAGTCAACAACTACTTTATAGATTCAATTCCTACTTCGAAAAGGTCACCACGGGACACACTAACATTCTATTCGTGCAAACCAAAAATACATATAACCGTACCATTACTATTCCGTACTGTCACCAGTGAAGTAGTGTCAAATGTATTAAATATCATTAATTCACAATCAATAGGCTCTGATGGTATAAGTATAAATATGTTAAAATATTGCATGCCATACCTATTACCATACATTTCCCATATAATTAATTACATTTTATTAGAGCACGTATTTCCTTCATGTTGGAAAGAAGCAGTTGTACATCCATTACCTAAGGTTAATAATCCATCACAAATGAAGGACTCAAGACCAATAGGTATCCTACCTGTGCTTTTTAAATTGCAGAAAAGTTATTAATTTACAAATTAAAGAACACGTTACTAATTATAGTTTCTTATCGGCAACGCAATCGAGATAACGACAAGAATATGGTTGAACTGCAGCACTTTCTAAAATTATTGACGACATGATATATGCCACTAATAACAACAAAATTTACGGCACTTATATTATTAGACTACACAAAAGCATTCGACACAATAGATATCAACGTTATGCTTGATATATCGTATATAGGCTTTGGCAGTGGTGCATGTCAACTCATGAACAGCTATTTGAGGAATAGATCACAACGTGTATCCTTATTTGGTATATATTCGAAAATTAAAGTCTGGTAAACCGCAAGGTTCAATCCTAGGTCCATTACTGTTTTCTATTTATACGTCTCAGTTTTCATCTGTAATTAGTAGTTGTTCAGTGAATTTAGACGATACACAACTGTATTATTTCTTTCCGATGGAAGAACTAAATGTTGCCGAATTGAAAATCAATAGTGACATAAGTAGGTTAGTTAACATCTCTAAACAACATATGTTAAACATTAACCTATCGAAATCAAAAGATTAATTTGTGAACGTAAGGTTCATCGTATAGTGGCAGCACAAAAAATTCATATTAAAGTCAATGACATAATTATTCCACACTTTGTTGAGGCAAAAAACCTGGGGTTAATCATTGATGTCGACCTAAGATTCAAATGCCATATTAATAAACTAATACAAAGAGCTTATATTAATATAAAACA
Organism: Platerodrilus igneus; assembly: GCA_036346225.1. Lineage (NCBI taxonomy): Eukaryota > Metazoa > Arthropoda > Insecta > Coleoptera > Lycidae > Platerodrilus > Platerodrilus igneus. The sequence goes on from JARFIW010001700.1 coordinate 4,574,882, forward strand.
TCTGTATGCCAATAAACATTTATTAAACGTCGGAATTAAAACACTGTTATTCGAATATTTGGTGCTGTCTTTGTTTAATTTTGAGGATGTTATTTATGGGCATTCTCTTGATAAGGAATACTCCAGGAGGATTCAAAAGGTTCAAAAATCTTGTCTGCGTTTGATTTTTGGAATCGGTAAATTTGAACATACTTCTCATAAGCTAAAAGTTGTAAGTTGGTTAAATATGGAAAAACGTCGTTTACTACATCTAGCTTGTTTTTGTCACAACATTTTATTTAGTAAAACACCGCCATACCTATATAATAAGATAAGATACAGGACGGATGTATATAATATAAATATTAGGCGAAAGGGTATGCTGACAATCACGTCACATAAGACTCAGATATTCAAATGTTCTTTCTCATATACTGCAGTACATGTTTGTAATTCAATACCTCTGGACTTTAAAATCATGTTACCCTTACGCTTTAAAAACAAATTAAAAATTCATTTTTTACAACAAGGTTTTAAGAAGATTATTTTTTTCCTATTCTTTTTTCTTTTTTGTTTTCATCTTATTGCTAATTAAGTCAAACTCTGTCAACCAAGTGTGCACAATAATAAATATTTATTTATGATTTAGGGTTAAGTGTAAGAACAGAGGGTTCATTGTAACTCAACTGAACTTTGCCCTTTGCACAAAAATTATCTGTACACATAAATGTAAATGTTATTAATTTGTCTATGTTGTTCAATAAAGCCATTATTATTATTATTATTATCAGGTTTAAATACAATTAATTACTTTTTCCATCATTAGGTTCCGTCCTGTAACTGGTTGGACGCCTACCTCTATTGATTTCTATTCTGCGCTAACGTACACACTTCCCTGAAATTCCCAGTCCATATTTTTCACTATCTGTGTGTAATAGTCTAATCTAAGTCTACATCTACCTCCCCTTTTTCATGTCTCTACTTCTAATATATATCCCGCACTATAACCTCATGCCTTAGTGTTGTGTTTTATCATGCTATCTCACCTATTTTTTACTGTTTTCGACGCATCTCTTTTCCTCTAACATTTCTAGAACCGTTTAGTTTTAACTATTTTTGTCCATTTAAAAAACTTGTATCTTTTCGTGTCCACTTTTTCTCCAGTCCACGTTTCACAGTCGTATAGGGTTGTGCTCCATACATATGCTTTCAGTAATCTTTTTGCTTGTTTCTATGTTTGTTGCGTTTGAACATAGTAGTTGCTTTTTCTTGTTAAGTGCATTTCGACCTTGTAATAACCTTTGTTGTATATCTTTTGCACATTACCATCTTGCGTTGCTTGTTTTCCTAGGTAGCAGAAATCCGTGGTCTCCTGTAAGCTCTTGTTTTTTTTGTATACTGGTTTTTAGTGTATTTTACTCTGCTTTACATACTAGTACTTTAGTTTGGCCTTTGTTAATTTTTATATCATTTTTTTTTGTTACTACTATTTCCATTTCATTAACGTCTGCTTTAACTCTTCTTCGCTAAATGCTAATGCCGCTATATCATCTGCAAATCTAAACACATCAGTCCTTTGTCTCTGCTTAGTAATTTCAATTGTCTTTCTGCAATTGAAACATTCATTGCATCTTCGATATATAAGTTAAACATTAACAGCGATAGGGCGCATCCCTGCCTCAACCCTTCCCTAATACATAATTCTCTACAGTTTTGCTCTAAGTCTACTACAGCTGCTTCTTTTTTGTATATGCTGTCCCTATAACTCTTTCCCATCCTTCTCAGTATTTCAAAAATTCTTTTCCAATTTGCATTGTCGAATGCTTTTTCAAATGTACAAACCCTATAACGAGCGTTTCGCGGCAGTAATGCCGAGGCTGCAATGATAGGTTAGGTTACTGTTAGAAATAGATATTATTATTAAAAAACACAAATCGCTTAACACGCATATCAGAACAGTTGTTGCTAAAACTAATTCAGACTGTTCTGATTGCGTGTTAAGTGATTAGTGTTTTGTGTTTTTTAATAATAATAATATCTATTTCTAACAGTAACCTAACCTATCATTGCAGCCACGGCATTACTACCGCGAGACGCTCGTACCATATATACACGCTTTCTTCTTTGTCTATTGCTTTCTTGATTATCACCTTTAGAGCTAAAATGGCCTCCCGTGTTCCCGTTTTGTCTAAACTCAAATTGATCTTCTCCTAGTATTTCTTCATCCTGAAGCTGTCTTACATAAAAGAGTTTATTACAATTTTCAGTAATTTAAAAATAATTTTATATACTAAGTTTACAAATTCCCTACAATTTTCAAACACTTATTTGGTTTCAAACAAAATTAGTGAAGGTATCAGATATAAAAGTTTATTTTCCAATATAAATCTTGGCAGTGTATTGCATGTACGTGAATCAACTGAACTATATGCCAAAAGTTAAATTCATTCTGCACAAGAAAACTTTATCCGTAAGAACTGTTAATGCTCTTACTGAAAGCTAACGAATGCACAGAGGAATGAGCGAAGCTCTGAATAAAAGACAACTTTGATAAAGTTGTTCTCCAGGTCAGGAGTTTGAAATAAAATATGCAATAAATACTGCATTTTAGTCTTAATCATGGCGAGCAGCGCTCGACTTGAGAGAACAAAGGGCGAAATGTCATGCACTAAATATAGAAACACATTAATTATTTAGCGGTAAAGTTGTCCGCTAAGCTTAAAGTTGGGTTTAAAGTATTTAAGATCTTAAATCGGCTTAAAGGTTTCAGTACTCAAGTATAATGAAAAAAGCAAATGAAAATCAAGCAGTATAAATTTTACAAATAGGGTTTTTGTTTATAGTACCTTCTCTAATACTACTAAAAAGTAGGAGACGATACACAAAGAAATAGGTTATATTATAACGCGAGTTATAGGATCCCCCATTTGTTATACATATAAAACTAATAAAGATATTAGGAAATGTTAGGACAGTGCAACAATGTCATAAAAGACAAATTGCAACAATTTATTACAATTTATTATGATGATTGCAGTTCCCACAAGTGGAAACGCTACAAAGTAGCACAAGGATAAGTGACACTGCAGATGTCAGGTCACAGACGGTCGTAGGATGTCACGTACCGAGATTACGCAGAATTAGCCTGCAACATTGTAATTATGAATAGCTTTTAAGATAGCAACTAAGTATTAAAAGACCTCGGTGTCAAATTTGACTCAAAGCTTACCTTTATTGAACACATTACAACCATTCAAAAAGAAGCGTACAAAAATTTGGGATTTGTACTCAGAAATGGTTATCATCTTTCTCAATCTATAACTATCTCTGCCCCGTATAATGCATTTGTGCGCAGTAAGATGGAATATGCCTCTGTTGTTTGGAGCCCAGGATATGAAGTACACAGTTGGGTGTTAGAGAAAATTTAGAGACGATACGCTAAGTTTCTGTGGTTTAAGTCTGATGGTACTTATCCTCAGCGTGGCCTTCCTCAGGATGTTCTTTTAAATAGGTTTGGATTAAACGATCTACGTACACGTAGAAAATTCTACTCAGTCAGTATGTTGTATAAGTTACTTAATAATCTGATTAACTGTCCCAATTTATTAGGTCAACTTTACTTTCATGCACCCAACGTTAAAACTCGCTTAGCGTCTTTATTTTATGTAAAAACTCGTAGAACAAATATATTGAAATTTTCTCCTGTTAATGTTATGGTTCTAAATTATTTTGATATTCGGGACAATTTTGATTTATTTTGTGACTCTTTGCCACAATTAAAAGCTGGTATGCTATAGATATAGGGACTTATTATAATTTGTGTTGCTGCATATGAAATGTACCTTATTTTGTTATTTTTTTTTTGGTATACATCCTGTAATTGGCTTGTCTGTCGGATGTATTTTTTTCTATAAATAAATAAATAAATTATGAATAGAGTCAAGGGTAAGCGGACATAGATCCGCAAGTTCCCACAGAATTGTAAAGAGGTAGGGAGATTATAAAAACGCCGGGAGCTCCACTCCCAGTTAGTTCATCAAACGTTCAGCTTTTGCATTGCAGTTCGTAGATAGCTCACTTGTACAATTAAGTAATAATTTTGGAACTTAGAATAATTAATCAAAATTGTCTAAATTCAATATTTAACTTCTGTATAAAACTTAAATAAATGTGTTAAAGTTCAAAGAGTCTTTTTAAAAAGGACCGCTCGAAGCCACGAACCTTAACTGGCGCAGTCGGTAGGATGTCAAAAGGGCACTAGCGAATCCAACTTCGAGGAACTGGTGGTCCGGGAATTTCAATTCCGATTTTGGCAGAACAAAAACAAAAAGTTAGAGGAGAAACACGCATCGTTCAAGTCCAGTAGTTGAAGGAGAAACAAGCATAGTTCGAATTCAACAAAAGAAAAAATTGGAGGCGATACAAGCATAGATCAAATCCAAGAAGCCACAAAGAAAAACAGAAACAAAGAAAACAAATCAATGAAAGCCACCAAGCAACTAGTGTAAGTTCATTTTCCTAAACCAATTGAAATTTATTTTATTATTAACAAAGACATTTGATATTTGCTAGTTTTATGATTTATTTATGTATATATTGACTATTGTTACAAATATTTTATGCCATTTTTTGAAAATAATCGACTTAGCAATTGCTAGAGATTATCTTCAAGCTTTTATTGAAATTTTATTATTATTTTACTTGTATATATGAAAAATTTATAAAAACTTGAGACAACAAAAAATTCTGAGACTAAGAACTGAGAAAAACTATTCTGAAACAAAAAAACTAGAGACAATTATTAAAAAAGTCGCAAAGCGCAGGAGACTAGATCACGTTTTAACTAACGTAAGAAAAATTCTTAGAAAAAAACCAAACCTCTTAAGATTGCGGAATTAAATCTTAACTGGCGCGAAAAATTTTTAAAAGAAAAATCTCTAATTCAACAACCTTAACTGGCGCAACAAATTTTAGAATTTTTGAATTAAATCTTAACTCAACTAACACAAGAAATAAAATATCTAATCCCACAATAAAAGAACTAACTGACGCACAAAAATAATTTAAATACATCGCGAAACCTTTCATCATTGTGAAATTAAAAGCAACATAAAATTACGATCGGAAACTATATTAAAGTATCAACTAAAACTACTCAAGAGAATAAATAATTACCGTACTAAAACGCAAGTTACAACCTCATTCAAACGTGAAAATTTTACTGAAATATTTCAATAAATTAAAGACGCACAAATTTCAGTGTATAAAATCACTGCGAGTACTAAATAACACCCACGGTATAATTAAAAATAACTTATAATAGAGACGCTAACGCAACTAATTAATTGACAACATTGGAAGCATTGCAGACACCTTACAATCGCCTAAACCAACGAGATAATTATTACGCACCTAAATAAAATCGACATAATTAAAAATTAGAGAAGTTTTAATTGACGCAAATAACGCAAAACATTCACACCCGATAAATTACCACAAAAAATAACCCAGCCTATTGAAACTTCAGAAATTAAAATTAAAAATCGGCAAATCAAAAGTAAACTTAACCAAACTAATACCAAGCGTAAAACTCATTAAATAACACCAAAAAATTACGATATAAATCCAAACTTTTTTCAAATCAAAAAAAAAAAATAATAATTTTTTTTACGTTTTAAAATTACCCAAATATTACCCCAGCCAAGATGACTAGTGAAATGAAGCTGTAGCTCGAAATGATCCCCAGCTTTAACGGGAATGACCAATGTTTACTCAGTAATTATATTTCGGCTACCGAAATATTCTTAAAGACCTTTTACAAACCGGGAGATAACGACAGAAACACTTTACTGATCCACCTCATTACCAGTAAACTAACCGGAAGGGCACCAACGTTAATAGCCAGTCGCGAGGACGTGGACCAATGGGACGAATATAAACGAATATTAATTGCATATTTCGGCGATCAACGGAACTTAAAATGTTTAGTAAGGGATTCAACCAGCCTAAGAATGGAACACAACCAGTCACTCTATCAATTTGGAATGAGATGCCAAGATGTAAGAAGTTTAATCGTGACAAAACTCAAAATCGAAGAAACCGACCCAAACGTAAGACTCTTAAAAACGAAAATGTATGACGAGATGGCATTAGATACCTATCTAAATGCACTACCCGAAAGACTTTCAGATAAAATTAGATTTCAACATCCTCAAAACTTAGAAGAAGCAATGAATATGATAATCGAAGAAGAAAACGTAATGTACTATAGAAACCGACTATATAACCCCAACGCGAATAAAAGCTATACGCCAATGAAAACTATACAACCCGCAAGACAAATAAATCCACAACAAAAATTTAACCCATTCAATGCACAAACAAACCAAACGCGAACAAATAATCCACATTTTAATAATTCAAACTTTAACAACCAATACAAACAACTCTCAAAACCAACGTTTTACCCGAACTTTTCAAAACCCGCATATCAAGCAACATTTAACTCGAACTTTTTAAAACCCGCATTTCAACCGAGATTTAACCAAAATATAAATCAACAACGCGAATACTAATAGAAAGTCACCGAGAATAAACACTAATAATCCCAATAATTATTACAAACCTACACCAATGGATACCTCATCTGGTAACACCAGACCTAACATAAAAATAACGCACATAAGACCAAACCCCAATCAAAAACGCACTTTCAATTCAGAAGAGCTATTTCATCAAGAAATAGAAGAGTATGAAGATGACCAGAATAATAACAATCAACCGTGTACGAATAATGAACAGAATCAATCAAACCAGTATGAACGCGAAGAACCACACGAAAATTACGAGGAAGACGACGAAGAGAACACATGTTCAAATTTTCAAATGGACCATTTTATAAACGACCTAACGTAATAAATCTAAATAATATGAATCACCTTGTATTACCCTATATCGAAATACCCCACGCTGAATTTAAATTACTAATCGATACCGGATCTTCAAAAACATTAATAAGCCCGCGAACAGTAAAAAAACATTATCTAAACTATGTAGAGAGAGAACCCTTTAAAATTAAAACCGCCCATCAAACAACCCTACACCAATTCGTAGCAAACATACCTTTACCAAAAACCTTTAACGTAAAGATGAAATATAAATTCTGCATATTTGATTTCAATGACAAATATGATGGACTATTAGGAATGGACCTTCTAAGAAAATTAGGAGCCAACATAGATATCAAAAACCGATTATTAAGAACCAAATATGGACGAATCCCCATTAAATTTCAAAATACCCAAATCGACGAAAAATATACATTAGAACCCCGAACAGAAAAAAATAAGAATCCCCGTAAATTCAAATAAAAACTTAGGAATAATAAACCATATAACCTTTCAACAAGGAGTAGAAACCCCAACCGCATTAGTAAAAATCAAAGACAATTACGCCACAACGACCATATTAAACTCAAATGATTACCCCGTAAAACTATCTTTAACAAACCCGATTAACGTAGAAGAATTAAATTTTAACGAAATGGAAATAGATGAATCCCCAAACGAAAATTATAACCCCGCAGAAAATGACGAAATGTTAAAACAAAATTTAAATAATATCCGATTTAACCGCGACATAAATCACGAGCAACAAAAAGCAATACAAAAATTATCTTATGAATACCGCGATATATTCAATTGCGAAGGAATACCCCTAACGTTTACAAACACAGTTAAACACAACATTGAGCTAACGGATAACAAACCCCTATTCACCAAATCATACAGATTACCCCAGGCAAGTCAGGAAGAAGCTGACAGACAAGTAGCCAATCTATTAGTTCAAGATATTATACAGCACTCCAATTCACCATGGAGCAGACCCGTACTAATAGTACCGAAGAAACTAGACGCATCAGTAGAACGGAAATACCGAATGGTAATAGATGACGCAAACTATATGAAAAAACGGTAGACGATAAATACCCGTTACCGAATATCACAGAAATATTAGATAAGTTAGGCAAATGCCAATATTTTTCGACGCTAGATTTAGCATCAGGATACCATCAAGTAGAAATGGAAGAAGGAGATACACAGAAAACAGCCTTTAGCACCCCTAGAGGACACTACGAGTATAAACGGATGCCATTTGGACTGAAGAACGCACCCACAACTTTTCAACGAGTAATGGATAACATACTACGAAGGATACACAACGAAAAATGCCTTGTGTACCTAGATGATATAATAGTGTATTCAACATCATCAGTGGAGCATATTGAAAGATTACGAGAAGTGTTCGAAAGATTAAGAACCGCACAATTTAAAGTACAACTAGATAAAAGCGAATTTCTACAGAAAGAAGTAGCCTTTTTAGGACACATAATAATACCCCAAGGAGTGATGCCGAACCCCGACAAAACAAACGCTGTATTAAATTACCCTATACCCAAAACGAATAAAGAGATTAAAGGATTTTTAGGCCTTAGCGGATATTACCGATAATTTATAAAAGGTTATGCTCAAATAACAAAACCCCTAACCAATTGTTTAAAAAAGGGAAAAAAAATTGTACATACCCCAGAATTTATAAAAGCAGTAGATAAAATCAAAAGCATTTTAACAAATCACCCCGTATTAGAATACCCAGACTTTTCGAAACCATTCATATTAACAACGGACGCATCAAATGTAGCCTTAGGCGCAGTATTAAGCCAAGGAACAGTAGGTAACGATAAACCCATCAGTTACGCATCAAGAACCCTCAACGAAACAGAGCAACGATACAGTACGATAGAGAAAGAATTGTTAGCCATAATTTGGGCAACAAAATATTTTAGACCGTACCTATACGGACGGAAATTCTATATATATACCGATCATAGATCATTAATATGGCTATGCAAACTCAAAGAACCTAACTCGAAATTACAAAGATGGAGAATCAGACTAGAAGAATATGATTATGAGATCATATACAAAAAGGGAATTTACAACAATAACGCAGACGCTTTAAGTAGAATCCAACTTAACGCACTTGAGACAGAATCATTAGTAGGAAACGTAGACGAAACCGAAATCAGAGAAGACCCAGAAGAAATGGAAACCATACATTCGACACAAAATGACGAACCGGAAACCGCTATAAATATTTTAAACGAAGCTATAGACATGAAGCCCAATTTATTTATAATCAAGGAAGTTTTAAACAACCCCAACCCTGTAAAATACACGAAAGTGGACAATAAGAAAATTTATCAAATTCAAATAACTAAAGACGACAACGAGTTACAAATAATTAAAATTCTAAAAGAATACACCTCCGAGAAAAAACGATTTTACTTTTATTTTAACACGGAAAACTTATATAAACGATTTTCAGAAATATATGTAAAACTATTTAACAATTCTGGGCCCGAACTTATAAGATGCACAAGAAAATTAATAACATTAGACGACCCTGACAAAATAAACGATGTAATAAGAAACCAACACGAAGGAAAGACCAACCATCGAGGAATAAACGAGACCCTAAAACAAATTATGAGACGTTACTATTTCAAGGACATGAAAGAATTAACTACAGACTTTATCAACCAGTGCGGATTATGTGATAAAGCCAAATATAACAGAAAACCCCCAAAGATATCCTTAATGTTAACTAAAACACCAGACAAACCTTTCCAGAAATTACATGCAGATACTCTAGTAGTAGAAGCACAAAGTTACCTAACAATCGTGGACGCATTTACGAAAATAGGACAAGCAATACCAATCACTTCTAAAAATAGTATAGACGTAACTCAAGGATTTCTACACTATTTTACATTTTACGGAACACCCGAAACAATAACGTTAGACAACGGAAGCGAATTTAAAAACGAAACAATTCAAAACACTTTGGAATTACTCAAAATAAAAATTCACTTTATAACGGAAAACCACCCTGCATCCAATGGATTAATTGAGCGACTACATTCAACCCTATTAGAACAGATCAGATTATTAAGATTTAATTACAAGAAAGAACACATAACTAACTTACGTATTAATCGCGTATAATAACACGATTCATTCAACTACAAATTTTACACCCTTAGAACTAACCTTAGGACATTCAGATTCACGCAACCCCTACGATATACATTATAACAAAGAAATCTATCAGCAATATGCTAAAGACCACAAGGAGAAACTAAAAATAACCTATGACAAAGTAAAGGACAAATTAGATAACGATAAAGAACGCATTACCGCGACCCGTAATAAAAACTCAGACATAAACAAATTTTCCATAGGACAAACCGTATTTGAGAAAAATTACCAAAGCAAAAGACACAAAACGGCACCGAGAAACTTAGGACCCTTTAAAATCAAACGAATATCCGACAAAAACGTAGCCGCGATAGACGACGGCAATATTACAAAATATGTACACCTCAAAAATTTAAGACACCCTGTACTTTCAGATGGACAATCGTCACCCTTACCGTCAACCTCGACCCAGGTAGAACGGACACAGAAATTATAATCGAAGACATAAAGAATAACCCCGGTATACTACCAACTAAATTATGCAGTATGCAAAACACTATAGATTATTGGACCTTTGCACAAAAATTCGATTTAACCGAGCTAAAACAAGAATGTCAAATAATCAAAAATAATTATTTTCGACTAAAACAGTCAATGGACACAACAAAATTCGGAAAAGAATACGCAATCGAAATGATGAACTACGACTGTATAACAGAAAGTATTTTGAAAAACATAGAAGATAAATGTAATTGACTAATACCTACAGAACAAGTGACAAGAAGAAAAAGAGGACTAATCAACGGATTAGGAAACGTAATCAAAGCAATTACCGGAAATTTAGATAACCAAGACGCAGAACGCTATGACAATGCGATACAGCAATTGATAGAAAATCAAAATGACATTAAAACCATAATTAGTAATCAAATATCGTTAACACAATCAACGATCATCAAATTTAATGAAACCCTAAGAAAATTAGTTAGAAATCAAGATAGTATAGCCAATCGAATAGAAACCTTAGAAAATAACATGCGAACTACCATGTTAGGCATGCGAGATTTAATCAGATTCAATACGATATATAACCAAATAATATCAACCCTAACTTTAATTCAACAAATCCTAGCAACATTAGAAAACGCAGTAATCTATGCAAAATTAAATACCCTACATTCAAGTATAATAGAACCAATAGATTTATTAAAAGAATTATTGAGAATAAAATCTTTTATAACTAATAGTAAATTACCTTTCGATGTAATAGAATCAAACATTTTAATATTTGAAAAAATAGCCATAGTTAAAGGCTATGTAAAAAATAACGATATAACATTTTTAATAGAAATACCGATAGTATAGATTAACAGTTACAATTATTATCACTTATTTGCTTTTCTAATGAAAATGACTAGCACATACCAAGTTATTATTCCAAAAACCAAATTCCTATCCTTAAATGAACAAAGATATGGTTATACAAACGACAAATGTAATGAAGTCACACCCAAGTCAATACTTATGCCAATCATTGACAACCACAACAATTCAAGAAGACAGCCTTTGCGAAGTACAACTACTAAAATTTCCCAATCATTATAAAAATTGTGAAGCCAAACCTGTATTAATCTACAATATGAAAATTCAGAAAGTAACGGAAAATAAATGGATAGCCATTTTTTCCCACCGAAGTAATCGCAACAATGTATTGCAATCAAGATGAAAGTAATTTAGCATTAACCGGAAGTAAATTAATCACCCTTAAGGAAAATTGTTATTTAAAATTAAAAAACGAAATAATTAGAGTTTACCAAGACCCAGTACAAAGCAAGAAATTAGCAAATCTACCCGATCTGCAAATCAAGATTACCCAAGAAGAAGATGAAGAAACCTTTCAAAAACCAATGCAATTGGAACACCTGGAATTAGACAACTTAAACCACGCCATGAAACTCATGGAAGATTATAAAGAAAAACTGAACGAGATCAGGACGCCCAAAGTGCACTACGATAACATTAGTGTATGGACAATTATATTGATTTTATTGACTATTTTATTGATCATTTATGTAACGTACAAAATATGTATTAGATTTAAGAATAATAAAGAACACAGTTTTAGATTTAAGAAACCCAAAGAAACAAATGTACCCCTAGAAAATATTAATTTTAAATGAGATTAAACGAAAACGAATTTAATTAAAAATCAAGACAAGGTAAAAAAACCCTTGATTTTTAATGTACGTTGAGAGGAGTTATAGGATCCCCCATTTGTTATACATATAAAACTAATAAAGATATTAGGAAATATTAGGAAATGTTAGGACAGTGCAACAATGTCATAAAAGACAAATTGCAACAATTTATTACAATTTATTATGATGATTGCAGTTCCCACGAGTGGAAACGCAACAAAGTAGCACAAGGATAAGTGACACTGCAGATGTCAGGTCGCAGACGGTCGTAGGATGTCACGTACCGAGATTACGCAGAATAAGCCTGCAACATTGTAATTATGAATAGCTTCTAAGATAGCAACTAAGTATTATAAATAGAGTCAAGGGTAAGCGGACATAGGTCCGCAAGTTCCCACAGAATTGTAAAGAGGTAGGGAGATTATAAAAAGGCCGGGAGCTCCACTCTCAGTTAGTTCATCAAACGTTCAGCTTTTGCATTGCAGTTCGTAGATAGCTCACTTGTACAATTAAGTAATAATTTTGGAACTTAGAATAATTAATCAAAATTGTCTAAATTCAATATTTAACTTCTGTATAAAACTTAATTAAATGTGTTGAAGTTCAAAGAGTCTTTTTAAAAAGGACCGCTCGAAGCTACGAACCTTAACTCGCGTCAGGACAATTTGGATTGGAGATTGGTTAATAATTGTTTTAAAGTGAAATAAATCACACATTATGCGTACTCACATTGCCTGCGATAGTTTTATTGAAGTCCTATGTTCTTGGTATTGAGAAGGATAGATCGTCTTTCGTTGTGATAGATTTTTTTAAGTTTTTCATTCAATGGCGCAACGTTAGCAAGGCATGCTGATTGGAGTAGGTAACCAATCAGCAGTTGTGTATAGTGATAAATCACACAGCAGTATATATATATATATATATATATATATTGCTGTGATAAGGGGTTTTTTAGGGGTGTATTGAGTAGAAAGGGTCGTGTAGTAACTGCAAATAGCAATAGAAATCAGAAAACTGCATTTATTTAGCAGAAAAATAAGTAATTCGTGCATTATGTAAATAGCAAGCATTTAACACCCTGTATATTAGACCGTAATTAACTTTAATCAATGCCAGTAAGCATATCTTTCAATAATAGAACGCGTATTTAGCAGAGAAATAACGTACATGTAATTAAACTACCTTGAGAAGTGTTTAACAAGTTTGTAAAACAAATACGCAGAAGATAAGCTGAAACCTAATAAATCCTCATGCAATTACGCTTGTAATAAAAAAGGAACAATAAACGCTTTGATAAGAAAACGCACTTTCAAAGGTCAGTTTAAATAAATACGAAAACAGCATTCGTGTTACATTATTTATTTTGTACAATTATCCAAAAGCTTTATTTAGACAAAACAACAGACATAAGTTAAAAGTCCGGCCACGATAACAAATAATAAGGCAATCAAAGATCGCAAATAACAGCATGATATGAAAATCCGAAATAGTTTCATCAGAAATCAGCTTGAAATATTAAAAACAAACGTGTTTAGTTACAATAATCTGTAAAATTGCTTGGAAAACCAATTTAAATGTAGTGGGAAAAAGCTATATAACACCCACCGGTGATAAGGCACGATCAGTCTCCACTTGAAGCACGTTGAATCCACAACACTTTTAATCAGAAATCTATGCGATATGTAAATAAAATTTATATTATAGTGAAATAGTGCTGTGCAACAATTGCGTTAAGAATGTATGAAGAGTTTTTGCCGTTTTTTTTATAGAAAATGTGAGTATAAATTGGTTAATTAATTTAAATTAAATATTCATAATGATATATATAGGGCTTCTAATCTGCGTCGAAGACAATTCTAATTCTAATTCTGGGACAATTTCAATTCTAATCTGCGTCTAAAACAATTATAATCCAAGATACTAAGTCTGGTGTTCAGAAATTAATAATACTAAAGTGGTATTTAAGGCGTATCCAGAGAAATATTGAATAAAGCACGAGGCGATTTTTGGAAACAAGGGGTAACTGTACTGAAATATTGGTTCAACGTATGTTAAGGAGTACAAAGCAGGGCATTTGTTTCGATTGAAGATAATGAGGGGATGTTGATCCACAACACGAAACAAATCAGGCCAGACCTATCAAGTTTTAAGGAATTTTTTCTAATTTAAATTTTTATACTGAATATATTAAATATCTCTAAAACTTGAAAGGAGTCAACAGCAACATTGCATACGTTGAAACTTACGAGATAATCATAAAAAGGTCTCAAACATTCCAAATTTTTTTGTAAAAGGGCGTTGTTTTTGGTGACTTTATATTAAATTAAAAGTATATAAATTTTGGGATAAATAATCCATATAATATTAATTGATTGAAGGGTGTATTTAAAGAATCACGAAAATTGTGAAGTGTAAATATTATTTCCTTTCATTATATGAATGTTGATTGACTTCGTTTTATCAATTCACACAGGTAATCATAAAGGGGTGAAAGAAAATTGATTATCGTAACGTTGTACACTGTGTAAATTAAGGGCTAGCCATGGCATAATAAAATTAGAAAATTTGAGAAAAACACAGAGCGGTGGCGTTCAGTAGAACGTTTATTACACCGAGTACGGTGTTATCAAATTGCTGGAAATTATTCCCATGACAAATAATTTTTATAAAATTTAAACCTTATGCTATCTTAATTTACGCTTAGGTTACAAAAACAAAATAAATTATACTTGCAATTGGTATTGTCAAATACTTCTTTATAGCGCTTTTATAAAAACATTTTCATTGTAATCAACAGCAATGAATACTTCCTGGTTCCATTTCAGGTTTTCATTTCCAACCTATCTTGGGGTAGAAATATCATTTTGCAAACTACATTTATTTTAATCGATTAAACTTACCAGTCGCTTATGTATTAAGATTATTTATATCGAAGATCGTTTAATTTTCGTAGTATTCTTAACAATAATTGTGCTTTTCTAATTCAAAGTTACGTTCGATGTCGTAAAATGAATTAAAAAATGAAACTTTGCTCAAAAGTTGTTGCTTGGCTTTAGAAAGAATAACCCCGTTCTTCGATCACTTTCTCTTTATGTATTAAAATTCTAAGAACGTTATTTTTTCCATTCCATTCTAGACATATTTCGAAGTATTAGTCACTGGATTATGGAATAATTATGCAGATTTCGCATTTCAATGAGCTAATTAAGAGTTGTTATAATTGAAGTTGATTGTAAGACATCCCCCATTCTTTGTTGATACATTATGGCATAGCCGTCATTATATATCTCTTAGAGTTATTAAGTGCTCATTTTATCTTTTGCACTATTCCGGTATTAGCGCTTTCTTTGAATTAGAAAGTTTATTCATTGATTAAAAAATTAGTTTATTTAATGGTTTGTAGAACATTTCCAGTATATGACGCATTCTTTTATTAAATAACGAAAATTCTGGAATTAATTCGAAACTAACTTTTTGAAAGAGAGATCCGTTTTATTTGAAACTCATAAAGTAGTATCTTTAACGGGAATGAATATTTCATTTTTCTTTTAACCGATATATCTACACACGGAAAATATCTAGTATTTTAAAATGCGTCAAATTGATATTTCTTCACGATAAATAAAACGTATTCTAGCACATACTTACACACAGATTTAAACTACATAATTAATGAGGACTTCGTTCTTATGCTACATAGTACAATATGATAAGAAAATGATTATTTTCACAAGGTTTAAAGTTGGAGTTCTTCTTAAATGGTATAACAATACTACATGTATCCTTAAAGGGTATTGTCTTACATGGAATTTCATGTTATGTGTTAATCGAATATGCTAATGTTTTATACGGGGTGTAAAATTAAATATTGAGATATTTTTAATTTTTCTCGTTTTTCATTTCTTTAGGTAGTAGGATTTCATAGAATTTGGCGTTCAATGACCTCTCATTACCTCACTATCACATCGATGTATTAAATACCATAAAATACCAAACAATACTTCCAATCATGTACGCTTTTATTAAAATTAAGAAACTTGTAGGAGTTCCTTTATTATTTAATTATTTTCTCTCCGTTTTAATACCATCGTTACTCATTTCTGAGCATTCCACAACTCTTTTCTGCCGCGAGTTCAATAATAATTTTCACTCCTAGATACCAGTACATGTTAGATCGACTTTAACTACGTCACATATCTTATGATTAGCATAGTGACGTTTGAATCAAGACTGACTTTGCTTTCGCGATCTATTGCGTATATAAAACAAGCCTCTGTGACGTAAGCTCTTTACCGTATCTTCTAATTGGTTTTTCTAGAAGGCATGTGGTGCAGTACCCGAAAATTTCTCGTATTGTAGCCTTGACTTTAGAGTAATTAATGTTGTTTACTTATGTTACCAATATTCAAGATACTTTTTGCTTTATCTAGCTTTATTTTACTTTTGCGTTATCTTATCTTATCGCTTTTACTAATTTCATTGTCGCTCATGGCCATTTTACGTCATTCATTTTGTTTTATTTTAGCAATTAATTGTTCCTAAATATAGAGATATAATACGAGACTTAATACGCTTTGTCGTACGTTTGTTATTAAATGAAAATTTCTTTTTCATGTAAATATTATACAAGCGCTTTACATAAATTGAGCATTTACCATTCCTTTATTAATTGCAAAATGAAAATCTTTTATAATATATCCACGCATTTACACAAAGCTTTAATAACAAAATATAGATGAAATTCTTTGAAAAACGCCTTCCTAAGCACAGAATATAGTAAATATCATTACTCTTACCTTAAAATACGATTTCTTCCTATTCAAGTTATGTAATATGATCTGTTTTTCTATATAAATAAATATCTACAATGGGTTTCTTAAAGTTTCTCCTTTTTTTCCCGTTTGCGGCGTTGGATGTTTAAGCAAAGATCCAGTGTGACCTTTGTATAAATTCTAATCATATCAATATATATATATATATATATATATATATATATATATATATATATATATATATATTGCTATAATAAGGGGTTATTTAGGAGTATATTGAGACATAATAGTTACCCAATACATGTAAATAGTACGAGGAGTTAGAAAGCCGCATTTATTTAGCATTAAAAATACGTAATTTGTATATTATGCAAAGAGCAAACATTTAACACTCTGTATAAGAATCGCAAGAAACTTTATTTAATGCCGACTGGCATGTCATTCAACAATAGACACGCATTCAGCAAAAGAAATAACTCTACGCGCATTCAAACTTGTCCTAAACCAAAAATATTCATAGATTGTAAAATTAATACTCGTGAAATGCAATAAAAACCTAAAAAATCAAAATACAATTCACATTAAACAAACGATAATGTAAGCAGATAGCATAGTGTCCTGACAAGGAACGCATCCTTCAAAATAAATACGTTGCGGAAACGCAAAAATGTAAACAGAAATATGTTAATTTACGTCACTTGGTCTACGTGATTTTCTACATGAAGTTAATGCAGATGCCAAAAGTATTATCTTGACAAACAACGCCATAAGTGAAATTACGTGCCACAGCAAATTAGGAATTCCTGTAACATCATCAAAAACAAACGCTATAAATTAAATACAAACCAGAAACATACAAGTACCTACGTGATCAACGGAACGTTTCTATAAAGCAATATCCGTGATAAACCTGTAAAAGTCCAAGAATATCCATAACAACCGATGGTTGGTCATACGCTTTTGAACAACATCTCGGATAAACCAATGAATTTAAATGGGGCGTAGGCTATATATTGTGGCAGGTTTGATAAGCGGATAGTCTTCAGTTTGAACCACGTACAAGCTGCATCACTAACACTTAAGGATTTACGCGACAATTAAATACACAAATTAAACAATGAAACTTGTGAAAAGTAATGTTATAAAATATTTTGAACTAATTATAGTGAAAATACATGAGATAAAGCTTAGCCGTTTGCTTGAAAACGTAAGTAGAAACTTATTTATTAATTTAGCTAAAATATTTATAACTCAGGGCTCTAAGGATAAATGTAAGAAAATTCTAAGTACGAAACTCTAAGTATGAATTTTCAAGAACAATTTTAAAATACTCTAGAATAAATCTAAGAATAAATCGAAGGACATTACGACGTTATGAAAAGTTAAGGCAGATCACATTCAACGGGGTAAAACTTGGAGACTAAACAACTCTACTAAAAGCAATATTGGGGTACTGATCCACGGCACGCAGCTAAAAGACGCTCAAGGAAAACTACTGGTCAGAACTATCTTGCATAAGACATTATTTACTGTTTATTATATTTGCATTAATCATATTAAGGCATCATTTTCTATTTAGTATTGTACTAAAAAATGTTTAAGAATTTCTTTAAAGCTTTACAGACATTCTATTATAAATTATTTAGCTCTTGTTTTGTATAAATTACAATTAGATTTCCTGAAAACTCTACCAGTTGCGTATTTTTGAAGTTGAAATTTTCTTAAGTGTACAATAATTGCCTATTTACCCTACGCACTGCATGGAAATAGTAAACTTCCAACAAAGTATGGAAGTGCTTACTAGAAATTGATAAGGAGAGTAATGTGCAGTATTCAGTAGGAGAAGCGATACGAGATTTTACAATCAGTTCTTCTGTAAACAAACTAGTAATCGGATTATATCGATGAAAACGGTTTTTTATAATGATATATTTTCCCCGAAATTAATTAATGTCTTTTCCTTGAAAGTCGATGCTCGCCTTTCAGGAAAAGTTTCTCATTGCATTTGTAAGTTTTGCGTATTTCTATTCAGAGGGAAGATTAAAATATTAATTCAATATACCGAACGGATACCAATACAGCAGCTTACTGACTGAAAACCCCAATTCATACAACATTTAAATGGTTTAAACCCAAACACTAACGCAAATTAACGTTTGCTTTATACAAGAGGTAATTCTACATTATAAATAAGAATATATATTTTTCAAGGTAAAAGTTTTTTTATAAAAAAAAACCTAGAAAATAAGTCAAAGAGCATTCTGAAAGTGTGTCCAAAACATTATATCTTTCTAGATCTGTTCACGTAAAAACTACTTCCATTGTGTGAAATCTAGCCGATATTTTATATGCGTTGATCAGTTAAAAGAAATTACAAGCACAAGCAAATATTTACTTGATAAGCTTCGAATAATAAAAATAAGGAAACTATTTCAAAACGATTTCCATAAACCAACAACTTAATTATTTACGTATAATCGTTCTGCTGGAAAGTAAAGATGCCAATTTGTAATACATTCCGTAAAAACGCAAATCATGAAAGTAAACCGATGACGCATATATATATATATATATATATATATATATATATATATATATATATATTGCTATGTACTGGAATTCTCGAGCCCCTACGTTGGGCTGTTATATTTATTTGCTATGCTACTCTCTAAATTATCAAACCCCTATGTTGTGCGCCTTATTAATTTGCTATTCACTCTCTAAATTATCGGACGACCATTTTAATATTTACTATGAATAAACAAGATTGTAATTATCTCCTCCTCCGGCTGTCTTATTAGTATTGCTATCAACTTAACTGGATTTTATCTTGAAGCAACCTTGTCTGCCAATAGCAAAATTCGATACGTTACCGCCTTGCGTGTTATCAATTTCCTATTCAACTTGTAGCTCCGCTTTGTACTATTTAAATCTTATGACCTCGGCTAGCATTTATTTGGAATTATAAAATTCAGTTAATTTCGATTTTATATAATGGAACCAATATATTATGTACAGCTTTTGAAATTATTTGAAATACACTTTTCAATTAGTTAATGTTATAAATCTCATTTATTAACAATCATCTACTATTTACTCAAAACCCAAAGTCACCAAAAAGAAAAACCTATTATCTTTATCAACGAAGTGTAGAATATTCTAAACCTGTTATCATATTACTCACTTTATACGTATGCAACTTCTTTTGTTGACTTTTCACAAGCATATTATGTTAAGCAAATTCAATATTCAAAATAAAAGATATATAGAAAAACAAAATGTCTTATAACTAAAAAAATCTGACCTGGTTTATTTCTTCACATCGACGCTTCCATTTGAAATAAAAATTATCTTCCCCAATTCAGGATTACATTTCAGTTATTGCCATTACCCTATGGACTATCATTATTAATTTATGCACCCCCAATTTATTGTCGTTTCATAACAGACTTATTACTTCTTATTAATCAATTTCCTCAAACTTAAAATTGTATTATTCTTTTTTTCCCCCGGACATCAAAATTGTATTACTGTATTTTCTCCTGGACATTAAAATCGTAGTCTATTTGCCTCAGACTTCGAATTGTGGTTTGTTTACCCCCGTACTTCAGATTGTAGTTTATTTTCTCCCGTACATCAGAGCCCTATTATTTTTATGTTTTAGTTTAAAAATAAATTCCTTAAAAATGTACTTACGTTTTTAATCTGCAATTATAATTTTCATCTTGGCACTTATTTATATCTTTCACTTTTAAAATTTACGTATTATTTTATTTCATCACGGCGCACTTCGGCCTTTGTTGAGTTCAAAACTAACTTCGTTATCACGGTGCTTGCTAATATATTCTTCATTTCCCACTCCATCAGTGGGTATGGTCTAGAACTCGTCGCTTATTTGTGACCAATCAAATAATTACATTTAAAGCAGTTTCTGATGTAATGCTCCACGATTCTCAATAATCATAACCTGCTTGCAGCTGTCTTTCGTTATCAACATGCTGTGTTTTGATAGATCTAATTGCTTTTCCATAAACAAATGATGCAACTCGACTTTGAATTTTCATATTTACATGTTGTTCACGCAATTTTTAATCATTTTTCTTATCAAAATGGTTAGATATCTGTACGCATTTATATTAGCTACCTGCTCTATTTCTATCTCCGTATTAATCTAATCGTCTGGAACTCCTTTTGAATGCGTGTCTAATTACACTTTATCATTTATTTATAAATATACGCGTGCTTCCACTGAAAAATATCATTACTTGCTATACCTAAATTAACTAAAGCTTTATCTACAGGGTATTTAATATTTTCTATTTACCTAATGAATGTCTTCCTGGTTTCTACGCTAACTATGCGTCTTCCTATGTTTATCTGCGTCGCTTAAAACTATTTCTACTTTATATACAGGGTGTTGATTGCTTACTATCTACAAACTATGTCTATTTCTCAATTTTTCACTAAATAAGTGCAGTTTTCTGCTGCCTATGCTAATTTCTCATTCCTAAATGACTTTTACTATAAAGTGCACCCTTAAACAACCCCTTATCACAGCAATATATATACAGGGTGTCCGGAAAATACGTGTACAACGTAAGAACAGAGATTCTTTGGCTCGAAATAGATCGATTTGAGCCAACTTACCTATTATACAAGTTGCTTCATTTAGCCGCTACAGGGCTTCAAAAATCGTGAAAAATATTTGATATTTTAAAATAACTCGAAAATGCGTCAATAGATTTTGACCATTTTTGGGGTTCCAGTTTCTACTTTCAATTGACATCTTTTGGTGGTGTACGCAATAATTTTAAAAGCATACGAGTGTCTCAAAAATGATGTATTGTATAAATATCCGACCATTACCCTTTTCCTGTTTATGCAATGACTACCAATTTTTTTACGAGTAGCCGACTTAATTTGGAAACTTTTTTGTCTCTTGTAAAATTTTTATTAGACGAGCAGTTTGACAGAAAAAAATAATTTCAAATGTCTGTTTTTTATTTTTATTTCATTGTTTTGTTTATTTTTTATTACTATCGTTGAAAATTAATAGCGCGGTACAAGTGTTGGACCATTACAATAAATTTTCAAAATGACCGCCATTTTCTTCAATGCACAAATTAACTCTTCGTAAGAAATTTAACTGAACCCTCTGCATTGTTTGTGCATTATTTTTAAAGAGTTGGTTGTATTTAAAATTCGTCTATACAATTCTTTTTCGCTATCAAGTGGAGACGAATAAACCTTAGATTTTAAGGTACCCCACAAAAAATAATCACAGGGCGTCAAGTCCGGCGATCGTGCTGGCCAATTTGTAGGATATTTTTCGTGTAAATGTTGTCGAACAGCTAGAGTAAATTGGGGAGGAGCACCTTCGCGCATGAACCACATGTCTTGGCGAAGTAATAATGGCAGATCTTCCAATAAATTCGGCAATGTTTGTTGTAGAAAGTTGAAGTAATTGTCTCCGGGTAATCGATTTGGTATCACAACAGGACCGATAATAAAATTATCAATAACTCCAGCCCAGACATTAATCTAAAATTCATGTTGATAGTGAGTCACTTTAGTTGTATGAGGATTTTCTACAGCGTAAACAAGTTCATTATGTATGTTAGTAATACCAGATCTTGTAAAAGAAGTTTCGTCTGTAAATAAAATTTTGCGACTGAAATTTGCATTTTGAATTCTCTGATCTTGAATAAATTGACAGAAACCTAGACGCCTCTCAGGATCGATAGGCAAAAGGTCTTGTACCTGTTGAACGTGGTATGGGTGTAATAACTGTTCCTTTAAAACGTCATGAACAATACTTTTAGGAACTTGTAGTTCAAGTCCTAAGCGTCTGGTGCTTATTTTTGGATCTTCTTCAACTCTATCCAAAACTTGTTCCTCCAGATCCGCAATTCTTGTGGTACGTTGACGTCCTCGATCCGCATTTCTTGACTGAAAGCTACCATTTTCACAAAGACGTCTTTCAATATTTACGAATGTTTGGTGGTTTGGCATTCGGCGATTAGGAAATCTTTCCCCATAGACTCTGACG
Source organism: Platerodrilus igneus (assembly GCA_036346225.1). Classification (NCBI taxonomy): domain Eukaryota; kingdom Metazoa; phylum Arthropoda; class Insecta; order Coleoptera; family Lycidae; genus Platerodrilus; species Platerodrilus igneus. Next base: position 4,597,920 of record JARFIW010001700.1, read on the forward strand.
CTTTCACAACCATTGCCTTGACAAAATCCGAAAACCAAAAGCATATCCACCTGTTCGTTGTTTGTGTAAGTACTCATAATGTAAGATGAAAGATGCAAACTTTTATTGAATTAAGCAGAAATTCACGACTTGACAGATAAACTGACGTTAAATGACAGTCAAATTAAATAACAAATAAAAAGCAAAGTCAACTACTAAACTATGCTTTCTGATTTGCCCCGTTTTATACTTAATGCAGCAAAATGACAAAAGTATGCAGACATTTGAAATTACTTTTTTCTGTCAAACCGCTCGTCTAATCAAAATTTTACAAGAGATAAAAAAGTTTCCAAATTAAGTCGGCTACTCAAAAAAAAATTGGTAGTCATTGCATGAACAGGAAAAAGGTAATGGTCGGATATTTATACAATACATAATTTTTGGTACACTCGTGTGCTTTTAAAGTTATTGCGTACACCACCAAAAAATGTCAATTGAAAGTAGAAACTCGCACCCCAAAAATGGTCAAAATCTATCAACGCGTTTTTGAGTTATTTTAAAATATCAAATATTTTTCACGATTTTTGAAGCCCTCTAGCGGCTACATGAAGCAACTTGTATAATAGGTAAGTTGGCTGAAATCGATCTATTTCGAGCCAAAGAATCTCTGTTCTTACGTTGTACACGTATTTTCCGGACACCCTGTAGTGTGTCTACTTAAGTTGGCGGCATATGGAAAACTTTTTTATTTTTAGTTTTTGGAAAAAAGATTACTCTTTATAAAAAGTTCTGCTTGGTATGAAACCTAAAATAAAATATTTAAATGGCTAAATTTATCAGTCATATACGAGGTTTATCAATAAATATGAATTTGGTACAAGAGTAAAGTACCTTTATTTTTGAGAATTTTGAAAATTGTTATTACAAAAAGTTATTTAGAATTAAAAACTACGGTAAAATATGCAATTATATCTATCTATCGAAAAAGCTTTTTTCTTACTTTTTTAAATTTTCTCTAAAATAAATAATCATACGCATTAAAATATACAAGGTGTCCGAAAAGTCACGCACCACAGGGTGAATATATATTTTACAAAATTTGTTCAATATGTCTTCCATGTAAGTCGAAACATATTTGAAAACGATCTCCAGCGTTCCGGAGAATATTGGCCACTAATTCAGGCGTAATTGAACGACACACAGTTGAGATGAGCTCCTTCAAATAGTCTTTTTCTCTAATGCTAATTATGTACACTTTGGATTTTACGTAACTCCACATGGCACTATCTATCGGGTTTAAGTCTGGTGATCGTGAGGTCCATTTCACTCGTCCTCACCGGCCAATCCACTGTGGGAAATTTTCATCCAGCCAAACCCGAACTTGTGTACCAAAGTGTGGCGATGCACCATCCTGCATGAACCAATCTGGTTTTCCCAAACCTTGAAAATTTAAATCAGAAAGAGTTCATCTCCGAACATGGTCAGGTACGTTTCACTGTTAACTGTGCCGTCAAAAAAGAAGGGGCCGATGATACGGTCTTTCTACAAGCCACGCCAAACCATGACACGATCAGCTCCTTGCTCCTTGCTGCCACTATACCAGTGAGGGTTACTGTCAGACCAGTAACGCATATTATGTCGGTTGACACCTCCATTTATATAAAAGTTAGCTTCGTCCGAAAACATAGCGTTAGACAAGAACTGGGAGTCTTCCTCCAACTTTGTCAGAAAGCAAAAGCACATTTCCATACGACGATCAGGATCGTCTTCTGACAAGTGGTGTAACATATGTAACTTATACGGATGAAAGTTGTTCTTTTGCAAAATACTCCATACTGTGCTTCGAGGAACGCCCATTTCCAAGCTGGTACATCGGATTCATTTTTTGGGACTTGCAATAACCTTTGCTAAAATTCTTTCCACGATCCTTTCTGACGTGCTGGGACGGCTGCTTTTTTGAGCATCAGCTACACTACCTGTAGCTTTGAACTTTGCTAGCAATCTACCAACCGTTCGGTGCGACACTGGCTCTCGTTCAGGATGCCTCCTTTTAAATTCATCTGCAACGCCTCTGCTAGAGAGACCTTCTCTTCCACAGAGAAGAATAATCTCTATCCGCTCTTCAGTGCTCAAAATTTTTCAATCCTGCAACAATAATAAAACAATAATAGTTTAGATAATAAATAACAGTGTAAAATTCCTATAGTGCGTGACTTTTTGGACACCCTGTACATTTAATCTAGGCACTGACTAAAATTGTTTGGCAATAAACGTCAAGACTTCAGTTTGTAAATGTATTTGTAAGAAATGCCAGAAACTTTTGAGTTTGCAAGAAAAAATTGAAATTGTGTTAATTGTGGGTGAAAATTATAAAACATTTCGTGAAGCTGCCGGCATTTTCAATAACCGACACCCAGAAAAAAGGGTTCACAATGAAACAGTAAGAAAACTATTAATGAAGTTTAAGGGTTTTGGAGATGTAAAAAATAGATATACTAACAAACGTTAAAAACTGGTTGCTAATGATGAGATGGAGTTTTAAGTAATGCTCTCAACAATTGAACATCCAAAACATTCATTGCGAAAAAGGGCATCCTTGCTGCCAAATGCTGTAAGTAAACACACGGTTTTAAAAATTTTGAAAAAGAACAAATTGCACCCGTACAAGCCGCAATTTATTCATACGTTAAGGTCAGGAGATCATGATAGACGCTTTGATTCTGTTGTGATATCTAAGGAAAGTTGGAAGATAATCCATTTATGGCAAGACATTTTTTTTTCGGATGCAGCAACATTTTTTATCAAATGGAACAGTTTCTTCACAAAACTGCCGTTGGCGAAGTGAGGCTAATCCACATTTTATAATTAAAAATTGCGACCAGTATGCTTTCAAAACTACTGCGTGGTGTGGAATTTTTAAAAAAGAAGTAATCGGACCTTTCTTTTTTCGAGAATCTTTGAATGCTGACCGTTATTTACTCTTTCTACAAAAAGAACTAGATGATTTTCTTGATGATTTACCCCTACTTGAACGTTAACAGATATGGTTGTGATGTATATTAAATCGAATCCACAATAAAATAAATCGTGGTAGATTTTTATTTTACCTATCGAGAATTCTTATGTAACTGTAACAAGCCCAGGGTAAGGTTAGGATGGAAATTGGATTTTAGTAAAAGAAAACTCTTAAGACTTTTAGCTAACTGAGTTTTTGACCCACGGCCGCATAAGATTGGGTCAGTGGGTTTATTAAAGTTGAAAAAAACAAGATAATGGAGGCCACCTAAATTTTGTATAAAGCAACTGACTAAATCAATTTGCTCAAGGGGAAAATTTGGAAACCTAGATTATCGCTAACCACTTTAAATACAAAGTTTGATTGTCACAAATATGTTACTTACATCTGGTCGTCTTCTTCACTGAACTAACGATGACTAGGGCGACTCTGAAACATAAATACTACTAACATAGATATCCTATACATCTGTCGAACCAGTATAAGCATGATATCTTTGATTTAGTTTCAATTAGTTTCCACTGTATCGTGGTACACATTCGGGTAAGTTTAACCTTTTAAACACTTAACAAACTTTGAAGAAATTTAATGATTACTGAGTAATGAACTGAAGTCAAAAATAACTCTATATTCTCTTTTAAGACAAGTAATGAACACGTTAAATTATAAGTGTACTTAATAAAAAAATAAAATTTTTATAAATGTAGTTTCTTGAATTGGATATTTAACTTTAGGACATTATTTTTCATAATTAATAGTCAGAGGTAGCGCTACTAAGACTTTACAGTTCTTTAAAAAATTTATTTAACTTTTGGCAAATATTATCAATTAATTAATTGATCTAAGTTCAAACTTCATTATACAGGACTTAGGCCCTATTAAATCAGCATGTTGGTATTTCAAATTGTGGTAACCGGATAACTATCATGATTGTTTGACTGCATATGTTACTATCGTCTATATACAACCGGTGAGGTGCAATTTCTAAGGTTGAACACACCATTAATTACAAAAAATTGTTGTACTCATTGTAACTTTACATTTTAACAGAATAAGCTTTTAGCTAATTAATTAACAAAATTATTTGCACGAGTCATAATGAATTGTATACAACAACCTGAGGTAGTTACAAGCTTCAAAAAAGAATTCATTTCATACATAGATTACATAATGAACTTTACTACGGCAGCCTTATCTTAAAAACTTAAACGTTCTTACCCATAGCGGCAATGACCTATAACCTTCAAATGACATGTCGTTTATCTACTAAACACGCCAGGTGTAGCTGCATAGCGAAATCCACCATTTGTCCAACAAAATTGCTTACGCATTTATATTTTAAACGAGTTCCATAAAATTTGGTTGAATCAAACCAAATAGAACATGTTCAAGATAACCCAAAGTTGCATCGAAGTTACATAGAAGTTGCACGTCGCCAAGAAGAGTTTGTACACTACACTTATACGCAGTTGTCACAGACAACTTTTAAAATACTGTGCCTTTATTACGGCGTCTCCGCCAGGAAAACTTAATTTCCCGCATCATCTTGAGTGTTTTTTTAAACACACTAAGCGACTTTTCAGTTTAACGAAAAAACGAAAAGTGACTGCCTGTCAGGAATCGTCGGAACAACTTGAAAATCTTAGATATTACAAAGAAGTAGGAGCACGCGAATAGGTTTGTATACATGTTATCAGTAAGGACGACGTGATACGTAGTAGATTGTAATTGTAATTAAAATTGTAGTGTGCCTTGAAGTTTGTTGGCTATTAAATATGCAATATCGAATGAATCAATAATATAAACGTTGTTGAATAAAGACTAAAATAATAGATGCACAGCGGTAAAGTCGCTCTCCAGATTTGACCTCACTTGACTTTTTCTTGTGGGGCTACTTGAAAGAGAAGGCATATCTCCATAAACAGATGTTGTCCATTTAGAACGTACCATTGAAGAAACTTTTCAGAGTATAACACCGACTATGATTAGAAGAGTGTTGAGAATTTCGAGATAGAACGATTACCTGTATTTACAGAGAAGGTGGATATGTTGAAGAGGTAGTTATTTGGGGGACAGAATAATAAGATCCGTATGTGCAACAAAAACTATTACATATTATTAAACTATTGTTATTATTAAAAAAAGTCTTTCGAAATGCTGAGAAAGTACATTTCATGGACAGTTATTGTCAGTGCATTTTAAATTAAATGAAATATAACGCGTAATCTTAAATAAATTTTTAATCTAGAAACGTTTGAAAAAAATGTTTATGATCGATGGACATTTTGCATATTTGAACGTGGTTTTTGATTCTGAACAACATTTCATAATAACAATTTTCGAAGTTGTCAAAAATAAAGGTACTTTGCTCTTGCACCAAATTCATATCTATTGATAAACCTCATATATGACTAATAAATTTTGAAATTTGAAGGTTTTATTTTAGGTTTCATACCAAGCAGAACTTTTTATAAAGAGTAACTTTCTTTCTAAAACTAAAAATAAGAAAGTTTTCGATATGCCACCAACTTAAGTAGACACACTGTGTATATATATATATATATATATATATATATATATATATATATATATATATATATGATATCGCCGTACTCCGATGAATTTAACGTTGTTGCCTGCTGCTCGCCTCCGCTCTGTGTTTTTAAATAACCTAAAAAAATTTTAAATTTCACACAATTGGTTTTGTTATGCTTCGACTAGCTCAGTTCAACCTTACACAGAGTGTACGACAATACGATAACAGAGAAGTTTTACCCCCCTTTTCTCAAACACTTCCTATTTAAATGAGATAAACGAAGTTAATCCAAATTTATATAATAACCCAAAATATGTATAACTTGTAGCTTTACGACCCTTATAATATAATTCGCTATTTAAGAAAACCCCGAATCAAGGTAACAATATAAATCAGTTTGTTCCCAAATTATAACTCCCTTGAATACGTTTAAAGCCAGTAATAATAATTTCGTATACTACTTGAAGGACGTTGAACGTTCAATACCTTTCTCTTCCTTTTAAGTAATTTTCTAAGTGTCAACCAAAAAAAAAATTTTTAATGACTCTTTACATAAATATCTCAATGCATACAAAAATCTAGATGTTCAAAAAAAAATTCATTTTTTAAAGCATTAATAAATTTTATCTCTGACCTGTTGTTTGTCCCTATTGAACTCCCTGTTGTGAATACGCGTCTCTGCATGCACCCCAATTCTTAGAACTGCTACTGCGTGCTGTTGACCAGTGTCCTTGGATTGTTTACTTATTGATTTTGTTTGGTAGTTGTTTATTTAGTTGCATAGTACAGTTTGGTTCAACTCATAATTTAATTCTTGGTGCATCCTTAAATCAATGCTTATTTTAACGCTTAGATAAATTCTTAAATCAGCTCTCAGATAGGTTCTTACGTATATTCTCAGATAGACGCTTGAATAAGTTCTTAGAGCCCTAAGTTAATAAACATTAAATTAGGTTTAATTACAATTTTGGACTTAACGTTTTTAACTATTAAATAAACAGCAAATTTCTGTTGCATAGTTGCACTTGTGCTATTATTAAAAATTTTTAACCCCCAACTTTCACTTAAATTATTATTTAATTTGATATTATAATTGCGTTTTTTATTGATTCAAAGCAGTACGGGGCGTGCCTTAGTTGTTGCAAGACTGATTCTTTATCAATTTGAACACTATTTAAGACGTTGTACTTTGACTTATTGCGCCAGCCTTTAGATTTCCATGTAGTTACCATCCTAATTTCTCGTCGCAATGCTTTAGCACATGACGTAGACATCTAAATTGTGTACACAACTAGCTCGATTTGAAATGATCATTTGGGCTTTTCATAAAAGTTTAAGTTATTATTTCATCTTATTCACTGTATTACGTTAGTATTTATCAACTTACCTTGTGTAATTAGTTTACCTTATATAATGCATATACTTAATAGTTGGCTTATAGTCGTAGTTTTGAGCGTTGCTTCTTGTCTATATGTGACAAAAGTCAAAAACATGACACTGTCAGATATGATTGACAGAAATGCTAAAAGTAATTGAAAGTTGAGTTGATGTATAGTGATATACATGATTTAGGTTTGTAAAATTTTTTAATTTTAATTATGGGTTCCAGTACCGTAATCAGTAAATACGTCAGACGCGAAGGCTGAAGATGCAGGTTCAAATCCTGTCTGGCACCCTACATTTTCAATCTTTCAACTAATAGCTCATTTGAAGTGATCAATAGGGGTTTGCATAAAAGTCTTCAGTTACCTTTTCACCTTATTAACTATATATATATATATATATATATATATATATATATATATATATATATATATTGCTGTGATATAGCCTTTATTATATGTGCTATTCGCCTCATTAGATATGAAATATTAATTTAGGATTTTACCCGACTAGCTTACTGAATAAATCTTATTGAATCAAATAAAGCAATTCTAGAACACACAATATAATAATTGATAATATTTACAACACTCCCAATTTTTTTTTTGTACAAAACATCTACATATACCAGATTTATGCTTTTCTGAAAGCCAGCAAAAATATCTTTTAATTACATTCAGGGACCTTCGAACGTTCCAAGATACATTCCACTGTTTTCATATTTTAAGTGACCTTTTTGATGACTCTTACAAATATACAATGTATAGCAAATATTAAAACAAAAACAGTCTTTCAATAATAAAATAGTACTAAAATTGCTAACCTGGAATGGGTTCTGAAGTTCTATCCTAGTCCATAATCTGCATTCACTTGCTATGCCCGCTTTGCTTATTGGTATTTTACGTTTGCGTTAAGACATCAACAAAATGCCGTCCCCATATAAGAATCGCCTCCCATAAAAATCGCTTCCAATTAAAATCATACCAAATTAAAGTACGTCCAAAATTAAAGTATCGCCTCCAATTAAAATACGTCCCAAATTAAAGTATATCCAAAATTAAATGTCCCAAATTAAAGTATATCCATAATTAAACGTCCCAAATTAGAATATGTCCAAAATTAGTATATGTCCAAAATTAGAATACGTCCAAAATTAGAAACCGCCTATCTATAGATCGGCTTATACTTCGTTGCATAAAATTTTCGCACTTTTAAATCTCATTTGTTTAATTTTTATTTACAGTCCGCGTGGACTAAAATATAATCGATAATAAAGAATCTAAATTTGCACCAATACGAACCGGTTAGAAAAGGAAAGAAAATGCGTCAAGCAAAGACACATATTGTAAAGGGCGGGATTTAAGCAACGTCAAGGGGTTGCGATTGGTTAAAAATAGGATGCATATATCAGAGGTAGAACAACAATTTCTGTATAAAAGTAATTAGTTTTTCTCGGACAACTTTGCGGGCCGTGTTGAAATTTTCTGAGATCTCAATGGGGTGAGGACTAAATTCATAAAAATCGACGTGCAGGCTACAGACTGGGAACGTAGAATGAGGAATTCGTTGGAATTACCCGTTTTAGGGAACAAAGCGACGTGTCGGCTATTCGCTATATATACAGGCGGGAATATGTGTTTCGCTCTCTTAGACTCTTAGACTTTCGACGATTCGATGCGTTAAAAGCTCGTGCATCCGCGACTTGATATTAAACAGTGCATTTTAGTTTGATTAAATAATTTAAAGTGTGCTAGTATATTTTAGTGACTCAAAATAGTTGGTTATTTTACGTGCTAACATGAATGTACTTCAGTGCACTTAGATACAAGGTAATAAAAGTTTATTATCACGGTACCAATTAGTAAAATTTACAACGACAAATGTATACCCAAAAGTAGGCAGTTTTGGCGTATATTGGTAATATTGGTAAAGGAAGTATAAATTTCTTTGCTATTTTGCGGGGTGTTAATGACTAAATGGTTCGTAAATGTGTCTGCATCCACTGAACCAGAGGCAGATATACACAGATGAGTTCCGGAAAAGCCTAGAAACAACTTTAAATTAATGGTGATGGAGAACATTTTTAAAGCGTTGACAACTTGAAGCTGTAAATAGAATCCGGTTGGAATGGTGTGATTTACAAAAGGGACGATTACACTGAAGCTACGAGGACAATAACCTTCAGGTAAATTGTACTATTTTGTTTGACATTTTTTGTGTGTATTGAATGACTTTATAATTGATTTACTTTAAATGGACATTAGTGGAATTTTTCTAACCATAAAATTTTAATTTTAAGATGAAATTTGCTTGTTTAAGTAAAAAGGGGTATTTTGTTTTGATGTTCGGGAATAGGATGAAACTTTGGGTAGGTCTTTGAGCTCAATTAGACAAACCTGGTTAATTAACGTAAAGGGTGGTAGATGCTCCCTTTATACTCAGACTCCGGTCTGCTTATCTTGTTATATTAATTAGTAGGCATCCAACAAGGACTTTAATTTTGGATGCACAGTAAAATGATAATAAAATTAATCCGGAAATTCTGTTTAAAACTGAATTTTATGTTCAAATTTAATTTGAAAATTTAATGTATTCTGAATATTGATGTAAATAGAGTTAACGTTGATGTTTGTGGTAGGAATGTGTTGTTTAATTTTTATGATTGAGAATGGAAGTTATCTAGAAGAGCAGCCGAGGCGATTAACAGAAGGAATCAACGGACCAGGTGATTTAAAGGGTTTCACAGCATTCTTGACGCCCAAACTGTGGGGCTCGAATGTTTTTTTTTAAAGGGCCAGTACCTAGAGATATGAGAAGATTCACAGCATTCTTGGCGACCACAACGTGAGGGCTCGAGTTCCAAATAAAATTTTTGTTATTTTATTCCAGGAAACTGGCGATCTGAGAGAGAGTTTCTGGTTGTGTATAAATTTAAGAGTATTTTTAGAGTGTGTGAGTGATTTGAACGTATGCAGAGAAAGGAGTGGTTAAGGAGTCAAGGAGTGGAAATTGGAAGTGACGATAGTGCATTGTGTGAGAAAATTTCGAAAATGGAAGAAGCTGGAGGCAGTAGAGATCAGTCGAGGACGGAATCAGGGATCAAGGAAACGAGATGATAATGAGAATGCTAGAGAGGATGAATGAAGAATCGAATAGAGCGAGGGAGGAGTCTAACAGAAAATTAGAACTGCTAAGCGATGAATCTAATAGAGCTAGGAGGAGTCCAACCAAAAATTAGAGCAGATAAGCGGGAAAATTGAGCAGTCGACTAAAGAATTTACAGAGTTTAAAAATAGTCTTACCATAAAAATGGGGGAGGTTGAAAATAGGGTTGAAAAAAATGAGCGTGATATTACAGGTCTTCGACAGGAAATGGGACATTTAAGGTCCGAAGTACGCATTTTCTGTGAAGAAGAAATAAACGTAAAAATGACTGAAGTAACGGACTCATGTAGGGATCAGTTAGGCAGGGTAGAACGCGAAGTTAGTAGTATCAAATACAACATGTCAAATTTAACGTCGTTAACACTTCCGAACATAGTTGTTGCTCAGTTAAATATAGACTAAAATATTGTTCAGCTTCTATCGTATATATAAGCCTTTCCTCCAATAGTTTTCATTGGCGTGTTTACAATCAAGGCAGGTACCTTGCCTTATCTGGCAGAACTCAGAATTTTTACAAATTACCTAGTTTAAATCTTTGACGAATGCTCTATTCTTCACGTACGCCTTCAGCATATTGCCATATTAACCTAGGATTTCCAACTTTTGGCTCTTCATCAAATCACATACGCGATGTTTGTTAATTTATCATATAATTCAACCGCCTGGTCTTTATTCGTTTGCCACAAAATGCTGGTTTTCTGAACAAATGTGTTCTGTTCTAGTCACGTAACAATTTTTTAATAATGAATTACTTACGATGCGTTTACGTTGATACTTTCGACGCAATTATTAGATATTTAGAATGCCAATTTATCTATGCTTCCCGGTAATTTAATTTTGATGCAATTTGTTGCGTTTTAAAAACTTATCTTTACTTGTAAACTGTACATAGACATATTTATGTTCACATGCATTTAGTTACATATCTTATATATACAGTGTCCTCTCAATTGACAATCTGTAGAATGGCCGATTTACCCTTATAATTTCTGGAATTATTTGATTTTCTTAAAGTTGCTTATATTTATCCTACGACCCCTATGACTTAATCTAGCCTTAAACTACCCTATTATCATAACAATATATATATATATAGTTGAGAGTATTGCAAAACCAATATCTGTAGTTGTTTATAATAATCACCATGTTTAAGTACAGTTATTACTTTTGTTATTAGTTTTTCCATCTTGCGGCTGGTTGGAAGCGTACCTCCATTGATTTTTACTCTGAGCTAACCTACACACTTCCCTGAAATTCTCACAGCCTACCTCTTTCACTATCTGTGTGCAGTAGTCTAATTTAGGTCTACCTCTACTTCTCTGCTGCTAATATATCCCGCACTATTCCCTCATGTCTTAGTATGTGGCCTATCATCCTATCTCTCCTAATTTTTACTGTTTTTCACATATTTATTTCTTCCTACCATTTCTAGTACCTCTTTCTGCTTAACTTGGTCTGTCCATGATATCTTCATCATACGTCTGTAGTGTTAATTATAAACAGAGTATGGGCGCACAAGAAGCACCGTGGAAGCAATAGTAGAGCAGTATTTATCAATCAATTCGAAAACACAAGATATATTTTATTTTTAACTGGCAACTATTTGACATACATCAATCTTATTTATTTTCCATAGTAAGGTCTATATATGAATCATCTCAATAAGGAATATAATATTTCTTAACATGTAGCACCAGATTTCAATAGCTTCAACCTTTTTCTTGTCTGTTTCTCCTACTGTCCAGGTTTCACAACCATACAGTGATGTGCTCCACACATATGTTTTAAGTAACCTTCTCTTGTTTCTATGTTTGTGGTTTTTGAGCACAGTATGTGCTTTTTCTTGTTAAATGTACCACGACCTTGTGCTAATCTTTGTTTTATATCTTTTGTGCTTTTCCCATCTTGCGTTATTTGACTTCCTAGGTAGCAGAAATCATTAACCTCTTGTAAGTTTTCGTTACCTATTTGTATTCTTGTTGTTGATTTATTTTCTCCTCTTTTGGATACTAGAGCTGAACTTCAGTTATATTTTTGTTAATTTCATACCATATCTCTCCATTAGAACTGTTTCTATTTCATTAAGAGCAGCTTCTAACTCTTCTTTGCTAGATGCTAATACCGCTATATCATCTGCAAATCTAAGCATATCAATCTTTTGTTCCTGCATATTAATTCCAAATGCCTTCCTGCATTGACAGTATTCATTGCCTCTTCTATGTACAAGTTAAAAATTAATGGAGATAAGGCACATCCCTGTCTCACCCCTTTCCTAATATTTACATCTCTACTTTCTTGCTCTAATTCTATTACCTCTGTTTGCTCTGTGTATAAGCAATGTACTATCCGTCTATCCCTAAAAATCATCCCATTTTTTTGAGTATTTCGAACATTTTTTTCCATTTTACATTGTCAAATGCTTTTTTCAGATCTACAAACCCTATATATACGCTTTCCCCTTTCTCTATCGTTTTCTCCATTATCACCCTCAGAGCTAAAATAGCCTCCCGTGTTCTCCTGTTTTGCCTAAACCGAAATTGATCTTCGTCCATTATTTCCTTAACTCGTTTTTCCATTCGTTTTTGTACAATTCTAGTTAATATTTTTGATACGTTTGCTGTCAAACTTATTGTTCGAAAATTTTCACATCTATCGACGCCTCTTTTTTTTGGTATAGTTACTATGATGTTACGTTTGAAATCTTTGGGTATCTCGCCTGTCTCATACATATAGCCTACAAGTCGGAAGAAACGTTCTGTTACTGCTTGTTCAGCGGTTTTAGAGTTTCTGCTTGCACCTTATCTGTACCCGGCGCCTTAACATTTTTCAGATTTTTTAATGCTAATTCAAACTCATCTCTAAGTATTGAATATCCCAAGTCATCATTTTCAATGTCTGATTCCTGTTCTAATGCTGTTAGTTCCCTCCTGAATATAAATTCCCTATATATTCCTGCTATCTAGCTACTTTCTCTACATTTTCTAAAATGACGTTTCCTCCCGCGTCCCTTATATTTTTGCTATATGGTTTTATATCCCTAAAATTCATTCTAATTAATTTATATGCTTCGTCTGTCTTTCCTATTTCCATCTTAGTTTCTACCTCTTTGCACTTTTCATCAATCCATTGTTCTTTAGTTTTCCTGCATTTGCGAATAATTTCCCATTTTATAGCTTTGTATCTCTGTTTTCCTGTTTCGTCTGATCTATTTTTGTATTTTTGTCTTTCTTCTATTAAATTTAGGATATCCTTTGTTATCCATAATTTCTTATTTTCTTTTTGTATATACCCCAGCATATCTCTAACCGCCATGTCTAAGCTGCATTTAATGTTATTCCATTCTGTTTCTACTTCCTTAGTATCAGAAATTTTGCCGATATCGTTCAGCAATTCATTTCACTTTTTTTCAAAACTTTCATGGATACCTTTATCTTTTAGCTTCTCAAAGTCAAAGTGGCTTTATCCGTTCCTCTTTTACAGATTTTTAAATTTAAGTGCGGCCTTCATAATTACGATGTTGTGGTCAGTGTCTATATCTTCCGGGTAGCTTCTACAGTCTTTTACTTGATTTCTAAACCGTTGTCTAATAAGAATGTAATCTATTTGATATCTTCCTATTTCTCCTGGCATCTTCCATGTGTATCGTCTTCTAGGATGATGGTGAAATAATGTATTTGTGATGGTTAGGTTGTTCTTGTCGCAAAATTCTACCAGCCTATTTCCCCTGTCATTTCTTGTGCCTAACGCAAATAAACCTACTGTCGCTCCTTCCCTACCCTCACCTACCACTGCTTTAAAATTCTCCGTAGTTATTAAATTTTCATGTCCTTTTACGTATCTTAGTATTTCTTTGATATCATTGTAGATCACCTCTACCTCTTTCTCACTGTTGCTAGAGGTAGGCATGTATAATTGTATTATTACTGTATTTACTGGTTTAGATTCAAAAACTAACCATGAGTACTCTTTCGTTCTTTTGTAAGTAGTTTTCTACACGTTGTCCTATCTTTTTTCGCATAACTATCCCCACACCCGAATTTCCTTCCCCTGATCCTGTATGAATTACCCTGAAGTCTCCACTCCAAAAATCCCCTGCCTCTGGCCAGCGAACTTCGCTGATTCCTACTATGTCTAGTGCTAACCTATCAATTTCGAGTTTCAAGTTCTCTAGCTTGCCTACTTGTTTCATACTTCTGACATTCCACGCTCCGACTCGCAGAATGTTCACGGATCTTTTTCAATACTTTCGGATCACATCCCCCGAAGTAGTTCTCTCCCGGAGATCCGAATGGGAGACTATTTTACCTCCGGAATTTTTTACCCCAGAGGATGTCATCATGTTTACTAACAATTACTGTACACAGTGTACTTGGGAAGTAATGTGGTGGTTTCCCGTTGCCTTCCACATTGCAGTAGTGTGCCTTAGAATGTCATACCGACCCCTATGGTCTCTGCTACTCTAAGTACCGAAAAAGCTGCTGCCCCCTTTCGGGAACCTGTCTTAGTCTGGTTCCTCACTAAAAACCCCACTAATTTGGTTAAACCTATAGTTCGGCTCTTTAGCTCATTGAAACACGCAAGCCATTCTACCTGTTCTAGTATTTTAGAACGTCGTCAAGGAGCAGGTCCGTTCAGAATGGTTTATTTATATTAATATTGCTTTTTCTTTTGTTGCTCTGTTTAATAGCCAATAGGTCCTGCTATATCAGTATTTTTATTGTTTTGGGATCATAAATAAATAAATATTTCTTCCTCTTTTTCTATTCATAAAACTCTTAATATTACAAGAACTTGTGAAAAATCAACATTAATTTAACGAATACTGGGAAGTATTCGTTATAACAAATTCAGTCGATGCGTGACTTAACAGCAATTTAATTGGTTATATGTTTGGAATAAATCTTTCCATTTAAAACAGACGCTTCCGAGTACCCACAGTCGCTCCAAACTAGGTCACTAGTCGACTTATCCAACACTGAACTTAAGTTTTTCAGACGTAACCGCCTTTTTCTTTAAACAACCTTGTGTATGTATACGTACGCATTCACTTAGCGCGCTTACATGTGCAAACACATATACGCGTTTGCATGTGCACGCTCATCATACTCAGAACGACTAACAGGCGCTTCACAATATATTTGTCCGTTTAAAATGGGGACTTACAATTATTCAATTGCAAATTATTCTCTATAATTGTGCATTTGAAACTAATTAAAGAACAATGAGCAATTAGAAAGCAAAACCTTTAGGACGCTTTGGGGAGAAGAAAAAGCTAGTTTGACAGCGCATCAGTGTAACGTAATATCCAAAATATCACATCCAAAGGATATTTCCTTATTTTTACTATTATTTGTTGAAGGACACAGGATCTATTTTGAAAAATGTCATATGATAAATACTAGTAAAAGTAAATGAACGGTGATGGAGTGCAGTCGACTAAGATCAGGCCAAGCAGCGAACATCAGATTGGGCGATAGAACATTAAACTGGGTACAGAATTTCTGTTACTTTAGTAGTAAGATAACCAAAGTCGATAGAAACAAAGAAGACATAAACTGTAGGCTGGCATTAACAAGGAAAGCATTTCTGAAAAGGAAAAATTTGATGACATCAAAAATCGATTTAAGTGTTAGGAAACCATTTCTGAAAATTTTTGGATCGAGTGTGACTTTGCATGGAAGTGAAACGTGGACGATGGGCAACGCTAAAAGAAAACAAATACAAATCGTCGAAATGTGGTGTTACAAACGAATTTTACAGATTAGGTGACTAGATTAGGCCTCACATGAGAATGTACTTAGGCGCATTGGTGAGAAGAGAGCCATGTGGCGAAATGAAAGAAAAAGAGAGTTATAATGACTAGAAACATCTTCAGACATACGGTATTGATCAACTCAATATTAGAGAGAAGTATGACGGATAAAAATGGTAGAGGCAGACCGAGGCAATAATATGATAAACAAATTCAAATGGATGTAGGATGTATTAGTTACGCCTCGATGAAGAGGATAGATTAGCATTAAAAGCTGCATCAAACTACTCTGCCGACTGAGAACCCAACAACAACATTAGTTATTCATCTTCTCTCATAAATTCAACACAAACGCACTGTTATAAAGTATAGCAGAAATACCAAAATCGATGCTATTATTTAGCTTCTCTCTATATGTCTACATCCATGTTTTATAAAAGTTTTCTATCGTGATACAAATGACTGCGAACACCAAAAGAAAGACGAAGGTACTTACAGCTTAGAGGGAAACGACCGTAGTACAAAACTTTTATAAGAAGTGAAAAAATGTAGTGATAAGAGAATTCAGGTTAGGTTTTTAGGGTGCTCTTAGTATACGGGTATCATACGTGATTGTGAAAAATAAATTCAGTTATCGTGTTTCACATGAAATTTATTTGTAAAAAGTTGATTTATTTAAAACTGAAGTATTGGTTTTTCGAAGATTGTGTAGATTCATCTTTAAAATTTTTGGTGGCAAGATTTGTAGTTTTGCTTGCGTGGAGAAATGAAACAAATAAATGAATTCCAAGACTATTTCGTAAGATAAAAACTCTTTCCTGCTAATTTGCCATGATGCAGTTTGAATTCTCCATACTTTCGTGACGGATAGAGATATAACTTTTAAAAGTTTGTTACGTTCAATTTTCGTACTATTAAATTTTCTTGCAGAATTGTATATAAGTGCGGAATTGCTATTTTTGGCTATTTTAAATTCGTATAGTACTTTTAAACTAGACAATACACTTTACTCCGTGTTCTCTCACTATTTGTAGTCTGGCTTTGATTCATCACACCACATTTCGTTGCTCATTGACGATACAAGTTCTCTATCTAACACCTACCTTGTATTCAAGTTTGAAAGAAAGATGTTATCTGTAATTGATGAAAAATCATTATTAGCATTGTTTATTCCTTTGTGTTCTAGAAATGATTATACAATTATTATGGTAACACTTTCAGAAAAATTTCAAAAGAGTAAGTTACATAAAATTTTTTAAAAATATTTCTCCTGATGTAACTATGGTATGTATGCATGGTGCAGAGGACTAACTAACACATTTTCTGTTATAGCTCTTATATCCTAAAGTTAAATTTTATACTATGATTAAATGATACGATTAAGTTTGGGTTGTAGATCCTTCTACATATGTGTCCATAATATAACAAAGAATTAAGTGATTCAATTATTTTAGGCGTAATTGTGGTCAATGTTGACATATGCATCACAAGCCGCATCCCGAAGTCTCATATGAACCCCATTACTGGGCTAGAACACATTCTCAGAAGAGATTTTGTTTTCTGTGAAACTTACTTATGAAAAATGTCACACCTACTTTGTGCCAATGTTTTTAAGGTATATGAATTAACCCAAGAATTAACCGGTATTTGTTAAACCGAATCTTATACAGAATAAATTACCGTAGGACAATAATACTGGCGACGTTAAAGCGATTTAATGAATTCATTTAGCTTTACCACAACAACATAATAATAATTACAGGAATTAAATGCATAAAGACATGTCAACTAAACAGCTATGTATTCGATTCTTATAATCTAAACAGTACTTAATACTAAAATAAATAACTAAACGTAACAAACCTAATTTGAATCGCAAACGTCAACTTTTGCGAGAATTGTTCCGACCGATATTTAAAATGCACACGTGTGTTCGCTAGTATTGGAAAAATTACAAGCTTTAACCAAAGTAAACCAGTCGGATGTTTTGGTCTGATATAAGTGACTCCTTATATTCAAAACTCAACTTAAAATGTGCATCCAATATTATGCAGCTACTCAGAGCGCTACAATATGCGACTTGATTATAGTATCAAACTGGATAATACCTTATCTGTTAATATAATAGGATTCGGCTGCAGCCACAGCACGTACACTGCTTTCAACACCGTTGACATGGACTTATTCATAAAACACTTGATTAATTATACATTTCCAAATCATTTTTTCTAACTTATATTTCTGCATTTGTTGCATACGCATCAAAGGACCGACGGGGTCTTTTTTTCAGCCGGTATCTGACGGATACAAACAGCACTGTAACATCGAATCGTGAGGGTACGAAATACTTAACTGACCACATTTTGCACAACTATTGAACTAATTAAAGATATTTTATTACAATATGAACACCCAGTGGCAGAACATACTGTTACGTGCAGTTCTTGCACTTAAATGTTTATTAACAATTTAAACGGCTGCTTATCATCACCCGGTAGGTTTTATTAGTACAGCTAATTATAATTTAAAGGATTGCACTCTATTTTATTTAGAAATAGCATCCAAAGGCGTGGTATTTGGTAATTAGAACATTTGTTTTCGGAAATATTGCAATCAGCTATATATGTGTTTACTACAAGTTTGTTTGCAAATACGGGATTCGATTCTCTTAAAGTTTTTGGTTTGCTTATCTTTACACCGAATTGAAGATAAATAATGCTCTGGTTTACATTACATTCACTATAATTTTATGCAAAAGTTAGGCAACTCTCCTTACGCGTCATCTATATGTGCTTGAATTGGATTTACCTTTGTGTTGCTTGGAACGTTTACGACCGGTTCCAATGCATAAGATGAACATGGTTTTCCATGATCAATAATAGCATCGCTTATTGAAGTGATATAATGGGGCGGGATACAAGTTAATTTCATTTTGCATTGTTGTGCGGGTTCTTGCTTTGGGAAGTTTAAGTTTGGTTGTACGTGTGATCTCTGATAATATTCGTCACAGTGATTAAAGTACTCTAACTTTGGAGAGTCAATGTAAGTAAGTACTAAGTGTAAGTTGGTACTTTGGCCCTTTTTGCAATTTTTAAGAAATTTATAGTGCGCTAATTTCCATTTATTATATTATTATTATCTATAAATATTTGTACTCTTAAAATTTTTAGAAAGGTTTAATATACCAATTTATTTGAGCAGGGCAGGGTTTATATTCTGCCTATTGAAATAGTCGAGGAAGTGGCTTTTCTTTTTATTTAGATATTAGATTCTGTGTGTTATGTAGGGATGTTTTCTTTAAAATTACAGCAGAAACTTGGCGCCTAATCCGTGTGCTCATCAATTTCCGAAACACAACACAACAATATATATATATATATATATATATATATATATATATATATATATATATATATATATATATATATATATATACTAGCTAACATTATTAAATTTTGTCTGGCAATGCTATCTTCACTAAAATGTCGGATATTTGAAGAAGTTTCCGCATGGGAAACGTTTTGTATATATTAATACACTATAATTCGCGTATAATTCAAGATCTTTGTTGGTTGTTTTGCAAAAGGTGATGCACCAATCTGACGAGCTGCAAACAGCAAAATAGGTCATTGGGCTTTCCTCTTTGTAAAATAATCAACGGATATAGTTTTCGTTCACTATACTTGAACTACTCATCTCCAGACAAAATTGGATATCTCTCTCTCTCTATATATATATATATATATATATATATATATATTTTATGTGGTGTATTTTTGGACTGGGGTCTTATTACGGAATAGAAAGTGGGAGGTTTTAAATTTTAAAGGGGGAATTGGAGATTTCTGCGGGTTATAGCTTAAGGCAGTTTTAAGTTTGCCCAAAAGACTTGAAAAGACAATCATTAGAAATATTAAGTTAGTTTTAGTATGTGTAAATAAAAACAATATGCATATCAGCATGTTGTAGCAACAAAAGGTAGCATGTGCTACATCTACATACCATCAAATAAACAGGTTAGCTTAGAAAATGATTAAAAGAGATATCATAGTGGGTAAAAAGAAATATTAGGGATAGAAGTGTGCTGTTTGTTATAGGATAACTGGGTGATGGGAAACATAAATAAAAGGTCTTTTACAAATAATTCTTCAACGTGTATAGTCATAAGAAATTGAGCTCAGTGAAAATTTAATTAGTTGACGAATAATTTATGAACACAAAGACTTGTATAAAAATGAGCTTTGTGTAAATTTAGTGAAAATAAGTGATTTTATAATAGAGAGTAGAAATAAGGTATTAGAGAAGAAATTAGAAGAAGAGATTATTGTTGAAGAAATAATTTTGAGATTGATATGAAAACAGAATATTTGGACACATTGTATATAGTCATTAATTATTGGAAATGTATTTAGAAGTTCTTTGAAGTTGTGATTGATTGGTTGTCTTTAAAACAAAAAAATAAAACGTCAAATTAAATTCCTGTCTGTCATTTAAAGTCTAGTTAAAATTGAATCCAAGGGTAGACAAGAAGATTTCAAACCGCTAGAAAACAAATCCGGAAACAATAGAATAATCAGCTTGTTAAGGAATAAGTGCAGTTTAAAATACAGAAAAAGTTATGAATAAACCAACCAAAGAAGGACCCTTTTGAGGTGTATGAACCCAGGACAAAACAACATATAAAGGAAAGTAGATTATTAATTTTAATTATATTAGTATCTTTCAGGGTTACCAGACACCCAGGATACCAGTAATCATTGTATATGTATTGCTATTTAGATTAGGTCCTGGAGGAAATTCCAAGCCGATCCTTTAAAATACTCAATAAAACATCCTAGCGATTTCGTTATTTTCAATAAACAATATTTGTCAAAATTAGTTGACAGATGCGAGATTGAAAGGAGGTTTTAGAATTATTTTGCAAACTACTAATATGTACTGAGGTTGTAGTAAGAACCTTGCGGTGACGAGTTACCCTGAAAAGAAAGTCATAGATTGACACAATTGGAAATAATTCGAGGAGGACATAATCCCTGAAGGAAATATCTGTTTTGAACGATAAATAATACGCTGCTAACAGGATTCCAAACGTAAGTGTTTAAACATTTTAATATTGTTTCGATTCTATTTTGTAACACTGTCCTAAGTAAAGATAAGTAAATTTAGTAAACAAACACAAAGTTATATATGGACCTGATCCCTCCCTGAGATCGTCGAATAGAAAGTGATAAATTTAGCTAGCCTGAATCTTTATTATTATTAAAGATTCAACCATAAGAAACTCATTGCTCTTATTAATTATTTGACTAATGGATTTACAATATCTTACAAAATGATAAAGGTCCAATATTTTATCTGAACAATTTGATATGTTAATTCAAAATAAAGTAATCATAAATACTACATACATAACGAAAGGAAAGTATTACAATATATATATATATATATATATATATATTAATGGACTGGTTAGCTTAATTATTTTAGTAACAAGATGGTAGTATATTGGGTATGAAGTCCAAATAATACTAGTTTTGCAAAATTCAAAATTTAATTTCTTCTGCTTAACGTTTCGGAAAAACTTTTTGCCTTTGTCAAAAGCATCTACAATTAGAAGAGTTGTAATATAAAACTAACATAATATAATGGATAAGTTCATTACTGTATAAAATCAATATTTGTCAAATTTGAAAAATAGCAAAATTGTCAAAATTTAAAATTAACATATGATTACGTTGATCAAAAATTATTAATAAAATTCATTTAGTAAGAAACAGGATGTAGATCTAGTAACAAATTGAGCCTTAAAAACTAATATGTTGGAAGATTAATATGGTTGAAGTAGATGATGTAGATTTAATGTTTATGTGATTATTATAAAAGAAAGCTCTTAATGAAGCGCATTAGATTTAAAGTTATTTAAATTGTATAGAGTAGAATAAAATCTGTGTGTGTCTTCTATATCTTGTTTATTATTCAAACATTGATCGTCTTTGTTTATATAGTACGATTCTAGAAAGAGTCTGGTTTTGTAATTGGATTCTTTGTCTAATATTTTAATTTCATCATATGCCGGAGTATGTTTGGTTGTATAAACATGTTTAGCTAATACACATTTGTTAGAATTGATCCTGCAGTCACTTCTATGTTGTGTCAGACGATTCCTCAACCATTGGGAAGTTTGACCAATGTAGAATGCCTGACAGCTACAGACGATCTTGTAAATTAAGTTACTGTTTAATAATTTAGGGGTAGGGTTTTTTATTCTAGTAAATAGGTTGTTAATTGTATTGTTGTACTCGAATGCAATGGGAAGATTAGGTTGTTTAAGAACTCTTACTATTAACAGAGCTAAACCTCGAATAAATGGTAGTTTTTTGTATATGGTGGTATTTAAATTGTTATTGTTGTTGGGTGGTAAGTTATTGTTGTTGTTATTATTGTTATTGGAATTGTTGAAATTGACATTGTCTTGGTTATTGTTATTAATATTTTGAGATAAATTATTGTTAATATTACTATGGAAGCTATTGTTTATATTCAAAGTGTTGGTGTGGATGAGTTTACGTAAAAATTGTTTGGGGTAACCATTGTTTAATAAGGTATTGAAAAGAATTCTTTTATTTTTATTTAAAAATTGGGGATCAGAAATCTTTTCGATACGATATTTCATGGCATTGACGGTGTTGAATTTATGTTCAATGAATGGTTGGAAAGAAAATTCAAATATCTACCTGAATTGGTAGGTTTAGTATAATAGTCAAATATTAAAACGTTGTTTGTTCCTCTGATAACTAAGATATCAAGAAAAGGTAATTTTCCATCTATTTCTGTCTCACTAGTGAATTTTAATTGTTTATCAAAGCTATTGAACGTGGTTATTGTTTCATTGATATGATGGGGTGGGGCAGAACAGATGATGTCATCAACGTACTTGACGAGGAAAGTCATTTCGTAAGGTAGCCGTGGGAGCACAAAATCTAGGAGAGAATCCATAACGATTTGGGCAATAATGGGTGATATTGGAGAGCCCATAGGTGTGCCGAAAAGTTGGAGATAAAAACAATCTTGAAAAACAAAATAAGTATTATTAAAAATCAAATTAACAGTAGCAAGAAAATAGTCAACAGGAATCTTACAGTGAGGTTCAATGACGGACTATTTTTCTTTAATGATATGAAGGATTAGCGTAAGAGGAATGTTTGTAAACAACGATGTAACGTCTAAAGAGACAAGAGTACGACTTTCAGGAAGTCTAAAGTTTTTGAACTTATCGACGAAGGTAAAACTGTCTTTGATATTGTAGTCTCCAGGTGAAAAAGCTAGTTGAAGTATTTTAGAAATGAAAGTTGCTAATAAGTACGTTGGAGTGTTCAAAGTTGAAATGATAGGTCTGAGTGTAAGGAGAGGTTTGTGAATTTTTGGCAACCCATAATATTTACCTGGGGTTGAATTATAATTGGATAACTGTTTCTTTTCAGTATCATTTAAAATGCCTTTTTTATGAAGTAATTTTATATGATCATTGACACTTTTTTGAATGGTGAAGTAGGATCTTTTTTTAATAGTTTATAAGTTGTAGTATCGGTTAATAATTCTAGGGATTTATCAACATATTGTTGTTTGTCCATGACGACGGTTACTGCACCTTTATCTGCTCTTGTTACAATTAATTCGGGGTTATTAGATAAAAACTTTTTAACTTTATAGAATTGTGATCTAAACTGGTTATTTTGTTGGGTTTTTATTGATTTATTTGCGAAATTCAAGATTGTTACTAATTTTACCTCTTTTTATGTCTTTTTGCTTTTGTGGTAACTCGGTAGAGTCAAGAATAGATTCTATCCGTCCTAATAATTTGCCAATGTGAATATCTTTGGTCGAAGGTGTTATGTTGAATTTAGGTCCTAATGACAGAAAGTTTTTTATTTCGTCAGGTAGTTGAACAGCACTGATATTCACTATCCATTTTGAATTGTCAGTAAAGGCGAAAGACTGACATGTTTGTTCATTCACTAATCTTGAATATTTATTGATATACTACCATCTTGTTACCAAAATAATTAAGCTAACCAGTCCATTAACGATTTATATATTAAAAGAAAATATTTCTATTACAGAAATGGGTTATTTGTAATTACATCAAATTATATTAAAAGAAGACGTTGTATCTTACTTAAAAACTTTTTAGTCTAGCAACATCATCAGATTCATTCCTAATAATATCAACATAAATCAATATCAAATACAAACAAGAAAAATAGTCCATTGATCAACAATTATTTATAAAGAAATGGGTTTTTATAATTACATCAAATTGTATTATGGAGAAGAAGTTGTATTTTACTTAAAAGTTTGGGCCAACAACACCATCAAACAAGCCAATCTATTAAACCGCATTCATTTCTTAGAACAATGTAGAAGAAACAAAATCGTTCCCATCCACATTAAAAATTTGTTTATCAACATTAACAACATACCAAACAACACTAACCAAAAGATTAAACGGAGAATCGACAACTATCTAACAAAGTCAACAGCTTTCTTTATTAACTTAGAAATTGAAGATAGCCACATTAAGTTATCCCATAGTTATAGAAGCATGCACCATTCCATAAACAATGTTCTAAGAACTTTACCTCCGTATATTATACGTTCTTTTGATTATAGACAATCAGTGCGGTATGATTGTCAGTTTAAAAAAATCAAAACAATTAATATCAATAAATATTCAAGATTAGTGAATGAACAAACATGTCAGTCTTTCGCCTTTACTGACAATTCAAAATGGATAGTGAATATCAGTGCTGTTCAACTACCTGACGAAATAAAAAACTTTCTGTCATTAGGACCTAAATTCAACATAACACCTTCGACCAAAGATATTCACATTGGCAAATTATTAGGACGGATAGAATCTATTCTTGACTCTACCGAGTTACTACAAAAGCAAAAAGACATAAAAAGAGGTAAAATTAGTAACATAATCTTGAGTTTCGCAAATAAATCAATAAAAAACCAACAAAATAACCAGTTTAGATCACAATTCTATAAAGTTAAAAAGTTTTTATCTAATAACCCCGAATTAATTGTAACAAGAGCAGATAAAGGTGCAGTAACCGTCGTCATGGACAAACAACAATATGTTGATAAATCCTAGAATTATTAACCGATACTACAACTTATAAACTTTTAAAAAAAGATCCTACTTTCACCATTCAAAAAAGTGTCAATGATCATATAAAATTACTTCATAAAAAAGGCATTTTAAATGATACTGAAAAGAAACAGTTATCCAATTATAATTCAACCCCAGGTAAATATTATGAGTTGCCAAAAATTCACAAACCTCTCCTTACACTCAGACCTATCATTTCAACTTTGAACACTCCAACGTACTTATTAGCAACTTTCATTTCTAAAATACTTCAACTAGCTTTTCCACCTGGAGACTACAATATCAAAGACAGTTAGTTTTACCTTCGTCGATAAGTTCAAAAACTTTAGACTTCCTGAAAGTCGTATTCTTGTCTCTTTAGACGTTACATCGTTGTTTACAAACATTCCTCTTACGCTAATCCTTAATATCATTAAAGAAAAATGGTCCGTCATTGAACCTCACTGTAAGATTCCTGTTGACTATTTTCTTGCTACTGTTAATTTGATTTTTAATAATACTTATTTTGTTTTTCAAGATTGTTTTTATCTCCAACTTTTCGGCACACCTATGGGCTCTCCAATTTCACCCATTATTGCCCAAATCGTTATGGATTCTCTCCTAGATTTTGTGCTCCCACGGCTACCTTACGAAATGACTTTCCTCGTCAAGTACGTTGATGACATCATCTGTTCTGCCCCACCCCATCATATCAATGAAACAATAACCACGTTCAATAGCTTTGATAAACAATTAAAATTCACTAGTGAGACAGAAATAGATGGAAAATTACCTTTTCTTGATATCTTAGTTATCAGAGGAACAAACAATGTTTTAATATTTGACTATTATACTAAACCTACCAATTCAGGTAGATATTTGAATTTTCTTTCCAACCATTCATTGAAACATAAATTCAACACCGTCAATGCCATGAAATATCGTATCGAAAAGATTTCTGATCCCCAATTTTAAATAAAATAAAAGAATTCTTTTCAATACCTTATTAAACAATGGTTACCCCAAACAATTTTTACGTAAACTCATCCACACCAACACTTTGAATATAAACAATAGCTTCCATAATAATATTAACAATAATTTATCTCAAAATATTAATAACAATAACCAAGACAATGTCAATTTCAACAATTCCAATAACAATAATAACAACAACAATAACTTACCACCCAACAACATTAACAATTTAAATACCACCATATACAAAAACTACCATTTATTCGAGGTTTAGCTCCGTTAATAGTAAGAGTTCTTAAACAACCTAATATTGCCATTGCATTCGAGTACAACAATACAATTAACAACCTATTTACTAGAATAAAAACCCTACCCTAAATTATTAAACAGTAACTTAATTTACAAGATCGTCTGTAGCTGTCAGGCATCCTACATTGGTCAAACTTCCAATGGTTGAGGAATCGTCTGACACAACATAGAAGTGACTGCAGGATCAATTCTAACAAATGTGCATTAGCTAAACATGTTTATACAACCAAACATACTCCGGCATATGATGAAATTAAAATATTAGACAAAGAATCCAATTACAAAACCAGACTCTTTCTAGAATCGTACTATATAAACAAAGAAGATCAATGTTTGAATAATAAACAAGATATAGAAGACACACACAGATTTTATTCTACTCTATACAATTTAAATCACTTTAAATCTAATGCGCTTCATTAAGAGCTTTCTTTTATAATAATCACATAAATATTAAACCTACATCATCTACTTCAACCATATTAATCTTCCAACATATTAGTTTTTAAGGCTCAATTTGTTACTAGATCTACATCCTGTTTCCTACTAAATGAATTTTATTAATAATTTTTGATCAACGTAATCATATGTTAATTTTAAATTTTGACAATTTTGCTATTTTTCAAATTTGACAAATATTGATTTTATACAGTAAGGAACTTATCTATTATATTATGTTAGTTTTATATTACAACTCTTCTAATTGTAGATGCTTTTGACAAAGGCAAAAAGTTTTTCCGAAACGTTAAGCAGAAGAAATTAAATTTTGAATTTTGCATAAACTAGTATTATTTGGACTTCATACCCAATATACTACCATCTTGTTACCAATATATATATATATATATATATATATAATATATATAGAGAGAGAGACAGAGAGAGAGAGAGAGAGATCTAATTTTGTCAGGAAATGAGTAGTTCAAGTATAGTGAACGAAAATTAAAACTGTTAATTATTTTACAAAGAGCAAAACCCAATGGCCTATTTTGCTGTTGGCAGCTCGTCAGATTGGTGCATCGTCTTTTGCGTAACAACCAACAAAGATCTTGAATTATATGTGAATTATAGTGTTTTAATATATGCAAAACATTTTCCTTGCTGTGACAAATCTGAGTACGGGAAAAATTAAATTTTGTTAATGGGGAAAAAGGAAATAGAAACTTATGGAATCACTATCTTATCTGCCGGTTGTTTCTTTGCCTGGCTTGCTCAACGGAAATTATGCTGTGGAATTTACAATATGTAATAAAACACAGTAGTCTCAAGAAACATCTATACATTCAAAAATATTTTTCTTTCATGCAGAAGAATTTATAAAACAGTTTATCGATTAATTTCATACAGAATGTAATTCCTGTGAGTTACTTAATTATTAAAATATTCCTTACTTAATCTTTGTTATATGGTTCACGATCCTCTTTAATTAATAGCTGATTAATTTGTATATCTCTTATTACCATGTTCGCGAAATGTGATTGGCCAAAAATACTACACAGATAGCCTATTAGACATGAAACTGCTTCGAACTTCGGCCTCAGAATTCTATGAAAACCATCTGCTCCACAATTAGAAAGAAATGTGGACTTAATCTAGTTTAAAATGCAAAATATGCAAATAACCTTATCTATTAACAATGTCTATTGTTAAAAAGCGCTTACCCAAATCTCTTTTGAAAATTTCCATCAACGGTACTCAATACTTCCATTTTCATCTTAAGTTTCTATCAAAAAGTGCATCTAATATTTTTAATTAATTACTTTAGAGTAGCTCTTGTATCGAAGAATGTTCATTTTTCATAATATTATTACAAAACTAATGATGCTTCATCAAATATTTGCTTTTGATAACTTCTATGTCTGATACTACTCAAATGTATAAATTTAATTTCGTAAACTTATTTAAAGCATAGGTCTCATTGCCACTCTGGATGGTCGATCTTTACTCAACGTTACATATTGCTTGGCTTTAGAAAGAATCAAAGCACGAACGAATCTTTCTAATCTAGTTCCGGTTTTATATACAAATTATTTTATACGTCACATTTTCGAAATGCTTCCGTATCCACCTAGAAAATTAATCACCTGTGTGATGTAATATTAACATGGTGTGAGAACCGTTTTCTTCATTGTCTTTTGTCCCAGTTTAAATTTATTCAAAACCAAATAAAAACTTTTTATATTTGCTTTAGTTAGAGATGAGCAGCAAAACCTATCGATGCTATTTTTACAAATGTACGTTTTTCAATTTTCTTATGTCCATTTTTTATTATACCGTTTTAAATTAATGAATCACAATTATTGTTCAGCATTCATTTATCAAGTTTTTGCAATATATCGTTTACTCCAAATTTACATATAGTGCGTAAAGCAACTTTACACCAACTTGACAACAGCATGTAATTGGTTAAAGCAACTAGTCTGCATGACGGAATAATTGCTGATTCGATATTCAAAATTATTGTTTTCGATCTTTAGTACTGTGATTAACAGTCACTTTTGTCGTTACAATTGTCATCACTATTATGATGTTCTTTGAACAATTTTTTGTTACAAATAATTTCGTACCCATTTTCAGTGTCTATTTAATGAAGCTTTGAAAATTGAATTCTTTACTTTACTCACGCGTCAAATATTCCTAATTGCATATTTTTGCTACTCCACTGTTTTAAGAATTTATTTGAAAGGATTATCCAGCGAGAATTATTCTACCATAGGTTTAAAATCCTTTACACCACCCATTCACTATGCTTTTGTTCATTTTACTTTGTTTAGAATGATTCTATAGCAAAAATGATGAAACGATAGCGTTTTTCAATATAAATAACAATTTAATTTGATCCAGTACAGCATATTTTAAAAGAAATGGAGAATTTATAACAACCATTGTAGGTGGGTAGTATTCTCCTAGAAAGTCATCTACAGCATTCGTATTTAAATTTGACTAAATAGAGTAGTTGAAATTTTCCACTTTATATTTAAATTTAAATCATGTTTAAGAGTTCATGATTTTGCTGACGTTTGTGAAAGCAAAAGTAGGTCAATCTCAAGAACTATAAAAACTGTAAAATCAATCATTGGATGTTCTGTTTACAAATTACCAATAACATAACAGATATATTGTATAACAAAGCCCATATAATAGTATGAAGTTGTATTGCATAATACTCTATTTTATTGAGAACCTAGAAAGTGCAGGTGAAGGTTAGGTTGTACTTCTAAGGTAATATATTCTGAAAGATACATTTAGGCGATTTAAAACGGTATGTTGTTATGAATGAATGAAACGTTAAATTCTTGAAATTGGAATTGCCCAGAAGGCGCGGAAATGCCGTAGCAAAATAAGGGTGTACCAACCAATTACAGTGGTGCAGAAGAGGGTCCCTATATAAAAGATATGGAGCAAAATATTGAATAATTTTTCTAATTAACTAGGTGCAACTCCAAGCAAAGTTAACATTAACACTTATTTTGAAAGGCTATCAACCTATATTAAATTATGGGCACCAACTCGTCTAGTCTAGTATAGTAATAATCCCCTGAACGACAAGTATTTCTTGAGATTTTAATTACATCGACCTCCTGTTGAAAAGGAGTTCTTTTTCAAAAATGCTACCTTGTGTGTGTACAAAAAGAAAACAACAAATTTCCGTGCACTGCGTCACCTAAATCTATTTAATACATAATTTTATTTTTGTAAACAACTATACACGCAAAATTTTAAAGATACCTACGTCGATTTTAGCATCAGCGACCTAACAATACTCCTGCACACAAATACACACACACACACACACAGAGAGAGAGAGAATTGCAAAATTGCATAATTAGTTCATATTCAATTGACCCTAACATTGATGATTCAATTATAATAATTTCAATACGCTTCAAATTTTCAGTTACAACCTGCAAGTCCAGATTTTATACGTCTAATAATTTAACACTATACTTTAACTATGAGTGAACGTTGTATAATTCTGTTTATATTTTACGAAACAAATATCATGTATAAATGCAATCAACAAGAAAACAATTTTAGTAAGCTATGACTCATAGTTACAGCTTCAGGTGACTTAAAGTATTCCATGAAGCCAAGAGCAAGATTGCTTGCCATCGGGTTCTTATTTCTAAATCTATATTGCTTGGAAACAAACCGTCTAAATGTTTTAGTGTTGTAGGCTCCGTCGAAAATTTGCGGGATCTTACCACGTCAACACCCCTTTGTAATATATAAACAATTGCGTAAACTTAACTAACCTCTCAACGATCACTTTCACATGTGTCTTTGTTTATGGTTCGCGAATAATTAAATTCATGGTATTCCATTCCCAGTCTCGAGTCCGTCATTGCTCCCACTTTTTCATGCATTCAGTGAAGCAATGTGGTTGTATAACGTTCCCACCACGAGATTTAAGCGTGAATTTTTATGATTCCATCATGTGAGGGTTATGTGACCGTGACTATTATATTTTAAAACGTTCCGTCCCTGTAATTAAATAATTTGACAAATACTTAATTCAAAATTTCATATCCATTACTGCTTCCACGGTTATTTTACATGCTTATCAGCAAGTCCGACCCCATTCAAAGTTGTTCGTTTAACGTCCAGGAGAATTTCTATTAAATATTCAGCTATAAATATAAAAATGTTGAATCTATTCATTTTATTTTGATAAGGTGAAATCCTAAGATGTTACTTACAAAGTACGGAAATATGTTATTTTAGGATTAATCATTAAATCTGGTATTTGGTATCAAGACACTAGCTTCAAAAATATAATAAATAAGTTTAAAACGTGGTAATTATTCTTGTAACATGCGTATTTCTTAAATAAGTTTATGAGCGTGGTTTGGTAATCAAAGGTTAAAATTCTGGTAATATGTGTTTGCTTTAATAAGATGAAAATTTTGTTTTGCTGACCAAAACATTTTTTTTTCAAAGGTAATAGGGTGTTAAGTACAGGCTTCCGCAAGGTAATCTCTGGTCTCTAGTTAACATTACGTTATTAATTGGATTTATGCTACAATCTATGATTTTCATAAGAAACGTAGGCCACCAAATCTACACCTGTTTTTATGATCCTGTAAGATTGGTTAGACACGCGTTGTGTTGGGAACGATACGTAGAAGCAGACGTTAATCGTGTAGTTTTCCATTTCATCAAGGTGGTTCGCTTTGGCAGTTCCTCTTATCTGCCGGTAGTGTTTTGAAAATACGAGTTTTGGTGAATTATCCCCACTTTTATCTTTATAAGGGAAGGTCTTTGACGAATAAAATTCATTCTTGTACCGGTTTTCTGCCTGAGAGCAGTGGGCATGGGTAGTACACCTGTGACTTTTAAAATATTACATTTTTTCGAAATAATTATCGTTTTATGTAAGAAAATGGGTACATTCAATGTTTCCGCGTAAGCTATTTTTGTGCAATGTGATTTGACGCATTATGTGATAATTAATACTGTAATGAGGAACGTTTGTTTGGTGCTTAAAGAGTGTGTGAAGTAAGTAGGCAAACGTTAAGTCAGTGATGTAATATGGGTACATACTGGAGGTGATCGATTAGTTTATTCGACGATTATATGATAATTTCCGGCGCTATACTGGACCTAAGGTAGAAATATTTCGTGATGATGTCACGATTATGCTAACATCAACAGCTTGTAGTGTTTGATTAGTAATCATAAGATAACATTAGTATTTGGCTGCCCATACAAATTTTTTTATACACAAGATTTAGATTTACACTATTGTTTTAGGCGTGATGTATTTCGGTAAGTAGAAGTTTCTTTTTTTGTAAGTATACTTGTGCTTTCTTTAACATATTGTAAGATTGTATGGTATCAGTTACTGGCAAATAATCCATAACCTATATTTACTTTTCTTTTCTTTTCATGTATTAAAACTGAAGTACATGGCTAGAGTAAGGTAATTGAAGGGGGTTAATTATTTTATTTTAGCGGAGATGCTCATACTATGTAAATCCTCCGGGATGTTTCGGATGAATGTTGTTTTCTCCGCAGGTTGATTTTCCTTTTTTTATAACATAGTGCTTTATTAGAGGTTTTTTGTAAATAAGCGTTCTTTTCGTGGTTTCTTTTTTTGTTTTCTGTGTAACCCACCCGAATGTACGACTTTCTTAGCCACCTCTGCATTATTTCTTTATACTTCCCAATTTGTTTGTTGCGGTACTCGGTACGGGCTAATTTGCTTTGCTTACTTTACTTCTTCTTTCTTGTCAACTATTTTATCAATCCGAAAAATAGATTGAAAACATTTATACTTTATATTGAATGATATGATTAAATTATCTGTCAATCTATCTCTATGAGTTTTATTAACTAAGCTCGCAGGTTTGTAAGTAATGACGACATTGTCCAAATATGCTTATGCTATTGTCTAGGGTTTACTTTGTATTATACTTATACCTGTTTCCCTGTAATATTAATTATACATCATTTTAGTAAAATTTGTAGAACATTCTTCTATATTAAGGATAATTATGGTATAGAACATGCATATTAAAAATTTCACTGTTATAAGTATTTTCTTTGCCCGTTCTGTAGTTTTGAAATAATTTATGGATTTGAGTTACGTTCAAATATGTATTCAACAGGAAAACATATGATTTTGTAGTTTTTAAATTTATGGCCTGAATTTGCTTTAATAGAACTAAAACTGTATTTAAATGGAATGCTTGATGAACACTATTATTCATGAAATCAGAATATACAGACAACGTTAATATTAATTATGTCGGATTAAGCTTAATTTTCACATTTTTCATCGAGTTCCTATTTAACGTAACGCCAACGCGTTGCAATGTATCGTATTCTAAGTGAACGCACCATCAAGATTTGAAAATTGTATTTCATATAGTAAGTTTTCGTTTTAAGCAGAAAAGTTGGCCAATCGTTTAAGTGTTGCCTAACTTAAAACAGACAGACGTGAAAGTACATAATTTTAGCGTTGTCAATAATTAAAGCAACTACTTTATGTCAAAACACCCTTATTATTCAACTCAATGATCTATGTGTTCTTAATGTGACTAACGATACATGAAATTGCAATATTATACTCTTCTAAAGAATGAACCTCATTTTTCTTATCATCGTCCCAACAGAACCTTCTTTTAAGTATTACTACGTACTTAATATTGGTGTAGCCACACTTGTGTGAAATGTGAAAAGCATTGATAAATATGGAAATCGTTATTTAGTTTATCACGTCATATTCATATTGTGCGAAAAATTTTTATTATGACAATAACGGCTAAAAGCTAATAGTTAAAAAGGGTACACCGCAAAATGTGAGGGTGCTCACGCAGTTAAAGGGGAGAGATCGATGCTAATATAAACTTTCTGGTGTGAAGGCTTGAAAACCCCTTGACAAGAAAAATTAAGGGTTCTGTTATTGGCTATCCGCTATAGGATAATCATCAGTCGAATGCTGTTAAAGTTTATTAACGCTGAAACTTTCTTTGATCTAGCCATTTACAAATTTTATTTTGAAGTATGTTCTACTCAACACCCATTGTAGACTACTCAATTAAAAAGCGACGCCCTTGTTGTTTAAATTTTACACAAATGATAATTTCATTACTTAGGTTCGAATGTCGAACTTTTTACTTTGTGCAGTAAATACATAGTAATTCGTATAGATTTTTATGCCAGTATATATTGCACTGCAAATTCTTTGCAACCTGATCTGCTAAAATATTCGCGCAAATTATACGCTAAAATGTAGAAAACATATGGAGAAGATTTATGTTGTATACAGAACGCATAAGCAACAATACGCGAACTAGCTTCGTACAAAAAAGACTGTTCTAACCTTGATTCAATTTAGAAGCACCATCGAGTTGTAACTTGAAGAAAAATTCTGGAAATTGAAAACAGTTCCTTACATAGCAACGACGAAAGACTGACATAAATAAAAGTTTGATTTTAGAGATTCACTTATAAAATGAAGTTGCTATATGACGTTTCTTAGAAATGCCTCAGTGTTTTGTGCTCACAATGTTAGAAAGAAAATAATGAATGAAGCTAGTTATCGGATTGAAATTATTTTTGCAATAGTTTCTTAAGGACAATAAAGTTCTTGTAAATTTAATAGGTATCCAAAATTAATTTGATGACAGGTCCATATGATTAATACTTACGTTTGCGATGTCAATCATAGTATTAGTGTAAAATAAGGACATACGGATCGTTGTAGTGTAGCTTATCAATTAGAAAGGTAAAAAGGACAAAACAGTAGCACATCACTTGCGCGTATAGAGGGCGTAATTGGTTTCACATACATTACAATCAAAATTATTTAAGTAATTTACAAAATCCGTAACTAAAATAAGTAAAGTAGGCTTAAGCTTTTTTTTAGTCCAGGACTAAAGATAATCAAATTACGGTAAGACCATTTACTAAATCTTTGACTACGGGCTAACAACTCATTACGTATTGTTCGTCTACATAATAATAGTCGTATGTCTAAATCTTTTTCTATTCAAGATTTTTGGGCGTAATCGTTGTTTACCTGTAACATAAAAGAAACAAGACAAAACTACGATAAATTGGGATAGTTATAGAAATTTAATGGGTAATATTCACTACACTAATTTATGAAGCACTACTCACTAGTGTTTAAGTTACGAACAAACTGTTTCATAACCGATGTTGATTTTCTTAATTGTCCATCACTACTTATTCGTATCGGGTTGTCATTGGTCGAAAGTATGGCGTGAGAAAAACGTTTACGGACCAGAATAATAATGATAATTAATTATCCGAGCAATGCTGCGAATTCAAAACTTAATAATAACAACTAATTCTAAAAAGCTTTGACAATAACTACACGCTCTACTTTCTGCTAAATTACATTTATAATACCCATAGGATTAATTATTAAAATAACATGGCTGTTGAACCAAATGGAGCGTAACGATCGCGACAAAGTTTGAAAAAGAAAAACAAAAAAGAAAAAGTTTTTTTGTACGAAAGTTTATATTCAAGGAAACTTATATTTTAAATAATGTCCTTAGGCGCCACCTGGTTTTTAAACCATAGCAATTTTTATAATACTAACAAGCGAAAATAAGCAGCCACTCGATCATCAGGTTACGTAACCTGAGCGCGCAAGCGTATTGTTTGCCGTGACTCGATCACATCAAATTAGTCGAAGAGTATAAAACTTGAATAATTAAATCTAACACTAAATTTACTACAAAAATAAACACAAAATTATTGTCTTCGTTGCATATAGATGCAAACAAATTTTCAAATACATATGTGAGTAGTATAACAAGGCGGATTTGCAAACAAACCGGTTTTGTGTGTGTTGCTGTGTTGATGTTAAGAGGTTGTGGGGGCGTAGCGCTGGGGCTTTGGTTGCGGATATCTCTGTTGATCAATTGCTTGTGGAATAGGACTCCTAGAGCCTCGCCCTCGTTACTGTGCTGAATGGGGGAGGGGGGGCAGCGCTAGGACTTCGTCCTTGTTTTTATTCTCGCCGCACTGCCCCATTAGTTAATTAAATACTTGAGAGATTTTGGGTTAAGCAAAAATAAACGTAGATGAATGTAGAACGGGGCTCCCTAGGACTTTGCAAATTTAGAAAATAACACGTGGTGCAGAACTTGGATGACGTAGTCATTCTCAAAACGGTGAATGCTGAAAAGAGCTCCCTAGCGTGTTCTGAACGGGGCTGTGCCCTATTAGGTAATTGAATACTTCGGAGTTTTTTAGGTTAAGCAAAAACGTGCACGTTGTGAAAAATTTAGCAGTACTAGGGCTTCGCCTCCGAGAACCTCAAGAATTATTTGTGTTTTAAATATATAATGTTTAAAAAGAAACACAAACTTTTAGTGTTTTATTTACAAAAGATTACATTATTTAATTGTTTTTATCTTTTTGTGGAGTGGCGGTAGCAGATTCCTCTTTATTCAATTTTCTTGTTTTAGTGTTGTCATCAACACTAGAGTTCTATTAATTTCAGAAAAATTCGTTTGTAATAAATATTATATATTATATTCACCTACCAGCATACTCTCATTGCTTCTTAATGAATTCGTATTTTCATGCAGTTTGATTAATTCACTGCAGAAACAAAACATTTTTCTACACAGCTGACAATACTACGTGCCGTTCATTTTAATATAATTCCAGTAACTATCTACACCACGGTTGAATGCTGAATGTGACCTCAACTTTTCTAATTATGGTTTAAATAAAATATAGATATGTATGCAAATCGTGCAAAAACAAGAGAAGTTATGTCGTTATTTGTTCATGAGGAAAAACCAAGGTTGTATGCAGTGTATTAATTGATTTACATGTATTAACTTTTATAGCTCAAAGGTGTAGCACCAGCTTTTTCTTTTGCGTCACTCTCAACAGTATAGAACTTATTAATAACTTTCATTAGCACTCAATCGCAATTATTAAATAACAATTAGAATTATGTGTTTTATTAATTAAGCAAATAATTAAAAAATATTATTGGCAAAATGTTCCTCCAATAAATCTAGTAATTCTTGGTTATTAGTTGTTTCAGGAGGCGGTAGCGGTGGCGGTGGCGAATAAGGCACCACCGCTTCTGTATATCGCATATTGATGTAACAATCGGAAAAATCCAGTTAAGTTTTATTAAATAGTAACAAATTTCAATAATAAATGTAAGTAAAATTAGTTTATGTCTGACGAGCTGCAAACACAGCAAAACCGGCCATTGGATTTCTTTTTGTAAAATAATCAACAAAATTAATTTTCGTTTACTATACTTGAACTACTCATCGCCAGACGAAATTATGTTTTATGTGGTAAAAGCATTGTAATCTTTTTATGGCTTGACGTACTTCAAGAACGGCGTCTGTTTGTGAAACAAACGAGTTTTTCTTCAATAGTCGTCTCAGATAGTTCGTTTCTAAACACTCTCACTAACCTTATCCCTTATTATTCGTTAGGATGCGGGCTTCTCTAATTATATTAAGGTCCTAACCTAAATAATTAGTTTCAGTTATACCAGTTAGTAAAGTTTAGTTGCGTACTGTAAATAGATCATTGTGCTTTTTACAATTTCTGCTATTTTCTCTTATAAAGATTACTGATTGACTTCAAACGGGGCGATGGGTGTTCTTGATAGTTTCTGCTCATTCTTAACGCAAATGCGTGATTCTGGAAATATATAATTACCATGTCTCTCGCGGGACAATAACTATCGTGCAATAATAATTCTTAAAACGATTAAATTCTTGTAGTTATTATCTCAAACTACAACCAAGTGTGTTCCCTTAGCTATGTTTCTTAGTGCTAATCGAATGAACTTTTTCTATTGGCATATCAATACGTTAGTGAACTTTAAATAGTCTAGAAATTATTGTAATTAAATTATTACTGTACATTTGAATAGTGCTCCTATACACCTAGCAGGTTCTATAAAATTTGTATATTTCTAGCAAACTGCATTACGACCCCCAGTGGCATTACTAATTGCTCTTGTACGGTGTATGTTCGATTAGTTATTTACTAAAGTGCACCACTATACCAATTAACTTTCAACTTTATTATTACTGTATTGAACATTGTTTTCACTCCCAGCAAAAATAGATTTCTTCACTAATTGATTCAGAAGTTTTCTATTTCATACTCATATTCAATATCAGCTGGAGCAGATTCCTTTGCAAATGTATGTCCATCTACACTAACGACAAAACATATTCTTTCACATCGCGAGCATTGTCGAGGATACCGGCCCAGGATTCTTGTCATGTTCGTATAAAAGCGTTGTGTATGCGGGATTTTATATCGGTTTTTGGGAGGTTGTTTTAAACTTCCTAGTTAGAATGTAGTAGTGTAAATGCAGATCAATTGGGGATAAGGAATGGTATATAAAGAGCAGCTTTGGTGGTAGTTTTGCAGACGCGGAAGGTGTATAATGGGAAGAGTCTGATGATAGTGTTAAGCTTGCGTTTTGCGCAAATGAGGTGTCGAAGGTTGCCGGAGCAACATATCGTATTATAGGGATAATAATTTGGTTAAAGATCAATCCTTTTATTGGTTTGGATAGAAATAGAAATCTAGGTAAGGATTTATATAGGTTATGAAGATTAATTTTTGTTTTAGCCTGAAGTATTGTAGGGTGTGTGTGGGTTATTAGACGGGCATCAATATGCAGACCTAAGTATCGAACTGTTGTAGAGAAGTGGGATGCCGAGAATATGGGTCTTAGGGCTGTGACGAAGTTCTATGTAACTTTTAAGCTGGCTCATCTTAAACTTACATAAGAATAGTAGTTGTGTGTTGAAGAAAAATCAGGAATCAATGGTGTTCATGAAGTGGGCAGCAGTGGTTTTGAGTGAAACGCGAGAGGGACCGTGGATGAGGAAAGCGACATCATCGGCATAGGCAAAAGTAGATAAGTTTGTGATATTTAGATCAATGAGGGGGTTTATTGTAAGGTTCCAAAAGGTGGGGAAAGGCGAAATCGTTAAGGTCATCCTTGGTTGGTAGGTTTTGTGATGGAGTAAAATTTTGAGGAAAGAGTGTCTGTTTTTGACGATACGTTTGGTTTTACTACAACAAAACAATTTAGACGGGTAGTTGAATATTTAAAGTTAATTGAAGAGATTGGGTCACCAAAGAAGTTGAATGCGGAATGGACGTCTAGGGATAGGGCAATAACATACTTGTGAGGTGAGGATTGAACTATGGAGACGAAGGGACAAATTGTACGTTCGTCTCTGTGGAAGGGACGGAAACCGTGTTATTTGGGCGAAAGTATGGGCTTGAAAGTCTATGTGTGCGTTAAGTTTCTGAAGAATTGCTTGTTTAATGAGTTTCCCTAAGGTTGGGAGAAGGGTTTTGGATCTGTATGATTTGATGTTCCCGGATGTTTATTCGGTTTCAGGTAAGGGTTATTTTGATAGTTTTGAAAGTATTGAGGAATGTTACTGTGTTTTTGAAAAAGTAGGTATGTCGATTCTCGGATTAAGGGGCAGGATATTTGAAAGACGGTGTTGGTGATTAGATCAGGACCTGGAACCTTATGTGGGTTGAGTTTGGTTACATAAATGTCTGTAAGAGTAATGTTGAGTTTGGTATTTGGGGCGTATCAGGAGGAATTAGGGTGTTGGAAACCAGGGGTTATTAGGGTTGCGTGGGAACGTCTGATGGAGCAGAAGGAATTACCGTGTCCAGGAGGGTCGTAATTATATTTTCGAATGTGGTCAAGTTTCAGTGGTTAGGATATGAGACTGAGAGGGTTTTACCAATTTTCGGTATGTAGTTCAAAGATTTGTATTTTGGTCGTGAATAAGGTTGTGGTAGTATCGTATCTTAGTGCTTCTGATTGAGTTTTTGTAGCGTCTCCTGTCTTCTGCGCAAATTAGTGTTAGTATGTTTATTAGCATTGGGTTGGTGTTTACTCCTTTGGCTCTCTGTAGCCTGTGCCTGGTTTGGTATCGTGCTCGCCTAGATTATGTTAGTTGTTGCGTACACTAGGGCATGGTTTGTGTGGTGTGATACTTCTTGCGAATGGTGTTCGACGCGACTAAAAGGATGTACTATACTATTATTGTGTTTGCATGTGAGTGTGGGTTTGAGTCGGCGTAGGTAACTGATGGGAAGGCTGGGATTAGTTTGGTCAAATTCTCTAAGTATGCAGTGCAATCTGCTCATCGTGTTTCAAGAGTGGTAGTTTTTTGTAAAATCGGTGTGGTAAGTTGGCGGTAAAGTCGAAGATGATGAGGTTGAGGTTGCAGTAGCAGCAGTCATGAAACGTCACCACCGTAGCGCCATTCCATTGCACGTTCGTACACACCTACTATAGGAAAAGATATTGGTTTGGTCGTGGTACGTCATTCACTTGTTACTACAAATTATGTAGCAAATGCACCTATTGTATCTGAGTTTGACCCTCTAACAAATGGTGTTGCTAGATGGTTAGAAGTAGTGAACCATCTGCGTGTTATGTATAATTGAAACGAAGGTTCCTTGACATTTTAAGTTCTTAATAAACTACGAGGTACAGCTCATATTTGGTCCGAAAATATTATTAAAAATGAGCTAGATTAGTTCCGATATACTTGGGCGAGTGAAAAGCGTTGCTACAGAATACATTTGTTACAAAGCGAAATATGTTTGACTTATTTAATGATTTATTGTCCCACATACCTAAGGTCGGTGACAAATTATATAAATTTCACTCTAAGCATGTATCAAAACTTGCTAACTTATATCCTAAATTACTGATAAGGTTTCGTTAATTGTGAGTGCTATTGGGGATGCAAACATTTCTTCCTCTGTTGAAGCAACAAACATTTGTGCACCTCGAGTCGCAGAACTACAATACTCGGTTTCCATAAAACAAATCATTTCCACGTACGGGGAAAATTTGGTGAACCCATTTCAAACCAGAGGCGTCACGGGAAAATCACGGAAGCATTCAAGATGCAGATACTCTTTCCTATGGGGGCAGTGTGGAAAATCTTGTACCCGCTTAGAGTGATAACCATAGTAAGTTACAAAATTCTAATCTCGGTCACTCTATTAAACAATGTTTCTCCTGTGGTAGTTCGGATCAACTTGGTAGAAATTGTCCTAGTAGAAGTAAAGTGTGTAGGAAATGCAATAAAGCTGGACATCTGCAGGCCACCACGAACTAATATATCACGTTTGAATCGCTGGAATAAGTTAATTTAGTTATCGCTATTAATCACGATAACTTCGTAAACAAATATTGATGGCAGATAAACCTCTTACCGCTTTTGTTGATCTTGGAAGTGATTGCTGTCTTGGTGTACCTATCCCTCATCTGAAAAATCAGTTAAAGTTGTCAGGGTTTTTGGGATGTGGTAAGTCAGTGCATGATCACCTAGAAACTCTTATCCAGTTAGATAATGCAAAGGTCTGTTGTAAATTGTATATTATCGACGACAAGCCTTTTTTACATGATGTGCTAATTGGACGCAATTTTTCAGAAAACAACTCAGTAATTTACTATAAATAGGTAGTCAATTAAAATTTAGACAAAAGCACATCAACGTTTTAGATTTCACTGTTGACTACACAGCTGTATCTGCTTGTGAAAAACTATCCTGTACCAATTATTAGACGAATTTAAATTATGCATCCACAGGAAGTCAGTGTTTTAGAAAACGTTCCGGCAATTGCATTTCGCATTGAGCTAAAGGACAACAAACCAGTTGTTAGTAGGTTTTACAGACTGTCTGAAAGCGAGAAAAATATATTCAGAAGCTTAATCGATGAGTTGTTGGAAGCAAACATAATTAAGCGTAGTACATCTCCTTACACTAGTCCCGTCATGTTGGTTAATAAGAAGAGAAGGTGGTAGAAGAATGGTTGTCAACTACATAGCCCTAACTGAAATTACTGTCAAAAACAAATTTCCTATGGCTCTTATAGATAACGTCATGTGCAAATTCTCTAATTACGCATACTTTACATCTATCAATTTGGCTTTTAGTTATTATAAGATTTCAGTTCAACCTGATTCAATAAATAAAACAGTGATTGTGACGCGATTGTGATGTTTTTTAATTTTTTAGGACCCCATTTTGTTTTACGAATGGACTGTCCGTATTTCAACGACTGATGACCATTATTTATGAGCCTCTGTGTCCCTTGGTATTCTGGTATATCTAGATGACATTTTGATTCTATCGCAAATAATTAAAGACGGATTACATAAACTAAGATTAGTATTGTCAGTTGTACAAGAACGTGGTCTAACATGAAACCTCTCGAAATGGTTATTTTTACACACTGGAATAACATGTTTAGGCTACTAAATTTACAAAAACTCCATTTCTCCAAACGAGTTAAAAGCAGATGCTGTACAAAATTTTCCATTGCCGAAATCCTTACAACAATTACGACAGTTTATGGGGTTAATAAGTTACTTTCGTAAATTTATTATCAATTTTTCTAGGAAAGCTACTCCACTAACCGCACTTTTTACAAAAAATCAGTCGTGGGTTTGGAAAACCGATCATACAAAAGTAGTTGAATATTTCAAGGGAGTAATCAACTCGTGCCCACTTTGTCTATTTTTAACCCTAAACTGCAGTGTATAGTTTATACCGATGCAAGCAGAAATGGCATTGCTGGAATCTGTACGCAGATTTACAAAAATATCGTAAATGATTTAGTCTATTCCAGTAAAAGTACCACAAAAGAGCAAAAAAATGATCTCTTTTTGAGCTCTAACTGCTCGCAGTAGTATACACTTTAAGTAGATTTAGACATTATTTAATTGGCAACCAATGTGTGTGGTCGTAGCAGACTGTAATGCCGTCAAAAATTATTTAGCAAACCATTTTACCGTCCCTAAAATCGCGCCTTGGATTCTTTCCTTACAGGATTTGAAACTTCACATCGACCTGGTAGTAATATGAAGCACGTCGATGCGTTAAAAGCCGTAATCGGCTAACAAAACCTGATAAAGTTAAGAATATATTATTTACGTGGTAATAAAGTATAACGCTTAACCGAAAATGGTAGAAAATGACTCATGCCTAAGAGGTATCGCTAGCAAAAAGTTAAACTTAATCATGTTGATTGTTGCCAAATACATTACGTGTTGTTTATCTTGTTTATACCTCAAAACCCCTGCCGGTAAGCATTCAGGATGTCTTTACTCATTACCCAAGTTTGTAAAACCTTTCTATACACTTCATGTAGACAACCTAGGCAGTTCAAGGTATTGTTTACTTGATAAATGTAGTTGACGGATTTACGAAATTTACTTTTATTCGTGCTGTACCCAACACAAAAGCAATTAGTGCCATTAAGGTGTTACAAGAAATATTCGCAATTTTCGGTAAACCAGTGTGAATTATTTGCGATGCAGGTAAGGCCTTACGTCAAAAGACTTTACCGAATTCTGCGCCGAACGGGGGATACATTTGTAATTTTAATAGAAGTTCGAATTCTTCAGACGAAAAAGATTCGGCGAGGTATTAATGCCGCGGCACATAAGACACAAAAGGAATCCCGACTAAACTCATGTTTGACATTCAGCTACAATTGATTCAGACTGGTATGATAGCGAAGTAGAAAACACTTTCGTTGATGTCACAAAAATTCGAAAGAGAGGCTCTCAAAAATTGGAGGAAAATCACTTTAAACAGATGCTATTCAATAAAACATGGTGCAGGGCAGGAACCTATTTCGTGGGGAATTTTGTTTTAGCACGAGTAACTAGTTATCCAGCAAGTGGTAAGAGTAAAAGACTTATGGCTAAGTAAAGAGGTTGTTGAATTTCCGGGGAATGATCGCTATAGAGACAGGGAAGATATTCATACCACAAAGTTAACAAATTTCTTATGAAGCAGTGGCCAGTGTTGAGAATATGGAGCCCGTTCGGGTACGTTCCGAATGCTGAACAATTGCATTTTTACACATGCACGTTTTACGTTTCAAATGCTGAAAGATTATTTTCACGCGTGTATGTGGCAGGTTCCCAATGCTGAACGATTATTTTTAGACATGCACGTGGTACATTCCATAATGCTGAACGAATGTATTTTTCACATGTAGGTACCAAATGCTGAACCACAACTTCTGCTTAGTCCTAACCGTTAGTCGCATCTTTTGCTCCCAGACCAATTCGAGGGCAAATTTCTATCAGGATAGTCGAATGTTAGAAAACCGTTCACACAGGATCCGATTAAAGGTCTAAACAAGATCCGAAAAGAGGTCCGAATAAAGGTCCGAATACAGATTTAAATGTACGTCTGAATAAATACTATAAATGCATATTTAAATAATACATACGAAAATACGTCTAAATAAATTATTACATGGAAATGTAAAATAAACGTGAAGATACTCAAAGTTACTCCAGAAATCTGAGGGGAGAAATACAAGCAAACATTAATCCATCATTCTGGCCAATCAAGTGAAGCTAGTCGAGGTGTAACAATCAAGTGACAAGCAAGGAAAACGCAGGTTAGAGATCTTAAATATTTTTATTAGTTAAAGACTTTCAATTTTAATATTTGCTATATATTATATATCTGTAAGAGTCAACAAAAAGATCATTTGAGAATTTGAAAATAGGGATAAATTTTGAATTTACATAAAACTGTATATATTATAGATCATTATATTGTGTAATCTTTGGATTGCTTCATTTAAAT
The DNA here is from genome assembly GCA_036346225.1 of Platerodrilus igneus. Lineage (NCBI taxonomy): Eukaryota > Metazoa > Arthropoda > Insecta > Coleoptera > Lycidae > Platerodrilus > Platerodrilus igneus. The sequence goes on from JARFIW010001700.1 coordinate 4,642,344, forward strand.
TAATTAAACAGTTAGGTAGTAGAAAGAAAAAGGGTTAAACAATCTTTATTGTCCTGAAGTATGGCATGTTGTGTTTTTGAGCTAGCCGAGGCAGGACAAATTATAGAAAATTAAAAGGGGTTCACAGCAAAATTAAGGAAGAAACATTCGTAGGATTTTCACTAAAATTTTTTATGACGCCAATCAAAGGGCATAGCACAGCAATGAAAATCAACGCCCTATCGTGGAGCTTGTAAGAGGTAAATCACATCAATGAAAATGGTACACCCAATCGTGTGGCATTTCAAAGCAATAAAAATGGACGCCCAATCGTAGGGCTTGTATATCACAGCAATGAAAAATAGCACACCAACATTGGTGCTTAATCACAGCAATATATATATATATATATATATATATATATATATATATATATCCGTTATCTAACACTTAAAATGTTTCATCTTGTTCTCGTTTATGATCGTTCCAGAGGTGAGAATTTCTCTGCCTGGTAGTGAGGTTTAAATCGGGGAAGCTGATGGAAGCACAAAAAACTTCAACTATTTGCTACTTAAACAAAGATTGCTTTCTAATTTTCTTAATTTCGTTAGCGATTTGCAAAGTTTTGAATTATTACCTTTTTGTCTCTCCTTACAATCTAAGTACTGTAGTGTTACAAATTTTAGTTCCTTTCCTATTTACGAACATTATTACTAAATAGTATGGTAACACTGCTCATACTTGGCTGTATTTATTCTTATCAGAATGTAAGTAAAAAATAGCATAATTTTGAAGCTTTGTTTTCCTTTTAGGTATAACGTCGGTTGATAATATGATTTGAAAAGATAAAACGTGTATACAATTTATTCATTAGTTCTAGCTCGTAAAACCGGAATTTTAAGCGTTTATGTGGTGTGCATAAATGTCATTCAGCTGTTCCAAATCATACTTATCGCGTTACTTCAGAGACCCTGTTAATAGCACCGACAGTGACCTGTAAAAGTTATTCAAGGGCGCTGTTTTGAAACTGACAACACTAATATTTGTTTCTCAGTTGTAGGAGTATTCTATGAAAGTTTCGTCCTAACACAAATAATGAAAGAATATAAAACAGTATGTGACTAAACCCGAAATTAACTATTTATGTGTCCACACAGGATAAAGGGCAAGCATTTGCTAATATGAACACCTACGCAAGAGCTTAATATAGCCGGTTTCATACGGGGAACCAGTTGTTTATTACTAGCTTTTAGCTATCCATTACGGTTCACATTAATCGGACAATATGGGCGGTTGTGAACCATGATTTTTTTATGATGCAGTCTTCAGTAAAATTCATTTAGAAGGTTATTCCGTTTAACTTGTGACGGCTTGTATCGAACTTCGAAACGACGTTTTCCTCGTGACAGTTAGCCTAGAAAACTTTTCCTTACTTGTATTTCTATTTAGATAAAGTAGTTAATAAATAATGCGCCGTCTAGAAAGGACACGTATGTTACTTTACAATGCAAGTTCATGGCAATTTGCCATCTCAATTTTCACGATCATGTAATATTCAGAACATTCAAATACTGAAATGTGGCGCCTGAAGTTTCAGCAATATGGGGTTGAGTAATTCTGTAATAACTTCCGTGGTAAGTTTATCTAATTATACATCACAATTTGTTTCTAAACAGAAAAAGGATTGCATAAAAACTTAGTTTACAAGAAAATATTTTTGTTGAATCGGTCATCATACGTATAAATATGGTTTCAGATCGCTTCCGCTTGTTAGAATAATATTGGATCCTAGACGAACGACAATGTAAAAGAAAACCCCGGAAACTGGACAAACCTTTGTATTTGCCTACGACTGTTATTGTAAGTTCGTATTTTTCGAGCGGTATGCGGAAATATCACCAAACGCATTTTTCCTTTCTTGTGGTTTTTGCATTGAAGTTCCTAAACCAATAGTTTCAATTAATATGTTTAGAGTCGTGTCAGTTACTACCAATGGCTATTGACTGCCGTTCTTCAGCTGTGCTGCTAGTGAAAAGCTTGATTAATCAATTAAGGACAGTTTAATTTTCTCTTTCCGTATACATGTATGCAAAGCATTCAAATTTCTGGATATCTATGTGCCAATTAACTTTATAACCCTAAATAAGGGTTTAGTATGATGTACGCCCCTTATTGCCGTACTGAGGCTATGAAAGAATTTATGTAAACCAAGTTGTGACCAAAGGTAGTGCTACTATTAAATAGTTTGTGTAGGCAATATTGTTCGCTTGCAACGCTTTGGCGTTATATTAAATAGAAACCGCATGCAAAAAGAGGAAAATTAGTCTTACACGAACAAAGGTATTATTGATGCACCCTATATAATTTTGATTTCATGAATGACGGTGTTCAGTAAGAATGATTTTTAATAAATTGTTAGTTCTAATAAAATTACAAACTTAAAAACCACAAAAGCATTTTTTTTTCTGTTTAAAACCCATCAGAACGTAACTCAGGTCAGTAACTTATCTAACAACCGCCAAAAAGAAAGCCGATTTTGATGTTATATATTTCCCACCTAAAATTAAGGAAACTTTTATACACCGTTTATTAGGAATAATTTCATTTAATAATTCACTAAAATAATTACAGCTATAATTTATAATAGACCAGTACAAAATAAAATCCGGGTTATTACAATGCAATTAATACAAGGAATAAGCCAATGTTTTAGACAAAATTAACAGATATTAAGTCACCTACCAAACATCATCACAAACTACAATGTTTCAACGTATCTATTCAAACAGCTATAATAATAAAAGAGGTGCAGGCACGTGGCTTTTGCGTGATGGCAACATATGAGTTAATGTCAGATTTACGTGGAATAAGAATGTTATACAATGTCACAACCCCCACCAAAACGGATGAAAAGTAGGAAAAAGATACAGACTCTAGACCGTGGACAGGGAACCAGTTATAATTAATTATTCGCGAGCAAACAATTAGAAATATCGAATCTGCAGTTGCGTGAGGAAATATTGCCACCGAAAAGCCGCGGGGTTGGAATTGGTGTGCGAACAAGCTAAAAATGATAAACAAAAACATTTTCAAGGTAAAACATATAAGGTTCCACAAGGCCAAAAGTGGCGAGTGACGGAACATTTAAATACGCTTGCAAGTAAACGGTAAGTTTACACATGCGGAGGGGATATAATATTGTGACGACCTAGGTAAACGGGGAAAGAAACCTGGAGAGCTCACCCTTCCAATAATTTGAACTTAATGGTATGTTGTGTTAAAAAGGCCGCGTTAGTTGAAAAGAAAGCAGGAAATAGACAGACTAGTGGTTTCTGGAAATCCTTAACCCTTTTTTTAATCATTAAACAGGGAGTAGAATGAGTTTCTATGTTTATGCATATCAATTATGTACGTGTGGATTGTAAACGTAAATGACTGATATTTTATGACATAGAACATTACTGGAATATGAAGATGATTATTCTGTTAAACAATGATTTAGCAACGAAACGGATGTTGGTTAAATTTAAGCATAATCTTTTAAAATATTAAAAACATATACGTATTAACTTTAAATTATTTTGTATCGACCATAAAAGCATAAGAGGAAAGTTGGTATTAAAATGCATTTCTAAAATTGGGCTAAATAAAGTCATGTAATTTAATATGGGACACATGAAAATTGAAGCGTCAATATTATTAACCCATTAGCGTATACAGGGACCAAATGGGCCCATATGCTGCGCTTCTAATAAAGGTATCTTAAAGGCATGCCACCAGAAAACGGAAGTGATTTCATATCACTAATTTTTAGTATAATAATTGAGCTAACACGGGAGTTTCATTAATTGTCTTTTGATGATTCACAAGAGAATTATTTTATGCTAAAAGTTTTGTTAGTTGATAAATTAGATAAACTCCAAACTAGTGTAAGTATTTATGTACTCCTATTGTTCTAGGAGTAAAACTTAACATCGACTTCGTAATAGCAGAAAAATTAAAAATAACTTAGGTTATAAATTTTGGACATATGTAGAAACACATAGCTAATAAATGCCTTTAAACTTTGCTGTACCCATATATACCAACTAGGCAGTCTAGATGTTTTAATTATTTCTTAGTAAAATAACATTAAAAGATGCGTTGGATATAGTGCATGATAAAGCTACAGTCTCTGATGTTTATTTTAAACCACCCGAAACGCATTACTTGACTGATGAAGACTCGAGAGATGAGGACAAAGCAGGTGCGGCAGACAAGATGAGTTCAGAGAAACTTTGCGCTGGTGCAGAAATTGTATTTGTAAATTCTCAAAGGTTGCGAGATTTTGAGTCTGAACCCTCGCAGCCTATTGATAATACCAGCTGTCAAAATTTAAACGACACTGATCAGCATATGCCGCTATCAAGCATAATATCGAAGCCAACAAAAAAAAAGTACAATGTCTATTCCTACTAACACAACATATATCGAAGGCGATTTAACATGTTCTGTACAAGATTTTTCATTAAGAGATTATACATATATTCTTCGATGTTGTGTTCAACTGTTTGAAATATTTCAGACATTTGATCTGTTGAACAAAATTATCTGCGAAACAAGAAATTGTGCCTTGTTCTAAAACGACCCAGACCCAAATTTGACAATTTTGGAGCTAAAAGTATTTATATCTATTCTTTTACTCAGTAGATATAATAAACTACCATCAAAAAGAAGCTACTTGGAAATTAATTAGATGTAAAAATTATTTTGGTATCTGTAGCTATGATAGAGGATACATTTCTGCAAATATGTCGTCTTATACACTTTCCAAATAATAATAAAATAGATATAAATGATGAAATGTTCAACCTTTGACCAATCCCGATGTTGAAAAAGGCATTTTTATAATATTTCGTTCATGAGTACAATATATCTGATGATGAATTCATGACTGGTGGTTTTAGTTATCATGGACGCAAGCAGTTCATTAGGGGGAAGCCAGTCAGAATTAGATATAAAGTATGCTGTCTTGATATCCCTACTTCATTTCTAATAAATTTTGAAGTTTATCAAGGAAACAACCTAGATCAAATCAAGAGTCATCATTAGGTCTTCAGTCATGGAACTGGTTAGATGCGTACCCTCATTGTTTCTTATTCTGAACTAACCTGCACATTTCCCTGAAATTTGCACAGTCTGCATCTATCAATATCTGCATGCGAAAGTCTGATCTCAGTCTACCTCTACTTCTTTTTTCCTACCTCTGCTTGTAATATATCCCGTACTATTCTCCAAAAATGCTTTAGAACGTACCTTGTCTTTCTATTTCTCTATTTTTTTTTCCACACGTATCCTTATTTCTCTACTATTTCTATAACCTGTTTGTAATTAACCTTGTCTGTCGCTGCTATCATTCTTATACATATGAAGTACAACATTCCAGAAGGCGTCTGTCTCTTTATGTCTGCTTTCCTACTGCCCCTATTTCATAGACGTACTGTGCTGTGCTCCACACATATGCTTTGAATAATTTTCTTCTTGTCTCTATGTTTGTTGTCTTTAAACATATCCGCTGTTCTTCCTTGTTAGATGCAGTTCGGTCACCTTCTATTGTTTACAAATATATACCCTATTTCCCCGATATTTAGCAGTATGTGCAAGGGGTTAAGCAGCCTGCGGCAACCAAGATCTCCAACACTTGAACATTTGCCGAATTAATAGTTTTCCAATATATCGTTTTGCACAGTCAGCATTACTTGAAAATATTTCAAAACCAACACCTGTAGTTGTTTATAATAATATCATATTTAAGTTCAGTTAGTTTTTCGTTTTTCAGTCTTGAAACTAATGGGATGCGTACCCCCACTTATTTATGTTCTGAGCCAGCCTACACGGTTTCCTGAAATTCCCACAATAGCCTATATACGCCTCCGTTCCTCTTCTATTATTTTCTAATTATATACTCTATTTCACCGAAATTTAGTGGTATGTGAAGGGGAGCGGCTCCGTGGCGTAGTGGTATGTATGTGACTACTTCGCCCAAGGTCCCGCGTTCGAATCCCGACACGGTTCGCTTGAAAAATGTTAGGCGAGCATTTTTCACAAAATGGAGGTCCCGTGTGTGAGTGTTGTGACGCACGTTAAAGATCCATACCTTGCTTGGAACAGCAAGGGTTCGGCAAAATTCCAAATTTTCCAGGTAAAAAAACCTCGCTTCCTGGCCAATGTAGTACCTTCGAGTGGAGCATTGGAAAATCACATGTAAGGTATGTGAAGAGGGTTACGCAGCCTGTGATTGCGAAGGATCTCCTAATACTTAGATATTTACTAAATTAATAGTTTTCTTGTAGTTGTTTATAATAATTATCATGTTTAAGTACATTAATTTTTTGTCATTAGTTTTTCCATCTTGGCACTGGTTGGATGCGTACCTCCATCGATTTCTATTCTGAGCTAGCTCACACATTTTCCTGAAATTCCCACATCCTACTTCTTTCACTATTTGTGTGCAATAGTCTAACGTATGTCTATATCTGCTTCTCTTTTTTCCTATCACTGCCTCTAATATATTCCGCACTATTCCCTCATATCTTAGTATGGAACCTATCATCCTATCTCTCCTATTTTATACCGTTTTCAACATATTTCTTTCTTCCCCTACCATTTCTAGTACCTCTTTGTTCGTAGCTTTGTCTGTCCATGATATCTCCATCATACGTCTGTAACACCACATTTCAAAGGTTTCTATCTTTTTCCTGTCCATTTCTCCTGCTGTTCAGACTTTACAGCCGTACAGTGCTGTGCTTCACACATATGTTTTAAGCAATATATTCCGTGTTTCTATGTTTGTTGTCTCTGAACACAGTAGTTGCTTTTTTTTATTAAATATAGAACGACCTTAAGCTAATCTTTGTTTTATATATTTTGAGCTTTCCCATCTTGCATTATTTGGCTTCCTACGTAGCAAAAATCCTTAACCTTGTTACACATTTTTTCTATATAGATTTATATAGTGTGTGTACTCTACCTTATATGCGGCAGAGCCTCCATAGATTATGAGGGATTCCTGTTTAAGATTTAAGCCCAGGGTAAAGAGGATAGTAAATGGCTTTGAGTAAAAAAGGACCCTCTAAAGAGATCTTCCAGCCAGCTAAGCTTCTTCAACTTAGGGAAGAGCTATGAGCTAGGGTCGTAGGATGGTATACGATAATAAAAGATTTTTTAATGGACGCCACCGTATCTTAATAATTGTAATAATAAAAATTAATCCGAAGATCAGATACGGAAATCTTCGAAAAGAATAAAAGTATCCTTGACGAGAGCAAAACATAGAAAAATAATACTTATTTAAGACTCTGCAAACTGGAATGGAAACGACGATCTCGTACTACCTGAAAATTTAATCACTTCTAAACATTTTTGAACTAGGGCTACATTAGAGCCTAGTCACTTTATCACAAAAAAAATAATTTATAGAAATATCAACTAGTAAAAATTATGCTTCAAAAAATTTTTAAACTCAACACCAATAATATATCATTCTTCTCTACAAAAAAAATTCATAAATGTGGTTGTTTGCTTCTATAAAAAAATTATTGTCGACTTCAATGAAAGAAAGCTTTAAAACAACTTATTATTCTTTCTATAGATTTACAAAAAAATATATATACATCATTTGTACAATTTCATACGTACTGAAACTTTCGAGATAATTACTTTTATTAAGGTCTAGTATTAGTCTCTGACTGTTTATATGAATTTTATAATTGAAAATTTATTTATAGTGTTTTCATTATTATTCTACAATTTATGCATGATACCTGAATAGGATCCTTTTCGGGTTTACAATCAATAGATTAAATGCTCTGGCTTTCGGTAGATTACAGAACTACATTTACGAAATATCCAACTATTAATTGCTGAATTAAATATTACGTGTCTAATTTATATGACCATATAAATTTTACAAAATTTCGTGTACCAATTTAAATAAACATAGAATTTACAAAAATTATTTGTACGTTTTAAGTAATGATTTCATGAAATGAAAATTGATCTAAAATTGGGGATGACTCACCACAAACAATCTGGTAGGCATCCAAGTTCGTCAACCATCTTGAGTACTTACAAAAGCAGATGCGCGCGGTTGGCACATGCACGGGCTTGACTTCTATACAAAACAACATCTGCAGAAACTTCCACCATCTTGCATAGCAACATAAAAGACTTTGTACTTTCAATACAACCAAAAACCAATAGTGCTTCTGTGTTCCATAACAATTATATACGAAAGATTTATCGCTTATAAAATTTGTGTTTTAAAATTGGACTTGAAATTTGCTTTGATATTATTTGTTAACTTTTACTAGTGTTTCAATACTGTATAAACATGTTTAATTGTTTTACTTGCGCTGAAAAGAAACGAGGAAAATGACTTGGATGTAAATTTGAAAATTATTCACCTACCGTAGATATATTTCTTGGTCACTCTATGTCGATACAACAACTAATCGAGGCCATGGTATCCGTCGACCCCATTGCACCTCTCTTTGGGGCAGCATGTTTTTTCAAACCTGCTAACCCACGTTTCAACACTTGCTTCGCTGATTACATTTGGATGGAAAATGATGAACCTTGTCCACAAGCCAATTTTATTATCCAAGCACGCGCAGGAAGGGAATATTGTATCAATACACATACAGATAGAAGAAATCTTAAATTTTACTTCGAGTCTTTAAATATGGGTGGAGCTCTATGTATGAATTGTTAATATATCGTTACTATCGGAACTTAATATTTTCTGTCTAATAATGGATATTTGTTAAATAGATATTTAGAACAAAAACGTGTATTTATGAAGCAGATAATTGTATTCGTTACAACCTCTTGTAAGTTCTCGTTACCTATTTGTATTCTTGTTTTGGTTTATTTCCCATTTTATGGTTTTGTATCTCTGTTTTCCTGTTTTGTCTGACCTATTTTTGTATTTTCGTCTTTCTTCTATTAAATTCAGGATATCCTTTGGTATGCATGGTTTTTTATTTTCTTTTTGTGTATACCCCACAATATCTCTGGCCGCCATGTCTAAGCTGGATTTAATGTTATTCTATTTTGTTTCTACTTCCTTAGTATAAGAAATTTTCCCGATATCTAACAGCAATTCATTTTACTTTTTTCAAATCTTTCGTGGATATCTTTATCTTTTAGTTTCTGAAAGTCAATGTGCCTTTTTGCATTCGCTACTTTCAAATTTTTAAATTTAAGAGCGGCATTCATAATTTCCATGTTGTGGTCAGTGTCTGTATCTGCCTCTAAATAACTTCTACAGTCTTTTACTTGATTCCTAAACCGTTGTCTAATAAGAATGTAATCTTTTTGATATTTTCCGCGTGTATCGTCTTCTACCATGATGTTGAAATAATGTGTTTGTGATGGTTATTTTGTTTTTGTCGCAAAATTCTACCAACCTATTTTGTCTGTCGTTTCTCGTGCCTAAACCAAATAACCCTACTACCGCTCCTACACTACACTCACCTACCACTGCATTAAAAACCCGCATAACTATTAATTTTTCATATCCTTTTACGTATCTTAATATGTCTTCAATATCTTTGTAGATCGCTTCTACCTCCTCTTCACTGTGGCTGGAGGTGGGCATGTATACTTTAATTATTACTGTATTTACCGGTTTAGATACTAATCTAACCATGAGTACACCCTATCGTTGTACTGTAAGTAATTTTTTTACATAATGCCCTATATTTTTACGCATAACTATCCCCCCACCAGAATTTCCTTCCTCTGATCCTGTATGAATTACCCTAAAGTCTCCACTGGCCACCGAACTTCGCTGATCCCTACCATGTCTAGTGCTTACCTATCCATTTCAATTTCTAAGTTCTCTAGCTTACCTACTTCCTTCATACTTCAAACATTCCACTCTTTGACTCGCAGAATGTTCCCGATTTTTTTTCTAAGTTTCGATCACATGCTCCGAAGTAATCCCCTCCCGGAGATCCGAATAGGGGTTATTTTACCTCCAGAATCTTTAACCTCAGAGGATGCCATCATGTTATATACGCTTTGTACTTGGGCGGTAATGTGTTGGTTTCCCGTTGCCTTCCACATTGCGGTAGTGTGTCTTAGAATGCCATACCGATTCCTATTGTCTCTGCCAATCTAAGTACCACACGAGTCGCTACTTTCCTTCGACCTGTCTTAGTCTGGTTTCTCACTAAAGACCCTACTAATTTGGTTGAACCTGTAGTTTGGCTTTTTAGATCACTGGAACGCGGAAGCCATTCCACCTGTTCTAGTAATCTAGAACTTCGTCAAGATGCAGGTCCATTCGGTATGGAAACCAAGGGTATGAAACAAATTTTTAAAAAACTAGTGCTTTCATAATTCATATGGTAGAAGAGTTGAGGAAAAGATATTTTCGCTTCAATTTCGTCTTCGATGATCTGTTTACTGCCAAAAATCTCATGGGTACTTTAAAAATAAAAAGCATGTTCCTCTTACGTATCGACTACGATTTTGTTATTCGCGCATCGCCAAAGGTGAGCGCTGATTACAAATAATAAGATAAGACAGTCGACACAGCTCTCTCTTAGAAGACAGTTCATTAAGTATCACATTCGCGCCGGTTTGTCGGCATTAATTAATTAATTAAAATAACAACGTGAGTACCTCTATTTCCCTTCCTTCACCACCCTCTCCTGCCTAACCAACTATGTATTTAGTGATGAGTGTAAAGTGATAATTGAATTCGGGGTAAGTTTTTATGCAACCATATTTTATTACAATTTTTGTTTTGTTGTTGTGAACCAGCCGTTCCGCTTAGGCGTGAACAGTGTCTGAGGGAGCATTGTCGTGATGCAGTGACCATTCTCTTTGCCATTATGTTCGTATTACTCCTCAGTCTTTACAAAACTTGCACGTAAAAAGAGCAGTTAACAGTTTATTCAGGTGGTACATATTCTTTGTTGTCGAGAAACGCAGTGAGCATCACTTTTGTTTTCGGTTTGACACGACGTGATTTCTTTGGTCGAGGAGAGAACGTTGCGTGCCATTCTGGTAATTGTGTCGTAAGCGTATACCCAAGTTTCGTAACCTAACGTCAGGTCCTATGTGCTTTTTTCAAAGCATTCTGCCGCAGTTAACTTCAGAGTTTCAATTTGATCCGGATTCAACAGCCTCGGGACAAACTATACACTGACACATTTCGTCTTCAAATAATCTGACAGGAATGCGTAAATGGATCCATGACAGATCTCCACTTCTTGTGCCAACTAGTCGACGATAATGTTTCGGTCTGATCTGATTAAGTGTTTCACTTTCTCGAAAAATCCTTCGGTTTTGAAGCTTTAAGATCTCCTACTGGGGCTGTCATCTTTCAACGATTTATGTCCAATCAGAAATTGTGAAAACCACTCTTAAACAGCTGATTTGTTTAAGAATCGTCGCTGTAAACTGTTCGTAATGTTAACAAAATTTCTTATGCTAATTTCCCCAATCTGCACATAAACTTGATGATGTTTACCCTTTTCTTAAACTTCGACATCGCGCAACCGATCGTCATACACTCTTACTTTTAGCTACACTGCTTTCAAACTGCTTGTATCAAAATAAAGTAGTTATACGAAATTCCTTGAATTTTTTGTTTAGCCTTCGTAGTTCTGGGTTTTGAAAAATTCGAATAATCATGGTGAAGGAAACAAAACACTACAAATGTTATTTAAATCACCACACATCTTTAGAACTTTCTCTTGTTTCATGCGTGCCCATACTGTATCCAAATTAGCGCGATACTAAAGCACCCTGGTTTAAATTGCTTCCGTTCCCTCTAGTATAAAATTACACATTTAACGTTTAAGATAAAAATGTGTAGGCAGACATTGCTTCTAAAAAGTTAATGGTAATAATAAGCAGTTCATTATTTAAAAGGGAACGTGACATCGTTTGGCACAGCTAAAATGTTTTATTCCAGTTTCATTATAGGTTTAAGAGCTTTAACAAATTATCTGATAAAGTGGTTTCGTTGTTCTTTTGTTAAACAGCAAATTAGTTTCCCACTTTGAAAGGCAGAACTTACAAGAAAGTAAATTAGCTGTTGGGATGTTTGATGGTCCTTTAAAGATTAACGTTAGTTGGAACCGTGTTCATTAAATTTCACAAGTTGAATACGTCAATGGGGAATCTCTCTGGTAGTTAATGCGACACTCCAGGTTTACCCTTAATACCATCATTACGCAGTGAAAATTTAAAAATAATCTAATCATCTATAACGTCTATCCAAATCACACTGTGTACATATGGTAACAAAATCCATCAAAATGATAAGAATCTTTCATTAAGGAGGAAACACAGTAAATTAATGGAATGTGTCATTATATGTTGTACATGAAATTAATTTTCGGTAAGAAGTTTTTACTCCCTGATGTACAACCATTACACTGTGGTGATAACGTTCATCATTCAATATGAGTAGTTATTAAGTAAACAGACTTTTTACACGACGTATTCTGAGCTGATGAATTTAGCCTTCGAATTTTGTTATTTGCGGATGGTTATATGCGAGTTAGAATGTAGATCTCCATTCTTACCCATTCGCAAATGCCAATCGTAGGTCGTTTCGAAAGCAGTGCAAGCTAAACGAATGGTTACATGGCAACACAGAGTTTTGTGTTTAAACTGACGGTTCAGATTAACTCGTCTAAGGTCCCGGGTTCGAATCCCAACACAGTCCGCTTGAAAAATGTTAAGTCAGCATTTTTCACAAAAATAACGCCCTCGTTTGGATGAGAGGTAAAATGGAGGTCCCGTGTGTGTGTTGTCACGCACGTTAAAGATCCCTACCTTGCTTGGAACAGCAAGGGTTCGACAAAATTCAAAATTTTCAGGTATAAAAAAACTCGCTTCCTGGGCAATGTAGTACCTTCGGGTGGAGCATTGGAAAATCACATATAGGTTCCAGATTAGTTAACTAACCTCTAGAGCGATGTAATTGTAGGTAGTATGTTGTTTGTATTTGTTCTAAAACAAACTTATTTAATTTCTTCCAAAATGCAACCTGAAGCAAATAATTCAAAATGTATGTAAGTATAGATTGAGAATGGATGTCATATTTGGCATGGATTTAATAAATAAGTTTAAATTGCGAACAGACTCAAGAAAAAAATGATTATATATGGTAAGAAGTATATTAGGTGGGACGATGAAATAAATGTTGAAGTCGAGAAAGACTATCAATTTGAATCAGTGTGAATTAGAGTGTAACAATTTTATTTTTTGGTTATTAAATCCATTCATAAAAGTGCAAGAATTATAAAACACTTTTATTAAAATAATAAGTAAAATACATTTAACAACTTTGGTAATACGCCTGAGCGGCGTCTTTGTGTGGCATTCTATGTGTAGTCGGGTGTCTGTGTCTTCTATGGCAGTTTGCGGGCGCGTTTTGGTTGTCAGCCCCCTCCTGGGACGCTCCGTTCGTCCGAGCGAGTTTGATAGTCAGTCGGCCATGCGTGATAGAAGAGTCAAGATGTACGAAAAAACGCAGGCCGCCAATTTGCGTATAAATTTTGAACAGTCGAGACACATCTTTGAATAGCGCGCAAGAACAACACTAAAAATGCAACTTTGAAAATAAGAAATCCAATCACTTTTGTTAAAACCACTTTGTAATACAACGTGTAAAATGCAACTTAGAAAATAGGAAATCCAATCCTTTTTGTTAAAACCACTTTGTATTACAACGTGTAAAAAGCAACTTAGAAGATGGAAAGTTTAACCAATTTATAGAAGACCATTTTATTATACAGCGTAAAGATGCTATTTGGTAAGGCAGCGTGTTTCAACATATTGCAGCAGCTGACGAATGTATTGTGACTGCATTTAATTCGACACCTGGAACAATTCCATGTGCTATAAGCTGTTTAGGATGAGCTGGGTCCACACAGCATGCAGTAAACTCCGCTTGATATAACAAGTACCTCATCAAGGCTAAAAAAGCAGTTTTGGTTCGTAGTTAGCTTTAAGAATCTTTTTTGATGGTTTACACATTAGAAACACTTTAATTTGTTTGATTGTGTAAAAGTACGAATATTATAAAAATTTCAATTATTTGTTGAGCTGGAATTTTCCAGTGTTAAAATTATAATTCACTATTTTGATGGTTTAAGAAACAACACACGTGGTTCATTATGTACCGTTAGTAACAGCAACAGGTGTACTGACGTCACTTGTTTGTCTGCAGTATACTGCTGACAGATGTGTTCTAGAAAGCAAATGCTTCGAACAGCGTTAGCCCAAGTTGAGTAAACAAGAATATTTTTGTGATCTGTTTTTTTTTAGAAATTAAAACTAATACAAGTAATTTAGAAAAGGAAAAACTTGAGTAGCAACATTTTTAAAATGTAACCTTCCTGAACAGATCTGCACGGGTCGGACCTTTTTAGTGTAACAAGTTTACACTAAGCTGTAAAATGTTTGATTATGAATAATTTTGATAAACCTTAATTTAAAATTCATGAAGTCATTTAATTATTTATTAAATTTTGTTGCATTGCATTATGTTTTAAAAGAGATTCTTTTGAGTAAATTATTGGTTCAAGATTAAAGTTTTTTATTTTGATCAAATATGATCAAACCTAACAACAGGAAACTAATATCCTTAAGAGTAGAATTTTGATGCCAATTTTATATAGAAAATATCTTTTTAATATTTCTTTAGGTATGTTTGCGGGACACAAATAGTGTTCCACCTTTCTATTAATCTAATTATTACAATTTCTTACAGGAACAGCGTCTTATTTTGTTAAGACAGGTTTTTGTCATCGAAGGCGATTTTTTTTCTTTGGGTTTCCACGTCCGCCCCTAGAAATATGCCACGCAATTATCATAAATAAGTCAGGACTTGGTGGCGCCTATTTGTTTTAGATTAAGTTTGACCTACAACCAGATTTTGACTTACCCCCCCATTTCTCATAGCTCTACCCAAGGAATAGACCCCTAGTTATGTCGGAAGACTTCGTTACACTTGCTCATAACGTGAGACCAGCTATATGTAAGAAAATTAGCTTCACTGGCTTTCAATAAACGTAGGGCAGTTGTTTCAAAAGAAACACAGTTTCACTGGCGCCCATTCAGAAAAACAGTTACAAGAGGAAGTAATGGAGGAAGCAAATGAAATAGAGGTAAAGATTATTTAGGATGCTGGTAAAGTAAAGAATGAAGTACAGTCATCGTTAAATAAATATTTCGAATTCCGTAAAATATTATAGAGAAAGACCATTAGAGGTACAGAATTACGCGTATGTATTGTTAGTCTAATGCAAATAATTGTATATATTAAGCAATTAAAAATAAAAATAAATTTTTCATCAATGTAAACATATGGCACTCAACGTGAAGTTAGTGGGATTAATTTTAAATCTTATACTTTAATTTGCGGGAAAATGATGTGATTAGAAATCATCGAGGGCCACATAGCACCATTTCGTAAAAATACAACAATGCGAACCTGAACAGAATAAAAAAGAATTTAGAAAAAGCTCAAATCATGTAACGTACTTGTTAAAAACACTCAGTATATTGAATTATAAAGGCATAAACCCGTGATCGAAGAACTTTAGATCTCATTACGTAGCTTAATCGTGTTTTTAGATAAGAATAATGATATTCCGCGAGTAGAAAGACGTTTTTGAAAGTTTTTATTTATAAATTTTACTATCATACTCGATTACTAGTAAATGCGTAATTATTGTTATCACGTTTCAAAAGATTATAAAGCCCAAATTATGTCAGTGTACAATATTTAATTTTGTACGGTCGTATTTTGATGAAAGCACGTATATAATATTCAATACCGTTTTCCTGTTAATAACAAACATAAAAACTTGTTCATTGATCTCCTAAAATTATCAATTAAGAAAGTGGAACAAAATCGAACAATAAAGTATCACAAGAAGTGTCTATTTTCCAAAATAACAACACAAGTACAGAAAACAGGGAAAAAAATGAACCTTTAGCTGTCTGACTCTCTGGTACCATCTTAAATAATTCGGAAATGCGGGAGATATATATCCCCCATATTAAGATACATATAAAAATACATGTAATCATTATGTCTTTGCAATAGAATGCTACATTGTATAAACGAAGGTATTAATTAAGTTTTAACAGAGTTCTATATCAGAAATAAGAAAGGGAACGACTACTTTGTATTCCAGTCTTAATTAAAATTATTTAGAATAAAACGTCTGATTATCGAGAAACTGTAGACAGCAAGATGTGCACTTTCCCACAAGATAAAGTAAGGTCAGAGGCTTCATGAATACTGTGACGAGCCCCTGATCGTTAGTCAGTTTTCAAACTTCGTAACTTTAACATTGTTGGTTGTTCAAGGTACTCATTATAATTATTGATTATTGATTTATTAAAATATTAGTTTATAGTATTTGTCAATTTCGATTACTTAATGTTTAGGAACATAAACGTTCAAGTGTTGTAAAGGAAATGAATCGTTTTTTATAATTAAAACAAATTTGATAGGAGTGTTTTTGCAAATAAATATTTTCTAAAAGAGGCTCCCAAAGACCCAAAACCAATCTCGGGCCTCAATAAAACGATAATCAGTTGCACTAAATTTCGTCTAAGCCGGTATGCAACCTTGCATACAGCCAAAGTACGCACAACGTATAACCGGTTGCCTAACTTATAGAAATGAATAGAGATTTGTATTATTATCTATCAGCGATATGAAAAATGAATTGGGAGACGATTATATTGCTCGTAAAACTTGAGCATGCTGAGCACTGCAATATATCGAAGTAGGACTTCTCCGTACTATTAGAAGCGTTTATTTTACAATGCGTATTTCAACGAATAACTATTGGAAATAATAAACAACCGCCAGAAGGTGTTTCAACTAATTTATAAGGCAAGTCTTTAGCCTTTTAGAAGTGGTTTAACGATAAGCGATCTTTCAGAGAATTTATTAACGCGGTTTAAAATATATTCCACGTATTTCTTCACGTAAGGAAATTTTTATATAGGACGGTTATTAAATTTGCATTTTAATTGAAATAGCATAAAAAGCGGGCCGTTGCTTGAATTAGAATTTGTAGGAAGTGCTTAATTGAGGTAGTTGGAAATTAATGCAAAATCAATCGCTTCCAGAAATTTAACGTAAAAGGTCGGGGTAGGAAGCAGTAGCAACGAAGCAGGCAGTACACTAATAAAACAAAGCAGAAAAAAATGCATTTGAGAAAACTCAGAGGAAAAAAAAAACGAAAAAAAATTGCGTCCGACTCTAAAGACCTATATTCACTAATAGGATGAACTAATAGAAAATTCGCCTAAGAACACTACAAAAAAAACTCCAAAATCAGCATAAAAATTTTTATTCGGCTTAAAGATTTAGTATACCAAACTAAATCAATAAGTATAATGTACATAGAAAAGCAGAAGGTTGCAATAATCGAGGACATAGATGGAGTAGTCGTCGGCGGACGGATATCTTTATTAAAGAAATAGTAAAGCTTTCAAACTCAAGAAAAGAAATTGGTTTTGTGCGGAAAACCAAAAAGTAAGAAAAAGAACTAGACGGAAAACCAACAAGTACGAGCAAAAACGAGACAATAACTGTCTAACCTTAAAGTAAACAAGAGTACGACGAAAATGCAGGATAGAAGAAATTACGCTAAATGTCCAGGTATAATCGATTGTACTATTGTCATCAATAGGTCTAAGGACATCGCAATCTAATTGTAACTTAAAACGTTCCTTTGAAATGTATATAATCATATTTCATTTTAATATTTGCTATATTGATATATCCCACCAATAAGGTTAGGGTTATTCCTTTAAGAAATGTAATTTTACTTTATATGCATTTTGGATCTAAGAATAAATAGCTTTTGTATTCTATATTGTTCATACTCAAAGGTTGTCGAATTCATTATGGCGGTTTTAAGGTTGCAATAAAACTTATCACAGTTTTATGAATTATATGTTTTGATTAATAATGTACAAAGCTGGCGCCTATGATCTCATTGTCTTGGAGTAAAGAAGTTACACGCTAAATTATGCTGATTCAGAAAATGTTATACTTCCTTTCTTTGGTTCTCAAATTAATATCTTATTAAAATAATCTTTGCATGTGTTTGGTAAAATGTAACAAAATTTTTGTTACATTAAATATCTCTAAAGAAAAAACAGTTCTAACTGTTGTTATTTTACGAATTTGTCATTTAGCGTGAAATCGTTAAATAATTTAATATACTATAAGGAAGAACACCTCTTTCCGTTTACATTATTTTCACCTATAAGGAGTATTTAATAGGGACTCCTATGCTTTCGATATCCGCGAATACCTTGAACGTAACTTGAGTTACATAAGCTACAGGCGTTCTGGAGTCCACTAGTGCAATTGTTAAACACAACGCCTGCGCGTAATGTGACGCGATAGCTAGGGTGTTGGCGAGGAAGCGAACACAGCCATCTTGCAAGCAACTACGTGGAGGTACACTTCATTTTGAAGATGGGAAACTTTGGTTGTAAGTGGGAGCTGAGAATAGCTCTAGGATGATGGAAGGGCTATGGGTTGCCGCGTGGAGGCGTCACGATTGAGCTCTCGTGAAGCTGCCCAGACAACCTAGAGCAACAGTTACAACACGTGGTGAGGAAGTCCATTAGTGGTGAGCATTGTGTAATTAATCAGCATTATATAGAACTAATAGAAGGTTCAATTTCTCTAGCACATTTAGGAAACACGCTTGACAATGGAATTGGAATTTGGTCGTGTATTGTGAAATTGCTTATTTTGAAGCTGTCCCTGCGATTGCAACTAGTAAGGGCATGTTTCGTATCTTTCTGAATTTCAAGGAGATGGAATGTTATGTGTTTTAGTTGATCTACTACGTTTATCAGCATCACCGTTGTATAATTAAAACAAAATCAATCAGGTACTTATAAAACAATTTACTGAAAATTAATTTTACGTACTAATTACGGTCAAAGCTTTGATTTAACATTTACCAAATCGTAAGAAACTTTTGTTAAAGAATGTAAATGTCAAATTTTTTTAAGATATGTTTAATCCCACGTAAAAATTATACCCTAGAAATTTAATAGGTCAAATGCTTTTTGTTCAGAACTAAATTTTTTTATAAGAGGATTTTTTGAACCTTTGGATAAATTGAAAGTTGTTATTCAAAGCACGTATATAATGCACATGTTGATTGATAGAAATAAGTGTAAAGTTCACTTTTGATTGAAAGATGTTTACTTGCAATATGTTATGTGATTAGTAGAATACCTAAGCTGCTTCTAACATATGTTGAACTGACTTTTTTTAATTTCATATAATGCTTAAGCCATATGAACTGTTTATGTAACAAGTTCTTTAGAGAAATTTTGTAAGCCAGAACAGATCTGTTTTATGGATGTTTAAAAACCCAGACTGTATTAAATAATTTATAAATGCTAAGACCTCTCTATGCAGAGAAGTAAATTCACAGATTTTTTGAAACTTACTTTATGCTGATTATTTTGATTATAGAGAAACACATTAAGAAATTTTTGAAACTTATTATATATTAATTATTAAATTTTTTTATAAATAATTTTTGCAACAAAAGAGAATTACATTTAAATTAAACTTTGAATTAATACCTTCGTCTTTTTATTTCACTAATTGAAATTAACATTGTCCAAATTAGATCAGCAAAATTTTGAATGTAGAAAAGGTTGATACAGTACCAGGTAATAGAAACGGAATAAGTAATTTCCAGTAGAGTATTTTTTCATAGGTAAGGTGTTATTGAAATTTTGAATTTAGGTCAATCGATCTATAAAGATCGAAATATTTTGCTGTTGTAAGGCACAAACAGTGTCTTATATTTTATTTTTTTGTGTGACATTTTCTTGCAGATCCGACATAGCAGAAGCTGGAGCAGAGGTCCAAGAGGTTTCCAGAGATATTGCTTATTGTAATTTGTATGTTTTTTGGTAATCATTATATCCTATAGGTTTCTGCGTCTTCCTGTAGGATACTTTAGTTTTGTTTATTGTCTATATAGATGCAGTGGCGTCCATTTGCGTTTTCTTGTTCCCGTTTGTAGTCGAGCCCACCCTATATCCACGCCCAAACTCATTGCTCACCCTTGGGGTAATTCCCAGACTAAGCCGCGAATATAGTAAAGCTCGTGGGTCCACCGAGGTTTTGTTCACTAACTGACTCACTCCATAATTAAATTAAATAAAGAAAAATTATAAGTCCACATAAAGTTTTACTACCAATATGTTTTACTGGCGCACAACGTGTGAGGCTCGAATTTGTTGGTGCTCGATTTGTAAAAATAAGTTATTTCAATATCACTTAATGTGTTGGTTTAGTTGGTAAACTCAAAATTAATTTGGTTATAAATTTTCATAGTATTTATATCGTGTCTGGAACCTCAAGTCTTTTAAGCATTAGTTATTTGAATGTCCCAACAGGTTTGATTTGCATTAAAGAAATTTTTTTGTCATATTGAGTTGGTCAAGAAATAAAATACTTTTAGGTTGTCATAATAAAACCCAAAAGCAGTTTCAATTTGCAGCCTTAATTCGTACTTTCAATATCTGTCATTTACGGAGGGAAGATAATTTTTTTATTGAACCCTTGGTCATTATCATTGAAAGAAATAACAAGCAAACTGGTTGAGGTGGAATTTAAGCTTTAACTAAGAAGGTATTGGACTGAGTAATGTGATTAGTCAATGAAGTTCAGAGTAATACCGTACCAGGTTGCTGAGTTTTATTTTTAGGCATACTTGGTTCTCATAAATAGACAATTTTATGTTGGAAAGGGACATGTTAATTAAAAAAATCAAATTTTTTACAAAATCCCAGAATTCCCGTAGGATCTGGTTAGAACGAATTAAGTTCAGAATATTGATTTTAGTTGTTTTTAAAGAGATTTCCGCCAAATTACTTCAGGTATATACGATAAAACTTCTAAAACCATAACCTGTAGTTACTGTAAGGTAATGAATATTCAATTTTAACTGCATGAACTTATAGTTATTAGTTAGAAAGTAATTTCTATCGCCGGAAACGTTTTCTGTTAAACTAAGCAAATTTTAACATATGGATTTTATAAAACCTTAATATCAACTTTTAATAAAACATAATTATGTAACATAGTGAACATTTTCCTATATTTGTGTTTTAGATGCTAATCTAAAAGTAATAGCTCCTGCCTTGGTATAATGAAAGATATCACAATTACCTAGAGGCGCTGTTAATACAAAAGTAGTTTAGCATTTGATTTTGAAAATTCTTTACGGCTAGCATTTTTTAAATAGATATATTATTGTCTTTATTGCTAACGTTTATTTTGCGTTGCATACTCGACAACCCCCCGTGTGCATTTTTCGTCAGAATCACTTTCCTGATCTCGGGCTTTGGTATCAATTTGATACTTTTTCTGGGATTCTTCCTTAGAAATCTTTGTATTTCGAGATTAGATGACGTTCAAAATAGTTCCAGATAAGACTGTTATTTCCCATACGATAGCATTCCGGGACCCTCTTCAACAACTTACATCACTCTTCTCACTGAATTTGACGGCAACCATTCTTGTTAGTACAGTCGATGTTTTCGGTACTTTTCGATACGCCGAATTTTTAGTCAAGTACTTCACCGAGTTTTCTCTGTGGGGTACCGGCTAAAGCCTATGAGGCCAAAACTCTACGTAACAAAGGCAAATGCAAAATGTCTTCTATCATGTTCCGCACAACACGCAAGTGCGCGTTTATGTGCAATGTCGCAAACGAAATCGCAATCGCAATCGCAATCGCAATCTCAATCGCAATCGCAATCGCAATCGCAATCGCAATCGCAATCGCAGTCGCAGTCGCAGTCGCAGTCGCAGTCGCAGTCGCAGTCGCAGTCGCAGTCGCAATCGCAATCGCAATCGCAATCGCAATCGCAATCGCAATCGCAATCGCAATCGCAATCGCAATCGCAATCGCAATCGCAATCGCAATCGCATCGCAGTCGCAGTCGCAGTCGCAGTCGCAGTCGCAGTCGCAGTCGCAGTCGCAGTCGCAGTCGCAGTCGCAGTCGCAATCGCAATCGCAATCGCAATCGCCGTCGCCGTCGCCGTCGCCGTCGCCGTCGCCCGATCGCCATCGCCATCGCCATCGCCATCGCCATCGCCATCACATTCACCATCACTATCACTATCGCCGTCGCCGTCGCCGTCGCCGTCGCTGTCGCCCTCGACGCCACCGTCACCGTCACCGTCACCGTCACCGTCGCCGTCACCGTCACCGTCATCGTCACCACCACCACCACCATCACCATCACCATCACCATCGCTATCACCATCACCACTACCATCAACATCACAATCACAATCACAATCACACTCACAACCACAATCACAATCACAATCACAATCACAGTCACAGTCACAATCACAGTCACAATCACAGTCACATTCACAGTCACAATCACAATCACAATCACAATCACAATCACAATCACAATCACAATCACAATCACAATCACAATCACAATCACAATCACAATCACAATCACAATCACAATCACAATCACAATCACAATCACAATCACAATCACAATCACAATCACAACTCACAATCACAATCACAATCACAATCACAATCACAATCACAATCACAATCACAATCACAATCACAATCACAATCACAATCACAATCACAATCACAATCACAATCACAATCACAATCACAATCACACTTACAATCACAATCTCAATCACAATCACACTCACACTCACAATCACAATCACAATTACAATCACAATCACAATCACAATCACAATCACAATCACAATCACAATCGCAATCGCAATCGCAATCGCAATCGCAATCGCAATCGCAATCGCAATCGCAATCGCAATCGCAATCGCAATCACAATCGCAATTACAATCATAATCAGACTCAGTAGTTTTTCTGTATAAAGCCTTATGTTCTAATATATAAGCATTACTCCTTAAAGTTGCTACTACGCAAACAATCTGTGTTTAATTAGTTTTTTGGTCGTAAAAGACATCCAACTGCAATTATTGCTATACTTAAAAATCATAATAGAGTTGTTACTTTTTTGAAGCGTAAAGTGTCAAAAGATTTAAGAATCTTAGTAATATTTTTGTGAAAATCAAGTTGCACTGTAAGCATTGGAGAAATTTTAAGTATGGATAATTATTAAAGCAATGCAAGTTGTTAGTCTATAGTTCTCTGAGCAAAGCGTGATTTTATATAGTCAGTGTTTCAATATTTAATTTTACATATTTATTAACCGTCGCTATTGTTGTTCAAACTACTGTGGCGTCACTTCCGAAGTGTTTCTTGATGCCAATGCGATTTCTAGGATGTACCAACTTAAACTTAATACAATTTGTCTTGCAAATTCAATAAGAACAAGGCAGGTTCTACGTCGGTTTCAATATTGTTTGATTGACAACATAGAGAATTTAATAAAGTTTGGTAGCGTCTTCCTTCAGCTAATGCTCTCTATCGTTTTGTTTGTAATAACCCTTAAAAGCGGGCACCCTTTACACTTTAAAATAGAACACATGTTGTATATATTACACATTCCAAGTTGCTTCTCAATGGCATTCCCAACAGGCGTGGAATTTAGTTAGCGATCGATTAAATTGCAGCTTTGTTCATGAAGACGCTGTAAAATGCTTAGCATTCAGCCCAATAATGTTATATAATTGTATATGTAGTTTATTAAATGTCAATCATATCTGACAAAAATGCCAAATGTAATTGAAAATTTGGTTGATGTATGGTTGTGTACACGATATAGATTTGTAAATTTTCCAATTGTCGTCATCGGTTTCAGTGGCGTAATTGAAAAACGCATGGTCTTAAAAAGACTAAGATGCAGGTTCAAGTCCTGTCCAAGACCTTATATTTTGCTTCTATCAATTACTAGCTCGAATTAAAATGATCATTTAGGCTTTACATAAAAGTCAAAGTTATTATTTCATCATATTAACTATAGTACGTTAGTATTTATCAACTTACCTTGTGTAAATAACTACCCAAAATGTATATATATATATATATATATATATATATGATAAAAGCAAAGTTCATCAAATTTATTGTACAAGCAAAACGTACGTGATCAGGAAATATGAAAATTTAACAGAACCAATGCAATAACTTGAAATCTTACGTGCTAAAAACAGCGCATCAATTTTGTGTATACAGCAAAATCTATAGGAATACCCAAAATCGTGTATGTAAGAATCACGTACAAAGCTTAATTGTTAAACTATGCGCTTGTCAACAGATAGGTGATCCTTCTAAATACGACCGAATTTGTAAACAAATCAGTTCAACATGAATTAAGGCATAGTCCACATCACCTAGAAGAAAGTATTTACACGTAAAGATTCAGAAGTAATTTATTGTTAAGTAATAAATAGTACAATGGTGATTCTGAAAAATTGAACAAGGTTAGTCGTTTTAATCCTTTAAAAACGTAAGTAACAAGAGGTTGTTTTAAATTAAATTCTAATATTAACATTAATAAAAAGGAAACTGATTAATTACTGGATTAGATGTGAAAATTTAACAAATATTTAACTCAATTGGACTCTGAATAATTGCTGGATCCAATGTGGAAATTTATCAAATATTTAACTCAATTATTAATCACTGGATTCGACCAAAAAGTATAGCAAAGCCGCTGAAATAGTTTATGAATCAATTAAAAGAAGCTGTACCAAGGGAAATGCACGCCATGTTTAAATTCGACGTTGGGACCAAATAAATCAATAAGCAGAATACGAGAGCAGCTGAAATCGGCACTGATTTGAGCTTGAAACAACAGCTTAGCCAATCTGAATGTTTTGTTATTTTTATTTGTGAATATTTCGTTGTACATTTCTAAGTTGCATAATTTAAAAAATAGTTTCATGCTAACTGTATGTGAGGGTAAACAAAGATCGTTTTTAATACACGTTATAAATTACGTAAATTTTGAAGTAAGTTTAATGAACGTTCATGCGGTTTCAGATAATAATAATAAGGGTGATTTTTGCTGGATTTTTAATTTTGCGAATGATAATTATTAAAAGAATTTTTATTCATTTATTAAAAAGAAGTTCTATTTATAGAATTCTTAAACATTTCATACATTGTAAATATTTTTGAGAATATTATACTAATTGTGCTTAATGGTGTTTTAGCTTAAAGAAACAGGAAGTAGAGGTAGAAGGTAAATTTAAAGGCTTTGTTGTCGTATTGTTGCAAGCCCCGTGCGTAGTTAAAACTGAGCTAGCCGAGGTATTCAAAATTAAAATTAAAATTAAAAAATAAAAATTGACAAAAAAAAATTTTAACCTTTATATTTCACAAAAAGGGTGCACCGGGTTATTGCATCATATCACAACAATATATATATATATATATATATATATATATTTATAATGGTAACACACAATAACTGTTAATAACATTTTTATAGTAATGCCATTGTAATTGTTCTTAGTCGGTGGATATGAAACTTAAGCCACTTGCAAAAAAATTCTATAAGTGTAAAATCCAAATAAGTAGCAATATTAAAATTCTAATGAGCAAAAAATATGTACAGTAAGAATGATTTTAAAATTTTTGTTGAATGAATCATTATATCGTTTAATAACTTAAATATTCGTAGTTCATATTTTATAAATTTTTAAATAAAAGGAAACTCGTTTACTTTACAGTGATACGTTCCATACCGTAACTGAAATCTATAGTCTGTTTGATATATAAACCATTTTAGTTTCTACTTATTTAAATGTACTGGTTCGTTACACTTTTATTATTTCAACTATTTTATAATCTTAGTTAGGCAACTGATGTTGCTAGTTACATTTACAAGTCCACATGTTTATGTTTCACTTTCTGGTTCGTTTTCTAAGCATGTATTTTTCATAATCAAGAATTTCCTAAATGTTGCTATTTTAAAACACAAATGAAAATCGATTTGGTTCAATTGTTCTGTTGTTACCATGAGTTCGTGTGTTGGTTTTTGCAATGAATTTTTCTTACTAATACCTTGTTAAAACGTTCTTTATGAAGTGTACAGTGGGTTTGTCATACATACAACTAGTGATTTAAATGAAAACTGTAACTGTTTCTATACGGCGGCATGATTTATTGACTGGGAACCCAACCAGGCAGTTGGAAAGAAATATCTTTATGCTGTTGTCCAGTAAATATACAAACTGGGTTACGATACCATTAAAGTATACACGCGGTTTGATTTTGATATAATGCTTAAAAATGTTATAAACTATTATAACGAGACGTGGCGCTCGCAATACAACGAAAACGAGCAAGGGGATTTCAAACTGAATTCTAATTTACACTAAAATCGCTAATGAGGTAAGCAAGGTAAATGCTTATCGGGGCAGTCGGAGCAATCAGCTTCAATGTACCCTGAGCTAACCCAGTACCGAGGCGGGGAGTGGGGTAAACCATCAACCAAACCTCTTACCAAAAATGAGCGCCACCTAACTCTAACAGCTGGGCTCCGACGGAACTGAGATAGGAAATTCCTAACGATCACAAATAATACCCACACAGCATACAATACAGCTAACATATGTTGACACACAGTAATGTAAACCTCATAGCTATTCAATACGTTTACTATACAAGAATATATCATATTAATAACAATAAACACATATACTATAATTTAATTAATAACTGGACTTACCCACTTGTTATGGTGCAACTTTAACGATACCAATACATCGGTTGACTAATTCAAATTTTACTTTAAACTCAAATATTAACACAGCCAACAAGGCAACATAAATCTGCGACCATACGGTCGATTTAAAAAGACTATTACGCAATTAAGGGGTTGCACTAGGATCCTAGCAGGATAACCCTTAAGTACTGCGGGTATCTGCAATAATACCTGTTATAATAATCGGCGGGTCGTTGGCTTAGTTTTACATACTCTATTAAGTATTGTGAATATGCAATGTTCAACACCCTAGATTAGAACCCAACCCTATTATAGTAAACCCAATAATGGTGCAATGTAATTCACCAGCATGCAAAGTCAACCAAACGGTTGCGATGATAAAAATAATATATGGAACGGACTCACCAACTGCTGATGTGGATGGCGATGTTCCAGCTCAAATGGCGCGTGCAGGTAGAATATCGCTACCAATTATCTCGCATGGGTCCACTGGATCCTTACTTGTAAACATCTTCTCCTTTTAATTACAGATGCCACATCTAGAACTCGAAATTCAACATACAGGTTACAACGGTACTAGAACATAGAATAGCAGCACGTACAACGTGGAATGTAGCACGTGGAACAAAACGTAGAACATAAATCTTGAATGGAACTGAAGTAAAACTTGAACTAGAATTTAGAACTAGAACCCGATCCACAATCGGGTTCAATGTGCAAACAAACAAAATGTGTAACAGGTGGTTACCAAATAGCAGTCGAGGACTCAACTTTTTGAATCGCCGTAATCCCAATTAGGCAATAAGGAAAATTATATTCAATTACCTCAGAATAATTTCCTTTCAAATTAATTCGCTAAAATCCCTTCAACGAAGGCGGGCATATATACGAACCCAAAGCATAAATTCAAAGTGTACGATTCAAATGAAGAATTATGTGAAGATGATACCATTAAAGCTGGTCTGCAAACTCGTAACCGATAACGCGCTATCAATATTAAAGTATGTACAATCTAATACGGAAAGAATTAACTATTTAATACACTGCTAAAAATCAAAAGTCGTCGTGAAAATTTCAACCGTAACACTATCCTATTACAAAATCAAGATGTTGGGTATTTTATTAATTAAATATTGCGCGAAATGTGATTTAAATTCAGTATCAATATTAGCAGCATGTTCAAACTCTATGTGCTCTTTCAGTTGTGAGCAAAACGATCTACTTGTTTGACCAATGTATACTTCTCTACATGTGTTGTAAACTAACTTTGTAAACTCCACTTTTGTCCATAGGTTCTACAATATCCTTGTCTTGTACTATCATCTTTAAAAATTTTATAAGTCGTAAATGGTATGCTCAGATCTAAGCAATTGAGCAAGCTTTTTTTTTCTAACACAAGATTGTCGATCTAAGATAAAGCTGTATAAAACCGACAACTCCTTTTTTAGAAATAACATCATTTTGTTACGTTCTATTTCATACTTAAAAAATAATTCACGACCATGTTACTTTAAAAACCCTTTCAGTTCGTACTTATTTAAATTTATGCCTTGTGTTTTGTCCGTTTTGTGGTATTACTGTTGTATACCCTAGACTAAGAAAGGCTCTAAGGAGTAGTGTTGCCTGTCTGGATAAGACGAGGTAAGTGACCTGAATTGCATATTCTTTATTTGGATTGTATTGAAAACCAATTTTGTGCCGACCATAAGCGAGCCACTTATTACTGAACGTGGTTAACATTTTCTAGTGACGATATTTTTAGGAGTCATATAGTAATTTTAATTCAAAATAAGCTTACTTAATATACAATTTTTGTACCGAGCAAAATTTACAAAATTAACCTTCTGGTTTAAAAGGCAAAGGAGAACAAATAAGAGAGCAAGGAAAGCAACATAGGTAGACAGGAACCGATTACCGCAGTAAAAGAAAAGAAAGAATGCCATACTTCCTTATCGTAATAATTCAACATTTTAAACGTTGCCCTTTATTTCATTATTCGTCTGCTATTGTAAGATTAAAATTGCTTGGTAACACTGGCCAACATTCCCTTTTTACTTAAAGTTGTATTGTGTCTAAAACAGCAAAGGATACTTGTTTGTGGAAAGATCACCAAAATTCTTGGTGATGGAGAAAAATATACAACTTTTGTTATTTAAATGTGAGTGACAACTTTTACTAAAATGCATGCATTCTATATCGCCCAACAAAACTTTTAACAACACCAAACCAGTACGTTCTCAATTACATTGAAAACATAATTACATTTTGTGCCACGAAATGTTCTGAAATCCAACACTATCTGAATGCCAGGGGGAAAACACTTCACACTCAAGTACGCATAATCAAGTTTTCGTGTAAGATAAGGAAGCAGAGTATAAACATAAACGTGCAGATCTCGAACTAAATAAAGGACGAGTACAGTTGGATGCCCATCTACGCAATTCGAATTTAGAAAAATGTAACAAACGTAAATTTAAATAAGTAAGAACTGAAAGAAGTTGTAAAGTAATGACGCCTTGAATTATTTTTCAAATATGAAATAGCACGTAACAGTTTTGTTATTAAGAGATTTAATACGCTTTCAAAAATAATCATAATTTTGGACAATTTGAAAAATGATATTGTCATCTTTTACAAAATATAAGTTTTACACGGATATACTAAAACGCCAGAAAATGGAAGGCGGTGAGCTTTTGGCAGAAAGCACAACAGCTATCGTAATGAATACTACTATTTGCCGTGATTGACTTTCTAAAAACATTATATTTTAAGGTGCTAAGGATTTTATTGGCAAATACATAAAAATGGAAGAGAACTGTCGATTTCAAAGTTTAAGGTAAATTTAATATTTTGGGGGGAAAATGCAGCACGTTTAATAATTTAGAGGTTCTGTCCTACATTAAGTACAACAAAAATATCGTTGACGTACATCTTCCAGTAAACTACTCTGCTCGAGAATCGCATTATTAAATACCTTTTCCTTAAAATGTTTTGTGAATATTTCAGATGGAAGCGTCGAATAAACATGTTTTTCATAAACAAATTTTTTAAAGATTTAACAATCATTACCATTGCTCGTTATT
This sequence comes from Platerodrilus igneus, assembly GCA_036346225.1. Taxonomy (NCBI): domain Eukaryota; kingdom Metazoa; phylum Arthropoda; class Insecta; order Coleoptera; family Lycidae; genus Platerodrilus; species Platerodrilus igneus. The sequence goes on from JARFIW010001700.1 coordinate 4,672,152, forward strand.
TCGGTCAGATTGGTTCAGTAATTCTATAAACAATTCAATACATTCCTCTCTTGTTTGTTAGAATCCGATATTTAAAATAGTTTCTTCACTTGAATATACGAAGCGTATTTTATACTACTTGCTATCTAGGAGGCCAAATAACGTAAGTTGGAAAAACCGCAAAGAAATACAGAATAAAGATTAACACAAGGCCGTGTTGCATTTAATAAGAAAAAGCAACTTAGTATGTTCAAAGACAACAAACATAGCAATTAGGAAAAGATTGATGAATGCATATGCGTGGAACACTGCACTGTACGGCTGTGGGACATACATAATAGGAGAACTGAACAGAAAAAAGGTAGAAACCTTTGAAACATTGTGCTTCAGACACATGATGCAGATATCAAGAACAGACGAAGTTAATAACAAAGAAGTCCTAAAAATGGTAGGGCAAAAAGAAAAATAGTAAAAAATAGAAGAAATAGGATGACAAGAAACATACTATGGCATGAAGACCTAGAGTAAATTATTGTGTACGGATAGTTAAAGATATAGGTTGTGGAAATTGCACGAAAATGTATAGGTTAGCTCAAAACAGAAACCAATGGAGGTACGCGTTCAACCAGTTTCTGGAAAGAAACCTAATGATGAAAAGCGTAATTGTTTTCAAACCCGACGATTATTATAAACAACTACAGGCGTTGGTTTTGCAATATTCTCAACAAATTTTGATTTGCGAAAGGAGGTTTTGGAAAAATACTGATTCTGCAAATGTCTAAGTGGTGGAGAATCTTGGTAGCCGGTAGGTTGCTTAACCCCCTTCGCCTATCATTGAATATTGGTGAAATAGGGTATATTTTTAGAAAACAATAGAAGGGAAAAAGTGCAAAAGATATAAAGAAAAGGATTAGGACAACGCCTTACTGTTTATACCAACAAAAAGCAGTTACTATGTTCAAAGATAACAAACATTGAAACAAGTAAAACAATATTGGAAACATATGCGTGGAGCACAGTACTGTATGGCTGTGAAACCTGGATAGTAGAAGAAGCGGACACAAAAAGATAGAAACTTTTGAAATGTGGTGCTACAGATGTATTATGGAGATATCATAAACGGAGAAAGTTAAGAACAAAGAGGTTCTAAAAATAGTAGGGAAAGAAATATATTTGTGTAAAATAGAAAAAAATTGGAGTGGGATTATAGGACACGATCCATAGTATTAAAGTTAGTGAAATAAATTTAGGATTAGGATTAACAAATATTTGTTAGTGTGTTACTACCGTGGATATAAGAGTGTAGTCTACCCTATTTGATTCCCACCGATTATGTCTGTTTTCCTATTTAGTCTTCTCGCTTATATCTCCCAAAGAACGTTCGTTACGCGAAGTTACCATACACTATTCCTACACACCACCTAAGGCTATTCCTTTCTTCCAACTTAAGCGCCATAATATTTTGTTAAGATAAATTTAGTTTATAAATCGTCTAGAATAAAGACAGGAGATTTATTATTTTGGTTTTGGAGAATTGTTAAAATACATCTGAGAGAAATGTTGGTAATTTTTAATGCTGTATAATTAGTCCAGGTTATCATCTTATTTGGATGAAGTAAATCGAACAACCCTTATGTAAATTTAAAGATAAAGCTCGGACACGCCAGCAGTCTAAAGTTTAAGTTTGCTTTGTTATGGTACGTAACAGACATATAGTTCTGGTTAATAATGCAGGTAATATTATTCTAAACTGCACAATCAAGGTATGTACGCTTTTGAATTGAACATTACAAAAAATGTTGTTAGCTTTTGCGTCGTTATAATATCTAACAAGCAATTTGCAAAATTTCGCTATCTGAATATATCGGAAGAGGACCGCATCTATATTAATACTCAGAACACCTATTATTTACATATCTAGCTTTGTTTACAAATCTAAACATATTTTTGCATTTCTATACATTTAGTTTTGGTAACGCTGTGAATTCTTTTTTATAATTATGAAAATTTAAGATCTACAGAGTTTGATTGTAAGTAGAACATGGATCCAGTTCGGTACGTAAATTTCTATGTAGTAACTTTAAGAACCAAACACTAAGGTTCGGAGTCTTTTTATTCTTTGAGATTTATTATAATAAGAATAATCAAATCTTTTTACTGGTACACTACAGAATTTACTATAAAACGTCGGTCTTTAAATTGCTAATTTATAACGGATATATTTTTACTTTACATTATATTATCTAATAGAAATTTTCATCTCTTTTTATTAAAAGAAAAATTTTACAGTAATTAAAAAGATAAAATATTCTAAAGATACCCGGTTAAGCTATGAGCTGCAAAGTTGCTACGTACCTAGACGTAGCCGGAAAAAGTAAATACCAGGCTAACCATCAAATGCGGAGAGTGGGGTGATTCACCTACATACCAAGAAAACCAAAAAAAAACGTCGCCCACGATTATCTATTAACAAATGAAAATAAGTAAAGGATTCTGTACAAACATGCAAAAACAATAAATTAAGCGTTACTATTTCAAAACAAACAATTATGTGATATGAACAACTTAGTACTTTAGACACGAAGTGCGCATCTCGTATTTTACACAAAAAAAATTAATCAGTAGTAAATAAACACGTGAGAGCTTTCGTCAAGCGTTTTTAAAATTGCACCTAATACTTTTTGAAAAATAAACTAATTAGTAGGAAAGAATTAACGCGTAAAAGCTTTTGTAAAACATTTTTTTTAAATTGTACATAATACCGTTTGTAAAATAAACCAATCAGTAGAAAAGAATAAGCGTGTGTTTGTCACGACAATTTTAACAATGGCACATCACACTTGTAGAAAGATAATATCGATTCGCAGCAACAAACAATAGTTTTACAGTGTCACGTTTCTTATCATGTAACTACACCAAACGCGGATACGGAATACGCTCTTGATATACATAAAAGAAAATAAGTTGTATACCTGTATGTGTCTGGATACTTAGCTTGTAAGCCGTCGGGAGCGAGTCAGCACAGCAACGCCATGGTCGTCGGGATCTGTATACCCTGTTACCATAACTGCAGCAGCCATCTACGGACAAAAGTAGTTGGTCTACAGACAAAAGCAGGTGGTCTACATAAACAGGAAAGAACCAATTTGGCTACCAGCTAAGAGCTAAAAAGAGAATCTGATTAGTATGGGTAAGCGGATACCTCTTACTTGTCGAACAACAAAACGTGCAACGCTGTAGAAAATATTTCAACGCACAAGCTGCAGAATTAAATTAAAAATTGGTTCAGGTAACAGGAATTCGAACTGCAAATCCCTGCGTTATCAAAAGCACGATTACAACTGGAAAACACGGTTTTATCGGATAGTTCAATACACACAACGTAGGTTTAGATTTAAAACACATAAGAAAGCCATTATACGTTATCGGAACGTTTAGCAACTTACCGGATACCTAAAGCTAGGTAGAGACTGTTTAATTTATCGAATAAATTTTCGTTTTTAAAAGCAAAAGGGATTTGAGTTAAAATTATGTTAAGCGGGCTTATACTGAACAGGTACACTATATAGGATGTTGTTAAAGAATTTAAGAATTGAAACGGAGTTTATTCGAGCGAGTAATGGATTAACAAGGGAAAAAATAGGGTAATTAATTTATGCTGAAAATAAACGTAACAAAGTAATAATTAGTTTATGGTATTGCTTTTATTTTGAACTACAGTGGAGAAGGAAATAGCTGACTGCATCATGTGTCTTATTTTAAAACTTTAAGTTCTAGATTTCCCTATTTTACTAAAACTTCTTTGAAAACAACCCCCTCCCCGTCCGCTCCGCTGCTATCTACCACTTAGAGTAAAGTAAATTTTCCTAAAAAGAAAAATTGTAACAGGTAAAAGGAGAACCTGCGTCTCTTTCTCTTGAAAAACTAAGTATAAGGTTAAACCCCCCTGGGTCTCCTGATGGTGGGGATAGATTACAAAATTCCACCTTGACTCGGGACGCCAAGCATCCTTCGTGATTACAAAAAAAGGTAAATTATCTATCTAAACCTATTATAGATTATTTTCACATCTTCTATTTACACGTAAGTCCTCGCAGTTTGCAAGTCAGAAAATATTGATACTAAGCATAAGAAATGTCATCAAGCCTAACTTGTCTAAATGAACAGCGAGCCAAACCAATATACCCATGTACGGCGAATTTATTTTTCACATGCGTGACTTTATCACGACCCTTTTGAAACGTATAGCTTAATTTGGAGGATCTTTTATTAAAAAAGAAGACAAACGGCGTAATGTATAATTGTAAAAGGCATACCTTTCATTATCTGTTTGTATGGCAGCCAAATCCGTGCAACTAGAAGTCGTATCCGATCTTACTACAGACGCCCCGCCTCTTTCGCCACTCTTGTTAGATTTATATCGGCGAGAGGACTCTGCAGCAACATTTGCACCGACTGTGGTACAAACTTTGTAGCCGTGAACAGATATTTATCTGAAGTTTCTACTTAGCCAAACCACTGATTCAGAAAGACATCGCTAACGTGTTAAGTAAAAACCAAATCGCTTGGCATTTTAACCTACCTTCCGCCTCCCGTTTAGGAGGTCTTTGGGAGACCGGAATTTGTATCGTCAAATATTACTTCAAACGGGTAAATAAAGACCAACCTCTAACTTTTGAGGAATTGAATACTCGTTTCCCTAAAATAGAGGCGATAATGAATTCGCGCCCTTTGTGCGATTTATTTCCTAAGGTCTGGGTATAGTCTAAAACAATAAACGATAAAGAGTACATCTGAATATTTTTTTGTAGTTTTATTTTAATCAACAAAGTTCAGAGTTAACATAAAATTCATGAGTATAAAGAAAAAAATAGCATGTTCGGGCTCCTTGTTAGTATAACATACGACTATTAGGTTTATTACAAACATTAAAAATTAAATATTACGCTGTGCAATGGGCAAACTATTAGACCCGTATAATAGCAGCAACTAGAAAATAGGTATATTAAAAAATTGTTATACCATGGATAAAAACTGTTTCAATTGGCCTCTATGTTAGGTACTAAAAAGTTAATTAAATTATATACTCTGACGTGTCCAGCTGAGATAGTTTAGTATGTACATAAATTAAATTTCGCAGGAAATAAACGTTGTTCCACAGAATAAACCGAAAAGCGTAATCAAAAGCCAATAACCGGCACATCCCCTTCCCATGAGATCAAACTTCCGGTGGAATATCAATGCAATGCGATAAACGTAAGTGACCATTTAAACGCGAATTGGCTTTGTTGGAATAGTTCATTATGAATTTACTTTTAATCGATATGCTATTTAGTAACACGATTTTACATTATACCGATATTAATAGCTAAACTATGTACAAGCTTTTATTGATGGCGTGTATACTATCGTAAGATGTGGATAATTCAAAAGTATATTTACCTACTATTCGTACTATATTTAGCCTGAAAATATAGGTATGGGTATCGGACTTCTTTTTAGATGCCGTGCTCTTTACAAGCGTAGTTGTAGTACATGTTATTTCCATTAATCCTGTATAGGGAATGTCTCAAAATTGACGTTCTTTCACAAGATATTTTAAAGGGTAAAATAAGCGTTAAGTTATAAATTTAGGTTTGCTCTGAAGGAGCGGAAACCCTGTAACCATTTAAGGCTGCTTCGGCTAACTACAGTAGTGCGGGAGTGGGTTCCTACGGCAGAAATAATAAAGATAATAATAGAAAATTAGAAATACTAAATATGTCTGGAATACAAATAAAACTATGTCACTAAAGGTTTTTCTCTTTGTCATAATTAAGAGGCGCCAAACCGTCTGTTTCCCCAATCCTAACAGCAGAAAGCTTCCCAGAATATTTAAAGAATATTTCAAACATTCCATTTATAGAATATTCTTCGTGGATTATTCAGAGAATGTGTATAGAATATACTAATTATACGAAAACATTCCAATTACTTCTACTGTAAGAATATTAACTACAAAGGTTTATAGAATATTATTAGAATAATTACATAGTACTTATTAATTTAATATATTTTACCAAAATATTCAAAAAATATTTCAAACGTTCCTTTTTTGGAATATCTTATGTGAAATTTATATAGAATATACTAATATTAGATGAAATTCCAATTACTTCTCTTTTAAGAATATTCATTACACCAAGGTTCATAGAATATTATTAGAATATTACATACATGTACAAAGACGAATGCAAAAACGAGCTGAAGAAATACTAGAAGAGGATCAATTTCGGTTTAGGCAAACAGGGGAATACGGGAGGCTATTTTAGCTCTGAGGGTGATAATGGAGAAAACAATAGAGAAGGGGAAAGCGTATATATAGGGTTTGTAGAACTGGAAAAAGCATTCTACAATATACAATGGAAAAAAATGTTCGAAATACTCAAAAAGATTGGAATGAGTTATAGGGATAGACGAATAGTACATAGCTTATACAAAGAACAAACAGCAGTAATAGAATTAGAGCAAGAAAGTAGAGAAGTAAATATTAGGAAATAGGTGAGAGAGGGATGTGCCTTATCTCCGTTAATTTCTAACTTGTACATAGAAGAGGTAATGAATACTGTCAAATGCAAGAAGACATTTGGAATTAATATGCAGGGACAAAAGATTGATATGCTTAGATTTGCAGAAGATATAACCGTATTAGAATCTAACAAGGAAGAGTTAGAAGCTGCTGTTAATAAAATGGAAATAGTTCTAACGGAGGGATATGGTATGAAAATTAACAAAAATAAAACTAAAGTTCTAGTATGCAAAAGAGGGGAAATTAAATAAAAAAAAAAAAGTAACGAGAACTTACAAGAGGTTAAGGATTTCTGTTACCTAGGAAGTCAAATAACGCAAGATGGTAAAAGCATAAAAGATCTAAAACAAAGATTAGCACAAGATCGTGCTACATTTAACGAGAAAAAGCAACTACTGTGTTCAAAGACCACAAACATAGAAACAAGGAAAAGATTGCTTAAAACATATGTGTGGAGCACAGCACTGTATGGCTGTAAAGCCTAGACAGTAGGAGAAGCAGACAAGAAAACTTCTTTCTGTAAAAATTCGCTTTTGTCTAGTTGAACTTTAAAATGTGTTTTTTTAGTCTCTCAAATACTTCTCTTAGTCTTTCTATATGTTCTACTAGTAATGTCGAATATACTATGATGTCGTCTAGGCACACAAGACAGTTTCCGTTGTGTATTCCTCGTAATGTTATCCATGACTCGTTGAAAAGTGGCGGGTGCGTTCTTCAGTTCAAATGGCATTCGTTTATATTTATAGTGTCCTCTAGGTGTACTAAATGCGGTTTTCGCTGTCTTTCTCGCCCATTTCTACTTGATGATATCCTGAGGCGAGGTCTAGTGTTGAAAAATATTGACACTTACCTAGTTTGTCTAAAATTTCGGCGATAATGGGTAGTGGATATTTGTCATCTACCGTGTTTTGTTTAGTTTTTTGTAATTTATTAGCATTCGATATTTTCTCTTGTCTAAGGCGTCTAATTTCTTGAGTACTATTAATACTGGGCTGCTCCATGGTGAGTTAGAGTTTTGTATGATATCCTGTTTTAATAAGTCTGCTACTTGTCTGTCGACTTCTTCCTAGCTTGCCTGAGGTAGTCTGTATGCCTTTGTAAAGATTGATTTGTTGTCTGTTAGTTCTATAATATGTATAATTGCATTGGTAAAGGTTAACGGTATTCCTTTACAATGGAATATGTCACGGTATTCAAAACATAAATTTTTAATTGCTCTTTGCTCTGTTAATGTCAGTATTGAAGCGAATGTTACTTAAATTTTCTCTTATCGTATTGTCGTGTTCTACGGGGTTGTAATCGTTTTCTAAATGTTCATCTATTTCCATTTCGTTAAAATTTAATTCTTCTACGTTGATTGGGTTTGCCAGTGATAGTTCTACGCGGTAGTTATTTGACTTTAAAGATGTCGTAGTGGCATAATTATCTTACATTTGTACTAGTGCGGTGAGGGTTTCTACTTCTTGTTGAAATGTTATGTGATTTATAATTCCTACGTCGTTTTTTGAATTTACTGGGATTTCAATTTTTTTTCTGTTCGGGGTTCTATGGTGTATTATTGCTCGGTTTGGGTATTTTGAAATTTAATGGGGATTTGTCCGTGTTTTGTTTTTAATATACAGTTTTTATGTCAATTTCCATTCCTATTAGTCCGTCGTATTTATCGTTGAATTCAAAAATACAAAATTTTTGTTTCATTTTTACATTAAATGTTTTTCGTAAGGGTGTATTCACTATGAATTGGTGTAGGGTCGTTTGATGGGCTGTTTTAATTTTAAAGGGTGTTCTCTCTACAAAACTTAAATAATGTTTTTTTACGGTTCGGGCACTAATTAGTGTTTTTGAGGATCCGGTATCGAATTGTAATTTAAGTTCTGCGTGGGGTATTTCTATGTATGGTAATACTAGGTGATTCATATTATTTTAATTTATTAGGTTTGGTCGTTTATAAATCGGTCTATCTGAAAATTTGAGCACGCGTTTTCTTTGTCGTCCATTTCGTAATTCTCGCATGGTTTGTCGCGTTCGTAATTTTCTAAATGGTTTGATTCATTGTTTGTACTAGGGTGAATGTAATTATTCTGGTCATTGTCAAATTCTTCCACTTTTTGGTGAAATAGTTCTTCCGATGTAAAGTTTCGTTTTTGGTTATGGCTGGGTAGGATTTGCGATATTTTTGTGTTTTGTCTGGTGTTACCAGCTGAGGTCTCCATAGGTATTGGTTTATAATAACTGTTAGGGTTGTCATTGTTATTTGTCATTGGTGTATTTCTAATAGGGTTCGCGTCGAATGCTGGTCTTTGTTGGTTCATATTTTGATTGAATCTTGATGGAAATTTGGGTTTCGTAAAATTTGAGTTGAACGTTGGTCTTAGAAATTGTTTATTTTGATAATTAAAATTCGTGTTATTAAAGTTTGGGTTGTTAATTCGCGGTTGATTTGTTTGTGCATTAAATGGAGTGAATTTTGTTTGAGTGGTTGTTTGTCTTCCGGCTTGTATGGTTTTATCAGTGAACAACTTTTATTCGCGTTAGGGTTATATAGTCTGTTTCGATAGTACATGACGTCTTCTTCTTCTATTATCATATTCATTGCTTCTTCTAGATTTTGGGGATGTTGAAATCTTATTTTATCTGATAGTCGTTCTGGTAGTGCATTTATGTAGGTGTCCAGTGCCATTTCGTCATACATTTTTGTCTTTAGAAGGCGGATATTTTGTTCGGGTTCTTCGATTTTTAATTTTGTTAAAATTAGATTTCTTACGTCTTGGTATTTCATTCCAAATTGGTACGGGGATTGTTTATTTTCTATTTTTAGGTTTATTAGATCGCGGATAAGACATTTTATAGGGTGTTGAGCGCCAAAACATGCAATTAATATGCGTTTAAAGTCCTCGCACTGTTCTAAATCATCTCGGCTGGCTATTAGTGTTAATGCCCGTCCGGTCAGTTTACTTATTATCAGGCGTAAAAGCAATACATTCCTTTCGTTATCTCCTGGTTTATAAAGGGTTTTCAAAAATACTTCCCACGTTGTAATAAAATTTACTAACAGGGCCTGATCTTCGTTGAATTGAGTATACTTTCAAGATAAATTCTTATATCTAAACCCATGATTGTTAAGGGTTGCTTTCGCTTTAAATTAATTTCAAATTTTTGTAAAAATTAAAATCTACTTTACAATTTGTATTGCCACTTTTCAGTTTGGATTGTTGTTTTATTTAAAGAATCGTAGTTATATGGTTTTATAATTAAACTGAAGAATTCGTGTTTGGTAATGTTTTGGTTAATTGCTGTAGCCTTGAGTTTGTATAGTTTATACTTCGCGGATATTATATTCGTCGTGAGTTTTACTTTTCTGAAAAGTTTTGATGGAATTGCTAATTCCTTGCAGTAATTACGTTACTTTATGTGTTTTTGCGTCAGTTATGATCTTTATTTTAGTTTTGCTGATTAATTATTTAAGTGTCTGCTTTAATTATCTCGTCTCTGTAGATGTTGTTTTGCATACGATGTTTCCTGTCGGTTGTATTGAATATTTTAATTATAGAGTTTCAAGTTTTTACATTAACGTTTCCTGTTATAATTAATACAATGAGATTGTTTAATTAGAAAGTTTTAGTCTACTGAAGGATTTTACTTTCAGCCTCGTGATTAATTAATGGCGTAAATGCTTTTTTATAATTATATATCTTCGTACTGAAAATATGCAATTATACTTTATAAAGTTGCGATGCGCATTTTTGAATGGATTTTTTCAGTAACTGTTTCGCTATAATTGGATATATTCGTCCTGAATGGTTTTTATTGAATGATGAGAGTTTCCAGTAGTAATGTATATGAGAATCGCGCTATAAATTTGCACGCTAATAATAATTGCAAAGTGTTTTTATAATTTATACACTTGGTGTTTAATTATAGACTTTGATGAAGGTTAAACTTTGAATAAATTGTTTCTGTAATTAATCGTTATACCGTTTTATACATTAAGCTTTTGGTGATGATTTTTTGTACATAAAATTGTATAATTAATTACGTTCTATTTTTAAAGTTTGCTAAATATAATCGTTGCGTTGTGTATTAATAACTCGTGCGCCAGTTACGTTTTGTATTAATAATAATTCGTAATAATTGTACTTTTCAGTTTCTTTGGTTAAAATTCTCTTGCTTTAAAAATAATTTTTTGTAGTTAAAAATAATTTCTCGCAATAGTTGCGTAAATTATTTTCAAAAAATGGCATAAATTGTAATAATTAAAAAATCTGTACTTACATAAAATAGTAAAAAAATTTTCTATTACTAGCTAATGTCAAATAATTTGTCAAAAATCAATTGATTTTAAAGAAAATAAACTTACATTAGTTTCATCCTCGCTTTCATGGACTCTGTTGATTTTTGTACTTCGTCTACGTTGGTTTGGTTTGGAATCGATCGATGCTTGTATCTCGTCCAAGGTTTATTTAGTTGGATTTGGTCGATACTTGTACCTGGTCCAACTTTGTTTGGGTTCTTCCAGATTTGTGAATTGAAATTCTTGGTCACCAGTCTTCCGATTTTTGGATTCGTAATGCCTTTCTGGATCCGTACGCTGCGCCAGATACCTTTCGGGCCTTGGGAGTGGTCTTTTTAAAAACTTCTTCCAAAACTTGTAACAAATTTTATTAGTTTAAACAGACATTAATTATGGAATTTTGACAAACTGTTGTAAATATTCTAAGTCGAAAAATAAATTAATAATTGAACTGATATTAGGGCAAGTAGCCTAGGTAAACAACAATGTTGAAGCTGAAATACTAAGACTGACTGATGGTCTTGGGGCTCCCGGAATATTTATTTTGTCCCTGCCCATCACATGTCTGTGAAAACTTGCAGAGCTCATGTCTGCGTATTTCTCGATTCTATTTATTATACAATGTAACAATCTTAACTTCTGAGTAATTGCGGTTTCTTAACGGTCTGTGACCTGCCACCTGCAGTATCACTATCGTCTGGTACAGTGTATTGTATCCGTTCTCACAACTTGTTTGTGAACTTTCATTAACTTTCTTTAATTATCCTTGAGATATAATGTTGTATCTGACTTAGTAATTCTTTATAATTCTTAATAATTTCTAATACTTTCTATTAATGGTACATATATAATAGGGGATACATAACTCATATTGTTGCTGAAACTGAGCCAATTGACTTGGAAAATGTCTTCCAAAATCTTTTTATCAAGCTGGTTCTGGGCATGCAATTTTCCCGATGAAATATTCCATAATTAATCTCAATTTCTGCTATATAAATCAACAAAAATTGCTTCTTTGAATAATTTCATTTTAAAATCTCTTCCTCCCCCACTTACGGCGCTTAATAGGCCTATCTACCAAAAATTACTTAAGGACATTGTATGCGTGTTTATAGGCAGTTTTTGGAAATTGTGTTGGATTTTGTTGGTTACAATTACAACAATGGCTTGAGCAAGCACTAGCTCTTTGAATTATATTTCTGTGTCAAAGTTGTACAAAATGTAATTTAACTTTAAAGGACACTTTATTTTTCCTTTGAGCGTAACAAAATATACTCCTCCAAACGAAGTCTAATAAAAATTAAAATGTGGTGCTACACACGTATGATGAAGATACCATGGACAGACAAAGTTAAGAACAAAGAGGTACTAGAAATGGTAGGGGAAAAAAGAACTATGTGGAAAACAGTAAAAAATAGGAAAGATAGGATGATAGGCCACATACTAAGACACGAGAGAATAGTGTGGAATATATTAGAAGCAGAGATAGGAAATAAGAGAAGTAGAGGTAGACCTAGGTTAGACTACTGCACACAGATAGTGAAAGATGTAGGTTGTGAGAATTTCAGGGAAATGTGTAGGCTAGCTCAGAATAGAAATCAATGGAGGTACGCTTCCAACCAGCCGCAAGATAGAAAAACTAATGAGAAAAATAATAACTGTACTTAAACATGGTGATTATTATAAACAACTACAGATATTGGTTTCGCAATACTCTCAACTAATGTTTATTGTGCGAAAAGATTTATTTGAAAACTATTGTGTTGGAGGAACCTTGGCAGCCACAGGCTGCTTAACCTCTTTCACATACCACTGCATCTCGGTGAAATAGGGCATATAATTAGAAAACAATAGAAAAGAATTCAAGATGTAAAACCCAATGACGAAAAAATAAATGCTCGTAAATCTGATGATTATTATAAACAACTACAGGTGTTGGCTGTGAAATATTTTCAACTAATGTTGATTGTGCGAAAGGATAAATTGGAAAACTGTTAATTCGACAAAGGTTCAGGTGCTGGGAGAACTTGGCAGCCAAAGGCTGCTTACCCCCCTTCAAATACCACTGAATATCGGGGAAATAGGGTATATAACTGTAAAACAATAGAAGGTGACCGAACTGCATCAAACCAGAAAGAACAGCAGTTATGTTCAAAGACAACGAACATAGATACAAGAAAAAACTGTTCAAAGCGTAGTGTGGAGTACAGCACAGTACATCTGTGAAATAGGGGCAGTAGGAAAAGTAGACAGAAAGAGATAGAAGCCTTCTGGAATGTTGTGCTTTAGATGTATGAAGATGGTAGCATGAACAGACAAAGTTAATAACAAATAGGTTGTAGAAATAGTAAAGGAATAAAGATATCTGTGGAAAATGAAAAAATAGGAGAAATAGAAGGACAGAAAACGTTCTAAGGCATTTCTGGGGAATAGTACAGGATATATTACAAGCAGTGATAGGAAAAGAGAGGTAGAGGTAGACCGAGATCAGACTTTAGCACACAGATAGTGATAGATGCAAACTGTGGAAATTTCAGGGAAATGTGAAGGTTGGTTCAGACTAGGAAACAATGAAGATACGCGTCCAACCAGTTCTAGGACTGAAAACCTAATGATAATGATGATGATGATTACTTAATACTCAATAATATAATTTATTATTTATTATTTTCATAATTTTAACAATTATCTGCCATGTTTGTACATATAGGTAATTATAATAATAATAATATAATGTATGTACGTTGATTGCTCAATCAACGGTTTATGTATAAAAATAGATAATAATAAAAACTTATGTTGGCCACAATAACTACTAATATTTATACGTTGACAGTGCAAAGTTTAAGGTATCTGACAATTGCCGTTGTCAAGTTACTTTTGCGCCTTTGCAGGTTACCTTGTAATGTGATACACTTTTTATTATTTTAATAGGAACGCCGATTTGAGCTCGACGATTATTATATCGTTATTTAGCTAGAAGCAACGTGTTTTTGAAGGTGAGATAGAACTTATTATTTGCTATAAATACACCTCTATTACATGTTTGAGCGTCATATAGTAAAACGTTTGTAAAAATGCCTAAGCGGAGGTATCCATCCAGCTTTTATAAAAAATTGACAACCTTTCTAAAAGTTCAATTACTGGTTTAGATATTGACAAAGGTTTGCCTGATAAAAATTTATTAGAATTGATCAGATAGTGCTTATTTATTTTAGTTAACACAGAGCAAAATGAATTGGAGGGTTGTTCATTTTATCGATGAAGACTCGGTAGAAGCAGTACGGAGGTAACAAATAATATTATAATTTGATTCATTTTAACAAATTACTGTTTTAGAACCTGTGATGGTGATAAAAGATATTAAAATAAACGGAGGTACTATGAGTAGTAGATCAAGTATGGACAATTTCACTCTATCGCAAGCACAATCCAGTGTTGAATCCCAAGTTATTACGTCGGGTAATAATTAATTTTTATGTAATAACTTATAATCTGTTTTTCAGCCAATTCCATAAAAATCATTAAAATTAAATGTAAAATGACAACTAACATTTTGCTATATTATTCATGACATTTTTTATGCAGCTTATATAATGAAAAATTCACGTAGGTGGCAGATAATTTAAATCCATTCTAATACTGTAGTCTTGTTTGCAGAAAAAATTTTCTTTTTTAACCAGTTATATATTTCCCCAAGAATATATAAGTTCTGTAAGTTTAAAATATATATTACATATATTGTAACGTTAGTGAAATGTTTTGGCTTTTTAGACTATTTCAATGAACCATTATATGTAATTAGCTGAAGATCCAGGTGGATGGTTACACTTGCGGTCTGTTTGTAACGAACTGTGTGACTGAACCGTTAACCCATATAAATTCAAATTGAATAGAGTAATATTTCCATTAATGTACTTTTCATGTAAAAAATTTTAATTGCTTTAGCTGGTACTACAACTGAAACAGTAGCGGCAACAATTCATTCAAAACCATTCACAGCAGGTACATATATAATACTGTAAAATTAAATATACCTAATAATTAGAAGCATTTCATTTCAGATAGTGCTTTTAAAAAATAGGTGGTAAGGTTTTTGCATAAACTATATGTTAAGTTGGATCAAATACAGAATGAGATATCTGATATAAAACTTTATGCACAAAAGCCTGAAAGTGAAAAACCAACGAAAGAAAAGATATATTGCATAAATTTGACTTTCCTCTAAAGTGCGAAGATGATTTATTGGAATTGGAAAAATTTCTTGAAAAAAATGAGAATAAACAAGCCTTGGTATGTAAGTATTAAAAATTATTTCAATAATGTTATTTTGTTTTAGATATTAGAACTGGGCAAAATTGGTGGCATCAACTATTAAGTGATGGTAAAACGAATCATGGTAAAAATGTTCTCAAATGAATTAATGGTAAACTATAGCTGGATTGGTTTAAAAAAGAAAACAACTTTTCAGTGTTAACAATCACAAGAGTCATAGGTATGTATTGTTGAAATTTATATTCTGTATTTAATCTAGTTTAAAACTCAGGAGCTGTAGAACGTGTCCACCATAACACGCAAGCAGATATTGAACATAAATATAGGACTTTGGCTTACTAAAGTCAAGGAACGTACTAAATTGAAGACCAATAATAATTAAAAATATGTATATTTATTGACTAAATACATGTTATTATTATAATTTCTTATTTAATGTTCTCTGTCCGATATACAATAAATTCAACGTTACTAAATACATACGTATACTTTTACAGTTCTGTAGTACAACAGGTACTTATTATACTGTTCTAATTATTTAAAATGTCTCATAATTTCAATGGTTCCGAAGGAGTGAAACTTGTATGTGTCTCTATAAGCATGACAAGATAAATAAATACAGTTGATATAAAATTTTTGAGTAGTGTGTATATTTTGCATTTGATTGTATCAATACTGGCTCCGTGGCGTATTGTTGAAACGAAAAAAATAACTCTCTACCACAAAAAATATCGTTTTGGAACCTCTACATACGTGTATTTCGACAACTAAAAGATCATTATTAATAGAAAAATTGTTAAACTAATACAGTTACACTAAAATTAAAGCTATAGTTTTCACTTCTAAAGATATTCTCCTCACAAATTGGGTAAAGTTTCACTTCAGACTAATTGAGAGGAAAATATTTAGAAGTTCAAGCAAAACTATTTTTTGTGGTAATAAATAGAGTACTTTTTTAGTTTTAGAATATTCTAAGAATGTACTATTGTAACTACTACGAATGTATTTAGAATATGCATAAAATATTATAAGTAATATTCTTGATATGTTCTGAGAATATTAAAGTTAGTTACATTGTAATATTCTAAGAATATTTGTAGAATATCTTTATATATTCCAAGAATATTCTAATAAATATTCTTGGCATGTTCTGAGAATGTGAGTAGTCCACTTTGTAATATTCTAAGAATGTTCGTAGAATATCTTTATACCGGGTGTAACAAAATAAGTGTAAAACTTTCAGGGGTAATTTCTCATCGTAAAAGAGATAAAGTCTTTCATATAAAGAAACTTCATTGGACATCCCTTGTTAACATACAGCCCCTTAGAGGGGGGTACATAAAATTTGTTTTTCATTTTTTTTACAAACACTGAAAAAGTTACAAAATTAAAATTAAGGTGACATTTTTTACTATCAAAAATACACTTATTCAGTAATTTACTTGGTTTACCGCATAGTTGTAAGGGGTGGAAAACGCAACCCTAAAATTTATTTCCAATGTAACTTTTTGTCTTATTATTTGTTTACCATTTAAAAATTTATTTCCAATAGCTTATTTCATTCTAAACAAAAAATGTCTTTTGAATTTTTTGCCCAAAATTAACCAGTTCGTAGAAAAAATTACTTTACAAACAACTACAGAGATACATCGTCATAAGACGAAAATGCGAAATTAATTTATCTAGTAGGCCGCTATTAGTGATAGTGACAATTAAATTGTTATCACGCTGTCACTTTGTAAATTTTTGAAATTGAATTAATAATTATGTGTCGTTCTTCTGTTCTTAATTTGTTAGTTTAATAATTCACTTGTTATTAAAATGGCATACACAAATGCTGATATGCATTACGTTTACGGTCTGTCGCAGTGTAATGGGTTAGAAGCTTGTAGAAAGTATGCTGAAATGTATCCTCAACGGCAGCTTTCTTCGCATAGAATACTTGCCCAACTTCATCAACGATTACGAGAATATGGTTCATTCGAAAAAAGAACGCAGGATTGTGGTCGCCATCGAAAAGTTAGAACAACACAGCTTGAAGAAGCAGTACTTAATTTGGTTGAAAAACAACCCACTAGCAGTATTAGAAAGATTGCTTTCGAGTTAAATGTTTATCATATGACGGTATTTTGAATTTTAAAGGAACAACTCTTATACCCCTACCATCTACAAAGAGTACAGGCACTGTAACCGCGAGATTTTCCAAACCGTCTTGAATTTTCCAAATGGATGCTGGAAATGATTAGAAGAAATCCTGACTTTCTGAAGACGATCGAATTCACAGACGAACGTACTTTTTCTCGGGACAAGATTATTAATTTTCATAATAACCATATATGGGCTGATGAAAACCCTCACGCGATTGTCCAAGCTAACCATCAAGAACATTTTTGTCTTAACGTGTGGGTCGAAGTTATTGGGGATTATTTAATTGGTCCTCATTTTCTATCACCTCGATTAAATGGTGACGCATACACTCAATTTTTAAGAGAACTGCATCCAGTACTGCTAGTTGAAGTTCCTAGTGGTATCAGAAGGGTTATATTTTTTATGCATGATGGGGCACCCGCCCATTTTAACTCAAACATATCCAAATCATTGGATAGGTCGAGGAGTACCACAGGATTGGCCCGCTCGATCCCCGCATTTGAATCCTTTCGATTTCTCTACTTGGGGCCATTTACAGAGCTTGGTTTATCCTACCTCTGTTCGCGATGTAGAGGACTTAAGAAACCGCATCATCAATGCGTGCAGGGTAATTAGAGAGACTCCAGGGATATTTGAGCGAATACGTGGCTCAATGCGCCGACGTCTAGACGCATGTGTAATGACCAAAGGTGGACATATTGAACATTTACTATGATTTCTACATTGTATGTTTTGTTATTAATAAATTAGTTTTGTTTATTCATTTTTAATCATACTTTGATGCAAGTAGTAACTACAAAATAACAATAATAATCCAGTTCGCATTTATGACGATGTATCTCTGTAGTTGATTGTAAAATAATTTTTTTCTGCGAACTGGTTAATTTTGGGCAAAAAATTCAAGAGATATTTTTTGTTTAAAATGAAATAAGCTATTGGAAATAAATTTTTAAATGGCAAACAAATAATAAGACAAAAAGTTACATTGGAAATAAATTTTAGGGGTTGCATTTTTCACCCCTTACAACCATGGGGTAAACCAAATAAATTATTGAGTAAGTGTATTTTTGATAGTAAAAAAAATCACCTTAATTTCAATTTTGTAACTTTTTAGTGTTTGTAAAAAAATGAAAAACAAATTATGTGTACCCCTCTAAGGGGCTGTATGTTAACAAGAGATGCTCCAATGAAGTTTCTTTATATGAAAGACTCTATTTCTTTTACAATGAGGAATCATTCCCTGAAATGTTTTACACTTATTTTGTTACACCCGGTATAAAGATATTCTACGAACATTCTTAGAATATTACAAGGTGGACTACTTCTCGTATTCTCAGAACATGCCAAGAATATTTATTAGAATATTCTTGCAATATATAAAGATATTCTACAAATATTCTTAGAATATTACAATGTAACTAACTTTAATATTCTCAGAACATATTAAGAATATTACTTATAATATTTTATGTATATTCTGAATACATTCGTAGTAATTACAATAGTACATTCTTAGAATATTCTAAAACTAAAAGGGTACTCCAGTACCTACAAGGGATGCTCCAATAAAGTTTCTTTATATGAAAGACCCTATCTCTTTTACGATGAGGAATCACCCTCTGAAATGTTTTACACTTATTTTGTTACACCCGGTATATTCTAGGAATATTCAAAATATTCTGAGCCAATATTCTTTGAACATTCTAGAGATATTCGTCTGCTGTATGGGAAGTAGCACAGCCCGTGAATTTTTAGTAAACTTGACCTGACTAAGTAAATTATACGTTATTTTCACCTGTTATTAAAACCTACAATTAAATTTTGTTAACTTTTCAGGTAAATATAGCTTTGAAGGTATATCAGCCCAGTAGGTAATTACATTTAGCAAAAATAAGTCAATTTGTTGCTTTGAAATTTTCTTGAAGGTTAATTTTAGATCTAGGTAAATATTTGTCAATATTTTAATGATAATTTACCAAATATTTAACCTACAATTGACTATTGGGTAAATATTTCTTGTAGGTATACTATTATTAATATATTTTACCAATATTTAATCTAACATTTTACCTTCAGGTAATTTTACTTACAGATGTATAGTAAGTAAAAACGTGTACTTGGTAGATTTATGTATTTATAAACTAACTACTATAATACACTTGTGTAGTATAATTCGAGGTTAAATTAAGGACATTTTTACCTTAAAATTTATCTTTAGTAGGATTTGGTAAATCTGTGTGCAAACTTACCAGAAAAAGATCCTTATTAGTAAAATATCTTCTCAATATCAAAAATCAACTTGACCTGATAGTAAATATTACCTAATTGTAGTAAATATTTCGTTTAGGTTAGGTACAAATCCAAAGACTTTTTTGCATTGCTTATGTTAGGTTGCAAAAACAGCAAATAATTTTAAATCCTATCGCTACACATCGAGTTACCATGGATGTTTCACATTATCGCAACCCGCAAATGAATTAAAAGTGCAACGCACATAACCTTGATAAAACACAGCAAAAGTGTTAAGTTATCAATAATCTTTGCTTTCTGAAAGTATATGTGCGCTTTATTTAAAAGTAGTAATATCAGTTTATATAGATGAGATTTTCTGCATGTGTGATTTGTCAAGGCGATTGAATTCGAATTTGTAGGTTTTCTTTATCTATTTATCCATTACAAAGACTCTAGAAATGTTCTTTGACACCTCAGCTGATGTAGGTGCATAATAATTATC
Organism: Platerodrilus igneus; assembly: GCA_036346225.1. Lineage (NCBI taxonomy): Eukaryota > Metazoa > Arthropoda > Insecta > Coleoptera > Lycidae > Platerodrilus > Platerodrilus igneus. The sequence continues at coordinate 4,692,147 of JARFIW010001700.1, forward strand.
TCAGCACATGAAGGTATGTAACGATGTTCTTTTTAGATCGAGAGAACCTTGTATATCCACTTTGATGTTTATGCGTAACAAATGAACCACGCATAAACTCAAGTAACCTTGCTCCGACAGACGGAGCAGGTTTACACACCCGCTTCGAAATTAGCTTCGCTGGTGTTTCCTGATACATTTTCAAATATCTACTAGAAATGGTTCTAAATTTAATACTTTTAACTTAAAACGCTTGCTTATGAGAAAGCCTAAGCATTACTTTTTGTAATACCGATTAGTTTTTTTACATGTTACAGTACCAAATGCGCACTTCGTATCTCAATTATTTAACATTGTCCGTAGAAAATAACTCTTTTTTTTAAATAGAATTTTATTGTCAATAAAAATTCGATAGCGATGTCCTTTCTTTGTCTATGTATACCATCCCACTCTCCGCTTTTGTAGTTAGCACGGTAGCTTTAAGTTTTAGCTTTAAGTTTTATCTTTTATCTTTTTATACGTTATCATGAATTATTCGGGTCCTTACTGTGTTGTCCTTGCTGTTTCTTCCTGATCCGTGCGTTTTACGGTTACAAACTTTACATAGATCTGATTTGTTTCCTTTGAAATTTATTCCCAGATTTGAATTTTTAGCTTTAATTAAATTGTGATCGCAAATATTTCCCATTCTTCTGTGCCATATATTAAAATAAAAACTAGTGATCATTGCATTTTCTTCAAGGTTTGTTTTTCTTTACATAAATTCGGTTGTATACGACATTCAATCTAATATAGGTCATTTTCCAATCGTGCCTATTAGCTCGCGATCTACATGAAAACTTTGTCAAGTGTCATTTTCGAATAGCACGCGGTTTCAATTTTTCGCTATTTTACTCACAGATATTAAATTTGCCCATAATTTGGGCACGTATTTCACATCTGTCAATTTCGTTTGTATATTTCTCGAGCCTGCTGTCATTTGTATATCACCCATACAACTAACTTCTATTTTATAGTTATTTGCAACAGTTATTTCATTGTTTGGGTACGCGCGTTCATTGTCCAAAAAATCAATGTTTGAAGTCATATACGTTGACGTTCCAGAATCAACAAACTAAAACCAATTTGTTGCTTTATTTTTAGCTAATAATCCCGCAAACCAAGTTGTTTCTGCTGACTCTTTCTTAGATTCGCCGTTATACTTATTTTTCCTTTTAAAACATTGAGCAGCTAGATGTCCAGGTTTTGAACAATTATCACACTTGAACCTTTTCTTATTTAGATTTTACAAGTGCGGTGTCATTATAGTAGACTTTGTCGAAGTTCTTGATTTGTGCAACAAATTCTTCACAGAATACACTGATAGTTTTTCTTTTTGATTTTCAATTGTTAAAATAAGAAAATCACAATCATGTGGTAGACCAGCGAGCACTAATCATGCGAGCAAGTCTTCATCTTCTAGCTTAAAGCCTGCGTTTTTACATTCAATCGTGTTTACGCATTATAAAAGTCCGACATAAAAAACTTAGTCAGGAACTAACCACTCCCTGTATGTTTGTTGTGGTTTGTTGAGTATTTTTCTTAATCTTCTTTGGGAATTAAACCACTCCTAGTTTTTGAAATCATCTTTATTTACGTTTCGATTCATGACCTAGCATCGTAGTCAAAATAATAAAAACTTCAAGTTTGACATTTATGTCATAAATTGAAAGTGACTTTGATTTATTGATGTTCGATATATTTGGTTTGAGTACATTAGGTGAAAATTTTAAGGTTTAAAAGAATGATTGCCTTCAATTTGTGTTGCGGCCTGGGGTCGACTTTTTAGGTAGCCAATACGCTTAACGTGAAATCAGCTGATTAATTTTTATTGGTAATTTCAAATAAGGAACTAACCACATATGAAAACTAAATAAGGATTCACAATTCAACAACCTGCAAATCGATTAAAGCTAGTCTACTCTCGCAAGTGTTATTGGTTTCTATAAAAACGTTTTAACCCCTATATCAAACTGATTGGACTAACGATCTGGGTAAAAAATAGAACATGAGCTTTTACAACATGTTTTAAGATTAGGTTCGGCCTGTTGTACTTGCAATAACGATCGTTTGGTAATGCATGCGTTCAACTTCTAGAATATTAACAATTTTATGCAAGTTGAATAAGTTGTAAAAGACACTAGAATAATTATAATTTCCATGAAATGCTAAATGATTTTTTATAACCCAAACAGGTTAAGTAGACTAATGAGCCACAATGGCGTAAGTGTTTAACAGATAGAGAAGTTTAACCATTTTTATGCAGGCTGAGTAACTTGAAAAGCAACTTGAGTAACTATAATCTACATGAAAAGCGGTATTATCGTTAACAAAAGATCTTAGGTTAAGTTAAACTGCCACTTTTATTGAAACAGCACTCTAAAATTGAACCTGGCTAGTATTATTTTATTTGAACCGATCTAAAATATTATAAATACCTGCAATGTAAGTACCGGTAAAAGCAAGAACATCTGACTGCAAAAATTTTGTAAGTCCCGGTTATGGTTGTCGGTAAATTTTCTGCTTTAGACGGCAATTTATCGGCAAATTTTTGCTTTAGTCGACATTTTTTGGACATTTATTTCCTGATCGCTTGCTAATACTAGGATATTCACATAAAAATATAATGCTTACATATGCGCTATTAGTTTCGTCGGCAAATTTTCACCACAATACCCCCTCAGATAACGTGGTCTACTTACGGTCCTAACGTCACGATTTTAATCCTTCAATGGGTACCAAGTTGTTAAGTTTATAAACCTATCCTGATTATGATATGAGATTAAGGCCGCTGTAACCTTTATTTTTAACCTTTCTAAAAATTAATGGGGTTAAGATTATTTTTAACAAATTCACTTTTTGACTTTGACCTTTCGTTGCCCAAATTTGTTTTGATAATTTTGTTAAAGTTTGAATCATTTAGATTTATCAATTTAATTTCATTAAAATATTAGACTATAACAAATATGTCTGAAAAATTTCAAATTGTTTGTTTACTTAAAGAGGAATTGGAATATAAACTTAGAATTAGAGGTGTAATAAGTGAGAGACCAGTTGTAGAGAAAAGGAAAATTTTAGGTAGACTTTTGGCTAAGGAAGTGAAAGATCCTGGTTGTTTAATTCGCTTGAGTCAATAAAGAACATTTTGTCAGGATTTGATAATAATGCTACGGATTCTATTTTTAAGGGTACATTGGTTTGAGCTGTCGTCATATCATTTGAGAATTGCTCTTGTGCATAGACACGTTTTTGTTTTGATAGCAAATTTTTGATTTAGATCGGCATTGCAACGCAATTTAGTCTAGGCGGAACTTGTTGTCGTGGTTGGTCGCTCAGCAGTATGTTAGTCTAGACAAAACTCAGGAAGAGTTGGTCGCTCAGCATTACGTAAGTCTAGACGAGACTCCAGGTGAGTTAGTCGCTCTAGTTATTTATGCATCATAATTTTTTTGAGTTGATGTAATTTTTGGTTAGGTTCCCAACCTTTTCTGAACCACCGCCCCCTCTACTGGAAAAAAAACTTCCAACGCCCCCCTCCTCATCATAGTGCATTATAACGAATATTAAAATATTGTTGCATAGTATCTATCTATCTATATATATATATATATATATATATATATATATATATATACATAGATACTCGTATACGAACGTTGCCCTTTTGACTGCTATTACAAGCGTTCACTAAAGCGTTGGACAAGGTATATATATTAAAAATCGCAAAAGTAAACCTTAATTAAAACGACTATCAAATGTAGTACAAACTTGTTTATTAAAACTTAAATATGAATACATAATGAACAGAAAAAAGATTAAGAAGAAAAATTAATGAGATAGTTGAGGCTGGTGAAGTTTTAACAATTTGCTAATGTCGGGTTCCAATTTCGTTAACATCAGCCGCAAATCGCCACGTTCAGTAATGTGCAGTCTGTTCCTTTTCTTAGACAATAAATTAGCTACTGCACTGAACCCACGCTCAGCCAAATAAGATGAAGGAAATGCAATTAAAAATATCTGTACTCTTGACCACAATCCAGGGTAAAGAACTGGTATTGGTTTTGAAGCCAGAACTCTTGATATCCATTTCTGAATTTTACTTTTAGTTCTTCGTTAGTTGTGAGTTCTACAAGTTCCTCTTCTAAATTTGATGATTCTGCTGTATCTGCATTTGCGAAAGGATCTAAAACCCAACCCGGTATATTCATGTTTAAAATATCCTGGAATCGCTCCACACAATCAACATGAAGAACGTCCAAGTGTTGGCAGTAAGTAAGTAAATCTTCATGTTTTGCAGAGACTGCTGATAATGTGGGAAAGTGGCTGTATTCACCTCTCCCTAGATTTCGTTTGAATAGAAGAAGTTTTCCCACAAAAGCAGCTATGACGTTTTTTGTTTTAATTAAATTCAATTCGTCACCTTGCAATTGTAAATTGACTTTATTAAATATTTTAAACAAGTCTGTCAAATAAGCGATGTCATTTTATGTATAATCAGGTTTTCGCGCAATTTTTCGTTTCTGTTTTCAAGAAAGTCCAGTACTGAATCAAATAGTTGAAAAAACGGTTCAAACAAGTACCTTTTGAGAGCCAACGAACTTCTGTGTGCAGCAGCAAGCGATTGTAATCTTCATCATTTTCACTACAAAGTTGGCTAAATAATCTGTCATGCAATGAATTGCTTCTAATCGTATTTACTGCTCTAATAACGTAATGAAGCGACGAATGCAAACGTTCGTTCAGATTTTTTGCAACCAAGTGCTGACGATGAATAATACAATGTATAGCGAGTACATTTGGTACTGCTTGTTTCAAATGAGCTATGAAACCCTTATGACGTCCCGTCATTGCTGGAGCACCATCAGTAGCTGCCGACAAAATATTATGCATAGGTATTTCTTTCTCTTGAAAAAACGTACTCATGGTATTAAATATCGTTTCTCCCTTTGATCAGTTTCCAAATTTTTGCAAATAATAACTCTTGATAAATTTTTCGTCTTTTATGAACCGAACGTATGATAACAGCAGTACTTCGTTATTTGGTAGAGTGGATTCATCAAGTTGAATGGAAAAATTGCAAGTTTTAAGTAATCGCATAATGATATTTCAACGTCTTGAGCCATTTCGTCTATTCTCCTTTGCACTGAGTTATTACTCAGAGGAATTTTTCTGATCACATCTGCCGATGTCTTATGATGAAGAACAGTTTTATTACCTCTCTGACTGCCGGCAAGATAAGTTCCTCGCCAATGGTATGTGGTTTTCCCGTTTTGCGATTAACAATGAAATGTTATATGATGCTCGTAGTCCATCATCTTCTTGTTTAGAAGACGACGCAAATAGGTTTGATATAGTTGGCTGTTTCAAATATTTCTTCTGCAGTTCTTGAAAATAGGACAAATCTTTGTCCTTTTTATCAGTATGCATTTTATTTAAATGTTCTTGTAGCCTAGAAGGCTTCATGGCTTCATTTGAGAAAACTTTTGGCAAAGTAAACACATGGGTAATGATGGGTTTAAAGGAGAGTGCGTAAATCCATATTTCAAATACAAAAGACTGTACTGCCGGCATTTCTTCTTAGATTCAGACATTTTGAAATCCAAAACTTGCCACGGTTTAAAATAAATTAACTTTTCAACGAATTTATAGATAATTATAAAATTAATGGTTATAATGACTTATATAACTTATCACTCACGAACATGGATTATTTGCGAAGCACACAAATAATAACACATTCCTAGAGCTATCCCTGCCTTTTATACGTTTGATTTCATACAAGCATCAACTTGTATGTTTTATCTTGTTTGCGATGCCGGTGCACTTTGTAAGCAAGTCATATCGCGTCTTTGCTTATCAACTTGCAAAGACTTGTTGCGGACAATATTAAACGGATTTAGGTATTCATAGACCTAATGCTGAATTTAATGTTTTAAAGTATATTTTCTCGATAACAATAACATAGACATTTTAGATAGCTAAATAAACTGTCTATTCATGCCAACTAGGTATTTTCAAAGTATTTTAATATATTTATTTTCTAAAAAGGTAAGTACGTCACGAACGCCCCCTTGATCCTCCTAACGCCCCCTTTTGCCCCTGTACTCGCTACCGCCCCCTTTGAAAGCTACAGCGCCCACTGGGGGGCGGTACCGCCCCCGTTGGGAACCTATGGTCTAGGTGAAACTCGTATAGAGGGTTTGTCATTCTAGCAAATTTAGGCGCTGTGAAGCATTGTAGTTGTTTCGACAGTTTGGTTGGTGGTAGGGTGAGAGTGTACCTGAACACTGATATTTTTTTTCTGTTAGCTATCGTCGTGATTAGTTTTTTATTGATGATTCCAAAGCCGGTAGATGGCACCTCAAAGATTTAAAACCATATTCTGCTTTAAATTTGGATGATGACGTTCTAAAAAAGTAAATTTTGGCATGGAATTCTGTTTGTCAAAGAAAACTTTCGTAGTAGAAAGAGTATCGAGTGCTGGTGATAAATTCTCCAAAATTTGTTTTGTGCAAAGTTCGTAAAAAACATTCCAATCTAGTATATGAATTAGAGAATGAAGATGGATCAAAAGCAGGGAAATGGCATCAGATGAGGAAGATGATCCTGAAGATTAGTTTCTGTTCTGTCAATCCTTTGATTACGAGTAAATCAGTTGTTTGCTTGTTTCGTTTTGTTCTGGTTTTTGATTCGGTATGGTTATAACTTATAATAAATGAAGATTGTCCTTTTACAACTTATTTTGTTTGGAAATTTTGTATGGTTATGTAAACTTGTATTCGAAATTTAGTAGTAGTTTTGTAGTGTACGTTGATGTACGTACTAGTTTAGTTTGGCGCGCGCTAGCAGAAGATATTGTTTGAAAGTAGGAATAAGTTGACTATACAAATTGTTTGGTCCTGATTTCTACATATTTAGGTAGAGAGAATATTAGCGTATTCTTTCCCTTGTTTTAGAACTTTCTTTGAGCATTTTTTTGTTTGGTAAGGTCGGAGGTTTGGTTGGTAAACCTCACCGTTTGGTCAGTCACTAATAGGTGATGATATTTGAGAATTAGAGATAGTATAATCAGTAGGGTGAAGAAGACTTCAGCCCCGACTAGTTCGGTTTTGTGTGAAGAGTTTTGTTTTGTGAAATATTTGTGTAGAAGTTTGACTTTAGTAGAAACATAACTTCTGGCACTTTGAGTTATAGTAGTGATGTGCACTCACCTCCATTTTTGTGAGTAACCTGTTGGTTAGTCTATTTTAGTTTGGTTATCGCTTTGAGCTGATATCATTTTGTATTAAGACGCTGTTTTGATATAGTAGTGTCTTTTTGGTTAATAAAGTTACTAAAACTCCAAAAAGTAGAGTTAGTACCTTTGGGAAGTTTGGATATTTTATGTTGGGTTTAGTTATAGTTAGCATGTGCTGGCTTCAGATAGGTTATTCTGAACAGTAGGTGTAAGAAAATTCTTCTTCTGATAAAAGAATTCCCTTAAACTTAGATTATTTTTGTCCCGTGGAGTGTTTGACTATTCGATTTAACTTCTCTCGATTTTGACCAATACCGATTATGACTCCCCGATTTTGTTTTCCAATGGACGGTTGGTACACGTAGTTACCGGCACACTCAAATTTATATATATTAGTCCTTCTCGTTTTCATAATTCTCTTAGTTATTCTGAATTATGATTAATTAAGTGTTTCTAATTCGTAAACTGTGATGTTCTGCAAATAATTGTGTTGTTAGTTGGGAGTTTGATAAAAGCTTTTATAATAAAAAATCTTTTGTTTTTAGCTAAAAATTTTTTCGTTATAAAAAATTTTTTTTCTTTTGGGAAAGGGGTAGTGAAACATGTTTAATTTGCTCAGTATTTATTCGCATTGAATTACAAGTATAATGCGCTAAGCGTGTCTTATTCTATATTAATGTTCCATATAGTACGTAATGTAACGCTTCGTTTTAATAATCTTCTTGCAGTAAAATATCTGTGTGACATAAAGTTATTTTGTCGAGCATCTCTGGCAATCTTGTTGCCTTCGTATTTCCCCACCTCTAACCGCGAGTCTTTGAATAGTCGCTATCATTCGTTTCTAGTTTTGTTCGGAATCGCAACCTAGCTATCAATTCATCAAAATGTTTTCCAGATTAGAGGCTTGCGACCTTCGATTAAATTATTTGTGTGAGTGGTTCAAGTCATGGTAGACTTAAATAAATTTCAATAACTTCTACCAACGCGCGCCTACGAAAAACTATAGAAAAGTAGAAGTGAGAATTTTGTTTTTGTAAGTTGTATGGCTGTACAAGGATTGGAGATTACAAACACGTCGAGATTGCTGTTACCCCAAGAAATGGTTTATGGTTTTGTTTGCAGCTGATGAAATTTCTGATGGGATTTGTCTATGAAAATCAGATGCAGTTTGGTTTGTTATTAAATTTAAGAAATTTAGCATGTGTTTAGAATGTCGTTAGTCTTTGATAAACAGACGGTCATATAAAAACACGAAATTTGCTATCATGTTTATGACCATATGACCTGTTTCACTTTCGATTATTGTTAAACTGGTTTTACAAACTGTGGAAAGAAATTTTTGTTAGGTTAGGTTTATATATTTGTAGGCTTTGATCACATTCGAACTTCGGATAAATTTCATAGTATATTTTTGACGTTATATTTTTTTTGTGATGTAGTAACATTTTAAAGATATTTGCCGTGAAAGCAGATGCTTCGTGTGTAGACAAACAATTAATCCAAGCCATTTTAATGTTTCAAAATTATTTTACTATCAATAGGACGCAATAGTATAACAGATATTATTTTTATAAATTTTTAAATAATATTTGCAATCAATAAAACTTTCTGAATATATTTTTATATAAAATAATTTCACAAATTTGTAATTTAGAAATATTACAGCTTTGCTGTTTCAGAGAAATATTTGTTAGTACTGAAAACAAAAAAATAAACAAAACCAATCAGGGTTTGTAGAAGATTAGTGGGTTCTATCCTTGTATAAAAAAATTTGATGATCCCAATTAGCACGAGGACAATCTTCAGCTCTCTTAGTTTATTGCAACGCTCCTCAAATCTCTTACCGTAACTCGCTAAGAGGAACAACGCTACCTACTCCACCTGCATTCGTAAAATAAAAATATAACAATACAATTAAATAAAATATTTGATTTTTTACAGCATATATTGTAGTTGTATTTATTCCACAACACTGAAAGAATTTACTTGAATTAAATCAAACTGAAACTACTTACCATTATTACTGCAGAAATAACAATTGCATTAAATAATTTGGAAAACCTGGTGTATCCTTCGATAACCAAATTTATAGAAAAATAAATTGGGCGCCACATGTAACCTTTATTTTTTTTACCTGTCTAAAAATTAATGGGGTTAAGATTTTTTAGTAAAATCTAACTGGTCTGCACTCTTATCTCAGAGACTGCAGTGGATACTTTGAATTGCTATTTTTACTCGTAATACCATATACACTTGATTTAATCCAGTTATATAAACAAGAACACAATACCACTATTTCAGTGAGTAAACAAAATATATTACCAATAATTATTAGCCCAGAATATGTACAACTTAATTTATCTTACAAATGTTGCGTACTTCTAGTAATAATTTAACGTCACGTGAACCCGTAACTAAATGCTGAAGTGGAAAAAAACCTCGTCAGATTTAATAATTTTAAATTAATAAAAGCGCAGTAAACTTACCCACTTTTGGCTTTGCACATTAAAACAAAATGAACAAACTTATTTTTAAACACCTAAGTACCTGATGCTTTTCAGGCCAAGTTCAAATTAACAACTAGGAAGACCCATTTTCGTGCAGTGCTTAAATCAAAAAGGAAGACAAAATTCGCCTTTCTAACAAAGTAGATAGTATTCTTCCTAAGCTCAGATGGTTCCCAAAATTAACAAACAGAATGTTGTTTTCAACCAAACACGTTCCCACAAGGTCTGTATGTATGGTTATCTATCTATCAGAATAAGTAGAATGCATTGCCTTACTAACAAAATGGGTAACAGAAAAATTTAAACTGTTACACCGCTAACATCCTCTTCAGCTAATACCAGTCTGAAATAAAAACTACTATATTGACAAGTTAGCTTTTAATAAACATCTACTAATTCCAGTCACTCTGAATTGTTAAAGCCACAATTAACCAATATTGGGGCCCGGCCCTTAGCTTAGGATCACCCACTTACTGAGAAGCACCGAAAGGTTAATCAAATTGTATCCTGTAGTGTGCTCAAAACAGAAAGGTCTAGTATTAAATGAATTAAATTAAATAGCAGTAAACGCTGTATCTACAAAATAAACAGAAAACCTAAAAAAAATCAGTAGTCTTTATCTTTTCCGACAACTGGAAATATCAAATTTGCCTTGAGATATCTCTGCCATTTGATAAACAGCAAATGACGATTTGAAATTAATTTGTCACGAATTGACCAATTGGTGTAGTTCGTTTTGCATCTACGTCTAATCGATATATTATATATCAACAGAGCATGGCATTATACAGACATTAATAGCAAAATTGTGTGCGACTTTATTTGATAACATGCTCCTTGTAATAAGACTTACTTATATACCTAGATGCAGATTGATATATCAATGAAGGTATATTTGATCTGAAGCTTATATATTTGTATAATATAAAGTTTCTTGGGCGGGTGCACTTTATCAACTTGTTCCGTATTTTAGTACAGATACTGAGGATACATCCAAACACTTTCAACGCCCTTGTGCAAATTTACCCTTTGCCAATAAAATTTCATTGAGTAATACGCATCGATACACATTTCTTTATGTTTATTTAGTACAATTTATAAAATTTAAGGGCAGCTTTAAACGAGAAGCTTGATATGTAAACAGAGTTATATAGAACATGTCGATTACGTGGTCAATTGGACGCTAGTGTAAAACTGAACGCCAATGTATTAGAATATTCTTTTTATGTAAAAGCGAAAATGACTATGATATTCTATCTTATTCTATGGACCTCTCCTAAAAGGTTAGCAGTAGATGTAAATGTATTTGTTTTAAGCAACCTTTCGGAGACTTTGAAGTAACTCGAAACATTACTTTCCCAGACTTTGATAAAACTCAAGGGGGGATTTAAAACAAGGAATAAACCAGGCGCCACTACACCTTTGAAGACGTATATTAACTAGAAAGGACCGCCAAGGAAACTGTAGAAACCTCGACGCGAACACACGTTCAAAACGCACCAATGCTTTATGTTAAAAATTACACAAAACCTAAACCTGAAAGACAAACATTAATTGTAAATACGAGACAGCAGTTTGCACCTTACAACACGGTTTAAAAATATTGGAAGAAAAGGTACTTATCCTTTATCATGTAGACTCTGATCTTGAAATTTATAGCTTGCTATTCAATATCAGTAATAGGCCATATTCTCAAAACACAAGTTTTGCAAAACTTACGAACTTTTTTTAAAATTAATTTTTTCACTTTAGTAGACAAAGCAATAAACACAATCAAATGAGAAATTATATTAATTGTTAACAATTTTAAATTGCCCCCGAAAGAGGGCAGCGGCTCTTTCGGTATTTAGATTGGCAGAGACCATAGGGGTTGGTATGGCAGTCTAAGACACACTACCGCGATGTGGAAGGCAACGGGAAACCACCACATTATCTCCCAAGTACACAGCGTACCTAAATTATAATAAAATGATGGCATTCTCTGGGGTAAAAGATTCCGGAGTTAAAATAGTCCCCCATTCGGATCTCCGGGAGAGGACTACTTCGGAGGATGCGATCGGAAAGTTAAAAATAAGAGTCGGGAACATTCTGCGAGTCGGAGCGTGGAATGTTAGAAGTATGAAGCAAGTAGGTAAGCTAGAGAACCTAAAAATCGAAATGAATAGGTTATCACTAGACATAGTAGGGATCAGCGAAGTTCGGTGGCCAGAGGCGGGAGATTTTTGGAGTGGAGACTTCGGGGTAATTCATACAGGAGCAGAGGACGAAAATTTGGGTGTGGGGATAGTTATGCGGAAAAAGATAGGACACTGTGTGGAAAATTACTTACAAAAGAACGAAAGAGTACTCATGGTTAGATTAGAATCTAAACCGGTAAACACAGTAATAATACAAGTATACATGCCCACCTCTAGCTACAGTGACGAAGAGGTATAAGCCATCTACAAAGATATCGAAGACATATTAAGATACGTAAAAGGACATGAAAATTTAATAATTACTGTGGTAGGTGAGGGTAGGGAAGGAGCGGTAGTAGGTTTATTTGGTTTAGGCACGAGAAACGACAGGGGAAATAGGCTGGTAGAATTTTGCGACAAGAACAATTTAATCATCACAAACACATTATTTCAACATCATGCTAGAAGACGATATACGTGGAAGATGCCAGGAAATATAGGACGATATCAAATAGATTACATTCTTGTTAGACAACGGTTTAGGAATCAAGTAAAAGACTGTAGAAGCTACCCAGAAGCAGATATAGATACTGACCATAACATCGTAATTATGAAGGCCGCACTTAAATTTAAAAATCTGAAAAAGAGGAACGGCAAAAGGCACTTGGACTTGGACAAAAATATTCAAGTAAGAATCGAAAAAAAGTCAAATGAATTGCTGAATGATATCGCGAAAATATCTGAAACTAAGGAAGTAGAAACAGAATGGAATAACATTAAATCCAGCCTAGACATGGCGGCCAGAGATAATTTGGGGTATACACAAAAAGAAAATAAGAAACCATGGATAACAAAGGATGTCGTGAATTTAATAGAAGAAAGACGAAAATACAAAAATAAATCAGACGAAACATGAAAACAGTGATACAAAGCCATAAAATGGGAAATTATTCGAAAATGCAGGAAAGCTAAAGAACAATGGATTGATGAAAAGTGCAAAGAAGTACAAACTAAGATGGAAATAGGAAAGACAGACGAAGCATACAAATTAATTAGAATGAATTTTAGGGATATAAAACCGTATAGCAAAAATATAAGGGACGCACAAGGAAACGTCATTATAGAAAACGTAGAGAAAGTGAGTAGATGGCAAGAATATATAGAGAATTTATATGCAGGAGAGGAACTAACTGCATTAGAACAGGAATCAGACATTGAAAATGATGACTTGAGATATCCTATACTTCGAGACGAGTTTGAATTAGCATTGAAGAGTCTGAAAAATGGTAAGACGCCGGGTACAGATAAGGTGCAAGCAGAAACTCTAAAAGCCGCTGGACAAGCAGTAACAGAACGTCTCTTCCAACTTGTAAGCTATATGTATGAGACAGGCGAGATACCCAAAGATTTCAAACGTAGCATCATAGTAACTATACCAAAAAAGAAAGGCGCGGATAGATGTGAAAATTTTCGAACAATAAGTTTGACAGCACACGTGTCAAAAATATTAACTAGAATTGTGCAAAGACGAATGGAAAAACGAGCTGAAGAAATACTAGGAGAGGACCAATTTGGGTTTAGGCGAAACAGGGGAACACGGGAGGCTATTTTAGCTCTGAGAGTGATAATGGAGAAAACAATAGAAAAAGGGGAAAGCGTGTATATAGGGTTTGTAGATCTGGAAAAAGCATTCGACAATATAAATTGGAAAAAAATGTTTGAAATACTCAAAAGGATTGGAATGAGTAATAGGGATAGACGAATAGTACATAGCTTATACAAAGAGCAAACAGCAGTAATAGAATTAGAGCAGGAACGTAGAGAAGTAAACATTAGGAAAGGGGTGAGACAGGGATGTGCCCTATCCCCATTGATTTTTAACTTGTACATAGAAGAGGCAATGAATATTGTCAAATGCAGAAAGACATTTGGAATTACTATGCAGGGACAAAAAATTGATATGCTTAGATTTGCAGATGATATAGCGGTATTAGCATCTAGCAAGGAAGAGTTAGAAGCGGCTCTTAATGAAATGGAAACGGTTCTAACAGAGAGATACGGTATGAAAATTAACAAAACTAAAACTAAAGTTCTAGTTTGCAAAGGTGGGAAAATAAATCAAAACAAGAATACAAGTATTTAACACGAACTTACAAGAGGTTAAGGATTTCTGCTACCTAGGAAGCCAAATAACGCAAGATGGGAAAAGCACAAAAGATATAAAACAAAGATTAGCACAAGGTCGTGCTACATTTAACAAGAAAAAGCAACTATTGTGCTCAAAGACCACAAACATAGAAACAAGGAAAAGATTGCTTAAAACATATGTGTGGAGCACAGCACTATACGGCTGTGAAGCCTGGACAGTAGGAGAAGCGGACAAAAAAAAGGTAGAAGCCTTTGAAATGTGGTGTTACAGGCGTATGATGAAGATATTATTGACAGACAAAGTTAAGAACGAAGAGGTACTAAAAATGGCAGGGGAAGAAAGAAATATGTGGAAAACGGTAAAAAATAGGAGAGATAGGATGATAGGCCACATACTACGGCATGAGGGAATAGTGCGGAATATTTTAGAAGCAGAGATAGGAAAAAAGAGAAGAAGAGGCAGACCTAGATTAGACTACTGCACACAGATAGTAAAAGATGTAGGCTGTAGAGGTTTCAGGGAGATGTGTAGGCTAGCCCAGAATAGAAATCAATGGAGGTACGCATCCAACCAACCCCAAGATGGATAAACTAATGACGAAAAAATAACTGTGCGTAAACATGATGATTATTATAAGTAACTACAAGAATTGGTTGGGCAATATTCTCGAATAATGTTAAGTGTGTGAAAGGATTTACTAGAAAACCATTATTTCGGCAAATGTCTAAGTGTTGGGGGATCTTGGTAGCCACAGGTTGCTTAACCTCCTTCACTGAATCTCGGTAAAATAGGGTATAAAATTAGAAAACAATAGAAAGGGAACGAGCTGAATACACATACTCCCTGAAAAAAAGAAAAGAAGAAAAAGAAGAAAACCCACCAAAAACGCAAAATCAAAGAAGCTGCCTATATAACCCTACATAAAAATAACTGCGTTGCAAACGAATCCGTGACTTTCAGTAAACAATGGATTCCGTTACTAACAAAAATAACAAAAGAAATAACAAATGAAAATCAAATGCCCACAATATCTAGGTAGCATTGCAAGTTTTTCCTGGGTTTTCCTTGCAATATTAACATGAAATGCAGCCTACATACATGATTTCTATTTATACATAAAATAACTAATTACATAAAATTAGCATATTAACAATCTTTGTAAAACAGCATTGGTATCTGACAAGTATAAATCTACAATAAGGTTACCTCAAAACCATATACAATCTCCGTTGAACAATATTGGTATCTGACAAGTGTAAACCCGCCAGAGGGTCGCCTCAGATCCATATACAATCTTCATAGAACAACATTGGTATCTGACAAGTGTAAACCCGCCATAGGGTCGCCTCAGATCCATATACAATCTTCATAGAACAACATTGGTATCTGACAAGTGTAAACCCGCCATAGGGTCGCCTCAGATCCATATACAATCTTCATAGAACAACATTGGTATCTGACAAGTGTAAACCCGCCATAGGGTCGCCTCAGATCCATATACAATCTTCATTGCACACCCTTGGTATCTGACAAGTGTAAACCCGCCATCGCGTCGCCTCAGATCCATATACAATCTTCATAGAACAACATTGGTATCTGACAAGTGTAAACCAGCCATAGAGTCGCCTCAGAACCATTTTAAAATCTACCAAAGAGGTAACTTAAATCATAATGAACTTTCCCCCTCAAAATAAATATAAAAAAACGACTACTTAAGCCTTTCAATAATGCAATCGCACACTTCTTTAATAACCATCCTCTCAATTGTATAAATAGAAACATGTTAAAAATGTTGGCTGAAATGCAGACACAAAACGGTAGCAGTCTTTTGAAATGCTCCAGATGTATGAGGACGATAGCATGGACAGACAAAGATAATAACAAATAAGTTACAGAAATAGTATGGGAACAAGGATATCTGGGGAAAAGAGAAATAGTAGGGCGGAATACGTTCTAAGGCATTTTGGGGAATAGTATGTGATATATTACAAGCAGAGATAGGAAAAAAGAGGTAGATGTAGACCTAGATCAGACAGTTATAGATGCAAACTGTGCATATTTCAGGGAAATCTGTAGGTTAGTTCAGAATAGGGAACAATGATGGTACGCTTCTAACCAGTTCTAGGACTGAAGACCTAATGATGATGATTCACAACTATTTACAAAAGCTTTGATTTTTAACTTGATCTTAAGAATTTAAATAAAAAATACAAATTTATATTATACTTGAAATTAATATTGAGGTACCAATATTCAAACCTGAGGTGTTAGTTTACAAAACTAATTTATAATTAAAATTTTAATAAGAGCATAATAATAAAATCACACAGAGTTCATTAGCAATAGCACCATTTAGCACAAACATAAGTTATCGAAGAGTATGTCATTAAGTTTCTCTTTACATAATATGTAGATATAATTACCCAAAATGAATTATTTTCTAAATATTCTGAAATTGCATCCTTCCATACTGCCACAGAAATACCGCCACCCAATATTTAATAGCTTATCATAATGATACTTCATAACAATTGCTTGTTATCTTTTTGTCGTTTATAGGTTTTGTTACAATAAACCATGCAAAAGCTAGCTTTCAGTTTTAATTTTGTTGCAAAATCGACCACATCCACATCTTTGTTTCAAATGGGACCGCATCCATTCTTTGAAGTGTTGTCAAAAATTAACCATTTGTTCAGGATTTCTAATTTCTCACCTACAGTTGTGATGGTGTAATAGCCGAATATCCTAATAATTTATAGTTATTATACTGAATTAAGTTTTATGCCTTTAAAAGGTGAGTGACTTATTATAGGAAGTGCAAAGTGCGGAATTGTACAGTAAGACAATCAATAGGAAGTACATGTGCAACGAACTCTAGGCTAGGTGTAATTGGAATTATTAAGTAAGCATAATTGCATAATTATTGTTAGCAGTTAAGAACTAATATAGAATAAGGACATTAAAAATCTAACCCTAAGATGTAACGGTTGTACTGCACTTTAAAGTGTTAATTAAATTAAATGTGAAATGGTCTTCGACTTTGTTTCTAATCACCTCTACTAAAGACCCCAAGAGAACACTACACAGTAAAGTCACACAGTATGTAATATTGCTATAATCGATAAATAAATGATTTTGTTTTCTGTTAGATGTTACACGTTTTTTTGAGTTTCTGTAAATTTGCATAAATTGCATGTGGCACGTTTGCAAATAGACCCTGTTACGGTTTAAATTTTCATTACACTTCAAATTAATTTTATTGCAAACACTTATCTTACCTACATGTTATTTACAAGAACTTAATTCATTTTGGCTTTGGTATTATAAATTTTTAATTGTCTATTTCTTATTTGAAAATATAAACAGCGTTAATTACAATAACTTTCATTTTGACCAATTGAATTCATCTAGTAATTTGTTGTTTTGAAACTTCATCTTAATTGAAATAATATCTATTATTGATTATTGTTTAGTAAGAAAACAAGTTGGCAGTTTTGATGTGTTGATTGATTTGAAAGAATAAACACAGGTCTGCATTCAGGGAATTGATAGTTATTTAGAACTTGAATGCATTACATTTTAATAAATATATCTCAAAATAAAAAGGATATATCATGAAATTAATTTTAAATGTTTATGGAATTGTTACATGTACCTAACAAGAATTCTTTTGTTTTTAAAAATGGAGTTACTTAATGTTATAATTGTTTAGCAGGTGAAATGCTGCCCTGTCTTATTGATTTTTAATTATTGAAATTTAATTTCTTTATATTGCATTCCTGTTTTGATTTGGATTATCTGAGAAGAAGGTATTTCCTTTCTGGTTGTTTTGTGAACAGCTTGGTTAAAGCATGGTGTATGCTAGTGCGAATTTTCTGACTATATCAGAGTAAGAGAAAGTCATCCAAAATATTGGGATTTATCGCCTGGCATAACGAGAAAGAATATTGCTGAAGAGTAGAATATTTTTTGGAACAGTTGAACTGGATTTTATATTTCAATCTTGCTTGTTTGGTAGCACATGGTCGCGTGCATTATTTGTTATATATTTGTTTCATCCTGGTTTCCAGGGTAAGTAAATCCTTAAGTAAATTAGAAAAATTAAACACAATTATTATTACAGATTTTTATTCTTATTTTTATTTCATTTTCATTTTTGTTTGGAGTCTTGTCCTTGTCTTGGTTATATGTTGTACAATAAGAAACCATTTTGGACTGGAGTTTAAAGGCTGCAAGTGGTGGTTGCAGAAATGTTAAGGATGCTGATGGCGTGCCGTTCCATGTCATGTGTATCTAGATGAGTATAACTAATTAGGATTAGTAGTTAAAGTGTTGATCTCTAACCCGTAAATGACTTATTTTTGTGGAAGTTAAATTGGGATTCAGGGTGTATTAAATTAGTTTAAGTATTAGAATATCGTTCTTGTTCAGTTAAAACGGAAACGAATTAATCTATATATTATATGTGATTTATGTCAATTGTTAGCTTCGAGCAATTGCTTAAAGTGGAACAAGAAAAGGCTTCCTTAAAATTTGTGTTAAGACCCGTAAACCAAATTACGTTTAATTATGTCATGCATTTATTTCATTTTTATCAATGTACAAACAGTAATTGGGAATATTTTACAATAGACATCATTGAGTTAGATTGACTTATTTGTAGATTATCTTTTGCCATTAATTAGCGTACACTTAGGATTTTGGATACATTGCTATATTTACTGGTTGAGTATATTGGCTAATTGAGGTAACATTAATTCAGTTATAACGCAACGGGTAAGTTTGCTGGATTCAGTTACATACTCTGTGGTGGCATGTTAAGTCTTATCCCCTCTACAAAGTGTATAAAGAATTAAATTACGTTACTGAGTCTCATGTCTATATTTAAATATTATAGCGTAATAAAAGCACGATAAATTGTGATTAAAAAACTATAGTGTATTAACCCCTCATATGAAAGGTGTAACTGCATTATCCGAATTAACTCAGATATCATCAGATGTTCTAAATTTTAATACAAGACACCGCATATTGTAATACTTCACTTAAATTTGAAAAATATCTGATGACAAGTGAAACAATAGCAAAACCTCTTTAGTGTTTTTGTATTGGAATGCCAAACGCGCAAAGTAATGCGCCGTTAAAATAAAACAAATATATAAACAAGTTTTTTCACTAACCGATAATATGACATAAAACAAATATTTTTGAAACAAATACTAAACCAGAACTTGGAAAATCGACCTTGACAGGGTCTTTTTGACATGTAGTTTTCCATGATATAAATTGGTTCACGACATCGTAAATTGCATAACGAATTTGCAAAAATTTTTTGCAGGGATAGCTAAACCAACAAAATCAGCTTTTCATTCGCTTCAATCCAACCTCTTGAATATCTGAAAATTAAAATGCGATATGTAAATTCAATAGAGCTTCCAATAACTAAAGTTCCAACTCTTCATCAGTACACCTTACTTGTAATATTTATTCCTTATCGTTTTATTTACCAAAAGTTGTATTAATTGCATTCATTTGTAATACTCTCACTAAGTTTCACATTGTCTTGAATGCTACAAAGAAATTTAGCGAGATATAATCCATATCGCTATTGAACTTGAAAAATAGTGATACGAATATCGCCCTTATATACCAACATTCTCGACAATTTTTCTACTCAAACGAAGAAGATCGTGCGGTTATCTCCCCAGGCGGGAAACGTGCAGGATATTCGAATGTGTGTCCACATGCATAAACAAAACAAACGAAAGTGTGCTTCTTGGTGAATGAGAGACTTTGATGTTATAATCTCAGGTATTCATGCACGACGCAATAAGCAAGTCAGACATGCTGAAAAAGTATGTAACCTGTTCCTGTTGTGCATATTTAATGACACATCAATATATATATATATTGCTGTTACAACGTCGCACGTCGGAGCGTCACTATAAGAGTGATGTGATAAGGGCTCACATTGGAGCGTCACTAAAAGAGTGCTCTGACAACGCCTCGCTTTGATGCTCCGCTAAAAGAGTGTTGTGATACAGATACAGCAAATTGTAAAATTTGAAATTATTAACTTACCTTCCTTTCTAAATTTATTTTGCCTGGCTAGTTCAATGAAATCGACGAAGTTTTCTAAATGAAATCAAACACAGCCATATCATAAAGCATTTATACAGTATAAAATATTTTCTCTCATACAAAAGCATATAGAACATTTACATCGTTTCTTTCAAACATCAAATTACTTCTAACAAGTACGTATTTACCTAATGATAAGAATGTCTCTTACTTTCGTTACATTTAAATTTACACAACTAAATTTCTTCTTTTATGGATAGTTTACCTGGCTTTGACTATTACGCTTGTAAGGTTTGTTTGACCAAACAATTCTTGACAGATAGTCTATTAAAAAGATCAGAGTGTTTCTAAGTCTGAACACAAACTTCCTGGTAAATATACCTTTACAAAAAATTTATTGTATAACTAAAACCTTAAATTTAAATGACTCAAATATCAGTTGCAAACAATATTTAAAAAAATTATACTTGCAAAAATTCACGAAGAACCATTTTCTCCAAGTCCTAATAAAAAATCTTCTTACTTTCAATTGACGTCCAAATCAGCTTATAAGATTTTCATATTATTTGCATTTCTTTTTAGAAACTAATGTGCATCCTCGATCTAATTATTTAATAAAATTTTAAATAGCTTTAATATCGAAGCATTTCCCTTCTTCATTGTATATTACAAAATCAAATAATTGCATTATCAATTCTCATATTTACGCAGGTTACGTTTAAAACTAACTTCTATATTTACTGTTACATGGTAATTATTAACCACAGTATGCGAATTGCATACTTTAAAACAATAGTTTTAAAATTCTTTTCTCAAAGTTAACATTTTTTGCGATCGGATTTATGAATTAATCTACTTAATAAACGCTTCCATTTATATACAAAAATTATCTATTTTCTAGAATATACTAGTGTTTACGTGATTACATTCCAAATAATACACGCCTGTCTGACGTAATTATCTGGGAATTTCTCATTTGCGTTCAAATTATTGTGTTTTATTACACGTTTGCGCGTTCCACTTATTAGTGACGTGCGCTTTTGGTCTTTGTTTAACGCCCAAGGTTATTGTAGCGTCTCATACTAATCCAGCAATTGCGCAGGGTAATAAATAATTTTTATTGCATTTTATGGACTTTTTTAATGTTCCAGCCGCTTCTTGGAATAAACGTTTCTTTGTTAATTAGGTCATACTAAATTGGCGTATTTTTTCTCAATTCCCCTTCAAAATTTCTTGCATAATCTCGTATATTCCAGAAAATTCTTTATTTAAAATAAATTTATGTTATACAAAAGTCAATTTACATGAATAATTTAATACTTTATAATGCAAACTAGGTACATTTCTTTAAAAATATTTGCTTTCACGGTAATACGTGTTTTTAATACACACAATTAAGATTAAAGCGTTATTTGTATAGTTCTTTCAGTAAATAGAACGAATGTTTTATATGCAACGGGGAAATGTAATCTTTTATGTTAATTAATGGCTTTGTATTTAGACTTAAAATTGATTGGTTTTCATAAAGCATAAGGTCCGCATTTAGTGCGTTTTTACATTATTAGCTATGTATCTACAATACGCTTATATCATACAGGGTGACTATTTATACTCACGAAATTGCATTTTTTGCTTGGCACTTTAATGAATAAAAGTACGTTTTTATTATACACGATAAAACCATGAATTTACGGACATTTTTATATCTTGGTGGAATTTATTTGTAGAATTTAGGTTTCAATGACCTCTCGTGACCCCTTATCACGTCAATATATATATATATATATATATATATATATATATATATATATATATATAGTGTGTGTATAGAAAGAAGATATAAAGTCTTGGACAGGATATATATATATATATATATATATATATATAAATTACTGTGGACTTCGGGATTACCTTCGAGCCCTACCCATTGGGAGCCATACATTACCGTGGACTTCGGGATCTCCTTCGAGCCCTACCGTTGAGAGCCATAAATTACTGTGAAGTTTTGCTTAGAATCAATCCCTAGAATCGAACCCCTACTGATTGGGCTGTCATAAAATGTTCTGAAAAAAAATTAAATTCTAATATCTCTGAAAAAGCTCCCCTAAATCAGCATCTGCATCCAGCTCCTTCAGAGATACTTACCCATCCTATGCTTTCTCTCTCTCTCTCTCGCTCTTTCTCTCTCTCTTTCTCTCTCTCTCTCTCACACACACTTAGACTACCTAATAAAATTACCAATCAAATAATTCAACAAAGCATACAAACTTTTTATTCTTACAAATCACACCAGCTCAATATTTACAAAATTGGATATAAACATCTTCATAAATTTTCAAAATATCATTAAGTCCTTTTAAATTTAATGAATTTAATTTAGTTCAACACTTCTTTATATACAGTATAAGTAGATGGGCCTACCTTGAAACCCTAAATTGAAATTTACTCTGGTCTATGGTGAGCTCAGTATAAACCCTGTTACTCTGAATGCATAAATGAATAGCATTTTGATTCAAACTATTCTAAAGACCCGTTTACTCTTTACATCAAAATTATACGTCATGTATTTATACCTTCAAATAATAAATTTAAATTAGATTTTATGTTCATAAAATATTCACCAAATATGTCAAATCACTCTAACACAAAATACCAGCACAAAATGTTCAATCAATAACAAAAGAAAACAAATTTCTTTACCTGGTGTATGTTCTTGCACCATCACCTCTGAAGATGCCGTCCACCAAATCCTAGTCGTTGCATTCCATCAAACTTGCCTCTGCTACATGTACATCAAACTCATTTTCATTTGTTCATCCAATTCTATGTAGACGCCTTCGATACAGCTACCCATATAATTGTCCAAATATGTTAGTCAGCTTCCGAATATATCATACAACCAGCACCCTCATTCAGAAAAATAACTAGGCTCGCTTACCTTAGTAACATCCTTTGTTCATTATTCGTATTTACTTACATCCCCGTTTATGACATAGCACCTACTCGTGTTTTTAAACACTTGTAATATAAATTAAACGGACTGCACTATCACCGACTTACAAATTTTTAACTTAGATGTTACATTATGTAGGTCTAAAGCGAACAGAAGAAATAAGAGAGCCTCTCTACGTCTCCTAGTGTATTTATAAGCGTTCCAGCCTACCTCCTGTGCCCTACTTTTATAGAAATTCACATCTACCTTCACTAATTCTGAAAATCCAAAGCACAACGATCTTTTAAAACTCAGAAATTTCTCATTCTCCGTAGCTTTAGTCCGAAAATACTGATTAGCATGCACAACGGTTGCAATTCTTCTAGAAACGTCTCTCACTCTACTCGCAATAGGCCAATCAAAAACATTTCTCCCATTGTAGGTCTAGCGTCCAAATATGTTATCCTCGTCTAACTCATATTTGCTGTCTTTGTTAAAATCCCACTATAGCAACTTAAAATCAATATTGTTGTTAGCCTCTACAAATTATCGCGTGCTATAAATGGCTGTTTTATCGCGTATTCTAAATGGCTGTTTTATCGCGTGTTTTAAACGGCTGTTTTATACAAAGTCTGTTATTTTTCATCCTCTTTTACCCTATGCTATTTATATTCCGTCTCTGCTGTGTTTTCAAACCACCTGTTGTTTCCCAACCTTTACTTCGGTCGTTAGCTCAAATTTCTAACGAATTATGTTTTACATACATTATGATTTCTTGAATTGTTAATTTGTAAGTATTTTCTATGAACTGTTTGCCAGTTCGAAATTGTATTTTTCGAAGTTGTTTAACTTGTAGACTTCCTAGGATTTGTTTTTAACGAACGCTTTGTTAGATACATGAACATATGAGTTTACATTATCGGTTTTATATACTCTGTACACAAAAACTTTACCCTATTATTTGATGTGCTCTATTTACAACCTTAGAATATTAAAGCTAATTGTCCTCGCATTCTCCTTGAGTTTTTATGCCAAGTTTCCACACTATGCAACTTTAAAATTACAATTTATTAATACAAATGTATGCTATTATACGTTGTTTTAAAGTCAAAACTAATTAATTTGAAGCGTAAATAATCTATTCCTGTTTTCTATATACCCGGTCATTACAAAATTACTTTTTTGACTTATCTCTCCCTTTTTACATTTAACTTACACGATAATATATATATATATATATATATATATATATAGATATTGCTGTGAACATTCTGGTACAGCCGTCTTGACCAATAAAGATACAATGATTATTAATTGTAAAGATAAAATGATATGATGTGGATTCTTACCCAAACGTGCCTGTTTTGTCTTGTCAGCTTAGCGACAAATATCGTGTAGACGTTAAGAAGATGAAATGAAACAAAGAAATCTCAACATCACAGTTACAATTCCTGAACAATCCTCGACACATTCAAAAACGTCTTCTACACATACCTAAGAAATTTACTTACACACACACGCGCAGCCGCAGCTGCACACGCACACCCACGCGCGCGCACACACACACACGGGTATAAAGAAAGTTTATAACTGCAATTTACAACTTCACTTTTAGAAAGTAACAACATATCATCACTCCTAGCACATTAATTAAATTTTCAAGTAATCCTTGTTAATAATTAGAAAGCCCAAAACATCCATATGTAAGTCACAAAACGCTTTATAGTTTTGATGAATAATTTATATATGCTGTGATTTATCACGTCTTAGTGTGGCTAATCAACAACCTTGAGCAGATTTTTTTGTAAGGGTCAAACTACCTCGAAAATTGACCTCAAAATTATCCTCTCACACGTAATTTTCTATAAGCAAAACCTTATACTAGCTTAATCTAAAAATAAACAAATGGCCGACTACCTACTTAAATTTATGTATTTTTTATTTTATTTTATTTATTTATTTTTCATCTTGTCTTTTAACTAATTTTAAAAATTTTGTCTGGCAATGCCATCTACACTATCATGTCGGGGACATGCAAATGTCATCGATTATTAGTTGCTTACTTTCGAGTATAGGGGGCCCATGAGTTGCATTTTGTACATATTCATTCACCATGATTTGTGTATAATTTAAAGATTTTTGTTGGTTGTTTTGCAGAGAGAAATGGTCCAATCTGAGGAGCTGCAATAACAACAAAACCGGTTATTGGAATTTTCTCTTCACTATGCTCAAATTACTTTCCTAATGTCAGACAAAATTATTCATTATCAACTAGCTTAATCTACTTAATAATACACAAATTGTCTCTTTAAAAGTTTAAAACAAAGTTATACTAGCGCTTAGGATTGTCAAATTTTTGCTGGTATTCATATCTACATTACCGCCTGTCTTTGACTATAATTGCCATCTAGAGATCTTTTCCATTTAGAATTAACTGAGAAATATACTGACAGAGTTACCGGACAGAGTTTGATCCTTTATCTCCGGCTTTAACCGGCGATGCGCTAATCCGTTGCACTGCCCAGATGGGTGATTACAGTGGAAAATGTATTCAAATCTAAATTATATACGCAAGTATACATCAACCAACTTTCAACTACGTTTGGCATTCTTGTTAATCATATCTGACGTTGTCAAGTTTTTGACTTATATCAGATATAGACAGAACGCGACGATCAAAATTACAGCTTTAAACTAACTATTAAACACAGATATTAGGTAATTAAACAAGACTAGATGATTATAGTACTATAATATTAATTAGTAAGATGAAATTGAAACTTTGACTTTTATGGAAAGTTTAAAATGATAATTTCAAATCGAGCTAGTAATTAAAAGATGGAGAATATACGGTTTCGGGCAGGATTTGAACCCGCGTCTTCGTCTTTGACGACTGTTTTGAACTCGACTGTGGTATTATAAAGAATTTCTATTATACTTTTACGTTTAAAATATTAAGCAAGCGCCACCAGAACTGCAAATTAAATCAACATAGTTTGGAAACTTAATTCCGTAGTGTTATCAGTCTAACTAGGGTAACATCTTGTCCCTAATTATACATAGAACATTGTGCCGTCGGCATTTTAATTAACTTTGGATACCCTCAAATCTTTTAGTACAAAAACGATAGCTGTGAAACTCTTTGTCATCGCTCGAGTGCTATTGTTTATATGTAATGAAACAAAAACCAACAGACCTCGACCAAGTGGGAGATAATTTTAATGCTTAAGCAAACTGAGCAAGACTTTCCACAAAAGACATTATATTACAATATTAGTGAGTTGCAAGCACGCGGAATTAATGTGGTCTCTAAATAGCAATTTACAACACATGTGAGCGTATCAAAGAGCCGCTTCTACTAGAAATTGTGTCATAGATCCTAGGAACAGAACTTAGTGAAAAATTCTTTCTGCTTCCAATTAATGACCTAACGATTACCATTTTAGAATTACAATGTCATATTACAAATCATATACCCACAAACAGAAGCTTAGAAAAATGAAGTAGAGTATAAACTACGCAGCTTACTGCAATTGTTATTTGAGATGATGTATTCTCGGGGGTAAAAGATTCCAGAGTTTGTAGCTTTTTTTTAATAGTTGTCAGATGGTATAACTATTCTCAAGATGTTGCTGTGGTTCAGATATTTTTATTGAAGTGAGACCAAACACCATCAACTTGTTTTTACTGCTTTGGGTAAAACAGCAAAGACAAAATGCTAACAGTGAGGTCGCTGTTCAAGAAGTTAATTGGGGAAAGGTGAGGTAAGAATAGAACGACCTGCCGTAAGTACTTCTGGAGAATTCCGAACCAACTCTGAACTCTAACTTTAGCAGGATGAGGTTAACAAGAGAATTACTAGAAATACGGAAATGTGAGGCGCCACTAAACTCAAAGATTTAACATAAGCAAGAGAGCGTTACTAAAGAAAGTGTAGGAACTTTAGTAACGATTGTAGGCACCTAAAGCACAAAGGCTAAGATTGTTATATTTATACAATTCTATCTCTGAAAGAAAAAGTAATTATATACCAAATATCAAACAGATCGTTGATTGCATCGGAGCAAGAGTTATGTGTTTATATCAATACGTAATATTGTATAAGAACTTAAACTCATCCATACGCACTACTTGTTTTTAATATTCTATTAAGTTTACTAGAGTTTTTGAATATATACTTTTATGCGTCAAATTTTATCATAAGATTACTTTTTTAATAATTTGTTAAGGTAGTGAACTAATAAAAAGTCTGAAGAAGGTAATATGTATACATCTGTTTAAATATAGGTTATTCTCTTCGAGTTGTAGATATTTACAATTCATAAAATAAATTTTCTTATATTATCTTAGCTGAAGGAGGAATTTATATCAAATTGTTATGTTCTATAAAAATGATAATTATAATATTTAATAAATTTTTATCATATTCAGATCTGAGTACGATATACACATAATCATTAATAAATCTTAAGAGTTCTTAAAATATTTCTTAGTGCATTTAAATTTTCAATTTGTTCACATAATAGTCACATAAGATATTAGAACAGATTTTAAATAAAGCTACTACATTAGTTTTTTTATTTAATCGAAATTTTATTAATGCATAAAATTTTTATAGAGTATGATTACTGTTATAATTGTTCTCGAAAGCGTATTCGTATGTTTTTGTAAATAGCAAAATTTAATTATAGTGGAAACTCAATAAACATAAAAATGTAAAAGGATGGGATTTGTATGAACAAAATTTTGACTTACAGAGGAATATGACATTAATTCTAAATAACAAAAAGGTGTTACCAAACTATAGCGTAGAATTAATTACAAACAAAAAAAAACGACTACTTAAGCCTTTTAATAATGCAATTGCACACTTCTTTAATAACCATCCTCTAAATTGTATAAATAGAAACATGTTAAAAAATGTTTTCCAATTCCCAAGTTATTGAATTTTTACAATAAAAATTAATCAGCTGATTTCACGTTAAGCGTATTGGCTACCTAAAAAAGTCGGTCCCAGGCCATAACACAAATTGAAGGCAATTATTCATTTAAACTTTAAAAATTTTGCTTAGTGTACTCAAACCAAATATTTCAAACATCAATAAATCAAAGTCACCTTCAATTTGTGTCATAAATGTCAAACTTGAAGTTTTTATTATTTTGAAAACGATCCTAGGTTATGGATCGAAACGTTAATAAAGATAATTTTAAAAACTATGAGTGGTTTAATACCCAAAGAAGATTAAGAAGAATACGTATATTATATCTAAACGAAGTTTTCTATTTCAATAAATAATTTTGAAGGTGACTTTTTAATGCTTTTACAATTCTAAAGGAAAGTACTAACGAATGTTAATTTGGAACACTTGGATATGCAAACAAAATTTGTTTTCAACAATTAAAATCTAAAGCTGCTATATACATGGCGATATACTAATAATTATTAAACTTAATATTTTCTAAACTGCATAACTGCATAAATAAAATAAAAGTGCTTCACAGCCTCTTTCCAAAAGGAAAACTTGAGGTAATGTGTATATAATATTTGTAAAACCGAAAAGTTTTCTTTTTACCAAAGCACATTTTTGGTGCAAAACAATTACGACAAAGCTTCAAAAATAAATATAATAATACAAAAAAGTTTCTACACCAATCGAAAATATAAAACTATACCTAATAATATACAAAAGCGTAACGGAAATTGATTGTAGAAATGATTTATAAACATTAAGAAGATGGGGAGTGCGCTTGTACCTTCGCGTACAACACGTCCAAAAATGTAGTCAAAATAAGGAGTTCACTAATAGGATAAATCAAAATCGAGTTATGTCTTAATCAAGAGTTCAACACTAAAAATAAACATAATCCAATACCATTGTCTTATTCTAACACCAAAATAATATAAAGAATTACAATAAACTCCATAATCTTTTATTTACAAACAATGGGAAATGCGATTCATGAACCATTTTTAAACAATAAGAACCTTTTTTATCCAAACAACAAAATCATGTAACTATACATGCACAGGTTCAAGACTTTAAAAAAGAATTTTTGTTTACGACAAAACATATAAAAGGAGGTTTGCCAACAAAAATATAATATAAGTCCTACAGACTTATAACAAACAGTACTACATTTTATTTGTACCGTCACATACTATAATTATACTTGTACATCTTATAGGAGTGACAATCGGGGATCTTACAAAATATTTTGAATTCATTATTGGGTCTTCAGTCCTGAAACTGGTTAGACGCGTACCATCATTGAATCCTATTCTGAACTAACCTACAGATTTCCCCGAAATTTGTAGTCTGCATCTATCACTATCTGATCTAGGTCTACATCTACCTCATTTTTCCTATCTCTGCTTGTCATATATCCCATACTATTCACCAAAAATGCCTTAGAACGTATTCTGCCCTTCTATTTCTCCTATTTTTTTTCCAAAGATATCCTTGTTCCCTTACTGTTTCTATAACCTATTTGTTATTACCTTTGTCTGTCCATCCTCAAACATCTGAAGCACGGCATTTCAAAGGCCGCTACTGTTCTTCTGTCTGCTTTTCAGACTGCTCGTATTTCGTAGGCATACTGTCTGTGCTGTGCTCCACACATACGCTTTCAACAACTTTTTGTTCTATGTTATATCCTATTCCTCCGACATTCAGTGGTTGCGAAGAGGGGTAAGCAGCCTGTGGCTGCCAAGTTCCCCCAGCACTTGAACATTTACTGATTTAATATTTTTTCCAATATATCTTTTCGCACAGTCAACATTAGTTGCAGATATTTCACAACAAACAACTAGTTGTTTATAATAATCATCAGATTTATCTGCGCTTATTTTTTCGTCATTGGGTTTCCCGTCTCAAAACTGGTTGGACATGTATCTGCACTTATTTCGTTTCTAAACTAACCTACATAGTTCCCTGAAATTCTCACACAGCAATACAGCTCGGTTCCCCTTATATTGTTTTTTAATATTATGCCTTATTTCACAGAGATTTATTGAAGGGGGGTAAGCAACCTGTGGCTGCCAAGATCCCCCAACACTTAGACATTTGCCGAAATAATAGTTTTCCAGTAAATGCTTTCACGCAATTACCATAATTCGAGAATATTGCCCCTCCAATGCTTGTAGATGCTTATAATAAATATCATGTTACTTCTATTGTTTTCTAATATTATGCCCTTTTTCACTGAGATTTATTGAAGAGGGTCAAGCAACCTGTGGCTGCCAAGATCCCCTAACACTTAGACATTTGCCGAAATAATAGTTTTCCAGTAAATGCTTTCACGCAATTACGATTATTCGAAAATATTGCTTCTCCAATGCTTGTAGTTGCTTATAATAAATAACATGTTTAAGTGCAGTTACTTTCTTCGTCATTAATTTATCCATCTTGGGACTGGTTGGATGCGTACCTCCATTGATTTCTCTTCTGAGCTAGCCTACACATTTACCTGAAATTCTTACAGCCTACATCTTTCACTATCTGTGTGCAGTAGTCTAACCTAGGTCTACCTCTTCTTCTCTTTATTCCTATCTCTGCTTCTAGTATATTCCGCACTATTCCCTCATGCCGTAGTATGTAGCCTATCATCCTATCTCTCCTATTTTTTACCGTTTTTCACATATTTCTTCCTTCTCCTACCATTTTTAGTACCTCTTCGTTCTTAACTTTGTCTGTCCATGATATCTTCATCATACGTCTGTAGCACCACATTTCAAAGGCTTCTACCTTTTTCTTGTCCGCTTCTCCCACTGTCCAGGCTTCACAGCCATACAGTGCTGTGCTCCACACATATGTTTTGAGCAATCTTTTCCTTGTTTCTATGTTTGTGGTCTTTGAGCACAGTAGTTGCTTTTTCTTGTTAAATGTAGCACGACCTTGTGCTAATTTTTGTTTTATATCTTTTGTGCTTTTCCCATCTTGCGTTATTTGGCTTCCTAGGTAGCAGAAATCCTTAACCTCTTGTAAGTTCGTGTTACATATTTGTATTCTTGTTTTTGATTTATTTTTCCCTCCTTTGCATACTAGTACTTTAGTTTTACTTTTGTTAATTTTCATACCGTATCTCTCTGTTAGAACCGTTTCCACTTCATTGAAAGCAGCTTCTAACTCTTCCTTGCTAGATGCTAATACCGCTATATCATCTGCAAATCTAAGCATATCAATTTTTTGTCCCTGCATAGTAATTTCAAATGTTTTCCTGCATTTGACAGTATTCATTGCCTCTTCAATGTACAAGTTAAAAATTAGTGGGGATAGGGAACATTCTTGTCTCACCCCTTTCCTGATGTTTACTTCTCTACGTTCCTGCTCTAATTCTATTACTCCTGTTTGCTCTTTGTATAAGCTATGTACTATCCGTCTATCCCTATAACTCATTCCAATCTTTTTGAGTATTTTGAACATTTTTTTCCATTTTACATTGTCAAATGCTTTTTCCAGATCTACAAACCCTATATACACGCTTTCCCCTTTTTCTATTGTTTTCTCCATTATCACCCTCAGAGCTAAGATAGCCTCCCGTGTTCCCCTGTTTCGCCTAAACCCAAATTGGTCTTCTCCTAGTATTTCTTTAGCCCGTTTTTCCATTCGTCTGTGTACAATTCTAGTTAATATTTTTGATACGTGTGCTGTCAAGCTTATTGTTCGAAAATTTTCACATCTATCTGCGCCTTTCCTTTTTGGTATAGTTACTATGATGTTATGTTTGAAATCTTTGGGTATCTCGCCTGTCTCATACATATAGATTACAAGTTGGAAGAGACGTTCTATTACTGCTTGACCAGCGGCTTTTAGAGTCTCCGTTTGCACCTTATCTGTACCCGGCGCCTTACCATTTTTCAGACCCTTTAATGCTATTTCAAATTCATCTCTAAGTATAGGATATCCCAAGTCATCATTTTCAATGTCTGATTCCTTTTCTAATGCAGTTAGTTCTTCTCCTGCATATAAATTCCCTATATATTCTTGCCATCTACCCACTTTCTCTACATTTTCTATAATGACATTTCCTCCCGCGTCCCTTATATTTTTGCTATACGTTTCTATATCCCTAAAATGGATTCTAATTAGTTTGTATGCTTCATCTGTCTTTCCTACTTCGTTTGTACCTCTTTGCGCTTTTCATCAATCCATTGTTCTTTAGCTTTCCTGCATTTTCGAATAATTTCTCACTTTATGGCTTTGTATCTGTTTTCTTGTTTCGTCTGATTTATTTTTGTATTTTCGTCTTTCTTCTATTAAATTCAGGATATCCTTTGTTATCCATGGTTTCTTATTTACTTTTTGTGTATACCCCAGAATATCTCTAGCCGCCCTGTCGAGGCTGATTTAATGTTATTCCATTCTGTTTCTACTTTCTTACTATCAGATATTTTCCCGATATCTTTGAGCAATTCATTTGACCTTTTTTCGAATCTTTCTTGAATATCTTTCTCTTTTAGTTTCTGTAGGTCCAAGTGCCTTTTTCCGTTTCTTTTTTTCAAATTTTTAAATTTAAGTGCGGCCTTCATAATTACGATGTGTCTATATCTGCTTCTGGGTAGTTTCTACAGTCTTTTACTTGATTCCTAAACCGTTGTCTAACAAGAATGTAATCTACTTGATATCTTCCTATATCTCCTGGCATCTTCCACGTATATCGTCTTCTAGCATGATGTTGAAATAATGTGTTTGTAATGATTAAATTGTTCTTGTCGCAAAATTCTACCAGCCTATTTCCTCTGTCGTTTCTAGTGCCTAAACCAAATAAACCTACTATTGCTCTTACCCTACCCTCACCTACCACTGCATTAAAATCCCCCGTAATTATTAAATTTTTATGTCCTTTTACGTGTCTTAATATGTCTTCGATATCTTTGTAGATCGCTTCTACCTCTTCGTCACTGTAGCTAGAGGTGGGCATGTATACTTGTATTATTACTGTGTTTACCGGTTTAGATTCTAATCAAACCATAAGTACTCTATCATTCTTTTGTAGGTAATTTTCTACACAGTATCCTATCGTTTTCCGCATAACTATCCCCACACCCAGATTTCCCTCCTCTGCTCCTGTATGAATTACCCTAAAGTCTCCACTCCAAAAATCCCCCGCCTCTGGCCACCGAACTTCGCTGATCCCTACTGTCTAATGATAACCTATTCATTTCGATTTTTAGGTTCTCTAGCTTACCCACTTGCTTCATAGTTCTAACATTCCACGCTCCGACTCGCAAAATGTTCCTTCCCGACTCTTATTCTTAACTTTCCGATTGCATCCTTCAAAGTAGTCCCCTCCCGGAGATCCGAATGGGGGACTATTTTAACTCCGGAATCTTTTACCCCAGAGAATGCCATCATTTTATTATAATTTAGGTACGCTGTGTACTTGGGAGGTAATTTGGTGGTTTCCCGTTGCCTTCCACATCGCGGTAGTGTATCTTAGACTGCCATACCCACCCCTATGGTCTCTGCGAATCTAAGTACCGAAAGAGCCGCTGCCCTCTTTCGGGGAGCTGTCTTAGTCTGGTTCCTCACTAACGACCCTACTACTATGGTTGGACCTGTAGTTTGGCTCTTTAGCTCATTAGAACACGCAAGCCGTTTCACCTGTTCTAGTAATCTAGAACTTCGGCAAGGTGCAGGTTCATTCGAAATGGATTTTGAATTAACAAAATAATTCTAAACAAAATCACAGTATTATTACTCTACAGAGTAAGCAACAATTACCATAAACAATTGATCACGTAGTCAGTGCTACAATACATCAAAAGGATACTTTTGGGTGAATTTCAAAAGTACACGGGAGGGGCTTTTTGATGAACAAAAAATTTGTTCAAATCAAAACTCACAGAAAGAATTTTTTTTTGAGTTCACTCGTCAAGGCTCCGTACAATAAAAACATAATATTTGAGACGACACTATACACAACATTTCTATTTTTAAATCAGAAGATTTTTATACAATTCAAAAACGAAACATAACCCGTTTTAATCTAAGGATGGGTCTATCGCGTGGAAGGGCTTCAAATCTTTAACATGCCAACGACCAGCTTTTGAACCATCTTCATCGAATTATATTTTTGACTTTTAATTTTGTTTTGGCAAAAATTCATTTTTACCAAATTGACTTCTTGACTTTGACCTTTTGTTGCCCAAATTTATTTTAGCTAAATTCTGTTTTTGATTTTGGATATTTTTCGTCCTAAAACCTATCTTATCCAATTGTTGTTTTTGATTACAATTTTATTTTGGCCCAGAGTTGTTTTGGTTTGGATAGCGTTCGCCTATACTTGCTTTTGAAAAAATTTTAGTGTTTAGATTACCGCAACCCAAATCTATTTTTAATAAATTTTGTTTTGGATATTTTTTTGAATCATTGTTGCTTGATTTCGATTTTATTTTTAGGCTTGAATTTATTTTGCTTGATTTTGTCTTGAGTTACCTTGTTCATTTCAGAAATCTAATACTGCTTGGGTAAATAATAAAAAATGTTTTATAATGATTTAATATTATTTTTCTTACTAGTTTGGACTTGTACGGATTATTTATGGTGAAGATTTTTTTAAATTTTTTGAATACGTTTTGACCATTTGTTTGAAGTTTTAGTCGTTTAGATTTCTACATTTAAGTTAGTTAGCAAATTAGTGTTTCAAATATTTCTGAAAAATTTCAAATCGTTTGTTTACTTAAAGAGGAGTTGGAGTATGAACTCGAGATTCGTGATGTAATAAGTAAGAGGCCTGTTGTTAAAAACAGAAAATTTTTAGTAGATTATTAGCAAAGGATGTTAACAAACCTGGTTATCTATTTGATCTCTCGATGTTTTATTAAATTAGTACACTGGGTTTTGCTGTCGTTATATCGTGTGAGGATTGCTGTTGTGCAGTATACACGGTTTTGTTTTGCTAACAGTTTTTACTTTTATCGGCATTGCAACGCAGCATGTTTAATTCTGTTTAGTCTAGGAGAAACTTATCGTCGTGGTTGGTCGCTCAGCAATGCGTTAGTATAGACGAGACTCGTAAAGAGTTGGTCGCTCAGCAGGCGTAAGTTTAAACGAGACTCGAGGTGAGTTTGTCGCCTTAGCAGTATTGGCATCACTTTTTTTGAGGTCAGTGATGATATAAATTTTTTTGGTTAATTAGTCTAGGCGAGACTCGTAAAGGAGTCTGTCATTCTAGCAAATTTATGCGTTGTAGGGCACTTTCGGCAGTTAGATTATGAGTTGAGTGAGGGTGCACCAGAGCATTGAGTTGTGGTTAGACATGGTAGTGATTAGCTTTTTTAGGAAAAGTTGTTCAGTAAATTACAGACAATTTTTTTTTTAATTACGGCGATTGGTTTCCAAAGTTTGCTGTAGTACACATACTTCGTAGTATCAATACACATTTAGTTAAAAAGTTTTTAGAAGATAAGGTTTCTGTGGTTTTTGATGTGTAGTTTATAAAAAGATTTCAAACTTAGTATACGAATTAAAGAATCTTCATAGATCTAAAACAAGATGGCATGTTAAAGATTTGTAGCCCTTCCACGCGATAGACCCGTCCTTGGATTCAAACGAGATGTTTTGTTTTTGATTTGTATAAAAATTTTCTGATTTATAAATAGAAATGCTGTGTATTATTTTGTTTGTATTGTAAGAAGCCTAGACGAGTGAACTCAAATATTTTTTATTGAGTTTCATATGAGCAAAATTACTTTTATTCGTCAAAAAATATTTAGCCTTTCCCGCGTAGTTTTGGTTTTCACCCCAAAAGTATCCTTTTGATGTGTTGTAGCTCTAGCTACATGATCAATTGTTTATGGTAATTGATACTCACCCTGTAGAGTAATAACATTATAATTCTGTTTAGAATTATTTTGATAATTCAAAATGTTTCGTAGTATCCCTAATTGTCACTCCTATAAGGTGTACAAATATAATTATAATGTGTAACGGTACAACTAAAATTAGTACTGTTGGTTATAAGTCTGTGGGACATATCTTTGTTGGCAAGTCTCTTTAATCTGTTTTGCCGTGAACAAAAAAATAATTTGTAAGGTTTTGAAAATGTTAATGTATATTTACATGATTTTGTTGTTTGGACAGAAAATGTTCTCCCTTTCTAAAAATGATTCATAAATTTCACTTCCTTTTTTTCGGTACATAAAAGCTGATAGAGTTTATAGTAACTCTTTATGTGGTTTTGATGTTAGAATAAGTTAATGGTATGGGATTATGTATTTTTTGAGTGCTGAACTTTTGATTATGACATTGCTCGATTTTGATTTACCTGATTTGTGATTTCCCTATTTTGACTCCATTTTTGGACGTGTTGTACACGAAGGTGCAAACGCACTTTTATTTTCTTAATGTTTAGAAATTATTTCTACAATCGAATCCCATTCCATTATTATATATTATTAGGTATAGTGTTGTACTTTCGTTTGGTATAAAGAATTTTTTTTTTATAAAAAGAGAACTTTTCGGTATTACCAATATTATTTTCAGGTTACCTCAAGGTTTTCTTTTGGAAAGAGGCTGTGAGCATTTTTATTTTACTAATCCATAAAGTGGTTTAGAAAGTTTTAATTTGGATAATTATTGGTATATCCCTCTGTATCAGTATTAAGCTTTATTTGTTAAAAGCAAATTTTGTTTTCATATCCAAATGTTCCAAGTTAACATTTAGTAGTCCTTTCTTTAGAATTGTAAAAGCATTAAAAAGTCACTTTGAAAATTATTTATTGTAAGTGAAAACGTCGTTTGACTATAAAAACACCTATTGATATCTGGATATAACTGATATAATCAAGCCCGCACGTGCCGTGTTAGGCATTCGTTTCAGACATATTGTTTTTCTCATGATTGGAATTAGTCGTATTTAAACAACCATGTAAGCAACATGTCTCTAAAGGTTTGCAAGTTTAAATGCGATCTTAGGATTGCTCTTTAAAACTGTGTTTGAGTTTTCGTGGCTTAACAAAACAGACAGCATGGTTTGTAAAGTCTATCTGTGTGACTTTACATCTAATTGAATTTAAATATTTCAGCACAACATTTATTTTATGGATAATTCTTTAAATTCTACAATATCAAAAATTACATCAGCATAGTAATTTTATAATTACGTGATGTTTCGAAATTTCATTCCTAAACGAATATGAAAGTTTTAATTAACGAGTTTGATAAATATGGATTGTGGCGGTTTCTTTCGTAGTTAATCCCAGGACAACAGCTGCTCATGTAGGAGCCATTTTGTTGGTATGGTCACATCTATAAGAAGAAACTTTTTGTGAGGTTGGACCGTTACAGTTTAGTAATAATTTTTGCATTACAATAATGTTATTTAAATTTATTGTCAACTTGATCGGTAAGTCAAACTTTATTCATCTATATAAATTCCATTACTTTGGATTTTCATGTTTATTAAGTTTCGGTTATATTTAATTACTGTCATCCCCAAAATATTTGTATACGTATAAATAAGCAGAAATTAACCTAATTATGATTATGCTTTTGAGAAAATAATTGCAAAAGTAATTTTATCTTTAGAAATTCTGCTTTGATAATCTTCATATACTCTTAAAGTTACTTTCCATTAAATTAAAAATCTAATAGTGCAATACTTTATTTAAAATCTGTATAAGAGTCTTATGTGGCTATCGTATATTTTAAGAATTCTTAAAGGTTTAATAAAAAAATTATGTGTACATCGTACTCAGATCTGACTATGATAATTTATATCAATTATGATATTTGTCATTAATATAGAGTGTGATAATTTGATACAAACTCTATCCTCAGCCAAGATAAAACATAGAACTTATTTTTGTTATGTCCCTTGTAAATATCTGTAACCTGAAGAGAATAGTCCTTATTTAAATATGTACATACGTAACTTTCTTCAGACATTTTATTAATTCATTAACTTAAAAGAGTATTAAGAAAGTAATCTTATGATAAAATTTGCACGTATAAAACTATGCATCCCACTACTTTAGTAAACTTTATAAGGTATGCAAAATAAATAGTGCATATTGATGTGTTTAAATTCTTATATCATATTATGTACCCTCGTATTTATTGCTATATTCACATGCTTCCTGCTCAAACGCAAAATGTCATCTAATAGATACTTGATATATAATTACTTTTTCTTTCAGAGAAAATATTGTTTAAATATAATAATCTTAGCCTTTGTGTTTTAGGTGCGTATAGTAATTACTAAAGCTCCTACGATCTCTTTGGTGACGCTGTCTTACTTATGTAAAATCTTTAAGTTTAGTAGCACCTGACATTTCCGTATTACTAGGAACCCCCCTGTTAGTCTCATCCCGCTGAAGTAGAGTTTAGAGTTGATTCGGAAGTCTCTAGAAGCACTTACGGTTAGTACAAATAAAACAACATCTGGTATATAGACTTCGCTGTTAGTGCTTTATATTTGCTCTTTCACCTAAGGCAGTAAAAATAAATTAGATGGTGTTTAGT
Source organism: Platerodrilus igneus (assembly GCA_036346225.1). Lineage (NCBI taxonomy): Eukaryota > Metazoa > Arthropoda > Insecta > Coleoptera > Lycidae > Platerodrilus > Platerodrilus igneus. The sequence goes on from JARFIW010001700.1 coordinate 4,730,715, forward strand.
CTCTCTTTAATAACAATAGGTGAATTAGGCAACATCTTTTAAAATAGTTACAGAGTTTTTGTTGCAGTATCTAGTAATAGAGTCCAGTCTTGAACACATTATAATAAATTTGTCATTACAGATCCTCTTGGGACGAAACTGTGCTGCTGTTGTGTTTGAAGCCTTCGTACTAATTTATCCACAATAATTGATTCCACAATTTTTACTATTACGGATGTCAACTTTGTAATGCGATAAATATTTGGATCCATTTTATCTCTGTATTTGTAAATATCAATAACAATCTGTTTTTTCATAATTTTGCGAAAGAAAATTCTTTAACACGTTCACAGCTGATGACGCCTTTGACGTCATCCGTTTCTTTAGGGTAAGGCGCATGCCGTCCTTCGACGTCATCAATGCATTTACTTATTAAGTGTTAGTATTCAGTTAGCATTTGAGGATGGATGTTGTACTGTTTTCAGCCTCTCGTTTACGTATTATATTAGCGTAAAATTACATTAGTTTGATTTTACAATGACTGATAGCCAGGCGGGACCGTCAGGTGTAAAAAAGGCGCGGATGTGTAAGAAACCGTTACAATACAAGGAAGAGTTAGAATATTATCTATATAATTCAGACGATGATTTTGCCGATCCAGATTTTGTAGATTCGGAAGATGAGTTGAGTGATTCAGATTCTGATGTTGGTGATGCTGCGGCAATAGATGCTTCGGTAATCGATGATCCTAATCTTGATAATTTAGATAATTCAAATCTAAGTACAACGATAAACGTCCCAGTACCACAAACTCTGCCTGCCCGTCAGGTACCTGTTGATGTAGTATGGAACGCAGAGGAATATGCCTCTGAAGATTTTCCATTTACCAAGCAGAGAGAGCTGTTAGTTCAGCCTAACGGTAAGTTTATATTTTCTTAATATTATATTCACCCACTATGAATGGTGTTCCAGGCAATGCACCAAAAGACTATTTTGATTTACTGTTTGATGACAATTTACTACAGTCGATAGTTGAAGAAACAAATAGGTACGCGGAAAAACTTTTTCTTTCAAACACCACAAAAGAAAAATTCCGGATAACACGCTGAGCTGAATTAACAAAAGACGATTTAAAAATATTTATTGGAATTGTGTTCCATATGGGCACTATTAGATTAAATAGACTGTAGGATTATTGGAGAAAACATTGGCTATTCAACCTATCTGCTTTTTCCAAATACATGAGTAGCAACCGTTTCATGTTAATTTTATGATGTCTTCATTTTAGCAGAAATCCTTTACCTTAAGAACCGCAACCAACAGATCGGTTATTCAAAATTAGACCGATAATTGATCATTTTAATTCTAGAATGAAGACAATTTGTTATCCAGATAAAAATCTCTCTTTAGACGAGTCAATGGTATTGTGGCGTGGCCGATTGGTTTCTAGGCAATACATAAAAAACAAAAGGCACAAGCATGGTGTGAAATTGTATTTGCCAACAGAATCAGATGGGACAACCTTAAAATTTGCATTGTATACTGGAACCCTAGACGATTATGGTGGCAAAGGTCATGCTAGCAATGTAGTAACTACATTTGACAGAAAAACAATTAGATGTGGGGCATTCCATATATCTAGACAATTACTACAATAGTTATAAACTTGCCTCAAAGTTGTTATCTAGAAAGACGTATTTCACTGGCCCTCTCAGAGTTGACAGAAAACAAAATCCTCTCGAAGTAAGGAATGCTAAACTAAAGAGAGGGGAGACAATTGCGCGTTATTCCAACGGTGTCATGATTGTTAAGTGGAGAGATAATAGAGAAGTATATTATATATCTACTGAGTTCGGAAATAATCTCAAAAAATATTACAATAAAAGACAGCAAGAAAACGTAAAGCTAGAAGCTTTTGCCAATATAATAATTTTATGAGAGGAATAGATAGAAAAGATCAAATGATGTCGTACTGTCCATTTGAGAGAAAGTCATTACGATAGCACAAAAAAATTGGGATCCTTATTATTAATATGCTACTAATGAATTCTTTTTTTTTGTACAAGAAATACAAACAACCAAAAATTTCTTTGTATAACTACAGATTGCAAATTCTAGAATATCTTCTTCCGGAAAAGGAACGCCCTAATCTTGGCCAAAACCAACGACCCACTAATCATGTTCCTACTAAAAATTTACAAACAGGGGAAAAGAAGAAACACGCACATAGAAGGTGCACTTGGTGCTACATAAATAAAGTGCGCAAAGAAACTGTGTACCACTGTCCAATCTGCCCTGGAAACCCAGCCCTTTGTTTAGAGCCTTGCTTCTCTGCATATCATAAAAAATTGTAATTTTTTAATAACACTTGTGTTATACAATAAGTGAACAACGTATGTACAATACTAATTTGCATGACGTCTTTCGACGTCATCCGCCTTCCGTAGATAATTTTTGTGTAGGAGGCTAACGCCGACAAAAGACGTCATTTATATATATGCTTATATACCAAGTTTTTATTTCATATTTTTGAAAATAAATGTTCTTTTTCCCCTTTTCTTAAATAAATTTGTATTATTTATCAAAAAACTGTTTCACTCTCTAGAGGTGCTAAGCCGTATTGATCAGCATTGAAAGTGTTAAAGGATATTTGCATAATCACAGCTAGAGGTGCTACAATTACTTTTAAACTTTCTTTCTAGAAATAGCAGATTCAAAATATCTGGTCTTAATGACGCTGGAGTGTTTAACTCGCTTAGTTTTTCCTAACATGAAATTGGGTATTAATATTATAAGTATTTGAATGGCCCTCTAAAAAAGTTTTTGAGAATGCATTTGCGCATTTGTGGTGATCAACCCTCTTTAGTCGTTTTTGTTATAGAAACCTTAACTACAGATGTTGTAAGTTCTCCGACGTACTAATAAAATTGTTTTGGGTTATTGGAATTCAAGATATTTTCCTGGTATTCCTTTTTGGTCCAGCGAATTGTATATGTAAGATAATGAGCATATTAGTGACTACCGTAAAAGTCTTCACCAGCTTTTGTTAAGCGGCATTTGTGCCACAATCATTTTTTCGTGAATAACGTAGAAAAAATATTACTGGTAAGCCAATGCTTTGAAGGGTTACTTTTAATCCTTCTGACGAAGGAAATGATCTTAATCGTATTATTTGCTTGCAGAAGAAAGAAAAAGTAGGATTTCTCCGCATCTTGTGGGTCGAATGCTTCTGTCTAGTCAGTTTCATATAATCTTTTGTTTACACCCTCGTGGTAAATGTGTTTTATGTTTAATTTTGTTACGTGTGATGTATGTATCACAAAAGATTTGTAACGTCGAACAAATGGTAACATGGTCCAATTTACCTACCGACTGTTCAAACTATATGTTAGAGAAAATGCGATCTTCATTAGTTAGTAGGAGGTTTAACAACGAAGGTTTTATAGTTAGATCTATAACGTGTTGGTTCTTTAATGAGTCGAAGAGGAATGTTATTTAAGAGCTTTTCCACTATAACTGCATAATGGTGGCTCCGTGGGGTAGTTGCTATCGCATCCCGACAATGAAAAATGTTAGGCGAGCATTTTTCACAAAATACGTCCTTGTTCGGGTGAGAGATAAAATGGTAGTCACGTATGTGACAATGTAGTACCTTTGGGTGGAGCATTGGAAAATCACATGTAAAGTTACGTATGTGAGTTTTATCACGCCCTTACTTGGAACAGCAAGGGTTCGACAAAATTCAAAATTTTCCAGGTAAAAAGCCCGCTTCTTGGCCTTCGCCTGGAGCATTTGAAAATCAAATATAGTGCATACTCCTACACCTGGTTAGGTTTAGTTACATCTAAATGATGGGATAAATATTTTTACAGTGGTACGAAATACGGCTCTCATTACCGAAGAGACATTGAACTTTGCCTTGTGATAGGCCTGAACAGACTGAATGTATATGTAACTTACATACGTCACCTTCAATTTCTTTATCTTTATCTTTCAGGTATAGATTTGCACTACATACTGAACACTTTATTATGACTGGCGTCATTATTTAAATAAACAATTGGAAATAAATAACTTAAGTAAGAGATGGGTATTTAAATTCGAAATATACTAAAACAGCAGAGTTACTTTCCCGCTCCGTTCTACCGCACCCTACAGATTTTAGGTTGTAATTTTAAAAAGTTATTTTTCAAATCTTAACACACTTGAGATAAGTCTTAAACAAAAATAGTATGACTGTTTGCGTAGTATATATCAAGTGCTACATCACCTACGAGAATATGAGAGAACGAGCAAGAAAAATATTTTTTTGCCATTTTATTGCTAGCTTGTTAATGTCCTAAGTTGAAATTAGCTGTAAGTAAACTTCTAAATATTTTCCAAGAGCACGGTTAAGGCATGTGAATGAATTATAGATTTTTTATATTTTATAATTCTGAGTCAACTTTATAGAACTTTCTTTAAGGTTGGAACACATTAAATTTCCGTAAAAGTGTGAAAATAACCAAGATGTTCCATTTCTATATACCTTCATATTAAAAAATAGTTGTCAATTAAACTTTAACCTTTATTGAGAAAATGCTTTCACATATTTATAAAGAACGCTTCAAACTGAAACAACCCTCAGGAATTGTTCTACTTCAATTTTGTAGTTCTTGATTTCTGACATTTTCTAATAATTGAGGAATGCTTCATCAGAGATTTTTCTGTTACATCGTACGTGGAAAACATTAGTTGCTTTTATAATACGATTGAAGACGACTTTGGAAAAAGTAAATTTAGTAATGTAAAAGCTTTCGCGACGTTCCATACACTTAGTTCAAATGAAACTTTAACGTGTTAAAATACTAAATCAAAACGATCAATAAAATTTTCAAATAAATAAATTTCAAAGTTGTGTGTAATAGTTCAAATAAAATTTAAGAATCGTTGGAGAACTCCAAAGATAGTATGAAATCATTACAAATGTATGGAATTTATGACATTAGTTTCTCTAACGTTAATCAAAAATATATTGGACAGACAGCACAATATAACCAATTAAGTGTTATTATGGAATTTCAATTACTGTCTTTGCTGTTTTTTATTTGGATCTTGAACATTATCTAGTACTTAAAAGCACGTGTGGAAACATTTCTGCTCAAGCATGACAGATTTACGTATAATTCTAAAAAAATTTGTTTTAAGTATTTTATATAATGTAGGTAATATTGTTGCATTTTATGGTAGGTTTATATCAAACGTTGAGAGAAATTTATGAAGAAAGCGATAGCTCTCGACTAGTTCTAATAAGCACAATTATTTATACGCAAGCACATGTTGAAATGACGTCATACACAGAAATTCTCGCCCTTTTTATTCTGTGAAAGTAGAGGCAAATCGAAGTATGCTTTAGTAAACACATTTTGAACGCATGTTGCCTGTACAGCTGTAAAGAACCGACTTCTGTTTCGCGGAATGTTCTGCTGAATCGAAGTTTAAATTATTATTCGGTAAAAGTTAGCCGTCGGAATTCTACGTAAAAATGGTTGTACGTATTAGAATTTTTCGAGAACTATCGATTCACGCCACAAAAATGCGAGAAATCATCAGAAGGATACTTTTTCTCCAAATGTCCTGCTGACGTTAAAAGATGTTATTTGGTAATCGTTAGTTATATGAACTCTACGTAAAAATGACTGTACTTATTAAAACTTATCGAAAGCTACCGATTATCGCTGCAAAAATTCAAGAAATCATTTGCAGGACACAGTTTCACAAATGTCCTGCTGATGTCAAATGTTAAAAAATTATTAAATAATGGTAAGTCGTTGGGACTAAATGTAAAAATGATTGCACTTATTAGAACTCTTAGTAATAAATAATTTTTTTTTGAATTGAGAAAGTAATTCAAGCATAGTGAACGAAAATTAATGAAATTGTTGGTTAAAAACCCAATGACCGGTTTCGCTGTGGTTGCAATTCATTTCTCTTTACAAAACCACCAACAAAGTTCTTGAATTATACACAAATCGTGGTGGATTAATAAGTACAAATACTTTTCGTGCGTCCTCTATATTCGAATGTAAACAACTACTATCGGTTTCTTTTTCAAGTCCCTGGCATCATAGTAAAGAAGACATTGCCGGACGAAATTTAATCAATTACAAGATGAAAAAAACAAATAACCCATTACCTATTATAACACTAGCGGACCTTCTAAAGAAATACTACATCCAATGTTAAACGAGAAAGTTGGTTAACAGAAAGCAATGCGTTCTAACTAAATAGTGATAAATTGTAATTAATAGTAATAAATATTAATAAATAGAAAATTCTAGGTTAGAGGCATAAGTGTCGTGCCAGATTCGCAAAGCTACAAAGACATTTTCTTTTTTTTATTAGGAATACGGAACCTTTTTCATTTTCCATGAGAAACTCTAGAACTATTAAATGTGCTACTAGAATTATCATTGTTTGTTAGAAATTTAAACAATGTCGTGCCAACTTCACAGACGTTGTTTGGTCCATCTCCTACAATTTCTGTGAAATTAATCCATACACAATTAAAACTGAATGTGGAAATTAGGTAGTAAAATATCTTGCATTCGGCTGAGATATAATATTTGTATTTAATCCATTTTCTCCAACGTTTGTGCAATTTATCGGCAAACAGTTAAAACTGTGTCTGTAAAGTGCGTAATTTATTATCTTTTCTCACAATTGTCTCGTAATTGGGCTTAATTTAGTTGAATGTTATTGTTTTCCTAGAAAAATGTTGTTAAATGTTATTAAATACAAGAAAATAACTTATTTGCAGATAATCGGTTATATTTTTCCACATTCCTGAAATTGACAGTGAATATATTGGTAGTTTGGTTTCGGATAAATTGAGGGTTACGTTTTAAATTTAGATTTTCTCTGAAGAAATGGGAACCCCATAACAATATAAGGGTGCTTCAGCTAACAACAGTGGTGTGGGAATGGGTTTCTATGGAAAAATACGAAAGACAGTTATTTAGCATAGCTCCATTGCTTCTAGTTTCCTAAATTTTATCAAATTATGATTTACCTTTTTCCACAATCTCGTAAAAACACTCATTAGATTTGTCGTAATTAAAGAAATTTTTTAAATCAAGGTCTCTCTTACATTCGACTCTATCACTGGGGTTGCGGGATATCATTTTGCAAACTAGTCTGTTTACCTATTTCCTCAATGAATTGAAATAACATTCAATCTAAGCTTTACCTCAATCGACATTTAGTAATTGCAATATAAATACAAATATACTTGCTTTAGAAGAACCTAATTTCTTAACCTCAAACTGGTCAGGTCATACTAAAAAAAACAAAAAAAACATAATGCTACCGTTATTGCACCGACTTCCCTACGTTTACAAACTTCTGAATCTCATTTCTGAAAATGCGAACTTAACATGATACAAAAACATCTATCAATGCAAGCTTTTAATGTTCCCACTCCATAACCCCTTAAAAATTAGCAACTTGATGTGCATTTCAAAATTGTCACTATACCATATATAAAATCTACCTTAAAAATCGTCATGCACATAGTAATAATAAAAAAAGTTCTAATTTTAGCTAGCGCAATTAAAATTAAACAAGCTTTAGTTCTGGGCACTTTATTAGCCTATTATTATTCAAATAGTTTAACGAAATAAATATGTTAGCATTATGCCAACTACAATTTGCATCTTAATTTGATACCAATTTATTTCTACATCATTTAGAATGGTATATTTACTCACAGTTTAACTTTACATCCCCTGAATAAGGAAATTCAAGGACATTAATGGTTCAGCTTCCTACTAAGTTACCAACTCACATAAAACACTAACAAATTTCAATTTCTGGATGAGTAAACTCGCAAGTTTTAACCCTTATATTTATTTGCTAGATCATAATTACGTTATAGATCGTGACAGTAAAATCCACAAAATACGTGAAAGCGATTTATTGCTTTTCTGCAATTCAAGCGGCCCATGGCCGTTTGCGACACAATCCTTAATCCCCTCGTGACATACATCTTGTTTGCTAATTTGATTTCTACTCTTTGACGTAACTTTCAATTTGTCAGGCTTAGATGTTACATCACATTTCTCCTTCTATAAAATCCTATTAATTGTGGTCAGGATCCGGTTCTACAATGTATCAATTTCACTCGACGCATAATAATAGATGTTTTTCGCCCGATAATTATATAACTGTCACATATTTGTGCGTTTTACTTTGAACTTCTAGACTTGTTTTAGATACGATTATGCATTTTTCATGTGTTTATTTGTTTCATTAATGTATACTCCGCGGTTTTGTTTATTACATGATATATTCCCATGTCTATTTAACATTCTCGTATTAGATATTTAGTACAATGTATGATTTATGAAATCTTTTATTTCAGGGGTCTTTGTTGTCGCGTCGTTTATCCTATTTAACGGTTAATGCGTTATCTTAGTATTGTATTAAGTTGTTCAACTTTATTTTAAGAAAATTCAATTTTTTATTGTTTTAATTATACTTACTGTCCTAATTGAAATATATTTTCTAAAAGCAAAAGAATTGAAATATCATACTTAATTAATATGGGCTATTTATGAAATCTACTCTACAGGGAGTGTTCATTCTTATTTTGTCAAATTTAAATTTTTTCCCCATCTAATTTATAGCTAGCGTAACCCAACGCGTTACAGACTTCAAAAGTATAGCTTGCGGAGTTTCGCAGATTTGACCATAATTTCTTCATAAATACTATTGGTAAAAAATCTTATTTTAGAAAATAGCAAATATTGTTCTAATTACTTCCATACGTATATTTTATAACCTATACATATAAAATTGCTCTAATGCAGGAAATTTTTAGAAGAGGGTATCAAGCAAAACTCTAACCTTTACAAATTCATAATGTATTTTTAGAGAATCGATAATTTAACGAACGAAGGGATGCCGGAAGTTTTACTTTAAAGCTAGTAGCTGATAACTCTAGATCATAATTTATTCTCAAATCCTTTCAACGTCACTTATTAATCACAGCAAAAGATTTCACAAACTCCTGAATATTTTAATCAGAGGGAGAGTTCTGTTGCTTAATGCATTTCTACCAATTTTTAATAAATACGCGTCTATTAATGAATGGAATTGATAGAAATTACTTCTTAAGTGTTAGACCCAAACACTGAACTTCAATTGACCTAGATAGAGTTAACCTCTGTATGACAACAAATATTGAGCTGTTTTTCGTACTGTAATCCTGTGTCCATTTTCGAAAAAAAATTTTTGTATTTATATACGATAATCACCTTGACTACGTTTGATAAAAACTGATTTTGTTCAATGAAGTTCAATACGTGTGCTTTGTACAAAGCTCAAGTCAGACAAAGGTATACAATAAGCAGTTATTTATACTATAATCCTATATTAATTTTTAAAATAATTTTTTATATATTTTATATACCTTGAGCACATTCGGTAAAAAAATGGATTTCTTTAATAGACTTCATTATGTGTGCGTTGTATAAAGCTCCACTCGGACAACGCCACGCAATAGTCCAGTCAAATTGTCATAAATGGTTACATTAATTAGGGTAGTTTCAATTCTTTTATATGTTGTGTGAGTTGCTACCCTGTTGAAAAATTCAAGTTTTCTAATTCCCCCGTTTCCGCGGGCGTCGCCATCTTAAAAAAAACTATCAAATTTTTGAACTTGTCCAAGTTTTTTCAAAATATCTCCAAATATATTTTTAGTACAGAAAATATATACATAGCTGTTTTAAACTAGAGTAAATTATCTACAATTTGAGACCATAAAGAAATTTTCAGTTGTTATACTTCCCAAGATAGAGCAATTTAAATTTTAAAAATTTTTATCAAAAATATTAAAATACTGATTTTCAGTCTGTATTTACTTGATAAATCAAGTAAATAGTGATAGTTTGTTATATAAATAAATAGTGCAGTCAACAAATAACAAAAAGCAATTATTTTTTTGAGATTTGGGCATCCACTATTTTGGAAAACGCCATCTTATGTTTAAGATAAAATGTCGAAGTCATAAACTCCCATCATGCGACATATCGTTGGATATATATTGTGAAAACCAGACCTCTCTATCTATTACCATTTCAAAATGGTCGCCATTTGAAGTTTTCAACGTGAAAATACACATTTTTTGGCGACAATTTGAAAATTAATAAATTTTGATGTACAAAAAGCTACAATATTTTAAATGTTTTAAAGGGAAGACGTAGTAAGCGAATATTAACATAAATTAATGTATTTACAGTATTTATTAAAAGCAGAAAGGTTTAAAATACAGATAAGTTTTTAAAACATATAACATCCGTTAATTTGCAAATTATACATAATGCCAATGCAAGACAGTCGATACCATACGGTGGGGGTTTAAGTACACCAGAAAAATTCCTTGCAAATAAAAGCAAAAGAAACGATTTATGATTTACTCAAGAAAACCTTACAAAAAACCAACATATACGTCCAGCAAGCAGCTGAAGAAACTGACCTTATGATTGTGAACACTGCCATTTCTGTTGCTGCTAAGTATGACTCTGTGCGTGTGGTTGGTGAAGACATTGATCTTCTCGTTCTCCTTACTGCATTGGCGATAACATACAGTAATCTTTTTTTCTAAAAGTGTGAAAGAGGAAATACGCCAGATAGCTATTACTCAAGCACATCATTCAATCATATTAATGAATAATTTTGCCTGGCATGAGGAAAGTAATACGGGCATAGGGAACGAAAATCAATATAGATTGTTGGTTATTTTGCAAAAATAAAGCCCGTGACCGGTTTCACTGTTCTTGCAGATTATCAGAAGGGCGCATCTCTTTTTGCAAAACAACAAAGTTCTGGCATAATACACAAATTAAGGTGTATTTATAGTGCAAATGTTTCTCATGCGCCCTCTATACTCGAATATAAACAACTAACATCGATGACTGTTTCCAGTCTCCGACGTGATAGTGTAGAGGGCAATGCCAGGCAAAATTTTAATAGCGAGTCAAAAGACAAGATGAAAAATGAAATAAACAAAAGTAGGTAACAGGTCATCTGTTTATTTCATTCAATCATAAATTCACTGATGTACTTTTATTTATTCATGCTATTAGTGGGTGCGACACCACATCGGCGTTGTTTGGCCAGGTAAAAAACAAATTTATCACTTTATTTTGAAACATCCAGAACTTATGAATGAAATTTCATAATTCCTTAATCCTCAATCAACTACAAATGAAGTTGCACAAGTAGGGGAAAATGTTCTTGTTACTTTGTATGGAAGCGATGTAGCTATTCAAAAACTGGATGAACTACGGTACCACACTATTGTTAAAGCTGCAGCCAAAACTAAATTTAACCTTGCTAGATTACCACTAACTACAGATGCTGCTCAACTACATGCATGCGATGTTACCACCAAGTGCAAACATGGCCAGGAAATGAAAAAGGTCCTTTAAGATGGGGCTGGATGCACATTCAATTAGGTCTCTTCCCTAAGAAAACACAGAAAGATCCAGCACCAGAGTCCCTCCTTCAATGCATTTCTTGTACTTGCAGAAAAGGTACAAAATAAATAAATTCTTTATTGCTACTGTTTATGTTGCCATTGAATGTGTATTGTTCTTTTTTAGGGTGCCTGACTGCATGTGAATGTATGAAAACTGGATTGCGTTGTTCTTTACTGTGTAAACATTGCAATGGACAGTCTTGTGAAAATTCAGTGCCATTCATTTTGGACGACGAGCCTGAAGAGGAAGATGTTCAAGAAGCAATTGACATGGTTGATGAACAACTTAACCGAATTTAAACTTGATTGCTTTTAATGAGCGCTATTCAGTTACTACGTCTTTTCTTTAACACGTTCACTGCGAAACCAGACACATATGCCTCGAATAGCGCATTACGTTCCGGCAGAGACAAGTAACGCGATCTATTACTCAGCGGCAAACATAACAATTAAAAAACTACTAATCCTAGTTCAATGTTGTAAATAGCTTTATGACAGTAAAGTTGTGCTAGATGTCCTCACGCTTCTGGATGCGTACCGGATCTTTGCGACTGGTAATGCAACCAACAGAAACCTTATTGCAACTATGCAATACCAAGCATATTTAACTGGTGGGTGTACCATGCAAAAGTTCGAATGGCTCGTAATATTTCTTCTAAAATGTTGTGTTGTGCTAAGAAATTATATGAGTTAGCACGTTTAGAGTATTATAAGGATTTAAGTTTGCCCGATTCTAATATAAAGTCGGTTGAAACCTGCAAATCTCAGGTAAATATAGTTTATCTTTAAAAAATATTATAGGTTGTTTGCATTCACATCCTTTAGGTAACCGATATCTTGAAACCTGATATACAAGATCATGATATTTTATCAGAAATTCGTTCTACTAATGAAACATTGCTCCAAACATTTGAAAACGATATTAATATCTCAGATAACGAAAGTGACGCAATAGGAAGTGAGCCAGAGGATCCCTTTGCCGATAATCATTCAGATACTGATCCTGATTATGAGCCTAGCGCATATTCGCCAAGTTCCGCTTATGATTCAGACGAATCAAATGGTAATATAGGGTTTCCAGAAACTTCAACCTTAGAAAATATTCATGAAGCGGAATACGTAATTGATGTAGACCTACAAGCTAACGAAGATTCAGGTAAATTTTGTTTTATTGTAAAAATCGTTGAGTTTGCACATATCTTTGTTTTAGAAGATCTCCAGAAAGACGTTTGGAAACCAATCGATAACAGAAATGTTCCTAATATTGTTGAATATGCGCAGAGGCAGAAAATTTACGCTGACCATGAAACGTGTAAGGCTCCATTGGATGCTTTAAACTTTTTACAGATCAAGAAGTAATTGATTTGATAGTTGAAGAAACCAACAGATACGTTTTACAAAAAATAAACTCCGGAAAAGTTAAAGATAAATCTCGTCTGAAAGGTTGGTCAGACACGAATTCCGATGAAATGTACAGATTTTTTGGGATTATTATTTGCATGGGCTTAGCTAGAGTTCCAGCTATCAATCTTTACTGGTCTAAAAACGATTTGTACCGCAATAAATATATTTGCTCAAAAATGACTAGAGATAGATTTTTACTATTATTACAGCACATTCACTTTATTGATAACGAAAATCTAAATACATCCTATGATCGTTTATTTCGCATAAGACCCATTTTGAATATACTTAATGCTAGATTTCAATCAATTTTAGTCCCTGGAAAAAAGGTTGTTATAGATGAAAGCATGATTCCCTGTAAAGGACGATTAGGCATGCGTCAATGTATAAAGAATAAAAAGCACAAGTATGGCGTGAAGCTGTAAAAAGTTTGCACAACAGAAGGTTTCACTGTACACGTAAAGATTTATTGCGGAAAAGATACCTCCCAAAATGACAACCCCAAAGATTCCCACACAGTCAAGGTAGATATGGCTTTAATGCAAAATTTGCTGCATAATAGACGCACTTTATATGCAGTGTTCCACTAGTTAAGAAATTGCAACAAAGGAAAACTTTCTATTGTGGATCTATACGTTCTAACCGTGAAGATATTCCCAAGGAATTTGTAAGCCGAAAGATAAATAAACATGAAGTTATTGGAATTCATAATGACAATGGAGTAAAAATAATCAAATTGCTTGACAAACGACAAATTCTTATCTTATGGCATCCAATAAACAAGAGCATGATTTGAGCATGCATGATACTGGAAAAAGAAACCGGTATTCTCAGATAGTCCTAAAGCCAAAATGTGTAATACACTACAATAAAGCCAAAAAAGGTGTAGATATTAGCGACCAAGTGTCTTCATATTATACCACTTTAAGAAAAGGATTAAAGTGGTATAGAAAAGCAGCCTTTGAACTTCTCTTCGGTTCGGAAATTGTGAACGCTTATGTAGTTTACAATGAATTTAACAAAAATGGCCGTACCCTTACGATGCTTTAATTTAGAGAAAAATTAGCATTTGCCTTGATTAAAGAAAATCAAAATGTTCAAAATGACACAACTACTCATACTCCTAAAAGGGTGCATACATTTAAAATCGAAACTAGCCCAGGAAAAAACCTCTTAGAAACTGTGTAGGTTGTTATAAAAAACTTAGGGTCAACTTGTTAAGTCGGGAAGCAGACAAGAGGGTAACAAAAGTTTCCTCTTTTTGCGCAGACTGTGAGAAAAGACCAGCAATGTGCCTTCCTTGTTTTAATGAAAAACATTCTAATTTATGTAGAATACAAAATTAAAGACATTTTTTGTATACTCAATAAAACATTATTTTTAACCTTTTGTTTTTTATTTAATTAATTGACCAAACCATGTGCAACTAATGTACATTAATGCTATGGGTTAGTTTAATAAAATTAAGCACAAATAATTTGAAATTTAAAATAACCTGTAAAGTTACGGCCAATTTGGACTGAAAATGTTTACCAGATACATATGTCTGGTACTGCCCCAACGGGGTATGTAAAGAACTAGACAATGTGCCTGGTAATGTAAGTTGGGACAAACTATGTGAAACTGATGCCGCAGTGAACGTGTTAAGACATATCAAAACTATTTAAAACATTGTAGCCTTTTGTACATCCAAATTTATGAATGTTCAAATGGTCGCCAAAAAATGTGTTTTGCACGTTAAACACTTCAAATGGCGGACATTTTGAAATGGTAATAGATAGAGGTCTGGTTTTCACAATAAATAGTCTTTTTCCATTATCTATCCAACGATATGTCGCATGATGAGAGTTTACGATTTCGACATTTTATCTTAAACACACGATGGCGTTTTCCAAAATGGTGGATGCCAAGTTCTCAAAAAAATTAATACTTTTTGTCATTTATTGACTGGACTATTTATATAACAAACTATCACTATTTATTTGATCTATCAAGTAAAAACCGATTGGTAATCTGTACTTTCACATTTTTGAGAAAAATTCTCAAAGCTCAAATTGCTCTATCTCAGGAAGTATTACAGGTCGAAACTATTTCATGGTCTCAAATTGTAGATAATTTAGTCTAGTTTAAAAAAGCCATGTGTATTATTTTTGTACTAAGATTATATTTGGGGATATTTTTTAAAAACCGGGACAAGTCCAGGCGGGGGGAATTAGAAAACTTGAATTTTTCAACAGGGTACCAACCCATACAACAAACTACCCTAATTAATATAACCATTCGGGCATTTTTGTGACAATTTGACTGGACTACAAGGGGTAAGTACAGAAAAAAAGATTGTTATTTTCTAAACGTTTTCGTACTCTTAGGTTTATTTTAAAGTTTGCTTAAGGTCAAAGGAATATAATTAAATGCTTGGAATATCCGCTGAAATTTTAAATTATAGGTGGTTTTTTTATCCTAAATACCTGCCAAGATTTATTTGAAGTGCGGATAAAAATTATTTCTAGGTTGATGCCCTCTTAATATTGTTTAAATTTATTTCAATATTAGAATACTTTAATACTGAATGAAGTTTCTGTTGTAAAAATTCAAAAACCTACTTTAATTAGACATTAAAACTAGGGTAGAAAATTTGGATATACCTAGTTGCTTTTAAAACTCGCCTGGTAATAAATAGTGCAGTAGTATTTTAGTCTTAGTGCGCCACGAAGTCTGAAGTTGTTCAAAAACAAAAGTACATGTTGGCAGTCCTTATTGATTTTCATCTGTACTGCAATGTAATTTTTACTACAAGCATTTATGAAAACAAGCGTCTATTTCTAGGACATCCATAAACTAATTTATTTACAACGTTTCACAGTGCTCCGAGCTATGCTTGTTTGCCAAAATTTGTGTAAACACTCCCTTGCATAAAAGTATTTATTTACCCGGTAGATAGATCGTGATCATATATATTTCTCGAATATTAGACAAAACCCACGTATTTCAGACATGTGTATCACAGCACGCCTTGAATATAAATTAAATTGATCATTGAGTTTATGTGGGATTCACAAGCTTTTAAATTATTTGAATATAAAGATGTTTATCAAAGTTTCCGCATTCAGTAATTATCGTGCGTGACCAATTCACTTGCCAGTATGGGGTACAAACAAAAAAAGTCAAAAACATTTTCAAATGAACAAGTGAAGGACTTAATTACATTTGCGCCTGATGAACATTTGTAAACTTTAGTATTTCTATAGCGAAACGAAATTTCTCAGAAAGTTATTTTTTAGGTTATTTTAATCATAGGCATTGATGATGCATGCCGAAGTGATAAATTAGGTAAAAGGAGACATAAGATAAAATCTCAGATCCCAGATTCGAAAACGAGGCAAAGTCGTATATTTACAATAGTTAAGAATGTAGAAGAAAACACGATTGACTATATTTGGTATTATAAAAATATTTTAATTTAGGACAACAATGCCAAATGAAAAATGATATTTTGGAACGTTTATTTTTACGAATTACAAAGGTAAAAACAAATAAAAGCATTGTTTTAGATTACCGTTAGCTTCCGATTGAAAGACAATCACAACATATAATTGAGAATATTAAGATATTTCAAACTAAAGCATGATATTCACCCTCTCGGCACTTACAGAAGTGACTACCCGCCTTTTCCGTTTGTATAATTCTCCAAGGAACTAATGACTTTTCAATAAAAAGGGGGTTCTAACGTTCGGACACCCTGACAATAATTCACCCTTGAATTTGTTAGCCTTTCGTGCTTCTCTTCTTTGGGATCGTTATTCTTTGTACCCTTACCATTTAATTATGACGACAGAAGAAGCTCAGGATTCCTATTTTTAATATAAGATCCAGGTATAGAAGTGTCAGAAAATGGCCTGTGGGAATAAGAATATCTAATTTGACAAAAACGCCTAACTGACTTTCTTGGTTGGCATTATAATTTAATCAAGGGCCGCTATGCTTGCGGCCACGTCCCCAATGCTCCACCCGAAGGTACTACATTGGGTTTAAACGCGAAAATATACACGTGCTCCTAAATATTCTAAGTTCAAAATTAACATATCCTAAATAAAAATCTAACAACTGAAACAAAAACTAAAAATAGGGTTTCATTGATGGTATCCCTAGCGTTGATTTGAAGTGTGCACGATCAACAAGACACAAACAAAATGAATCAGGAGGGATCCGTAATGCTGGATAGCAGCTGCCAGCTCTGCTTACCGGTGCGACCTGAAGGGTCGACTTAAAACTATCCAAATCTAGCTAGCTAATTTAAAATGGATTCAAATTTTCTAAGAATATACCAAATATATTAATAGTGAATCCAGCTATTTTACCTGCTCTATAAATTTACAAATTCGTCTTCCCTGGTCTAAGTAATTTGTTAGCCTAAGTCCGTCCAAAGCTTTTCCTATCACTCCCTAATTTATTTATATTGTAATTACAATCTTGTCAGACAATCTTCCTTCCTATATATAAGCTGCCACCAAAAATGACGGCAGAACTTCAAACAAATAATATCAAAACACAAATGATAAAAGCAGGCAAAAATATAAATATAAAAATAAATATAAATATTTATGTAAATATATAAATAAACATCTATAAGCATTAAGCGTTGAGCAGTGCATAAAATTGCAAAAAGCATAATCCAAATTATCAGGTGAACTCGCATAAGCATTATACCGGCTAGCGCCATTACGCACAAAATGTGCTCGTTAAATTATTTCAAATTTACTAATTATCATAAATCAATGCTTATGCGAGCACAACCACCACAATTAGGGATGGACTCGGGCTCGGGCTCGGGCTTTCGGGCCGGCCCGGCCCGAGCCCGGCCCGATTTCGGGCTCGAATCCGGGCCGGGCCGTTGACTACTGTATTCGGGCCGGGCCCAGGCCGGGCCTATCTTTTTTCGGGCCGGGCTGGGCCAAACGACTCGGGCCCGCCCGAACTTTTCACGTAGTGTCTCCATGAACCCATTAATAATCAGTTTTTCGTCTTGTTTAGTGTAAAGGAGACGTGATATTATAACTCGCTTCTTATACCGAATATTTTTTCTAGTCCTGTTTAATGTTCCTCATATTGTACTTTAGGCAAGTTAAAGATGCCCAGGAACATCAAACTAGGTGATTTATTCATAATTCAAAAGTTTGCACGATTTATATTATGTATATGTATATACTCCAAATCTCAATTATGCGGCGATCGTCGATATTATCAATCGCGTGTATAATTTATGTCTACCGCCTAAAACACTAGAGAGTTATTGCAAAGTTAATTTTACCAATTTTTTAATAAAGTTTTCCCTTATTTGACATTTACACATGTGCAATTACACCTTTAATGTTTGTACTTTATTAAAATATAGAACACCTTTATTTAAATTAAATACAGGCAGGAAATGCTTTTATTTAAGGCGCCTTAATTTTGACATATGCCAAATGCTTAACGTACAAACTTACATTCAATTGTCTGCTTTGTGTATAAATATAGCGAAATAAATGGTTTTTTGTAGTGTTGTTTCCGTAATTAAATTTAGAAATATAATGTCCAAGTTTATAACACGAAAAAGATATAAAACGTCAACGCTCTAAATACGAGGATGCTGTTTTGTAATGCTTTTCCTAGAAGTAAACTGTAAAAATCCTTTTGAAAACAGATATGCTATATGCTTGGAAAGGAGTAAAAATAGTGTCTTGAAGTAAACTCAAAAAGTATTCCGTGAAAACACTTTGACAACACATTCAAATGTTATCGAATCAGTGGGAAATAAAAGACTCAAATAATAAAAAAAGGTTCATCTTTGTGTGAATACAATTTCTTTGATTTTTTCCAATATAGTTAATCATGTATTATAGGTCACCTTATCACAAAAGAGATTAATTCTTTATTCATTTTTAAAACATAACCTATAGATATAAAATACTAAACATATATGTCAGAATAAAGAGTAAGGGAAAAAGCAGTTGCACTAACACTCCTTTAGATTGGATGCAAACTTTTAAAAAAGGATACTTTATTTGAAGATTCTTTTAATAAAGTCTGCTTGGAATGAGTTTGCAACAACTCTCTAATTTCAAGTAGGTAATTTTAGTAAAATTCTTTGAAGTAGGAACGACAAAATAAAGCGGAAGCAAATTTATTATAAAGGTTATAAGGTGCGTTAAGCGTACAATTTCATAAACATTGAAAATTACTAAACATTTTGTACCTTTGTTACCTATTTCTAGGATTTTTTAAAAAATTGTTACATTTATTTTCAGCATAAATTAATTACCCTATTTTTCTCCCTTATTAATTCAATACCCGCTCGAATAAATTCTGTTTCTACTGTTAAATCCTTCAACATATTAATAATAAACACGCTCTCGAATAAATTCCTCAACTTAAATCTAGTTGCCTTGAAACGACAAGTTTATGCAACAACTAAATAGTTATATCCTGTTTCAGGTACCCGTTATCTTGGTATACATTACGACCGCCTATAATAATTTTCTCTATTGTTTCAATGTAAAAACTTGTTGAAATAAGTCGCACACTATCTGATAAAACTCGGGTTTTCCAGTTTTAATCGCGCTTCGATAAGCGAGGAATTGCAGTTGGAATTCGTGTTATTTGAACCTTTGTTAAATTTGCTTCTACAGCTTGTGCGTCGACATATTTGCCACATTATTCGTCACCGTATTTCAAAAGCAATGCATGTCTGTTTATTTTCTGTTCGACAACTAGGAGGTGTCTTGCGTGAATTGCTTTTTTTAACTGGAGGCCAAATGGGTTTTTCCTTTCTGTAGACCAACTGCTTTTGTGCGTAGGTCGTTGCTGTAGTTACGATGCCAGGGTGAATAGATCCTGAATACCGCGGCGTTTCTGTGTTGACTCACCCCCGACGTGTTTCAAGCTAAGTATCCGGACACCTACAGGTATGCAACTTGTTTTCTTTTGTGTGTGTCAATGGGATATTCCGTATCAACATTTGGTGTAGTTATGTGACAAGAAACGTCACATTGTAGAACTATTGTTCGTTGCTGCTAATCGATATTATCGCTCTACATGTGTGATGTACCTGTGTTAAAAGTATTGGACAGACACACGTTTATTCCTTTGTACTGATTAGTTTATTTTACAAACGGTACTATGTACGATTTAAAAGATATCTGACAAAAGCTCCCACACGTTCATTCTTTCCTACTAATTAGTTATTTTACAAAAAGTATTAGGTGAAACTTTAAAAATGCTTGACAAAAGCTCTCACAGGTTTATTTACTACTGAGTAATTTTATTTTGTGTAAATACGAGATGCCCACTTCGTATCTAATGTACTAAATTGTTCATATCACCTAACTGTTTGCTTTTAAATAGTAACGCTTAATTTATTGCTCTTGCTGGTTTGTACAGATTCCGTTATTTATTTTTATTTGTTAATAGATCATCGTCAGCGATGTGTTTTTTGGTATGTAGGCGAATCTCCCCACTCTCCGCGTTTAATAGTTAGTCTGGTACTTACTTTTCTTCCGGCTACGTCTAGGTACTGTACTAGGCCGCCCCTATAATAAGAGGGAGAAGCAGCCGTAAGGGTTAAGTTATTCCGATGGGTAGCGGGGAGTCGAGTTTAAGCGCGCTAGGAAGCGCGTCACGTTATCCTAGCAGGTGTCGAGTGTTTTAGAACTTAGTTCAATTGTGAATTTTGCGTTGGAATTAAATCGTAAAGTGATCCGTAAGAGAGGATGCTAATGTTGTGGATCAGTTGGATTGTATTTTACAGATAAGTTTTAGCGTAGTATTTGTTCTTTGTTGTTTTTTTAACCGCATTGTAATTACGGTATATGCTGCGAATTTCTATTTAGCTGTGTTTGTTTTCTATGTAATAATATTGGTTACAAGTCATTAAACTACGTAAATCCATCTACGAGTTATTATTAAATATCCACAGGTTGTAACAGGTAAAACTAAAAAGGATCACGACAATACCGCATGCGAGGGGTGCCGCTAGTCCGGGCCGACATCAAGGGCATCCACTCGTGTCCACGCCTCCGGGAAGGTCTGAGCTTTCTGTAGGAGCATAGTGCATTTTTGGCGCCAACGGGAGCGTTTTGTTGTTACACAAATACCTGGAACTGTAATGATTCGAGTTGTTTACGTAGAATTTGAAAAGGTTCAGATAACATTGAAGGACATTTATTGAAACGAATAGTACATTTTAATTTCTAATAAGGGTTAACGGTTATTCAACAACCAGGTCCATGTTAATTGTATTTACGGACAATAGTTGGTGTTTGGATATTGAGGTATAACATTCCAAGTTGTATTAAGTGTGAGCGGACAATTCAGAGAAATTTATTGAGTTTATTGTGTTAGTTTCGAACAAAAATAAATAGAGTAATTTAGAGCTTAAGAATTAATGATCGCACCGCAAGGTAAAATATGTTTTTAATTGTTGTTGAAATTCAATGTCACATAAGTATAATACGCGTAGTAAAGAGCGAAGTAATTTAAAAAAAGCTGATAAAATGGGCGAGCCTGATATCGCAGAGGCGTTGAAACAACTAGTTGCAGCCGTTAATAGTATGAATTGTAACAATGCCAGCCTAAAGGAATCAATTGAACAAATGAACGTAAATATTGCTGCAAATATTGGCAAATTAAGTTTAGATGTAAATCATGTTTCTAAATCGGTTAAAGAGCAGGTAAAAGCTAGCGATGTTGGATATATTAGGGATGAAGGTGTTGCGCATGTACACCAACCAGAGACCAGGGGCGTCACGTCCGGGGCTTTTGGGTATCATAATTATATGAGTTTATATAAGGATCTGGGGGGTACGAATTTGTGCTTTGTGCCGGAGGGATCTGTACATCCGGTAACTTTCATTAAAAAACAGGAAACAATATTTTTAGAAGCTGGAGTTCCTGAAAGTAGAAAAGTTCCTTTGACCGTTAGTAATTTACGCAATTCAGCTCAAGATTGGGGTGTATTGAAGGAAGAAAAAGTAAGGAATTTCCAAGAATTTAAAGAGCTATTTTTAAGTCGGTATTGGGGGGTTGACGAAGAGAGGAAACTTTTTCAAAAAATTAAATTTGGGTGTTACGAAAGGGGGTCAAGGGCTGATTATTTTTTAAAGTTGGTGAGAGAAGCAAATTTCTTAACTACTCCTCTGAGGAAGGTGCGCTTATTTCTTTATTAAAAAATCATTTTCCGAGTGAAATTCAACGAGGTATTGTAAATTGCATGCCTAGAACTTTTGATGAAGTAGAAGCTTATTTAAGGGAAATTGATGAAACTTATAATCGGAACCCCAATAATAATAATAATAACAATTCCTACACGAATTGGCGTGGTAGAGGTACGAGTAATGAACAAAATGGGAGCGCTCGTTACAATTTTAGGTCGAATACGTCAAATTCTGGAGGCGGTAATAGTGCCCGCTCTGAAAATAGGGAAAATAATACTAATAGTAATTACAATAATAATGATAGGGATGAAGGGCGTCGTGAATCTCAAACTGTTAGTAGTCCAGGGGGAAGTCGACCACCGGCTGTGGCCACTTTATTTAATAAAAATGGGGATGAGCTTCTGTTGGAAGCACAAACTAATGATAAGTCGGTTGCGTTGGCACCAACCATTGAAGCGACAGTTGAGACTGTTGTGGTAAAAATATTAGTAGATTCGGGTAGTCAAGTTACCTGCATTTCAAAAGACTTTTTATTAAAGATAATGCAAATTAATAGCGATATTTTACGTTTGCCGTTTACATCAACTATTTTGGTGAGTGCGACGGGCAAGAATTCTATTGTTAAGGATCAATTTTATTTGAATTTTAAATTCAATGATTTCGAATTGGCTTACCCTTGTCTGGTAGTTCCGAATTTAATTCGTGATGTCATCTTCGGATGCGATTTTTTTGCTGATCATCAAATTAAAATCGATTTTTCAAAAAATCGTTTATCGGGTATTTTTGAAGGAAGAGCGATAAGCATAGGGTTTAGTATGGGACCAAAACCTGATGGTGGGTTGACTGTTTGTCCAGTGTCGGAAGAGAAAGATAAGGAAATTCAATTAAAAAAGGAGATAGTGCCGTGTAAGGTGTCTGAAATTAAAGAGGTAGTGGATCGCGCAGAAAACTTTTCTCAAGAAGAAAAAAATAAATGGTACGAGTGGCTGTTGTCACATAGGTCGATATTTTCGGACCAACAAGAAGCGTTTGAAAAAATTAAGTCGAGGTTTTTAACGATTTCTATGTTGAAGCATCCGTGTTTTGACCGTGCGTTTTTTATCCAAACAGATGCATCTGATGGGGGTTTAGGTGGTTGTTTATTTCAAATAAATGAGCAAACTTCAGAAAAAGATATTGTGGCATTCACCAGTCGGACTCTGCGTGGCCCTGAAATTGGTTATTGTGTTACAGAAAAAGAGGCATTAGACGTATTGCATTGTTTGCAGCAGTGGCGGGTATTTGTGCTAGGTCGAGAATTAACTGTGATCACCGATCATAAATCTCTATCGTTTTTAATGTCCTGCAGACTATTAAATTCGCGTTTGACTAGGTGGGTGTTGTATTTTCAAGAATACGCTTTTAATGTTAAATATTGTGCTGGGAAGGAGAATGTTCTGGCGGATGCTCTATCGCGTTATCCAATCAAGGGAAAGGAGAAACGTGAAAAATTTGAGAGTGTGCCGACAGAAATTTGTGCAGTAAAGAAGTCGGAACTATGTAAAGGGGTCCAGTTAGGTATGAAAATATTGTTGAGGAGCAAGGAAAGACGAATTCTGTTGTAAAATAATGTCTAGATTATTGAAGGAGGAAGTTCCGAAAAGGTGCGCGGATTGGTTTGTTGTGTATCATGGAGTTTTATTTAGGCGAGGCTACGAAGGTTCGCCAGAGTTTAAAGTATGTGTACCTGCTTCCCAAATAAGTATATTGGTTTGGCAAGAACATGTAGATAATGGACATTTTGGGGCGGAAAAGTGTTTCCAGATGCTGCGTCGTGATTATTATTTTCAGAGGATGAAACATTTCATTCGAAAAATTATTTCAAGCTGCGATTTGTGCCAGAAAGCGAAGAGTTCAATTAGAATTTATGGCGAATATCATAGTGCTTTACCTAAAGCGCCCAACGAAATTGTATGTGTTGATCTCATTGGTCCGCTACCAGTATCAAGGTCGGGGGCGACTTCCTTATTAGTTATTATTGACGCTTTCAGTAAGTTGGTTACTTTGCACCCCCTTAAACGCGCTAATACAGCTGCGATTCTTCGTTGTTTGGTCAAGAAATATTTTATAGAGATTGGTAAACCAGGGTTCATTCTTTCCGATAATGGTAGCCAGTTTACGAGCAAAGAGTGGAAAGAGTCGTTGAATTTATTAGGTGTAAAGGTAACCCACACGTCGGTGTACTTCCCGCAGGGAAACCAGACGGAACGGGTTAATAAAGAAATTGTGCGTATTTTGAGGTCATTGTGTTATTCGGCTCATGGGGGGTGGGCTTTGATGCTAGATAGAGTAAGGAAATGGATTAATAGGGCAGTCCATGACTCGACTGGGTATAGCCCTTGTGAACTACATTTTGGTGATCATAGTGATAACCCTAATGTTAAAAACATTATTTTTCCTACAAGTGACATACCAGGTGTTGGTAGGGATAAAATTATAACTCTATCTTATAATAAGTTAAAATCTAAGGCTAAAAAACGTAAATTACGCCATCAAAGGATCCATAAAAATTGTATTGATTTTAAGATTGGTGATAAAGTACTGGTTCGTACTCATGCCCAGTCTTCTGCGGAAGACGAGGAGATTAAGAAATTCTTTTTGCTTTATTCCGGGCCTGCTACGATTGTGGCTAAGCGCGGGCCAAATTCTTATGAAGTACGGGACGACACTAGGGGTCTCTTGTTGGGTATACAGAATGTTAGGAATTTAAAACCGTATGTTGTACCGTATCAAAATTTAACACTGTAATTATTAAGTATAAGTTCAATTTAATTACAAAAATATGTTTAGCAATTAAGTTTAACTTATAGGGGGGTGATGTACTAGGCCGCCCCTATAATAAGAGGGAGAAGCAGCCGTAAGGGTTAAGTTATTCCGATGGGTAGCGGGGAGTAGAGTTTAAGCGCGCTAGGAAGCGCGTCACGTTATCCTAGCAGGTGTCGAGTGTTTTAGAACTTAGTTCAATTGTGAATTTTGCGTTGGAATTAAATCGTAAAGTGATCCGTAAGAGAGGATGCTAATGTTGTGGATCAGTTGGATTGTATTTTACAGATAAGTTTTAGCGTAGTATTTGTTCTTTGTTGTTTTTTTAACCGCATTGTAATTACGGTATATGCTGCGAATTTCTATTTAGCTGTGTTTGTTTTCTATGTAATAATATTGGTTACAAGTCATTAAACTACGTAAATCCATCTACGAGTTATTATTAAATATCCACAGGTTGTAACAGGTAAAACTAAAAAGGATCACGACAATACCGCATGCGAGGGGTGCCGCTAGTCCGGGCCGACATCAAGGGCATCCACTCGTGTCCACGCCTCCGGGAAGGTCTGAGCTTTCTGTAGGAGCATAGTGCAGTACGTAACAGAATCAAAAATCAAATGATATACTACGATATGTTCTACAAGTATCTTGATTGTAATTCAAAATCATTATACTCTTAAATTAAACAAAAGAGTAATAGGTAGTTACTTGTTGAACACAACAGAAAAAATATCTTTTCATTCGCTGAATAAAAGTCGGGCCGGCCCGAAATTTCGGCCCGGCCCGGCCCGCCAACTTTCATTTCGGGTCGGTCCTCGGGCCGGGCCGGTTGCCTTTCTGCGTCGGGCCGGGCCGGTTGCCTTTCTGCGTCGGGCCGGGCCGGGCCTGTTAAAAGCCCGGCCCGGCCCGGCCCGAGTCCATCCCTAACCACAATCTCGTTACCTCTTATCTCGTTAATATATTTCTCCAGCATCCAAAGATCTGGTCGTCTGCATATCTTTAAATTTACTGCTAGGGGGAAATGGATGCACTGCTAAAGTTCTGGTGAGTATGCACTAATCGTCCGGGGGGGGGGGTCACAGATTTATATTAATGAGGTTTTTGATTTATATGTTCTTATTTATTTATTTGCCCGGATTAAGTTTTAAGTTTTTTTATATATTCCCGATTTTCGCGCGTATAAGGTTATATAGTGGTTATAGTGATTGTATTTTTAAAATTTTTTTTTAATTATTTAAATACAGGTTTTGGTTTCCAAACTCATGTCATTTAACCCCAGGTCAAAATCTAAAATTTCCAATCCTCCCCCTCCCCTTTCCGTTTTACGCGCGGTTATCGCCGTTTAATCTCGCGACCCTTACCGAGAACTTTTTAAAGGCCGTCCGGAACGCCTTCTGGTTAGCCACTTCCCCAACTTCCTCTAGGTTCTTTGGCCATGCTAGACCTAGGATAGCTAATTTGCTATCAGCTAACCCTCGATTTGCCGCTTCAAGTGGGCAGTGGAACAGCACGTGCTCTGCGCATTCAGCGCCCTCTCCGCATTCGCAGCGGTCATTGTCGGTTTAACCGAATCTTTATAAATACGTTTTAGGGCGCCGTGTCCTGTTATCAGTTGCACCATTTTATGATCGAGTTTTACCTCGATATTACCTCTAGCTTCTAAGCTTGGTATGAATTTGTGGGTGAATCTGCTCATGGCAGCGTTGTTTCACTTCTCTTCCCATTGTCTGATTAACTTCTCGGGCAGCCTTCTTTTAATTAGAGATCTCGGTATCGACGAATATGATATCCGAAAGTCGCCCGTCGCGGCCTCTTTAGCTAATTTTTCAGTCCTATCGATCCCTACGTTACCATCGTGCGACCTAACCCAACAGAACTGTAAACGTCGTATGTGCTATCCTCCAGAAGTTCACCTGGAGGTTTGTTAAGGTGTTCATGTTTGTCAAAGCCGCCAGCGCTAATTTGCTGTCGTTGATTATATAATATTCATCTCTGCGCGTGTGGTATATGACGTATTTCTAGGATGGCAGTAAGCATAAGCTAGACGGCTTCGTGACAGTTGGTTCGAGTGCGACTACCAAGCCCAAGGTCCAAGGTTGAATTCCTTACACGGACCGCTTGTAAAATGTTGGGCGAGCTTCCTGGCCAATGTGGTACATTCGGGTGAAGCACTGTAAAATCAAATGTAGGGTATGGGGTAACTCCCCAGTTGGTTCGATAAATTTGATTAATTATAGTGGACTGTAGATTGCTTGAATAATTAATGAAACACAGTTAACAATTAAACACTTATAATGAGTAAATAATAGTAGCAAAGCAGTAACACGTACAATCTTACTCTCTGAAATGTTAAACCGAAGTCTTAGACCCTTCGGCAAGGGTTCTTAAAACTTGTTTTTACCTAACGGTACAATGAGTTAGCAGCGCCCTCAAGAATGTACCAATGCTGCAATAAGAAAATACTAATTCTAACATACCGCCGGCTTTGAATGTCGTGCGTTCAACATAAAATACAATGTGATATTACACTAACCTATACCAAGAATATTATATTGCTCATGATCATTATTCGTCCGCAGGCAGAGCAGAGACCTTAGTCACAGCACGTTTGAAATGCCCTACACTAGTTTTAACAAACATCACACGTACTGTATCATCTTGACCAGAATGTAAGTCTGTTATCCGCCATAATTTCCACTGCAGGGGGCCTGTGTGGTTTTCGTTCAATAAAATCAAATCACTTATCGCTGATGAGTGGTTGTTGCCCGTTTTCCATTGTGTACGCTTTTGAAGCTGTTGTAGCTTATTCGAAAGACCAGCGATTCCAGAAATGTTGCACCATCTGCTGTGGTTGTTCATAATGTCGCAAGGGATTGCTTGGCGACGACATAACGTTTTCGCGAGGAATTGAATTAAGCGCATCGCCAATTAGAAAATGTCCAGGTGTTAGTGGAAGAAAGTCAAGTGGATCGTTGAAGATTGAAGATATGACAGGAATTAAGTACTGCTTCAATTTGGGTGGTGACTGTATTCAAGAATTCATATGTAAAGGCAGTGTTGCAGATCACTCTAATGAAATGAGTTTTGAATGAGCGAACCATACGTTCGCATAATCCTGCAAAATTAGGACTCCAAGGAGGGTTAAAATAAAAAGTTGTCTTATGGTTGATAGTATATGATTTAAAATATTCATGGTTGAGACTATTATATAACGATTTCGCAATTAGGTCTAAGCGATTCCTGGCACCAACAAAATTGGAAGCATTATCACAAAATAGATGCTGACAGAAACCACGCCTAGATATAAATCTTTAAATGCATTTAAAGAACTGTCTGCTGCAAGGTCGCTGACCACTTCTATGTGAACAGCTTTCATGCTATAACATATGAAGAGGCAAATGTATGCCTTGATTACTTTTTGATTTCTAAGTGTACCATCCTTGATAAGAATAAGACCGCAATAATCTACATCGCAGCGATTAAAGGGCCTAGTAGGTGTTACTCTAACTTTTGGCAAATCGCCCATTTTTGGAATGGATTGAAATGAAGCACTTTCAAAGCACGTTACACATTTACGAAGGACGCTTCGTATGGCCCTTTTCCCATTCAGGGCTAGAATTTTTGTCGAATGGTAGCAAGTAATAGTTGCTTCCCAGCGGGTAAGTTCTCTAAGTGAGCTTGTCGTATTAACAACCGAGTGAAATTGTGTGTGTCGGATAAGACTATTTGATAAAATCGCTCAAAATTTAAGTTGCAATTTTTTAATCTACCGCCAACACGAATAACACCATTATCATCAAAAATTGGAGATAATGATAGGAGTTTGCTTTTGGGCGAAATTGGTTTACCACTCTTTAATGCGAATATTTCTTGAGGAAATGCTGACAACTGTACTAATTTAATGAGAATTAGTAAGGCTGCTTCATTAAGATTTTAGATTATTTTCAAATCTTAGACAGGACGTAGTACCCCTCGGTAACCGTTTAATTAACGAAAATTTTTCAAAAATATCAAAGTTAATTGTGAGCGTCAATGTAGTGTGTAAAGCGGATTTGGCATCTGAATTTTTCCCTAATTCAGTGCTAGTTAAATGAGGGTTTTCGGGCCATTGTTCAATATCTAGATGTAAGAATGACGGACCGTACCACCAAAGCTGTGACTGAATTAACTGGATTGCGTTAACACCCCGTCAGCAGGATTGTTTTCTAATGTGATATTAATTCTTGAATTTGTGACACGCGATTGGCAACAAATATTTTATAAAGACTTGGTTTAGATTTTATCCAAGCAAGAGCAATCATGGAATCTGATCAGCTAAATACATTCGAAAGTTCAACAATTAGGTTAGTAGAGGCCCTTTTTATTTGCCGTGAAAGTAAAAGTGCACCGCAAAATTCCAATTTTGGTACGGTGATCGTTTTAAAAGGAGTAACACGTGACTTCGCGCAAAGTAGACTTACAAAAATTGTGCTTAATGAATTGTGCAACTTGATATAAATGACAGCGCCGTATGCGAGAGTGCTTGCGTCACAGAAACCATGTATTTTTAAACTTTGTCAATCCTTAAGACAAGCGTGACGTGTAATCTGAAAATTGTTTTAGATTTGCTAATTGATTCCTAAATTTTAAACATTGTGTTTGGACGTCAGTAGGTAAGATTTTATCCCAGCCTACTTCTAATTGCCGAAGCCGTTGCATCAAAATCTTAACGTTGATTATAACTGGGCCTTTAAGTCCTGAAGGATCAAAGAGCTTCGAAATTTCACATGGAACAAACCTTATGGTGATTTTGTTGGTTGATTCGGTGAAGCTGACCTTGTAATACAACAGTCCTTATCAGTATTCCAAGAAATTCCCAGAATTTTTTGGTCCGCACTGCTTGAAATGTAGAATGCCTTATCGATTGCGTCAACATCAACTTCACTTGTGATTATTTGTCTCGCATTTGAGTTCCATTTACGAAGATGAAAACCTACTGAGGATAAAATGTGTGAAATATTATTCATTAATAAAATAGTCGTTTGAATGTCACTGCCTCCTGTGATGAGATCATTTACATAGAAATTGTTTTTAATTATTTGAGAGACCAGTGGAAATTTAGTTTTATTATCTTGGCTTATTTGATGGAGGATACGCGTTGCTAGAAATAAAGCGGTAGCAGTATCGTATGCCACAGTTTTTAGCTGATAATGATCGATAGCCTTATCGCTATCAAAACAACATAAAATTCGTTGTAGGTCTCGATATTCAGGATGCACGAGAAGACATCGATATATTTTTTGAACATCGGCGGTAATATTGTAATTATGAATTCTAAACCAGAAAAGTATTGAAAGGAGATCATCCTAAATGTTAGGACCTACCATCAACACATCGTTAAGGGATCATTTGCATTGGGACCTACAACTGCATCAAAGACGACTCGGAGTTTAGTTGTGGCGCTTGATTCTTTTGTAACATGATGATGAGAAATATAGTAGACTAGTGATTGGTAATCAGAATTGACGACTTTGTGGGAAAGTTTTGTCATATGACCTAAGTTTTCATATTCCTTTATGAAATCATGGTACATATCCTTGAAGTACTCGTTTTGGCCAACTTTCGTTCAATCCAGTATAACCTTGTAGAAGCATTTAATAAGTTATTGCCAATGTTCTGGAAATTGCCCTTTGAGGGTAATTTCACAACGAAATTGCCATTATCGTTGGTAGAATGATTTAGCTTAAAATGAATTTCGCCTTGTTGCTCTTTCTTTGTGAAGTTATGTGATTGAGCGTATTGTTCCAATTCCCAAAACCCTTGCGGTTGTAAGCTTAACCGCTGCTGCACAGCGGTGGTAAGAAGACAACTATTCGCATTACTAGCACGTCCGAGAGATTGTGAAGTGATTGGGCCTGATATGAGATACCCTAACATAAAATTTTGTAACGGAGGCTGACCTCTACCCAATTTTATCTCCCTGACAAACAACAGATTAAAAAATATTCCAAAACCTAATAGAATATCGATCTTTCTGCAGTTGTTAAAACATGGATCTGCTAAAGTAATACCGTGTGGTATGTCTAGGTTGTGATCAAACATTTAAATTGGAATATTACGTGTAATGATGTCAATGATTCTAAACGAGGCAGTTGATTTGAACGAATTGGTTTTGGATTGAATCGTAGCATTCGTTTTCGAATTTATGGTGACATTTAAGTTATTAATTCCGTTTAATGTCGTGTTTATGTGCGTTTTCTGCAAATTCTGCTTTTTTACCAAATCATGGGCGTTGAAATTTAACATACTGCCCGATTCTAGCAAGCATCTTGCTTCAACTAACTTATTGTTTGAGTCAAAAATATAAATCATTGCTGTTTGTAACAAAATTAACGAATTATTTGTATTTGTGCAATGAGCAATGGTGCTGCCCGTTGCAGTGTTTTCTTTGTTGTTGTCAACAACTGTACTGTGTGTTGACATGTTTTGCACTACATTTTGGGATATCACTGTTTGATTGCCCCTGCCCTCCTTGTTGGTTGTAAACCTGTTTACTACCGAGGTTTGAATAATTGTCAATGTGTAAGAATGTATTGTGCATTTTGTCGCAGCGGCGGGAAGATCGCGATGTGCAGATATTGCTGAAATGACCTGCTTTTAAGCACTTGGTGCATAAGTGTGGTCTTTTGACTTCTGTGCGTCTCTCGTGGGGTTTCAGCCCGAGATCTTTTACAATGAAATATAAAATGATTGCCCTGACACATAGCACGGGTAGAGATAACATTTGTGGCGGTGTGAGACATTTGCTTAATTTTATTTTTAATTGTAATGTATGAGCTTTTATGATCCAAAGTTTCTAATAGTTGACGTCTATAATTTAAAAATCTAAGAAATGAGGCATATCGGTTGGTGTGTATCAATCAATTTTCGTAATTGCACGTGCGACTCCCTAGAGATAAGTGGTATCTCAAATAGATTTCTTAAATGAGTGTTTATGATTATGCGTTTTTTTTCGTAGTGCTCCTTCAATGTTTTAAGAGCAACTGAATAATTCAGGTCCGTTCAAGATTTGCTATTAAATTTAGGGCCTCCTCCTTCAAGCTATTTTTTAAATAATAGAATTTTTGTTGCTGTGTTAGTGCATTGTTGTGATGGATTAGTGAATTGAATGAATCAAAGAAACTTAAAAATGTGTCATAGGAGCCTAAAAATGACTCCAAATTGATTTGCGGCAATCGAACATTTATGTGGGACACATTTGCTTTTTCATTGCTTTGTAATGCAGAACAATTACCTGTATCTTTTGTTAGTGCTTTGCGAGTCTTAGCAACGGTCGCATGATATAAGTTTTCAAATGTATCCCCATACTGCAAATGTTGCTCCAAATTTGAATCATCGGACAGTTCAATCTGCATTTGAATAGATTCAAATTCCGAGAAACACAATTCAAATTTTTCTAGACGCGATTGTAATTCGCCTAAACTTTTATAATCGTAAGTACTTTTGCCCCAATTGTAAAATCTGGTAGCCTTTGATTTAATAAGACCTCTATTTTTTGATTAGATACTTAAGTTTCTCAGTTTCTTGAGACATGGTTACAATGTTTGTTTGCGATTTTATTATCCACTGCTAATAAGTAAACGAACTCTCGTAATCCCCGATAGGTGACGGTAGTTTAATGCGCCTGGCCCGGTGGCGTACAAAATAAGGGATACAAGAATCTTTTTATTGGTTTTTTCAAACCTACACAATTACGAACAGTAGATATATTTTCCGTTTGCAACGAAATATGTCGACTGAAAACCTCGATACAATTGACAAAATAAATCATGCAAACATAAATTAAAATTTTATGTTTTGTCGAACCAATCAAGCGTGCAGTAGCTTCCCGCTTCAATTAATGTATACCATACCGTTAACTTCATTCCGATCCCAGTTTAATGTGGTATTTTGTTGAAGGACTTTTAAATTGTAAATGTTTTCTTGTGTTAGCTCTATTACAGGGTAGGGCTGTTTTCTCTTTGCTGTTCGAACGGCAGTGTACCATTAATCAGGTGAATAAACTGGCACAGGTCTTGTTGCTTTTCAATCACACAATAAACCGAGTCTCCTTCAGTTTGAGTGTGACCTCGTTCCAAAAATGAATGACATATTTTCACTTCGTATTTTTTTAGAAATATAGTTGTAGAGGGAGAACAAGAATTTGTTCCTATTCGGCCCTGTATAGTTGTCGGAATAGAAGGAAAACTGCTTGACACTATTTTTAATATAATGTTGAATGAAAAGTAGGAGACAACTACTGATATCTGAGGCACACCATCTGGCGACACTCTCTTACCACATGTAACAAAAACAATTTTTGGACGTCAAATTAGAAATGGTGAAATTGTATGTGGAAAGTTTAAGTTTGTAATAAGCCAGTCCAATTTCCGATTTGGGTGCAGATAAAACTAGTAAATCGAAAGTCGCAGCACAAAAGTTGGAGTCGTGAATTGCCTTCTCTTTGTCCAGGTTCTTCATTTCTCTTCCGAGTTTTTTGTTTCTGACATACAATTGATACTCCTCTTCCAATGCTATTTTGTCTTCTGCCGAAGAATGCTCATATTTATTACAAATGTCGCATAAATTTTTGTTGGGTTTGAAAACAGATATATTGAACTCCGAATTGAAAATTGATCTGTACATACTTTCTGTAGCGTTTTTAGAAAGGTTGTGTTCTTCGCAGTACTCTTGATATAAGCTAAATATTTTTGATAGATTTAGAGTCGGGGACAAGTAAACAGGTGAAGTGTTTTTTCTGAAGTAATGGCTTTCGACAGGCTTAAACGAATTTATGTGATAGCGAATGGATTGCTTCACGGATTCATCGATCATAGAATTTTTACACACTTTTCCTCTCTTGTCCTCCAAAACTACACCACTACTTCCCATTTTGTTAGATACAGTTCTCACTACTTGTGCCCTAATGCATAAAGTAGTGAGAAAAAATATTTTACAAACTTTTATTATGTCTATACCTGCTTTTGGGGGACTATAAACAAATGTTAATACGCGTCTACAGTTAGTTCACGTTGTTCATCATCTTCTTTATAATTTTTCTTTTTTTGCAGACTTTTTTTTACGACATCTTTCTTTCTCATTGAACTTTACAAACTTTGAGATGTAATCTCGTTGCCATTTTACATCGCCAAGCGCCCAATAGTCTTTGAATATTTTACTTCTTTCCTCTTCGGTAAACTTTTGAGTGCATTTCATTCTACAGTTTTTGCAAGATGATTTAAGTTTTCTTTCTGGTTGAATATTTCCATTCCAGTTCACGTATGACGTCCCAGTATTTCGCGACGTTTTTATGACATTATTTTTCCAGTCTTTACATTTACGTGATTTTTTTCGATTTTTTGTTTAACCTTGTTGATTTTCTCTATCCGATTTGTTACATACATCAGAGTTTGTTTCACTTTGGCCGCGGGAACTAGATACATGAAAGTGAGGATCTAGCAAATCATTATCGCTATCATGAAACGGATCAGTGCCCATTTACTGCCCTTTTACCACTAAAAGTATTTTAAACTAAATATAGTGTGAAGTTGTTGAACTGCTAAAATAATGCAATATACTATGGATAAAAAGTATTCTAATAACTTACTATGTTGTAACGTAAAATAAATTTTATTATAAGTCACATAAATTAAAAATTGAATGAATCTTGTTTTTCAATACATAAATTGATCAGTTTGGTACCTCAATATCACTAACCTGATGTCTGCTTAATTTTCAACATATTTGATATTTTCTCTGCTCTTGAGGACATTGCTTCTTCGGCTTGCTTCTAAGATAAACAAAACCAGTACAGTAATTATCTGTTTACACCGTTAAAGAAAATAATTTATTTTATTTATAATAGAAAACTTTAGTTTGCTTTAATGTTAAGGTCAGTTAAGAACAGATGGCATTAACAGTTGTTTTATTTAATTTAAATATATAACATATGCTTTGATAAGAAAACAAGTTCAGTTTTAATTTTGAATTTGATGGAGTAACTACGAAGATTAATATGCTGTATATTTTGTTTGTTTATGTGAAATGAAAATAGTGCTTTACACCCAGATCCTTTTCCATGTCCATCCTAACCACTAGGTATGTCAATAATTAAGTAACTACATGAATTAGTAAGTAAAGTTTATTCCCTAAGATTGACAGTCCATTTTGATATGATCATTGACTAGAAATATTCATGTAAATTTGTATAATCCAGCATTTATAAAGCAAAGGAACCATTATCATAAATAATAAATAACGTTATTGCACGCACTTAGTACAGCTCGACGACTTGGTACAGTTCTGCACAGGTATCTTCGTAGGCGACCTTGAGATACTATTCAGTTCTCAGATCAGAAAGTAGAAGCCCTTAGTTCAATCACGTGATCGTAATATTTTGAACAAAACACGCATTTGACATGAAAAAGTACTTGGCTTCTTGACACTCACATGCTTTAAACCTTATTTGCTAATTCCTGTGTTCCTATACTGATTTTTCTTGTAGATAAATTTAATATTATCGGTTGAATAAGTGACAAGTGACCTATATTAGTTATTAGATAGTTAGTACAGTTTAACCTTAAAAGAAAATTCGGTAGTGATTTTGTGGCGGAAGAGAAATATTGCGTAGGATTGGTAAGTGTTTGAATTTGTTGCTAGTATTAGTCTAATCTTTTTACTGTATATACATATCAATATGGGCGACTAGCTTTGAATTAAAAGTTTTAAAAGTACAATAAAACACAATTCAATTACATTGAATTGAGATTAATTTTTTCATTCGTTAACTGTGTAATAAATTGTGAAATGCTGGCTCAGTTTTGATTTAATTTAATTATTGTGTATTGTTGAAGGTTCCAAAAAATGTCTTCACAGATTAAAGAATGTGCTGTTCCTGGATGTTCTGATAGTATTAGCCGGCGTCATAGATCTCCAAATCCCCTTTTATCCTATAGCAATATGTGGTATATATTACAGATATCACTAATGTCATCAAAAATATTAGATTTATGTAAGTTTGTAATGCTATTTTTTAGTAAAAGTGTGTAACAATTTTGATAATAATTGTAAATAAAGGATTCTGTTGTAATATAATAATCATTTTAAATAGCACATTTCTAATTATTATGGTTGTTTGTTCTACTTTGTCAGTTTTGCGTACATTTCAAGTCTATTGAATAAATTGATAATTGAATTTGATGCTATTGCATTTTAGTTACCTTTATATTTTGCTGCCTAAGATAGGCTGCTTTATCCCCTCCACGTTGAATACGCAATGCCAACATTTGGACTTAGAATACCTCTGCGCTAAATCAGATATGCTTTGAACTGTGTTAAAATCTCATAATACCAAAATCGCGAAAATTGGACATAGATTAACTAGTTCTGCTCTCAAGCGACGAGATATTCACGCTGCACACGCGCCGATTATCACAGAATATAAAACATCACGTATTGAGAGACTTGCCTATTCTGACGAGTTAAATCTTGTCAACAGGCCAAAGGCAAAGAGAAAAAATAATCTAAAAGTATTTCAATATTTTGAATGCATTTAAAATACTCAACGAGAAATATTTAATAGTACTTTTCAAAATATTTTTATCCACTAATACAAACATTATTTTAAAGAAGTACTTATATACTGCGTATTCAAATACCTAAAAGTATTTAAATATAAAAATATTTCAGTGCTGAAATGCTGCTCAGCTCTGTTTACGACAGACACTAGTACGACTTAATTGGCGTGTGAGTACCGACATTCTGAAGTAATTGTTAAGCGGGTTAGTTAATGTTTTTGCTTATTCTTTATAAATGTCATAATAGAATAAAGTTCATCTTTAAAACAGTTCCTAAAAACTAAAGTATTTTCTTTTTAACTCAAGAACTAATCGAGTATATTAAAAGTATATCAGGTTATAGGCCCAATAGTTAGTTGTTTGTGTTACAAAAGTAAATCATTGTGAACTGTGTATGGGGTTTGAACTTGTCTGATGTTATTTATTTTTTAAATAAAAGTTTATTGAATAACTACAAAAATGACAGAGAGATATACACGTTTTCAAGGTATTGAATTGCTAGATGGAATTTCAAATTATAATAACTGGAAATTCGCTATACTGAGGGGTTTACGTAATGAAGACCTGTGAAAATGCATTGACCCAGAAATGGACAAAGAAGGCAATCCTATAAAAGTTGAAAAAAAGCTACAACTAAAAGCCTTAGCTAAAATTTGTCTATATGTCAAGCCAAACTGTTATCCACATGAAGAAGTTTGGAATAATTAAGACGATTAAGTCTATTACAATCTCTTTTTAATTTAAAGTTAAACGTTCAATAATATGGAAGAATATGTAACAAAACTAATGTCAATTGCACAGCAAATAGCTGACATCAGCAAACCGATTGAAGATGGATTTTTGGCTGTATTAATGCTAAATGGTTTACCAACAAATTATGATCCAATGGTGATGACTTGAAAATTCTGCAATAAGTCTTACTACGGAGTTGGTCAAATCAAAACTTCTACAAGAAGATATAAAAGTAAACGAAATTCCTTCAAGTTTAGTATTTATGACTGGAAAAAAGCAATTCGTCCAAAGGTAATAATCCATTCGTTCCAAAATGCTTTAAATGTCACCAAAAAGATCACAAAGCAAATAAATGTCCAAAAAATGGTTCTAGTAACAACAAAATACAGAACTTAATGTACACAAAAATTAATGGTCAAAGTAAAAGTTCTAGTGTTTGGTGTTTACTTACAAATAAATAGTGAACAGTGGTACTTAGATTCTGCTTGTACGAATCACGTGACTGGACAAAGGGCACGATTGAATAATTTTAAAAGCACAACTACTAATCTTGATGTAACAGTAGCTAATAATAAAAAATTAATCAGGGCTGGTCAAGCAGACGCTACAGTGACGATAAATAACATAAAAAGGTCTATATCGGATGCCATTTATGTTCCAGGACTTGGTCTTAATTTACTTTCTGTAAATCAAATGGCCCAAAAAAGGTTAGGTATAACTTTCTCCAAGAGTGGATCAAGTATTTATTTAGAAAATAATTGTTCAATTAAAGGCAAAAAAATTGCTCATGCATCTTGTCATGGCGAAGTTTATCAACTGAATGTTAATACTTCAAATGACAAAAGTATATCACCGCAGATAGTTCATTAAGATGATAAAAAGTTAAGGGCAAATTTTACTAAGGATATGATCAATCAAGACCTGTGGCATCGTCGTTTAGCTCATTTAAACATGAAGTACATGCATCTCCTTAAGAATAAGATGTCAGTTGGTATAAATTACAGTGGAGAAATTTCCCGCTGTGTTTCTTGTATTAACGGGAAGCAAACTATAAAACCGTTCCCAAAAAGAAAGAAAGGAACTCGTGCTACCGAAATTTTAGAATTGGTGCATTCTGATTTATGAGGACCAATGAGCGTTACTTCGCATGGAGGTGCACGATACATTCTGAATTTAACTGATGATTATTCAAAAAAACCTTCATTTGTTTTATAAGTAGCAAACATGAAGTTAATTGAAAAATTAAAGAATGGAAATTACTAGTTAAAAATGAGAGTGGTAAACATTTAAAAATACTGAGATGACACAGAGGTGGTGAATATCTGAATAAAGAACTCCTTGAATATTTGAGTTATTGTGGTGTTAAGCACCAAACCAGTGCTCCAAATTCTTCGGAACAGAACGGGATTGCTGAAACAGTTAATCGAACAGTTATAAAAAGAACAAGAGCTCTTTTAGATGATTCAGGTCTAGATAAGTCATAGTGGGCTGAGGCGGCAAATACAGTAGTATACTTGAAAAATAGATCTCCTACAGTTGCAGTTCGTGACATGACTCCAGAAGAAAACTGGTCTAACAAGAAGATAAATTTAAGTCATTTAAGAGTATTTGGTCACATTCCAAAAGTCAACTGAAAGAAACTAGATCCTAAAAGTAAGGAGTTGATTTTTGTAGGTTACTCTATAGACTCAAAAGCTTATAGGCTAGTAGTATTGGAATTGTATAATAGTAAATTGTGCATATTTTAATTTCATTACTTTAAACTGATGACACCACTTGGTTTTGACAATTCTGTCACAATAATATAATAAAAGTTTTACATTACAAAAACATATTTGTGCTTTATTTTTTATTTGCTTAATTTAGTTCTCAGCTGCGCAACTCTTGCTTCAAGTGATTATTCCATTAAGTAGATCCAAAATTTCTTTCAAATATAATTGATTTTATAGAAGAGAAAGCAGTGGAAGGGAGGGATGAACAACCATGTGAATCGGTTTATAAATCACTGCATATTCTTGATGAAAACATCACAGATGAAAAGTTAAACACAAATGAAAATTTAATTACAGAAGAAAGTTTTGATATTTCAGTGGATAGTGATCAACAACCAATGATAACGATGATAACGATCTGGTTTGTGGTTTGTGATGGCAATGAGCCAAAAACAGTTTCTGATGCATTAGGTAGTAAGGACAAATTATTATGGGAAAACGCTGTGAAACAAGAATCTCTCGTTCAAAGCAAATGATGCTTGGACACATGTTGATATGCCTAAAGGCGCAAAAGCAATAAAAAACAAGTGGTTATTTAAATTAAAAAGGAACGGCAGTGGAGAAATATATCAACATATAGCTCGACTGGTAGCAAAAGGATTCACTCAGAGATATGGTATTGACTACCCGAGACGTTTTCACCGGTTGTCAAACATTTGACTATGAGGATGTTATTGGCTATTGCTGTAGAACTAGATCTATATGTCGATCACTTGGATGTGTTACCTGTTTTTCTCAATGGTGATCTAAAAGAAACAATTTATATGGAGCAACCAGAAAATTTTATTGTTTCAGGAAAAGAAGATAGTTTGTTTGCTAAAACGCTCAATTTATGGGTTAAAACAGTCATCTCGAGCATGGAACAAAAAACTTAACATTGTTCTCGTTTCACTGAACTTCAAAAGGTTAAATTCTGAACCGTGTGTATATCGCAGAAACGAAATGGGAATTTATCGATAATTGCAATCTACATTGACGACTTTTTGCTGTTTTGTAATAATCAAGAAGAAAAACATTCATTAAAACAAAAATTGATGAATTCATTTAAAATAAAGGATTTAGGTCCGGTAAAAAACAACTTGGTATGTGGCGAAGGAAAAAGGAAGTTATGTATCTGGATAAGTCAACCTACATTATGGATACCTAAAGAAAATTTAATATGGTCGATTGCAAACCTGTAATCATTCCAATTGATTCGAATTCAAAATTGTTAAAGGAAAATTCGGATGAAAATTGTACTTATCCTTACCAAGCACTAATAGGTTGCATCATATATTTAGCTGTAACATGCAGATCGGATATTGCACATGTAGCAAGTGTACTCGGCTAATTTAATAACTGATATAATGGTACACACTGGACAGCGGCTAAGTGTGTACTTAGGTACTTAAAGGGAACAGCTGATTACTGCCTGGAATTTAGGAAAAACGGAGAAAACCTAACTGGATTTGTAGACGTTGACTGGACCGGTGGTGAGGATGATAGAAGATCCTATAGAGGTCATGTTTTTAAACTTGCGAGAGGCCCTGTAAGTTGGGAAAGTAAAAAACAGCGCACCGTAGCACTATCCAGCACTGAAGCGGAGTACATGGCAATTAGCGATGGAACCAAAGAAGTAAAGTTTTTAAAAAGTTTGTTAAGTGAGTTACTAGGCACCTTATGTGGTATTACATTGTTCAATGACAATCAGTCAGCACAGAAGATATCTGAAAATTAAATTTTAAATAATCGGACCAAACACATTGATATTCGGTATCATTTCATTAGACAGGCTATTGAAGATGGTATCATATGTTTAAAATACCAGTCAACGCAGCTGATGCTCTTCTCAAGCCTCTTCCTGGTCCCAAATATAAACATTTGCTATCTATGATGGGCCTAACAGAAAAATAACATTAAGGGCGCGATAGCATCCCTCTATTTTCATAACACGAACTAATTTTAAAATAGCCGCCTTTGTGGTATGACTTTCGCATGATAGAGGGAACTACTTTATTTTAACTTTAGTAGTTTAGTGGTTCGTTTCCAAGTTAGGCAAATAACGGTTGCTAGGATACGGTACGATGCTGGTTTTTCTCCATTTCTGTAACTATTCATCGTAAATGACCTTCAGCAATTTCGAAGTTGTTGAACAGCAAGCAAAGCGTTAGATATAGTTGAAATCAAATAAAGTCAAGCATGACTCATCGTTGGGCATATGAATAAAATACAGCCACAATATTGTTATGCTACTCTATTACCTGGCTCTTCCCCATCTAAAAAGGATAGCTAGAAAAATATTCGTCGGCTGTATAATTCACTGCAACCACTGTGAACGTATGTCCATAAAATATTTCCGTTTGTAATTAATTGTCAAACATTTTTAAGGTTAGGTTAGAATTTGTGCTTTGTTATTTCACTTGCGATTTTCTACTTTTCTTTTAAAGATAATTCTGATATACAACA
Organism: Platerodrilus igneus; assembly: GCA_036346225.1. Taxonomy (NCBI): domain Eukaryota; kingdom Metazoa; phylum Arthropoda; class Insecta; order Coleoptera; family Lycidae; genus Platerodrilus; species Platerodrilus igneus. The sequence goes on from JARFIW010001700.1 coordinate 4,772,155, forward strand.
AACAGTTTTTTTTAAACTAAGAACCTTCTACACATTGAATAGTGTTTGGTCAACACTTATCAAAATGAACACGCTTCGTAACAAACATTTGAACTTTCAAGCTCAGTTGTCGGTGATGAATGTTCTAACATTTTTTGAAAGCGAACGTGATAATCATGGAACCTTGGCCCCATTTGAGTCAGTATTGCAGGTATAATCAAATTTTCAAGTGATATGTTGTGTTTTAACTGTTGCTTATTGTTAGCGAACATCTGAGGCTTGTGGGATAGGACTGAGTTCTCTTCGTTCCATTAAAAAAAGAGAGTTTTAGAAGCCCGAAAAGAAAGTGAAGTTCCTGAGTCACCGAGCAAGCACCGAAAATTCAACAAGTCTAAATCGTCTGATGTAGATGGTTTTGTAATAGATGCGGTTAAACGAAAAATTTACAAAATGTATTCCAAATGTAATATAGTTTTCATAACAATTTTATTTAGTGTTTTTTAGTATTATGCTTTTAGGGCTCTATGTAACTGTTAAATCTTTACGACAAGAAATTGTAACCGCTCAAATTTTTAACTTCAGCCAGTCTAGTCTGACGAGACTTCTATCAACAATTGGTTTTTCTTTTAAATTGGACGATGGTAGAAGGGCTGTGCTTGAACAGGAACATATTGCTGCTGCACGAGTGAAGTTTTTAAGAGCATATGAAATGTACAAACAATTGTAACTTTATGATCCTGTTTTCTTGGATGAGACGTGGATTTTAGTTGAGGTTCTGTTAAGAAGAGTTGGCATAATGGTTCCAAGCTCAGTGTAAAGAGAAAACCTCCTGGAGAAGGAAAACGGTTAGTTTTTTAAAGTTAAAATTACATTTAATATAAATATTTTTTATTACATGTTCATAGTCGTACATGCAGGCAACAAAACTGGATTCATCCCCAATGCAGCACTTTTGCATTCTACAAAATCTCCAAGTGCTGACTATCATGGAGACATGAATGCAGCATTATTTACAAAATGGTTTGAAGAACGTTTAATTCCTAATTTAAGCAAACCCAGTGTAATTATTCTAGACAATGCTAAATATCATTGATTACTTGATTAAACACAATGTTAGTTGCGGCAGTCACACGTTAAAAAGGGAACTATTATCATTAATTAAAAAACATCCACAACCAAAAATTTATGAAATAGATACCCTAGCTACGTATTGTGTAAAACAGTGTTCCTTTTAAGTTTTTGGTTGGTAATGACTTACTGTTCAAAAATACCTATATACACAATGTAAATGTTACAACAATTGAACCTATTTTTAATTTCTTAGTTATTCATTAAAAATAAAACATTTGTAATAATTTTGTTTTAATAAAGCACACTTTACAGGTAACAACTCAAAGTTTTTTTGTATTGGAAATACATTTTTCGATATTAGCATTTGATGAAAAATATTAAACCGAAGACCCCAAATATTCTATTAGTTTGAAATATTTATTGAAATAAACGTTTAGTCGTTTTTGACATAGTCGATTTAATGTAACAAAATAGCTATTTTTTGACAGAATAAACCAAAAAGGAATTCTTTTATGGTTTATTTCTAATGCCTAAAGTTAGGTCTAGTTTCGTAAATTGTTTAATCCTAAATAAACTTTTCCATTTTATTTTTAATTTAGCCTAAAATATATTTCATAATTAGTGGGAGTTTTGAAGTTTATTGTTTATTATAATCATTTTTTGCCGGCAGCACAATTTGAGAAAATGTTATTATCACATCTATTTGACGTTACGTGTGAACTATGTATGACCAAAAAATGACGGGAGTCTGCTACGTGGGGGTAAAGAATGGGAACACTAATAAGTTGCCTATATATTTAAAGCTGATTTTGACACTTTTCGAATTGAAAATATAATTACCATTGCAGACCCTTGGTGAAGATACACAAGACAATGAACGTCTCCAAAGTGAAGTGTAAAATGATGTAGGAAAAATTATCGTTTTTTGAGAACGTCCTCCCCCAGATCGTTCAAATTTGAAAATCATTTGGCGAGTACCAAACTCGCAACCTAATTTGTAACAAAATGTATTCTATTTCCCTGCAATGGTTCCACTAAGATTTTTTAATAAACATTACTCTTGCTAACATGATGCAATATTTTGCTTATATTGAATATTGTAGAGTATCTAGTTACGTTTTGGGATACGGCACACTACCCTTTTTTTTTAAACTATTATAACATAGTATAAGCTTCACAAAGTAACACTGCTGTAATAATTTACTTATCGCTTGTAAACATAAACATGAAAGTTTACAAACAACCATGGATGTTGAGGTTATGTCATTTTTGGCTTCATAAATATTCGCAATTAATCCAATCATTATTATATTACACTTATCAAAAGGTAATTCACCATATATTATTAGTTTACTTTATTTCAATGCGACAAAAACAAAGTCCAAAATAATTCAATTTGAAATATTCTGGTTTTAAACCTTATTCTACACATCATTAACAGTGCCATCTTCGGAGGAAGTCGTAAACAATTTCTAATAAAATGGCGTACAATTAATGTAATAATTCAATAAAATCCATTCAGTACACTACGGCTATCATGATCAATATTTTTGAAATTTTTTTTAACAGAACGATTATATATGTATTCTGCTATCCAACGAATGTTTTTTTTTATTTACAAATTGATTATGTTAGATGTAGTAACTAAAATAAAGTAAGTGAATTTTAACATTACTTTTAACAGCTATTTCTTGCTTATTACTGCACTTTAGAAAAAAAAGCAAACCTTCGTTAGAAAGTACCAAGTTTTGTGAGTCTAATGGTGAAGTTACATTTTGCATATTTTCAATCCAACAAAAGTTATTTACCAAACAGAATAACCTGTTTTTTGATGGATTTTAGGCAGCCAACCATACATCCGATCGCGCCCTTAAGGGAGAATGTTAAGCAGGCTAGTTAATCTTCTTGTTTATTCTTTATAAATGTCATAATAAAATAAAGTTAATCTTTATAACAGTTCCTAAAAACTAAAGTATTTTCTTTTTAACTCAAGAACTAATCTAATATATTAAAAGTATATCAGTAATGATCCAAGTCATTTCTTGACAATGCCCCTACGAATGTGAACGAAACCTCGACTTCATTAGTTTTCAATATGACACGGAACATGTATTTATTAATCAAGATTCGGATCATGAAAGCTTCGAACAGTATCACAGTCCTTATTGATTATCTTTTTGACTGTAGCGTAATGCATTTAATACATACAGTTGTGTAAACGAGCATCTATTTATAGCACATCAATATACTCATTTATTTAGAAGGTTTTACAATTGTCAAAACTATGTTTATTTGCGTTTAAATAAACATCCCCTTGCATAAAACTATTTATTTACCCAGTAGCTAGACCGTGATCATAAATATTTGGGAATATTAGAGGAAGCCCACGTATTTCAAACAGCACGAACTGAATACAAATGAAATGGTGGCTTCGTTTTATATGGCTTTAGGTTTATTTAGTTATTAAATTATTTGTATATAAAATATTCTGTTGTAAATATCGTTATTGAACTTCTACGAGTTGTTAATTATAGTTCATTATCAACTCCTTGTTAAATAATTTTTAAACTTTTGCATGTTTGGGCATGATGCTACACAAATTTTTATTGTATGATTGTTGTCCTATTCGAGAGATCTACATTTGAAAATTAGTAGGTGTATTCATTGGAGGCGCTGAGAATAAAAGTGACATAAGTCAGTAATTTTAAAAATTTAGTTGAGGCCATATTTTGTTACACATGTGGTAGTTCTGTTCAGAATGAAAATGATCTAAGCCAATAGTACCAAAACACGCAACTAGGAGCGGTACAAGTTTTGTAGTCTAACAGAACAGCTGTTTAGTTCAGAATGACAGTGGCATATGTCAGTGTTTGTTGTTGTTTTGATGGTGTCCAGTTTGCTAAACTATCTTTAAGACAGTTTTAAGTGCTTATTTAAATAGTTGTCAGTGAAAGTGTTTGACAAAGTTGTTGCAACAGTGAAAGTAGTGGATTTTATTAATCATAACATTGTTATAATTAGGGCTGGGTCGGCGTATCGATATATCGATACGTATCGATACGACCCTCGTATCGACCCCCCCGATACAGCGAAAAATAAATATCGATATATCGATACTCGATATGTATCGATACGTATCGATATGTATCGATACGTATCGATATGTATCGATATGTATCGATACGTATCGATACGTATCGATACGCATCGATACGTATCGATATAGAATATGTATCGATATTCGATACGCTAAATCCTGTATCCTCTACCCTATATATATATATATATATATATATATATATATATATATATATATATATATATACTTTTGTCACAAATATTAAACTTGAAACTTTAATTATGTTGATGACAAACAATCTTAAGTGAAAGATGGAATTGTCAGTAAATACATCATTTTAAAACGATCTTGTGATTTTATTCCCAAAGAAAAAGTAGAAAAATTTATAGATGCGTATCGATTTTTACCGATAGGTATCGCCACGTCTCGATATGTATACTTAATCTACACATCTAAACGTTCCAATACGATTTACTATACATATCTATACGTACCGCTACGTATCGATACGAATCGATACGTATCGATACGTATCGATACGCACCGATACGCATCGATACGTATCGATATGTATCGATACGCACCGATACGCATCGATACGTATCGATACGTATCGATATATATCGATATTCGATATATCGATACATATCGATATAGAATATGTATCAATATTCGATACGCAAAATCCCGTATCGCCCACCCCTAGTTATAATTCATTAGAATTGCGTGGAAATAGTGCTGTTTGAGATGCATTTAAGTTAGGTTTAGGTTTAATAATATTAAATTAAATTTAGCATTGTAGCGCATTTAATTAAAAAACCAGAACGTCATTTAACTTGAACAATAGATTTCAAGCGCTAAGTGACAATTCAGATTCCTCGGAATACGTTGACGATGAAATTGAAGATCCAGATTTTGATCCAAATATATCTGAGAATAATAGACCTTGGGTTAGACTTCTACCTGTTACGCTTAACCATCTTCCAAGTCAAACATCACCTTTAACCAATTCTAACACTGGATCAAATCAGCCGGGGGGATCTTGTTACGTGCAATTACGTACCCGGAAGAAAAGTAAGTACCAGGCTAGCTATCAAACGCGGAGAGTGAGTGGATTTACCTAAATACCAAAAAAAATAAAAATTAAGCACACAAAAAAATTAAGGTATGACGATAGTCCAGTTACTTTAATAGGGTATATGTTTGATAAAATTATTTAATACGAGCACATTCTTGAAAATGATTTGTTTCCATGCATAATTATTTTATTGAATGTAATGAAAATGGTATCGAAGGACGTAAATTTTATTACGTGTAAATAGAGTGTGATGTATTTTGTTAATTGAGTTATTTTGGGTGTGATTGTCGAGAAGTATTTTCTTTTAAATTACAACATAGTAGCAGTTAAGAGAAGGTAGAGATTCCGCAGTCCAGGTAAGCTTCCATAAGCTAATTGTTAGGTAGGAGCGGAGCATCCGAGGTAAACTACACAATATTAATGACGCCCAAAGTGAGGCGCTCGAGTTAATACAAAGGATAACTCCACAATAATATATATATATATATATATATATATATATATATATTCTAAATTTGGTCATATTTATTTTAGATTTGGGGGATATCAAAATTAATTTAAAGAAACCTGGAATCTGGACAGCTGAATATTCGTAGTGATAGTGTCACGCATTGTAAAGACGCATACGGCGAGTGAGATTTTAAGCCAGTTTTCAGAGAGGCCGACAGCGACGTGTAGAACAGGTGAGTACTGTGTGTTTTGAACGTCAAAGTCTAAATTGGTAGTATTAATTTATTTGGCACAAGGCTACGTGTATCTGTTATAAAATTTTAGCATATACAAGTAAAAGATTACAGGTACAAAAATAAAGGTAGTGCAGTTTGGTTGGTGCATTGCACATCTACTTACCACTGAACCCATGGCAAGTAGGTGGATACCCTGGGAAGGCGAGTTTCTAATAGTCGAGGCATGTTTTGTTTTGATAGACCAACCAAACGTAGATAAAGCACAAAATATAAAGTAAATATTTTCATATCATATATAAAATATAAATAAATAAAAAGCGGGGGTGGAGCATAAGATATATATATATATATATATATATATATATATATATATATATATATAATACAAAGAGTAAAAAGCGGTGATAGAATTACAGCAGGAACGTAGGATAAGTAAATATTAGGAAAGGGTGAGGCAGGGATGTGCGCTATCTTCATTAACTTTTAACTTGTTTATCGAGAAGGCAATTAATACTGTGAAATGTACAAAGACTTCTGGAATGATTATGCAATAACAAACGAGTAATATACTTAGATTTTCTGATGATACAGCGGTATTGGCATCGAGCAAGGAAGTGTTAGAAGCCAGAAAAAAAATCGAAAACGAGAATTTTTAGTTGGGTAAGTATTCCTGTTACCTAAGAAGCCAAGTAACGCAAAATGGGAAAAAGTGCAAAAGATATATTAAAAAAAATAGCATAAGGCCGTGCTGCGTTTAAGAAGAAAAAACAGCTGGGACGTTCAAAGACAACAAAAATAGAGACGAGAAAAAATTGTTGAAATAATATGTGTGGAGTACAACACTGTACGGCTGTAAAACGTGGACAGTAGGAGAAGCGGACACGAAAAAAATAGAAACGTTTGAAATATTATGCTACTGACATATGAAGAAAATATCGCCAACAGGTATGTTTAAGAACAAAGAGGTTCTAGTAGCAGTAGGGAAAGAAAGAAATATGCAGAAAACAGTAAAGAATAGGAGAGATTGGAAGAGAGAACACGTTCTAATGCGTATTGAAATAGCGTGGAGTATATTAGAAGCATATAAATGAAAAAAAAGAGATAGAGGTAGATCTAGATTAGATTATTGCACACAGATAGTGAAATATGTAGGCTCCGGGATTTGCAGGAAAATGTACAAGATAGCGCAGAATAAAAAACAATCGAGGTACGCGCCCAACCTGTTCCAGGACTGAAGATCTAATGATGATGGTGAAGGCATTTGTCTTAATTACAAAGTTATATGTTATCTTTAGATGTTAATATGCGTTTTCACTTTATTTACAGAAATTTAATTAAACTTCCCGCTTTAAATTACATTAAAGGAATCGAAATATTCGGTTTGGTTATGCGTAAAAGTTTGCTACACACAAAAGAATTATATGTTCTATTTTCATTACCTTTTGATACAATCTTAATATATATGGTATGTCACAATTATTTTGTCCATTGTAGTTTAATAATTATCCAATCACTTTATATTTCTATTTAACGTAACGCAAATCGTGCCGCACAGATTAAAATTGCAAAGTATTATTAATGAAGTTTTAGCTTGGTACAAAAAAGTGTTTTTGTTAGGTTTACTCAAAACAAACATATCATTAAAGCAAAGTACTTCATAAATAATGATACACTGCAGTAACTTTCAGAGTTTACTGATTTACGAGCTGCCTTTGATGAAAAGTTGTCTTTTATCCCTTAAATAAATAAAGTATCTACTAAGGCAAATAAGAAGCCTGACTTCATACTTAGTCTCGAAGCAATTCTAAAATGTACATACATATACAATCCCGTTTAACGAGTTCAATTCGATACTTTTTAGAACACGGTAGATTAATATGGTCTCCATTCCATAGAATACATATTTCTCAAATTGAGTCTATACACCAACAGTTTACAAATTTTGTACATTGCCGTCAAAATAAAGGACAACATTATATTGTCTTATAGCGACCGGTGCACGTACAAGTAGAGCTGTTTCAAAATCTCAGTGACCCTGGGATGCGCAATGGAGGAAGTGAGAAACTCTTAGAAAAGAATATAACACGGTGTTTTCAGTTCAACCTAAAAACATCACGATTCGCTAAAATAACCCTTAATGTAGTGTCACATTATTAATCTGTAAACAAATACCTAACCTTAAATACTCTACTTGTAATTGGTTATTTACCTACCGCGTGAGGGTATCCAATAAACAATAAATAATAAATGACAGGACCTCTAGCACTATCGTACCCTCACGTTTCGGGACGTTGCCTCGCAAGCTGCAGCAGTCGGTGAGAGGGGGGGTTCAATAAACAAACACACTGAGATGAAATTCCAATTGTTTTATTAAATGGGCTACTAACTAAAACTATCAACTAATTACATATGCATAACAAAAATATACAGTAAATAACCTTATTTACAATAGGGCGCCACCATGGGAATTAAACGGCCCATGGACTAATCGCGGTAATAGCTCTCGTCGCACTTTGTTCGTGGGCGATGAACCAAGATTGCAGGACAGAAAATAAGTCACTTCACAGGGGCTAATTTTTTAAAGTCTCCGGCTAGCACGTACACAACTTAACTAAACTTAACTAACAAAACTTATTTTTGAATAATAATACAGTTCTGGGTGTAAACACCCCAATAACAAAAATTTATTAATGCTACCCTAGTCTACCTAACTTGCATAGTGCGACGACCCTTTTTTTTTAAACCACGGGGTCATCAACAACAGGAAAAATACGACCTTCGCAAGGGTCAAATATTACAGTAACGGAACTCCTGACCGGAGCTTCGCATTCTCAGGTAGTCTCGCGGCTTAGTGATTACAGGTCTCATACAAACGTCGAAACAACAATAATATAGAAGACCCTTCTAAAACGATGCGGTCTCCAAAACAAATAATCTAACGGATCAATTTACTTGAACTGAGCTTTAACCCGGAGTTGTATTTTATGGAAATCGACAAATACTGTATTTAAACAAATAACTGACTTATGCGGCATAACACAGCCTTGAGTTCATGGTAATATCACATATACTAATTACTTACTCAGAGAAATAATTAACTTAGAACATAACGGCACGCACTTGACTTCAGAGAAATAAAACACTTCACTCAATCTGGCAAATAACAGCCAGCTTCAACCTCTAACGCGTCTGGAAATAAACAACCCCGATTACCACCGGCTGGCATCCTTATATACATTTAAGTTAATTGAAAAATAACCCCTTTCTTGGCTCTCATACTCGACTTAGGATACGCCGGTCGTAAATCTTTAAGATTAATTAAACTGCCAATTGCACCAGATAGCCACACAAGCAGATCTCGGAACTAATTTTTAGTTGAGTACTCCGCTAATTGAAAAATTCCTTCAGACCACCCTGACATAAATAGGATCCTAGAACATGATTGACATCTAATCATAGATAGCAACTAATCTGACATGTTTAGTGCCTTTGAAGTAAAGTGCCTTTAGAAAAATTAATTAACTCTTGGATTATATCTTCCTGGAACTGGGAAGCTACTTGGGTGATTTTGCAGCCGCTACAATTGCAGACCTATTTATGCTACAAGACGTTCATTCTAATAATTAGAATGCTAAAATTAAACTAGAAAATAACTATTTTTAGAAATAATAGAACTATTACAGCGTATTAAAACAGTATGTTACATACTAAGGCAAGGCGTATTTACTTTAGAGTTTTATATTACTTCTTGAGACTAAGTAAATTAAATAAACCATATAAAGAAAAATTATGGGATATTCGCTATAAGGTCAAAGTTACTATTCCTTTCTAACAGTAGGAATAAACTGTCAACATAAAAAAACTGGTAAATGAACTTAAAATTCTTCAAATATCATTAAGAACCACGTTTAAAGTATGAATTTTTCAAATACATACAGAGCTTATAAGTGTGGGAAAAATCCATTGTGGAATCTGCATCAAAGGATTCAACATGAGCATAACTTAACAAAGAGTAGATTTCTACGGAACTTCAAAGATTTTAATTAGAACAATCAATTAAAAATAAAACTTGGAATATAGGTAGTTTATTGTATGAATCTTGAAAAACTATTGGTAACATCAAGCATGGTTTTAACAATGGAGAAGTAATTCATAGTTATGGAGACATTGTAGATTGTAGGCTTGGATAACAAAAGTAACTGTAGTACAAAAAGTTATTTTTATACAAATGTTTCAGTTAAATAAACACTCAACTTAAAACAGTTTGGGCGAAATAGTAATTGTAAACACTGCTTGAACTATACCCTGAGCTATCTACATTATATAGTCATAATAATTACTTTAGACAGCATGATTGAAATTTTCATACAACTCGTCCAATGATTTCAAATAAATTTAATAAAACCTTAAATATATTATTTAGATCAGACACCCAAGTACAATATTAGTTATTAATATTATTAAGTAATACAATAATGTTGCTTATTTAAATGAATAACAATACGCACTACAAACAAATTGAAAATGTCTTATAGCATACACAATCATATTGCACGTTACTGTAATGGTTTGTAATCAAAATCATCATCACTATCATCATCGGGCAAACTCAAGTCTGAAGAATCACTATCGGAGTTAACATTTATTATTAGTTCTTCTATGTCGTCTATTGTATATTCCCTACTAAGGTATTCTTTTTCTGTTTTCTCTACACGAGAACAAACATTTACCCATTCTTGATGACCAACGGTATTGAATTTATTTTCAGCCAACTTCCATACATCCCCTAATTTAAAAGTTGTGTCATTTGCAGCAACATGATTTCTTACCATTGCCCATATTTTTCAATAGGGTTGAGTTCAAGATGATATGGGGGCAATCGCAACACTGTATGACCATGTTCGGCTAAAATTTTATCAACAACATATTGCTTGCACGGAGGCTTATGTTGGTTAATATTTGCATATAGTTCTGATTTTGTATCTTTAAGCTGACAAGGTATGTTTCTTTTCAGTAGCCAACACCTCATGTCTTCTTTTTTCCAAGCCGTAGTTGGATTTGGTTCCTCGGTCACATTATGATATGATGCATTATCCATCACTAACACACAGTTTGGTTCAAGGTGTTGTAATAATTTATTTTGTAACCATTTACAGAAATTTCTATGATTCATCTCATTGTGATAATCACTAGTTTTAAGTCGAGGCTTGAAAATTAGCAATCCATTCGGAACAAAACCTTTATTGCCGCCAACATGTATAATAATTAATCGTTTCCCTTTAACTAATGGTCCTTTTGAACATTGATTTTAACCATCGTCCCACGACTTCGATGCAGTATGTGAACTGTGCAGGTAAGTTTCATCACAATATATAATATTTCTTCCTTCTGATCGATATTGTACTTTTCGTAAAAAATCGACTCGTTTTACTCGGATTTCTGGTTTTTCACTTAAGACTTTACGATTGTCTTGGAACTTCTTCCAACGACACCCCATTTTATGCACCAATCATCTAAACGAATTGATTTTTCCACATAAATTAATTCCTTCAGATTTGAAAGCTTCAAATACAGCTAGGTTGTTTATAGTGTGTATTCGGAAATCGATAAATAATTGTGCGCACAAATTCTTCTTCAAATTCATCTAATGTCGACTTTGAACTACCTTTCTTGGTGGTTTTCCTTGCTCAGGTAAATTGTAGCTTAGTACCAAGTTGCTGCATTTTGCCTTTTTTAATAGTTTTCTTAACAGTTGTTAATCCAACACCAGTTGCTTCAGATACTATTTTGCTCAAATTGTTCAGTAAAATCATATCTTTGCCAGCATCCTTCTGCTCTTTCATATAATTGTAAAGATTATATATAATCTCAGGACCTTGGCTATGAACAATTTTTCGAGAATTGCTCATAATGAAGTTGAATCTTACCAAAAATAAAAAAATTTGTACTCGGAAAATATTAAATTTAAAAATGTTTACTTACAATTTCAAAATAAATAACGAAGTGTAGTCTTGAAAAAGACTGTTTTATAAATATTATTAACAAAGAGAAACTAAACAAAATACAGAAAACACAGATCAATAAAGATTCGCAAGTGTCAAAATTAAGTTCTACAATATGCAGTATCGGGTCGGCGGTAAGTTAAGAACTTAGATTAGATAAGGTTAATATAGATAAGCCACTTTCATAATAAAAGCACGTGACTTTTTGTTACATCAATAAACATAGATTTAATCAAAATAATAAATACGATTTAGAACAGGGTAATCTAATAAATATAAATATAACCTGTAACCTGGTGTAATATAGAACAGAAAGTTTAATCTCAAATAAAGTTAAAAATATGATCCCTAGAATAATCTTGGGGCCTTAGATTTTAAACAGCGCCGCCTGTGTAACATACTGTTTTAATAAGCTCTAATAGTTCTAGTATTCCTAAAAATAGTTAGTTTCTAGTTTAATTTTAGCATGCTAATTATTAGAATTGTAGCGGCTGCAGGATCACCCAAGTAGCTTCTCAGCGAAGTTCCCAGAAAGATCTAATCCAAGAGTTAATCAATTTTTCTAAAGGCACTTACTTTAAGGGCACTAAACATGTCAAATTAGTCCATATCTATGATTAGATGTCAATCATGCTTCAGGATCCTATTTATGTCAGGGTGGTCTGAAGCAATTTTTCAATTAGCTGAGCACTCAACTAAAATCAATTCTGAGAGCTACGGTTGTGGTTATCTTAGGCATTGACAGTTTTAATTAAAATTAAAGATTTACGACCGGCGCATCCTAAGCCGAGTAAGAGCGTCAAGAAAGGGGTTATTTTTCAATTAACCAAAATGTATATAAGGAGGCCAGCCGGTGGGAATCGGGGTTGTTTATTTCAGACGCGTTAGAGGTTAAAGCTAACGGTTACTAGTGATGTGTTTATTTCTCTGCAGTCAAGTGCGGGCCGTTATGTTTTAAGTTATTTATTTCTCTGAGTAAGTAATTAGTATATGTGATATTACTATGAACTCAAGGCTGTGTTATGCAGCATAAGTCAGTTATTTGTTTAAAAACAGTATTTGTCGACTTCCATAAAATACAATTCCGGGTGAATGCCCAGTTCAAGTAAATTGATCCGTTTTATTATTGCTTTGGAGACCGCATCGTTTTAGAAGGGTCTTCTATTATATTGTGTTTCGACGGTGTCAGAGGTCGTTAATCACTAATCCACGAGACTACCTGAGAATGCAAAGCTCAGGCCCGAAGTCAAGTTACGGTACTATTTGACCCTTGAGAAGGTCGTATTTTTCATGGTGTAGATGACCCCGTGGTTAAAAGGGTCGTCGCACTATGCAAGTTAATTAGACTAGGGTAGCATTAATAAATTTTTGTTATTGGGGTGTGTACACCTAGAACTGTATCTATTCAAAGTATGTTTGTTAGTTAAGTTTAGTTAAGTTGTGTTTGTGCTAGCCGGAGACTATAAGTGACTTATTTTCTGTTCTGCCATTTTGGTTCATCGCCCACGAACAAAGTGCGACGAGAGCTATTACCGCGATTGGTCCATGGGCCGTTTAATTCCCATGGTGGCGCCCTTTTGTACATAAGGTTATTTACTTTATATTTTGTTATGCATATGTAATTAGTTGAAGTTTTAGTTAGTAGCTCGTTCAATAAAACAATCGAATTTTCGTCTCAGTGTGTTTGTTTAATGAACCCCCCCTTCACCGACTGCTGCAGCTTGCGAGGCAACGTCCCGAAACGTGAGGGTACGATGGTGTTAGAGGTCCTGTTATTTATTATTTATTGTTAATTGGATACCCTCATGCGGTAGGTAAATATTAAAATTACACCTGAACAGATTGTATTACCTTGAAAATTCCAATGACAGTGCTGTATATAAAAGTGACTACACCCTGGCTAAGAATTCGTAAAGAAGCACTGCAATACTGCTATAGTGGTTATTTAATTTAATCTTAACGTCATATGGTAACATCGATTTGAAAATTATATTGCAGTAACGTCAACGCTGTTGGAGCTATGGCAATTATTCCACGGTACTATATTTTCATTTTGGTCTTTAGTTTTGTCAGTAATATTTGGGATTTCTGCGTAGATCGCTGAAGTTTTGAAAGGCCTATGCAACTCACCAACACTTTAAAATTGGCTAGCTTTTTATACTCCTCCCTTTTGAACGAAACACGAATCTTTTTAAACCGCTTTTTGATCCTACACATGCAGAATATAGCCTGCCAATCTTTCAGATACTTGTAATGTACAATGATATTAGCTACCAACAGCCGGATGTGGACTTATTCCACCTATCTGAATTCGAAAATGCAATTTATAGGAAGGTCAGAGGATTGTTACGGGTAAAATAACCGTTACGTAATAAATTTGGATTTGGCTTAAAGGGACGGGAACTCCGTAGCTATTTTAAGGAACATCGGCTAACTACAGTGGTGCGAGAGTGGATTCCTATTGTTGAGTATACCAGAATAGAGAGGAGGACACCTGATCCAAATCGAGAATACCAGGATAAGAACTAGATGGAAATAATGACTAACAGAAATGAAAAACTCTAAGAGGATAAGCGAACGAGTGACGAGAACACTATAAAACAAATAATAAAAAACAAAAAGTACAAATAATTCAAGAACTAATACGTATTTATGAAAAGTACAAGACAATTGTAAGTCTTTATGGATACTTAACATGTGCAGGTAAATAGATCTAAGGGTTGTCGCCTAAAGGATCACCTAAACACTTAAACAAAAAATGCTGCAATCTGCACCTGTAACACCTTATATTTTGTTAAGTTCATTTTCCCTCTGCATTACGTGAACACCTTGAATAACTTCATACTTTACTATAATGCTTTAAATATACCGTTGCGCGGCAATAAAACAGATTATTTTGATAAAAACTTAGTATAAATAGATTTTAGTTGCTAACTTTGTTATAAATAATATTCATAATTTCAAATACGTATAGTTAAACGTTTCATGTGTACGTAGCTTCGTACAAAAATTCATGTCCCAAGGATATACCTGTGGCATTGAGCTAAACGAAAAGGGCACCAAAGCATTTTAAAAAAATAATCAGAACAAATTAAATTGGGATTTTTAATTCCTATGTGTATTGAAACCGTTCCGAATGGACCTGCACCTTGATGAAGTTCTAAATTACTGGAACGGATGGAATGGCTGCCGCGTTCCAGTGCTCTAAAAAGCCAAACTACAGGTCCAACAAAAGTAGTATGGTCTTTAGTGAGGAACCAGACTTAGAAAGATCCCCAAAAGAAAGCAGCAGATTTTTCGGTACTTAGAGTGGCAGAGACCATCGAGCTCGGTATGGCATTTACAACACACTACTGCGCTGTGGAAACAATGGGAAACAACCACATTATCTCCCAAGTGTACAGTGTACTTAAATTATAAGTCACATGATGGCATCCTCTGGAGTAAAAAATTCCGGAGTTAAAATAGTCCCCCATTCGAATCTCCGGGAGAAAACTACTTCGGAGAATGCCATCGGAAAGTTTAAAGGAAAAGCAGGAAATATTTGGCGAGTCGGAGCGTGGAATGTCAGAAGTATGAAGCAGATAAGCAAGCTAGAAAACTTCAAAATTGAAATGGATAGGTTAGCACTAGACATAGTAGGGATCAGCAAAGTTCGGTGGCCAGAGGCGGAAGATTTTGAAGTGGTGACTTTAGAGTAATTCATACAGAATCTGAGGAAGAAAATTCCGGTGTGGAGATAGTTATGCGAAAAAAGTTAAGACAACGTGTAGAAAACTACTTACAAAAAAACGAAAGAGTACCCATGGTTAGATTAGAATCTAAACCGGTAAATACAGTAATAATACAAGTATACATGCCCACCTCTAGCTACAGTGAGAAAGAGGTAGAGGCGATCTACAAAGATATCGAAAACATACTAAGATACATAAAAGGAAATGAAAATTTAATAATTACGCGGGTCTTAATGCAGTGGTAGGTGAGAGTAGGGAAGGAGCAGGGGAAATAGACTGGAAGAATTTTGCGATAAGAACAATTTAACCATCACAAACACATTATTTCAACATCATGCTAGAAGACGATACACGCGAAAGATGCCAAGAGATATAGGAAGATATCAAATAGATTATATTCTTGTTAGACAGCGGTTTGAGAATCAAGTAAAAGATTGTAGAAGCTACCAAGAAGCAAATGTAGACACTGGCCACAACATCGTACTTGTGAACGCCGCTTTAAAGTTTAAAAATTTAAAAGAAAAAAAAACGGTAAAGGGCACTTTAACTTTGAGAAACTAAAAGAAATCCACGAAACATCTGAAAAAAGACAAATGAATTGCTGAAAAATATCGGGAGCATTTCTTATAGTAAGAACGTGGAAACAGAATGGAATAACATTAAATCTAGCTTATAGATGGCAGCCATAGATATTCTGGGCTATACACAGAAAGAAAATAGGAAACCATGGAAAACAAAGCATATCCTTTATCCAATAGAAGAAAGACAAAAATGCAGAAATAGATCAGATGAAACAGGAAAACAGAGATACAAAATTATAACATCTACATCTTTCACTATCTATGTGCAATAGTCTAACCTAGGAATTACTATGCAGGGACAAAAGATTGATATGGTTATATGTGCAGATGATATAGCGGTATTAGCATCTAGCAAGGAAGAGTTAGAAGCTACATTTAATGCAATTGAAGCAGTTCTAACAGAGAGATACGGTATGAAAATTAACAAACATAAAACTAAAGTACTAGTATGCAAAGGAGGGGAAAATATATTAAAAACAAGAATTCAAATAGGCAACGAAAACTTACAAGAGGTTAAGGAAGCCAAATAACGCAAGATGGGAAGAGAGCGAAAAAAATAAAACAAAGATTAGCACAAGGTCGTGCTACATTTAACAAGAAAAAGCAATTACAGTGTTCAAAGAAAACAAACATGGAAACAAGAAAAGATTGCTTAAAACATATGTGTGGAGCACAGCACTGTACGACTGTGAAACCTGGACAGTAGGAAAAGCGGACAGGAAACAGATAGAAGCCTGTGAAATGTGGTGCTACAGACGTATGATGAAGATACTATGGACAGACAAAGTTATGAACAAAGAGGTACTGGAAATGGCAGGGGAAGAAATAAGTATGTGGAAAACAGCAAGGAATAGGAGAAATGATAGGTCACATATTAAGGCATGAGGGAATAGTGAATATATCAGAAGCAGGATAAGAAAAGAGAGGTAGAGCTACCTCTACCTCTCTTTTTCTTATCCCTGCTTCTGATATATTCCGCACTATTCCCTCATGCCTATATGAGAGAGAGACTACCTCTACCTCTCTTTTTTCTTATCCCTGCTTCTGATATATTCCGCACTATTCCCTCATGCCTTAATATGTGACCTATCATTTCTCCTATTCCTTGCTGTTTTCCACATACTTATTTCTTCCCCTGCCATTTCCAGTACCTCTTTGTTCATAACTTTGTCTGTCCATAGTATCTTCATCATACGTCTGTAGCGTTTGTTGTAACTTTTCCCACTATCTCAAACCTACTAATTTTAAATTTTTATAGCTCAATATGGTGAATGTATTGTACTATGCTGATAGACATGCATCTTTGCTTCACAAGATATTTGATAGCTTCATAATCTACAAATCAAACCAAGGGAACTAAAATTACATTACTACAACTAAGACGCGCGGGCCAAAAAGAAAACAAAATCAGTAACGGAATGTTCGTCCGAATTACAGTAGTAAGAAAGGGGAAAAATGAATGCCACGTTAACACAGTTGGAGATTGGGGAGTAAAGCAAAACTAAGGGACACGCAACCCAATTTGTCCTGAAAGAAAAATGATTAGTATATATTGCTGTAATTATAGGGTTAATTTAGGGGTAGGTTAAGTCATTGGGGTCGTAGAATAAGCAAGGGAAACTCTCAAGTAACAGAAGCAAGGAATTATAGATATTCGAGGAGTAAATGGGTTATTATAAATGTTATTAGTTGCGAGCACACTGTATATAGCGGTACAAACGATTAAAACACATATCCAAGAGTAGCTACTAGCAAAGATTAGAAATTAAAAATGTAACAAAATGCATTAAAATTAAATCAGTGAAAAACCTGCATGAATTGGCTAAAGAAACATTCAAAAAGTGTGTTAAGATATCATCGTAAACACATGCAGGTATGTGCATTATTTAAAAGCGTGCGTGATCTAAAAGAATCACAGTTGTTCGAAAATCCAAATTATTAGTAAATAAACAAACACCAAATTTATTCGATTTAGATTAGAATAAGGCCAACAAACAATACTACGTAATCGATATGAACGAAAATTCCTCGGATTTCTGAAATAGATGTAAGGTATAACATTGAAATTACGTGACTTGGAGCACCGCGTCATGCAATTAAAATACATACAATTGGTAAACTTTCCAAAATAACAAGTGATAATACGCTTGACCTCGCCTAGCACGTGAAGCCGACGAATCACAAACAAAAGGGGGACGATCCTACAAATATCTTGAAAATTGAATATCGAGTGAGTATACTTTGAAACTGGGCAGTTACTATACTTGAAAGTGCTAAATATTTACGTGAATAATAAATTAAATTAACAGTAAATTGCTAGAGTGTATAATTGTGCAAAAAGTGCCGTACTTCTGAGACATAAGTAGATAAGATTTAGGAAATTATACCATTTCTAATAATAAATAAAACAGGGCTCTCAATTACCATCTCAATCACCATCTCAATTACCATCTGAATTACAATCACAATTACCATTTGAATTACAATCTCAATTACCATCTCAATCACCTTCTCAATTGCCATCTCAATTACTATCTCTAATCCATCTTAATTATCATCGTGATTAACATCCGAAAACTACCATTACCATCTTAAATTACAATCAAAACAATGTTACGATTCCTGTTAGAACTTTAAAGTACAAGCCATTACGATCAGAAATACAATTTTGGAGAATGCTGCCTGTACAAGCAAATTGATGGTAAATATTGTATTGCGAAAATGAGAAAACCTTTCATTGGAATAAACGCACCAATAACGATTTGGATATCGACTTCAATTCTTAGGAGCACCTGCAAAACCACTTCAGGTTAGAGATTTTGATATGACTTATTTTTAAAACTGTTTTATCTCAAATATTTTGGATATGATTTATTTTGAACTGTTTTAACTCAATAATAATTAAAGTGTAAGAGCCGACAAATTGGGGTTGTCTGAATTTATGAAAATCATATACATTTTGAAACGTTTCAATAGGTCTTTAAAGGTAAATAAAAAAGCTCATTTTGCTGGCTTGATTTTCTAGAAATGTGACAGATGTATATGATATAAGATGGGAGAAAATATTTAAAAGGGTTGTAAATATTCATTCATTATACTGTGTATTGTGGAAGTGCTTTATTTAATTGAATCAGCTAGTCGAGGCAAAAGAAAATGATAAATTAACATTTTCACAAGTTCTTGAGTGGCATAAGAGTATAACACAATCGTAGGGGCTGCGAGTAACACAGCATAATATAGCTCGACCCAATCGTGGGGCTAAATATTAATATAATAACAAGGAGGTTAACACGACATAAATATAATATAAGTAAATATGACATGCCCAAGCCGTGGGGCGAATATCACAGCAATATATATATATATATATATATATATATATATATATATTATTATATATATATATATATATATTAATATATATATATATATATATATATATATATAAATATATACATATGGCCAGAACAGAGGTCTGCCTAATACAATAAATACGACACTCAACTGATAAAGCAGAGAAAAAACAAAATAATTGTAGAGTTTATTCCAGCGTCTTTACATATATTTATGCCTCGTAACACATACCAAAAAATATATAAGATCTAAATAGAAATATGACAGGAATCTTACTTACTTACTACATTGATGATGACGAGCTCGACCCAATAGATTTTACTAAAACTAAGACACAAAATACGTATTTACAATAGTGCGCTTTCGCGCAATCAACAAACCAGCACCAATCAAATACCATATTTGATGGCTAATTATCAAGTCCATATACAATTTCGAAACCAATTCACTCATAAATCTATCAATACAAAGGCAATATCACACAAAACCTACACTAAATACTTATTCTAATAATAACCGCGTTAAATAATCGACAATGGTTTGCTCAAAATTTTCTTAATATTTATATAATACAAGCAAACCCAGGATGAAGTAAAGCAATAGTTATCTGTAGGCTATAATGATATTCCATCACATAGGCTGTTAATAATTTTTGGTAACTGCAATGTATCTCTCTCATCATAAGTTAAACTACGTACATCGCCAGCCAGACAAAATGTGTTGTAACGAGAACGTGAGATTTATGTCACGCAAAGTAAGCATTGGTTCAAGAATCTACATCAGCATAAAGATTTTGTAACTGCTTTATTGAGTTTATAATAGTTATTCCAAAAAATCCGACGCCAACTAACACTCGAAATATTATAAAATTGCTTTTTAAAAATCCTCACGGAAAACCCAATTATAGAATAGAAATAACTTTGGGGATATTTTTAGCACTCGGAGATAACAAATTGGCTTTATTTAATTGGAATTAAACCGTTTTATTTGATAAAAATAAATATTGTATACTTATGTATCATAGACGGCTCGTATAACAAGAATTTTACAAACGTGAAACCAAACATTCATTAAATTAGAGTATAAGAGTGTAAAATGCAGAAAATATTCAAACTACGAAATGGTACGTAATAACATTACAAATTAAAAAGCTCTGCACACTGCAAGTATATTGTTTATTATAAAAATTTAGCAACAATTTTCAAAACGGTAAATATTTGTTTGTTGTGTATGCAATATCAAGAGCTTTAAGAAAAGCCTTATAATCAACTTCGCTTCTAAGACCTCTTCTAAACCCAAAACATTTACATATTGTATCAAATTCAGACCGAGAAATTAAATTAAATATCCCTCTCTGCGAAAGAGCTTTTAAAAATTGTTCTTGCGAAATTGTTCCGCATTTTGTTGAATCATTATCTTGGAAAATGGGCAACAAGTTAACTTGAAATTCAGGATATTTTGCAAGTTTCTGTATTGCAACTGCAAACGTCATCCGTTCTTCAAAATTTAAAAAGTTTCTTTCGCAGTCCTTTGTGGGAATATGTTGCAATGGAACTACCAACGGTGCTCTTTCCAGGCAGCTCTGTGTAAATGCTTCTTCCACAATGATAGCAAAACGTTTATAGTCGACACAACCGCAGCGCTTTGGTGAGGCAAATACCAGCATTATAGTTTCAACTTCAGCCTCTGTTAAATCTAGACCACTTGCCCCAATACCACGTTTGAAGTCATCTCTTGATATTACTTCTTCATTAAATTGGTCAAAATCGCGCAAGAAGTCCATCACTGAATTCTTTCACGTACAACTTTGCCTTTAATTTTGCCATAACCATCACAATATCCATTTCTCCTTTCAGCAGGCTTTGGAGGTTTTGGCGCATTAATTTTAATCATATCGTTAACAAATCCGGAATATAGAGCAATTTCGTGCTGCTTAGGTTCAACTTCGCGTAGAAACCATAGATAGTTGAAGCCTAAGTCGTCGTTAAAGCGCTCTTCAAGTGCATAGATTTCTTCATCAGATAATAAGATTCCGTTTGCTGATAAACATTGTCTTACTTGTGATCGACTGACGTGTCCGTCATTACTACCATCAAAGTCCCTAAATACTGGTTTAAGCATTATACTACGTTTAATCACTTTTTGTTTTACTTTTATGACAGCATCTTCACACAGATCGCGCATCGAAGCCCCTACTTCATGCCAAACCTTACCACCCTTTCTCGGAAGCATCTGAATTTCTCTTGGGGGCGAAACTACCTCCAGACAAGGAAACTTTTCCAACTCCTTTATAGTGAATACTTGATCGATGTCGTCTTCAAATGTCTTCCAACAAACACGCGAAGGATCGCATGGATCACAATATTGAACCATTAGGGACTGAATTTCCGGTAATGATATGAAAAGTCTACGCAATCCACTAATACCTAATACATCCAATCCTCGATGAAATTGTGAAACTGTAATCCTCCTGTATGCAAAGGATCGTAGTCTTTAAAGAATTCACACACGCGTAGTCGATTCTCCAAAACATATTTTTGAATGTTGCGTATTATAGTTATCAAGTCCTGTTGCTGCTTGGGTGGTTCTAAACCAGGATGAAAAATCGTTTGCTTTCCAAAAATGCTGGATGCTAGAATTTTTCCTATTTCAGGTCTTGGAAGTTTTGGTAGCTCAGCATTAATAATTCGTCCAGGAAACTGGTTCAGAAGATCACCGCCTAAGTCTAACATACCATGTTTATCCATATAATCCACAGCCGCGTCAATTGCCGCCACAAACGCTACATAATTTATGGTGTAACCATTTTTGATGTATTTCTTAACTAAGAGGTTGAAATCGTCGGGTGATACCATAATTTTAAGGAATGCTAAAATCCTTGCAAAATGGGCTATTGTAACTGCACCTACATTTTGCGACCAATTCATAATCTTGAAAATATGGGCGTAATATTATTTTCTTAAATTAACCAGTACAGCAATTTTTGTTATTAAAAGATTCAACCGCCTCTCTTCTGTTGTGCTGAGACGGTTGACCTGCATGGGTCGTCCCATTCAATCCGGTCACCAAAGGCTCATTTTAGTAAATTCTGGTATGCTATTTTGAATAACCTCACAGAACTGAGCATATAAAATTAATGGGGATGGGGCACATCCTTGTCTCACCCCTTTCCTAATATTTACTTCTCTACGTTACTGCTCTAATTCTACTATCGCTGTTTGCTCTTTCTATAAGCTAAAAGTAATTCCAATCTTTTTAAGTATTTCGAACATTTTTTTCTATTTAACATTGTCAAATGCTTTTTCCAGATCTGGAAACTTTATTTACACGCTTTCCCCTTTTTCTATTATTTTCTCCATTATCACCCCCAAAGCTAAAATAGCCTCCCGTGTTTCCCTGTTTCGTCTGAACCCAAATTGATAGATATTCTCCTAGTATTTATTCAGCTCGTTTTTCCATTCGTCTTTGTACAATTCTAGTTAATATTTTTGACACGTGTGCTGACAAACTTATTGTTCAAAAATTTTCACATCTATCCGAATCTCTCTTTTTTGGCATAGTGACTATGATGTTAGGTTTGAAATCTTTGGGAATCTCGCCTGTCTCATAAATATATCTTACAAATTGGTAAATATGTTCTGTTACTGCTTATCCAGCGGCTTTTAGAGTTTCTGCCTGCACCTTATCTGTACCCGGTACCTTACCATTTTTCAGACCCTTTAAGGCTAATTCAAACTCTTCTCTAAATATAGAATATCCCAAGTCGTCATTTTCAATGTCTGATTTTTGTTCTGATGCTGTTAGTTCCTCTCATGCATATAAATTCCCTATATATTCTTGCCATCTTTTCGCTTTCTTTACACTTTCTATAATGATGTTTCCTCCTGCGTCCCTTATACTTCTGCCATACGGTTTTATATCCCTAAAATTAATTTTAATTAGTTTGTATGGTTCGTCTGTCTTTCCTATTTCCATCTTAGTTTGTACCATTTGCACTTTTCATCAATCCATTGTTCTTTAGCTCTCTTGCATTTGCGAATAATTTCCCATTTTATGGCTTTGTATCTTTGTTTTCCTGTTTCATCTGATTTATTTTTGTATTTTCGTATTACTTCTATTAGATTCAGGATATCCTTTGTTATTAATGGTTTCTTATTTTCTTTTTGTGTATACCCCAGAATATCTCTGGCTGCCATGCCTAAACTGGATTTAATATTAGTCCATTCCATTTGTACTTCCTTAGAATAAATTTTCCCCATATCTTTCAGCAATTCATTTGACGTTTTTTCAAAACTTTCGTAGATATCTTTATCTTTAAGTTCTCAAAGTCAACGTGCTTCTTTCCGTCATAATTTCAAAATTAGAAAAAAATTAACTGAAATAAAACAAAGTTTTATTTTATACATAAATAATCTAAAATCTACATTTTTGGTGACATGCAAATTTTTCACATAACTTTCCGCAACGTATAACAGCAGCTCAATAGTAGGCTTGAAAACTGGCAAGTTTAGCTTGGATTGAGGTAGAAAGAACTTAGCTCGAACAAATAATGCTGACTCTGCTCAAAACTTGAATGGATTTCGAGCCTTGCTTCGAAACGAGCCGAGCTATGCTATGGCTTAAATCTGTATCTAATAGATAGATTAACAAAAACAGAAAGCAGAAGCCCTGGGCATAGATTGAAATCATCAAACTACAACAAAGTTTGAAAATCTTATTGAACAACGTAGTGGTAGAAAAAGCGACAAAATTAATTTTTTTATAAACGCAAAGGTAACTTCTAAACTATTATAGGAATTGACCTTCAAGGTAAGCGGTGAGTAGGACACAGAAAAAGCCAAACCACCTATAACAGCATGATCGAAAGCGGATGTATACAGTAATGCTGAGACCTTGAACCGCCTGTACAGAGTTTCATGGGTTCTGGTATAAAAGAGACCAGCAAGCATAGATCCTCTTCCATCTAATGTAAGAACAATATTAGATACACCAAAATTGTCTTAGATTTGAAAATGTGTACATAATTAATCACAGAAGACTTCTATTTTCCTGTTCATTATTTTTGTTAAAACTTTAGATGCCTAAGAAATATGCAAGTCCGCGTTCCATATACGTACATAAGATCACATTTCCTTCAAACTCATTCTCATATTTTTGTACAATATGTGTAGTACTACCTCTACAAATTAAAGAACGTTAAGCTCCATGAAACCCAGGAACAATTTTGACAAATGTAATACGGTTACGTGATGCCTCCCTCACAGTAAGTATGCTATCGAGGCACGAATAGAAAGCTAATGTACCTCGAAAATCACACAATATCATCATTGCGGTTAGTTACCATGAATTTAAACGGCCATGGTTGAATTCTTTATCATTTCCTTGCACCACTTGCAACAGAACGTTCAAAATCGTATGCATTAGTTTGAACACAATGCCTCAGAATGCTTCTGTCTCCTATATGTCACATGCCAATCTGCTAAAAACATGTGAGGCATAGCATCGATATTCTTCGCGAACACAAAAGAGCACAAACAGCCTTCGTGAACATCGTCGTCAAACGTTAGTCTTCCACGCATGAATTCTGCAACCGTTTGTAAGCCATAGTTTTAGATGGTACTTCATCACCAAGTGACAAATTATTTTTTCCGCACATTACGGTGGCATTAACTGTCTTAAAAATTGTCACTCAAAAATCAGAAGTTGGAATTTCTATTTTTACGCACAAATATTACTTCATAGATTTTGTTATTCCGATTGTCACCTAATTTATAAGTTAAAAATGTCAAATTTTACGAATATGACAATTGTGGAACGATATCAGTACAAGCTGTACAAGATTTCGCAAATTTTAGCAGTAACCCTCCTATATAATAAAGCTTCAACTGCAGGGCAGTCGTAGACCGCGTAGAAAACATCAATTTTGTATTGAACACATTTTTTAACAAATCAATCGTTTCTCTATTTATTGGAAAAATATTTACTTGCAGCATAAAAATGAACTTTTAAAATGGTATAGCGTTTGTTGTAACTTTTCCCACTATCTCAAACCTACTAATTTTAAATTTTTATAGCTCAATATGGTGAATGTATTGTACTATGCTGATAGACATGCATCTTTGCTTCACAAGATATTTGATAGCTTCATAATCTACAAATCAAACCAAGGGAACTAAAATTACATTACTACAACTAAGACGCGCGGGCCAAAAAGAAAACAAAATCAGTAACGGAATGTTCGTCCGAATTACAGTAGTAAGAAAGGGGAAAAATGAATGCCACGTTAACACAGTTGGAGATTGGGGAGTAAAGCAAAACTAAGGGACACGCAACCCAATTTGTCCTGAAAGAAAAATGATTAGTATATA
The DNA here is from genome assembly GCA_036346225.1 of Platerodrilus igneus. NCBI lineage: Eukaryota > Metazoa > Arthropoda > Insecta > Coleoptera > Lycidae > Platerodrilus > Platerodrilus igneus. The sequence goes on from JARFIW010001700.1 coordinate 4,798,087, forward strand.
TTGCTGTAATTATAGGGTTAATTTAGGGGTAGGTTAAGTCATTGGGGTCGTAGAATAAGCAAGGGAAACTCTCAAGTAACAGAAGCAAGGAATTATAGATATTAGAGGAGTAAATGGGTTATTATAAATGTTATTAGTTGCGAGCACACTGTATATAGCGGTACAAACGATTAAAACACATATCCAAGAGTAGCTACTAGCAAAGATTAGAAATTAAAAATGTAACAAAATGCATTAAAATTAAATCAGTGAAAAACCTGCATGAATTGGCTAAAGAAACATTCAAAAGTGTGTTAAGATATCATCGTAAACACATGCAGGTATTGCATTATTTAAAAGCGTGCGTGATCTAAAAGAATCACAGTTGTTCGAAAATCCAAATTATTAGTAAATAAACAAACACCAAATTTATTCGATTTAGATTAGAATAAGGCCAACAAACAATACTACGTAATCGATATGAACGAAAATTCCTCGGATTTCTGAAATAGATGTAAGGTATAACATTGAAATTACGTGACTTGGAGCACCGCGTCATGCAATTAAAATACATACAATTGGTAAACTTTCCAAAATAACAAGTGATAATACGCTTGACCTCGCCTAGCACGTGAAGCCGACGAATCACAAACAAAAGGGGGACGATCCTACAAATATCTTGAAAATTGAATATCGAGTGAGTATACTTTGAAACTGGGCAGTTACTATACTTGAAAGTGCTAAATATTTACGTGAATAATAAATTAAATTAACAGTAAATTGCTAGAGTGTATAATTGTGCAAAAGTGCCGTACTTCTGAGACATAAGTAGATAAGATTTAGGAAATTATACCATTTCTAATAATAAATAAAACAGGGCTCTCAATTACCATCTCAATCACCATCTCAATTACCATCTGAATTACAATCACAATTACCATTTGAATTACAATCTCAATTACCATCTCAATCACCTTCTCAATTGCCATCTCAATTACTATCTCTAATCCATCTTAATTATCATCGTGATTAACATCCGAAAACTACCATTACCATCTTAAATTACAATCAAAACAATGTTACGATTCCTGTTAGAACTTTAAATTACAAGCCATTACGATCAGAAATACAATTTTGGAGAATGCTGCCTGTACAAGCAAATTGATGGTAAATATTGTATTGCGAAAATGAGAAAACCTTTCATTGGAATAAACGCACCAATAACGATTTGGATATCGACTTCAATTCTTAGGAGCACCTGCAAAACCACTTCAGGTTAGAGATTTTGATATGACTTATTTTTAAAACTGTTTTATCTCAAATATTTTGGATATGATTTATTTTTGAACTGTTTTAACTCAATAATAATTAAAAGTGTAAGAGCCGACAAATTGGGGTTGTCTGAATTTATGAAAATCATATACATTTTGAAACGTTTCAATAGGTCTTTAAAGGTAAATAAAAAAGCTCATTTTGCTGGCTTGATTTTCTAGAAATGTGACAGATGTATATGATATAAGATGGGAGAAAATATTTAAAAGGGTTGTAAATATTCATTCATTATACTGTGTATTGTGGAAGTGCTTTATTTAATTGAATCAGCTAGTCGAGGCAAAAGAAAATGATAAATTAACATTTTCACAAGTTCTTGAGTGGCATAAGAGTATAACACAATCGTAGGGGCTGCAGTAACACAGCATAATATAGCTCGACCCAATCGTGGGGCTAAATATTAATATAATAACAAGGAGGTTAACACGACATAAATATAATATAAGTAAATATGACATGCCCAAGCCGTGGGGCGAATATCACAGCAATATATATATATATATATATATATATATATATATATATGTATTATATATATATATATATTAATATATATATATATATATACAATATATACATATGGCCAGAACAGAGGTCTGCCTAATACAATAAATACGACACTCAACTGATAAAGCAGAGAAAAAAACAAAATAATTGTAGAGTTTATTCCAGCGTCTTTACATATATTTATGCCTCGTAACACATACCAAAAAAAATATATAAGATCTAAATAGAAATATGACAGGAATCTTACTTACTTACTACATTGATGATGACGAGCTCGACCCAATAGATTTTACTAAAACTAAGACACAAAATAAGTATTTACAATAGTGCGCTTTCGCGCAATCAACAAACCAGCACCAATCAAATACCATATTTGATGGCTAATTATCAAGTCCATATACAATTTCGAAACCAATTCACTCATAAATCTATCAATACAAAGGCAATATCACACAAAACCTACACTAAATACTTATTCTAATAATAACCGCGTTAAATAATCGACAATGGTTTGCTCAAAATTTTCTTAATATTTATATAATACAAGCAAACCCAGGATGAAGTAAAGCAATAGTTATCTGTAGGCTATAATGATATTCCATCACATAGGCTGTTAATAATTTTTGGTAACTGCAATGTATCTCTCTCATCATAAGTTAAACTACGTACATCGCCAGCCAGACAAAATGTGTTGTAACGAGAACGTGAGATTTATGTCACGCAAAGTAAGCATTGGTTCAAGAATCTACATCAGCATAAAGATTTTGTAACTGCTTGATTGAGTTTATAATAGTTATTCCAAAAAATCCGACGCCAACTAACACTCGAAATATTATAAAATTGCTTTTTAAAAATCCTCACGGAAAACCCAATTATAGAATAGAAATAACTTTGGGGATATTTTTAGCACTCGGAGATAACAAATTGGCTTTATTTAATTGGAATTAAACCGTTTTATTTGATAAAATAAATATTGTATACTTATGTATCATAGACGGCTCGTATAACAAGAATTTTACAAACGTGAAACCAAACATTCATTAAATTAGAGTATAAGAGTGTAAAATGCAGAAAATATTCAAACTACGAAATGGTACGTAATAACATTACAAATTAAAAAGCTCTGCACACTGCAAGTATATTGTTTATTATAAAAATTTAGCAACAATTTTCAAAACGGTAAATATTTGTTTGTTGTGTATGCAATATCAAGAGCTTTAAGAAAAGCCTTATAATCAACTTCGCTTCTAAGACCTCTTCTAAACCCAAAACATTTACATATTGTATCAAATTCAGACCGAGAAATTAAATTAAATATCCTCTCTGCGAAAGAGCTTTTAAAATTGTTCTTGCGAAATTGTTCCGCATTTGTTGAATCATTATCTTGGAAAATGGGCAACAAGTTAACTTGAAATTCAGGATATTTTGCAAGTTTCTGTATTGCAACTGCAAACGTCATCCGTTCTTCAAAATTTAAAAAGTTTCTTTCGCAGTCCTTTGTGGGAATATGTTGCAATGGAACTACCAACGGTGCTCTTTCCAGGCAGCTCTGTGTAAATGCTTCTTCCACAATGATAGCAAAACGTTTATAGTCGACACAACCGCAGCGCTTAGGTGAGGCAAATACCAGCATTATAGTTTCAACTTCAGCCTCTGTTAAATCTAGACCACTTGCCCCAATACCACGTTTGAAGTCATCTCTTGATATTACTTCTTCATTAAATTGGTCAAAATCGCGCAAGAAGTCCATCACTCGAATTCTTTCACGTACAACTTTGCCTTTAATTTTTGCCATAACCATCACAATATCCATTTCTCTCCTTTCAGCAGGCTTTGGAGGTTTTGGCGCATTAATTTTAATCATATCGTTAACAAATCCGGAATATAGAGCAATTTCGTGCTGCTTAGGTTCAACTTCGCGTAGAAACCATAGATAGTTGAAGCCTAAGTCGTCGTTAAAGCGCTCTTCAAGTGCATAGATTTCTTCATCAGATAATAAGATTCCGTTTGCTGATAAACATTGTCTTACTTGTGATCGACTGACGTGTCCGTCATTACTACCATCAAAGTCCCTAAATACTGGTTTAAGCATTATACTACGTTTAATCACTTTTTGTTTTACTTTTATGACAGCATCTTCACACAGATCGCGCATCGAAGCCCTACTTCATGCCAAACCTTACCACCCTTTCTCGGAAGCATCTGAATTTCTCTTGGGGGCGAAACTACCTCCAGACAAGGAAACTTTTCCAACTCCTTTATAGTGAATACTTGATCGATGTCGTCTTCAAATGTCTTCCAACAAACACGCGAAGGATCGCATGGATCACAATATTGAACCATTAGGGACTGAATTTCCGGTAATGATATGAAAAGTCTACGCAATCCACTAATACCTAATACATCCAATCCTCGATGAAATTGTGAAACTGTAATCCTCCCTGTATGCAAAGGATCGTAGTCTTTAAAGAATTCACACACGCGTAGTCGATTCTCCAAAACATATTTTTGAATGTTGCGTATTATAGTTATCAAGTCCTGTTGCTGCTTGGGTGGTTCTAAACCAGGATGAAAAATCGTTTGCTTTCCAAAAATGCTGGATGCTAGAATTTTTCCTATTTCAGGTCTTGGAAGTTTTGGTAGCTCAGCATTAATAATTCGTCCAGGAAACTGGTTCAGAAGATCACCGCCTAAGTCTAACATACCATGTTTATCCATATAATCCACAGCCGCGTCAATTGCCGCCACAAACGCTACATAATTTATGGTGTAACCATTTTTGATGTATTTCTTAACTAAGAGGTTGAAATCGTCGGGTGATACCATAATTTTAAGGAATGCTAAAATCCTTGCAAAATGGGCTATTGTAACTGCACCTACATTTTTTGCGACCAATTCATAATCTTGAAAATATGGGCGTAATATTATTTTTCTTAAATTAACCAGTACAGCAATTTTTGTTATTAAAAGATTCAACCGCCTCTCTTCTGTTGTGCTGAGACGGTTGACCTGCATGGGGTCGTCCCATTCCAATCCGGTCACCAAAGGCTCATTTTTAGTAAATTCTGGTATGCTATTTTGAATAACCTCACAGAACTGAGCATATAAAATTCTACCATCTTGTACGCGAAAATAATCTGCTAGTTCGCTAATTTCTTGTTCAGATAACCCGATAACACCACGCAATGGCCCTGCTAATACAGAACAAAATTTAGATTCTGATATTAAACTGGTCTTCTCAGGATCTAAAGGTAGGTAGTACTCCCATAGATTTATATTAACTCTGAAGATTGCAGCCCTTATTTTGTTACATGTTCTCCAAACGTCGCCTAATTTAATCTGTTTGCAATGCATTTTGCAAGCTACCCCGATAAATGCCAATTAAATAACCTGAAGTTTGACCAAAATTTCTAACGTATTTATGACATTAAGCTATAACTATTTTTAAAAGACCATGACACTTTGATCTTATCTGTATTTTTGAGTTTCACAGTAGTAAGGAATTTGATTATAATTAAAAAGTTATATATCTCAATTACAAATTCTAAATTTATTCAATCCCATTCTTCTTCCTAAAAGAGAGCACAAGAGCATTATTTCAAAAATATTTTAAATTGCAGAAAAAGACTCTGTTTTGCTCGATGACATGTCTAGTATCCAAAATACTAATTGACTATACCTGTTATTACCTTGGAATGTTATAGGCAAAACAATTATAAGTATATCTAATAACACCAAAAGGTCAGAAGCCGTAGGGCTTTACGCACATAACATATATAATTAAAATTAGCCTATGATACTTTTCATAATTCCTAGATGATACTATTACGGATGCAACCAATTTTCAATTGGTTGATTGGAAACTTCTAAAGAACAAACCAATGTTGTTTGTGGAAATCGATGTAGACTAAAGCTAGCGACAATTTTGTAGATCTTTTACTTAGCATCTCAAATTCTGTTCCGCTTTTAGTCATCACAAAATTCTATTTTTAAAACAAAAATTTGACAGTCACTCTTGTCAAAACCCGTGCCCACTCATTACATTGATATTATGATTTTAAGTAGTAGCACATTCTAGTTGTTACATAAACTAACTTTAAAGAAATATACAATTCAAACAATCAACAATACTAGAAATAGATTGCGCCATTTTCAAGAGTCCCCCGCGGTCCCTTATTAATCATTAGTAGGTGCAACAGATTGATGCAATTATAGTTCTAGTTTGACAAGCTTTACTGCAAGTCGCACAGGTGCCCCATTCCCGGTTTGAATTTTAGTACTTCTTACTTAACCGCCAGCAGACTTACGTACTTGCACCACTCTTTCTTTGAGCCAGTTGTTTTTGGTATTGTCCATATCTACAACCCTGACAACGTCATTTACTTTCTAAGGCAATTCTATATTATGCTATTTACCTAACAATAAAAGGTCTGATAAATATTCGGACACAAATATTTTTCAGCAACGATAAATAAAGTGTTCTCTGTAACCGCAGCTGTGCATTCCAGCTTACATTGGCTAATCACCAACGGAAAAAGACCTCAGAATAATGATTTGGGGCTAGCACTTCCGATTGCTAACTTCAAGCGGCCTGGAATTTACAATGTTTTCAGCTGCAATCATGCAGCGGCGGCTCCGTAGTATAATTGGTGTTTGCGTGACTACTGTGCCCAAGCTCCCGGGTACTAATCTCGACACGGTCCGCTTGAAAAAATGTTAGGCGTGCATTTTTCACAAAAAAAGTTCGCATGAAAGGTAAAATGTAGATCCGGTGTGTTAGTGTTGTCATGTACGTTAAAGATGCTTATCTTGCTTAGAACAGCAAGGGTTCTGCAAAATTTAAAATTTCTAGATGAAACAACTCGCTTCATAGCCAATGAGTACCTTTGGGCGGAGCATTAGAAAATCAAATGTAAGTTTAACTTTTAGTAGCCTGTTTACTGGGTCCAATAGTATGTAATTAGTTCGAATCATTTTTTTTGTTACGTTTGTTTAATTTCAACTCCAGTTTTTTTGACTAAACAATCAACGGAAGGATTGTAGAAAATTGGATACTCTCAAATGAAAAGATTGTTACACGTAAAAATGACGTACTGGTATTAATTTTAAATTGCCCAGAAGAGACGGGAACTCCGTAACAATTTCAATGAAGCACCGGCTAACTTTCAGCGGGGGGAGGGAGTGAGATTCTATGACAAAATAATAAAATCTAAGATGCAAAATAGATGAAATATGAACTACATTAAAAATACTACCTACCTTGAAAGGTTTTACTCACTGTCCAGATTAAAGGGCGCCAAATCGCTATATTCAAGCAATATTGGGATGCATTTGCTACCCGGAAGACGGTTATTCCTGGTAGCTCTCCTAGCCTTTGATTCCAAACTCGTCCCATCAGCTATTGCCTTTTGTACCCTAAAAAGCTTCCTGTTTTTCTACCCAATTATAGCAATTTTCGAAATAACTGCTTTGCCGAAATATAACTTCATCATTGGGAGTAACTGGATATCCTCCCATAATGATCATCTTACTTTTCTTATAACTAACTGTAAATAACATTTCATCTAAAGTCTATTACCTTTAAAAGAAACAAAATCTAATTCAAGCTCCTCCGGCCAGGTATTACTAACAGAATTAAAGAAATCTTAAACTGAAGGTATACTACCATTTCATTATACTAGACTCCTAAATTGCACGACGTTATGTAAATCATAATCACTTGAAATGATGAACAACTGACTTAGAAATAAGCAGTACCACACAAACTTCTAGTTTCACAATTCCGTAGTCCGTTTAAAACATGAAATTTAGACACAAAATTTTACTACCAATACATCTTACAATTAAAGCTTGTAGGTTAGCATTTTAAAAGTTTTAAACAGTTTTTTTAATGATTTTACCTTTAAATGTAAACAACTAATGCTGCCATTCTACTTAACCATTATAATTATATTTACAAGTTCGTACTTACGTAATCTTCAAGCGTCAACAAAATACAATAAGGAAAGTTCAAAACAATACCCACAATTTGTGTTTTAAGAGTTTCCTGATTAACTTCATTGATGAACTAATTATTTCCTTGACCCATTAGGACACCTCATTCCCGTGATTCATCCCACATACGTTGATAATTGAACCTTCACCTTTTCCCCTTTTGCTTCAATCCAGAGTCGCGACTTAATTCCACGCACACACGCGTGTTTGAAAAGTTTAATACGGTTTGCGACCAGCCTGACAGTCACTGTCTTTTAGAAACATCTCTTCGTTACCCTTAAATCACATTTTGTTCTTGTGCTCCTCGAAGAACCACTTGCCTTTGAATGTAAACGTCTGTTGTTATTCACGCATTATTTTGTTCTTGTTTAGCTTTCTACATTAATTTCATTCGAATTTTTCAATTCCTCATGGTTTGTTAAAATTCCGCACTCGGTTCCCACACAATATACGTCTCAAGCTTTCTTAGTGTAAGGTCAACGTTTTCAGTTTTTGTGAGAAAAATTATCAATTTTATTCATTTTATAAGTTTGTAGTTAATGGGGTTTTTGAACTCCATTGTTGTGGACAATAATAAAAAGATAGATAAACGGACGGGAGCTCAATACTTCTTAAAGTTGGTATGATTAATTCTTTTTATACAATTTTTTATTTTGTCTTGGAACCTATTTGTTATATTATTTCCCCCATTAAGGAAGCCACGACGTACTCTGGCTAGTGCCGGGATTACCCTATAGTAGAACTGTTTACAGGCTTTCTTGCCCCTTTCATCGTAAGTCACGTTCTAGCACCCGTTTCACTCATAACAGTTCTTAACGAAGTATCTGCATGTATACAATTCTTAACGAAGTATCTACATGTATAAAATTCTAGTCAAATATTGAAAGTTATAATAATCATAAGTTGGTTTTGAAGCTTGAGAAATTTCACCTAAGTTTATTCTTTCCATATTTAATCACCATTAGGTTTTCAGTCCAGGAACTGGTTAGAGGCGTACCTCCAATGTTTCCTATTCTGAACTAGCCTACACATTTCCTTGCAATTTCCACATTGTGCACTTTTCACCATCTGCGTGGAATAGTCTGATCTAGGTCTATATCTACCTCTATTTTCACCTATCTCTGCTTGTAATATATCTCGTGCTATCCCCAAAAATTCTTTAAAACGTGTCCAGTCTTTCTATTTCTCCTATTTTTTTTTTGTTTTTCACAGATATCTTTCTTCCCCTACTTTTTCTAGAACCTCTTTGTCTGTCCATACTACCATCTGAAGCACAGCATTACAAAAGGCTTCTACCGTTTTCCTGTCAGCTTCTCCTACTGTTTCTATTTCATAGCTGTACACTGCTATGCTCCACACATATGCTTTTAACAATTTTTTACTTGTTTCTGTGTTTGTTGTCTTCGAAGATTATCCCTGCTCTTTCTTGCTAGATACAGCTCGGTTCCCCTTCTATTGTTTTCTAAATAAATACCCGATTTCACTGATATTCAGTGGTATGTGAAGGATGTTAAGCAACCTGCGACTACCAAGATCTATCAACACTTAGACATTTGCCGAATTAATAGTTTTCCAGTAAATCCTTTCGCACAATTAACATTAGTTGAGAATATTGCAAAACTAACACCTGTTCTACTGTTCTACTAAATATTATTGACACCGCCGCTCTGTCACCTGCACCAGTTCGTCTTTTTATATGTATTCATTCACGTTTGAGTTCTTCTTGAGTAAACAGTCTGTCTGGTATTTTATAGAAAAATAAAATTTTTAAGTCAGCTTTTTTATGTCTGATTATTAATTGTTTAACCTAAAATTTGGTCTTTAAGGGAGAATGTACATTAGTAGTAATAACCATTAAACTACATTCCTCAAGTTCAATATAGGATTACTTTAATATTCGAAAATACCTATTCTTCCTTGTAAATAAACGCAAAGGTAGACTGCCGTTTCAGTAGCCCAACAGAATTCTACATAGGGTAAACCGATATTCTACTCTACCTATTAAAATTAATCATTGTATTGATATTATTTGGAGAGAGATAATCTAAAGACTACACTATAGCCAAGTCAGTTATGAGTTATGATATTCATGACGAAATGCAGCAAAGATATGATGGGTTGCTGGATGTTGAACTGGGTCAGTTCCTTCCTTATTTTTTAATCTATACGCACCCTATGTATATTATTTCATTACTATAAACTATTGCCAATTTTATAGAAAGTAAACCCATCTACAATTTCAAGTAGAGATAGATTTATTTAACTATTTCGTCATTCAATTTATATCATAAACCAAAAATTCCCTCGTGGATATCAGATAGCAAATTGGACCACCATATACCATAAACGCCTACCTTATCTGATAACACCAGGTCGAGAATTTCTTGTTAATGAAGGAAGTCCAAGGTAAAGTTGGATGGAAAACGGCTTGAGGAAAAGAAAAACTCATTAGAGATAAACGGCTAGTAGAGTGTTAGCTCTGGGTAGATCATGAGCTTGGGTCATGGGTTAACAAATGACCAAAAATATAGAAAAAGAGCGCAACCATATTTTTCAATACAACAACATACGAAGATACATGTACTTGTATTAGGAGAATGCAGAAACCTGAAGTCTACACCACTTATGTAGCCACAAAACCTAAATATCAACCTTGCAATGCACTTACCAAAATGTTACTTGCCAGATGTATCGCAGATGTCTCTGCATATCCTGCTAACAAACAAATGCACAACAAGGACACCGTTTGTGTCCTTAAAAATATTTACCAATAAATAACATATTTGATTTTAATTTCCGAAAATGTATATACTCAAGGTATTTGTTGTCATTAGACACAGTTAATCTTTTGCTTAGTAAGAACCAAGAAATTTCCTTTGAAATTTTTAATAATAAAAGAATTAAGCAAAAAGGATTCTGTTCAATTAAATTGGTTTAGCTTGTTTCAACATTAATATTTACAATAAAAATTTACATGGAAAGAAATTAGTATTGTTCGATCTTCAAACACAGGAAAATCTTTAAACTCAATATTTCAACATATATTTACTATAAGGTATTTGCTTTCTTAATAAATTAAATTTCAAATTCAATTATAGCCTTCAGTAGTACTACAGTCGACTTTACAAGTGAGAAACTAGAATATATTACGTGATACTAAAATGTTAGCATTCAAACAAAGAATAGGCTTTAACTTTCTATCTTTCAAAAATTTATCATATCTTAAAACTAAATTGCATACCTCAAAATAATCAAAGATATTATTAATGTAACATAGAATAGCATGTGGTAATTATATTGAATAACTAGATATTTTTGACATCATATATCAATAACAATTTTTTTAGTGAAGCCAAAACTGTACGCTAATTGATCAAATATAATCGGCAATAATGAAGCCAGCTTTAAAATTTTGTAAAGTTACGAGAATAAAACGGGATGTTTCTTACAAAATGAATTTCAAAATAACTAAATCTAAGTGAAATATCAACCTTTGATCATACGTAAGATATTTAAATAAATACAAATTAAATTAAAGATTAAATATCACTCACGTGCTGAAGTACAGTTCAATCAAAAAAACTTGAACGTTTAAATCAGAACCAAACAACATCAGATGTCGACAAATTTAAGCACATCTGCTATGCACGCAACAGGAATTAAACATACCATTATGCTGAATTTTTCGCTGGAATTTTTAGAAACCTTCAGAACAAAATATTATCCAACCAAACAAAATCTCCGTTAAGTATGTCCAATTATTTTCATGTTTTCTAAATTTTAACTAAATCTTTATTTCAGTGGTATTGCACTACGAAAAACGAATTAATAAATTTTAGCAAATTATTTAACCCATTATTTTAACGATGAAACACTCAAATATTCTTCGGTCTGCAGGACTCAACTGACTTTGCTGATGGTGGAATACAGAATAAATTAATCATCATCAAAAGTTATCAGGTACCACCTCAAGACACGAAGGTATTCGATAATCAACTTCTTTTACGAACGCGACAGCAGGCCATGTGCCTGAGCATATTGACCTTTCTATGCTCCGAAGAGCAGCTTACTTCTTCAAGCGCTGATCGAAAAGTGATTCGGAATGACAGACAAACGATTAGAATTGTAGAAACTTAAACATCAAAAGTGAAGGAGCGCATAATCCATTATATACTTTATAAGCTATCTTTTGTGATCAAACAATTATAAATTATGATTTTATATTATTGAAACATGATATTATATTTATAAGGAATGTGTAACTAACAAGAAAAAAAATACGTTTCAATATGTTGTTCTATTAGCAATTATGGCTCTGAAACATTAGTATGGAATACAATACAATACAGTGCTTAACCATTTTAGACACATTGGATACCGATAGTCCGAGTATGGCAGAACGATTGAAAATTATATAATACGATCGTTGAAGAATTTAATTCTTTACAGAAACAACTAGAAGAAATATGTGCGGATAACGATCTTGGAACTAATTTTAAAGTAAGGCGAAAACTTGAAAGCAATTTTTTTCGAACGCACCGAGTTTTAAAAAATTATATTCTTTTAAATACAATTGATCGTGTACGCAATAATATTAAAAATAATAATTCAATATGTGCAAGTGCAAGCAATTTTAAATGTAACCTTTAACCAAAAATTCAATTAGAATTATTCACAAACGAATATGAAAATTGGTTCAATTTTAAAACCAATTATTTCAGATATTAGTAAAGCAAACACAAGTACAACCTTTTACACACCGCGTTGGTTAATTATAGAAGGAATTGATTTTGTAGGAGGACCGATATAAAACCGCCTGGAAAACCTTATGCACTCGGTTTGATAAAAAAACACGCATTTTAGCTAATAATCACACGAAGGCGATTTTTCAAACACTCTCACAAGGAATCAGCACAAGCTTACCGAAAATTACACGATTAAACTACTACACATTTGGTTACCTTAAGAAACTTAACATTAAACGCTAGAGTAAGCTCGGACATCTCTCTGTATATTTAATTACGTCAAAATTGTATTCCAGTTTGCAAAAAAGTGGGAAGCATTCAGCTGAATTATCCACATTAGAAGAATTGTTTGATTTTCTAAATAAAAAGGCCACTACACTAGAAAATTGGCAACAAAATCGATTAAAATCACACCATTTTCATGAAACAAGTTATTTATATCGCACTAATATTAAAAAGATTTTCTAGTCAAAAGCTCTCAGTAAAATGTAATGTTTCAGTAAATCTATTAAAATGCAATTCGTGTCAAGGGAAGCACATTATATATGTCTCAAGAATTTCTTAGAACTCTCTCCAGTAGATAGAATATAAAAGGTAAAAATTTTACAGCTTAATATTAATTGTCTTCGAACTGGTCATAATAACGATTAATGTCAATTGGCTCAATGTAAGAAATGTCCCAAAAGGCACATCACACGTAATGATGCGATACGTATCATTCAACTAACTCGGCCTAATACTGAAACAAATCTATTGGCTAAAAACAAAGCTTGTGCCACTCAAGTACTTCTACCTTCTTTTTCTTCTTCTTCAGTTACCTATAGCCTCTTGCCGTTAGGCGTACAGTCTGCTTTTGTACTGTCGTTGGTGATGTAGCAAGATGTGCTATTTGCGTCTGGGACTTTGCCCACCCCCCTCACTGCTTGCTTTATATGTTGACCCTGTAAGGATTTGGGGAGTTGTGTTATAAGTTCTGATAATCTTCACGCTCTGTGGCGTATCAGAGCTGTTTACACAAGGAGATTGCGCTAGGTTAACCAGGATAACTATTTAACCTAAGGAAAAAAAAAAGTTTTACTTTTAGCTATGTTATTATTGTCTAAAATGCAAGCATGCGTTATATCAGGAAGATTGTCCTGTTCAGATTTGTATCTGGTTTCTTCCAAGTATGTCATTAATAGCTGTGTTGTGTCAGTATCTGGTGTTGCCAGTAACGAGTGTATATTTATGGGTGTTTGGTATTGTGCATTAATTGTTTGTACAATATCTGATAGTCTGTATCTTTTGTTGGGCATCCTATATATATGTGATTTAGGTCTCCTACCTCTCCTTAATCACATAAGGGGCGTTTTTATGCCTATGCGATTTAGATGTTGTGGCGCCAGGCAATGTGTTTTTCTTGTTCTGCTTATTGTTGTGATGCGTCTTCTTTTCTTCATAGAGGATTCCAGAAACCATGGTTTTCTAGGGGGATTCGCAATTAGCTCCACATACTTTTTGCCTTTTTTTTGTCTATCCCTTCTGTATGCACTGGTCCACTGCTTCCAGACTTCCTGCTTGACGTTTGGTAGTATCTAGGTGTGATGTAATTTTTGTTTTTCTTGCAGGGTTTTCTCCTTTCCTTGTTTGGCTAAGATTTCAGCCCTTTTATTCCCTTTGATACCACAATGATATTCACAGTAATTTTATGATATTCTTTTGCAGTGTTTTGAATATCTCTTGTCTGATCTTTAGTACGTATTGTTCTTTTGTAGCTTGGAATCCATTTTCTATAATTTTTTGTATAGCATCGAGAGCATCTGATATGATCAGTACATCGTTTGTATGTGTTTGTGCCAGTGTAACTGCCGTTCCGATGGCTATAACATCTGCAGTGGTGATTGGTGTATTATCTTGCAAGCGGCGGGTCTTTTCTATTTGCATGTGTGGCCAGAATATTCCTATTCCACATTTGCTGGTCTACTGATGCATCTGTGTAAATGCAAATATAATCCTGGTAGTGAGTGCTGATGTAGTTAAGAAATTCTTGATTTGTTTGTCTCCCTTTGCCGATGTTGCTTTTGGCCCATTCCACTGTCCTTATTTGTTCGTCATAGCCCTTTTCAAAGCATGGTAAATTCTTGGTTTTTTCCATGTTGTTGTGGTGTTGCAATGCGATGTCTAGTCCTTCCATGATGGCCGGTGTTGCTTTTTTTACCAATTTGTAATGCCCTCATTTATCTCTGCATAGAGCCTTATTGGTTCATAAGGCTTTGCAATTTGCTTAATACAATATTTGGCACATATCCAGATTCTTCTGACATTCATGGTAGCTCCCCTGCCTCAGCTAACAGTGCATTTGTTGGAGCGGTTTTTATGAGTCCCATTACTACTCTAATGGCTTGGTATTGTAGCCTGTCGAGCTTGCTCCACTTACTTTTGGTTGTGTAGAAGATAGCTTGGACGCCGAACTCCAATTGTGTTCTAACTATTCCTTTATACATGTTCAATAGAATGGCTGGGGATGCACCCAACTACGTTCTACTAAGAGCGTCCATTACATTGATTCCTCTATATGTTTTGTCCATTTCATTTGGTTGTCGAATGTCACTCCTAGATATTTACAAGATTCTACCCATTCAATTGCTATATTGTTGTATTGTATTTGAAGACTTTGAAGGTTTCGTCGTCTTTTTATGAATAGCATTGCCTTGGTTTTGTCCAATGAAATTTTAAGTGCTTGTTGTGTCATCCAGCTATTGATGTCTGTGATAGTTCTATTCATTGTGGTAATGGCCACATCTACATTGTGAATATATCAATGCTATGTCGTCTGCATATTGCAGCACCTTCACCTCGCTGGTACATTGTGCTATTGAGGCTGTATATTTATTAAATAGTGTTGGGCTGAGAGGTGATCCCTGTAGGAGTCCCTTGTGTGCTTCTTACGGTCCTACTAGTCTTCCCGAGTTTGGTGGTCGTATGCTTATTTTCCTGTTGACCAGTAGTTTATCTACCACTTGTATTAAATCTTTCTTTAAACCTATTTTGTAGCATTCTTGTTTTATTATTTTGATGTGGATATTGTCGTAAGCCGCTGCAATATCTAAAAATACACATACTGTTTTTTTGTTTGCAGCGAATGCTTCATATATAGCTTTTGCTATGTATATTATGTTGTCTAGTGTTCTCGTTCCTTTTAGAAAACCTGTTTGCAATACATTCACTTTATTATTGAGTTTTAGGTAGTAATCCATTCGCATTTTAACAATTGCCTCAAATGTTTTACCTATGCACGAACTCAGGATTTTGAGCCTATAACTGTTTAGTTTACTGGCTTCTTTACCTGGTTTTAAGATTGGTACGATGGTTTGATCTTTCCATTCTATAGGTACCTCCGTTGTTCCTTTTAGAATTTTGTTTAATATTTGTACTAACTGGTTCCTCATCTCTTTTGTCAAGTTTTGTAACATTGAATACGTGAACAATCCTCTCCCGGTATGGTATCACTTTTGCCTCTTAGTACTATTTCTTGCTCTTCGATGGTTATAGGCTTAGAAGGCTCTTTGTTTTTGCTTTCTAGCGATATTTTAGTAGTTGGTATGAAGGGTAGTGTTAATGTATTCAATAAACTCTGAAGCCATTCCTCATTTTCTGTTTTATGGTAGGACTGTATTTTTTATTGGGCATTTGCAAATTTACGAATAGTTTCTAAACAGTTGTAATTGATGTGTCTTTGTTTAGTCCTTCTGTGAATTTTTTTAAATCCTCTTTCTTTTTGGTCCTCAGAATTCTTCTAGCTTGTGCAGCTAGTTTTTTGTAATTTAAATAGTTTTGTTCTGTGCTGCTGTTTTTATAAGTTTTTAGTGCCTTGAACTATTTCTCTGCATTCTTCGTCCCACCAACCTGGTATTTGCGGGTATTTTGGGCTCTCCTTTTTTACTTTCGTTTTTATGTTTGCAGCTTTTCTAAAGTTTGTTGTCCATTGGTCGTATGTATTTAGATTCCTTGTTAAATCCAGTTCGGTTTGAAATATTTACCAATCTGTTGCCTTTGTTTTGTATCTTGCTCGTGTTCTATTTGTGAGGTGCATATTGCTATTCCTTGTTATTATACAGGTTGTTGGTAGATGATCACTTAGGCCAACAGGATCTAGTACATTCCATGACATAAGTTGTGTAATATCGTTGGTCGGTATGCATATATTTTTACAGCTTCTGTTCAGTCCAGGTCTGCCGATTTTGGTGGGTCGTCCGTCATTCAGGAAGATTAGATTGCATTGTTGTATGGCTTCCAACAGGTTTCTCCCGTTACTGTTTTTTGCTCCAGAGCCCCATACCTCATTTTGTGCATTTATATCTCCCATAATTAGGTATCGTTTCGGGAATGTTGTAAACAATCTTTTGTATGCTCCTGTAGAATTATGTATGTCTGTGGGGCTGCATATATTAATTATTGTTATTTTCTGCACTTTTATAGCTATCGTTTGTACTTTGTCCGCTAGATGCCTATTATGTGGGATAATTGTGTATGGTATTGTTTTATTTATAAGGCATACAATTTCTCCCCTTCCATCTTGCCGGTCCTATCTTACGCAAGTATATTGTTTTATATTAAATGACATGTTTTTTTTAGACGTGTTATGTTTAATATCACTACTTCGGGTTTTTCCTCATGTATTAATACTTTTAATTCTGTGTTATTACTATTTATCTTATCCATTGTGTTGAAAATACCAAACTGCATTTCCTTGAAAAAAAATTTCTTGGTATTATCATCCATTTTTGTAACTTTTAGCAGTTCACTGATATATTGCTCTGCTTCTTCTATTTCCTTTTGTTGTTTCTGTGTTGCTTCAACATTGTTGTTTGTGGTACAAGCTCTGTTTCTGTATACTTAGGTTCTGTATTGTGGTGGTATCAAGTTCCTACTGTGCTGTTCTTAATCATATCCTATGATTATTGGTGAGGTTGGCTTTCGCTTCCTTATGTTGGTTACTTGCGAGTATTGCATTTTTGGTCTGTTTTGTTGTGTTCGTGTTTGCCTTTCGTGTACCTCTATGACTTCTTGTTGTAGATTCGATGTTTTTTAATGTTGGATAGTTCCGTGTGGTTAGTGTGGGTACACTCTGTGGTTGCTGTACCTGTCTTATGTCTTCTCCGGGTCTGCTGATTCCCTGTCTTGCTTTGAGGTACGATATGTTTTCAAAGGTCATAATTTTTTTAATTGTTTTTTGTCTTAGGTATTCTTGGCAATTTCTATCTGTTGACCTATATTTGTAACAGCAAAAAACACACAATTTTTGATCAGCTTGACAATTTTGTTCGTCATGTTCTTCGGTGCAGTTTGCACACCGCTTTTTGCTTCTGCAAATTTTTTGGGAATGTCCATATGTACGCAATTGTAACACTGTAATACTGGTTCTGTGTATACTTCAACCTTTGCTTCAAAATAGTTGACTTGGATTACTTCAGGCAGTCTTTTCCCCTTGAATGTTACTACTACCGTTTCTGTAGGTACGTTCTCAATATTGTCTTTGTCGGTCACCTTTATTTTACTTAATCTCCTGGCTGCTATGATTGGTCTCGCTGCCACACCTTCGTGTATGAATTCCTCCATCGTTGTGCTTATATTTATTCCTCGTACCATTCGTTTAACGCTGATCATCGCAATGGGTATGTATGCTTCCCAATTATTTTGTTTGATTAAGTCGTTTTGTAGAAATTCATTTGCAGATGTAGGAGTTTTAAAGTCTATTCCGATTCTGTTTCGTCCTTTTCGGGTAATTTTAATAACGCCATTTATATTGTTGTTTTCAGGTTCTTCCCGACAACTGTAGGATGAATATTTTCGATATTTTTATCACTGCTTTCTACTATAAGTGTGTAAGGTGGTGCATCATAGCAATCGTATTTGATTGTAGGTTTCTTTGTACTGGTATTAAGTGTGTTTGCATGTGCCGGTGATATCTGGGGTCACCTTGGCCCACCAATGTCTTTATAGATGCTACTATATCTACTTATGAGGAGGTTGTTGTGCTATATGCAAGGATTATGATAAGGTTGGGATTTAAAGTAAGCAAATGGATAGTGAAAAAGCAAATTATATACGTATAGATATAGCTTTAACTTACAGTAATTCCTAATGTATTCTCTTGTCCAATTTCACTAATTGATTAATTATCTTCTCGCACGATGTTTTACTTTTCACATTTAGTAGTCAACCGTTTCCAAACTCCGCTTCCAATACCTCATTTTCTCAAGTACTTCTATCCATAGTGACATATCTCATTAAAGACAATCATCATAGGTTAGATAAGTTAGTTTAGATATGACACTTCGTGCATAATGGTTGTTGGCGTTTTTACCTGCCATCTGGGCGGATAGTGTTAATACTCACTGCGAAATTATAGAAATGGTTTGCACCTACACCGAACTTAAAAGGTAAAAACCGTACTATGGTTCATATCCAAGATAGCATTGCAAAATTAATTTTAAAACTTATAGATGCATCCATTTCAAATCATTCTCATTCACGTGCTAAACAATTATTTCCATTTCAACATACAGATATTGACTATGCTGGTCCTTTTTTGATAGCCGAGCAGAAAGAGAGAGGACGCGAAACAACTGAAGCCAGCCTTTTTTTACGGCAGTGAATTCGGAGTGGATTTGGGCAAATGGGGAGGCGCGAACTTGACTTATGACGAAGCATCCCTTGTCACAAGTCACAAGTCAAGTCCATGAACAAAAGTGTAAGTAAAAATTTAATTACTAATCAAACCAACAACTGCATGAACAATACTTACAATAACCAAGGGTTCGTAAATATGAACAAGCAAACCTAACATAAATATATTGACCTAGAAAGGATATGAATCAAATTTAGTAGAAACTTAAATCTTGTTACATGCCAAATGGCAATGCAGCATGTTTTAGATTTAGTTATAATTTATAAGTTAATTGCCGCGTATTTTTAAAATAATAACATTAACATCTGTCGTCACTGACAGTGGCGCCTGCTCAGAGTGAATGCGGGGGTGGATGAGTGTCGAAAGCAGGACTAGGCCACGAGACGCGAACCAAGCAACAACTATCTAGTAGTGTGTGTGTTTTCCTTATAGAAATAGGTGTGTAGGTTCCTTGTATTTTTACCTTTGTAATACCTGGTACATTATTTTCCTTCCGACCCCCTACGAGCGCAATAGAAGTTACGTAAAGGACGGATGGAAATCTGGAAATCAACATGGCGTAACCCAACCTACAAATCACCGCTGGATCCTGAGATTTAAGTTCCGAGATGCCACCACGTGAGTAATTTGATTTTATTTAAATTGTGCATGTAAATTTGACTTAAATAGCGATTGCATCACTCGTAAAGCGTGGTCGGTATATGTTATAAAATGGCGGTTAAAATATGCCGCGTGTAATTATAACAATCTACGTGCCTGACCAGCTGACGCCAACAAATGTATAGCCGTGGGCGGAGTATGTAAACAAGGTTAGTTTATTTTCACCTATCGCGACCGATTGCGCAACAAAATAGGAAGAATTAAAGTACATGAGGAGTTTCAATTTATTAATAATAAATCTTCTGGTAACAACATATTAAGATATGCACACAACTATACAATCTTTGAGAATAACTTCAGGATGGTAATTCCTGTACCAACAATCCAATGCAGCGCCTAGACGGGGTCGTCATAAAATCGTATGCAGCTATTAGGGTTATGCGATAGTATTATCAACCAGTAATCGACTATTTTAAGAACGTACACATATAGAATGATTGGATTCTATCTTAATGCCAGCAGGTAGTATTTTCTAGGACTCGACTTATATCACACACTCTATTCGGTTTTCGTTTTATCACGCTACCAATTGTCTGCATCCAAACGGAGCTGCTCGACCGCCCGGACACTAAACTCGATTTCATCTTGTTCACCCTTTTCACAGTTTTACCACAGGACGAAGCGCTTCACGAGAAGTCCGCTGTCAAAATCATCATGCAGAAAGCACAACTCACACCTTTAACCTTACTCTGGTACGATATAAATTCATATTTATGCCATAGACGTATCGTAAGCATAGTCAAGCAAGAACAGTATAGAGATACTTTATACTAGAGAAGAAGTATTAATAATTATTAAAAGGAAATATAAAGCGTGTCCTGCATACAACCAAAACCTATATCATGTGTTTTCATTTGTTTGGCTAGAAAATCAATTCACCTAAAACTAGTTAATGATTTAAGTAGTGAATGTTTTATGCCATGCCTACGGCTGTTTACTTCTCGACGAGGTGTTCCAACTAACATATACTCCTGTAATAGATCTACCTTTGTGAAAGCGTAGAATGAACTAAAAAAACTATGTCAATTTCTGTATAAAAATAAAACTCTTTGTTAACTTTTACTTCCAATACAGATTTTATATGGCACTTTATCCCCCATATGGCCCTAACTTTAGGTTATGGAAACTTCTGTAAAAAACATAAAATTCGATCTAAAACGAGTATTAACGGATAGTGTACCACATACAGAGTACGCAACACGCTATTAATTCAAATTGAAGATGTACTTAACTCTCGACCACTATTTGCAATATCACACGATCCGATCTGATTTGACTCTTTAACACTATAACATTTCATCTTGGCCGTTCCCTTACTTCACCTCCAGACCTTGATGTTTGTGATGTAGTATCCAATCGGTTGACGAGGTTTCTATGCATACAACAGTCATAACAACAATTTTCGAATAGGTTTTCCAAGGAATACGTGACTCAATTGCACAAGCAATATAAATTGAAAGAAAATGAAACGCCAATTCAACAAAGATGTCTTGCTTTAATAAAAAAACACAAGTTTACCATCTTTCTGATGGAAACGTGACTGAATTGTGAATCCTTTTTGTGAACAGATGGTGTTTCAAGAGTAGTCGAAACAAGAACTCAACAATCCATTACACGCTCTATTAGAAACATGTTTACCTCCAAACATTGAATCAATGACATACGATGTAATATATCTTGTTTCCAATTTTTTTTTTGTTTTTGAATGAACCCTTCAAGGTGGGGCTATGTTTATATTTGTGTTAAGTTTATTTTTTCATATGTAGTAGCTTCATCGTCAAATTTAAGCGCAATGTAGAGAAAAATGGTGATCAAATAAAAGTTAGAAATGCAGTTAGAAGAATAGTTACCAGAGGTTTTCGACACAATAGAAATTATAGAATATGCGTATCAATAAAAACATATATCCCAAAATAGTTGCAAATATACGTCATGTGACTTTAAACCAGATTCTCACCACCATGTCGTGGAAGTTGGGTTTGCTATATACGGTGGTTTTCAACCCGTTAACCAAGTTGTTTGTTGTACTGAAATGTGTGCAAACTATGCAGTAAAAATCAAAAGAAGGGATACTTAGAATGGAAATATTTCTGCAATTTTCAAGTAGAATTTAAAATTAGACAGCTTGCTCAAGACTCGCAACACACCCGATTAAATGGACTAGCTAGTGTAGAAGATGTTGTTGACATACAACTAGAGAGAATTCAAATTACCGAAATATCTAATATATGGGACGTAAACAATTTTGCAGAAATGATTCAATTTAAAAATTGAGAAAACCCGAAATTTTTATTGTTACGTGGCACTACATATAAGAGTAAAGGGTGAGCTAGTCAAAAGATGGCGTAGTTAAGAAATGGTGTCTGCGACATATTGACAGAAAATTAAGTCTGTAATTAAATGGAGGTGAAAAAGTGGGGTAATTAAAAAAATGTTAAACCTCAAATTGTTCGACTTAAAACAGTGTTGACCGATGTAGTCCTCTACAAGGTATTAAAACGGCGTGGAAGAATGTAACGAATATATTTTCTGTAGTACTATGTTTGGAAAAACCACATCTGTAAAGAAAGAAAGAAACTATTCCATAATGAAACAGAAAGTCATGACCGTTTAATTAACTTAAATGCTTCACCCAGAGATATTTAATAATAATATACACTCAAGAAACATATTTAAAAGGGATCTAGTCGTTTGTGTTGCCTAACTTGCAGGCGGATTATACCCCTTCATTCGTTAAAATTAGGATAGCGCCTGCGTGAATACGGTCACGAGGTGATGCGCCACGCAGATAAGCGGTCCCGTACTTGTACGGTACGAATAACGAAGTCAGCCATTTGTATTTGAGAATGTAGTGCAGACCGCATCCATCTACATATGGGCTCCCAAATTTTATTTAAGTGGGGCCTCAGGATAGGCGTGCCGAAGTAAAGGCAGGGGGGCTGGTCGTCTTGG
Organism: Platerodrilus igneus; assembly: GCA_036346225.1. Lineage (NCBI taxonomy): Eukaryota > Metazoa > Arthropoda > Insecta > Coleoptera > Lycidae > Platerodrilus > Platerodrilus igneus. The sequence continues at coordinate 4,820,926 of JARFIW010001700.1, forward strand.
GACACAGAGAAGGTTTTATTCCTGTGACACCGGCAAGGCGCTTGATCACGCTTCTCCTTGAAATGGTTCGAGTCGGTATTTGTTAACGCGCATAATGTAGTAACATACATTTGAAGTACACATGAACTGACTAGATATACGTATAAAGAGATTGGGACAATTTTCGTTTGTTAGAAACTACAGCTGTCGTTTGGTGTTTGGTTACAACCATTTAGTAAGCAGATTTCGGAAAACGCGCGCCGCAGTTTGATAACTAGGGAGGACGGCTTCATTATATACAGGTATCAAACCTTTTTTTGTTATGTTTGTGAGACCTTGAGTGTGCTCACATAAATTGTATTCAGGGATTGTTTAGTCAAATTAAATTTTGTGCATAAAGAACAGCGTAGAAGATTATTGTTACGAAATGCTATTACAATAATTTTGTAAGATATGCAGAACATTCACTTGTTAAAAAGATGAGACTTCAAAGTCCATTTCCTGTTTTCTAGAAAATTACTTGCAGATGTCAAATTTTTAATAAGCTCATTATATTTAAATAAATTGAAATGTTATTTGTCCAAGTTGACTGCACGTGATTCAAATTTTTTTAAGAAATAATTTAAACTCAATGTGAAACATATGTAAGCCAATAAACAGATCTGGGTATTTGGTATTAGAAACTTGTTATAAAATATTATTAAACTTAACGTCTTGTTATGTCAAGGCAGATTTATAAAGAATCCAATTTTATTATTTCATTTTTGTAAACATATTTAAAAAAAAACGAAAAGAGAGAAACTATATTAAATTTCATTTTTGGACTCAAGTTTTTTATTCCATGCACAATTAATTTTACTAAAATTTTTTTAAAGAAAATAAATGGTTGAATAATGAAAGTAGACGAATGCTGAAGTAATTTAAAAAACACAGATATGCTACAACTGATTTGTTCTAGGTATTCATTTTTGATTCAAATATCTTTGGTGTGGTAATCTTAACATTATCCACCTGTAATTATTAGTCTACTTTTTTATTAGAAAGCACAAACAGTGTCTTTTTAATAGAAAGTTTGTTGTGTATTTTTTCTTTCAGGATCATCGAGATCGAAGAGGTTGTAAGTACGCTCCAGAGGTTTCCAGATACATTAGTTCAGTAAGTTGTAAGTTTTTTATGTTGCTTATATCCCATGAGTTTCTGTATCTTCTCATAGGAGTATTGAATTTCTTGTGTTATCATCCATATAGATACAGTGGCGCTCAACCCCCTTTTTCTTTTTATGTTAGCTTATTGTGGAGTTTAGACCATCCCCACACCCTTTCTCATTGCTCACCCTTGGGGTAATTCCCAGACTTAGCCGCGAACCAATAAGGCTTCACTTGTATCCAACTAGTGGAGGCCATAAAAAAAAGAGGTTACAAGAAAAAATGTTGAAGGTAAGCTGTGGAAATTGTTAGGTGGAAGGTAGAATAGGGAAGGAAAAATGTGATAGGTAAAACATGGAAGGAATGATGTGAATGTAAAATGTGAAAGGAAAATGTAATAGAAAAAAGTGGAAGGTAGATTGAGAATTTAAAAATGTGAAAAATAAAATGTGGAAGATGGGATGTGGAAGATGGGGGATGAAAGGTAAAAGGTGAAAGGTGGAAAGAGGGAGGTGGAAAATAGGATTTGGAAGGAAAGATGTGGAAGTTTAAATGTGGTAAGTAAAATGTATAAGGTAGAGGGAAGGAGTTGGAAGGTACAATTTGAAAGGTTGAAAGATGGTGGTGGAGGGTAAGTTATGGAAAGTATGTAGTGAAAGTTAAATGTGGGAGGTATAATGTGTAAGGTAGATGGAAGGAGGTAGAAGTTAAAATGTGGAAGGTTGAAAGAGGGAGGTGGAAGGTAAGTTGTGGAAGCAAAAATGTAGAACAGAAATGTGTATGGTAAAATATGGAAGGAAACATGTGGAAGTAAAATGTAGAAGGTGGAAAGTTTAAAGTGGAAGGAAGGTGGTGGAAGGAGGATGAAGCTGCTTCAATACATCCAATCTTACCTACTAAATATTGTTAGCAACGCAGCTCAACCGCTTTTACCGGCTTGTCTTATTATATGCATTCATTTGCGCATGAGTTCTTCCAGAATGAACAGTTAGTCATGTATAGCGAAATAAAATATTTTAGTCAGTTCCTTTCAATGTCTATTTATTATTTACACCCCATACCAATTCTATTTTAAACAGATATCATATAAAAATGTTTCTTCCAAATTTAGAGGGCGATTCTTTAAATTTACTCTGTGAAGTGGTACAATCAATAGTTATAAATTCTTTATAGAAAATTTTCCAATTTTGTGAAACCTAAAAATCCCTTACCCAAACAGAGAACTTAAAGCTTAAAGTTTGCAAGCTTAATCTTGATTAATTGATATTTACTTTTTCTTTTTCTTCAAAATTGTGCACAAACATTATTTTTATTTACATGATGATGCTTTTAAACTGTAGCAAAGTACCTTTCTCAAATGTATTAGATTCATTAGCCTTTTTTGTAATAAGATATAAAGCAATGCGTCAGCAACTAATAAATCTATAATCATTTCATGCCCTGAAGTTATATATAGATTCAATTTGCTATCGTTTCTTATCCAATAAAAGCTATTTAATAATTGAATTTCCAATCTTTCTCCAGGTTATAGAACAAATCCTTTTCTGAATTGCGTTGAATTGAAAACATACGCCATATAAGTTTGTATATTATCTACATCAATACCTCAATAAACAACCCTGAAAACCTCAGTAAATAGCCTGTTCTGTTTTCCCATCTTTACGAATCAGTGGGCGCTACATGAAACCCAATAGGGCTTTATTACACCTGGAGCATAAAAAACAATAAACAAATGGGCCCATGTTTAACAAATAAAAGTGAGACAAAATAATTGTAAATATTCTACACTGTTTTTCAGCATGTAAGAAGTGAGCGGTTAAATCCAGAATTTATCGTCGGTAAACAACGATTATAAAAAAATCAAAAAATGTTATTGAAAAACTAATGTTTAAGGAGAAAAAATTTCAACAATATTGTGTATGATTGACGTCACGGCCCGCTGTTGAGCGTTAATCCTGCACGCCGAAGCCTATACTGATGTTCCCCAATGCGTTTCATCGCGCATGGTAATATCATCTGATGGTAAATGAGTATATTGTATAACTGCAGGGTTTGATCCTTTCAGATTCAACATACAGTTGTGGGGTGCAATCCGAAAATTCTAGCTGCTTTGTGAAAAAACGCAATCAAAAATTGATCTCCAACCATGTGCTACAGAAAGGAGCTAGTGTATAAATATATCTCTCCGTTGAGCTAGCTAAGTTGGTGGTCAAAATATTCAAGTAGTTTATCGTTTTTTCTTGTTAGCCGCTTTTTCGTTTCGTGACATCTAAATTCTGGGTTCGCTGACATACGGTGCGCTCCAGCGTGATTATTTGTCCGCATTCTGCTCCATCACCGTGGTGGTTTGCCAAACAGGATTGAGGATAGCACTGCTTGGTTGAACCATTACCTCAACCGCCGCCAATCAACCACTCACCCTTGTTCGTTTAGAAGCTAAGATAGCAAACGATCTTAAGTACTCGAGTACCTGGCGTCGAACAAGTATATTGTGATGTGTATGAATAATTCGGATTGAATTACTTTTTCTTATAGCTGTTATAATTAATTTTTTACTACATTTCTTTTAATTACTAATTTTTGGAGCCTCCCCGTCCATAGTATGAGGTAGCAATATAGAATTGTTGCAATTTGTTAGTATGATTATTACTTGACGCTGGTCATATTTGAATCTAATCAGGGTTTTAATATGTTTAGAGTGATGAAAACGCTTTAGTTACCTTCCTTGATCTAGATCACCATCCCTGTCAATCACTAAAACTCCGTATTCATTTTTCCAAGTATCACATATTTTAGGGCATTGATCATATTCATGTCAGTATTGAAGTGGTAGCTGTCTGTTTGTTTAAAGATCCAGTCATTTTGTTTAAACTAATATAAAAGGTTTACATAATCACGTAACATGCGTACGAGTACAACGTTCTCAGAGGTAAAAACCCGTATTAAAGTATTCTCTAGAAACACTTTGTTTTTACAAGCTAGTTCACAAAAACAAATGTCGAATTATTCTAAGCTTCTAATGACGACAAAGTATTATCCGAACTGGAAAATGTATAATACTTAATCCCTTTTACTTGATGATGTATATTTTTAGGGTACTGATACTTCGGTCGATAAAGTGATTTAGAATACACTTTTACGTTTCCAAACCGTAAGCGGCTAGGATGTCCTATGGATTCAATCATAACGTTGGTTTTACTAAAATTTGGACGTCCGATAACAACACCGGTAAAGGAATGCCATGTTTTTTATTCAAAGATTGTGTACCAATGTACTGATAGTTTGTGGTTAAAGAAGTCTATTGTTTTAAGATGTCAATTGTGCATAAGGACGATAAAGTATCATAAGAATCATTAAAGTGCTCTGCACTGTCATTCATTAATAACATGCGATTTTTGTGTTTCCGATTCCGATGGTTTTTGATGTATTTTTGGTCGCTAAAACCGTAGCTGCACTCGGAACTTTCGTATCACCCTCAGACATCAAGATAATCTGTAAATACAGTTTACGTTGTATAATATATTGTGAAGAAACTATGCTGGCTTGTGACTCATTAGTAGAATGAAAACAGCATCACAATGTCTGACAAAGGTTCTAGAATTCGTTGAAAAGGACGACTTAAGGTGTATTAGAGCCACAAACAGGATGAGCAGCTGTTGATTTTCTAAACAGGTCTATAAATAGGTATAAGGTACAAATAGTGGGATAATATTTTAGTTTAAGTTTATGTTGCGAAATGTGTAAATCAAACAGGTACGTTTAGTTACTAATGTGGCGAGTTTGCTATTAAATCTCACAAAAAAACAATAACTACTTTAATGGACTTATGAGCTTTATTATGGATGCAAACTATGATATCGGGATAAACCTTGGATGCAGCATATCAATTGCGCAACGTGTGCTGTGAACTTTGGAGGATGACCCAACGGCAACGTAAGCTCATACATTTTGCAGTGCCTATTCTGTGGCGAGAACCTATAGATCTTGCTGGGGATACTGTTTCTGCTTGACGAATCTGTCACGAATTTCGCTGAAGTTGAAGCATACTATACAGTACCCAAACCTGCAATCAGCTCCACAGACCAATGTCATCCATTAAACGTGCAGAATAATATAAACTTGACGATAATATGAATGCCGCAGAAGATAATATTTTTGAACCTACGGAAGAAAGCATGAATACTGATTTCCAACATTTTGATACAGGTACTCCATATTAATTTTCACAAAGTAGGCATAACGACTTGGTACAGGATTTAAACTTGTCAAAAGCTTAAACCGAACTGTTGGGATTTAGGTTACAAAGTTGGAACCAATTACAGAGCGGTACGCATTTATCCATATTTCGGAGAAATGAACAAGGTTTTCTTTATTTTATTATATCGTGAGATCAGTTTCGGAGAATTACGTAAGTTAGCTCAGAATAGGAATCAATGGAGGTACGTTTTTAATCAGTTCCAGGACTGGAGACCTAACGGTGAGAATGAGGATAATAGGATATACACCAGGACATGAGGGAATAGGCGACATATATTAGAAGCAGAGAAGGAAAAAGAAGAGGTGGATTTAAACCTAGATTAGAATATTACGCACAAATAATGAAACATTTAGACTGCGGAAATTTCAGAGAAATGTGCATGTTGGCTGAGAATGGGAAACAATGGAAGTACGCGTCCAACCAGTTCTAGAACCGAAAACATAATGATAATAATGATGTGATCAGTCATTGTTCTGTTCAGATGTTCCTGCACTTATGGATGCATTGGAATGTAAATACAAAACTAATGAGGGGAAACTTATTAATTTATCTACATTAAGGTTTAAAGGAGTTCTCCTCGATGATGAAAATTCGTAGCCTTAAGTTGTTATTGTCTACGGAGTACATATAGAAAAAAACTATGAAGATATAGAAATTTTGAAAAAATAAGTATACAGAACAAAGGTGGAGCATGTATTATGATTTAAAAGTCATAACACTTTTGTTAGGATTACAATTGGGTTACACCAAGCATTTCTGTTTTCTCTGCGAATGGGACAGCAGAGCGAAGGGTAAATACTACTTTATAATGAACTGAAAAATGCGAGAAAACCTTGTTGCTGGAGAAAAAAATGTTTCAAATCCTCCTCTCCTTGATACAAATAAAGTTTTGTTACCACCTCTGCATATAAAACTGGAACTAATGAAAAACTTTGTTAAACCCTTAAATAAGGATGGTGAAGTGCTCCACTATCTAAGAAAGATGCTTCTCACACTGTCGGGCAAAAATAAAAGAGTGAGCTTTTATTGGACCACAAATTCCATAAAACTGTTCTAGATTGAAGCTGCTGCATAAGTACCATTTAATAGTTGTGTTCCAATTTCCCAATTTCTTGAGAAATACAAGAGCAAAAAATTACAAACAAATTACGAATCCTTAAATTTACACATACAGCGATATGGGTTGCAACATGTCTTTGAAGATTCATATTCTTCACTCGGATTTGAACTTTTCGCTCTGGTATTTGATTTTCAAATGCTCCACCCGAAGGTACAACATTGGTCAGGAAGTAAGTTTACTTTTTCTGGAAAATTTGGAATTTTGCCGATCTTTTGCTGTTCCAAGTAAGGCAGGGATCTTTAACGTGCGCGACAACACTCACACGCGGGGCTTACATTTTACCTCTTATCCGAGCGAGGACGTATATTTATGAAAAACGTCGCCTAATATTTTTCATGCGATTCATGATGGGAATCGTACCCGCGATCATGGGATCAGCAGTCATACGCGCACCCGCCTGGATCCACAGAGCCGCTGCACTTTTTTTCCGCAATTATAGGATTTATGAGTGACGAACACGGTAAAGCATTTTACCAAGACATTATGTATTGTAAAAACCGATATCAATGGAATTGGAGTCTCGCAATTCTCGCAGATTATTGCTGGCATCTAATCAGGGACGCTCCAGAGATACCCTAAATCACATGCAAAAACAATTTGAAATTCGGTAGTGACTCGAACCTAATTTGTATTGTAGCAATAGTGAACACTACATAATGAAACGTTTCACTATAAAGATATGAAGAACTTTTGACTGGAGTGTGATAAAGAAATCCTGTTAACAGCAGGAAAGGTCATATAAGAAACACCCATCGTACATTAGAAAAAAGATACAATTTGTTGTACAGTGTAATTAAACTCACAACAACAACTGTAAATGGGAACGGCGTGCTAGACTATGTCATCAACAGTTTGTCATTTAAAGTGTACATTCTGGACATCAACTTTGGGGCCCCGTTACAAAACTAATCTAACGACTAATTAAGGAAGACAGGAATAAATAAATTATAGGATATATATATATATATATATATATATATATATATCTCAAGGATCAGAATTGAAAAGTTTATCAAGCACTTCTTCCTGCTCTTTCGACGTTATCGCCTACTTGTGCAAAACCTATATTTAATGAAGTACACAATGCGCTAACTATAACATCGTCATATCTATCATTGATCACTTACTTTCCACTACGGAGTGACCAACAAAAAGCGTACCGTAGTCAAACTGTACGTGATATTTCAATCGAGCGCACGAGAAGGCCACGTTATATCCAGTGACCATTTTGTGTTAACGGTCATATTGTTTGTCAGTGTTGCGTTGTCAGTTGTTAATAGTGGTTTTGAATAGGGTTTTCATAGTGCCGTTTTGAATCGAACAAAGGGTATATATTCTTGAAACTTATTTGGAATATAAATCATTTGTAACATTAAATGAAAGGTTCACGATAAAATATCCACAAACGTCTGCTCCTTCTAAAAGTGTAGAGCAGAAAATGATTACTAAATTTAGAGCTACAGGTTCAGTAGCTAATGCCAAACGTAACCGTGTAAAAACTTTTTGTTCACAAGAAAATATTCAACAAGTTTAAGAGACTATGCTAAGAAGTCCATGAAAATCAACTAGACGTCGATTCTCCCAACTAAACATCAAGCGAACGTAATTGCCAGAACATGTTGAAGCAGTTGCATATGCGAGCGTACAAAGTAGTAGTGATGTCAAGATTAAAGCTTTTGCACTATGAAAAAACATTACTGCAAATGGTTACTCACTCATGTCGCTGATGGTTTTTTGGATCCAAATGTTTACTTTTTCACAGATGAAGAATGGTTCCACCTTAGCGGTTACGTGAACTCAAAGCACTCGTTATTGGTCAAGAAACAATCTCAAGGAACGCTTTGAGATTCCTCTGCATGATGCAAAAATTGGCATTTAGTGTGCAGTTTCAGCCCAGCGGATTGTAGGTCCGATTTTCTTTAATAACACAGCGACCTCTGAAGTGTATATATCGAAACTATTCCAACGGTTTGTAGTGCAGTTGACGGAGAAAGGACGAGAGTAAACGTTTTGGTTTTCAATGTCACACATCCATAGAATTTTCCGACCAGAAGTTTCCGTAGGTTTATGTCCTCGCATATCACCCGATCTGTCTGTCTACGATTTTTATTTGTGGAGTAACTTAAAGGGTAAAAAGTACACTAACAGCCCGCGTACAATTGAAGAGTTGAAAAAGAACATTTGCAATACAATTGCAGAAATCACACCAAATAAACTGGCAAAAATTTTCGAAAACATAAGAAATGTACGAATTGGAGTATCGAAATTCATGGTGAGGACTTTTAACACTTCCTGTGAACTATTGAATGCTTAGTATGTTTTATTCGTAATATTCTGTATTTACTACTTTTAAATAAATAATGGATCTCTTTTATCTTGGCCACCCAGTAGAATTCATTTCAGCATAGGAGGTTACCGATATGTTTGTGAATAATAATATTTATCAACTTTTTGATTCCTGGCAATTTTGGCTTTTAACATTTCTAACACTTTTAAATGTAATGTTAAAAAAACATTAGATAAAATATATTACTGAACTGGATCAGGTAAGATTTATTTAATAGTTTATGCCTGAAAATGGCAGCCCTTGCAACTTTATGAGCTTGAATAAAACAAATCATAACAAACTGGCCCAGCGATCTCTTCAGTATAAGCATTATTAGCTTTACAGGATAAATTCCGATTCCACAATAACTTATTTACTTGCACAGAAGTGCACTTACTACTAATTGAACTGAATTAGTTTCCAAATGAATGGTAATTATTAATGAGACTTTCCGAATGCATTAAATTAGACTAATAAACTAGAAAGTATACTTCACTCTAAATTCAATTAAATTGATTGGGTTTTAATAAAAAAAAAAGCAAACCTCGTAACTTCGGGAACTATGGTAAAGGAAGTAGGTATTAGTTGTTGGTGGCAGTTCATCATCTATTGAACTTAATGCAAATTGCATTCGCTTCCAGCTGAAAGGCTATTTATTGACATAATAACGGGCTAAATTTCATTTGGGACTGTTTCTGCCCCTAAAATCTTTAATTACTGAGTAGCCATTTTAATTTTTCCAAAAGGAAAGAATACCAAGCATAAACTGCTTTGAAACACCATTAAAACAAGACCCGTTTAAAAAAATTCCTATAAATTTGCGTGATTACTCACAGAATCCCGTCTTTTATATGGTAGGGGATTGTAAGCTTCGTAAATAAAAACTATACAAATGTCAAGATAAAACTTGAACGATAAATACAGTTAAACTTATAGCAACGTTTTGTACTTTCTATGTTGATAGTCAGATGAATTAAGTTTACAAATGGGGCTTACAAGGAAGTATCAATGAAACTAAAAAAAGCACCATAAACAATACAACAAATTTAATTTTTGCGATGTCAGAGTGAAATAGTTTCATAAAACATTTCTAATATAACATCAGGGCTCACTTTGCTCTAAGATTTAGAAGGTAAAATAACATTTGGAAGTTTGGGAAAGTTAATACATGTAACAACTTTCTTCGAAAACCTGTTACTTTGAATATCGCATGGCTGCAGTACAACAGGTATTCCGTTCTAACTTTATCATAAAGTTGAATAAAAATGAGGGGCTATTCACAAATATCACATTCCTGTGTCTAATAAACTTAAAGATTGACCTCAAAATATTGAACACTACCATTTTCAACCACATAATTTTAGGTTTTTCAAATTTGAGTAAACGCCTTAATACTTCATTTCCCGATACAAATGCCATGTGATATTGGTAAGCATCGCCTTTAAATAAGGAAGTTTTTTTCTGGAGATACTAATCGCTGCTTGATCATAACAGTAACCATTATAGCTCTGTGATAGCACTTCAAGATTCTCTGTTACAAAATAATATTGTTTAAATATGCCAGGTTTATTCTAGACAAATGATATAATTTGTGTCCGAATGTGGATAAACTCTTTAAGCTGACATAAAAACGCACATTTTCCAATAAACAAGTATGAAATTACTTTTTATTAGTTTGGACATTTAAAGACATCTCCAACCTCAACATGAAGACTAATTAGCCGCAGGTAAATTGGCGAAGTTGCTACATCACAAAACATCATAAATTGAAGACAGACAAGAATTTTCTGTGATAAAGTTTGCTTTCAAACTTGCATTCAACTTAAAGATTGCTTGAAAACTAAACAATAGTATTTTAAATCAATAACCTACAAAAGGAACGCCAAAAGAGAGAGATTCTTCAACTACCAACAAGACTTTTAGCCGTGGGACTAATTTTTTATTTTTAAAGTTAAAAGATCGTCCAGCTTTGTTTTTTGAGAATTAAAAATGTATGTGTGACATAATTGGAAAGTTTTGTAAAATTCTTTAGCAGTTAATTAGACTATTTAAATTACGGAATTTGTGTAATAGTAATATTTTGGTAAGTAATTATTTTTAAAGGCACTGTTATTTACATAAAAGGTACAGTAGTTAATCGTTTGCCCGTACAGAGGGCGTAATATGTTGCATCAAATTTTCAAATGAATCAATTCGTTTACGTGTTATATTTATTCATGCAAATTATTTAATAATTCGCATACCTTTAATTGCTGCATAGCAGTAGACTTGTTAACTAATGTTATTGTTCTTAGTTTCCATTGGGTTGTCGTCATTGATTCTCAACGCATCATCTATATATAAATTCTTGTAGCGAAGTCGGTTGTTTCCTGCAACAAATACACGAACAAGACACAGATAATAACGGCAACGGATAGGTATAGAATCGACAGGAAAGCTCCACTGCATAGTTTGTTGCACTTTTAGCACATACAGGTAGTTAGCAATCAGTTAGTTATGTACATATTGCCGTGGTGTTTGCTCGCCTTTACTCTCGTTCACAAAATCCCCTGTATATTGCGCATTTTGATTGGTCAGGAATACGGTGTATGTCTATTTTAAATCTTGAGAAAATATTTTTCACGTTTCTTTTACGAAATGCATAATAGTAAAACCTGTTTCCCATAGGCATTGTCGGTGGACTCAGGTCTACATTATTATTCGTAAATTCCCTAAGCTAATTATATAAAAAAAATCCCCTACAATTAACTATTAACTAGAATCTTTGTGAAGCAACTTGAAGCGTAACATCGCAAAAAAAGCGCGAAAAAAAAGAACAAAAAGAAAAAATCTCTTTATACAAGGGTCCCCATATACAAAACTTACATTTTAATAATATCTTTAGGCGCAATTTGGGTTTTAAACCGTAGCAATTTTTGCGATACCAAAAAATGGGAGAAGTACCACCCGAACATTAGGCTACATCATGTATGCGCGCAAGGTTTTTGTTTGCCACAAAATTAGCTAAAGAGTATGAGACTTGTAAACTAGCTAAAACTTAATTTCACTATAAAAACCTAAATACAAGATTGTTTTTTTTTTCATTACCTGCATGCAAATTTTTCAAATACCATTAAGGTATTATTTTAATATAAACAAATTAAAAACGCTGTCCTACTAGCAAAGTTGAAACAAGATATGTTGCAGCAAGAAAAACTATTCGTTAGCAAATTAGCCAGTAATACTTCCGCAACGATCAATATATTTGTTAATTTTATCCTACCAAAGCATAAAGCTAACAGACAGGTTGAGCTCTTTTCGTTTACACATCAAATCCTATATAATAGAAGGAGGTGGAAGATATGGAGCTTTATAGCAACCATGTAGAAGAAGGAAAAAGTGGGGTTCGCATTGAGCACATGCAATAGAAAATGGGTGGATAGAAAAGCACTGCTTTTCCAGCTAAAATGATTACTTATACTTATACTTTAATGAATATAGAAAATAGAAACTGGTTATCAAATATTTGAAAAAGCATGTTTCGAGTTAATTCGCTTAACACGTAACAAGTTTAAAAGAGACGTTTTAATATATAAAATCGTATTAAAGTAGCTTATCTTTAGAACCAACAAATAATTTACAACAAAACTCATGAAATGCGGCAGTCTATCCCCCCTAAAACCAATATTAGGAAACTAAAAACACTTTTAATTTGTTATGCACATGCAAACTTTACAAACAACAAATTACCAAGAAAATATTTGCTTCAAGCGTTTGTAATTTTATATTAAAGTCTACTCTATCAATTATTGCAGCAGTGCCAACAACTGTCGTTTTTACCCTACCTAAAATAATTATTATTCTACATTCTTGTGCTTGTTGCTTGAGACTTGACTGAATAACTTCAAGAGCGTTTGTGTACGCATTTGAGTCTCCTCAAACGTCTTCCACCATTTTATAATGAGGTAGATCAAAGTTAATCATACAATCTTAAAGGGTTTACCGTTAGGTACAAAAAAATTCTTCACCCAAACAAAGCAGCGCTAGACCATGAGCTAAAGGACAACATCCAAAACGAGGTTTTGTGAGTGAATTTCCTTGTCCTTATTTATCTAGGGCGTTAATGTGTTTGCCGATTTTTATAGTTAACCGGCACGCGTTGTTTTCGAACCACAATAACTAACAGAGTAATTTGAGTAAAATGTACTAATTTTCAAAACATTCTCAAAGAGTGCTGGTATAACTACTTTATACGTGGCCATCTATTCGTTCCTCAGGTTTAGAGCTTTTATTCTTTGTAATACTTTTAAACTTATTGTGAAAAAATGCAGGTTAAAAGTACAAATGACGTGCCTAAAAAAGGGTATAGATTTTATAGTCACTATCTGAAATTAAAAGTTTTTGCAACTTGAATGTGAGCTTGGTCAGGATAAACCATTAAGAACTTTTGCGCAGAAACTTCTTTACAGAACAAATTGTATTTTTACAACTTAAATCTATTAGCACAATAGTGCACTTAACACAAATTGAATTGTTAGTTTGTAATGAATTATTAATAAAGCCTTCAGGATCCATTGAAACAAACAAATCAACTGGAAAGTGCTTAGTTCTAACTTCGATTAAATTAAATGGGTTAGAATAAATAAGTCCACCTTATAATTTCAGGAGCTACTGACTGAATATTAATACTATAGGATGATAGTTCATCAATTTTTCAGCCTAATGTAAATGACATCAGTTTCCATGTTATTATGTATAATAGCTGCTCGCGTTAAATTTTGGTTGGAACTGTTTCGGCTTTTAAAGTTCAGGCCGCCGTTTACTATTATAATAAACCTTTTTTTATCAACTGTTCCTTATTGTTTAAATACAAGCCTGTTTATTCTTAGGTACAGTGAAATTATAATGTACTGATGACAATTTATTCCATGCTAGTCACTAACAATGTTACAGCACTAATTTCTTTAAAACATCAATGCGCCATCTTCTATTTTCTTAATCACGGAGATGCACTTAATGAACACTCGAAGCATTATTTATTATTAATTCTAACTCAATTTCCAATTTATGTCAACCACTAGCTCTAATAATTTATCACTTAAATGTATATACTTTAACACTTAAGCTAATTTATTTCATAATGACGATTCCATAACTGCAAACTCGGATATAAACTAATTCATCTGTGTCTTTATACACATAATTCAACTATTCTGGATTGTTTCAAATACAAAGTAGAAGTAATTTGGTTTATGCAAATAATCTTCAATGTGTTTAAGAGCACCCTTGTAGCTGTTGATCATTTGATCTGCTGTACCCATTTTCCCTTCCGAGGGTAGGCTTCTTGATGCTTTGTCACACTATGCAAACACATTAAATCTCTTAAAGTGGATAAACTTCAAGAAAAAACGGCTTTGTGATACCTTAACGACGTGAGCTGGTTACAAAAAAAATTCTTAAAAATTTACGTACTGACTAGTGAAATTTATCCTATGTATTATAAACTTAGTAAAGAAAAATTCTTACATAAACTTTGCGCGACGAAAACAGTTTAACATATTATAACTAACGCCCTTAAGTTATGCGATTGCTAGCCGCACAAGATTTACACGACGAATTAGGTTTAATAGAGATGTTTAAAGAAGTTACCACAAATACGTATTTAAGACTAAAAACACGGTAAGTTATGAAAGTTGCTAAGTTAGAATGAAATAGTATTGCAAACTTTTTGTATCTTGAAATGTATGCAAAACGTTTTAATGGTAAAGTTTTAGTTCAAAAGCGCCGTCAAGGTGTTAAAAGAAGATTTTTTGTCACTAATCTGCCCATGGGCGGAAAAGATATAATAAATGGGCAAAGTAAATGAAAAACTTGAGAAGAGAAATTATCTAAGTGGGGATAAGATCACGTGGGCATGATTGAACGAAGGTAAGCATTAAAAGACCAATCTAAAAGAGAGAGAGGGAGAGAGCTTTCTTTTCAGGATTAGAAGTAAAGAATGGGGTTAAAGTCTCTTCAAATGATAAATGAAATTAAGCGGAAATTACTAAATTCTGCAATCTGAAAGTTCTTCATGTAATACGTCAATTTTTGTTGAGCACTATAGGTACAGTAATTTTGCCAAACTCTCTAAACCTATAATACGTAAAGCACACATTTGCTTCCAGAACAAATTAAATAAACGCAAAATAAAAACTACTAGGAGTAAACAAATACCAAATATCCCGATAAACTCGTTAATCTCATACAGCATCAATAATTAGAAGATAATGGATTTCTGAACAAATAATATCTCGTTGATCCATTACCTTATTTTTGGATCCGTCGTTAAAGAAACTTTTAATTCTTAGAGGTGAAAAGTAGGTGTCCTTAAGTTCCTAAATAAACAAACACTTCAACATCCAAAACAAATAAATAGGAAATTCCGTGTTAAGTAGACCAGATGCAACAAAAGAACATACTTGACCTTGACAAATAATTCAACTAGTTGTCATCGCCCATCTGCTTAATAATTGAATTAACGATTTGTGTCACTACTTTGATGTAAACTCCAAACCTGTTGCAGTTTATATTCACTATTCTAGCATACTTACAACATAATTCGCGGTTACAGATTTTACACAAATAAAAATTAACATCCAAGCGTCAAATTAAAAATCACACCTAATCTATTGCGCACTGACCGATCATATATACTGAATTAGATCATTATTTAAAATAATGGCCACACACGGCCATTAGAGGTCGGCGGCTCCGTGGCGTAGTTAGTATGCGTGTGGCTACTACGCCCAAGGTCCCGGGTTTGAATCCCGACACGGTCCGCTTAAAAAATGTTAGGCGAGCATTTTTCACAAAAATACGCCCTCATTCGGATGAGAGGTAAAATGGAGGGCATGTGTGTGTGTGTGTGTGTGCATGTGTGTGTGTGCGTGTGTGCATGTGTGTGTGCGTGTGCGTGTGCGTGTGCGTGTGCGTGTGCGTGTGCGTGTGTGTGTGTGTTGTCACGCGCGTTAAAGATTTTTACCTTGCTTGGAACAGTCAGGGTTCGGCAAAATTCAAAATTTTTCAGGTAAAAAAAACTCGCTTCCTAACCAATGTAGTACCTTCGGGTGGAGCATTGGAAAATCACATAAGAGATACGGTATGAAAATTAACAAACTAAAACTGAAGTCTTAGTATGCAAAAGAGAGGCACATAAATCAAAAACAAGAATACAAAAAGGTAGCGAGAACTTACAAGAGGTTAGGGAATTCTGCTACCTAGGAAGTGGGGCTGCTCCGTGGCGTAGTGGTATGTGTGTTACTACTACTCCCAAAGTTCCGGGTTCGAATCCCGACACGGTCCGCTTGAAAAATGTTAGGCGAGCATTTTTCACAAAAATACACTCTCGTTCGGATGAGAGGTAAAATGGAGGTCCCGTGTGTGAGTGTTGTCACGCATGTTAAAAATCCCTACCTTGCTTGGAACAGCAACGGTTCAGCAAAATTCCAAATTTTCCAAGTAAAAAAAACTTGCTTCCTGGTCAATGTAGTACCTTTGGGTGGAGCATTGGAGAATCACATGTAATACTTAGGAAGTGGGACGGCGCTCGAGTTTCGACGCTTAATGTTCTGTTGGGTTAGGTCGCACAATGGTAACGTATGAAACCATAGGCTGATGAATTAGCTAAAGATGCCGCGACGGGCGACTTTCGGATATCACACTCGTCGATACCGAGGTCTCTAATTAAAAGAAAGCTGCGCGAAAAGTCAATCCGACAATGGGAAGAGAGGTGGAACAATGCTACCACGGGCAGGTTGACGCACAAATTCATACCGAGCATAGAAGCTAGAGGTAAGATCGAGGTGAATCTCGATCATAAAATAGTGCAACTGATAACAGGGCACGGTGACCTGAAAGCGTATTTACAAAGATTCTGTTTAACCGATAATGACCGCTGCGAATGCGACGAGGGCGCAGAAAGCGCAGAGCATGTGCTCTTCGACTGTCCACTCGAAGTGGTAAATTGAGGGTTAGCTGATATGAAATTGGCAATAGTAGGGCTCGCATGGCCAAAGAGCCTAGAGGAGGTTGGGAAAGTGGCTAACCAGAAGACGTTCTGGACAGCTTTCAAAGAATTTGCGGGAAGAGTCGCGATATTGGACGGTGACAACCGCGCGTAAATCGGATGGGATCGGATACGATTGAATATTTTTGATTTTGACATGGCATAAGAAATGGACATAAGCATGTATAACCAAAACCTATATAAAAAATAAATAAAAAAAATAATAAAAAAAAATAAAAATTTTTAAAAAAAAGAATAGAAAAAAAAGAAATTATAATAATAATTAACCAAAAGCCTAATATGCACAACAAATCCCCACACCACTAAAACAATCACTGTCTCACCTTAAACGCGCGGAATATCGGGAATAAATTAAAACATAAATAAATAAAAAAACTAAATCAAAAACCGTCATTAATTTAAATCAGTCTAATAAATAAAGAAAATAAAATAGAGTGAAACCGCGCACCCCCCCAGGACTTAAAAGTGATAGTGATTGCGATCCCTCCAGAACATTTAGGGCATACCCACCAGAACTTTAACAGTGCATATCAATCTCCCCTTAGCAGTAAGAGTAGGCGTAAGAAGACGACCAGATCTTCGGATGCTGGAGAAATTTATATTAAAGGTAAGAAAAAAATTGTGGCGGCTGTACTCGCATGAGCATTGATTTTTTTTAACAGATTTCGAAACAATCTAACAAACACGTTTTTTGTGTAATGGGGCTAGTCGATATAATACCCATGCGAGTGCACCTGATAATGTATTTGCTTTAGCTAATATATGCACTGTTACATGCTTTTGCTTATTCAGATATTTATTTATATAATTATTACATGTTTATTTATATATTTATATATTATATATATTTATATATATTTATATTATATTTATATTTATTTTTACACTTATATTTTTGCCTGCATTGTATTGTTTTGTGGCTTGATTTAATTCCTTTGACGTACTTTCGCCAATTTTTGGTCGCAGTATATATAGAAAAGAAGATTGTATATATAATATGTCAGTTAGGGAATGATAAAGAACGTTAGGGAAAAATTTAGGATAAAATACTTAGATCAGGGAGGACGAATTTGTAAATTTATAGAGCAGGCAAAATAGCTGGATTCACTATTAATACATTTGGCAATCGCTTAGAAAATCTGAATCTATTTTTAAATTAGCTAGCTAGATTTGGATAGTTTTAAGTCGATCCTTCAGGTCGCACTGGTAATCAGAGCTGGCGAATGCTATCCGGTATTACGTATCCCTCCCCCTCTCATTTTTGCTTGTGTCTTATTGATCGGGCACACTCCAAAGTCAACGCTAGAGATACCATTATATAAACCCTGTTTTTAGTATTTTTTTAAGTTTGTTAGATTTTTATTTAGGGTCGATTAATTATAAGTTAGAATAAATTAGAAGCACGTTTATTTTTCGCGTTTAAACCCACTGTAGTATCTTCGGGTGGAGCATTGGGGACGTGGCCGCAAGTATAGCAGCGCCTTATTCAAATTATGATACCTAGGAAGTGAAATAACGCAATATGGGAAAAGCGCAAAAGATATACAACAAAGATTAGCACAAGTTCGTGCTATATTTAACGAGAAATAGCAACTACTGTGTTCAAAGACAACAAACATAGAAAAAATGAAAAAGATTGCTTAAAACATATGTGTGGAGCACAGCACTGTATGGCTGTGAAGCCTGGATTGTAGGAGAGGCGGATAAGAAAAAGGTAGAAGTCTTTGAAATGTGGTAATGTAGAGGTATGATGAAGATATCATGGACAGACAAAGTTAAAAACAAAGAGGTACTAGAAAGGGTAGGGGAAGAAAGAAATATGTGGAAAACAGTAAAAAATAGAGGAGACAGGATGATAGGCCACACACTAACACATAAGGGAATAGTAAGGAATATATTAGAAGCAGAGATAGAAAAAAGGAGAAGTAGAGGTAGACCTACGTTAGACTATACAGGTAATGGTCTTGCATTACTCTCAACTAATGTTAATTGTGCGAAAGGATTTACTAGAAAAGTATTAATACGGCAAATGTCTATATGTTGGGGATCATTGGCAGCTACAGGTAGTAGATTAACCGCCTTCACATACCACTGAATCTTGGTGAAATAGGGCATATAATTATAAAACAATAGAAAGAGAATCGAGCTGTATATAGGCTGTAGTGGGAATTTCAGGGAACTGTATAGGCTAGCTCAAAACATAAATAAGTTGAGGTACGCGTTCAACCAGTTTCAAGACGAAAAACCTAATGACGATAAAATAAGTGCACTTAAATCTGATAATTATTATATACAATTATAGGTGTTGGTTATGAAATATTTTCAACTAATGTTGATTGTGCGAAAGGATATACTAGAAAAAATATTTATTCGACAAATGTTCAAGTGCTGGGGGAACTTGGCAGCCAATGGCTGCTCCCCCCTCCCCTTCAAATTCCACAGAAAATCGGGGAAATAGGGTATATAATTATAAAACAATGTAAGATGACCGAACTGCACAAACAAAAAGAACAGCAGCTATGTTCAAAGACAACGAACATAGAAACAAGAAGAAAATTGTTCATAGCATATGTGTGGAGCACAGCACAGTACGTCTATCAAATAGGGACAGTAGGAAAAGCAGACAGAAAGAGATAGAAGCCTTCTGGAAAGTTGTGCTTCAGATGTATCAGGATGGTAGTATAGACAGACAAAGTTAATAACAAATAGGTTATAGAAATAGTAGAGGAATAAAGAAAAAAGTAGGAGATATAGAAGGGTATGATACGTTCTAAAGCATTTCTGAGGATTAGTACGGGATATACTACAAGCAGAGATAGGAAAAAGGGATAGAGGTAGACCGAGATCAAACTTAGCATTCAAATAGCGATAGATGCAGACTGTGCAAATTTCAGGGAAATGTGAAGGTTAGTTCAGAATAGGAAACAATGAGGGTACGCGTCTAACCAGTTCCAAGACTGAAGACCTAATGATGATGTTGATGAGTATTATAAAGTTTTACGGTTTTTTGTAGTTTGCCGAAACATGTTTTCGAACTTAATGCACAACGGCGTAATTTAAAAAATATATACTAATTTTTAAAAATGCCTACATTTTTTTAAAATTTTATTGAACATGACTATTTATTCTACTCTTAGATTTTAATTTTTAAATGCCAAAAGAAATTTAATTGAAGATAGCGATATTCATTTAATAATCTTCGTCGGAAAGAGGCAGCTCTTGTAACTCTATCAGGTTGAAATACACCGTAACGAGCTTTCGCACTGAAACCTCTTCCATGTACCAATTATTGGCCTTGCCAGATAAATAGCGTTTCCACAATAACTTAAATTTATTTGCACAGAAGTGCACTTAACACAAATTGAACTAAATTAGTTTCTAAATGGAAGGTAATTAATTATTAATGAAGCTTAAGCCTTCATGGTGCATTAAATTAGACAAATAAACTGGAAAGTGCTTAATTCTAAATTTAGTTGAATTGATTGGGTTTTAATAAATAAGCAAACATTAAAATTTGAGGGGCTATTCATTGATTGTGATGAAAATATTAATAGTCCGTGGCAGTCATCAACGTGCTAAATTTCGTTTGAAACTGTTTCTGCCTTTAAAATTTTAGCCTTCCATGCATTTTAATTTTCTCAAAGTAGATTAAGTTCAAGAACAAACTGCTTTGAAATGCCTCTACAAAAAGAGCTGTTAAAAAGGAATTCTTAGAGGTTTGCATGATTTATAGCGGAATCCTGTCTTTTATATAGTAGGGATTGTAAGTTTAGTAAAGCAAAAAATTATATAAATCCGCAGATATATCTGGGGAAAGATTTGTTAAACTTGTAGCGAAGCTTTGTACTTTCTATGTTGATAAATGGACAAGATTCACCTGATGAATTAAATTAAAAAGGTGTCTTAGAAAAAAGTATTAAAAATAATAATTTAAGACCAAATCACAGTGACCTATTAACAAATTTAATTTTTGCTACGTCCAAGTGAGAAAGAAATTCTTTCTAGCCATATTATGTATCATTTATTCAACCTACTCGTTTGAATCTGTCAAGGTTTATTAATTTTCTATATTTCCGTACTATTTTTGCTATTAAGAGAGTTTGCAATAGGGGTTTTAAGTTTTCTTCTTCCTCTTCTTGCAGTTTCTCTAAATTCTTTGATCTAGGTGGACTTTTTATCGATTTCTTCATACGTGTTGTGGTAACTATCTAAGTCAGCTCTGTGTTATTTATAAAAATCCACCTGTTATTCCTATACGTTGGTTTACTGCAAATCCTACTTCTTTTAGGCTTTGCTGTATTCTGTAAAAATAATCCCTCTCTGGACTGACTAAAAGTCCTATTCTTCTTTCGGTTGAACTTCACTTGTACCTGATACGGATGAAGGTGACCTTACATTACCAATTTTGATTTGCCCAAAAAATTATAAGGATAAACTGGCTAACTACAGTGGTGGGGAGAAAGGGATTCTTTGCGAAAAAAATGATAAATATAAAAAAGTAAACATGTATAATAGTCAAAATACAAAAACTGCTTTATAATGACAACTTACCTTAAAAGGCTTTACTGATTGTCAAAAGCAAAGGGCACCAAGCCGTCTTGTTTCAGCAATCTCTTTGATATTTTCGCTACCCGAAAGACGGTTATTCCGGATAGATCTGCATCTTTTTGGTTTTACACAATTCACGACGTCATACTTTGCCTCTGTCTACAATAACTTACTACGTACATTGACGTAACCTAAAAAAAGAACCAAAAAAAAAAGAAGTAAGTAAGTATGATTGGTGTCAGGCGGCGGGTGGGCGGGGTATTATACGTATAAGCACGTACAGGAAAGCCTGAAAAAAATAGAGAAATAAATTTATACACTCACTCATTCGCACTCAGAACAAAGCATACAACGGAAAAAAAGAACTTATAATTAAACAAAATATTTACAGAACACAAAAAAAAATTATTCATGAAAATAACGAGCTGTTGTTTTTAGGTAATTACCCCCTGACAGTAATTAGTAAAAAAAGAAAGAACCAAACGCAACCCTAAAAACCACAACTCTAGATCATCGTACGTATAACCTTAACCTATATTTACAAACATAATAGCAACAACATTTTCAAATGTGCCAGCAAGTCTTTAAACTGTTCTTACATAAATAAGTAGTATATTTTTAGTAATTTATGAACAAATAGTAAGGCAGTAATAAAAGAGCAGTAAATACCAATATAGTTCAATAATTTTCATATATAAGAATTAAATTTAGAAATTCCATATTTGAACGGTAAAATCCCAGGCGTTCTGGTTCCAAAGCAAGAAGCGAATACAAAGAAAAACTCACCTTCGAGTTACTGACGTCGAGGTTGACTCAGTCGCTGGTCCACGTCAGCGAGTAGGTAGGCCTACGCCTAGGAAGAACGCGTTTGGCCTCCCATTACCAGAAGAAGCGACAGTTCAAGGGATTAACGTGTCCCCCGCAGGAAGCTAGAATAATTACGAACAATAGATTAATTTATTAAAACCGAAAAGTAACGTTTTATATACCCTAAATACTCACCACGCTATATAATGCGTGCCAGACTATAACTATAACACACTATAACACACTATAACTAACAATAATCCCTTAAATAAGTTTGCACTTACATATTTTTTCATATTTTAACATGTTCAAATTTCCTTTCCCAATAACCAAAACTAGTTCCGTCGCAATTTCATAGCCAACAAAATAATTATTTAACGAAATTTCGGTTTCCTACTAAATAACTGTGAACTAATTACAACTTACTCTTACAATTCAACATGTAGATATTTATAAATAAAGGAAAACTCAAACTCTACTCACAGTTAGTTTCGACATCATTTTTAGAATTATGAACATCCAGAAACGCCAATGATTTGTCTTTTTTAATCGACACGTAAGTTTATTTATTTAAATTTCAACATTTGTTGAAGAGTAAAATCAGTTTATCATTCTTCCATTGAATAATTTCCTAGTCCCATGTTCGACCGACGCAAATATAAATGCCACGATACACACGTGCTTAAGCTTATTGTTCTATTTATCCAGCAAAGCTCAAAAACAATTTGTTGCCGACCAGTTAGACCGAGGTTCCTACGGTCCATTGTCTACACATCTCTGCGGTCACTTTAACCATAATTCATTCTTAACTTCCCAACTTTTCCGAACTTAGTCCTTGTATATCATCTACCCTTCTTCAAAATTTCGTTCTCACACTCTGCGCGTCTAAACTATCCTAATTTCAAGATCAGTCAAATTCTGTCAGTGCCAACGCATTCATTTTAGGATTGTATTTATGAGCCTGTGATTTCTTGAGGTGTATCAGCCATAGTTGCCGTTTCCGGAATTTGTGTGAATTTGTATAAATAATTTTGTTATGTCGAGCATTTTTCTAGGGTTTAGCTATAATTTTTTCTGAATTTAATACAAAGCGGCATAAAACCAAAATTTGTATTGCTGTTTGTATATAATATACTAGAAACTATACTATGCTACTTTAATGTTATATTGAAATAGCAACGTTGTTTAATGTTACCTACTGAAGCTTCTAAATTTTACAGGCTGTTTTCATACTGAAACTTCACTTAACTAACAAAAAGTAATAAACTCACTTTAACTACAATGTTTGCTTAAGTAACGCGATAGTGGTACAAATTTTTACCTCTTGCTTACTTAACCTTCGTTTTAAATTTTTTAATCTGATAACTTCGTTTAGATTTCTAATATTCACGCTCCGACTCGTAAAGTTTAGAAGTTTGGTTCGAATTTCTTTCGATGATCCTTTCCGTAGTAGTTTTCAACCGGAAAACCGAGAGGGTTAAATAGTTTGTCTCCGAAATAATTCATTCGACAGAATATTATCATAACTTGTAAACTTGTTTTGGTTATGTTTGAGCTCTTTCTTAAAAAATGGATCATATTGTAGAAGAAAAGAAGATAAAAGATTGAACGCGTTTGTTGAAGTACTGTTGTATGAGAAAATCCTATTAAATATTCTACAGCCGATAGATTTGAAAGAGCGATTCTGTTATAGGGCCACTTAGAAGTCTCGATCTAACTTTTATACACTATTTCTTGTGGTGTTGTTCACTAACATACCATTTATGATAGAAAAAAGCTGAAATTCATCCTTGAAGCGAGAGAATCAATATAGCAGTGAGGACTATGCTTTCTGACATTATTGAGAGAACCTAGGTAAGGATCTCTATTTCCACCATTTTCTTCAGCATGGGGAAGTCGAGGAGCATACGGAAAATTTTTGATTTATTCAAGAATAAAGTTAAATATCTTCAAAAGTTTTGGATTTGCGACAAGTAATTAATCTGCGTTCACTACAAGTTTCACCGTTTAACCTTGAAATCATTAGCATACTTTCGATGAATATGCATTGCATGTCTATGTCAATAAATGTTAAAGTCGGAAATTCATAAGTTATTTCAGACAAATGCTTTCAAATCGTGAATTATGTTAACTAATGATACACACGGCTCCCTATTAGTCACACTTATTTCTCAGAAAGGGTGTGTTACGTGCTAAATTGACGTTACGTGTCTAAATTGAGTTTATTCTACAGGGGCACAAAATGACGTAACAGCAAATTAAAGCACCGACTAGTTTTCAATGGTGCGGGGTGTTTTCTACTAAAGTAAATATACCACCTTCAAGAGTAAAGAAATTCAAACACTTCTACTATATACTTTTACATTTACCCTAAAAGGTCTTTAAAAATTCGTTTTTCTGTTCTGCTTTTGTGCGTCAACCCAATTGCAAAAATCTACATAGATGAACACTACCCGTAGGTGAATTCCGGGTGAGGGTACTGCGGTTGCTAGTGCTACTTAAGGTTGATGTAGCCCTGCTTACGCCCTCATCTTTTTCTACTAGTCTACTATAAAAAAAGTCAAAACTCCACGTTGTGTATACTTAATGTATATCGTGAAACATGATTATAAAAGAGAATAACAACAAAAATACTATTATCTAACCATAATTGGCCAAATATGCGTGTAGCTAAAAACAACTACTTAATATTATCAAAGATGGAAATTCGACCAATTTAATTTTTACATATGAATTATGCAGAGGCAATTGTGAGCTTCTCTTTCTGAGAAGTCGGTCTCTACAATTTACTTTAAATAAGCGCGCATCATCGTTAATAGTTTATCTTACTAATAATAAGCTCCACACATAATCATCTCCATAAAACACAATTATTCAATACTACAAGAGAGCATGTGATGTTTATAAGATGTATAACAAGAATTCAATCGACTAAGTTTTTCTGTTCTCCTCAAAGCCCCGTCGACTTTTGGGGCAGGATTCGTTGCAGATAAAAATCTAACTTAATAGTTGTACAAAAGCACCCAATGCGGGCAACTTTTGCGTTAACTACGGGTATATAAAATGTGCGTGTTCCTACTTGCATTTGGAAAATCTGTTTTACTAACAGTTCCGGGGTTTAGATGCCACCACGATAACTACCTGTTTCTCAATCTTGTTCCCACCTCAATGGTGGTTTGCGTGTCGATTTGAAGCTCTCCCGACTGACGTCTGGTATCGAATAACTGACGAATGAATAGATTCTAACTTTTTTTTATTACCAGTCGGTTTTTATGAGTTATTGTCCCAAGGTCAATTCATACTATTTTTGTTCTTACGGATTGTGCATCTAAACTATCTTCACTTCGGGGTCATTTTGCTTTGTCAGTGCGAACGGTCTTTTGTTTCCACACTTTTATATTTAATACCGGAAGCTGTGTCATATGTTATGTATAGCTATTTCTATGTGCCTGTGCTTCATTTAAGGTGTATCTCCCATTGTTGATTGTGAACTCGCGTGAATTTGTACAAATAACTTTATTATGCCAGTTATTTGAATAGCGGGTTAGATTACAGGCCTCTTGGCACGGCGTTTTAATAAAGGCTTATCCCAAAAACGCTTCTAACAAATTTTTATTAAACAGAAATAACACGTGGAAATTAATAAATGGTTGCGTTATATTCATTAACGTTTTCTTAACAATCAAAATTACTTTCACCAATTGAATTAATTAAACAAACTTGAGTAGCTTGAACAACCAACAATGTTAAAGTTATGAAGCTCGAGACTGACTGGCCATCTTGGGTTCCTGAGGGTATTTATGCTGTCTCTGCCCCTTACATTGCTTGTGGGAACTGCAGAGCTCATGTCTGCTATTTTCTTTATTCATTGATACAATACAAAGTAACAATCTTAATTCGAACAGTAAATTTCTTACAGTCTATTGTGACCTGCACTTTCAGTGTCAAGTTACGTCTGGAATACAATGTATTCACATCCGTTCTCATTGAACTACCATTAACCTTTTGTTATGCAATTATACATTGTTGTATCTTACTTAAGTTTTAATGATTCTATTTAATTATACATATATTTTAATTTGGGAGATATGTAACTAGCGCCCATCTGTAATTTTCCTGAATTTAATACGAAGGGGTGTAAAGTATTGATATTTATTACATTACTATTTGTATAAAAATGTAATACGTGCTTTACTATTTATTCTTTCATCCTAATTTAACATTATATTGAAATAGCAACATTATTTTTATAGTGTAAACTACGAGAAGACTTATCATAAATTTCTATATGCTGTCTATTCGTGACCTGCACTTTCAGTGTCAAGTTACGTCTGAACTGACAATGTAATACACATCTTTTCTCATTGAACTACCATTAACCTTTATGTTATGTAATTATACCAATTGTTGTATCTACCTCGATCAAGGAATTCAATGATTCTATTTACATTATCGCAATGAGTGATTTTAATTTGGGATATATGTAACTAGCGCCCATCTGTAATTTTCCTGAAATTTAATTACCGAAGTCGGTGTAACAGTATTGATATTTATTACATTACTATTTGTATACCGTAATACTCATTACTAATTTACTTATTTGCACTAATAACATTATTTGAAATAGCAATCATTAGTTAAGGTAAACTAAGGCGTCCTAAATTCAATACTGTTTTCGTACTAGACGTATTTTCCATGTGTAATAATACGTCTGTCTACGACTTTTGAATTAAGAATGCACCTATATAATTATCGACTGATAAAGGATAGTTGTGAAAACATATTACATCATGTAAAATGAGTTGATGAAAACATGAATTCTTATGAACTTTCAATGATAAAATACTTAGTGGAGCAACGTTTTGAATTCAGGATAACCGGCTTTATATTACTTTCAATGAAACACACGTATATTGAAAATGTAAGTGCAGAGAATCAATGTGAAGTAGATGTTTGTGAATATACGGTTTTCTACGATGAAGTTACACGTGCACCGTTTTGAATTAGGATCGGCGTTATATACTTTTCAATGTAAAATAGTTTGAAAACCTGAATTCTTTTACATTAATGTAAAATACTTGTGGGCACGTTTTGAATTAGGATCGGCTTTATATTACTTTCAATGGAACATATTTCAAAACACACGTATGTTGAAAAATGTAAGTGCAGAGAAAATGTGTGTAGATGTTTTGAATTTGGTTTTCTAGCGAGACAGTATGACAGATGCAAAATATCGCATTCAAGTCAATTGTGTTTTAATTAAAGTGGATTCTGATTTATGTTTAGAGGCTGCAAATACACATGGGCCGGTTTCAATTCAAAATGTGTTCACTCTTGTGATAGGTTGAAAAGTGGGTTGGCAAAGTACGCAGATGGTGGTAATCTGCTATATGAGGAGATTGCTCCTGATATTAATTTAATTAGTCGAAGTTTACTGCATATATTTACATACAAACATGTATATAATTGATATTCAGGGATTTAAATACAAGAAAAACGAGTTTGTGTGTAAAGAAATTGCGGTTTTGGACTTGTTGAAAGGTGTTGTTTGGCATCAAATTTTTAAACTGCCAATGCAGTCCAGTTGTTTGAGCCAAGATCATATAAAACATAACGACTGGGTGACAAAGAATATTCATGGTCTTTCTTGGGATGAATCTTCAACGGCTGGAATGGGTTTATCATATATAGCGCTTTATTTGAAGCAAATTATCCTACCCGGCGAAGAAGTATTTGTGAAGGGTCTAGAAAAGAAGAAATTGATTGAAACCTATCTAATGCAAAACATTGTAACTGATATGCTTGCACTAGGTTGTCCTAAGATATCGGAGTTAAAAATCAACAACCGTTTAAAATATAACATCCATTGTTGTAGACACAGCAATAATAATCTGCAATGTGCAAAACAAAATACCTTGTTATTAAAAGAATGGCTTGCTAATAATAAAAAACAATAGAAAGATTTTATCTGTATTATTTATTTTAATATAATTTTACAATGTTAGCCGAAGCAAATTATCCGACCCGGTGAAGAAGTGTGTGTGAAGGGTCTAGAAAAGAAGAAATGGTTGGAAACCTATCTATTGCAAAAATGTTATAGGCAAGGCAATAATAGTCTGCAATGTGCAAAACAAAATACTTTGTTATTAAAAGAATGGTTTGATAATAATAAAAAAACAATAGAAAAGATTGTGTCTGTATTATTATTGTAGTCAGTAAGAAATCTTTAATGCTGATGTCTGCAGAAAAAAACAATTAAACTCAGACAGCACGAATGGAACTCTCAACCGTGAAAGCAATTATAATTGATCAACGCAATAGCTCTTTACTGGTTTTTCAACATTTAACAAATTGTACAGATATCTCGAAAGATTTGCCAAAGACAGATAGACAGACTGACTGCACCAATTTTCTCATTCTCGCTTGTAAAGAATAAACAAGTCGTAGTTATTAAATCGCAAACTCAGTTTATCTGCAAGAAAATATATAAACGTGTAAATTTATGAAATGCTCCAACTTAAAAAAATACTAGAAATAAATCTATTGAAATATATGCTAACGTTGCAATTGGCGGATCTGCTCACGGAGTAAACAATTTTTTCTAGCATTTCATTTGGATTGACTATAAACTACTCGATAATTTTCACCTAACCACTATCATTATTCTTTCCTGACAAGGGTAATTTTAATAAAAGTTTTCATTTTGATTTGTTCTATAGAACACGACTACAACTTGACAATAAAGATTCACACACACACACACACACACACACACACACACACACACACACACACACACCCACACACACACACACACACAGAACATCGTGTGTGTGTGTGTGTGTGTGTGTGTGTGTGTGTGTGTTTTTTGCAGTTGCAATATTTTTATTTCAACATAAATAGGTTACATTACTAATAAATACATGCACTGCATTCTCAATACCAATATCTTCCCGCGGAACCGCAATTAAGCATAACTTCACGAGAAGTGGCTGTTGTACTGAAAAAGTATGCAATTTTTTCAGAAAACGATGCAAATTTTTTAATTTTTTTCTAACAGGTCAGTTTATTATTTAATATAAATACTTCACGTAGATTTTTACCAACAGTATAGAAAAAAGTCTATGATATCGATTAAAAAAATGTATAAAAGTCAAGTTCTTTCAGTTGTACTGAAAAAAAGTACATATTTCAAATGATTTCTAGGTAAAATTTAATTTTTTTGTTTTGCAATTGACAACTTTAATTTTAAAAATATGGTATATGCGTGTGCACAGTTTCGAAGCCAGACCCGGTCTTCCATTACTGCTGACTAAGTGGATTTATTTATTATTCTGCTGATGTTAGCATTAAATTTCTCGCTTTTTATTTTTCCTGCGGATGTCAGCATTAAAAAAATTTATACATGACTGGCTTTATTAAATTTTCTATAGATTTCATATTTCTACAATTGCTATCTAGACAATACCTTAGCATTAAATTCTTGCTTACATGAGTTGAATTTTCTGCTGTTCTTGTTGTTTAATATCCTTATATACTCAAGATATGTGTTTGTGATAATCGTTCAATCTTTGCCAAGTTGTAGTTGTGCGTTCTATAGAACAAATCAAAAATGAAAACCTTTTTTTTTAAAAAAAATTGTCCTTGTCAGAAAAGAATAATGATAGTGATTGGGTTAAAATTATTAAGTCAATCCAAAATTAAGTACTGGAGAAAAAAAATCGTTGACGCCGTAAGCAGATCCACCAATTGCAAACGTACGACCTGATGACACCAATACAGAGTATGTATTCTTTAGCTTAATATATATAGATTTAATTTTCTTAATGCATTTACTTGATATAATATTCATTTGAATCTTTTTTTTAGTTAACACGAAGAAGAAGAACAACCAGAAACGACCGCGCGTCAAAGATGAAGAAGAAGACAGCCCACATAGAATTGATAATGCAATATTTTTAACCGTTCAGAGTTGGAGTGAGTTAGAACTGTTCTTTATATTTGGGAACTTAAGTGAATTATAGTATGTTTATTCTAGAGTACATAACATTATATATATATATATATATATATATATATATATATAACAATTAGTTAAAAGTGACGACCAGCAGTGTATACAATTAATAATTACAGGTTATTTGGTCTTCTAGTAATAAAACTCAATTTGTTTTTTACCGAGCTTTCGATTTATTTAAAATCTTCTTCAGGGTGCTGTAAAGTAACTGTGAGTGTCATTAACATAAGAATTATAAAATATTACTTACAAAAACTGGAGTTAAAATACTATCTTGGCTTTAAGAATTATCATTAAAACTTAAAATAAATAAATTAAATAAAACATTTGATAAAAGTACAAGAAACAACTATTCACGTCTATCACACTACACGTTACAAATTAAAATAAAATGTGACTTTTAAAATATAAATTCCATTGAGAACCAAAACATAATTAGTGCGATAACATTATTAAAGTGCATGGTTGATTATCTGTATTTACCTTATGTTGTTTGATTTCTTGTACTTGAGTAAATACATATACACAGCGTTCAAATTATTTGTATCTGTTTTGAAGTTTAGAGCTTTTTTATTGTTTACTATATGAGCCATTTCCAGAAAAAGTCTACTTTTGTAAGAATTTTCTTTATCCAACACTTTGACATTATTAAAATCCGGATAATGGTTAGTATTGTTTGCGTGACACGCTAATGCGCATGAACTCTTTTTTATTTTGCAGTCGCTCTTATGCTGCACAATTCTTGAGCGCAGCCATTGTGATGTCTGTCCTATATAAATTTTGTCACATCCTTGGCAAGGAATGGAATACACAATATTGTAACGATGTAGCATGGGAGTTCTATCTTTTGTGTTTGAAAAAAGTTGGCCAACCGTGACTGAATTATACTTTGAAATGACCATGCCATCGTTTTTTAAAATGTTTACTAATTTTGGGGTTAAACCCTTTATCATCGGTAATTTTTTATACGCAACACTATTTGTTGATTGCTGGTTCTTTTGACATTCTTTATTACTGCTCATAAAAAAAAAGAGTTCATGCGCATTAGCGTGTCACGCAAACAATACTAACCATTATCCGGATTTTAATAATGTCAAAGTGTTGGATAAAGAAAATTCTTACAAAAGTAGACTTTTTCTGGAAATGGCTCATATAGTAAACAATAAAAAAGCTCTAAACTTCAAAACAGATACAAATAATTTGAACGCTGTGTATATGTATTTACTCAAGTACAAGAAATCAAACAACATAAGGTAAATACAGATAATCAACCATGCACTTTAATAATGTTATCGCACTAATTATGTTTTGGTTCTCAATGGAATTTATATTTTAAAAGTCACATTTTATTTTAATTTGTAACGTGTAGTGTGATAGACGTGAATAGTTGTTTCTTGTACTTTTATCAAATGTTTTATTTAATTTATTTATTTTAAGTTTTAATGATAATTCTTAAAGCCAAGATAGTATTTTAACTCCAGTTTTTGTAAGTAATATTTTATAATTCTTATGTTAATGACACTCACAGTTACTTTACAGCACCCTGAAGAAGATTTTAAATAAATCGAAAGCTCGGTAAAAAACAAATTGAGTTTTATTACTAGAAGACCAAATAACCTGTAATTATTAATTGTATATATATATATATATATATATATATATATATATATATATATGTATTTTATAGATTACAATAAAGAAAAATACATTGTGTGTTTCATTTCACATTACTCCCGATTTAATAACTACGTAATCTCAGTTTACAGAACGGTGTATAACAATTTTTTTGACTTTTTAATCTGAGTGCATATTTCGAATAGATGCTCTCATTTTTTTTGCGATTAAAGTTAGAAAATGCATTTCAAATAGATGCTTTCATATTTTTTTTATAATTGAAATTAGAAATGCATGTGATCTAAAATTGCAGAGTTGCCTTCAGTACGTAACTATGGAAATGCAAATGCTGAAGAAGCATTAGACTAGACTATCGTTGACAAGAAAAAAGCTGTCTGACATGGGTTGAATTTTCTGCTGTTCTTATTGTTTAATATCTTTATATATACTCAAGATATGTGTGTGATAATCGCTCAATCTTTATTGTCAAGTTGTAGTTGTGTTCTATAGAACAAATCAAAAATGAAAACTTTTGTTAAAATTACCCTTGTCAGGAAAGAATAATGATAGTGGCTTTTTTAAAGTTGGAGCATTTCATAAATTTCCACGTTTATATATTTCCTGCAGATAAACTGAGTTCGCGATTTAAATAACTACGACTTGTTATTCTTTAAAAGCGAGAATGAGAAAATTGGTGCAGTCAGTCTGCCTATCTGTTTATCTGTCTTTGACAAATTTTTCGAGATATCTGTACAATTTGTTAAATGTTGTAAAACCAGTAAAGAGCTATTGCGTTGATCAATTATAATTGCTTTCACGGTTGAGAGTTCCATTCGTGCTGTCTGAGTTTAATTGTTTTTTTCTGCAGACATCAGCATTAAAGATTTCTTACTGACTACAATAATAATACAGACACAATCTTTTCTATTGTTTTTTTTTATTATTATCAAACCATTTCTTTTAATAACAAAGTATTTTTGTTTTGCACATTGCAGACTATTATTGCCTTGCCTATAACATTTTTGCAATAGATAGGTTTCCATCTATTTCTTCTTTTCTAGACCCATCACACATACTTCTTCACCGGGTCGGATAATTTGCTTCGGCTAACATTGTAAAATTATATTAAAATAAATAATACAGACACAATCTTTCTATTGTTTTTTATTATTATCAAGCCATTCTTTTAATATTGTCAAGTTGTAGTTGTGTTCTATAGAACAAATCAAAAATGAAAACTTTTATTAAAATTACCCTTGTCAGGAAAGAATAATGATAGTGGTTAGGTTAAAATTATTGAGTAGTTTATAGTCAATCCAAATGAAATGCTAGAAAAAATTGTTTACTCCGTGAGCAGATCCGCCAATTGCAACGTTAGCATATATTTCAATAGATTTATTTCTAGTTTTTTTTTTAAGTTGGAGCATTTCATAAATTTTCATGTTATATATTTTCTTGCAGATAAACTGAGTTCGCGATTTAATAACTACGACTTGTTTATTCTTTAAAAGCGAGAATGAGAAAATTGGTGCAGTCAGTCTGTCTATCTGTTTGTCTGTCTTTGGCAAATCTTTCGAGATATCTGTACAATTTGTTAAATGTTGTAAAACCAGTAAAGAGCTATTGCGTTGATCAATTATAATTGCTTTCACGGTTGAGAGTTCCATTCGTGCTGTCTGAGTTTAAATGTTTTTTTTTCTGCAGACATCAGCATTAAAGATTTCTTACTGACTACAATAATAATACAGACACAATCTTTTCTATTGTTTTTTTTTATTATTATAAAACCATTCTTTTAATAACAAAGTATTTTTGTTTTGCACATTGCAGACTATTATTGCCTTGCCTATAACATTTTTTGCAATAGATAGGTTTCCATCCATTTCTTCTTTTCTAGTCCCTTCACACATACTTCTTCACCGGGTCGGATAATTTGCTTCGGCTAAAATTGTAAAATTATATGAAAATAAATAATACAGACACAATCTTTCTATTGTTTTTTATTATTATCAAGCCATTCTTTTAATAACAAGGTATTTTGTTTTGCACATTGCAGATTATTATTGCTGTGTCTACAACAATGGATGTTATATTTTAAACGGTTGTTGATTTTTAACTCCGATATCTTAGGACAACCTAGTGCAAGCATATCAGTTACAACGTTTTGCATTAGATAGGTTTCAATCAATTTCTTCTTTTCTAGACCCTTCACAAATACTTCTTCACCGGGTAGGATAATTTGCTTCAAATAAAGCGCTATATATGATAAACCCATTCCAGCCGTTGAAGATTCATCCCAAGAAAGACCATGAATATTCTTTGTCACCCAGTCGTTATGTTTTATATGATCTTGGCTCAAACAACTGGACTGCATAGGCAGTTTAAAAATTTGATGCCAAACAACACCTTTCAACAAGTCCAAAACCGCAATTTCTTTACACACAAACTCGTTTTTCTTGTATTTAAATCCCTGAATATCAATTATATACATGTTTGTATGTAAATATATGCAGTAAACTTCGACTAATTAAATTAATATCAGGAGCAATCTCCTTATATAGCAGATCACCACCATCTGCGTACTTTGCCAACCCACTTTTCAACCTATCACAAGAGTGAACACATTTTGAATTGAAACCGGCCCATGTGTATTTGCAGCCTCTAAACATAAATCAGAATCCACTTTAATTAAAACACAATTGACTTGAATGCGATATTTTGCATCTGTCATACTGTCTCGCTAGAAAACCAAATTCAAAACATCTACACACATTTTCTCTGCACTTGCATTTTTCAACATACGTGTGTTTTGAAATATGTTCCATTGAAAGTAATATAAAGCCGATCCTAATTCAAAACGTGCCCACAAGTATTTTACATTTGAAAAGAATTCAGGTTTTCACATTTTACATTAAAAGTATATAACGCCGATCCTAATTCAAAACGGTGCACGTGTAACTTCTCGCCCGGCCCATGTGTATTTGCAGCCTCTAAACATAAATCAGAATCCACTTTAATTAAAACACAATTGACTTGAATGCGATATTTTGCATCTGTCATACTGTCTCGCTAGAAAACCAAATTCAAAACATCTACACACATTTTCTCTGCACTTACATTTTTCAACATACGTGTGTTTTGAAATATGTTCCATTGAAAGTAATATAAAGCCGATCCTAATTCAAAACGTGCCCACAAGTATTTTACATTTGAAAAGAATTCATGTTTTCACATTTTACATTAAAAGTATATAACGCCGATCCTAATTCAAAACGGTGCACGTGTAACTTCTCGCTAGAAAACCGAATTCAAAACAGCTACACACATTCTTCTCTGCACTTACATTTTTCAACATACGTGTGTTTCATTGAAAGTAATATAAAGCCGATCCTAATTCAAAACGTGCCCACAAGTATTTTACATTGAAAGTATATAAGAATTCATGTTTTCACAACTATTTTACATTGAAATGTTTTCACAACTATTTTACATTGAAATTATATAGGGCCGATCCTAATTCAAAACGTGACAGACGTATTTTACACATGGAAAATACGTCTGTCGCGTTTTGAATTAGGACCGGCCTTATTTACCTACTAATCTTTGCACCCAGTTTCTACCGTATTCGAGTGAATATCAACATACTTTATCAATAAGTCCAATTAGTTGTAGAATACAAGTAGAAAGTGTTTGGATCTTCAGGAAAACGCCATCAGCAAAGATGATTCATAATGACGGGTACATAAATTGATTAGAAATTTAACAATTTCCATAAGTTTATTTTAATCAAGTTTCAAATGCAAAGAATCTTATGACTAACAGTTTTATGGGGACTTTGCGCGATTGGAATGGATCTCGCTCATGGCCTTATATCAAAACCGAAAGCTTCTTTACATGTGGATCATATTTAACACTGACATTTAGAAAAAGCAGAAACATTTCGTAGTAATCAAAATGTTAAATGTTAGGAAAGAAAGAAAAAGGTATTTACTTTATAAGTACATAAAACCTTTTGTTATAATTGTAAATACACTTCTTTTTAACAAGAGCAGTCTGAAACACAAGAGCGCAAGAGAAATTACAATGGTAAAAATTGCTATGAAGTTGTTTGACTTTTGAAATGCCAAGTGTGCACAAAGACCGTTTGTTAATTGAATAACCAACCGTTAACAAAGAAAATAAAATTAGATTATCTGTTTGTTGTTGGAACTTCTGGTGCTCTATACAAATCGTTATCGGGTTGTCTTTATTAGTCTTGCAGTATGTAATTGCGTTATGTTTACTCGAAAGTTAATCAACAAATTGCCATTTGAAAGTTCGTTCGTATTCGAGAAAGGTTCCCAGACTTGTAGCTGAATAAATTAAGACTGTGTTTTTCATTGAAAACTTGATTTAATTCTCGCGCCAAGGGTGAACGAGGTAATTATTATATTACACGAACTATTTTTGTTGGATAGCTCTACAACCGTAATATATTTTATTAATGAGGAACCAATTGGTAAAAATCAGTTTCGAAGTCGTAGATTTCTGGTCCACTCAAAACACAACATAAAAATTAAAAAACTATGATACACTTTAATGAAGTTCTCATTCCATTAAAAACATTATATATAACTTAAAGGTGCACAAGAAAAATAAATATATAAAGAGCGAGTGTTTTTCCTAAACCAACCTAATTCAAATTATGAAGTAAGTAAATAAAACTAGGATTTGTGTCTAATGAAAGTCTTCTATCAACTGCTATTCATATTCTGCAAAACTCGCCTATATTCCACCCATACGCATTTGTTCTATCAAAAGTTTTTCAAGAGCTAACTACAAGATGTGACAATTAAATACCAAGACCGCGCACCTGCCACCACGTAGCAGCATCGGGCGAGATTGTGATTGGAATACCGTCGACCTTAATACTTCTCAAGTAGTCTGAAGCAGAAACTCATAGCTTTGACTCTCTGTCACACTAAGTTTGCTTTCAAGTAATTATCACCACAAGATGTTAGAAATAAGTATTATATGCCGAAACTCAAACTTACTCCGAAGGTGCAACTACAAAATGATGAACCGCGACATCTTAGATCTCTTTCCACCATTAAGAAACCCTTTGTGGCATTCAAATATTCACGTGTGATATATTACTTTATCACCAAACACCTTCAAGATTTAAAAATCATTAAATTTTCAATGTTTTTAATTTCATAAGAAATTTTCGTTGGTAGTTTTTTTATGATCATGACGATATTGCCCGACAGTGTCCGCTGTAACCATCGAATGCAATTTTATTACACTTTTCGTCCATTTATTGTTTGCTTGGTGCGTCTGATTTCTCAACAGGAGGGGCTAACCTGTATGATACGTTAATATCTTACATTGTAAACTACAGATGTACGCGGCAGGTCTTCCATACTTTGTAGACAGTAGGAGTATGTCTAATTTATGAGATGTATTGCAAATTTCTTTGGAACTCCATCATTGTCTTCTCTGGGATTTGCAATGTGTGCCAATCTCTTATCACGAAAACTAATTTTGTCCCCTCCAGGTTTGGACACGATGGTACGTACTACTTTGAGTAGCAAGAACGGAATTAACCATAGAATCGCCTGCATTCACTAACCTTTTCTGCAGCATGTCATATCAGTAGTATAACTATGGAGAAGCTGGGACAGCCCTTTTTAAAGGGTCATAAATATCTTGTAAAGGGTGTGTGTATTATGGAAAAGAGAAGTATGTATGTGTGAAGGTCATGTATGTGTAGGTGTGTGTGTGTGTGTGTTAGTATTAGTTAGGTTTGAGGATAACGATAGTATGGCTATGGAGAAGCTGGCCGGCCCTTTTTAAAAGGATCATAAATATCTTGTAAAGGGTGTGCGTATTATATAAAAGAGAGGTATGTATGTGCAGGTGTGTGCGTGTAGGGTGTAGGGTATGTATGGTTTGTCGGTGAAGTTAACGTGGAAGTCGTGCCGCCCTCGTGATAAAAGTGTGTGTGTAGATATCGATCGGGGGGGCGGTGTTGTTGTTGTTTTATTTTCGAAAAAAAGGTATGTATCGTTATGTGTATAGGTGTGTAGGGGGGCGTGCGTGTTTTAGTCTAAGACGAAATATCGTAAGGGGCGCGCAAGTGGTGCGAACGTGTTTTTGTTTTAAGAGCGTGTTTTCGGGGGGGTGGTGGTCGCGATCGAGAATAAGTCTGGGTAAATAACCGCAAGGGTTTTTTTTTATTACAGGTGTCGATAAGAAAAAAAATTGCGATGGCCCTTTTAAAAGGGCTGTCTCAGCTTCTCCATAGCTATACTACTGACGTAATCGTATTTTTGCTCAAGATGGTTCGATCGATGACGTGTGCGTGTATTTTTTGCCCTCCGAGAAAGAAGATGATGAAAGTGCGCTATTTAATTCGTATACAAATACAGGGTCATGATTATCTCATCGGACACACGTGCAAGACGTTTCAAGTAAACTTTTAATAATTTGGAAATGTTACGCTCGATGTTTTCGTATGCAATTATGATGAAGTATTTAAAATAACGCAGAGATTTCAGATCGTCGGGCAAGAGAAAAAAAAACGGGGTCGCGATTATCTCATCGGACACGTGCAAGACGTTTTAAATGTAATTCTTTCGGTATAAATGGTAAAAAAGTTCTTCCTTAATTTTGTGTGCATTATATGAACCCAAAGCATATACGATGACGAAATCGTATTTTTGCCGAGAAATAAAAAGTGGTCGTAAATTTTGTATAGTATACATTCATTATATAAAGCGGAAGTTAAAATATAAATGATCGAGTATGTTTGTATAATTATTTTTTATTATCGAAGTCGGGAATCGCTTTTGTTAAAACATTGTATGTATAAAAGATAGCTTCTTGGAACGCGTAAAGAAAATACTGTAGTTTCATGATTACATCATT
This sequence comes from Platerodrilus igneus, assembly GCA_036346225.1. Lineage (NCBI taxonomy): Eukaryota > Metazoa > Arthropoda > Insecta > Coleoptera > Lycidae > Platerodrilus > Platerodrilus igneus. The sequence goes on from JARFIW010001700.1 coordinate 4,859,696, forward strand.
CGTGAGTAAGTTTTAATTTCAGTACACATCGTTTTGCATCATTAATTATATAGGAACCCATTATTTTAACAAATATGGGCTCATAAATCCTCGAAATATAGACGTTTGGGATTTTATATTCTTTATCGATGCCGAGTCGGGAAAATGTTTTAGTTACTTACATCTTTGAATAAAAAATATGCCTCATTAATTTTTATGCGACTTCAATATCCGCATAATAAAAGATGGCGTTTTAATTTGAATGAGCTTTTTTTGTCCAAAACAAGGGCAATGCTATTTAATTCTAATGAATTGCTATCGTTAATGTCTGAATCGTGTATGTGGGGAGCGGTTTTTAGATGCGTAATAAATTGTACGTCATTCGGAGTGATATAAATAGAGGATCCCTTGTAAGGCTTTTTTATCTTGTAAAATATAAGTTTGAGAGTCGTGCAACGTGTTTTGTCATCGTGCAGCTTGCATTAAAAAACAGGTAATAATTGTAAATATATTTTTTAACTTTATGTAATTATATTCGTAATTAGAATTAAAATATGGAGTTAATTAAAAAATCAATTCAGTAAGCCGCATCGATAGGAAGAAGACCGTAAAGTCAAAGATCTCGAGCTACAGCGCCCTTATCCGGTTTTAAGCATCAAATCTCTTCAGTCAAAGAAGAATTCTCGGCTCATTCTCGTCGAATTAGAAGAATGCGTTGTGTTCCTTCCGCAGAGAATCGCGGACGTAATTAGCGACAAAGATATCGAAGAGCTGAATAAACAGGAATGCCTTTGTTTGCACTACCTAGGATCGTTCGAAGTTGGTTAGTATTTAATATTTTAATTTTTATTTAAAAAACTAATACGAAATTCGTTTATTTTAAAGGTAAACCTAATCCTGCAGCGAGTATTTCCTTCTGCTGCTTGGGCGAAAAACAAAAGGATCCATCATCATCAGCCCTCACGGATCCTCCCAAGGAAAATCAAGAACGGCAAGAGCAAAAAAAGCCATCCGTATCGTCATCACACTAGAATACCTACCTATACATGGTAATTAATTTTTATAATTTTAGTATTTTTACATCTTGATTTTTAAAGTTATGAGTATTGAATATAGAATTAGATCAGCAACACTTTACAATCGTGATATGCTAATTGCGGATTATCCACATAATTTTTATAGAATCGCATGCAAGGAATTGCCTGCTTATTTAAAAGACTTTAAATATCGGGACGGTTTTTTGATTGGGTCTCGAGCCCTTTTTCTATTTTGCATGCAATTTAATTTGTTCGACAATTAAACGTGCTTAGAAGATTCGTATTCTAACACAATAGCGTTTTGCTTCACCGACGTGTCTCGTATGAAAGAAAAGCTTTTAATTTATGTAATTACGACCGAAGGGCATTTTATAATATTAGCGAAAGCATCTCGGCCGGTATTAGGTTGTTTAGATTTGTAGATCAATCTGCCGTATCGCCATTAAAAACAGTGTTTAATTTTCAGTATAAATGTGAAAGTGACATTTTCTTTTATGCAATTCTAAGAACCGATTGCCTATACGTGGACTTAAAAAATAGAGAATTCGTGTTTTCAACTCAATTTATTAATTCTTTGTTGATTTGCAGAAAAACTCTCCGCATGCGCTTGCATGAAATCGGCGATTTATTTGTCTATAGTAAATGTGTTAGAACGACAGATGTATTTTCTATAAAATCAACTAAAAATTACAGATTCAGAAAAATATGCTATAGACTTATCCTTTTGTATAAGATTTTAAACTCGTACAAATTGTTAGAATAAAACGGGAACTGCATGCCGAATTAGAAGCCATTTTATGGTCCTGCGATTTATCGCCCAAAGACGATACGCCGAACGTATTAGTAAAATTGCACGGTTCAAAATACAGAAAGTTGGCATTGAAATACGAAAAAAAAAATGTTAACTAACAGAAAAATCGAAGCGGACGCGGGCGTTTCGATGTGTTGTGATCAGATGCTACAGTTGTATCGAAAAGTGCACGCAATTTTAACGAAATGTCGTAAAACTAAAGTATTTCGCAATTGGGTTCGAATATTAAAATCACACATTCACAACACCGAATCGATTTTAAGAACGGTGAAACAAACTTCTTCTTCGCTCTCGGCTAGTTATCTGAATCTATTCGAAAATCTTCTATGCCATATGAAAAGATATAAAATGCTATTTAAAATCTATTAAAAAACTACTGCGGCAGAATGTTCCTAAACAATGGATGTGTTCTCGGAGCACGCCTCGACATTCTGAATTGGTTTGGAAGCCGATCGTGTCTGCGTTTAAATCGAGAATTCAAACAGCTCAAATTATTAATGTTGCACATAAAGATCTTAATTTATTTATCGAAGATTGTAAAAAACTAATTTTATCCAAATTGTATACGATTTTTAAAAATCACTCGGTAAACCTTAAAATTAATGTCGTGTTAGCGTGCGATTTTTTCAAATTTTCCGTCGCGCTCAACGAAAATGAGTTTCAAACTAGGTATTTTCGACGCCCAACTTTTTAATTTGTTTCGGCAATTTAGAGAAGTTTAACGAGTGGTTTGCGTGCAATATCGCAACACGCTTGTTGGATAAAATAGAGAACGACGCAATGCACGGGTCAGGATTCACGCTATCCGAAATATTATTTTTAAATGTTAATATTAATAAATGCTATGATATGTTTCACGCGAGTTGTTTCATGCCTCTTCCTATCGCAATTCAAAACAAAAAGGCCTGTTTAAACATTAGAAACAATGATTTTTCATGCTTTTATTGGAGCGTTTTAGCCGGAATAATTAAGCCTACAGCAGGTAAGCATGCTAATCGCACAACTTCGTATCCGCATTTTGCAGAAATTTTTAATATGAAAAATTTCGTCAGCCCCATGCCTATATCGGATATATCGAAATTCGAAAAGCAGAATGATATTTCTGTAAATGTTTTTGCTCTTATTTTAAAACGCGCTTGATACATCGTAACACCGGTACAATTAACTAGCCAAAAACGAGATAAACACGTTAATCTGTTAATTGTTGAAGATGCGTATGTCGACGAGTCGTCAAAATTTAATTCTGACGACGGCGAAGACGTCAACGGCGACGAGGACGACGACGACGGCGACGAGGCCGATAAAGTTGGAAAAAGTTTGGAAGAATTAAAAAAAAATATTAAAGATTATAAACGGGGCGTTAGATATCATTATTGTCTTATAAAAAATTTAGCCTCACTTGTGAGAGGTCAATTAACTAAACATACGGGTCACTTTTACGTATGCGATAGATGTCTCTCCTATTTTTACGATCGCAAACGTCTCGATGCCCACGAGCAAGTATGCGAAAAACTTAACGAGTGTCGTGTTATTTTACCCTCCGAAAAAACAAATATTTACAATTTAAAGATTTTAAGTATAAAATACCTGTGCCGATGGTGGTTTATTCTGACATAGAATGCCTTATTAAAAAACCGAAAGAGCTTCCGAATCAGAACGCACTTTCAAATACCAGGAACATATTCCGTTTTCAATAGGATATTATTTTTATTGTGGATATGACGAATCTCTTTCATATTACAGTTCATACACGGGCACAGACTGCATTTCTTGGTTTGTGCGACAATTAAAACATATTGCCATATGTTATGGGAGCGCATTTTTAAAAACGAGCCTGCTACGTCCTCTATAGATGCCTCGACGGCAAAAACGTGCTTTATTTGCGAAGTCGATTTCTTGCCGGACGACGAAAAGGTTATCGATCACGATCACATGAATGGTTCTGTAAGAGGTGTTGCGCATAGCAGCTGTAATTTAAATTTTAGGTTATTTCCAATTATTCCCGTAGTCTATCATAATTTGAGCAATTATGATGCTCATTTTATTATTAAAGAGCTTGCTAACGCTTTCGAAGGCCCCATGAATATAATACCCTTGAATAATGAAAATACATAACATTTTCTAAAAATACAACGACGCAAATGTGACGTCCAGATTCATAGATTCCTTTCGCTTTATGGCAATGTCATTGGAAAAATTAGCATGCGAGTTGTCTTTCGATGACTTTAAAGTTTTAAAAAAGGAATTTAGCTCGCTAAACCCGGATCGCATTAAATTGCTAATGCGCAAGGGTATTTTTCCTACGAGTATTTGGATGACATTTTGAAATTAAGCGAAGAAAATCTTCCTCCTATAGAATGTTTTATAGCAATCTTAATGAATCACATATTGAAGAATCGGAATATATTCATGCGCAAACCGTATGGAGCACTTTTAAATGCAAAAATTTAGGCGACTACGCGGACCTATATTTAAAATGCGACATTCTTTTACTTTGCGATATATTCCAAGACTTTAGAAAAATTGTCTTGAAACATACAAATTGGATCCCTTAAATTTTGTGACTTTGGCGAGCTACTCGTGGTCTAGCATGTTATTATATACTAAAATCAGGCTAGAACTAATTTGTGACGTCGACATGTTTTTAATGATCGAAAGAGGCATTCGGGGGGGCCTTACTCAAGTCGTAAAACGATATGTAGAATCCAATAATAAATATTATCCCCAAACGTATGATCCATCCAAGCCGAATAAATTTTTATTTTACGGAGATATTAATAATCTCTATGGTCATGCCGAATCTTGCTATTTGCCTTACGGGATTTCAAATGGCTAACGCCTGAAGAAATATTAAAATTTAATGTTACAACGGTGAGCATTACGAGCGATAAAGGTTATATTATCGAATGCGACTTGGAATTTCCTACGGACATTCACGACGCTCAGAAAGAGTTGCCGATGTGCCCAGAACAGGACACGCCTCCGGGCTCGAAATTTTCAAAATTAATGTGCACTCTCACGAAAAGTTCAACTACGTTGTGCATTACAGAAATCTCCAGGTTTATTTATCTGCGGGCGTAGTTATGACGCGCGTTCATAAGGTTTTAGAATTCGGTCAGTCTCCTTGGTTGAGACCGTTTGTCGAATTAAATACAAGAATGCGCACGGAAGCTAAAACGGAATTTGCACAAAATCTATATAAATTTGCAAACAATTCCATTTTGGTAAAACAATGGAGAATGTTAGGAAAAGACGCGTCATAAAATTAGTGACTCATTGGAGCGGTCGGTATGGTGCTCTATCTTTAATTTCCAAACCAAATTTCCATTCGGCAACGATTTTTGACAAAAATCTGGTCGCGATCGAATTGAGCAAAACAGAGATAGAGTTCAACAAACCTATCTACATAGGTATGGCCATCTTAGAATTATCAAAATTGAATTATATAATTTTCACTACGATTTCATGAAGGCAAAATTTGCAAATAATTGCGAATTATGCTACATGGACACCGACAGCCTTTTGTATAGTGTGACGTGCAATGATTTCTATGAAGAGTGTATAAAGACGAATCTAGAAAAATTTGATACGAGCGCTTATGATCCCGATAACATCTATAAAATTCCTTTAATTAATAAAAAAGTCATTGGTCTTATGAAAGACGAAACTAGAGGTCGTATTTTAACGCACTTTGTAGGCCTTCGATCGAAAATGTACTCTTTAAAAATAGAAGGCCGTGAGATAATAAAGAAGGCTAAGGGTGTTAAAAGTACATTATCGATCGGCAAATCTGTTTCGATCACTATCTCGATACGTTACGAAATAAAGTAGTCATAGAACGAGACCAAAATAGCATACGATCATATTTGCATAAGGTATATTCCATACGTCAGACGAAAATTGCTTTAAGTTATCAAGATGATAAAAGATACATTTTATCTAACGGAATAGATACTTTGCCTCATGGGCACTATCTAATAAAGGACCTTTGAATAAAACCATATTTTATTTTGTGAATTGCATGTTTATTATAAAAAAATAATTAAAATCTTGTAACGAGAAAGAAATTGCATTGTCTTTTGTATTTTTATATTATAAAAACCGCATTGTATTTTTTTAATTTTTATATTATGTATAAAATTAATTTAAAAATATATTTTAAGCGCTGTTGTAGAGGCTCTCTTTGTTATATTGTAATCAAGAAAAAAGCATTGTATTTTGTTATTTTTTATATTTATTATAAAAATTAATTAAAATATTGTAACAAGCCAAGATAAAAAAACTGCATTGTATTTTTTATTTTTTTATATTATGTATAAAATAAACTAAAATAATACATTTTAAGTGCTGCTGCATGTCAAAGTATCGCAGTTGTAGCGTCTCTATCTTTCTTATTTTTACAAGATCAAAAAATGTATAATAAAAAAAATCAAACAAAAAAAAAGAAACAAATTTTTTATTTTTGAAATGTAACATATTTATATAATAAAAAATATAAAAAACAAATGTTTTATTTTTAAATGTAACAATCTATATAAGATCAGCTTTTTGAATCCAGGAAGGCTCTTGGAAGCCCAACCATTTGACGAGAATTTTGGTTCCTTTTCGCCTTAGTATTTTCTCGATAAGGTAAATATTTGGAACTCTCGTTTTCTGCAGCTCAGCTTCATAAAACTGTCCCAATACTGGATCGCCATGCATGTCGACGAGTAAATAAGTAGTCGGATTTGCTCGAAACACTTTACATATTTTAAACGTCTCCTCGCTCCAGTTTGCATTGTAGCCCTTAGAAAAAATACTTCTATATTTTGAAATGCGTACAAAGTCGTCCACGGCATAACGAGGTTTTCTAGTCGCCAGTTTTAATTTATCGTAAACTTTCAGACGCGTTTTCGCGGTCACATTTTGGGTTTTCTTTTGGTGGTCGAATGCACCGTATCGTTGTATTTCGATACAATCGAATCGATTATATCAATCCACTTCCATTTGCCTCTCAGACTAAAAGCTTTATACAGTTTGTTTTTTATCGTTCTGATTGCACGTTCTACGATGGCGGCTTTGATTGAGCTATATGTGGAGTAATGATTAATATCGCCATATTCCTTCATCAGCCGTGCAAATTGGCCGTTATAAAATTCTGTACCATTATCTGTTTGCAGATTTTTCGGTAAAGGCGGCCGCGATCTTTTAATTTCATTTAGAATCTCGCGCATCGCAGATGTGACTTCATGACCATTCTTGGATTTAAGCGGTCTCGTCCATAGATATTTCGAATAGCAATCGATCACGAGTAGAATATACTTATGCCCTTTATTATATTTCGAATATGGAATAAATTCAGCAATATCGGCTTGGAATAAGTCGTGATAAGATTTGATGATCGTTCTTCGACGTGGAAAATTTATTCTAACCCCTCTGTGCAGTTCATCCACTAGTATTTCCTTATCGTTATATTTCTTAGACATTTTTAAGGTTTGACACGAGTATGAGAGTTAGACGACGAGGCTTTATCTTGCTCCAATAACACGTGCAGGTGTCTTATAACGTCGGTATTAATTTTGTGAAATTGTAAATCGTCTCCAGCAGACGTCTTGACTCCGTCTAATTTCAAGTGGTTGAAAATCAGGAAGTTCGTGTTTAAAACAACTTCGTTCAACACTTGAACGACCGATTGCAATACATCTCGAATGATCACGTTATCGCGGTGAATGGCGACACCTTCGATAAGATTTTGTATTCTCGCGTTCACATAGAACTTAGAAACGGCATCGTGCTCATCTTCGGCCTCGCCTATGTTGACAATTCTCAAGCCTCGAGAGTCGAAGTTCTTGGCCTTACCGTCGTCGATCGTGGTTAGTTTCATAAAATTTTGCGCTTTTTCTGACAACGTCGAGTCCACGTATCTCTTGTTAACGGCATCGCCGAGCTCTGCGGGTCGTGCAAATTTACAATGGATCGCGATTTGTCGTCAAATTTAAGTTTCTTATTAGCATGCGTTTTTCCCGAAGATGAAGCGGTCAAACATATTTCCAATGCTTTGCCTATACGCAGATTGAGTTCTTCGCTGCAAAATTTTAAGTTTACGCCGTCGTTTGATTTTTAGGATCGGCCAAATTCACTATTCTAAAATCCTTCAAGTTAACTATTTTCTCGTCCTCGTCCAATACCAAGGCGCTTCGTTTATTTACCGCATCCGTTCCGGTCACGGGATTGCCTACGTTGCAAAGTTTTCTATTTTCTATGTTGAAATCGCCTTCCGGAGTTAGTTTAAAGCCTACACCAGGAGGCCCGCGCGCAGCGGTATTACCAAACCCTCCGCCTCCAGAGTCTCTGGCAACATACGCTCTTCCAAATTTATCGACGACCATTTTATTTCTGAGACTATTCTATAGAACGTGTATATTTTATTAGGCGATTAATTTCGCCTCCTTTAATTCGGATATAATAGAAAAAATTCGTTTTGATTCTGAGAGCTATTGTTGCCCGCCGAACGTTCGGCCATCAACAAACGAAGCCGGCTCACCAGCTCGGCCGGCGAGTCCCAATGAACGTATTCTATCTCATGATTAGAATTATCGAATTTTTTGTATCGCCAAATTCTGCTTATATTACTCGATGGCTGTCTTTTTCGATAAATTATCCATACCGAGACCTTTCTTTTCTTCGTTATTTTGGATCGTAATTGCATGGGAATCGTAGGAGTCGCCGATGCTGTATTCATCTCTCTTGACGACAACGACGACGGTGACGGCGACGAAGCATGCTGCGGCGAGGGAGGAGGCGTAGATATTGTAGTCGCCACGGGCGACGGTGTTAAATTCGGAACGATATAATTTTTATATTTGGGCGTTTTAGGCAGATCCTTGCGAAACAGTTTATTATATGCATTGGTTTTCTTCAAAATATCGATGTAATTTTTACATCTAGCTCGGAAGGATTGCCAGCAGGCGTTTTCTTATTCGAAGGATTTTCTTATAAGTTAACAATCGAAGTAAGCCCTCCGTAATAGGATATTTTTATTTCTAATATTAATCGTAGATCCGTCGTCTGCAATAGCTAACTCTGAATTGCCCATAGACCATTTATTCGAAAGGTCGTCGTATTGAATGCCGATTCCGGTATCGTCTATATTGGGATCCTCGCTTTTGGACAGGATGTCGGCATACTTTTTAAGTAAGGCATCTGAACCGTCGCCGACATTATCAGATTCGTGCTCCGCATTCTGACGTCGAATATAATTAGGATTTTTACTTGCAGAGAATTTTGATAGCGATTTTAACGGTTCTAGTAATTGAGCATGCTTCATTCCGTATTTTAAGTGAGCTCGATTTTGATCTCGTTTAAAATCTAAAAACTTTTTTCTTATCGTTTTAGTGGCCTGCACTACGGCTCGATTTAAATTCGTAGAGTGACGTCGTCGTCGTCCTCGTCTCATCGCAGCCGCAGACATTGCGTTGATGAAAGTTCGCTCGAACGTCGTGATTTTAAATACATATGTAATGATCGAATCCTTTACGGTAGCGGCCCTCGTTTATGGCTTTTCTTTGTCTACCACTAAGAATCCGTATCCGGCTTTATTGCCATCGCCGTCTTTTTTCCCACGCTAGACGGCACATCTTTTGAAATCTTCGAAGCTCATGTCGGTATTAATGTGCTCCGAATAGATACGTCTTAAGTTCATTTCGTCTTGCAAAAAACTATAATTAAATTTGTATTGTCGCGAATAAGATGCTTCGGTATTCTTGCATACGATTGGCTGAGGTAGAACGCGTCTATATTCTTATGACGGCTCATTGAAAATATTGACGAATCGCGTTTTGTTCGTGACATTGAATGTCGTCGAAAATGAAAATCGAATTACTCTTAGCATCTTGCGGTGAAATTATTTCAGAATTTTCGCTAAATTCGTAATAGCCTAGTCCCTTGATCGGTCTCAAAACTCGACTCAAAAATCGTATTTGGGCTGAAATAGCGACTTGGAGTAAATGTAAACGTTTTCAAATTCCAATCCGTTGGGCGCCAGTAACAAACTCAAAATCAGGTTTGTTTTACCGCACGCAGAAGGTCCGCATACGATGCATCTTATGCTGGCCGGTAAGAGATCTCCGTGCTTTTGCGCGTTCCAAAATAGGAATAAGGATCATCCTGCTCGACCGTTAGATCCATATTTGCAACCGGTAGAGATTGTTTCTGTTTAATAACCTTCATGTCTATTATTCGCTAATATGACGCGTAACGATTTCCGTAAACGGATCGTATTCGAATATAGAGTCGTGCAAAATTAAGCAGTATGCTTTAGTGGTTTGATCGAAAATGTTGCTGGATTCGATTTCGAGACGTATATCGACGGCCGAATTTTTAATAGATTCTTCTTGACGACTGCAATCGATCACGAACACGGGACAATTGCCAAATTGCTGATAGTCGTTCAAACAACACAGAGCGTAGCTCAAATTGCTCGCGCCTGCATAATAGTTTTCCGGAAATTTCGAATAGTGCATGAACGGGGTCGAATAATCGTTATTGGCAAAGTCCGAATTCATATCTTGAAGTGGAAATTCTTGGGAATTAAGGTATAGTTTTAAATTTGTCAGATTGCAGTGATCGAACTGGGCTGCCGATTGCTTCGCATTATCATACTTGCCATGCTGAAGAGTAAATAGAATCCATCGAGGTTTTTCTAATTCGTTCGAATTCTTAATACGCCAAACGTGAATTTTCGAAGACGGAAAGGACGGCAACTCGTGAAGCTCCCAGCGACGAAAGTAAACCACAATTCTGGGATTTTTATGCAAATGATGGAATAAATTTAATTTCGATTCATCGCTAAGCTTTAAATGCGGAACCTCCACGATATTTTAGTAATTTTAAATGTTAGCTCGTTTTCGTCGCTCTTGTAACAATTGACGTCGCTCTTGGATCTAATTAAAACAAGCTCTTGCGGCATGTTTACGACGGCTCGTTTATAATCCTCGCAAAATCCAAAAATATGCTTTAGAGGCACATTGCACGAGAAGCGTCCGTTCTTAAAAATGTCGGCGTTTGTATCTCCTCGAGGGTCCCAGGTGCTATTGCTCAAACCGTTGAATTTTTGTGATACGAAGCGAGACCCTTCATCGTGCACGTTATACCAGGCTGCTTACAAACGTCGACCACATGCGTGCTCCCCATTTTGTACTGTATTTCATCGAACAAGAATAATATTGCGTTGTTCGTTATCGTATACGGTTTACCTTCGGTTTTCACCGAAAACGTTCCTTAATATTAATGTAACTGTCGTAGGTTGCGGTTATAGCATCGGAATTTTGGATTTCTATAATCACTCTATCGCTGTGGTCTGTGTTTCGCGTGAAGGGTAAATACGAATAATAATCTTCTTTCGAAATTGTCTCTTCGTAGCGAGGCCTTTTGAATACGTCTAATTTGGCCACCTCGTCAAAACGTAATTTCTTCAAAGGAGAACTAATCACCGACGAGATGTGATCTGCGACCATTTTCGTGCTACTACCAAAATCACCACGTATTTTACCGCCACGTTTAGCCATTTCTAGTACTTTTTTCTATCTTGTATTCAAAAGCTTGTAGCCGAGCGCTTTTAAGAAACTTGCGTCTGCGCGACTAAGAGCGAGGTTCTTCTTCCTCTTCTTTTAATATGATGTCGCTTTTCACACCTCTTCCGCTTTTTATTTCGTTATGGCCTAACGATGATTTGCGTGCGACTGCAGATTTCGAGAACGTTTTTGCGTTTTATATAGGTTTGTTTTGAGGAAGAAGAAGAAGAAGAAGAAGAAGATTTCGGCAGCAACGACGATAACAATGCCCAACGCGCGGATTTTTCTTAGGTATATTGACGACTGCGGCTAACGTCTGTTGCTGCTGCTGCTGATGCTGACGCTCGTCATCGTAAACGACGCCCATTTTAACTTAATAATAATTTTATTATTCGCGTCTTAGCTCTAGGCGAACGCAAAGGTACGTATCCTTCGAAAAATTAACCGCTTCACCCGTATGATCCACCAGTCTCAACGTAATGTTATCGAATTCGTCCACGCACAGAGGGAAACGAATTATATTGCTGGGTTGTTGTTCTATGCTGTAGCCTGGGGGCACGGTTAGGCCAAATTCGTAAATGCTATGACAAAGTTGGTTATTGCGGTACGCTCCCGTCGTAATGTTAGTATCTACGAAAATATTAGATACCGAAATTATTTCCACATCGCGATCGGACGTATGCGAACGACCTTCCTCTAAAATTCGATCATAAAATCCCAGCATTCGACCGATGTTGCCGCGCTTCGTGAAGTCTACGGAGTATTTCGATTTTATTTCGCACTTTAGGGTATTATTATTAGCTCTTAAAGAAAACAAGCCGTCGACCAATCCGTCGTCGTCCAAAGTTACGGACGAATTAATTTCTTTGTTGGCTTTAGCCGACTCCAATATCTTTTTTCTCAGGAACGTGTTTAGCTCGTCTATTTCGTAGCATCCCTCGTCGATGGTGATTTCTTTATCTTTATCGTAATAGAACTTATTATTTCCCTCGTAAATATTTCGAACGGTGTTGCACGTGTAAAGACCCACCAAGCCGCAGGTGTACGTACCGCCATCGTTCAGTCTCACAGGTGGGTATAGCGTACCGCTGCTGATGGTATTTCCATACCCGAATATCGTGAATGTCCTAGACATGACTGTAGCGCTCCGAGGGCATTATGGTTCTTTTATGTAAAAATTTCAACACTAAATGACCACACACGATCGTGTTAAAGTCTTGCTCCCTTTCCACGTTATAATATATATCGCTACCGTGAAAATATCTTAAGACTTCCTCGGGAGGCCTCAGGTCTCCGAAACTATCGAAGTATATCACCGTATTGGCCCTTTTTATAACCGACCCAATGCGTGCCCGGACCGGATCCATCGTCTAAATTTATAATACCACTTTCGTTTCGCCACGGCGGTGCTAAGCTTCCGTCGCGTCTTTTAGCGGCAACTCGTCTCGCATGTACACGCCTCTAAAATACGGAACACCTTTAGCATATTTGTGCAGATCGAGATCGGTCAATGCGCGCATGGGAGGTGTAAGGGTGGTGGTGGTGGTGGTGGTGGCGAGCTTAGCATTCCTCGGCACCATCGAAGTCATCCGTTTTTTGAATCCCCCGGATAAGGTTTCAAGTACAAGGCGCTACCTTTCTTGTGAGGCTTTAAATACAATCCGCTGCCGACTTTTTCTCTTCCATGGCTCTGTTGTGACGCGCGTTCTCGTCGAAATACCTCTTTGCATTTTTGGCCGAATTGATGGCGTTTGCGACGCTCGACGCTCCGCCGGCCAGTGCTCCGAGCGCCGAAAGACCCGCAAATATCGGAATCAAAGGCAATAAGCCTCCTCGCTTGGGCACCGGTATTATGCGCGGTACTTTAATTTTCGAACGACCTCCCATCCTGTTGACTATAATTTTGCGGCATTCATCGCGCTCGAAATGAGACGATTATGCGAAGCATCTCCGTGTCCTTTACTCTTGATGCTTTGTTTTCTGATTTCTTTAGATATTTTACTTATAAGACCGCCTCTGAAGGAGCATTTTCTGCCGACGTTGCCGTTATTGTCTTTGAATTTACCCGAGCATCGACGTACTCGGCGTCGTCGTTTTGTCGTCGTCGTCGTCCTCGCTGTCGACGATCAAGTTTCACGGCCATTTTCTTGTCTATTCCCATTCCTAGTTTGCGTTTCGCTTTCATTGCAGCCGTTACGCCCAACGCTGCGAGCTTCTCGGACCACTTAGAATCTTTGGCCTTGACTCGCCGCCAAGCCGCTTCTTGCAAGACCTTGTCGGCCTCGTGCCTGCGCTCCACGTCTTTGTGATGCGAATACGCGATGTCGTGCTGCTTGCACGCTTCGTCTAGAGGATTAATACCTTTGTCTCCGCGATTTAAACGCTCTTGTAGCCTGGTTCCGGGACCGCAGAAGTTATGACCAGGAAGGTGCAGTTCGAAGGGCAATTTATTTAAGAGGTTGTTGAACAACCCTTCACCCCGTGTACCAACATTGACTAACATCTCTCCTGCAATAACGTAACAATTTAAATATATATATATATATATATATATATATATATAAAATAACTGCATACAGAATAAATTTTATTTACAAAAAGGATCATACACTATCTTTAAAATACAAAGGTTTCATTTCGACATTTAAATTCTTTTGATATAAACATAATACGTCATCGACAATTTCGTGAGGAAATGGCGCGTGATTTCTAATAAGCCGAGTCTGTTGATGTCGTAAAGAACGTTTAGGGTACTTAGGGATGGATTTCCAAATACGTATTCGCTTATCATCTCGACTCGACATAAGATTTGATCCTGCACGTTCGAATAAAGTCCAGCATCCTCGAGGAGGGGGACGCCTTCACCTCCATCGTCGTCGCCGTCGCCGCTACTGCTCTTGCACCTGTTATACGCGTAAGCTCCGAACTCTTCGGGAAGGCAAGTGGCGACGCACTCTATATTTCTATCGTAGAACTCTTGAAAATCTTGTCCTTTCAATATTTCTAATTTGAGCATTATAAGAGGCGCTAGAGTAAACACTTTTGCAAATTCTTCGCGGAGAGAGAAATTCGCGCAACATTGTATCCCGATCCTGTTGTTGTTGATTCTAATGAGGCGAGAGCCGCAGCAGTTTTGCACCTCGACTCTATGAATGGACTCGTATTCGTCTTTAAATTCCACTTCCAAGTATCCGTCGATCGTCTGATGCATTTCACGCCTCCAGTGCCATACGTCTGCGACTACGGAGGCGGCGGTAGCGCCTGCAGATGCAACCGTGGCAGTATCCGAGCGGTTGGAAAAAAATTTTCTAAATTTATGTTCGATATTGATAGACGACAAATCTTTCCACTCGTTTTCGTCCATTTGCAATTCGCCTTCTTTACAAAATCTGTTGGGGCATATAAGTCTGATAACAGGGCTAAAATCCATATTGCTCTTTCGTTTGGTTAAGCCCACTTCGATCGTATGACCGTGAGCGCACCATTGCGCATTCTCCTTGGAGGAATTCAATCGGTATTCGGTGCTACATATCAGGGGATCCATCGCCTGATCGTTATCGTAGACATGAATACCTGACAAAACTTGCGGCGATCCAGATACTGCACACGTAGATGATGATGATGACGAAATTACGTCATCATCATCGTTATTTAAAAATACTTGACTGTCGTCACCACTTGTATGATTATTTTCGTCTTGAATATACTTCACCATAATTGCTATTTAATTAAGTGCAAAATTTCACGCACACATACACACCCTGAACGAAGATACCTCCCGGTTAGAACTGAAAATTATTTTGCATGCGTAGGTTTTCGTTCGAGCTCAAACGATGTTGCTCATGCGCGCATAGTTTATTTTATATTTGTAATAGATGTAGTATGCCCACGCTCCTATTAATTGCATAAGTACGATGTGTTCTAAATACGTCCATACACCATCTGAACTATCAAATTCTCGATCTTTTTTTTTTCTCGCTCTCTCTTTCTCTTTCGAAGGCGATTCGTTTATGATTCCATGGCATGACGTACCATTCGGTCTCCGTAAAACTGCTATTATATTTAAATCTTATTTTAAACATCAGAAAAGGATCGATGCCAACTCCGTCTCCGACACAATCGCCCGCGGATCCATTGTTCAACCATTCGGCACCGTCGTCGTCGTCGTCGTCGCCGTCCTCGCCGTCGCCGGATCCATCTACGTTTTCTATTTCTCGTCGTCGTTGAAGGCGTCCTCCTCCTCCTCCTAGATAACTTTTATAAATTAAAAGGTCTCTCGATACCGCGGACGATGACGACGACGACGACGTCTCTGATGATGGCGATAAGGGAACCTCTTCCGAATGGTTCTGTTGCTGCTGCTGCCATTGCTGTTGCAGCTGCATGGTAATTAATTCCATACGTTTCCAATCTTTAGAGCGAGAGCATCTTATTTGTTGTTGTTGTTGTGACGACTCGGACTTCGACAATGCCAAAACGTCTTTATTTTCAACAACCTCGAAACATACGAATGCATTCGGAGGATCTACGGGAACCGGATTTCTTTGCCAGGAGGGCACGCTCGGTTTAAATATGTATAGGTAATTATTACATATTAAAGAGTAGGCAAGATATGCTGCGACGGCTGCGGGCGGTCCTTTAGGAGTCATTTCGAACAATGAGCATTTTTAATTGCATTCATAGGTTTTTATTGCAGGGCTGCGATGTGTTGTTGTGCGCGCGTACATATGGGGTAGAACATGCGCATTCAGGAAACGATTTTATTTGCAGAGGAGGTCCATCTATCTGATCTGCATGCGACGATGATTGTAAGCCATGCGCTAAACAATAGCGATGCGTCCATAATTGTTTTTGCAAATACTCCGGTAATTTATCAAAATTTCTGGCGACGTCTTTACTTGCATGCCTCTCGATATACTCGAGCGGTAATTTCGTAAGATCCTCGACCGTCAACATTCTTCTATATTACAAACGTATATGATTATTAAAATAAACATATCATCTCGTAGACAATTTTCTTATTCCCCTTCCTTAAGAATGCATACTATAGGTTCCTGCATGATTTATATTG
Organism: Platerodrilus igneus; assembly: GCA_036346225.1. NCBI lineage: Eukaryota > Metazoa > Arthropoda > Insecta > Coleoptera > Lycidae > Platerodrilus > Platerodrilus igneus. The sequence continues at coordinate 4,876,145 of JARFIW010001700.1, forward strand.
ACGCCTAAATTTAATATTCTCGAAAGAGCTAACCCGCTCTGCTTTTCGGTATATTCGTCCAGTTTATTGTTCAATTCCTGAATGGCTTCGGGTTTAACTTGAGTTTGAAAGTCTTCAATTTTAAAATTTTATAATTTTAGTAGTAAAATGTCTGAGCGATGACGACGATGATGATGATGACGATGTATCCACGGCTTCTGAAGACGATGATGTTGATGCGTTGGGCTTTACGTATTCACCGTTAAACACGAAATTAATTTTAAGAGATCCAAATTTTCTCAAACATTTTCTCAAACGTCGCTCTATTAGGGCGAATGCATCTTCTAAAAATTGCATGGGATCTATGTGATATAAATTGACCACAGCACTCGAACGTATCCTGCGGGCGAAAGCCGATTTCAAATCGACCCACACGATATTGTTCGACGTTCTACGTCTTTTGACATTCTTCTTTGATGTTAATCTATCGAAATTTTCAGCAGGATCGTCGACTTCGACGTCGTTCGCATAACCCTCGTCGTCGTCCTTCGCACTAGTATTATCGCCGGATCCATTCTTTTACTAATACCTGCCCTCTGATCGCCCTATCACGCTTGCTTTTTGCATTAGAAACGATCTGATTACATTTCAGATTTAGCAGCATCGATTCATAGTGACGTTTTCGACCTACGTTGCAAGCACTTTTCAATTGTTTTAAAATTGCACGCGTTGAGGTAGCGCGTCTGGAATTTTTAATTCGTCCGAAGCTTGACACATTTTTTACACTTTCGACACACGATGTTTACCGTTCGAATAATTACACAATAATAAATAGAAAAATATTTTGGATATTCTTTTACCAAGACGACGAAACTATTATTCGTAGTAGGGGAGAAATTTTTTTCAAATACAAACGCAGCACGCAATTTTTTCTTATCGACACCTGTAATAAAAACCTTGCGGTTATTTCCCCCAGCCTTATTCTTCTTATACTTCATCACAATTGCCTACGACACATCGAGCGTAACATTTTTCAAATTATTAAAAGATTATTTGAAACGTCTTGCACGTGTCCGGTGAGATAATCCCGAAAACACGCTCTTAAAACAAAAACACGTTCGCACCACTTGCGCGCCCCTTACAATATTTCGTCTTAGACTAAAACACGCACGCCCCCCCTACACACCTATACACATAACGATACATACCTTTCTTTTCGAAAATAAAACAACAACAACACCGCCCCCCGATCGATATCTACACACACACTTTTATCACGAGGGCGGCACGACTTCCACGTTAACTTCACCGACAAACCATACATACCCTACACCCTACACGCACACACCTGCACATACATACCTCTCTTTTATATAATACGCACACCCTTTACAAGATATTTATGATCCTTTTAAAAAGGGCCGGCCAGCTTCTCCATAGCCATACTATCGTTATCCTCAAACCTAACTAATACTAACACACACACACACCTACACATACATGACCTTCACACATACATACTTCTCTTTTCCATAATACACACACCCTTTACAAGATATTTATGACCCTTTAAAAAGGGCTGTCCCAGCTTCTCCATAGTTATACTACTCATATCCTTGTCCATCCGGTGTTAATAAAAAAAACCCGGCCTGCACGACCTCGTTGCACATCTACATCTTTGCGGTCCTGACCCCCGAAGCGGCCAACAGGCATTTTGAAGCTGAACACAATTTTTAGTGGAATTATTCTATTATACCTTTTTCCCTCAATTTCTCGATTATGGAAACCATTTCATTTATGTTCTCGGCACTTGTATTACCTGCCTGGTAGGATGCGTTCAGTAATTTTAGTCGATTAATTAATTCGTGAATATTGTTCCAATAGACATACTTAACGCTGGTTGTACTTGATTTTTTATAAAACTTATTACGAAATCCTGTACAACTATTTTTCTTCTTTGAACTTTTCAGAAATTCGGTGGTATTTTTAAGTACATATTTCTCAAACTTTTTGTTGTTTGTCAGAAATGTTGCTAAATCTTTGAACGGTGTGAAATTTCTTTTAAATATCGACGCAGTTTTTATCATATCCAAGCAATTTGGTAAATCATTGCGTAGAATGAAATCACCGTCTTCGTGGTTGATATCTTTAAAGGTTAGCAGATTGTATAAACCTATTGTACCAGGTTATTTCATAGTCTTTAAGATTATGTCACTGTTTTGTGGATCAATTTTCAACACACATTCCCCCAATCACCATTCACCAGTTTCTGTGTTACATTTTACTCCAGAAACTGACTTGTCGATATTATCGTCTTCATGTCTAGGCAGTACATCTGCATAATAAACATTAAACGGATCCTCATGGAATGACTGCTTAATGTTCTTCAAAAGCATATCATTGTTTTTAACTTCCTGTTTTACAGGTAGTTTCACGGTAGGACCTTATAAATGGGATGCGGTGACTTGCAGAGGCTCAATCTATTGTTTGTGGGTCTCTAAATTCTTGCTGGGAAGTGGAGTAACCCTTTGTATGCTCCACTAACTTTCTTCTTACGGCGTCTTGCATCTGCCGAAGGTTTCGTTTATTTGCACAAAAAAAGATTTTAAGACCTTTCATTATCACATTCTGAATTACAACTGATTACTTTGGGCGTTTCCAATACTTATCTTTTTGATCAAAGTTTCGCCTATACCGCCTTTTATTAAAACCACAATCCTTTACAATAGTTATAAAGTTATAATGTGAATTACCATCATTCCAGTAGCGTGAACACATTTTTTTAAATGTTGGAAACGGCATGTCACTATTAATATGATCCAAAAATTTTGTCGAAAATTGGTCTCGTCTTGCTTCGATAATGCTATAACATGAGCCGGTGTTTTAGGGCACTAGCATAAAACTCTGACAAATAAAATGAGTAAATTGTTTTATGTGGCCCAAACGAGAAAAACTGGGTGATCATACTTTATTCGTTTACATGTATATCATCAAACACCATAAATAAATCTTCTTTAGCATCCCCTAGACAAAACACATCAAGGTCCCGGGTTCGAATCCCGATACGGTTCGCTTGAAAAATGTTAGGCGAGCATTTTTCACAAAAATACGTCCCCGTTCGGATGAAAAGTAAAATGCAGGTTCCGTGTGTGAGTGTTGTCACGCACGTTAAAGATTCCTACCTTGCGTGGAACAGCAAGGGTTCGGCAAAATTCAAAATTTTTCAAGTAAAAAAACTCGCTTTGTGGCCAATCTGGTACCTTCGGGTGGAGCATTGGAAAATCACATGTTAGGACAAAACACATAATCGTAATTTCCAAACTCATGGTTAACAACTTCATCGTTTAAAGATTCAAAGACACCGTAAAAATTCAAATTTTGGTTGATATAAACTTTCAGAAAACACATACACATTTTGAAATCTAAGTCAATTCTTGCGTAAAATTAAAGATATTAAAGCTTTGGTCTTGCTACAACTTCACGGTCCAGCAAAGATCGCTCGTATGTTAGCTGGAATGAGCCATGTTCAACAAATTCTTTGCATTAAAAGTAGAAAATTCATCATAGTTTTGTATTGGTATTGTAACTTCCTGCAGCGTAGTCTCCATATTGGCTGTATCATATAGCTGCTTATGCTCCGTTTGCGACGATAACTTAGCGCCTGTTTTCGTATGTTGTATTTTTTCGGATGGTGCAAATACTTGATTTACTTAGTCGAACTTCTGCTTTCACTTTTTCTAAAACCTCTTTACTGTGTCCACTACTTCGTTTTCTTATATACTTGCGAACCATGCCAAACCAATTTTAACGGGACATTTTTAACCTACGGGGCAATTTCACCCTGCGGGACAATTTTCACCCTATTTTGGTGAAGGGAAACTTCACCCTACGGGACAATTTTACCCTAGTGGAGAAGTAGGGCAATCTCAGCACAGAACGTTGACTAACTGATTTATAGAATGTAGATATTCTTTTTTCGACTAATAAAAGCAAAATAATTAAAAACAAAGTAAGTCATCTTAACCCAGTCGTGGGAAACCTATATCGTAGTATGCCTCATAAAAATTACCCGGTTTAAATTTTTTTACGAGGTATTAGATTGGGTTCTATACTCTCCTAAAAGTTGAAATTTCTCCAAATTGGGGATTAGCAACACCAACAAAAACACCCTTTTTCTCCCCAAAAACGCCTTTTTGGCTATAATTCGTTATTTATACAAGATATCGATAAAATAGTATGTAAATAAAAAATCAGAAATTTTCTGCTCTACAATTTTACTTTCTTGTGTTTTTTCCCTTAGAGTGAGTATTTTCCGAAAAAAACTCGTTTAAAGAACAGCAAAAATATATATATATATATATATATATATATATATATATATATATATTTTAAAGCGCTCTAGCGGCAGGAGTTTAAACTAATACTGAAAACAAAACCCACATAGAAATCGGAAATTTTCCGCCCTACAGATTTACTCACTTGTGTTTTTTTTTCTAGAGTGTGTATTTTACGAGAAAAATCCGGTAAAATTAAAAAAATATATACATATGAAACTTTAACGCGCTCTAGTGAGTGAAGTTCGCAGTATAATTGAAAAAAAAACCTTATAAAAATGAATATTTTCCTTTCTACAACTTTTGATTATTAAGTTTTTTCGCTAAAATGCGTTGTTTTAAGAAGAATGCTAAAAAACTTGAGAAACGCCTGTTTTGTACATTGTATATAACTACTGCATAATACCATTGTATTGTTTGTTAACTGACTTTTTATTCAGATTCATATTGACGTATAATATCATTTATAAATTTTCATCTCCAGCAGACGTTATATCTTCATCGTAATCTGCTTCTTCATCTTGCACAGGAAAACGATTTGAACATCATTGTTCCCTGCAATTACCGCAAGCTTCATAACAAAATAACTCAGCTTTCTTACATGAGCAAGCATTTCCGCAACTCTTTTTGCAATTACAAAAAATCATTCTTAGCACATCATCTGGTACTGGTGGATTTGTCATCATTACTGGAGTTAAAATTTCTTCCTTCATTCAACCCCACTCTTCTAGTGGTAAATCATTTGACAACCATTTTTGTACTAGTAAATACACTCTATAACAATGTTGTGTAGCTGCATTTGCGGTGGGAAGTAATGATGATAAGTTGACGGCATTATTTTTTACTTTTTTCAAAAAAGTTGTATGTCTAAATTTATTTGGACAATTGTCTTTTACCCCTGTGCTGTAAATATTTAGAATACAAGAAATTCCATTTTCTGCAATAGACTCTTTGGATTGATCCATTTTTTTTAAATATTTCCGCTGCGTTTTTGATCTGTTTCGATCACTTATTTTTTCATTTTCAAATAGTTTAAAAACAGTATTCTTCCCTCTGAAATGGAAGGTGGATGTCGTATCACAGCCAGTCATGGCAGGTAAAAATAGAATGTATTCTTTACAAAAAGGCATGTGATCCAGACTTTTACATGAGAAAACTTTCCTGTTTTCTTTACCTTTTCCCAATTTTAGAAAATACATTTCTCTGTCCTCTGGTGCCAAAGCTGTTAAAATTAAAAGTACGTCAATGTCTTCACATACAATCACAGGAATTTTCTCTTTTTCGTTGTTTGCAGTTTTTATGATGAGCAGATCGGCATCGTCAACATCTTGTACTACTGAGATGTTATTCTCTTTCAATTTCTTTAATAAAAAGTAATAAACATTTTCTTGTTGTTGATATTTGAAAAAAATCTTTCTGATGAAACAGTGATTTCATATTTTCATATATCGCACAACGATTTTTATTCATTCTCATCATTCTTTCAGTTCCTTTGATAATTCGATAAATCATCGTAACCATCAAAGACAATGATTGATGTTGAAAATTGATCCTTGACATATGAAACGTATCTATCCAGAATCTCATCAAAAATTTCATTTTCTTTCCAAGGTATTTGGTGACGTAACATTCCGCCGTCTATGACAAACACTGTTTTATCATTCCTAATTTTATAATTTGCCGGTGCAAATAACTTATAGAGCATTGATTTTACAGTTTTCCTAAAATATTCCGCGACAAAAAGAGATAGTAGATATGGAGATAGCTCGTAATGGAAATACGATACGATACGATATTACCAGCATACAGTTGGAAAAACAACAATTTTCAACACGATTTTCCACTACTTTAGTATTTTTTGAAATTTTGTTGTTTTTCTGCCGACAATAACAATAAAAAAACGATCGGCTGTGCGTAAGTCCCATATATAATATACAAGAATGGCACGAAACTATACAACACACGTTCTATAAAACTTGATAGCTGGCGTTCCTTCTAAACTAGAGAGGGGAGATTGGTTTCTTATTCGCGTACCTCCTCCAAAAGTATCGGTGCAGCGAAGAATTTAGGGTTACAACGGAGCTTAGAATTTTACCATACGTTGCGAGGGTGGTTTTTGTAGCGCTTTTGTTTATACTACATGAGAAATTTGAGGTTTTCTGTGATTATCCATTTTTATGCTACGGGCCGGTTGACGTATTAAAAAAGCTTGGGTCGTCTGCATTTCCCCGAGACTACTACCCCAACACAAACACCAGCCGATGTGGCTTATTACTAGAAATCGTTTTACTAATTGTTGGATTGTTGGATTGTTGGATTGTTGGATTGTTGGATTGTTGGATTGTTGGATTGTTGGATTGTTGGATTGTTGGATTGTTGGATTGTTGGATTGTTGGATTGTTGGATTGTTGGATTGTTGGATTGTTGGATTGTTGGATTGTTGGATTGTTGGATTGTTGGATTGTTGGATTGTTGGATTGTTGGATTGTTGGATTGTTGGATTGTTGGATTGTTGGATTGTTGGATTGTTGGATTGTTGGATTGTTGGATTGTTGGATTGTTGGATTGTTGGATTGTTGAATTGTTGGATTGTTGGATTGTTGAATTGTTGAATTGTGGGATTGTTGGATTGTTGAATTGTTGGATTGTTGGTTTGTTGGATTGTTAGATTGTTGGATTGTTGGATTGTTGGATTGTTGGATTGTTGGATTGTTGGATAGTTGGATTGTTGGATTGTTGGATTGTTGGATTGTTGGATTGTTGGATTGTTGGATTGTTAGATTGTTAGATTGTTAGATTGTTGGATTGGTGGATTGTTGGATTGTTGAATATACGACTATTAGCGTTTCGATTGCAAATTGGCTCGTTAGCGTTGCGGTTAAGAAACACTCTGTCGATGTTTTGCATGCTTGGGGGCCGGATTCCGTTGTTCAGCTACGTCTACCTTTTTGTTTCTTAAATCGCGTTCGTTTTTTATTTTTCATCTTCCGTTGCACACGATACGGACAAGGGAAACTTTATTAACGTCAGCGCTGCCTTACATCACTAAATTGTACCTTACGTTTGGTAAAATTTACATATTCTATTTTTCTATTTACTGTACATGCTTTTTCTGCGCCTAAAACTAAGTTATATTATACTTTCTGTGGTTGCTTTCAGAGCTGACAAACGTCAGCCATTTACTATCTTTAACAAAATACAGATAAGCATTTTCATAATTTTCAATATCTTGGTATTTGCTCCCAGTGGAATATTATTATTTTTCACTACGTGTTTATTTGAGATAAACCTCCAAGTTAAATTTTTAGCGTTCATCAATTAAATCGAAACTTATTAAATTTGCTTCGGAGGTGAGTAAAAAAACGAAAAATTCCACAAATCTTGGATTTATGATGTAAAATTTATTACTAGGAAAAATTGGAAAATTTTGGAAAACTTTGACAAATACAAAAAAAAATACAAAAAATACAATAAACATAGTGTATAAATTGACTTTCAATGCCCTATTCTAATTTTTAAAAATATATAAATGTTGAAAATTTCACTTTTTATAAAAAAGTAGCCTACTGAAATTTTGCGTTCAAAAATTTCACGTTTACTGGGGAAAACGATTCCGACCAAACTATTGCATATATGAAAAATCTGTAAAGAACTTTTTTTCAAAATTATCTAAGCTTCCAAATTCATAATAGTGTTTTTTTCGAATGTTTTGAATCCCGGTGGATGTGAGAGAGCGACGAAAATTTTTTTGCTAAAAAGAGGTGTTTTGGAGGTGGGGGGTTGCTAGATCCCCATTTGGAAAAATTTAAACTTTTAGAGAACTTTAGTACTCAATCTAACACTTTGTGAAGAAATTTTAAGCCAGGTAATTATTTTGACCAAAATAGCAACCACAGCTGGGCTATCTATTTTATACAATTTTATTTTTAAAACAATAGATACAAGTTATAATTTAATTGTGAATAAACCTATTAACAATTTACGTAAGAGGATTATAGTCAAACATTGAATCATGGATAACTAAAGTATATGCCTTCATTGATGGCTCGAAATTTTTGAAGCATCCAATTCCGTTCTAACATCCACTGTAGCATCTTTAAGACTTTCAAATTAGTGACGGCAGTCGATTACAAATACTGGTCCATCCTTGAGCTTGTCATAATCTATTAAACATTTATTAGAAGTCTTGTTGGGTTAATATTTTTCCCTAAAAGCTGCATAAGACAGGTACCCAAATAAGTAATCATTTTGTTCGAAATCCAGATTTATGAGGTGTTGCGGGAACGCTTGATAGTTTAAAAACACTTTGACATTGGTTATATTGGCATTTGTGAAACTGGTTACATTTTCCTCCTTCTTGTCATATTTAGCGTTTTGTATCACTAGTAAAATCCATGTAGCTTTTTCAGTTTCATTGGATACTTTAATTCTCCATATCTTCGACTTTCATTGAAATGGTGACGATAATTCGTGCAGTTCCATTTCCTGAATGTGACTATTATAATGATTTAGTCTGCATTTCTGACAACAGACTCGTGTTGCCAAGATCGCTTAATGTTATATGCAGCACCTCCTATGATATGTGCTGTATGCTAAAGGCTACAGTTTTATCAGCCGACTTGTAGCAATTCACATCAGATTTGAATCTGATTGAAATCAATTCCTGCGGCATATTGATAATGGCTTTTGTAATCTTCAAAAAATCTGAAAATAGATTTAAGCGGTATTGCAAATGCTAAACGTCCATCTTTGAATATTGATCCAGAGTTCCAGCCAGTGTGTGCCACTGACTCTGTTTCTGATTCTTCCAGAACACTAACTCTTTGATTGTTCGAGTAATCCCTGGGATTCGACACACATCGACCATTTGATTGTTCCCCAACTTGTACTGTATTTCTTCAGGCTAAAAGTACGGACATTTCTAGTAAACTCGTATGCTTTAGCAGAATCAGGTGTTTTATAGATATTCTTAATAAATGTAAAACTTTCGTGCCGCATGTATAGTCTATATACAGAAAATTACGTGTAAAATCTGTCAGGGTCATGCTTTGTCTTACACATGCATTTTGTCATAAAGGCTATTTTTTATTGACGTAGCTGTGCTTTACTTCTACCAAGTACTAACATATAACTTCAAAGACGATAAAGAATGTTAGTTTCACATAAACAACAGATGACAAAGAAAACACCCCAAAATATGAACATTGCCGGAAAACGACTCAACTGCTGTATCAGTGTTTGCAGAAGAATTTTGGATTAACTATACGTTTGAAAATAATCTTATTGCTTCTGAAACTTTATCTTCAAGAAATTGTAAAAATCCATACCAACATTCAGGGTATAAGTACTAAATCATTTACAATACATAACGGTGCCGAACGATTAAATGACATTTTGGCTGTATTTTTCGAAAATGCGACTTAACTATGTCTTCGCTACTATCGGTCATCAGTACGATTTTCACCACCTATGCCTATAATACCCATGGTATGGAAACATGCTCAACCGATATGAAAAAATGACAAATGCCGCAACCATAAACCAATTGCACACAAGATAATGGAATGGATTATAAAACAATCTATATTACACACGCATTGCGCACGTGTACAGTTAAATGGTGAAAACCTTCTATGTTGTGCAAAAACATGCACACGTACAAACGGCCACACTTAACACGCGTTTTTGCACAAACACGCGTTTTTGCACAAACGCGCTACATAATTTGCACTTACCTGCAAGTAATGGCAATCATTTTCATGCTTACCTGAAACAAAAGAAAAATATTTTCAATTACGATAAATCTTTAGAACGCAATGCTGCTCAAAGGAGTATTTTTCACCCTTTTATCTTAATCTCATCACCTGCCCTGATCTCATCACCTGCCCTAATCTCATCACCTGTCCTAATCTCATCACCTGCCGTAATCTCATCACCTGCCCTAATGTCATCACCTGCCCTAATCTCATCACCTGCCCTAATTTCATCACCTGCCCTAATCTCATCACCTGCCCTAATCTCATCACCTGCCCTAATCTTATCACCTGCCCTAATTTTATCACCTGTCCTAATCTCATCACCTACCCTAATCTCATCACCTGCCCTAATCTCATCACCTGCCCTAATCTCATCACCTGCCCTAATCTCATCACCTGCCCTAACCTCATCACCAGCCTTATTCTCATCACCTGCCTTAATCTCATCACCTGCCCTAATCTCATCACCTGCGCTAATCTCATCACCTGCCCTAATCTCATCACCTGCCCTAATCTCATCACTTGCCCCACCCTCATAACTAGATACATACACATACCAAAAAACAAACCCTAAAGATTTCTATAGCTACTATCGATAAAAACAAAATGCTTATAAAACTTTAAGGAACTGAGTATTATGAATAAGATTTATTTAACCGACTAATTATAAGTTTAAACTACGTACAAACAAGCGACGTCATTTGAACTGTTAAACATAATATTCCGGGAGTCTATAAATGATTACCCTATTACAGCAATTTATAAATCTGTTGCAGGTAAACTTGGGCAACTATAATGTTTTTATACAGTTGTGCTCAATTCACTTTACTGATAGGAGCGCTAACACTAGTGTCTTCAAAATGGCTTCTCCCCAGGAAAAGCTTTAATGGATAGTATAATACTTTAAATGTGTGGATAGATACAATAATTTGAATGTGGGAATATTTTAAATGGATTAATATAATATTTCAAATCAGCGTCGACGATTTTGGTACAATTCTGGTACAATTTTGAGTTGCGAGAATCAATAAAGAAGCACGAAGTAATTTATGAAAAACGAGGGTTTCAACTAAACAGAGCAGTGATAGATGAATGAGGACAACAAAGGGCTGTTGATACACGATCCGAAGAACAACCTGTAGCAAGTCAGATCTAATTAGTTTTAAGATATTTTTTTCTATTTAAATTTCAATCCTGAATTTATTCAATTTATATAAAAAGTGTAACGAAGTCAGCAACAACCATTGCATACGTTAAAAGTACGTAATATAATAAAGGAATCTAGAACGTTCGAAGTTTCTTTGGTAAAAAGGGTAGTTTGTGGTGACTTTAGATTTATTTCAAAAGCATATAAATTTTGGGATAAATGATACACATGATATTTATTGATTGATTGAGGAGTGTATTTTAATATTTTTCAAAACTTGTAAATAATATTTCTTTTTATTATATGAAGTTAATTGAATTCGTTTTATAATTCAAACAAAGAGGTAATCATACAGGGGTGGAGAAAAAACAATTGATCATCATTTCTCTCATCAAAAATGGTTAGATATTTGTACGCATTTATATTAACTACCTGAAACTCTATTTCTATATCCGTATTAATTTAATCGTCTGGAACTCTTTTTTTAATGCGTGTCTAATTACACTTTATCATTTATTTCTAAATTTACGCGTGCTTCCACTGAAAAATATCCTTATTTGTTTTACCTAAATTAACTAAACTTTATCTACAGGGTATTTAATATTTACTATCTACTTAATACATGTATTTCTCATTCCTACGCCAACTATGCGTCTTCCTATGTTTACCTGCGTCGCCCAAAAACTATTTCTACTTTATATACAGGGTGTTGACTACTTACTATCTACAAACTATGTCTATCTCTTAATTATTTCCTTAAATAAGTGCAGTTTTCTGCTGCCTATTCTAATTACTCATTCCTGAACGACCTTTACTATAACGTGCACCCTTAAACAACCCCTTATCACAGCAATATATATTACTCAAATTTAGACCAGGGTAAAAAAATTAGTAAACGACATTAAATAATTTTAATCACCGTGTATAAGAAAGCTTTGGGTACTAATACGCTTCATTTAAAGGCATATTGAATAAATTCGTCATTTACTTCTAAACATAGGGTTTATTTTGTTTAGATAATGTTAAACACCGTGTATGTCAGAGCAGTGTAAAATAGTACGCTTAATTAAAGGCCTACTGTGTAGATTTAAATCATTCAATTAGATTGTAAGGTTTGTATATAATCATAATCAACGTGAAGAAGGAAGTAATGTAAAATTTCATTAGATAATACGCATTATTAAAACCGTGGAGTGTTACGGCTACTTTTGATTTATAAGTTGCCTTCGATGTAATAATAACTGGGAGGGGATAATCTTGGTAGTTACCATTATAAATTGTGCCCTGGACTAGCTCATAATTACATTACACGCAGAGCTTTCCAATACTGCTTCTTTTGATATAAAGCGTCTTGTACATGATTTAAATCTCTTATGTTTAATGAAACTAATAAATTTTTATGCTTCACGGTTTTAATAACGCGTATTATCTAATAATATTCATTATACACGGTGATTAAAATTATTTGATGTGATTATTTAATTTTCTACCCTGGTCTAAATATGAGTATTTTCCCCCTATTTGAATACAAATAATCCCACTTATTTAAATGCAAATATTAAGCATTTAGACAAAAAAATTACAAAAAAAAATTGCCTATCTCTCTCTACCCTTATCTATCTAACTTACCTACTTTGTCTCCAATCCAAAAAAATTTTTACACCTATCCTATATCCCTATCCTATTCCTAACTCTCACCTAATTCTATAAACTAAAATTATCCCTAACTTCATCCTACTCATCCATCTAATCCTATATACATCCTATATACCTATCCTATTCCTAACTTTTAACTAATCTTCACTATACTTTACTTCCCCCTACCTAATCCTATATGCCTATCCTACTCTTACTCTATTCCTAACTCTCCACTAATCTTCTATGAAATATCTACACTTAACCTATCTTATTTTCTTCCTACATTTACTCTTTATTCTCATCCTAAACCTATTCCTAATTATCTCCCATATTTATCCTATACCTAGCTTTATTTTCTATAAACACTTACTTCTACTCTTCTATCTACACCTATTCTATCCCTTGCTCTATATCTATACTAAAGTTCACCTATCTCTATCCTTTGTTCATCAAGTTATTTAAATCTAACTCTCTTCTTGACCCTCCATGTCTTTCTTCTTACCATCCTAATACTCTTCATCCCTATTTCTCCCCCTTCTATATCTACACTTATTCTCCCTATTATCTCACATAAAATAAACTTATCATCCCTATTATCCTGACTCTTAAATATTACTTCTTCTTTAGTCCCTACACATGTCTGTTTCTTATTTATTGTTATTTTCTTTTCTGCCGACAAACCAAACGATACTACTTTAAAATTATCGATTTTTCCCTCTGCGGAAAATCCTATGTACCTTCTAGAATTCTTATGTAATGGAATCCGCCAGAATGAATTCCTTAAATCTAATTGATTAAAAACAAACTTGCCACTTAACCTCCTCAAAAATAATTCTGCCTTCACCTGCTCCCGATCTGCTGCTGTTGCTTCTACCCCCACTAATTCTGCATGTTTTTGTACTAAAGCTTGAACCTCTACTCTCCTATCCTCTGGACATCTTATTGTGTTGATCTGTTTACCTTCATCATCCTCTACCTCTACTACATTAATACTAAACCCCGTGTCATCCTCTGTGACTTCATAACTGCCCTTCCATGGCACTACCCTATCATTAATCCTTATTACCTTCCTTTCCATATCTATCAAAACCCCTAACTTCATCATACAGTCAACACCTAAAATGCTCTGAAACTTCAGTCCAGGCACAATTACAAACTCCTGTTCACAGCTTAAACCTCCTATATCTATCCTAAGCACCACAACACTATTTACTACAGCAAACTTCTTTTTATTTGGAGCTACTAAATGACTACGCTTTATAGGCATAATTCTATCACAAACCTTATCCCTAATTTTGCTGACGAATTCCTCCGATATTAAACTCGCCTCTGCCCCTGTATCAAGTAATACTTCTACATTATTCTCAAAATTTCTAAATTAATAATTGGCAAACATAATTTTCCTCAGTTTCTGGCTCTACTTCCTCCTCAATTTTGAAAAATTCACGTGGATGTTCATATACATTTACACTGAAATCTAGTGGTCTGTCGCGTTCTAAAAATCCTGTCCAGGTCTGTTTTCCCTACTCGGTCCTGGTCTAGCCGTCACCTCAGCGTACGTCCTAGGCGTTTCCACTCGTTCCGTGTCTGTATTAGCAGTCCCGCTCATGTCTGGTGAACTATTCATTCTGGTAGGTCCCAGTCTCGGTGCAGGTCCCCTTCCTAAACTATTACTCCTAACGTATGGTCGTCTCTGTTCCCAATTCTGTCGCTGGTATCCGTAATTATTCCCCCTTCTAGCATAGTTGTCCCGTCTATTGTCAAACCTAACTGTGTTGATCTGTCTTTCCCTGTTTTCCCGAGGTCGTCCACTACTTACGTCGTCGTATCTCTGCAGGTATTCCAAAAACATTTCTCTGTCCACTATGTTCTGTAGTGCTACGTGCTGTCTTATGTCTACCTCGAAGTGTCGTGATAAATACTTAATAATTTGTCGGTCCGTCAGTGGTGGGTTCAGTTGCTTTGCTATGCTATACTTGCGTATAGCATATTGCTCCCTACTTCCTGAAAATTCTTCCTTAAATTTCCCTGTGATTAAGTCGTCTCGTACCTGGTCTTGTCTGTGGTCACTCCAGTAGTGCTTTAAAAATCTGTCTTCAAACTCCGTGTAGGTGTCTATGTCCTGTCCTACTAAATTGTACCACGCTTCCGCATTGTCTTTTAATAAAGCCTTTATCGTATTTAGTTTAGTCTGTTCGTCAAATAAATTTCCCACTAGATTTCTTACACTATTAATAAAAATTTGTGGATTTACCCTGTTATCGCCATAAAACTTCATGTGTTGGTCCAATGATACTCCACCTGTAGAAAATCTGGGACCATCCCCCGTTAAATTTGACATGTTGTATTTGATACCACTAACTTCGCGTTCTACCCTGCCTAACTGATCCCTACATGAGTCCGTCACTTCAGTCATTTTACATTAATCTCTTCTTCACAAAAATGCGTACTTCGGCCCTTAAATGTCCCATTTCCTGTCGAAGACCTGTAATATCACGCTCATTTTTTCAACCTTATTTTCAACTTCCCCCATCTTTACGGTAAGACTATTTTTAAATTCTGAAACTTCTTGATTCGTCTTATCTATTTTCTGACTAATTTGCTCAAACTTACGATTCGATTCCTCACTCATTTCTCTAATCTCTTCTAACTTCCTGTTCGATTCTTCCCTAGCTCTATTAGATTCATCGCTTAGCTGTTCTAATTTTCTATTGGATTCTTCACTCATCCTCTCTAACATTCTCAATATCATCTCGTTTCCTTGATCCCCTGATTCCGTCCTCGACTGATCTCTACTGCCTCCAGCTTCTTCCATTTTAGAATTTTTCTCACACAATGCACTATCGTCACTTCCAATTTCCACTCCTTGACTCCTTAACCACTCTTTTCTCTGCATACGTTCTAATCACTCACACACACTCTAAAATACTCTTAAATTTATACACACACAAAAACTCTCTCTCTCAGATCGCCAGTTTCCTGGAATAAAATCACAAAAATTTTATTTGGAACTCGAGCCTCACTTTTGGGTCGCCAAATTTGCTGTGAAACCTCCAAAATCCGTGAACTACGCTTTTCGCCTCGGCTGCTCACCTAATTTTATAAACCTCCTCATTCATAAAATTAAACAACACATTCCTACCACAAACATCAACGTCAACTCTATTTACATCAATATTCACAATACATTAAAATTTCAAAATTAATATTCAGCATAAATTTTTAATATCGGAAAATTTCAAAATTAAATTTATTATCATTTTAATGTGCATCCAGAATTAAAGTCCTTGTTGGATGCCTACTAATTAATATAACAATATAAGCAGACCGGAGTCTGAGTATAAAGGGAGCATCTACCACCCCTTTACGTTAATTAACCAGGTTCGTCTAATTGAGCTCAAAGACATACCCATATTTTCATCATAATTCAGAACATCAATACTAAATACCCTTTCTACTTAAACAAGCAAATTTCATCTTAAAATTAAAATTTTATGGTTAGTACAATTTCACTAATGTCCATTTAAAGTAAATCAATTATAAAGTTATTCAACACACACAAAATGTCAAACAAAATAGTATAATTTACCTGAAGGTTACTGTCCTCAAAGCTTCAATGTACATCGTCCCTTTAGTAATCACACCATTCCAACAGGATTATATTTACGGCTTCTAATTCTCAACGCTTTTAAAATTTTCTCCATCACCATTTATTTAAAGTTGTTTCTGGGCTTTTCCGGAACTCATCTGTGTATATCTGACCCTTGTTTCGTGGATCCAGACACGTATTTGAACCATTTAATTATTAACACCCCCGAAAAATAGCAAAGAAATTCATGCGTCTTTCACCAATATACGCCAAAACTGCCTACTTTTGTGTATACATTTGTCGTTGTAAATTTTGCTAATTGGTACAGTGATACTAAATTTTATTACCTTGTATCTAAGTGCACTGAAGTACATTCATGTTAGCACGTAAATAACAAACTATTTTGAATCACTAAAGTATACGAGCAAAATTTTAAATTATTTTATCAAACTAAAATGCACTGTTTAACATCTTGAATCAAGTCGCGAATGTAAGAGCTTTTAACGCATCGAATAGTCAAA
This sequence comes from Platerodrilus igneus, assembly GCA_036346225.1. Taxonomy (NCBI): domain Eukaryota; kingdom Metazoa; phylum Arthropoda; class Insecta; order Coleoptera; family Lycidae; genus Platerodrilus; species Platerodrilus igneus. Next base: position 4,893,109 of record JARFIW010001700.1, read on the forward strand.
AGTCTAAGAGACCGAAATTCATATTACCACCGGTATATATAGCAAAAAGCCTGTCTGTCGGTCTGTTCCCCAAAACAGACAATTCTTAAGAATTTCTCATTCTATGTTCCCAGTCCGTCGCTCGCGCGTCGGTTTTTACGAATTTTTCACTCGCCCCATTTAAATCTCAGAAATTCTCACACGGCACGCAAACATGTCCGAGAAAAACTAATTAATTTTGTACAGAAATTGTTGTTTCTACCTCTGATATTTGCATCCTATTTTCAACCAATTGTGACCCTCGTGACGTTGCTTAAATCACGCCTTTTACTATATGTGTCTTTGCTTGACGCATTTTCTCTTTCCTTTTCTAACCTGTTCGTATTGGTGCAAATTGATATTCTTTATTATCGATTATGTTTTAGTCCATGTGGACTATCTGGGTTTAATAACCCCGTATCGCACCTTCTCGTGAATATTAAGCCCCGGTTTCTCCAAGATTCTTTGAAACCATTTGTTATCTACACAATTTTCGCCATACGTGATATTTAAACTACGCAGGTGTTCAAAATAATATTAATTCTCAGAGCTTTTGAAATAAACCCTGTTTTGTATTTCGTGCTAAAGCATCTGACCGTTTCCAATATCCTTAGAATCGACATGTTTATCTAAACAAATTAAACTGAAATTGCCTTTTAAAATACGCAGGTGTGTTCAAACATCCTACTTCTAACTAACACTTCTAGGATTTGCATTTCATTGGGTTTTTACAAGTTTCTATAGATATTATCTGTTACTAACGATTCAATACCGGTTACTTGAAATAGAGTTAATTAAGATAAATTTTGCACGTAATTTCCATTTGTTTAGGAATAATTACATTACACGCAGAGCTTTCCAATACTGCTTCTTTTGATATAAAGCGTCTTGTACATGATTTAAATCTCTTATGTTTAATGAAACTAATAAATTTTTATGCTTCACGGTTTTAATAACGCGTATTATCTAAAATATTCATTATACACGGTGATTAAAATTATTTGATGTGATTATTTAATTTTCTACCCTGGTCTAAATATGAGTAATATATATATATATATATATATATATATATATATATATATATTTATCACAATAGAAAATGACTTAAGCTACTTTAAAGCTTACTTTCATTGAAATTAATAATAATTTTACTTAAAGCATGCCACCAATTTTTTGAGAGTAGAATGGAAGATCACTGACATTATATTGGTAAGATATTTTTGGATTATATTTTCGAATTGTTATTTCTATTGAAATTTAGTTTGTGATAAAATGACTAAGCTCTAGTGAAACCCTGGTTCTAAGAAATTTTGAGGAGGTTATATTTTCAGATAGTACGAGACCATCCTTCCAATCCAAGCTTGTAGTGTCACAAGTAAGTATTATTTTTATACGTTTTGGTTGTTCGGGAGATTTTTTTCTTTTCGAAGATTTCCGTATCTTATCTTCGGATTGTTAAACATTATAGCTATTATTAAGATACGGTGGCGTCCATTAAAGATTCTTTTTTTATCGAATACCATCCTACGACCCTAGTTCATAGCTCTGCCCTAAGTTGAAAAAACTTAGCTGGCTGGAAGAACTCTTTAGAGCGTCCTTAGTACTCAAAGCCGCTTTCCATACATTTTACCCTGGGTTTGAATATTAGACAGGAACCCCCTCTTTTTTCTAAAGGCTCTGTCGCCTATAAGGTACCATAATAAAAAAGGAAGTGTAACAATCTTAAATAAATTTTTTGTTCTTAACTACTGCATTGACATGTGTAACTGTTGAAGAAGTATACAACGTAACGTCAAACAACAAATTACAAGTTTTAAATAATAAAGCACTTATAAAAACAAAATTAACTAATAATAAAATACCTTAGTTTGATAAAGAAATTAAGATGCAATGTGGGAAATAAATCAACTATATAGACCACTTATTGAAACCGAAGAGGAATTAAAAGAACTGAAATGGGAAATATCTAAAAAAAAGCTGGAAATAACGTAATAAATACACTTAGAAGCAAAAAAGAAATATATTACTATAACAAATTGATGAGCATATAAATGATTTTCAGTAATTGTGGAAAACTATAAAAATTTTGATAAATTCAAAATGTAAGACAAATATCAGTTGTATTAGGTTTGAAATGAAAGAATAAATCATTAGAGTCAAATGTAGTTGATATAGTTAATAGTTTCAATCAATAATTAGAACACTTTTAATACACAATTACATCGTTATGAAATGATAACTTTGTAAGATATAACTAAAGTTAGGAATTCACTAAATAGTAATCAAAACCATTCTAAAGTACGGAATGATATTATGGGTGTAAAACACTATTGTAAATATCGGACATGTAGTTTATATTTTATGAACACGTCACTAGAGACTGGCTTATTTCATAAGAAATTATAAAACAAGTACAATTATACCTATACCTGAAGTTACTAGTCCAATTTTTGCATGATTATAGGACCAATTAATACTTTCTCTACGTTTCAGAGAAGAGTGGAAACAGTTGCGTATAAAAAGCTAATAAAATATATCACAAAAAATATTTTAATAAATGATCAATCATGTATGAGACATTATTTTTGCTACAAGCTCTGCAATTGTGTTTAAACAAATTTATAAAGGATCTTGAGCAATATTAATTGATTTTAAAAAAACTTTGGTAACTATAAATAGGGATAGATTCTTGATAAACTTAAACGATATTGTATTGTGGAAATGGTGCTAAAAAGAATAAAAATTATGTAACTGATAAAACACAAAAGTCAAAATAGGTGAATTAGTATAGGAAAAAAATTATAAAAATTTTGGAATTCATTAGAACTACTTTTGTTATATTATATACGGGGTGAATTTTTAAAGTGTTACAAAGGGATATCTTGAACACAGTACGAAATCTTTTTGTGTAATTTTTTGAAGTAATTGGGAGACTGGGGGACATATTTAAATGTATTTTTAACATTTCTTCTTCTACTTTTTAGGTTAGGTCGGCGCTGGAGGCGCCAACCGAACTTAATTATTTTCGTAGTCACGTATCCATTTTCTAATAATGACGTATTAAGATGCTTTTGCTTATACATGCGTTGATATTTTCGACGTAATTATTAAATACTTGGAATGCCAATTTATCTATGTTTCCCGATAATTTATTTTGATGCAATTAGTTGCTTCTAAAAACCTTATCTTTACTCGTTTGTAGGGTGCCTCTGGAACATCCCTGATTAGGTTCCAACCATAATCTTCGAACAATGTGAGGTTGAAGAAAATGAATCTTCAAAAACATGTTGCAACCGACATCACGTTATGTAAAAATTAAAGTATTCGCAATTTGTTTGCAATTTTTAGTCTTTATATTTTCCAAGAAATTGTATCACACCTCTAAATGATGCCCTAGCAGCAAACTCAACCTCTGTCAGTTCTGAATCGAATACACTGTCCTTTATCATGTGACGAATTTTTCGGCCTAACGAAAACGCTTTCTTTTATTTTTATCTCCCTTAGTCTGGAAAATTTTTCTCTCAGACTGTGGAATACTTCACCATCTTTACTTAAACTATGGACAAAGTTTTTCATCGGTCCCAGTTTTATGTGCAGAGATGGTTGCAAAATTTTCTTTAAATCAACGAGAAGAGTATTTGTAACATTTTTTCTTCTCCAGCAAAAAGGTTTTTCGCAAAATTTTAGTTTTCTACAAAGTAGTGTTTATAAAGTGTATATGATTCTGGGCGTTTGGTAACAGGTAAATTCTGGCTGTGAAAGACTGGTCTTAGTACTGATTGCAGCTTTAGGTACTGTACAGTATGCTTAGCCTTCAGTTAAATTCCAGATCGATTCGTCCAGAAAAACATGATTTCTAAGTTCTATGCACATCATGAGCACTACAAAAGGCATTGCCCATTTTCTTAAATTCACAGCACATGTTACGCAAGTGATATGCGGGGCACAAAGTTTATCCTGATTTCGTAGTTTGCATCTAAAATACAGCGCAATAGCTTACTTATTTAACCTAGTTATTATTTATTTTTAAGATATAATTGTAAATTCGCCACATAAGTAGCAAAGCGTATCAGTTGGATGTACACACCTTCACTTACTATGTACTAAAATATTATTTCTCTATTTATATATTGTATCTATTTATAGACACGTTTATGATATCCAGTGCTGCTCATCCTGTCCGCGGCACTTATATATCTTAAGCCGACCTGTCAGTGATTTCATAAACCCTTGCCAGACATTGCAACGCAGTTTACATACCAATGATGAATCGCCCGCTATATTACGTTTGTTACAACTTAAACCGTCTTTAACGCATATCTTAATACCTAAGGGTGATATAAAAATTCTGAGTACAGATTGGGTTTTAGCGACGAAAAGTACATAAAAAGACAGCCATCGAACATCAGGAAACAAAAATTGTGTTCTGTGTTATTTTTTTTTCATTTATGCTATAATTCTAACGCAAATATGTATAATGCATTGCATATCTACAGCTGCAGAATGATATAATTGTTAAGTTTTCTGAATCATTCTTTAGTATTTAGCTAGATCACTAGTAAACCCATAAAATAAGCCTTGTGTACCAGAAATTTAACACCGACGTCAAAGCTGGGATAAAACTTTTTGATTCAGACATAAGCAACCACTTTTAGAGAAGATATACAACACTGACAAGGTTAAGACATTTCCTATTTCTAGTTACTACTGACAAGTCGTACCTCTTAAATTAGGTAAAATACACGTTTTATATTTCTAAAAACATTCAATTAGAGCACATCAAATTAAACAGTTTATAATGAATCAGGTACAAAGTCTTTTTAACGTTTCAACCTCATCGCAAATAGGACAACGACTCGGTTGTTAAAATTCTCAATACAATTAATAATCACTTTTACCAACGATAACACTGCTTATGCATTTGGCTTTGAAATTTCATAATTATTCTTTAATTGTTCTTTTCGTTGATAATATAACCTCAAAAATTACGTAACTAGTACATTTTATATTTCGTACAGAAATACAAGTATATAAATAACACAGCACACAAACTATACATTCAAAAATATTTTTTACCATGTACTTTCGATTAATAAAGCTCAAAAAGCTCGAACAAATGCGCATATTGGTAAAAAAAGCTTTTATAGTAAATGAGTAATAATTTTTGGCAATGATCATCGTGTCGTAAAATACTGTTACTAAAACCCAAATCTCCAACATGAGAGAGAGGATTTTACAACGATATTATATTGTAACAATATTAAGAAGTGCATGTAACATTCTAGAAAGTAAGCTTATTCCTTTTTACAAAAGCAGACTTATATCTTTCTTGCAAGAGGAAGGGATAATTTACAGGTATCGTAATACAATCGCAGTATAATCATATCTGTCTAGCGATAAGGAAGGATGATTCACAAGTACGTTACACAGTAGGGTTGATCCTGAAATGTTTGATTACTCAAATTCTAGATTTCTCTCCATATTTCTTGAATAAAGGATTAATATATATAAATGCAAACTTCTTTGCGATAAATTGGTATTAGTTTGAATTCTGTCTTAATAAACATTCGATGTACATTAATCGTGTACACTAGTGTAAGTATAAAATCGCATGTGTAATAAATATGTTAAACGAATTAATTACCAGTAATATTAGTACTACAATATAGTTCAATTCATCGTATTTAAAAAATTTAATTAGCGCCTATAAATAGTGATTAAGCTAGTGCTAACATAAACAAGAATTTGTAAATATTTTTAATTGTGAAAAATAATTATTACACCTGTATTTATTGAAAATAAAGAACAATTGAAAAATTCGTAACACTGGTATCAGATGTGGATTGTAAGGCAAAAGACATTTGAATAATTATCTTTTGCATGCCCGTCACTCGTAGTCAACAACAAAATGTTCAGCGAGAATCTTTTTCTTTTGAGGCATTTCAAGTCAGGCGTACAAGAACACGCAAGTTCGAAACTTTGCAAATTTAGTAGCAAAATTAGAAAAAAGTAACATTAATTTAGCAGTAAAATTATACCAAAATGTGGAGAAATAAGAATAAAACGCCGCAAATTTTGTAAAAATACTGAACCGATCCGCCGCCAATCCACAGGAAAATTTTACAGCGCAAAGACTAGAATGAGAAACGATTGAACAATTGAAAAAGGAGTTTACAAAAGAAAATGCTAAAGCAGCAGAAAAGCCGGAAGAAAATTATTTAGAAAGCCTGCAGAAATCGGAAGGTTGATTTTCTGAGGATATACTAGAAAGCTCGCATGAGCTAGAAACGAGATTTTCGGAAATTTTTTTAAAGATTTCACAAAAAAATGAAAGAAAATGGGTTGGAAATGAAGAACGAATTAATTCCCTAACGAACCGTCTTCAAAGCAGTTCAAAAGAAAGCTACCTACCTTTGATAGAAAGTCGTCTTGGGCAACGTATTTCAAACAATTTGAGATTGTCGCGAGATCTATGGGAATGACTGTGAGAAGGCAACTGCATTAATGGCCGCACTACGAAATGAAGCTTTAAGTATTCTAGGAACTATACCAAAATATAGTAAAACAAACCACGGGACCTTAGCATCATGGTAATTCTCACCTGCAACAAGTGCACCACAGTCAAGTAAAGAACCGTTACCAGAAGGCCAACGAAAATTTAAAAAAGTCGAAGCAAATATTGCTCGTTTGGAAAGACTAGCTTATCTAAAAACACCGGATAGTTTCTTGAACAGCTGGCAATACATAGTGGCCAAAAGGGAAAAGAAAACATCATTCGCATAGCGCCACCTAAATGCGAGAGATGTATTTAAGTATATGGACAGTAGAACTGTAAGATTATTAAGCTTTTGGTTAATACCGTTGTCATTAAGAAAATTGTGAACCCTACCGTAGTGCACAACCATGATATAGCAATGCCACTGACGGCGCCATTTTCGAGCAGTGTTCGATTAAGTCATTCGGACGCACGGAATTTTAAACGCAAAGATCGGCATTGGTAACAAAATATTCGATCATCAAGTGATAATAGCGAACACCAGAAAATAACTATCTTGGGAACGAACATATTGAAAAGATACGAAGATACGGAGGGTAGGGGGTGGGATTGTTTGATATTCCTCTTTCAGGAAGGACTGGAAAATTGGTAATGAGGTGGTTGGATGGTGCTTTCCATCAAAGTTTTGTGCGCACTATCAAACCGGCCTGTGATAAATTCATTGAGAAAGGCGTACTCGTGGGAAAAGCATTGACAAAAGTGCTAGACATTGTACATCTTAGGTCCTAAACGCCAATAACAGTTGAGGGGTGCTCGTTAGTAGTTCCCGAGACAGGGAATAAAAGCATCGTTAAGGAGTCATCCACCATTGAGTGCCCCTTGAAGTTCTTGGACAAGTCATTAAAACTATGCCAGAACCTCGAACGACAATAGCTGGGAATGGTCTAGAAAACGGGAACCATGTGCGCCATTGGGCAGTCGGAAGCCACTCATTAGGCAATACAACGTAGGAAGCCCGTTTGAGATAGTGACAATTGACAGCGCAGGCTCATTCCCAAACCGACTTTGAAAATAAAAACATCTTGTTGGCTATGAACAACTTTACAAAATGCACTGAGGCGTACTCAATACCCAACAAGGAAGCAGCAACCGTCGCTGACATACTAGTCAAACAGCTTTTCTACAGTTTTGGAATAATTTCGGATCTACACGCTGACCAAGACACAAATTTTTATTCGGCGTTACTTTAACAAGTTTGCCGGGTGCTGGGGATGAAAAATACCAGAACGATTGTATCCTCAATTGGATTGCAGGGTAAAACGCACAAACCGCACTTTGGAAAAGTATCTCTCCAACGTAGTCTCTGAGCATCAAAGGAACTGGTACCAATACATACACCAATTTTTATTGGTTCGTTGATCTGCGGTTTACGAGAGTATTGGACTCCTGAATGTGCTATGCTAGAACACGACTTTTGTTTATCTTATGACCCGAGTTTGGTAGTAAGCGTGGGAAGAAGTTGTAGGCGAAAGCTATGTCTTAAGACTCAAAATGCACAACGTTCATGGAGACGTAAGAAAGCATATTCAAATTGCGAGGGTGCGGATAAAGACCAAGTATGACATCATGGCACAAGAGTTTGTTTCCAAACGGGAGCGGCGTATGGATGTACAATCCCAGGCGGAGGCGAAGACGAAATTCGGAGAAAGTTTCAGGGCCGTTTGCACCGCTTGGGCTTATATGTTCGCCTTAGTAAAGTTTCACTTAAGTTGCCAAATTTTAATTATATTATAAGAAGTATTGGTTGCACTTCATCATCAGCATTAGGTCTTCAGTCCTGAAACTGGTTAGACGTATATTGTTGTTTCCTATTCTGAGCTAACCAATACGTTTCCCTGAAATTCCCATAGCCTACATCTTTCACTATCTGCGTGCAATAGTCCTATCCAGGTCTCCTTTTACCTCTCTTCCTTTCCTATCTCTGCTTGTAATATATTCCGCACTATTTCCCAATTGCTTTAGAACGTGTCCTGTCTTTGTATTGCTCCTGTTCTTTTTGTCTTCGATAGATATTTTTCTTCCCCTACTATTTCTAAAACCTCTTTGTTATTAATTTTGCCTGGCCATGCTATCAACACCAGACATCTGAAGCACCACGTTCTAAAAGACCTACCTTTTTCCTGTCTGCTTCTCCTACTGTTTGTCTCTATTTCATACCCACACAGTACTGTGCTTCACACATATGGCTTTCAACAATTCTTTCCTTGTTTTTATGTTTGTTGTCTTCGAACAACTGCTGCTCTTTCTTGTTTGATACCGCTCGGTTCCACATCTGTTGTTTTCTAAACATATACCCTATTTCGCCGATATGCTGGGTGTGTGTGTGTACCATGCCAATTTTCCATTGTGCATGTTACAGCTGTAAAGGCCAAAATATTTTGTTTAAAACAAAGGCTTGTTTATAAAAACTATCTGCAACCAACATTACTTATACAAATTTAATATTCCTTCATAATAAATTACATTCAGGAATTGAGTTGATATCAATAACCCCACTTTTTGGGTTTTTGAAAATGTTGACGACACGTTGTATAAAGCACTACTTCCGGGGTCTTATCTTGAGTATGTTTGTGGGGAACATTGCTCCCTGATCTTGTTGGCTTATGCACCTGGTGTACAGCTTTAAGCAACTTGTTCTTCCTAAGTGGCTTTGTCGATCATCGTGTTTATAATGGATGTACCGGTTACCTACGTATCAGATATAATTACTACGTACAAGAATAATTCAGAAGCTACATCTAAATATAACTTTAAGTACAACAACCTTTGTTGCGTCACATACGTAATTTCCATATCAGCTTTAATTTAACTTCTTGAAATTATAAAGATGCAACTTTACTTGCCTGAAGTGACATCAGTGAAAATGCTGGATCCACACCATGCCTTAAATTCGCTTATGGTTAAAGGTTAACACAGCTGTCTTTGGTTCCTGTTATCTGCCTGTTTTCAACATATGGTTTAAAGAAACTCCAGTCTAACTAGACATAATCAAGTATATGTCAGGTATTTAATACCATACTTACATGAGGGAAATTATTAGTGTCTGTCTGATAAGGTAATCAAATTGTATCTTTATATCTTATCTATTATTTAATCTAAAAAGTGATCTTACTAAAAATTGTGCTTTTTCTGATTTAAATTATGACGTGTGAGAGCAAGAGTTTCACAAACCTTATTTTTATTTATATGCAATCATATAAATGTTAACGTTTACAAATTGAAAACACTAATCTTCAATATAGTAAAGGTATTATTCAAGTTTATGAGTCTTATTTGTGACATTATATTATATATATTTTCCTTTCAGCTGTCTTTACGTTGGTTACCTTTTAATTACGTTAAAACCTCTGATGATTCAAGTCTCATGTATTTTCCGCAGCCACCAACGGTCGACGCTTAGCCCGGCCAAAGTGTTTGCAAAATACTTTGTACCCCGTCTTAGTATCACGGAAATAAGTGGGCCGCATGTGAAGGGGATTAAGCAACCCGCGGCTACCAAAATTCTCTATCACTTAACCCTTTGCCGAATTAAAAGTTTTCCAATAAATCCTTTCGCACAATAAACATTAGTTGAGAATATTGCAAAACTAATACCTGTAGTTGTTTATAATTATCATTAGGTTTAAGTGCAATTATATTTTTCGCCATTAGGTTTTCCGTCTTGGAGTTGATGGGAAGCAAAACCTCCATTGATTTCTATTCTGAGCTAGCCTACACATTTCCCTGAAACTCTCAGAGCCTAGATACAGCTCGGTTCTCTTCTATTGTTTTCTAAGTGTACACCTAATTTCACCAATATTCAGTAGTGTGTGAAGGGGGTTAAGCAACCTGCGGCTACCAAGATCCCCAACACTTAGACATTTGCAGAATTAGTAGTTGTCCAATAAATTTTTTCGCACAGACAACATTAGTGGAGAATATTGCAAAACCAACACTTGTAGTTATCACGTTCAAGTACAATTATTTTTTTGTTATGAGGTTTTCCGTCTTGGAACTGGTTGGACGCGTACCTACATTGATTGCTATTCCGAACTAGTCTACACGTTTCCCTAAAATTCTTACAGCCTACATCTTTGACTATCTGTGTGCAATAGTCTAGCCTAGGTCTACCTCTATCTCCCTATTTTCCTTTCTTTGCTTCTAATATATTACGCATTATTCCTTCATGCCTTAGTATGTGACCTAGCATCCTCTCTCCTGTTTTTACAGTTTCCCACATATTTCTATCTTCCCCTGCCAATTCTAGCACCCCTTTGTTCTTAACTTTGTATGCCCATACATCATACGTTTGTAGCAACATATTTCAAAGGCTTCTATCTTTTTCCTGTCCACTTCTCCTACTGTCCAAGTTTCACATCTACACGGTGCTGTGCTCCACACGTATGCTTTTAGTACTACTTTCTTCGTTTCTATGTTAGTTGTCTTTGAACATAGTAGTTACTTTTTCTTTCAAAATGCAGCACGACCTAGTGCTAGTCTTTGTTTTATATCTTTTGCACTTCTTCCACTTGTGTTATATGATTTCCTAGGTAGCAGAATTGCTTAACCTCTGAAAGTGCTGAATTTGAATCTATTTTCCCCTCTTTCACATACTAGTACTTTAGTTTTATTTTTGTTAATTTTCATACTATATCTCTTTGTTGGAAGGGTTTCCATTTCATTAAGAGGTGCTGCTAACTCTTCCTTGCTAGATGCTAATACCGTAATATTATCTCCAAATGTACGCATATAAATCTTTTGTCCCTGCATAGTAATTCCAAATGTCCTCCTGCATTTGACAGTATTTATTGCCCCTTTAATGTACAAGTTACAAATTAACAGTAATAAGACATATCTCTGTCTCACCCTTTCCCTAATATTCACTTCTCTACGTTACTGCTCTAATTCTATTACTGTTTTTTGAGTATTTCCAACATTTTTATCCATTTCACATTGTCGAATATTTTTTCCAGATTTACAAACCCTATATACACACTTTCTCCTTTTTCTATCGTCTTCTCCATTATTACCGTCAGAGTTAAAATAGCCTCCCGTGTTTGGAATAAATCTAGATTAATCATCTTCTAGTATTTCTTCAACTGGTTTTTCCATCCGTCTTTGTACAATTCTAGTTAATATTTTATACGCGTGCTGTCAAACTTAATGTTCGAAAATTTTCACATCTATCCGAGCCTCTCTTTTTGGTATATTGACTATGATTTTACGTTTGAAATCTTTTGATATCTCACCTGTCTCAAACTTATAACTTACTTACTTTAATGCTAATTCAAACTCACCTCGAAGTATAGGACACCAAGTCTTCCTTTTCAATGTCAGATTACTGTTAATTCCTCTCCTGTATATAAATTTTGTATATATTTTTGACATCTAACCACTTTCTTTACATTTTCTATAATGACGTTTCCTCCCGCGCCCCTTATATTTTTGCCATACGGTTTTATATCACTGAAATTCATTCTAATTAGTTTATATGCTTCGTCTGTCTTTCCTATTTCCATCTTAGTTTGTGCATCTTTGCACTTTTCATCACCTATTGTTCTTTAACTTTCCTGCCTTTGCAAATAATTTCTCATTTTATGGCTTTGTACCTGTTTTCCTGCTTCGTCTGGTCTGTTTTTGTAATTTCGTCCTTCTTCTATTAAATTCAAGATATCTTTTGTTATCCATGGTTCTTATTTTCTTTTTGTGTCTTTTATGTCTACTCTGGATTTAATGCTATTCCATTCTGTTTCTACATCCTTTGTATAAGGAATTTTTTCGATGTCTTTCAGTAGTTCATTTGACTTCTTTTGCAAATGTTTCGTGGACATCTTTCCCTTTATCAGTTTCTCAGAATCAAAGTGCCTTTCCCGTTCACTTTTTTCAGATTTTTAAATTTAAACGTGAGTTACATATCCCCCATATTAAAATATATATACAATAAATGTAATTATTATGTCTTAATAATAGCATATTACATTGTATTAAATAAAGGTTACATAATTAAAGTTTACCAGAGTTTATATCAGAAATAAGAAAAGAAACGACTACTTTGTATTCCAAACGCAACGTGATATTGCAGGTGCAGAAACAATGAACTGCAATAAAGCAGTCTTAATTAAATTTACTTAGAATAAGACATTGTATGATTATCGAGAAACTGCAGACAGCAAGATCTGCACTTTCCCACAAGATGAAGTGAGACCAGAGGCTTCATAAATACTGTGAGGAGCCCCTGATCGCCAGTCAGTCTTCGAACTTCATAACTTTAACATTGTTGGTGGTTCAAGCTACTTATTGTAATTTTTAATTATTGATTTGTTAAAATAGTAACTTAGAATATTTTTGTCAACTTCAATTAAATCTCGTTTAATGAACATAAACGCTCAAGTTGTAAAAGAAAATAAGTCAATTTTTGTAATTATACAATTAAAAATAAATTTGATAGAAGTGTTATTGAAAAGGAAACTTTTTAAAAAGAAGCTCCTAACGACCTTGCGGCCTTAATAATTACAATGTTGTGGTCAGTGTCTATATCTGCTTCTGGGTAGCTTATACAGTGTTTTACTTGATTCCTAAACCGTAGTATAACAAGAATGTAATCAATTTGATATCTTCTTATATTTCCTGGTATCTTCCATGTCTATCGTCTTCTAGCATGCTGTTGAAATGATGTGTTAATGGTTAAACAGTTTTTGTCGTATAATTCTACCAGCTTATCTCCTCTGTCGTTTCTCGTGCCTAATCCAAATAAACCTACCACCATTTCTTCGCTGCCTTCGTCTACCACTGCATTAAAATCTCCCGTAATTATTAAATTTTTATGTCCTTTTTGGATTGCTTCTACCTCCTTTTCACTGTAGCTAGAGGTGGGCATGTATACTTGTATTACTACTGTAACCATGAGTACTCTTCCGTTCTTTCATAAGTACTTTTCTAGACAGTGTCCTATCTATTTCTCATAACAATACCCACACCCGAATTTCCTTCCTCTGCTCCTGTATGAATTACCCTAAAGCCTCCGCTCCAAAAATTCCTTGCCTCTGGCCACCAAACTTCACTAATCCCTACTACGTCTAATCCCTAAGCTAACCCATTTCAACTTTTAAATTCTCTAACTTACCTACTTACTTCATACTTCTGACATTTCACGCTCCGGCTTGAAAAATGTTCCCGGCTCTTCCTATATACTTTCCTCTGAAGTTGTTCCCTCCCGGGATCCGAACGGGGAACTATTTTAACTGCGAGATCTTTTACCTCAGAAAATACCGTCAACTTAAATAACAATTTAAGTACGCTGTGTACTTGGGAGGTAATGTGGTGCCTTCCACATCGCAGTAGTGTATCTTTGAATGTCATACCGACCCCTATAATCTCAGCCACTCTAAGTACCGAAAGAGCTGCTACCCTCTTTCGGGTAACTATCTTTGTCTGGTTCCTCACTTAAGACCTCGTTAATTTGGAAAAATCTTTAGTTCGGCTCTTTATCTTATTGGAACACTCAATTCGTTCCACCCGTAATAGTAATCTAGAACTTCTTCAAGGTGCAGGTCCATTCAGAACGGTAATTGCATTTAAGCAGTGTAAAATTAACAACTTTAGTGACACTTTAATAGATCTAGTATTTAAGCAAAAGCGGTGCAATCGGTCCTAAGTGTTTGGCCTGATGAAGAAATTTTCAAAAAAGCAAGTAGACTCTATGAATTTTATCCAGATAACTTGTCTTCTACATTTCCTCAACAAATTCTTAGTTTGCAATCGGTAATGAAAATTAAAAATCTTTCTTCAGTAAAAGAAGTAGCTGAATTATTGATGGTAGAAAACTGTAGATCATGAGCTTTTATAAACAAAAAAGCGGTTTTTTGGAAGTTATTGTGAATAACTTTGCATAACTGAAATTTTCGTTTAGTTATATGTTTACTATGTCTTGTGTTATAAATCGAACCCGAGCATTAGGTATGTATAAAACTCTATAGTATTTCAAGTATTGCATAAGTGTTTTTTTTTTAATTTTGCAAGTTAATATTTCTTGCAGGCGGGCCGGGCCCATCAATTGTTAATTACGTCACTACTCGTTGCCCAAAAATCGTAATTACGCTACTGTTCGGTAACCCCCTAAAATTTGGCACATACAGTTCACAGTCGATTCCTTTTTCTGCAGTTAATTCAAAAAATTAATTTAATTACTTACTAATAATCGTACCTAAGAAATGTATTTGCTTTGGTTATTAAAAAGAAGATAGAATTTATTTCCTCAAGAAAAAGGTTTCTAACAAGTTCCGAAATAATTTGTTTCTGTCGAGTCGTATTATAACAAGGCTGCATTGCTACCAAAGATAACTCAGAAAATAAAATACCGTATCTACAACCAACGGAAACAAATAAATCCATAATGATGCTCTCTAATTTTCCTCCTTGCCGTTTCAACACATTGAACAAAGGCTTTGTAATATAGCTCCACGTATACTTTCGAAGTCGTGGAAAATAAAACTATTAATAGCTACGTCAAAAGTTTTTGTAACTCTATGTTGAAGTATGCGGCTTATTCATGATACCCCAACAAATAATCGAGTATAAGCTAGAGGATGCATTTTGCTTTCATTTTGGAATGTGATTCTAACATTTATTTAATTTACCAAACCAAGCGTTGCTTTAATTAATTTCAGTATTTTTCTTAAAGCGCTGTTCCATTTCAATAGTTAACTAAATATAATTTTAATTAATTTGGAATTAACGCCTAAAATTAATAGAGGGCCCTGGTATCTTTCTAAAGTTTATGAGAAAGTTGTTCTAAATGAAAATATTTGACTAAAGCTTTGTAACAGAAGAAACTTTCTTGCAATCCTTCACCAACGTTGAAGTGTAGTCTAACGCCAAAGACGGTTACATTATATTTCAAAATTAATGTCCTACATCTTCACTAAGCTTAAAATACGTAGACATCAACGTAGAGTTTTAAGTTTCTTAAAAGTTTACTTTCTTAGAAAAACTGCTTCAGCATTGAATATCTCCTTTAAGAAACACTTGTACTTAAAGTTGCAAGAATGCGTTTACTGCAATTTTACAGTTTATGGGTTTATTCTGTAACGTATTAAAATAGTGATAAATAATAGGGGTGTGTGCATAGTCAGTCTTGGCTACCCCATTGACGTCATAGGTATACCAGTAGTATAACTATGGAGAAGCTGGGACAGCCCTTTTTAAAGGGTCATAAATATCTTGTAAAGGGTGTGTGTATTATAGAAAAGAGAAGTATGTATGTGTGAAGGTCATGTATGTGTAGGTGTGTGTGTGTGTTAGTATTAGTTAGGTTTGAGGATAACGATAGTATGGCTATGGAGAAGCTGGCCGGCCCTTTTTAAAAGGATCATAAATATCTTGTAAAGGGTGTGCGTATTATATAAAAGAGAGGTATGTATGTGCAGGTGTGTGCGTGTAGGGTGTAGGGTATGTATGGTTTGTCGGTGATGTTAACGTGGAAGTCGTGCCGCCCTCGTGATAAAAGTGTGTGTAGATATCGATCGGGGGCGGTGTTGTTGTTGTTTTATTTTCGAAAAGAAAGGTATGTATCGTTATGTGTATAGGTGTGTAGGGGGCGTGCGTGTTTTAGTCTAAGACGAAATATCGTAAGGGCGCGCAAGTGGTGCGAACGTGTTTTTGTTTTAAGAGTGTGTTTTCGGGATTATCTCATCGGACACGTGCAAGACGTTTCAAGTAATCTTTTAATAATTTGAAAAATGTTACGCTCGATGTGTCGTAGGCAATTATGATGAAGTATAAGAAGAATAAGGCTGGAAATAACCGCAAGGTTTTTATTACAGGTGTCAATAAGAAAAATTGCGTGCTGCGTTTGTATTTGAAAAAAATTTCTCCCCTACTACGAATAATAGTTTCGTCGTCTTGGTAAAAGAATATCCAAAATATTTTTCTATTTATTATTGTGTAATTATTCGAACGGTAAACATCGTGTGTCGAAAGTGTAAAAATGTCTCAAGCTTCGGACGAATTAAAATTCCAGACGCGCCTACCTCAACGCGTGCAATTTTAAAACAATTGAAATGTGCTTGCAACGTAGGTCGAAAACGTCACTATGAATCGATGCTGCTAAATCTGAAATGTAATCAGATCGTTTCTAATGCAAAAAGCAAGCGTGATAGGGCGATCAGAGGGCAGGTATTAGTAAAAGAATGGATCCGGCGATAATACTAGTGCGAAGGACGACGACGAGGGTTATGCGAACGACGTCGAAGTCGACGATCCTGCTGAAAATTTCGATAGATTAACATCAAAGAAGAATGTCAAAAGACGTAGAACGTCGAACAATATCGTGTGGGTCGATTTGAAATCGGCTTTCGCCCGCAGGATACGTTCGAGTGCTGTGGTCAATTTATATCACATAGATCCCATGCAATTTTTAGAAGATGCATTCGCCCTAATAGAGCGACGTTTGAGAAAATGTTTGAGAAAATTTGGATCTCTTAAAATTAATTTCGTGTTTAACGGTGAATACGTAAAGCCCAACGCATCAACATCATCGTCTTCAGAAGCCGTGGATACATCGTCATCATCATCATCGTCGTCATCGCTCAGACATTTTACTACTAAAAATTATAAAATTTTAAAATTGAAGACTTTCAAACTCAAGTTAAACCCGAAGCCATTCAGGAATTGAACAATAAACTGGACGAATATACCGAAAAGCAGAGCGGGTTAGCTCTTTCGAGAATATTAAATTTAGGCGTCAATATAAATCATGCAGGAACCTATAGTATGCATTCTTAAGGAAGGGGGATAAGAAAATTGTCTACGAGATGATATGTTTATTTTTAATAATCATATACGTTTGTAATATAGAAGAATGTTGACGGTCGAGGATCTTACGAAATTACCGCTCGAGTATATCGAGAGGCATGCAAGTAAAGACGTCGCCAGAAATTTCGATAAATTACCGGAGTATTTGCAAAAACAATTATGGACGCATCGCTATTGTTTAGCGCATGGCTTACAATCGTCGTCGCATGCAGATCAGATAGATGGACCTCCTCTGCAAATAAAATCGTGTCCTGAATGCGCATGTTCTACCCCATATGTACGCGCGCACAACAACACATCGCAGCCCTGCAATAAAAACCTATGAATGCAATTAAAAATGCTCATTGTTCGAAAAGGACCGCCCGCAGCCGTCGCAGCATATCTCGCCTACTCTTTAATATGTAATAATTACCTATACATATTTAAACCGAGCGTGCCCTCCTGGCAAAGAAATCCGGTTCCCGTAGATCCTCCGAATGCATTCGTATGTTTCGAGGTTGTTGAAAATAAAGACGTTTTGGCATTGTCGAAGTCCGAGTCGTCACAACAACAACAACAAATAAGATGCTCTCGCTCTAAAGATTGGAAACGTATGGAATTAATTACCATGCAGCTGCAACAGCAATGGCAGCAGCAGCAACAGAACCATTCGGAAGAGGTTCCCTTATCGCCATCATCAGAGACGTCGTCGTCGGCGGCATCGTCCGCGGGATCGAGAGACCATTTAATTTATAAAAGTTATCTAGAGGAGGAGGAGGACGCCTTCAACGACGACGAGAAATAGAAAACGTAGATGGATCCGGCGACGGCGAGGACGGCGACGACGACGACGACGACGGTGCCGAATGGTTGAACAATGGATCCGCGGGCGATTGTGTCGGAGACGGAGTTGGCATCGATCCTTTTCTGATGTTTAAAATAAGATTTAAATATAATAGCAGTTTTACGGAGACCGAATGGTACGTCATGCCATGGAATCATAAACGAATCGCCTTCGAAAGAGAAAGAGAGAGCGAGAAAAAAAGATCGAGAATTTGATAGTTCAGATGGTGTATGGACGTACTTATGCAATTAATAGGAGCGTGGGCATACTACATCTATTACAAATATAAAAATAAACTATGCGCGCATGAGCAACATCGTTTGAGCTCGAACGAAAACCTACGCATGCAAAATAATTTTCAGTTCTAACCGGGAGGTATCTTCGTTCAGGGTGTGTATGTGTGCGTGAAATTTTGCACTTAATTAAATAGCAATTATGGTGAAGTATATTCAAGACGAAAATAATCATACAAGTGGTGACGACAGTCAAGTATTTTTAAATAACGATGATGATGACGTAATTTCGTCATCATCATCATCTACGTGTGCAGTATCTGGATCGCCGCAAGTTTTGTCAGGTATTCATGTCTACGATAACGATCAGGCGATGGATCCCCTGATATGTAGCACCGAATACCGATTGAATTCCTCCAAGGAGAATGCGCAATGGTGCGCTCACGGTCATACGATCGAAGTGGGCTTAACCAAACGAAAGAGCAATATGGATTTTAGCCCTGTTATCAGACTTATATGCCCCAACAGATTTTGTAAAGAAGGCGAATTGCAAATGGACGAAAACGAGTGGAAAGATTTGTCGTCTATCAATATCGAACATAAATTTAGAAAATTTTTTTCCAACCGCTCGGATACTGCCACGGTTGCATCTGCAGGCGCTACCGCCGCCTCCGTAGTCGCAGACGTATGGCACTGGAGGCGTGAAATGCATCAGACGATCGACGGATACTTGGAAGTGGAATTTAAAGACGAATACGAGTCCATTCATAGAGTCGAGGTGCAAACTGCTGCGGCTCTCGCCGCATTAGAATCAACAACAACAGGATCCGGATACAATGTTGCGCGAATTTCTCTCTCCGCGAAGAATTTGCAAAAGTGTTTACTCTAGCGCCTCTTATAATGCTCAAATTAGAAATATTGAAAGGACAAGATTTTCAAGAGTTCTACGATAGAAATATAGAGTGCGTCGCCACTTGCCTTCCCGAAGAGTTCGGAGCTTACGCGTATAACAGGTGCAAGAGCAGTAGCGGCGACGGCGACGACGATGGAGGTGAAGGCGTCCCCCTCCTCGAGGATGCTGGACTTTATTCGAACGTGCAGGATCAAATCTTATGTCGAGTCGAGATGATAAGCGAATACGTATTTGGAAATCCATCCCTAAGTACCCTAAACGTTCTTTACGACATCAACAGACTCGGCTTATTAGAAATCACGCGCCATTTCCTCACGAAATTGTCGATGACGTATTATGTTTATATCAAAAGAATTTAAATGTCGAAATGAAACCTTTGTATTTTAAAGATAGTGTATGATCCTTTTTGTAAATAAAATTTATTCTGTATGCAGTTATTTTATATATATATATATATATATATATATATATATATTTAAATTGTTCCGTTATTGCAGGAGAGATGTTAGTCAATGTTGGTACACGGGGGTGAAGGGTTGTTCAACAACCTCTTAAATAAATTGCCCTTCGAACTGCACCTTCCTGGTCATAACTTCTGCGGTCCCGGAACCAGGCTACAAGAGCGTTTAAATCGCGGAGACAAAGGTATTAATCCTCTAGACGAAGCGTGCAAGCAGCACGACATCGCGTATTCGCATCACAAAGACGTGGAGCGCAGGCACGAGGCCGACAAGGTCTTGCAAGAAGCGGCTTGGCGGCGAGTCAAGGCCAAAGATTCTAAGTGGTCCGAGAAGCTCGCAGCGTTGGGCGTAACGGCTGCAATGAAAGCGAAACGCAAACTAGGAATGGGAATAGACAAGAAAATGGCCGTGAAACTGGATCGTCGACAGCGAGGAGGACGACGACGACGACAAAAACGATGACGTCGAGTACGTCGATGCTCGGGTAAATTCAAAGACAATAACGGTAACGTCGGCAGAAAATGCTCCTTCAGAGGCGGTCTTATAAGTAAAATATCTAAAGAAATCAGAAAACAAAGCATCAAGAGTAAAGGACACGGAGATGCTTCGCATAATCGTCTCATTTCGAGCGCGATGAATGCTGCAAAAATTATAGTCAACAGGATGGGAGGTCGTTCGAAAATTAAAGTACCGCGCATAATACCGGTGCCCAAGCGAGGAGGCTTATTGCCTTTGATTCCGATATTTGCGGGTCTTTCGGCGCTCGAGCACTGGCCGGCGGAGCGTCGAGCGTCGCAAACGCCATCAATTCGGCCAAAATGCAAAGAGGTATTTCGACGAGAACGCGCGTCACAACAGAGCCATGGAAGAGAAAAAGTCGGCAGCGGATTGTATTTAAAGCCTCACAAGAAAGGTAGCGCCTTGTACTTGAAACCTTATCCGGGGATTCAAAACGGATGACTTCGATGGTGCCGAGGAATGCTAAGCTCGCCACCACCACCACCACCACCCTTACACCTCCCATGCGCGCATTGACCGATCTCGATCTGCACAAATATGCTAAAGGTGTTCCGTATTTTAGAGGCGTGTACATGCGAGACGAGTTGCCGCTAAAAGACGCGACGGAAGCTTAGCACCGCCGTGGCGAAACGAAAGTGGTATTATAAATTTAGACGATGGATCCGGTCCGGGCACGCATTGGGTCGGTTATAAAAAAGGGCCAATACGGTGATATACTTCGATAGTTTCGGAGACCTGAGGCCTCCGAGGAAGTCTTAAGATATTTTCACGGTAGCGATATATATTATAACGTGGAAAGGAGCAAGACTTTAACACGATCGTGTGTGGTCATTTAGTGTTGAAATTTTACATAAAAGAACCATAATGCCCTCGGAGCGCTACAGTCATGTCTAGGACATTCACGATATTCGGGTATGGAAATACCATCAGCAGCGGTACGCTATACCCACCTGTGAGACTGAACGATGGCGGTACGTACACCTGCGGCTTGGTGGGTCTTTACACGTGCAACACCGTTCGAAATATTTACGAGGGAAATAATAAGTTCTATTACGATAAAGATAAAGAAATCACCATCGACGAGGGATGCTACGAAATAGACGAGCTAAACACGTTCCTGAGAAAAAAGATATTGGAGTCGGCTAAAGCCAACAAAGAAATTAATTCGTCCGTAACTTTGGACGACGACGGATTGGTCGACGGCTTGTTTTCTTTAAGAGCTAAAATAATACCCTAAAGTGCGAAATAAAATCGAAATACTCCGTAGACTTCACGAAGCGCGGCAACATCGGTCGAATGCTGGGATTTTATGATCGAATTTTAGAGGAAGGTCGTTCGCATACGTCCGATCGCGATGTGGAAATAATTTCGGTATCTAATATTTTCGTAGATACTAACATTACGACGGGAGCGTACCGCAATAACCAACTTTGTCATAGCATTTACGAATTTGGCCTAACCGTGCCCCAGGCTACAGCATAGAACAACAACCCAGCAATATAATTCGTTTCCCTCTGTGCGTGGACGAATTCGATAACATTACGTTGAGACTGGTGGATCATACGGGTGAAGCGGTTAATTTTTCGAAGGATACGTACCTTTGCGTTCGCCTAGAGCTAAGACGCGAATAATAAAATTATTAAAGTTAAAATGGGCGTCGTTTACGATGACGAGCGTCAGCATCAGCAGCAGCAGCAACAGACGTTAGCCGCAGTCGTCAATATACCAAGAAAAATCCGCGCGTTGGGCATTGTTATCGTCGTTGCTGCCGAAGTCTTCTTCTTCTTCTTCTTCCTCAAAAACAAACCTATATAAAACGCAAAAACGTTCTCGAAATCTGCAGTCGCACGCAAATCATCGTTAGGCCATAACGAAAGAAAAAGCGGAAGAGGTGTGAAAAGCGACATCATATTAAAAAAGAGGAAGAAGAACCTCGCTCTTAGTCGCGCAGACGCAAGTTTCTTAAAAGCGCTCGGCTACAAGCTTTTGAATACGAGATAGAAAAAAGTACTAGAAATGGCTAAACGTGGCGGTAAAATACGTGGTGATTTTGGTAGTAGCACGAAAATGGTGCAGATCACATCTCGTCGGTGATTAGTTCTCCTTTGAAGAAATTACGTTTCGACGAGGTGGCCAAATTAGACGTATTCAAAAGGCCTCGCTAGAAGAGACAATTTCGAAAGAAGATTATTATTCGTATTTACCCTTCACGCGAAACACAGACCACAGCGATAGAGTGATTATAGAAACCAAAATTCCGATGCTATAACCGCAACCTACGACAGTTACTTAATATTAAGGAACGTTTTTGAAAACCGAAGGTAAACCGTATACGATAACGAACAACGCAATATTATTCTTGTTCGATGAAATACAGTACAAAATGGGGAGCATGTGGTCGACGTTTGTAAGCATCCTGGTATTACGTGCACGATGAAGGGTCTCGCCGTATCACAAAAATTCAACGGTTTGAGCAATAGCACCTGGGACCCTCGAGGAGATACAAACGCCGACATTTTTAAGAACGGACGCTTCTCGTGCAATGTGCCTCTAAAGCATATTTTTGGATTTTGCGAGGATTATAAACGAGCCGTCGTAAACATGCCGCAAGAGCTTGTTTTAATTAGATCCAAGAGCGACGTCAATTGTTACAAGAGCGACGAAAACGAGCTAACATTTAAAATTACTAAAATATCGTGGGAGGTTCCGCATTTAAAGCTTAGCGATGAATCGAAATTAAATTTATTCCATCATTTGCATAAAAATCCCAGAATTGTGGTTTACTTTCGTCGCTGGGAGCTTCACGAGTTGCCGTCCTTTCCGTCTTCGAAAATTCACGTTTGGCGTATTAAGAATTCGAACGAATTAGAAAAACCTCGATGGATTCTATTTACTCTTCAGCATGGCAAGTATGATAATGCGAAGCAATCGGCAGCCCAGTTCGATCACTGCAATCTGACAAATTTAAAACTATACCTTAATTCCCAAGAATTTCCACTTCAAGATATGAATTCGGACTTTGCCAATAACGATTATTCGACCCCGTTCATGCACTATTCGAAATTTCCGGAAAACTATTATGCAGGCGCGAGCAATTTGAGCTACGCTCTGTGTTGTTTGAACGACTATCAGCAATTTGGCAATTGTCCCGTGTTCGTGATCGATTGCAGTCGTCAAGAAGAATCTATTAAAAATTCGGCCGTCGATATACGTCTCGAAATCGAATCCAGCAACATTTTCGATCAAACCACTAAAGCATACTGCTTAATTTTGCACGACTCTATATTCGAATACGATCCGTTTACGGAAATCGTTACGCGTCATATTAGCGAATAATAGACATGAAGGTTATTAAACAGAAACAATCTCTACCGGTTGCAAATATGGATCTAACGGTCGAGCAGGATGATCCTTATTCCTATTTTGGAACGCGCAAAAGCACGGAGATCTCTTACCGGCCAGCATAAGATGCATCGTATGCGGACCTTCTGCGTGCGGTAAAACAAACCTGATTTTGAGTTTGTTACTGGCGCCCAACGGATTGGAATTTGAAAACGTTTACATTTACTCCAAGTCGCTATTTCAGCCCAAATACGATTTTTTGAGTCGAGTTTTGAGACCGATCAAGGGACTAGGCTATTACGAATTTAGCGAAAATTCTGAAATAATTTCACCGCAAGATGCTAAGAGTAATTCGATTTTCATTTTCGACGACATTCAATGTCACGAACAAAACGCGATTCGTCAATATTTTTCAATGAGCCGTCATAAGAATATAGACGCGTTCTACCTCAGCCAATCGTATGCAAGAATACCGAAGCATCTTATTCGCGACAATACAAATTTAATTATAGTTTTTTTGCAAGACGAAATGAACTTAAGACATTCTATTCGGAGCACATTAATACCGACATGAGCTTCGAAGATTTCAAAAGATGTGCCGTCTAGCGTGGGAAAAAAGACGGCGATGGCAATAAAGCCGGATACGGATTCTTAGTGGTAGACAAAGAAAAGCCATAAACGAGGGCCGCTACCCTAAAGGATTCGATCATTACATATGTATTTAAAATCACGACGTTCGAGCGAACTTTCATCAACGCAATGTCTGCGGCTGCGATGAGACGAGGACGACGACGACGTCACTCTACGAATTTAAATCGAGCCGTAGTGCAGGCCACTAAAACGATAAGAAAAAAGTTTTTAGATTTTAAACGAGATCAAAATCGAGCTCAATTAAAATACGGAATAAAGCATGCTCAATTACTAGAACCGTTAAAATCGCTATCAAAATTCTCTGCAAGTAAAAATCCTAATTATATTCGACGTCAGAATGCGGAGCACGAATCTGATAATGTCGGCGACGGTTCAGATGCCTTACTTAAAAGTATGCCGACATCCTGTCCAAAAGCGAGGATCCCAATATAGACGATACCGGAATCGGCATTCAATACGACGACCTTTCGAATAAATGGTCTATGGGCAATTCAGAGTTAGCTATTGCAGACGACGGATCTACGATTAATATTAGAAATAAAAATATCCTATTACGGAGGGCTTACTTCGATTGTTAACTTATAAGAAAATCCTTCGAATAAGAAAACGCCTGCTGGCAATCCTTCCGAGCTAGATGTAAAAATTACATCGATATTTTGAAGAAAACCAATGCATATAATAAACTGTTTCGCAAGGATCTGCCTAAAACGCCCAAATATAAAAATTATATCGTTCCGAATTTAACACCGTCGCCCGTGGCGACTACAATATCTACGCCTCCTCCTCGCCGCAGCATGCTTCGTCGCCGTCACCGTCGTCGTTGTCGTCAAGAGATGAATACAGCATCGGCGACTCCTACGATTCCCATGCAATTACGATCCAAAATAACGAAGAAAAAGAAAGGTCTCGGTATGGATAATTTATCGAAAAAGACAGCCATCGAGTAATATAAGCAGAATTTGGCGATACAAAAAATTCGATAATTCTAATCATGAGATAGAATACGTTCATTGGGACTCGCCGGCCGAGCTGGTGAGCCGGCTTCGTTTGTTGATGGCCGAACGTTCGGCGGGCAACAATAGCTCTCAGAATCAAAACGAATTTCTTTCTATTATATCCGAATTAAAGGAGGCGAAATTAATCGCCTAATAAAATATACACGTTCTATAGAATAGTCTCAGAAATAAAATGGTCGTCGATAAATTTGGAAGAGCGTATGTTGCCAGAGACTCTGGAGGCGGAGGGTTTGGTAATACCGCTGCGCGCGGGCTTCCTGGTGTAGGCTTTAAACTAACTCCGGAAGGCGATTTCAACATAGAAAATAGAAAACTTTGCAACGTAGGCAATCCCGTGACCGGAACGGATGCGGTAAATAAACGAAGCGCCTTGGTATTGGACGAGGACGAGAAAATAGTTAACTTGAAGGATTTTAGAATAGTGAATTTGGCCGATCCTAAAAATCAAACGACGGCGTAAACTTAAAATTTTGCAGCGAAGAACTCAATCTGCGTATAGGCAAAGCATTGGAAATATGTTTGACCGCTTCATCTTCGGGAAAACGCATGCTAATAAGAAACTTAAATTTGACGACAAATCGCGATCCATTGTAAATTTGCACGACCCGCAGAGCTCGGCGATGCCGTTAACAAGAGATACGTGGACTCGACGTTGTCAGAAAAAGCGCAAAATTTTATGAAACTAACCACGATCGACGACGGTAAGGCCAAGAACTTCGACTCTCGAGGCTTGAGAATTGTCAACATAGGCGAGGCCGAAGATGAGCACGATGCCGTTTCTAAGTTCTATGTGAACGCGAGAATACAAAATCTTATCGAAGGTGTCGCCATTCACCGCGATAACGTGATCATTCGAGATGTATTGCAATCGGTCGTTCAAGTGTTGAACGAAGTTGTTTTAAACACGAACTTCCTGATTTTCAACCACTTGAAATTAGACGGAGTCAAGACGTCTGCTGGAGGCGATTTACAATTTCACAAAATTAATACCGACGTTATAAGACACCTGCACGTGTTATTGGAGCAAGATAAAGCCTCGTCGTCTAACTCTCATACTCGTGTCAAACCTTAAAAATGTCTAAGAAATATAACGATAAGGAAATACTAGTGGATGAACTGCACAGAGGGGTTAGAATAAATTTTCCACGTCGAAGAACGATCATCAAATCTTATCACGACTTATTCCAAGCCGATATTGCTGAATTTATTCCATATTCGAAATATAATAAAGGGCATAAGTATATTCTACTCGTGATCGATTGCTATTCGAAATATTTATGGACGAGACCGCTTAAATCCAAGAATGGTCATGAAGTCACATCTGCGATGCGCGAGATTCTAAATGAAATTAAAAGATCGCGGCCGCCTTTACCGAAAAATCTGCAAACAGATAATGGTACAGAATTTTATAACGGCCAATTTGCACGGCTGATGAAGGAATATGGCGATATTAATCATTACTCCACATATAGCTCAATCAAAGCCGCCATCGTAGAACGTGCAATCAGAACGATAAAAAACAAACTGTATAAAGCTTTTAGTCTGAGAGGCAAATGGAAGTGGATTGATATAATCGATTCGATTGTATCGAAATACAACGATACGGTGCATTCGACCACTAAAAGAAAACCCAAAATGTGACCGCGAAAACGCGTCTGAAAGTTTACGATAAATTAAAACTGGCGACTAGAAAACCTCGTTATGCCGTGGACGACTTTGTACGCATTTCAAAATATAGAAGTATTTTTCTAAGGGCTACAATGCAAACTGGAGCGAGGAGACGTTTAAAATATGTAAAGTGTTTCGAGCAAATCCGACTACTTATTTACTCGTCGACATGCATGGCGATCCAGTATTGGGACAGTTTTATGAAGCTGAGCTGCAGAAAACGAGAGTTCCAAATATTTACCTTATCGAGAAAATACTAAGGCGAAAAGGAACCAAAATTCTCGTCAAATGGTTGGGCTTCCAAGAGCCTTCCTGGATTCAAAAGCTGATCTTATATAGATTGTTACATTTAAAAATAAAACATTTGTTTTTATATTTTTATTATATAAATATGTTACATTTCAAAAATAAAAATTTGTTTCTTTTTTGTTTGATTTTTATTATACATTTTTTTGATCTTGTAAAAATAAGAAAGATAGAGACGCTACAACTGCGATACTTTGACATGCAGCAGCACTTAAAATGTATTATTTTAGTTTATTTTATACATAATATAAAAAATAAAAATACAATGCAGTTTTTTTATCTTGGCTTGTTACAATATTTTAATTAATTTTATAATAAATATAAAAATAACAAAATACAATGCTTTTTCTTGATTACAATATAACAAAGAGAGCCTCTACAACAGCGCTTAAAATATATTTTTAAATTAATTTTATACATAATATAAAAATTAAAAAAATACAATGCGGTTTTTATAATATAAAATACAAAAGACAATGC
This sequence comes from Platerodrilus igneus, assembly GCA_036346225.1. Lineage (NCBI taxonomy): Eukaryota > Metazoa > Arthropoda > Insecta > Coleoptera > Lycidae > Platerodrilus > Platerodrilus igneus. The sequence continues at coordinate 4,920,889 of JARFIW010001700.1, forward strand.
AATTTCTTTCTCGTTACAAGATTTTAATTATTTTTTATAATAAACATGCAATTCACAAAATAAAATATGGTTTTATTCAAAGGTCCTTTATTAGATAGTGCCCATGAGGCAAAGTATCTATTCCGTTAGATAAAATGTATCTTTTATCATCTTGATAACTTAAAGCAATTTTCGTCTGACGTATGGAATATACCTTATGCAAATATGATCGTATGCTATTTTGGTCTCGTTCTATAACTACTTTATTTCGTAACGTATCGAGATAGTGATCGAAACAGATTTGCTGATCGATAATGTACTTTTTAACACCCTTAGCCTTCTTTATTATCTCACGGCCTTCTATTTTTAAAGAGTACATTTTCGATCGAAGGCCTACAAAGTGCGTTAAAATACGACCTCTAGTTTCGTCTTTCATAAGACCAATGACTTTTTTATTAATTAAAGGAATTTTATAGATGTTATCGGGATCATAAGCGCTCGTATCAAATTTTTCTAGATTCGTCTTTATACACTCTTCATAGAAATCATTGCACGTCACACTATACAAAAGGCTGTCGGTGTCCATGTAGCATAATTCGCAATTATTTGCAAATTTTGCCTTCATGAAATCGTAGTGAAAATTATATAATTCAATTTTGATAATTCTAAGATGGCCATACCTATGTAGATAGGTTTGTTGAACTCTATCTCTGTTTTGCTCAATTCGATCGCGACCAGATTTTTGTCAAAATCGTTGCCGAATGGAAATTTGGTTTGGAAATTAAAGATAGAGCACCATACCGACCGCTCCAATGAGTCACTAATTTTATGACGCGTCTTTTCCTAACATTCTCCATTGTTTTACCAAAATGGAATTGTTTGCAAATTTATATAGATTTTGTGCAAATTCCGTTTTAGCTTCCGTGCGCATTCTTGTATTTAATTCGACAAACGGTCTCAACCAAGGAGACTGACCGAATTCTAAAACCTTATGAACGCGCGTCATAACTACGCCCGCAGATAAATAAACCTGGAGATTTCTGTAATGCACAACGTAGTTGAACTTTTCGTGAGAGTGCACATTAATTTTGAAAATTTCGAGCCCGGAGGCGTGTCCTGTTCTGGGCACATCGGCAACTCTTTCTGAGCGTCGTGAATGTCCGTAGGAAATTCCAAGTCGCATTCGATAATATAACCTTTATCGCTCGTAATGCTCACCGTTGTAACATTAAATTTTAATATTTCTTCAGGCGTTAGCCATTTGAAATCCCGTAAGGCAAATAGCAAGATTCGGCATGACCATAGAGATTATTAATATCTCCGTAAAATAAAAATTTATTCGGCTTGGATGGATCATACGTTTGGGGATAATATTTATTATTGGATTCTACATATCGTTTTACGACTTGAGTAAGGCCCCCCCGAATGCCTCTTTCGATCATTAAAAACATGTCGACGTCACAAATTAGTTCTAGCCTGATTTTAGTATATAATAACATGCTAGACCACGAGTAGCTCGCCAAAGTCACAAAATTTAAGGGATCCAATTTGTATGTTTCAAGACAATTTTTCTAAAGTCTTGGAATATATCGCAAAGTAAAAGAATGTCGCATTTTAAATATAGGTCCGCGTAGTCGCCTAAATTTTTGCATTTAAAAGTGCTCCATACGGTTTGCGCATGAATATATTCCGATTCTTCAATATGTGATTCATTAAGATTGCTATAAAACATTCTATAGGAGGAAGATTTTCTTCGCTTAATTTCAAAATGTCATCCAAATACTCGTAGGAAAAATACCCTTGCGCATTAGCAATTTAATGCGATCCGGGTTTAGCGAGCTAAATTCCTTTTTAAAACTTTAAAGTCATCGAAAGACAACTCGCATGCTAATTTTTCCAATGACATTGCCATAAAGCGAAAGGAATCTATGAATCTGAACGTCACATTTGCGTCGTTGTATTTTTAGAAAATGTTATGTATTTTTCATTATTCAAGGGTATTATATTCATGGGGCCTTCGAAAGCGTTAGCAAGCTCTTTAATAATAAAATGAGCATCATAATTGCTCAAATTATGATAGACTACGGAATAATTGGAAATAACCTAAAATTTAAATTACAGCTGCTATGCGCAACACCTCTTACAGAACCATTCATGTGATCGTGATCGATAACCTTTTCGTCGTCCGGCAAGAAATCGACTTCGCAAATAAAGCACGTTTTTGCCGTCGAGGCATCTATAGAGGACGTAGCAGGCTCGTTTTAAAAATGCGCTCCCATAACATATGGCAATATGTTTTAATTGTCGCACAAACCAAGAAATGCAGTCTGTGCCCGTGTATGAACTGTAATATGAAAGAGATTCGTCATATCCACAATAAAAATAATATCCTATTGAAAACGGAATATGTTCCTGGTATTTGAAAGTGCGTTCTGATTCGGAAGCTCTTTCGGTTTTTTAATAAGGCATTCTATGTCAGAATAAACCACCATCGGCACAGGTATTTTATACTTAAACTCTTTAAATTGTAAATATTTGTTTTTTCGGAGGGTAAAATAACACGACACTCGTTAAGTTTTTCGCATACTTGCTCGTGGGCATCGAGACGTTTGCGATCGTAAAAATAGGAGAGACATCTATCGCATACGTAAAAGTGACCCGTATGTTTAGTTAATTGACCTCTCACAAGTGAGGCTAAATTTTTTATAAGACAATAATGATATCTAACGCCCCGTTTATAATCTTTAATATTTTTTTTTAATTCTTCCAAACTTTTTATAACTTTATCGGCCTCGTCGCCGTCGTCGTCGTCCTCGTCGCCGTTGACGTCTTCGCCGTCGTCAGAATTAAATTTTGACGAATCGTCGACATACGCATCTTCAACAATTAACAGATTAACGTGTTTATCTCGTTTTTGGCTAGTTAATTGTACCGGTGTTACGATGTATCGAGCGCGTTTTAAAATAAGAGCAAAAACATTTACAGAAATATCATTCTGCTTTTCGAATTTTGATATATCCGATATAGGCATATGGCTGACGAAATTTTTCATATTAAAATTTTCTGCAAAATGCGGATACGAAGTTGTGCGATTAGCATGCTTACCTGCTGTAGGCTTAATTATTCCGGCTAAAACGCTCCAATAAAAGCATGAAAAATCATTGTTTCTAATGTTTAAACAGGCCTTTTTGTTTTGAATTGCGATAGGAAGAGGCATGAAACAACTCGCGTGAAACATATCATAGCATTTATTAATATTAACATTTAAAAATAATATTTCGGATAGCGTGAATCCTGACCCGTGCATTGCGTCGTTCTCTATTTTATCCAACAAGCGTGTTGCGATATTGCACGCAAACCACTCGTTAAACTTCTAAATTGCCGAAACAAATTAAAAAGTTGGGCGTCGAAAAATACCTAGTTTGAAACTCATTTTCGTTGAGCGCGACGGAAAATTTGAAAAATCGCACGCTAACACGACATTAATTTTAAGGTTTACCGAGTGATTTTAAAATCGTATACAATTTGGATAAAATTAGTTTTTACAATCTTCGATAAATAAATTAAGATCTTTATGTGCAACATTAATAATTTGAGCTGTTTGAATTCTCGATTTAAACGCAGACACGATCGGCTTCAAACCAATTCAGAATGTCGAGGCGTGCTCCGAGAATACATCCATTGTTTAGGAACATTCTGCCGCAGTAGTTTTTTAATAGATTTTTAAATAGCATTTTATATCTTTTCATATGGCATAGAAGATTTTCGAATAGATTCAGATAACTAGCCGAGAGCGAAGAAGAAGTTTGTTTCACCGTTCTTAAAATCGATTCGGTGTTGTGAATGTGTGATTTTAATATTCGAACCCAATTGCGAAATACTTTAGTTTTACGACATTTCGTTAAAATTGCGTGCACTTTTCGATACAACTGTAGCATCTGATCACAACACATCGAAACGCCCGCGTCCGCTTCGATTTTTCTGTTAGTTAACATTTTTTTTCGTATTTCAATGCCGACTTTCTGTATTTTGAACCGTGCAATTTTACTAATACGTTCGGCGTATCGTCTTTGGGCGATAAATCGCAGGACCATAAAATGGCTTCTAATTCGGCATGCAGTTCCCGTTTTATTCTAACAATTTGTACGAGTTTAAAATCTTATACAAAAGGATAAGTTTATAGCATATTTTTCTGAATCTGTAATTTTTAGTTGATTTTATAGAAAATACATCTGTCGTTCTCACACATTTACTATAGACAAATAAATCGCCGATTTCATGCAAGCGCATGCGGAGGGTTTTCTGCAAATCAACAAAGAATTAATAAATTGAGTTGAAAACACGAATTCTCTATTTTTTAAGTCCACGTATAGGCAATCGGTTCTTAGAATTGCATAAAAGAAAATGTCACTTTCACATTTATACTGAAAATTAAACACTGTTTTTAATGGCGATACGGCAGATTGATCTACAAATCTAAACAACCTAATACCGGCCGAGATGCTTTCGCTAATATTATAAAATGCCCTTCGGTCGTAATTACATAAATTAAAAAGCTTTTCTTTCATACGAGACACGTCGGTGAAGCAAAACGCTATTGTGTTAGAATACGAATCTTCTAAGCACGTTAAATTGTCGAACAAATTAAATTGCATGCAAAATAGAAAAAGGGCTCGAGACCCAATCAAAAACCGTCCCGATATTTAAAGTCTTTTAAATAAGCAGGCAATTCCTTGCATGCGATTCTATAAAAATTATGTGGATAATCCGCAATTAGCATATCACGATTGTAATGGGTTGCTGATCTAATTCTATATTCAATACTCATAACTTTAAAAATCAAGATGTAAAAAATACTAAAATTATAAAAATTAATTACCATGTATAGGTAGGTATTCTAGTGTGATGACGATACGGATGGCTTTTTGCTCTTGCCGTTCTTGATTTTCCTTGGGAGGATCCGTGAGGGCTGATGATGATGGATCCTTTTGTTTTTCGCCCATGCAGCAGAAGGAAATACTCGCTGCAGGATTAGGTTTACCTTTAAAATAAACGAATTTCGTATTAGTTTTTTAAATAAAAAATTAAAATATTAAATACTAACCAACTTCGAACGATCCTAGGTAGTGCAAACAAAGGCATTCCTGTTTATTCAGCTCTTCGATATCTTTGTCGCTAATTACGTCCGCGATTCTCTGCGGAAGGAACACAACGCATTCTTCTAATTCGACGAGAATGAGCCGAGAATTCTTCTTTGACTGAAGAGATTTGATGCTTAAAACCGGATAAGGGCGCTGTAGCTCGAGATCTTTGACTTTACGGTCTTCTTCCTATCGATGCGGCTTACTGAATTGATTTTTAATTAACTCCATATTTTAATTCTAATTACGAATATAATTACATAAAGTTAAAAATATATTTACAATTATTACCTGTTTTTAATGCAAGCTGCACGATGACAAAACACGTTGCACGACTCTCAAACTTATATTTTACAAGATAAAAAGCCTTACAAGGGATCCTCTATTTATATCACTCCGAATGACGTACAATTTATTACGCATCTGAAAACCGCTCCCCACATACACGATTCAGACATTAACGATAGCAATTCATTAGAATTAAATAGCATTGCCCTTGTTCTGGACAAAAAAGCTCATTCAAATTAAAACGTTATCTTTTATTATGCGGATATTGAAATCGCATAAAATTAATGAGCATATTTTTATTCAAAGATGTAAGTAACAAAACATTTTCGCCGACTCGGCATCGATAAAAGAATATAAAAATTTCAATCGTCTATATTTCGAGGATTTATAAACCATATTTGTTAAAAGTAATGGGTTCCTATATAATTAATGATTCAAAACGATGTGTACTGAAATTAAAACTTACTCACGAATGATGTAATCTTAAACTACAGTATTTTCTTAACGCGTTCCAAGAAGCTATCTTTTATACATACAATGTATTAACAAAAGCGATTCCCGACTTAGATAATAAAAAATAATTATACAAACATACTCGATCATTTATATTTTAACTTCCGCTTTATATAATGAATGTATACTATACAAAATTTACGACCACTTTTTATTTCTCGGCAAAAATACGATTTCGTCATCGTATATGCTTTGGGTTCATATAATGCACACAAAATTAAGGAAGAACTTTTACCATTTATACCGAAACAATTACATTTAAAACGTCTTGCACGTGTCCGATGAGATAATCGCGACCCCGTTTTTTTTCTCTTGCCCGACGATCTGAAATCTCTGCGTTATTTTAAATACTTCATCATAATTGCCTACGAAAACATCGAGCGTAACATTTCCACATTATTAAAAGTTTACTTGAAACGTCTTGCACGTGTGTCCGATGAGATCATCATGACCCTGTATTTGTATACGAATTAAATAGCGCACTTTCATCATCTTCTCTCTCGGAGGGCAAAAAATACACGCACACGTCATCGATCGAACCATCTTGAGCAAAAATACGATTACGTCAGTAGTATAGCTATGGAGAAGCTGAGACAGCCCCCATCGCAATTTTTTTTCTTATCGACACCTGTAATAAAAAAAAACCCTTGCGGTTATTTACCCAGGCTTATTCTCGATCGCGACCACCACCCCCCCGAAAACACGCTCTTAAAACAAAAACACGTTCGCACCACTTGCGCGCCCTTACGATATTTCGTCTTAGACTAAAACACGCACGCCCCCTACACACCTATACACAAAACGATACATACCTTTCTTTTCGAAAATAAAACAACAACAACACCGCCCCCGATCGATATCTACACACACACTTTTATCACGAGGGCGGCACGACTTCCACGTTAACATCACCGACAAACCATACATACCCTACACCCTACACGCACACACCTGCACATACATACCTCTCTTTTATATAATACGCACACCCTTTACAAGATATTTATGATCCTTTTAAAAAGGGCCGGCCAGCTTCTCCATAGCCATACTATCGTTATCCTCAAACCTAACTAATACTAACACACACACACACCTACACATACATGACCTTCACACATACATACTTTCTTTTCCATAATACACACACCCTTTACAAGATATTTATGACCCTTTAAAAAGGGCTGTCCCAGCTTCTCCATAGTTATACTACTTATACCTGTGACTAAATAAACTTGAGTAGCACATCCGTAAAAATCTTATGAACTAATTTATTAAGAACACGTCCTAATCAGCGACGTAACTAGGTACCCGCAGTACTCGCAACCGCGGGGGGGCCCCGACCACCAAAGGGGCCCCAGATAATATTTTACGCAAGGGCCTATCTGACAAAATTTCAATAATAACGTATTCAAAAAATAAGTGTTTAGTGTTCATCTCCTGAATGTTGTATTAGTAAAATGTGCTTTCAATCCCCAATCACCGCTGAAATCTTAAATCTAGTGGTGTTAAGGTACCATCCCGACACAGTCCGCTTGAAAAATGTTAGGCGAGCATTTTTTACAAAAATACACCCTCGTTCGGATGAGAGGTAAAATGGAGGCCCCGTGTGTGTGTTGTCATGCTTGTTAAAGATCCCTACCTTGTTTGGAACAGAAAGGGTTCGGCTAAATTCCAAATTTTCCAGGTAAAAAAAACTCGCTTCATGGCCAATGTAGTATCTTCGGGTGGAGCATTGGAAAAAATCACATGTAAGGTATTAAGATGCCGCGTCAGCTACGACGCACCAGCTTGCAGATGCATGCAGGTTTTGTATGTTTATATTATAATTTTAGTCCGTTGTATGTTGCTGTCGGTGTTGCATGTTGCATTGCATAATAGTGTAACTGTACGAAAATAATATATTTGTTATTTTTCATTTTCGAATTTTGATTACCGCAAATATATAAATCACTGATACTTAAATACAATGAAAAGACACTATGAAAGTGATTCTGCTAAGCGTAAGAAGGGGAAGAAGAAAAAGTGAGCAAGGAAAAGTTTGTGGAAAAAATACCAAAACTAACAGCATTTTTCAAACAAACAACTACCTCCGAATTTGAATTTACTCCAAGTGAAAGTGATGCAAGTCCATCGTGTTCATTCGGTACAGAAACAATCCCCATCAGAACTTCTTTTCTGCGTCGTCAGAAGTTGCCATTGATAACGATGTTTTATTAAGTAGTTCTTCACCCTCGCAAGCGACGATACCTGATACTGAACTGAAATTTATACAAAAGTCTGAATTATCCGAAAGTAAGTATTTTGATAGAGCATTTAAGTAAGTTAAGCAAGCGTCGCCAGGCACGACAGATTTACGAACACAAAAAAAAACAAGTTTGTTGACTTAAAGCAAAATGAAATTCCTTCAAAGAAATTCCTTTGAAGGAAAAACAAATATCTTGACTTAAAGGAACACAAAATTCTCTCAAAGAAATTTCTTTGAATAAAAGAAAATTAACATATTTGTTTTTTCTGTGAAGAAACGCCGGCAAATTTTACCGCGAGATCGAGTGGCGTCATGTACGGAACTTACTTTGCAAAAAATTTTGTTTCATGAATTTGTACTATAACCTATAATTTATTTATAGGAAAACAAGATTTCAGAATCGAAATAAAATTTTTTATCGAGGAGAAGTATTCTACTGATATGGCTCTATATTCTGGTATGCAATTAACAACAGACATTAAGAGATTTATTTTGAAATACTGACCCTGTCGTCCAAAAGGGCCCTTTCCCAGAAATGCTAAAAACAGGTCTTTTCTGAAAATTATTACGTTTGTAAATCGACATCTAATACAGAAATTGATTTAACTTGACTATATTATTCTCCTAAATACGACAAAGTTTATTGTGAACCATGCTGGCTGTTTACTACATTTAAGTCTGGGTGGCAGGAAGGCATTAATGACTGGCAAGGTTTACCTAAGAGAATTAAAAGCCACAGAGATAGCGTGGCGCATATAGATTCATGTTATGTTAAAGAGACTTGGAAAAGACTAAATTGTGTAGATAACGTAAATGACGAGATAATTTTGAAACAACAACATTTTTGGTGACAAGTATTAGAAAGACTGTTTAAAATCACCTTGAAATTAGCAAAAAACCTTAATTCATTCAGAGGAAGTAAAGGCCAAGAAACTATCGATGACATTTATAACGGCAATTTCTTATTCGATGTGAAGCTGCTTGCTGAGTACGACGATGTCATGCGAGAACTGGTTAACAAACCCTAAAATACCATCAAATATTTATAGCCACAAATTCAAAATGAGTTAATGGACTGTCTAGTTAAAACTCTGAAAAAAAATTATTAGAAGATATCGTGGAAGTCTCTTACTTTTCAGTCATTGCTGACACAACTCAAGATATTAGTAAAATTGATCAACTTAGTATTACTTACCGGTATGTTAAAATATGAAAACTGACATGGGCGTGCCTACAGGAATCTGTATTCAAGAGACATTTTTAGGTAAATCATTTTTATGTAATTATAAGTAGATTATATTTATTATACTTTCAGGGTTCTTTCAAGTACATTCTCAAACTGCTGAAGGTATTAGTAACCAGATAATGAATATTCTACAGAATGATGGTGTAAATATTAATAAGTGTCGCCGCCAAGGGTATGACGGTGCAAGTAACATGAACGGCGCGGCGTACACTGACGTTCAATTACCTTCAGGTAATTTAGGCTACTTCGTCTTAAATAATTGTTTTTTTTGGCTCTAGTTCTTAAAGGGCCTACAAAAAGTGCATATTAGTTGTCATACAAAAATCCTAAGAAACACAAAACCAAATTTATTAAGAATACAGAAACCGCGAATGCTAATTTTAATGTTTAAAATGAATGAAAAATCTAAGTGATTAATTTCAATTGACGACAAAAAGTATGTGTACAAATATGTAATGTGAGTAATTAAATGGCATAATGTAATCATTTTACTGAAGCAGTATACACATTTAAGGCAATATATAAAAGTACCTAGAATGTTGCTTCGAAAATTTACTTTATTGGCGCCGGTTATTGTAACTATAGGCGTACATGTGTTTTCAGTTGTAACAAAATTAACTTCTTTTGAATTTTCTGCTGTTTTTGATTTAAATTTTTGTTCAGTGTTTCATCTAGCAATTAAGATTTCCAGACTCTTCCATTAAACCCAAAAAAGGTAAGATTGAAATATTTCAAATAAAAGTTTACTGCAATCCTCAATAGTTATATGTGAACCTATAGAATAATCGTGCTCATTTTGGAAATAAAAAATATTTTCTTCGGTCTGCATAAAATCCCTTGCAGCACACTCTCTAGTTTCTTTTCCAATTTCAGTTGCAGCCTTAATATTTTTAACTTCTAGTTGCTTCATTTGTTTTTTTTTTGTTTTTAGTTCTTCTAATAAATCATACAATTCTTGAAGCAAAAGATCTTTTTCAGAATACGGTTCTTCAGTACCAGACCTAAATATATATGTTTATTAGAAAATATCAAAAAATTGTATTCACACAAACATTCACCTTTTTTATCAAATGCGTCCTTTCTTTCCCACTGATCTAATAACATTTGGATATGTTGTCGAAGTGTTTTTACGGAATACTCTTTTCGCGTTAACTGTAAAATACTATTTTTCACTTCTTCCCAAGCACCATATCCGTTTTTAAACGGATTTCGACACCTAACTTCCCGGAGAAGCACATCATCCTAGTATTTAAAACGTTGACGCTTTTTATCTTTTTTTTTTGTGCTATAAGCTTGGACATTATTTTGCACAATAATTATACAAAAAAGTAACCACAGACAAACCTATTACAACTATGAAACTAACCACTAAAAGCAAGTTTGTCCGTTAGGAATTCCATAAATGTCAAAATGAAGGCGCCTTAAATAAAAGCATTCCTTGCGTGTATTTAAATTAAATAAAAGTGGCCTGTATTTTAATAAAGTAAAAATTAAGGATGTGTTCATTGCGCATGCTCAGAAGTAAAATAAGAGAAAACTTTATTAAAGGATTGTCAAAATAAACGTTGCAATAACTCTCTATTGAACTGAAAGTTTGTGCTTATTTACGTTTGTTTGTCGTAACAGTTTCTACAGATGTTTTTCTGTTAATGTACAATCTTATAGGTGTAGTGGCGTCTGACAAAAATCCGTACTTTGATACCCCCCTGGTAGGTCTCTGAAAACCGTTCTACTTAAAGTTCAGAGTTGGTCCGTAAATTTTTAAAAGTCGTGTTGCTTGTACGAATTAACTTTCAATATCATATCTTACTTCTGTAAGAGCGGTTATAACCGAGTCCCCCTTGGTCATATATCCCTTGTTATATAAATTATAAAATAACAAAAAGTATAATTACAGTATGGTTACTTGATTAATATAACGTTTAGTATCCCTGTATAATGTACATATTTCTATAGCAAATGTTTGTCATTTTAGATCCTCTTCATTATAAAATGATAAAACACCTATTTAGCATGTACTTTTGTAATCGATTTTGTATTAAGCTGTTTAAACATTTCATCAATTTGCTTTTATTACATTTTCAGACCAATTGGTACAGAAATTAAAACAGGAGAATTTATAACTGAAACATGGTTTATGGCCCTTCTTATTATTATGGTGACTGTAATGGTGTTTTTGTTTGCTGCAATGTTATTTGTACGAAGACGACAAATGCTTGCCAAAAAGACCATGCCACCTAGTAGATCAAATGGTGCAGTATTAGCAACTCCTTTAGCATTAAAACAAGATGCACCTCTATGGTTCGAGAAACAACTACCTATTGAATATGCAAGCACAACTTTACCTGAATATGATAAAATCAATATTCAACAATATTCAAAGGACATTAATGGTTTAAATGTACTAAATGGAATTAAAATTCATTCCAACCCTCTACACCAATTTGAGTACAACAGGCCCGATAGACTTAATTTTAATAATCACCATTACCCAAAGAAAATTAAAAATTTTGAGGAGTTTGAAAGACTGCATACTGGTAGTGTACAAGGTGACAGTAGTATGCAAGTTCGAGATTATGCTAGTCCAAATTTGGGAACTGAAAGTCGGAGTTCTCAAATTGCTGATTATGCGGAAGTAGATAATAATTTGCATTGTGCAATACATAATTTGAACCTAGTTATTAATGATGCAATCAATAATATTCCAGAAATTCAAAATTAGTTTACATATTTACAAGATATTTATAACTTTTTCGGAAATAGTATTAATAAGTGAGATATATTAAGTTCTATAACAGATGAGTCGCAAATCACATTAAAAACTAAATCCAACACGCTGGGCTGGAAGACTAATTTCGATATTAGCAGCTAAAACAAAATACATGAATATAATGAAAAGTTTATCCAAAATAATTTTGAAAGCAAACAACGCGAAGAAATTCAGGAAGCAAACAGAATAAAGAGTAACATGGAGAAATTTGAATTTGATTTTATTACGGTTGTACTAACAAATCTGTTTGGAAAAATAGATTTTGGTTCAAAAATACTCCAAAGAAAAGATTTGGATGTAGAAAAGGCGTCCGAAACTTTAAAGAAAATATATGCAGTAAGAAACAACTTTGAAGCTTTGAAAACAGAGGTTACACATATTGCTAGAAATTGGAGAGTTTCGGAAAATTTTTCTAAAAGAAGAACTAAAATTAAGAAGAAATTTTTTGATGAATTAGCGGAAGATCATCGATTTACAGATGAGGAAATGTATTTTAAAATTAATATTTTTCTTCGAATAGTTGATATTGCAATTATTCAAATTCGTACATGCTTTAAAGGATTTCACGAAGTGGCAGATATGTTTTCATTTCTTATTTCTCAAAATTAACTTCAAATGGCAGACGACGAAATAATTAGAAAAGCTGAATCTCTTTGTTCATTTTATTCAAATGACATATTCGATGGTTTAGGTTTGCTGTGTGAGAATTTCAGGGAACTATGTAGGCTAGCTCAGAATATAAATAAGTGCAGGTACGTGTCCAACCAGTTTTGAGACGGAAAACCTAATGACGAATAAATGATGAATCTGATGATTAGTATAAACAACTAGTTGTTGGTTGCGAAATATCTGCAACTAATGATGACTGTGCGAAAAGAGGAAAATATATTAAATCGGTAAATGGTTAAGTGTTGGGGGAACTTTGCAGCCACAGGCTGCTTACCTCCCTTCACAACCACTGAAGGTCGGTGAAATAGGGTATATAATTGTAAAACAATAGAAGGTGACTGAACTGCATCTAACAAGAAAGAACAGCGCCTATGAGGAAAAACAACAAACATAGAACAAGAAGAAAATTGTTGAAGCATATGTGTGGAGCACAGTATGCCTATGAAATACGGGCAGTCTGAAACGCAGACAGAAAAACGATAGCAGCCTTTTGAAATGCTGTGCTTCAGATGTATGAGGACGATAGCATGGCAGACAAAGATAATAACAAATAGGTTATAGAAATAGTAGGGGAACAAGGATATCTGGGTGAAAAAGATAAGAGAAATAGAAGGGCAGAGCAGAGATAGGAAAAAAGAGGTAGATGTAGACCTAGATCAGATAGTTATAGGTGCAGACTGTGCAAATTTCAGGGAAATCTGTAGGTTAGTTCAGAATAGGAAACAATGATGGTACGCGTCTAACCAGTTCCAGGACTGAAGACCTAATGATGATGATGAAAACTTTTAAAAATGAACTGAAGAAAATCAACACCATAAAAGATATTAGATTTCTACTAATTGTTAACCACTACGATATGAGTTCCACATTTGAAGATTTTGTTTCGGTAATTCTTTTATTTTTGACAACACCAATAACTGTTGCTTCAGCGCAAACATCATTTTCAAAATTGAAAATTATAAAGAATTATTTGCGTAATAGAATGGGCCAAGATAGGTTATGTATGTTAGCTTTGCTTAACATAGAAGCAGAAATAGCCGCAAAAATGGAGCTCCAGGATGTTATTGGCAACTTCGCTGCTATTAAAGCCCGCAAAAAAAATAATTTATAGTTTTGTGTTAGATACTAAATAAAGTTTATCGTGAATTTTATGTTTCTTAAAAATTTTTATTAAATCGGGCCTCATTATAATTTTTACGGGAGGGCCCCCAAATTGTAGTTACGTCACTTGCCCTAATTTAGTGCAATTGTTTTATTCAGTCATTATAAACTTGGAAATTTAAATTTTGAGATTAAGTTGGCAGAAGATGATTTATATATTTATTTAAAGTGTATGTTTGTAATATATTAAACTTCAATACAATATCATAAGTATATTGAATACATACATATTAAATTCATTCATAAATAAGCCCGTGCCTGAAGCACCTTACTTTCAGACGCTTCTGAGGCGTAATACGTAGTGCCACTTTCCAGAAAGAATTTCAACATTCAAGAGAGCATATTTTCACTGTCAGAATGAGATATGTTTACAGCTTCTAGGTAAAAATTGCCTGATTCTAGTCATTTTCTAAAGGTGAGTTTACTTTAACGTACGAAATGTAATTATCTCTTGTGCATAGTGGTCTCTGGCGCGGCCCAGATACTTTAAACTAAATCTTTGGTAATGCTAAATGTAAACAATTCAAATGCACAATATGAAATGGATGTTGGTACTGTTGCAACAAAAATAAACAGAAATTTATTTGGCGAATTTTGTAACCTACAATTTCAGTAGTGTTGCTAAAATACATCATGCAGTATACACGCTTTTTAGAAGTATATTTATAAAAGTAAATATTTGCCTTCATACATAAATAATTAATCCATTTGAAGAATAATCACTTAGAAATAACAAGAATGGTATCTATTATAACGATCATGTTGGGGCTGCGTCGACCAAACCGAACATAAATCAGAACCACTTCTACTATCGCTACTGCTACTGGTGTCTCCTATAGTGAAAACAAATTCGAAACGTTGTTCAATGTTCCGCCATTTATACATACACTTTTCGGCGTGCTTTAGACATTTTTGTCAATATGTACCATTTATTCTCTAAAGCGATGCGTACCATTTTGCATTTACATTGTCATCATTGTGTTTCTGATTAAATTTTCCAAAAGTTTTCTAAAACGACTAAAAATTCAAGTTTTGTTAAAACAAATGCTTTGTTGATTTTTTAAAGAGCACTTTATATTCGTATCTGCATAACTGATCCAAAGGGTGCAAAAGTGACTTTTTGTCACATTCTCGTTCAAAGTAACTTAAATTTTTTACAATCACCAGCTGTCCCTAAGATTTTAAATGTTTATTTCATATATGGCGGATGTGTAAGTGCACGTACTAAATCCTTGTAGTCGAAATTAAATAAGTTATTTTATGTAATATACATACTTCAATGGTTTAACTGTGTTTACAATACTACCTGTCGTAACACACAAGCAGTTATAATTATTCCTATTTCAGACCTCTATTTAATATATTATGTGCAGTTCCTGCATTTGAATATTTCCGTTCTTACTTAATTAAAATTCACATTCCTTACTTTATTCACAGTTATTTGAGTATTTATTAACGATTTCGACCGCTTTCTCAATTTAAATGGTTACTTATCCATCCCTTTGTATAATTGTAAGTCTTCATAACCTGTATTTAATAAAAGTAAAAAGGACACTACATTATTGGTTGCCTTGATGGAAAGATTATACACCTCGGCGATCCGTTGAGCAAATACGTTTCTTTTGTACTCTAATCGCTTTCGTTGTTGAGTCCTTGTAATATGTAGACTTATAAGCGATTGACATTTTTTTTGAAATACGTACATTAATTTTGGTGCTACTTCTAGCAACAAAATTGAAATACGAAATGCCGTATGGCAATAAATTATCCTCTGATTGAAGAGAACGAAACAAAACGCTACAGGTGTTTTAAGACCAATAATCGTACCTATGGTTACTACAAATACAAAGTTCCGTAAATTGAAAAGCAAATATTGTGACCTTTGGTATTTATAGGAACAAACGTAACGTAAATTAAATAGAAAAGGATATTGTAAATGTAACGTAATGAAACGATTTATGTAAAGTGCGAGGAATGTACCGCAAAGTATATAATTAAGTAAAATTTTAATTGTAATAGGAAACATAAACAGAAAACAGCTGATCGGATTCTGAACTATACACAAGTGTTAATTTTGATAACTATTAAATGTTAGATTTATCAAAACCTGCAATTCCGACCTAATATACGATAGGGAGTTAGGAAAACACATCGTGTATGATAATGAAAATCGTAAGGTTTATAAATTCTGGTTTGTTTACTGGAAAACTGGTTTCTTCTAGATCCACGCTTAAATACAACCTTTTGTTGTTCCGCGCCGATGGAACATGTGGTTATATTACAAATCCGTGCACGAAGGATCATGTAGGTTTTTGTATAACAGCGCACGGCAGTAAATTTAATAATTTTCTTTCGATAAGTTAGTGGACCAGTCGTGCATTGTTACGACAAAATCCCAACGGGAAATACGTAAATGGTTGAACAGTTTATAGCAGAAAACATAAACAAATCAAAGACGCCGATGGTGGTAGCAGCAGCGGTCCAGTAGTATCACTTGAAGCTGTAAGAGGATATTTGGGGAAGAAAAGGAAAGGAAACAAACAACAACTTGCGCCATACAATCAGACGGTTCGAGAGCACTTCCGACCCGACAGATTTGCGAAGTTGACGTCTCTACAGGTACTTTAAAACTCGACTGTTCCTGATGGCACACGCAAGGATTGTTTTGTTTTCGACCGCACGTGCGTTCAATTAATTTGAAAGAAGTGGTAAAACCAAATTAAATTGAATATTGCACTTGTTGCGCAAACAGTTAGGTATTTATCTTTTCTCTTCAATTATCTCTGAAATGTTATTCTTATCTTGCCTTGATCTCAAAGTAAATAATTTATCTGTATCTTGCTCGGGGCGAAATGCTTTAAGAAACTATTTTATCTAGTTATTGTTCCGAATGCTTGGTGTGTATGACCAAAGATAGTATTTGCCATTGTGAGGTAAAAAGTGAATTTGCGCCTTAACATTGTAACTGATAAGAAAGGATTAAGAAATTACGTATCGTAAATGCAATAGCACTGGTTAATTTGTTAGCTTAACCTTTTGCCTCTTGCATCATATTTCTTCTTATTCTGTTAATAACAAGCCATAAAAATTTGTTTGGCTTTTAAGAATATCACCAAAAGTATAAATGTAAATTTCTACGAATTCATATGTAAATGTGAAAACAATTTTTGTATTTAAATTCTAGTGAGTTTAGTAAGTGTTAGCGATAAGTATGTAAGTCTCATGCTTCCGACTAAATTTGTGCAGTCGGTGCGGTGGCAAACAAGACCTGTGCGCGCTGAGTTGGGTAAGCCTTAAAATCGGATGGCTGCTCATTTCCGTTTTCTAGTATCGCAAATATTGCTACGGCTTAAAAAACCAGGTGGTGCCGATAGATAAACATAATTTAAGTTTTCCGTGAATGTGTAAGCTCTCGTACGAAGAGACCTTCATCTTTTTATTTGTTTTTCTTTTTGAAGCTTTAATGGGATTGTGGGATATTTTTTAAAAAAGCTTTATTATATCATTTAGGTTCAGGAAATTTCTAAACCCCGCACGGGGAATTCTCCAGTGGCTATTATTAGGTTTAATATAAGCGTTACGTGGAAAATACACAAAGCTTCTGTTCTCACTTAAGTCCGGATATTTATTTATAATTTATGATTTGGAAAAATGCTAGGATTGTGATCTTCATGCATAAACGGAACAGCTGTACCTAGCAGTTTCGCGTTAGAACTTTAACTTTTCGTGGAGGAGAGACGATAATTCGTGGTAACCAATATGTCGAAACAAAGGAAACAGGGGAACGTGTTTTCATAGAGTTCGTACAGTCCCCGAAGTGGTCCATTTTCTTTTTCGTTCCCTTTCCTCTATTGTTCTACGAAATTAAAATTGGCCCTTCGTCAATAGGAAGAGAGCTGCCGCCAACCAAACCAAAGAACATTCGGGCACTACCCGGAAAGTAATGACGCATCGGTATTAGGACACAATGGGATAAGTGTATCTTCAGAATTTGAATGGCATTTGACGCCTCGCGAAATTTGATCCCAGATAAATTTGATTATAATAATTGTATGTAGCATTATTGTAGTACAATTAACACTTCAACTATACCAAAAAAGAAGATGCGTAATCAGATGTCAAAATTTTCGAACAATAAGCTTGACAGCGCACGTGTCAAAAATATTAACTAGAATTGTACGAAGACGGACGGAAAAACTGGTTTAAGAAATATTAGGAAAAGATCAAGTTGTATTCAAACGAATCAGGTTAACACGGGAGGCCATTTTAGCTTTAAGAGTCATAATTCAGAAAACATTAAAAAAAGGAGAAAACGTATAGGGTTTGTAGATCTGGAAAACCATTCGACAATGTAAAATGGGAAAAACTGTTCAAAATACTCAAAAAGATTGGAATTTGTTATAGGGATAGACGGATAGTACATAGCTTATACAAAGATCAAACAGCCGTGATAGATTTAGCGCAGCAACGTAAATAAGTAAATATTAGGAAAGGACGAAACAGGGATGTACGCTAAATCCATTAATTTTTGACTTGCTTATCGAAAAGGTAATGAATACTGTCAAATGCGGAAAGATATTTGGAATTATTATTCAAGGACAAACGATTGATATGCTTAGATTTACAAAACGGTATAGAGGTATTAGCGTATTGCGTATAGCAAGGAAGAGTCAGAAGCAGCTGTTAAAGAAATGAACAGCGTACTAACAGAGTGATGCTGTATGAAAATTAACAAAAATAAAACTAAAGTACTAATATGTAAAGAAGGGGAAAATAAGTAAAATACCAAAATACAAATATAAAACGAGAACTGACCAGAGGTTAAGGGTTTTCGCTACCTGGGAAACCAAATAACCCAAGATGGGAAAAGAGCAAAATATATTAAACAAAGATCAGCACAAGGCCGTGTTGCATTTAACAAGAAAAACAACGTGTACGTTCAAACACAACAAAAATAAAAACAAGAGAAATATCACCGAAAGCATATATGTGAAGCACAGCACTGTATGGCTATGAAAAGTAAACAGTAAGAGGAGTTGACAGGAGAAAGATATAAGCCTTTAAAATGTGGTGTTACAGACGTATAAAGATATCATGGACAGACAAAGTTAAGGACAAGGAGGTACTAGAAATGGTAGGGTAAGAAAGAAATATGTAGAAAACAATACAAAATGGAAGAGATAGGATGGTGGGACACGTTATGAGGCATGATGGAATAGTGTGTTATATATTAGAAGCAGTGAAAGAAAAAAAGAGAAGTAGATTAAGTCCAAGATTAGACTATTGCAAACAGATAGTGAAAGATGTAGGCTATAGTAATTTCATGGAAATGTGTAGGTTAGCTCATAATAGAATAGAAATCAACGGAAGTACGCATCCAACCAGTTACAGGACTGAAAACTTAAGGATAATTATGGACGATTCCCATTATCCCTCTATTCTAACTTAACATTTTCAAATAGTCATGACATTTAATTATATTTAATTTCACAAAATTAATATGAAAATAAGGTATTAGCTGTTGCTGAGAAACACATCTCAATGTAGTAGCTTCGTGTGGAGCATTGGGGACGTGGTCGTAAGTGTAGCAGCCCCTACTTTATACTGTTGAGAAATACAGCTTAAGTATTTAAAATTTATTAAAAGAAACTAAGTTTGATAGGTAGCTCTTATTATACAACTTAGTCTTGAATGAAGTTTTGAACGAACTTTTCAAATAAACGCTTATTTTACCTGTCTATCGGTCACGATCTAGCCGTAGACAGCTTTGTTTCAACTTTAAGCTTCAATTGAATGTATCCTTAATTAAAGAAAAACAAAGTCCTATAGTAGAATAATAAATTGCAGTATTCAAAAGGCGTAGTTTGAATTCTCTTTGAACATTTGTTAAAAAGTTCTGGTGGTTTAGGATACGTATTTATGTTCAGTAATCCACTGTACCCAAATTTTACACTCACAGTCTCGGGGAAGATCCATTAAAGGCTCTTGTCAAAATGCAAAGAATTAGCAGCATTTTTGATATGTCCATCAATGTTTAGATAAATGATATTGCTTCACTAAAAAGTGTTTATTGATTAGAATAGTGCATTATAAGTAAGTTATTAGTAGCAGTAGCAAGGATTTACGCGAATTTGTATTTAAATTACACTTCGTTAAACCAGTTGTGGTTTAAAGCAGACTTCCGTATCCAAACCTGGAAAATATATTTTCAGTTAGTTGAATTTGCATCTGTTGGAAAGGGATAAGCACGTCAGCATAAAAGCAATTAGTAGAACTGTAGTTAATGTTCTGAATTCAATTATAAAACTTTTGCTACACATCATTTTATGATTAGCTTTGAATAAAATAAATCTGGGAATAAAACTTTTAGCTATGATATGGTGATATTGCCAGCAGACATTGTTTTTAATTCGTGGATAGTTGGTTTGTTTTTCCTTCCATTAAATAGGCTATTAAAATGATAACGGTACCATGCTATAATGCAGTGGCGTAACTACACCCCTGCCAGCCCCCGCTATGCGGGGGGGCCCCAAGTGCAAGAAGGCCCAAACGATAATAAACTCAACTTATTCATCTTCAACGTATTTGGCAGGTAAGAAACGGTCAAGAAAATATTGCAGATAATTCAGAAACCGCAGGTTAACGAACGTTTTCTTGATGTTACTACTAGGAACTGCTGAAATACAAGAAATAATAATTAAGATAAATACTGAACACCACCTGCAGCCTGCATCCTTTCTTCTTTCTATCCGTTCTGTCCTATTTTGTAAGGGTTAATAAACAGATGAAAGAGACTGTAAACTTTAATAACAAAGATGTCTATATTATTCTTAAGTGATAAGTTGTATAAAGTGGTAAAGCATTATTAAACGACGTATAGTAGGGTTAGTTTGGTTTGTGGGATTTTAAATAGGAATAAAAGGGCTATTGTCTGTACAGTACAGATTCACAGGATGGCAGGTAGCTTAGTAACCTTCGCTTTCTAGAAATATAATACTAGAAAGAAATTCATTTTGTGGTTTCTAGTCAGCTGGTTGCAACGTATTTGCATTAGCTGCATTATATATAACGGAAAGGAAGTAAAAAGCATTCCAGTACGTTTTACTCAATAGTGTTGTGTTCGTATTACAGGAGGTCTTTCATATTTAAACGTAAGTATTTATATCTATTTTTATTAAACTACTATTGATTTGATCATAGTTGAAGTCGCGCTGAGAAATACATATAAATAAATCTTTAAGCATTCAATAAAAATCATTTATATTTTGTTAATTAAAGCATTTAAAGCAAAGTATGTATGTGTTATTTGTAATTTCAAAAGGCTTTTAAATAATTATTACTTATCTAATTACATTATAATTAATTTCATTCAAAATTGCAGGAAATAATATACAATGAGCACTACAAGCGGCGCTGCAAAAAACGAAAAGGAAACTATTGGAAGAATCAAAGAGCAAGATTCCAAAAATAAGTTCCTTTTTACTTCTAAAGAGTCCGAAAACAAGAACAATCTATGAAAGAAATTGGGCTTTCGACAGTAGCATCTACTAGTTCCGCTACAGACGAACAGCAGTCGTCAACAATTTTAAAACTCTCACCCAGGGCGCAAGTACATCACATAATGACGGCCGCGATAGAAATTTGGAACTAGATACCACTACAATTACAGAGGTAAATGTGAGTAGTACTTTTCACTTAATGAACTATCTATGGATCTGACGAAAGAATATCCAACCGATTTTGCACATTTTTAAAAATCAATGTTTTACAACATGACAATTTAAGAAAAGAAATAATTAATTACGGATTGTGTAGACCAGATGGTGCGTTTCCTAAAGATAATAAAATAGAAGTTTTTCAGTTCACTATTATTACTTAATAACTGCAAGCGAAAATAAAAGCAATACGTTAAACTTACCACACAATTCAAATGGGTGGTTGTGTTATTCTAAATTAAAAATTGTGTTTATTGTCAACCATGTTGGCTGTTTGCTTCAGTAAGGTCAAGTTGGACGACCGGAATTAATGATTGGCAGGGTTTATCAAAAAAAATTAAAGAGCATTTGCTTGCTCAATCTCATTTAACTTGTTGTTTTATTTACGATATGTGGAAAAAAAATTATACCATAGATAAGAAAGATACTCTACTATTAAAACAAGAAACTGAATTTTGGAAAAATGTTTTACACAGACTTTTCAATGTTATTTTAACACTATCCCAGCGCATGCTGTCATTTCGAGGACATAGAGAAAGTTTTTCTGATTCAAAAGACAGTTACAACGGTAATTTCTTAAGTTTAGTTCATTTAATTAGTAACTATGATCCTATATTACAAAAAGTGCTTGAACGACCCAAAGGTTCAATTAAATATCTTTCCCCAAAAATTCAAAACGATATTATTAATACTTTAAGCGCACACTTAAAAAATATTTTATTAAATAAAATTAGATCCGCTCCTTTTTTCTCAATCATAATAGACACTACACAGGATATAACTAAGATTGATCAATTAAGTAAAATTGTAAGATATATTGATTTTAAAAAGACAGCTTGGGAGAGGTAACCAAAATAGATATTTGTGAAACTTTTGTGGTTTTACAAAAGTAGAGTCCCAATCTGCTGAAGGACTATGTAATACTATATTAAGCAATTTAACCAACATGCAATTAGATATAAATAAATGTAGAGGGCAGGGCTACGATGGAGCTAACGTTATGAGCGGTACGTATTCTGGCGTGCAAAAGAGAATTTTAAACATAGAGCCTGCAGCCTTATATATGCACTGTAGTGCCCATAACTTAAATCTAGTCATAAATGATGCCGTTAAAGGTATAAAAGAAATAGAATCGTTTTTCTACTTTTAGAAAACATATATACATTTTTGCTAATAGTATAGTAAGATGGAATTGGCTTTCTGTTTTAAAGAAAATTTCACACAATTGAAACGCTTAAATCCGACACGTTGGGCGGATCGAGTAAAATCTTTAGCTGCCATAAGAATTCGGTATAAAGATATAGTAATGTCTCTTAATAAAATTATTATGATATCAAAAAACAGATGAACGAAATGACGCAAAGCAAATATTAACTAGCATGGATAATTTTAATTTTATTTTTTAAGTGTTTTTAAGTCAAATTCTAGAAGAGC
The DNA here is from genome assembly GCA_036346225.1 of Platerodrilus igneus. Lineage (NCBI taxonomy): Eukaryota > Metazoa > Arthropoda > Insecta > Coleoptera > Lycidae > Platerodrilus > Platerodrilus igneus. Next base: position 4,944,050 of record JARFIW010001700.1, read on the forward strand.
TTAACAAGCTCTCACAAACTGCTCAGAGTGAAAAGGCGAATATTAATCAGATAACTCTCTTATTACAAAAACTTTAAAATTTTTCAAGGAAACAAGAAATAACTATTCCAACATCAAGGAGGAAGCAGCGAAAGTTGCAGGGCAATGGAATATTAAACCGGAATTTATAAAAAAAGGCAACCAAAAATAAAAAGCATTACGATGAATTATCCAATGATTATCGATTTAATGATGAAGAATTTAAATTTAAAATAAATGTATTTTATCGCGTAATGGATATTATAATTTCACAGCTGTCGAATCGTTTTAAATCGCTTTTTCATGTAAACGAAAAGTTTAATTTCTTAGAACCTAATGTATTTTTGAATTTAACTGCAGACGATATTTTATCTAAGGCAAAACAATTGCAAAAATTTTACTACAAAGATTTAAATGATGCTATAGGTATAGAACTTACTACACTCAAAAATAATAGACTTATTTGTGATGAATTAAAAATGTTAACGGTATCTTACAATTTTAGAATATCTAGTACTTTCCAAATCTACAGGTTCTAGCAGTTTTCCAAACACCATAACAGCCTTAATGTTATACCTAACTTTACCCGTTAGCGTTGCAAGTGCGGAGAGATCTTTCTCAAAATTAAAAATTATTAAAAATTATCTTAGGAACCGCACTTCACAAGATAGATTAGACGATTTATCCCTCTTAGCAGTAGAACATGACACTGCCAAAAATATGAATATAGAGGATACAATAAACGCGTTTGCAGCAAAACATGCAAGAAAAACAAAATTTTGAATTTGATTTGGAATGTCTGCTAGCTCATAGGTTTTTTTACTGTATCAAATTTTTAGGTGTAAATAATTTTGTGCGGCGTATAAATATGTAGATTTAATATTAATTAACTTATAAGTTTGAATTTATGTAATTTGGTTTTATAATTAATAAAGCACTTGATTAATATAGTATATGTATTTAATTCTATACTGCTTCCTTCTCTACATGTACTATAATTTAAAAATATGGCTAAATATAAGCCAGTAAAAGTAATACATTTTAAAGAGAGCCCACTTTAAAATTTTTGCGGGGGGGCCCAAAAATCGTAGTTACGCCACTGCTATAATTACCTTCAGGTGATTGTAAAAATATAAAATATTTGGTATATAACCCAGCATAATAGAATTTTCTAACGATTAAAATAGCTACTCCCAAACTTACTGCAAAGAGCTGTTTGGTTATGTAAATTATTCTACACTAGCACTTAATTTATATGCACATCAAACGTATTTATTTCAAGGATTTTCTTGTAATTCTTATCACAATACAAGCGAATTTACACTTCCACTGACCGCTATTAGCATTACAAGAAAATTCTCAATTCTCTTTTGTAAGATTTAAGTGCATCTTGGTAAATGTCAATCAATCGATGGTTCGTTAATTGGCATTTCCTTGCGATTCTGGACGACTACATTTGATTTTCCAATACACCACCCGAGGGTCAGAAAGCGAGTATTTTTATCTGGAAATTTTGAATTTTGCCGAGCCCTTGCTATTTCAAGCAAGGTAGGGATCTTTAACGTGCGTGATAACACTCACACACGGGACCTCCATTTTACCTCTCATCCGAACGAGAGCGAATTTTTGTGAAAAATGCTCGCGTAACATTTTTCAAGCGGACCGTGTCAAGATTTGAACCCGGGATCTTGGGCATAGTAGTCACACGCATACTAACTACACCACGGAGCCACCTGCGATTCTGGACCAGTGGCGAATCCAGGAAAGCTTAGAGGGAGGGAGTAACCAAAAAATATTTTACTCACTTTCCTGCATACCTTTTTTCTTTTTGGATCAATTTCGATACCGTGAGCTTCGCACCTAAAACTCTTTTTATAATTCCGATATTACTGTTTATTATTTCAGCTTGGCTGCCTTTAATCTCAGGCTCTACTCTTGGATATACACGGTGTGGATCTCGTATCGCATATATCTACAGTTGTCCTATAAAATCCTACCTTTGTTTTTTTAAAAACCCAATTACCAATTTAGAAATGAAATTGCTTACTCTCTTTTTAACTTATAATTTTGAAAACTAAACTTGGTTTCCCTATTACTTTTACCAAAGCTGCTTACCAGTACTTACTTACTCCTCGAACTTCCTGCGCTTGAAACGTGTTTACAATATTTCTTTTTATACCACCTGCTGAAACAACAACCAAACCCTCTTCTCAAACTCAATTGTATACAGCAACAAATACATACCAAATCCTCTTCCCTTTTTCTTGAATTATAAACTACTGCTTTACCTGCTTTCCAAATTGTTATTTTACTTCTTGGTTCTTCTTACTGTCTTTATACTACTATTTCTTTCAACCTTTCTTCTTTTGCAAATACCAATCCAATTACCTGTTACCGTAAAATTCTTCCACCTTCACCTTCTATAATACTACGACCTCCTAATCTTTCACTATTGCTGCTTTTTATTAATTTAATTAACTTATTCTCTAGTAACTTCACTGGTGTAATAACTCCTTATTTAAACACTCAATTTACAAAACACGTTTTTTCTTTCAGAAAATCTAAAATTAATATCCTTTTATTAGTTGTTTATATTGCCACCGTTACCCTGTCCCGTATTTAGAATAAGGACACTCATTTTTATTACGTTTAAAATATTGTCTCGTTATCCAACTTTATATACAGAAATCCCCATGGCAATATCTAAAACTTAAATACTAATATACAATCTATTTAACTTTATGTATGATTCAAACCTTAAAGGAATTCCCAACCCATATATTTAAATAAATCCGCCCGATTTAAATAATACAAACCCTACTTTACAAGTTGCATTTTACAAATTCGCTGTATACAACCCCTAGAATTCTTATTTCTAATAACGATTCAACAGTAACAGTCTACCAATTTAATTGCGTCGAAAATCCTAATTTTACCCCCAATCTAAACACAATATCATTCCTCGTCTACTTTTCAAACATTTTATATAATTTTGAATTAAAAATTGTTTTTTTAACCAAACCTCTTAAAACATGGAAAAATCCATTTTTGATTTAAACTCTAACCCCTTTTTTTTCAAAAACCCTTGAATACATACGTTCTGAACCCTCGGTGCTACATCGACGATTCAATTGACCAAAAGAAAAATATCCGTTATATGGAAACGTCCTCTCGCAGTTCCCTCACTCGTCAACAAATCAAACGTGTTTTCCTCTGCAAAAACTCGTCCCACCCTGTATAGTCCTTCATACGGAAATTGAAACTTGAAACAAATTTTATCCATTGGTTTTGAAACACTTAACCGTCTCACGATAACCTGAACCCCTATTTAAAATATCGCCCGCTTTTTAAACCTTTTATTCTGTCGCTCTACGTATTTTTTCTTCTGTTAGGCCTACACTAGTAACTGTGTGACGTCTTCAACCTCTTACGGCTATCTACACGGTCTAATCGGTATCCCTTTAATTAACGTTAGTGCACACGTTTGTGTAACCATATTTTGAATGCTATCATAATGTGCGTGTGTTAAAATTTTTAAATATTTTATAACTTCTACCTTGATGTCACATTCGCAAGGATTTGCTTGTGGATGTCTCACACTACAGAATGTCGCTTTTATACAGTCACTTGTTAACCACTTTGTAAACCGTTTATCGTGAAAATAAGTAGCATGATCGGCAAGAATTGTCTTCCTTTTATCGCACCTTTCGATAAACTTTTGGACCAATTTTTCGCGTGTCAAGTATTACATTTCCTCGTCGGATACAAACATAAATTTTGAAAAAATGTCAAACAACAGTAATATGTGTTGATACCCAAACTGACCAAATATCAAGTTACTTGCATAAACAATTGCTACGACATCCAGAGATGCATTCGCTTTCACATTCATCGCGGTGTTATGATGGTGCGTTTCTTTTTTTGCTTAACTTATATATTTTACAAACGGTGATAAAACCTTTTACTAATGCAATGTTATTTTTGTTATAAAAAGCTTCCCTGAAAACCATAAACGTCTTTCTAATGCCAATGTGACCATGCATAAAATGTATTTCCTTAATCGGTACGATGGGTCTTGCGCGTGTAAAAACTAACAGTTCCTCTTCTCCAACCTTTTTCACAACAAAACCGTCCTTCAATATATAACATTTCTGCCCCGACTACATCCTCGACTCTGATCTTACCTCGTATTTCCTTAATTTCCAGGTGCTGTTGCATTAAGAAAAGTTTGGATCTCGTCCAATTACCAACTTTCTCAAATTGTTATACTGCTAACAAATATTCTTGTTTTATTTCACTTTTATAACCTGGATCTTTTCTGCTAAGATAATCTACTGTGACATTGTCCTTTCCCGCATTATGTTTCATTTCAAAAGTGTATTCCTGTAAAAGTAAAGCTCATCGATAGAAACGACTATTCTGAAATTCATTCACCATTGATAACTGTTTCTAAATAAATAATAACGCAACTTCATAACGGCATATACAGTTGCAAGCATCTCCTTCTCCGCCATCGAATACCTCGTCACACGCCCCTTCAACATCCTCAATATAAAACAAATCTGGAACGACCCAATTACTCTTATATTCCAAAAACCCCACAGACCTATCCCTTCCACTTATAAACAAACCAGAATCTCTCAATTAGATCTATGGAAAAAATAAGAGTTAGGTTCAACCCTTTGACTATCAGAAATTCTGCTTGCCCAAATATTTTCTCACCATCTATAACGTGCACACACACACTACTTGGCTAATCAATTGACAGTTTCCTTTCTATAGCAGGCCATAAATTCACTGTCTTTATATCACATACTCGTCCTTTTAACAATTCTGAATGCTTGCAAACAAACTACTGCTTTACTTGCGATAGCTTCAACCCACCATCCATCAAAGCTAAATATAAACTATCAACTAACTTAACATAAATAAAAGGCATAACTCCTTTATTTGAGCAATTTTTTTTTAAATAAAATTACACATGTTAACATCAATAGTACCTAAATGTATCAAACTTATATTTACATTTTCAGCATTTTTTTCTTCGGCCCCACTATTGACCTCTGCACTCTTGCGGTCTTTATAATCCTTTTTCCTACCAAGTGTTGCCGTCATATTCTGAACCGATTCATTCCATTTGTTTCTCTCTTCTCGTAACTACGTCCATTTTTCACGTAGTCCCGTCCCGATCTACGTGTTTCCCTTACGTGTCTATGTATTCGTTTCGATTCGAATAATAACCGTCGTTATCCCGATTATTATATCCCGTTCTTATATACGTCTCTTGTCTACTTTGTCCATTTTCCCGCCTGTCTTCGTGTATGTCAAAACCCGGCCTAAACTTGTGTGCATGTGGTGTAAAGTTATGATTTTCGATACCTTTTCACCGTTGTCTATGTATCCCACTAAGATTGTCGTCGTACACTCTGGTTCTTGTGATTCTGTTGTTCATGTCTGTCTGTTTTGGTCTGCATTTTGTTCAATTGCTGCGCCTGCTTGAATTTGTCAATCGCGTACTCCTACTTAGTTCCAAAGGTACTCATAAACACCCCTGACGTTGAATTTTGCCTATTGCCCGCTTGCTGCGTACTACTCCAATACTGCTCCGTAAACATTTTCCAAAAACCTTCGTAATTGCGCTATTGTTTCCATTCAAGGCTATGCCATTTCTCCTCGTGACCACCTAGCACTGCATTTAATACCTGCATTTTTACTCTTTCTGTATTCCCTTCTAAAACTTTGTTTAGTCGGTCTCACTATGCTACTATGTCTTCCATCTCCTTGCATACAACCTGCGTGTTTTGCTTGTTCGTTCAAATTTTGAATATTTTCATGAACCCCTTTAAATCTGTCGCATACCTGAATTTTAAATGACTGTACAGTATTCTCTAAATCTTTTGCTCGGTTGTCGCCTCTGTCTAATCTTTCCACTATTTTTTTTTGTGCATTTCCATCCTCTTCGCTGGCTTACACTGCGTACACTACGCCCATGGCATTCTGCAGGTTTACTGTGTATTTCTCATCAATGTCCTTTATTTCTTTCTGCATTTCTCGTACGTCGGTGGTTACTTAATCCTGGCACTCTAAAAATTTTTCATCAAGTACCTCTTTGTCTCCTGCCAAATTTTATCATAAATTTGTTTGATTTTGATGGCCAAACCGATTTCAATTTTTTCCTGTATTTGTTTTTACACATCTGCCATTGCTTGCCGGATTTCTTCCTGATGTTCCCCAATTGTCTATGTAATGACTTCCCCGAAGTCATCTTGGTTTGCGTCCGTTTTTTCTAATGCTAACAGTATCTCCACTTGGTTTGCCTACGTTTTCCGTTTTTTCTTTCGTGGCTAACGATAACTTCAACACATCCGACATTCTATCCCGCGGTTCTTCCTCCAGTCTTAAATTTTATGTGTATCTGTACCGTCATCTATAAATACTTCCGGCTCAACATCTTTTTTTCTGGCTTTGTTTGAACACCGTGCCCGTAGCTTCTCCCAGACCTCGGAACTCCTCTCGTCGTAACTCATCCTAAAACAGAATTTATTAATCTCTACCCCACTATTCACGTTTGAAATTTTTTTCTTTAATTACCTTTCCTGGCCCCACTTGATTACTATACTACTACCTGCGGTATTTTTTCAGTTCTTCCTTTTTATTACCACTCGAGCTCCACGTTGGGTTTCGCCAGCTTCTAGTACCCCCCTTTTCTATTCAGGACCGATTCCGATACCATAAGTTCGTGTCTAAAACCCTTTTTATAATTCCGATATTACTGTTCATTATTTCCGCCTCGGTTGCCCTTAATCTCAGGTTCTACTTACTTGCGCCTTAAATTAACCTCTTGTATATACACGGCGAGGGTCCCATATTACATAATATCTACAGCTGTTCTATAAAACTCTATTCCTATTTTTAACAAACTCAATAATAGATCTAGAACTGAAATTACTTTTTTCCTTTTGACAAACGTTACTAAAGCTTACTATTTACTTTCTTTCCGCTTTTGAATCAAACTTGTAATTTAGAAAACTAAACTTGATTTCTCTATTACTTCTACAAAACTGCTTACCAGTACTTATTTACCCCTTATATTTTCTGCTAATAAAACGCCTTTACAATATTTCTTTTATACAACCTACTGAAACAACAACAAAATCTTCTTTTCAAACTCGATTGTATACACCAACAAATAATTCCAAATCCTCTTCTCTTTTTCTCGAATTATAAACCACTCTTCTATCTGCCCCTTAAATACTTATTCCACTCTTTGATTTTTCTTACTGTTTTTTTATACTACTCTTTCTTTCAACCTCTCTTCCTTTCCAAATACCAATCCAATAGCGTGCTACCGTAAAACTCTTCCAACTCCTTCTCCTGTAATACTACGATCTCCTAATCTTTCACTATTGCTGATTTTTATTAATTTATTTAACGTCATCCCTAAAAAAGCCTCTTCACTGGTATAACAACTCTTTATTTAAACTTAACACTCAATATACAACACACATCTTTTCTTTCCGAAAATCAAAAATAAATCTCCTTTCATTATTTGTTTATATTGCCATCGTCACCCTGTCCGTATTTAGAATCAGTACACTCATTTTTATTATCTTTAAAACTATTTTCCAACCCGTATATTTAAATAAACCCGTCCGATTTAATACAAACCCTACTTTACGTGTGGCATTTTAGAAATTCATTATATACAACCCTAGAAACCTTGCTAGCATCGGACCAGGTATATACAAATACAAAATTTCTAATAACCATCCAAAATAAAACATACCTGTAACAAGTAACCCATTTCGAATGGACCTGCACCTTGTCGAAGTTCTAAATTACTAGAACAGGTGAAATGGCTTGCGTGTTCTAATGAGCTAAAGAGCCAAACTACAGGTCCAACCAAAGTAGTAGGGTCGTTAGTGAGGAACAGACTAAGACAGGTCCCCGAAAGAGGGCAGCGGCTCTTTCGGTACTTAGATTGGCAGAGACCATAGGGGTCGGTATGGCAGTCTAAGACACACAACCGCGATGTGGAAGGCAACGGGAAACCACCACATTAATCTCCCAAGTACACAGCGTACTTAAATTGATACAAACATGATGGCATTCTCTGGGGTAAAAGATTCCGGAGTTAAAATAGTCCCCCATTCGGATCTCCGGGAGGGGACTACTTCGGAGAATGCGATCGGAAAGTTAAAAATAAAAGTAGGGAACATTCTGCGAGTCGGAGCGTGGAATGTTAGAAGTATGAAGCAAGTAGGTAAGCTAGAGAACCTAAAAATCGAAATGAATAGGTTATCACTAGACATAGTAGGGATCAGCGAAGTTCGGTGGCCAGAGGCGGGGATTTTTGGAGTGGAGACTTCAGGGTAATTCATACAGGAGCAGAGGAAGGAAATTTGGGTGTGGGGATAGTTATGCGGAAAAAGATAGGATACTGTGTAGAAAATTACTTACAAAAGAACGAAAGAGTACTCATGGTTAGATTAGAATCTAAACCGGTAAACACAGTAATAATACAAGTATACATGCCCACCTCTAGCTACAGTGACGAAGAGGTAGAAGCCATCTACAAAGATATCGAAGACATATTAAGATACGTAAAAGGACATGAAAATTTAATAATTACGGGGGATTTTAATGCCGTGGTAGGTGAGGGTAGGGAAGGAGCGGTAGTAGGTTTATTTGGTTTAGGTACGAGAAACGACAGGGGAAATAGGCTGGTAGAATTTTGCGACAAGAACAATTTAATCATCACAAACACATTATTTCAACATCATGCTAGAAGACGATATACGTGGAAGATGCCAGGAGATATAGGAAGATATCAAATAGATTACATTCTTGTTAGACAACGGTTTAGGAATCAAGTAAAAGACTGTAGAAGCTACCCAGAAGCAGATATAGATACTGACCACAACATCGTAATTATGAAGGCCGCGCTTAAATTTAAAAATCTGAAAAAAAGGAACGGAAAAAGGCACTTGGACTTAGAGAAACTAAAAGATAAAGATATTCAAGTAAGATTCGAAAAAAAGTCAAATGAATTGCTGAATGATATCGGGAAAATATCTGAAACTAAGGAAGTAGAAACAGAATGGAATAACATTAAATCCAGCCTAGACATGGCGGCCAGAGATATTCTGGGGTATACACAAAAAGAAAATAAGAAACCATGGATAACAAAGGATATCGTGAATTTAATAGAAGAAAGACGAAAATACAAAAATAAATCAGACGAAACAGGAAAACAAAGATACAAAGCCATAAAATGGGAAATTATTCGAAAATGCAGGAAAGCTAAAGAACAATGGATTGATGAAAAGTGCAAAGAGGTACAAACAAAGATGGAAATAGGAAAGGCAGACGAAGCATACAAATTAATTAGAATGAATTTTAGGATATAAAACCGTATAGTAAAAATATAAGGGACGCACAAGGAAACGTCATTATAGAAAACGTAGAGAAAGTGAGTAGATGGCAAGAATATATAGAGAATTTATATGCAGGAGAGGAACTAACTGCATTAGAACAGGAATCAGACATTGAAAATGATGACTTGGGATATCCTATACTTCGAGACGAGTTTGAATTAGCATTAAAGAGTCTGAAAAATGGTAAGGCGCCGGGTACAGATAAGGTGCAAGCAGAAACTCTAAAGGCCGCTGGACAAGCAGTAACAGAACGTCTCTTCCAACTTGTAAGCTATATGTATGAGACAGGCGAGATACCCAAAGATTTCAAACGTAGCATCATAGTAACTATACCAAAAAAGAAAGGCGCGGATAGATGTGAAAATTTTCGTACAATAAGTTTGACAGCACACGTGTCAAAAATATTAACTAGAATTGTGCAAAGACGAATGGAAAAACGAGCTGAAGAAATACTAGAGAAGACCAATTTGGGTTTAGGCGAAACAGGGGAACGCGGGAGGCTATTTTAGCTCTGAGAGTGATAATGGAGAAAACAATAGAAAAAGGGAAAGCATGTATATAGGGTTTGTAGATCTGGAAAAAGCATTCGACAATGTAAATTGGAAAAAATGTTTGAAATACTCAAAAGATTGGAATGAGTTATAGGGATAGACGAATAGTACATAGCTTATACAAAGAGCAAACAGCAGTAATAGAATTAGAGCAGGAACGTAGAGAAGTAAACATTAGGAAAGGGTGAGACAGGGATGTGCCCTATCCCCATTGATCTTTAACTTGTACATAGAAGAGGCAATGAATACTGTCAAATGCAGGAAGACATTTGGAATTACTATGCAGGGACAAAAATTGATATGCTTAGATTTGCAGATGATATAGCGGTATTAGCGTCTAGCAAGGAAGAGTTAGAAGCTGCTCTTAATGAAATGGAAACGGTTCTGACAGAGAGATACGGTATGAAAATTAACAAAACTAAAACTAAAGTTCTAGTTTGCAAAGGTGGGAAAATAAATCAAAAACAAGAATACAAGTATCTAACACGAACTTACAAGAGGTTAAGGATTTCTGCTACCTAGGAAGCCAAATAACGCAAGATGGGAAAAGCACAAAGATATAAAACAAAGATTAGCACAAGGTCGTGCTACATTTAACAAGAAAAGCAACTACTGTGCTCAAAGACCACAAACATAGAAACAAGGAAAGATTGCTTAAAACATATGTGTGGAGCACAGCACTGTACGGCTGTGAAGCCTGGACAGTAGGAGAAGCGGACAAGAAAAGGTAGAAGCCTTTGAAATGTGGTGCTACAGGCGTATGATGAAGATATCATGGACAGACAAAGTTAAGAACGAAGAGGTACTAAAATGGTAGGGGACGAAAGAAATATGTGGAAAACGGTAAAAATAGGAGAGATAGGATGATAGGCCACATACTACGGCATGAGGGAATAGTGCGGAATATATTAGAAGCAGAGATAGGAAAAAGAGAAGAAGAGGCAGACCTAGATTAGACTACTGCACACAGATAGTAAAAGATGTAGGCTGTAGAGGTTTCAGGGAGATGTGTAGGCTAGCCCAGAATAGAAATCAATGGAGGTACGCATCCAACCAATCCCAAGATGGATAAACTAATGACGAAAAGATAACTGTGCTTAAACATGATGATTATTATAAGTAACTACAAGAATTGGTTGGGCAATATTCTCGAATAATGTTAAGTGTGTGAAAGGATTTACTGGAAAACCATTATTTCGGCAAATGTCTAAGTGTTGGGGATCTTGGTAGCCACAGGTTGCTTAACCTCCTTCACTGAATCTCGGTAAAATAGGGTATAAAATTAGAAAACAATAGAAAGGAACGAGCTGAATACACATGCTGTGTGAGAATTTCAGGAACTATGTAGGCTAGCTCAGAATATAAATAAGTGCAGGTGCGTGTCCAACCAGTTTTGAGACGGCAAACCTAATGACGAAAAATAAGCGCAGATAAATCTGATGATTAGTATAAACAACTAGTTGTTGGTTGCGAAATACCTGCAACTAATGTTGACTGTGCGAAAAGATAAATTGGAAAATATATTAAATCGCCAAATGGTTAAGTGTGGGGAACTTGGCAGCCACAGGCTGCTTACCTCCCTTCACAACCATTGAAGATCGGAGAAATAGGGCATGTAACTGTAAAACAATACAAAGTGATCAAACTGCATCTAACAAGAAAGAACAGCGCCTATGAGGAAAGACAACAAACATAGAATAAGAAGAAAATTGTTGAAAGCATATGTGTGTAGCACAGCACAGTATGCCTAGGAAATACGGGCAGTCTGAAACGCAGACAGAAAAACGGTAGCAGCCTTTTGAAATGCTGTGCTTCAGATGTATGAGGACGATAGCGTGGACAGACAAAAATAATAACAAATAAGTTACAGAAATAGTAGGGGAACAAGGATATCTGGGGAAAAAGAGAAATAGTAGGGCGGAATACGTTCTAAGGCATTTTTGGGGAATAGTATGTGATATATTACAAGCAGAGATAGGAAAAAAGAGGTAGATGTAGACCTAGATCAGACAGTTATAGATGCAAACTGTGCATATTTCAGGGAAATCTGTAGGTTAGCTCAGAATAGGGAACAATGATGGTACGCGTCTAACCAGTTCTAGGACTGAAGACCTAATGATGATGATGTAACAAGTAACAGTCCACCAATTTAGCTGCGTCGAAAATCCTAATCTAAACAAAAAACCCTCACTTGTCTACTATTCAAACAATATATATAATCAGAATGTATCCCCCCTACAATACGGTTTTTTCTTATTTTAGCTATCTTAGCTACCCCAAATAACAGATTAAGCTTCCTTTCTTTTTTTATATATTAGTACATTATTACCGTGGAAAAAGCGAAACAGAAGGGGTTGCGCAGGAGAGTGTAGAAAGTGACCAAATCAGAAATAATCAAAAATTCATCAATATCTTACAAAATATTCATAAAACAAGAATCAGGCTTGTTTATTTTACTTTGAAGATTTATCAATCACTTGGCCATGATGAATTTTCTCTACAGATCATTATGAACATACAAACGATTTTCGGTTATAGTATCCCTCATCCAGGCGTAAAGCACTAAAAGATCTCTCCGCTGTTGCGACGCTTACTGGTAAAAAACACAGAATCCGCAGCAGCATATTGATGTTTGGATATACTTCTTAATCACATGCGATTAATGCCTGAAAAGCATTTTATGGCACTTCTGACTGCAATCCTTTTAATGCTTTCCATCTTTTTGACCAATGGAGGAACTATTCTCCCAACATTTTTCTCGATTCCACAATAAAGAATTATTCTTTGGCAAATTCTACCAACTTGCTCTTGACATCCTTGTTTGTTGTCAAACCGGTTTTCATTTCTTTAACTGGGATGGACATAGACAAATTATAAGTAATCGGTTATTTGTCTGAAGAAACTCTTCCTTGGTGTCGTTTAAGATATGATCTAATATTGAAGTCAATGATACTACTTTATAATAGTTTTCATGATTTTCAGTTTTATAATTATCTCTTTTTGTTTGCTTGTTCACTACTCTAAGAGCACTTATGTTTGTGTTTAATAACAAGGCTAATCCTTCAGCTTTAATAAACCGGTAATCAAAAACATCTATACTGTCTTCCCTTTTTCTTTCGAGTAGTTTGATGTTTCCTTTGATAGTATTCCTTTCAAAATTTAAGTGATAGATAAAGAGAATGTGACTTTGTTGCAGTATCGGTTTTATCCCACTCTGACACTCTTACGAGCGCGTTGTTGATTTCATTCTGAGATTTCTGAAAAAGAATTAGCTGTTTTCCTAAAATATCTTTTAACGCAATATTGCTTTTTGAATATGCATTGAAAAGCATTAACAGTTTAAGACACTTAATCATCGTTTCACATGAACAACCTTCACTGATTTTGATATGGACTAGCTTAAAGCATGATTGAAGCAAACAACTGCACAGTACTATCACGCTCTTTTAGGATGAGAGAAATCTCTCCCTACACCATTGTACTACAACCATCTGTAGCTACTTCAATGCAATACTTTTTCGAAAGACCGTATTCTTCATAAAGTTTAAGACAAACATTCTTATAGTCTAAGTAGTTAATGCAATGCCAGTAACTTCAATATTATTACAAGATTCATCTTCCTGCAGTAGAAGTTATTCACTTAACGAATTGCAAATATAAACTGTGACTTAAATTGACACAACTGTAGACTCATCAAAAGCTATGTTGTACCATTTACTCTAAAACCTTTACATTTATGATTTTTGGTATTTCTTCAGCTGAGCAACTAATCAATTCACTTTGCACAGTCTTGCTTGTATATGGCATTTCCAGGCGCAGTTTCAATATGCCTGGCAAGAACTAAATCTTCAACGTCAGCTCTGAGGCGAACTAACCCACGAAAACGAGCACTACAATATTAGTTTCAGTTCTTAAAATGAAAGAGGTGATATTTCTAGACCTTGAACTTTAAACAGCATTCTAAAAAATCCTCGAGATCTTCATTATGATCAACTACCAAACCTTTATGATGTTTACATTGTTATACCTTAAATGCTTGTGTCATACGAAATGATACCTCATACATACGTGGAACGTCAGAGTCGAATGAGAACCTAAGGGGTGGTCAACGGATGACATGGGATACTCTCAACATGAGCACATACTCTTTGAAAAGTTACCATTAGATAGAGGTTTATCCGTGTTATTAAAATTAGCTCTCAAAGAGTTCGGACTATCTCTGAATTTTTGAGTTCAGAGGTATTATGATAAGACCTGCGTAGATTCGTAAAGTACGGATAATTTCTGTGCTTCATTTTAGCAGTCGACTGTTCTCGAATATAGGTCAATAAATACTCTCTCTACTACTTAGAGATACCATTTAAAACTTAGTACGCCTTTGTCGTACATTTGTTATTAACTGAAAATTTTCGATATAGAAATTAAAACATACACGCCGCTTTACATAAATTGAGAATTACGATCCTTTTATTAATTGTAAAATTAAATTCTTTTATAATATAACCACACATTAACGCGTAATCAAGGCTTTGATAACAAAATGCGGATGAAACTTTTTTAAAAACGCCTCCCTCCCCCTACGCGCAGAGTGTAGTAAATGTCATTATCCTTATCTTAGAATATTATTCCGCCGTCATCAAGTTATGTAATAAAAATGAAAACTTTTTCGATAGCGGTTCCTATGCATTTATACCTTTTATACCGGGCGATTTCACAAAAACTTTTTCCATACAAGTAAATATTTACATAATTGGGTTTCTTCTTAAATTTTCTCGAATTTTGTCGTACTTACAACGTTGATGTTTATGAAATGATGCAGTATGACCTCTCCATGACCTTTTAGCAATAACCCATTCATTCATCATTATGTTTTCGACCTTACTTAAGGTTGGTTTGACGTAGCTCTAACTCCTTTTCTATTCTGTGTTAATCTAAAAAGCTCTACATACCCTTCACAACCTAAATTTCTAATAATTTGACTAATTTTCCTATCCACCTGGCTCTACATAGATATTAGCTACCTGATGGTTGTTAAAGAACTCTAACATGTTTACATGATTACCATTTATAAGGAAATGAACTATAACCTGGTTATCCGCTTCAAAAAAGGAAAAGTCTGTCTTACCTCCATCCATTTATTTCTAGCTTTTCTACACTCATGTACTATCTTATTTCTAACTGTATTATATTTTTGCTTACTTTTACTATCCACTTCTCTGAAAGGTTTAAGCTTTCTTCTATTCTCTATTAAATCTAATATCTCCTTTGTTACCCAGGATTTTCTCGCTTCTATTTTTTCTTACCTATAATCTGTGTTGCTGTATCATGTACAGTCAGTTTTATTTCTTTCCATCTATTTTCTACGTTCCCTCCTACAGCTATCTCTTTGCTCTTATTATCTAATACTTGTTTATATTCCTCTTTTACCCTACTATCATTAAGCTTACTTAGATCCCATCCCTCTCTTTTAACCTTTCTCAATTTTTTGAATTTTAGTTTACACTTCATTTTAACTAAGTTATGATCGCTATCTATATCGGCCCCTGGATAACTACGACAGTTTCTAACTTGGTTTCTAAATCTTTGTTTAACTAAAATATAATCTATTTGGTATCTAGCCCTATCACCTGGCGCTTTCCAGGTATATCTTCTCCTAACATGTTGTTCGAATAGGGTGTTTACAGTTACTAATCTATGTTCCTGGTAAAATTCAACTAATCTTTCTCCTCTATCATTTCGTCTGCCATACCCAAATTTTCCTACCATTTTTCCCTCACTACCTTCTCCCACTAACAAACTAAAATCACCCATAACTATTAAATTCTCATCTCCTTTTATTTTTCTCACTATACTATTTATATCCTCGTATACCTTTTCTACTTCCTCATCCTAGTACTGAGTTGTTGGCATGTAAACCTGTACTAAAACAGTGTCTGTGGGTTTTGTACTCAATCTAACAATAATTATTCTATCACTAAATTGTAAGTACTCTTTAACTTTATGCCCTAATCTTTTACTTAACACTATTTCTACCCCTGCCTGTCCATTAGTTGAAGAAGTTGTAATTATTCTATAATTATCTTTCCAAAAGTCATTACTATCTGGCCATCTCACCTCTTTGATACCTAAAATGTCCAGCTTTCCCTTTCTCATTTCGACTAATAAATTCGTTAACTTATCTACTCTAAGTAATGACCTTACATTCCAAGTCCCTATCACTAAATCGAACTGTTGTTTTATATTCTTACGATGACGAGCCCCAAGTACCCCCTCCCGGAGATCCGAATGAGGGAGTATTTTACCTCCGGACAAGAATTTTACTTGTTAGCTCTCCATCATATATCTTTCGTGTTTTAGGCCACGCACACCCGGGAAATATTGTGGTAGGTTCCCATATCTTTCCAAAACGCAGTTTTTAAAGATTTTAGAAAATGCCGTATCCGTCACGGCCAACCCCCAACAAGCTTGTAAATTGTTGAAGATGGCCCGAGACCAATCGACCCTCCTCCAATATCTTTTAGCCAGCAAGGCTGCTGCCCCTAGCTGCACCTTTTAATCGCCTTCTACGATAAGCAGGCTTTCTATAGTAGTATTCTTTATCCCTTTTTTGTGAATTAAAAAGATTAAAATTTTTATTCTGTCAATTTTTGATTTTTAATATATAATTTTAATTACCTCAATAAATAATTTTAACTACCTCGGCTAGCTCAGTTTTTAATTACGCACGGAGCTTGCGACAATACGACAAGCAAAGACTTTAAATTTACCTTGTACCTCTACTTCCTGTTTCTTTAAACCAAAACACCAGTAAGCACAATAATTATAATATTCTCAAAAATATTTACAATGTTTGAAAAGTTTAGGAATTCTCTAAATAGAACTTCCTTTTAATAAATAAATAAAAAATTTTTTAATAATTATTATTCCCAAGGTTAATCAAAAAGCCAGCAAAAATCAACCTTATTATTATTATCTGAAGCCCCATTAACGTTCATTCAACTTCTTTAAAAATTTACGTAATTTATATCGTGTATTAAAAAAACGATCTTTGTTGACCCTCAGATCAAATTTTCATGAAAGCAATTTTTAAATTATTTAAATTAAAAATGTACAGCGAAATATTAATTCAGATTAGAAATATACAACAAAATATTCACAAATAAAAATATTAGCTAACCTGTTGTTTCAACTGCTCCCGTAGGCAACTTAGTGATTTAAAAGGCCCAACGTTGAATTCAAATCTGCTTTAGATATGGTCTGCATTTTTCTTAGCATAGCTTTAAATTGTTTTTAGCGTCCTTTATTAAACTTGCTGGTAATTAATAATTGAGTTAAATGTTTGTGGAACTTCCTCATTGGATCCAGTAATTATTCAGAGTCCTTTTTGTTAATGTTAATACTAGAATTTAAATTAAACAACTTTTAGTTACTTGCGTTTTTGAAGGGTTAAAACGACAAACCACTTAATTTTTCACAATTTCCATTGCATCATTTATTACTTCACAATAAATCACTTTACATAAATATTTCTTTTCAGTGATGTGGACTAAGCCTTAATTCATGTTGAACTGATTTGTTTACAAATCCGGTCGTATTTAAAAGAATCGCCTATTTATTGACAAGCGCAGAGTTTGCTATTATACCAGGTTTTGAGTCTTTTTATCGTATTTTGTTGTTTATTTAAACCAACGCGCTGATTTCGGCACGTAGCATTTCAAGTTAATAGCATTCATTCTCTTAGATTTTCATATATCTAGATCACGTAGACCATTGTTTGTCCAAATAAATTTAGTGAACTTGGATTTTATCACCACACCGTGTTTGTTTCCAATATATCAGGTGCTGATTTTCGCCTTCTGGTCACGTAGACTTAAAATAATTTATGTATTAAATTATATGCGTTTGTTATCTTACGCATTTTTAAACCTGCTTATTTTAATTAAAATTCTTGACGTAATGATGCCTTGTTTATGCGTTTCGCGTTTCAGCTCCCGTTCATGTTGTTTTACGACTTGCAAATTTGTTTATTCAAATAAATCTTTTAAAATATTTTTCATAAACTAAATTAATTATGATTATTATTTACGTACAGGGCGTTGTCATTTACTTTATAGCCTAATCATCGTATTTCTTGTTTTCTACAGCTGAGCTCTTATGTATTTTATATTAAGTGCGCTTTACTATTGGTCCTAACTACCCGTAAATGACCTTATTAACACAGCTATATATATATATATATATATATATATATATATATATATATATATATATATATATACACATATATAAATATTAAACATCTGACTTTATAAATTCGAAAGAGTTCTAGAAGGTACCAATTTGTTACATATTTCCTTGAATAGAAGCATTTATAAAACGCTCTGTAAAAAGCATTACTCGCGCTTGGTGCTTAAAACCGTGATCATTAGAGGAGTTTAATAACGAAGGAATCCTGTTTTAGATAAAAATAAAAATATTTATGGCATTTGACGCATAAACAAAGATTTATTAAAAGAGTTTTGCCATTGTTTAATACTAAAACGAGAAACGTATGTTGAAACGCATTTAAATACTCAATTATATGTAATAACGGAAAAGCACATTTGTTACTTATAAAATATCTATGTAATCTTCCATGAGTAAATATTCTAAAAAATATTCACTTACAATTAGTAAATAAGGTTTGTGTTTAAAGGTTAATCTAATTTAATTAAAAGAGTTCTTGAACCTACGTACGGGTTTTGTCATTAAAGGAGGTAAAATAAAAACCTGCTGAATTCAGTCAAGTATTAATACGTTTTTTAAAAGGAATGATATTAAATTCGAGTACTTCGAAAGCAAACTAGTGGACATAGTAATTACAAGAATGATTTAATTATACAGTTGGTAATGAATTATGATCATGTATTTAAGATTTGTTTATAATAAGTGGGAGAAAGAGATGCTCTGAACTCTTCATTTAGTATATAGGATGTGTGTTGTGAGGAAGTTATTTGCAAATCACCAATTCTGTATTTAACGGTTTTATTAATTCTAGAAGCTAAGAACTCATTCATTCACAGAACTAGCAGGCAAAACTGGCAGTTAGTATAATATAAAAATAATGACCTTCTAGTAATATCAAATGTTTCTTTAATGGGTTTGAGGTCCGCTAGTAAAAAATGAAAACTCTTTTTTAAAGCCTAAATTTTCGGATCTTCTTTAATCCTTGAACACAGACTTAACATGAGTTGTTTTTTAAAAAATTAACATCTAAATTAAGTTTTAATCATTAAAGTTTCTTTTTAACTTCTGAATGTAGGAAGGATATATAATATGTATAAGAAAAATGTACGCACGCCCGCACGCACGCACGCACGTATTCACGCGCGCACGCACACACGCACCCACGCACGTATGCACGTACACACACACATATATGTATATGTTCAATTAGGGCATAATTTTAATTTACAATAATTCATTATATAAGCTTGAACTTTCTGGTATATAAAACTAGGTTTTATATTGTTTGAATGAATAGATATTTTATAGGTATTCTTCGTTTACTATGAAGTGAAACTTTTAATAAGAAAGAATCGTTAATTTTACTGAAAACTGCATTTATGGTTACCCTAAATCGCTATGTACAGTGTGTCCCAAATTGGATGTATTAAATGGGTAACTTAGTTGTTATTAAAGATACAATAAAACTGTGTGCGCAGTCATGTGCCAACTTTTTGAGATCAATTCAATGGTGAAATCACAAATGAACGATCTTCTTTTGTTTTCGAGTTATAGCCAAAAATTGATATTTTTAACAATTCTATTAATTCGTATAACTCGTTTGGTTACAAAAATATCCAAAAATACTGTAATAGTTTTTTATACGGTTTTTTACGTAGAATACAGTGGCGTACGCAAATATTTAATATTTATAATACTTTTGAGGTTATAATATAAACTTGCATTTTTTTAAATGGAAACCACAATTGGTTGTCACTTTATTTAAAAGCTCTTTTTGACAGCTTTTCAAAAATATATAGTTTAATATAATTATCTTTTCAAATGGCCGAATTATTCCATGTTTTTGGTATAATAAAGTAATTTATTATATTGGTAATAAATAGTTGGCCGCGAAACAAAAGGTAAACAAAAAACGACAATTGTTTGTATAACAAACGTCAGCGAGCTTCAATCATATCTATTGCACATGCAATAAATTGTATTGTTAGTTTGTAAGTGAAGCATCAGTCTGTTACTAAATGGCAAAATTTGAAAATTACGAAAAATACGATATGCTAGTTGCATTTATTGAGTCTGCGAAAATTCCTCTATCAGCAAAAACTTTATATTTTATTAGGTAATTGTGTAACTAATAGCAAATAATATTACTATGTCTTTTGTAAATAATACAGATACCCTGAAAGACAACAACCTAATATTAACATGTTTAAAAGGATAGATAGTAATTTACAACAGTTTGGCTGCTTTGAAAACCTAGAACGAAACAGTATGCAGTTTTTAATTAAGAGCAAACTACTGTTTCAACCATAGCATGTGTGAAACAAACCCAAGAACATCATGCAGGAAAATTGAAAGGAAATGGGTGTTTCTAAATCAGCAGCTTCAAGAATATTGAAGCGTAATAAATATCGACCCTAT
Organism: Platerodrilus igneus; assembly: GCA_036346225.1. Lineage (NCBI taxonomy): Eukaryota > Metazoa > Arthropoda > Insecta > Coleoptera > Lycidae > Platerodrilus > Platerodrilus igneus. The sequence continues at coordinate 4,964,700 of JARFIW010001700.1, forward strand.
AAAAATAAAATTATACATAGTTTGTTTCCCGACGATTTTCAAAAAAGAAGGCGATTTTGTCAATGGTATCCCCGTAAATGTTCTGCTACTAACAATTTTGGAAATAACATTATATGGTCTGATGAAGCACTTGCTGGTCGAATGAAAATATCTATCAAACATACGAGGCGTCAACAAAGCCGTTATGGTTTGAATATTTGTTGCTACATTGTTGGTGGCAAATTTCAATACCATATTTTGAAAACAATCATTCAGCTTGTCGCTATATTGAAATTTTGTATACCAACTTGCACGAATTACTGGAGGACAAAAGTGTGGTTCCAACGAGATGGTGCACCCCGCACAACGCTATAATTACTTGTGATTATTTAAATAGAGAATATCTCAATAAATGGATGGGTACGTTTGGACCTGTTCAGTGGCCGCCTAGATCTCCTGACTTGTCGATATTGGACTATTTCTTGTGGAATTTTTTTAAAGAGGAAATCTATAAAGCCCAGAACCATAGTATTGAAGAGTTGCGGAATTCAATTGAAGCAGTATTTCGTAAAGTTAAGGCGGTTTATTTATTAAATTCTATTAAGTCTTTAATAAAACGATGCGAACTTTGTTTAAGAGAGAATGGAGGCCAGTTTGAACAATAACTCTGAATTATCAGTAAATAAAACTATTGTAGTATTCCCATCTGTGTTCTAGTGTTTTATATATATTATGTGTGAGGGTGTGTGTAGGTGAGGTGTGTGTGGTTGTGTGCGCATGCGTGCGTGCATGCATGGGCGCGTGCTTGTGTGTGTGTGGTTGTGAGGGTATGAGGTGTGTGAGTATGTGTGTATTTGTGTATCCATACATGGATTATAGACTGTTTAAATGTGGATAGGAAAGTATAATTTTCAATTTAAGATGTAGTTATATTAATTTTAGTAATATATGTAGTTATGATATTGTATTCTTCTAGCTTTCAAACTTTGTTGTTTAGAGTGGTGTGGTACAATAATAAACTCTTATTTTGTGTTTACCTTTTGTTTCGCGGCCAACTATAAATTACCAATACAATAAATTATTTTATTATACCAAAAACATGGAATAAATCGGCCATTTGAAAAAATAATTATACTAAACTATATATTTTTGAAAAGCTGTCAAAAAGAGCTTTTCAATAAAGCGACAACCGATTGTGGTTTCCATTTAAAAAAATGCAAGTTTATATTATAACCTCAAAAGTATTATAAATATTAAATATTTGCGTACGCCACTGTATTCTAAGTTAAAAATCGTATAAAAGACTTCTACAGTATTTTTGGATATTTTTGCAAACAAACGAGTTATGAGAATTAATAGAATTGTTAAAAATATCAATTTTTGGCTATAACTCGAAAACAAAAGAAGATCGCTCATTTGTGATTTCACCATTGAATTGATCTCAAAAAGTTGGCACATGACTGCGCACACAGTTTTATTGTATCTTTAATAACAACTAAGTTACCCATTTAATACATCCAATTTGGGACACACTGTACATGCAAGGTCGTAATTTTACTTAATAGTTCATTATTCCGTTCAACAAAATTAACATATGCAGTGATAAGCCGAGATATCAAATTAAATATTCTATTTACGAAGAAATTATAGAAAGGTAGTAGTTTGAAGAGGTCGGATTTTGTGTGTGGTCAATAAATCCAATTTTCGAATTGTTAAGTACGTTAAACCAATCAGGTATTTGTTGTAAATTAAATCCACCATTAGTGAAGCGGGACTACGTAACTTTTAGCAGGACTGATGTTTTTTGGCAATAGTAAATTTTCTGAACGATCTTATGGTTTTCAATTTAGATTTTAGATAACAAATAAGACGAGTGCAGTTTTAAAGGATTATTACCTGTGTTTTGTTGACAAACAGGTTTTTTTTAAAGATAATATAGTAATTAATAAAAACTAGTGCAGATTTAAAATATTCACAATTATTATGAGGTGTCTTCAATTAGTAACTTTCCAGTTTTGGAAAAATTGCAGTTAAACAATCACGTCGTAAACCAATCTTTGCTAGTGGTTTATAAACCGAGGCGCCCTTTATTTATGGGGCTTTATAATTTTTATTGTTGGGAGTTTAAAGTACTGGAGGGCTGGCAAATTTGTAATTATCTCAAGGCACCCGTGAATAAAGGGTAGAATAGTTGCTAAGCTTTGTGATTTTTTATGAGATGATGGTTTTTAAATCAGAACTTTTTGTAGTGTTTTGAAATATGATAATTTTATTGTTAAAGGTAGTAAGTTTTATGTTTGATTAATTTTAACGTGAATCTCAAGATTTTCGTTTAGAAAATTTATTATTTGTAGAAGAAAGCTATATTTGAGCTAATATTGTGAAAATTCTCATTTTCCTATATTTTATAATATTATTTGTGAATATTTGTACTTTACAATTTTAGTATGTATTTGATACACTAACGTATTAAATCTGGAGAGTCCTTTCAATGTTCTGCTAACTGAGATAGTCGAGGAGGTGGATTCTTGAATTTAGATTTGAGATTCTAGGTTTGTTGTGTTGAGGAGCGGTATTTTCTGCAGTTTGGTCGGGAATTACAATAGGCAAACGAGGTAAGGTATATAGCTTCACAGTATTTGGCGTCTAACGAATAAAATTTTGAAAACGAATCATGTCAAGCTACTGAAAATAAAGAATGTGTTATCAAGCTAATTCACGTAATACAATTGGGTTTTATTTTTTTTTCTAAAGTACTTTTTGGATATAATGCATGGGTAGTTTAATAAAAATGTATAGCTTTAGTGACTGCTTCACAACAAACAAGCTCTTATGAAATGGTATAGCTGGATAAATGCAGATAAACTGTTACTTTAAAAGAATTAATTGATGACTAACATGTTTCATGAAAAACGTAGTAGTAGATAATTAACTGGAACGAAAACCCTCAATGAATGAAGATCAAATTTCTTATACATAATTAGAGAACAAATTTATAAGACACGTTTAATTAAGGAAATGATGCCGATTGAGTTTAATTATACGTTTAATATTCTGCTTGGGGTTTATCGATTCAATACGAACTTATGAAGAATGATATAACGAAGGGGTCGTTGATTAGCAACGAAATTCCCACGCCCGCAAATCTGTTTTGTAGCTTGAATTGTATAAGGACAAACTCTATTTTTCTAATACTTCGTGAGGTTAGTAGGCCATGTCAACAGTAATATTGATTTATAATGTGATCAAGCGATGCCTGAAATTAGAAATTACTTAAGTAAGCAGAAACGAAAACCAATTGTTTTGTATGACTTTAAGAAGTTTCTTGAAGTGTCATTTGGTTAGTTTTTAATGCGTTGGTTTTCAATAAACGCAAAAGTCAACAAATAGTAAATATACTTTTCTTTTTAGTAAAAAAATCTCAACCTGAGTGCTTCAGAAACAATATAAAGCAGTTACTAATTTTCTAATATGCTTAAAGAAGGTCAAGACTCGGAAAGCTATTAACACTTGTTTATTGTTAAATGAAAATATAGTTCTTCCAATTTCTTTATTACGCAAAACAGCTGTTACAGGAGTTACCAGTATGAAACACAAGCTTGAAGAATCTGGCCTTAACAAATTGGAAAGAAAATTTACTCCAGAATGAATACTGCAAAAATTAATAAAGATGGAAATTACAAATAGGCATCTTTGTAATATATGTATGACTGCATTGTATATAAGTAAGTGGAACTAAACTATCATTAGTTTAAATTAGATTTGATCGATAAAACAAAAAAAAAATTATTCAGGCACCATGAGTCTTGTGCTTAGAGAAATTTCTGCTCGGCAAAATACTGCTGCGTCACTTACACATCTGACAAAATCATAATTATTTTCTAAAACACGCATATTACGTTGTCTAGTTAAAAAAATCGTAGTTTTGAATTATTTGGGAAAGGCGGCAGAAGACAAATCTAAAACTGCCTAATTTACTCCAGTAACTGAAACTTGTGTATATATATTTTGAAATGAGGCAGTCTTAGCTACAACATAGACGTTCATTTGTTTAAAGTGACGTCATCCTAATTTTTTTAAATTGGCTGATATAAGTTTTTGGTGTATTTTTGCAGAGAATTTTCTATACTATTCAGCAGTCTATACTTTATAGCATGAAACTTTTTCAAAAAATGCAAGAAATTGATTTAAGCAAGTAGGCCATGAAACCGAATCTACTGTAAAATTTAAAGATGAAAACAAATAAGGAAGCTTACTTCAACTTAGTCAATTGTTTGACGTTTTAAATTGCATAAATATGTTTATTATTTTTATGTTTAATTAATAATCCTAAAATGGGAAATACTATTAATGCACTAGTGGGTATCCTACAAGTTTATTTTAAATGTCACACAAATAGTGTTCGAGCGTGAAGACTTTATGGGTTCGTTTTCCCGACAGAAATGTTTCTAACCGTCGTAAGTTAGAAAAATTAGAACAACGTTTAAGAGGCACGGGATCGGTACTAAAAGCGAAAGGAAATCGTTACATTCAAAGCCAAAAATTAGAATTGGACTTGTTGAAAAATGTTGAAGAAAAATCACAAACATCGGTTTTTGAAATTGCACGTAAGACCGATGCAACTGGGAGCACGGTTCACCACATTTTAATAAATTATAAATTACGTCCTTATAAAGTAAATTACATCTTTTAGAGTAGGATTTATTAAAGAGGAATTTGTACGTCACCATGCGCGCACGTCTAAAACGGTGTCAGATTAGTCCATTTTTTATAAATAGGCGTGTTCGTTCAGCATTTTAGTGGCGTAGATAATTGCCGTTAAATGTTAATTGACATTTGTGACTTTGATATTCTATATTTATTTCTTACACTTTCATAGTTTCCTTTCTGTTTCTTTATGTTTTATGCCTTGCTTATTATATCTTCTATAAAAACAAGTTCTTTTCAGAACAAAAGTCCATCGTTTTTGTGATTTTGTCAATATATGCATTATAATTCCAATAGCACCTGTCTTAATTTAAGTACAGTAACCGCAGGTAAAATTGTTGGTTATTATTATGTAGGATAAAAATTGATAATATTCTAGAGATGGAGACTCCGTCAAAAAATATCTATGAAATTAAAGGACAAGTTTTACATAAACAAACTCGAGAAATGGTTTTGAATATGCTAGAAGCGGGAAGCAGATATGGGACACATCTTATTCCTGTGAGTGCCCAGTTCACGATTTTGTATTTTTGTGGGGTCACCTTTTGTTTGGTTAATGCATAGAGACAACAAATGTGTATAATTTATTTACATTGGCTGCAAGAAGTATACACAATAACATGAAATTAAAAATAACAGATACATAAAATTCTACAATGTCATTGAATTTATGCATGAGAATAGAGCTTTTATGTGAACAAATTTTGTTAACCCTAGAAATGCAAATGTTCTGTAGCGTTAGAAAGTTTATAGTGCGAATTTAAATGCTTGTAAGGTAGTTATTTTTCATTATCACGTTTCTTCTATCGACTACATTTTGTATTGGTAAATTTAGTTCAAGGTATTTTTTGGAAAATCATTGTGTATAATAATCTCCAGCCTTGAAGCGGCGTGTCTTCACATTTATTAACGTAATAAAATGAACGCATTATGTCAATATTCATTTCTCTTGTCCATTTAATATGTTTACCACTTTTATTGCTAACAGCAATGCTTGAAGCAATTTGTGTGCTACCAATATTTGTAGTTCTCGGTTGAATGTTGACTAATATGTTTTCCGCTACAGTGTTTACTATTTCTGTTGCAGTATGTCCTACTTGAACATTTATATAGGAAGGTCCTGCTTCCTCTAAATCATTGTTACATAATTTCCAGTTGTTTTTATTGATAAAATTATTTAAACGGTTATCTATCGGGTATAATCTTCTTAGTGTTTTCAATTTATTGATGTAGTTACTTCCATTTTCGCTATGAATGTCATCAAATGTGCTATCAAATGATACATTATTAGCCATTTTTATATGCGCGTTTATTTTTCGGATTTATCAATTGAAGACTATAATGATGCAACAACAAGCCAATCAAATATAGTATAATGTTATATGTAGCTCTGAGTATATAGATTTGACATACGTCGTCGTATAAGCAGGGCTTACTTATCATTATTATTATTATTACTATTATTATTATTATTACTATTATTAATTTTTCTTCTTAGATAATTTTATCTGACTTTAGTAGATAAGCACGTGGACTGTTGTTAAACGTGCTTTCTCTTTATGTATAGGTTATATTATGCATTAAGAAATTTTCTAGTGATTGTACGTGTGTCGAGTATGACTAACTTTTGTAGATGAGTTGTAGTTTTTGGATGTATTGGTGTAGGTTGTTTGGTACGACTGCTCTACTTGACAATATGGTCGCTATTATTTCTGTCTTATCTTGGTGCCACTTGTCCTTGATTTCTTCAGCAAGTTGCATCTTTCAATTTTTTCTTCTGTCTTCTTCTATATATTGGGTGTGTTTGGGACAGAGTTGGGATGTAACGTAATTTTTATTCAGTTGCACTTTCGTTATTAATCTAATATAATATCTCAATAAAATAAAAATATAATTTATAAATATCTGATCACTTAAAATAATTCATAAAATATATAATGGCATATGCGCTCCTTCGCTTTAGAGGTCTAAGTTTCTATAATAAGAATCGTCAGTCTGTCATTTCGCGTCACTTTTCTATCAGCGTTCGAACAGGTAAGCTGCAATCCGCAGCATAAAAAGGTCAAAAATGGTATCCATGTACATGGCCTGCTGTCGAGTTCGTAAAAGAAAAAAAAAAGTCCCCCCATCATTAAAACAGTTGGTATAATTAATTAGATAAATTTTATTAATGCTTTACTTGTAGTGCAATATCATTCATATCATAAATACTGCTGAAACGAAAATTTAGTTTGAGATTTAAAATACAAGAAAATAATAGGACGAAGATTTGGTTTGGTTAAATAATATTTTGTTCAGAAGATCTTTTATAATTCCAGCGTTAAATTCATTCGTAATGGTGTGTTTCCTGTTGCGTGCATCGCAGATATAAAATGCATAGTCCACATCTGGTGTCATATGATTATAGTCTAGAAGTTCAAATTTTTTTGATTGCACTGTACTTCGACACATGAGTGACATTTAATCTTTAATGCCAGTTATATTTATTTAAATGTTTTACGAATGATAGAAGGTTGAAATTTTACTGTGATTTAGATATCTTAAAAATCACTTAGGAAAAGAAAGATTCCGTACTAAACTTGTAACTTTGCAAAATTTTAAAGATGGCTATGTAGTTTGCTTATCGTAATTGTTTCACAAGCAGATAGCGTTAACTACACTGAAAAAGTTGTTATTGGCATATGATGTCAAAAAGATCTAGCTATCCAATATAAATATCACTTGTTCTGCGTTATTTTAAAAAAATCTTTAGTTATTTTGAGGTCATGTAATTTGATTCTTAAAAAACATGATGAATTTTGTTATAAGATATTAAGTAAAACTAACCCTTTGTTGAATGGCGCAATTTTATATGACGTTAAATAATTAAATTTTTGTGAAGTCGACGTAGTACTACAGATGACTATAATTGAAATATGAAATATGAATTATTGAGAAAGCATAAACTTTAGAGTAAACTTACGTAGAAATATCCAATTTAGAGATCTTTATGTTTTTTCTGAACACAGAACCATACTAGTTCCTTATATGTAAATTTTTGTTGAAAAAGTTAATGTTAAAACAAACCAAGAGAATTTAATTGAATAGAATCCATTTTTGTTTAATTCTTTTATTATTAAAAATTCAAGTAAAATTTATAGGTCCTTAATGAGTAAAAATTGTGTCTAATGATAACAAATACCCTGGGTGTATGTACTCTTAGAACTTAAATTAAATTATATTATTTTTTATGAATATTTTTAAGGACACAAACGGTGTCCATGTTGTGCATTTGTTTGTTCACAGGTTAAGTCGAGACATCTGTAACACGTCTGGAAATTGAGATTTTGATGTGTTTTGTAAGGGTGATATACAGGTTTTGGGGCAATATAAGCGGCGTAGATTTAAGGTTTCCGCATTCCCCTAATACAAATACACGTATCTTTGTATGTTGTATTGAAAAATACGGTGGCGCTCTATATCAATATTTTTAGTCAACAGACATCCCATGACCCAAGCTCATGATCTACCCAGAGCTAACACTCTACTAGCCGTTTATCTCTAAAGAGTTTTCCTTTTCCTCAAGCCGTTTTCCATCCAACTTTACCTTGGGCTTCCATCATTAATAAGAAATTCTCGACCTTGTGATATCAGGTAAGGGTTTATGATATATGGCGGTCCAATTTGCTATCTGATATTCACGAGAGATGTTAGAACCTTTCAGGGAAGTATCCGAGTACTTTTGTATTCGACTACTGTACTCAAGTACTTTTTGTGTACCCAGTACTCTGTATTCGAATACTTTCAAAATTTTGTATTCGGTATTCGTATCCGAGACTAAAAATGAAAGTTTCCGGTACTCGAGTACTTTTTCAGAACTTTGGATACTTAATAAAAATTATTTACTTGAATTCTTGAATAGTTAGCGCTGACAACACAACAGCATAGCAAACTAATCCGCAAGATATAAACTTACAATATATTGTCTACAGCTCTCGTTTATGTTTCTCTCATTCGTTTATTAGCTGATAAAGACTACATATACCGAGAACATCTAAATGCCAAGGGTGCAATTGTGTCGTGTTTTGTTTTGTGTGATATGTTGGAAATGCAGTAAGTATTGGAAACCAAAAAGCAAGTTTCTTTTTATTTTTACAAACTTAAATTTCCTACACTATTTAAAAATTACTGTAAATAACGAAGTACAAATTCAAATAACAAAAACAAAAAATGTTAGTTATTTTATTGGTAGCAGTTACAAGTTAGCAGTAATGTGCGTACAATATGCATGAATTTACTACTTTTAATGGGTTATATATCCAGAAATATATATTTAGGTAAATAAATACCTAATGGGGGTATAAACTATAAATACTATAAATATATGAAACTAAAACCGATATAGGCACCAAATGTTATGCTTATGACTAGTTTAGCTAATGTAAGTTTATAAAGCTAATGATACATACATATATTATGTATGTATTAATGTGCTAGCATTCGGTTTTGCGTCTACTTACTTGAAGTGTAATATGCACGTTTCTAGAGGGTTGTGGAAACAATTATTTTCCCTATTCAATTCTCAAAGTATCCCTACTCAGTATCCGAAAAAAGTAATCGAAAACTTATATTCGAGTACATTTTTAGGGTAAAGTACTCAAACTTTTTTAAGAAGTGTTTGAATACATTTTGAGTATCCGGTACTCGCTATCCGAGTACATTTTCATAGTATCTGTCCCAACTATGGTATGGGATACATATTTCTATTAGTTGTCTGAATTTCTTTTGTCTGTGGATGAGTGTAATGTCTGGTTTATTATGTGTTGTTGCTTTGTCGGTTTTAAAGTATGTTTCGCGGTGTGTATTTGTATGTTAGTGTATGTTCTTTTGTTAGTTTCTCTTGCAGGGCCAGTTGGTGTATTTTCTTGCGATGTTGTTATGTCGTTTGATGTATTCTGGGTTTTCTAGTATTGAACATACATTTTTAATATGTTCTATCGTTTCTGTTTCTTGTTTACATAGTCTACATTTGTCTGTTGTTGTGTTGGGGTCTTTAATAATGTGCTTACTGTAATAGTGTTTGATTGTTTGGTCTTGTTCGCTATCATGGATCCCTCTATTCACCAAATATGTTACCTTTGAGTCATGTGTTTGATGCTTCTAGGTCGGTGTGTGGTTGTGTAAGATATTGTCGATGTTTACCGTGTAGTATTTTTCCTTCGAGTTTTCTTGCTTTGTGTGTGTGTTGTTGTGATTTCTTCTATAAGGTTGAAAGTATTGTTGTTAAATTGTAGTGCTGTCGCTGATGTCTTTGCGTGTATGAATCTCTTTATGTGTGTTGCTTGTTCCTACCTTTTTTACGACGTAATTTGTTGGATTATCTATTTGGTTGATGCACATGTTTCTTATATTGATGAATCCTTTATCTCCATCTTTTCTATTAAGCGTGAATCTTTCTATAGTTGAGTGGATGTGGTGTAACCTGTGTTTATGACATTGTAGTGTGTCGAGTGCTTCTATGTCAATATTTATCCATTTTATTGTGCCGGCAGAGTAGGTTGGCATGGGTGTTGCATACCTGTCTATTGCTACTGTTTTATTTCTTGTTGGGAGTTCGGTTTTGAGTATTTATTGAGTCTTGGTTTGTATCACTGTTTCAGATCTTCGTTCATTTGTGAGTGCTCTATGCCTAGTTTTTATTTGTATCTTAGATATGTGTATGTGTCTGTGTTGTCCATTGCTTGTATGTGATCGCTGTTGTTGTTTAGAGTGTATTTTTCTTGTTTTGTTAGTTTACCTTTTATTGTACTGTTTCTCTTACATTTGTCTGTACGTTTCTGTTATTTTAAGTAAGGTATTGAATTGTGAGTTTGTTGATGCTATTAGTTTGAGATTGCTCATATGTAGAAGGTGAGTTATTTTGTGTGAGTGAGCACCCTGATGTTGTATCCGTATTTTATGTTGTTTAGTGCTAGGCAGAACCAGACATCATTTAGGGAGTCCACCTGGTAAATGCCTCTTCTAATCTTTATTGGTTTCCCTGTGTTTTCTTTAATGATTAGTGTTGCGTTCCAGTTTTTCATTATTGTATCTAGCAATTTTGTTAGTGTTGCGTTTACTTTGTATATTTGTAATATGTGTATTAGCCAGGAGTGTGGTATGCTATGGTATGGCTTTTAGTAGTCTATGTATGTGTAATGTAAAGCTCTTTTTTTAATTTTAGCTTGGTGTATTATTTCTATGTTTATTATCAATTCTTCTCTACATCCTCGTGTTTCTTTGTTACATCCTTTTTGTTCTTTGTGTATTATGTTGCATTGTCTTGCATGTGTGACTAACTTTTGTGTCATTATGAATGTTAGTATTTTATATATTGTTGTTAAGTTAGATGAGCTTTTAACAAAAAAGAAGCCTGAAAAATTTAAAAGCTTTTGTAGTTTACATTTAATAACTTTGCTATTTCAATATAATATTAATTCAAGATAAAAAATTAAATTAGGAGAGCATCCATTCCATTAAATACAAATGTTAGTATATCTCGATATTTTACATCCGTTTGTATTACAAATAAAAACGTTGAAATAACCGTTCATATTTAGGTCATTTGTACAAATTCACACGGGTTCTAAGAACATTAACCAAAAAACGATACACCCCAAAATCTACAATACGCATAAAAACGGTGGTGAAAAATGTGTTGGAACAAGACGAAGCACGCAGACTATTGGCATTAAAATATAAAATCGTGTGAATGAGTGAAGGTTCTCACGGACAGAATGACAATGAACTCAAAAAATCAAACAGTTTAGCCGTACAAACCGTGAGAATTAAAAGATTATGCAGCGAACCCTGGAACGTGATACTTATAAAAGCTCACGAACAGTAAAAGAGGAGATCAGATCAGATTATTAAATACTAGACATCCGTCAGAAACTTGCGACTTAAATCGGCCCGTAAACACCGTTGTGCAAAACAACGTTAGAAACAGGTGCAATTGTTAAGGCGGCTGAATTAATACCCTGAGGTATTAGTAAAAAACAGGATTTCGAACGCGGAAGAAAAAACGCAGAGGTGAGATACCGATTTCGCAGAAGTCCCCGAGTGAGTGCTATTTTCTTAACAGCAAGTTGGATTTTTTTATTTGCAACGATTCCAGCCATGGACATCGATAGATTTTTAAGCGAACAAAAAATGTAAGGTTATTGAATTTTGTTACGCAGCTTATAAACATCATGTGTTAATAACTGTAATTGATAGTAATAAAATTGTGTGGGGTATATTATTTTAAGAACTACTAACATTAATGCACGCTGCTTTAAAGTCTATTGTACGTACCAAATTCTCATAAAGGCAAATTTAATGTTGTATTCGTAAATTAGCAGGTAAAAATTCTTACATTTATATCGTGATAGTTCTTACAATTTAAAAAGTCGGTAATACAGTTAAAAGTCGATAAAACAGTTTACGAGTTCATAAATACATCGCGCAAGCGCAATAAATAAAGCGGGCGACGCCCCTGGCGGATGACAGCACTAACCTTATTACAGATTCCGCGCAGCCAACTTGCAATGACGTCACCAATACACAAAATTATATTGCGCAATAGACGGAAATTTACATAATTTTAAAACAATGATAAAAGCAAACAAATTAGGTAATGGATTACTTACATCAGAAATCCTGCCTTTGCACGAAGTTGCGCTACGGTAGGCCTCTATTGAAGTCCATCAGGCTACGGAGGCCCTTTGGCGGTAATTTAAGATGATACAGCTCCGGTGCTTCAGCGGAACATGGACATCCGACTCATTCTCGGGTCGTACGGTTCGGTTTGCCCTAGGTGGCTGCAAATTCTCCTACCTATGCAGGGATCGGATTAGGAACAAGGTAAGGGTGACCACAAAGACAATTAGGCAAAGGAAATCTACATAGATAAGATAAGGCACGATACGATACCTCAAAGCGTCCACTCCACTCGAAGATTCTGGCAAACAGCCACGTTCAAGCGTCTAACGGAAAACTCTCACCACTTTTCCCCACTCTTTGTCCAGTATTCGTCCAACCCTCTAGCGTCGCGCGATCTGCGCAAACTCACTATGACGTAACGGAAATACGCGCCTAGTCTTTTAAATTTATGGCGCGAAACTCCCGCACATCAAAATTATACTAAGACATGTTTAAGGGCCAATTTAATTGGCACGTAATAAAATCAAACCGGTTAAATTTCTATCATTGATAACATTAAGTTTTTTAGTTAAATGCATATTTAGCCAATTAGGGGTAAAGCATAGCTCGCTTTTCTTTATTGTTATTTACTGTTATAGCCATGTTTTACAATATAGGTTAGGTATACACGCGATGGAGTTTCTTGTGTTTATTTAAACTAGTAGGGAGCAAAAAGAGTGTAAGAAACGCTATATCAATCTCCAACAGCAGTAAGGAGCGCCAAACAAGTTAGTCGAGACACCCACATTCCTAGTAAATTTTATTTGTGTTATTTCCTTCATATAGGCTGGCGCTCAAAGGCTTAATGTAGACGAAGGAGCGGTGTCTATTAATTTTAGTTTGCCGTAGACCTCTCAGGGATCAGAAGGATCTCTGTGAGCCGTAGAAACCGCTGTGGGAACCATTGTTTTAGAGCAGCCTACTAGTATTATAGTTTCATAAAAGTCTGTTAGTGCAAACTAAATTTTGCAATTTTTTAGAGTACGTTGTATTTATCATACGTCTTAATATAGTACTAATTATAGCTCATCTAATGTTTCGGAATTAATTCTGCTATAGATCAAACTTATTTTTTATGCAGTTCAAGTGCTTCATAACTAGTTTCTTCAAATACAATATACGGGGTAGTGTTTCTAAAAAAACGTCTCCGTTTTAAATTTCATTTAAAGAATATATTCAAGGAATTAATGACTCGAGTGTACGAAGTTTGTCTATTAAATTCGATGATTGGTATAATAAAAACACTAACAGAATGTAGATTGGAAATACTTTTATTGGCCGTCGAAGTAATTACCACTAGATGCCCCATACGTTTAACAACGTTCGTATAGCTTCTGTAAATTGTTGAGAAGCTTGTGTCACGATCCTGAACCCCTTGGACATCCCTTAATGTGATTTTCCAATGCTCCACCCGAAGGTACTACATTGGCCAAGAAGCGAGTTTTTGTTACCTGGAAAATTTGGAATTTTGCCGAACCCTTGCTGTTCCAAGCAAGGTAGGGATCTTTAACGTGCGTGACAACACTCACACACGAAAGCTCCATTTTACCTCCCATCCGAACGAGGGTGTATTTTTGTGAAAAATGCTCGCCTAACATTTTTCAAGCGGACCATGTCGGATTCGAACCCGGGACCTTGGGCGAAATAGTCACACACATACCAACTACGCCACGGAGCCGCCCCGTTTAACATTCGCAAGTCGCGGTGATTTCAAAGTCCCCTTAAGACGAAGTAGCAGAAAAAAGGTCTGCATGAGCTAGAACTTTCAATTCCAAGCAAGGCGGGGATCTTTAGTGTAAGTGATAACACACACACGGACTTCCATTTTACCTCTCATTCAAACGAGTGCATATTTTTGTGAAAAATGCTCGTCTAACATTTTTCAAGCGGTGCTTGAGTTAAGGTTTGTGGCTTCGAGCGGTCCTTTTTAAAAAGACTTCTTTGAACTTTAACAAATTTATTTGGTTTTATACAGAAGTTAATTATTGAATTTTAACAAACTTGAATAATTAGTCTAAGTCGAAATACATTAATTAATTTGTACAATGAGTTATCTTACGAACTGCAAGGTAAAAGCTGAACGTTTGATGAACTGACTAGGAGTGGAGCTCCCGGTCCTTATATAACTTTCTCCCCCTCACTATTCTGTGGGAACCTGCGGACGTAATGTCCGCTTACACTTTACAATACATAGTTGCTATCTTAAAAGCTATTCATAATTACAATGTTGCAGGCTTATTCTGCGTAATCTCGGTACGTGACATCCTACGACCGTCTGTGACCTGACATCTGCAGTGTCACTTATCCTTGTGCTACTTTGTAGCGTTTCCACTCGTGGGAACTGAAATCATCATAATAAAATGTAATAAATTGTTGCAACGACATTGTTGCACTGTCCTAACATTTCCTAATGTTTCCTAATATTTCCTAATACAGATATTAGTTTTATATGTATAATAGATAGGGGTTCCTATAACTCTTGTCAGGCAAAAAGGTGACGGTCACTTCATTCACTGATTTTTCGCTTTAAGGTTGTTCTTGAAACACCAAGACTCATCCCCTGTGACAATGAAACCAGAAAGGACGGAATCCGGTCACATATGTCGATAAAATCTTTACTAATTTCAATCACCTTGCGTTTTGCTCGTCTATTGGACGTGGGGCACAAATCGTAACAAATCTTGCGTTTACCCAAATCATCATGGATGATGGCTCCCACTGTGTCTTCTGCTATTAATCGCAAGGTCAATAGCCTATCTTTGTTAGCAACACTTTCACACGTTTGATATTTTTCGGTGTCCTGCTTGTGCGTGACCAGCTGAAGGCGGTTTGTCCACCAACGATTCCTTGCCAACGCAAAAGCGTGCAAAAAAATCGTACACACATTTTCTACTCGCAGCATCTTGCCTGAGTACTTGCACCAACACTTCGTGGGTTTCCGTTGTCATTGTACCCAATTTGAAGCAGAACGTAGTGTTATGTCGTTGCTCCATAGCTTTTCGAAGCACACTGCTCGGAACACTGTGTTGAAGTAAATGCAATAGTACTGCGTTAATAACCTCGCGCACTTCCCGACAGAGAACAAGTCCAAACACGTCCATGCATGCCTCGCATGCAAGTTACCTTGTTTTAAGCGCTGAATACTGATATATTAGACCATTCACGGAATTTAATAAGGCAACAAATGGTGCACATATCGAACTTTATTAACACACAAAAATTTCAGAACTTATCCTCTCAGAATATGTTACGTTCTAATTTGACGCTAGTTATCTAAATAAAATTTACCCCACCTTGGAGATGTAACAGTAAATAATGCGCCCGCTAGCTTTCAGTGCTGAAGGGTGGGTTCTATAAAAACAAATGCAAATATTTTGGGTATACAAATTTCAATATATTCATTTACACTTACTAAGAAGTCTTTGCATTCTCTGTCTAATAAAAAGTCGTTGAGCAGCAATCCAGTTGAAAAATTCTTAATAAGGCCTGCCCGAAGAATGTGTTTCAAGAGACGACTTACTTATTCTTGTTGAAGATTGGAGGTTAATAAAACTTTACTTAACTTTCATTACTCCTTTATATTAGTCGACACAAATAATAAAACATAACTACACATCTGGTACACCTAAGCTATCTTAGCAAACATAACTATCACAGCAAATAATTAACAGAAAACAAAATAAACACTAAGATCTAACCCTACTTTGACAAAATAGCCCTGGCACTAAAAAACAACTTCAACGTGTCAACAAAAGACAGACAGTCAACCAATTAAATTTCTAAGTACTATTTTGCTACTAAAATACTGAGCTTTTATATATAAAAAATTATGTTGCCGCCCTTTTTAAATAAGCGTGTACCAACGTAATCGTTCTCTTTAATAGTAACAGGTTTTATACATTCCACTGATTACCATCAAACACAATTATCAAATATCGCATGTAATGTTTATAAAATCGGAAACAAATATAATAACTTACAGTTATATATGGTTATCCTTTGCAAATACTCTGTCGACTTTCAGTGCAAAAAATTGTTGAGGGAAATCAAACTCTCCCACTTGATGTGGCTACTTTCGCGTTATTAACTAAGGTATTCTTTTTTCGTGCTATAACTCACGCTTGGGCACCTGTTCACACCCACTTTCAATTTATAATACCGATAGTTATTTACTCGCTTAGTAATTTCATTCGCAAGGCGAGTTATGTAACCCCCCATTTGATATATTTAAATAAAGAAACTAATAATTAGGAATTATTAGAAATATTAGAAAATACGCAACAATGTAATTGAAGGACAATTCAGTTCAGTTTATTAACGTGTATGGGAACAGAAACGCTACTTTGTAGCACAGAGATAAGTGACACTGCAGATGTCAGGTCACAGGCGGTCGTAGACAGTCACGTACCGAGATTACCTGGAAAGGAAGCTCGCAACAAGGTAGTTATGAATAGATTTAAGATAGCAACAATGTATTATGAATAAGAGTCAAGTGTAAGCAGACATTAGGTCTGCAAGTTCCCACAGACATGTGAGGGGGTAGGGATATTATAAAAGGCCCCCGGGAGCTCCACTCGCAGTCAGTTAATCCATCGTGCAGTTCGTTAGATAACTCACTTGTACAATTAATTAATAGTTTCGGACTTAGAGTAATTATTTCAAGATTGTCTAAATTCAACATTAATTTCTGTATAACAAATAAATAAATGTGTTAAGAAGTTTGGAAGTCTTTTTAAAAAAGCCGCTCCCAAGCCACGAACCTTAACTGGCGTCGATTGCATGTTATTCGACTCTGCTAAAAATGCTGTTACGCGTTGTGATATTATCTCCTTCTCCCTACTATTATCTGGGGGTTTCGTAAGTTGAAATGTTTCATGAATAATCACCAGACCGCAACAAAGTTAAAAGACAATGCCGTAAAACTTAATCATACAGCATGCAAAATTATACAAAAGTAATATGTATTTTTAGAAAAATTACAAGACAGTCGTGAAGTTACAGGAAATTTTCACAGCGCAACTAGACAAGAATGCAAATGGTAATTCGATGCATGAAAACAGTTACATGAATTCCTATGCTTTCCATTTAAAATCGACAGTGGCGTCATTGGTGGATCACTACGCATTAAATTTTATGCCGTATTATGGGTTTCCGTCTATTGGAGTAATTTACAATAATTTCGGTTCCTTTCAGTTCGTGTGAATATTTACGAATACACTTTCTTAGGTTGGTTATTTACCAGAAATCTGTATGTAGTTTTCTAATTTAATATGCCGGAAGAGTAAAGTCCCGGTCTTTATTGCTGTTTGTCAAGAATCTATTAAATACTTCGCTATTTATTTCTCTGTCCTATTTTAATATTATAATCAAATAGCCATGTTATTAAATAACCATGTAAGTCATCCAAGCCTCTATAAAATTTTTAGGATGTTTTCGCGTACAGCTCATTTATCTTAAATTAATGAATTCTTTTTTCCAATCTAATATTTGCTCAAATAACGTACGAGCGTTACAAATATATACCCATATAATTAATTCTTTAAGTATACTGTTTCGATAAATTTTATAACCTAGTTCTTTCATAAACACCCTAAATATCAAGAAGGCACGCAGCTTTTTGGCCATTAACAGAAACTTACGCTGTCTGAATAACATCAAATCCGCCATAAAACAAAACCCCGAAATATAGTAGCAGAATAAATTTTAAATATATGTTTCATTATATACATGTTGATTGAATTTGGTTTATGTGTAGTCTGCGGAGGGTTAATCGATTCAGCATGAGTTTATGGAAACTAATAAAACGACTCATTTGTTGACTATCTACAAAATTTCTCTTCCGCAGGGGATTTGTCGAATAGTGCAGAACATTGAATTTCAATAATGTATTGGGCTTAGTAAGCCATGTTGAAAACTGACTGAAATGTTGTCAAGTGATGCGTGAAATTAGAAACTGCAACACTAAACTGAAAAGCTAAAGAATAACGAAAACAGATTGTACTTGCTATCTTGGCTTTTTTTGGAAACTCGTATAGTTTAATTTGCAAGCGTCCCCTCCCATTGAAAAAGCTTTGTTGCTACTATAGAATTATATAAATCAATTTTCGTAACTTCCCTAATAATGTAAAATAGATATTTTTGGTTTGCCTGTCGATAGAAAAGAATCGTCACTAGACACGTTGATAAAAAGCAAATCGAAATATATAAAGCATATAGTGCAGTGCTTTTTGACTTAAAATGTATAATTGTAGCACTTACCTTCATACAGGTTTACATTAATATTTATTTAACCTGTTATAATAATTCCTAAATATTATCTGTTGAAAATTTAATACGCGCCTGAAACCCTTTTATCTATCACTTGCACTGGTAAGTTAAAACGCAACCATGGCATTGCTCTGGCATGACTCCTCCAGTAGACACAAGAGAGGTCGTAGGTATATGCTTAACTAACAAGTATATGGAAAAAGAGAGGGCGTCATTATCTCTAATACCCTTACATATTAGATGGAACGATGCACAAGGGGAGAGATAGAAACACGCTTAAGGTAACAAGACAGGCATCCTGAGGACACTAAATAGCGGTTCCCACTAAGAGAAACCGCACCTGAAAGATAAAGCTACAATTAGTAAATACAAAAGAATCACTATTTGTGACCTCAAATAAGCAATAATGATATTAGAAAAATTTAAACTAACTAACTTTTAATGCCTTGTTTTTGGCATCCAAAAGTAATAAAAGAAATACCTAATAAAATATTTCTATTTCTCAAATAAAATAAAAATTTGATTTTTAATTATGTTTGAATAAGATATGAACAAGAATAACTTAAAAATGTCTGGCCTAAATTTGAAATAACGACAAAGTTCACTCGTATAATTTAATCATCAACGTCAAAGAGGCACACATCGTGTGTGTGAGCCCTAATAGCTTTCAGATCTGAATACTTTATCGATGGTTATTAAAAATTAAAAATTCTTTAAGTCAACATTAAAAACATCAATAAGTTATTTGCATTGACTTTTCACATAATAAAAAATTAGTAACAAAGGTATTCATTTTAAACATATACATGCCGAATTAATTTGCCTTATTTTTAACTCAATTCGATATTCCTTAGAAAGAACAATTTAGTTAACTAAAAATAATTTTTATGAGAGCAGCTCAGTTCACATTGCATAATACTTTCTACGAAAGAGAAATTTTTAAACTATTAACAATGTAATTCGTTGAATAACCAACTTTATGAACTTTCTAGACATTGCAAATTTAACTTTGTACTAAAAATTTTATTCAACTATGTAGCGTGGTGAGGTATAAAATCCGCGCCAACATATTTAAGACAATTCGAATCATAAACCAAATATTAGTAGACAAAATAAAACCACGTTTTATTAATCGACATTATATTCTGGTGTGGCGAAAAAGGCTGAAAGCATCGGTCAATTTTCGTTTTTATGAAATAAGCAAATATATATTTTTGCTAATATATATATAATATATATATATATATATATATATACAATATATATATATAATATATATATATATATATATATATATATATATATATATATATATATATATTACTCATATTTAGACCAGGGTAGAAAATTAAATAATCACATCAAATAATTTTAATCACCGTGTATAATGAATATTATTAGATAATACGCGTTATTAAAACCGTGAAGCATAAAATTTATTAGTTTCATTAAACATAAGAGATTTAAATCATGTACAAGACGCTTTATATCAAAAGAAGCAGTATTAAAAGCTCTGCGTGTAATGTAATTATTCCTAAACAAATGGAAATTACGTGCAAAATTTATATTAATTAACCCTATTTTAAGTAACCGGTATTGAACAAAACGTACAGATAGTAATTGAATATTTAATTAGGATTCACTAAAAATTAAAGGGTATTATTTTAATTGAATCGTTAGTAACAGATAATATCTATAGAAACTTGTAAAAACCCAATAAAATGCAAATCCTAGAAGTGTTAGTCAGAAGTAGGATGTTTGAACACACCTGCGTATTTTAAAAGGCAATTTCAGTTTAATTTGTTTAGATAAACATGTCGATTCTAAGGATATTGGAAACGGTCAGATGCTTTAGCACGAAATACAAAACAGGGTTTATTTAAAAAGCTCATTCGGCGAAAATTTTGCAGATAATTAATGTTTACAAAGAATCTTGGAGAAACCGGGGCTTAATATTCACGAGAAGGTGCGATACGGGGTTATTAAACCCAGATAGTCCACATGGACTAAAATATAATCGATAATAAAGAATATCAATTTGCACCATACGAACAGGTTAGAAAAGGAAAGAGAAAATGCGTCAAGCAAAGACACAAATAGTAAAAGGCGTGATTTAAGCAACGTCACGAGGGTCACAATTGGTTGAAAATAGGATGCAAATATCAGAGGTAGAAACAACAATTTCTGTACAAAATTAATTAGTTTTTCTCGGACATGTTTGCGTGCCGGTAGGAATTTCTGAGATTTAAATGGGGCGAGTGAAAATTGTAAAACCGACGCGCGAGCGACGGACTGGGAACATAGAATGAGAAATTCTTAAGAATTGTCTGTTTTGAGGACAAAAGCGACGTGCCGGCTATTCGCTATATATACCGGTGGTAATATGAATTTGCCTCTTAGACTTTTGACTATTCGATGCGTTAAAAGCTCTTACATCCGCGACTTGATTTAAGATGTTAAACAGTGCATTTTAGTTTGATAAAATAATTTAAAATTCTGCTCGTATATTTTAGTGATTCAAAATAGTTTGTTATTTACGTGCTAACATGAATGTACGTCAGTGCACTTAGATACAAGGTAATAAAATTTAGTATCACTGTACCAATTAGCAAAATTTACAACAACAAATGTATACACAAAAGAAGGCAGTTTTGGCGTATCTTGGTGAAAGAAGCATGAATTTCTCTGCTATTTTCGGGTGTTAATAATTAAATGGTTCAAATACGTGTCTGGATCCACGAAACAAGGGTCAGATATACACAGATGAGTTCCGGAAAAAGCCCAGAAACAACTTTAAATAAATGGTGATGGAGAAAATTTTAAAAGCGTTGAGAATTAGAAGCCGTAAATATAATCCTGTTGGAATGGTGTGATTAACTAAAGGGACGATGTACATTGAAGCTACGAGGACAGTAACCTTCAGGTAAATTATACTATTTTGTTTGACATTTTTGTGTGTGTTGAATAACTTTCAGATCTGAATACTTTATCGATGGTTATTAAAAATTCTTTAGATCAACATTAAAAACATCAATAAGTTATTTGCATTGACTTTTCACATAATAAAAGTTAGTAACAAAGGTATTCATTTTAAACATATAGATGCCGAATTAATTTGCCTTATTTTTAACTCAATTCGATATTCGTTAGAAAGAACAATTTAGTTAACTAAAAATAATTTTTATGAGAGCAGCTCAGTTCACATTGCAAAATACTTTCTACGAAAGAGAAATTTTTAAACTATTAACAATGTAATTCGTTAAATAGCCAATAACCAACTCTATGAAATTTCTAGACATTGCAAATTTAACTTTGTACTAAAAATTTCATTCAACTATGTAACGTGGTGAGGTATAAAATCCGCGCCAACATATTTAAGACAATTCCAATCATAAACCAAATATTAGTAGACAAAATAAAACCACGTTTTATTAATCGACATTATATTCTGGTGTGGCGAAAAAGACTGAAAGCATTGGTCAATTTTCGTTTTTATGAAATAAGCAAATATATATTTTTGCTAATATATTATGCTGTGATAAAGGGTTGTTTAAGGGTGCACTTGATAGTAAAAGTTTTGTAGAAATGAGAAATTACCATAGGCAGCAGAAAACTGCACTTATTTAGTAAAGAATTAAGAAATGGAGATAGTTTGTAAATGGTAAGCAGGCAACACCCTGTATATAAAGTATAAGTAGTTTTAAGCGACGCAAATACACACAGGAAAACGCATAGTTAGTGTAGAAAACAGGAACACATGCATTAGGTGAATAGTAAATATCTAATACCCTGTAGATAAAGTTTTAGTTAATTTAGGCAATGCAAATAATAATATTTTTTAGTGGAAGCACGCGTATTTTATATGTAAACATAATAAAGTGTAATTAAACACGCATTCAAAAGACTTCCAAACAATTAGGTGAATACGGAGATAAAAAATAGAGCATCAGGAAGCATATAAATGCGTACAAATAGTTAACCATTTTTGATAAGAAAGAAGATTAAGAATTGCGTGAATAACAGGCAGATATGAAAATTAAAAGTCAAATTGCATCAGTTTTTTATGGAAAAGCAATTAGATTCGTCAAAACACCGCATGTTTGATAACGAAGACAGCTGCGACCAGGCCACAATTATTGGAAAGCATAGAAAAGTACATCAGAAACTACTTTAAATGTAATTATTTGATTGGTTAAAATGAGCGACGAGTTTGTAGACCATACCCACTGACGGAGTAGGGGAGAAAAGATATATTAACAGGTACAGTGATAAAGAAGTCAGTTTACAACTCAACAAAGGCCGAAGTGCGCCACTATGAAATAAAGTGATACGTAATAATAATTCAAAGTGAAAAATTGTATAAGTGCGAAAATGAAAATTACGATTGCCGATTAAACGTAAGTAGATTTTGGTGAATTTTATTTTAAACTAAAACATAATAATAATAGGGCTTCCGAGTCCGTGGAGAATAAGTGCAATTTTGAGTCAGGGGACAATGATAATAAGAATTCTATTCTAAAGCCGAGGGAAAAATACAATTTCTGAGTCCGGGGAGGATATACTACGATTTCAAGTTTGGGAAAAATAAGCGATATTCTGAGAATAGATGGTATTCTAAGTTTGGAGAAATTGATATGAAGTAATAAGTCTGAATGAGATGACAATAAATTGGGGTGCATAAGTATAAATTAATAATGGTAGTCCAGAGGATGATGGCAATAGTTTAAATGCAATGGTTCAAGCGTGTGGATAGACAATATTTTAAATGGGCATGTAATAATCCTGAATTGGGGGAAGATAATTTTTATTCAAATGGATGCGTCGATGCGAAGAAAATAGACCAGGTCAGATTTTAGTTATAAGACATTTTATTTTTCTATATTTTTTATTTGAATATTGAATTTGCTTAATATAAATTAATGTGACGAAGTTCACCAAAACAAAGGATTTGAATCGTATAAAGTGCGTGATATGATAAGAGGTTTCGAACGTTCTACACTACTTTTATAAAGATAATAAGTTTTTTGGTGACTTTGGGTTTTTGATTAAAAGTATATGATTTTGATAAATGAGATTTACAACATTAATTAATTGAAAAGTGTATTTCAAATAATTTACAAAAACTGTACATAATATTTGTTTCATTATATAGAATCAAATTAACTGAATTTTATAATTCCAAATAAATGCTAGTCGAGGTCATAAGATAAAGTTAATGGGAGTGCTTCGATAATTTAAACAGTTCAAGGAGGAGCTATAAATTGGATACAAAATTGATAACGAGTGAGGCGGTAACGTATCAAATTTTGTTATTGGTAGACAAGGTTGGTTCAAGATAAAATCCAGTTAAGTTTCTGGAGGGAATTTATAGCAATATTAATAAGACAGCCCAACGTCAGAGAACGATAATTACAATTCTTGTTTATACATAGCAATATTAATATGTCGACCAAATGATGGGGCGCGAATAATTTAGGGAGCATAGCAATAATAATATAATAGTCCAACGTAGGGGCTCGATAATTCCAGTAGTTCATAGCAATATATATATATATATATATATATATATATATAGCTTTTTAGGTAGAACAAAGGTAGATAGGTCAGATGAATATTTATAAGAGAGTACACCATGTATATAGAAGCCATGTAATAATTTAAAACATTTTCTAAGCTATAGCATAAGGATTTATAATTTAAAATAAGCTTTAAGGTTAATTTTGCTTCATTTTAGAGTTAGGATAAAATTAATTACAATTATTAAATATAATAGGTGTAAATCCGCAAGGTAAACACATGCATTTAAATGTAAGTACCATGTAAAGGTTGTGATAAAAACTTTTTATTTGTAGTATAAAAATCGATAATTGAAGAGGGTGAATTTGTTAGTAACGGATATTCAAAGCGTAATTATTTCATTTGTGTACATAACTTAGTGTTAGGTAATATGAAGCTAGAATGTTTATAATTTTTCAAAGATTTACCAGGGTAAATACGTTCTTCATATTGATTTAAAAGCCTGTCAACAAATCTCAAAGTTTCTTAGAAAAAGATCGGTAAGAACGAACGACAGGTTAATGTTAGATAAGGATTGAACGTTATAAACAAAAATGGATCGATAATATAAAGAGGAAGACTGTGTTTTATATGAGATAGCAAAGAATGAAAGATATCGTATGGTTAGTTGTCACTGACTTTGAAAGGTTTGTAAGACAGGGAAATTTTAAAAGTAAATAACTCTTTTGTATTTAACGAATTTAATTTATTTCCACATTTTTTATATAGTTCAAGTAGTTTAAGTAGATGGGCCTGGCTTGAAACCCTAAATTAAAATTTACTGTGGTCTGTGGTGAGCTCAGTATAAACCCTGTTACTCTAAATGCATAAATAAATTGCATCTTTGTTTTCAACAACTCTAAAGACCCGATTACTCTTTACATCAAAATTATATGTCATGTGTTTCTACTTTCAAATAATAAACTCAAATTGTTTTTTTCATATAACCTTCAAATTAGCTTTTATGTTCATAAAATATACACACAATATGTCAAATCACTCTAGCACAAAATAACAGCACAAAATGTTTAAGCAATAACAAAAGGAAACAAATTTCGTTACCTGGTGTACGTCTTTTGCACCGTCACCTCTGAAGATGTCATTCAACCAAACCTCGTCGTTGCCTTCCATCCAACTTCTTTCTGCTATATGTACAACAAACACATTTCTAGACGTTATCCAATTCTTTGCCGACGCCTTCAATACATCCACTCATATAATTGTCCAAATATGTTAGTCAGCTTCCGAATCTTCCATACATCCAGCACCCTCGTTCAGAAAAATAACTAGGCTCACTTACCTCAGTAACATTTTTTATTCGTTATTCGAATGTATTCACTTACAGCACCGTTTAACTAAGCACCTACTCGTGCTTTCAAACACTTTTAATTTAAATTAAAACGGACTGCACTTATCACCGATTTAAAAATTTGTAACGTAGATGTTACCACATATGTCTGAGGCAAACCGAAGAAGTAAGAGAGCCCATCTACATCTCCTAGTGTTTTATAAGCGTTAAAACCTACCTCCAGTATCCCGTTTTTATCGAAAAACACTATCACCGTAACCTGATTCTGAAAATCCAACTATAACGATCTCTTTAAAACTAATAATTTCACGTTCCACTCCGCTTAAGTCCGAAAACACTGGCAATCCAGCATAACGGTCACAAATTTCTCTCATTCCACTTACAATCAGCCAATCCAGACCATTTTCCCTGCCGTAGGTCTATTCTCCAACTATGTTATCCTCGTCTAACTCATATTTGTTGTCTTTTTTAAAATCCCACTACAGCAACTTGTAACGTATTTTTTTACTCGGTTACACTTTCCTTATTAATCTAATATAATGTCTCAATAAAATAAAAATATAATTTATAAATGTCTGATCACTTAAAATAATTCATAAAATATATAATGGGATATGCGCTCCTTCGCTTTAGAAGTTTAAGTTCCTATAATAAGAATCGTCAGTCTGTCATTTCGTGTCACTTTTCTATCAGCGATTGAACAGGTAAGCTGCTCTCAGCAGCGTAGAAAAGTCAAAATGGTATCCAGACACATGGCCTGCAATACGGTCTGTAAGTAAGTTTTAATTAATTTAACCTTCGTGTCTGAATGTGGTTCCTAGCAGCTGTTGGGTGATGATTTTATTTTGTATTCCACCTTTAGCAAGTTAGTTGATTCCTGCAGGCCGAAGAAGATAGAAATCCCCCCATCATTAAAACAGTTGGTATAATTAATTAGATAAATTTTATTCATGCTTTCCTCGTAGTGCAATATCATCAATACCATAAATACTACTGAAATGAAAATTTAGTTTGAGATTTAAAATACAAGAAAATAATAGGACATACCTAATGGAAATTTGGTTTGGTTAGATAATATTTTGTTCAGAAGATATTTTATAATTCCAGCATTTAATTCAGACGTAATGGTATGTTTCCTGTTGTGTGCATCGCAGATGCATATGAAATAGTCCACATCTTGTATTATATAGTTACAGTCTAAAAGTTCAAATTTTTTTGATTGAACTGTACCTCAGCACGTGAATGGTATTTAATCTTTAATTCTAGTTATATTTATTCAAATGTTTTACGAATGATCTAAGGTTGAAATTTTACTTTGATTTAGTTATCTTAAAATTCATTTAGAAAAAGAAAGATCCCGTACTAAACTTGTTACTTTACAAAATTTTAAAGATGGCTATGTAGTTTGCCTATCGTATTTGTTTAACAAGTAGACAATAGCGACTACACTGAAAAAGTTGTTATTGACATAGGATGTCAAAAATATCTAGCTATCCAATATAAATACCACATGTAATCTTGACTTCTTTATCCTTCTTTACATATAATTTACACGATAATATATATATATATATATATATATATATTATCGTGTAAATTATATGTAAATATATATATATATATATATATATATATATATATTATCGTGTAAATTATATGTAAAGAAGGATAAAGAAGTCAAGAGAGTAATTTTGTAAGAACCGTGTATGTAGAAAACAGGAATAAATTATTTACGCTCCAAATTAATTAGTTTTGACTAATATATATATATATATAACTGGTCCTTAAAAAAACATTCGAGCCCCACAGATTGGGCGTCATATTTGCTGTGATACCACCAAAATCCGGGTACTCCGCTTTTCGAATCGAGCCCCTACGAATTGGATGTCCAGAATGCTGTGAATCCTACAAAAAGCTATTCATTACCTTAACTGTGTTGGTCCATTGACTTTCTTCTGTTAATCGCCTCGGCTGCTCCCCTAGATAACTTTCATCCTCATTCATAAAAAAAAACAAACACATTCCTACCACAAACATCAACGTTAACTCTATTTACATCAATATTCACAATACATTAAAGTTTCAAAATTAAAACTCAGCATAAATTTCAGTTTTAAAAAGAATTTCAAGATTAATTTTCTTATCATTTTAATGTGCATCCAGAATTGAAGTCCTTGTAGGATGCCTAATAATTAATATAACAATATATGCAGACCGGAGTCTGAGTACAAAGGGAGCATCTACCACCCCTTTACGTTAATTAACCAGGGTCGTCTAATTGAGCTCAAAGACATACCCACATTTTCATCATAATCCAGAACATCAATACTAAATACCCCTTTCTACTTAAACAACCAAATTTCACCTTAAAATTAAAATTTTATTATTAGTACAATTTTACTAATGTCCATTTAAAGTAAATCAATTATAAAGTTATTCAACACACACAAAAATATCAAAGTTCAAGCAAAATAGTATAATTTACCTGAAGGTTACTGCACTCGTAGCTTCAATGTACATCGTCCCTTTTGTTAATCACACCATTCCAACTGGATTATATTTACAGCTTCTGATTCTCAACGCTTTTCAAATTTTCTCCATCACCATTTATTTGAAGTTGTTTCTGGGCTTTTCCGGAACTCATCGGTGTATATCTGACCCTTGTTTTGTGGATCCAGACACATTTATGAACCATTTAATCATTAACACCTCCGAAAAATAGCAAAGAAATTCATACTTCTTTCACCAATATACGCCAAAACTGCCTACTTTTGGTGTATTCATTTGTCGTTGTAAATTTTACTAATTGGTACAGTGATACTAAATTTTATTACCTTGTATCTAAATGCACTCAAGTACATTCATGTTAGCACGTAAATAACAAACTGTTTTAAATCACCAAAATATACGAGCAAACTTTAAATTATTCTATCAAACTAAAATGCACTGTTTAACGTATTGAACCAAGTCGCGGATGTAAGAGAGCTTGTTTATATTCCCCTGGGTATATATAGAAGTTAGCCCGTCTGTCGGTCGAGTTCCCAAAACGGGCAATTCTAAAGAATTTCGCATGCTAGGTTCCCAGTCAGTATCCTGTGCGTCGGTTTTTACGAATTTTGCACTCGCGCCAGTTAAATCTCAGAAATTCTCACACTGCACGCAAACATGTCCGAGAATAACTAATTAAATTTTATACAGAAATTGTTGTTTCTACCTCTCATATGTGCATCTTATTTTCAACCAATCGTGACCCTCGTGACGTTGCTCATATCACGCCTTTAATTATTAGTGTCTTTGCTTGACGCATTTTCTCTTTCCTTTTCTAACCTGTTCGTATTGGTGCAAATTGATATTCTTTATTATCGATTATTTTCAGTCCATGTGGACTATCTGGGTTAAATAACCCCGTATCGCGCCTTCCCGTGAATATTAAGCCCCGGTTTCTCCAAGATTCTTTGAAACCATTTGTTATCTACAAAATTATCGCCGAATGAGCTTTTTAAACTACTCAGGTGTTCAAACATACTATTAATTCTCAGAGCTTTATTACATGGTATTTTATTGGGTTTTTACAAGTTTCTATAGATATTATCTGTTACTAACGATTCAATTAACTTCAATTAAAAATAATACCCTTTAATTTTTAGTGAATCCTAATTAAATATTCAATTATTATCTGTACGTTTTGTTTAATACCGGTTACTTGAAATAGAGTTAATTAATATAAATTTTGCACGTAATTTCCATTTGTTTCTTTCCTCGGAATAAATACATTACACGTAGAGCTTGTTAATACTGTTTCTTTTGATATAAAGCGTCTTGTACATGATTTAAATCTCTTATTTTTACTGAAACGACCGAAATTATTTATGCTTCATGGTTTTAATAAAGCGTATTATCTAATAAAATTCCTTATACACGGTGATTAAAATTATTTTATGTAATTCATTAATTTTCTACCCTGGTCTAAATATGAGTATTTTCCCCCTATTTGAATACAAATAATCCCACTTATTCGAATGCAAATATAAAGCATTTAGACAAAAAAAAATTACAAAAAAAATTGCCTATCTCTCTCTACTCTTATCTATTTAACTTACCTACTTTGTCTCCAATCCAAAAAAAAATATTTACATCTACCCTATATCCCTATCCTATTCCTAACTCTCACCTAATTCTATAAACTGAAATTATCCCTAACTTCATCCTACTTATCCATCTAATCCTATATACATCCTATATACCTATCCTATTCCTAACTTTTTAACTGATCTTCACTATACTTTACTTCCCCCTAACTT
Organism: Platerodrilus igneus; assembly: GCA_036346225.1. Lineage (NCBI taxonomy): Eukaryota > Metazoa > Arthropoda > Insecta > Coleoptera > Lycidae > Platerodrilus > Platerodrilus igneus. Next base: position 4,994,520 of record JARFIW010001700.1, read on the forward strand.
CTTATATACCTATCCTATTCTTGTTCTATTCCTAACTCTCCACTAATCTTATATGAAATATCTATACTTAACCTATCTTACTGTCTTCCTACATTTCCTCTTTATTCTCATCCTAAACCTATTTCTACTTATCTTCCAAATTTATCCTATACCTAGCTTTATTTTCTATAAACACTTACTTCTACTCTTCTATCTACACCTATTCTATCCCTATCCTATTTAAATTTTACTCTATTATACACCTATCTACTCTCTATTCTATATCTATACTAAAATTCACCTATCTCTATCCTTTGTTCTTTAAGTTATTTAAATCTAACTCTCTTCTTGACCCTCCAAGTCTTTCTTCTCACCATCCTAATACTCTTCATTCCTATTTCTCCCCCTTCTATATCTATACTTATCATCCCTATTATCTCACATACAACAAACTTCTCATTCCTATTATGCTGACTCTTAAATATTACTTCTTCTTCAGTCCCTACACTTGTCTGTTTCTTATTTATTCTTATTTCCTTTTCTGCCGACAAACCAAACGATACTACTTTAAAATGATCGATTTTTCCCTCTACGGAAAATCCTATGTACCTTCTAGAATTCTTATGTAATGGAATCCGCCAGAATGAATTCCTTAAATCTACTTTATTAAAAACAAACTTGCCATCTTTACTTAATTTCGCCTTCACCGGCTCCTGATATGCTGCTTCTACCCCCACTACTTCTGCATGTTTTTGTACTAAAGCTTGAACCTCTACTCTCCTATCCTCTGGACATCTTATAGTGTTGATCCGTTTAACTTCATCTTCCTCTACCTCTACTACATTAATACTAAACCCCGTGTCATCCTCTGTGACTTCATAACTGCCCTTCCATGGCACTACCCTATCTTTAATCCTTACTACCTTCCTCTCCATATCTATCAAAACCCCTAACTTCATCCTACTTATCCATCTAATCCTATATACATCCTATATACCTATCCTATTCCTAACTCTTAACTAATCTTCACTATACTTCACTTTCCCCTACCTAATCCTATATACCTATCCTATTCTAACTCTTTATTCTCATCCTAAACCTATTTCTGATTATCTCCCATATTTATCCTATACCTAGCTTTATTTTCTATAACTATACTAAAATTCACCTATCTCTATCCTTTGTTCATTAAGTTATTTAAATCTAACTCTCTTCTTGACCCTCCAAGTCTTTCTTCTCACCATCCTAATACTCTTCATCCCTATCTCTCCCCCTTCTATATCTATCCTAAGCACCACAACACTATTTACTACAGCAAACTTCTTTTTATTTGGAGCTACTAAATGGCTACGCTTTATAGGCATGATTCTATCACAAACCTTATCCCTAATTTTGCTGACGAATTCCTCCGATATTAAACTCGCCTCTGCCCCTGTATCAAGTAATACTTCTACATTATTCTCAAAAATTTCTAAATTAATAATTGGCAAACATAATTTTTCTTTAGCTTCTGGCTCAACTTCCTCCTCAATTTTGAAAAATTCACGTGGATGTTCATATACATTTACACTGAAATCTAGTGGTCTGTCGCGTTCTAAAATCCTGTCCAGGTCTGTTTTCCCTACTCGGTCCTGGTCTAGCCGTCACCTCAGCGTATGTCCTAGGCGTTTCCACTCGTTCCGTGTCTGTATTAGCAGTCCCGCTCATGTCTGGTGAACTATTCATTCTGGTAGGTCCCGGTCTCGGTGCAGGTCCCCTTCCTAAACTATTACTCTTAACATATGGTCGTCTCTGTTCCCAATTCTGTCGCTGGTATCCGTAACTATTCCCCCTTCTAGCATAGTTGTCCCGTCTATTGTCAAACCTAACTGTGTTGATCTGTCTTTCCCTATTATCCCGAGGTCGTCCACTACTTACGTCGTCGTACCTCTGCAGGTATTCTAAAAACATTTCTCTGTCCACTATGTTCTGTAGTGCTACGTGCTGTCTTATTTCTACCTCGAAGTGTCGTGATAAATACTTAATAATTTGTCGGTCCGTCAGTGGTGGGTTCAGTTGCTTTGCTATGCTATACTTGCGTATAGCATATTGCTCCTACTTCCTGAAAATTCTCCCTTAAATTTCCTGTGATTAAGTCGTCTCGTACCTGGTCTTGTCTGTGGTCACTCCAGTAGTGCTTTAAAAATCTGTCCTCAAAGTCCGTGTAAGTGACTATGTCCTGTCCTACTAAATTGTACCACGCTTCCGCATTGTCCTTTAATAAAGCCTTTATCGTATTCAGTTTAGTCTGTTTGTCAAATAAATTTCCCACTAGATTTCTTACACTATTAATAAAAATTTGTGGATTTACCCTGTTATCGCCATAAAACTTCATGTGTTGGTCCAATGATACTCCACCTGTAGAAAATCTGGGACCATCCCCCGTTAAATTTGACATGTTGTATTTGATACTACTAACTTCGCGTTCTACCCTGCCTAACTGATCCCTACATGAGTCCGTTACTTCAGTCATTTTCACATTAATCTCTTCTTCACAAAAAATGCGTACTTCGGACCTTAAATGTCCCATTTCCTGTCGAAGACCTGTAATATCCCGCTCATTTTTATCTACTCTATTTTCAACTTCCCCCAGTTTCACGGTAAGACTATCCTTAAATTCTGTAAATTCTTTAGTATTTTGTTCAATTTTCCCGCTTATCTGCTCTAATTTTGGTTGGACTCCTCCTCGCTAATCGCATTTCCTCTAACATTCTCATCATTAACTCATTTCCTTGATCCCCTGATTCCGTCCTCGACTGATCTCTACTGCCTCCAGCTTCTTCCATTTTCGAAATTTTCTCACACAATGCACTATCGTCACTTCCAATTTCCACTCCTTGACTCCTTAACCACTCCTTTCTCTGCATACGTTCTACTCACTCACACACACTCAAAAATACTCTTAAATTTATACACACACAAAACTCTCTCTTCAGATCGCCATTTTCCTGGAATAAAATCACAAAATTTTATTTGGAACTCGAGCCTCACTCTTGGGTCGCCAAAATATATATATATATATATATATATAATATATATATATATAACATCCGCTTTTAATTAAAGACATCTTTATGATAATCTAAGCAAAAATTACATTTTCTTTTGATGTAATCGTAATTACCCGTACTAAAAATATATATAACTGCGATTCTGTCACGACGTCTAGTACCACAATGCAGCCAGTTTCTACCAAATGTCTTAATACTTTCACGGCTAGGCCAGGGGTTTTCACACTGAATTATTAAACTCAAATCACTAGCAATAGCTTAAGAGCGTCAAATTTATATGCAAAGTTTACTATACAAATTTTAAAACAAATATTTAGTAAATAATCACGTAAAGCGTCCAAAGGAATGAAATCAAATAATTTTTTTTAAATATCTAGTTCGCTGTGAGGTTATTTACAGCCGCTAGCCTTTCAAACATTGTTTAGTTTACTTTTTAATAATGATTAATTAGTTTCTGCTAGCAGTATCTGTATTTCGAAAATGAATTTAATGTTAAAGTTTATCGTCGTAATCCAAAAATTTTTATGTTTACATTTTCACAATATATAGCTAAAGCTTAAAGTTTATTTAGTAAAAAATAGCTATAGCTGATATTCACTTCTAAGTAGATTATATTCATTCCATTGCCGTATGCTTTATATAATTTCAAATTCTACTGAATATGATTTCATGATGCGGGTATGTTAAATATTGGGCTTACCTATCACGATTACTACACTCAGATTATCTTCTCAAAGTTTCGACAAATTTCTTGAAACTATAAACTTGATAATTCCATTAAATGCTGGATGATGCAAACTACTGCATAAAATTAAATTCTCATGAAATTAAACTTTATAATTTATACGAAATTTATATAAATGGAAATCTTTACCTTTCGTCTTCACACTTACAAAATTTACCGAAATAAATAATCTACAAAGTGTATCTTTACTCATATAATATGGAATTTTATTGTTTAGTGAATTTAGTCATAAATAACGATAATTTTCGTATGAAAATTGTTTTTAAATAAGGTCACTCTGCTTTTTGTGGCTTTTACGATAGAATGAAATCTCTCACTAAAAATCTTTAGATATATATATATTGCTGTGACCACGACCGCGTTGGAGCGTCACTAAAAAGTGCTGTGACAACGACCGGCGTTAGGCATCGCTAAAAGAGTGCTGTGATACAGATACAGCAAATTGTAAAATTTGAAATTGTTGACTTACCCTCCTTTCTAAATTTTCTTTGCCTGGCTAGCTCAACGGAACTAATTAAATTTATCAAATGAAATCAAACACAGCAATATCACAAAGCGTCTATACAGTCTAAAATATTTTCTCTCATACAAAATCATATAGAATATTTATAGCATAGTTTCTTTCAAACATCAAATTATTTACTTAATTGTCAAAATGTCACTTACCTTATTTAGGTTTAAATTTACAGAACTAAATCTCTTCTCTTGTGGATAATTTACATGGCTTTGATTCCCTGGCTTGTAAGGTTTGTTTGGCCAAATAATCCTTGACAGATAATCTATTAAAGGGTCGGAATGTTTCGAACTCTGATCATAAACTTCCTGGTAAACACCCTTACAAACAAAAATTATTATATAATTAACACCTATTCAACTTTAAATTTAAATGACAAATACTTAAATATCCGTTACAAACAATATTTTAAAAGTAATACTTGCAAAAATCCACGAGGTTCTCTTCCAAAATGTAATTAACAGTTTTAAATATCTTCGACTTCTTGGTTTTATTTTAAATTGACGTTCAAATCCCAGTTTACAAAATCGTACATATTCGCTTAAATCTTCCTTCCAATTATTTCATTAAATTTTTAACGTAGCTATTGCATCTCGAAGAATTTTCTCTTTTCATTGTATATTACAAATTCCAATAACTGCATTTTTAAGAATAACTTCTATATACACTGTTGGTGACCGTAGCATCTAATTACACGATGAGTAACCTGACAAACTTAGCAAAGAAAATCCAGAACCCGATTTTCTATAAGGAAAGTCAGCAAAACCACGCAGAGAAGAAACAGCAAGTCTAACAGCTGAATATGGCGTTCTGTTAGCATGCAATAAACTTTTCTAGTCGACATCTATCGGAAAATATGGCACCTCGTACTTGTATCTTCTTATCCCCAAGGCTACAGCTATAAACACGCCAAATCTCAATACAATACATACCGTTGTCGTTAAGTGTATAAATTTGAAGGACAACAACCGGAAAACGGATCCCAAGGCACATGATTTTTTTGTTGGATGTTACTTCATTGTTCCACTAAGCGTTACGCAAATTACACTCCTCCTAATTTTTCACAAACGAACTGTTTCTTAAAAGAATCATCTGCGCTAATTCGTACAACCAACTTACACAAAAAATATAACCCGAATGCCACACGCTTAATATTTCATTCTAACAATTGAAAATTAAAATCGATCATGAGAAGCACAAACAAACGTTTTCTCTGTAAAACTCAACAACGAATATACGTCAAATTCAAAGACTTATTAACAATGTGTGAGAAGAGTTGCCTACCTTTTGCATAACATCATAGAAAATGTAATATAAACCAATACATAATTTATCCGCAATACCGCGCAAAGGTAAGCAAACCAGAAACTTTCAATAGATGGAAGCTCGTGTTTGTAAACAACCTTGTAGAAAACAAGTCCACCACATTGTAATATTTCTGAAAACAAATGTTCTAATTACCGAATACCACGTTCAAAAACTTATTACAATCTTTAAGCAAGCGCATGATGTTGATAATAAAATACCAGATTTTAATGCTATACCGAAATATTGATTTGAAGTATTTAAATTTATAATTGGATATTTTAATAAAAATCCTACAATGAGTAATCGTTTACATTGAGAAGGCAATTGAAATTTTAATGAATACACATATGACCATGAAAGAAACGCAAGAAATGTAGGATTTAATTACGTACGAACGAAAATATTTCCATGCAGGAACAGCGGACGTAACAGGGTATTATAAAGTTTGTCCACAAGTACGACAAATACCTTAATACACAAGGTGATTGTGTCGATAAGTAACCTTAAGAGTATTATTCCCTGTATGTTTGTTGTGGTTTGTCTTGTATTGTTTTTAATCTTCTTTAGGAATTAAACCACTCATAGTTGTTAAAATCGTCTTTTACGATTCGATCCATGACCTAGGCTCGTTGTCAAAATAATAAAAATTTCAAGTTTGACATTTATTAATAAATTGAAGGTGACGTTGATTTATTAATGTATGATTTGAATACATTAGGTGAACATTTTAAAGTTTAGAAGAATGAGTGCCTTCAATTTGTGTTGCGCCATGGGATCGAACTTGCGGTAGCCAATACGCTTAACGTGAAATCAGCTGATTAATTTTTATATAGTTAAATTTCATATAAAGTCAGTAACTTGAGGATTGGGAAACGTTTTTTAACATGTTTCTATTTGTACCATTGAGAGGATGGTTATTAGAGAAGTGTGCGATTACATTACAGTAAAGCTTAAGCAGCCGTTTTTTTATATTTTATATTTATCCATTATGATTCAGGCTACCTGCTACGCATCGGAATTTCCACAAAAGAAATTCACATAAAGAAATTTAATAATCTATTTATAGGGAAAAGTAACACGCAAACTAAAACGTTAGAAAACAGCAACACAATGCTAAACACCGTCATAAATTTATTGAACAGAACTATTAACGACAAAGAAAAACCAGTTCTATCAAAAAGCTAAAACTTTGCAGTAACAACAAAATTAATACCGACATTGAAAATAATCAGCTGTATTGAGAAAACAGCGAACCAACTCGAAGAAGATCAAGCAAACGAATTTAGAGTACGATGCAAAATCGAAATAGAAAAAAATCACAAAATAAAACCAACTGTAAGTAATTACGAAATAAAGGCAATTCGCAGTCTAAAAAACAATGACTCAATTATAATTCTATCTGCTTACAAATACAATGCAAGCGTAGTAATGAATAAAAACGATTACAACGCATAAATCAACGAACTGTTAAAAACTGAGAATTACACTACTTTAGAAATGGACCCAACAAAATCGATTGAAAATAAAATATACAAACATTATATAAATTTAAAAATGAGTTCGAAAGAAAGAAGCAAACTGGTCTCACATTACAGCAAACTACCCCACTTTTACGGTCTGCCAAAAATCCATAAAAGAGACATTCCTTTGAAACCTATCGTAAGCTCTATCGATTCACCATGCCATAATTTAACAAAATTTCTCCTAAAAATTATAAATCAATTAGCAGGCAAAAGGAACTCTTTTATAAAAAACAACCAACACTTTTTAGGAAAATTATCAAACATAAAAATTGAAAATACACACACACAATGATAAGTTTTGATGTAGTAAATTTCTTCACAAATGCCCCTGTAAACAAAACGCTTAATATTATAAAAAGCAAATTACAAAAAGATGACAACCTTTAAAAAAGAACAAAACTAAGTATATCATCCATCATAGAATTACTTGGTATATGCGTCAATACCACATATTTTCAAATAAATGACCAATTCTACAAACAGAGCTCTGGAATGGCGATTATCGCCAATCTTTAGTAATATAGGTATTTATAAAGAAATTCGAAAAAAATTTAATATTCACACAAGAATGGAAACCACTAATCTGGTGGAGATACGTATATGATATCTATGCTATTTGGCATCATAATACAAGACTAATTAAAAACTTTGCAGATTCAATTAACAATATAGAACCAAGTATTAAATTCACTTATGAATTAGAGTAACATTGTAAAATTTCCATTTTTAGATATTCTAGTCAGCAAAAACGATACAACAATTAATACATCGGTATACAGGAAACCAACACACACAAACAGATACTTAAACTTCGATTCAAACCACCCACACCGTGTGAAACGAGAAATTATCAAAACCATGTATGATAGAGCAAAACTAATATCATCAAACGAAGAAATTTTAAAGAAAGAGAAAGACTTAATCAGATGTACACTAATAAAAACAAGTATCCTAGAAGAATAATAGAAAAAGAAATAAATAAAGTCCCAAAAAATAAAGAAAAAGAAAACAAAAATAACGATACGCATCAAAAAAATACAAACAATAGGAAACGGATTCAAAATCAAAACAGTATTTAAACTCACAAAATATACTAAGAACACAATTAACAAAACAAAACCCAAAAACGGAATACAAAGTTATAAATGTGCGAATGTAACAAGTTTAAAATAGGGTAAAGTTCCAAACCATTTGAAGTTCGGTTAAAAGAACATAAATCATATATAAAAAATAGAAAATTTGAAAAGTCCGTGATTTGCCAACATGCATGGGACTCCAGTCATAAAATAAAATGGGAGGACGCAAAAATTATTGACAAGGAAGAAAACCACCAAAAGCGCAAAATAAAAAAGCCGCTTATATAACCCTACATAAAAATAACTGCGTAGCAAACGAATCCGTGACTTTTAGTAAACAATGGATTCCATTATTAAAAGAAATAACAAAAGAAAATCAAATGCCCCCAATATCTAGGTAGCATTGCAAGTTTTTCCTGAGTAACTAATAACATAACAATAGGCATATTAGCAGCCCCCGTATAACAGCATTGGAGTTTGACAAGTGTAAACCCGCCATAGAGTCGCGTCAGATCTATATACAATCTTCGTTGAACAGCATTGGTATCGGACTTTTTTTTTAATTAAATATAAATTGGTGCGTCTATCTGACATTTCACCAGTGGTTTTACAATACTAAAAATTATATAATAAAAACGAATTCACATTACTAATTTAATTCTTAACCTTATTTTGTATATTATATAACATTATAGCTTACTATGATTAAATTAAGATACCGGATCTCCTAATAAATGAGTAAATTTCAAAATTAATCTGAATGTTATTAAATGATAAAACCATATACAGTTGAAAAGGTTGGTAGACAGATGTGATTTTAGATATTTCCAAACACAGTTTAAATCGATGAAGGCCAGAATTTTTACATTCGAATATAATATTGTTCACAGACCCAATTTCATCACACTCACAGAGAGGATCTTCTTTTTTCCTAATTTTGCGTAGATATTCTGGGCATAACCCATGTCCGGTTCTCAAGCAGGATATAACGCGTATGAAGTCTCTATCTGTATACTTAAGACCTATGTTATTAGATATTGTTAATGAACTGAACCAAAGATGCTTTGGAGAAACATGTTCGATGGACTTGTGAACTTACCCTACCGAGTTCCCTGCGTATTTCCAGCTCCAGTCAGAATTACTGATTGCTTAAAGAATCGGGTACATATCAGTGTGAATGCATAATGCTGGATCGGTTTCTATAGGGCTTGTAGCTGATTTTGCCAGTGCGTCCACTCTTTCATTTCCTAGAATCTTACAGTGAGCTTTTAACTCATAGGAATTCAATAACGAATCCCCTCTGTTCTAAAGTAGTTACACTCTGCAATGTGTTTTTATGGATAAAGGAGAAATTTGCGTTGAATTTAACGTGTTTCAAACTAAGTAGACAGCTTTGACTATCGCTCATTATCAGAACATTCTTTGAAGTAAACTCCCCTGCGTTAGAGCATACGTATTCAAAACCTTCCAGAATGAAAATAGTTCTGCATAAAATATTGAGTACTTGCTATTCAGACGATAGCCGCAATACTTTTTTGATAGAGGATCAAACACGGCACATCCCACATTACCTGCGAAGCATCGGTGAAAATTTTCCGATAATCTAAGTACCGAGAGTTCATTAAAAATTGAAATTCTTGTTGTTCTTGGTTGGTAGTATAACACGGAATATATACATCCTTCATCTTCTTCAGCAAGATCAAGTTCAACGAACAGAAAGGAATTTTATTTGCGGTAGCTATCTCTTTTAACATAGGTTCAACAATGGCATAACTAAAGATTAATACGGGATCTTTTTAATAATCTAATATTTTTATGTCAAACTTAGTATAAATAGATAATGAATATTTTTTATGATAGGAGATAAAAGGCTTGCCTTTTTATAATAAACTTTCGAGCTAAAAATTCCCGACGGAATCGGAGTGATAACTCTAGTGATTCAGCAAGAACGACATCATTTGCAGTGCTCTTCAAGAATCCGAAACATATTTTAAGCGATTTCTGTTGAGTGACATCTAACTTTGCAAGCAAAGTTTCTGAAGCATCTCCATAAAAAATGGAGCCAAAATCCAAAATTGATCTAATGTACGATCTATAGAACTGAAGAGCAATGACCTGATCCGCGTCCCAGTGATTATGACACACATACCACAGTAACTGATTCACCTTTTCAGCCATGTTTAGAAGAAATGCGATATGTTCGATCCAAGATAGCTTTCTATCCAAAATTATACACAAAAAGCGAACAGAAGTATTATGTGGAAACGTATACCTACCAAAAGTAATGTTATTAGGTAGAACAGTTCTTTTCCGAGTGAACGTACATATGACGGATTTTGTTACACTGAGTTCATGTCCATGATCAAACAAAAATTGTTGTAACTTTTTCAATGCTAGTTGTAGTTTGTTTTGGGCGTTTGATATTTTTAATATTTTGCCAAATTGAGAAGATCGAAGTTCGAAGAGCTGCTGCTCCAAGATATTGTTTTTTTCTTTGATAATTCGTTGTGCTATTGCATTGCGTTTAGTGTAATTGATAAAGTTTTCCATGTTAGCTAACTTCTTGTATTGGGGTAGGGCGGCTTTTTTATTATTGACGGCAATTTCACATTCATTGTCCCACCATATTTTTCCAGACTTTTTCTTATAGACAATGTTGAAAATTGGGATAGCGAAATTGCATGCGTCTAATAGTGTATTTATAAAATCAGTGTAACTGTGTAACGGTTTAAAAATTTTGAAAAAGCTTTCCAGTTCGCTCTATTTGTGTTGAATTTTCGATTCGTGGTGTGCTGTAAACAGGGGATATTCTCATTTCTGATAATATGGAAGGAAATCGTCAGATGATCCGAACCCAACGGAATATCTTCTACCATCCAATTACTTACGAATAAAACTAGAGAAAACGAACAGATTGTAATATCTACTGCAGATTTATTTTCAGCAGGCGAACTAATACGAGTAGCATATCCATTGTTGATAATAAATAAATTTCTGCTTTCTACTGCGTCAAAAATCTGACATCCGGGGTGACTATAATTGATAGATCCCCAGGCTGAATGATGGAGGTTAAAATCTCCTGCTATTATAAACTCGCTCTGAAGGTCGTCGAAAAATGATTCTCATTTATGTTGCTGGTAATTTGAGTTCGAAGGAACATAAACCGAATATAGAAACAGGGCTTTTCCGTCAGAATAGGAGATTTCTATACCTGTTATTTCTAAATCATTTAGTTGAGGTGGATCAAGAATAGCGGTAAAAGGATTTATTTTTCAATAATATCAGGACACCGCCACCCCTATCTTGCGGCCTGTCTTTTCTAATAACGTTGTAACCAGAAAATGATATTGAATTATGAGGCTTGAGCCATGTTTCACATATTAATGCTACATCAATGTTATTATTACCGAGAAAGTTTTCTAATGAGCCTTTGTTTGAGTAAATGGATCTAACATTCCACTGAGTAACGCGTAGTCCCACCATTTTTAAAAATATAATTTTTGACTTTTACTTTCAATTTTTCATGGAAAGATTTGTCCATGAAAGAATCTTTTAAACTACTTAAATCCGTGAGACATTTCAGAACTATATTAAGTATTTTTTCGATCTCATTTTCCCTGTCTAAGCAAACGCCATTACCTGATTGTACTTTCGGAACCGAAATAATCTCTTTATGTTGTCTGTCCAATTCTAACTGAGCATTAAAATTACTGGTAATTTTTCTTTTCTTATTTAAAATAATTTTATCCGAATGTATTGAAGTGAAGGTCTATTGAGAGGTAATCTAGACGGAGTAGAAGAGATATTACTACCTGTAATTTGCGCATAGCTTGATTCCAATTTAACGATCGCATCTTTAAATGAAATATTTTTTTGCCATTTTTTGTTTTATACTGCTTTTGTTTTCCGTAAAATGAGCACCTTTCTCTATCATTAAACCAGTGAGGCTTTTTACAATGAATACAGTAAGTATCTTCAGACTAACAGTCGATTAATGCATGATCATGGCCGCACTTCGAATATCTTATGTGGCTTTTACACAATTTCTCCCCATGGCCATAACGAAGACATTTTGAACATTGCACCACTTTTTGTATAAACGGATTTACTTCTAAGAAACATCCATATAGACCAACATAGGAAGGAAGCTTTTGACCTCTAAAGGTCAAAATTAACAGAATTATCGGCGTTAACTACCCTTCTGTTCAAACTTTGAACCTGTATTATTTTAAAGATTTCCGCTTTGATAGGAAAAAGAGGGGATTTTATATCATCTTCACTGATATCTATATCCAATGATCACCGAGTCGACGTAAAAGAAATGCAGATATATATGCCTGAAATTTATTTTCCTTTAAGAATTCCGCTGATATAGCTCATTTGCACTTTTAAACATTCTCATCTCAATGGAAACTCTCTTGCTGCCATTTTTTTTAATATTAATTACATTATTTGAAATATTGGGGTCGCCCAGAAACAACAGTTTACCGACAAACATTTGAGAAAGATTTTTAATATTAGCATCTATCGAGTTCACATACACAATATGTATAAGGTCCGATATCTGCGAAGTCGTATTTTAATATTAAACTGGTATTGATATCTTTACTACGAGAGCTAACATTCGGCACAGATTGTTTTTTGTTATTAACAGGAGAAAGATTAGGATAATTATTTAACGACACCTTGGACTGATTATGATTACTATAAAGCGAGTTCCCATATTTATTTGTTCCAATCCTTTCATCTCAATATCTTTATTAACAACCACTGATATTGCTCTACTTATTGACTCTGATAAGGTGCATTCATACCCCTTCGGGGAAATGGTTAACGAACATATTAATTTAACCCTTCGATATCCGAAAAGTTTGTATACACTTTCTATAGATTACAACTATGTACACACTAAAAATTTTAATCACGATTCGTTGCAAACTTGTTCTTTTATGTCTGTATTCAACAACGGTCGAACGAACAATGGTATCTGATATGTGTAAGCCCATTATGGGGTCGCCTCAGAACCATATAAAATATTCGTAGAACAGAATTGGTATCTGACAAGTGTAAACCCGCCATACAGTCGCCTCAGGGTCATGTGACGACAGAGGAGTTCTTTAGTCGGTGAAAGTCCGGCACTACCAAAGAGGTAGCCTAAATTATAAAGTGTTTTCTTCCTCAAGAAAAATATTAAAAAACGGCTGCTTAAGCTTTACAGTAACGTAATCGTATACTTCTTTAATTATCCATACTCTCAATCGTATAAATAGAAACGTTAAAATATGTTTTCCAATCCTCAAGCTATTGAGTTTATATGAAATTTAACTAAATAAAAATTAATCAGCGGATTGCACGTTAAGCGTATTGGCTACCTCAAAATCACTCCCAGGGCGCAACACAAATTAAAAGCACTCATTCTTCTGAACTTTAAAATTTTCACCTAATGTATTCAAGCCAAATATATCAAACACTAATAAATCAAAATCTCCTTCAATTTATGCAATAAATGTCAAACTTGAAATTTTTATTATTTTGACAACGATTCTAGGTCATGGATTGAAAAGTGAATAAAAACGATTTTAACAACCATGAGTTGTTTAATTCCCAAAGAAGATTAAGAAAAATACATAAGAGTATATAACTTTTAGTAATTAACTCATTTGTTCATGTACTTGTCTATTTTGCATAAGAGGACTTTGCCTAATCCGATCAATTGTCTAGGGTTGCATGCCAAATACGAGATGCCTTGTTTCGTCTGGTTTACGAAACAAAACGTGAAAAAAAATGGGTTTTAGGTAATAGGAAACGAGACCTTTTCATTTCTCATCTCGCGTATAACCCTACTCAAAAAGAATTGCCTAGGATTAATTAATTTTAAAAAATGGGAATCGTCATAAAAATACGAGAAAATAACTTTGAAAACTAGTAAATATTTCAAGTTAAATATTTATATCAAATGCTCTTACTATTTAATTCTATTGTACTATTTTGTATAGTTTTATCCGCATAACGTGTGCGAATTCTTTTTGAGCTGCTATAAGCTACCCTCTATACATACAGGCTCGTTAAACGGACACTTTATCAAACTTTTTAAGTTAGATGTTTATGCCAAAAACTTAAATTGTATTACTCTATATAATATCATTCTCAAAACTTGTCCCAATTCTTTTAAACCCGCATTAAGCTATTTTATGTGCTCTATTGATACAGACTTTGTAATTGAATTGTATACATTATAGAATAGGACACTTCGCTGTCTCCAGTTCGTCATCGCTAGGTCGTCGTCGCCAGTTCGCCGTCGCCAGTTCGCAGTGACAATTAATTTATTTACCAAAATCTATTTACCAAAGGAAATAACAATTAAGCATTAACAATTTTCTTAATTTAATTTTTTAGGTGTTTAAAAGAATAATTATATAGAAATGAATAAGTACATAGCTATTAAGTATTTATTAAACAATTATTGCAAGCATTGAATTTATGTTAAAGTTTATGAACCCATCTAATAGTTGTGAGCAATTCCGCGAAAATATTCAATAACGTTATACTTTTGAAAGTTTCGCACTATGAGCAATATTCTTGCACCTGCCTGTTTCAAGAGTATAACATTATTGAATATCTTCGCGAAATTGCTCTTAACTAGTAGATGGGTCCGTAAACCTTAATATGAATTCAATGCTTAAAATAATTGTTTAATAGATACTTAATAGCTTATACTGGCTTATACTTTTAAATACCTAAAAAAATTTAATTAGAAAAATTGTTAATGCTTAATTCTTATTTCATACAAATAAATTAATTGGCACGGCAACCTGCCGACGTACATCTGACGACGGGGACCTGACGACGGCAATCTGGCGACTGCGAAGTGGCGGCGGCAAACTGGCGACGGCGAAGTGTCCTAGACCGTATGCATATTGGAATTACTAAACAAACGGTTATCTGAAAATCATAATTTCTAATGCTATTTTAAAACAAATTGATCACTTTATTTTCTAACCTCTATCATTTATGTACCGTATATTCTTATTACAATATGTATCATTACATTAATAGATTTTATCTAATACGATCAGCGGTCTAGGGTTGTGCGTAGAACTTGAGATATTTTATATCGTCTTGACGCGTCAAGACGCGAGACGAAAAACGGGTGTAACACAGCTATTAAGAAAATGCGAGTCGTAATACAAGCACGAGAAGACATAGTTTTGAAAACTTGTAAATTCTTTAAGTTACATGTTTATACCAAAGGCTTAAACTATTCTATTGTATTATTCTGAAAAGTAATACCTTCATTACTTATGCGAATTTATTTAAAGTTACACTAAACCATCACCTACACATTATTGATACAAATTAGATAATTCGGATTTCATAAACTTAAAGAAGTTGAAAAGCTCCCATTGTTCGAACAATGTATTCTTTTTATTCTCGCGCTTTCGCCATTTCTTTACAATTTATTAATATAATGACACTTATTATTGAAATAAGAGACTTATTTAATATCATAATACTCTAGGGCTGCACGTGAAATCTGACATGCCTTGTTTCGTCTCGCAGTCTCGTCCTATTTGCGAAACAATACACGAAACGAGAAAGGAGCCTTACCCGAAAGAAAAAGAGACGTTTCATTTCCTATACCGCGTTCAATCATACACAAAAGGAATACTTTAATCTCCTAAATTCAATTAATAATAAATTGCAACTTGCCTTAAGAACCCAAAAAGACAGTTCTAAAAACAAGTTAATTCTTAAATTAGATGCTTATGCCTAAAACTTGTATTAATCTATTCTATTCTATCATTCAGTATAATAGCATCGTTATTACTTAAGCGAATTCGTTTAAAGTTGCACTAAGCTAGCCCCTACACTTTATTGATACAAATTCACAAGAGTAGTTGTATACATTATTTGGTCGACAAACTTATTATAAACATTCATTATTATTTATTTCTTTTTTTTTAACTGAAACTTTAAGAAGTTAAAAGACCCCATTGTTCGAACAATATATTCTTTTTATTCTTTCACTTCCATTATTCCTTTGCAATATATTATTATGATAACACTTATTATTGCGTAAAAAATTTATCTAATGCGAAAATATTCTAAAGTTGGACGCGAAACTTGAGATGTCTTGTCTTGTCTCTCAACCTTGTCACGTTTGCGAGACAAAACATTAGACGAGAAACGCACGATACGCGAAAGGAGACGAGACTCTTCGTTTCTTATGCCGCGTACAACCCTATAAAAAAAGGAAATAGCGTGTCAATAGAGTTTGTAGATATGGAAAACACGTTCAACAAGTAAAATGGGCAACAATGTACTCAATACTAAAAAAATTCAAATGAGTCATAGGGATAGACGGATAATATATAGATTATGCAAAGATCAAACGGCGGTAACGGAATTAGAACAGGAATGTAGAGAAGTAAATATTAGGAAAGACGTGAGACATGGCTGGCGCTATCCTCATTAATTTTTAACTTGTATATCGAGAAAGCAATAGATATCGTCAAATGCAGGAAAATATTTGAAATTATAATGCAGGACAAACGATTGATGTGTTTAGATTTGTAGATGATACATAGGTATTACCATCTAGCATGAAGGGGTTAGATGCAGCTCTTAAAGATTTCAAAACAGTACTAACAGGGGATTACGTACGAAAATCAACAAAAATAGAACTAAAGTACCAGTACGTAAAGGAGAGGAAAATAAATCAAAAACCAGAATAAAAAATAGGAAACAAGAATTTATTAGAGGTTAAGGATTTTACTACCTAGGAAGCCAAGCAACGCAAGAGAAAAAAGCGCAAAACATACAAAACAAAAGTTAGTGCAAGGTCGTACTACATTTAACAAGGAGAAGCGGCTGCTGTGTTTAAAGGCAACAAACATAGAAACAAGGAAAAATATTGTTAAAAGCATATTTATGGAGCACAACACTGTACGGCAGTGAAACGTGAACAGTAGGAGAAGCGGACAGGGAAAAGATAGAAGTCTTTGAAATATGGTGCTACAGACGTATAGTGGAGATTTCATGGAAATACAAGATTAAGAACAAAGAGATTCTAGAAATAGTAGGGGAAGAAAGGAATATGTGGAAAACGGTAAAAAATAGGAGAGATAGGATGATAGGATATGTTCTAAGGTATGAGGTATAGCACGGGATATACTAGAAACAGAGGAAGGTAAAAGAAAAGTAGAGGTGCACCTAGTTTAAACAATAGCATGCAGATAGTTAAAGTTGTAGGCAGTGAGAATTTCGGGTAAATGTGTGGATTAGCTCAGAATAGGAAACAATGGCGATACGTGTTCAACCAGTTCCAGGACCGAAGACCCAATGATGGTGATTGTATTTAATGTGATAGATGTTCAAGGGTTGTACACAAAATTTGAGCAGCATTGTTTCGTTTTCTAGTTTCGTTTCGTTTACTAGACAAGTTGCGAGACGAGATGAAGCTTCATTTCTTATTTCGGAAACAACCGTATTCTAGAAGAATGCTTAAATCTCCTAAATTTAATTAATAAAAACACTAGAAGATGTAGTTTTGAAAACTAATTAATTTTTTATACAATAGGGTTATATTATTCATTCTACTCTGTTATTCTGTATAATAGCATCTTCATTACTTATGCGAATTCGTTTAAAGCCGCATCAAGGTAGCCCCTAGACTTTATTGATACAAATTTACTGGATGGGAATATACAAATCAGAGTATCATAGACATTAACTGTTATTTTTTATTTTTATTGAGCCGAAACTTGAAGTTTGAAAGACTCGCATTGTTCGAATAATGTATTCTACTTATTTTCTCACAATCATTTTTTCTGTGCAATTTATTATTATGATAGTACTTATTATTGCATAAAGAGACTTTATCTAATGTGGTAATATTCTAGGGTTGCACACGAAAATCGAGATGTTTTGTCTCGTCTCGCATTCTTGTCACGTTTGCGAAAAAATATGCGAAGGGAAACGCATTTTACACGAAACAAGAAGAAACTTTCTCATTTCTTATTTCGTGTACAGCCCTATACAAAAGGAATATTTCAATCTCATATATTCAATTACAAAAGAATGCGAGTCGTAATATAAGCTTGAAAAGAGGTAGTTTAGGAAAATAGTAAATTCTTTAAATTAAATGTTTAAACCAGAAGTTTTGTTTATTCTATTCTGTTGAATTATTCTGTATAATACCATTCTCATTACTTAACAAATCTTTTTAAAGCTTATACTCTATTAATACAAATCCAATAGAAATTATGTATATATTATTGGTGCTATTAAACTAACGAGTACCTTATAAACACTAACTGCTAAGATTATTTTTTAATTTTATTGAACCCTATTAATTTAGGACAACTTATTCGTTTTATTCTCCTACCTTTATCGTCTGTCTATAGTTTATTATTACAATGATACTTTCATTGCATAAAAGGATTTTATGTAATTTATTAAATGGTCTAGGATTGCACGCCAAACACGAGATAGATTGTCTCGTTTAGTAGTCTCATTTCGTTTGCGAGACTGAACGTAACGTGAAGATCGAACTTTACGCTAGAGAAAACGAGACTTTTCATTTCTTATCTTGTGTATCACCGTACTCAAGACGAATGTCTAAATTTCTTAAGGTTAATTAATAAAAAGATGCGAATCGTAGTAAAATAATGAGAATACAGTTTTGAAAACCAGTATAAAGTTTTAAAGTTGGATATTTTCATAATTAGCATGTAATATTCAATTCCACTGTATTATTTTAAGTAGTATCATAGGCATAACTTGTGCGAATTCTTGTTAAACTTCTTTAAGCTGCTCCTATGATGTATTGTTTTAGACTCATTAAAAGGTTTGTATACTTTACTAGGATTGTTAAACGAACGACTATTTTATAAATATCAAGTGTTATGATTTTTTTAATTTTCTGGGGTTGAAACCTTAAGAAATTGAAATAGCCCCACTCCCATTTTTATTTTAGGACAAATTATTATTCATCCTATTCTCTAACTCCATTACTCATTTATAGTTTATTATTATGTTACGTGCCAAAGTGGCACTAAACATTGTCTTAGCTTAATTTTTATGTGCGGAAGTTTTCGCGCCTTTAAATTTAAAAGACCCGGTTCGCGTATTTCCGTCACGTCAAAAGTGGGTTGGGCGAATAATTTCGCGCCGACGCGTGAAAGGACAGAAAAGTGGGAGATGTGTTTCCGTGAGACTCGGTAACGTGGCCGTTTTGCCTTTGAACATCGAGAAGGGCGGTCGTGTCGGGCTTTTTTCCTCGGACCTTCGTGAAGAGCGGTTCTGTCAGGTATCGTATCGTGCCTTATCTTTATTTATGTAGATATCCTTGCCTGATTATCTTTGTTTGTCGCCCTTATACCTGTTCTTGCCTTTTCCCTACATAGGTAGAGGTAATTTGTAGCCGTTGGCCGAACCGCATTCCACGCCGGAGCACCATCTTTAAACACTCCGGAGTGAAGCCCTGAGATCCAGTCGAAGCTATTTGGATGGACGTAGGCGTACCCTCCGTTAATTGCCTTAAAGGGCCATCAGTAGCCCTGATGGACTTCAACAGAAGCCAACTTTAACTCAGGGACATATTCATGTGAGTATTTAGCTGTTCTAAACTATTGTCTTAAATTTATATTTTCCGATAATTGCGTATTAAATTTGTGCATTGTGTGACGTCATTGACAGATGGGCGCGCCAAAATCTGTACAAAGATTAGCGTTACCAACTGCCGTGGCGTCGCTTTTTCCGCGCTTGCGCGATGTATTTATGAACTTTTAAGTGTAAGAATTGGCATTTTAAACTGTAAGAATTATGATAATGTATTTAATGTGATGAATAGCCTAGGGTTGCATACGAAACTTGAGATGTCTTGTTTCGTCTTTTAGTCGCGTCTCGTTTGCTAGACAAGATGCGAAACGAGAAGCGTATTTTATGGGAGATGAGACTGAATTAAATTACATTTCTCATTTCACGAAATAACCCTTCTTGAGAAGAATGCTTAAAACTTCTAAAGTTAATTAATAGGGAACTGCGATTCGTAATACAAACACTAAAAAAATTAGTTTTGAAAACTATTTAATTTTTTAAGTTAAATTTTTATACCGAATGCTTGTATTCTGTTTAATATCATACTAGGCGGCTCTGTGTTTCGGTTGGTATGCGTGTGACTACTGAACTCAAGGTCTCGGGTTCGAATCCAGACATGGTCCGCTTGAAAAGTGTTAGGTGAGCATTTTTCACAAAAACACGCCCTCGTTCGAATCAGAAGTAAAATGTAGGTTCCGTTTTTGAGTGTTGTCACGCATGTTAAGCTTTTTGAAGTTGAATAAATTCCATTGTTATCTTACAACACTATATTCATTTTATTTCTTCACCTCGAATTCCATACAGTTTATTGTAATGAAGGAATTCATAAAAAAATACATCTAGTATGGTCAGGAATTTAGAATGACGCGTGACAATATCTTGTCTCGTCTCATTTACGAAACAAGATGCGAGACGAATAGGGCAAACCTGACCTAGTGGGTCAAACTGGCCCCTTTACAATAATCATTATGCGTACTGATATCTTGCGAAATGATTGCGAACTAGTGGAGCAGAAGTCATAGCGTGTATGCAGAGCTGATACCCGTTTGTGATAGACGCGTTGTTACTTGGCAGTAATTTTACAAAATTTCTACTGAATTCTCGCAAAGTTTGATATAGTACACTTTGCATTACACAATCTACCGGTGTTAAAATTCACTACCGATAAATACACCCTTCAATTCGTTGGTTTTGTGGTGTAGTGTACCTAAGGTTGTTAACCTAAAATAGTAATTTTCGTTAAAAGATGTAGCGTGGGGCAAAACCGGCATTTCCATGCGGGGCAGGACCGACTTCGGATCGGCTTTGGTAAATATATTTAAAAATTACATTATGTCTGTCTGTCAAAACGCTTTGGAAAGCGAAACAGTTAACTTAGAGTATTATTAGAACATTAAAAATGACATACCTCTCATACTAACATGTATAGATTAAATCCTGTCTCTCTATCTGTCGGTCTGTCTGTTTCTGTTACTCAATTGCCCAAAACTACTACACTGATTAAGTTAAACCTTGGCATAAAAACATTAAAAGAATTTAAGGTAAGCTACACAGCTAGTAGGCTACTTTGTAACAGACATGATACTATGCCTGTAAGTACTCTTTCTTTGCAGATACGGCGAGAAAGTACCAACGAAAGTCCGAAGTGCAGATATGGTGTCAAGACGAAATGACAAGTACCATCGAAGAGTGTTTATTTTCCAGAACCCTTTTATTTGAATACTTTTGACTTAGAATTATTTTTAGTCCCATAAATTTTCGTTTTGGTAAAATATTTAATCTTATAATTATAAAGTAACCGGTATATTTTTGTCCCTCATAAACAAAGTTTTGTTTTCGAAAAACTTCCAAGTACGATTAGTTTTGTTTTTAAGTTCAAACAAGGTTAATCTAGAAATCTTGTAGTTTTCGATACAAGATCACGCCTGATGTGGTTGGTTTCAATACGCGACACCGAACTGCAACGTTCAAAACTGGTCAGTCGCTTCTTATCTGTCATAGAACGAGGATGTCTTTCGTGACTTTTAGGGCAGGCGATTGAAGAATGGTATTGAGTTTGCGACCTCCTAAATTGTAGTTTTTGAAGGATCTGGGGTGATGTTAATCAATGGTTCGTATATTATTATTTAAATATCCGGTCTAATTCTTCTGTTTTCTTGCTGCGCAGTTATACGAAGTTATATGAAGTTATTTTAAGTTATGTCCAATTAAATCACATTAATTTAAACTATGAAATTTTAAAATCTTTACGGCTAATAATGTAATAAATTTTTACAACTGAAAGGCACATTTAAAATATACTTCACATGTAAATGATGGTTTGTCGTAAGAAAATTTCTACGACGGCGCTTATGCGAAGGCGTAGCTGTGGTGATTTGGATAAAAAAATTTCTACTTCACATCTTTCGAAGTGGTCAGCAATGTCATTGGTTAGCACTGATCTGAACAACTGTTCTACCTTTTCGTTAAAATCCGAGATTGATGCTAAAAGGTCCTTTATGGGATACGGCTGTTATTTGGTTCATACGTACGTTAAGGTCTGCCACATTTCATGACGTAGGGAACCAGATGGTGAATTTTAATAATATAAATCTCCCTTGCTGTTCAAGTCCAACGATTTTACCTTTGAAGTTTATTAGAACATAAAAATTTCAGTTTTAAATAAGATTAGTTTAATCAGAAATTCAGCGTGTTAGACTAGAGTAGAAAATAAATAAACATTTAATTTGATTAATCATTGCTTATGTCAATTTTATGTATCATATTAATATAAAATCAGATTCTAGTGTAAATCGAAGATATCAGATATGCTCCCTACGATATAATCTGAAAATGTTAATAAAATTTTTAAAGGCCCAAAATTTAACTAGAGGCGACTACAAAATTTAAAGATCAACTAAAATTCTACCGATAATATTTTAGTTATACTAGATGTAAATAGTTTTAACACTGGTGTCCTAAACGACACGAGGTATTCATGAGTGAGAAATTTTCAATCATAAAATTTTATCTAACAAGTATTGAACCTAGCATGAAAATATCAATCCAATTTTAACCGTTCAAGTAGGTGTATGAAATTTAGGTCCAGTACAGCTGCGGGCAGTCGTATGTATATCTTTCATTTTCTGTTGAGTTATCTAGGAGCACAAATAAAGGTCTTCTGTGATGTAAATATTTAACCTTTTCTTGCAGGTACAAGGATAGAGGTGTGACAACAGAGCTTTTATACTCAGATGCGTTTGTACACTAAGGGGTTTCTACTTTTTCCAATTAGTGCTTTCTCGTTAGGAATAAAAATTAACAAATTAGTGGCGCCTTGATATGATCTGTTAATACATACCCCCACCCCTGATAATCTCTTGAAACTATCGCGGAAGTTAGAGTTCCAAGTTAGTCCGGAAGATTCCAAAGGTCGTAATTTTAAACGGATTAAATTACAGCTTTTTCGTGGCCTTTGTGAATATAGAGGTGAGTTCTATTTTCTGACAACCACCCCAGGTTCAGAGATTCGACTTGAAATTTTTAGTTCATCTTAATTTGAAATTATTATAATTGCAGTCGAACAGTTATGGTAACGTTAAATGCAACACAATGTCGCCCAACCCTACAAAATGGTATCTTACAAGAGGTCATGGAAAAAATGGGTTATACAGCAGCTTCTAGTATCTCCAATGTTCAACGAACAGCGCTGGTAGACAGATAAAGGTTGTCCTGAAAGAATGCACTGTCCTCTCAGATAAAATCTCATAAATTTTTAGGTAGATACAAAACCGTGTTTTACCGAAGAACAAGAAAAAACTGATTGACTACATTTTCTTGATGTTATTTTAGAGGTTATTTGAACTGCTTATGTTTCCGTCACTTTGACTATGAACTCGCTGAAAGAAATTGCATTCATTTCACAAAATCAAGAAAATTACTGGTTCTGGCATAATGCTTAGATCTCCAGAAAAAACTTCCTTAGCCCGAGCAAAAGGGTTTAATAGGGTTGCTGTAGGAAAGTTTTAAGATCTGTTAGAGTCTATTTACACCGACAGAAAAACATCTCTCCAGATATCTGCAATGTTGATGAAACGCACATTCTTATTGTTCTCAACATGTTCCTAAAGTCTTTGTTCTTCGAGGAAAAAACAAGGTCGGTGCCTGTCATTAGGAGACTTACGAGTCTTTGTCACTGTCGAAACGTGCATAAATGCCTCTGCAAGTTTATGCCAACAATGTTTGCCTTTCCTAGGAAACAACAAAATTTCCTGCATAAGGGCGATGCCCCTCTTGGGTCTTTTGTCTGCTGTAATGAATCTGGTTGGTATAACAAGGACTCTTTTTTGGTATGGTTGAACAAGTTAATTGATTTCACAAATCAATCGTTAAACATGCTAGTGCTGCTGTTCTTATATGGACATGAGTTACATACCTGATTCAGCTAGAACACGAGGAATATTTCATACTAATATGTTTTCAACCTCTTGGCATTTACTGCCTCCGACCCTTGGACATAGCTTTAATGTGTCTCTTCAGCAACTTTTCGAGCATAAGATAAGGCAGTGGCTAATAGTTCATCCAGGAAGAATTGTAACTATTTACGAAGTTGGGAAACTGTTGCATAGTACATTCACTAAAGCAGCGTTATTGCAAACAGCAATCAGAGGTTTGAAAAAAGCCAAATATATTCTTTGAATAGGAGTATATTTCTTGAACACATGTGTTTACCTTTCCATACGACAGACAAGCCAAAAGCAGCCGCCGCGCTCCAGCTCCCTACTTATGGACATACACTTTAACTAGAAGCAGCTGCTGAGTCACAATCTTACATTCAGGACATAATACTCAGAACACGCTTCCGAGCTCCAGCTCTCAATTTGTGGACCTGCATTCCAACCAAAAGCATCTGCAAAGGCCCAGTCCTCCAGTTCTGGACTTGACCTTCAACCAGAAGTAGCTACCGAGTCCCTGCACTCCACCTCTAGAACGGCAACAAAACATTCAAGCACAGCTTGAGAAGAGCGATTCACATTAATAAATGCAAAGCACATAAAAGAAAAACAATGGCAAAAAAGAAGACTTCTTTACCTTGCATAATATAATTAGAATTGGAAATCAAGAAGAAAGAAGATGACAAAAAAAGCAAAGGAGCAAGGAAGAATTCCGAGACACGAAATTATCAGAAAGAAACATTGCCATAAAAAAACTTGCTTTTGATACAAAAATGTTACTAAAGGCAAAAGGAAATGCCTAAAAACAGCAAGACAAAGATGATGGTGATTATGATGATGATGATGCAGACGATAAAAATGAAGACGATTAAGAAACGTGCTTTTGGGAAATGACTTGTAAACGAATTAAAAGACAAGGAGGGGTCGATAGAATGTATCTTTTGCTGCAGCTGAGCCCACGAATTGTTTGTGATTTTTGCTTTTAAAAAGGTTTTATAGACTATTTTTAGACATTTATTATTAAGTCTACTACTTTTATCTATTCCATCGAAAATTATTATTTAGTTCACCTTTATAGGATATGCTCAGGTATTAAATTGATTTTCACAAAAAATATAATAATAAAATTTTTTTAAAGCATGTTACCCCACCCGTGGATCAAAACTGACATTTTGCAGACTGGGACAAAAACTTTATTATATACAACCAAACTTCGCATGTCTTGTATACTAAATACATTGCTTCGTTACTAGATATGGACAGAAGTAGAAGAATATGCCGATTCTGGGACAGATCCACGTTCCTTCCGATCCTCACTCACACTCACTCAATCCCAATCCACATTCCTTCCGATCTACATTCCTCCCGAGCCACATTCCTCATGTGTGAAATAACAATCGATAAAGATTCCTTTTGTCTGAATAAATCTAGGTGAGTTGATAAAATAGTAGGGTAGTATTTTTCAGGCAGCAGCAGAGCAACCGTGGTGAACTTCTCTGATGAATTTAGAGTTTATAGGTATAAGCAGCAAAGAAAGCTCCAGTTAACACTCACACTCACTCACTCCTCCCGATCCACATCCACCTGATCGACCCGACTCATATCCAACCTAGGTTAAAGTTTTCTTCGACTAACCACGGTGACATTAATCCCAGCCACCACACTACGACTGATGCCTTTGATTTTTTTCGCTGTGTCTTTTTCTGTTGTAATGCAATAGGATTTAGCTCTAGTACCCCACAAACTCTAGAACCAAATCCCCATTACACTCATCCTTAAATTTACCCACCACCTTCTTATTCACTAAGAGAATACCAAACTTGTTGTCTACAGGATAGTCACTGGTATCGAAGTAGTCTAACTTATTACTAATGTCTAAATATAAATCAGCAGTTTGTATACTATAAACTAAAGAGTCCGTGTCTGTAGAAAGTCGGCGAATTTGATCGTCATACATGAACCGCATACCATTATAGTGGAAGTCAAACACAAGAATCTTTTAGAGGTCTAGTATCAAATCCAGCATAAATGGGTTTATCATAAGTTACTTTCACCCGGTCCATTTGTATGATTACCAAATTCTCACTGAGCACGGTACAGCTATGAAAATTTGGGCGGGCGATCAAACTCACAGCGAGTTACAATTTTCACATTTACGTGATTGCCACGTTTTCCGTAGTTTTTCCGAAAATCGCGTTATTCATCAATTTAAAAAAGGCTTTTTCAAACGCACTTTTAGCCCGTGTTCTCAACCCCGTGTTGAGTTCGATATATGGTTTCAACCATGGAGACTGCTCGAATTCCATAACTCGGTGTATCGCCGTGAGCCAGAGTCCATTTTTTAAACACTGCTAAAACCCATCAGCTCTGTTGTTCCAAACACCTCAACTTCATTCACCGTTCGAACCACTGGATAAATTTTTATTGCACATGGTTGATGACGGAATATGCAATAAGACTCTTGGAACTGACAGGGTTCGCGACCACAACAACCTAAATGGAAAATTCCGCTTTGCGGATCATAGGCAGTGCAATTTGAAGTATAAAATGCCGACGTTTATTCCTTTTATTTTCCATAACTTAAGTGGTTATGATGCCCATTTTATTGTTAAGAAACTGAGGTGCGACCAAGAAAGTGTCAGCGTCATACCCAACAACAAGGAAAGATACATCTCAATTACCAAAAACGTTAGATTAGATGGCGAAGATAAGAAGTATGATGAGGAGGACGTTGTAGGTTGCATTCAACTCCGATTCATCGACTCATTACTGTTCATGGCATCATCCCTGGACAAACTTGCGAAGAATTTAGACACCGACCAGTTTGTAGAACTACGCAAGTATTTCCCCGAGGATCACAAGTTCAAATTAGTTCAAAAAAAGGTGTTCCCGTACGACTACATTATGGATGCATACGTTTTGAAGGAAAAGTCGTTACCGGCAAAGGAAGCGTTTTACAACCGCTTAACATTTTCCGACATCTCGTTCGCTGAGTACGGGCGCGCCCTGAAAGTTTGGAAAACTTTCGGTATGGAAACTCTCGGGGAATATAGCGACATGTACTTGAAGATTGATGTCCTGTTATTGGCCGACATTTTTGAGAATTTTAGAAACGTCTTCACGTACGACCTCGATCCTTGTCAGTACATGACAGTCCCAAGCCTTAGTTGGGATGCGATGCTAAAGTTCACAAATGTCAAATTAGAGCTGTTCACTGACATTGGCATGCACCATTTTGTAAAAGCTGGCATAAAAATAGGTCTTACGCAATGCAGTGGGAGATATGCTAACGCCAACAACAAATACATGCAGGATTACGATGCTACCACTCCATCCAGCTATCTAACGTACCTCGACGCCAATAATTTATATGGTTGGGTTATGAGCCAGCATTTACCAATAGGAGGGTTTAGGCGGTTGCCTAAAAATCAAATCGAGCACATCAGACAGGAAACTATAAATATCCCCGACACCTGTGAGGTGGGTTATATTTTGGAAGTAGACTTCGAGTACCCCGAAGAATTGCACGGTGCCCACAACGATCTACCTTTCTGCCCAAAAACTAGAAACCGATCGTACACCAGCTCTAAAAACCCAAAACTACTCGCCACGTTGGAAGACAAGAAGAATTATATCATACATTACCGAAATCTTTAGCAGTGTTTAAAAATGAACTCCGGTTCACGGCGATATACCGAGTTTTGGAATTCGAGTAGTCTCCATGGTTGAAACCGTATATCGAACTCAACACGGGGTTGAGAACACGGTCGAAAAGTACGTTTAAAAAAGACCTTTTTTAATTGATGAATAACACGATTTTCGGGAAAAGTATGGAGAATGTGGACAATCGCGTAAATGTGAAAATTGTAACTCGCTGGGAGCAGGAAGGCAAAAATTTGTGCGCGAGTAGTTTGATCGCCCGCCCGAACTTTCGTAGCTGTACCGTGCTCAGTGAGAATTTGGTAATCATGCAAATGGACCGGATGAAAGTGACTTATGATAAACCCATTCATGCGGGATTTTCGATACTAAACCTCTAAAAGACTCTTTTGTATGACTTCCACTATAATGTGATGCGGTCCATGTATGACGATCAAATTTGCCTACTTTCTACAGACACGGACTCTTTAGTTTATAGTGTACAAACTGATGATTTATATTTGGACATTAGTAATAAGTTAGATTACTTCGATACCAGTGACTATCCTGTAGACAACAAGTTTGGTATTTCCTTAGAGAATAAGAAGGTGGTGGATAAATTTAAGGATTAATGTAATGGGGATTTGGTTCTAGAGTTTGTGGGTACTAGAGCTAAATCCTATTGGATTATAACAGAAAAAGACACTGTAAAAAAATCAAAGGCGTCAGTCGTAGTGTGGTGGCTGGGATTAATGTCACCGAATTTAAGGACATTGTTTATAATAATACAGGCGCCCTCATACATACAATGACATCTATTAGAAGCAGTAAACATGAACTGTACACTAAGCTTATCAACAAGATCAGCTTATCCGGGGATGAAGATAAACGGTTCATCATTCCCGGAACTGCTAATACGTATGCTTGGGGGCACCATAAAATAGACGATTTCTATTTCACCTAGTTTTAAGTTGTTATAGGTTAAGTTTTTGTATATAGCAATTTTAAGATTTTGTATATAGTAGTTTAAGCTCTTTCCCTCCACCTTGACTCTTTCCTTATCCCGCCACACTACTTTCCTGGTGAACTAAGTGTGCGTACGACCTTCCTGTGGTGTTCACTGGACTGCTAGTATTTTGCTATCTTTGTAATCTGCAAAATATTAGTTGACTAACAACACGCTCCAGTTGTATTGACAAGAGTTAATAAATTTTTCTTCCTTAATTATGTGTTTCCTAAAAAATTTACACTTTGAAAATGTTGCAAACAAGCGGTTTTGGTAAAAAAAATTAAAATGAGAGTAGCTCCTCGGGGAATGGTTCAATTTTAAAAATTCAAAAGGGTTAGATTGTCCAGAAAATTCTAGATTAAGCTAAAGTGGTTAGTCAAAGAAAACTTTAACCTAGGTTAGATCTGAATCGGGTGGATCGGGAAGATGTGGATCGGGAGGAGGGAGTGAGTGTCAGTGAGGATTGGGAGGAATGTGGATCTGTCCTAGAATCGGTTTATTCCGCTACTGACAGACACATTATAAATCATTTTTATAAAGAAAAATCTAAAAACAGCTTTTTCTTGATTGTTCAAAGTTTAGCAGGTCTGTTTTGCTTTCTCGCCTAACGGTTTTACGTGAAGCGAGACAAAACTTTTTCGTTTCTCATCTTGCCCACAACCCTTCTTAAGAACAATGCTTAAATTGCCTAAATTTAATGAATAAGAAAATGTGATTCATAATAAAAGCACGAAAATACGAATTTTGAACATTTTTAAATTCTTACAGTTACGTTTATGTGGTCTCGCTCCATTATTCAAAATACAAACTTTTTGAAAAAGGTGTCTATCCACTTCGCCAACGGGCAATTCGTCGTTGTGCGACTCGCCGCCGAGCAATCGGCCGCCGTGCGGTTCACCGCCGTGCAATTCGCCGATACTATCCAACTCGCCGTCGTGCGATTCGCCGACAAGCTTCTTTTATGCACGCATTTTGTTTTTGATTTGTCTTCCGCCGCGTTGTTTTGCTAAATTCAACTTATTGACAGTTATTATTGGACTGGACAAATGAATCAGAGCACAAATTTATTCAACAATTAAAGTAAAGGTGCAAAAAATTATTTATTATTTATTTATTATTTATTATGTATTAGTTAGCCCGAAAATGTTCCAATAAAAGCCAAATGTAAAGATTTTTTCTGGTGCTATTTTTACCCCAGGGTAACCCATTACACTTAAATTTAGAGAAACCCCCATAAAAATGTGCCAAGAATTAGACAATTCGATATTATTTTCACTCCCATAATGGATACTCCCGCATCAAATCTGTTTATAGCATGTGACCTATCATTTTTTTAAATCCAATAAGACAGATATAATTTCTGTTAAATTTTATACCTTAGGATAAACTCTTCACCACCAAAATCAGGATCTGAACATTTTTACGACAAATGAAATCTAAGTCTTTGTGTTTTAGGAAATGCACACTAACTGACATTTTCATTGTCAGTGTCAGAATTGTTGATGCTTTATTCCTCCCAGATACCCCATGCTATATTTTTGGGAATTGTAGGGCATTAGAAAGTATCTCATGGTACATAAAAACGCGGCGGCTGCGTGGCGTAGTTGGTATGTGTGTGACTATTACGCCCAAGGTCCTGGGTTCGAATTCCGACACGGTCCGCTTGAAAAATGTTAGACGAGCATTTTTCACAAAAATACGCCCTCGTTCGGATGAGAAGTAAAATGGTGGTTTCGTGTATGAGTGTTGCCCCGCCCGTTAAAGATCCCCACCTAGCTTGGGACAGCAAGGGTTTGGCAAAATTCCAAATTTTCCAGGTAAAAAAAACTCGCTTCCTGGCCAATGTAATACGTTCGGGTGGAGCATTGAAAAATCACATGCAAGGTACATAAAAACGTACTTGTCGGCGAATTGCACGATGGTGAAATGAACTGAGTCGCCGAATCGCACAGCGGCGAGTCGCACGACGGCGAGTCGCACGTCGGCGAATTGCACGTCGGCGAATCGCACGACGGCGAAATGCTCGTCGGCGAATAGCACCTGAACCTTGAAAATTAACTTTTCAAACTGTAACGTGCATTTTTAGAGCTTAACATCTTACGCTTTTCTGTAACTACTATTTCTATATTTTATATTTATTAACTCGTTGGCGAATGCGTCGTATTATAATAAGTGGATCGCTGTTTGTATAAAGTAAATACTTTCGAATAGTTTTCATATTGTATGCAATTTAACTCGCGTGTATTAATTAAAGATAGATAAATTGACTCCTGATTCTCATTAATAAATAAATTCCAACTTATCGAAAACGATAAACAGCCTGTAATTAATTATTAGATACGATTGTTACATTCACGTTTTAGATATTCCTTATGTTATTTAGCGAGGTAGATAATAGTCGATAAGCGGTTATAATAGCGACGAGTTGGGGAGTTCTGTTCTGTGTTCCTATATGCGAAGTACGTTGAAAATACTGCTTTCTGTTTGCTTTGATAATAGTGAAAAATTAATGCGGTATTAATTTTTCGAATTGTACATGAAAAACACGGCACGATTTTAGTTGTACTTTAACTGTAGAATGTGTTTACTCGACCGCGCGTGTTGTAAGGTCATTGACGGATGGGTTTTAGTGATACGCGTTGCTTTGCTGATTGTGTCTTTAGTTCTTTTTCTTGTAAAATAAAAGGTTTACGGAACATTGACTTAGTGATTACGCGTTGCACGACAAATTGTTTTTGTTGCTTTTCTGTTAGAAATAAAA
Source organism: Platerodrilus igneus (assembly GCA_036346225.1). Lineage (NCBI taxonomy): Eukaryota > Metazoa > Arthropoda > Insecta > Coleoptera > Lycidae > Platerodrilus > Platerodrilus igneus. Next base: position 5,026,158 of record JARFIW010001700.1, read on the forward strand.
GTCGTAGAACTTGGAAAACCCGACCGCACGTGGTTGTTTTTACGGAAGATTGACTTAGTGATACCGTCGTTTTACTAATTGTGTTTTTTTGTGGATTTGTCTTGCTATATTTGAACTGTGTGCGATCTAGTTTTTTTCGTGGCCTCCTTTTCTTATCAGAATAGTGCATACTTTGGTTTATTCAAACACAGTTTTAAAACTTGAGTGTTTCTAAAAATGGTGATACAGTTGTAGCAGGTTTAGTAGAAAAAAAGAGGTTGCTTCTTGTAAACAGGTATCTCCTTCACATGTAAAGACAGTTGGTACTGTACTTCCTGAATTTTCTAACCCCAACGAATCTAAAATAGATCTTTGTTTGCGCGAATTTGGTTATGCAAAAGCATTAGATTTTCCTTTGTTACCATAGATAGCAAATAAAGCGCTTCACGTTACTGTTAGTTTAATGCATTACGTCGTGCCTTGAAAGCCCGTGACTTTAAATTTTTATTACTATTTTTCTTTACAATTTGTGTTACAAAATCTTTCAAAATTATTGTCTCAGGAAATAGAATTAACAAGAGATTTATCAATGCTACCTGGTTCCATCAGCATGATAATGTCTGCTGCTAACACCCTTGAAATACGTAGGCGTGATTAGTGTAAAGTGTGAGAAATTCCATCAACACCCTCACAGTCAAGGGTGCAGTGCTTCGTTAGTGCAGGACATCGGGAATCCCACATTCAATTGCGAGGAAGCGTTGCTGAAAGACTGTTTGTAAGTTGAACTATTTCCTACTTGTTTTTTTTACTTTAAATACCTGTCCGTTGCTTTGCCATACCTTTGGCGTTCTGATACCTTTTACCATAGACTTGCATGCTATTTTAAATAAAAGAAAAAAAAAGAAAAATCAATACTACTGGACTACTCATATTAATTGTGTTTACCTAATTATATTTTGTTAAAGTTTTGTCTGCTTTATGTCTAATTGGTGTGTGAGGAAACGTTTCTGCTACTCCCCAATATTACCTCACTTTGTACTAAAGATTTGTTATATTGCTTTTAACGTTGTTATATTATATAGATTATCCCAACAGTTTTTTTATTCTACATAGTACTGAATAACTTAAACTTTTCATTGCTGCTATGCTTTTTCTTTATTTCAGGTTTGCAGGACTAATCTTTTTTTGCAGGTTTACTATTCTAATTTCTTTTATTGCAGGTACTGTTACTAACTCCTTACCGCCGCATACATCATAGGTCAGTCTGCTTTCTACAACACCCCCCCCCCTACTCACCGATTGAGCCGGGTCATTTCTTTGACTTTTTTTGTGTTGCGCACGGCTACGAAGTTACGTAGCATAAATTTGACGAACCAACGTTGCTGCCCCGATAACAACGTCACAAAACTAGTAAAATTTTTAGAAAATAAGTATATTTAATTTCGTAATATAGCTTCATTTGGAAAAGAAACATCGTCATGTCCTCTATTTAATTTCCACAGAAAGAAAGAATTGTGAATCACGTAATAAAGCGTATGAAATTAATAGTGTTTAGGCTCATACACGAATACATTCAATTAGGCGGACTTAACAAGGAAATTGGTTTATGAAATAAAACATTTTAACAAGAATTGTATTGTAAACACTGTGTACATGGAATTCCTTCCAGTGCAAAAATTTTTGCGCGTAAATGTATTCTTTTAAAACAAGATGTTTCCTGCTAAATTAAAGGACTGGAAGCTCAAAGGTTCAAGTACTATCTTCGTACAGTACTAGAGATTCTCTCCTAAAATTTGTACATATTGTTTATGTGGTTTCAGTCGAATCTTGTTTTTAAATAAAGGCTTGAGTCTCATTCCGATATACAAATGAAATTTACGAATTTACAAATTTCTAACTCAAACATTTTTTCAGATTTATTCACAATCAGCTTGAAGAGAATTTATTACACAACCTACTTTAATAGGCCTAACATTAGCTTCCGTATTTTATTCAATAGAGTACTAATGGGACGGAAAACCTGGTCCGGTTTATTTTAGATCCAAATAAATCGGGTCACAACTCCACCATACAATATTTATAAATATACATCTAAAATATTACTTGTCAAGTTTTTATTTGGCGCTGGTATATATTTTGTAAATAATAGACTGTTTTCTCATTTGGTGACATTAAGAATTGAATGTCAGGAAAATCTTTTCAAGCTGCTGTGTTTGTGAGATTGCCAACAAAAACTTTAATATAAACTGGTTTTATGTAAACGCTAGACAATGAAAATTGCGAATAATATCGACTTTTAAAATTGTACTGCAGTAATTTTTGTAAAATAAATTTGCAACATGTATTAGAAAATTCATACTCGATGCGGCACAAACACCTGTTACACAGATATGTTATATCATGACTTCGTGCGATAAATTTATTCAGGACAAATATCAAGTAGGTAGGTAGTGTACATAATGCTAATAACGCCATCAATAATAAGCTAATTTATAGATTAAAATTGAATTATGAATATCCAGTCGAATATTGATTTCAGTTTATTGGAAGGGAATGAACTTTCTAAGCTCAGAAAGTTTTCAAAGCAATATTCTGTTTCTATCCGAAACAAATATTTTTGATATAATTACAAAATTTTCCTTGCCATATAAATATAAACTTTAAAAACCATCAAATTTCTTACACTCTGTACTAAAGTTTGAACGTTATTAATCAATTAATTGACATACGTCCAATAACTCACCTTTATGATGCCATTTTACCATAAATTTCCACGCAGGCTAAGACTGCATAGCGAAGTTCGCGGTCTCGTAAAATTTTTGTTCCTCATGGAAAACCCCACCACGACGGGTATACTGCCGGCGCTTACTGAAGTGGATACCGCGAAACCGCGTCAGCTCACAGGCGTCACGAGTTCTCATGTTAGTTTTGCTCTTGCGCTAAGCTCCAAATACTCTATAATTTGGAAATATAAAAACGGTTACCATAGAATTAAGAAATATGTCATTAAGTAGGAAAGATTGTATAAGCTCAAAAGTTTTGACAGCCAAGCATCTGTCTGAAATACCTTGAACGTTTTAAGATCGTTAGAAAGTTTTCGATGGTTACAGGTGTTTAGGAACTTCAACTTTTCATATCTAAAAATGGAGTTGCAAAGATGTTTATCTTTAATGTTCTAGAAAATGGAATGGCCAAGCAATTTCTTGAAATTACAAAAGAAATATTTACAAATTTGCGACCTAGAGGGGAGAGAATCTCTGATGTTGAGAAAGTATAATGGAGCCAATATTATTTCTAATTTAGTGGACACTTTAGTGAGGCCTCTCCAGTCAATCCTTGCTATGCTACGATTGTCTTTTTGGAGTAATATGTCGAGCTTTCTGGCATATTTGTCCTAACTCACTGCTTCTATACATACCATTGTACTCGTAGTATTGAAATAAATAAGCGATTTATATCAACACTGTCATACAATCCTCATGTTTTTTATTCTTATGGAGTCGCATTTTCTGATAGCCATAGCAAAAGAAACTAATATTATATCAATTGCATTTTGAAAACGTATATAATCTTTAAAACGACACAAGCAATTTAGTTACAAAGAAATCAAGTTTAGAAAAATATAGTAATTGCGAAATGAGTTCTCTGTTGGAAATAAAATTAGGCTTAATCCTGCACTAGTAAGAAATTGGGTACTTTATCGAATTATTTAAGCAACTTGCATAAACTAAAATGGACATCGATTTTAAATAATTTTCAGTTTTCTGTTTTCGTAAACAACGCTTGCTTTATCAATTTTATAGATATCATTCCGTGCAACTGCTGGTTCTCAGACGCACTGGTGGACATTTGCATAAATTTTGACAGCCACATGCCACCTAAAGACGCTGAATAGTTGTTTGCTGCACTTCGCTTTGTAATGTGTGTGCGTTACTTTATATATACATCAGATAGGAAGGAAAAAATTCCATTTTAAACGGACAGAGTGAAGAAAGATGCACAGATTTTAAGAACAATGAAAGTTAATTAAGCATGATATCAAATACTTTTATTTTTAGAAAATATATTTTCAATTAAGGCAGTTAGTATAGTCAAGCAATAAAAAGTAAAAGTAAAAGGTAAAAAGTAAAATAAATTGCTACAATTAATACAATACCAAGATAACACATTGGTCATTAAGTAGTATAAACGTCATGATAATATAAACCATTGAATAAAAAACTCCAAAAAACTCTTACAAATATAAAGAAAAGGCTTGAACTAAAGAAAAGAAATTAACAAGGTTTTTTACTAATTATAATTAATTAAAGTGACATTTTGGAGATACATAGCACTGTAGTACAACCAAACAACACCCAAAAAATCAAATCATTACTAAATACATATGTCAGCAAGAAAAAAACCCAAAAAAAATCATTTTTCAAATGACGAACTGCAATTTTAGGTTACTCCCCTATATTAATTACCAAACAACAACAAAAAATTCAGCATTACAACACTAAAACCAACAGCTCTAAATCATCATGGTAAGTCTACAATTAAATAGAAAAAATGGTCACAGTAAATACAATATTAATATTCTATATCGTCATACGCATAAACTTAACTACATCAAATCGTCCCCAATAAAGAAGTCATCACATATTACAATATTAATAATAAATATTCTCTCACGCAAAAGCAATTATTCCAAAACTACAAAGTTTAGTCATCCATGGAACTTTATACACATGCGGTTGCTACAGTTACTTAGGACCCATATAAAAGAACAGGGAACAGACTTACCCGCGTGTCAACGGTATAGTATTAATTGCACCCTCTTCTAGAGCAGGGCGGAGCAGATGGACTCCGGATCACGCAACTCGTTGCTTCCCTCCACAAAAAAGCGGCAAATGCATCAACAATCTAGGCCCAGGCAACAGATGGTTAGATCTACCGAAAGGAGCTATAATAAATACAGGTAAACATTAATTTATTGACGCTAAAAAGTACTTTCTTTTTAAAACCGCAAATACTTATCACACAGTGTGTGCACGAAATTTTGAAGATGATAAAACACAATAACAAGGTAACGACCCAAGCTTTATCAAATAGTACAATACACTATTTCAACGAGTCTTTCGGCCGTAGCAGTATCAGGATTAAGTGTACGCTATAGTAATGTGTAACAAGGCAGCGGACACCGAAAACAAGGTACCGACTTTTTAAATTATAGAGTAGACTTTTCAAATTTGCAGCAAATAGTTTCAAATGAAATTATAATAAAACGCACTTGTTGTAGACAGGTAAAATATATGGGATAGTTGTTGCGTATTGAAGCGGAATCTATGTGCATAAATAATGTAAGAAACGGGTAGGTTTTAATTTACTGTCGTGGTTGGACGCGTACTTTCATTGTTTTCAATTTTGCACTAACGTACACACACCTTTCACTATGTGTGTGCAATAATCTAACCTCTCCTTTCTCTTTTTTTCTGGTTCCAGTATATGCCGCGATACTCCATCATATCCTAGTATGTGTCTTATCATCCTATCTCTCCTATTCTTTACTCTTTTCCACATACTCCTTTCTTCCCCTTCTATTTCTAGTACCTCTTTATTTTTAATTCTGTCTGTCCTTGATATCTTCATCATACGTCTATAGTAATACATTTCTTGTCCGTTTCTCCTATTGTATACGTTGCACAGCCGTACAGTGCTGTGTTGCACATATATGTTGTCAACAATCTTTTCCTTGTTTCTATGTTTGGCGCCTTTGAACATAGTAGTTGCTTTTTCATGTTAAATGTAACACTTCCTTGTGCTAAACTTTGTTTTATATTTTTTTCTATCTTACGTTATTTGATTCCTAGATAGCAAAAATTCTTAACCTCTTGCAAGTTCTCGTTTCCTATTTGTACTCTGGATTTCGACTTATTTACATCTTCTTTACATATTAGTACCTTAGATTTATTTTTGTTAATGTCCATGCCGCATCTCTCTATTAACACTGTTTCCATTTCATTAAGAGCTGTTTCTAACTGTTCCTTACTAGATGCTAAAACCGCTGTATCATCCTCAAATCTGAACATATCAATCGTTTGTCTCTACATAATAATTCCTAATGTCTTTCTGCATGCGACCGTATTCGTTGCCTTTTTAATGTACAAGTTAAACGTTAACAAGGATGGGACACATCCTTGCCTCGCCCTTTTCCTAATATTTACTTTTCGACGGTCCTGCTGTAATTCTATTACAGCTTTTTGCTTTTTGAATTAGCTTTGTACTACCCGTCTATCCCTAAAACTTATTCCAACCTTTTTGAGTATCTTGGACATTTTTTCTCATTTTACATTGTCGAATGTTTTTTCCAGATCTACAAACTCTATATACACGCTTTCTCCTCTTCTGTTGTTTTCTCCATTATCACCCTTAAGACTAAAATTACCTGGCGTGTTCCCCTGTTTTACCTTAACCCAAATTTATCTTCTCCTAGTATTTCTTCAACCCGTTTGAAAGTATTCACATCTATCTGCACCTTTCCATTTTGGTATAGTGAGTATGGTGATACGTTTGAATTCTTTGAGTATCTCGCCTGTCTGATACATATAATTTACAATTTGGAAAAGACATTCTGTTACTGCTTGTCAAGCAGCTTTTAGAGTTTCTACTTGCACCTTATCTATACCCGGTGCTTTATTATATTGCAACCCCTTTAATGCTAATGCAAACTCCTCTCTAAGTATCGAATATCCCAAGTCATACTTTTCAATGTATGATACCTGTCCTAGTGTTTCTAGTTTCGGTCCTGCATTTACATTTCCTATGTATTCTTACCATTTAGCCACATTCTGTACATTTTCTACAATGATGTCTCCTCCAGCACCCCTTATATTTTTGGTATACGCCTTTATATCGGTAAAATTCATTCTAATTGGTCTGTATGCTTCGTCTGTCTTTCCTTTTTTTTATCTTATTTGTACTTATTTGCATTTTTCATCAATACATGGTTCTTTAGCTTTCCTGCATTTGCGAATAATTTCCCATTCTATGCCTGCTTCGTCTAGTCTGTGTTTGTATTTTCATCTTTCTTCTATTAAATTCAGAATATCCTGTCTTACCCATGGTTTTTTATTTTCTTTTTGTTTATAACCCAGAATTTTTCTAGCCGCCATGTTTTTTTTAGAAACATATTTTTCTTCATATTGCCATTAGATAATCTTAATAAAAGTTAAATTTAGAATAAATTTTATTGGTACTTATTTATGAACTAGGTTAAGTTAGACTCAATTTGGGAAAGTATATCGAGTCATCCTAGTGATGGATTCGAATTTGGGAAAGACACTTTATTTTAAAAAAAATTTTGATATAACAATATTTAATGAGCGGTTTAAGAAGTTGTAGAAAAAGGGAAAGTAAAAAGGCGCCAAAATTAGGAAACTAAAATCATAGGAGATCTATTCGAAATAACAATATTCTATGTAGGGGAAATGGCGAAGGAATTGCTGAGCCAAGGAAGTTTGCCGCGCCTTAATCATGACAATAGAAAAAGCGTTTTAAGGTAAGTGGACCCTATAACGTAGTTTGCTTGTATTGTGGCTATTTCAGACGTCTACTTTTATTATTTTTATTATTTGTTTTCCATAGGAATCAACTCCCGCACCACTGTAGTTAGCCAGTGCCATCTTATAATTGTTCCACGGTCTCCACTCCTTCAGACAAATCTAAATTTATAACGTAACGCTCATTTTACCCGTAACAGTTTCTATACTTAATTATTTCGTAATTAAGGTTTCTGTCGAAATATCGCCAAATAGATTTAGACTTATTCAATACGGACAGTACACGAAAACCTGGTGAAGAATCTTTATATACTGATGTAAAGATAGTAGGAAGGATAGCATAACGCTATTTAAAATGCATTCATATTTACAATTAAGATCATTAGATATTAAAATTTCGTACTTTATAATTGAGGACACACCGTAGATATTATTTATGTTTCAAATTGTATAATTTTTATAGCATCCGAAGAAGAAATTTACATTTCCTCCAACTTTATTTGAATTATAAAGCTTTATTTCATATTCTTTATCATTAATACGAAACATTAGGAATTTAAAAGAAAGCATTAATTTTATTATTTTTACGAAATTGAGTGACAAAGTCAATTTTGTAAATGATGCGGAATTATAGATTACGCGTAAATAGTTCTTAATAGTGTTTAAACATCCAGTTGATTAGTATTCCCTGTATTTTTCTTAATCTTCTTTGAGAATTAAACCACTCATAGTTGTTAAAATTGTCTTTATTTACGTATCGATCCAATTTATGTCATAAATGTCAAACTTTAAATTTTTATTATTTTGACAACGAGCCTAGGTCATGGATCGAAACGTAAATAAAGTCAATTTTAACAGCTATGAGTGGTTTAAGGGCGCGATAGCATCCCCCTATTTTCATAACACGAACTAATTTTAAAATAGCCGCATTTGTGGTATAACTTTTGCATGATAGAGGGAACTACTTTATTTTAACCTTAGTAGTTTAGTGGTTCGTTTCCAAGTTAGGCAAATAACGGTTGCTAGGATACGGTACGATGCTGGTTTATTTTCTCCATTCCTGTAACTATTCGTCATAAATGACCTTCAGCGAATTCGAAGTTGTTGAACAGCAAGCAAAGCGTTAGATACATAGTGCATTCTAATAATAGTCAAGGTCGTTTGCCGAAACAAATTTGTATTGTATTGTATTATTTCATTTATGTGCATATGGTATTCGCTAATTTTTATTTTTGAATGTGTAGTTTATTGTACATAGAGTGACATTTCGTTATTATTATAAACAAACATTTAATGCTTCATTTAGTGTGGGTGTATTTGCGTTTGGGGGTAAGTATATTCTAAAATTCTTATACTTTGTGGATAGACAGATAAGTAATGGACAAAATTAATTATATATTTCATTCGATTTTGAAAATGTGTGTTCAAATATTGACATTAATTTTTGTAGATTTGATTTAGTCGAGCAACTACTGTCTTCTTGAATACATAAATTATTTGTTTTGCATGCACTATTTTATCAAAAATATTCATTATTTAATTTATGACACCGAATGGTGAAAATGACAGAAACGTGTCCTATATAAATCAGTTTAAAAACGACATAAACCCTATTTATAATTTAAGCAGTCCCCTAAAAATGTCCTATCATGTTGTAATTATTTAGGGTTCCAAAACTTTAAAAATTCTTTTAAAATTTATTGAGATCCAGCCTAATAGATTTTGCAAAATCTTACTTTTAAGAAAAAACAATGTTTTGAAATTTCTGGCGAAAATATAACCATTACTAATAACATGAAAAGTCGTTAGATTTCAAATTTTTCTCACAATTATACACCAATTTAGGAGAATTACAGTCGCTTACTCTTCTTTTCAAAACTTAAATAAGAAAACACGTATTTCTAAAAAATTTGAAATAATGGCATAGGACTAAAAATGATCAAGTGATTCTAAAAATGTACAAAACTATAGGGTGTGTAGTTTATACAGTACTTTTCACTTCTAGTCAGACCGTAAATAATTTGAAATTCACAATTATTTCAAAAAATTTGTACTCCCGCTTTGTCTTGTACAAGCCTTTCAAATTTTAAATATTTATCTGAAATACGAAAAAAGCTACAGTATACTTACTTCCTGTTGCCGCCTGGTGTAAAGTTTCTTTTATTTAGGTATTTACATTTTTCAGATGGGTAAATATAAGAAGGTGTATAACCAAAATCCAGGTGGTACCAGAAAATGATCGTCCAAGTCTAAAGCAGCCCGCTTAAAATGGCTGAAAATGCAACAATTACCGCTGTAAGTTATAATACATTCATCAGTAGTGTAGCTAGGATATCTTTATGTGGCTGTTTATTTTGGAGTATAAAATCCAAAAACAATGAAAGTATGCCTATTTAAATGTCGCATATCCACCCACAAGAATTATACATTCTTCAGATGCCTTGAGAATAGAAAACCACAAATTACCCGACTCGCCACTTATGACTATTTGGACTTTATAAACATGATAATGCAAACTAAAAATATAAGTGTTTTCGCATTCTTCATAGAACTAAGTTAGTGTGATTACCCTGAAAATATGACGTAGAAAAAAATTACTTAGTATTTTCTCAATGAATAGTTTTAAATGTACGTCAGAATAGCACATCTGTACTGTATTAGAAATACTCATCAAATTTGTAGGGTACATACATAACAATAACATTTCCGTTTTTACCTCGTTGAATTTTGATAGCTGTGTTTTATAAAATATTATTAATTTTTTCTAAATTTCTATAGGATTTCATAAGCTTTAGATTGTTTTTGACAACAATGCGAAGAATTTTTGTGCTATTTTGAACGAAGTAAGCTCTCGGATGTGTCATATGATTTTTATATAATTATTAAGTACTGGCACTAAAAATGAGTAATTTTGCCTCACCTGCAAACAATGGTTCAAGCCTTCTAACTACACTGGTTATGCCCATTACATTATAATCTCACAAATACACATATTAATTAGATGTCATAATAAAACCCTAACTTTTTCAGTTTGAAATCCACATCAGATAATTTAGACAAGCCTGGCCCATCAGGTTTGCAAAGATTACCTGAGGTAGTTAGTAATCCAAGCAGTTTATCTAAAGAGTCTTTCGAGCCAGAAACAATGAAGTCGCAGACTGAGACAGAGTATGCTAATTTGTATAAATAATCTAAATTATTATATCATTGTATTTCATATTTATAAAACTGTGAAAAATCAACCGAGGAAAGGTCACATAACACTTCCAGATAATTGGTCATTTATACCAGAAGCAGACTATAATAGGTAATACATTGTTATTTGTATCTCATACACCCTGTAGATATGAAACAATTTTTAAAATAATACAGCCTAAAATTTGTGTAAATTGCTTTTTTTTATAATTTCTACAATAAATAATCGATATATTAAACTTTGTCACACTAATGTGTTGTCCTGTATATATGCTAAATTTTGGGTTCCTAAAAAATCTAATATTTTCTTTTGTTTTTCAGAATAGAGGCTCGTGAATTATATTTCGAGATAAATCACTCTTATAAAGAACCAACTGTTAGTGGAAACCGCATTGTGAATTTGCAATATGTATTAAGTTGGTCCATAGATCTGCAATACCGACATTCCCAAATTTGTACTGGTGGAAAACTATATCTGAAAGAGGAATGTAACAGAGAATTAGGTCTAGTAAGCTGCTTTATGTTTGCATGTACAATGTGTGATAAGATATACAAGCATTACACTGAAGATATTTCGCAAAAATCAAAAATTAATTATGGATTTGTTTGGGGTACTCTGGCAACTGGCAGTACACATGGCCATTCTCAGGAACTTTTTTCAGTTATGGATATACCTCCCATGACACTCTACCAATTTAAAAAAATTGAAGCTGAATTAGGCGCTGTAAAAAAAACTAATTGTTTAATATCTTACTTGACAGTTTGTTTAGGTATGGAAGGACAATCTTATGAAAGATTTGGAAGAAAATGGAAAAGTAGAGTTAGAGTTGAGACAAAACCTTGATGTCGATGCAAATGGAAATCCTGTCAAATCCTGTTAGCGATAGATAGATGGATGTTAAACGGACATATGACTTTAATTATTCATTGCGGTTGGCGACTTTTGTTGATGAGAAAGTCGCTGGGTTACTTATTAGTGCTAAGTACAGAGAAACTTCATTCACAAAGTAGGTTTGGTACAATTTTCTATCTGAACATAATTTTTTCATTATATATTTCTAGATTGGGAAAATTGGTACTTGTGGAGTAGCGATCAGGTGGGGTGTCTATTGTACTTCGAAATTGGATCACGCCTATGAAAAAGAAGATATATTGGCCCCTTTGCAAGGAGCAAACCAAATATGATCAAACGTTGAAAGACGATAAGGAATATAATGAATCCACTTGGTTACTACATCCTGTGAAACGATGTATGTACGAGACAGATGCTGAATATTAATACAACTTGTAGAACATCATCAACAACGATACCATACAATTAGTGCAAATGTAAATTCCACACTGTCTTTATTTACTGAAAAAAAAATTAATTTACATTCGTACAGCATTGTAACCTCTAGTAATTTAAATTCCTGTAGCATAGTTGGTAGTAAGTAACAGGTATATAGTAGTTATAGTTTACTAAGCATGCAGTACATTATACTTAAGTTGCTGATTGTTAGAATGCGATAATTTGTTACATTGGAGATAGCCTCTTTTGCATTTTTTCGTTTTTGCTCCATTTTTATTTAGCTACGAGTGCTTTAATTTTTTGTATTTGTTTTGTTTAAATTAAATTACAGTAAATTAAATAGTTCTATTACGCTAGTACAGTTTTTTATAAATGAAAATTGCTCATTTAAATGTGCATTCTTTTGTTGCCTAGTTTCAATGATTTCATCAATTTAATAGATGAAACCCGTTTTGATTTGGTTGGTGTCTCTGAAACATGGCTTATTTCATACGTCCCCAATACCTCTATCAATATAAATGGGTATAATTTTTTTCATAATGATAGAGTGGGTCCAGGGGGTGGGGTTGGTGTGTACGTAAAGAAGGAACTTAAATGTCAGGTTATTTTGTTTGGTTTGCAATTGACTCGTGTACTTGAACATATTTTGGATAATGTTTAAATTAAATCGCAAAACTTTTACTGTAGGCACAGTATACAGATCCCCAAACTCTAATCTGCTTAGTTGTGTTGATGAACTAGATAATATATTATCTTATTTAGCACCAATGATGGATAATATAATATGTTTAGGTGATGTCAATGTGAATCTTTTCAATTTAAGTAATATTATCACACACTGCATTGATTCTTATGGATTCATCCAAGTAATAAACGTACCTACGCGCATAGTAAATAACAGCAGTACTCTTTATTGAATCCATATATTTATCAAGTGATGAATTATTTGTTCGTGCAGGTACTATTGATGCTGATATTGTTTCGGATCACAGAGAAAATTAGAGATTGTGTTAAGGATAAGATAAAAGTCATAATTAACAATACCTCTATTCCATTAGTTAGTTCTTCAAGAAATTTCTATTTAATACTTGACGATGATCTACGCTTTAAGTCACATGTTGCAAGGTTAATAAAAAGGTCGTATATAACACTTAAACAACTATATGCTTGTCGGTCTATACTAACCTTACAATTGAAAAAGCTGTTGTTGGAAGCTAGTTTTGTCATTATTTAACTATTGTGATTTTATATATGGTCCAAACCTTGATAGCACTTCTATGACACAAATACAAAGGATTCAAAATACTTGTTGTCGTTTAGTTTTGGACTAAAAAATTTTGATCATGTATCGCATAAGATAAAAGAGTTGCACTGGTTAAATATGGATAACTGCAGGAAACATCATTTGTTATGTTTTCTTCATAAAATAATTATAAATGACTTCAGAGGATATTGCTAAAATATTAATGACACGCTCCAAAGTGCATTGCATCAATATTAGACACACTAAAACTTTAACAATTCCCAAGCAACTGACTGCTATGTTTCACAGAAGATTCATCTATAATGCTGTTTCTACTTATAATGCAATTCCAGATGGATATAAAAATCTTTTTTAATTTTACTGCATTCAAGGTTCAAATCAGGGCGCATATTTTGGATAAGTAGTAACATTGCCTAATTGTATATTTTTCAATTATTGTGTAATTATTCATTTGCTTCACTAATTTTCCTTGTAGAGATATGTAGTGGTTTATGCAGGTTAAGTGTAAGAGTAGTCTATGACTAAACTTTGCCTGTATGGACCTACAAATATGCCTTATATACTAATATTTAATGTAATATTAACAACAATAAAGTAAATTTCAATCGAAAGCTGTTCGTATATTTATTACTAAACGTTTATCTATTGACCTTAAAATGTGAGGTATAAGAAATATTATTTACAAATGCCTGTTATTCACTTTTTTTCACCAATAGTTTTATATCATTTACATTGCTACGTATTGTGTAAAACAGTGTTCCTTTTAAGTTTTTGGTTGGTAATGACTTACTGTTCAAAAATACCTATATACACATTGTAAAAGTTACAATAATTGAACCTATTTTTAATTTATTAGTTATTCATTAAAAATAAAACATTTGTAATAATTTTGTTTTAATAAAGCACACTTTACAGATAACAACTCAAAGTTTTTTTGTATTGGAAATACCTTTTTCGGTATTAGCATTTGATGAAAAATATTAAACCAAAGACCCCAAATATTCTATTAGTTTGAAATATTTATTGAAATAAACGTTTAGTCGTTTTTGACAGGGTCGATTTAATGTAACAAAATAGCTATTTTTTGACAGAATAAACCAAAAAGGAATTCTTTTATGGTTTATTTCTAATGCCTAAAGTTAGGTCTAGTTTCGTAAATTGTTTAATAAACTTTTACACTTTTATTTTTAATTTAGCCTAAAATATATTTCATAATTAGTGGGAGTTTTGAAGTTTATTGTTTATTATAATCATTTTTTTCCGGCAGCACAATTTGAAAAAATGTTATTATCACATCTATTTGACGTTACATGCTAACTTTGTATGACCAAAAAATGACGGAAGTCTGCTATAATTACCATTGCAGACTCTGGTGAAGATACACAAGACAATGAACGTCCCCAAAGTGAAGTGTAAAATGATGTAAGAAAAATTATCGTTTTTTGAGAACGTCCTCCTCCAGATCGTTCAAAATTGTAAATCATTTTGCCGAGTACCAAACTCGCAACCTAATTTGTAACAAAATGTATCCTATTTCCCTGCGATGGTTGCACTAAGATATTTTAATAAACATTACTTTTGCTAACATGATGCAATATTTTGCTTATATTGAATATTGTAGAATATCTAGTTACGTTTTGGGATACGGCACACTACCCTTTCTTTAAAAACTATTATAACATAGTATAAGCTTCACAAAGTAACACTGCTGTAATAATTTACTTATCGCTTGTAAACATAAACATGGAAGTTTACAAACAACCATGGATGTTGAGGTTATGTCATTTTTGGCTTCATAAATATTCGCAATTAATTCAATCATTATTATATTACCCTTATCAAAAGGTAATTCACCATATATTATTAGTTTACTTCATTTCAATGCGACAAAAACAAAGTCCAAAATAATTCAATTTGAAATATTCTGGTTTTGAACCTTATTCTACACATCATTAACAGTGCCATCTACGGAGAAAGTAGTAAACAATTTCTATTAAAATGGCGTACAATTAATGTAATAATTCAATAAAATCCATTCAGTACACTACGGCTATCATGATCAATATTTTTGAATTTTTTTAACAGAACGATTATATATGTATTCTGCTATCCAACGAATGCTTTTTTTATATACAAATTGATTATGTTAGATGTAGTAACTAAAATAAAGTAAGTGAATTTTAACATTACTTTTAACAGCTATTTCTTGTTTATTACTCTACTTTAGAAAAAAAAAGCAAACCTTCGGTAGAAAGTACAAAGTTTTGTGAGTCTAATGGTGAAGTTACATTTTGCATATTTTCAATCTAACAAAAGTTATTTACCAAACAGAATAACCTGCTTTTTGATGGATTTTAGGCAGCCAACCATACATCCGATCGCGCCCTTAATTTCCAAAGAAGATTAAGAAAAATACAAAACAAACATACAAGGGGTCTTCCCTGTGTATTAAATACAAATGCGCCATGAACTTGTTTTTTACGTGCTTCTCGTAATAGACAGCTCTAGTTTCAGTGTAAAATGATATTTACAGTTGAAGTTCAATGTGCATTGTTATTAAAAGTTAAACGTATTTACCAATTAAATAAAGCTCCATAACTACTAAGTAGTGAAACTAATTTTATAGCTTATGGTTATTTCTGGAACCGCGCTTCATCTTCTAGAATTTCAAACGTACAGAGAATTTTACATACCTAATATATAAACTCACTGAAACCTGTCAACCGTTCACTAAAGGATTCCAGATTTTACACTAAGAAATGGTTTGTTATCAATCTAGACGTGTATCAAGGAAGTTGGGTACGTTTTTGAACTCAACTAAGGGAAATATGCGAACCGACAAAGATGTACAGGTTTCATTTACCGGTAACATCATATTGAGGATGTGGCGTTTTTGCTTTAATTAAATGATTAGTTATCGTAATAATAAAAACGTTTTTTGAACGCTTAACCATATACTTATGAGAAATGGGGCAAGTGTATTTTGACGTCTATGTATATATATATATATATATAAATATATATATATATATACCTGCACCTTGACGAAGTTCTAAAATACTAGAACATGTAGAATGGCTTGCGCGTCTCAATGAGTTAAAGAGCCGAACCATAGGTTTAATCAAATAAGTGGAGTCTTTAGAGAGGAAGCAGACTAAGACAGGTCCCCGAAAGAGGGTAGCGACTCTTTCGGTACTTAGATTGGCAGAGACTATAGGGGTCGGTATGGCATTCTAAGTCATACACATACCACTACGCCACGGAGCCGCCGTTAAAATAGTCCCCCATTTGGATCTCCGGGATGGAACTATTTCGGGGGATGTGATCCGAAAGTATAGAAAAAGATCCGAGAACATTCTGCGAGTCGGAGCGTGGAATGTCAGAAGTATGAAACAAGTAGGTAAGCTAGAGATCATAAAACTCGAAATGGATAGGATAGCACTAAACACAGTAGGAATCAACGAAGTCTGCTGGCCAGAGGCAGGGAATTTTTAAAGTGGAAACTACAGGGTAATTTATACAGGATCAGAGGAAGGAAATATTCGGGGTGGGAATAGTTATGCGAAAAAGATAAGACACTGTGTAGAAAATTACTTACACAAAAGCGAAGAGTACTCATGGTTAGATTTGAATCTAAACCGGTAAATACAATGATAATAGAAGTATACATGCTCACCTGTAGCTACAGTGACGAAGAGGTAGAGGCGATCTACAAACTATTGAAGACATACTAAGATACGTAAAAGGACATGAAAATTTAATACTTACGAGGGATTTTAATGCAGTGGTAGGTGAGGGTAGAGAAGGAGCGATAGTAGATTTATTTGGTTTAGGCACGAGACATGACAGAGAAAATACGCTGGTGGAATTTTGCGACAAGGACAACTTAACAACCACAAATACATTATTTCAACATCATGCTAAAAGACGATACACGTGGAAGATGCCAGGTTATATAGAAAGATATCAAATCGATTAAATTATTGTTAGACAACGGTTTATAAATCAAGTAAAAGACTGTAGAAGCTATCCGGAGACAGATATAGACACTGACCACAACATCGTAATTATGAAGACCGTACTTAAAGTTAAAAATCTGAAAAAGAAGAACGGAAAAAGGCACTTTGACTTTAAGAAGTTAAAAGATAAAGATATCCACGAAAGATTTGAAAAAAAAGTCAAATGAATTGCTGAAAGATATCGGGAAAATTTCTAATACTAAGGAAGTAGAAAAAGAATGGAATATCATTAAATCCAGCTTAGACATGGCGGCCAGAGATATTCTGGGGTATACACAAAAAGAAAAAAACTATGGATAACAAAGGTAATACTGAATTTAATAGAAGAAATACGAAAATACAAAAATAGATCAGACTAAACAGGAAAGCAGAGATGCAAAGCCATAAAATGGGAAATTATTCGCAAATGCAGGAAAGCTAAAGCACAATGGAATGATGAAAAGTGCAAAGAGGTACAAACTAAGATAGAAATAGGAAAGACAGACGAAGCATACAAATTAATTAAAATGAATTATAGGGATATAAAACCATATAGCAGAAATATCAGAGACGTGGGGGGGGGGTCATTATAGAAAATGTACAGAAAGTAGCTTGATGGTAGGAATATATAGGGAATTTATATTCTGGAGAGGAACTAACAGCAATAGAACAGGAATCAGTCATTGAAAATGATGACCTAGGATATCCTATACTTAGAGATGAGTTTGAATTAGCATTAAAGAATCTGAAAAATAGTAACGCGCCAAGTATAGATAAGGTGCAAGTAGAAACTCTAAAAGTCGCTGGACAAGCAGTAACAGAACGTCTATTCCGACTTGTAAGCTATATCTATGAGGCAGGCGAGATACCCAAAGATTTCAAACGTAACATCATAGTAAGTAACTATACTAAAAAAAAGAGGCGCGGATACATGTGAAAATTTTCGAACAATAAGTTAGACAGCACACGTTTCAAAAATACTAACTAGAATTGTACAAACACGAATATAAAGGGTTTATAGATCTGGAAAAAGCATTAGACAATGTAAAATAGAAAAAATGTCCGAAATACTCAAAAAGATTGGAATGAGTTTTAGAGATAGACGGATAGTACATTGCTTATACAAAGAGCAAACAGCGGTAATATAAATTAGAGCAAGAAAGTAGAGAAGTAAATATTAGGAAAGGGGTGAGACAAGGATGTGCTTTATCCCCATTAATTTTTAACTTATACATAGAAGAGGCAATGAATACTGTCAAATGCAGGAAGACATTTGGAATTAATTAGCAGCGACGAAAGATTGATATGCTTAGATTTGCAGATGATACAGCGGTATTAGCATCTAGCAAAGAAGAGTTAAAAGCTGCTGTTAATGAAATGGAAACAGTTCTTACGGAGAGATATGGTATGAAAATTAACAAAAATAAAACTAATGTTATAGTATGCAAAAGAGGGGAAAATAAATCAAAAACAAGAATACAAATAGATAACGAGAACTTTCAAAAGGTTAAGGATTTCTGCTACCTAGGAAGTCAAATAACGCAAGATGCGAAAAGCACAAAAGATATAAAACAAAGATTAGCACAAGGTCATGCTACATTTAACAAGGAAAAGCAACTACTATGTTCAAAAACAACAAACATAAAAACAAGGAAAGGACTGCTTAAAACATATGTGTGGAGCACAGCACTGTACGGCTGTAAAGCCTGGACAGTAGGAAAAGCAGACAAGAAAAAAGTAGAAGCCTTTGAAATGTGGTGCTACAGACGTATGTTGAAGATATCATGGACAGACAAGGTTAAGCACAAAGAGGTACTAAAAATGGTACGGGAAGAAAGAAGTATGTGAAAAACGGTAAAAAATAGGATACATAGGATAATAGGCCACATACTAAGACATGAGGGAATAGTGCGGAATATATTAGAAGCAGAGGTAGGAAAAAGGAGAAGTAGAGGTAGACCTAGGTTAGACTACTGCACACAGATAGTGAAAGATGTAGGCTGTAGGAATTTCGGGGAAATATGTAGGCTAGCTCAGAGTACAAACCAATGAAGGTACGCTTCCAACTAGTCGCAAGATGTAAAAACTAATGAGAAAAATAATAACTGTACTTAAACATGGTGATTATTCTAAACAACTACAGATATTGGTTTTGCAATACTCTCAACTAATGTGAATTGTGCGAAAGGATTTATTAAAAAAGATTAGTACGGCAAATGTCTAAGTGTTGGGGCATCCTTGGCAGCCATAGGCTGCTTAACCCCCTTCACATACCACTGAATTTCGGTGAAATAGGGCATAAAATTAGAAAACAATAGAAGGGAATCAAGCTGTATATAGGCTGTTGTGAGAATTGCAGGGAACTGTGTAGGCTAACTCAAAACATAAATAAGCTGAGATACAAGTCCAACCAATTTCAAGACGTAAAACCCAATAACGAAATAATAAGTGGTCTTAAATCTGATTATTATTATAAACAACTACAGGTCGTGGTTGTAAAATATTTTCAACTAATATCGATTGTGCGAAGGGATAAATTGGAAAAACTATTAATTCGACAAAGAGACAAGTGCTGGGGGAACTTGGAAGCCAAAGGCTGCTTACTTTCCTTCACAAACCTTACATGTGATTTTCCAGTGCTCCACCCAAAGGTACTACATTGGCCAGGAAGCAAGTTTCTTTTACCTGGAAAATTTGGAATTTTGCCGAACCCTTACTGTTCCAACCAAGGTAAGGATCTTTAACGTGCGTGACAACACTCACACACGGGACCTCTACCTCTCATCCGAACGAAGGTGTATTTTTGTAAAAAATGCTCGCCTAAAATTTTTTAAGCGGACCGTGCCGGGATTCGAACTTGAGACCTTGGGCGTAGTAGTCACACACATACCAACTACGCCACGAAGCCGCCCCCCCCCCCTTCACATACCGGTGAATATCAAGGAAATGAAGTATATAACTGTAAAACAATAGAAGGTGACCAAAATGCATCAAACAAGAAAGAACAGCAGCTATATTCAAAGACAACGAACATAGATACAAGAAGCAAACTGTTCAAAGCATAGTGTGGAGCACAGCTCAGTACGTCTATGAAATAAGGGCAGTAGGAAAAGCAGACAGAAAGAGATAGAAGCCTACTGGAATGTTGTGCTTCAGATGTATGAGGATGGTAGCATAGACAGACAAAGTTAATATCAAACAGGTTGTAGAAATTGTAGAGGAATAAATATATCTGTGGAAGACGAAAAAAAATTGGAGAAATAGGAGGACAGGATACTTTCTAAAGCATTATTCGAGAATAGTACAGGATATATTACAAGCAGTGATAAGAAAAGAGAGGTAGAGGTAGACCGAGATTAGAGTTTCGCACACAGATAGTGATAGATGCAGACTGTGCAAACGTAAAATTCGTCACGTTTAAACTAAACAACGAAGGGGATAATATTTCTCGGTAAGCTTGGCAACAAATAAACTTTAATGGGTTATTGGAAAGGAACAGCCGTTGGGATAAACGTAGACGTGGTTTGGTGGTTAAAATATTGATTTCAATCTTGGAGTTAATATAGTAAAGAACCCAGAAAAGACCAAGACAGAATAAAAGTGTATTGAGTGCAAGAGGGATGCGTATACTTAATTCAGGAGACAGTATAGTTGGGAGACTTAAATAAAATCCATAATTTCAAGGATATTTAGAAGCAAACACGAATCTGTTAAAAAGTTTGAGGATGTAGCCAAGCAAGGTGATTGGTGTAAATTGTACAAGAAAGGCAGAGATACAGCTGGTAGAAGCATATGTGTGAGATAAAGCTATAGATACAAGAGAGATGAGAGATGTTTGTTCAAGTTGGAAGCGTAGACAAACGAAAATGTAAAGGCTAAATTAGAACGGCGGATTGACAGTTTGAAGCGATATACCGAGTATTGTTATGTTCTTTATGAAAATTCACAAGAATCCAAGGTTCGTTAGGGGTTTATCGCTGGACCAATGAGGGGATAGAAAAGATTTTCAAGAATTATTGGAACGGATATACAAGTGTACGTACCAATTTAAAACAGGGGTGGGGGCGAATTTTACTTATATAATCATTGGCAAAGAGGGGCCGCCAGACTCTCTTTCTTTTTTGTTCTGATTCCATCCAGCATTGGTGATAATAGTTACTTTCAAGTGAACTAGTGCAATTTAATAAAATTTTATGTAGAAGCTAATAAAGCATCTTTGTGTTGAAACGTTAAAGTGGTACGTAAGTACAAAGCTTGTTAAATTGGTATTGGAATGCACGAAAATTAAAGTTTGAAAGTGTTTGTATGATACAAAAAGCAATGTTTGAATAATAAAAGTTAAGTTTGGAAATTGGAATTTTGGAGTGGAAATTGTAAATAGCGGCATGCATGGCAGATATTGTGATTGAACCAGAGAGTTAGCTGATAGACTGGGTAGCTATTAGACGGCAGCATCTTCAAGGAGCTAGATGGTGGAGCACACTTAGAAGATAAAAACCAGGTAGGCGATAGGATAGAACATTGAGGGATAAATATTTTTATGGTGTTTGTAATTATTTGGATTTGAATTTGATCTGTTTTATTATTATTTGGTATTTTATGAACAGACATTTATGGGACTTTAAAAGAAAATTGATCTTTGAAAATAATTAATAAATTTACAGATAACCAAATGTTGTAAAGAGGTATAGAGGGCTTATTGATATTTGGTAGTGCAGGAAATTTATATGCACAGTTGTAGAGTTTTATTATGAGCTCATGCTAAAACCAAAAGGGTAGCGTAAGGTATGAGGAGCGCCCTCTTATTTTAAATAAAAATATATGTGTTTAAAAGGTTATCAATTTGCATGATTATTGTTATAAAATTATTGACCTTTAAGAATTTACCTAAGGAAATGGTGTTTTAAAATGGATTATGGATCTAATTTAAATAGTGTGTGATATATTTAGTCAATTGAGTTATTTTGAGTGTGTAATTGGTGTGAATGTCTATTTAGGTTTTAGCATGAAGATATTGAGATGAAGTTTTTGGATGAAACAGGTAGGTGTCCATTTTAATTTAGGAAATTAGGTAAGAGGAATTATTAGGAGCAGCCGATGGCAAGATTCGAGTTCAGCTACACAGTATTATGGCAACCAATTAGTGGGGCACATTCCGGAGCTAAGCTCACAGTAAAATATATATGTGTGTATGTGTGTGTGTGTGTGCATGTTGTGTGTGTGTGTGTGTGTGTTTTGTGTGTGTGTGTGTGTGTGTGCGTGTGTGTGACAACGCGGCATTGAGCATACAGCAAATTTGTAAAATTTGAAATTATTTACTTACCTTCCCTTCTAACTTTCCCTGGCTAGCTCAACAGTATTGACGGAGTTTTCAAAATAAAATCAAACAGCAATATCACAAAGCATTTATACAATATGAAATATTTTCTCTCATACAAAAGCATATAAAACATTTACAACATCGTTTCTTTCAAACATAAAGTAATTTCTAAAAAAAAGTTCCTTACATTATTTTTAATTTACAGAATTAAGTTTCTTTTTATGGATAGTTTACCTGGTTATGATTATTCCACGCTTGTAAGATTTGTTTTGGCCAAAAAAAGTCCTTGACAAATAATCTGTTAAAGAAGTCAGAGTATTTCAAACTCTGAACACAAACTTTCGGGGTAAAAATCCTCACAAAAATATATTATATAATTAACAATTATTATTCTACCTTAAATTAAATGACAAACACTCCAATATCAGTTAAAAATCTATCTAAAAGTAATACTTACAAGAGTCACAAAAACGCTCCTAGTAATTAAATATCTTCCTATTTTAAATTGACATCAAGTCAGCTTACAAGATTTTTCATATTAAAAATCCTAATTTCAAACAGCAGTTACCAAAGTACATTATGCGTAAATCTTTTTTTCAATTATTTAATAAACATTTTTAGAATAGCGTTATGTTGAAGAATTTTCCCTCTCCATTGTAATTTAATAAATTCCATTTTTTAAGTAATTTGCATTTAAAACATCATTTCTATATTCATTGTACCATCGTAATTATTAAATGACAGTATGCTTGCTGCATACTTCGAATATCATCTTCGCAAAGCAACAGCTCGCGACTTAAATCGAAATAACACTTCGCCATTGAAATTAGGAATTGAATGAATCGAATATATTCCTTAATTAATAAACGCGTCCTTATATATACAAATTATCCATTTTTTTGAACCTAGTAGAATGTGTATGGAACATTATGATGCAAGGTTTGCAGAAAAACTCATTAGTGTTTAAAATTGCGACGTTTATTACCTTGTAATCTCGTTCCATTTATTCGTTAGGCGCGCTGTTTGTCCTTGTTTAACACATGTCCGATTATTGTGCCCTATCGCTTCTCTCCAACAGTGAATGCGAAGATCATAGATATTTCTTATTGATTTTGATTATATTTTCTAGGTTTTAGTTTTCCGGCCGTTTCTTAAAGTAAATGCTTTATTTATTAATTACTTTATTTGCGTAGTTCTAAATACCTATGACTATATTCTAGAGAATTCTGTATTTAAAATAAATTTCTGTAATTCACAGGGTAATTAATTTAAACTTTAATTGCTTTAATGCAAACGGGGATGCATTTTATAGAAAATATTGACTTTTAACATCAAAACGTGTTTTTAATACATCTATTAAGGTTAGAATTGGGGTTTCAAATACACGAAATAACTTGTTTAGAAAATGTGTAAAGCTAGTACTATTCAATGCTATTTACAGGAACTGAAAAGCATTTTTATCACAAACGAATTGATAATTAAGAAGTAAAAATAAATGGCTTTGTATTTATCTTAAAATGATCGATTTGAGTTCGCATTGATTGCGTTTTTAGGGTAACTAAAATTAATTATGCTGCTTATGTTACTTACTATGTATTTACAATATGCTTTAACTATAGAGGTTGATTATTTATACACGCACAATCGCATTTTTCGCTTGTACATCAATGAATAAAACTACGCTTGTATTATACAGAGCGTAACCATGAATTTACAAAAACTTCTATTTTTTCGGATTCAATTATATTTTAGTGGGATTTATTTGTAGAATTTTGGTTTCATAACGTCAACATATATATATATATATATATATATATATATATATATAGTATTACAGTGAATTTATCAATTTATTTATCAACTTACCTTTTACAAAATTTGCGGCGTTTTATTCTTATTTTTCCACATTTTCGTACAATTTTACTGCTAAATTAGTGTTACTTTTTTCTAATTTTGCTACTAAATTTGCAAAGTTTCGAACTTGCGTGTTCTTGTACGCCTGACTTGAAATGCCTCAAAAGAAAAAGATTCTCGCTGAATATTTTGTTGTTGACTACGAGTGACAGGCATGCAAAAGATAATCATTTAAATGTTTTTTGCCCTACAATCCACATCTGATACCAGTGTTACGAATTTTTCAATTGTCCAGTGGCCTTTATTTTCAATAAATACAGGTGTAATAATTATTTTTCACAATTAAAAATATTTACAAATTCTTGTTTATGTTAGCACTAGCTTAATCACTACTTGAACTATATTGTAGTACTAATCTTACTGGAAATTAATTTGTTTAACATATTTATTACACATGCGATTTTATATTTACACTAGTGTACACGATTAATGTACATCGAATGTTTATTAAGACAGAATTCAAACTAATACCAATTTATCGCAAAGAAGTTTGCATTTATATATATATATATATATATATATATATATATATATATATATATATATATATATATAGTATTACAGTGAATTTATCAATTTATTTATCAACTTACCTTGTGTAATTAACTATCTAAAATATTTATATATATATATATATATATATATATATATATATATATATATTAATAGCGAGGAAGAATAATCCACATTTGGAATGCAAATGCATGTTTATTAATATATATTAACAGTTATAAGATGAAATGAAAACCCAACCTTTTATGTAAAGTTGAATTGACATTTCAAATCGAACTGGTAATTGAAAACCGCTAAAAGAACAGCCACAGCAGGATTTGAACCTGCGACCATTGATTTGCCGGATCAACGCTCTAACCAACTGAGCTATGCTGCTGATTGGTTAGACTGTGTTAATTTATACTACTGAAGCTTGTTCTCTTTTCGATTTTCAATTACGTCTTGCATTTAAGGAAATTGATTCAAGCTTTCGACTAATGTATTGTCTTCATCAGGAATCTAAAAGCATTAAATAATAAATAAAGATATATACAATACAATACAGCTTAAAGTTACTTACGGTTAAATGAAATTTTTCTAAAAACAAAAAAATGTGGTCAACGAACATTAATTTCAGAAAATAGAATTGTTAACAAAGTGCGCCGTTTACATCAATTATAACTAAAGTTAATATATTTAATAATTTAAGCAATACTATCACAGATTATGAAGATAGACTAGAGCAAAAACTGATAAGAGTAAAAAAGACCAGATATCATATAAAGGTATAAATATAGCAAAAGTTATTAACTAGTACAGGCATGTAAGTAATCAATCTACTCTACGTTACATAAGTATAGATTTATCTATCAAAAGGGGGAAATTTAAGAGTTCATTTTTAATTATAATTTATTAACGACAAAAGATATGAATAGATGTTATTAAGGTTTGGGGTCTCCGTTATTTTGTTTAACACATTATTTTTCATAGATATGGCTACCATTTCTAAAAATAACTTTTTTTGGTAATTTTTTTCTGAAAAATAATTTTTTGTATTAGTATAGTCCATAGTGGGCCCCGAATCAATCACATGTGAAGATAAAGCGCATGATTTTACTCCTCTTCTACGGTGCCGACAGTAGGAGAAGCGGAGAGGAAAAAGATAAAAGCCTATGAAATGCGGTGCTACAGACGTATGATGAAGATATCGATAAAACAACTAGAAATGATAGAGGAAGAAAAAAATATGTGGAAAATAGTAACAAATAGGAAAGATAGAATGATAGGTCACATGCTAAGGCATGAGGTAATAGTGCGGAATATATTAGAAGCAGAGATAAGAAAAAAGAAAGACAAAGGTAGACCTATATTGGACTATTGCACACAGATAGTGAGAGATGCAGGCTGTGAGAATTTCAAAGAAATGTATAGATTAACTAAGAATAGAAATCAATAAAGGTACGCGTCGAACTAATTCGAAGATGGAAAACTTAATGACGAAAAAACATAGTTGTACTTAAACCTGATAATTATTATAAGCAACAACAGGTATTGGTTTTGCAATACTCTCAACTAATGTTAATAGTGCGAAAGCATTTCCTGAAAAAATATTAATTCGGCAAATAACTAGGTGTTGGGGGATCTTGGCAACCACAGACTGTTTAACCCCACTTCACATATTCCTGAATCTCGGTAACATAGGACATATAGTTAGAAGACAACAGAGGAGGAACCGAACTGTATATAGGCTGTGAAAATTTCAGGAAACTGTGTAGGCTAGCTCAGAATAGAAATAAGTGGAGGTACGCGTCTAACCAGTTTCAAGACGTAAAACCTGTTTCGAAAGGATATAGTATAAAACTATTAATTTAACAAATGTTCAAGTGTTGGGGATTTTGGTAGCCGCAGGCTACTTAACCCCTTTCACATATCACTGAATATCAGGGAAACAGGGTATATATTTGTAAAACAATATAGAAGGGGAACCGAACTGCATCTAACAAGAAAGAGCAGCCAGCGGCTATGTTTGAAGAAAACAAACATAGAAGCCAGGAGAAAATTGTTGACAGCATATGTGGCAAACAAAAAAGGAGCAGAAATAGAAGAGCAGGATACATTCTAAAGCATTTTTGGGGAATAGTGCGGAATATATTACAATCAGAGATAGGGAAAAAGAGAGGTAGAAGTAGGCCTAGATCAGACTAATGCACGCCGTTAGTGAAAGATGCAGACTGTGGAAATTTCAGAGAAATGAGTAGGTTAGCTCAGAATAGAAAACAATGAGGGTACGCGTCTAGTCAGTTCCAGGACTGAAGACCTAATGATGATGATGATGATTAAAATAATAACAATTAATCGATGTTTATGTAAATTTTTATGTTATATGTTAAAACTTATGTATAATGTTTGGTATGTGGACACGACACCACAAAAGGTCAGTCGTTTTTGGTAGTGGGCTTGGAACGATTGAGAGTAGTAGTTGAAAATAAAAATTCGTGTTCTGTCATTATCAAAAATAGAAATTAGTAATTTTAGTTAAAAAGGATAATAAAGAATATAAAACATGGCTTGTTATATTCAAGGTGTTGGAAGCTGCGTATAGAACTGCGTAGGCACAGAAGCAAAAATATTAATTAATATACACCAACTACCAACAACGTAGTTGTCGAAGAAGCCTTTTCCGGGTAGGAAAAGCTCAATTCTTAACATTTGGTGACCCCGACGTGATCTGCTTCGGTTTAGTAGCAGTCACAAGTTTGTTGTAATAGGTTGGTAGCTGGTAAAGAAAAACATGGAAGCGAAACGAGCAATTCGTACAGCCTTAAGAACTCAGTTCAAGATTGACGTGCAACGGTTTGAAGATATTCTTAAAATTGGTGTAAATGAGTCGAGTGTTGATAGTTGTAAAGCGTGTTATGATATCTTAGAAAAGCGATTTGCAAAAATTCAAGCTTATGGTGAAAAGATTTTGGCTTCAATTACAGGCAAAGAGATGGAAGTTAAAATTGCAGAGGAAATTAAAGAAGGTGTTGTGTATGAAGTTATGTATAGTACATGTCATGCCGCTTACTCTCGCTGTATGAAAGAATTAGAGGCTCGTATTAGTATAGCGCCATCAGTAGTTATGCAGGAAAATGGCGGTCGTTACAAACTACCGAAGATTGAATTAAGAAAATTCGGAGGCGAATTAAAGGATTGGATACCCTGGTGGGCTCAATTTGCAAAGATTCATTTGGACCAAAAGTTACATGCAGTTGAAAAATTTCAGTACTTAGATCAAAGCATGTTACCAGGATTAAAGGCCAAGAAAATAGTAGCGGGCTACCCGCATTCTAGCGAGAACTATCCGAAAGTAATTGAAGCTTTAAAAATGAGATTTGGAAAAAAGGAGCTGCTGTTTAAGCTCTATGTTCGTGAATTTATAAAGCTAATTGTTGATAGAATTACCGCAAAAGACAAGTCCTCGATTGGCTCTCTATATGATGAAGTTCTCAGTAAAGAAAAGGCGCTAGAATCGTTAGGATTATCGGCAGCTAGTTACTGCGATATTCTAAAGACATCTTTGGTCGAATCATGTTTACCAGTAGACACATTAAGGGTATGGCAACGGCAAGCTAAAGTTCCTGATGAGAGCATGTTCAAGCAATTGTTGGAATTTATGAATGAAGAAGTTACCAATGCACAAAAGGTTGTATTAGCCAGTCAAGGGTTCAATAATATTAATGTTGGTAAAAGGAACAAGTTCTACATAAAAAATGAGCAGTCGGAGAAAATTACAACTGTTTCAGGTTTATCCAATCAATCTAAAAAACGGAAAATGTATGTGTGTGCAATAATGTAATATTAAAAGGCACGAAACGGTCAACTGTCGTAAAGCTAGCAATAGTAAGCTAGATGATCGACGTAACGCTATTCGAAAAGCAAAACTGTGCTTTTACTGTTTGGGTTCTGGTCATGTATCTAGGTGTTGTAGAGTTAGAGTCGATTGTAAGAATTGTGGAAAACGTCATCAACTAGTAATGTGTCCAGAAATTAGTAAGAGTGAAGATGACGTACCTGTGAAAGGCAATTCTGATTCAAAGCAGTGTGATGATGCTGTAGTATAAACTAATTCAATGAATTCGTTTTGCAAACGTGGAATTTTGTTGCAAACATTAGTCGTTCGGTTGAGTTCAGGGAATGTTTCTAAATATGCCAGGGCTATGATTGAGGGTGGTTCTCAAAGATCCAGCATTTTGGCGCGCACTGCACAGCAATTAGGTCTAAAGGCAGTGGGGCGAGTCAAGCTTGTCCATGGGTTGTATGGTGGAGTTAAAACAGCAGAAACATTACACCAGCACTATGTTGTACAAGTCAATGGCATGAATAGTAATTCCCAATGTAAAATTGAATGCTTGGATGAAAAGAAACTGTGTAACAGCATTCACCAAGTAAGCAAAGGTTCTTGGATAAACGAGCTGAAAGAAAAAGAAATTGTTATCTGTGGCCAAGACCAAGAGATGTCAGAAATTGATTTAATCATAGGTGCAGATGTGTATGGAAAGCTCCTTACAGGTCGGGTTATTTAATTAGACTGTGGATTAACAGCAATTGAAACGAAGTTAGGTTGGACACTGACCGGTAAATATAATCCATGTTATGATGACTCTACTTTCTCTATGGCGTGTACGACGTCAATGTTCCACGATTCTGTTCTGAGTGAGCAGTTGAAAGCCTAGAAGCAATGTATCAGTTTAAGGCTACCTCAATACAAATCTTAAAAGATGCTTCTATGGAATTGCGTTTTTGGGAATCGTCGAATTCTGAAATGACATTGTCAGAAAGCAATATGTACGATTTAAGATCGATGGCTTATAGTCCGGATTTTACTTCAGTTCTTGGTCTGACGTGGGACAAACAATCCGACCAGTTGTACGTTAAAGTTCGTAGCGAGGAAAAGGTGGATGTTGTTTCAAAAAGAACGGTATTATCCGGTTTACAAAAGGTGTTTGATCCGCTTGGAGTTTTGTCGTCGTTTACTTTGCTACCTAAAGTTATGCTTCAAGAGGTTTGGGCACTAAAGCTGAATTGGGATCAAGTCTTGCCTGATTTGTATTCAGAAAAGTTTAAGTTATGGTTGTTATCGTTAAAAATGATAAAAAATATTGGTATTCCAAGACGCTTAGGATTGTTCACACGTACAGAAAGTGAATGGAGTTTACACTGTTTTGTAGATGCTAGTAAGTCAGCTTATGCTGCAGTTATATGTTTAAGGTGCGA
Organism: Platerodrilus igneus; assembly: GCA_036346225.1. Taxonomy (NCBI): domain Eukaryota; kingdom Metazoa; phylum Arthropoda; class Insecta; order Coleoptera; family Lycidae; genus Platerodrilus; species Platerodrilus igneus. The sequence continues at coordinate 5,056,411 of JARFIW010001700.1, forward strand.
AAAGGTCGGTAAAGTATCTGTGCAACTCTTTCAGGCTGTCAAGATTGCTCCAGCAAAAAATGCCACTATTCCTAGATTGGAACTTTTAGCGTGTGTAATTAGATGTAGATTGAGTAAAGCTGTATGTGAAGCTCTAAATTTGCATTGTAAACAGTACTTCTGGTCAGATTCATCAACTCCTATTGCGTGGATTTCGCGTTGTGAGAATTGGAGTGTTTTTGTTGCTAATCGTGTAAAGGAAATCAGGCGCCTTAGTAATGCGAATGACTGGAGGCATGTGCCTGGTATTCAGAACCCAGCTGACCTGCCATCACGAGGGTGTAGTGCGAAAGAATTATTAGATTTGCAATGGTGGGAGAGGCCAAACTGGTTGAAACTGGAAGCAGAAGCTTGGCCAGGTGAAAAACCTGTACCAAATGAAGACATTGTAAATGTGGAAAAGAGTAAGGTTATTTTATCAGCGTACGTTGTTCAAAGTGAGATTCCGCTGTTTCATTCGTTGTTAATTTATACTACATACACACGACTTAGCCGTGTTGTTGCACGTATATATCGTTGGAAAAATCATGCACCTAGCTATAACGAAGAATACTCGAGAGAGGAATTGATGAACGCTGAGAAGAGAATTTTATTATACGTGCAGAAAGACTGCAAATTGGAGAGTCATTTGCGTCATAAATGCAATACCGAAAAGGACGAAGATGGATTAGTACGGGTTGTAACGAAGGTTACCGAAAGATATGATTTGCATGATTTCCGGCACCCAATACTGTTGGTGGGTAACCATTTAGTAGTTCGTCTATTGATTAATGAAGGGCATGTAAATAATTGTCATGCGGGCGTTCAAACCGTTATGAGAATTCTAAGAGAGCGATTTTGGATTCTACGAAGTCGACGAGTAATCAAGAAGCTGCTATCAGCATGTTTACGTTGTCGCAGGTTTACAGCCAAGAAAATGGATCAGATAGATGTAAGCTCTCCAGCAGCAAGAGTTGAAGATACATCGCCATTTCAAGTTGTTGGAATTGATTTGGCGGGTCCATTGTTTTTAAGAGGTGGTGTCAAATCGTGGATAGTTTTGTATACATGTGGTCTCTACAGAGCCGTTCATTTAGAGGCGGTGATGTTACTTAGTACGGAGAATTTTCTTTTGGCATTCCGAAGATTTGTGTCACGGCGAATTCGGCCGTGCATTGTGTATACAGATCAGGGTACTAATTTTGCAGGAGTAGCAAATATGTTAAAGGACGTTGATTGGGATAAAGTAAAACGTCAATGGTCGGCAGACAAGATAGAATGGAGGCTAAACCCCCCTTGTTCACCCTGGTGGGGAGGATGGTGAGAAAGGTTGATCCGAATTGTGAAAGGATTATTGTTGAGGATTCTTGGTAGAAGAGTATTGAACTATGAAGAGATGGTTACTACGCTATGCGAGGTGGCATCTGTAGTTAATTCTCGCCCCCTCACGTATATTAGCGAAAACCCTAATGACTTACTTTGTTTGTCTCCTAGTTTATTTTTAAAAGGTGTTCAAGCAGATACTATTCCACATGTGTTTGCAATTGATTTGCTTGGACTTAGGAAACGGCTTAGGAAACAAGCAAACCTAATGCGTAAGTTTCGACAGAGATTTAGAAATGAATATTTAAGTACCCTCAAGCAAAATGCAAAAGAAGTGGGGCATAGATCAGTTCGTATCGGAGACTTGGTACTGGTAGGAAACGACGAAACCAAGAGATTATTATGGCCGCTGGCAAAAGTTGTCGAGGTTTATCCTACGCGAGATGGTGTAGTGCGTGTTGTAAAATTAAAGACATCTGCAGGGTGGCTTATACGTCCGATACAGCGTCTTTACCCACTAGAGACAGAAGTGAATATGTCGGAGATAGAAATGAATACCGGATATGACGGTCGAAACGAAAGATGTGAAGAGCCAGGGAGAGAAGCATCAGTGGCTAATAGTGTCGTTAAAACTCGTAGCGGTCGAATTATCAGAATGCCTAATCGGTATTAGCAATTAATCATGTTTGTTATGAATCGTGTTGTGTTAAAATAGGTCTCACTATTTTAAGGTGGGAGGATGTTAAAACTTATGTATAATGTTCGGTATGTGGACACGACACGACAAAAGGTCAGTCGTTTTTGGTAGTAGGCTTGGAACGATTGAGAGTAGTAGTTGAAAATAAAAATTCGTGTTCTGTCATTGTCAAAAATAGAAATTAGTAATTTTAGTTAAAAAGGATAATAAAGAATATAAAACATGGCTTGTTATATTCAAGGTGTTGGAAGCTGCGTGTAGAACTGCGTAGGCATGGCAGCAAAAATATTAATTAACATATACCGACTACCAACAACGTAGTAGTCGAAGAAGCCTTTTCCGGGTAGGAAAAGCGCAATTGGTAACAATCTATATTCTTATGGCAAAATGATGTTGTGGAATAAATGAATACAAGAACACTTTAAAAACTTGTCAAGCATTATATAATTTTATTTTCTAATTGTTTGGTTAAAGTTTTAATAAAATATTATTATGAAGCAATAAATAAGTTATTCTTAATTAAACACACTACAAAATATCAAAACAATGATATAGTAAATCTACAGTTCATCTACATCCATATCGTCCTTCGTTTGTTGTACTTTCAAATACAACATTTATTACGATTTGTTCGACAAGATTTTTGACGATGCCATCCAATCTCCACATCTTTTCTTCTTCTTTAATTATATGGTTAATACAATTAATTAATGCTCTTGACCTATGTTGCAATCTATTCATCCAGAAGCAACTTCGCGTGGTCAGTTCGAAAACTGGTATTGTTGGTACACAGCTACGTTTTGCTTTACTCAAGTCCAAATCAATTCACTTGAATTTAAATTGCAGTGGTATGGAACATTAAGGCGGCTCCGTGGCGTAGTTGGTATGCGTGTGACTACTACGTTCAAGGTCCCGGGTTCGAATCCCGACACGGTCCTCTTGAAAAATGTTAGGCAAGCACTTTTCACTAAAATACGCCCTCGTTTGGATGAGAGGTAAAATGGAGTTCCCGTGTGTGAGTGTTGTCACGCACGTTAAAGCTACCTACCTTGCTTACAACAGCAAGGGTTCGGCAAAATTCAAAAATTTTCAGGTAAAAAAAATCGCTTCCTGGCCAATGTAGTACCTTCAGGTGAAGCATTGGAAAATCACATGTGAGGTATTAATACAATTCTGCCAGAGCGTTCTATAATTTCTTCGACAGCACAAGGTGTCGGGTGAGCCAAAAGGTAGGGGTTTACTATGGCTAATAATTCAACTTTTAGTAGCTGTTATTAACTTCAATGCGTTTTGCATTACACCAATCGTAAATTTGTTCTTTACGTGAGATTTGGAAACCTATTGACTTTGAGGCTGAAGTATGGAGCATAATCAAACATGATCAAACTACTATTATTAAGAAGAAATAATAGGTGTTAGTTATCTGTGAGGTAATACACCTCTTAATCAAGTTGTGAACACTTCGTTGTTCATGTTTTTGTGATGTCCTAAAACAATAAGTATAAATTCAGGGTCTCGCGTTGTTTGTAGCTTTAATACGATATTATATGGGTATTTTTAATGAGAAATGCTTTCCTTATTATGAGGACACTGTACATTAAAGCTCTCACAACAACTGTTTTAATACTAAATATAAAATCTACACAAATTGATTAATAAAACCGAATAAAATTTCAAGTGCAAGCTAATAACAAAATACAATAAATAACAAATACGAAAATATGCAAAGGCAGTACCAAGTGGTAAAATGTCAATTGTCAGGATGATATTTAGACAAACATCACAAACACACAGGTATTATTTACTTGCGTAATCTTGGCTCATTCATCCACCAACGGGAATCGGTAAAATTCAGTCCTATCTTTTTCTTCAGTTAACTGGAGTGGACTATAAAAGCACATTGCTTGCATAAAGCGGCCCCTAGACGATCAATATTTATGTCAATACATTGCACAATAATTGATGTTGTACAATAATATTGAACGTCTGTAAATCACATTGTAAGATTGCGCAATATATCGAGTCATTTAGAAAGAGTTTGATTTTTATTGTGCAATATAGTAAATATAGCTTCGTTTGTGGGAAATATTGCGCAATACTGGTTCATTTCTGTGTTAATAGTGTTGATGAAAACATCTACCATAGGTACAAAGGTCACTAACATCACTAACTTCGAAAGGAATTGAACCGAATAAAATATTCCGGAAAAAGCGGTGCAGCGACAGACGACATAATAGAACCAAGATTATTATGGTATTTTGATGAAATGAAGTTTTTCGTGGGTTAGGACGAACCAAGTACGTCACAAAATACTATTCAAATTGAGGATGACAACAAGTAAGCTGAGGATGATTTGGACGATATGGAGAGTAATAGAACAATGCATACTTCTACAATTAGTGTAAGTAAATACAACTTATTCATATCTACATTTATGCAAATTTATGTTGCCTCGAAATCTGCTCTTTATTATTGAAAAAATCGCAAGCTGTTCTCCAACTTCCTTCAACAATAATTCCTGATTGAAAATCTTCTACATTTATAGAATTGCTACACATGTATGTCTGAGGCTGGTTTCTTCTTGAATAATTGTGGAAATAGCTACATGCTAAGACAATTATTTGGGATTTCTCAGTGGTATGCGAAGGGGATTAAGCAACCTGAGGCTACCAAGATCCCCCAACAGAGACATTTGACAAATTAATAGTTCTCCAATAAATTCTTTCAGATAATTAACAGTAGCTGTGAATATTGCAAAACTAACACCTGTAGTTGCTTATAATAATCATCCGGTTTAAGTACCATGGATAGTACTTGCAACGAGGTAGTTCAAGTATACCCCTTGATGTAATCTTTGGTGCACCCTACAAGGCTAAAAGTGTCATATCTCATTAACAATCTACGTTTGACACAGTCACAAAACTGAATTAAGAATTAATGATATATTTGATAATGATATAATGTTTGAAAGCCAAATGGGCACTCTGCACAGAAATTCAGTATAAATTAATTCCTTTAGTCGCTCATCTACACAATATACCGCCATGCAACCAAGTCCCGCCTATTTTGATACTCTATATGCACTACCTCAACTGACAACACAGAGAACCACTTTTAGGGTGCACAGAACATTTTATAATTTTGCAAACAAAGACAGGCTGAAGTCTCAGGTGGTTTACGCGAAGGAATTTCTCTTTCATTACACCAATAGCACATTCTATAGTGCATCGTATTTGCTTGTGAGCTCTTGTCGTTGTTCATATCTATTAACATCATTAACAATGAGTGGGATTAGTCATGTTTTTAAAGGATATATAGAATCTCCTAACAAGATTCCTCCAGAATGTGGTCTCTAACCTGCTTCCATTATCTGAAACAGGACACTGTTGCGCAGCATACGTGCATCACTTGCACTACTGGACCAATCAACATATACATAGAAGAACTGCAAGTTTGTTCTACGCACTAACATTGCATTAATTAAATGGTTTCCGTGTCGATCGACAAAGACTGGCTCAAATTCAGTTGGAGGATTCATGTTAATTAGGGTGTCACGGTAAAACCTACGGGTCAGGAAGGAAATGAAGCAAAGGCAGAAAAGGAACTTTCTACCCGGGTCCCTTACCGAAACAAAACAGGATGCTACGGCTAGCCGTCGTAGATTAGGGGTGGGGAGTAGGGTCAACGTAGCCAGGTAAAAGAATACCGCTGCAATAAAAGTTGGATTATTACATCGACAGGAAAAAAATAGATACACCAATGATGACAGACCATTAGTCTGTCTAATATTAGCATCAGTGAAATACCAGGACAGTGACAGTTCTAAGGACTCCTGAGGGAGGTCGTTGTTCCGGAAATGCACTCCCGTAGATCCAGGCATATAAATACTTACAGGAATTGTTAGTATCCTAGGGGGCGGATACTGAACACTCAGTAACTCTCGTCTTGAATGCACCACAGGCCAAGCTAAGTAAGGAGGGAGAAAACTAAAATAATTTCCACTTTAACAGGACTAGAGTTTTTATTTAAGCCACTTCGTTGGCGGCTAATCAATATCAGATAAGTATAAATCGGAGCTAGCAATGATATATGGTAAGTTCACATAAACGGATATAACTTAATCTACCTATGGTGGCGGTGTTTATATTACATAACGCACTATACTATAACAACCTAGCGAGCTCGTGTTCCACAAAGCTAATGGCATTCAAGCAAACAACCAAATATTTTATCACTACGGCACCATCCGTGCCAGGCGTTTTATGCTTAATACTAGTAAGCACCAAGGTTTACGTAGACTATTGCATATAAAAGTTAAGGTTTTAAATCAACAACCAAAACAGTAAACACTATTCATTTCGCAACACTCAGTATATATATCCTGCTAGATCACGCAGTCAATGGCATGAAAAGTATCTCCAGAGGATATAGGAGGTAAACAATATAAAGGGTAAAAGGATACTTCGTGGAACTTACTTACGTATCATATTTAATTTGGGAACTTAGCTCTGTAGTAAATCCAACACGAAATGTTCCTAACTTGATGGGAGACAAATTACTTTTTGTCGGCTACTCCAGAAAGTTTCCTCAACGTTCCATGTGCATTCTTAGGTGTACCTATATTTCGGAGTATGACGTTGTGAGTCGAGTACCATGGGCACCATTCGCTAACAGCATTTAGGAACTATCTGAACCCAGCCCAAGGAAGCGAGCCAGCGTTCAATCCGGATGAGACCAGGACGTAGGAAGAGGACGGAAAGGAAACAGCTACAAAATTATATCGGTATTAGCCAAAGTATAACACTAACGAATCGAGTGCAAAAATTATTCGTAACTTACCACGAGTATAACTGCAATTGTCCGAATTTAGACTTATACTTCGTGCTGTATCCTCGAAGAAGTAGAGAATTACTTAGAGTTTGTCGGATCGCATCCCTTTAAACAACGGGACACGCTAGAATTGAAAAACCATCACCGTAAATTAATTCCGTTCCAATGAACAGCAAAACGTCAAAATTTATTTATTTTGTCAACTTTCAAAATTTTCAGAACCGCTATCTAGATATACAGAAGACAAGAGTAGTATAGGTTGCTTAGTTTAAAGGCATTATGAATTTGGAATCGGCGAAATAGAAACAACGTTATATTTAATTATATTTGCGTGGATTTAGTAACATGCCTTAAATTGAACGTAACAAATTCCCCCCCAGCAAAATTAAAAGGTCGGGGTAGGAAAACACAAGCGGTTAGACAACCGAACTAATAACAAACGAACTGGAAGGACATCTCTTTCAACAAAACAAACTATAAACGAAACGAACACAAAACATAGAGAAAAAAAAGAAAAAACCAGAAAAAGAAATTCATCCGGTTCGACGGACCATAAACTAGTAACCTACATTCAGGACTACCAGAAGAAATCGAACGGAGCATTCACTGCAGTGATAACAATGGGAGAAGAACTAAAGAAAGAAGAAAAGAATGAGAGAGATGTAGAGTGGTAATCAACGAGGACAAGGATGGGCCGGCATCAACACTGCAAAGGTCGTCTGTAGACGAGAGTCTCTAGTAAAGAAACAGTAAAGTTTTCAAACCTCAAGAAAAGAATTGGTTTCATGCGCCCATAAACCAAAAAGGAAGAACCGAAGAGAGGAAGAAAATCAACAGTAATAGCCAAAACAGGCCTCAAGGATGCCAAAGATCGACGAAAGAGCTGGGATACGAACCGATGTGCTATCAACTGTAGTAACAAAGGAGTCGTTACTAACGAACAATCAAGAAAAGAATTGCTAATAGACCCGAAAATTCGACAGTGTCGCAGTTTCCGAAGAAAAGTAGAGAGGTCTACAAAGCATACCACAGGAAGCGGATGGTATATCAAAACAAGTCAGTGCAAGGACCGACAGCAAGGAACACCAACTAATCGGATATAGAAGTGAGAAGGTGCAGTTCAGAAAGAAAAGAGAAGGTACAAAAGGGGAAGAAACCGAACAAAACAATAATCACAAAATCCAAGAGAGTAATACCAGTGTAGAGCAGAGTCATCATTAGCAGTTGGGACGAGAGGGCAGCTATCTAGCTTTACGACGCCTGCGTCGCCAAAAGGAAAGTAATGCGATATCCGGAACATTAGGATCGTCAGTATGAGAAGGTTTGAGATCTTTAACGTGCCAAATGCTTTTGGTACCGGTAGGATCGGCTCCGTTATGTCAGAATTTATGTTATAAGGGCGCATGTGTAGGAACGATCGATCTAGTCGACAAGGTTAAACGACTTTGTTTTGAGATGTCAAGATGGATGGTTGATTCATTTCACTTGGCGGTTTTTTATTAAAGGTAATGTTTTAAGTTTATAATGTGGTGGTTATTTAAAGTAATGTGATTACATCTTGTTATTAGAACGTTGTTTTGAACGTGATGTTAGTATTTATGGTAAAACCGTTAGTTATTTAATCATTGAAGGATATATTTATGTTACCTGTTGCTTTTGGCTTAGAATTTGATGCCGGTTGTTTTATATATAAATGAGTGTGGTTTGGTTTAACAACTGAAAACTAATATTTATATATCTGTATTGTTTATTTAGTATCTAAATCAGAATAATATTTGTTTTTTTGAAATAATGTTTATTTAGTATTTAATACAGAGTTGTAACTCCAATTGCATTGCAGTGATTTTACGAGCAATTGGTACCAACACATCATTCCTTAAATATATTAAATCAAATTATTAGTTTGAATATGAACAGTACTATATCTCTATGTTATATTTGTTTTGCTTTTAAGTTGGTAATCGAAATATACCTAAAGTTGTGTATATTTTTGTTTGTAACTTGGTACGCCACGATGTGTTTCATTTTTAAAAAGTACGTTTTAACCGATGCAATCATAATGAATATTTTTTAACGCTTGCTTACTAGTTTTAATATATTTAACAACATGCATTTATATAAACATTTAGCGCCTGAATCTGGGCTTGTATTTGTGCTATAGAATTTTGGGGTATGTATTTGCTGCCAACATATTTAATAATGTTTGATATATTTATGTTTCATTTGACATGTTTATCATGTATGATTGTTCTATTTCAGCATATTAATCACATTTACAACTGCACCGCTCATATCTTGGTTTAAACGTAACTATATGTTTGTTGTTTTGTTTATCCTATTATCTAGCCCATATTCCTATATAATTAACTAGTATTTAACGTTTGTGATAATTGTTGTAATGTAATTAAATTGAACCTCTGGTATGACCAACCATCTTCGTGCCTTTCGCGTTTGCATTTATGACTATGTTGGAGATAGTCTATTCAATAATAAGCGCCTTTTTAACCATTCGCCATCATACCATAAGTTCATTTCAACGCCTCATACCATCTTGTCATGGTGCTTGTAGCGGTACCCTTTTGCAAATAATAGGAAGTCGGCTAGCCTTTGTAAAATATTTTGTAACATGGGTTGGAAACTGTTAATGTATGTATGTGGGCGCGTGTATTTGAGCCTTGTTGAATATTACTAACATTTTATGTCCGTGCGGGGAGGAACATTGGTAGTCAGGGTGCAGGTCATATTCTTGGTGTCCCCCATCTTCAACTTTAGCTGAGTAGTATTGGCCTAGCCGACCTTGGTACCTACCAGAAAAGACTAGCTGGTTTACACTAATGTTTATTCAGTTGTTATGTGTGGTATGTCTGGGTAACAGTTGACATCCCGTCAATTTCAGTATTGGTGATCTGGGTACTTGCACGTTGCCTGTCCTTGTCAAGATGTGCCAAATGCAGTTGGAAGCGTGAAAGCAGTTTAGGGTTTTCACTGCCGTGCTTTTTCCCCAATCTATGCTTTCATGCGAATGACCTATTTAGTGGTTATTGTTTTGATTAAAAGTAAGGTTAGGTAAATGCTGTAGTTTTATTTCAAACCTTCCCGTCTTAGCGCCATCTTCTCAGTGTGAATATGGGTTACATTATAATTATAGATTATGGAGCCTGGTGTGCCGTTTATAAAGGGCGTTTGGGTCAGTCTTCAGATCGGTTACACTACAGGTATTTGTCGTGTTCGTTTTGGTCATGTCCCTGTGATATCATCAAAGTATGCGAACGTACCTGGAAGTCGTTTTTCCTTAATTGCCCAGTCAATAGTGCGTTAAAAACTGGGTACTCTATTAGTCACACCGAACGGAAACGACAGAAATGATATCAGTTGATATCGGCTTCAAAACCAGTGTATATTCTCTCTTGCTCAATAATAGGGACTTGACGAAAGGCACTTCGAAGGTATATGCTGCTAAAGTATGTTTATTTGGCCACTTCAGATACAATTGATCCAATATTCGGTAGTGGGTACGGTTCGGTGTATCTGTTTACAGTCCGTGAATTTGCTTTTTATGATTACTTTTTTTAGTTACCAAGACTTCAGCTCTCCACGGTGACTGGCTTTCTTCAATTATACCTTCAGACTTGAGCATGTTTACTTCATCTCGTATAAAGATTATATCCTCTTGACTGTATTTTCTTGATTTGATAGCTACAGGATTGTAATCGGGTGATAGTTGTAAAAATATAGACACAGGGGGTATACAGGCTTAAATCAGACTACATATCTTTAGCGCATTGCGAGGGCCTCCCAGAGAAAGCTCGAGCAAACTGTGATATTTTAAAATATCATGTCCTATAAATACTTGAGTGCATAGATTTTTAACAATTCGAAGCTTCGCCTTTTCATATACGTTTTCTTCTAGTTCTATCTTTCCCTCGACACGAGTAACGTGATCTAAAAAAGCCAGGTTTATCGTTTGATTACAAGCTAGCATTTTTATATTAGGGCTGGATTTTGAAAATGAAATTCTATAAAACTAAGTGAGCTTCCCGTATCTATAAGAGCGTTGGCATTAACCCCGATCGATAGACATACAGTAGCCTTATGAAGACGGGAAGCAGCTATTGATGGAATTTCGTGTAAATAGGACAGGTTTTCTTCATTTTTGTCACGCAATACAGGGGGTCTTCTACAGACACCAGCACAATGGTCTCTTTTCAGGCATTTTCGACATATGGCTTTGAAAGCAGGACAACGCTGCCTCCTATGAATTTGGCCCTTGAAAAAGAAACATTGCTTCCCTTTTGACAAAGCGGCTGTCACGTGGCTGTCAACATTTTCTGTTGAAATAACTCCCTCACTTACAGAGTATAATGGTTGCTTGGCAGGAAAGTCGGCCGAATTCTCTTCGGCCATCTCCCTGGTTCTAACCAAATCGAACGCTTGTTCTAGATTCAGAGTAAGATGTCTTACCTTTTGAGAAGAGATACCTGCGATAAAGGGGTCACGTGTGTAGTCGCTTCTGCTCTCCTCAGCGAAAACATTATAATTTGAATAAGGGCCGCTACACTTGCGGCCAAGTCCCCAGTGCTCCCCCGAAGGTACTACATTGCTTCAGCGGAAACAGCAGAAAATTTGCAAACTTTGCTTAATTGCTTTGATTCTAGTAGGTAAGTATCTAATTTTTTACCCGTACTTTGTTTTCTTATAGACAGCTTATACCTGGCATAAATCTCACTCCTAGGTTTAAGGTATAATTTTTCTAGCGTCTCTAGTGCAATGTCAATCGTGGCACATTCGCTTATGTAAGGATAAAATTGGGAGTAATATGATTTATCAGTAGTTGCAGTTTAGAAGAATCATTTTCAGCAGGAGAAGGAGCAGTAGTCATGGTGGAAGTAGAGGTAATCTTGAAAAGGTAGCCATAAAGTTATTAAAAGTATATTTCCGATGTAACCATTATTGACCGGCGCTACAGGAGGACGGATCAACATCAAAACGTGCAAGTCGTAGAAACTTGTCCATGATATTATTAAGCGAATAGATGCTAGTTGAATAAATTGTTATAGTAACAAGATACTCAGAATGATAGGCTTTATTCAACTAAAATTCCAAAACATGGTTACAGTAAACTCTGGCAGCTAATAAATTATAAGAGTAACTAAAACACAAAACCTATCGAAAAGTGACTAGGTCACTATTATTATTCGTATTTATCACATCTACTGACTGTTGCTTTAGAAACAATCTTCGGGTGGAGCATTGGAAAATTAAATGTAGTTTTGCTAATTCACAAAGTTTTAATTATAAGCTGTCAGTCTTTATAAAACAAATCACTGCATTAGTCTTGTAATACAGGCAAATGACCTGTAAATTGTTTTACAACTCTAAAATTATTTTGAAATATTATTTCATTCTGAAAAAGTGCTTGGTGTAGTTGGAAAAATAATAATTCTTATATTTTCTCCTTAAGCAACAACTTCGTGCTTGCGATTTAAGTCTGAACTTTTAAGCCTTCATGTATTTTAATTCTGTAGTTAATAATATTGGGCATAAGAAAGTTACATAAACAGCCAAACGCCTTTATTACACAAACACTTTATATAACAGTGTATAATTACATAAAGTTTTTAGAGACCTTCGTTAGCACTTCCAGCGGCTTTAATGGCTAATGCTTGCAATCTAGCTTTTTTGGTCCTAAAGCATTTCCAAAGACCATATCGTATCTCCCAGTCTTCAAAAAATAATTCTGGCTTATTCCAAAGAATATGATGCTGTGCGTATTCGTATATTGGTAGTAAAGGAGGGTTAAGATGAGGAGCAAACTGAGCTCTCCGCTTTATTATTATTTTTATATAATCGTAGAATACCTAGAACACAATATTATAGCATTAGCCAACTACAAAAATTTCATACTTGAGCTTTGTGGATCCAACATACAAGAGACATCAAGGATGCTACTGTGGCATGCATATGATTACGGCATTCGGGTTCTAAATTATCAGCTGATAAGGTATATTGTTGTATGGCCATAGTTATGCAAACTACTGCTGCAGCTGAAAAGCCACACGGAAGTTCTACAGATATAAGAGCTAGTGCTGCGTAGAGGGTTTCCAAATTCAACCTGTAGTAAAAAGCGGTTAAAAAAACAACTACCAAGAACAATCTAAACGGTTAACTACATATATTAAGTGAGACAGCTTGGGATTTGATTAAAATGGTCGGCGGCGGACTGACAGTCTGGCCCAACATCGCTCTGCGTCAGAACAACTCCCGCCAACCCAAACGCATTTACTGATTCTTATTTAATTCTAAGTTGCCAAATTTCGAAGAAAATGTATATGTTAGCGGTAAAGCCCGTTGTGTCGGTAAGCTTAAGTTTGCCTAGGCAAACTGCGATTTGCCGGAGTCCTTCAGGCAAAGCTCGAAATTATTTCGTATTACGAACCTGATACGTATCCCGGCAATCTTGGGTTTTGCAGATATGTGTTAGGCAAAGTTCGAAATGCCGCTATGTGGGCGTATAAAATCATCAATATCAACTTTATAGGATTGTTACGCAACTGATTAAAATCTGTTTACAAAAAGAAGCTTATAGAATAAAACAATTTACATTTTTATTGAAATTGAAAGCACGTACAGAATATTCGAATATTGTATAGTCACATTTGGCAACAGAAACACCCGGCAGAGACAATAATCAACAGTTAAAAACATGCGTCTACACTGAAGAAACAGTACATAGTGACAACATGTTACAAAGTAAGTTTCTTTATTTGTATTTACAAGAGTTAGCAATATATTTTTTAGTACAATTACACTTCACAAAACCTTGGTCTCCAAAAGCAGAACTCTGACTGCTAATACCTCTCTAAGCGACAGTTCTTTGTCTGGGACATCATCGATTTTTTAAAAATTTTCAGCACAACTTTGAATCTGGTTTCTCACATATAGAAAACTGATTTTTCCCTTGCCAACAACCTACTTTGTACAAACCATCATGTGTTTTTTTTAGTATAACTCCAATCATGTTACGGATGACTGCTTTGCTTCTGTCTAAACTAGGGATCGGCACTCTGACTGATTCCCCTGCTTTAATTTCCGGAATTTTTTTTTGTGACTGCTATCTCATCTTCTCTGCTTGAAGTTTTAGCCCCTCATAAGTAATCTGTGCATTCGTCCTTATTGTCTTTTTCTGTGCACAGCGGAGACAAAAAATCATGGCTCCATAACTTTTCTCGTTAAACGAACTCTGACTCTGAGCGCAAATGAAGTGAACGTTATCACCACAGCTTCTGCATTTGTGCGCACCAGATGTTTCCTGTTCACAAACAGCACATGTAGTTATTGTGGATTTGGAGTCAGCTAGTGCGTGACTATCATTTTCTATTTCAGTATCTCCTACTTCTAAGCCAAGTCCATCATGAAGTTCGTCAGCGCTCATTGCCAAAAATGCTTCTTCCAGCTCTTCTTCTGTTTTCAAAGCTTTTTTAATTTCATCCGGCAAAGACTGAATTTCGATATGACTTTTTCTTCCTAAAGAAAAAAAAAAGGAGAAATTAATTTGTATAAAACGTACTTAAAGCGTTATCACACATTGCTTCAAACGGAGTTTGTCGTATTCCTTTGTGATATACGTTGTTTTTGTGTAACTGACAAAAACGTAGACCTTCACTTCACCGCTTGGTTTTGTTGTCCTCCATCCATGAAAATAACATATTTTCGACATCGTGATTTGCCCGCTCGACGCTCCCCTGACTTTGGGAATGTACTGGCTTTCCATGGACTATACATAACCTTGCCACATCACTTTTGCCTCTTCAACAATCCGATTTGCAAGTTCGCGTCCATTATCAGACCGCAAAACCGACAGACACCCCAGAACGCAAAAAATATCTATCAAGTTGTATGCCACCTCTTTCGACGTTTTTGTTTTTAGCTGCCGCAGAATGAGATACTTGGAGAGATGATTCTGATAATTGAGGATATATTTGAAGTCTTGATCAGCACATGTCTGCATATCAATAAGATCGCCTTGTGCCCGAGAATTTACTTCTTGGAATAATACAGGTTTCACGGTTATTACCTTTTTCTTGTGTTTCTTTTTCTTATGGCAGGATTCACAAAGTTCCAAGTAATATGTTATACTCTCACAAATCACATTAGAATATTTGACTCCTAATGCTTTGATCATAATATCCTTCCCAGAATGATCACAGTCTCTGTGTATGTTAGGAATTGCCTCAAATAATTCTTCATTCAAAACAAAGTATTTTATTTCGGTCGTTAGTTCAGAAAGTGAAACTATTAGCTTCTTGATATCCCAGACATACAAAACATCAAAGCGTTTAAGCCGCCGATATTGCAGCGTCGATTTCTTAGCATCTTTTTTGGCATCTTCTAGCTCTTTAATTATTTTTTTCATACAGTTTACGTGATTCAATATAAAACGAATTTATTGGTTTCTTAACGCTTTCCAATTTCTTCACAAACTTAGTTCTCATCTCATCATAACTCGTTCTTTCGTTATCTAGACCAGTGTCGTCATTCTCACTCAATTTCAATGCATCAACGCACTAACGCAAATAAACGGCTACTTTAACACAGCTAGATTACAAAATACGAACAGAAAGCGAAGCGAAGGAATCAAGGAATGCGTTGCATCAGTTTATTTCTGGTAGGTAGAAAGGGTGGAAAATAGTTGTAATTAGTTTCAATGACTTCTTCGCTAATTTTAAACGCCTACATAATGATATTTCGAACTTTGCCTAACACACTTTTGACAAGCCTAAAATTTCCGGGTTACGTATCTAGCAAAGTTCGCAATACGAAATAATTTCGAACTTTGCCTGGAAGGCTGCGGCAATGCGCGGTTCGCCTAGACAAACTTAAGTTTACCAGCACAACGCGCTTTATCGCTAACACATATACTTTATTTTGAAGTTAAAGTAATGGAATATACAAACAATAAGACAAAAACCTTTAGTTTTATTATGATTTACAAAAGAGTTTGCCAACTCCTTTGTAGTTAACGCGACTTCTTTCAACCTAGCACCAATAGATCCTTGTTCTTCGTCGCCTTTGTTTTCCCACTCCTTAACGTTCGGAATCAGAAACATCACCACAACCTTCGATATTATTTGCTGTTTTAGAATTTTCCCACTCACGCAAAACATCTTTCATGTTGTTGCAGCTTTTTGCAAAACCTCGTAATTCTTTTGTTAATTTAACAGAATCTTAAGCTTTTTTGAGACAAACTCTAGGTTGATCTTAAATCCATCGTTCAATGTCATTACAAACTTCCGAGGTTCTAGCGAAGTGAAGCCATTTAAAACATTTTCTGTGTCGACGTACCGTACACGAATATCATTTTCTAACTGGTTCACAACCTCTAAAAATACTTCGACATAGGGTTGCAGACATCCGATTTCATCTAACTAACCTTCTGGCATTCTATTCCTTCGTGTACTGCGTTTTTCCGGAAAGTCTGTTTCCAGTTCGTAATATCTATATCTTCTCCAAGCGATTCAAGCAGCTGATTTATTTCTTTCGCAAAGTCTCTGGCTGTTTATACTATGCTACTAAAGTTATTAGGGAGGAAGTCTGTCAACCTACAAAACTTTAGAATTTTTGCGATTGCCGATATCACATCTAAGTTCTTTGCCTGCAAGTGCTTTACGACCAGTGTAAATGTTTCAAAAATCTTGAGGAAGAGAAATTGCTTGTGGATAATTTACTTGTCTTTTATTACCCCGCTCGGTAGTATAAGTGGCCAGCGATGCTCCACAGATAAATTATTAACGGTCAAAGTGCTTCAAACTCTGACTTCAAAACTTACTGGAAATTATCTTCTTACAAAAGATAATAATTTTTATCAGATCAAGGACTTATTATAGCTTACAAGTATTTCAATATTTTTATCAGTTACAAAAAAAACATAATTTTTACTTGCAAATTAGCGCTTATCAAAATCTCAGTTCAATTTCAAATCTTCATTTAGAATATTACTTTTCAAAGTGCATTCACTTCAATCGATTAAACTCGGTAATAACTATCGCATCTGGATTATTTATATCGAAGAACGTAGTATAAAAGTAATTGTTTTATAATTATGCAAAGTTACTTATTGCATTTTGTTCAATGAATTATGCATTGCATGAACTTATACGTTCAAATCTTTACTCAATGTTACATGCTCGATGTTTTGAAATGAAACCACTCTCTGTTTCTATTTAGTTCCGATTTATATACAAAAATTAAATCGATACGTCATATTCGAAAGTTTCCCCAATTTATTGCCAAGGATGACACACCCGGTTGATGTAATATTTACGACAATGTCAGCGTTTAATGATCTAATTAGTATAAAGCTATGGTTTATGTTTATCGTAAAAAGTTGGTTTATCCTTTTCTAATGCACTAAGTTAATGATTTGTGGTTTTCTCCTTTCCTATTGTAATATGTACAGCAAATAAACCGCGTTCTTATCTTATTTAACTTTTATGGAATTTATTATCAGTGCGAGTTCCTTGAATCGGAACGTTTACAACATTTCCTAGCAACGCGATACATTTATCCGTTAATAAAGATAACTTTGGACGTTTTTAACAAAAATAAATATTTTTAAAATCTACACACAGAAATTAATTTCATAATAATAGCACACAATTGCATTTTTTATGCTTTGCAAATGCAATAAGATTTGGTTTTACCGTGAATAAAGCGAAGATTTTACACACGGAGAATATGTTTTGTATTTAATTTCTGGATTTAAACAATCTACACACGGAAAAGTATCTAGTACTTTTAATAAGGGCTTCGCTCTTATGCTTCATGAATACAATAAATTCATATTATTTTTACGTGGATGTATTAAATTGATAATATTTTATGCAATGAAAATGAATGGCTTGTGTATTTCCATTTTAAGATGATCGATTAACATTCTAACAGGGTACGGATTTTAGTATTTTTAAACACGGTTTAAGGTATCCCAAGAGTAATAATTAATGCATATGATTGAAAAATTTGGGTTTTAGTTTATAACCTTTTCACTCTGCAATGAGTCAAACCGAGGTTTGCCAAAATTACGAATACACTGATTAAAGCTACCTCTCCCTTTGAGCGGCTGAGTGTGGATTTTAAAGGACCAATACCAACGCGTACTGCCAATAGATATATTCTGACCATAATTGATGAACTTTTACGTTTTCCCTTTGCTTTTGCTTGTGTTGAGATATCTTCGCAAACGATAATTAAATGCTTAGAGCTAGTGTTTTCAGTATTCGGAATGCCTTCATACGTCCACTCTGATCGTGGTACTAACTTTCTCTCAAATGAAGTCAAATCATACTGCGGTATTGCTACCAGTCGAATTACTTCATACAATCAGCGAGGCAAAGGACAAGTGGAGCGTTATAACGGTATAATATGGAAAAATGTATTGCTTGCGCTGAAATTAAAGAAACTGAAAGAAGACCAGTGCTGCCGTGTTAACTCGAATAGGTGTATCTGCAAATTTCGTCAAACATTTCTATGATGATACTTTACATTATTCTAACCTTAAATACCACCATTCTTTTGCTAATACTGTAAGTGATGATAATGATTAAAAATAATACAAATAAAGGTGGTAAGTACATTTTGCATATATGATAGTTATTTTTGGTAACAAATACTTGTGTTATATTTAAACTATGGTATTATTTTTCAGATAGGTCACACATGAGTTCGCGAGGGAAGTATTTAATAAATCTTGCTTTACCAGAAATTTCTTTTAATGATGCCCCAGAGCTCTCGAAGAATAATGTATCTGAAATGGAATCTGACATCTCCGATGACAGGAATAAAGACTATATTCCTTCATCAGACTCAAGTTCTACTACAGATTCGTTACAAACGGAATATATTGAACTGAAGCAAAAGATACCAAAAATTAATATTATTAGTGACATTGTTTTAGTCAATCCATCCAGTGCATCAAACAATAAAAATAGTCATTCAAGTCAAAATGAGGTTGATGTTGAACATTTTATATCGCATGAAAGTTTGCTTGAGTATGATTTTGTTTTTTCTGTTGTTATCACACTAGTATCAGATGCCATAGATATCTCTAAAAGAAATAAATTTACTATAAAGGGGGAATTACGGAAAAGGAAAAATTTGATGAAACCTTGCATGTTCGAGAAGTAGCTAAAAAGGTTAAACTTGCTGAGAAACACAAACTCTTAGAAAATAATAGTGTATGCAAAAAAAATGTATTAAGAAGATTTCCTTAACTGAATGTAATTGCATCAATACCCAGTTTTGGAATATGTCAAAACAAGAACGAAAAACGTTTATGTGGCACTCTGCTCCAAAAATTGCAAAAAAGCGTGAAACTATTATGAAAGGATGTAAGTCCAGACGTGAATTTACATATTTGTACGCTTTCAAAAATTCAGATGCATTAAAAAAGACTTATGTAAAACTTTTTTTACAGGTTGAATTATCACCCACAAAATATTAAACCTCTTAGAACCATACTGCAACAATCAAATTTACAACTTAAAGCCAAACAGGACTGACGGGGTGGAGCACTAGAAATTTTGATCGTGATTTCATAATTAAACATGTCAAACCCTTCAATCTTACAACGTTCCACTACAGACGAGATGGTGCCCCAAATCGTTTGTGCCTGCCAAGCTATATAACAATAAAAATCATGTACGATTGTTTTAAAGAACAGTATGGTATTAGTTGTTCTTACATTTTATAACGACAAATAGTTACGACTTAAATATTTCTTTCGCGAAGCTTGGAAATGAAGAATGCTATACTTGCGAGAAGTACGAAATTCATAAAAAAGTAAGCTCCCATGATTTAAAGGACGATTACATTACATGTAAAACTTTCAATGATTATAAGTTACAATACACGGACGCCAGAATAAAATATCAAACAGATGTTGACTTATCATCAAATTTTTACGTCTATACTGCTGATCTGTAGAAGGTAATTATGATTTTTTTAATAGGGTTCGAAATATAATTTGTTAATTTTTTAAAGGTAATAATGCTTCCCCGTTGCAACCAATTCAAAGAAATAATTTTTACCCCACGACTGATATAGTTTTTAATGAAAGCGTTTGTGCATGTGGGAAATGAAAATCGTTTTCCTCCAATTGCTGTATTGTGGCACGAAGCTATCTCGGGAGCTAAAGAAAGAAGACATTGTCAACACCATGTATGCATTTTTGAAAAAAATTCCAGAAGCTAAGAATGTTACTCTGGCTGGACAACTGCTCCAGTCAGAATAAGAGCTGGTGTTTATACTCATTTTTTGTATATATAGTGAATTGTATGGAAGTATATGTAGATACTGTAATATTACGATGTTTTGAGCCTGGCCACGCGGATTCATTCCATCATACAGTGGAAAGGTCTCTAAATCGGAAAGGCAAAGTTTATGATTTTTGTTGATTTTGTAGATGCAGTTAAAAAGTCATTACATAACACCGAAGTAATAGAACTATCTGTAAATGATGTTGTTGAATGGGAAGACGAATCTTCTCTATATAAACTAAAGAGAATTAATCCAAGACCATATCTTTTAACATGGTAGAAGTTAGATTTATGCGTGGTGTGAGAACACTCTCATACAAGACACGCTTTGATGGACCAGAAACCACCATTAATTTTTTAAAAGTCAAGTGCTACAAAATGGGTATTTTAAAACCTGCTACGAAAAGCAACCAAGAGGAATAACCGAAATAAGAAAAAAACAATTGTTACTAAATTGGGCCAAATAATGCCTTCTAGTAGATTGCAGTTCTAGGAAAGTTTACCAGTAAATGATAGGCATCGGAACTCAATTGATGATGGTGAAGATCAGCCCAATCAGGCAATATTTTTTAAGCAATCAAGTTTAAATTTGTTTAAGAAAAACCTTTATCCTTAAGTTTGAATTATTCTCTAACATTTTGTTAATAAATGATGTTTCCAGTTACGTCTGTTACTATTTTAATGCTTGTTTGCTTCTTTGTTAACCCTAAAAGCTGTAAGTGTCAAAAGTCTGGTTTAAGCTACCAAACTCACCTAGGCAATTGGAAACAACATTATAAGTAAGTCTATATTCTATTTCAATATCGAACATTTCCCGTTTTATGCAAAACAGTGACGGCACAGATAAAAACAGAAAAAGTCATTTTTCTTTAAATCAACTTTTTAGCAGATACGCCCATTCGAGTTAACACGGCAATGTGGGAGACTGTACTTACTGAAGCCTTACACTCTATAAGGTCGTTGCTTGGTACCGCTACGAATGCAACTCCGCACGAACGACTGTTTAATCATCCCTGTTGACCGCTAAATGGACTGTCCTTGCCAAGTTGGCTGTTGACACCGGTTATAGTCTTTCTAAAGATACTAGAAATAGCAAAAGCGAGTCACCGCTTGAGAAAGTGGAATTATTAGAAACAAATCCTTATTATGCTTATATTCACTACCCTTCTGACAGAAAAGACCTCGTTTCTATTCGACGACTTGCTCCTTGCGCAAGAACAGGGAACACTTGCAAAGGACAAGACGACGTTTTAAATACTGGTATGGAAAGTAAAAGGAACGGTCTAACACCCCTGTTGCTCTTGAGGCTAGTACTAACACCGAAATTGAGGTACGTTCGCGAATCGGTAGAGGAGACACTTACTCCGATACTGCCAGGTTCCAGCGACCAGTATCTTCGGCGAAGTAGTGTCTCGAGCAACAAACCCGGTGAGCGCTCTATATCTCCGACCTATATGAAACGTCACTCGCGTCGGGAACCGACGTATTTATCGGATTGCGTAAGATTCTAAAGGTGGGGTGAATGTTGTGAATTAGTTACCTTCCTAGGCCCCTGCTACTTTGTACTAATGGATACTTTTTATTGTTACTATAGCTTTAGGATACTACTTGTCACATTTCTGTAAACTAGTAGTGTCATATTATTGCCGAATAAAGCCTAATGTCAGGTTTATACTTCATATACTATAATACATTTTACTGGGTACAGTTTTGTAACACTTTTCGCCACTATGTGCAACTGTGTACACCGATGAAGGGGAACGATGTTACAAAAATTTAAAAACTATAAACGATTTTTTTAAAGTAAATCATAAATGTTTAGGCTTTCCATTTCTAGTTACCTATAACTTACACTTAAAATATTTAAATATCGCCTAGGTATGTATTATAGATTCTATAGAAAATTATTTAAGTTTAAGAATAATATTTGTGTAACACTGATTCCCCTATTCCTTACTCAGAACAGATACTATCGTCAAAATTTGGTTTTATTTATTTTATTAATTAATGTTTTAAACCTGTTAATCATAACTACTTACTGATATTTGCTGTGCATTTCAAACGCACGCAGGAATGTTGAATGTATGAATTCTCTATGCTGCTTAAAAAACACTTTATCCTCGCTGTAATAGTTCTCGACTGTTATATTATAATGCACATCATGCTGGAATATACTACAAACATAGCTTTAAGTATAAGTTAGAAACAAGAAAGATATTTCACATTGGTGTAGTAAAATGTGGTGCATTTTTACGCCTATCTAACATAGAGTTCAACAATCTAGTTCCAAATAGGCTACGTAAACGGCTTTCGGAAACAATAAACTCCAACAATGTAGGAACTATGTCGAAACGTGCAACATCGACATACATCTGATCTGTTAATATTCTAGATGCATATTCTAACAAGGACCCAAAATCGAGAAGTCCTTCATCAGTAAACTCTTCTTCTTGTAACCATTTCACCATAAAATCTATCTAATAGATAATTTTTATTCCAGATTACTTACAATTTTAAAACCATATCTTACAGTTCTAAGTAAATTTGCATGAGGTACATTTTTAAAGATATTCCTAATGCAACCCTCTAAACCTCTCGAGATAACTGCATAATCGCACTGTTCATTGTCGACTGAGCACATACTTCTATAGTACATTAACATCATGCGCTTCATGAGACTGTATTCTAGCTCTTTCCATTGGTATTCCGCTAAAACTTGAAAAAGGACATTTACTATCTGACGAGCTAATATGACATCTTCAACACAAGTCTTCTCTGCTGCATCTGCAATAAAGGTTTTGTTAGTACACTTTAATCTAAAGTCTTCCCAAAACGACGGACCGCTTTGCTATTTTTTGAACATTGTGACATTCCTTAGAAATACTTATAATCATATTTCATTTTAATAGTTTTTGTATTAGTAAATTCCAACAATAGCATTAGGTTATTCTCATTACGAAATATAATTTTTAGGTTACTAAAATTTGGATCAAAGGTAAAACTATTTTGCATCATATATGTTCACATTCAAAGGTTCTCAGATTCAATATGTCAGTTTTGAAGGTTAAACCTGATACCATCATTACAATTAGTACAGTTTTAAGATTAAGTTGTTTTTATTAATAATGTATTATGCTAGCGCCAGCCACGATGATCTCATCACCTGAACGCAAAAATAGTTTATATGCAATTTATGCTAACTCAAATAAATGGGAAATTCCAGCTTTTGATTGTGTTAAGCTACACGTAAATAAATTTACATTTACATTAGATAGAAAAAAATGACACAAGGTATTGTCTTCTTGTAGTGTTAATTCATCCGTCCAAAGTTTGCTGAATATGTTTCGAACCATGTTATGAAATAAAGATCCATTTTATTTAGAACACTTGGTTGGTAACATCCAAACCATCAACATGCCACTCTAGTAGACCAATTACCTTGATTAGGTTATCGAACAAGGTTGAGAGGAGGTTAATCATGTTCGGAAATATCCTACCAAGTGGGTTAGTTTCAATATTTTGGGCACATGGTACACAGATCGACAATTTTATGTTAGAAATAACCATGTTGTGGATACTGAAGTCAATATCAGCATCTTATGATATCCATCTTAACGACAGTCAATCGCTCCTCACGAATTTATAAATACATCTGAAGTTATACTAGAGAAAGGGTTTGTAAATAAATAAACAATTGAAATTTAATGCATGAACTGACGAAACGTATTTATAGTACATATGTGTGTTTAGGTTAAGACTCTAGTTAAGTAGATTTGAAATATATTGTATTGTTGCGAGCTACTATTAGGCAACCCGTCAAACACACAAGCGTTGTAGGGTCTGCATAGTTTCCAGGATTCTAGAATGCTTCTAGCAATCAAACACACAAAACGCCGCCAGCACTGTTCATTCTCGCCAGACCTGGAAGGTTCTCGTAATTACCAGAAGATGAGTCATATCTTTAAATCTGAGTATATATATAAGACCGCTAAGAAATGCAAGGGTCAGTCTATACTTGAATGTCTAATATAAATTATACCGTGTACAGTAAACGTAGTTGAGCTTTTAGGAGTTCAAGAATTTATACATAAATGATATATGCTGTGTCTAATGTACATGCAGCTTGTAGTATACATAAATAAATAGAAGTGTATAAATAAATAGTTGTGTTAGTGTTGTTAATGGACCTATGGTAAAGCAGTTAGTTTAAGAAGATATTAGTGCTTGTAAATTCATTAGTGTAATAGTGCTTCATTGTTAAGTGGACTAAAAACATCTACAAATAAGGCATATACTGTTAATTAGACTTGTGAACAGTGAGTAATAAAGACGTTTGTTATTACTTGTTTTAAATTAGCAAAACGTGGTAGTAGTAGCCCCCTACAATATGTTTAATATTTGCTTAAAAATTGTGTATTTATAATGAAGACATAAGTGTGCTATATAGTTAGAAACAAGTCCTGTATAATACTGTAAAGGCACGTGCACATTTGGGTTTTCTGTTTCCATTACTGTAGCGGAACCGTTGCAATTTTGCTATAATAAATTGTTTTGCAATTACTTAGAAGCGTGATTCAATATTCAGGCGATGTTAGCCTTTGCTTTGAGAAACCTTCGTAACAGCTATCAGTTTTAAATAGGTATATGTGTTCTTATGGTTAAGATTTGTTTATGTTTAGGTACAATTGTGCTTAGTAATTTTTCCGGTACATTTTTAAGCCAAAATTATTTTTTGATGTCAGATTTTGGCATCCTCTTTTCTTATTCTTTCTAGAGATTTTCCCTGGCAACCCTGCGAGATTAGGTGGTGTCCAAAGTATTCCCCAATCAAGACATATTTCATACCCGATAGCACTTTGAAATTCTTGTCTAACATTTACACGACCCGTCCCACTGAGTTAGACGACAACCATTTTTATTATTACAGTCGAGGTTTGCCAGTTAGATATTCTGCGTGTCAAGACTGTACGTAACAACATCTAGCTTTCCTTAAGTCTCAAATGTAAAGTGCACTTGAAAAAAACGTTTTCTTTAGTCATTTAGCTTCCGAAAACAAAGTATTTCTACATCTGATTATTTTCATTAATCACCAAAAAACCACCGCTGATGCATTTACTGCATAATCCTTTATTTTAAGTCTACGCAAGGAGGGACAAAGTTGAATACCATTAGAAGCATCAAGCGCAAGCTGGAGACTCAACTTTTATATGGCCACGTTCTGTAACTTAACCCATCACGAACTCTTAATATTCCTACTTAGCAAAAAGAATATCTTCTTTCCGATTTAGTTGGATTTCTTGGCACTGCAGATGGGATTACACGCCCACACCTGCCACGTCACTGGGTGAGAACAACAAGGTCGCACTTGATAAGATTGTTTGTAGTGTAATTTTGTTGAGGGATCAGCCTGGTGAGTGTCGACGTCAACTGAAATCGCAATTAATACCGTGTTTGTGCACGTGTCCTTGACTAGTGACTACCGTTTCAAGTAACGGGTATATGAGTCTTTCTTGTTGATATACTAGTTACGTGTATTACGTTTTTCCAGTGACCACGTATGAAAACAACACATTACACACTACTTACTTATTTAGAAAGTGACTTATATTACTCTAGAGTGCAAAAGTAAATATCATTGTAGTGTTGAAATAATTTTCATCTCAAGAGTGATATGACAAATGAGATATTAGTACGATAATTACCTAGACGACTCAGTATGCCGAATATCAAACACACTATGTAGGGTTTGTTCGACATTACCACTAGACGATCGCAGGACCTTGCATCAAGGTAAGGTATTTAAGCAAAAGAGCAACAGTTTAAGTTTATTTAACATATGTTTCCTAATTTTTCATTTAGTTGTGATCGTCGGAAAAATCGTGCATAGTACTAGTGTCGAAAGTGCCGTTTCACACTTGTGTGAAATGGGTCACTTTCCACACTAGTAATGTAATATACTTGTTAATTATACCTTCGAACCTCCAGAAAAATTAGTGTACAAGTACAGTAACAATTAGGAACCATGTACTTACTAAAATATCTATTAACCTTTTAACAGATGAACTAAAGTGAGTAACATATAAACTTTTATATGTGTACTTTTTAATTATATATATATATATATATAAATATATATATATATATATATATATAAATATATATATATATATAATATATATATATATATATGTGTGTGTGTGTGTGTGTGTGTATGTGTGTGTATGTGTGTGTGTGTGTGAATTTTGGATGTAACTGGGTGAGTTATTAATCGACATGAAAATACTTATTTTATTGGACAATTAATTAGCGACGGAATTAGTTTTGGTTAAATTTAAGCATAATGCTATCGTACAAAAAAGTTGGAACATTTTAAAATATTAAGAAATTTGTACGTATTAAGTATAAATTATTTTAAATGGATAATAAAATGATAAAAGGAAAAGTGGCATTTAACTGTTTTTTATATATGTTATTAAGTGCACTTTCAGAAACGCAATTTAAAACGCCATGTAGTTCAATATGGTAAACTAGAAAATTGGAGCTGTAGTATTATTGATCGATTTGATTTAAAAATTTTTAGCATTTCTTTTAGTAATACCTGGCCGGTTGAAGGTAAGGAATTGCTTTTTTAACAATATTTGTATTTATATTGCAATTATTGAATATCAATAAATGTTAAGAATGAGTTGAATTTTATTTACATTTCTTTATTAATTAGATGGTAACTAGATCATTGTAAAAGGATATCCAGTCACCCCAGTAGTAAATTCGTGTCTGGGAAAGGCATTGGTTTTAAAAATTTCTCTAATTCGATAAAAAGTCAATGATATTTTTAAATATGATAGACAAAGGTAAAGTATTATAGACAAAATTTATAAAACCAAAAGCACAGAGACCTATCCGGAATAACCGTTTTCCGGATAATAAAGATATCGAAGAAACTATTGAAACAATAGGGTTTGGTGATACGGGAAATATTAGATACAGTATTGCCGCACATCATCTAATATGACTAAAAAAACGTCTAGTCTTGCCATTGCACTTGTATGGTTGCAAGCGAAAAGTTCAAAGAAATGTGACGTTTTCCCTGTTTATGTTTTGATTTATAAAATCCAAAACAATTTTTCTGGATGGCTATGAATTTTTAATGTGCCAATTATAGACACCTTACTGTCTTAGATTCATTCTAGCCGCTTCTAGTAGTAGAAATTTGTCTACTCTATTTTACTAATGATAATATAACTATATAGTGTTTTAATTTATTTTATTTAAAATTATCTGTATAAGTCATATAATTCCAAGTTCTACCACAATATAGAAATGAGAAGACCAAACAATCTTTAATTATAATCTACCGAAATACACCTTTCATTTTTCTAGTTGATTGCTTGAATATTTATGGGAAAGTAGAGTTCTCGTTAGAATCATAAATTTTCAATGATCTTATTCTTAAGTGTTTACATTAAAATAATGCGTGAGGTGTTGTGTGATATTTATTTCATTTCGAGTTTGATAAAACTGATTTTTCGGTCTTTTTTAACCCTTTTTTCAAAATAAGGTAAATGGATTTTTAGGGTTCCGTACCTTAAAGGTATAACGGAACCATTATAAGATCACTCTCGTGTCCGTCCGTCCGTTCGTCACAGAGGTTTTCTCGAAAACTATATAACGTAAAAATTTGAAATTTGGCACAATGTTATTTTTTGAAGTTTGCAGAAATATAACATGACCCTTATGCTCTTTGATATTAATCGTTTTAATTAAGTTACAAATGGCTTATGCAGAATTTTACACTTATTTTAGCACCACTCTAAAATATATGAATGCTGGATATTTGAATCAAGAATACTAAGTCCACTACGAATCAGATACCACCGAAAAGCTAATAGTTACGATTCCAATTTTCATTTAGAAAATGAAGAAAATAAAGCTTAAATCAAGAGGTGAAGGCAATTTGAAGCTAATGATAACTACAAAATATACTTTATAATTAACAACGGTCAGATGGTAGCACTCACTGTTTAAAGAATGCTAGCTATAAAACTAACACATGGTTGCACGGTTTAAAAATTGTATATGTATGCCATAGACTGCACACTGTAGCTAAAAAATTGATAAAAATATATAATGTATTCGAGTATGTTGCAGACAAACCAGCGTACTTGTGTAGGTACGCATTTTGTTATTATGTGTCTGCCCTGTTGAAATTATTAGTTCGAAACTACAATTAATGGTAAATCGTTGGTTAGTTGTCATGCAGAAATTAAATGTTGGCAAGTATACCATGTAAATATGGAGAATGTATGCAAATATATGAAACACATTGAACGAATATGGTTTACGTTTAAATGTATTAATAATTAGCAATGTATATTTTACTGTATGTAACGAGAGTATTATTAGTGTGCTAAATTGCACTTCCTGGTTTTAATATCTAAAATTTTCAAACTTTAAACAGATTTAGCGAAGGGGTTAAAGACATGGTGTGCAAATAATGTGCATCATCCGTAAATTGCTAAATATACTGAACGCATTTCTATAAAAATTGAATGTTAGCAAGTAGACCATATAAATATAAAGGATTTTGGCATCTTAAAGTAACACAGCGTACATCTAATTTGCAAAATAGTGCATATTAGTGTATGTTATTTGAAGTGCTTAAAGGATTGCTTTGTGCAAATATTGTGTAATATGGCTATACTAGGGTTAATTAAAAAACATAAATGTGCTAATATTGTAATGGGACTTGTCTGTGTACGTAATTATGCACCAAAAATTTGGCATTAAACAACAGGTTAAGCATGCGAAATGTACTACATCCATACAATTATAAATTTCTATGGTTCCGGGTTGGGACCGTGTCATTTTATAAACTAAGGACGTCGTTTCGCCCACCTTTGTAAGGGGCTTCTTCAGGACAAGAAAATATAATGAAAATATATAATAAAAATCATAATAATAATAATAATAATAATAGGAATGATACTATTAAGTAGACAAGGTAAAGTGTAAAGAGTATGGAAAGTTACTTCTGAACTTATCGGTTCATTCAAGCCAAAAGGTGTCTTGTGGCAAAGTAACTGTTACTTTGCCACAAGACACCTTTTGGCTTAAATGGGTTCGTGAATCTGCTGGTTCAGAAGTAACTATCAATACTTTTATACATTTTTACACTTGTCTACTTAATATTTTATCATTTTTATCTTTATTCTTTTTATATTTACATTTCTTTTTTTTTCTTGTCTTGATGGAGCCTCTTACCAAAGTGGCCGAAACGTCGACCTTAGTTTATAAGATGACACGGTTCCAACTCGGAGCCATAAATATTTATAATGACTTTGATCGTGAAAGCCTCTGACAATATCACATCCATACAATATTTTTCCACGTGCGACTATTTGCTAAATAAAGTACAACTGGTGTTGCTGTTTGAGAAATATACTGCGCCTATGATACAGATGTGCTAAAATTTAGTAAACAGGTCTAGCGAAAGAAGTACAGGTTTAAATTACGAAATATTCTGAACCCATTTCCATAAAAACTAAATGTTAACACGTATATCATATAAAGCTAGAGAAAGTTGTCGCCTATAGGCAACACATTGTACGTTTAATTTGCAAAATTATGCATAGTGGTATATGTTATTTGAAGTGCTTAAAGGGTTACTTTGTGCAAATGTTGTATAGCATGGTTTACTCTAGGGTTAATTTAGAAGATTTACATGGCAATATTGCCTGTGTATTTGTAATGGGAGGATGAAAAAATTTGCAGTAGGTTAATTAAAATGTATGTGTGGTAAGAGTGTGTAATAACTTCAGTGGATCCGATTATGTACAAAACATTTGGCGTTAAACAACAGGAGCCCATTTCAATAAATATTTAATGTTGGCAAGTCTATCATATAAAGTTTGGGTACGTTGTCACCTATAGGTAACAAAGCATACGTCTAGGTTGCAAAATAATGCATAGTGGTATACGTTATTTGAAAGGCTTAAAAGATTACTTTGAGCAAATATTGTGTAACATAGCATACCCTAGGGCTAGTTAAAAAAATATATGTGCTAATATTGTGAAAAGATGTAAGTGTGTATTGCAAAATATATATGTACTTACATTGTGTAGAAATTTGTCATGTATGCAATTATATACAAAAATTTGATATTAACCGAATATGGTAAAGCAGGTCTATCGCAAGCGCTACTAACGGTAGCGGTCACGTAGTTGAGTGACAAGCATAGATAGCGAACGATGTGTAACTAGCAAATGTACTAGAAAATTTCAACCTGTATGCTCGGTTTGTATGAATTCTTTGTTGCATTGTGCTGCGTGTGAATAGGGGTGTTATGCCTGTTTTATAAGCCAACGCCTTAAAAATATTTACCGCACCAAAATATATACTAAAAATTAACAAATTAACCATCCGTATACTGAAAACTCAGCCAAAATTTATTTAATAGTGATTTCTGAATTGATGTTTTTATTGGGCTACTAACTTTTTTTAAGTAATATGATCTAGTACCTCCGCATTATTAGGTGTAGTTACAAAACGCATAATAGGCAACTAAGCGTGTATAATGATATTTGCTTAAGAGTCTACGATTTATGATCTTTGTCATAAGGACGCAATATGATTCTTTAAGTTT
This sequence comes from Platerodrilus igneus, assembly GCA_036346225.1. Taxonomy (NCBI): domain Eukaryota; kingdom Metazoa; phylum Arthropoda; class Insecta; order Coleoptera; family Lycidae; genus Platerodrilus; species Platerodrilus igneus. Next base: position 5,087,232 of record JARFIW010001700.1, read on the forward strand.
ATTTATCCAATGCAAACTTTGCACAACAAATTATACTGCGGTGAGCAACTTCTTTAATTGCAATTCATACCATAGCTTCGGTTAAATTTAATTTTACATTGTTCATCTTGTACTCACCTCCCACAGATGCTTACCCAGTATAGCATGAACAGCTCCTTCACCTTCTCCTGTTATTTCAATAAGGGATTTTATCATTTTTACGCACAAGGTTTCAATATTCCACATTTTTGATTCGGTCAAAAATGTAACCATTGCATGTATTAGACAACCATACATATCAGAAAACGTATTTTTTAACAGGTTTTCATAAATTCGCATCGCTTTGTTTGCTTGTTTCCTAAAAAACAATTTTTTTCTAATTACTTCATAATCAAATATAATTAATCAAGGTAGCTAGCATATACTATAATAACGAGCAATACCCAGCTGAACCACATTATAGTCCTAAATGATTACCGACTTAGTAAAACTATTCTCAAATAGTAGAGACGGGTTGCACAAAAAGCTAGTATTTGCAAGATAATTCTCAAATTTTTATTCTAACTCTTAAGTATTTTTATACAACTTTAATACTTGATCGAGAAAATGAGTAGTTAATAGGGAAGTTGGATAGTTAAGGCGTAGGAACACCGCACATCACCCTCACCCTCCTCCGGTCTCACCCTTCTCCGTTCTCGGCTTACTCCGTCCTCCTCCTCTTTCTAACCCACCGTCTTCCTCGTCACTCATCCTCAACCCTATCTGTCATCCACCACAATCATTCTCCTACATTAATCATCTTTCACACCTAAACCTTCCTCCACCTCAACCTTCCTTTACCTTTTATCATCCATCAACCTCAATCTCCCTCCACTTCAATCATCCTCACAGATTACACTTTAATTTTTCTTGGAGATTAATCTAAATGCACCTGTATATTTTTATTAACGAGCACCACTAAATCACTTAATTCTCAAAAGGCATGCTCTGGAGATTTGCAGCGGTCAACATACACTATTAGACTGAACAATTTGAGGTTTTACTTTCTTTTAATTACCACACTTTTCCCACGTCCATTTAATTGCGGATATAATTTTTTATCAATATGACTACCACCTTAAACCTAAGAATAAGAACAACTAAATTTAAAAATTTATTAATAATAATTTTTGTTGGTGTTGATGTTACAAATAAGTAAAATAAGCTTTGTCTTGAAATACAATTTTATTAAATATATACATGTATTCTTAACTAACATCCACTGTGATAAGCGAGATCGGGGATAGCCAAATCTCTAAACATTTAAGTGAGCGAACACCCCAAACTCGCATCTTCTAAGTTCTCGATAGGGTTGAATTTAATCATTTCCAACACTATCAAGTAACTTGCATTGCTGCTATCATTAAACAAAAAATTGCTAGCACGCGCCTCACCTTCTAATAACATTTGAACCCGTTCTTCTTCTGTTGTATTTCCACTTACATTTCTTATAACACCTGCAAATTTTTCGTAAAATTCTAGGAAACTTCTGCACTTCAATTCCTCTATTTTATAGCATAGCCATTCCCGCAAATTTAATAGCTTAAAGCACTTGTACTCATACAAAACATTAACATTTTGATCTTTGACAATTTCTTATTGTATGAATTCTCTTCTTGAAGTTTATTTGCCATCTATACACTTCTGTTAGTTGTATCGGCTACCAGTTTCAGTTTGAATTCACGATCCAGTTGTAATTCTACAGAATCTACTCCAATAGCTAAATTATTTAATCTTACATTTGCTGCTCCTTTGGCAAATTGTTTGATTCTAAATTCAAATTAAAACTGCACATCCCCCTCCATTCAAACTAGTTTATTTTTATAGCATAATTTTGACACATTTTACTATTGCAAATAATTTGTATGGATGGTCGCAGACCACCGTATCAATCAAACCCAACTTCTGCGTTATGGTAGTGAAAATTTTATGTAAAATCAGCTAACGCATAGGCGGTCTCATTTATTAGTTTACTAAATCTAATTGCAGTACTCTTACACCGCTTGTGACCTCAACGCCAGAAAAATCCATTTTTAACTTATAATTTTTATCAACTCGAGGATACTTCGACAACTACTGCTCCGGAAACTACTTCCTTGTCTTATACGCGGGAGGGTCAAGCGTAGTTCCTTATTATATTAATTCGTGTGATATGCAAGTCTTGACAGGAAAAGTGGCTCTTGTAATTGTGTTATCGTGGGGTTTATACCTGTTTGTATAGTTTCAATTCGCACCTCCGCATCTACACAGCTGTCACCCTTCACAAGCCTGATTCATGTTTATTACACTCGTTTACTAAATGACGTTTAAAATAATTAGTATTCAATTTGAAGGTATTTTCCTAAAATACTAAGAGCTCAATATGGTATTTAAGCAAACTCGTTTAAATTAGGTGAATGGTAAAACAACTACTTATACTTTCTCTATGCGTATATAAATACGAAAGAGAGTGATATTAAGAGTCCATTATGCATGAAGAACAAGCAGTTTTTGTTAAAATGGAAATTTTAGAACGAGAATAATTTTGTTCCTGCTAAGGCTATTGGCGAATTGGCGAGTGTGTAACAAAAAATTGAAATGCTATGGAAATATGAATTACACAAATCAGTACAAAATAATAGAAATTGAAGTTGAACAAAACTTACATTTAGAAAGTAAGTGAGTCATTCTAGTGGAGTATAATGAACAACATGGACTATGTATAGCGGCGACTAAGTAGGTTAGATAGGTTCTTGTATGACTATTACCCAAGGTCCCGGGTTTGATTTCCGATAAGTACCGCTTAAAAAGCGTTAGGCAAGCATTTTTCACAAAAATACGCCCTTGTTCGAATGAGAATTAAAATTTGGGCCCCGTGTGTTAGTATTGCTACGTACGTTAAAAATCCCTACCTTGCCTAAAATGGTAAGGGTATGGTTAAATTCTAAATTTCTACACGAAAAATTCGCTTCATGGCCAATGTAGTGTCTTCGGGTGGTGCATTTGAAAAACTTAAATATATGAACTATGTACTTCAAGTAGAAGAGAAACGCTAGTTAATTTATATATTACATTCTGATGGCGACTACAAAAAGAAAAAATTACAAAAAATGCATTCTAAAATCTACATTTATAAAGTGGTAGACGATGACAACAAGTTAACCAATTGATGCTACCACTTTAGATTAGCCTAGTATCAATGACATACTTGCTTAAAAAAGTAATTTATAATCATATTTCATCATTTCCCGTAACAACATCACCGTAAAGATAACAGAATCATCAGTTAACGGTAACAATTATACATCGCAACTATCAGATATTCTACGCAGTATTTTTATTTTACAAAAGAAAATAGTGGGCGTTTTTCTAATACTATATGAAAACAACCAAGTTGTATCATTTTCATCCAACGACTAGCGCTAAAATTCCCCGAATAAATTTTATTACCAACTCTTCTTAAAACTCAACGTTCGGATTATCAATGCTAATCTCTTTTCCTTCGTCAACCAACAAAAATCACTTAGACTTTGCCGATAATCAGTTACGCTATCCAGTCAGTGACTTTGAGCGTTGCCTCCTGTGTATATCTGACATAGCTAAAGAACTTGACAAAAAATACTAAACGTATTTGAAAATTAAGCTGTTACATGCTTGCGTACATATTTAAATCTGTGTATCTTTCTAATTGCAATCATTGGTTCAGGTGATGCAATCAGTTAGCGGGTGCGATCAAAGCCGAAGGTAACAGGTTGGAGTCCTGTCCGGGACCTTATATTCTCTACCTTTTTATTACTAGCTCGATTTATAGTGATCATTTACGTTATAAGAGTGTAAGTAATTATTACTTCTTATTTTATATATATATATATATATATATATAATGAAATGGTAGTAGGAGCTAAAAGGTTCTAAAGGTTATTTTGTTGAAGGTAGTGAATGCCAAATAAAGTAAGCCAAATATCAGATCCCGTAATTAAAAATTTATGTTTGCCGTACTTTACAAACGTTAAAATATTTGAAATATTAGTCAAAATGTAAGTGCCAAGACGTAAAAACAATGACTTGATGACGTGATAAAGCACAGTATTCAAGGATTTACACTGAGTTGTATGTTGAATAAGCCATAGAACGTACATTTGCTAATCGAGAAACCGGATGCGTCTGTAGAAATTACACTATTCACCACGCAGATCCAGGTTTATATGTGTAACATTTCGGCATTTATTTTAATTGAATCAACCTTTGGACAAACATGTAATATCAAAATTATAAGTAATAGCATTGTCAAATATGATTGAAGGGTTGTGCGATATTAAGGACCAATGATTGAACATTTATATATGAAAAGGGAAAGTGCAAAAGACAGAGTATAAGGTATTAGTGACACGAACTTGTTGGGACGATGTTATTGGATGGAATTTGTATACAATGTATTAAAGAGTAGGCATATTTGAATTGTAATTATCACCTAGGAAAAGATAAACAAGAAGTCGATTTATAATTTTTTGGTAGTAAGACGTATTTTTGTAAACTGCGCTAAATTTTGAACATTTTGAGAATTAATAAATGAATTTGAAAGTTTAAGAGTTTGATTGATATAGAAGCAAGAGTAATAATAATTAATAGTAACGACGAAGTGAAAAGGTTAAGAGTGGATTCGAGTAACAGTGGAAAAGGCGTAGTAAATAGTGGGATATTGGAACGAGATTGGTAAAGGCAGAAAGGCATTGAATGGTATTTATAAAACTAAAGGCAATATTAATGGAATAGATTTGGATATGGTATTAGGAGGATTAATGGTATTGAATGGTAGTTAGAGGATAGCAGTGAATTGGAAAGAGTGGACTTAGGAGAAAGCATTGAATTTGGAACGAGCGGAATTTGGAACAGGAAAGCAGTGGAGTAGCAGGAGGATTAATACGAGCAAAGAAGAATAAACATCAGAAGAATTAGCGCAGGGGAAGTTATATAAAAAGATAGTCAAAATTCTAAATTTGGGTATATTTATTTTAGATTTGGGGATATCGAAATTCATTAAAAGAAACCTGGAACTGGACAGCAGATCTTTCATAGTGATAGTGCCAACAGTGTAAAGACGCATACGGCGAGTGAGATTTTTGAGCCAGTTTTCAAAGAGGCCGACGACGAAGTGTAAAATAGGTGAGTACTGTGGTTTTAACGTCAAAGTCATAAATTTTGTAATATTAATTAATTTGGCACAAGGCTAAGTGGATCGTATATAAAAATTTGGCATATACAAGTGTAAAATATCACAGGTACAAAAACAAAAGGTAGTGCTGTTTGGTTGGTGCATTGCACATCTACTTACCACTGAACCCACGGTAAGTAGGTGGATGCCCTGGGAAGAACGAGTTTTCAAATAGTCGAGGCATATTAACACAGTTTTGTTGTATAAAGCAACCAAACGTACATAAAGCACGTAACATAAAATAAATATTTGCATATCATATAAAATTAAATGCGAGGGGGTAGCATATATATATATATATATATATATATATATATTATATATATATATATATATATTGACGTGATAAGGGACCACGAGAGGTCATTTAAACCCAAATTCTACAAATAAATCCCACCAATATATAAAAGCATCCGGAAAAATAGAAATTTCCCAAAATTCATGGTTACGCCCTGTAAAATACAAGCGTACTTTTATTTATTAAAGTGTCAAGCAAAAATGTAATTGCGCGTGTATAAATAATCATCCTGTATGATATAAGCGTTTTGTAAAATAATTAATCGTTAAGAAATAATGTAAAAACTCATTAAATGCGGACTTTATGCTTTATGCAAATCAATCGATTTCAAGCGTGAATACAAAGCCATTTATTTTCACTTATTAATTACCAATACATTTCTGATGCATGTAAAGATGCTCTTCATTTATTGTAAAACGCATAGAATAGTACTAGCGTTACACATTTAACGTAAGAACTATATCAAACTTGTTAAGAAAATAATGCTTTAATATTAATTATGTGTATTAAAACACGTTTTGCCGTGAAAACCAATCTTTACTACAATTATGAAGATACGGGTCTTTCTACATGTGCAAAACCTGTGGATAAAACAATCAAAGTTTAAAAATTAATTACCAAATTGACAACGTAAATTCAATTTAAATAAAACATGTTCTCGAAATTTCGAGAGGAATTGAGAAGAAATACGCCAATTTCGTACGAACTCATTAAACAAAATAAAGCATTTATTCGAAAAAGCAGTCGGAACATTAAAAAACCCAAAAAAAGTAGATAAGAACGCGGTTTAATGGCCTTACGTATTAGTGAAGGAAACCGCGGACCCTTAAGCTTATATGTGTTACAGTAGGACGGACAGCACACATAAATCAACATTAACAATGTAATTAAACGCGACGATTTTGAACGCTAATGAAGAATTCTCAGAACTGACGTCAGATAGGCGTGTAGTAATTGGAATGGAATTTCATACAAAGCTAAGACGTACTAGAAAAGAGATAATTTTTGTATATAAACAGGGATCTTTATTAAAGTCATTCGTTCATAAATTCGATCACGCAAATGTTACTTTATTTAAGTCGCGAGCAAGTTGCTTTGCGAAGATGATATTTTAAGCATGCAATATGCATATCGTAATTAATAACTACCATATAACGGTAAATACCAAAGTTAGTTTTAAACGTAACCTGCGTAAATATAAAAATTCGTAAATGCAATTATTTGATTTTGTAATATACAATAAAGATGGGAAATGCTTCGATATAAAAAACTATTTAAAATTTGATATAATAATTAAACCGAGGATGCACATTGGTTTCTAAATGGAGATGTAAATGATATGGAAATCTTGTAAGCTGGCATTTGAACGCCAATTTCAAATAAAGACAACAAGCAGAGAATATCTAATCACGAATTGGAATAACGCTTCCTAAATTTCTGCAAGTATTACTTTTAAAACGTTGTTCGTTATCTGAGTATTTGTCATTTAAATTTATAGTAGAATAGGTCTTAATTATATAATAATTTTTTACCAGGAAGTTTATGATCAGGGTTCGAAACACTCTGACTTTTTAATAGATTATCCGTCAACGATTTTTTGGCCAAACATACCTTACAAGTGTGGGAATCAAAGCCAGGTAAACTATCCATAAGATAAAAGATTTAGTTCTGTAAATTTAGACCTAAAAAAGGTAAAAAACATTTTGACAATTAAGTAAATAGGTACTTTTTAGAATTAATTTGATGTTTGCAAGAAACTACGCTGTAAATGTTCTATATGATTTTGTATGAAAGAAAATATCTTAGACTTTATATAGGCTTTATGATATTTCTGTTTGATTTTATTTGCACTCTATTATTTTCGTTGAACTAGCCGGGCAAAGTAAAGTTAGAAAGAAAGGCGAGTCAACAATTTCAAATTTTACAATTTGCTATATCTGTATCACAGCACTCTTTAAGCGACGCCTAACGCCGGCCATTGTCATAGCAATATTAGGGGCGCATTTCAACGTGCGGCCAATGTCACATTACTCTTTCGGCAGCATCTCAACGTGCAGCCATTGCCACGTCACTCTTTTAATGGCGCCCAATGTAGGTTGTTATCACATCAATATATACAATGATGTGATTAAAGGTCATCAGAAGGTCAAATAGCATCATTTCGTAAACATACAATACAACAAACCTAAGCAAAATAAGGACAAGCTTAGAAAAAGCTCGTATTATGTAAATATTAATTTTTATAGTATCGTGCTTATTAAAAGCTCAGTATATTGAATTACAAAGGCATTCATTCTTAACTGATCGTGTTTTTAGATAAGAACAATGATATTTCACGAGTGGTGGAAAATGTTTTTGAAAGAGTTCTTCACCCATAAATTTTGCTATCAAAGTACTCAATTGCGAGTAAATGCGTATCTATTGTGATCGTGTTTATAAAAGATTGTAAAGTCCAATTTACGTAAGTGCGCAATATTTAGTTTCATACGGTCGTATTTTTATGAAATCACGTATATAATATTCAATTGCGTTTTGCTCCTTCTAACAAACATAGGAACGTGTTCATTGAACTTCTGGAATCGTTAGGAAATTGAAACAAAAGGCGGTTGAGAGCCATAAATCAAGCGACAAAGTCTTAAAGATAACGCGCTGAGGTAAACGGTATTAATTAATGATAGCTCGGAGCTATTCGAAGGTCACATTTTTGTGGATGTTGCATCATGCCATCAAATCCAACGAATTGAAAAAGGTGCACGAATAAACATGAAGATTCTAGATCCTACGTAAGCGGACGAGCCTATATTTCGAACCAATCATAACGTAAAAATACCAAGCAGAATTTATTCGAAGCTTGTGAACGTGACGTTGCAGGGTTTGATCCCATAAAACCCAATGGAAATCAAATACAGATATCAGTTACTTAATTCTCATTTTGTAAGTCACCATGATAGTCAAATATCAAGGGATATCTAGTAGTCAAGTATTGTGGTAAACAGAGGACTTTAGTTGACGACTTAGAAGGTGTATTGCCATTCTGAAGAAATTAGATAATTACAATGTTTTAAGAATGGAATAAAGAATTGAAATCAATTGAGATGAAACATATGAAATGGAGTGGTTTGCTACAACTTATATGGAACGATTTACATGGAAAGACGTACCTGTTAAAACAAATTAAGCTATATTGGAATTGTGATTGATGCGTACGAAATAGAAAAAGATGACCAACATAATTTACACGGTACAATAAAGATCGTATTGTTTTAAAATTTTAAAAGGACATTTCTAGTAGTTAGTTAAGTTACTTAAGATTTTGTGTGCAAGTCTTTGTGTGAGAATTGTACAAGTGGATAATTTCATTTGAAGGTGTCTGACCTTCGACAGATTTTGCCAGTATATAAAAAAATTATTAAACATAACTAATCAGATAAGTTTAAATTTGATTTTAAGGGGAAGATGTTAAAATTATCAGACTTATTTTATAAAGTTTTGTACATAGTAAGATTTAAATAAGGAATAACTTGTGAATAAAAATCCTAATTTGAAAGGATAGATTTTGGATTCTATTTTAGTGTAAGCGAGTGATTATCCAGTAGTGATTTTTTTTTTTTGATGTTCGATTTAAAACTTTTGTTCGTAAGGCTACTCTGTTGTAGTGGTCTGCTGAAAGAAAATAATTTTTTTATATGTAAGATATTGTTTGTTTTAAAAAAAGCTGTTGTGGATGTAGTAATTGTTATTTGAAAGATTGTATTTCGTGTCATTATCGGTTTGATGCATAAAGATCTAAGTTATTATTTCATCATATTAAATATAGTACCTTAGTATTATTCAACTTGTCTTCTGCAACTAATTACCTAATATATATATATATATATATATATATATATATATATATATATATATATATATATATATATATATATTGATGTGATTAGAGTTCATCATATAAAATGATTTTGTAAACATACGACGCCGCAAACCCGAGTAGATTAGGAAGAATTTGAGTAAAATGGCTCAAACTATGTAAATATTCATCTTTAGAGAGAAGTGTCTTTATTGAAACGCTCAATATATTGAATAGAAACACATAAAAAACCCTTAATTAAAGGAATTTTCATTCTTAGTGACGAAACAATATTGTTTTAGATAATGGTATTCGCAATATTACGCGCGTAGAAAAAGTTCTTTTTTAAGAGTTTCATGTACAATTTTGTTATAAAGCACTTAAAAGCGTAAAGCATAATTATTATAAAATATATCATTTGATCGTGTTTATGTACAAAGAAAAACAAACGTTTTTAAAACGCATTAAATTGCTTGTCTTTTATTGTAATATTTTCATTTGATAACACGTGAAAGACCAAGAACACTTCATGCACCATTGATAACATATGACCAACGTCTAGAGTTCACCAAATTATTCCAAATACATGACGTATCACGAAGGTTTGACTATGTAAACCAAGTAAAAGCGGATTAATTGAAATTATTTTATTTAAAAAGTTACGGAAAGGTGTTTTAAAATATACAAAAGTAAGAAAAATTAATTGGAAGTACGTAAAATGAACAACTAATGAATGACTACTGCAAGATAAAGTTTTAATTTGAATATAAGCGTATATAGATTTGGAATGCAATGGTATTTAATGGAAAAATTTTAACTATTTGGGCATGGATTGATGACTACATGCCAACAGAGGCAACAAAACGACTAGCATAATTCACATGGTAAAATAAAATTATGCTGTTTTAAAATTTTGGAAATAGAACATTTCTATTTATTATTTAAGTTTTATGATCACAGTATTTTGTGTGCTAATATTTGAAATTAGAGTAGAGTGTGTACAAGTTGATAATTCTATTTGAAAAGAGTGTTAGCCTACAGGTATTGCTATTATAAAAAATTTTATTAAATCTAATTAATCATCACGTTAAAAATTCTATTTAAGAGGTAGACATTGAGTTATCTAATTATGTTGACAAATTTTGTAATATTAATAAGAGTTAATGAGGAGTATATTGAATGAAAGAAAGTTGGATGTATTATCTGATTATAAAATATATTTGAATTTAATTTGTAAAGTGATGATTACTCAGAAATTGTATTTTGTTAGATTTAAGATTTTTTTGTAAGGAAAAGCCGTTGTGGAATATGGACTTACTTTTAGATTTGAATATTGGTATAAAAGTATTATTTTAGAGGTTATATGTAAGATATTGTTTGTTAGATAAATTGTTATGGAGTAGTAATTGTTATTTAAAGATTTTTATTAAAGAGTATTTCGTGTCATTATCGGTTTGAAGCTAAAGATCTAAGTTATTATTTCATCATATTAAATATAGTACCTTAGTATTATTAACTTGTCTTCTGCAATAATTACCAATATATATATATATATATATATATATATATATATTATATATATATATATTGAGTATTAGAGTTCATATTAAAATGATTTTGTAAACATACGACGCGAAACCGAGTAGATTGGAAAATTTGGTAAAATGGTAAATATTAAAATTCATTGAAACGCTCAATATATTGAATAGAAACACATAAAAACCCTTAATTAAAGGAATTTTCATTCTTAGTGACGAAACAATATTGTTTTGGATAATGGTATTCAATATTACGCGTAGAAAAGTTCTTTTAAGAGTTTCATGTACAATTTTGTTATAAAGCACTTAAAAGCGTAAAGCATAATTATTATAAAATATATCATTGATCGTGTTTATGTACAAAGAAAACAAACGTTTTAAAACGCATTAAATTGCTTGTCTTTTATTGTAATATTTTCATTTGATAACACGTGAAAGACCAAGAACACTTCATGCACCATTGATAACATATGACCAACGTCTAGAGTTCCCAAATTATTCCAAATACATGACGTATCACGAAGGTTTGACTATGTAAACCAAGTAAAAGCGGATTAATTGAAATTATTTTATTTAAAAGTTACGGAAAGGTGTTTTAAAATATACAAAAGTAAGAAAAATTAATTGGAAGTACGTAAAATGAACAAATAATGAATGACTACTGCAAGATAAAGTTTTAATTTGAATATAAGCGTATATAGATTTGGAATGCAATGGTATTTAATGGAAAAATTTTAACTATTTGGCATGGATTGATGACTACATGCCAACCAGAGGCAACAACAACGACTAGCATATTCACATGGTAAAATAAAAATTATGCTGTTTTAAAATTTTGGAAATAGAACATTTCTATTTATTATTTAAGTTTTATGATCACAGTATTTTGTGTGCTAATATTTGAAATTAGAGTAGATGTGTACAAGTTGATAATTCTATTTGAAAAGAGTGTTAGCCTACGAGGTATTGCTATTATAAAACAATTTTATTAAATCTAATTAATCAGTCACGTTAAAAATTCTATTTAAGAGGTAGACATTGAGTTATCTAACTTATGTTGACAAATTTTGTACATATAATAAGAGTTAATGCAGGATTATTGAATGAAAGAAAGATTGTCTAAATTATATTATAATTTTTTTATTTTTAGAAACTGAGTTTTTATGAAATTTTGTATTTTAAAATTGATTTTAATTTTAATTTGTTAAAATTTTTAACTTTATTAATCATTTAAATTTAACAACCTGAATTAAAGAAAATTTATTTAAATAAAAAAACCTATAAGAATTTTCATTCTTAGTGACGAAACAATATTGTTTTGGATAATGGTATTCGCAATATTACGCGCGTAGAAAAAGTTCCTTTTTAAGAGTTTCATGTACAATTTTGTTATAAAGCACTTAAAAGCGTAAAGCATAATTATTATAAAATATATCATTCGATCGTGTTTATGTACAAAGAAAAACAAACGTTTTTAAAACGCATTAAATTGCTTGTCTTTTATTGTAATATTTTCATTTGATAACACGTGAAAGACCAAGAACACTTCATGCACCATTGATAACATATGACCAACGTCTAGAGTTCGCCAAATTATTCCAAATACATGACGTATCACGAAGGTTTGACTATGTAAACCAAGTAAAAGCGGATTAATTGAAATTATTTTATTTAAAAAGTTACGGAAAGGTGTTTTAAAATATACAAAAGTAAGAAAAATTAATTGGAAGTACGTAAAATGAACAAATAATGAATGACTACTGCAAGATAAAGTTTTAATTTGAATATAAGCGTATATAGATTTGGAATGCAATGGTATTTAATGGAAAAATTTTAACTATTTGTGCATGGATTGATGACTACATGCCAACCAGAGGCAACAACAACGACTAGCATAATTCACATGGTAAAATAAAAATTATGCTGTTTTAAAATTTTGGAAATAGAACATTTCTATTTATTATTTAAGTTTTATGATCACAGTATTTTTGTGTGCTAATATTTGAAATTAGAGTAGAGTGTGTACAAGTTGATAATTCTATTTGAAAAAGAGTGTTAGCCTACGAGGTATTGCTATTATAAAACAATTTTATTAAATCTAATTAATCAGTCACGTTAAAAATTCTATTTAAGAGGTAGACATTGAGTTATCTAACTTATGTTGACAAATTTTGTACATAATAATAAGAGTTAATGCAGGAGCTACTATTGAATGAAAGAAAGATTGGAGTGTATTCATCCTGATTATAAAATATACTTTGAATTCTAATTTAGTATAAGTGAGTGATTGCTCAGAAATTGTATTTTTGTTAGATTTAAGATTTTGTTTGTAAGGAAAAGCCGTTGTGGCAATACTGGACTCTACTTTTAGATTTGAATATTGGTATAAAAGTATTATTTTAGAGGTTATATGTAAGATATTGTTTGTTAGAGAAAAATTGTTATGGATGTAGTAATTGTTATTTGAAAGATTGATTTTTAAAGAACATTTCGTATCATTATAAGTTTGATGTCTGATTAGAGTGGTTTTATTTATATTGAGCTAGCAAATATAATTAGGACAGTACCTTTATTAATCTCTTTAGTTCACATAATCTTTTATCGACGTCCCACGCCTTGCATCTTCAGACCACTGAAATTTTTTTTGACGCCTTACCTGTAGCTCATTTAGAACCATCTACAGTTCGCAGCACTTTTATTGAGTCCAATGTCGGGCATTTACGGTCTACAGGAATATATATATATATATATATATATATATATATATATAGTATATTGTAGTGGTTTTAAAAAGTTAAATTTAACTATAAACAAGATAATTTCAAACACCCTGTATAGAGGAAACAACCAGAATTTACGTGCGAAATTTATTTCATTTAGTTCATTTTAAAGTAACAAGTATTAACATAATTTTACAATTAATGAATAAAATTTAGTTAGGTTCGTAAAGAAAATAAATTTTAGAAGCCAATGCAAGTTATTTATTAATTTAATGGAGTTTAATTGAACGGGTAATTACGTATAATACGCATAAAAGCATGAAAAATCGATAATACCAAGGTGAAACGCTTTGCTAACACATAAAACAGCCGTTGAATATAAAATACTTTGAAAAGCCACCTCTTAGAAATGTTGTGTTAAAACGTCGGTTAATTGAACACCTGCATGTTTTCGAAATGTCGGGTTCCCCTTATTTGTGTAGATAAAAAACAGTATTCCAAGGATATCGGGTAAACGGTTGGGGGGTTCGCGTAAATGTTAACTAAAAATTTCCTTAAAGCGCAGAAAGGATAGACGGTCAATGAAATACGTCGGAATGAGACAGGCATAATGACAGTCCATTTCAAAGCACGTATACAAGTCCACATGGAGTAAAGTTGAAACGCGGACAGTAATATCGATTTCTACCACTCAAACAAGGTTAGAAGTAAACATATAATATGCATAAGAAAGGGACAGCGTTAATATAGGCGGGGTTTTTAAGACGTCAATGGATATACTATTGGTCGATATCGTTAGTTGTACAACAGACAAACACGGGGATATTTGAAGTCGGGTTTTTCGTAAAATATCGTAACGAGGCGCTAAATTTCGGGGATTTCGAAAACGGTTGAAACAAAATTTGAGGAAGTGTTATTTTAAATTAGATTTTTCACGGGAAGAGCGGCCTAGAGGTGGCATTCAGAATCATATAAATACTTGAAGAAAATTAACATCGTTCTCTCTATTAACTTCGATCTCTTAGTATTTACTCCGCTTCAGAATACGAGTTTGTAAGTATACATATTTTTAAATTAAATAGTACAGTGTGGGCCTCATAAATTGATACGCAAATAGTGTCGAGTCTAAATTTTAATTTGCGGTGCAACATTTACCTTAAACAAGCTCGTGAAGTGACGTGAAGTAACGTAAATTTATATTAAATTAAACTAAAGTACGCAATTATGAAAGAAGTGTAATTAATTTGGATTTGGATGCACCGTGAAGGCAGAGCAAACAACACAGCCTAGATGGGGTTCATCTACAAAGAGCTAGAAGTGGCCAGCAGAGCAGAGCGAAACTACTTTACCGCATCGTCAACGGAGTAGAAATCTTCAAGAAATTCCAGGTAACGCTTTAAAATTGTTGTTGTTATAAACTATGAAACTATGAAAATTGTGTGACGTGTGAGAGTGAATTTTGAAGGTATTGTGCATTATTTTGCGTATTGAAAATAATACGTATAACTAACTTTATTATGGTATTTAAATAGAAATCTAAAGGTGTATATAAAGCCTATTAACGTTCCATCAGGAATTTAAATTTTTTATTGTTACGAGTACATGGGTTTTTTTTGTTTGCAGTCAGCGTATGCGAAGTACAAAAGCATAGATTATTTATAATTAACTGGGTTATCATAAGCTCACCATACTCCAGAGTATATTAATTTAAAATAAATTGTAAATAAAGAAAGAAAATAAGGTATTATTCAGGGCCTATTTACTCTGGGTATATTCAATGTGTTTGATATTTTAAATTAAAATCCAGGACAGTACAAAAATAGGATTTATTGAGGTGTAACTTGATCTCTGAAAAGTGGATAATCTTGAATTTTATTTGTAAATAGTGGTCAATAAATATTGTATGATGGTTGTATTATTTTGTGGTTTTATTGAGAATGTGCATGAACGATAAAGAGTATGATAGTGAATCTAGGTATCCAATAGGAGGCCCGACAGAGTGTGCGCGTAAACGATACAGAGTATAATAGTGTATCTAGGTATCCTAGAGGAGGCCCAACTGAGCTAGCCTGGGAACTGAAGAAGAATTAAGGTGATGAAGAGAGGAATCTGGGTAAGAGATTAATTTTTTATTAAATTTTTCTACTGTGTGCAATTTTTGAATTTGTAAAAATAAAAATAAATTAATTTTTGAATCTACTGAGAATCCTCGAATGTTTTTTTTTACTCTGTCGATTATTCATAAGGGTAGTAGTTTTTTACACAAGGTAAGTTGATAAATACTAACGTATTGCAATTAATAAGATGGAATAATAACCTAGACCTTTTAAACTCGATTTGAAATGATCATTTGTGCTTTACTTAAAAAGTCTAGGTTATTATTGCATCTTATTAATTGCAATATATATATATATATATATATATATATATATATATATATGTATATATATATATATATATGCGCGCGTGCATTCGCAAAAATACTTCCTAATTAGTATTTAATATAGTTTGGAATTTCTTTCCAAAGAAAGATTGACTAATTACTTGTCTATATATCCCTATATTTGGTGATAATACCTGCGATTCCAGAAGAACATTTTGGCATTCTGTACAGCGCATAGTCTGATATGAAAATGATGAATACAGCTTATGCAACACCAAACCAAGCTCATAACTTGAACGGTTTTTATGTCTTCAAATTCACCTTTCTCAATAAGTTCAGCTAATAATTTCATACCTAAAATCAGAATAATATTATTGATAACGATCCGCTTTGAACTAAGCATTTTTATCTTTCCTTATCTATTAGTCAATTGCTGAAAATTTGCACCATCTTGCATAAATATTATAATATCCAGACTTTGACATATAAAAAAAAAGCATCAAATTAAATTTTATATATGTAGTGGCCTACCAGGCATAGTTGTATACAAGGTGATTTATAATTAGTATATAGTTTAGGAAAATTAAGAAAAACCTGGAAAAAATGTAAGTCGCCGTTTGAATGCATATTATGTTAGTGTAAGCAATTAGAATGATGTGTAATACGAAACCAACCAAATCATTTCATTGTCAATATTTTTAAACATTCACCAAAGGTGTGGAAACTGGTTTTTTGATGATTGACGGAAAGCTCTAGTATTTAGAAGAAAAACTTCCAAATGAAAAGGGTGCGCTTTGAAAAGACATACAAAATGAGTAGCCATCGTTTAAAATGGGTTCATTTGTTTACTTGCAAATGAATTTAAATTTCCTAAACGGCCACTTTCTTAAATCTACTATTATTTAAACAATATTTGAGATATTTAGCTAAAACCACTTGGAAAGTACACATGTAAGGGTTCTTAATTTACCGTTAAAACTTCATTGAAAAATATCTAATGGTTTTAATTTTAGATAATTTCATATACGGCCGTGGAATAAATTCTTTATAAAGTCCAAAATGATATATATGCAGCCAAAATAGTATATTATTGACATAGTAAATCAAATTATAACGTTTTCGCCATCATGGCTTCATCAGTAATATAAAGGAAATGATTTTCTAACATGTACAATTATTAGTTATATCCATAGTAATTATGTTTCTTAAATTACATCGTAACAAAATATGTAAAAGATATAATTTAGATAAGTGAAAGAAATTGGTTAAACTCGCCATTATTCAAATCTTAAACTATTTGGGATGGAATTACACACATCCCATAATTAATGTTATTTTTTAGTAAAATTAGGAGAAGCAAATGATTATAATAGTTGATTCAAACTACATTTAGATTTATAGATGATGATTTCAGAAGAATATTATTTGTTTTGGTGTAGCGTGGTATGTTTTGAGATAAGGTAGGTTAAGAAGTATTAATAAGGCGCATGTCACTTATTTGATATATGATTTTGTGGTAGTGTTTGTAAGTACTCAAGTGTTTTAGTTCTGTATATTATGTTTTAAATTATTTGAGATGAAATTATACATACCTTAACTAATGTTATTTTCTCGTAATAATACTGGATAACAATTATCTTTATAATTCTTTTTTTATGTATATATACATAAAGATTTCAGAAAAATTTAATTTATTTTGGTGTAACGTGGTATGTTCCGAGATAAGTTAGGTTAACAATTATTAATAAGGCGTATGATATTTAATTGATTTGTAGTTTTAGGTAGTGTTTTTTATTATTATTTTTATAGTATTTTTAAGTGTTTTTGTTTTCTTTATTATGTTTTATATGGTAGTAAATTGAAATAAATACTAGGTAAATTTTCAATATCTGTACGATAGTTTATTGCATTTGGTGTTTTTTTTTCAATGCTTTCTAGTAATAATCTTTCCTTTAAATGGGTTTCTTTATGTATGATTTTTGGTGTTTTTAGATTAAATGTGTGTGATTCATTTACTACATGATCAGATAATGCAGTGTTAGGTTTATTTGGACTAAGTATTTTTTTATTTTATAGGTTGTTGATGTTGTGACATTCTTTTTTTAAATATTGTTTAGTTCGTCCTATGTATATTGCATTGCATTGGTTGCAATTGACTTCATATATTAGGTTTGAGTAAAATTCAGTTTTTGATTTGTCTTTTAAATTTGTGAAAATAAGTTGTTTTAATGTATTTATTTTTTTGTTAGCTGTTTTTATTTGTTGTGAGGTTAAGGTATTTGCATTTCTTTCTGATAAGTTCGGAGTATATGGAATTGTTGATGTGATATGATTTTGTTTGTATTGGTAGTTATTGAATTTCGAATTTAAAAAATTCTGTTGTGGCTGTTTTGAGCTATTAAGTTTGCTGTTGGCTTTTTAATAGCTATTTTGTCGTTTGTGTATTTCTTTTTTAATAAAGGATAATGGGTACTTGTTTTTTGTTAAAATTTTTGTAACTATAGTTATATTGTTTTTATAAAATTGTGGACCAGAAAGTTTGATTGCACGGTCAACAAGTCCATATATTACGCTTTTTTTATAATTTATTGATGTAGAAGAGTTATAGTTGATACATCTATCTGTTTTAATTGGTTTTCTAAACCAATTGGTCGTTAGAGTTCCATCATTGTCTCTATATATCGTTAAATCAAAAAATTCTATTGAATTATTATGATTTTCATTTTCTATTGTAAAATGTAAACGAGGGAGATAGTTATTGAAATTATAAAGGATTGATTGTATATGATTTTGGTGAACAGTGATTAGAATATCATTAACGTATCTGGTATAAAATGATATATAGTTGGTATGTTTATATGTGTTAATTATAGATAGTTGAAGGTCCAATAATACTAAATTTGCAATACCACAAGAAATAGGTGAACCCATTGGTACACCAAATCGTTGTTTAAAATATTGATTGTTATAAGAAAAATAAGAATTTTTTAAGACAAAATTAGTTATGGCAATAAATTCGGTTTTTGGTATGATTGTTTGGTATTTAATTTCTTCCTAGTTATTTTCTATTGCTTTAATGGTTAAATCTGTTGGAATATTAGTATATAATGAAACAATATCAAATGAAAATAGTTTGTGATTTTCATGTAATATAAGGTTATCTATTGTATTTTTTAAGGACCATGAATCCTTGGTGTTGTACATGTGTTTATTCACAATTTTAGTTAGTATGTTTGATAGAAATTTTGACAACTTATATGTGGGACTGTTATAATAGGCTACAATAGGACGTAATGGATTAGATTGTTTATGAAGTTTGAGTAGACTATAAATGGTTGGTGAATTACTATTATGTGTGATTAGATTTTTGTATTTTATGATGTTAATATATTTGTTGTTTAATAGCTGTTTTGCCCATTGATTGTTTTGTTGTTGAATATTTTAGATTGGATCTTTTGTAATAAGCTTGTATGTTTCAGTATCGTTTAATAAGTTTCATTTTATGACCTTAGTCTTCTCTTTTTATAACTACGGTTTTTTGTGTTTTATCAGCTGTAGTTATAATTTGGTTTTTTCGATATCAAAAAAACCAAAAAAAAAATTTTAAGAAAAAGAATTTAAAAGCAAATCCAGAAATCATTATAACTACAGCTGATAAAACACAAAAAACCGTAGTTATAAAAAGAGACGACTATGAGCATAAAATGTAACTATTATTAAACGATACTGAAACATACAAGCTTATTACAAAAGACCCAACCCAAAATATTCAACAATAAAGCAATCAATGGGCAAAACAGCTATTAAACAACAAATATATTAACATCATAGAATACAAAAATCTAATCACGCATAATATTAATTCACCAACCATTTATAGTCTATTCAAACTTTACAAACAATCTAATACATTACGTCCTATTATAACAGTCCCATATATAAGTTGTCAAAATTTCTATCACACACACTAACTAAGATTGTCAATAAAAACATGTACAACACCAAAGATTCATGGTCCTTAAAAAATACAATAGAAAACCTTATATTACCTGAAAATCACAAACTATTTTCATTTGATATTGTTTCATTATATACTAATATCCCAACAGATTTAGCCATTAAAGCAATAGAAAATAACTGGAAAGAACTTACATACCATACAATCATACCAAAAACCGAATTTATTGCCATAGCTAACTTTGTCTTAAAAAAATTTTATTTTTCTTATAACAATCAATATTTTAAACAACGATTTGGTGTACCAATGGGTTCACCTATTTCTTGTAGTATTGCAAATTTAGTATAAATGAACTTTGAACTATCTATAATTAACACATATAAACATACCAACTATATATCATTATATACCAGATACGTTGATGATATTCTAATCACTGCTCACCAAAATCATATACATTCAATCCTTTATAATTTCAATAACTATCACCCTCGTTTACATTTTACAATAGAAAATGAAAATCATAATAATTCAATAGAATTTCTTGATTTAACGATATATAGAAACAATAATGGAACTCTAACGACCAATTGGTTTAGAAAACCAATTAAAACAGATAGATATATCAACTATAACTTTTCTACATCGATAAATTATCTAAAAAAAAGCGTAATATATGAACTTGTTGACCGTGCAATCAAACTTTCTGATCCACAATTTCATAAAAACAATATAATTATAGTTACAAAAATTTTAACAAAAAACAATTACCCATTATCCTTTATTAAAAAAGAAATACACAAACGACAAAATAACTATAAAAAAGCCAACAGCAAATTTAATATCTCAATACATCTACAACCAAATTTTTTAAATTCGGAATTCAATAACTACCAACACAAACAAAATTATATCACATCAACAATTCCATATATTCCAAACTAATCAGAAAAAATTGCAAAGACTTTAACCTCACAACAAATACAAACAGCTTACAAAAATACAAATACACTAAAACAACTTATTTTCACAAATTTAAAAGACAAATCAAAAACCGAATTTCACTCAAACCTAATATATAAAGTCAGTTGCAACCAATGCAATGCAATATACATAGGACGAACTAAACAATATTTAAAAAAGGAATGTCACAACATCAACAATCTATAAAAGGAAAAATCCTTAGTCCAAATAAACCTAACACTGCCTTATCTGATCATGTAGTAAATGAATCACACACATTTAATCTAAAAACACCAAATCATGCATAAGGAAACCCATTTAAAGAAAAGATTATTACTAGAAAGCATTAAAATAAAAGAAAACACCAAATGCAATAAACTATCATACAGATATTGAAAATTTACATAGTATTTATTTTAATTTACTACCATATAAAACATAATAAAGAATACTAAAACACTTAAGAATACTATAAAATAATAATAAAAAACACTACCTAAAACTACAAATCAAATAAATATCATGCGCCATATTAATACTTGTTAACCTAACTTTTCTCGGAACATACCACGTTACACCAAAATAAATTAAATTCTTCTGAAATCTTTATGTATATATACATAAAAAAAGAATTATAAAGATAATTGTTTTCCAGTATTATTACGAGAAAATAACATTAGTTAAGGTATGTATAATTTCATCTCAAATAATTTAAAACATAATATAAAGAACTAAAACACTTAAGAGTACTTACAAACACTACCACAAAATCATATATCAAATAAGTGACATGCGCCTTATTAAACTTCTTAACCTATCTTATCCCAAAACATACCACGCTACTCCAATACAAATAATATTCTTCTGAAATCATCATCTATAAATCTAAATGTAGTTTGAATCAACTATTATAATCATTTGCTTCTCGTAATTTTACTAAAAAATAACATTAATTATGAGATGTGTGTAATTCCATCCCATATAGTTTAAGATTTGAATAATGGCGAGTTTAACCAAATTCTTTCACTTATCTAAATTATATCTTTTACAGATTTTGTTACGATGTAATTTAAGAAACATAATTACTATGGATATTACTAATGATTGTACATGTTAGAAAATCATTTCCTTTATATTACTGATGAAGCCATGATGGCGAAAACGTTATAATTTGATTTACTGTGTCAAAAATATACTATTTTGGCTGCATATATATCATTTTTGGATATGTAATGGTTTTGCTAATAATTCATTTGTTTATTAAGAAAAAAACTTTTTCTCATTGGAACTTCTACAGAATAGTCCGAGTGAATGTTCAAAATAAACAAATTTACACTGAAGGAGTACTGTAATAACAAAAGTGAATTTTTACAGTTGTTGCAAGAACTGCTCTAAGGTAAATGCACATTTTCGCTATAAACAAGTGAGCTTACTTTCTGTAATATTTATTCTATCGAATCGAGACAAGCCATTCGGAAGCTGCTTTTCTTTTGAAGATTTTCGAGAAAAATACTTTGTCTAACTTGAGTGCGGGGGAAAATAATTTTTTATTTTAAGAAGATTCTAACCCCTATAATTATTAACATTTTTTATTGAATTGTAAATATGTTAAAAATGACGAGTTACACTATTCATACAAAATTGCACGTTTTATACACTTTATTTTTATCAGTGAAAGCTTTTTACAAAGTGACAGCAGCTCTCGGAATGGCGCCGATCGGAAGGGTGGGGTTACTCGTACGACTCGTTCTAGTGATAATACAAGATTTTAAACGTTCGCGACAAAATCGCTGCAAGTTTAGTTATCTCAACAACCGAAAGACATATTGAGATGATTTCTTATTTAAGTCGGGTACTTTTACTTCTAATTTCAAATGTCAGTTTGAGAATTTTAAAAGTTTGTTTCGTATATCTGATATTTAACATTATTTATAGTAATTATTTTTTATATAACTAATTAGCTTTTCACGTTCATTCTTGCATTAATTTGTTATACATCTAAAATTAAAATCAATTTAATAGTACAGCATTAAAATAAGCAATAATCATACGAATTAGCACATACCATAGGAAATTTCACCTCGTTTTTAATATTATTTCCTTTAATTATATTTAATTTTAATTATCTAAATTAAATACAGGACATAGTTATGAATCGCTGGAATTTTCTGTGGTGTGTGCGAATTCGCAAATTATTGCTTATTTCGATGTTCTACTATTAAATTCATTTCAATTTCGGATGTATATGAAATTAGGATAAGAATGAATGTGAAAAGCTTGATACAAAGAGTAATTATTATATAAAAATAATGTTAAACTTCAAATCTAAAAAATAATCTTTTAAATCTCTCAATACGACATTTGAGATCAGCAGCAAAAAGTACCCGAATTAAAAAATATCATCTTAGTATTGTAACATTTTTAAATGTTGCGTTCATATTACCATCTTGTTAGGTATTGTAGTACGTAACAATACATACTATTAGATTTATGCAACTGAGATCACAAAGCAAATGACGCGTTGAGTAACCACATCTACGTTTATTAAAACCAAATTTCATATAAATCGTACACCCCAAAAATAACAACTTAGTTCCCATTTAAAACACTCTTAATATTTCTATTATGGTTATATAAATAATTGGTTTGGTTACAATATATGCAAACACTCGTGTGTTATTTATCATTTGATAATGTAGTGCAGTCATCTACCATAGACATTTACAAACTAGTGTAGATCGTTTAACAAAACGCCGCTAGGATTAATTATTCGCGTCGACTCGTGCAACGGGTTTTCTCATTGAATAGAGGCAGTCAAATGTTGTCTTTTAAGAAAATAAGATGGACCATCAGGCAACTTGCGACTTTAGAGTAACGATTGTAGTAGTGTTAGCAGAAACGTGGAGGCATCCCACTGACCGCTTTTAATTAATTAACAATAGGTTCTATTGCTAAAATATAGTCACACCTTTAATTCTTGTTTCTTCCTACAGCACATTGAAGTAATATTAAACTTTGGTATTCGTTCTTAAAGTCGCTTAGAATGCAGACACATGATTTACTAATTTAGCTTTGCAGAATTGTTAAAATACATCTGTGAGAAAGGTCGTTAAATCTGAGTGATGTATAATTGGTCCAGGTTATCATCTTATTTGGATTAAGTAAATTGGACAATCATCTGTTAAATTTGAAGAAAATGTTAGAACACATGCATCTGGTTGATAATACAGGTAATATTATTTTAAACTGCACTTCCAAAGTATGTACACTTTTACATCTAATTTGACAGCAATGTTGTTAGCTCTGTTTTGTTTACATTTCACTTAACGCTTACTATAAATTGTAGCTACATAGAAATTTGTGTATGGGATTTAACTTGAACTTAAAAGTTAGATTTAGCGTTGATATATGTATTGATTCTGTATGTGATAAGATAGCGTAGATCAGTACGATTAAATGAAGCTCCAGTATCAGTATTATTAATATTTACTAGCAAACAGCCTGATCATGCAGAAAGAAGACGCATTTATATTAATACTCAGAACATTTAGTATTTACACAATTGATTTAGTTTATAAATTTAAGCATACATTTGCTTTTTTGTCATCTAGTTTTGGAACGTTATGAAATTTTTTAAGAATTTTAAAGTATTTAGAATCTATACATTCTAATTTTGACTAGAAAATGGACCAAATTTTTTACGTAAATCTTTTTGTTGTAATTTTTAGAATCAATTACTAAGGTTCAGATTTTTTTTCGAAATTTAAAACAATAAACATAAATAATTTTTTTAATAGTAGCGATACAGAATCTATTATGAAATATTTGTATACATTATTTTTGAGTTTCATTATATGACCTAATAAAATTTTCATGTCTTTTTATTAAAAGAAAAGTTTTACAGTAATTAAAAACATAGAATATTCTATTGATATTTGGTTGTATTATAAGATATAAAGTGATAATTACTATATTGTATTTGAACTACATTGGAGGTGCAAATTGATGCCTCATGTGTCTTATTTTTAAACTTATAATTTCTTACAGGTCTCTCCTCGTTTTATTTAATTTTTAGTGTTGGGTATCAATTTTTTTTTTGTTTCTACATTTTCCTTTCTTTCGCAATGTAGTGGTGCTTTTTAAGCATTTTTGAAAACGACCTCCACGCCCGTTCTATTGCTATCTACCGCTTAGAGTAAAGTCCAGAGCTTAGCTGTGAAGCACACAAATTTTCCCAAACGGAAAAATTGTAATAATATGTCAATTTGTTGAGATATTTAAAGTTGCAGCTATTTTGTCGCGAGAGCTCAAAGTCTTGTATCACCACTCAAACGAGTCGTACGAGTAATTTTACTCTGCCGCTCGGCGCCATTCCAAGAGCTGCCGTCACTTTGCACAAAGCTTTAACTAATAAAAAAATTAGTGTACAAAAGCGTGGAATTTCGTACAGATGGTTTAACTCGTCCTTTCCAACATATCTAAAATTCCATAAGAATGTTAATAATTATAGGGCAGAAAATTCTTGAAAATAAAAAAGAAATTTCCTCACCATCAAGTTAGATGATTTTTTTTCGTAAAGCTTCAAAAGAAAAGCAGCTTTCGAATGGCTTGTTCCGATTCAATAGGTTAAATATTACAGAACATATGCTCATTCGTTTATAGCAAAAAATATTCTTTCACTTTAAAGCCGTTTTTTACAACTTAACTGGAAAAAAATCACTTTTCTCATTACAGTACGTTATGTTGAACTCTTTTCAATTAAATCTTCTTAACTTATTTAAACTTTCACTCGACCAATTTTATAGAAATTCCAGTGAGAAAAGACAATTTCTTTAATAAACAAATGAATTATAAAAACCATTAAATATTTTTAATGAAACTTTAATAGTAACTTAAGAGCCCTAAAGGGTAGCTTTTTAATGACCTACATTTTTCGTTTGAAACTTTTTTCTCTAAATATTATAGCTTTTTGTCAATCATTGGAAAACTTTTTTCACACCTTTGGCGATTATTCAAAGATATTAATAACGAAATAATTTGGTTGGATTCGTGTTACACTTCACTCTTGGCTTACTGTTACATAATATGCATTTAAACTGCGTCCCTCAATTTTTTCGAAAAGTGCGTAGGCCGAATTTAATTTCTCTGTACTAGTAGCAAACTTTTACAACTTGTGGAAATTATTCTGAAAAAAGTTTGTTTTTCAGATAGTAACAAAACTCGTAGAGATCAAAATTTTATTAGTGCGGTGGTAAATATATACATACAACTCCAAAATAATATAAGCGGCACACCTGTGAATCTGGTTCATAAATACTGTAACGAGTGTATCAATTTTTTTTGGTGTAACAAAATCTCTTTGCAGAAAAACAACGCTGAATTAAGGCACGTTAAAAAAATTTGTTAAAAATTATTTATTTGCAAATCAATATAAGTTTTCGAATTCTTGATAAATCTTTGGTCCCATATGGAAAACAGCAAACGATCTGTTATTTCCTAGTTTGATTAAATTGTAGGGCTAGTGTCTAAGTTTGGTACCAATAATAATATGGAAAATAATTCGGGTATTTGGAAACCTTGCTTAAAAAGTTTTAAATAGCATTTTAATCATTTAAAGTTCTTGTAAATAATTTGTTGTTTACAATATATCTGAATGTTTTCGACTTGCTTCGTAAACACGGCGCGTGGTCACCAAGCATTTATTCTGATAAGAATTCCCCTGATCAAATTATCTTATAAATAGTTTTCTTAATCCGCTCACTTTCACATCATATTCGAGCCAAGTAAGATGGGAGTCGTTGATGGTAATAATTAGTGGTGAAAAGTCAAGTGTCTTAACTTATATTCGTTTTAGCGCAAACACCCACAACTCAAGAAACACACACAGGACAAAAAACACCATCATGTTAAAGAAATACTTTGCAGATCAACAGAAACCCTTGAGTTAGCAAACAATCTAGAGTCAATAAATTCCGATCAATAAATTCCAGGAGTTAGTTTGGGGTCCATTGAAATTTATTCTTGCACATGAACGGCAGGAGGCTATTTTTAACAGGATCGTAACCAACGCAAGGGTAGCAATCGGCGACCTGTGGTTAAGTTTGTTTTTTATTCTTGCCGAATCCTTAACCGATTTTTTTAACAACTTCTTCTCCGTGTATGGTTAAATTACCAGTCATGGAAAACCTCACTGTTTCAATTCATTAGATCTTTCAAAATATTAAAAATCCTTAATTTTATTAATTTTGCATGACTATATATCTATGTTTTTGTAAAAGAAGAAGCTTAAAAGAGTTTATGCTATACGAGCAACGAAATAAGATCTATATTAAGATTGCTTAAAATTCCAGATTTTTGTTTAATTTGTTCATGACTGTCAGATCTGACACTCATTAATAAACATGACTATTATGTAGCGAGATTTTGTGAAAGTGTTTTAAACTAAAAAGCCTGTAATATAATTTATTTGTTAACAATCGCTGTTATTTGATTCAAATTATTTGATATGGAATAGAAGCATTATCACTCTGGTAATTTTTCTATCTTAAAGAGATCTGATCAAATTAACCAAAAATTTAAGTAAACAAATTGAAAATTATCAACTACGAAATAATATTTGCTAGATACAGTGGCGTCCAACTTTAATTTAAAATGTTTTTTGTTTAACTAAGAAAATTTCAACCCAGCTCATTACAAACTCTCCCTTGAGGTGACAGCCAAGTAAGCCGTTGGCAAAACAGTTTTTAGCTTTTCCATCTATTAAGCGTAAAAACTTTAATTTTCTTCAAAGTACATTACTATCGCGTTTCACGTGCAATATTGTGATTAAGCCCGCTTTAATTATTTAAAACCAGCTGCATTAGTGCCGCGTCATAGGGCATTTTTAATTTTAGCAGGGTAACCGTATAATTAGCACGTATCGTATTTTTAAAAACTGTAACACAAGCTCTGGTGCTTAACTGTTTTTTATTGATTGAATTTATGTCTGTTTGTACATCTGCGACGATATTCTTTGAACGCATGTCAAGCATGATCATTACAGTAAATACACACGAAACAGAATCAGCATTTTCAACCATACGAATACCTGACATTTTTCAACAAACAATTAGTAATTGTTAATTAATAATTTTGTGCATTTACAACAAACAACTAATTGTCAAACATTAACCTTTTAATGATGAGCAACTAAATGTCACTTATCAATATGCTGGGTTTACAGCTTGCCCTGTTTGTAGAACTAAATCAGTGCGGCTTCTTTTTTAGCGAGTTTGTCATAGACGGGGTATATGTACAATGTTGAAGTTTTTGGACAAAGTAAAATCGATGTATAATACTCCGAGCAAGTTAAAAGTGAATGCAAATATTGATGCATATAAAATAGTAAAGGATGATCATTTGCAAGCTTTGTGTGCAAAAACTAAAACTTTACAAGCAATAAGTTTCACAAATTTATGTTATTGCTGAAAGCGGGCACTGTCTGCACATGTGTATATGTCGTAAGGTCTCATTCACAGTACTGCGATATACTTTTCGAAGAGTTTTTTTGCAAGATGAAAACCCACCTTCATAGTACTTCATAGTTTGGCATTCTCTGAGGAATGCGTTGAAGTACATAACCCTAGCCTGTTACGTAAATCAACATTAAGTAGTAGAAATGAGTTTATTAATTTTAGTTAGTTAAATAAGCTTTTAACACGGCAGCAACCTGCAAAATTTAGAAGCTTTTACAATCAATGACGTGGCTATTCCAATATGATATCAAATTAGCATAAAGAACTAAAATAGTAAATCACCTGGTATATTTTTATACAACATACCAATAACAATTGGGACCTTAACAATCTTCGTATTATATTTAGAAAGGTACAGATAGATCTTCGTTAATAACCGGCATAAAAAAGTTTGTACACATTCACGCAAGTTTAAAAACGAACTATTGAATCGTGGCATTGGGATACGCGACAACCTAAATCATAAAATGAGACCTTAAAAAAATGGGAGGAATTAAGAGTTCACACGGATTCAAAGAAACCGCCACCGTGGTAAATTACCCGCAGTATTCATATACTCATAAGTTATAGTCGTAAAAAATGTGTTGCGAACGTAAACACATAACGCCGCTTTCAGAAGTGTGGGAACAAATAAATGGTCACATGAGGAGAATGGCATTGATTCCGACCTTAGGGCAGTAGTTAGACGTACTATTCCGTTAAAACTTATAAAACCCACGAATAGTAAAAAAAGGAGATCTATCAATTCTTCATCATCAATTATGGAGCTTCGAATTTAATTGAGACGCAATTATTGCTGTGCGAAATCAGGTAATTCAAGGACGGTATTAAACGCCAGAATTATTAATTACCAAATTTCCAAACACGAGTGAAAACGCGGGATTAAAAATACCGTACAACTGAAAATTCCCTGTGTTGGAAACTCATTCAGCGCTAAGTTGTAGTATTTTGTTGCCTGCAATCGTTTTCCTGCACTAAAATGTCGTAAGGGGCTTTATAACGGACTACCAATACTTGTAAGTTATTGAATTTTTACTTCTCACCTGCTAAACTCCGCTTTTGTAGAGTAAAATTAATCCAGGTACTTAACGTCAATTTTGCACGTAACAAAACTAAAAAAACAGAACTTCTAAGAACTTAAAAAATAAGCTCGATTAAAGATTAAGTGTATAATCTTGGTTTCTTTTATAAAACATTAACAGCTTACATATTTTATTTTATAACCTAATAAAAATTATTACCGTGAATTTTGACATTAAAAATTCAGCATAATCTGAGTGTATATGATCATTACAAAAACTGAACTTTCCTACTTTTGATTGTCAAAAATTTTTTTAAGATTAGCTCTGTATTAATGGTATTTAAAAGTTCAGATTATAGTGATTTTTTCGAAAAGATCAAATATTAGCTTTATTCAAAACTTTATAAAAAAACCCTTTAAATATAGGTTGCTGGAAATGAATCAAATAATTCAAAAATAAAAATAAATTTTTGGTATCCAAGATGTCTGAGTTATACATACCTAGAGAAGCTATCAGTCAGAGAATACCAGGTTTAAATCCCGCAACATACGATAAGACTTTTTTCCGCAATTTTAAAAATAAAATATTAAATAAATGTACTGCATGTGCTGAAATTCAAGGGTTAAAAAATAAATTAATTTCCAGTACAATTCGAAATTCAAAGTTTAACAAATATCAGTTGTGACGTAGTTAAAAAACGGGGGAACTGACATTTTACAAAAAAATTGAATGGCCGTCAGTCATAAGTTAGAAAGAAAAATTTGTGAAACTCATAGAAGGTTAAGCGGAGGAGTTAGTGTATTGTAGATAGATACATCCATAGAAATGTAATTAAATTTAAAAATTTGTGCATGGCCTCTCCGGAAGTATCTGTCTACGACTTTGGTTCTGTATGCTGCTTAAAACTGAACTTTGCTATATTTGGTTGTAACTCGACTTAAATTTGACACCCCTAAATCAAGCAGTTATATTACGTGTTCTGTAATACCTTGCAAGTGCATTTATAAGCCTCTTGTAGGAACGTCCTGATCCTGTCTTAAAATTCGTATTATTAGTCGCCTCGTTATTAGATAATACTCCTATAATTAAATGAAATATAATTGCACTATTTTAAATAAAAGAAACGCAAAGAAAAACATTTCAGCATTGGATCTGCATAGAATTCTTTTGGAAGTGCAATTCAGAAACGTTGGAATATGGCAGCGTTTTATGTAAAATAATATAAAATAATAATGTGACGACTTACTGAAGTGGTGCAAGCTCTAAATTTAGTGGTGCAAGGTGGTGCAAGCTTTCCTCTAACTGGTGCACATATCATTTTTTTGAAATTCGAATGGAGGGGGCTAGCGTCATTCTAGTCCCCCTCATAAATAAATTACCGTAATTGTTTTTCCAGCATGCTGCAAGCTATTATTTTGGTGGTGCAAGGTGGTACAAGACTAGTGCTTTCTGGTGCGCATGCTACATTTCAATAAATCGTTTGGAGGGGGCCAAGTTGGCGGAGCCCAGAAAAATACACACAGAATTCCGATAGATAACCAGCTTAACAAAAGCGTAATTGAACCCATTTACACGAGTTTAAAGATACCGAAACCATAGTAACTTACCCCAATTGTCATAAACTCATAAAACAGCATAAAATGAACAAATGAAGCTGCTGTCGGTATTATATGAAACGGATGGGAACACATATAACCGCTCTCACGCACCTAAATAATCTCGCCTTCGTACCTTAGGACAGTTTAAATCGTACAAAATCCTAAGAATGAAGAAAGTTGAAAATACCCATAAAACATTTTAACTTATAAAACCCCTAAACAATAGTAAGAAGGATCACAT
Source organism: Platerodrilus igneus (assembly GCA_036346225.1). NCBI lineage: Eukaryota > Metazoa > Arthropoda > Insecta > Coleoptera > Lycidae > Platerodrilus > Platerodrilus igneus. The sequence goes on from JARFIW010001700.1 coordinate 5,118,523, forward strand.
CACAACATGTTAGAGCATCTTGAGCAATCGAATAACGCGTAATCATCGCCGTGCGGGCTAAGCTGACCAAGCGGGTAAACAAATGGACAATATCAGAAGTTTGAACTGTGCGTAAACAGATGTCCAAATGCGAGTACTTGCGTGGATATTAAAATACCAGTTGGTTAGAAAAACGTAGAAGTGACCTGTGAGAATCTTTCATTCCACATCACGTTAGAGAAATTAATTTGCCGCACCCATTTCCTGCACTGGAAGCCAACAGAGCGTTTGCAGAGGATAAGTAAACATAAGTTTTTGAAACTATTTTCTGTTTTATATGCACTACATGCTGATATTTAAATTGTATTTCTTGGTTCCACAAATATTTGGCCAAAGAAGGGGTAGATCTTAGTATTTATTTTGCTTTCTTATGTTATTTACTGCAATGATTCTGTTTGCTGATCCAGATTAGGTGTACCGAATGCAGAGTTCTTGTTTTATTATTTGTGTTTAAAATAGTCTAATCTAAACAAAGAATCATTATATCGTCTCTCAAAACATCCATCTTTTGAGCATGAACTTATTCGAATTATTCAAGTGGGTTGGCGCTCAGCGGTTTTTTAATAGACAGAAAGTTCAAATATCTTTCCAGATAGATGTAGAAAAGATTTGTATTTGCTTTTATCGAGCACGTTCCTCACCACTAAAAACTAGCTGCTGCAATATTTACTGTTGCATCTCTTTTGTATAGTAATAATAATTCAGGTAACTAACGTCGAATTAGCACATAACTCATGGCTACCTTGATTAATCTTTTATTAATTTAAGTTTGAAAAATAAACGTTCATTTGGTGCCATCGATACAAGAAAGTAAAAAGGCATCCTAAAGGTTAATGTTAAATGACTTTCAAAGATATGTGACAATAGATTGTAGGGATTTTTGAATTCATTTGACAGAGATAACATTTTAAGTGCTTTTATTTTTTAAATAAATCATTGATGCCAATGTCAGGTACATTTTTTAATTCATTGGTTAATTTTTACCGTCAAGTTTTGCTGATTTAAAAGTTCATTAATGCACAAATTGAGAATATTAATAAGGAATCCAAAAACATCGTAAATCCTGACATTAATTCAAATCTGTCTTGAAAAGAAGATTAATATTTGGTCAATGATCCTGTAAAAACAATTTATTTTAAAATCTTTGTTTTGGATCCTCAACCGGTTCATATGGATGGTCATAATCGAAAAGTCATGATTGCGTGCTTCTGCAAGGATTTTCATTTGGAGGAAAAGTAGTTTCTATGTCTACTTTTAAATCCACTTTTGTTGCATAGTTAAAATTACCTCAAAGTTCGTAACATTACGAAAATTTTTAAATAATCTAGCAAGTTACCCAATTATCTCATCATTAGGTCTTCAGTCTTGGAACTGCTTTTACTCGTTAAGTGCTGCTTCTAACTCTTACTTGCTAGATGCTGATACCGCTATATCATCTACAAAGCTAAGCATATCAATCGTTTGTGCCTGCATAATAATTCCAAATATCCTTCTGGATTTGACGGTATTCATTGCCTCTTTGACATTAAGAAAAATAATAGAACAGCGAAAAGAACGACATTTTCGACCAGAAACTTCAAATTTGACGACTCGTTTCCTTTTTAATTTTAACAACTAAATAGAATCTCTGCTCGTTAAGTTGCCAGATATGGAAGTCTACGATGAACTTAAGTAGGCAAATTAAGTAGAACAAAGGGAGATCCTGAAAAAAATTTTGTACTAATACATCTGCAGTCCTGTTTCAACAGCCGATGATAAACACCCCTGTTTAGACCAGCGCTTCTGATCAGTGAATCTGATCCATATAATAGTAACTGAAAATTTATTCAATGACCTACTAGGTGTGATGAAAAACAAAAGCATCTTTTGAAAGCAGAAAAAGCATTAATTAACAGAAAATGCATAATTAAGCATAAACAGACAGTGTAGAGACGACAACAAATATTACTTTGCTTCAGCAAATTGGCTATAAGAGTGAAAAACCAACAGGATATCAAAGGAATAAAATTGTGTCATGAATCATGAAATATTTTTACTGTAATATGTTCAAAGTAGATCTTATTCTATCAAACTGGTAGCACTTAGAGATATATTTCATTTGTCTATTAAAGGGGACTTATGTATTACTTTCTAGATTTAATAAGTTTGGGTTTTACATTTTTGCAAACTTGTGATGACGTTGGATCATTTTTTAAATGTATCTATCTAAAAAACTAATGCATTTGGTTAATTAGCTCTTGCTCTCTACTCATTTTGTAAAATTTCTTGTTGTGTGGAAATTATTTTCATAATTTTTAGTAACCAAATGGTATATAAAACTCACTTATTTGTAGCCTTTTCAACAATACCATTCAATTAAAGAGAATTATGACTATATTTTGGCAGGTCGTATTATTCATATGTCTAAACAAAAATTTAACCATAATAATTACAGACTGATGCACTTGTAGATATTGCTTATATATTATTAAAATAAAATTTACATTAAATTTTAAACCCAAGGGAATAAATTTTCACATTGGCACATATATAAATTGCACTTTTTGTAAGTTTAGGAATTTAGCCAACCAGGAAGAAAATGACATAGTTTTAAAGTTCACTTACGTAATTTTGCAGTTCATATTGACGTCATAGACGGTAAGTATTTGGATAAAGGTTTAATATAATGGAAAGGTTATAAAAAGATTAATAATAATCGGTGTCATACATTATTTTTTTGGCAGGGATTAGATTAGGATATACATGTTTTGCAGAGTGTAGATAAAAATCTTACCCTAGATATCTTTGTCGTTTTTGAAATATTTAAATAATTAGTCACAATTTACAAAAGTTTAATGGAAATTGAAGCGCCGGATTTTTAACGCCGCATTGGCAAAACTTATACTGACGCAAAGACAAAACATTTGCTTGCGAATATAGTGAATTTAAAATACAGCGGTTGCCTTAAAGCAGCGGTTCTCCAACTCTTTTCGTAACGACACCCTTGTCAGACTAAAAAAATTTCGCTGCACGGCTACCTTTAAAGCGGTTTAAAAACTTAGTAAAAGAAGAACAAACTGCAAATTTAATGCTCAATTGTCTTTAATGCAATGAATGAAACTGAATTAATTCGTCATTATTGTCTTAGGCTTATGGGAAGATTAGTTAATTTTAGCTTCAAATCACTTGATCAAGAAAGTTTGCTCCTGTATCTGTTTTTTATGAAAGCGTACGTTGCGAATGCAGACATACAGAAATAAGTTGAAGTCAAACGCACAAGTCTTTTCACTGCAGCTTTCCCAACAACAGTATTTTTTTAATACATCTCCATCCAGAGCTATTTTAAACTGCCGTCCCCGCTGATCTTAACCAGATTTTGAAAAATTTCATTCGTCATTCCAGTAGGTTTATGTTTCGGGTCGCAAGAAAACGGATTCATCATCCAGCTGTAGATATTATCACAATGTCGGAAAAATAATCAACTATGCTTCTTTTCAAACCCTGCAAGTGGGCAATAACAATTTCGTTGAAGTTGGTTTGAAGAGTGATCTCTTTAGTTTAGACATATTCTTGCATCCGAAGAAAGTTGGAGATCCATCGGCTCTTAACACACTCTTTAAAAGATTTAATTTTTTCTCGTAAGGGTTTTTTTTTCTAAAATTGGGCTCCTCCTTTCTCTTGAAGAGAAGTGGTGGTTTCATTTAGTTTTTCAAACATGTCGGAAAGGTATCCCAATTTGAGCAGCCAATCAACATTAGTTAATTGTTGGGTAAAAAGCTCCTCTGTAAATGTGTGAACCGATGCATGTCTTAGCTCAAACCGTCTGACTAAAATTTTTCTCCGTGATAGCCATCGCACTTATGTGTGCAGCATGACGTGTAAGTGATCCATATTCGGATCTTCGGCGGTAAGTTTTAAATGGAATGCTTAAAGCGGGCGGCTTTTAATACTTGACAGCATCATCCTATACCACTTTTAAATTTTACGGCATCTTTCTAGTAGCCAGAGAATGCCGTAGGATAACACAGTTTCTGCTGGTGAAATTTTCTAGCACTAGCTTCATTCTAGACACGGCTCCTTCCACCTTTCCAACCATGACTACCATTCCTTCGCAGTAAATACTCACATACTTGCTTCATTCCAAATTATTTTTCTGCATACATTTGTCAATAGCTTTGAGAATTTCGTAAGCAGTGGTGTAAGTTTCAAGCATTGCACACATCAAAAGTTTTTCTTCTATTTGCATTTCAGATGGATACCTCACAAACACAAGAAGAATAGCAAGTCCCACTACGTGGGTACCTTCATAAAGCTGTAAACTAAAAATTCACAAGTTTTCAATGTCTCTATCTATCAGCTCGAAGAATGGAGGGTCTAACGAACGAAACGACAGGACCCACGAACCATTTTGCTTTTTAAAACATTTGTACCTAAAATGATAATTTCACACAAAAACATATGGTGAAATATAATTCTTAAGTATTTAAACCTGATGATTATCGTAAACAACTAGAGGTGTTGGTTTTGCAATATTGTCAACAAATGTTGTTTGTGCGAAAGGAGTAATGGGAAAACTATTGATTCGACAAGTGTCTAAGTGGTGGGGTATCTTGGAAGCTGTTAGGCTACTAAAACCCCTTTGCTTACCATCGAGTATCGCTGAAGTAGAGTATATATTTAGAAAACAATAGAAAGAGGAGAAAGGGTGTATATAGGGTTTGTAGATCTGGTAAAAGCATTCGACAATTTAAAATGGGAAAAATGTTTTAAATACTCAAAAGGATTGGAACGAGTTACAGGGATAGATGGATAGTACATAACTTATACAAAGAGGAAACAGCTGTAATAGAAATAGACCAGGAACGTAGAGAAATAAGTATAAGGAAAGTGGTCAGACAGTGATGTGCGCTATCCTGTTAACTTTTAACTTGTATGTTAAAGAGGCAATGAATACCGTCAAATCCAGAAGGATATTTGGAAATATAATGCTGGCACAAACGATTGATATGCTTAGATTTACAGATGATATAGCGGTATCAGCATCTAGCAAGAGTTAGAAGCAACACTTAACGAGTAAAAGCAGTTCCAAGACTGAAGACCTAATTATGAGATAATTGGGTAACTTACCAGATTATTTAAAAAAATTTCGTAATGATACCAACTCTGAGGTAATTTTAACTAAGCAACAAAAGTAGATTTAAAAGTAGACATAGAAACTACTTTTCCTCCAAATGAAAATCCTTGCAGAAGCACGCAACCAAGACCTTTCGAGTATGACCATCCATATGAACCGGTTGAGGATCCAAAACAAAGATTTTAAAATAAATTGTTTTTACAGCATCATTGACCAAATATTAATCTCCTCTTCAAGACATATTTGAGTTAATGTCAAGATTTACGATGTTTCTGGATTCCTTATTAATATTCTCAGTTTGTGCATTAACGAATTTTTAAATCAGCAAAACTTGACATTAAAAATTAACCAATGAATTCAAAAATGTACCTGACATTGGCATCAATGATTTATTTAAAAAATAAAAGCACTTAAAATGTGATCTCTGTCAAATGAATTCAAAAATCCCTACAATCTATTGTCATACCTCTTTGAAAGTAATTTAACTTTGACCTTTAAGATAGCTTTTACTCCACTTGTATTGGTGTTTATTTTTTATACTTAAATTAATAAAAAATTAATCAAGGTAGCCACGTGTTATATGCTAATTTGACGTTAGTTACCGGAATTACTATTACCATACAAAAGAGATGTAACGGTAAATATTGCACCAGCTAGTTTTCAGTGGTGAGGGATGTGCTCGCTAAAAGCAAATGCAAATCTCTCTGGAGGTATACAAATTTCAACACTTTTATACACCTATCTGGTAAAATATATCTTTGAACTTTCTGTCTAATGGAAAACCATTGAGCGCCAACCTACTTGAATAATCCGACTAAGTTCCTACTCGAAAGATGGATGTTTTAAGAGGCGACATAGTAATTTTTTGTGCAGTTGGAGGTAGGTAGAGCTTTGTTTACACTCGTTGTACTTTTTTCTATTAGACTATTTTAAACACAAATAATAAAACAAGAACTCTGCATTTGGTACATTTAACTTATATCACCAATCAGAATCATTGCAGTAAATATCGATAAGGTAGATGTGGCGGTACGATAAAATCTGCTTAATTAATCGGTGGTCTACGCTTTTTAAGTCTTCTCCCACCAATCGAGGTTGACGCACTTCCGCCTGCGTCTGTGGGAAGCTGAACTTATTCTCACGCCAGAACCCTGCGTCAGCACTTACGTTTGCAAAGATAAGCAACCGACGCCAAGATCTGTGTGAACGTTACTAATCCCGGGGTTTCACAGCATCGACGGAATTGCACCATTAAACAGCGATTTTTACAGATTGTGACATAATATCGTGCCTCTTTTAAAAGACAAGCTTAAATGCTTAAACTATTAAGGCAACGAGAAGATTTACGTGGAGTCGTTGCAATATTGAGTGACGCTAACGCTTTTCATGATGACATTACTCGGCCTGCAGAACGTTTTTTCAGGGTTGTTTACGATGGGCCTGAAAGCGAGACATCTCTGGATCGATATCGGTACCATCTTTTCACGAAGTCAGCGTGTAAGAGTAAAGCGAATTTAGCTTCGCTACCCCTATAATTCCATCTCAAAATTATTAAAGCACATTGAAAAGCACTAATAAATGTTATGCTCAAAACCGTTTCTTTTCTGAGTTATAAAGTACAGTATACAAATCACAACTAAATCTTCGAAACTCAAATATTTGTTAGCTACCGAATTTTTTAGAAAGCAAGAATTGTGGGATTATAGCCATTTCTAACAACTTTGTTTTTTTAGTCCTGTCTTGGAAGCATTTTTAGGACTATATTCTAAAACTTGCAAACGTTAACTATTGCACTAGCAGCTAGAAAACGCCGAATGCATTTCGGAATATATTTGAATGCTACCGGCACCAACTTGTAATCCATTAAGTATGACAAGTGTTCAAAGCGTTTGTCAATTTGATACGGGTGAAGGAATCTTTAGACTGTTAAATTTTGAAATACTTGGGACGGACAGGAATCTCCTAATAAATTAAGCGTGCACCGGTAGCTGCAGTGGTACAGAAGCGGATCTCTATATAAACAAATAGGTAAATTGCTAAATGTAATGGGGAAGTTATAGTTATCAAGCTACGTTATCATAAACACTTACTTTGAAAGGATTTTTGGTACTGCCTTACCTTATGGGCAAAACTCGTCTGATCTATGGTACGGTTCCCTAGAAGACGAGTTTTTCTAGTAGATCCTAATTATTTCAACCTCCTTGTGGAATGGAGTTTTTTTCACGACCAATCAAACCTATATTCTAAGCAAAGAAAATCATACTTCCTTTTTATTGCGTCACCTAATTTTATTTTACTACAATCATTATAAATTATACCTATGAACAGGTGTACACAAATTGGTAAATTATATAACCTCCATTTCGAATTGTCATAACATTATCCCTGTAAACGGGTACATGCACAATTTTAAATTACTTAAATAAACTTAATTTTGATTTATCAGAACATTAAAGTAACCAACTATAGTCATTTACTCAAGTCATCCGCCTTTTTATGTAAAATTTCAATGTTCAGTGTTTTATATCTAATGGAGTAAACACTATAACCTACAATTATCGTGGACGTTTTATGTTGTCATTACTATCTTAGCAATATCAATTCAAAAATACAACTATAATGAAAAATATTTACTTCGATAACATCCAGTTTGCTTTATTTCTGTGATCCCAAAAAGACCTCCATGAACCAGGCTCGAGTCCATAATGCAAAATGTAATGGAATTCCAATTATGTTGTTGACAACAATCTGTTCTACCTGTTTCTGTTTGTCGATGCCGTATACATTAAAATCCGCGGATATTGCCACACTGGAATCATTTGCACAGACGATTAGCCAATTCTGTTCTCTTTTTCAACCCCTAGAAACGGATTAACTCTCGACAAGTTTACTGTTCACCGGTTTACGAATAATTAATTTTTTTCTTTCAACAACTTTCTAGCTCTTGCCATCTTGCTGCATACTTTCTATAACTTCGAAAAATATGTCATTGTATTACGGTCACTTACATTAGATCGCGTGAAAAAATCACAATTCCTCGTGGTTTATTGAATTCCTACGCGTGATTATTGTTATCTCATGTCTTCAGCAGTCTGCAAGTTGTTAAATTAAAGCCATTTTACATTGTATTTTATATTATTATGTGTGTAATTTTGTATTCTTGAATTACACTTAAGTAATCGGCAGTATCTAGATAATTTAATTATATTGCAACAAAGTGGCCATTATCTTATCTATTTACCATTTAACTGTGGTTAAATTTATTTTCCCTGTAACTTTAAATTTAATCTTTTTAATAAAAGGTATTTAATACAGCTTTCTTAAAAATGAGATAATTGTATGAACACAGCAAATAGACAATTCATCTGCTATTTAATCATTAATTATTCTAGAAACTTCCTTAAAGTCACTTGATTGCAGTATAAAAATTTACTTTTGCAATTAGTCTGTTAACCCAAACTGTCTATGGAAATTGCACATTCTTGCGTTTTTGTATTCGAATTCGTAATGCGCAACATTGAAACCTGTTTTCCTTTTGCGGTTTTTAAACAAGTCATTGACCTGAGTTACGTTTAACTATGTATTGTAAAAGAAATGACTCTGATTTTGTAGTTTACGTTTATTGCCTAAATTTCCTTTATAGAAACTATAAAATATTGAACTGCCATACTTCACTAACATTACTTATTTGCAAAATCTAAATATACGGGTAACTTCGCATTTACTTTGCTCGTTTAAAATTAATTTTTTCTTTCCTATCTGATTTATATCTAAAGTAACGCGAGTTACATACCCCCAAATCGATATATGTATAATTAAATGGAAATTATTAAGAAATTTAAATTAGATGCAACATTGTAATTCAAGGATAAATAAAGAAAAGTTTAATGAAAGTTCTCAAGCAAGTTGTGAGAACGGATGTGAATACATTGTAGTCCAGACGTAAGTGATACTGCAGGTGCAGGAGACGGACGGTTAAGAAACCGCAATTATTAGAATTAAGATTGTTATATTGTATAATGAATTTAATAAAGAAATAAGCAGACATGCGCTCTGCAGTTCCCATAGAAATGTGAGGCGCAGGGACAACATAAATACCCCGGGAGCCCCAAACCAGTCAGTCAGTCTTGAGTATTTCAACGTTTACATTGTTGGTTGCTTAGGCTACTCGCCATAATTTAAACTCAGTTATTATTAAATTTCAACTTAGTATAATTTTACACAGTTTGTCAAATTTCCATATGTAATTACTATTTAATAAATAAATTTGTTACAAGAAGTTTTGGAAAAGGACTTTTTAAAAAGGCAGCTCCCAAGGCCCGAAACGTAACTCGCGAACTGTACAAATTACCACTAAGAAGCGTAAATTTTAATAAAAATATTACTGTGTTTTAATTGCAAGCTACCTAAATTGAAAAACCTATTTAATGCAAATTTCCGTTTTCCGAAACCAGCAGGGTTTTGGCACCAAAATTTCTTTAAAGAATGTATATAATTAAAACTTGTTGGTTCAATTTTTAAAACAAAGGATATCTTAAATTCGCTAATAAATTTTTTATCTGTGTATATGTTTAATTTTGACAGCACACGTGTCAAAAATATTAACTAGAATTGTGCAAAGACGAATGGAAAAACGAGCTGAAGAAATACTAGGAGAAGACCAATTTGGGTTTTGGCGAAACAGGGGAACGCGGGAGGCTATTTTAGCTCTGAGAGTGATAATGGAGAAAACAATAGAAAAAGGGGAAAGCATGTATATAGGGTTTGTAGATCTGGAAAAAGCATTCGACAATGTAAATTGGAAAAAATGTTTGAAATACTCAAAAGATTGGAATGAGTTATAGGGATAGACGAATAGTACATAGCTTATACAAAGAGCAAACAGCAGTAATAGAATTAGAGCAGGAACGTAGAGAAGTAAACATTAGGAAAGGGTGAGACAGGGATGTGCCCTATCCCCATTGATCTTTAACTTGTACATAGAAGAGGCAATGAATACTGTCAAATGCAAGAGGACATTTGGAATTACTATGCAGGGACAAAAAATTGATATGCTTAGATTTGCAGATGATATAGCGGTATTAGCATCTAGCAAGGAAGAGTTAGAAGCTGCTCTTAATGAAATGGAAACGGTTCTGACAGAGAGATACGGTATGAAAATTAACAAAACTAAAACTAAAGTTCTAGTTTGCAAAGGTGGGGAAAATAAATCAAAAACAAGAATACAAGTATCTAACACGAACTTACAAGAGGTTAAGGATTTCTGCTACCTAGGAAGCCAAATAACGCAAAATGGGAAAAGCACAAAAGATATAAAACAAAGATTAGCACAAGGTCGTGCTACATTTAACAAGAAAAGCAACTACTGTGCTCAAAGACCACAAACATAGAAACAAGGAAAAGATTGCTTAAAACATATGTGTGGAGCACAGCACTGTACGGCTGTGAAGCCTGGACAGTAGGAGAAGCGGACAAGAAAAAGGTAGAAGCCTTTGAAATGTGGTGCTACAGGCGTATGATGAAGATATCATGGACAGACAAAGTTAAGAACGAAGAGGTACTAAAATGGTAGGGGACGAAAGAAATATGTGGAAAACGGTAAAAAATAGGAGAGATAGGATGATAGGCCACATACTACGGCATGAGGGAATAGTGCGGAATATATTAGAAGCAGAGATAGGAAAAAAGAGAAGAAGAGGCAGACCTAGATTAGACTACTGCACACAGATAGTAAAAGACGTAGGCTGTAGAGGTTTCAGGGAGATGTGTAGGCTAGCCCAGAATAGAAATCAATGGAGGTACGCATCCAACCAATCCCAAGATGGATAAACTAATGACGAAAAGATAACTGTGCTTAAACATGATGATTATTATAAGTAACTACAAGAATTGGTTGGGCAATATTCTCGAATAATGTTAAGTGTGTGAAAGGATTTACTGGAAAACCATTATTTCGGCAAATGTCTAAGTGTTGGGGATCTTGGTAGCCACAGGTTGCTTAACCTCCTTCACTGAATCTCGGTAAAATAGGGTATAAAATTAGAAAACAATAGAAAGGAACGAGCTGAATACACATGCTGTGTGAGAATTTCAGGAACTATGTAGGCTAGCTCAGAATATAAATAAGTGCAGGTGCGTGTCCAACCAGTTTTGAGACGGCAAACCTAATGACGAAAAATAAGCGCAGATAAATCTGATGATTAGTATAAACAACTAGTTGTTGGTTGCGAAATACCTGCAACTAATGTTGACTGTGCGAAAAGATAAATTGGAAAATATATTAAATCGCCAAATGGTTAAGTGTAGGAACTTGGCAGCCACAGGCTGCTTACCTCCTTCACAACCATTGAAGGTCGGAGAAATAGGGCATGTAACTGTAAAACAATAGAAAGTGATCAAACTGCATCTAACAAGAAAGAACAGCGCCTATGAGGAAAGACAACAAACATAGAATAAGAAGAAAATTGTTGAAAGCATATGTGTGTAGCACAGCACAGTATGCCTAGGAAATACGGGCAGTCTGAAACGCAGACAGAAAAACGGTAGCAGCCTTTTGAAATGCTGTGCTTCAGATGTATGAGGACGATAGCGTGGACAGACAAAAATAATAACAAATAAGTTACAGAAATAGTAGGGGAACAAGGATATCTGGGGAAAAAGAGAAATAGTAGGGCGGAATACGTTCTAAGGCATTTTTGGGGAATAGTATGTGATATATTACAAGCAGAGATAGGAAAAAAGAGGTAGATGTAGACCTAGATCAGACAGTTATAGATGCAAACTGTGCATATTTCAGGGAAATCTGTAGGTTAGCTCAGAATAGGGAAAAATGATGGTACGCGTCTAACCAGTTCTAGGACTGAAGACCTAATGATGATGATATGTTTAATACGTTTAGTGTTTCAATATGCAATATAAACAATATCTAAATTTATTGCTTAATAGACATTTAAAGAGGGTTGATTCTAGGAGTGTAGACTAAATTCAACGCCCAAGAATTTGAATTCCTACGACAAATTAGATTTTGAAGTTTTGTTTCCTGGGGTGCTACAAAACGATAACCGTTTTTGCTTGCGTTAAAAATTTTGTCGTCTCAACGGTTTTTAAAGTAAGTCTAATTGCAAAATTTAAAATTTCTACCAAAATAACAAGCCCAAGCTCGCTTTACTCGGTGGAAAGAATGCAATCCTTTTGGGCATAAGGGCTGCTCCTAGGTTAAAACCTCAATTAAGAATAAAATGTAGCTCTGTGAGATATGTCATATCTTAGTAGATCACAGGCAAAGTTTTTTCTATTCTAAGGGTAAAATATTGTCAGACTTGTCTCAGGTTAATAACTCCTTTAGAAATATAATTTAAGCCTCGAGTTTTTCAAAAAGATTCTACCAGAAATAAAATTAATCCTTTAGATATTATGAAACGACAAGTCACGTGCTCCAAAATTTTGGGGTGCGTTTTTTAAATTTTTTGTGGTAAAGGGTTCTTGACTTCACCAGAAATAAAACTAGCGATTTGACTTCACTCCACAGCCAATAGTAGGAACGAGCGAAAGCCAGTAAAAATGATATCAGATTCACTTATTATCATACCGACGTAGTTCGTCGATATCTTGTTACTCGATCGGTAGCATTTTCATCGTATTTAGGTGACATTTCCAAAATTTTTAAACTGTACAATACTTTTTGTATTACTGAAGTAATCCCAGATAACTAAATGAATTGTGCTATCTCGCATGCAGTCACACGTAGTTCATTTTGAAATTATAATCCCACTTCTACTTGAACGTTGTGCCCACGCAATTACTTGCACCATTAATAAAAAATTCCTAGAATTTTCCAAAGCAAAATTCGTTTCTAAATACTATCATGCAGATTCTACAACTTATTGTCTTGCATAAAGTATTGTTCCAGTCCTTGAAAATTAAAGCCAATAGAACCACAGAAAAAATATTTCTGATACAGATCTTTGGCATTATGTTGATGCACATTCTAATCCAGCTGACGTAATTTCAAAAGAAAGTGGCCCTTGAGATATATCATAACAAGTTTTAGTTCAAGGAATCGATTTTTATATATTTCAATTTCAGACTCCAAATGTTCGGCATAATCAAATTAACTTACCCAAAATCAATATGAATGTTACAAATACTGATTAATCCAATGAGGAATTAATTACATTCTTGTACGTTTTTTTTAAATATTCTAGTTTTCCCATATTAGATAGGATTGCCACTTACCAGAATCTAATTGTGAAAACAATTCTAACAAAACTATTACTGAACCATCGATAGAAAAGCTAAACACGACCGAAATTGATTTAATTATGCTTGTTGCATTTTAATACATCAATGGAGATATTTTATAGTTAATTGAGATGTTTAAACGTCCATTTGTCGATTATATAAACAGGTATTTATTTTGCGATGTGCACAGTATTTAAAGTACAAAATCATACAGATAAAATAACTAAATAACATAAAATAATAAGTATATCATAGCATGAAAGTTCACTACTTTAAACCAGTTTTTTCAAAACCTTCTCCAGGGTGTCATTCATAGCTACCTAATTTCACAAAACCTTATGCAAAATAGACTTAGAGACAAAGTAGACAAAGGAAGAAAAATGCACCGGAAAAAGTGTCCGTTTACTGCCAGCGTAGCTACCACATTTTTATTTACGCCGAGGAACCAATTTTCATTGGCCTATGATGATCAGGTAAAAACAAATAGCCATTAACGTAATTTCCAATAGAAAGATACGTAAATGTTCAAAAAAATGCACTTAAGTTAAATATAAATTTTAAATAAAATCACTTATAAAAAGCAAATACTAAAAGAAATTTAATACGCGTTAAAATAAAACGCAACAAACCCAACCAAAGAAATTACTTGTAGTGATAAAATTAAAGGTTTAAAGATTTACATACAGTAGCTACTCCGAGTGTCGTAACCAGCTGGTCTGTATAAGATTTGATATCCCATATACATTAATAGGACGATGTTAGAATTTTCTCTGTAATGCTCTTTATTCAGCAAAGCCCGTGTTGAGTACCGTATTGTTTACTAAAGCTTGAATTATGTAACGAACATACATCAAATTTTGTGTTTTTGACCGATTGAAGATGGATTATCATTATACGTATTCAAATATTTCCACCTTATTGTGAGCAGTCAGTGTATATTTGGGTCGTGTATTATATTATAACGTAAGATTTTACCTTCTGTTGTATATATCACCATGCCCGAGCTGAACACAGAACAAACTAAAAAATTGCTGTTGACTATATCAAAGTACACGAGCTGAAAACAGAACAAACTAAGAATCGCGAGAATTTCCAACTTGTTTTTTATGGTACCCAGAAATCAGTACGCTCATTGGTCAAACAAAATTTGGAGATTCTTTTACACTCGAAAATTGAAACACAATTTCATTGGTTAAAGACACCTATACCAACCAGCGAAACAGTAAAAAGACACCACCAGACGGGCAAATAACGCCCTAAGAAAAAGGAAGAGAATATAGGATAGCTACATGGCAGCCAAAATTTCTAAAATTAATGCTGCATAAGGAAGATGGGCAAAAATAAGCCCAGAATCGTCAAGCTGGGTCTGTTTCGAAAGACATTCGTTAGTGCTCACCATAACCTAAGGAATCATCTTGCATGCTCCCCATAGCCTGCAAAACCTTCAGCGAGCAGTGCTTTTCTTAGCCTACTATACTTCAGCGCACAGTGCTTTCCATAACCTGCGTATTCTCCGACGGTAACGCTGTCCGCCATCGTACCTATGGCACGTCAACTATTATTCATCAATCAATAATTTACAAACTACGTATGGGCGTTAAGCTCCGTTCCGTAGTTCACCGATACAAGTCGTTTTTGTAATTGCGTCTGTCAACTCTACCACTGGGACGACACCCCCGTAGAGTCCAACGGCGACGCACTCGACGAGGCCTAAGGCACCACTACCACGACGCCTTCCAAAGGGTTCCGCAGATCACCGAAGACGTCTGAACCTCTCCAAACTGTAAATATTTTCTAACTATCGTTGTTCAAGTCCTCACTGGATGTCACAAATAAATTCCGAAGCCTTCCAAAGAGTTCCAAAGACAACCGAAAGCTTCTGAACCTATGTATGCTTGTGGATATGATCAATTAGTAGTTTTAAATTTTATATCATAATTCCTTGTATCTTAACGTTGTCCCACAAGTAAAACCCGAAGCCTTCCGAAGAGTTCCGAAGACCGCCGAAGACGTCTGGACCTCTTCAAACTGTATAAATATTTTCTAACTACCGTTCTTTAAATTGCTACTGGGCTTCACAAGCAAATTCCGAAACCTTCCGAAGAGTTCCAAAGACTACCGAAGACTTTTACACACCGTTAAACTGTATGTACAATCATTCAATAAGTGTTTAAGTTTATTTTGGTTCCACAAGCAACCACGAAGTCTTCCAAAGAATTTCGAAGATTACCGAAGACTTCTGAACTGCTTCAAACTATTAAAATCATTCAATTTTAACTATTTCGTTTTTGTTTTTATGTATTTATAAAACTTTTAATTATTTTTGCTTATATTTATTAAACAAATAATCAAGCCAAGCCTACATACTTTCAGACGCCGCACACTCGAATGATAACAAATGGCGTCCAACGTGATTGGGCCGTCTTCACAGAAGATTTTGCATACAGCGCGCTTGCAAGAACCATCAACATGCCCTAGACGAGGAGTCAAACAACATCAAGCGTCCAACCGGTCACCAACCAGCCGCCCCCAACGCAAGAGGCCACACAACCACCAACAGTTCTGGAACTGCGACAATCCAGTGGCGCTTAACAAACACAACCAACCAGCAAAATGGTTACAATAGAGGCGCTTGTGGAAAACCTGTACCACGTCGCCACAGCGACTTCCGAAGCAGAAAAAACTACATTCTCTGGCACTCTTCTGGAGGATCCCGCAGAATTCCTCCAACAGATGGAAGCAATGGACTCAGATGCACCTACAACGACTGCTCAATTATGAGGCCAAACATCCGCATGGTGGGAAGCCTACGATATGTTCCAGCACAGTTACAACAAATTCAAAAAGTTCTTCCTGGACAAGCACGACCGTCCAACCATCAGAGCCAAAATAACTTCCTAGTACTATGGGCAGAAGCAGATGGCGTCTCAATCAGTAGCCGCCTTCCTCGGCACTAAGGCGAAGATATTAACCGGGACATAGAGCTGTTCACTGATCTCTTCCTACCGACACTGAGGAATCCAATTCAGTGCCACATGCCGACGACATTATGGGAAATGGTCACCCGCCTCACAAAAATAGAAGAAACCGTGAAAGAGGCAACGATAAGGACGACCAACCCCATACCAGCTGCCAGACGTCCACCCACAGCAGATCAACTACCAAGGTGCCGATTCTGCACTCAAAGACACTGGCACCGAAACTATCCAACCAAAAACTCGAAACGACACCCCGGCCGAGCTACGTCAGACTACAGCCCGGTCGGGCAAAACAAACTGGGGCGACTAAACATCACCCACGATGACCCACTACCAAAGATCCCCGTCACCATACAGAAGATAACCTTCAACGCACTACTAGATACAGGAGCATCGACGTGCATCATTAGGGAACATCGAATACCCGCAGGTTCACGGTTAGAACCCTATCGTGCCTCCGCCTATCTAGCCGAAGCAGATACAGAAATGGCAATCAAAAGCAAGTTCTGCACGCCACTCGCCTTCGGAAAAGTGACGAGTCACGAAACCTTCTTGGTAGTAGCAAACCTCGCTGAGAATATCATTCTGAGTGCATCTTGGCTTCAACGCCAGAAAGTGGTGATGGATTATGAACAGGGCTCCATACATTTTGGAGCACAAAACCGTAAGACGCTCCACTGGATCAAAACGGTGACGCCCATTACCGCAAAACAGGCCACACACGCTAACTGCCGCTCACCAGTTTCCAGCTGAATTCTTGCACAGCAGCTTTTGGGAAGAATTCCAACCAGTGGTCAATAAGCCAACACATTCAACTACCATAGCCAGCACCAGCCTATTACAACTGGAAATCAAAACATGCAGACAACGAGCTAGCCACGCAGCCCTTGTCGATCTGCCCATTTATGTGCAAGACGCACAACCAGAAAGGCATACCTGTGGATGGATGTCCCTAGAAAAGGTACCCTTTCAACGACAATTATTCCACCCAGCAATAGGCGGTCATGGAGAAGCTCGACATCGCCGCACAAAGCGAAAACGCAAATACTTTCTCAACAAGGACCCCGCCGTTTCCTCACAACAACCCAGCAACGCTACACTCTTCAGCGGGGGGGTGTTGTATATATCCCTATGCCCGAACAGAACAAACTAAAGAATTATTGTTGACTATATCAAAGTACACGAGCTGATAACAGAACAAACTAAGAATCGCGAGAATTTCCAACTCATTTTTTGTGGTGCCCAAAAATCAGCATGCTCATTGGTCAAACAAAATTTGAAGATTCTTTTACACTCGAAAACTGAAACACACAATTTCATTGGTTAAAGACATCATTAACGTTTTTCAATACAGGAAGCGTAGGAAATGGAAGTGTATAAATATAATTGCAAATTTTTCGAAAGACATTCGTTAGTGCTCCCAATAGCTTAAGGAATCATCTTGCAGTGTTACCCATAGCCTGCGAAACCTTCAGCGAGCAGTGTTCTCCATAGCCTACTGTACTTCAGCGCGCAGTGCTCTCTATAGCCTGCATATTCTCCGATGGTGACGCTGTCTGTCACTATAATTCATCAATCAATAGTTAACAAACTACGTATGGGCGTTAAGCTCCGTTTCATACTTCATCGACGAGTCGTTATTGTGATTGCGTCTGTCAACTCTACCACCGGGACGACACCCCCGTAGAGACGTCTGGATCTCTTCAAACTGTAAATATTTTCTAACTATCGTTGTTCAAGTCCTCACTAGGCCTCACAAATAAATTCCGAAGCCTTCCGAAGAGTTCCGAGGACAACCGAAAACTTCTAAACCCCTCTATGCTTGTACGAGGGCCATTTTTTTTCAACCTCCGATAGGCTATAAATAAAAGACAAGTTCATATAAAACAATAATTTTGTTACCAAAAGATTAGTACACTTACGGTTACTGTTCGACATAAACACCGAAGAGATTAAGACATTTGTTATATCTGTCAACAAGCTTTACCATACCCTGTTCAAAGAAAGTTGCCGCCAATGAATCCAAGTAGTCCCTGACGTTGGTTTGAAGGTCCTCATTGGTTTAAAAGCGCTTCCCACTAAGCTACGTCTTCAAGTATGAAAAAGATGAAAATCGCTTGGTGCTAAGTCAGGACTGTATGGCGGATGATCGAAAATGTCCCATCCAAATTGATCGAGAAGCCGTTGAGTTGCTCCAGCAGTGTGTGGACGGGCATTGTTGTGGATCAGAACCACTCCAGCGGTCAGCTTTCTTCTTCGTTTGTTCTGAATGGCTCTACGATGGATTTCTGCAGCGCTATGGCCTTCAGCCTGTAGAAAACGAATCACACTTCGCACTTCACACTTGGCGGAAGCATCAATAATAGCGGACATGTTTACGTGGCTGTAGCACAATGCCGACTGACGCCTGAATGTCAACAATGGCGGAGTGTGTAGTGCAAGAGCTGCGCAGTCGCCTACAGCGCATGCCCGCTTTCTGCTACCCGCGTAGCGTCTGCACGGAGCGATCGGAGGTTGAAAAAATGGCCCTCGTATATATGTCCAATTAGTAGTTTTTAATTTCATATCATAATTCTTTGTAACTTAACGTTATCCCACAAGTAAAAACCTAAATCCTTCTGAAGAGTTCCGAAGACCACCGAAGACGTCTGGACCTCTTCAAACTGTAAATATTTTCTAACTACCGTTATTCAAGTTGCTACTCGGCTTCACAAGCAAATTCCGAAGCCTTCCGAAGAGTTCCGAAGACTACCGAAGACTTCTACACCCCGTTAAACTGTATATACAATCATTCAATAAGTATTTAAGTTCATTTTGGTTCCACAAGCAACCACGAAGCCTTCCGACGAATTTCGA
Organism: Platerodrilus igneus; assembly: GCA_036346225.1. NCBI lineage: Eukaryota > Metazoa > Arthropoda > Insecta > Coleoptera > Lycidae > Platerodrilus > Platerodrilus igneus. The sequence goes on from JARFIW010001700.1 coordinate 5,137,750, forward strand.
AGATTACCCTAAACTTCTGAACTGCTTCAAACTATTAAAATCATTCAATTTTAACTATTTCACTTTAGTTTTTATGTATTTAAGGAACTTCTAATTATTTTTGCTTATATTTATTAAACAAATAATCAAGCCAAGCCTACATGCTTTCAGACGCCGCCCACTCGAACGATAACACTTCCACTTGACTAGTACATCAGGGAATTATATAGTCTAAAAGACATTTCGTTTGGGTCTTCAGGTAGGTTTCATTACATTTTGCCTACATTGCAATTCTGCATCGTAAATAATATAATCTTTCGGCGTGTATAAGTGTGTCCTATTCTATTTGTGTGGACTTTATTAATATTGAAGAAGAAGTTTTCGAATTCAATTGTGCTATTGAACAAAAGTATTGTATCATTTACAAATCTTAATATTCGCATTACATATGCTCACTCCAGTATTCACTTGTTCTTTAATTTACCTAATTGATTGTTGTAAAGTGAACAACAATGAAGATAAACAATATGTCCGGCATATTCTTAACATTTGTCTTCTTCTCTTGATCTTCTAGTGTAGTTTTAGATACTTGTTTTTGTAGCTATTTGCATTACTCTTTTAGCTTTATATTTCAAATCAATCTTTTGCAATATTTCAAAGATCTTATCGAAGTTAGCGATATAAAATGCTTTTTGTAAATTTACAATATATGGGTTTATTCCACCTGCTATCAGTAATCATAGACACCCAAACTACTTCCCAAATTGTTTTTTTCGTAGCTTGTTTTCTACTTCTCCGTCCGTTTTTGTAAGGGATTCAATTGAAATCCTAGACGTATGCGCCATTGAATTAAGTGTTTTGTAATCGTCACATCTACCTGCTTTAAGAATAAAGCTTATCACTTGAGCAGTAAAATCTGATGGATTTTCTACATTTTTATATACCTTATCAACAGTTCTGGAGAAAGTTATCGTTATAATAATTCTCATTATGGAAAAAAAATTTTAACGTTTTTATTTTTTACGCAATATCTCGATTAATTCGCTTCAAGAAATTTTTGAAATTGCCAAAAAATCTGAAGTTGAATCAAGGTTTCAAGGTTTGTTTGTGCACAAATCCGTCGATTGAAACTTTGAGAGGCTTTTTCACACATCACACGATTGTGGGTATAATTCCCTCTGCTGATGATGCCGACAAACAGTTTGAAGAGGAAGATTCGGTCCGAAAGCGTCTCGACACGACACTTTTTAATAAAATCGCTTTATTACAAACTAGTTCTCATTCGACCTGCATCATTAGCACCTAGTGTACACGCTCTCACAGCTATTATTGGATCCAACGTTTCTCTTACACCGTACATGTGATTTTCCCATGCTCCATCCGAAGGTACTACATTGGCCAGGAAGCGAGTTTTTTTTACCTAAAAAATTTTGAATTTTGCCGAACCCTTGCTGTTCCAAGCAAGGTAGGGATCTTTAACGTGCGTGACAACACTCACACACGAGACTTCCATTTTACCTCCATCCGAACGAGGGCGTATTTTTGTGAAAAATGCTCGCCTAACATTTTTCAAGCGGACAGTGTCGGGATTCGAACCCGGGACCTTGGGCGTAGTAGTCACACGCTTACCAACTACGCCACAGAGCCGCCCATCTCTTACACCGCTAATCCTCCTATCCTTTGAAGAAGATGGTTGTCTATCCGAAAGTTTCATCAATCGCTTCGATTGTTTAGTCTATTCTAATAACGAGCTTTCAAACGTGGATAAATTTTCCTATTTACACTCAGTTCTAAAGGGTTAGGCATTACTTTCCATCAACAACTTTGATCTGACAGGTGTCATTTATAGTCCCGCCTATAATAAAATTCACAAAAAATATTGAAGCACTTCCACTCTTTGGAAAAGCATTAATAATTTCCCAAAACTAAATTCCGGCAACCCGTCTGAATTAAAAAAGTTGGTAGATACTTTTGCCGATAATTTACAGGCTTTTAAGAAATTTGTTCTCTCTGTAGAGCAATGGAATTTTATTCTGGTACAAAAAATCGTAAATCGCCTTGATGTACAAATTGCACGTAGTTTTGGTTGCCTCAAGGACCTACTGCAATCCTGTCCTATAAAGATTTAATTGCTTATTTAGAAAAAAGCTTGTTAATCTTTGTCCAATTTGGCTGTCAATCATAAATCCATTTTCAGTAAGCAGTTAATTCTCACAGCGTGTTCCGGTCTCGCTTCGCTGTCTCGATGTTGGTTCACGCTACCTGATGTCACTCAATGCTCGATTTGTCAACAGTGTTAATCATCTTTAGCGTTGCGCTAATTTTGATAAACCTTCTCCTCAAAACTGCTACGGTTCTGTAAAGAAACATCAACCTAGCTCTAACTGCCTTAGCAATTTTCATATTTTGAATGAGTGTCAATCCATTACATACCGCTATTGAAATGAATGCCATCATTTTTTACTGCACATTAACCGCACTTCGTCTAAACCCGCTTTAGCTGCTAGTTGCAGGACCACTGAGCTCTACTCCCGCGACCTCTAAGGCTCCATCTTGTAGTAGTTCAGTTTCTTAGGACCCCCACAAACCTTCAGACTCTTCGTACTACATCTCGTGTCATTGCATTTCAAATCTGAAAATGTAAGCACCGAGTTTCGGATTGTCTTCAACAGTTCGACCAAAACCCTATTCCCATCGTCCTTAAACGATCGTTTGCTTGTCGAGCACAAATCTCAATAATATTACCGCAACTTTGTTAAAAGTTCGTCTTTATTTTTATGCTTTTATCGTAAATATTCGTCATATGTATCAACCGATTCTTAAAAATTCTGCTCATTGCGATTATCAACGAATTGTTTGACACTGTTCTCCTGATGAGCCAATTTAAGACTTTAGATTGAATACTGTTGTCTACGGGAAAAAAATGGTGCTGCTTTTGTTGCTATACTCACTCTTCTGCAGTTGACTGATGGCGAGGGGGAATTTTATTTTTTAGCTGCAATCCCTTTTTACCACCTTGCCTAAATTGATTATGTTGTTTCCGGTACAGACTCTATTGAGTCAACCCTCATTCTACGGAATAAACTAATCGCTCTATTACAACTTTGTGATTTTGAACTACATAAATGGTCTAACAATCATTCTGATTTACTAAAAGATCCTTCCGCGTCACAATAATTCGTTCAACCTTGCGCCATTAAAGACTCTGATATTAAATCTTTGAAAGGTATAAGGTTTTAATGGAAACCCACTTCGGATACCTTTAACTTCCTAATTCAACCACTAAGTACAGACTTACTTTCCAACGTAGTCTGTATTTTTTATCCCTTTCCCGGACTTACACCGTTTGTGGGAGAGATATCTGCATGAATGACCGCTTCTTTACCACTTTGCACTGCCATGTTTGCTAATCCCGCCACATATTTCTACTTGCGATGTTCATTGCTTTGCTGATCCTTCTGAACGTGGCTATTGTGCTGTGGTTTATTTTTGTTTTGCTACTACGTCCGGCGTTGGTGTACGCTTAGTTTGGGGTAAGTCAAAAGACTCTCCGGTTTGTACCATTTCTTTACCAAGGCACCAATTGTTGGTCATCGCCTTGTCGTCGAATTTATTGACTTTCATCCTCAAAACTTTTGATTCGCATCTTATCTTTGGTAAAATTTATTGTTGGTCTGGCTAACCGATAGCTCTTTCTTGGTTTTGCCCACTCCCCCTTACCCGCCCCGCAGCGATGGAAGACATTCGTCGCAAATCGAGTTGCTTGTATTCAAAAAACACTTTTTGCGTCTCTTGGTATCATATTCCCTTCACAAAGAATACTATCTATATCGAATCGGGTGATTTACTTCTTCCAGACTTGCGACAGTGTTTTTGATTGTGGATGACATTACCTGTTTCTATACAGTTCTCTCAAAAATTACAGAATAAACCAATTTTATATAGACCCTTAATACTCCACGCTCCCTCTCTAGTGCTAAATGTTTTGTTTGCATTTCTCTCTGATCATTTCTTGTAAGTAGACCCCGCTAGAAGATCAGATCAAGGGAAACGTTCACCTGGCAGCGCTGTACGTTAGTTGCTTTCGGAAGTAACTAGATTCTAGGATAATTTCTCCTCGTATTATTCAATAATTGAATGTGGTGACTCAAAAAGAAAACACTATAGTGCAGTCAAATTAGATTAAAATGAGGCAAATAAAAATAGTGATTTATTTTATTCATATCTTGAATATTTTGCGGAAGACTAAAAAATCTGCGTTGTATAATATTTTCAAAGAGTCGCGTAATCGTATGAATCTAGATCATTCTAAGTATGCCATTGACGCTGGGTTTTCTTGCACCACGTAATTTGGCATCAAAATCAGACATACCGATCAATATGCACCACGTACATAAACTATGTCATAAACCATTTCAGAGCAAGAACCACAATTGTATTCAAGGGTTATAACAACAGCGTCCTCAACATTAAAACAGCGGAGCAATGCCTAAGATCTGCAAAACATACGACTGCTGATATACTTTTTGATGAAACAATGACAGCCACAGTCATACAAGAAAAATTTCTGGGCAACCAAAAAAATAAAGCAAGACTTATTTCAATGCTTTTGGAAAAATTCGAAACCGAAGGTTTTACGGTTAAAGAGGCAAGAGACGATGCTGATACTCTGATCATCTCAACTGCGATGGAAATATTTTTTTTTGAAGAAACTGTGATTGTTGGTGAGGATGTAGATTTCCTAGTTTTATTAACTGCTCTAGCTTCAAAAGATTGAAGTATTTATTTTATAAAACTAGTAAGAGAAAAAGTCGATCGAAAGATCAATTGTTCCCGGGCTTTACAATCATATAAAGGACTTCCAAATATAATTCTATTCGCCCACGCTTTGAGTGGTTGTGACACAACATCGTGCCTCTTTTAAAAGGCAAGCTTAAATGCTTTAAACTATTAAGGCAACGGGAAGATTTACGTGGAATCATTGTAATATTGAATGACATTACTCGGCTTGGAGAACGCTTTTTCATGGTTGTTTACGATAGGCCCGAAAGCGAGACAGCTCTGGATCGATATCGGTAACATCTTTTCACGAAATCAGCGTGTAAGAGTAAAGCGAATTTAGCTTCCATGCCTCTGCAACTGCAGCAGCTTTGTTTATTTCCAGGTTCAAAAATGACGCAGTAATGAGAAATGCCCTGAACTTAAGACATGGAAAAAAGTCTTAAACTAGTACTGACACTCAAGGGACCTGCTCCGGGGTCATTATCAACACTAATATCGTATCATTGTAAAAAAAGGCTGCACTTCATCTTGTGGGTGTAGAAAAGCGGAACTAAGTGAGGCAACTATACGTGGCTACGGCCATGGTATATCGTGCCTCAAGTGAAATTCTACTTTTGACCCGGTAAAGAAGAATTTCGTTGAAAGAAAACTTGACGAGAATGATTTCTTAGTCAAAATCAGAATTTCCATTAGCGTTTATGCACCTTCACCTGCTTGTGATTTGATACCGCTTGGGGCTTGAAATGTATAAGCATCACTTTGAACACTGCCAATAAATAGGTTCTTTCGCATGAGAGGTTCGACTAGGAGTGGTATTTGAAATGTAAGCTACAATAAAAAGGCTTTGAGAACTTAACTAACTTTAATAAATGAATTTAATATTGTTTACACACAGTACAGCAGATCCACTTTAGGAAGTGCCCGGTAAATTATGATCAATGCTCTAATTAAACTTAATTCTATAGCAAATCCTTTTTATAAGTGGAAAATACTAAAAATAATTTAGATTCTTAAACATACTGTGTAAACAGAGAAACAACGTTTTTCTAAAACTAATTTACGTGGATAACCTAAGTAATATACCGACGGCAAGTACCGTAACCGTAAGTTCAATTATTCAAGCGAACCAAAATAAGTTAATACCCGAATCCCTTCTACCGCGTTACAAATCTGAATGCACGGTAAGACCCAATATTTCTAACGAGGACAAAGCACCACACTTGCTATTTCGACGATGTAGTATTAAATTGAGGGTATGATAACCGCAGTGTATTTTACGGTACTATTTACAATTATCAATCGTAGTGATAATAGGTTGTACTATTTAGTAATGTTTTGAATGTTCTGAAGTCCATCACACACCCTACGTTTGCTACCCCCTTGTTATAATATTCTCAGTGGATCAGAACGTAAACAAATATTTATCTTAAATCTTATGGTATAAGACCGTATCTTTTAATTCCATAGGCGTAGATTATTATGAAATATAAAATAATATAACTGCTGTTCAAGTAACAGCAAGCAGTTATACAGCTATAAAGAAGTTTTGGTGGTAGAATGAAGGCCCATTACAAATAAATACATGCAATCAATAATAGACCTACAATATAACATTGCTAATTAAATGTCGAGTTAGCTCTGGGTTTGCGTTGTCTACCAGAAACAATACTTTACTGGGACATTATCTATGCAATAGAGGCTCTTTAATTGAACTGCACCGATATATTTGCCTGCCTGTCGGTCAGAGTGGCATTATAATTCTGGTGCAAAGTAGTTTTGCCAGTACTGGCCCATCATTGTAGTTCCGGCGAACAATGAATAAAAGATGAAGGCCCATTATAAAATTGTTCTCTGGGTAACGACAGCCTGAGACAAAAAATACATTTATACAGATATTCAACAGCGTATAACAGAAAAAATATTCAAGATATGACTAAAATGAATTGCTCTTTCTTTATAGAGAATTTAATATCCTTTAATTGTTATAATAACCTTCTTCGCAATCAGATCAACCATTTACGTCATATGATGAAAAACTGGAATCGAGCACCTTTTTTCCAAGATGTGGATTGGACCTTACAGGTAGAGTTTAGGACTTTTTCTATCTTCAAAAGTACACCGAATCAAAGGTATTTACCAGCTTATAGCTCTTTACCAATTAATTTTTTTATTTTTGCTAATTGACTGGACTATTACAAGAAGCTCACAAGTCATGTTATCCTTCTGCATAGTAATATTTGACATCACTTACGTACAACAATTCAACCAAGGCTAATCGAAAGCGTCGAGACAAGTTCTAGAACAACCGCATTACAACCCCCAGCTATTTTCGTTATGCTCGATTCAGCAATCACTAAAATCTCGGCGGTATTCGAAAACTGAAATAGCATTTGCGTTTAGTAAGATTCCGCAGATAACGGAAGAAATTTTACCAACAACGAATCGATAATTAGTGTAACAGGCGAACTAGCGCTTTAATGATAATATAATTTTCATTTAGATTTATTAGATGAGGGAAGAGTATTCCAACATTTGAACGGTTTCTGTAAATTAATTATTGTACTTGCAGTTATTTTAAGGACTGTTTGACTTCACTGGATAATCCACTGCAGCATTCAAATAGTATATTTTTTGCAAATATGTACAATAGGAATGAGGGCAGTTTAATTTAAGCTTGCAATCGGGGTATTTTCCTTAACCTAAAGCGTTCCAATCTCAAACGGCAGTTACAAATTACACAGACCAAATATAATCGATTATAAATATTTATGGTTCCGGGTTGGGACCGTGTTATCTTATAAATTAAGGTCGACGTTTCGCCCAAAATAAATTTTCCGTTTTGTTTAGAAACTTTTTGGTCTCGCAATTTTTTCGTACATGTGACCGTTGTCGACAAAATAAATAAAAAACGATTTTCTGTAAAGGACCAGAGGGAGGTAGCTGTTCAACTTTGTGAGTAGAACAAACCGGACAACGTCGGACGTAACGAGCGACCACAGCTCTGAGACAGGGTTAGTAATATTTTTTAAGGAGACAAACAGAAGTTTTGGTCACACCACAATGACCGGAAGTAGGAGGATCGTGATGGAGGGATATCAGATTTTTAGCTTTTCAGAAAGTATGACGATTTTCCAATCGTCCGGAGGATCGTCAGCGATAGAAGTTTTGTGGGGACGGAAAAGGATATTGTCAACCACGGACCAGGAAGGATAACGTTTAGAGGAGTTAGAAACTTTTTGGATCAATGAATTGTACCACGGGTCAGGAGTAGGAAAAGCGGCTTGGAGGAAGGTAAGTACAGAAATTGAAATTGGTTCAAGGACCGGAACAAAACGAGAAAGAGCATCAGGAACAACATGATCTTTGCCTTTACGGTGAATAATGGCAGAGTCATATTGTTGAAGACGAAGGGATCAACGGGCTAGGCGATGGGAGTGACTTTGAAGTTTATTGAGCAAAAGGATGGAGTGGTGATCAGTGATAACGGAAAAATGGAACCCTCGATGTAAGGACTGAGCTACTCAATCCCAAATCACTACCAGGCACTCCTTTGCAGTAACTGAGTAGTTGCGCTCAGGCTTGGTAAGTGAAGGACTGATATAGCTGACAACCTTCTTGCCGTCGGAATAGGATTGGCTAAGAATGGCACCCAAACCGAAGTGAGAGGCGTCAGTTTAGATGGTAAAAGTTAAGGTAAAGTCAGGGCAGGAAAGGATAGTAGTAGAAACTAGATGTTGTTTAAGCGAAAGGTAGACAGATTGACAATCGGGGCTTCAAGAGAAAAGGGTATTTTACGGGTTAGGTTAGAAAGCGGAGCTGTACGAGTGGCAAAATTCGGGATAAAACGCCGGTACCAACTGGCCATGCAAATCAGTTGACGAACTGCGGTAACGGAAGAGGAAGGAGGAATCTAAAGAATTGCAGAAACTTGACGGGATCAACAAGGAGACCGTCCAAGTTAACGATATAACCAAGATAGCGGAGTTCAGGAAGGCAGAAATGACACTTATCTTGGCTGAAAGTAAGGCAAGCACGGAAAAGACGAGAAAAGACTAGGTCAAGAATTCGGAGGTATTCTTCGAATGGAGCTATAGCAATGATGATATCATCTAAGTAGGCGAAGTAGAATGATTCTAGGTCAGAACCGATGACCTGATCGATCAGACGTTGGAAAGTGGCAGGAGAATTATGGAGTCCAAAAGGGAGACGGCAAAATTAGAACAAACTTCGATGAGAGACGGTAAAAGCAGTAATGGGTTTTGATTCGGGAGAAAGAGGGATTTGCCAGTAGGCGGAGCAAATATCGAGAGAAGAGAGAAAACGAGCCTCACGGAGACGGTTTAGGATCGTTGAGATGTAAGGAGGATAGGCGTCTTTTTGGGTGACTTGGTTAATTTTACAGAAGTCAATGCAAAATCTATGTCATCTTTCTTTTTGACTAGAACAATTGGACTAGACCAGGGGCTAGTGAAAGGTTCCACAGCTCCGTGACGAAGCATATCGTCGAGTTCGGAATGGACTACTTTAAGAAAAGTAGGATAGTATCGTTGTTTGATAGGTTCGGAGGATGTACGAATATGGTGCTGAACTAAGTGCGTGCAACCAAGGCTTGAAGGTTATTTAGCAAAGGCGGGGGAAATACAAGAATCTAATCGATGACGTTGGATAGGAGTAAGATCGGACACAATGTGGGCAGGATCGGGAGTAGTAATGAAGAAGGAAGAAGAAGTAAATCTCCACTGGCCAGCACGAAAATTTGGGACACGTTGTACCGACTTCCAAAAATCGACACCAAGAATGAGTTCATGTAAATCTTCAAGGATCACAAGCACGTCCAGAGTAGTGACAAAATTTTGAAGTACTATAAGCAGAGTTACGAACCTCTTTGATGATGCATCTAGAATTGTCAGCTAATCTACAGAAAGTAGAAGAGAAAGTATGAAAAGGAAGGTGTAGATCTAGTAGACCGTTGCCACCGGGACCACCAAGAATGGTACGCGAGTTTATCTCCCAAATCAAATATATGTATAATTAAACGGAATTATTAAATCTTAAGTTAACTTGCAGCATTGTATAATTCAAGGATAGATAATAAAAGGTTAATAGAAGTCAGACAGAAAACATAAGAACGGATGTGAATACAATGTATTCCAGATGTAACCTGACTCTGCAGGTGCAGGCCACAATAAACTGTAAGAAACTTATCGTTAGGACTAAGATTGTTACTTTGTATTATTGAATAAAGAATAAGCAGACATAAGCTCTGCAGATCCCACAAGCAATCTGAGAGGCAGGGACAACATAAATACCCTGGAGAGCCCAAGGAGGTCAGTCAGTCTTGAGTCTCACAACTTTAGCATTGTTGGTTGTTCAGGCTACTCGCCATAAATTAGTTCCTTTAAATACGATTTCAACTTAGAATAATTTTGATACAGTTCTTGTAAATTAAAAATCAATTTGTAATTTCTGTATAAATAAAATTTGTTAGAAGAGTTTTGGAAAAAGACTTTTTAAAAAGACAGCTCCCAAGGACTAAAACCTAATTCGCGTAGCACCGGAAACAAGGAAGCCAATAAAAGAAATACCAAAAAGCTGAACTTTTAAATAAGGACGCACATTCGCACAAAAGTAATCTAGAAGGACGCGGGATTGATCATTCAGACCCTGAAAGGAAGTATCCGAGACTAAGGACAAAGTAGGGGTTTTGTTTCGGTCCGAAAACCCTACCGACAGTTTAATGGGATGCTAAAGTGTCGTGGGCAGTCGCGTCGTGTCACTCTCTTACGGCCGCACCCATGGCAGTGTAAGACTTGAGGTCGAGAACATTTAGGAGAAGTATGTCCCATTTGATCGCAATTCCAACATTTGAGAGTGGAATTCGGAGTATTTCTTGAAGACGTATTTGCTGAAGGAGGGTATAGTACGTTAGCAGTAGAGCGACTGGCAGGAGATACTGAGGTGGATGTAGGATTAGTGACAGAAGTAATTTGATTCCAAGTTGGAGGTGTTCGGCCAATGGTGGTGGGATTGTCGTGGGAACGGAAAGTATTTTTAGTAGGCAGGGCCCGACCAAAAGTGAATTCGGGTTCTACACCATCACTTCTTCTTATAGGTGGCACGTAACTGTCGGCCCTGTACTTAAACTCTAACTTTAGACATTCGTCCTCTAATTCTTGCAAAGAACGAAAGGTAGGCAATTGAGTTACGGGACACAATATCCAACTGAAGATCCTCGGATATAACAGCGTGTCGACGAAACAGGAAAGCCATATATGTTAAATAGTCAACGAAACTTTCTGACGGACCCTGCGTCCTATGTAAGATATCATCAAATAGTCTTCGTTTATAATCAGGTAGTTCAAAATGACGTACCAGTAAATCAGTTAAAGTCCGCCAATTAGAAAACCGATGACGGTTACTCCATTACCATAGTAAGGCTTTCGACTGAAAGAGCTTGAGTGCTCGTTCAAATAATTGGGGTTCAGACACGTTTCGGGCTAATCTAAGCTCTTCAATCCTATCAAGAAAGTCATGTACAGTAAGAACGTTAAGGTTTCCACTAACTTTCAGATTCCGTTCCACTATAAGTTGCGAACAGAATTTAGCAAGTGGGCTAGGAGCTGTAGAGTGAGAGCTTGCTGATTGAAGGGTGGTCGACATATCGGGAGGATTTACGTCGGGAGCTATAGCTGCAAGATTCAATGCTGCAACTCTGGCCCCCAAATTATTAGGTTCGGAGGAGAGTTGCTTCAAACTATCCAGTAAAGTAAGGAGTCTTGTTTGTAAGTTGTCACAAAAAAACTCGCTGTTACGGCGGTAACCTTACAGAAGAAAGAAATCGGATACGTCCTAATAAGTGTAAGAGTCGTAAGCGGATGATAGCGACGGGTGAATCTGAATTCGCAAAGTTGCCACTCAATTCTTCCAATTTGGTCTCAATGGCTATTAATTCGACCTCAGGGTTTATCTCATAAAGGGAATGAATAAAGAATTTATCGACTGATTCGGTCTTGATCAGAACGCGAAGACATGCTCTTAGGTGTTCGACTAATCAAAAGTTCAAAGATAAGTTCGTCTTTGCGTAACTGATTTATGTCCATTTTAAAGTCTGCCATTTAAATACGATCAATAAGTATTACAGCCAAAAGAATACGTTAAAAATACGTGAAGGAGAAAATTGCAATCCTTACGCACCGAATTAAAACAAATAGAATCTAGGAAAAGAATTAGGGCGCCAGTGCTTTCAAAAAAGAACTTGAGTCGCGAGCAAAAACACAATTCAGGTTACTCAGCAAATCAAAAGTCTATAGTTATTTCAGTGGTAACATAATATCTTCAAGAAAGATACGTTAGCTTTCATCGCACTATAAATTAACATACAAGCATTCGTGATTATTACTTTGTTTGCATACTTACAACAGCTGGAAAAGCAATGTGTGGAATTTAATCAAGTCGAATAAGCTAAAAACTAATTACTCAGATACCTTTAGAAGTGTAACGCTTATTGTTAACCAGTGATTACAAAGTATTATTGTAGTATCCTTAAAGTATTGAATTACGATGTCGGATTTGGGCTTTATATATTTTTAATTGAAAGTGCAGCGTACATGATTTTTAATCACAGAAAAGTCTACGGATAAATCCCGCTTAACCAACAATAGTTAATTAGTCGAAGAAGTTTTTAGAGGTGTAGACGTTTGTAATAAACACTGTTGTTTTAATTTCCTTTTTCAAAGAGCATTATTTTGCATCTTCAGAAAGGTTTATGTATAAGTCGGATTACGTGAGATGGCAAGTATTGAATAAGTTTGACGCGTTAAACTGAATGAGTTTTGTGTATATTTTTAGGTGAAAGTGTGGTGCAGATAAACCGCGTTGGTGTTTTTAGTGCCGTTAAAATTTCACCCATGAAAGAAATTCTGTAATTAATTGTAGGGCAGTTGTTAGATAGTGTTAGAAACCTGGTTGAGAATCTCGCCAGTCAAATTATCATCTGTATGACTTTATATTATTTCAATTACATAAACCCCGAGTAATTTAGGTGTATGAGCAGAAAAATTCGTTGAGTTAAAAATAGAGGTTTCCAAAAAGCTGTGACGAAAGAGGAATGGTTTCGGAAATATAGCAAATTTTAAGTAAATAAAGAAAGGTTTTGAAATAGCCTGATGTTGGGTTTGCCAAAAATATATGTTACGGTATTCCTAGCAAAAACAAAAGAAAACAGTAAGAGTAAGTAAAGAAATCGTTTACGCCGAATACCGCAACAAAACGGAAACAAAATGGTAGAATTCGAGCTAGCGCAAAATGTCGTAGAGTGGCGTGGGTGAAATAGAAAGAACACATTGGAAACCTCAGTAAACTATATTGTCAACATACAATCTTGAAAGGCTATTTACAAAACAACAAAGAATTCAATAATTTGCGTTTGTTACAGCGCGATAGTAAACAAAGCGTCATACCATAAAAATATAAAATTAGTAAGCAAATATAATATCTTATAATCTAGATACTAACTTAATGGTTTACCTTAAATATATACAAAAGAAAATAAAACATAAACCTTACAGTAATTCTAGGAAAAGGAATATACATAATTTATACAATCTGCACCTCCTCAAGAAATAATGTAACATTAAAAATTATACACCTTAACTTAAATTAATCAAATAGTAACTACTTTTAAATTGATGCGTAAGTTCTTTACGTTAGTGTTTATACCAAAAGAACAAAAGAAACAGTAAAACGGACTCTAGCACAAACTTTGATTACCTAATTTTTAATTTGAAAAAGATTACATAGTCGCCCGTGCATTGTGAATGTAAGTTTTGTAACGTGGTGTTGGTAATTTACTTAATAATCATGAGTAATATACATTATGAACAGCAAATGAAATGTCTAGTCTTCACAGCAGCATCAAAAAATTACGAAAACGTAAAACTGTACCTTGAGCTATCGGTTTCGTGCTGGTATTATCTTGTGGATGGAAAAATGCGGCTGGATTTCTCTTTGAGCTGGATGCTGGAACCACCAACTTAACTCATGCTAGCACAAAAAACATTGTATGGGGTAGGTATTTCGCTTTCAAAGATATTAGCGAAGAACCAAGTGTGCAGAATTCTCAGACAACAGCTGCCGAAATACAAACTGTAAAAGCTTGTCAACAAGCAGATAATGCATCTAACAAAAATTTTTTAGACAAAGGAAAGCATCTTATTACTTTGAAACGTCTTAACAGCTACAGGATAACAGATAACACACCTATTAAAAGCAGATGTAGACAGGTGGTAGGTGGCCTTATCTTTTAGAAGAAAGCTGTGCATTTATTTGCAACTATAATTAAAATCTAGTCACAGCAGGTGGTAGAATTTATTACAACTACTTTGTAACGTAAAATTTTTTAAACAGCTGTTTGATTTTATAAGGCAAACTTTTATAAAATTTTATAAAATAACTAACTCAAATAGCGCGAAATCGAGCTTGTTGAGAAATTTTAGGGTGTTTTAAAAATGAATGCAGAAAAATTACTTGCAGGGTTTTGAACGTAACACGACATTTCAGTTATGACTACTTCACTTTCTACACCGTAAAGATAAAGACCTTACACCCACACATCCTGCTAATTCTATTGTCACCAATATTGCTTTGCTCTCTTTCTGGCGACACAAACGTCGTAAACCACATTATTGATCATCTCGTCCCTATTTCTTATGATGACTCCGCTTTGTTCTGGTATCTTCTATCAGTTCTTATACCTGTTGCTTAGGGTTGTTGTTTTTGTTTTTTTCTTCTTTTGTTCCCTTTGTTCCACATTCCTCTCCTATTCCTGTGGCTCCTCCTGCTTTCAGTCAGTTTTTGTGCCGACTTAGATTGATTTTAGATCTTCTTCCTGTGGTATATGCATTTTTGACCTTTCTTTTCTATTCTTTGGAAACTACGGCTTAGTCGACTTTTTGGTCTATTAGCGTCCTTTCTTTCTTTTGGGGTTATCCGTCTACGACGACTTCCTGTTATCATAGCGTGAAATATTTATATATATTTTTTTTACTCCAGCTTTCTTTTCGTTCCTTGAAGGTAGACAATATTGTTTTGCTTTGATTACTGCTAATTTTCTTCTTCGGTTACTTTTCTTACATTTGGTTTTCGCAAAAACCAACTCCCTTTCCTTGGGGTTGAAAGCTTTGCTATTTCCTTCTTAAAGATATCCGTCCTGTGACGACCTTTGCAGTATTAGGCCATTCCATCTTTATTCTCGGTGATTGCTACCATTTACCTTTCTTTCTCCTGACCTTTTACATTTCTTGATTTGGTCAGGTATACTGGGTTTCCAAGCCAGATAAAAAAATTTTTGTTTTTTTTTTGTTTGCTTAGGTTTTCTGAAGAACTTCTTTCTCGTTCATTCTATTAGTATATAGTGCTTCTTAGAGCCTGATAATTGTTTTTGATTTTTCTTCTTTTTCTTGTTTTCTGTGATTTGTTCTGTTGGTGTGTTGCTTGCTTCCTTGCTTCTATTTCTTGCCCTAACCTTTTAATTTTGCTTTGGGGGGAAGAAGGACGTTCAACTTTTCGTTCCTAAATATTTTCATTTGATTTACGATGTTCTCAAATATTCCCACACTTCTACTTCGATATTTTGTATAACTACCTGTTACAGGAAGCGCTCCTGATCACGCGTTAGAATGTAATAATTCGATTTGCTTTTATAAAACTCATTCTAAACAATTGAAATAAATGCTTGTTCAACACCCTGTAGAATATTATTGGTGTATTTGGTTTGAGTCAAGCTATCTCAATCTATCTTTATTGTTTGATATAATACAGCAAATGTATTCGGCTATCAACAATCTCTCCTTTCTGAAAAGATATGTTCGCTTTATTTAAAAGTAGTAATATAAGTTTGAACAGAAGAGCTTTTCTACATGTGTCATTAAGAAAGGCTATTGAATACGCATTTGTCGGTTTTCTTTATCTATTTATGCATTAAAAAGACTTCAGACGTGTTCTTTGACATGTGGTGCTTTTTTATTTCATTCTATTATCATATCGTTTCTTAAACTGGATTTACTTTTATGCTGCTTTTCATCCTAGCATGTGCTTTCTGCGGGGCTAATTCTATTACTCCAAGAGTGATGCACGTCTTCCACGAGAAGCTTGTATCCTAGGTGCATCGCTAAGTTTTTTACGTGTTTATTACTACTTATTACTACTAGAAAGGATCTCTTTTTAGCTCTTTTACGTAGACCCAAATTCCCTTTGAGAAAAATTTGTTCAAATTAATGAAAAATACTGTCTTCGAAAAGACAATGGAGAATATACGACAACATTGCAATGTAAAACTTGTGCGAAACTGAAATGGCAGATTATGCTGAGACTAACATATCCAACCCTCTATTCAAAAATGTTACTACTTTCAATGAAAACCTAGTAGCAGTAGAATTTCTTAAATCGAAATTTTATTTTATCATACCTATGTGTGTTGGAAGGTGCATTCTTGATGTAACCAAACTAATTATCTACGATTTTCAGTATGGACATATGAATGCTGCTTTTATAGATGGATGCCTTGTTCTCTACACGGACACCGATAGTCTAATATACAAAATTGTGAATCGTGATCCTTATGAGACATTGAGGTGGAACTGCAATAGATACTATGATACTTCTGACTACCCTGCCAACAACATTTATGAAATTCCTTTGGTTGTCGCGAAAGTATTGGGTATGATGGAACTGAGGATAATGAACGGGTTATGACTGATTTTATTGG
Source organism: Platerodrilus igneus (assembly GCA_036346225.1). NCBI lineage: Eukaryota > Metazoa > Arthropoda > Insecta > Coleoptera > Lycidae > Platerodrilus > Platerodrilus igneus. Next base: position 5,154,275 of record JARFIW010001700.1, read on the forward strand.
ATTGCGGTTAAAGATGTATGTAACGAAGGTTTTTGAGACAACTAAAGTAAATGGGGCTGAACTTTCACGATAAACAAAAAAGGATTATTCATATTCACAATCGCATGCACTTCAAAATTTCGGCGTTACAACGAAGATAAAGGAAGTAAGAAGATCTGTAATAAAGAACAACGTCACGTTTAATAATTGTCAACTGCATAGAAGATTTTAAGGAAGTATTCATTACTCAGAACTTGATTCAATCGTCCAAGCACCAAGTTCACATTATCGTTCAGTAGAAGATAGCTTAAGTCTTCACGATGACAAGCGATACCTTCTACCCGGTTCATATAAAACATTATCTATTGGGTATTATTCAATCATAGATGCCGATTAGACTATCATAGAACATTTATTGTTATGATAAAAGTTGTAAATATAGTTGTAAATAAAATTGTTAGCATCTTAGTCATCATTCACTATTGGATGAATATTGTTATTCTAGTTTAATACGTTTTTAAAGGTTAAAGCAAAATGTAAATGTAAATATAATTTATATATACAATTACTTTTAAATATAAAGTGAGTTACCTATCCACAAAATCAATGTATTTATAATTAAATAGAAATAATTAAGAAACTTAGATGTAACAATGTAATTCAAGGATAAATAAAGAAGAGGTTAATAAAAGTTCACAAGCAAGTTGTGAGAAGGGATGTGAATACAATGTATTCCAGACGCAAATGATACTGCAGGTGCAGGTCACAGACGGTTATAAAACCGCAATTATTAGAATTAAGATTATTACTTGGTATTATATAATTGAATAAAGAAATAAGCAAACATGATCTCTGCAGTGCCCACAGAAATGTGAGGGGCAGGCACAACATAAATACCCCGGGAGTCCTAAGATAGTCAGTCAGTCTTGAGCCGCACAATTTTTAAATTGTTGGTTGTTCAGGCTACTCGCCCTAATTTAAATCCATTTAACAGTAATTTCGACTAAATTTCGAGTATATTTATATAGTTTTGTAAAATTTCATTTGTAATTTCTGATGAAATAAAAATTGTTACAAGAGTTTTTGGAAGATAATTTTTTGAAAAGGCAGTTCCCAAGGCCCAAAAGGTAACTGGCGCAGCGTACGGATCCAGAAGATCACTAGGAAACTCAAATTCGAAGAACTGATGGTCTGGAATTTCAATTCCCAATCTGGAAGAACAAAACAAAATTTGAACAAAGTACAAAATCGACCAAGCCTAAAGAAACATAACTTGGACAAGGTACAAAATTAACCAAGCCCAAAGAAGGAAAACAGATGAAAGCGACGATGCAAATTTATGTATGTTCATTTATCCAAACCAATTTTTCTTTTTAAATTATTGATATTAGCTAATAAAAATTTTTTTGTACAAATTCTAATTATTATTATCGCAATTTAATAGTTGTCATTTATGAAAGGAATCTACTCAGAAAATTTATTTTTAACAAGAAAACTTTAAAGACGCATTTATATGCGCAAATTATTACAAATTAATACAAACGAAACGATCTATTCAGCAAAGTCCGAAAGCTTAATGTATAAATAAAACGCAATTCCTATTATAGCAATTAATTACGGAAACGATTTGGTCAAAACATAACTTTTATCAAATTCTATAAATTAAACACTTCAGTACAACAATTGACGGAAGTGTATAATTGTAGAAGCATTTCTCTAAATTATTACTGAAAAATTTACTCAGCACAAGTTTGAAACAAAGTATGCAAATTTATAACGCAATTCTCATACAAATTACTACCGGAAACCATCACTGAGATAAAAACCATTGAAAAAACTGAAACTTTATAATTAGACAATTCAAGGTAACGAGCCTGTACAATTATAAAGGAAGCATTCACGCACTGATTAATGCAAAAACCTGACGAGATAATTATAGCAACTTATTACTACAAACGCTTAATTACTCGGCAATACTGATATAAAAAAGTACAAATTATAACACAGTTATTGCAAAAGATTATTACCTACATAAAACCATTCTGAAAACTAAAACTTGATTTGCAACAATTGTAACATCTGCGAAGTATAAAAATATACAAATTCAAGGCGACAGTAATTGACGAAACATTACCAAGCAAAAATTCTTTAATGTAGTTATAACAATTAATAACTATATATAAAATATAAGTGAAGCGATTCTTTAAATAACTAATACAATCCAAACCGAAAAGCAACAATACAAATTGCAAAGTAAATCTCAATTTATACAAAAACTTGATATTAGAGCTAAAAGCGACCATTAATTATGAATTCCGACATGAAGCTCTATATTGAGAGTATTCCTCACTATAACGGAGATCAAGTACTATTAGGCAACTTTATTACCGCGTGTGAAATATTTTTAAAAACCTTTTATAAATCAGGAGACAACGAACGCAATGTTTTACTTTTACGCCTAATAATAAGTAATCTGACCGGACGGGCACTAACACTAATTGCCAGTCGCGACGACCTTGAACAATGAGAAGACTTCAAACGTATCCTAATTGCATATTTCGAAACCAAAGGAACATCAAATGTCTAAGCCGCGATTTTATAAACCTTAGAATGGAAAGTAACTAATCACTATATCAATTCAGAATAAAATGTCAAGACGTACGAAGTTTAATTCTGAATAAACTAAAAATTGAAGAACCCGACCAAAATATCCGACTATTAAAGACAAAAATGTATGACGAAATTCATTAGACACCTACATAAACGCACTACCTGAACGGTTATCTGACAAAATAAGATTTCAACATCCTCAAAATTTAGAAGAGGCAATGAATATGATTATGGAAGAAGAAAACGTTATGTATTGTCGAAATAGACTATATAACCCTAACGCAAATAAAAACTACTCACCGATAAAAACCATACAAGCCGCGAAACAAATATTCGCACAACCAAAAATAACACTGTTTAACACACAAATGAATCAACCACAAACTAACAATCCAAATTTTAATAACACAAATGTCAACAATCAATTTAGACAATTTCCAAGACCAACATTTAACCCAAATTTTTCAAAACCCACATTTCCCCGAGATTTAACCAACGCGTAAACCAGTCAAGGCAAACATTCGGCGCACACCCCATCAGAAACACCAATGACGAATAACAACCCTAACAATTACTACAAACCAACCCCTATGAACAATTCATCTGATAACACCAGACAAAAATATCACAAATCAAACCAAATTATAATCAAAAACAAAACGTCACTTTCGAAGAACTATTCCACCAAGAAGTGGAAGAACTTAATTATAACCGAAATAATTACACAAACCCCAGTAGAGACGACGAACCAAATCATTTAGAAAATTACGAACGTGACGAACCATGTGAAAATTACGAAGAGGACGACGAGGAAAATGTGTGCTCAAATTTTCATTTAGACAGATTTAAATACGACCAAACGTAATTACTTTAAATAATATTAATTAACAAATACTGCCATACATAAAAATACCCCACGCAGAAATTAAATTATTAATCGATATCTTATCTTCAAAAACACTGATTAACCCCGAACCCGTAAAAAAACATTATTTAGATTTTGTAGAAAAAGAACCCTTTAAAATTAAAACAGCCCATAAAACAACATTACGTTAATTCATAGCGAACATACCTTTATGGAAAAAAATTATATATATTACACCGACCATAGACCATTGGTATGGCTTGCAAACTCAAGGCACCAAACTGAAAATTACAAAGATGGAGAATTAGATTAGAAGATTATGATTACAAAATTATATACAAAACAGGAATTTATAACAATAACGCAGACGCACTAAGCAGAATGCAACTTAACGCAATAGAAACAGAGTAAAATATAGGCAACGTACCCTAAACAAAGATAAAAGAAACCCATACACCATACACTCGACACAAAACGAAGAACCAAAAACCGCCATTAAAATATTCAACGAAGCCATAGACATAAAACGATAATTACCGAAGTTTTAACAAACCCCAATCCAGTAGAATACACGAAAACAAATAACAAAAAAATATATCAAATTCAAATAACTAAGGACGATAATGAGTAACAAATAATTAAAATTTTATTTCACCGCCGAACATTTATATAAACAATTTTCAGAATTATATAATAAATTATTTAATAACTCTGGCCCTGAAATTACTAGATTACAAGAAAATTAATAACTTTACATGACCCTGACGAAATAAACGACGTGATTAGAAATCAACACGAAGGCAAAACCAATCCTCGTAGAATCAATGAAACATTAAAGCAACTCATAAGGAGATACTACTTTAAAGATATGAAAGAACTAACCACAGATTTTATCAACCAATACAAATTATGCGATAAAGCAAAATGCGACAGAACATCCCCAAAAATACCCTTAATGTTAACCAAACCACCCGACACACCTTTTCAAAACTTACATGCAGACACTCTAGTAGTAGAAGCACAAAACCTTTTAACAATTTTAGACGCATTCACCAAAGTATTCAAGCGATACCCATCACTTTCAAAAATAGTATCGACGTATCCCAAGGATTCTTACAATACTTTACATTTTACGGTACACCCGAAACTATAACATTAGATAATGGCAGCGAATTTAGAAATGAAACAATACAAAATACCCTAGAACGCCATCAAATAAAAATTCATTTTATAACCGAAAACCACCCTAAATCAAACGGATTAATTGAAAGATTACACCTAACTCTATTAGAGCAGATCAGATTATTAAGATTAATTTACAAGAAAGAACACGTCACTAATTTAATGTCATACGCAGTAATTGCTTACAACAATACAATCCACTCATCAACAAATTTTACACCCCTAGAATTAACATTAGGACATTCAGATTTCCGTAACCCCTACGACATACATCACAACAAAGAAGTATACCCACAGTATGCTAAAGACCATAAAAAAACTAAAAATAACTTATGACACTGTAAAAAATAAATTAGATAATGACAGGGAAAGTATTACAACAACCCGCAACAAGAATACCGACATAAATAAATTTTCAATAGGACCAACCGTATATGAGAAAAACCTTCAAAGTAAACGACACAAAACGGTCCCCAGAAATTTAGGCCCATTTAAAATCAAAAGATATCAGACAAAAATATAACCGTAGTAGACAACCGAAACATAGTAAAATATATTCATTGAAAAACCTAAGACACCATGTAATTTCAGATGAACAGCCATCACCCTTGCCGTCAACCTCCATCCAGGTAGAACGGACAACGACATAATAGTCGAAGACATTAAGAACAACCCCGTATACTACCAGTAAAATTGGGAAGTATGCAAAATACAATACATTACGAGACATTCGCACAAAAATTTGATTTAACGGAATTAAAACAAGAATTTTACATAATTAGAGACAATTATTACAGACTGAAGCAATCAATGGACACAGCCAAATTCGGAAAAGAATACGCTATGGAAATGCTAAATTACAACAGTATAATAGAGAACATTTTAAGAAATACAGAAGATAAATTAAATGGATTAATACCAACAGAACAAATTATAAGACGAGGAAGAGGACTTATTAACAGACTAGGTGACATTATAAAAGCTATCACAGGCAATTTAGATAACCAAGATGCAGAACGGTATTACACCGCCATACAACAGTTAATTGAAAACCAAAACGACATAACAAACCATTATTAGAAACCAAATATTTCTAACCCAGTAAACTATAATAAAATTCAACGATACGTTAAGAAAGCTAGTAAAAAATCAAGACAGTATAGCCAATAGAAAACAAACTCTTGAAACTAGCATGCAAACCACAATGTTAGGAATGTGAGACTTAATTTGATTCAATACGATATTCACTCAAATAATATCAACCCTTACTGTAATTCGACAAATTTAAGCCACATTAGAAAACGCCGCGACATTTGCAAAACTAAACACATTACACTCTACTATTATAGAACCAATTGACTTATTAAAAGAATTATTAAGAATTAAATCATTTATAACTAACAGTAAACTACCCTTCGATGTAGTAGAATCAAACATATTCATATTTGAAAAATAACCGTAGTGAAAGGCTATGTAAAGAACATCGAAATCACATTTTTAATAGAAATCCCCATAGTAGAAAGTAACACTAATAATTATTATCATTTATTTGCTCTCCCCATGAAAATTACTAGCATGTATCAAGTTATTATCCCTAAAACCAAGTTCCTTTCCTTAAATGAACTCAGATATGGTTACACGAACGAAAAATGTAACGTAGTAACACCAAATCAATATTTATGCCAATCATTAGCAACAACAGCTATTTAAGAAGATAGCCTTTGTAAAGTACAATTATTAAGATTTTCAAATCATTACAACTGTGAAGCAAAACCTGTACAAATCACCAATATAAAAATTCAAAAAGTTACGGAAAACAAATGGATTGTTTTATTTTCACAAGAAGTAATAGCAACCGCCCACTGTAAGCAAGACGAAAACAATCTAGCATTAAATGAAAGTTAAGTAATCACCCTTAAGGAAGACTGTTATCTAAAACTGAAAAACGAAATTAATTGAGTATATCAAGATTCAACAGTAACCAAGAAATTCGCAAATTTACCAGAACTATAGTTCAAGATTACACAACCCGTAGACGACGGAATCAACAAGAAACCAATGCAACTAAAACACCTAGATTTAGACGATCTCAACCACGCCATGAAACTAATGGACAATTACAAAGAACATTTAAGTGAGTTAAAAATGCCAAAATTACATTATAACATAAGTGTTTGGACAATTTTATTAATTGTTCTAATCATTTTACTATCTATGTATGTACTGTACAAAATGATCTTAAATATAAGAATAAAGGAAAAAATTTTAGTCTTAAGGAAACAAAGATAAATAAAGAAACAATAAATGTACCCTTAAGGACAAGAAAATTTTAAAAAATTAGAAAAAAACCTTTAATTTTTTATCTACGTCGGGAGGAGTTACAAATCCCCCAAATCAATATATGTATAATTAAAAAGAAATTATTAAGAAACTTAAGTTAGATGCAACAATTTAATTCACGGATAAATAAAGAAAAGATTGCTGAAAGTTCACAAGCAAGTTGTGAGAAAGGATGCGAATACAATGTATTCCAGACGCAAGTAATACTGCAGGTGCAGGTCACAGACGGTTATATAACCGCAATTATTAGAATTAAGATTATTACTTTGTATTATATAATTGAATAAAGAAATAAGCAGGCATGAGCTCTGCAGTTCCCACGAAAATGTGAGAGGCAAGGACAACATAAATACCCCGGGAGCCCTAAGATAGTCAGTCAGTCTTGAGCCGCACAACTTTTGCATTGTTGGTTGTTCAGGCTACTCGCCTTAATTTAAACCCATTTAACAGTAATTTCGACTTATAAGTTTTGTAAAATTCCATTTGTAATTTCTGATTAAATAAAAATTGTTACAAAAGTTTTTGGAATAAGGCTTTTTAAAAATGCAGCTCCCAAGGCCCAAAACGTAACTGGTGTACCTATAAAATACAAGTATAAGATTTCTACTATTATTGTAGAAGTAGACATAGATTGTTTAATAAATATTTTGTTTAAGATTGGTCAGTTTATTTCTATCGCCTTAATTAGTGACGCTTGTACTCTTTACGCGTTTTCATTGATCGAGACGATAAGGAGAGTGGTTGTTGTGGTGTATTATTGAATTTCATGTGAGAAAAAGTAAAAGTACTTGATTCGATTACATGACGTCACATGATCCTGGACTAAATTATCTTAAAAGGTACAAAAATTTGCAAAACGGACCTTAGATTCTCATGTTAAATACCATAAAAAATCGGCTTGAGCCAGAAGTAACATAGCTTATCTACTAATATACAGAAATAAATCGTATGTTCCATTTTAGTAAACTGCCTACAGTAAAAACATATTATGCAAAAATGAACAATTGCAATTTTTTTCAAAAAACTTCATAATAGCGTTGCCTTTTCTAAAAACAAGTACTTTGAGCTTAAAAAACGGCGATTAAATTATTACAAAGTATGCTGTATGCAACATGATGACGCAAGCAATTGAAAACAAATCCATTTATCTAAAAACTAAAGTAGTGGAGGTTGGCACATTTCTGCATAGCTATGTCCAATTGTCAACTAGTTCTTTTTTAGTCGAACTTGTCTAAATCACACTATCGCTAATTATTAAATGTGGTTTGTGTCGAATGTGATAGTTAATATCACCAACAAATTTAATTATTTGTAATCTAGTTTTACGATTAAACCACATACTTAGTAACAAGGTTTTGGTTTGGAGTTAGAAATATATTGATTAAATAGAATATTGTTTATGTTATCCATTTCTCTACATCTTACAAAGCAGTATTATTGAAGGATGTTGCCTGACGTAATTTGCCATAGTTCAGTAATAGCATTAATTTGCTGTATTGCTAGGTTAACGACCACACCCTCAATGCATTAATAATTTATTTTCATTGATAAAGGTGTTTAGAATGATACTGGCTTAAAAATTCCTTTGTACAATGTGAAATTATAAAAGCAAGTAGTTAAATATAAGGAAACAATTGTTTTTTAACAACACGAATTAGCCCAAAATTTGTAACTTGATGTGACTGTATTAAAACTAAAAAAATTTTTACAGAGAGTACGCTTACATATTCAATGATTATCTAAAAGCTTAAAAAAAACAAAGCTGCGGCAAAAGGAAATTTCGAGATTCTGTTTCGATAACCCTTTTTCCTCAAAAAGAGTGTTCAACTTAAAAATAATAGAATTGTAAAATCTGGGGGGTAGCACAAATTACTGCACAGTGATCGCAAGTTAATGACTAGACAAATTTCAAAATTTTCGCAAGGAGCGGATGTTTCAACATTGGTCGGGTTTCCACAAAAAAAGCTTTTTGGAAACGGTAAGAACAAAATTCATGATTAGGGTGCAAACTGGTACCAAATGGACAAAAAATTAGATATCGATCAAAAACCTTGAATCTGTTTTGGGCGGTTAGGGACATTGGCCTGATTTTGTTAAGATCTTGAAACTTAAAGGTCTCAATAGCTTAAATTTTCGATTTCCTAAAGCGATTGTACTTATCTATTCAATTACAAGTAAACACATACTTTGTAAGCGAAAGTACTTGAAGTCATAGGTAAACACTGCTCTAGTGGGTTTTGCGCATTTGGCAATAAGTATCTGCCAGTGCCTAGTTTCATAAAACTAGTAACATATGTACCTTCCATAGATGTTTAAGTGTTAAGTTAAACGGTTCAATTTTCGATAGTTTTATTAATTTTCCGCTGTCCATACATCACTGTTGTCGAGGCCACAAAATTGTTATCAACCGACCTACTTTGTACAAACAAGTCGATAAATAATTTTGTTTTATAATCTGGAACAGTGTAAATATTAGGTATATCAAGCAGTGATACAAAAATATTTGTTTAAAAAACAAACCTAAATAGTATTGTTTTTATAAAAAACAATATAATACATTTCGGATTTATAAAATACAATTATAAAATAGTTTCGCTAAAGTAGCTAACTCCTTGAACTTAAAAATATACTAAATTTAGATACAAAGATTCCTTGAACTTGTACGCTGTACATGATAACGTCTCGTTATATTTAAACTAATAATACCATTTTTAGATACATATACCATATAACTAAATAACAATTAGAGGTCAACTGGATAAATTTAAAGTCACATTCGACCCAAGATAAAATAGTCTAATGATTGTCATGGATATTCCTGACATCGCTTGTCAATAAAACTGGAGAATAAAATACTTTACCGTTAACAATATGGTGTAAGTTCTCACCAGCATAAGATATCAAAGGCGATATTTCTACTACATCTCCTACAACCGTACCACCGGCACATTCGATGTAACGCTTGTGTAAACGGTACAAATCCCTTCGCGACGTACTGGGACAATCCTTACCAATATCGTCTGAATTTTTAATGGACTAAATTCAGTATCTCTAGAAACCTTCCACGTAACAAAATTTTTGCTGAATTCGAAAACATCAAAAATGAACTTTTCGATTTTAATTCCATTCACTTTTTCTGGTTTCTCAGTCTTACCAAATTCATTCAAAAATGGGATTTTTTTCTTGGCAACGTGAAGCTTAAGCTTGCTTTCGTAATGCTCAGCAACCTTTTTCAAAAATTTAGTTGTAAAAAAATGATTACAAATATTAGCTGCGTTAAACACTAGGTTGCCATCGATATCTTTTGAGTTTGCGGTGTTTTCTGTGATTTCGCTATACTCCACGACTTGAACACGATTATCAACTTGACAAACAACACCTACGGCTTCTGAAGGACTTGCTTTCTGCACCACCTTTGCACCACAGTCCGCGTTTTTATTTACACAATAACCTATGAAGGTAGGATCCGCAACTTTAACAAGAATATTATCAACACCATGAACGTGCAAATATAAAATGCCACGTCTTTGCATATCCTCTAAAATGCCTTTCTCCTGAAGAGCTCTGTAAATTCCGCCATTGCCGTCAGGTGCTAAAGAGATTTTATCCTTCTTTTCGAGCAAGATACGACCTTTCATATCAAAACATGGCAGCAAACCTTGTTCAAATTGAACAATATTTTCCGGATCTAATCCAAAATAGTTGTGTTCTTCTAGGAATTTCGCAGTTGATTTTGCAGTAGGGCCACTTGTCATAATATACCACGTGATTCTACTTCTTTTGTTAAATTTAGATTCTGCTAGCTCCTGAATTCTTTTAATACGTTCAGCTTGTAATTGGAATAAAGTTTTACCTGAAGGAAGATCCACTGAGTACATTCCTTTAGGATAGGATACTCCTAAACGCGTACCTTGACCTCCAGCCAATAGTAGAACCCCAACATGTCCATTAGAAATTTCTTGTAAACCAGTTTCTCTGTACTGTTTCAGTTGGTCAGGCGGTGAATGTATTTCAGAGCCACGTTGACTCGAAGGAAGTGGTTTGATACGACTATCCAATTTTTCGCAAATTTCCTCCAGAGTTGAAAGAGCTTTAGGAAAAAGTTTATTGCACTCCTTAAAATTAATAGAATTTAATTGTTTTAAAAAGATGTTTTTTTCATCGTTATTTAGTTCGTCCCAAAACTGTATTAAATGGGATTGGTTTGCTGCGGTTAACAGTTCCTTCAAGCTGTTGTAAGTGTGCATAGTATATAATTTTAGTTTAACACGCCGGTACTGTTCGCACAACTATACGCGACCGCGTCGTAGTGGGAAATTTATAGCCAAGTATAAGCACGACCGCTGCTTATCATTCAAGTCATTCAATTATAGCATGATAGCGTCAATTTAATCCATATCAATATATATTTGAATAGATTGATATATTTTGGGAAGTCTATATTATTATAGCCTTAAACGTTGAGTAATGCATCCGCAACAAGAAACATTTCCTTTCTTAGAGGATGTCAAAGATAGCTACTGATTTTCAGTAACATTCTTATTTATTGAACACCATTTCACAAACCTATTATAATTCTTCCCAAGATTGCTTTCACATTTTAGAGAGTAAGCTTTTGACAGTTTTTGACAGCATCAACAAGTCCGTCATTTTCAAATTAAGATAGCGTCTGGCGTTGTAATTACAATTAAACAAAAAAATCTACTGTATTATACATTGAATAAATTTTTGATTTCATACGTGTTTTGCTACTTGTTTGCGGAATCATCGGGTACTAAGATAAAAAAACTTCGATAAAATGACGTGTAGGTACATGGAATGAATGAACCAACAGAATTAGAAACCTATAGGGAACTAAAAACGTTGCCTCTTAACAAGTCTTTCCCAAACATTGTTTATAACTACGCTTTTCCTAGTTCTGTGTAAGGTCTCAGTCCACATTTGTATTTTTAAGTACTTAGTGACAACAAAAGAACTGACACATAAAGGTCTATGTTTAAAACATATGCAACACTCATCAATACATACACAAATTCTGGCTGATTTGTGAGTTTGTACTGATTTGAGAAGGTTTATTTCTTGATACTATGAGTAAAATTAAGCATGAACTACCTAGCGTTACAAAATATTTGTAGGAAAAATGAAGCGGGTAACACCTAGTTTATGCTTGAATGGATACAGTGTAAAAGAAAATGGCACATTGAGTGTAATTAAGTAATTTAACTCAATAACACTAAAAGATTGCTTTGCACGTTCCATTTTAATAAATCAAATTAAACATGTGAGACGCTAAGCATCTTCGTGTTATTTATCGTCAATAAATGAATAGTAATTGCAGTTCACTTTTTATTTAACTAGCTTGAGTAAGAAGTAAAATGGCGTTCTAAATAAAATAGGAAGAACTACACTACATGGCGGCTCCACTAACTCCTCCACCACATTAAATGGCGATCCTGCATGCCATATTACATGGCGATATTATCAGTAACTCCACCATGTTACATGGTCTGCGGCGTGCGGATCAGAGGATCATGGCGTCGCCGTTGATCAATGTAGTAAGCGTAAAACTACAGATCCCAAGGTCCTGGGTTCAAATCCCGACCCGGCCGACTGCTTGAAAAATGGCAGGTGAGCATTTTTCATAAACATTACGCCCTCGTTCGGATGAGAGGTTAAATGGAGGTCCCGTATGTGAGAGTTGTCACGCACGTTAAAGATCCCTACCTTACCTAGAACGGCAAGGGTTCGGCAAAATTCTAAATTTCCAGGCAACAAAAAACTCGTCTCCTAGCCAATGTAGTACCTTCGGGTGGAGCATTGAAAATGTAAATGAACGGGTCAGAGGATCAGGGCGGCTCCGTGGCATAGTGATATGTGTGTGACTACTACGGCCAAGATCCCGGGTTCAAATCGCGACACGGTCCTCTTAAAAAATGTTAGACGAGCATTTTTCAGAAAAATACACGCTCGTTCGGATGAGAGGTAAAATGAGGGTCCCGTGTGTGAGTGTTATCACGCACGTTAAAGATTCCTACCTTGCTTGGAACAGCAAGGGTTCGCCAAATTCCAAATTTTCCAGGTAAAAAAAAACTCGCTTCCTGGCCAATGTAGTACCTTCAGGTGGAGCATTGTATCAGAGGATCAGGCGGCTCCGCGGTGTAGTTTGCTACGTACCTAGACGTAGCCCGAAGAAAAGTAAATACCAGGCTAACCAACAACCCTGGAAAGTGGGGAATTCACCTACATACCAAAAAAAAAACAAAAAAGTAAAGTACATCGACCACGATTATCTATTAACAAATAAATATAAATAAAGGATTCTGTACAAACAAGCAAAAAGAAAATAAATTAAGTGTTATTATTTTACAGCAAACAACTATATTGTATGGACAATTTAGAAATTTAGATACGAATTGCGCATCTCGTTTTTACACAAAATAAAATTAATCAGTAGTAAATCAATATGTGAGAGCTTTTGTCAAGCGTTTTTAAAATTTCACCCAATACTTTTTGTAAAATAAACTAATTAGTAGGAAATAATTAACGTGTGAGTTTTTTTGAGAAGCATGTTTAAAAATAGTATATCGATTAACAGCAACGAATAATAGTCCTACAATGTGACGTTTCTTGTCACGTAACTACACCAAACCTTGATACAAAATATGCCATTCTCACACGCAAAAGAAAACGAGTTGCATACCTGTAGGTGTCCAGATACTTATCTCGCAAGTCGTCGGGTGTGAGTCAGCACAGCAACGCCATGATCGTCAGGATCTATTTACCCTGCTTACATAACTGCAGCCGCGGTCTACGGACAAAAGCAGTTGGTCTACAGACAAAAGCAGTTGGTCTACAAAAAGAAAGAACCCATTTGGCCCCCGGCTAAAAAAAGCTAAAATGATTAGAATGGGTACACGCGAGGAAACTCACCAATCCACGCTAGACACCTCCTAGTTGTCGAACAGAAAAAGAAACAAACGTGCATTGCTTTTGAAAAACGGTGACGAATACTGTAGAAAATATTTCGACGTACAAGCTGTAGAATCAAATTCAACAATCGTTCAACTAACACGAATTCATACTGCAAACCCTTGCTTATCGAAGTGCGATTGAAACTGGAAAACCCGGGTTTTATCGGATAGTGCGCGATCTTATTTCAACAAGTATTTACATCGGAACAATAGAAAAAACCATTATATGCGGTCGTACTGTATACCCAGATAGCAGGTACTTAGAACAGGATATGAACTATTTAATTGTATCATAAACCTGTCGTTTCGAAATAAATAAGTTCGAAATGAAAATTTGTAGAAAGCGTATTTATTATTAATTATGTTGAAGTATTTAACAGATTACCGGATACTTAAAACATAGCTATTTAATTTATCAAATAAATTTTTGTTTTAAAAGCAAGAGGAGAGTTAACCAGGGAAATTTTTAAGCAAAATTGGAACGTAACAAGTTGGTATGCGTGTAACTACTATGACCAAGGTCCCGGGTTCAAATCCCGACATGGTCCGCTTGAAAAATTTTACACGAGCATTTTTCACAAAAATACACCCTCGTTCGGATGAGAGGTAAAATGGAGGTCCCGTGCATGAGTGTTGTCACGCACGTTAAAAATCCCTACTTTGTTTGGAACAGTAAAGGTTTGGCAAAATTCCAAATTTTCCAGGTAAAAAAAAACTCGCTTCCTGGCTAATGTAGTACCTTTGGGTGGAGCATTTTAAAATCACATGTAAGGTTGATGTTGTGAAACCAGTTCACCATACATGTTTAAAAGCTAGCTGCGCTAGGTAAAATGGAGGTCCCGTGTGTGTATTGTCACGGACGTTAAAGATTCCTATCTTGCTTGGAACAGCAAAGGTTTGGCAAAATTCCAAATTTTTCAGATAAAAGAAAACTCGCTTACTGGCCAATGTAGTACCTTCGGGTGGAGCATTGGAAAATCACATGTAGGGGATCAGAGGATCCCAAAGACGAGCGATATTAAATACAACACTGTCTGAAAACCAACCATTTGAAGTTTGAAATTAAGTAAAAATAAGTTTGGAGAGACATCGCAAAATGTGTCATGATTAAACTGTAAGTAGTTAACTAGTAAGCAAAGTATATTTTAAGCGTATTGTTTTAAACCCGCAATAAACGGCCCAGAATTCAGAAATATTTGTTTTTGAAACCTTATATTATTACTATGGGCACCACACAGTCAAAACAAGAGGAAATAGTTGTGCAAGCGTACGTAAGAACTAATAAGGCCACAGAAAGCTTGAGTGGCGGTTTAAAATTGTGGGACTACTTATTAACTATGCTACGTACCTCGACGTAGCCTGAAATATAAAAGCAAGAATGACCGGGGTCTATCGGCGAGTGGGCGGAACATTACCAATGTAAAAATAAAGGATAGGCCTAAAATAACAGCACACATTAACTTAGAACAAAAGAACCATGTAACAGAAAAACGTCCAATTAGGCAACATGTGATAGAAAAAAGGAAAACCCGCCGAAAAAACACTACCCCTTTTCTTTGTCATACTCTTCAAAAGAATTTCTATTATATAAAATAAAAGATATGACGGCAACATTATTTAATACCTTCCTAAATTCCCCACTATTAATTTAGATGGTAACGTCTCCCATGTCTATGAATCCCGAAAAATTAACACCCAAAACTAATTAGGATATACAAAAAAAATTAATTCGATACAAACCAGCAAAAGCAATGAACAGGGGGTTGCTATTTAACCACCCACAAGTATACTATATGGACAAATTATTAGTTTGAGTACCAAGTGCGCATCTCGTATTTGACAAAAAAAAACTAATCAGTAAAACTAATCAAACTAATAATAAAGTTTGTAAGTTTCTTTTGACAATCGTTTTCGTTTATGTTTCAAAATTGCACAGTACCTGTAGGATGATTCTAATATTTATGTATAGCAACCAACAATAGTCCTACGTTTTCAAGTTTATCGGCACATAACTACATCAAACTCTGATAAAGGGTAATCTCTTGATGTACTTACAAAGCAAACAAATCATATACTTGCACGTGTCGGGCTCCTTATCTTACATGCCAGCGGACGTGACTCAGCACAGAATCGCCACAGTAGTCGGATCCATTTACATAATTACCATAACGGCAACAACGATCTACAAGTAAAAAGCAACAGTTGACCTGTGGCAATGAACAGTCGGGCTTACATACAAAAAAACAATTTGACCCTCAGTTAAGAGCTAAAAGATAATCTTATGAATATCAGTAAGCGCGAGAGAACTTACCGATGTACCCAAGATATCCGCCACTTGTTAACAAAAAAAAAATAAACGTGCATCGCCCTTGAAGTACCAGAACAAGTAAATCAAAAATACTACCAAGCACGAGCTACTGCATCAGATTCAATTCGTTTTTGAAAGCAGAATCCAACATTGAAACCTCGCGTTATCACAACATGCCAAGAGATGATTAGAAACTCGTAACCCTTATCAAATAGTGCGATACCTTATTTCGACGAGTTTCTAGGTCGTAGCATTTAAGAAATAATTTTACGTTATCAGAATATGTAGCAAACCAGCGGACATCTAGAACAAGATACAGGCAATTTTATTTACAACGGAAACTTTCCAAATTCGCAGCTAATGAGTTTCATTGAAAATATAATAAACGTACTTATTGTAAGAAGGTAAAATATACAGGATGGTGTTAAAGTATTGAAAAGTAGAAACAGAATGTATGTGAATAGATAATGAATTAAAAGGAACAATATGTGTTTTAATTTATGTCGAAAATAAACGTAACAAATCCCCCAGCAAAATTAAACGGTCGGGGTAGGAAAGCAAAAGTAAGGAAGGGGACAGTACCGTACTAGAAAAGAAAAGAAGAAAAAAAATCGCTTAAGCAAATTACCAACCCAAAAAAACGGATGTCCGACTCTAAAGGTTAACATACAATAATAAAAAAAATAAAAAAGAAATTCGCTTAACGAAATTTAAAACAACCCAACAGAAAGCGCCCCGAAATTTAAAAAAGGAATTCTCATCCGGCTCGACAAACCAACGTACCGGACAAAACAAACAAAAAAAGAAATTGAAGAGAAGCACAGGGAAAGATAAGTAGGTAGTAGCAATGAGCGAGGATAAAGGTAGAATGACGTCAACACTGTCAAAGTCGTCAAAGGACGGATGTTTCTTTAGAAAAGAAACAGTAAAATCTTCAACTTCAAACGAAGATTGGTTCCCTGTAGAAAACCAACAGTAAAGGAAAGAAGCTAGGAAGAAAACCAACAGTAACAGCCAAAATGACAAAAGTGTCAAGCCACAACGCATGCTAGGGAACAACAAAAATGCTGGATAAGAAAAATATGAAATTACTTCAAACTGCGGTACCCAAGAATCGCAACAACCGAAGAACCAAAGAAAAAAAATGCTAACTAGTTAGTCGACTAAGTCGTGGTTTCCGAAGAAAGGAAAAACGGACTAAAAAGCACCTACCTTACATTTGATTTTCCAATGCTCCACCCGATGGTACTACATTGGCCAGGAAGCGAATTTTTTTTACCTGAAAAATTTTGAATTTTGCCGAATCCTTGCTGTTCCAAGCAAGATAGAGATCTTTAACGTGCGTGACAACATTCACACACGGGACCTCCATTTTACCTCTTATTCGTTCAAAACCCTGCAATTAATTTTTTCTGCATTCATATTTAAAACACCCTAAAATTTTTCAACAAGCTCGATTTCCTACCATTTGAAATTGGTGATATTTATAGAATAATTACTTGTGAAGTTCTATAAAATAACACTATTTCAAATGGCGGGAAATTGAGCTTATTGAGAAATTTTAGAGCGTTTTAAAAATGAATACCGATAAAAATTCTTTTGTTGGTTTTTAATTTATTCCTTAAGTTTTTTTTTAGACGAATCTTCTTTTGGTCTGTTTTATTAATAAACTGCCCGCTCCGTTGCTTCTGCTTCCTATCCCGACCTTTAAATTTTGCTAGGGGGAAATTTGTTACGTTCAAAACACTGCAAACAATTTTTTCTGCATTCATTTTTAAAACGTCCTAAAATTTCTCAACAAGGTCGATTTCCTACCATTTGAAATTGGTGTTATTTACAGAATAATTACTTGAGAAATTCTATAAAATAACACTAATTCAAATGGCAGAAAATCGAGCTTGTTGAGAAATTTTAGGGCGTTTTGAAAATGAATACGGATAAAAATTCTTTTGTTGGTTTTTCATTTATTCCTGTAGTTTTTTTTCAGACGAATCTTTTTTGGTCTGTTTTATTAATAGACTGCCCACTCGGTTGCTTCTGCATCCTACCCGACCGTTTAATTTTGCTAGAGAATTTGTTACGTTCAAAACTCTACAAACAATTTTTTCTGCATTCATTTTTAAAACGCCCTAAAATTTCTCAACAAGCTCGATTTCCGCCATTTAAATTAGTGTTAAATTTTAAGATGTTTTAAATATGAATGCAGAAAAAATTATTTGCAGTGTTTTGAACGTAACAAATTGTTCAATTATACAACAAAAAAACTTAAAAGTTTGTTAGCTTGACAAACAGGTCAAATGTGCTTCACGTAGATAAGAACCTAATAAAATTTGTGTGGTTTAAATTTTTTTTAATTTGATTTTACACACGTCTGTGAAATAAAATGTTTTTTTTAAATTACTCTAACGATAAAGTCTGAGTATCTTTCTTATTTAGATATACTGATATATTTGAATACCTTTGTGGTCCAACATGTCAGATCTGAAATTGGTGAAACTAAATAATTATGTAAATAAATTTTTAATGACCTAAGTTTTTGGTCCTAAAGATTAATATGTGAAATTAATTGAATTTGTAAATAATCTTGATAATGATTTTGTACATAGTTATTTTGTGAAACTATTGAAAATTTATTCAGTTGCCATTATAAATGGTCAAACATTTTAATAACTTTTATTTAGTATGTTTGAGTTTTGAAAAGTGAGGTTATTGCATGAGGGTAAAACTTTGTGGAAATATTTTTACATATGTGTTATTTGATTTTAAGACTCAAATAAATAGCTATCTCCGTTGCTTTATTATTATCACTGTAAATTTATTTCAGATATCAACTGTTTATCTAGTAACCATCGTTGTGTTAATTCGCCGGAAGATTTCACACCGTCCTTTCAGATTTGTCTATCAAATACGTTATTTTTTTAAAGGTGTAGTGGCGTCTGACATATTCGTCTTTTTATATAAACTCCCTGCATCTCATCAAAAAATCGCTGAAGTTAGAGTTCAGTGCTAGACCGAGGACCCCAAAAAGGATTTCGACGGAAAACTTACATCTCTCGTGTAGGGTGAGGCTTCATAGTAGCTTCTACGAATCTATTTGTTTTTTTTTGCAACATGTGACAGTAATTTTCCTTTCAACTTCAACAGTCAATTTCATCAAAAATAAAATCGTTTAAGATTATGTGTTGTGTTCCACAGTAATTTGGTACAATATTTTATCAAATGTAAATATTGCAAGTAAAATATTTCAAGAATTCATGATAGATATTTTAAAATGCGTGTATTTTGGATAATCTTCAAAAATATTTGCAGAAATATACGTGAGATGACGAATTTAATTGCATTTTAATAGATTCTAAGGAAATTGCTAAAAGTTTAGAGACCGATAAACATTTCCAGAAGTTCAAACAGTCAGAAAACGTTAAATTAAACAACAATTTCAGTATAAACATGGAAATCAACCTGCTGTAAATGCACAACATAAATTTATAATCAATTTTTATTGTTGTAATATGGATACACCTATAGATTCTGCCCAGGAAGGATTTTAGTTTCTAAAAGAACACAGAAACTATAAAAAACTTATTCCAGAGTTGTAAACACCAGAAACTTGATTGAATTGGATTATGAGTTTCGATAATGCAGGGTAATTTATTGTCATCATTTATTATAGCAGGGGTTAAAGTACAAAAGCGCACTCCGCGTATAAATTTAACAATTATTCTTCTCTGTAATGCAATTTATTTTAGAAGTTGATTGTCATCAATTTCTGACTTATTTTAAAGAAAATCACACAAAAGGAAAACTGTTTAGAAATATTTTGCCAATATCAGCTTTTACTTGAAAAACATGCGTTACTATGTAACAAACGCATCCGGCATGCTCTTCAATGTAGATAATCTTTTGAACTGTTTTATTATCTATTAATTAAATTTAAATATACTTAATTACTTCGTTGTTGTCTTAATTTTCTGGTTAGTGAAAAATTGAAATTGTCTCACTTCAGTAGTTAACTCATCAGCTTGTTCAAAAATAGTATAATATAACTGCTGCCTATTGAGGCATACCGTAACGCGTTCACGTTGCGATAGGTATAAACTAAATAGAAAATTAAATTAATTTTAAACGGACAGAGTAAATACGGACGGTGCCTTGCACATTATGATTTCATGAACAACACTGTTAATTAAGCATGCCATTTCAATAATTTCATTAGTTCTATAAAGGGAACTGAGGCAAGAAACTTAAATCACAAAACCATATTTATATTTTTGGTACAATGCATAGTTGAACGTAGCTCAAGTCAATAACTTTTTCAACACCGCAAAGGGAAAACAGTTTTAATGTTATCTATGAATTCCAATACAATGATGCAGCATGGGTAACTACCGTAGTAAATTTGTGTCAACAGACGAATTGCAACAGTAAATTTTTATAGCGTATTTATATTATTTTAAGAAAGCTTTTAGAATAATGAGAAAAAAGCAGCGGGATTATCGATATTTATGTTTCATACATTAATTACCTATAAGTAGGAGAGCTTGTTGCAATTTTCAATAGAAATGAGTAAACTTAACGTGTAGTTACAGAACATAGTAACTCCAGACAAAATAAAAGTAATATTATTACAATGTAGATTAATTGCCTAGATACAGCCGATGACTTGGTAGAATTTACAAATATAATGTTAGGACCCAAACATAACAATAAAATAAAATGTTAAATATTACAATGAACCTATTTACAGACCGCTGAATAAATAAGATAACAATAATCACGTATCAAACCATATGGCATCACGCATTTTTCATGTGATATAAAGACCGTAATGCAATGACATGTTCCTTAAAGGCATAAAAAGGATAACGGAAGCTAGACAGCGGACGGAACAATTCATTAATTACTCAGGAGCCTACGACGACAACATGTATAAAGGGTAACAATTGATAGGGTGATCGAAAAACCCCCTTAGGCTTTGAGATTAGCCAACGGGAGTTAAACATGGTGAAATCTGTGAATTCAACAACGACGCAACGACATATAAAAATTTTTAGATGAACTAGTTTCAAAATTAACAGATGTTAGAAATGATTTACCAGGTGGAGAGTAAATTCAACTCTGGCTTAATGAAACTCTTTAGTCACACTAAGGTTCAACTGTAAGTTTTATTAAGTAGTTATACATATTTCTTTTGTTATTGTTTTGTTGGTGGCATTTATGCACAAAGCTTGTTAAATTAGACATTGATGAAATTATAAAGCGTCTATCCTCATTGTAGGATATAGTGTTTATTTTATTAGACATACTAACTTGGACATTGAAATTTAATTTCAAAAGGTTGAGTATATGTTGCAATGACTATAATTACACAGTATTGTTATGACTAATCGAAAGTAAATTTATCTATGTAATTTTAAAATTTTGTGTGTGTGTGTGTGTACCTATTTACAGGAATAATATTGTGATTTTTGTATTGAAATGGATTTAGGTGACGTAGTGAGGTGCTTTTGCTTTATTAAGAATATAGATTAATTGTAAAACGAACTCCATTCCACCAGTAGGCAGACTTAATTAATTGTCCTTTGAAAAACTCGTCTTTCATAAGATCATCCATGAACTAAACGAGTTGACACTCATTCATTTAGTACACAGAAAAGTTACTAAGGTAAGTGTTAGTGGTAACAGAGACTTTTAATTGCAACCATTCCTCTTTCATGTAGCGATTTTTTTTGTTTCCTTTATTTGTTTATATAGGGACCCATTCCTGCACCACTGTAGTTAACTTTTGCACCCTTATTTGTTACGGAATTCCCGTTTCTTCAAAGCAATTCTAAATTTCACAGTTTAACAATTCTTTTACTCGTAACAATACGATCAACGCAGACTAAACTCAAAACGGTTATATTTGCGTAGTTTTGTGGCAACAATCTTATACTCTCGACAGATTAGAGTAGAAATTATAAAATTATAATTAGCATAAATAATCTTTTATACTAATAATCATTTATTAATAGTAGACACACTTAAGAATAGAATCGGTTCTAGCGTTTACGCATTGTTGATATTTAAACGTTCCACGACTCAATACATCACGGCCATCTAGCCACGAGTTCCATCATCTGATAAAATAATAAAATACTTAACCTCATTTTTCTTTTTTAATTTGAATTGAGTTTATATTATATTTCCTCCAAATAAATTCTTAGTACATTCACCTACGATTTGCGATGTAAAAAATCGTAAACACTGCATTTGCCATGTCCTAGAAATGCAACTGCGTCTACTAGTTTAGCTTGAGAACACTAAAATATCTAGGAAGAACGAACAGCACAATACTACCGGTCGAGTGCGGACGTGCTATTGTAGAGTTGCAAAAGTCGGTGAAGTGATCCACCTTCCTTGTTTTACCTATCCTGTTACCAATGTATAAATATAGGCGCTTCATCGAAAAAGAACCACACCCAAACAACGAACACCTGAGAGGCAAGACGAACCGAGCCCATGATCTCCACGGACTAAGTTTTTGCATTATAATTTGAAAGGCATTGACACCCCGGGAGGATTTAATCCCATATAAATTTCCGCTTTTGTACTAATACACCTTATTTTCTTACTAAATTTTTTTTAATATTTTTGCTGCATTAAATCTAAGTCAGTAATATTGTCATTGTTTTGCCTTAACAATTCATCTACAACTAAACGTGAATTATATTCTGTTTTACCAGATTAGTCTCTGCTAACTAGTAATTTCGTTGGAGAAGCACCCGTAGACTTTTTTTGGTATTGTTAAAATAAAACTCAATGTCAGGTAGTAGTTTATCCCAACATTCATTCTCCAGTTTTGCTGACATGGGAGTTAAAGTTTTACTCTTAATTTCAATCTGGCCATTGGCCCTAGGGTTTTCAGTCTCTACTGCAATATGTTAAACTTTAAACTATTCTAAAAATTCTTGGAATTGTTTGGACATTAAACAAGAATCTCAATCTGTGATAATTTGTTTGGAACAGCTGTAAGCTTCAAAATAGGATTTTAAGTGCCACACTACCTTTCTGTAGAAGTGGTTTTGCAGGTATAAAATCTTATAAATTTGGTAAAAACCATCGATTATTCCCTAAATGTGTTTAAATTTTAATTTTCCGACAGGCTGTAAAGAACCGCGATGATCAAGATGTATACATTCAAAAGGCAGATCCCCATTTGGAATATTATGTAAGACACATTTCTATTCTCCTGATTTGGGGTTAAATTCAATACACTTTAAACAATTGGCTATGTGAGTTTTAACTGATATTTTTAAATTTGGAAACCAAGTGTTTCTGTTATTAGTTCATTAATTTTTTATTCCTGCATGACCGATTTAGTTGTGGTAAGGATGTAAAATAAATTATATTTAAAAGCAAATAAAATTGTAATTCATCGTTTTTTTTTCTATAAACAAATCATTTAACAATTCAAAAACCGGGTATTCGGATTTTTCTACTAAACCTTTAACTCTTTCAGTTTTTAGGTCTG
The DNA here is from genome assembly GCA_036346225.1 of Platerodrilus igneus. NCBI lineage: Eukaryota > Metazoa > Arthropoda > Insecta > Coleoptera > Lycidae > Platerodrilus > Platerodrilus igneus. The sequence continues at coordinate 5,178,040 of JARFIW010001700.1, forward strand.
TCGACTGCTTTATGGCTAGAGTTTATTCAAAGCCGTCTAAAACTAATAAATTATTTACTCTATTTAAACAATCCACATGTTGCATTTTCGGGTTTGCTCTATGCTCAATATCATAATTATAATTCTGTAGTAGTAAGCTTCATCTCATAATGCAAGGAACCACCTCTTCTTCGGCAAGGTTTACCTAAAACTTGCTACCTTTAATTGTACCCTGCTAAATATTTTCGTGTGTTCTAGTATCCTTTTTAAATATCACCATTTTTCCGTTTCGATATTTTGCTAACTAAATAGGAGACGCCTCTGATCACGCTTTATAATTTAACAAATCGATTTGTTTCTGTAAAACTCATCCTAATACAATTGAAACAAGTATTGTTTCAGTGTTATTAGTGTATTTAGTTTAAGTTAAACTACCACAATGTATCTTTATTGTTTGATAAATGCCGCATATGTACTCGGTTATCTACAATCCTTGTTTTATGAAAGAATATGTTTGCTTTATTTATGAATAAAAATAAAATTTGAATAGCGTAAATTTTCTACAAATGTGATTAAAAAAAGGCAATTGTATTTGAATTTGCCGGTTTTCGTTGTATATTAATGCAACATAACGACTTTAGAAGTGTTCTTTTAGCATGTGTTATTTTAATATTTGAAACTGACTTTCACTTTGATCCTGCCTTAGTCGTCCTAGCATGTGCATTCTGAGTGGCTAATTCTATTACTCCAAAAGCGATGCATGTTTTTCACAAAAATGAGATATCCTTTGTGCATCGGTAAGTTCTTACGCGCCTATTAATACCAGTAAGATTCTCTTTTTAGTTTTTCTACGTAGATCCAAATGTACTTTACGTAGGCCAAATTGTTTATTTTACAAAAACCCACACGTCTTTGCTTTAGGCCGCTGATGCAGTTATGGTTGCAGTATTTACAATACTGGCTACTGCGGTGACGATTCATCCGGTGTTCGAGGTCCAAATGTTTGCTGGCTCCCCGCAACTGTTTCAAGTGTGAGATAAATATCTTGACACCTGAAGGTGTGTTACCGTGTTTTATTCTGTATCTAGAAATTATTGCTTATCAGCGTTCGCCGTTGATGCATCAGCTATGCACCATAAAGAAACTTAAATCACCTGACTGCGACGGGCGAAGCAAATATATAAAAACCCGCTTTGCAGCTAGCTTCACTATTGTTCTTGTTACTTCAACTGGCTTCCTGAAAATTGCTCTAAATGTACTATGCTTAATTTAAAATGCTTACTTAAAAGAAATCACAAGCATTGCTTTTTTGCTTTGTTCATTATCGATAAATTTTACTCGTTACAATACGAAATGTGCATTTTGTAGATTAATTATTAAAAATTGCCAGTAAAGTATAATTTTTTTAAATAGCAATTTTCTTATTTATGGTTTATTGTAAATAAAAGAAAATCGATGGCAATGTACTTTTCTTATCTATCTGAACCACTCGACTCTCCGCATTTGTAGTTAGCCAGATTTTTCTTAATTTTATATACGTGACCGTGATTCATGCGGGCCTAATTTCGTTTGATAGCATACACAACCGCTAATGTTTCTAATTCATAACTTCGGTACTTATTTTCTTAGTCAGTCGTTCTTTTGCTAAAATAAAAAAACCAGAATGGAACTTTCCATCTACTTGTTTTTGTGAAAGAGTAACGCCATAATCCAAAGCACTTTGTTACGTACAATTTTAGCCCCAGAAAATCTGACCGATAATCCACAGAGGATACTCGGATAAATACCTCGCTAAAAATTCAGTATCGACTGAAAACTTTGACTGTACTAACAAAAATGGTTTCCTACTAATTCAGTGAGAAGAGTAGTGTAAATGTTTAAAAAGGGTCCCAAAATGTTATCGTATGGGAATTACCAGTCTTGATTTGGTATTATCTTGAACACCACTTAATCTCGAAATACGTGGGATTTCTAAGCAAAATCCCCAGAATAAATAACAAGAGGATACCAAAACCTGAGATCAGGAAAGTAATTATAGCCTATGTTCTACACAAAGAATAATCGACTACACCATTGCTGAAGCCAATATAAAATAAACGTTAACAATAAGGATACTAATATACTTATTTAAAAACTGATAGCTAAAAAAACATTGCCAAAATCAAATGCTAAATTACCTGTACATTTACCACGCCTCTAGGTAATTGCAATATATTTTATTACATCAAGGGTGGAATTATTACTTTCACATTGGTTAATTGGTTATGAAGGATCCCAGTATAAGAAAGTTTTTACTCTATTACATAATTATGTTTTTATCATAAATACATATAAACATTCGTAAAAAAACACAAATATATCAAAAATTACTTAGCTTAATTGAAAACTAGTTGCGGAAACGTACTATGGGTGCGTTTATAAGTTCACACAGTTAAAAAAATTATGTTTATTAATTTACGCTTCAGTAGTTTATAGTTTCAAAAGATTTATCATAGATACCTGGAATAATTTGGCTGTTAATACCTTTGAAAACAAATAAAAATCAATAATATTCTTGACTCAATTCATTCTAATCAGATCGTATGAGATTTGTGACTTCGTTAAAAAGTTTGATATTCTTAATTAGCATGCTCTTTTTCAACTTGAAGTTGTCTTTAGGAAACAATTGTTCCTAAAATTAATAGTAACCAACCTGGTAATTCCGAACTTAATTGACCAATCACATTGATCAGTTTGATACATTATAATTTAAAAGTTAACTGCACCTACTCAAGTTCGCATGTTATGTCATACAATGGTAATAACAAAGTACTCAACAAAAAAGTTATCTCTCCATAAAAAGATTCGAGAGCGTATTTGGCAAAATTCTGACAAATGAATTAAGACTGCAAATTGAAATTACGTTGTTCATTTTTACTCAATCTAACATATGTAAAGTTATCTTACTGAAAGCTTTACTTAAACCAGAGAAAGGGATTTTACATTTTTTAAATCGTTATAATTTAGCACGTGAAGCTTCTTTGTTTCAAGATGATGAGGTTATAGTCGCCAGTATCATACATTATTAACCAAAATAAATGAATAATAGAACTGTACTAAGTTAGAAACCGTCATAATGAATTTGGCAATCTTTGAGTATGACCAATATAAGATTGCCAAAATAATCCTTCTTTAGATCGAGAATGCTTGTTAACTAAAATTATATTTTTTAAAGGAAATAACCCTAACCCTATTGATGGAATTTACCAATACAGAAACTATTAAAATGAAATATGATCATCAACATTTCAAAGGATTATTACAACTTGCACCACAGTGCAAATCAGTGCCGCCGTGTGGCCAATGAATGGCTAATACAGGTTGCGAAATTAATTTGGATTTTAAAATATCGAAAAGAAGAAGTTGCTCCGGACACCATATAGACAAAACGTTTCCTTTTTAACAGGTCATGGAGGGGTTTGGTAAAATAGGCCACTATGCCTAAGAATCAATGTACTTTTTTAGATCGAGAATGCTTGTTAACTAAAATTATATTTTTAAAGGAAATAACCCTAACCCTATTGGTGGAATTTACCAATACAGAAACTATTAAAATGAAATATGATCATCAACATTTCAAAAGATTATTACAACTTGCACCACAGTGCAAATCAGTGCCGCCGTGTGGCCAATGAGTGGCTAATACAGGTTGCGAAATTAATTTGGATTTTAAAATATCGAAAAGAAGAAGTTGCTCCGGACACCATATAGACAAAACGTTTCCTTTTTAACAGGTCATGGAGGGGTTTGGTAAAATAGGCCACTATGCCTAAGAATCAATGTACTTATTTTAAACTTGTGCAAATTGGCAAATCCTTAATGCTTTGTATATTTTCTTTATAAGGCTCATGTCTTGTTGGTCTATATGGTATCATAAGAGGTATATCTCCAAATACATGAAATAGCATTTATCCAAACCTAGTTCTAGGCAACTACGAACCATTAAACCCAATACTTCACTCAAATCAGTGAGGTTCACGCTTTCAGTGTAGGCGCCAATCAATAAATTGTCAAAAAAGATTAAAAGTTGTTTCTAGTTCACCAATACTTTAAAAATTTTATTTGCAAATCTGCAAAAACTATAATATATATATATATATATATATATATATATATATATATATATATATATATATATATTAATATGATAACGCCGTACTCGGTGTAATGACGTTTTCTATAACTCCACCTCTCTGTGTTTTCTAATCAAATTTAAATCTTACTAATTTTATTATTATGCCACGGCTAGCTTTTATTATCTACACAGAATGCACAACGTTTCGATGATCAATTTTTTTTTCTCCGCCCCTCTATGATTACCTATTTGTTTGAATTATAAAACGAAGTCAATTAATTTCATATAATGAAAAGAAATATTTAAAAGTTTTGAAAAATATTAAAATACACCCTTCAATCAATCAATATCATTAGTATTATTTATCCCAAAATTTATCTGCTTTGAAATCTATCCAAAGTCACCAAAAACTACCCTTTTTACCAAAGAGACTTTGAACGTTCTATATCCCCTTATTATTTTACGTACTTTTAACGTATGCTATGTTTGTTGCTGACTTCGTTACACTTTTTATAACAATTGAATAAATTCAGGATTGAAATTTAAATAAAAAAAAAATATCTTAAAACTAATCAGATCTGACCTGTTACAGGTTGTTCTTCGGATTGTGTATCAACAGCCCTTTGTTGTCCTCATTCATTTATCACTGCTCTGTTTAATTGAACCCCTCGTTTTCCATAAATTACTGCATGCATCTTTATTGATTCTCTCAACTCAAATTTGTACCAGAATTGTACCAAAATCGTCGACGCTGACTTGAAATATTATATTAATCCATTTAATATATCCCCGCATTCGAATTATTATATCTATCCACACATTTAAAGTATTATACCATCAATTAGAATTGTCATCACATTCGAATTATTAAAAAAATGTACTATCCATTAGAATTATTATATCTATCCACATTCGGAATTATTATCAACCAACTAGGAACGTCCATGCATTCGAAGCCCTATTATTATATTATTAGTTTAAATAAATTACCCCAAATTCTACTCACGTTAAACGGCAAAAGAAGTCTTCATATTTGTAGCACTATTATCACTTGATATATTTATTTAAATATTTAAAAATTACGCGTGACTTTTTGATTCACAGTGGCGCAGCTTCGTCCTGCTTGAGTTTAAACTGACCTCTCTTATCATTGCTCGCTGTTAAATATAGGCTCTTCCCCCTTGCATGTGGGATGGTTTTCAACAAGTCTCGTAGATATCTTAACCAATAAGGTCTCTGTATTCCGTGCATCTTGAAGTGGTTTCTGATGTAATATATCGGTTTCCCATGTAATGGTTTATTTGATACCTTATTATTCGCTATCTTGACCATACGTTGTTTTGTTTAGATATCGCGTTTTCCATATTAAACAAAAATACATGATGTAACTTCAATTTTACTTTCGTTTATTTATTTTTTGAAACTGCGTTTTCTTATCAAAATGTTTATTATTTCTGCGTGATTGCGTAAAGCTTTGTTGGGTTTTATCTGTTATCTTCGTATTATATTATAACTAATTCGAACACTTCTCAACGCGTGTTTAATTACATTTACTATCATTTTCTCTGAATAAGCGTACTTTTACTGAAAGATATTCTCACTTTGCATTACTTAAAATTAATTATGGTTTATATACAGAGTGTTAAATACTTGTTATTTTACCTAATGTAAGAATTACCAATTTTCCTGCTAAATACTAGTACTATTGTTGTAAGATATGCTTATTTGCATTGTTTAAAGCTAACTATGATCTATATACAGGGTGTTAAATACTTACTATTTACATAATATAAGAATTACTTTAATTTTCTGCTAAATAAATACAGTTTTCTATACGACCTTTGTAAAAGGCACTTTTTAAATCAATTTTAGTAAAGTTTTTTTGTTTTTTAACTGATCCAAATGATAATCAATTAACGGAGTTGGATACTGGTTTCTAACAATCTGTTTATTCAAAACGCTGTAATCTGTAAACATCCTAAATTTCCCGCTTTTTTAGAATTACTACGGGAGAACAATAAATCGAATCACTTTTGCGTATAATCCCACGAGTTAAAAGTTTATTTATAAATGATTCCAAAGCGTTTTTCCATGAACGACAAATTGTCTAGGACTATGAAAAATTATATTACGCTTTTTTAGCGTCACAAGCCTTATCATAATGGATTTCCAATACTATATTAGAAGTATATTTCCTACCGTAATTTAGCTAATAAATTTGTCACGACGCATTAAAAATATAGTGTTAAGGTCCCAGTCCAGTTAAAGGAACAACTTATAATTTATTATACGTATTTCCGGATAGACATTTTCTCGCACTTCGAAGAATGTGCGTCATTTCTTCAACGAATAAGAACGTGCGGTACAGAAAAGGGGTTTCTACAACTTGGTGGAAACGAGCGCCATGGTGGACAGCCTATTTTACTAAACTTGCGAAGTGAGCAGTCAGTGGGTGTAATGCAGTGTAGTTACCTATGAAATTTCTACCTTCCTTTACTTCGAAATCCCTTTTATTCTAGTATGTTATAGGTTGGAAATCAACTTCGCTGCGAATCCTGACAATACCAGCAAACCATCCGAACTGAACGTACGTGATAAAGAAAAAATACTTAGCACTTACTGTCCATAAATGGCCATATTATGAGGATGCAGTGATTAGCTCTATCTACCATAACTACATAGATTAATCAAGGTATGCTTGATTTACTCATTGAGTTATTTGTTTATTTGCCATGATCAGATTCATATGATATTGTTACGCTCTCTGTACGGAAATGTAATAAATTATATTACTTTTATACCTGTTATTTGACGAGTAATGATTGGTTCATTATTTTTATATTAATTTGCATTTTATAGTTAGTTTCAGGCTGTTTGGCCTTTCCGAAAAAAATATCCTTCCTCTACAACATTTTTAACCCTACTTCATTTAACAAATTTACGTGTGGAATTATCGGAATAATTTATACCTCGCTTCCTTGGAATACAATTTCGTCAATTTTTGAATTATTAATAAAATCCCTACCTAATAAATAATCACTCTGCATTGTCTTATCATCCACTACATAAAATTGTCCTAGTTTGTATTATAAATAACTATCTTATCTGAAAATACACCCTTGACATATACAATATTGATTCCCAAAAGTAAGCAATTCTGATACAAACTTTTTCTTAATCAGTGAAATAGGGCTCCTACAATCCAAAATTGTTCCTATTGATGAACAAAAATGTTAAGCTTTATATTGAACCTAAAAGCTGGTTTTAGTGGAGACAAAATCTCTTCATTTAGCATCTGTTGACAATTATTAGGTATGAAAACCTTTAACTGGCAATTTTTAAGTGTGCTCTTGTGAACCACGCTCAAAGCAACTACCACATTCTCGCCTAGATTTAGGGCAATTTCGACTGTATGTCCAATTAAACTACAGTTAAAACATTTAGGTGAAACTGATAATGCTACAGGACTTGCTCTAACTTCAAATTTATTTTAAGGGTAAATATAAAAGGTGTTCCATAAAGTCAAAGAATTAATAACCCCTAGCAAATCTTCAAGCGTTATAAACTCCTTCATTTTAAAATGAGCATCTTTTGATCATCTACGAACTCATCTCACCTTCTCGTAAATATACTCTAATACCCAACGTAGCTTTATCTGAAAAATTGTTTATAAAGTTTTCATCTTTACCGAGTTTACGCCCTTCGAACCGTTTTAGCAGAGTAACTGTATCTTCAACACAAAACAAGTTGAAAATGCAAGGCATTGTCGCAACGAACTTCCAAATGTAGACTTACTTTAAAACAATTTAAAGAAATTAAAATTATTATGTTGTAATAATTATAAGTATTCAGATAAAATAAAAATTAATTCCCCGGGGGGGTCGGGTATCCGTGGTCAGATTTTGTGGGGGGTACCATATTTCGACTCAGCTATGTTAGGGGAGTCCAAATATGTATCGCACATTAATTTTGGACCTATTTGAAATTTTAATTTTCCCGACGGAATATCGCGGGGGCACGGCGTCCCCGTGGCCCGATTTCAACTGACATCAAAACTTAAGCTCAGGACACCGAGCTGAATCGATTGATGTATCACACATTGATGTCCGACCATTAGAAAGGCCTCGGACGGACAGACGGACAGACAGACGGACGACAAATCGATTTCATAAACGAACGAAGTTCGTTGACTAGTATTTATCAGGTAACATCCAAGTAAACACCGAATCATCTACTTTTAATTTTCCCACCTGAAGCGTAGGAGAGCTAAGGGTTCATAGATACAATAATAGTGAACATAATCTTTGTTTTATTTCTCATTTAATTCTAAACCACATTGAGCAAAAGCTGTACATATAAATTAAATATGAACCGCTATTGCTTCTCACTCAAAAAGTAAAACCGAACGCGCACGCTCCGTACAGTACTACCAACTTAAATAAGTAAATCACTATACTTCACCTTTAGCAGAAAAATTCAATCTTGGCGGAAAATATTATATTCAAAATAGTAATTTAAAAAATATTTATAGCTTTTATTACACTGCATCCAAAAATATTTAAATAGCTATAAATCTTTGTAACCCGTTGCGTTGCGCTAGCTATAAATAAGATGAAAAAAGAAATAATTTGAAGAGATGGAATATATCTGAACGCACTCTGTATAATAGATTTCACAAATAATTATTCTTAATTAAGCATGGTATTTCAAATTTTGTTACTAACAAAGTGTGACATTATCTCTTCTAAATTCATTGTAAACATAATAATCCAGAACGATGACTTATTTTAAAACTGCTTAAATGAACGATTTTATAAATCATACAATGTGTTATTCATTAATAAATACGTCGTTTTATAGTAATACAAAAATGTTAAATACATGAGAAATGCTCATATCCTGAAACATGGCCAGACGTTCAAGAGCAATTGCACAACTACGTGGCTTGTCTGTAATTAACGGGACGATAACCTTTATTCAACATAGATTAAATGTTACATTGTTAGAACGAATTTTTATAGAGGGAAAAGGGACAGGAATTGGACACTCGACTGAAGAGAATTAATTAATTATGCACAAGCGGGCAGTTTAAAAGGTCGAAATGTAGTTATACGAGAAAGTAATAAAGCCAAAAAGTCGCACTGTTGGTGTTGCTATAAAGATAAGTTAGTTAAGTTGAAAGTGACGGAGCTTCAAAATGTAGCTAGATTCCCGTCGTGACGTGCGAATTATTTGATTAAACTAAGCTTACACGGGCAAAGTAGATTTCAATTCACATGCTTGTAGAACTAACGCCGTTGACGACCAGTTAAAAGAGAGTCCACCCTTCCAATATTTAAGAATTTTGCATTGTGTTCCTTAAAAGAGTTGTTAGTTAAAAAGAAAGTTGAGTTTGTTGACCTGGACATTCTTGATCTATTAATAGATGAATTGAATAGTGAGCAATACTTTTTAATTATGTATATGTGATATTCTATGTAAGTCAAAATGAAAGTATTTATTTTATTGGACAATGAATTAGCGACAGAATTAGTGTTGGTTAAATATAACTATGATGTCATAGTGCAAAGAAGTTGAAACATTTTTAAATGTTATAAATATGTAGGTATTGATTTCATATTATTTTGAATGGAGCATGAAATAATAAAACTAGAAGTTGGTCTTTAACTGTTTTCTGTTTGTTATGAAGTGAATTTCTAGAAATTGGGATTTTGAATGTTATGTTGTTCAATATGAAAATTGGGAAAATTGAAGTGATCGTATTATTGATAAAATTGATTAGTGGTTTTTAGGATTCTTTCAATAATACCTGGCCAGTTGGATATTAGGAAATGGAGTTTTTCTTTTAGTAAACATATATTTGTTAAGTTTAGATTAAATTTTATTTGCCTTTATTTATTAGGTCATTGTGAACGAATATTCAGTCACCCTCAGTGATGGAGTCGTGTTTGCTAGAAACCTTGATTTCGTTAATTTCTATAATTATGACAAAGTTTAGTAAGGGTTTTAATATATTGTAAATATTGTAGAGAAAGGTATGGTAAAAGGTGATAAACTTAGGAAACCAAAATCAAAGGATCCCTATGCGGAATAACCGTTTTTCGTATAGGAATAATATCGAAGGGATTGCTGAGACAAGATTATTTACGACCAGAAAAAAGTCTTTTAGTGTAAGTGAATATTGTAATTAGGGGTGGGCGATACGGGATTTTGCGTATCGAATATCGTTACATATTCTATATCGATATGTATGGATATATCGAATATCGATATATATCGATACGTATCGATACGTATCGACATGTATCGATGCGTATCGGTGCGTATCGATACATATCGATTCGTATCGATGCGTATCGATACGCATCGATACGTATCGATGCGTATCGATACGTATCCACTCGTATCGATGCACATCGATACGTATAGATACGTAGCGGTACGTATAGATATATATATATATATATATATATATATATATATTAAACAGGACCTATAACCCATAAAAGAAAAAACTGAATATATATATATATATATATATATATATATATAGTGATTCGTATCGGACCGTTTAGATGTGTAGATTAAGTATACATATCGAGACGTAGCGATACCTATCGGTACGAATCGATACGCATCTATAAATTTTTCTACTCTTTCTTTGGGAATAAAATCACAAGATCGTTTTAAAATAATGTATTTACTGACAATTCGATCTTTCACTTAAGATTGTTTGTTATTAAAATAATTAAAGTTTCAAGTTTAATATTTGTGACATAAGTATGTATATAGGGGTGGGCGATACGGAATTTTGCGTATCGAATATCGACACATATTCTATATCGAATATCGATACGTATCGATACGTATCGATACGTATCGATACGTATCGATGCGTATCGATACGTATCGATGCGTATCGATACGTATCGATGCGTATCGATACATATCGATACGTATCGATGCATATCGATACGTATCGATACATATCAATACGTATCGATATATCGATATTTATTTTTTGCTGTATCGGGGGGGGTCGATACGGGGGTCGTATCGATACGCCGACCCAGCCCTAATTGTAATGTAGTTTGTTTGTATTTTAGCCATTTTAATTATTTTTATTTCAAACTTTTTAGTTTCTTTATTATTTTTTTCATAGAAATCTACTCGCAAGTGGTGCACTCTTAAACTGTTACGGTGTCCTCGCCCCTTTAAGGCAAATATAAATTTATTTCATACCGCTTATTTTATCCGTAACATCTTAGTCTATTGGATCTGGGTGATACTGCAACAATACTGAAATGTTTTTCAAGTTTTGTCAAGTTTCACAGCTAGTTATTGTTATAAACACAATGTTGTTGCGTTTATCCTGCTTAATACAGGTGCGCGATTTTAAGCAGAACCTTAATATTTAAATTCAATTGCAGGATTAAATCATTATTTCTGAAGTTATTGATGTTTTTGAATGGAATGTATTTATAAATATCTTAATACTCTTCTATAACAATGTCTACAAGAACATAATTAGTTGAAAGTACAGGTGCCGAATGAGCATTGTAGTCGTGGGGGGCTGTGAATTTAAAAAACAATGTCTATTCTATTACTCTGCATTGTTGAATCCATGTTTCAGATTTGGACTGTCAAACAACAAGACCATGTAACGCGTTTACGTTACTTCAAATATAAATCGGATTGGAAAGAAAAAAAATTAATTTTCAACACACAGAATAAATGCAGTTGTACCCTGTATATTAAAAATTAGCAACTAATTAATGTTAATTATGCCTGACAGATTCTTTAATGGGAAATTTAGACAATAAACTTAAACCACAAAAACATAGCCATTTCTTTCATAATGCATAATTGAACGTAATTCAGGTCAATAACTTGTTTTAAAACCGCAAAGAAAAACAGATTTTAATGTTAGGCATTATGAATCAAAATATAAAAACCAAGTATGCGTAATTACCATAGATAGTTGGGGTAAACAGGTTAATTGTAATAATAAACTTTTGGTAACAAAACATACTTTGACTGAAAGCTATTAGGATAAGAAATGGTTAAATAGCAGTAGGATTATCTATATTCATCTTATCGTATAGATATACCTTGTATTGACGAAAGTTTTTTTATACTTTTCATTAGAATTCATTAAATTTACAGTTATAGGAAAACAAATGTAGCTACCGTTAAATTGTAACCAGATAAGATAAAAATAACTTTGTTAGAATATGATTAAATTACCTGGAAACAGTCGATAACCTAATTGGAATTCGGAAATATAATATTACAAACGTTGTCACCAAACGCAATAATAACATGCAATATGAAATATTTTCAATGTAGCAACTTAAAGACTGTTGGAGACATGAAATAACAATAAACACGTGATAATAACATGATCAAACCACAGGGAAACACGCATTTTTTTACGTGATCAAATATAAGATCGATATGAATTGCCGTAATACAATGGCATACCCCTCGAAGGCATAGAAAGGGGGGTAGTAAAGGAGAGCTACAAAGTTGACGAGGGAAGAGAATTATTATTCGTAAACAGGTGAACAAATAGCTTATGGGGGTAGTCCGTTTCTAGGGGTTGTCAAGAGAATAAATTTGTCTAAATGATTCGCTGGAGTCACTCCAGTGTGGAGTCATCCGCGACAAACAAAAACACGTTGGACATTATTGTTTTCAAAAACATACTTGGAATTCTATTACCGTTCACAGTACGGACTTAATCCTGGTTTATAAAGGTCTCTCTATAGGATCCTAAAGGAAAAGAAACTGTAAGTTTTGTGTTATATATTTTTCATAAATTGTAAATTGATATTGCTAAGATAGGAAGTAATGAAAAGATAAAACATCCATCATAATTGTAGGTTATAGCGTTTACTTTATTAGATATAAAACACGGGACAATATCAAAAAATCTTTCGGGATAAGTGTATATGGTAAAATAGGTTGATAATTTTAACTATTTCCTATTAATGCAAAGGCACTAGTAGTTGACATACTAAGGAAAATATTATGGATTTTTATAAAAAAACAACACATTTTTATTAAGTAAATCAAAACAAAATTATTTCAGTCACTGTATATGTATATTACCAAAGATATAACATAAAAACATTTTCAAAATATTTAATATAGTAGTTAAAAAAGTAAGGTTTAAGATTTACATAATTAACCACTAAGGATTGACATGGGACGAAACAAAAATGCCTAAAGTATGACACTATAAAAACCAATAGTTGACAGCAACATAAAAAACTTTAACCGTCAACGGTAATCGGTTCTGGGAATTGATATTTTACTCTTTCTCCACTTAAAGTTAATTTTGGCATTGGGAGGTTATCAATTATTTGGTTTTGGTTAATAATACTAACATCAGTCTCATTTTGTCTAAATATAGTTTTGTTCACATCACAGCATATCATTGCCATTACTTCAACCTCACATTTATCGACAATTTTTTGAACAATACACACATATTTATAGTTCTTCTTTTTTCCTGGAAAACTAACCAACAAAAAATCACCTTCTTTAAGGTTTTCCGTACTGATTTCTTTAACTTCACTATTTTCACTTTCTTCTTTTTCAGAATCAATATCATCTAAACTATCCCCAGACACTACCCACTCTTCACTACTCTCTGAACTTGTATCATTAAAATAGACTTTTCTCTTAACTTTTTTTTCTGTGCAGCATCTCGTTCATTATTTTGTTTATTCAACAGTTTTTGTTTTTTCATTTTCTCGATAAATTTGTTTCGTAGTTTACGTTCTTCAGCTTTTCTGTTCTTTTCTTTAATAATTGCTGCCTTTTTATTTTCTTTATTTTCGTAATATTTTTGCCAGTTAATCGAAGAAACAACAGCTGAAATTTTCTCAGTTTTTCTTTTTTTGAGATTTTGTTTGGGTCCCGGCCAAAATAAAACTCTCTTAAAAGGACTGGGAATTAAAATATTGGATTTTGAACATTCAATTTCATTACCAGAATCCTGGGCTTTAAAATTCTAAGTCTCTTTTAATGGTGACAGCAATGCTCTTTCAGGTTCAGGAGTTTTACATCCTAAGTGTAGTTGATCGCCAGCAATCGTTTCTGACAGACTATTTTTGGAAGGGCTTACTGCTTCTGGATATAAACTTGAAGCTACACCAGTAGTAAGAATATTACAGTCTAGGTATATTTTTGGCGTATGGATTTCGCTTGGTGGTATTACAAACGCTTCTACCACCTGCTCATTGTGTTGGCTATCATGTACAGATAATGTAAGATTTTGTTCGTTTTTATTAAAATTTGTTAAGCCTGTTAAATTATTTTCATTTTGACTTATTTCAAGTTTTGATGGATCCTCAATTTCCATTCTTGTTTGATTTAGCAAAGAAGGTGTTTTTTTATAGAACTCGTACAAAGATTTGTCTTCTGTACTACCGGACCATTCATCGCTGGTTTTGAAAAGTGAAATCTTATCCTTATCTATATATTTTTCCATAAAAAGAATCCCTGATTCCAACACTTGAACAAATTTCAAATTTTTAGCATATTCTGTTTTTAAAAATGTTTCACTACCACATACAGCTTTTGGATTCCAAGGAAGCAAGCCACATTTTCAAAATCCATTTTGCAAAATTGTCGGCACTAATTTTTCTTGGATTACCTTGTTTAATAAAGGACAAAAATGGACCTTCTTCAATGTAGGAAAATCAATATTCTCAATACGCCATTGATGTACAGCATTTTTCCAAGCGCCCTTTAATGATCGGAATACCGCAACATCCATGGGTTGTAGTAGATGAGTTGCATTGGGATACAATGCAACTAAAATAATCTCGTTCTCGGAGCAGAACTTACTTACTTGATAAGTCAAGTAAGATGTATGCCCATCGATGAAAAGAATAACTGGCTTGTGAACTTTGTTTTCGTGTAACCATGTATTAAATATGTTTGAAATATACTCAAAAAATGTCTCGCTGGTCATCCAGCCATTTTCTGAACGTCCAATACCCCAAGACCTAGGAACAGTTAGACATAGTTCTCTAGGTACCCTTTCGTATTTAAAAACTACCATAGGATGTACAACACTACCAGCAGCATTTCCAGCAATCATTACAGTAAGGCATTCTTTTTCATCCGCATTAACCTGCTGATATATAGATTTGTCACCTTTAGCTGCCAAAACTTTATTACCTTTTGGATTTAAAGAAAAAAGCTGTTTCATCTGAATTGAAATCACGACAAGGGTTTAATAAAATTTCCAAAAAATTATGTTTTTTCAGATAAGCAGCTACTTCTTCGAACCAATTACTTATCTGTTGTTTTGTAACAGATGCTCTAGTTGAAGTAAGATTTTGAGCTACTCTAGTTGATAGGTCTGAATGGCGTTTTAAAAAACTTTGGTACCAGCGTTTACCAGGGCGTCCATCTATAAAGGGCGTATCAATTTTTAATTCACCAACCAACTTTTTCACGCTGTCTAAGAGTTTGTCTTTTGTTACAGGAAATCCTGCCTTTGCAACCTCTTTTACCCAGGTGACTAATATTTCTTCTTGAGTTTCTGATAAATATGAACTCCTGCCCATTTTTCTTTTCACGGGAGTTTTACCTCTAACTTTATAAAGAAGTGTAATACTAGGAATACTGTACAATCTTGCAGCTGTTGCAACTGGAACTCCACGTTGAACATCTTGAATTGCCGCTTCCATATCGGCTTCAGTATATTGAAACATGTGTCCCTTTCTTGGAGGCATTTTGAAAACTTGAGTATGACTATATTCTGAAACCAAAAATTGACACCTATAATTTAGCTAGTGGTTGACAAGTGTCAACTATTGGACATAATATAAAGAAAAAGTTGATTCCCATAGCGAAAGGTCGTTCATTGAATCAACATGCTATAACGAGCAAAAATGACCCTATTTGTAAGTTTAGGTTTAATTACCAATAGTTGACACACATGTCAATTACTGGATAGCACTTATTTTTAGGAACCAATAGTTGACATCATATGTTTCAAGAAAACTAAAAGTTATATTAACAGACAATCAATTGAAAATAACTCTTTAATCTAGTCATCCTCGTTTGCAAGAATCGGTATTTTAAAAACAGAAATAGAAATTACAGTACTTACTTGTAAAGATTGTCACCTCCTTAACAGATTCAGTAACAAATAATGTAAAATGAGGTAAGAGTAGCAACAAGGTTCACTTTAATATCCACCATTTTGAAAACTGTGGCTTACCTACTGTGGAGTTTATACAGTATATACCTAGATGGCGCAATATGTTTTTAGTGGCAATTTTAAATAGTGTTTGAGAAAAATTGAGCTTATTTGAACAGAAATCTTTTGTATGTGTCAACTATTAGTGCAGTGTCAATAATTGGTGCTGTTACCTTACCCTTTGGAATTTATCAATTTGGTTCTACAGGAACCTACTCCCGCACCACTGTAATTAGTCAGTGCACGCTTAATCTGTTACGAGTTACGGGATTCCTACCGCTCCCGATCATTTCATAATTTAACAGTCTAAGGTTTCTTTTAACCGTAACAACTTGAGAATATTGTTGCTAGAACCATATTTTGCAAGGGCAATCATTTGAAAAATAGAGATTGGAAGTGTGTCGTGGACATTTTATAAAAGTATTTCCGGATGTTATTGTAATAACAGCATCTTTTCACGTGATGCGAAAGCAATTGCGCACTGTTTTTGTAGTACAAGTTCGGCTGCAACACAAAAGAGGTGCAGACTAGCTGCTTGTTCAAAGTGAAAATGCCATACACGAAGAGTGGAACTCTGTTTAAGAACAATCGTTTACTTTCGTAAGGAGATTGGCGCAACATTTAAATGTTACCAGAGTAACAAATTACAACATTCTTACCGAAAATCTAAGATTAGATCTATACAAAATGTAGATATATTAGGAGCTTCTGCCGCTTGATTATGCACAAAGGTCAATTCTGTTGACTCCTGGTTCAAAACCTCAACAACATTGACGTCTTGGACCTTGCTTCAGACGAGGCATTTATGAAAGCTCACAAAATATGCAAATATGGTTTTAAAAACGACCAACATGATTTTATAGCAACTAATTTGCATTTTGTCAAAATAGGAGTCTATTTTTCGAGGAAGAATGCTCGCTCCCACGTTTTTAAAGGAAATATCGATGCAAAAAATCCATCGGCAGAATACAATTCCAGCAAAATGTTGCACCTTTTCATGTTACTTATGTCACTAATGCTTACCTGCGTATATCTTTTACAATGGGTAAATAAAGGCTAATCAGTTTCTTCCTTAATTTTTGTACCTCAACTTGTAATATTAGTGCGTTAATTAAGCATACGTAAGTATATAGAAGAGCATTTATTATTTTAGGTAAGTTAAAATGAGCTTAATGCGAGAATACCCCTAAAATCTTATACAAGCTGGACGGTTTACAATTTATAAAGGAACTATTCAACTATATGTTAAAGTAAAATACCAAAAAAGACAGAAAAGGTACCCATTACGTTCTCTTACAACCAGAAATAAAAAAGACTTTACAAGTTGAATATCAAATTAAAAAAATACAAACATATGTTTCAATAAATAATTATCCTACGAATGTGTATTTCTAATCATTCTCACGCATTACAAAGACAACGAATTGATTGTATATTACTTAAATAGGCAGAAAAACCATAAAGCGTTATAAAATTTAATGCGTAGGAACTAACCAATAACGCAGATGTGGTATTAATGATCAGTGTAAAAATACCAATACATACATTCTCATGCACCGGAAAAACCTTGACCTCAACTTTAAAATAGTTCAAGCCGTACGAACCCTAAAAACCAGAACATTGCGTAAACCCCCAGGAATATTTTAACTTATAAATACTGTCGAATCATAATAGAAGGAATCAGTCAAAACACAATCGGTCATTCATACACTTCAAGCGATTTTAATTTAATAGACAAACAACTAGCGCTGAACGAATACCAAGTTTTAGTACTTTAAGGTAATTTTATAAATTCAAGCTTGCTGTTGTGAAGTAAGCCTCCGAACGCAAACGTGGCCGCAGAGTTAAATAAACTGCCGTTACTAATGAAAGTGGTCATGTAGTGGATGCTTTCTTCAGCATGTGTTGGATTTAGAGAGTTACTGACAACCCCATTTCTGGTCTTGCACGACAAGGTCAATTGAGCTTGGAAAGATAGGCTGTAAATTTTGAATTTATTCCACCTGCTACATATATTTAATTGTTATTTTATACTGAAGTGCATACAACAACTTTTCTTTTTAAGAGGCTTTTAAGTTGATGCACGCTTGGTTGGATACGGCTTGTAGTCAAAAAAGTGCCACAATTGTAATTACATAAACTTATAGATATCCGTTTAATTTGATCGGATATTTATAACCAATATCTTTTTTACATGCAGATTTGGCCAAATAGGGATATTTAATTTAATCAATTTTTCTGTTACTGTGATAGTTATGTACTAATATAGATTAAGTGAGAAACTTGGAGTTTTATTATTATTCATGTATATTTAAGTTAGTAGGTGAGGAAAAAAAGTGCATACAAGGCTATACCAAATTGTGTTGCAGGAATTAGGAACCATTTAACATTGCCTTGTCCGGCGTTTAGCGAGATTGAAAAATTTCAGTTGGGCTCGAGCTCAACATTTTTTATTGGACGAAGAGTTTAAAGACCTTTTCAAGTAAATGAGTGTTAAAGTTTGTATACCCCTTAAAGATTTGTAGTTGTTTTCATAGAATTAACCCTCACCGTTACAAGAGAAAGCTTGTGCATTATTACTGCTACGTCTCTGTCATAGAGTATAAATCATTCTTGTCATTAACATCGATTTAACACGTAGTAAACTCCTCTGTACTTCATTTTATTCCCATATTTAATAAAACGATTTTTAAAACTCTGGTGAAACTTACAAAAATCAAAGCAGCGCAGGTTAGTTGATAAAAAATATGTTGGTAGAGAAGGTTTACTAATAACATCACTACATACGTTTGACACGTTTTAAATAATTTTAATACCTTTTTTTATTTCCTAAAATATTGCCAATCAATAAATATTATCACTTTGTAAACGACGTATATGCAAACATGAAGTGTATGCGCAATACTTTATGATTTGTAGTGTACTTTCTTAGTGAATGAATTTTATCTATCAGTTCGTTAAGCCATTCTTGAAATTTCAGTCAAAACACTATAATTGTATTTTGTTATATTAACCTTGATATTTATTTGCACAGGAAGTAAATAGTAATTCACTGAGACACAAGTAAACGTAAAAAAATGTCCTTTCTTAAGCTTAAGTGTAAACAAATTCCGATAGTGCATAGTCGTACTCAGATATCAGGATACCTTGATTAAACCTCCTTGAATTATTGTAAACTTATTCACACTAGAAATACCCTTTATTATGTTTTGAAGTTTTTAGGAATATTACAAAACAACAAAAATTGCTAATTAAATTAAAGCCTTCTGAGGGTCAAGATAACGGAATATTCCATTTATCTGAATAAAATGAAATCATTCTTGTGTCGCTAAATTACTTTTAACGAAGTGCAAAGTGCCATAAGAAATTTCTACTAAATTTTCTGATGGGTCGTTGGAAGTTAATAGAAATCTTTTTAAACTTGTCTTCAGAATAAAATTTTTAAATAATAGTCAACTTAAGTGCAATAAAAATACAGTAAAGAAAGCATAATTACATACTCCTAGTATACAGTCGTCATCTATCAGAACAACTAAACAATATACCAAAAAAATATAATATAGTCTTTACCCATAAAAATTTTAATCTTACAGAATTGAAAGACCCAGTACTAAAAATAAAAATAAGCAAACGATATACGAAATTCCATGCCAAAAACTTATGTAATCATTTAATATGAATCAAAGCGCACAATACTCGGAGAAACGAAATGGACACAATCGACAAAAAATATCACACAGAACTGATCAAACATAATCCTAGAAAGTATAGATTTATTTACAAGTCTGCGGGTTCCAAGTTTGTGTATGTGTCAAGTTATGTATACTGATAAATACTCGAATCTAATTAGAAATATTAAGTTAAACAGAACTCCTACATTACTTTGAACCACAGAAAATATAAAGCTACCTTCGGATAACAGCAAATTGTCGATTACATCTTCGAATATAATTTAAACTTGAAAGTCAAATGATTAGATGAAACGTCAAAAAAATCGTTGACAGTTTGTCGCCCAAAAGTCGATCAAATTTAGACAGTAGGACCAGCAAAAATTACAGTAACACATCAGAATGCAGCTTATGCAACAAAAAAAGAGGACTAAACATCCACATCAGGAAATGCCACCCAGACCAAAACCTAAGTGCAAGTCTTAAAAACGTAAAAATAGGAGAATTTATAGAATCTGAAAATGCAGTACCAGAAGAATTTGAAAAGCCATTCCATCTATTACTAGCTGAACAAAAAAACAAACAGCAAAATAATCAAAAGAATTCCAAAATCAGTCAGAAGTACCTCAGCAAACCAATTAAAAATTTTATTAGACGAATGCATATCAAAAAATTCTGTAAGAACTTTGAAAAACATTTTATTATATCCATATAAATTTTTAAACACTGCACGCTTCGAAATAGATAAAAAAAATTCAATCGCTACCCTTATACGACAGAACATAAAAGAAAATAAGCTTTTTTTTTAAAGATTCCAAGAATGAAAATAACTCAAAAAGCAAAATGTCATTATGCAAAAGAGTATTACCCAAAGTAACAGATGGTGATATTACTTCAGCAGTCAAAATACTTTGTTCATCAGACACAATTGCAGATTACAGCAAAAAAACATTAAAGAAATTAATAGAAAAACATCCTATGAATAACGAAATGATAGAATACGAACCAATAACTTACCAAAATGCACTCGAAATTAAAAGTGAAGATGTACTAATAGCAATTAAATCCTTTAAAAACAGTTCAGCCGGTGTACTGGATTCCCTAAGGACTTTACACATATAAGATTTAACTTCATATAGCTTCAACGAAACCGGTCAAAATCTATTAAAATCTTTAACAGCACTTTGCAATCTAATGCTATCTGGAAAAGTTCCCAAAAAAATGTCCACAGTTTTGTGCGGTGCTTCACTATGCGCTCTGAGAAAGAAAGATGGTTGCGTACGACCCATTGCCGCTGCAAATTTCTACAGAAGATTGGTTGCATAAATAGCATGTTTTAAAATAAGAGACTATCTTAGTTCCTTCTTTCGACCCAAACAATTCGGATTTGCAACTCGCAAAGGAAATGAAGCAATTGCACATTCAGCAACACTTTTTATCGAAAAGTTAAAATCAAAACAACGGGTATTTCTAAAAATTGACTTTAAAAACTCCTTCAACATGGTTTAAAGAAGTGAAATACTAATCAATGTGTAGTGATCCAGGTTCAACTGGATGGATGTTGTTCAAGTAACCATGGTAATAATATAAGTTATGTCAATGTAATATATAGAAAAAGAAATATAATTATCCAAACAGGAGGAATTCATTATATTTGTATTTAATTCTATTCATAAGAGTCACAACACAATGTTTTAAAAACAATCCCACAATTATATCCTTTTGTTAAACAATGTTACCAATATCTTACATTTTTAATGTTTGGAAAAGAAACGATTCTATCACAAAGAGGTGTACAACAGGGGGGACTCCCTCGCACCAGCTCTATTCAGTCTAGCAATTCAAGATATGATAAATAAAATTAGCACTGAATACAACGCCTGGTATCTCGACGACGGTTCAGTTGGAGGTAATAGTGATTCAGTCCTACAAAACATAATAAACGTTATTGTTGAATCAAAAAAAGTAGGATTAGAACTAAATTTTAGCAAATGTGAAATTTTCATGGAACACGTAGACAACATATTTATAAAAAAAATATTATCAATAGTTCCCGATTTACAATTTACAAAAAAAACCCTAATGGTGTTTTTTAGGTGCTCCCCTTACAGATAGCGCAATATCGATGTGCCTAGAAGATAAATTTAACCAACATGTGTTCAAACTTAAAAAACCTGCCAACACACGTAGCTCTCTACCTATTGAAAAATTCATTAGCGATACCAAAGTTTCTATATATACTTCGATGTTAACCGTCATAACATGCAGAAGCAAATCTTAAAAAAATAGACAACAAACTACATAAAACCTTGGAAGAAATCGCTAACAATAAAATACACAATGACCAGTGGATACAAGCTACACTTCCAGTCTCCAACGGAGGTTTAGGAATGCGCCAAACCACAACTCTTGCTCTCCCTTCATTTCTATCTTCCATATACAGTGTTTCCAATTTGCTCGATTCAATCTTAAAGAACGAAAAATCACTTTCTAATACTTCATTATTGGAAGGCGAAGAGTTATGGCATAGGATAACCAAAAATAATTTGAAAGATGACGTAAAAATTTTTCTAAAGGCGTGGAATGAACCATTAATTGAACTGGCGACTAAACAACTGCTTGAGAATGCTACCACACTACATGACAAGGCCCGTCACAAAGCAGTTAGCTGCAAGGAATCTGGTGCGTGGTTAAATGCCCTTCCAGTAGCATGCCTAGGAACATTACTATATGACACCTCATTTCGTATCGCCACTGGATTACGCTTGGGAAACAACATTTGCAAAGAACACAAATGCAAATGCGGTTCGATGGTTACAGAAGAAGAAACACATAAACTAAGCTGTATATTTAGCGCAGGACGCTCATCATGCCATCACGCTGTAATCGACATCATAAAAAAATTTCCTAAAATATTAGTGCTACATTTAAAACGCTTTTCACCTATAAGAAAACTCAGAGGAAAACTGTCAACAACTATAAATTTTCCAATAAATGATTTGGACATGAAAGATTATGCTGCCCAAAACAGTTCAGAACATTATATTTACAACTTATATGCAATATTGAATCACATTGGTACGACATACAGTGGACATTATACAGCACACTGTCGACACCCATATTCATCTACATGGTATGAGTACAATGACTCCGTAGTGAGCAGGATATCTTCCACGGCACTAGTAAGTGGAAAAGCGTATGTCCTATTCTATGAACTAGCTAAAAATCAACCCAAAAATCCAAGAGTAGGCGATACTAACCTAATCTCAAAACCATTTCCCGCCCATACCAACGCTCCGACTGATAAGGCAAGACAAAAAACTAACTTCTGCGACATCCAGGTTCCACAATCAGTATCATCATTGAAAGAATCTCATGCAGCAACAGAAGGTAATCCAGTATCGATAAGCGATACGCTGACAGACCCTAGTAGTGGGGTAGGGCCGGTCCTAATTCAAAACGTGTTCAGACGTATTTTCCATATGTAAAATACACGTGCACCGTTTTGAATTAGGATCGGCCTTATATAATTTCAATGTAAAATAGTTGTGAAAACATGAATTCTTATATACTTTCAATGTAAAATACTTGTGGGCACGTTTTGAATTAGGATCGGCTTTATATTACTTTCAATGAAACATACTTCAAAACACACGTATGTTGAAAAATGTAAGTACAGAGAAAAATGTGTGTAGCTGTTTTGAATTCGGTTTTCTAGCAAGAAGTTACACGTGCACCGTTTTGAATTAGGATCGGCCCTATATACTTTTAATGTAAAATGTGAAAACATGAATTCTTATATACTTTCAAGTGTAAAATACTTGTTGGCACGTTTTGAATTAGGATCGGCTTTATATTACTTTCAATGGAACATACATACTTCAAAACACACGTATGTTGAAAAATGTAAGTGCAGAGAAAATGTATGTAGATGTTTTGTATTTGGTTTTCTAGCTAGAAGTTATAAAGTATGACAGATGCAAAATATCGCATTCAAGTCAATTGTGTTTAATTAAAGTGGATTCTGATTTATGTTTTTTATTTATGTTTAGAGACTGCAAATACACATGGGCCGGTTTCAATTTAAAATGTGTTCACTCTTGTGATAGGTTGGAAAGTGGGTTGGCAAAGTACGCAGATGGTGGTAATCTGCTATATAAGGAGATTGCTCCTAATATTAATTTAATTAGTCGAAGTTTACTGCATATATTCACATACAAACATGTATATAATTGATATTCAGGGATTTAAATACAAGAAAAACGAGTTTGAGTGTAAAGAAATTGCGGTTTTGGACTTGTTGAAAGGTGTTGTTTGGCATCAAATTTTTAAACTTCCAATGCAGTCCAGTTGTTTGAGCCAAGATCATATAAAACATAACGACTGGGTGACAAAGAATATTCATGGTCTTTCTTGGGATGAATCTTCAACGGCTGGAATAGTGTTATCATATATAGCGATTTATTTGAAGCAAATTATCCTACTCGGTGAAGAAGTATTTGTGAAGGGTCTAGAAAAGAAGAAATTGATTGACACCTATCTAATGCAAAACGTTGTAACTGATATGCTTGCACTAGGTTGTCCTAAGATATCGGAGTTAGAAATCAACAACCGTTTAAAATATAACATCCATTGTTGTAGACACAGCAATAATAATCTGCAATGTTCAAAACAAAATACCTTGTTATTAAAAGAATGGCTTGATAATAATAAAAAACAATAGAAAGATTGTGCCTGTATTATTTATTTTAATATAATTTTACAATGTTAGCCGAAGCAAATTATCCGACCCGGTGAAGAAGTATGTGTGAAGGGTCTAGAAAAGAATAAGAAATAGATGGAAAGCTATCTATTGCAAAACAAAATACTTTGTTATTAAAAGAATGGTTTGATAATAATAAAAAACAATAGAAAAGATTGTGTCTGTATTATTATTGTAGTCAGTAAGAAATCTTTAATGCTGATGTCTGCAAAAAAAACAATTAAACTCAGACAGCACGAATGGGACTCTCAACCCTGAAAGCAATTATAATTGATCAACGCAATAGCTCTTTACTGGTTTTACACCATTTAACAAATTGTACAGATATCTCGAAAATTTTACCAAAGACAGACAGACAAATAGACAAACAGACAGACTGACTGCACCAATTTTCTCATTCTCGCTTTTAAAGAATAACAAGTCGTAGTTATTAAATCGCGAACTCAGTTTATCTGCAAGAAATATATAAACGAGGAAATTTATGAAATGCTCCAACTTCAAAAAAACTAGAAATAAATCTATTGAAATATATGCTAACGTTGCAATTGGTGGATCTGCTCACGGAGTAAACAATTTTTTCAAGCACTTTATTTGAATTGACTATAAACTACTCAATAATTTTTAACCTAACCACTATCATTATTCTTTCCTGACAAGGGCAATTTTAAAAAAAGTTTTCATTTTTGATTTGTTCTATGGAACACAACTACAATTTGACAATAAAGATTGAGCGATTATCACACACATATCTTGAGTATATATAAAGATATTAAACAACAAAAACAGCAGAAAATTCAACCCATGTCAGACAGCTTTTTTCTTGTCAACGATAGTCTAGTCTAATACTTCTTCAGCATTTGCATTTCCATAGTTACGTACTGAAGGCAACTCTTCAATTTTAGATCACATGCATTTCTAATTTCAATTGCAAAAAATATAAAAGCATCTATTTGAAATGCATTTCTAACTTTAATCGCAAAAAATGAGAGCATCTATTCGAAATATGCACTCAGATTAAAAGTCAAAAATTGTTTTACACCGTTCTGTAAACTGAGATTACGTAGTAATTAAATCGGGAGTAATGTGAAATGAAACACACAATGTATTTTTCTTTATTGTAATTTATAAAATACATATATATTTATATATATATATATATATATAATGTTATGTACTCTAGAATAAACATACTATAATTCACTTAAGTTCCCAAATATAAAGAACAGTTCTAACTCACTCCAACTCTGAACGGTAAAGAAATATTGCATTATCAGTTCTATGAGGGCTGCCTTCTTCATCTTTGACGCGCGGTCGTTTCTGGTTGTTCTTCTTCTTCGTGTTCACTAAAAAAAGATTCAAATGAATATTAGACCAAGTAAATGCATTAAGAAAATTAAATCTATATATTAAGCTAACGAATACATACTCTGTATTGGTGTCATCAGGTCGTACGTTGCAATTGGTGGATCTGCTCACGGCGTCAACGATTTTTTTCTCCAGTACTTAATTTGGATTGACTATAAACTACTCAATAATTTTAACCCAATCACTATCATTATTCTTTCCTGACAAGGATAATTTAAAAAAAAAGGTTTTTATTTTTTGATTTGTTCTATAGAACACACAATTACAACTTGGCAATAAAGATTGAATGATTATCACACACACACACACATATCTTGAGTATATAAGGATATTAAACAACAAGAACAGCAGAAAATTCAACTCATGTAAGCAAGAATTTAATGCTAAGGTATTGTCTAGATAGCAATTGTAGAAATATGAAATCTATAGAAAATTTAATAAAACCAGTCATGTATAAATTTTTTTAACGCTGACATCTACAGAAAAATAAAAAGCGAGAAATTTAATGCTAACATCAGCAGAATAATAAATAAATCCACTTAGTCAGCATTAATGGAAGACCGGTCTGGCTTCGAAACGGTGCACGCGTATATACCATATTTTAAAATTAAAGTTGTCAATTGCGAAACAAAAAAAATTAAATTTTACCTAGAAATCATTTGAAATATTTACTTTTCTTCAGTACAACTGAAAGAACTTGACTTTTATACATTTTTTTTATCGATATCATAGACTTTTTTTCTATACTGTTGGTAAAATCTACGTGAAGTATTTATATTAAATAATAAACTGACCTGTTAGAAAAAATTAAAAATTTACATCGTTTTCTGAAAAAAAAATGCATACTTTTTTCAGTACAACTGAAAGAACTTGACTTTTATACATTTTTTTAATCGATATCAGACTGTACAGAAACAGCAATGTTTAATTAGATCAGTCAAACATGATGTGTTTACTATTAAACAAAAACAAAATTGTTCTTAATCCAAGTGATGATAAAAGAATTCTTAGTACCTCAACCACTGATACTAACTATTGCCTATTTTTGTAGTATTGATTACAAAAATTACATACGACAGCGAGTACTGTGTTAAAAATTGTTTTCGTTGCAGAAAGTAACATCAATACCCGTCAATATTACTGTATTAGTCGATTAAGGCATGAGTTAATTTTTTACTACGTTTATTTTTATTCGCTTAGGGCAATGCAGAGAAGAAGTTTGAATTGGCAACATTTTTTTATAATAAAATAAACCTTGATACAAAATCACATTCAGTTTTACTGAAAAGTAAATCGGATAAGATTGCTAACTATACGGTGTTATAATATTTTTATATATCTGTGTGAATAAACTCACAAAGTGCCAAATGAGCGGTTTGTCAAACTGATTTTTTCACTTAAAGCGATTGACATTCATTTCAAACAAGTATTTATTAAGGTCATATAAAAGACCAAAAGTTTTACCATATAAATAACGTTGTGTAATTTAAATTTCATTACGTAGCATTCGTTGAATTTTAAAAAAATATTTTTATACCTCCATCATGAGTTAGTTTTACTACGTGCTATAATATGCTAAATAATGAAGAAATGAATTGCTTTAACAAATGTCATGCGTTGCACATTGCACATTCTATTTGCAGGACGACATGAAACAAGAAAAACGCTTAGCAACATTTTTTTATAATAAAATAAACCTTAATACAAAATCACATTCAGTTTTACTGAAAAGGAAATATTTCACATTGATATTTTTGTATAAATTAAAGTTATTTTTTCCCTAAATTTTTAGTTAAACAAACAAAACGCATGAGTTTGATGCAGAATTTTTTAATTGAAGCAACATTTTGGGAAAATTGTATCATTATTAAAATTTACTGAGATTAAATCCATCTCTTCCAATAAATTAAAAATTGCACGACGTAATTATATTATGATAAAACTGCAGAATGTTTTCAGAGTTGCCTTCAGTATGTAAATATGGAAAAATGCTTGCATGCGAATTGCTTTGGCGCGAGCAAGCAAATTTTTTCCTTAACGCAGCTGAATGAAAAATGATGTAAGATTGTTGTTATTGGAAATTAAAATTCAGTATTAATTTTTCTGCTGATGAACGTGCTTTGTTAAGGCAAGATTTCGAATTTGCTTTATTTTTCTGAAAAATTGCAAATGTCTAATTTTATAGCTATTTTGCTTACATCAGAACATATTTATGTATAAAGTAATTTAGCTAGTGGCTGAAGTTAGTAGTGGTATTTTAAATTAAACAGTGAAGTGTTACACTCGAAGGTAAATATAAACAATCATGATCTGCTTAAAGAGTGTGTTCAACGTTTGTTCCCGTTTCGGACTTTATAGCTATTCACATTTTGATTCAGTATCACGATACAATTCCAATTGCATTAAAAGACAGAATATTAATTGTAAGTATTTAATGTATTTTGATGTTAATAATTTATATGGGGCTGCAATGTCTGAATATCTTCCATATGGAGAATTAGAATTTTTTAGATGACACCATGCTAGAGTTTGTAGGGCTTAGATCTAAAATGTACACTTACAGAGTTCAGGATAGGATAATAAAAAAAGTCAAAGGGATCTTCCTTAGCAAGTATTAAGCAAATTTCTTTTGATGATTATAAGAATGCTTTGTTTTATAAACAGACTGTACAGAAACAGCAATGTTTAATTAGATCAGTCAAAACATGATGTCTTTACTATTAAACAAAAACAAAATTGTTCTTAATCAAAGTGATGATAAAAGAATTCTTAGTACCTCAACCATTGATCCTAAAACCTTGGGGTATAACTATACGCTCAGAAATGACTTGTAAAGCTTCAACCACTGGTTCAAATAAAGAATGCAATTTATTTTATCTCGATTAACATATAATATTTTTTAGTTATAAAAACTTCAGTGTTATGTTTATACCTGCACAAGTACGCAGTTTTTCGTTTTGGATTTATCTAAAAATAGGATACCTTTCAATCTACCCGAGTTGAACTATATTAGCATAAATGTATTGTAGAGAAAAATAGTAGTAGTAACCGTTCTGTTTAAAAAAAATCCAGTTTGTTATTGTTTAAAAATGTGTTAGCATAAGGTTGATGAGTATGTTTTTCAATATTAACAATTGCATTGTCGAAGTAAACTTAAAAATTTCATTTGACCAGTTTGGCGTGTAACCTTTCGTAAATGCTTCCCTGTGTTTACTAATCCTCACACTGTCTTTAATTGAAAATTTTGGTATTTTGGTTGCAAGTTTGATGTGGGTAAATGATGATTTAAGAATAGTTTTTTCATTTGATTTATTAACTTTTACAGGTTTGACTCCGATAGTATTGTGAACTGTATTGTTGTATTGTTTCACAATATCGCTTAAATTTTTTATCCAATTGTAAGAACCGTTCAGGTTAAACAAGCGCCACATTTGTCCCTTTAAAGTTCTAATTACACGTTCCACAATGCATGCTTTCTTTGTAGAAAAAACACTATAATGGTTTATGCCATATGTCTGCATTAAGGATTGAAAGTGTTTGTTATAATATTCTTTATCAAAATCAGACTGCAAATTTCTTGGTGAATTTTTAAATTTATTTAAAATTGTTTTCATTGCAGCAGTAACCTCAATACCCGTTTTACTTTTAAGTGGTACAGCCCATACGTATTTGGAGAAACAATCAATAACTACTAAAATGTATTTAAATCCTTTGTTTGTTTGCGAATATAGTAGCATTTTAATCAAATCGGTCTGAAGAAGTCATTTAAACCTTTTACTATCACTTTGCGTCTCTTGAAATTTATTCTTGCTGGTTTATGAAGTTCATTTACTATATCCTCTTTTACTTTTGATTGAGCAACTATCATAATACTTTTTTCTAATCAGGATTTATTAAATACAATTAATAAATACTTCCATGTTTGCTGCTCCACTTGCTTTGAAAGGAACTTTTAATATAAAATCAAGAAACATTGTGGTATTGTTTACAAGTCCGGAACCGGAACAAACGTTGAACACCCTCCTTTAAGTGGATCATGATTGTTTATATTTACCTTCAAGTGTAAAACTTCTTGGATTGCCCAACCTGAATCCTTTTCGCCAAATTCCTCTAATCGCTTCAAAATCTTGTCTAATACGTTTTCCTTATACCACCGCTTGAGATTGGTATTTATATCGATGTGACGATTTGCAGTAGGAAACGTCTTCAAATCTATTTCGCCAGTTGTAGGCTTAACAAAGTTAGCGGTCAATATTACATTAACTTTCAACATTGACTTTTTTAAGCAAGCAACAATCTTGCGTTTAAAACTAGCGAACGCCTTGTCTCAGAACACTAGAGGATCTCTATAACTTATATTGGTAATAGGTCCCGTAATTATTCGACTTCGAAAACATGATTGTACATCATGCCAAATCAGATTTTTTCGAATATGACCTCTAGAAAGCGTTGCATCAATACCTTTACCTTGATATTCCAAAGAGCGTTTCAAGTGCCTCAATCGTACAAGGTAACTTTTAAGATGTGCCAAATTAGATTCCAGCCTACTAGGATTTTCCTGACGATTGTCTTCGTATACCTTATTTCTAATAGCAAGCTTCAATATACTAATATTTGCTTTGATAATTATAATGTGTTTTGTTATTGCATCGACTGATCTGATTAGATTCACGCATTTCACAGTTAATTTCAAAAAAGCGTTACTAATCTCGGCCACGGTTTCAGAATTCATGATTCTATGCAAATCAATACACTACTTAATATATGTACAGCTTTATTTACTATTTATACAAAAATATCATCTGACAAAAGCAAAACAACTGTAAATGAATTAGCATACAACATCATTTTTCATTCAGCTGCGTTTACTGAAAAAAATTTGCTTGCTTGCAGTATAGTAATCAAATGTTTTTTATACGACCTTTGATTTATGCTGTGTGTACAGAAAATACACTATCATTACAGCGCTATTTTTTATGGTTACATATAAAAATTTTAATAAAAATTAAAGCAAATTTTGAAAAAATGTCTCAGATTAAACCGTCAATGTTGTTTATTAATTTACACGCACTATAGAATATGCAATGTGCAACGCATGACTTTTCCATAATACTTTGTTAAAGCAATTCATTTCTTCATCAGTTAAAGGATTAATTATAGCACGTAGTAAAACTAACTTATGATGGAGGTATAAAAATAATTTTTTAAAATTCAACGAATGCTACGTAATGAAACTTAAATTACACAACGTTATTTATATGATAAAACTTTTGGTCTTTTATATGACCTTAATAAATACTTGTTTGAAATGAATGTCAATCGCTTTAAGTGAAAAAATCAGTTAGACAAACCGCTCATTTGGCACTTTGTGAGTTTATTCACACAGATATATAAAAATATTATAACACCGTATAGTTAGCAATCTCCTCCGATTTACTTTTCAGTAAAACTGAATGTGATTTTGTATCAAGGTTTATTTTATTATAAAAAAATGTTACCAATTCAAACTTCTTCTCTGCATTGCCCTAAGCGAATAAAAAGAAACGTAGTAAAAATTTAACTCATGCCTTAATCGACTAATACAGTAATATTGACGGGTATTGATGTTACTTTCTGCAACGAAAACAATTTTTAACACAGTACTCGCTGTCGTATGTAATTTTTGTAATCAATACTACAAAAATAGGCAATAGTTAGTATCAGTGGTTGAGGTACTAAGAATTCTTTTATCATCACTTGGATTAAGAACAATTTTGTTTTTGTTTAATAGTAAACACATCATGTTTGACTGATCTAATTAAACATTGCTGTTTCTATACAGTCTGATATCGATTAAAAAAATGTATAAAAGTCAACCAGAAATCCGAGGGGAAAAATTTAAGCAACCATTAATAAATCATTATGGCTACCGATATTCAAAGGCAGTTCCAAGCAAGAAAAACACAGGTTAGAGATCATATTAATTATTAGTAATACACTGTTTTTAACTTTAATATTTTCTATATATCAAATATCTGTAAGGGTCAACAAAAAGGTCATTTGAGATTTTGAAAAATAGAGAAAGCATCGTTTGAACGTTCGAAAGGTACTTCAGAGAAATTACAGAAATATTTTTGCTGGCTGTCAAGAAGTATAAATTTGGTGAGAAAAATAAATAATAATATTTTATTCAGGGGCTAATTTTTGAATGTTGAACAAATCAATAAGTCATTGATATAAAAAAAACTGTACATATTATCGATCATTATATTGTGTAATTTTTGGATTACTTTATTTAAATTATTTTAACAGATAGATGATAGAAAGAAAATGGGTTAAACAATCTTTATTGTTGTGAAGTAGGGCATTGTGTGTTTGATAAATTGAGCTAGCTGAGGAAGCAAATTCAAGAAATTATGGGATATTAAAAGAACATATCACAGCAATGAAAATTACGCCCAACATTGGGGCTTGAAATAAGGGGCTATTCACAGCAAAGAAAATAGTCCACCAACGTAAGAGTATATTCACAGCAATCAAAAATTGCGCACCAATCGTAGGAGCTATATCATATATATATATATATATATATATATATATATATATATATATATATATATACACATATATATATAACTAAATAGGACATTTCTTTAATAATTGCAAAGATTGGGATCCTCCTTGTAGTCTCTCTAAGACTTCCCAGCTACTTACGTAAAAAAGCATGTTATGTTTATTTTTGGGATAAATTAATTACCCCTTTTTCCCTTTAAATTGTTTTTCAGTTAAATCAATTCCGTTGCTATTTTTAAATCCTTCATCAACATCCTGTATATTATACCTGTGCATCATAAGTCCGCTTTACAATAATTGTTTAACTCAAATCTATTTGCTTAGAAACGACAAGTTTATGATAAAATTTAAATAAGTCAATACCTTGTTTTAGGTATCCTTTAATTTGTTAAACATTCTGATAACGTATAATTGCTTTCTCTATGGTTAAAATCTAAAGACTCGTGGAACTAAGGTCGCGTACTATCCGATAAAAGAGTGTTTTCAAGTTTCCTAATCACGCTTTGATAACCACAATATGACTTGGAGCTCTGGTTGTCTAATTAAACAAATTTGTGTTCACTTTCTTTTCAAAATGTTAAAAAGCACTCATCGTAATTGCTAGATTCTTCGTTTTGTTTTTCTTTATGAAAATTTCGCGCACGCCTTACAGCGTGGTGCGTATTGATGGTTTTATCAACCCGTACTTGTCGGCGAAATAAATTAATATTTTTCATAATCATTCTAGCTTCCTGCGGGAGACACGATAGTCCCTTGAATTGCCGCTCCTTGGGGTATAGAAGGCTGCACCCGATACGTGATCTCAGGTCCATCTGGCCCGCTCCGGTCCGAGGAACGAATGAAAGATCCAACGTCGTAGAGACGTGAGTGAGTGTTTCTTCCCTGCTTGTGTCAAGACCCTGTTCACTTAGATTTTACTGTTTGGGGCTCATATAGGTCTCGAATTAATTATGATACTGGGATCTATTGTCATGGGATTACTATATTACGCTTA
Organism: Platerodrilus igneus; assembly: GCA_036346225.1. Taxonomy (NCBI): domain Eukaryota; kingdom Metazoa; phylum Arthropoda; class Insecta; order Coleoptera; family Lycidae; genus Platerodrilus; species Platerodrilus igneus. The sequence continues at coordinate 5,211,703 of JARFIW010001700.1, forward strand.
ACTTTAACTACTATCTATTAATGCCGGAATGAGATAAAAACTTGCTGGCACATTGGAACACGTTATTGCCATTTTATTTGTAATTGTAGGTTATATGTTAGCATTATCACATTATCAGAGCCTATGTGGGGCATCATAATATTTTGATTACTAAACGAAATTGTGAAATATGGCATACCAATACACTAGCTAGCAAATACTGATATATATGGTTTATTCTCACTTACTTAAACCGGGTTAATGCCCATTGTAATGTTTCTTTTTCTTTTTATGCTAATTAGAATTCTTTTGTTAATGTGTTATTTCCTTTTTTTTATTTAGGTGTAACTGTAGGCGGGGATTTCTCCTACAGGTTGTACGGACCGGTTAATAATTTATTTTTATTTCAGGCCTTATTTAACTTTTGTAGGTATTATACTTCGCCCACTCACCGACTGAGACCGGTCAATTTCTCATTCTTTGATCTTTGTTGTATTTTTTTGTTGACTACGTCGCTGTACATAGCAAGCATACGTCAAAACTAGTGTAGCGTTACCACTCCTGAGTGCGATAGATCTTCCAGATTAAACATACTACCCACATTGTAGACGTGTAGATAAATGTGCTGTGTAGAACTGAACAACAGAATAACATCCAGGTTAAATGATATCTGAACCAAACAAGGAAACGATAAACGGACACCAAGGTAAAGAACCCTACACACAAAAAGTTGAACAGTGCTTGTACAGAAACGTAGATGATTATTTTATTTCGGTTACAATAAAGCAAAATGTCATTATTATCTTGGTTGGTGTAGCTAGGTTTTTGTTAGCAGCACAGCATTGAAGAATTATTCTTGTAAGATACTGTTGCGAGCTACTATTAGGCAACCCATCAAACACACAAAACGCCGCAAGCACTGTATATTCTCCATGGACCGAGAAGCTTCTGGCAATTACTGAATGATGAGTCATCCTTTTTTAATTCACGGTATAAATAAGACCGATGTTAAAGTACAGAGTTAGTCTATATCAGAATGTAGTATATAAATTATGTCGTGTAAGAGTTAAATAGTTGAGCTTTTGGAAGTCCGAGAGTAAACATAAATGCTGTATGAGCTGAACGTGTCTAATGTACATGCAGCTTGTAGAATACATAAATAGACAAAAGTGTAATAAGTGAATAGTTGTGTTAGTGTTGTTAATAAACCTATGGTTAAGAACTTAGTTTAAGAAGATATTAGTGCTAGTAAATTCATTAGTGTGATAGTGCTTCACTGTTAATTGGACTGAAATCATCTATAACTAAGGCATATACTGTTAATTAGACTTGTGAACAATAAATAATAAAGACTCTTGCTATTACTTGTTTTAAATTAGAGAAACGCGGTAGTAGTAGCCCGCTACAATACATACATCTATCAATACGAAGCTGGTGAATCATCCAGCTGTAACTACGACAAAATATTTTATGCTTTCCGTGTACTGGAAGAAAAGCTTAGAATGACACAACAAAAACTTACAATTAATCCATAATATTTAGTTGTTCATTGGTGTCCGATTTCAAGTTCTTAATTTAACATCTGAAAAACGTTGTGCGTTTGAGATACTATCATTTTATCACATAGCAGCTTAACAATCTGAAGCGGATCATTTTGCCCAATCTTTAGAAAGTTTGCTTATTTTTGCCTAATACAACTCTAACTGTCGATTCTTGGTTCGTAACTGAAAAGGTTTGTCGACCGATATCTCTTAGTGACAATTATCATCGTGGAAAATAAATATTTTGCTCGTTTAGTAACCTATTTAAATCTAATCTTTTTGAGTGTGATTTTGCTAAAATCTGTATATCAACTAGAGTCAGCAAAATCCAGTTTAAGCAATTTCAATTTTATGATAAGCGCATGAACTTTAGTGGCATGACGAAGTTTTTTATTTTATCAATATATTTTCTCCATCAACGATCAGTATAAATTAAGGTACTGTTTCGCTGGTATTTTTTTGAAAGTACCTGATAATATTTATCAATTTTATACAAACATTTACAGATATTCGATGAAAATATTAGTGAGTCATATTTATGTATGTTTCACATTTCGGGTAATTCACCACATAGGATTTATGTCTAATGTGAGACTTATAGGTTTATTTAATATAAAATACATCAATTTTTTAAATAAATAGAAGCATTGCCTTGTCTGTCTATTTGAATATGTTTACCGCAAACCGGGTGTATAGAGCGCACAGCGTCCACAGACGACAGAGGGGGGGCTATTCGTTTCAATTATAAAACTTTTTTATAGAAAAAAATTGATAGAGGTCTGCATAAGCTACACGGGTAACGTAATAGAGTGTAAAATTAATTCATTTAAATTTAATTATTACACCTTGACGTATTATTATATAAGTACCAAATCCACATTTAATCACATATTTAATTCAAAAATTGTACTACGGAGAAGTCTCGAGCTGCTGGCTACTCGGGGCTAGTTTAAGCACATCGCAACGAACTGTAAATTTTAAGATCTAAGTGTTTGTGGAAATCATCTACATTGTAAAGAATTCAAATGAGATTTATGATAAAGCCAAAATTACCCATGCAATATGCAGTGTGATTTATTAAGAATTGGCAATCACTTAAGTAAAGATACTAGACACCAAAATATTATGATTTAGCTTAACATGCATCATACCAAGGTCGTTGGTTTTAAGAAATACAGAGTGTTCAAAGTTGAAAATTAATTTTGAAATTTCTAACTAGTTTTGAAAGTTTTCAAAGAATTAACTCAAAAATTTGTTTAGCATTAGAATTACGAATTTGAAAAATTAATTGTAACAAAAAAAAATAGTCATTTGTGTTACTTTGATCACAAAACACGGTACATGTTTATTTTTAGCACGATAACAAAGTGATTCATTAAGAATGAGCAATCTCCAAACTGACGATTTTAGACACCAAAATATGCGTTATACCAATGTTGGTCGTTTAAGCAAAACAGGGTGTTCTAATTTAAAATTATATTTTAAAATTTCTAAATCCACCTCAAGAGATTTTACAATACGCTTCCTTAAAGATTTTGAATATTAAACATTGCTCTGCCATTGTTTTTAGTAATTTTGGGGGTTCCTTATATTTTGTATAGCAACTTCTTGGGAGAATTATCGTTATCTTCGTATCTGATCATCTTAAAAAATCAAAAGTAAATTAAAAAAATTAAAATTTCATTTGTTGCCCTTTTTAAAAAGCTTATAACTCCAAAACCGAGTACAAGAACTAAATAAGAATAACTTATTTGTGTAAAATTAAACGTCATTCCATATTTTAAAGTTACCTCAACCATAATTCATGGTTCAGGAGAAGTTTTATTTTGATTCACTGCAGAAATTGACTGTAATTAATGCCCTCTGATAGCAATGCCATAAACTTCTATTCGTAAACTCTAATGCCAAAATACATAAATCTATAGATTTTCGAAGTGATCTTATTTAAACTTACAAATTTATATAGAAATTTTGAAGCGTTTTGCTTTTCTTCTCTCGCAGCAACGAATATAAATTCTGTATTGTGTTACAAAAATCTTAAATTTCCTTTAATAATTCGATACGTTTCGTATTTCTAGAACTTATGCATTATTAAAAGAAAGTTATCATAATTTTGAAACATCCTATTTCTTGTTCTTTTATTCTATTTATCTGGTAAATAAATTTATCGTTATAAATATTCCAGATTGTATTTAAAATCATGTTAAAAGTCCTACATGCTATTTAGAATTTCCATAAGTTATCTTCAAGGTAACGTATTTTAGTGCGATTGTGCGCAGCTGTTGTTTTCTTTACTCAAGTATTGAGGTCTCGATTGTTTCCGGACTCCGAGAGTCGACCCTTTACCGTCCTAGTGATAAGATGAAGAAGTTAATATTAAAAGGTGACTTGAGATTGGCATTTTAATTATGCAGTAAATTGATCCCAATGTGTTAATAATGACTATGTGTAACAGCTAATTTATAGCGTATAAATTGTATGCGAATGGAAACCTACAGTAATGGAATTTGCAGTTTAAGCTACTGATTGATGTGGTATCCTTTTCTTGGTTAGAGATTTCAACAATAGCTCTCCCCAACGGTAGATTCCACCCTTTATATTTATGGTTCTGATATTCAGGATATTCCCGTAACAAAATGGACAACAAGTTTTTGCTGTCATTATGCAGTATTAGAGGTGCACATATGCTTCGAGTTTATCTACTAAACGGTTTGTAACAATTTGCACTCTACGTTCGAAGTCGGTAAGTCGATTTTCCTTTGTTATGAAAACCATCTGTTTGACATACAACGTTTAGTGGTTATTTTTCTCCTATTAGAAGATATCCAAGGTTAAGCTGTAATCTTTGTAGTTTAAACTATTGAAAACTAATATCTTAATAATTATATTTAAAAACTTAAATCTTTGAACTTTACACTAATTTAACTCTTGCTTTATAGGATTGTTTACCAAAACGATCTATTCAAGAACTTAGATTATGAATCATACTGAATAGATTTTATTACAGAGCTAATACGGAAGTCTACAAAAGTCAGTTTGTGTTAATACGGATAAATCAACATCTTCTGCACGACTTTTGTTACAAATATGTTTGTCTAGGTATATCCTAAGTGTATCATTCTCACTTTAGATGTTATTACGTTATACTTAGGATAAACCTAGGCAAACATGTATTTAACAAAGGTCGTGCAGAAGATGTTGATTTATCCGTATTAACACAAACTGACTTTTGTAGACTTTTGTACTAGCTCTGAACTCTAACTTCAGCGGTTTTTAGAGACTATCAGGGGGGTCGTTAAATAAATACGGGTGGGTCAGGCGCCACTGTACTTATGCAATATATAAGAACAAGGAATATCGCCAAGAAAAATACAGGAGCCTCAACGAATATATTCTGTTATTGGAATACAAGATTTTGTATTCATAGGTGGTACAAACGTTTGTCCTGAAATAAAATAAAGTACATAAAAATGCATTGGAGACAGCAGTTTGCGTCTCAAAATAATAAAATCAATAAATCAGACAAGTTATATGCACTTATAAAATTTTGTTTGTGGCCATTGACACATGGACACTCTACTTATTAAATTTATACATCCTTGGTTCATATAAGATTTATAGAATCCACAAATATGTATGAGGTATAATAAATACAACTTTTTAAGTATTGCTTAAAGTGTGATTAACCACTTCTAAATTTATAAAAGGATTAGACTTGTTAGATACCAAGGCATATATTAACTAAAAATAATTTTGTTTCAAACTGACAGGCATTTACAATAAATTTTGTAAGTGTTTAGTTACCCATTTCTATTTCTGTAATAAACTTGATTATATCAGAGCCTTTAACGTAAATAGGCATTATATATTTCATTAACACAATTATTAGCTTTGGTCATTTTGTCAGTACTGATCAAACGACGTACATTTTTATTAAATTACTTATGTAATAGGATCTTTTAGTTAGTAATTTTAAGCCTTATTAAAAAGTATCATGTATAAGAAACTGCTCAACTGTATGATAAATAATCAACATGAATAAGCAAATTCTAGTAATAAAATCTATTGAGTATGATTCATAATCTAAGTTCTTGAACAGATCGTTTTGCTAAACAATCCAATAAAGCAAGAGTTTAAATTAGTGTAAAGTTCAAAGATTTAAGTTTTTAAATATAATTATTAAGATATTAGTTTTCAATAGTTTAAACTACAAAGATTACAGCTTAACCTTGGATATCTTCTAATAGGAGAAAAATAACCACTAAACGTTGTATGTCAAACAGATGGTTTTCATAACAAAGGAAAATCGACTTACCGACTTCGAACGTAGAGTGCAAATTGTTACAAACCGTTTAGTAGATAAACTCGAAGCATATGTGCACCTCTAATACTGCGTAATGACAGCAAAAACTTGTTGTCCATTTTGTTACGGGAATATCCTGAATATCAGAACCATAAATATAAAGAGAGGAATCCACCGTTGGAGAGTCATCGTTGAAATCTCTAACCAAGAAAAGGATACAACATCAATCAGTAGCTTAACCAGCAAATTCCATTACTGTAGGTTTTTATTCATATACAATTTATACGCTATAAATTAGCTGTTACACATAGGCATTATTAGATGAAAAGGTCGACTCTCGGAGTCCGGAAACAATAGAGACTTCAATACCAGAGTAAAGAAAACAACAACTGCGCACAATCGCACTAAAATACGTTACCTAGAAGATAACTTACGGAAATTCTAAATAGTATGTAGGACTTTTAACATGATTTTAAATACCATCTGGAATATTTATAACGATAAATTTATTTACCAGATAAATAGAGTAAGAAAACAGGAAATAGGATATTTCAAAATAATGATAACTTTCTTTTAATTATGCATAAGTTCTAGAAATACGAAACGTATCGAATTATTAAAGGAAATTTAAGATTTTTGTAACACAGTACAGAATTTGTATGTGTTACTGCGGGAGAGAAAAAGCAAAACGCTTCAATTTTAAAATACAAATTCAACTTCGAACACCTGTATCTCCCAAAACTAATGTCGTTGTATAATGCGGCTGCGCCGTATTATATTTCCAGTTTAGAGATTTCCCATTAGTAGATAATATACCTTCCTTCTGGCACACTTCGATCCTCACTTCGATCCCCCCACCCTGCCTTCTATTTCGCAGTTGTTGAGGTGGTGTGCCTTGTAAATTCAGACGATCCTCAAGACACTTCTGGCGCACATCGTTTCTCACTGGATCGCCGCCCCCCTTCCTACCGCTTTCTGCTTGCCTACTAGTTGTAGGGTGTTGAAGGGGGAAGGGGGTCTTATGACAATTCTCATGACTCGTATGAATTCTTCATTATGTTTATCGGCTTTGCGGGTGTCCTATTCATCATTCTGCGGGCTAGAAAATTTTTAACGATAGTGATAGGCAGATATAATTAGCATTGTGAAATTACATGGGATTATTTAGCACTATTATTTTAATATTATAATTTTACTTTTTAACATATATCATTTTAATATTAGACTAGTATAAGTGTGTTCTTAAATTTTAGAATTAAGTTGACTCCATAATTGGACTTCTATACATATGTCTGTGTAGACTTTATTAATAAATGAAATAAATGAAATTATGTTTATCGGCTTTGCGGGTGTCCCATTTGGCATTTTGCGGTCTAGAAAAAATTTTTAACGATCCTCATAACTCGTATAAATTCTTCATTATGTTTATCGGCTTTGCGGGTGCCCTATTCGGAATTTTGAGGTTTAGAAAAATTTAAAAATTTTAAATCGAGCTAACATATGCACTCAAAATTATATGGCATAGGTATGGGTAATCAAAATTGTAAAGGGTAATTGTTTCCGTTCTCTGGGATCGGTGATTGAGCACAGAAATAAAATAAACTGCAATATATATAGAAATAAAATTTATTAGACAATCTATACACAGTAGTAATAAATTCTTTGTATATGTCTATATTTACAATTATCATTGTACACGTTTTAGGCTAAACATGTATATACATTGTGACCCTAAAACAGTCACGTAATGTGTACAACTTAAATCCGAGCAATATATACAACTTATAAACTAAGTAAAATAAAATCTATTATCTATTTCACTATGGCCCCATGCATACGTTAAGGTCGTGTTAGGGATGACGAAACGCTTATCATCTGCGCCCGATAAACTGACCTTGCTAAGTAACAGCGTAAACAAATCATGTTTTTTGCTCCTAATAGTTCGCATCGAATGCACGAGGGCTCGGAAGTTACTGTTATGTGCTACGTCCTTAAAACTGCCAACACTTATACCCTGCGCAACACTACGCTTAACCCCTTTAATCTTTTTTATTACATCCCTTTCACTAACTATACAGTAACTCTTGGCGCGAGTACCCACAAACTCTAAAACTATCTCACCACCAAACTCATCCTTGAACTTTCCGGGCACTTTCTTGTTTACAAGTGGGATCTTATATTTATTGTCTGGGTGGTAGTCACTAGTGTCGAATAGGTCCAGGTGGGTATGAATATCACTGTACAAGTCTTCTGTTTCGACACTATACACGAGCGAATCGGTATCTGTATACAAAAGCGAAAGCTTAGACCCATACAGAGGCAACAGTTTCTCATAGTGAAAGTCATAAATCAAGGTTTTGATAGGTCTAAAATCGAAAAGCCTGCATATATAGGTTTATTATAGGTGACTTTAACGCGGTCCATTTGTATGAGTGCTAAATTTTCGCCTAGTACCAGAATACAATTAAAGTTCGGGCGGGCAATCAGGGTACTCGCACACAAGGTCTTCCGTTACACTCCCATCGAGTCACAAGCTTCACGTCGACGCGCTTGTCTATATTTTCCATGGTTTTACCAAAGATGGCATTGTTCATGAGTTTGAAAAAGTCCTTCTCAAAAGCGTTAGTGGCACGAGTGCGAAGGTCCGTGTTCAACTCGATATAAGGCTTCAACCATGGAGACTGGTCGAACTCGAGAACCCGATGGATGGAGGTCAACACTAATCCATTCCGCACACACTGCTGTAGATTCCTGTAGTGGATAATGTAGCGGTGTTTGTCTTCTAAGGTGGCGAGGAGCTTCGGAGCCTTAGATGTGATATAAGGCGACGTTTTCATTTCCAGGCAGAACGGCAGCTCGTTGTGGAGATCATGTAAATGTGAAGGGTACTCCAAGTCGACCTCCAGAATGAATCCTTTCGCAGAGTCCTTGGGAACATTTAAGATGGTGGCATGTAGTTCGGCTATATCGGTAGAGGGCAACCATCGAAATCCTCCAAGAGGAGAGCCTGGCTCATGGCCCAGCCATACAAGTTATTGGCATCGTAGTATGCTAAATACTTAGACGGAGCCGCAGGATCGTACTCTTCCATGTACTTGTTGTTGGCAGCAGCGTAGCGTCCACTACACTGGGTCAAACCTCCTCTGATCCCAGACTTTATAAAATGGTACATGTCAATATCCGTGAGGAGCTCCAGTTTCACGCCGGTGTATTTTAACATGGCGTCCCAGGTTAATGAGGGCGCTGTCACATACTGGCACGGATCAAGGTCATAAGTCGACATGCACACCCGGCGAAAGTTCTCAAAGACGTCTGCTAACAACAGTACATCTGTCTTTAAATAGAGGTCGCTATATTCTCCGAGCGTGTTAAGACCAAAGTCCTCCATACCTTCTGAGCCCTGTCGTATTCGTCGGTGGTAATGGATGTAGAGGCGAGATCATTGTAGAAGGCAGCCTGTGGTGGAAGAGCTGTTTCGTCCAATACTTCCATACTTTGTATGTAAGTGTATGGAAACACACCTTTCTTGGTAACCAGTTGGAACCTGGAGTCCTCGGGAAAGTGACGTCTGACCTCTACAAACTGGTCCTGGGGCAAATTCTTCGCCAGTGTATCCAACCCGGCCGCCATAAATCGGAGAGAGTCGATAAACCGAAGTTGGACACAGGGCTTGTCGACAGTCTTTTCTTGTCCGTCTAAGACCACTTCTGAATCGTATAGTCGTACAGTTTTGAAAACGAGATGAACCGCTCTTTATTGTTCGGTATAACGTTAATCTTCTCATTATCATACCCCAGTTCTTTTATGATGAAATGAGCATCATATCCACTAAGGTTGTGAAACACCACTGGGATAAACTGCGGAACCCGATAGAGGATGTTACATTTGGAGTGTACAGGAAAGCGGTACACACCATTCATGTGGTTGTGATCCCGCACACGGTCTGTTCCAAGCTGTTTCTTGCATATCCCACAGTCTTCGGTAGTGTGGAACAAAAGTTCATTCTGGGCATCCAAAGGAATCATGGGCACATTCGTCGTCAATATCTTACCCAGACGTCTAGCTTCCTCTCTAAGTTTGGTAACAAATTTACGTGCGGCGTCTGGACCCCGGTAGATCTCAAATTTATTGAGGAGTTGTCATAGCAGCATTTAATGTAATATGCCCAGCTATAAGGGGTATGCAGCTGAAGCGGTGTTGTAGATGATGTGGAGGGTCGGGCGTTGCAAAACTGTACGGCTGTAGGAGCGACTCAAAGTCTGCATAAATAACGAATGGGACCTGCATTTGTTTTGGATGCCCGAAAATTCTAAAACGTTGTTGAAGACGGTGGGCATTTGGGTAACGACATGGTTACAGTCCTGCCTAGTATGCCTAATTAAGGCAGTCTCAGTCGGAAAAAAGATTAAACATCCATCGCAGATCCATTTATGTAAGCGATCTTTTGATAACTGTTTACCGACCAGACGTCCCAAATCCTTGATCCAACAGAAGTGACCTTTTCTTCATCCTGGATGTAAAGCAAGTTAACGTGCCGGGCTCTCCTGCGTTTAGTAAAATGTAGAGGACCAACAATAGACCTTCCTTCCACTCCGAATACATTGATACTCAGATCGTTCAAAGCCTCGAACTTGGCAATCTTGTCAAAGGCCATAGGGAACTCTATACCACCCATATTTAAGCAGCTCGAGTAATGGGGGTACTTGCTAAGACGTTGGGAGTTATACTTGGCAGGATACAACGCTGCTACAATGGAGTATGCAAAACAGGCTGCGTCTCGGTTTTAACATTCACCACCGCTTTTTAGCTTTTATCCAGCGTGGAAGGTCAATGTAAGAAGATCCCCTAAGTGGTTGGTATTTGTTGATGTTTAGTTCTAAATGCAGGACACGTTGTAAGGCCCAACCGGACTGGTGATGTTCAAATTCTTGGGATTTATCGAGCATCTCCCGAGAAAACGCCGTATACACTTTGTTCAAGTCGCTCGATCGGGTTATAATTTGATTCTTGGTATTGAAAGATTTAGTTGCTTCGGTATCACCCAAGTCCATCTTTGTGTACATACCAAACACTTCCACATTACATTTAAGGGTCGTGTGGACCTCCAAGGTGTCCTGGATCAACTTTACAAAATGCCGCTTTTGTTCAAGTAAAAAAGTCTCCAATGTCTCTACAACCAGACATATTATTGATGCGGTAAGTTGCGATCCGGGAGCGGAAGGCTGACGATAACAGCTGTATCGCTTCTTGTTCGGGGTCTCCGGATTTGGTCTTATGCGCGGCACTGCGTAAATGTCCAGGGAACTGGCGTGAAGGAACGTCCATATTGCAATCCTTGCAATATCGTATGTCCTGTCGCTGGCGTTTTGGGGCAGGTGCAGCACGTGGTGGTGATGCTCCACGTTTGGCTGACATCGATGTAGAAGAAATAGTATTTCCGTGGAGAGCGTGCTGATGCCGGGTTAAATTAGCTCGACGCCCAAACCCCATATCACAAATGTCGCACACAAATAATACTGGTGCTGATAATCCAGTCGGTGGAGCTGAGGCTGTAACCTGACGTGGTGGTGGTCTAATGATATTATGAACCTCCTTTTTTGTGTCGGTTAAGGTTGCTCTGGATCGAGAAGTTTTTCTGGCACACATCGCAGACGAATACTTTGACGGATTCCATTGTAATCTGCACAATAAAACTATGTTTATTACTCAGTTTAAAACACGTAAATTGCAATGTTTTACAGGTGTAAAAGAAACACTACTGAGGAAAATGGGCTGAGACTTCTTATAAATAGCAAGATGATCGTAAACAGGCAAATTAAAGTGCGTGCTCACAGGCAGTCAATATAACTTCGGTCCAGGATTTGTTTGTTACTCAGTTTAAAACACGTAAACCACGAGGTTTTGCGATCGTAGAAGAAATACAACTGAGGAAAATGGGATGAGACCCCTTATATTTATAGCCAGATGATCGTAAACAGGTGAATTACTGCGCATGCTCACAGGCATCCAATATAACATCGCCTTAGGATTCCTTTGAAATTTGTATAATAAAATGATGTTTATTTATAGTTTAAAACACGTAAATTATGAGGTTTTGTAGTCGTAGAAGAAACACTATTGAGGAAAATTGGTTGAGACTCCTTATAAATAGCCAGATGATTGTAAGAAGGTAAATTAAAGCGCATGCTCACAGGCAACCGATATAACTTCGGCCCAGGATTCCTATGTGATCTGCACAATAAAACGATGTTTATTACTCAGCTTAATAAACGCAGACAAACGTTTTCGCATTCGCGGAAAAGGAAAATGGGCTGAGGCCTCTTATAAATAGCCAGATGATCGGAAATAGGTAAATTAGAAAGAATGCGCACAGATCGCTAATAAAACGTCGCCCCAGTGGAGATGCTCCTAAAGGAATGGAGCACAGTTACGTCTGGGGAACTTGCGATACAACTAAAAACAGAAAAATTAGCATTATATGAATAATAAATAGTCATTGCTATGTTTTCGGACCTTATTCGATATAGAACCATGGCGCCAACCGCAAACGACAGCATTGTTGCATTCTATAATTTATAATGAATACGACCGTGGGCTACTTCAGTTTTATTCTAGTATTTTTAATAGCTTGTAAATTTCGATATTGATATTGGAATTGATGTGTAAATATAATATAATATAAAATTAAAATTAAAACCAGTAGTTTACATGGAAACTGGGCATGTCATCAACCAGTTCAAAAATATATTTTATAGGTATTTCAGTTATTAATGACATTGCACCAAATTCATTCCTATAATATATCATGATGCTAACCATCATGATCCTATTACGTAATACTAAAACTAGTGCTAGCGGCGACTTAAGTTGCTGCTACAGTTTAGAAACCTATAAAACTTAATTCATATACAAATTTTCAAGCCACTGAATAAATAAGATGTAAATAAAATAGCCGAGCGCCTGCCTATTTGCAACATTTATTAAAACGTGTATGCCAAGGTCATATTAATATACACGTCTGGCGAATATTAAACACATAATTAAGCTAAAATGAATCTTTTAAAATAAGCATCGTCATCATCTGAAACAATGTTTTGTTAAAATCCGAGTATTTTACGTTAATGTATCAGCATATGTCATAAGGAAATGCTCCGAGTGTAGACACCGGGTATTTATTTATAAGTAAAATATTTAATCATTACTATTATTGTGCTATTCATTAGCAGAAATCTGCACAAATCTGCATAAATATTACATCCAATGCTCGATTTGATTGCATAGAATTAACCTTGTACCTGTTTTTGTTTGAGGTCTGAAAGCATATAATTAAAATATTGTATCATCCGTTTTAAATAATTCAGGTATGTAAAATTTTTTAAAAATTCAATATTTGGATAATTTAAAGAACGAAATAATGCTTTAGATAATTAAATGGAGTATTTTCATTATACAATACAATAATAATTATTACAATAGGTAAACCTATTTTGACTATTAAAACAATGTCGATGTGTGAGCTCAAACGTTTAGTTACTTGATAAAAACTTCTCGGGGCATGATTCGAGCGATCAACGACCTACTTAAACGTGTTTATGCCTGCATGAATGTGCGTGACGTCATAAATATCATTGCTCATAAATATTTCTAGGATTAGTTCGCTGTAAATTGCAGAAATGACTGCATTCCATACGATACGATGATACAACTGTCTATAATTAACCGCAAAATACTAATTATAAAATGAGCTATATATTAAAACAGAGAAAATTACTTTTACCTGACGTTGAGATAATCAAAGCGGTTGATAATTAATCAATTTATAAAACTGAATACCCTTCAAATCGACCGATTTACATATATTTTAAATTCAGGCAATTAATTGTTTTATGATGTAACTATGTTGTCTTGACTCATCCAAAATTCTACATCACGTCTGTGCGAATCTCGGTAAAATTAAAGGTCATCATAGCTTTTATTAGAACTCGAATATTTCAGTGGATCCTACAATATTAACAAAAATTACTAAAATCTATTAGAAACCATAAATTATCCCGAAACTAAGCCGAATTTACGCTAAATTAAAATTAAATATGTAATTCATATATGCAACATTAAAAGCTCGTCAAAACGTGTCAACGATTATATATAATATACGTCTATCTAAAAAGCAAATACTATACATATAATTAAGCTAAAATGTGTCTTTTAACACCGTAAAACTTGCAGATTAATCTGAAAAATATGCTGTTAAATATGTATACAAAGGTTTAATACTCACCTTCAACCACTTCTCAAAACTGCATTGATAGTAAACAGGAACCAGGAAAAAAAAACTGGTCCGAGCGCACTTTACGTTATTATATTAGCATATCTCGTAACAATATGCCAGGAGTAAACACCTGAGGTCCATCTATATTCATACTACACCAACTATACCTATGTGCTATTCTTTAACAGAAATCTGCGTTAACAGATCGAGACAAACGAAAAGAATGACACATAGGTATGTTTGTGCGGTATGAATATAGATGGACCTCAGGTGTTTACTCCTGGTGCATATTGTTACGAGATATGCTAATATAATAATGTAAAGTGCGCTCGACCAGTTTTTTCCGGTTTTACTGTCCGTTAATCATAGCAGTTAGGTGAGTGACATATTTAATTTAATTATACAGAAATTCTGCATAATTTTCGATATATAATTTATGGTTTCTAATAGATTTTAGTAATTTTTGTTAATATTTTAGAATCCACTGAAATATTCGAGTTCTAATAAAAGCTATGATGACCTTTAATTTTACCGAGATTCGCACAGACGTGCCGAAGAATTTAGATGAGTCAAGACAACATAGTTACATCATAAAACAATTAATTGCCTGAATTTAAAATATATGTAAATCGGTCGATTTGAAGGGTATTCAGTTTTATAAATTGATTAATTATCAACCGCTTTGATTATCTCAACGTCAGGTAAAAGTAATTTTCTCTGTTTTAATATATAGCTCATTTTATAATTAGTATTTTGCGGTTAATTATAGACAGATGTATCATCGTATCGTATGGAATGCGGCCATTTTTGTGATTTGCATAAAGCAAAACGACACATAAATAGTACAGTACAATAAATAATTTGCATAAGAAATCGATTTTATGAATAAACTATATTACAAAACCTGTATATCAGCCTACCTATTCGAAACCGCGTTATTAGAGAAACAATATATTTCCTGAATTAATTGCAATTCAAGAACTGTATTACTCGGTTTATAATCCCGGAATTTAACAGTAATGTGATATAAAACGTTAATAATAAATTTTGGATTCAAACTAAACATTCTTATTGCTATCGAATCAGTAATTATTTTATAAAATTAGCTATATATATCAAACCAGCACTGATATTTTCGAGTTATATAGACAAATGTATTCTTCTTCCTATAAATCGTGATTAATGGTCATTTCTACAATTAATAGAGAACGATACCTAGAAATATTTATGAGCTATGATATTTATGACGTCACGCATATTCATGCAAGCATAAACACGTTTAAGTAGGTCGTTGATCGCTCGAATCATGCCCCAGAATTTTTATCTCTAACGGGTCGATAATTATTTTGAAAATTCATAAATCGAATCAATGTATAGATTTTACGCTCTTATAATTGTTATACAAATTTCATGTTGGACTTAAATTACAGCTTAATGTTTAAAGAACATCACACAAAACCCGTTTTAATATAATAAAATTTAAGGAAGCGCTATAAAGTTTACATATTGTTGAAATACAAATATTCTGCTATGATAACTAACAATCCTACTTGTTTAACTTTATTAGTGTTTAGGCTTAAAAATAGGGCAAAATTCGAGTAACCAGACGGTATATAGTATATTGTGTCACAAGGACAAAAGTGCTCATTAGCAGCCCGCAGCTATTAGAAGCCTGAGCGAGCGAAGCGAGCGAGGGCAGCTGATAGCTAAGGACTACTAATGCATTTTTGTCTGTGTGATACACAACTGTTTTTCGTCTAACATTAAAGAAAAATAGAAAAACCATAAAATAAAGAAGGTTAATAACATTTGACGTATTTATTTATTATAGTAATTGATATTAATTATCCCTTGACCATTATTATGGATAGTGATACCAGAATTTGTAGGCACTTGGTAAGTATTTGAGATGCTGGTAGCATGATGACATTTTTACGATAACGTTGACGGTCTATCTACATTAATTGGTATTTCATTTATTTGGTTTAAGAGCAATTAACATGTGAATTGTATTATTTGTGCTGGTACTAGACAGTTGATGTTCTTGGTTTGTTAGAATTTTGAGAAATTTTAATCTTATTTGATAACCAATCACCTATATATCCTTAAGCAATTGCAGAAGAACACCATCCTCCAGGTATCTTAAGTGTTATTAAATTACTTCCAGCATTAGCTAATAGAGTTGCAGAACTACGGCGGAAGCATTGGCCTGTGTATGTACTAGGTTCAACCAATTTCAAAAGGTGGCTATTTTGCTTGGAATTTTGCTAAATACATTTTCCCGATCGGCTGTATTGTACATTTATTATTTTGTAATAAATGAATAGGGAATTATGAGTAATGTGGGAGGTATAATAGAAACATATTTGTTGTATATTGTAAGTAGATTCAGTACATCAACTGTAGTGTTTGTGACTGTAAATGTTCTTGTAATATTATTTTTGGTTTGTGGAACTGTAACAATCAATACGTGTCCACTAATATCTATGTGGTCAAGTTTCATATTCGTCAACTCATTTCGGCGGCAAGCTCCGTATACTCCCATAATAAGAGAAACTTGCAATGTAAAGTTAATCTAAAATTTACAATAATTTTATTTGTATACCTTTATCATTAGATATTCCTAATCATCTGCCGCCTTAAAATTGAATACATTTATTGTACTTGAATCAAAATTTTAGATTTTTGGGAAGGTAGTTTACAGAATGCTTTATGATGATCATCAAAATTAATATTTTCTTTGACTTTAAAAGTGCTTTTAGCATTGAAAATTTAGCCCATCGAGTAGTAGCATTTACACGTTTCGATCTTTCTGATAAATACGCAATTAAAACATTCTCTGTTACATTTTTAGCTTTTTATTTTTTTTCTATTTATTAAATAATTCATAGTATTTTTGTACCGTTCTCTAGACTTTTTAGGTAAAAGATTTAAAGAAGCATTGCTCACTTCTTCTTGCAACACCGGTGGAGTACTTGTAATTCCTTCATCATCATCACAGTCTAAATTATCATTCATCTTCACTAACAGTTATTCAGTTAGAATTACAATTATTCACTACTCAACTATGATTATTTTATATTTTATTTGAAACTCTTATTAACAATACACCGACGCCGAGGTTAAATGATAATTTATTTGAAACGTCAAAGCCGCAATATATGAATCTCAATGATAGTCATAGGTGTCTAGATCGGGAAAAACCTATAAAATCATGCTATTATGAGTTTTGCGGCCCTAGAAACGCAAAGATTTACTTTCAGTCAGATTTTTAGGGTAGATATGATTTATTTTCATATATGCTAGGCGAAAAACAAATTTTTATAAAATCAAGTTAAATCGGCGCGCTGAAGAAAATATATGTATCGTTGTGATACTAACGATTTAATTTTCTAGTACGGTTTAGTGTGGTTCCAGATATTGACAAAAACGAACGCGATTTTGTATATGAATTATATATTTAATGCGCTACTTTTAGTAAAATTCTAAATAGTTTTTGAGATAGTTTTAGGTTTCTAATTAATTTTAATAATTTTGTTAATATCTTAGGATCCATTGAAAATATTCGAACTCTATATAAAAGCAGCGCTGACCTCAATTTTACCGAGCTTCGCACAGACGTGATGTAGAATTTTGGATGAGTCATGATGTAATCATTTTATAACTTTTGTGGGGTTCGAGACTAATCATAGTCGCCGGGTGATCGTGAGAGGTTAACACTCCTTCGACTGATATTTTTACTGTAATTAAACATCGTTCTAGGTAAGTCGAACATTTTGGGCGTGTGTATGCTTGATTGGATATTTATATATTTTTCAGATATGTATAATGATTTCACTTTCTGTAAATTGCAGAAAATAGCCGCAATCTATACGATGGTACATCAGTAGTTTAATTGTCATACAGAAACACCTTACTTATTTAAATTTACTAGTGTTTGGGCTTAAACAACAGTGTGAAATTCGATGAACCAGATGGCATGAACAAATTTTTATAAAATCTGCATTAATCGGTGCTCCGAAAAATATGTGCCGTTGTTATTCAATTTTCTGGTGCGGTTTCATGATACATAATTGTATCGTGGTACCAAAGACGCTCGCGAATGCAGCTCTCCATAAGGCAAATTAGTACGTATTATAAAAATCTTTTCTATTAGTGACCCATTTTAAAAATCTGTAAATTATATTGGTTATTATGTGTTTGGATCTTTAAATTAAAGACCGACATTCTGTGAATACAAAGCAATTTTCATTTTAAAAATAGAACTTAGTAAAGCGCGAGAAGCCTCAAACGTGCATCCGGTTAATATATTTTACAGCTAGAAATATTTATAAGCTATGATATTTATGACGTCACGCACATTTATACAAGCATAGACATGTTTAAGTAGGCCGTTGACCACTCGAATCGCGCCCCAAGAAGTTTTTATCAAATAACTAATCGTTTGAGCTCACACATCGACATTGTTTTTAATAGTCAAAATAGGGTTACCTATTGTAATAATTATTATTGTATTGTATAATGAAAATACCTCATTTGATTATGTAAAGCATTATTTCGTTCTTTAAATTGCACAAATATTGAATGTTTACAAATTTTACATACGTGAATTATGTAAAACGGATGATGCAATATTTTAATTAGTTGCTTTCAGACATCAAACAAAAAATAGCATTGGACGTAATATTTATGCAGATTTGTGCAGATTTCTGCTAATGAATAGCACAATAATAGTAATGGTTAAGCATTTTGCTCATAGATGGATTCCTGGTGTTTACACTCGGAGCATTTCCTTATGACATATGCTGATACATTAACGTAAAGTGCTCGGCCTTACAGTTTACGAATCGAGTTTTGTGAAGTCGCTCTAGGTAAGTAAACTAATTTTTGTGGCCAGATTTTAACAGCACGTTGTTTCAGATGATGACGATGCTTATTTTAAAAGACTTATTTTAGCATAATTATGTGTTTAGTATTCGCCAGACGTGTATATTAATATGACCGTTGCATACACGTTTTAATAAATGTTGCAAATAGGCAGGCGCTCGGCTATTTTATTTACATCTTATTTATTCAGTAGCATGAAAATTTGTATATGAATTAAGTTTTACAGGTTTATAAACTGTAGCAGCAACTTAAGTCGCCGCTACCACTAGTTTTTAGTATTATGTAATAGGATTATGATTGGTTAGCATCATGGCATATTATAGGAATGAATTTGGTGCAATGTCTTTAATAACTGAAATACCTATAAAATCTATTTTTGACCTGGTTGGTGACATGCCCAGTTTCCATGTAAACTACTGGTTTTAATTTTTAATTCTTATATTATATTATATTTACACATCAATTCCAATATCAATATCAAAATTTACAAACTATTAAAAATACTAGAATAAAACTGAAGTAGCCCACGGTCGTATTCATTATAAACTATAGAATGCTGTCGTTTATTATCCCTTCCTCCCTTCTGCTTACAATATTACTAATTCATTTTACCTAATAATTTGCATCATAACAAAACAATCGCATTTATTCATTCTGTTATTGGCTACGCATAATTGCTTTGAGAGTCCATAATTCTATACAGGCTAGCACAACAGGCATCTTATCCATCGTGTATATGTAACTGCATGTTTTGTTAATATCAACTTAATAGCTATAATTCATTTATAAAGGTGTTAAAAATATTTACTATGTTGCTTTGATCTTTGTGCGCATGGTAGACCATTGCACACGCCTCTGACTAAAGCCGGGTCCACGGTGCTTGCGGCATGGTTCCAATTCAACATCAAAAGCTCAGCGAATAGGCTATGAGGTAAGTGTTATTGCACCGTGTTACCTTGCGCCCAAATATCATAACAATAAGTAAACTCGCTTGTTAACAATAGCATCATGGATATAAAGCTACTGGAAAATGGTTTGGGGTTTAAACTGGTGGTTGGCCATATTTATACGACAGATACCACAATGTGGGAGTGTATCGGCATTGGATGATCCTAATCCCTGCTTACAAACCAGGATGTCATCCATTAAAATGTCAGGTATATATAGTATAAAAAAAGCGCTGCCTGGTGGCTATAAAGAACCGTCGTACCCCACCCCTAGGCTTTATATTGCAATATGCTATTGTGATTAACTGTAGTAAGTTACTTAGTAATGTGACAATTTGGATATATATGGGACTGTTGGATCATAGGTTAGAGTAACATCGGGTACGATTAGAATATCACAATGTATTGGCGACTTAGATTGCAATCGATTGAGCAACTATTGATCGAGCGTAGCCCTATAGTATCCGTTACGATGACCTTAGCGCTGTATTCGCAAAAGTGATGTAAAACGACATTTCATTATGAGCGTATTATCAAAACATTATTCAACTTTATACAACTTTATTTTTACAAAATACAATGCAGATACAAATTATATAGATATCCAGTTATTGGCTATCCTTTGGAATCTTTTCGGTAGTCTAGCGTTCCACCCTATTGGATGTATAAGGAAGCATTTTTCTTATCCAATTAATATTTTGCTCCTGCCCATTATAATATTAGAGACGGCAAAGCTGATGTTGTGGGCGTTGGTGCTGTAATTGTTTAATGGTTTCATGAGGTTGGTAAAGTTGATTATATTGTTGATATTATCGATGTTGTTGATGTTATCGATGTTGTTGATGTTGTTGATACTGTTGATGTTGTAAATTCTCATCATTCATTTCTTATGGCAGTAATTGAGACAGTTAAATTTTTATCTTAAAACTTAGAATTTAAAAGATATTCCATCTGAATATCTGCCAACAGTTTTATAAATCCCATCTCCTCGATTATTTCCATAAAATCATCCAAATCTTCGGGTAATACTAACACAGCAGTACAGTGCTGTATTGCTTCCTCGTATGACTGGCACATAAGACATTTTGTCCTTCTATCGAAAACCGTTGCCCGCATTCCGCCTTTTTACTCGTAGAGCATTGCGAAATCTTCGAATAACCTTCCCAAAGTCTTTATACATATTTGTTTAATCACCTCTTTAAACTGTATAATCGATAAATTATAACTTCTATGCCAACAGTCCTTTTATATGAGCTACTCTTGTTCGGATATGCCCCGATTGTGCTCGATTTGTGTTATGCTTATTCTATTATACAACCCTCTTCTCTTAATTCTTCTATTATAGATACCCTCTAGTGCTAGGATGACCTCTATTATTTAAGGTTATGTCACTGATTTCTGTATCAATTTCCAATATACTTTTTCCCGAACTATGCGTATCAGATTGGGGATTATACTTAACTCCATAAACTGACGTGTATATATTTTCGTCTTCAGTTTTAACCAGCACGTTCGTATACTAACGATGTACAGGCTCGTCGTTAACTGGTAACTTAATCTTTTTTTAAAAGTTCGCCTTTGTTTTCAACTTTAATCTCCTTCATAGGTTTTAGTATTTTTCCGCTATTCCTTATGACTGGGAAGCGGTGATTTGCAAAGGCTCATGCAATGTTTATGAGCTTCTTTGAAATCTGGTTGTGAAGTAGTATATCTTTTGCGTTCCACAAACTTCCTTCGTACGGCATCCTGCATAAAATGATGCTTATGTTTGCTTACAATAAAATCTTTAGCGGCCGTCATCATGAAACTTGAGATTGGGGCTAACCATTAACGGCTTCTTCTATATTTATATACTCATCGAAATTTTTTCTATATCGCCCTTACCCAAATCAAAATCTTTTACAATAGTAATAAAACTATATTTCGAGTCACCACCATTCCAGCATCGCTGACAAATTTCTTTAAACTTTATAAAGGGCATATCACTGCCAACATGATTTAGAAAGATATGCCAAAGATTTGCATCATCCTGTTTCCATATTGAAATAACATTAGCGTTATCTCTAAGTCCGTGCTTTACTGTGCTGGCATACGTTTGGCATAAGTAAAAGGAATCGATACTCTTATGTCTACCACAGGAGAAAAACCGTGCGATCTTGTTTTGTTCGTTTGCATGAATATCATCAAAGACAATAATTGAATCTTCTTTGCATCCTCTGGCCTAATCAAATCTTTATAATTCCCAAATTCGTAGTAACCAATATCCGTCTTTAAGGGTTCAAATAACTTTCTTAACAGTTCATACTTTGGCTGATATAAACTTTTAGAAAACACATAGACGTTTTGGAATGCAAGTCCATTCTCATGTAAAATGAGAGATATTAGAGCGTTGGTTTTCCACAACTCGATGGTCCCGCAAATATTGCCCTTATATTGGATGGGAACAAAGGTCCATGTTTACCAACTTCCTTTGCACTAGAAGTGGTATATGTATCAAAGTTTTGTATGGGTATTTTAACTTTTGTCGTGCAGCTTCTACCGGGATATTTGATTCTCTACTTTTATTTCGAACACCAAGTTTATAGAGGTGATCCCGTAGCGTTGTTCTAGGCACATTATACAACCTACTAGCTTTACGCGTATTTAACACACCTTTCCGAATTTCACTAATTGCTTTCTCTAAAGATTGCTTGGTGTACATCTTTCAAATATACTGTTAAGACTGATTCAAAAATTTCAAAAAGCAGTCTTTTATACTAAATAGTCCATCCCTGCCCGCCCGTCCGTCCGTCCATCCACCCGTCCGCCCACCAGCCCGTCCGCCCGTTCATCCGCATTCGTTTGCCCGCCCGCCCGTGCAACCGGTCCGCCCGCCCATACGGAACGTTGCGCTGCAGCCAACAAGTACATGGACGAAGAGTACGATCTCATTACACCGTGTAAGTATTTGACCTACTACGATGCCAATAACTTTTCCCCATATCTATGTTATATAATTTTGAATTGATTTTTAAACCCCAGGACATATGTTCACTCAATTTAAAATTTTTTAAAATTTTTTCTAAACCTCAAAATTCCGAATGGGGCACCCGCAAAGCCGATAAACATAATGAAGAATTCATACGAGTCATGAGGATCGTTAAAAATTTTTCTAGACCGCAAAATGCCAAATGGGGCACCCGCAAAGCCGATAAACATAATTTCATTTATTTCATTTATTAATAAAGTCTACACAGACATATGTATAGAAGTCCAATTATGGAGTCAACTTAATTCTAAAATTTAAGAACACACTTATACTAGTCTAATATTAAAATGATATATGTTAAAAAGTAAAATTATAATATTAAAATAATAGTGCTAAATAATCCCATGTAATTTCACAATGCTAATTATATCTGCCTATCACTATCGTTAAAAATTTTCTAGCCCGCAGAATGATGAATAGGACACCCGCAAAGCCGATAAACATAATGAAGAATTCATACGAGTCATGAGAATTGTCATAAGACCCCTTCCCCTTCAACACCCTACAACTAGTAGGCAAGCAGAAAGGGGTAGGAAGGGGGGCGGCGATCCAGTGAGAAACGATGTGCGCCAGAAGTGTCTTGAGGATCGTCTGAATTTACAAGGCACACCACCTCAACAACTGCGAAATAGAAGGCAGGGTGGGGGGATCGATCGAGTGAGGATCGAAGTGTGCCAGAAGGAAGGTATATTATCTACTCCCATTCTTATTTAATTACCTTGTACAACAACTGTACAACAGTCCAGTTGCAAAACACTGAAAGTTTTCAACTCCTAAAACAATTTTTTAAGCAATCGATATGTTTTATAACCTGCTCTTTCAAAAAGAATATTCTAAAATCTAGCTTACCTTTTGTGCGATAGATATGCACCATATAAGAATCATGTAGGTGAACTAAACAAAATTTGTGCAATTTATGGATCTTTTCGTCAAATTCTTTGGAAGTCAGCTTGGTTTCTGATACTTGTCGTGGTTGAGATTGAGTTCGACCACAACATAGCTTCTTCCAATCACGTGGTGCTATACTTTCTGCTGATGAAAGTGTTTATTTTTAAAAAATATAGATATCTACACAACACTCTACCTGTTTGTGAAACGTACGTGTCTACAGTTTGTAAAGAGAACTTATCATCTTCAGCTAATTTAAAGGACACTGAGTCAATTTGATCGCGATTTAAAACTTTGCGTGACATTTTAGAAATTTAGACTGACATATTTTATGCTTTTGGCATTTTTTATGAAAATATGTCAAAATCAGAGACCAGTTAACCAAATATAGACTTCTCATCCAATACTAATAATTGACAATATGTTTATGACTAGTTCTGGAATTCAATTTTAGAGGTCACTAGCTGTTTTCGGCTCCATTGCTCAATACAATCAAAATCGTAATTCTATGGGAAGCAGTATTCATGGTAAGAGTAATTCCTATCTTTGATTGTTTGTGTTTTTGTTTAATGCTTTGCTGATTTGCAAGCCCTGTAATACTGATTTGCGCTTTTTTATGATTTGTGTTTATTCTGGAATGTCTGGTTAGTAGTTTTATACTTTTCGTCGAATTTAATTTATGAATTATTACCGGTTTTTATTGTGAATTATTTGGTGGGATTTATTTATAATTTAGTATTATCCTTGTTGCGCTTTTTATAAAAAAGCTCTGCTTGTATTTAACCTTCAATGCCATTCGTCGAATATGTTGTTGTTTGCGTACGTTCTCTTTCTGCCTACCGAGAAATATAGCAACGGCTATCTTGTTTACAACACTATTCAGAAAACTTTCAATACCACCACGCTATCGAGAAATACTTGAAATGAACTACTACTTGGAATTTGTTTTCAACAATATTCGTTACAACTTTGAAAGGTTATACAAATGTTAAAGCTTCCTACTAAACTATGATAAAATATGCATGCAAAAAATATTTACATATATAACTCCTGTTAATTTATGAACATTAATATTTCACCCTTCTTAATTATGACTTTAGAATTATTGATTTTTGCGCTAAAAGAATCTGAAAAGCTTTTGACTACTACACACCGAATCTGCTATAATTTAAGATGCTCGCTTTTCCATTGCACGTTAAGAATATTTACATTTATAACCCCTGTTATTTTCAACTGGTATTTATTTATTTAAAGGATTATGCTACCTAACATCCTGAACGTTCTTTGAGAATATTTACACACGCTAAAAATGATGTAAAATTAACTCTGAAACTTACTTTAAAATTGTTAATTGCTACACTAGGGTATTGGAAATCGTCTCCAATTATTAATGTGTTGTATTTACATGAATAAACCTGCAATAACTTATTACCTGACTTATCTAATCACTTTTAACCTATAAATTCCACAATAATGTATATATATATATATATATATATATATATATATATATATATGCTGTAGTTCATCTGGAATCGACTCGCTAGTTCGAGCCCCTCACTTTGGGCGTCATAAATTTGTTGTGTTTAGCTTGGAAAGAAACCCTTAAAATCGAGCCCCAATGTTGGGTTGCCATATTAATTGCTGTAAATCCCTTAAGAATCGTGTCCATTGTTGGGCTGTAATAAAAATTGCTATGGATCCTCTCTGTCTTTAAGGTGCCACTTATCTTTGGAAGTGCCCCTCCTATGAGTTTCTACTTACTCTAGCTGAACTCAAAACCAAACTCCTCAAATCTTTACCTAAATTAAGCAATTTATGCTTTTCCAAGCTAATCTTCCACAGCTACTTATTCTCTCAACACCTTTATATTAAAAAGATTTAAAAAAATATGACATAAATTATGCTTCACACAATCTCAATATATACAATTTATTTACAGTAAAACATTTCACACTTTAGTTCAATTTAAAAGTCTTGTGACTTTTATGTTCCTGTATACTTCAACATTTCATTTAGAAGTAGAAGGGCCTATCCTGAAACCTTAAATTTACTTTTCCCAGGTTTATGATGAGCTCAGTATATACCCTTTTTCTCCAGTATGCATAAAACACTGCATTATCAAACTACACTAGAGACCCGTTTACTCCTTACATTAAATAACAATAATATTCATGTATAGACACCCTTAGATTTAAAATAGAAAAATGTCTTTCCATATGTAATCAAATTAATTTTCAGTTCATAAAAATTTTTACCAAGTAACTCAAATCACTCATAGTTTTTATAATTCAACACCAGCACAACAGTTCATTAAAAAAAAATCGTTACCTGGAGTGTTCTTCGGAATCACCACCTCTGTAGATGACGTCCACCAAACTCACATTCCTGGACTACAGCCAAGTTCTGCTTTCTAACTAGGACAACCATTCCATCTCGACTCGTTCATCCAATTTCCCAACGATTTGTGGATGCTTTCCATACAGCTACTCATCCAGAATCCCAACTCCACTTAACGTCCAACCAGCACTCTCCTTCAAGATGCAATTCATTCGCTTACCTTAGTAACATTCAGCATTACTTGATATAATTATTTATACAAATATGTTCAGCCCGTTTACTTCAATTGCACCTACTTGTGCTTTTATAACACTGAAAAATACATTCGGCGGACTGCACTATCACCCAGTATTTAAGCTAGGTTGTCTTCTCAACAGTACTCAATGTAAGCGAAGTGAATCAGAAAATAAGCGAGAAATAAGAGAGAAACAAGAGAGGTTTGCCGCCTCCGGCAAGGTTTATAAAAGCTTCAAACCCCCCTTTTGTGACGTATTTTCACTCAACTTTCCTTGAATTGTAGCAACCGCCACACCGTTCCACAAAATTTTCCTGTACAAACAACATAACAAACTTTCAAAACTACGAATTTTACCACTCCAACGACACTTTTTTCAAAAAACTAATTAAACTGGTCAACCGTCCGTGTTTTCCATGTAAACCGTCCCTCTACTATTCCTTCTAACGAATCCTAAACACACCTCTTATGTCCGCGTCTCTATTGTTATTGCACTCATGCTCTAATAATCACCTTGTCTTGTCTCTGTCTTGTCCTCCTACTTACAAAGTCAACGTTATTTCCACTCTACAGCTATATTTATCCACCGCATATTTTCCATCCTTCTTATAGTCCCACTATTGCTCCGTCGTCTATGGTTAATGTTCCCTTCCTGCACGTGCGCCTTGAAAACTCAATAACGTTCCCAAACATGCTGCATCTCCGTCCCACCTATTTATTTTTAAACTACACTCTTCTATCACGCACTTGAAACTGTTTGTCATATCGCCACCTGCTATACTTTCCATCTTTCTTTGTTATGTATTAGATATAGTCTGTCTCAGGATTATATCGATTTGTTTTCAACTAGTCAAGCGCTGTTGTTAGCCTTGAGTCGTCCGTTAGTACAAACTACCAAGAATTATTTTCAACGTAAACTGGCTTTTCTATAAATGTTTATCTACCCCAAGTTTGTTCCATGAAACAGTTGAACGGTTATAAACGTGTTTTCGTTATTCAAGCTTGTAGCATTCTACAAAAGCTTTTAACATATGCTATATTAAATAAACGTACCTTGCATAAATTATTGATTTTTCTACTGCAAAGCATTGATATTATCAATTAATGTACACGATTTTCGACCTTGTCGTCGAACTTAATTGTTGTCCTTGTCTTATATTAACGTCTACCAATTAAAGTTACACTATAAATTGTAATTTAATCCCAATCCAATTGTTAAAGCTTTTAAATAAATAAATGGTTGATTTTTAGTTACAGGGTGTCTATAAATAAATACTGCTTGTCCTATTGACCTTTCTAAGCCTAGCCGTTGCCGCAATATATATATATATATATATATATATATATATATATATATTGTTGCGATCCACTATTAGGCAACCCGTCAAACATACAAACGCTCGGGACACAGCGCCTTCTCAAGGATTCCAGAATTCTTCTAGAAATTACGGGAGCATGAGTCATCCTTGTAATCCAGAGTATATATAAGACCGCTAATGAATGCAAGGGTCAGTCTATACTAGAATGTCGTATATAAATTATAACGTTGTAAAGTAGTAGTAGTTTTGAGCTTTTAAAGGTGTACATAAATGTGATATGCTGTGTCTCATGTACATGCAGCTTGTAGTATACATAAATAAATAGAAGTGTATAAACAAATAGTTGTGTTAGTGTTGTTAATGAACCTATGGTAAAGAAGATAGTTTAAGAAGATATTAGTGCTTGTAAATTCATTAGTGTAATAGTGCTTCATTGTTAAGTGTCCTGAAAACATCTATAAATAAGGCATATACTGTTAATTGGACTTGTGAACAGTAAGTAATAAAGACGTTTGTTATTACTTGTTTTAATTTAAAGAAACGCGGTATTAGTAGCCCGTTACACTGGTGTCAGGCTGTGTTGGGTGATTAATTAAGTCTAAAGACATTTGAGTAGTTTGTATATGCCAGTTACAAGAAATCAAAGTAAGATGGAGGCAGAAACTGTAATGAATTTCCTCAAGGATTTTAAATCCGGTATAGAAGAAAAGTTAAGTGAAAGCTCACTGAGGTCAGTTGAACTGGAATCAAACCTTACAGAAAGGTTAAGTGAAAATGCTAAGAAAATGGAAAAAAGGTTTAGTGAAAATGCTGGGAAAATAGAGGAAAAGTTAAGTGAAAATACAGCCACGTTAGAACGAAGATTAATGGAAAGTTCCATTGCATTGAAAGAAGATTTCACTGAACAGGTAAAAACGGTTGAGCAAAAGTTGGACAATAAATTGGTAAAAATGGAAGAAGATATGATGAGGCTGCAAGAACAGGTGATTTCACTAACAACACGGCCACTTGAAATACCAAGCCAAGTTGTTAATCAGAACATTCCAGAAACAGGAATCATGGAAATAAGCGAGTCAATTCCGTCTAAATTTAAAGTAAAACCACCTACATTCGATGGTAAAACACCTTGGTCCACATATTTGAAACAATTTGAAGCTGCTGCAATAGCCAACGGTTGGTGCAACAAAGAGAAGGCTATCTCCTTAATAGTGGCCCTACGGGGGGAGGCTCTTAACATCTTACAAACGATTCCCGATCACCAGCAGAATGATTACGGCCTCTTAACATCGAAGCTTGAGATGAGATATGGAGATGCTCACCTTCAACAGGTTTACCATGCACAAGTTAAGAACCGCTCGCAAAAGACAAGTGAAAGCCTGCAAGAGTTCGAAGCTGACATTTCCAGGTTAGTTAGATTGGCATACCCAACGGCACCAGATAGCTTCCTCGAACAACTTGCTGTCCAAACATTTGTGGATGGCGTTAAGGATGGCGAAATACAGCAAGCGCTAAGACTAGCACGGCCAAAAATGTTAGATGATGCACTGGCCCATGCGCTTGAATTTGAAGCAGCTAAGCAGACATCACATAGGGTGAGTCACAAAGCTCGGTCTGCCTTAGAGGCACCTGGTCAAGCTCAGAACAGCATAGATGAAATAATCAATCGTGTGTTTGAAAAGCGAAAGGCGAAAAGGCTGAAAAGACAACGACCGCGGAGATGGCGTCTACGATGCTGGAGCTGCGGTGAAGTTGGCCATATGCAGAGACGCTGTACTCAACCAAAGAAACAACCGGTTGTGCCAAAGCTGGTCCATGTAAGGGCGAACTTCGACAGCACAGCGTAGTGCCCCGGAGATTATCATCCGTGCTGCATCGTCGGTGGAAAGTCTGGACAGCATTTATATCGATGGTAGAATTAATGGTAGGGTTGTCAGATTACTTGTGGATACAGGAGCGACAAGAACTATTGTGAGACCAGATTTGGTTGGTCGTGGAAAAGTGCTACCTGTATCGGTGTGTCTCCGAACGGCAAGTGGTGAGAAGATTGGTACTCACGGAGAGACTGCCGTTATGTTGACAATTGGGGACAAATTAATTAATCATCGAGTGTTGGTAGCTGAAATTACAGAAGAAGTGATCTTGGGAATGGATCTCATGAGAGAATATGGGTTTCATGTAAACATGAAAGAAAATGTGCTTCGGATAGATGATGATGAGATTCCATTTCAAGGTAGGAGTAACCAGACGATGCAAGTACGAATGATTTGCGATGTGAAAATACCCGAGAAGGCGGAAATGATAGTAATGGGACACCCGGATGGTACGCTCCGGGAAGGACAAGTATGCATGATGGAAGCAACTGAATCGGGAATGGGTCAGGAGGGACTTCTGATTGGAAGAACGCTGGTAAAGTCTCGAAACATGGTACCAGTAAGGGTGCTGAACATTAATCCCCATACAGTGACCCTAAAGAAAGGCATGATTGTGGGAAGTTGCATTCCAGTATGTCATATTAAACGTTGTGTGGACGACACGAAAAATAAACCAACCAACGGTTGCTCACAGAAATTGCTGGATATGTTGATACCCTCGTGTCAAGGATTAAATGGCGACCAACTGGGCAAGATAAAAGAACTGGTCGGACGATATCGAGGTGTGTTTGCACTGGATGATAGTGAGAAAGGAAGGACGAATGTTGTGCAACACAAGATCAATACTGGAGATGCGCAACCGATAAGACAGCACCCCAGGCGGCTTCCTTTGGCAAAACGTAAGGAAGCTGAGCAAATTATCACCGATATGGAAGAACAGGGAGTGATTGAACCTCGAATAGTCCATGGGCATCCCCGGTAGTGCTTGTCAAGAAAAGGACGGGTCGACAAGGTTTTGTGTAGACTACCGGCGGCTTAATAATGTGACAAAGAAAGACAGCTATCCTTTGCCCAGAATTGATGACACCTTAGATACTCTATCCGGATCTAAATGGTTTTCGACCTTGGACTTGAAAAGCGGATACTGGCAGGTAGGCTTGGAGCCAAACGATAAAGAAAAGACTGCCTTTACAATTGGAACTGGATTATGGCAGTTCAAGGTCATGCCATTTGGATTATGCAATGCTCCTGCTACTTTTGAACGATTGATGGAGTCGGTGCTGCGTGGACTGTCCTGGAAGACATGTCTGGTATACCTGGACGACGTGATAGTGTTAGGTCGGTCTTTCGAAGAACATCTTAAGAACCTAGAGGAGATATTCCAGAGATTACGGGGGGCAAACCTTACATTGAGCCCCAAGAAGTGTCACCTGTTTGGAAAAGAGGTGAAATACCTAGGACATGTCGTTTCGGAGACCGGAATAAGAGCTGACCTTGACAAAATAAAAACGGTACAGGAGTGGCCTACACCAGCAGATATACACCAACTGCGCAGTTTTCTAGGATTGTGCACATATTACCGACGTTTTATACTTGGGTTTGCGAACATTGCCAAACCGTTAACAAAATTAACCGAAGATGGACAAAAATATGATTGGAATGACAACTGCCAAGTAGTAGTAGTTTTGAGCTTTTAAAGGTGTACATAAATGTGATATGCTGTGTCTAATGTACATGCAGCTTGTAGTATACATAAATAAATAGAAGTGTATAAACAAATAGTTGTGCTAGTGTTGTTAATGAACCTATGGTAAAGAAGATAGTTTAAGAAGATATTGGTGCTTGTAAATTCATTAGTGTAATAGTGCTTCATTGTTAAGTGTCCTGAAAACATCTATAAATAAGGCATATACTGTTAATTAGACTTGTGAACAGTAAGTAATAAAGACGTTTGTTATTACTTGTTTTAATTTAAAGAAACGCGGTAGTAGTAGCCCGTTACAATATATATATATATATATATATATATATATAATAATAATAATAATAATACTAAATTCTCGAACGTAAGTAAATAGTTAAGATAGTTAAGATCGTTAAGCAACCTGGTATCTTTATAGCGAGTACCTATTATAATTCGATAGGTACGTTGTTTACGAAATTGAAAGACAAGACAGAGAAGTCTCTATGTAGTAATATTGTTTATCAGATCGAATGCAGTTGCAAAAGAACGTACGTAGGACAATCCAAACAATGGCTAAAAAATCGGATTATACAACATAAGAGCGATGCCAAGATTGGTAAATCGTGTTGTGCATTGTCCTCACATCTTTATGATTCTAAACACCAAGTGAATTTTGATAACACCAAGATTTTGGATATTGAGAGTAATTACTACAAAAGACTATTCCTAGAATCGTTTCATATTTACCGACAACGTAATCCTTTAAATAATAAGTTAGATATTAATAATTTAAATGTGGTATATTCGGGGTTATATAGTGTTAATGAAAAACACGAATGTAGATAGCGTTGTTTGCTATACAAAGTAATCACGTTTAGTTTTATAGTTCCTATTTGTCCTTGTTATCGTCATGTATTAGATTTATATTGTTATCTTCCGTACTCGTGTAATACCTTGTGTTCCGATAATAATTTTGTAAGAACCATTATCATATAGTAATTGTTGTGTGTTACTCTAGCACAGTTATATATTTTATTTTGATTGTAGTGTTTAATGTATTTTAATTTTTGACTTGCTACTTTTAATTGTAATGTTATGTAATTATTTATTAATGCTGTGCGTTATGTTTGGAATTGCGTTTTTTATTTTGTTACCATCATTTATATAAAGTCAAAGTAATCATGTAAGTAGATGAATTGTATTGTTTCAGACCTTGTAACTATTTCAGCAAATTTTAGTCTTTGAAGAAGGCATAATTCGTGTGCCGAAACGTTAGAATAGAATTACAATTTGACACTGTAGTTTTTATTGCTGTATGAACGATTGCATCCCAAGATTTCAACAACTATTCTATTAACTATATATATATATATATATATATATATATATATATATATATATTACTCATATTTAGACCAGGGTAGAAAATTATATAATCACATCAAATAATTTTAATCACTGTGTAGAAGCTTTTGGAAAAGGTACGCGTTATTAAATAACAGCGTGAAGCATAAAAATTCATTCGTTTTATTAAAATTAAGAGATTTAAAATCATGTACAAGACGCTTTATATCAAAAAAAAGCTTTGCGTGTAATGTAATTATTCCTAAACAAAAGAGAAATTACATGCAAAATTTATCTTAATTAACTCTATTTCAAGTAACCGGTATTGAACAAAACGTACAGATAATAACTAATATTTAGTTAGGATTCACTAAAAATTAAAGGCTATTATTTTTAATTGAAGTTAATTGAATCGTTAGTAACAGATAATATCGATAGAAACTTGTAAAAACCCAATACAAAGCAAATCCTAGAAGTGTTAGTTAGAAGTAGGATGTTTGAACACACCTGCGTATTTTAAAAGGCAATTTCAGTTTAATTTGTTTAGATAAACATGTCGATTCTAAGGATATTGGAAACGGTCAGATGCTTTAGCACGAAATACAAAACAGGGTTTATTTAAAAAGCTCTGAGAATTAATATTATTTTGAACACCTGCGTAGTTTAAATATCACGTACGGCGAAAATTGTGTAGATAACAAATGGTTTCAAAGAATCTTGGAGAAACCGGGGCTTAATATTCACGAGAATGTGCGATACGGGGTTATTTAACCCAGATAGTCCACATGGACTAAAATATAATCGATAATAAAGAATATCAATTTGCACCAATACGAACAGGTTAGAAAAGGAAAGAGAAAATGCGTCAAGCAAAGACACATATAGTAAAAGGCGTGATTTAAGCAACGTCACGAGGGTCACAATTGGTTGAAAATAGGATGCAAATATCAGAGGTAGAAACAACAATTTCTGTACAAAATTAATTAGTTTTTCTCGGACATGTTTGCGTGCCGTGTGAGAATTTCTGAGTTTTAAATGGGGCGAGTGAAAATTCGTAAAACCGACGCGCGAGCGACGGACTGGGAACATAGAATGAGAAATTCTTGAGAATTACCCGTTTTGGGGAACAGACCGACAGACAGGCTTTTTGCTATATATACCGAGGTGAATATAAACAAGCTCTCTTAGACTTTTGACTATTCGATGCGTTAAAAGCTCTTACATCCGCGACTTGATTCAAGATGTTAAACAGTGCATTTTAGTTTGATAAAATAATTTAAAATTTTGCTCGTATATTTTAGTGATTCAAAATAGTTTGTTATTTACGTGCTAACATGAATGTACTTCAGTGCACTTAGATACAAGGTAATAAAATTTAGTATCACTGTACCAATTAGCAAAATTTACAACGACAAATGTATACACAAAAGTAGGCAGTTTTGGCGTATATTGGTGAAAGACGCATGAATTTCTTTGCTATTTTTCGGGGTGTTAATAATTAAATGGTTCAAATACGTGTCTGGATCCACGAAACAAGGGTCAGATATACACAGATGAGTTCCGGAAAAGCCCAGAAACAACTTTAAATAAATGGTGATGGAGAAAATTTTAAAAGCGTTGAGAATTAGAAGCCGTAAATATAATCCTGTTGGAATGGTGTGATTAACTAAAGGGACGATGTACATTGAAGCTACGAGGACAGTAACCTTCAGGTAAATTATACTATTTTGTTTGACATTTTGTGTGTGTTGAATAACTTTATAATTGATTTACTTTAAATGGACATTAGTGAAATTGTACTAACCATAAAATTTTAATTTTAAGATGAAATTTGCTTGTTTAAGTAGAAAGGGTATTTAGTATTGATGTTCTGAATTATGATGAAACTTTGGGTATGTCTTTGAGCTCAATTAGACGAACCTGGTTAATTAACGTAAAGGGTGGTAGATGCTCCTTTATACTCAGACTCCGGTCTGCTTATATTGTTATATTAATTAGTAGGCATCCAACAAGGACTTTAATTCTGGATGCACGTTAAAGTGATAATAAAATTAATCTTGAAATTCTTTTTAAAACTGAATTTTATGCTGAAATTTAATTTGAAAATTTAATGTATTCTGAATATTGATGTAAATAGAGTTAACGTTGATGTTTGTGGTAGGAATGTGTTGTTTAATTTTACGAATGAGGAGGTTTATAAAATTAGGTGAGCAGCCGAGGCGAAAACAGGATCACAGCAGTTTATGACGCCCAATCGGTGGGACTAGAATTTTTTTTTTATTGAAAGGACCCAGTTCCCGCATTCAAAGGAGTATATCACAGCAATATATATATGAGAATTAATGTCAAGTTACTCAAACTCAGCCACGAGGGAATCCTGTCGACGCGTTCGCCCTAATTGGAGCTCATCAGGACAGGAGTAGCAAAGTTGTAATATTTAATACAGACACATTATGGGAAATACAGTATCACCTAGCGCAAAATTTGTGTCTTTTAATTTAGAACTTTTGGCTATGGAAAAAGGCAGTTGAGCCGGATCTCCTCGTGCCGACTGTTGCTAAAACCCGCGATGTCAGGCGAAACGACACGAAGACACAAATTATGAGCTAAGTGATGTTGTACTTCCTATAATGTGTCTGTATTAAATATTACAACTTTGCTACTCCTATCTATTAATTTAAGACTCACTAAACTTACTTATTTTTTAAATTATATATATAGTGACTGGATAAGGGGTCACGAGAGGTCACTGAAACCCAAATTCTGCAAATAAATCCCATCAAAATATAAAAGAATCCAGAAAAATAGAAATTTTCGTAAATTCATGGTTACACCCTGTATAATACAAGTATACTTTTTATTCAATGATGCCAAACAAAAAATGCAATTGCCCGTGTATAAATAATCACCCTGTATGATATAAGCATATTGTAAATAAATAGCAAGTAACAACGTAAGCTGTATATGTAAAAATAATTAGATGCAAGGTACCGTAAAACGCATTCAATGCGAACGCAAATTGATCACTTTAAGATGAATACAAAGCCATTTATTGTAAATAGCGTAGAATAGTACTAACTTTACGTATTTAGCATAAAAATGAATAATTTCGTGTATTTAAAAACCCAATTTTAGTCTTAATTTTGTTTACTGAAACACAAAAGCAAATATTTTTTACAAAATGCACCTTTTGCATTAAAAAGCAATAAAAGTTTAAATTAATTGCCCCTGGTCCAAAAAATATCCGATAAAATTGATTATCTTTCGCATTAGTATGCGACGCCACGATAATCGTATATGTGAATATTTTTTTAACTATAAATCTTTCTATATAAAAAGTCAGGTTTCTTAACTTGTTTCAGATATCTATGGAATAATATAAATTCGTCATCTGATAAATCATTGTTAATTATTTCGGTGCTTATAAGGTTAGGATGTTACGCTTTATTTTAAAGCTATTAGGGGATTGAATTCATTAATTTAGAGTTAGGGACTTTTTTTAGAATTCGGAAAAATTCCCATTAAATAGTGCAAATTTGTTGACACTGTGAAACCTCGGGATTAGTAACGTTCACATCGGTCTTAACGTCAGTTGCGTATCTTTGCAATTGTAACCGCTGACGTAGGGTTCTGGTGTGAGAAGAAGTTCATCTTTCCACGAACGCAGGTGGTAGTACATGAATCTCGGTTGCAGGAGAGAGACATTTAAGACGCTTAGTTTGTCAGACTTATCGTACCAATTCCCGTGAAAGCAGACATTATAATGTTACCGGGCAGTGCTGGCATGAGTGTGTTCCGTTCCAACATTTCTAACCCATCCTTATCGTCTCATCAGTGAAGCCCTACCAGCAGAAGCCAGCACAGCAATACACAACAGGACAATAGCAGAAAGGAGCCCTGTCACAACGTCCATGTAGATTTTAGAGTAAGTGTTTTTAATAACTTTATTTCATTTGCCTTGAGGTTTACTGGGAGAGTTGAGTGTGATAAGGATTAATACTACTTGCTACGTAATCTATACAGGAACTGGAGTTTTTAGTGATTCTGGTATTTTTCGTTACATGCATTGTGATGACTTGCTAGTTTATAACAAGCTTGGTAACACGAGGTTAAGCCCCCTACATATTTATAGAGCATGAAACTGATACTTTTAGAGGGGGGGGGGGTGTTTGGACAGCTTAGTGGCATCAAGAAAAAACACAAGTCAACACAAAGTAACTCTATTCGTCTTTACAAATTACTTACATAAATGTAATAAAGCAATAATTGACAAATCTTAAGTACGACACACAAGTAAAGTATTATTTTAAACTACAAATTATCAAAGCAATGGCTTACCTCTTTTGCTTACTAAATAACTTATGCTCCACTGGTGAAGCCTGACAGGAATGATGGTATTGCAGAATAAGGCTTATGTACCATAATGCAAGGGTGGTTGTTATAGTTGAGATGTTACTATAACTTCTGTATATTACAGTATGTTCATAACTGCAGATCTGCAAGAAGCTGCAGAAGTCGAAAGCAGTAGTAAACGATTAAAAATGATTATTAGAATAAAGATGAAACTGAGGATACGGAGGCGAGGATGCCCAGTGCAGTTGGTGAAACCTGTTAATACAATTGTTTCAACACAAGGTACTGGATCAGTTGTTAATAGTAAACAACTAAATTTGGATAATAATATAAATATTTTATGGTACTTATCTGATGTAAAGTTATATTCTGAACTAAAATATATTATTTCAAATTACCTTAATCACGCTGCAGACAAGGAATTCCAAAATCTGCGTATGAATATGAATTTGTGTGATTACGCCTCCAGAGGAATAATATCCCACGAGGTTACTGATGCAATTCCAAAACCCAAGCTTACAGGCTTAACGTGCAACTTCAACGCACAAACCAATACGGAATTTGCATCACAATAAAGGTTTAGTGGAAAGATCCCAAATAGAATAGCCAAAATAAATGACCATAAAACTCCACTAGAACCATCCCAGACTGGACTCTTCGGCATAATAACCTTTAGATTTACTGATTTAATAACATCACAAATACATCAAATAACTCCGGTAAGTAAATTCTTAAATTAAATTCCACATGCATGCTCATGCAAAATAATACCGGAACTGAAAATAACAGCATAACCAAATAACCAAACTAACATTAAATTACTAACATTCACGTTTCCTGACACAATGATATAGAAGTGACTATAGATACATACCAGCATAACAGCCAAATACATAAAATTCTTGACAATTAGACTCGCAATTTATTGCAACGTTATAACTCGAAAATAAACCCGTAACACACCACCACTTCTCTCCTTGTCAAAAAGGAACGAAGTTACTTTTTGATACCAATAGGCATAATTAGATATCATCCAAAACATCATCAACCCCAATATAAGGTTTGAGATCTTCTTAATCTTCTTTGGGGATTAAACCACTCATAGTTTTTAAAATTATCTTTATTAACGTTTCGATCCATAACCTAGGATCGTTTTCAAAATAATAAAAACTTCAAGTTTGACATTTATGACATAAATTGAAGGTGACTTTGATTTATTGATGTTTGAAATATTTGGTTTGAGTACACTAAGCAAAAATTTTAAAGTTTAAATGAATAAGTGCCTTCAATTTGTGTTACTGACCTAGGACCGACTTTTTAGGTAGCCAATACGCTTAACGTGAAATCAGCTGATTAATTTTATTGTAAAAATTCAATAACTTGGGAATTGGAAAACATTTTTAACATGTTTCTATTTATACAATTTAGAGGATGGTTATTAAAGAAGTGTGCAATTGCATTATTAAAAGGCTTAAGTAGTCGTTTTTTTATATTTATTTTGAAGGAGAAATCATTATGATTTAGTCTACCTCTTTGGTAGATTTTAACATTGTTCTGAGGTAACCTTATGGTGGGTTTACACTTGTCAGATACCAATGTTGTTCTATAAAGGTTGTATATGGATCTGAGGCGACCCTATGGTGGGTTTACACTTGTCAGATTCCAATACTGTTTAACGGAGATTGTATATGGTTGTGAGGTAACCTTATTGCGGGTTTACACTTGTCAGATACGAATGCTGTTTTACAAGGGTTGTTAATATGCTTCATCATCATCATCATTGGATCTTCATCTCAAAACTGGTTGGACACGTACCTGCACTTATTTATATTCTGAGTTAGCTTCCCTTCTATTGTTTTCTAATTTTATGTTTTATTTCACCGAGATTCAGTGAAGGGGGTTAAGCAACCTGTGGCTACCAAGATCCCCCAACACTTAGATATTTGCCGAAATAATGGTTTTCTAGTTAATATGCTTATTGTTATATAATTAGTTATTGTATGTATAAATAGAAATCATGTATGTAGGCTGTATTTCATGTTAATATCGCAAGGAAAACCCAGGAAAAACTTGCAATGCTACCTAGATATTGGGGCATTTGATTTTCATTTGTTATTTCTTTTGTTATTTCTTTTAGTAATGGAATCCATTGTTTACTGAAAGTTACGGATTCGTTTGCAACGCAGTTATTTTTATGTAAGGTTATATAAGTAGCTTCTTTGATTTTGCGTTTTGGTGGTTTTCTTCTTTGTCGATAATTTTGCGTCCTCCCATTTTATTTTATGACTGAGTCCCATGCATGTTGGCAAATCATGGATTTTCAAATTTTCTATTTTTATATATGATTTATGTTCTTTAATCGAACTTCAAATGGTCTTGAACTTTCCCTATATAAAACTTATTACATTCGCACGGTATTTTGTAGATACAATTTTTTGAACTTTGTATTGCGTTTTTGGGTTTTTGTGTTGGTTCTAAATACTGTTTTAATTCTAAATTTGTTTCCTATTCTTTGAATTTTTTCGGAGAATCCTTTTATGTATGGTATTGAGAGCATTTTGTTGTGTGTATCATTGTTTTTGTTTTCTTTTTCTTTATTTTTAGGGTTTTTATTCATTTCTTTCTCTATTATTCTTTTAGGATATTTGTTTTCTATTAGTGTACATCTGATTAGGTCTTTCTCTTTTTTTAAAATTTCTTCGTTTGATGATATTAATTTTGCTCTATCATACATGGTTTTGATAATTCCTCGTTTGACACAGTGTGGGTGGTTTGAATCGAAGTTTAAGTATCTGTTTGTGTGCGTTGGTTTTCTATATACCGATGTATTAATTGCTGTATCGTTTTTGCTAACGAGAATATCTAAAAACGGAAGTTTTCCATGTTGTTCTAATTCATATGTGAATTTAATAGTTGGTTCTATTTCGTTAATTGACTGTACAAAGTTTTTAATTAGTTCTGTATTATGAGGCCAAATAGCATAGACATCATCTACGTATCTCCACCAGATTAGTGGTTTCAATTCTTGTGTGAATATTATCTTTTTCGTATTCCTCCATGAATATATTACTAAAGATTGGTGATAGTGGACTTCCCATTGCCATTCCGAAGCTTTGTTTGTAAAATTGATCATTTATTTGAAAATATGTGGTATTGACGCATAAACCAAGCAATTCCATAATCGATGATATGCTTAGTTTTGTTCTTTCTTTAAGATTGCCATCTTTTTCTAGTTTGTTTTTTATAATATTAAGAGTTTTGTTTATAGGGACATTTGTGAAGAGATTTACCACATCAAAGCTTACCATTGTGTGTGTATTTTCAATTTTTATGTTTGATAATTTTTCTAAAAAATGTTGGTTGTTTTTAAAGGAAAAATCCGTTTTGCCTGCTAATGGATTTATAATTTTTAGTAGAAATTTTGCTAAATTATGACATGGTGAATTTATGGAG
Source organism: Platerodrilus igneus (assembly GCA_036346225.1). Lineage (NCBI taxonomy): Eukaryota > Metazoa > Arthropoda > Insecta > Coleoptera > Lycidae > Platerodrilus > Platerodrilus igneus. The sequence goes on from JARFIW010001700.1 coordinate 5,252,144, forward strand.
CTTACGATAGGTCTTAAAGGAATGTCTTTTTTATGAATTTTTGGTAGACCGTAAAAGTGGGGTGGTTTACTGTAATGTGGGACCAGTTTACTTCTTTCTTTGTCTTCGAATTCATTTTAAATTTAAATAGGGTTTTGTATATTTTATTTTCAATCGATTTTGTTGGGTCCGTTTCTAAACTGGTGTAATTCTCAGTGTTCAATAGTTTGTTGACTTTTGTGTTGTAATCGTTTTTATTCATTATTACTGTTGCATTGCCTTTGTCAGCAGGTAGAATTATAATTGAGTTATCGTTTCTTAGATTGCAAATTGCTTTTATTTTGTTACTACTTTACATTTGGCTTTATTTTGTGATTCTTTTCTATTTCGATTTTGCATCGTACTCTAAATTCGTTTGCTTGATCTTCTTCAAGTTGGTTTGCTGTTTTCTCAATACAGCTAATTATTTCAAAGGTTGGTATTGATTTTGGCGTTACTGCAAAGTTAAGGCCTTTTGAAAGAATTGATTTTTCTGTGTCGTTAATAGTTCTGTTTGATAAATTTATCACGGTGTTTAGCATGGTGTTGCTGTTTTCTAACGTTTTAGTTTGAGTGCTATTTTTCTCTATAAATAAGTTATTAAATTTCTTTATGTGAATTTCTTTTGTTTGGAAAATACTGATTCGTAGTACGTTTTGCACTAGCGAGAATTTTATCAAAATCATATTTTGTTACCTTTATTCGTATGAAATTTATAATGCCCTCAATATCTTGTTTTAACTTATAAATAATGTGTCGGTGGTTTTGTAGTCTTTCCCTCATCATACTGTAGCTTGTTCTTTCGAGAATCCTTGATAGTTTATTGCTTGTCTTTCCAAATTTGATTCTAAATCCTTTTGGTATTATTTCGTTGTTTCTGCATTTTATTAGGAATGTGAGTGAATTTTTGGAATGCGAAAGTTTTAGGTTTAGATTGTCCAACTGTCTAAAACAAATACAAATTTCAGGCCCATACCTGACATGATTGAACCCAATGGACTTGCCATTGCTGTCCTCCAATTCATAAGTAACCGATTCAATCCTATTCATAATTCAAAATGGATCGCCACATTTCCTAGTTAATTTTGAAGCTACATAATTAGCTTTGTCTGATATAACGTGGTTTTCTTCCACATCAGATCAGCTTGACTATAAATTACATCACGATGTCGTAAATTATATTGTTTACTAGAAGAAATTTGAACACTTTCAAGACGAGTATGAACCCAATCACGAAGTTTTTGAAAAGCTTCAAATTTTGACGTGCTAATTTTGTCAGACTTCTCACTGACATGATCAATATAAGGATATATACATTCATATTCCTTACTATAAGTAATCAGTGGCGGCTCATACAGAATATATTTTATAAGTTTTAGCACGACTTGTACCAGGAATTTCAATGTTCAGTTCTGGTATAGGACGACCCTGATCTTTAATAGCTAATTGTTCTTGAAAAATAAGCTGAGAGAACCATTATTCACTTAAATTAAAACTAACATCCATTTTAGAAACGATTAATGTAGCAAACATCCTTAGGGAACAGTGTAAAAGTTTATTGTTGGTGAACCTAATTATAATTACACTAATATGCAGACATACTACCTATACACTAAAATTTCAAATGCAAATGTTTATTCAGTTTTTAATCTGTGAATAACTGGTGATGGGTTAATATGATATTAAAATAGCGGATATGAAATTTATAAAGATAACAAAAGATGAAATGCGTGACGCGATGTCTACAAGAACCAGAAACCACACAAAACTTCAACGATTCGAATAACAATAGCCAAATGCGCTGCAATTTATGCAGCTCGAGCTTGGCTTAATAAGACCGTTTCTTACTATAATCGTATTTGCGGGAAATGTTCCGATATTTATCCGAACTCGCAAATAAGATCTGCAGAACAACGTAGTTAGACAGTAATTTTATGGATTTTGCTTGTCATTTAGAGTTGCATGTTTACTGTATTATTGACTGACTGTTATAAACATCCAACTTAGGAATTCATAATACTTTTAGTGGCTGGTTATCAATCTCTTTTATACTATTGAATGTGTTTGTTCGTTGCTGGTTCTTGGTGGTTCTGCAGCTTTGCAGCACTTATAGAGTAGCCGCTACTGTGAGTAATCATATTATAACCAAAATTAACAAAATATAGTGATTGGTTAGTCACTTCATGTTTTGCACTACGAATCGCACATCCTAATTCAGATAAATTCTCATCCCATTTTCTATGGTTATTTTTAATGTATGCAGTAAGCATAATTTTAATTACTCGATTAACCCTTTCCATTGGGTTGCAATGCGATGAATATACGGGATTAAAAACAATCTTCACACCAAAGTTATTGCATAAAATCTTAAATTGTTCACTTATATAATGAGCACCGTTGTCACATTTTATGATGATAGGGACACCAAACAACATAAAGACATGATCATTAAGTGCCTTGGTAATGGCTAGTGCAGTCGCATTTTTTAATGCAAAAATTAATGGGAATTTACTAAAAGTGTCTGTGGCAACAAGGATATACATGTGTTCAGAACTACTTTTGGGAAACGGACCACATATGTTTGTACATATGATTTCCCAAGGCTTAGTTGCAATAAGAGATTTTCCCATTAAGCCTGCAGGTAATTTCTGCTCTGGTTTGATACTTTGACAAACCGTACATTTGGAAATATATTTAACTACATCAGTTTTCATTTTTGGCCAGTAATATAAATTAGCAAGACGATTGTATGTTTTATAAATACCCAGATAACCTAATGTACAAGGATCATGATATACTTGGCAAAATTTTTCCCGAAAATCTTTAGGAATAACCAGCTTCCAATTATCAGACTCATTCCTTAGATCTGGAAAATCTACACGTACAAACATACAATTTACTACCTTAAACATGCCATTTTACAAATTCTAAGGGTCTAGTTTCCACACAATCCAACACTTTTAAATACCATTTATCTTTGGTAGTCGAAAAATCATAAACAATATTTTTTATCTTTACTTCATCACATACAATAGCATCAGCCTTATTAACTGGTGCTCTTGACAAACAATCAGGGAAAGCATTTTCATAACCCTTGCGGTGAATAACTTCATAATTAAATTGTTGTAATCATAAACATCATCTACCTAATTTATTTTGGGGGTATTTTAAATTTTCAAGCCACACTAAAGAGTGGCAATCGGTTATAACGTAAAATTTATAACCACCCAAATAACATTTTAGCTTTTCAGCTGCCCATAGGACTGCCAAACATTCCAGTTCTACAGCTGAATAATTTTTCTCAGCTTTATTTAACCACCTAGACAGATAACAAATCACATATTCCCTATCGATGTACTGTTGGGTCAAAATAGCACCCAGACCAATACAAGAAGCGTATGTCTGTAAATAGAAGTCATGACTGAAATCAGTACTTAAAATAGGGGCTGTTACTAACGCATCCTTAATAAGCTGAAAAGATTTTTGACAACTTTCATCAAATATAAATTTATTTCTCTTTTTTAGAAGACCACGTAAAGGAGCCACCAGTTCTGCATAGTTATCAATAAATCTAAAATACCATCCTATCATCCCTTGGATATGACAAACTTTCGTAACATTTGTAGGGCGTAGAAGGTTGATAACAGCTTCCACTTTAGAAGGATCTACCAAAATGCCATTCCTATTGACAACATAGCCTAGATATGACAACTCTGATCTACAAAATGAACACTTTTCCAAATTCAAAGTTAAGTTAACTTCTTTCAAATGTTTAAAAATCTCTTGTAATAGCGTTAAATGCATCTCAAAATTAGGGGTTACTAAAATTATAACATCGAGATAGACAAACACATACGGTTCCAACTCAGATCCAAAGACTGAGTTGACCAACCTTTGAAAAGTTGCAGGTGTACCATGCAACCCAAATGGCATACGAATATACTCATATAAACCTCTGCCAGGAATAACAAAAGCAATATATTGTCTACTATCAACATCTAATTCCAATTGATGATATGCACTTTTAATATCCATCGATGACATATACTTAGCACCACTAAGTTTAATCATAATATTATAAATATATGGTAATGGATATGCATCACGTTCAGTTACTTTATTAACTTTACGAAAATCAACACAAAATCTCCAAGTTCCATCCTTTTTTGGAACAAGAAGAATTGGTGAAGACCACGCACTATGAGACGGTTGAATAATGCCATTCTTAAACATGCGATCTAATACTACATCGATTAATTTTTGTTTGTAGGGTTAGACAGGGTAATACCTCTGTTTAATTGGTTCTTGTTGGAGTGATACTACAATTTTATGTTGCACTGCATTAGTGTAACCAATTTCATTAGGTGCTTTTGGATTAAAGTAACTATAAATCATTTGTTTAAGTTGAATGACCTCCTTTTTAGTTAAAGCATCTTCAGTCTGAATACCGTTCAGTACAGAACCAGGCAAAATTTCAAATGAAAATTGCCATTGCCCTTTACGTACTTTTGAAACAATTCCCATACGGTACCAAAAATCTAGACCTAACACCAAGGTATGACGCAAATGAAGGATGACATAAACATCAAACATTCCTACACTATTTTGAAGCTTAATAGGTACATTCATCATCATTAGGTCTTCAGTCCTAGAACTGGTTAGACGCGTACCATCATTGTTCCCTATTCTGAACTAACCTACACATTTCCCTGAAATATACACAGTTTGCATCTATAACTGTCTGGTACAGTAGCAATACTTAAACAAGTGGATTCATGACCATCAGCAACAATATATGAAGTACTATAAGAAGTGTCAAGTTTTACTCCTAGTTTATGAAGTATTTCCCAACCGTAACTGTTTACAAATACTTTATTAGCACCACTGTCAAGCATTCCTAAAAATTCATGACCAAATATATTCACAGGAATATATAAACATTCACCTTCTTGAACTTGTGCAAGCATGAAATCAAGAACAGGTTTAATTTCGGAGGTAACGACTGAAGATTTTCTGGCATGTCTATAGGCATTCTGTTAAATAACCCTGTCATTACAGCTACATATAACCCTATCGATTCATTGTTACCCTGAGTTCTATCTAGTATTTGCTTCCATAATACATTAAGGGAAGGTATAAACTCTTTTTTTAACAAACGAACTAAATCGTCCCAGTCTATAGCAGAGCTTTTGTACAAGTTATAAATTCTAAGAGCATTGTCTGAGAACAAATCTCTAGCCGAAGCAAACAATTGGGGTTTGGATATGTTCCTACTTTTACAAAATTCATCTGCCTCTTCATGAAAAGCATTAAAACTTTCAGTAGCACTACCAGAGAATTTTAGTTGCCATTTATATACAGGTATACTTGTACTAGTGTTAGGTAGGGTATTATCAACTACTAAATTATGAGATTCATCTGCAAGATGATCATTAATATCTATTGCAATTTTAGTTCATTGAGTTGTCAAGCTAGGACTATCATTACTTAATGCTTCAATTGCAGTTTAGAAATTAGGGTCTATTGGTAAACTTTCATCAACATAATTTAAATTACTTGAAGGTAGTTTAGAATTATAATTCGCAACTTAAATCATAACCTAACCTAATAAATTTGCACGTTTTTAATCAATCTTTGTTCTTCACAGCTAATTCTATCTAACCTACCTATTAAATGTGCTAATTTAGCTTCTAATTTCTAAGCTTGATTAATAGTACCAGAAAAACTATCTAACAATTCTGAAACATACTTAATTTTGGCTTCGCAAATTTCTAATTCACTATCAGCTTCAGGCGCTGTAACAGAATGCACCAAAATACCACATTGTTCAGCAGCTAGGCATCCTCTCAAACATTTACGTAACTCATCTACCCTCCAATCTGATTCTGTAATACCACGTACAAGCAATTCATATTCTAAGTCATTCTTTTCTAACCTGTCTACATGAAGTTTAAGTGACATAATGACAAAATAAAATTCAAAATAAGTAATTTTAGTTAGTAAATCAATCACAAAATGATAAAATGTAAAACCTTCAATTATATAAATGCAGAAAATGCAGCTATATTTCACTATGTAATTCTCAAAACCACAAAGCTTAGATCTAAATGATACCGAATTTGGGCGCCAGTTTGTGACAACTTGCTAGTTTATAACAAGCTTAGTAAAACAGGGTTAAGCATGAGACTGATACTTTTAGACACGGGGGGGGGGGGTTGTTTGGTCAGATTAATGGTATCAAGAAAAAACACAAGTTAACACAAAGTAACTCTATTCATCTTTACAAAATACTTACATAAATGTAATAAAGCAATAATTGACAAATCTTAAGTACGACTCACAAGTAAAGTATTATTTTAAACTACAAATTATCGAAGCAATGGCTTACCTCTTTTGCTTACAGAATAACTTACGCTCCACTGGTGAAGCCTGACACGAATGATGGTATTGCAGAATAAGACTTATGTACCATAACACAACGGTGGTTGCTATAGTTGAGATGTTACTATAACTTATGTATATTACAGTATGTTGATAACTGCAGATCTGCAAGTAGTTGCAGAAGTCGAAAGCAGTAGTAAAAGATTAAACTTGACTATAAGAATAAAGATGAAACTGAGGAAACGCAGGCGAGGATGCCCAGTGTAGTTGGTGAAACCTTAATCATGCTGCAGACAAGGAATTCCAACATCTGGGTAGAAGTATGAATTTGTGTGATTACGCCTCCAGAGAAATAATATCCCACGAGGTTACTGATGCAATTCCAAAACCCCAAGCTTACAGCCTTAACGTGCAACTTCAACGCACAAACCAATATGGAATTTGCATCACAATAAAGGTCTAGTGGAAAGATTCCAAATGGAATAGCCAAGATAAATGACCATAACACTCCACTAGAACCATCCCAGACTGGACTCTTCGGCAGATCACACCACACTCTACAAGATGGAAGAAGGAAATCCATTTTTCTTAAAATACCAACCAATCCTATTCAAGACTAGAAAGAATTATTGTAAAAACACATTCAGTCTCAATTTATCCAATACGCTATTAACACAACACGAAATTACAACCACACGCAAGGTGAACTGTAAACGATTACGATTGCACTACAAAACTAGAAAGTCACTAGCATTAAAATGCAAGGACAGAATAGGTCAACCTCGACCAGCGACATACATACAAAGATGTAACAACACCTAACAGCCTTAAAACCCAAATATACATATGAATTATTAACGCTCAACATAACGCACAATACATCAAATAACTCCGGTATGTAAATTCTTAAATTAAATTCCACATGCACGCTCATGTAAAATAATACCAGAACTGAAAATAACAGGATTACCAAATAAGCAAACTAACATTAAATTACTAACATTCACGTTACCTGACACAATGATAGAAAAGTAACTATAGATACATACCAGCATAACAGTCAAATACATAAAATTCTTGACAATTAGACTCGCAATTTATTGCAACGTTATAACTCGAAAATAAACCCGTAACACACCACCTCTTCACCCCTTGTCAAAAGGATATTTACATTCATATTCCTTACTATGAGTAATCATATTATAACCAAAATTAACAAAATAGAGTGATTGGTTAGTCACTTCATGTTTTGCATTACGAATCGCACATCCTAATTCAGATAAATTCTCATCCCATTTTCTATGGTTGGCTTTAATGTACGCAATAAGCATAGTTTTAATTACTTGATTAACCCTTTCCGTTAGGTTGCAATGTGATGAATATGCAGGATTAAAAACAATCTTCACACCAAAGTTATTGCATAAACTCTTGAATTGTTTACTTATATATTGAGCACCGTTGTCACATTTTATGATGGTAGGGACACCAAACAACATAAAGACGTGTTCATTAAGTGCCTTGGTAATAGCTAGTGTAGTTACATTTTTTAATGCAAAAATTAATGGGAATTTACTAAAAGTGTCTGTGGCAGCAAGGATATACATGTGTCCAGAACTACTTTTGGGAAACGGACTACATATGTCTGTACATATGATTTCCTAAGGCTTAGTTGCAATAAGAGATTTTCCCATTAAGCCTGCAGGTAATTTCTGCTCTGGTTTGATACTTTGACAAACCGTACATTTGGAAATATATTTAACTACATCAGTTTTCATTTTTGGCCGGTAATATAACTTAGCAAGATGATTGTATGTTTTATAAATACCCAAATTGTTACATGTCAACTGGCATCTATCACGTAAGATTTAATTTGTAAATAAATTGCCACGTATTTTTAAATGACTATGCCAACTTCCGTCGTCCCTGATAGTTGCGTATGAGCAAAAGTGATACGGAGTGCACGCGTGGTGTAGGAAAACGCAATTAAGTTACGAGCCCTCGACGAAGCAACAACTATCTTGAGTGGTGTGGTGTGTCTTTTCTTTTATGTATGTAGTTCCTTCTACCTTTATCTTTTGTTGTACCTGGTACCTTAATTCCTGTCATTCCCGTACGAGTACAGAAGCTACAGGAGAGACGGATGGTAATTTGATACAACATGGGCAACTGAAACTAACCTGCAATTCTCCGTTGTGCCCCAAGATGAATTTCCAAGATGCCACCACGTAAGTAATTTGTTTTGAGTTAAGTTGTGCTTGCAAATTGACTTAAAAAGCGGTTGCATCACTTTTAAAGCGTGGTCGGTATGAGTTCAATGTGCGGGTAAAATTTACCGCGTAATTATGCGTTAAATTATTACAATGACGTGTAGTTATCGCGAGTATAACAATTGCGCAGTATAACTAAAAGTCAGGGTAACAAGATGACCTGATGTACAAGGATCTCTATATTCCTGGCAAAATTTTCCCCAAAAATCTTTAGGAATAACCAACTTCCAATTATCGATCTCATTCCTTAGATCTGGAAAATCTACACTTACAAACATACAATTTACTACCTTCAACACGACATTTTACAAATTCTATGAGTCTAGTTTCCACACAATCTAACATTTTTAAATACCATTTATCTTTGGTAGTCAAAAAATCATAAACAATATTTTTTATATTACTAGTTATCTTTACTTCATCATATACAATATCATCAGCCTTATTAAATGGTGCTCTTGACAATCAGGAAAAGCATTTTCAGAATCCTTGCGGTGAATAACCTCATAATTAAATTGTTGCAATCATAAACACCATCTACCTAATTTATTTTGGAAGTCTTTTAAATTTTCAAGCCACACTAAAGAGTGGCAATTGATTATAACATAAAATTTATAACCATCCAAATAACATTTTAGCTTTTCAGCTGCCTATAGGACTGCCAAACATTCCAGTTCTACAGCTCAATCATTTTTCTCAGCTTTATTTAACGACCTAGGCAGATAACAAATCACGTATTCCCGATCGTTGTACCGTTGGGTCAAAATAGCACCCAGACCAACACAAGAAGCGTCTCTCTGTAAATAGAAGTCATGACTGAAATCAGGACTACTTAAAATAGGGGCTGTTACTAATGCATCCTTAATAAGATGAAAAGATTTTTCACAACTTTCATCAAATGTAAATTTATTTCTCTTTCTTAAAAGATCACGTAAAGGAGCCACCAGTTCTGCATAGTTATCAATAAATCTAGAATACCATTCTATCATACCTAGGATACGACGAACTTCCTTAACATCTGTAGGGCGTAAAAGGTTGATAACAGCTTCCACTTTATAAAGATCTACCGAAATGCCATTCCTATTGACAACATAGCCAAGATATTTCAACTTTGATCTACAAAATGAACACTTTTCCAAATTCAAAGTTAACTTCTTTGAAACGTTTAAATGTCTCTTGTAATAGCGTTAAATGCGTCTCAAAAGTAGAGGTTACTAAAATTATATCATCGAGATAGACAAACACATACGGTTCCAACTCAGGTCCAAAGACCGAGTCGACCAACCTTTGAAAAGTTGCAGGTACACCATGCAACCCAAATGGCATACGAATATACTCATATAAACCTCTGCCAAGAATAACAAAAGCAGTATATTGTCTACTATCAACATCTAATTCCAGTTGATGATATGCACCTTTAATATCCATCGATGACATATACCTAGCACCACCAAGTTTATTCATAATATTAGAAATATATGGTAATGGATATGCATCATGTTCAGTTACTTTATTAACTTTACAAAAATCAACACAAAATCTCAAAGTTCTATCCTTCTTTGAAACAAGAAGAATTGGTGAAGACCACGCACTATGAGACGGTTGAATAATGCAATTCTTTAACATGCGATCTAATACTACATCAATTAATTTTTGTTTGTAGGATGACAGGGTAATACCTCTGTTTAATTGGTTCTTGTTGCGGTGATACTACAATTTTATGTAGCACTGCATTAGTGCAACCAATTTCATTAGGTTCAATTGAATTAAAATAACTATAAATCATTTGTTTGAGTTGAATTGCCTCGTTTTTAATTAAATCGTTTTCAGTCTGAATACCATTCAGTACAGGACCAGGCAAATTTCAGATGAAAATTGCCATTGCTCTTTACATACATCTGGAACAATTCCCATACGGTACCAAAAATCTAGACCTAACACCAAGGTATAATGCAAATGAGGCATGACGTAAACATCAAATATTCCTACACTATTTTGAAGCTTAATAAGTAGAGTAGCAATACCTAAACAAGTGGATTCGAGACCATCAGCAACAGTACATGAAGTACTATAAGTGTCAAGTTTTACTCCTAGTTTATGAAGTATTTCCCAACCGTAACTGTTTACAAATACTTTATTAGCACCACAGTCAAGCAGTCCTAAAAATTCATGACCAAATATATTCACAGGAATATATAAACATTCACCTTCTTGAACTTGTGCCAGCATGAAATCAAGAACAGGTTAAATTTTGGAGATAACGACTAAAGGGTGGTTATTGACAAGTTGCCGTTCACCTTTGTCCCCCACTGGAATTTTCCAAATTCGGGCAAGATCTACCTGTTGCAGCCTTAGTGGATGTTTTACTTTTACAATTAGGGCAAGTGGTTTCAGTAAAACCAACTTTGGAACACCAAAAACATTCTTTAATATGTTTAGGTGGACAATTTTTAACTATATGGCCTGAAATACCTAAACACCAACATCTAGGTCCATTAACATTTATTTCTTGTACTAAAGCTGCTTTTTTATATGAGTTATTTTCTAAGATTGGATATTAGGTTTATAAGATAAATCTGGTTCTAATGTCAGCCCTAAAGGCTGTGGTGGTTTATACCCCTCAATATTAATCTTAGTTTGTTGTATTCTATGGCATTGTTCAATCAAATCAAACAATGTTTTGATTTCAACAAACGCTAATCTTTCCTGATAAAATGGTAAGATATTCTTTTTCAATACCTGCATTCGAAGATTTTCTAGCATGTCTATAGGCATTCTGTTAAATAACCCTGTCATTACAGCTACATGTAACCCTATCGATTCATTGTTACCCTGAGTTCTATCTAGTATTTGCTTCCATAATACATTAGGGGAAGGTATAAACTCTTCCTTTAACAAACGAACTAAATCGTTCCAGTCTATAGCAGACCTTTTGTACAAGTACTAAATTCTAAGAACATTGTCTGAGAACAAATCTCTAGCGGAAGCAAACAATTGGGGTTTGGATATGTTCCTACTTTTACAAAATTCATCTGCCTCTTCATGAAAAGCATTAAAACTTTCAGTAGCACTATCAGAGAATTTTAGTTGCCATTTATATACAGGTATACTTGTACTAGTGTTAGGTAGGGTATTATCAACTACTAAATTATGAAATTCATCTGCAAGATGATCATTAATATCTACTGCTATATTAGTTCTTTGAGTTGTCAACCTAGGACTATCATTACTTAATACTTCAATTGCAGTATAAAAATTAGGGTCTATTGGTAAACTTTCATCAACATAATTTAAATTACTTTGAGGTAGTTTAGAATTATAATTCGCAACTTAAATCATAACCTGGCCTAATAAATTTGCACATTTTTTAATCAATGTTTGTTCTTCACAGCTAATTCTATCTAACCCACCTATTAAATGTGCTAATATAGCTTCTAATTTCTTAGCTTAATAGTACCAGAAAAACTATTTAACAATTCTGAAACTTGCTTAATTTTGGCTTCGTAAATTTCTAATTCACTATCAGTTTCAGGTGCTGTAACAGAATGCACCAAAATACCACATTTTTCAGCAGCTAGGTATCCTCTCAAATATTTACGTAATTCTACTCTCAAATTTGATTCTGTAATACCACGTACAAGCAATTCATATTCTAAGTCATTCTTTTCTAACCTGTCTACATGTAATTTAAGTGACATATTGACAATATAAAATTCAAAATAAGTAATTTTAGTTAGTAAATCACAAAATGATAAAATGTACAACCTTCAATTATATAAATACAAAAAATGCAGTTATATTTCACTATGTAATTCTTAAAACCACTAAGCTTAGACCTCAATGATACCAAATTTGGGTGCCAGTTTGCGATGACTTGCTAGTTTATAACAAGCTTAGTAAAACGGAGTTAAGCATGAGACTGATACTTTTAGACGAGGGGGGGGGGGTTGGTCAACTTAGTGGTATCAAGAAAAAACATAAATCAACACAAAGTAACTGTATTCGTCTTTACAAAATACTTACATAAATGTAAGAAGCAATAATTGACAAATCTTAAGTACGACACACAAATTAACGAAGCAATGGCTTACCTCTTTTGCATACTAAATAACCTACGCTCCACTGGTGAAGCCTGACAGAAATGATGGTATTGCAGAATAAGACTTATGTACCATAACGCAACGGTGGTTGTTATAGTTGAGATGTTACCATAACTTCTGTATATTACAGTATGTTGATAACTGCAGATCTGCAAGGAGCTGCAGAAGTCGAAAGCAGTAGTGAACGATTAAAGATGATTATTAGAATAAAGATGAAACTGAGGAAACGGAGGTGAGGATGCCCAGTGTAGTTGGTGAAACCTTAATCATGCTGCAGACAAGGAATTCCAACATCTGAGTACAAATATGGATTTGTGTGATTACGCCTTCAGAGAAATAATATCCCACGAGATTACTGAAGCAATTCCAAAACCCCAAGCTTACAGGCTTAACGTGCAATTTCAATGCACAAACCAATATGGAATTTGCATCACAATAAAGGTCTAGTGGAAAGATCCCAAATGGAATAGCCAAGATAAACAACCATAAAACTCCACTAGAACTATCCCAGACTGGACTCTTCGGCAGATCACACCACACTCTACAAGATGGAAGAAGGAAATCCATTTTTCTTAAAATACCAGTCAATCCTATTCAGGACCTGAAAAGAATTACTGTAAAAACTGAAGTTCAGTCTAATTTATCCAATACGCTTTTGACACAACACGAAATTACAACCACACGCAAGGTGAACTGTAAACGATTAGGATTGCACTACAAAACTAGAAAGTCACTAGCATTAAAATGCAAGAACAGAATAGCTCAACCTCAACCAGAGGCGTACATACAAAAAATGTAACAACACGTAACAGATTTAAAACATGAATTATTAACGCTCATATAGCTAATCATAATAACCTTTGGAGTTACTCATTTAATAACATCACAATACATCAAATAACTCTGGTAAGTAAATTCTTGAATTAAATTCCACATGCACACTCATGCAAAATAATACCGAAACTGAAAATAACATGATTACCAAATAACCAAACTAACATTAAATTACTAACATTCACGTTATCTGACACAGTGATAGAGAAGTGACTATAGATACATACCAGCATAACAATTAGACTCGCAATTTATTGCAAAGTTATAACTTGAAAATAAACCCGTAACAGCATATAGTTAAAATATATAAGTTGAATAACTGTTTTATCCGAGTGACATTTTTATCCTTATAGTTGTTGATATTATATTTATGTTAAGGTCTCCAGTGATTATTATTTTGCAGTTTCGTGAAATCATACCCAGGATTGTATTAAGAGAATCAAAGGAGATCTCAATGTTACCCTGGGGGGAAACGATAAATACACAATATTTGAAGTTTATAGACTCTACAATAAACAAGAAAATTCAAAGTTAAATTCATCTTGAGGGAGAGCATATTTTGAGTTACATACAAATTCCACATTGTTAGCACAGTAAATGGCTGCACCATGCTTAGAATGTGGTCTGTATGATATATGGATAAGAGAATAGTTTTCCATTTCAATATAGTCCTGTTTCTCAAGCCAATGTTCAGTGATACATAAAACAGATGGCGTATTTAGATTGTTCAATAACATGGTTAAATTATTGGCCCTACTGCGCAAGCTTTGAATGTTACACATAATCAAGAAAAGGCAAGATGAATCTGATGTTATAAAAAAAGACCAGTTGAATTTATGTTATTATGTATAGTGTCAACATGGCCATGGAACACATTTGAATCTGATAAAAAAACTACTATTATTAGTTAAATCAATCACAGGCAAGGAAGTATCAACGGTACAATTATTTAGTTTAATATAGAATAAATGTGTTTTCTGCTGAAACATCGGTGCGAGGTAGTAACTGTGAAATTATTCATTACAAATGATATATGTTGAATCAAATGTTTTTTCCCTGATAGTTTTATATGAAGACCATGCGATGAGAAGAATTTTGGTGATAAAATGCTATTTATATCTGTGTAAATGAATGGAGTAGTGAGGGCTATTAACGAGGCATGTATATTGGTGTTATTTTCGTGCATGATTGTTAGTACAAAACTGTCTTTCTCAAGAATGGAGAGACTCAGGACTAAGTTTGTATTTTGAGCAATTTCATTTAACTGCATTATTGTTTCAGTGGATAAGTTTGTACCTTCCAGAATGATAACATAATTCTCGCTTCTTAGAATTGCTATCTTGAAGTCAAATTTTTTATCACCTCATCTAAGGTGGTAGTATGTTTGCATTCCACATAAACAGAGAAATCATTCAGATCAGTTAAGACAATTAGTAATTCTGAAAAATTTCTTACATGGCTGTTCCTAAATACAAATATCTGCCATTTGCATTTAGATGATAAAATCAAAAATAAAGAGTATTTGCGTGTAAAATTAATATAATAGTTAAAATATGTAAATTACCGCAGAGCACTTTTGCCATTAATCATCTTCGGTGTTATGTCAAATTATTTTAAAAAATATATTCCATCACACTAATTCAACAAATAGATAACATTTAAACTAATATAACACAGAAGAAGACTAGTTAATAAATTGATTTTGCCGATAAATATGGATTACATCTTGCCTGTATCGTTCATCAACGATAAACAAAATTGTAACGTGCAATTTTTGTAGTTTTAAACTTTTACGCTGTTTCCCAATTTATAAATGCATTTCTGCAAATTGCTGTTTCTGTATTTGATATTTATTAACTCGTGTGTAGTAATTTAAAGATAGATAAATTGAAAATTATAAACCGCTTATAATGAATAGATTGCATCGTTCTTGTCTTGCCGTAAATATAAATTTCGTTCCTTATGTGGATTATTCGTAAATTGCTTTCCAACTTATCGGAAATGATAAACCGCTGTAATTAATTATTATATATGATTGCGGCATTCACGTTTTAAAATGTTTCTGATGTTATTAACAAATCTAGATAAGATACGATAGGCAGTTGTAATAGAACGAGTTGAATAAACAGACAAGGAGTCGTGTTTTGTTCTTGATTCCGATATACTGAGTACGTTAAAAAGACTGTTTCCTCTTTGCTTTGACTAGTGAGAATTAATGCGGGATTTAATTTTCGTATTGTTCATGTACGAGCACGGCACGATTTTTTTTGTTGTTTTCTTGTGAAATAAAAATTGTATATTAACTGTACAAAAGTGTTTTACGTGAACCTTTTGACGGACGTACTTAAGTGATACACGTGCTTTACCCATTATGGTTCTTTTTAGTTGTTTTGTCTTTTGATATTAAAACTGTGTGTGCGATCTAGTTTCGCGGTCCCTTTTTTCTTTTCGGAGTGGCGCATACTTTGGATTGTTTAAATACAGTGATACTGTAGTTTCTGAATTTTCTAACAACAAAGAATCTAAAATAGATCATTGCTTGCGCAAATTTCGTTATTTGTGAAATATAACAGATTACCGGCTTACAAAGGTATTGGTTGAAGTTTCTCACTGCTTTTTGGGATGTTTATGAAAATAATATACCTTTGGTCCCAGTTGAAATTAAACTAGTGCTTCAGAATATTTCGAAATTATTGTCTTAGGAAAAAAATCTATGTGACGTTATTATCGGGGCAGCCACGTTGGTTCGTCAGATTTATGCTACGTTGGCTCGTGGCCGTACGTAACACGAAGAAAAACAAAAAAAGGACCGGGCTCAATCGGAGAGTAGGGGGGGTTGTAGAAAGCAGACCAACCTATAAGGGACGCGGCTGTAAGGAATTAGTAACAGTACCTGCAATAGAAAAATTAGAATAGTAAACCTGAAAAAAAAACAAATTAGTCCTGCAAACCTGAAACAAAGAATGTAGAATAAAAAAAACCTGTTGGGATAATCTATATAATATAACAACGTTAAAAGCAATATAACAAATCTTTAGTACAAATTGAGGTAATATTGGGGAGTAGCAGAAACGTTTCCTCACACACCAATTAGACATAAAGCAGACAAAATTTTAACAAAATATAAATAGGTAAACACAATTAATATAAGTAGTCCAGTAGTATTGATTTTTCTTTTTTTTTTAAAATAGCATGCAAGTCAATGGGAAAAGGTATCAGAACGCCAACGGTATGGCAAAGCAACAAACAGGTATTTAAAGTAAAAACAAGTAGGAAATAGTTCAACTTACAAACAGTCCTTCAGCAACGCTTCCTCGCAATTGAATGTGGGATTCCCGATGTCCTGCACTAACGAAGCACTGCACCCTTGACTGTGAGGGTGTGGATGGAATTTCTCACACTTTACACTAATCACGCCTACGTATTTCACTGGTGTTAGCAGCAGACATTAACATGCTGGTGGAACTACGTAACATCGATAAATCTCTGGTTAATTCTATTTCCTGAGACGATAATTTTGAAAGATTTTGTAACACAAATTGTAAAGAAAAATAGTAATAAAAATTTAGAGTCACGGGCTTTCAAGGCACGACGTAATGCATTAAACTAACAGTAACGTGAAGCGTTTTATTTGCTACCTATGGTAACAAAGGAAAAGCTAATGCTTTTGCATAACCAAGTTCGCGCAAACAAAGATCTATTTTAGATTCGTTGGGGTTAGAAAATTCAGGAACTACAGTACCAACTGTCTTTACAAGTGAATGAGATACCTGTTCATAAGAAGCAACCTCTTTTTTTTTCCTACTAAACCTGCTACACCTGTATCACCATTTTTAGAAACACTCAAGTTTTAAAACTGTGTTTGAATAAACCAAAGTATGCACTACTCTGATAAGAAAAGGAGGCCACGAAAACTAGATCGCACACAGTTCAAATATAGCAAGACAAATCCACAAAAAAACACAATTAGTAAAGCGACGGTATCACTAAGTCAATCTTCCGTAAAAACAACCACGTGCGGTCGAGTTTTCCAAGTTCTACGACTTTTATTTCTAACAGAAAAGCAACAAAAACAATTTGTCGTGCAACGCGTAATCACTAAGTCAATGTTCCGTAAACCTTTTATTTTACAAGAAAAACAACTAAAGACACAATCAGCAAAGCAACGCGTATCACTCAAAGTACTTAATATACCGGAACCAAGAACAAAAACCGACTACGCATCTGTTCATAACAACTCGTTGTTATTACAACCGCACTTCTTGTTAATCCAACACGTTACATCTCAAAGCATACCTCTTTCAAAGGTAATCAGAACTACACTTCTTATCTGTTTATATTTAGACTCGTATATCCACATAAGGAACAACATTTATACGAATAGCAATTTATCATTAATTCCAAGCGGTTTGTAATTTTCACTGTTGGAAAACAATTTACGAATAATTCTGTTTAAAATTCATTCATTGCAATGTATTTATTAATGAAAACCAATCTTCAATTAAACCATCTTTTAAAAGTAATACCCGCGAGTTAAATTGCATACAATATAGAACTAGTAGTTGCAGAAATGTAATTACGAATTGGGAAAAAGGCGTAAAAAGGTTAGGCTGTAAAAATGCCCGTTACAAAATGTAATCCATGTTTATTGAAAAAATCCATCCATCTTTATCTATGTGAATTAGTGTAATAGTTTAAATGTAATCTATTTATTGAATTAGTTTGATGGAATACATTTTTTTAAATAATTTGACATAACACTGAAGGTGGCTAACACTTTGCTACTTTCGTGTAGTTCAACAGTGGATTCTTCCATTTTAGTCAATTTATCTTCACATTTTATTTTAATGATACTCCCTGTATGTTTGTTGTGGTTTATTTAGCATTTTTCTTATCTTCTTTGGGAAGTAAACCACTCATAGTTTTTAAAATCATCTTTATTTACGTTTCGATCCATGACCAAGGATCGTTGTCAAAATAATAAAAAATTTTGAAGTTTGACATTTACGACACAAATTGAAGGTGACTTTGATTTATTAATCTTTAATGAATACATTAGGTGAAAATTTTAGAAGAGTGAGTACTTTCAATTTGTGTAGCGACCGGGTAGCGGCTTTTTAATGTAAATTAATAAATCAAAGTCACCTTCAATTTGTGTCATAAATGTCAAACTTCAAAATTTTTTATTATTTTGACAACGATCCTAGGTCATGGATCAAAACGTAAATAAAGATGATTTTAAAAACTACGAGTGGTTTAATTCCCAAAGAAGATTAAGAAAAATTAATTTAATGGTATTATCAAGGCCATTTTTTTACACGTTGCATATAATCAAATTATTACTTATAAAATGATGATTTCTGTTTCAGAAAGCACAGCTTTTATGGAATACACCATAACATTGCAAGTGTTTTTTCCACATTTAAATTGCAAGTGCAAGATATTCATTAATTAAAATTTAATTATCAATATATAACCTTAAATTACTTAATACTTATAGCGTTGACTCAACCATAAATCAAAAATAATATTAATAGTAATATTATGGCCAATAAATAGTAATCAAAAAGTGTAGGATTAACTTCAATCTTGTTCAAAAAAGTAAGCACAGTCACTGTTTGTTGCAGGTGCCCCATAAGAGTTAATTGAATATGAACAATGAAGACTAGTAAATTGTAAATTGTAGGTAGTTTATGGTAGATTACTAAGTAGGGCTACTATTTAGATGATGACTATAATAAAATTGAGTTCTTAACCATTAATATTACTACTTAGCACAGTTTCAGTATTTAATTGGCAGTTATACTACACAACATTAAGGTAAACACAGCGCTCATTAATTACAACTATTATTTTGACATTAACGGTATAAAATAAATTACTTTTGTATTACCACGGCTATTAATCTAAAATATAAAACAAAAAACTCTATATCAGGGTAAAATATTTAATTTGGAAAACAACTACACCCAGCTCCAACAGGGGTTCTTTATCAGACCTGAATAGTTTGCAGAGTCTATATGCCCATCTAGTAGTTTTCTGAAAATAAATCAATTTCTTTGGAAATATTCAAATCATGTTCCTGTCCTCCTTTGGTTAAAAACAACTCCTACAAAATTTTTTTAGAAATAAAATACCATAACTACAGGAGTTTTAATTATTTAATAATAAAATGTATTTTATTTATATAGGCCTACTGTACTGAAAAATGCACTCCTCTACTAATATGTTTGTCTACAAAATTTTAAAAATCATCGGTTCTGAAAAGTTTGTCGTACTTATATATAGTTTAGTCAAATAAAATTTAAAACTAGGATATCTAGGCTTATAAATAACTTTTCCTCCAAACATTTTTAATTCAAAATACAAAACTCACTAATCTAAATCAATAATCAGTGGATTATAAGGACTGACATTTGTTTCTGAAAAATGAAAAAATTAATCGGATTTAACGAATATTACATTTCACTCTTACCAAACTTTACAGTTGCGTCTTGTGCCATATCAAGTATTTCTTGTACATCTGTATCAGGTTCAGGATGATACGTGGTAGGTTCAGGTATTAAATTTTCATGAATTTCAAGAGGTTCTTGTTTGATCTCAAGTAGAGTATTTTCCTCTATGGTTTCAGTTGTTTCAGGTAACTTTGTTTGTTGTTGAATTGTATCATTCTGCATATTTTCAGGAAAAAGAAAATCAAGTGTAGAAGATGATATATTTGGATCGTTCTTATATAACTGATGAGTTGTTGGTTGTAAACTTGTATAAGGCTTTTCTACAACTTGCATCTGTTTATGGGTTATGGAAACGTATTCCTGTTTACCACTATTAGATTCTGGTACCACAAATTCTCTTGACATTGGCAAATACTTCTATAAATTGAAAGTAGTTTATGTTAAATTGTATTCAGTAAACAAATGTATTAGAAAAATTTTGTTAGAAAATTAAACTGTTTTCATTAATGATCACAAAAATTGGTTTATGTAATGAGGTACACTAATGGAAATTGGACAAGGGTTAACACAGTTATGTTATTACCTGATGGGTTATTATTCAACCATAAATAAGTTTTTAATGTTGAATCAAACCTCACAGAAAAAAAACCCAAATTTAGTAACAAACCAAAAACTAGTAATTAAAATTGTCGCAAAGATGAGGCATTTTCTGACTAAAATAATTAATCGTAAAATGTCAATATCAGTTAAAAAAAAATTGTTATAATTATACATTAAATGGTCCATGAAAGCATTGGGTATGTACTGTAAATAGTTCACAATTACAAGTAAGACATGCTGGCACTCGGAATCTAGTTTCACAAAATGACTAACTGGTTGCAGTCTACAACCTGATGAAGAACTTTATGTAAGCACAATAAGAGAGATGCAGTACGTCTGGCTTGTAAAGATTGATACCCGCCTAATTGTCAACTTATATCGAGTGGAACATAAATGTAAGCAAAATTAAGTTTCCATAAGATAAATTTTACAAATTACATTGCAGTCATTCACTTTCTGTATATGAACCGCATAAACAGGATAACATATTCCCCTGTTATATTCTAACATACAGTGCACTAGTGAACTGAGCAAAAATTTAAGAGCTTATATGTCCTTAATATGGGTTGAGTTTCTTCTAACAAAGTCGAACATTTTAAAAGCTCTTGCAAGTGTGGTTGATATGTGCTCGACGAACAGCAGGTGAGTATCAAATAACACTCTCGGATCAGATATGGAGTTGACAACGTCGAGTCCCAAGTTATTTATAATGTAGTTGAAAAAAATCGAGAAAATCTCATAACCTTGCATTTCTAGTAAAACACCTTTTATAATAAACGTTTATTAGACATTTTTAAACAATCATTTCATCCAAACTCTGCCATAAGTCTCCTCATACGCTTTCCCCACTCTATACATAACATTATATTCTTCTTTAATAAATTACATATCATAATTAGGTTTGGGTGAGTTATTTAGCATAACATTTAAATGTGATCAGTCATCCTCAAAAACTGAACATAAACGAGGATTATCGTTATTGCTTAAATAACTTTTTGTATTTGGTTACGATAAACCAGATGGACTATACCACTCTCTAGACGAACTATGTAGGTAAGTTTACTAACAACTTCAAAGATCTTACCTATAATGCTCACATTTTCTAAATAGACCTCGTCATCTGCGACGTCACACAAGTACTAAGTATGTATGTAGATGTTTGTCAATTTAATACCGTACAATATTTATGTTACAGTTTTGGTTTGAATAGTAGCAATGTACGACGTTATCAATAATCTTAAAGCCAAATATTAAATGTTGACGTTTAAGTTTTAAGTTATATGTCATTCGTTGTTTAATTGGTGTCAACGACCTCAAGAATTTTTCTGTTTTTATACATTGATATTTGGCTGATTTTTGCTTCAGTTCTTTTCAGAATTCATATTAGTATTAAACTGAACTTTAATCACCGACGACGATCAGCAAGATTCATTTAGACCCAGAGCTACGCTACTTGTTGCTGGTTAAATCATCTTTATACGTTGTATGAAGATCGTTAGTATTTATTTTCCAGTTAAGTTTATAGTGCAATATGTAATTATTTTTAGATTCATCATGTTTCTGTTCATACTTAATGGTAGAACTTAAAATATGATGAGCTTTTTAATGGTAGTGAACGATCCCTGAATACAGTCTTGCACAGTATTGTATTTAAATGGCTGAAAGATAATCCATGAAGATGTTTAATGAAGCTGCTAAATATTATGGATAAATGGAATTCGATTCTTGAAGATATATGAAAATAAAAGAAGAGAATCTGTACTAGTTTTGTGTTTTTAGATGAAACATGGCTTTATCAGAATGGTGCTCTAAGCCGTTCCTAGCAAAGCAGTTATTTAAGAACAGTTAAGGGCACACAAACTGATCGAAAAAGGTTGGTGTCGTACCTACTTATCCTTAATACAGTATAATGTAATTAGTCTTTTAGGTACATAGTATTACATGCCCGAAATGCAAATGTACTAAATGGAGTTGAATTGATTTTTCTTCTTCCACAAAAAAAAACCCAAATTACTACAGAGAAGAGAATGAGCAAATGAGCAAAATTTGAAAATTAATTATTAAAGAATTTGGAAAAACTATTTGCAATAATTTTAGACAGTTCCTAGGAAAAAGTGACATTGTAGAATGACTTACTAAATAAGCAATTTCTTATGAAACTAATGCTTTTAAGCAAAGCTTGTTCAACTTGTCACGATGTAGTCAAAATAATGTGCATATCAGTAATTTTTAAAATTGTAGGCATAAGCCTTCGAAGGTTTTTAAAGTGGAATTGCTGGTTGAAAAATACAGACATGTGGTCTCCGTATCTTTGCATATCCAATGCAGTTGAAATATATGGGGTGTAAGACCTACTACTATCAATATATTGGAAGGACATTAGGTGAAACATCTTCAAAAATTATCAAAGACTAGTGGGAAAGTGAGATCAAATTTGATCAAGGATACACTGCACCTCTAATTACTAACATTGGTGATAGCGATTACTAATACAGATTTTCAATCCAATTAAAGAAAATTTTTACATGATTGATGTATTTAATTTTATGTACAATAAACAAGTATATCCACATATGTTTTAATGCTAAATTACAAACTTTTAATCCCTTCTGTTACTTCTTGAAGAATATTTTATATGTGAAATCATAATTATATACATCCATGTTTAATAAGTAGTGCAATTTATAATTCAATAGAATAACCTCTTGAATGTCTGTGGCTATTATTCCATGTCTGATAAAATATGCAAGCGGCTGTAAAATTAAGATCCGTAGAATTTAGTAATCATATTTAAAATAAGCTCAATAATAAAAATTCACGGATTAATCACATTCATAATTAATTTTAAAAGTCTAAATTGCAATATTGTCAATAGAAAATTGTTCTAAAAATACATTTTAAAAAGTCTTAAATTACATTTCTCACCTACTATTTAATATATTTTCAACGGCCGTATGCTACCGATAGCGTTATTATATTCACGTGATAACAGTTTTTGGTAGTGACAACGTCGCCAGTATGTAACGTCACAAACATCGATGATGCAGGTCTATTTAGAAATTGCAAGGACTATAGAATTTATTACTTATCCTTTTTTGAATTTTTAACAAGACCTTAATCATTTATAAATAATGAGGAAATATTTTATTATCCTTACAAGACAACAGAACAAATTTATCTTGAGGATAGATCATGGACAAAGGTTTCCTAACTGAATAGCAAATAATTAAACGTAATTTAAGCTGGGGTAAACTATGTTACAGTACACGGAGTTCTAAGGTACGTAACTAAACATTTTAACAATTTCTTTTCTATGGACATTGCTCCTACTAGAAATTATTGACATTAGTAACACTCTTTTAGTTGTTTGCACCCCTCTTTCTGCCAACCCAGTAGAACATGGGCAATAGGGAAAACTATTTTCGACCATTATATTATTACTTTCTAAAAATGATTCAAAAGCAAAACTGAAAAATGAAGGGCCACAATCAAATATCACTACTTAAAGAAACCCAAAACATGCAAAAACCTGACTCAATTATTCGATCAGTGCTTGAGTATTGGTATTTCTCAAGCCAACACGCTAACTAACCACTTTGGGTGCTCATTGACTAGTAGCAGATTTTCTCTCGTTGTGGTTCTAAACAGTCAATCTGAAATCTTCGCCATGCTTGAGTAGAGTTAAATATAGGAATATAAACTTTCCATTAGATATCATTCTGGGTAGGTTGACAACTTTTGCAAGATCAACGATCTTGTCTGTCGTAATTAAGACCAAGCTAGCATAGAGCTGATCTGGCTAACATTTTTGTATGAACAATGCCAGTGGGGTCTTCATGAAATAGTTTTACAACTTATCTTAGTGCAATAGGTAAAGTTATTCTATTCCCAAACAATGAAATTATCATTAATGAATAGTGTCGTACAAACTTTAAAGTTCGTTTGCATCTTGATTAAGCCATTCTTTAACAATATATGATTTGACTTCCCTTAAAATAGGACACTAAAATGTAGCTTCATTGTCCTCATGAAACAAATCAAACTTTTAAGGAACAAAGAACACAATATTTAAATTATTGTTTATTGACGTAGGTTAACTGGTAATCTTGATAATATCAGCTTTAGGGATGTTAATTCTTTTTTTGTAATTAAAACCTTGCAAGTAAGTTGCTCAACACTGCAGTATTACTGATATAATAGGCGGAATATTTTTCATAGGTCTAAAATTAGTATTAGTGGTTGGTGATCGGTGACTAACGTAAAATATGTACCGATTAAATATTTTGCAAACATTTTGACTGCAAACATAATTTCTAATACTTCCCTTTTTATTGGAGATAAAGTGGAGGAAGTAAATAGAATAGCTTTTTCTATTCCGTCAACTAAATGAGCTAAACCCACTCCTACTGTCACTCGTCACACGTAGTGGTAGTGTGGGATTGTACAATGTGTCCCAAATTGGATGTATTAAATGGGTAACTTAGTTGTTATTAAAGATACAATAAAACTGTGTGCGCAGTCATGGTCCAACTTTTTGAGATCAATTCAATGGTAAAATCACAAATGAGCGATCTTCTTTTGTTTTCGAGTTATAGCCAAAAATTGATATTTTTATCAATTCTATTAATTCGTACAACTCGTTTGTTTGCAAAAACATCCAAAAATACACTAGAAGTCTTTTATACAGTTTTTTACGTAGAATACTGTGGTGTACGCAAATATTTAATAATTATAGCACTTTTGAGGATATAATATAAACTTGCATTTTTTTAAATGGAAACCACAATTGGTTGCCGCTTTATTTAAGAGTTCTTTTTGACAGCTTTTCAAAAATATATAGTTCAATATAATTATCTTTTGAAATGGCCTTTTTATTCCATGTTTTTGGTATAATAAAATAATTTATTGTATTGGTAATAAATAGTTGGCCGCTAAACAAAAGGTAAACAAAAAATGACAATTGTTTGTAAAACAAACGTCAACGAGCTTCAATCATATCTATTGCACATGCAATAAATTTGTATTGTTAGTTTGTAAGTGAAGCACATCTGTTACTAAATGACAAAATTTGAAAATTACGAAAAATACGATATGCTAGTTGCATTTATTGAGTCTGCAAGAATTCCTCTATCAGCAAAAACTTTATATTTTAACAGGTAATTGTGTAACTAATAGCAAATAATATTACTATGTCGTTTGTAAATAATACAGGTATCCTGAAAGACGACAACCACATTAACATATTTAAAAGGTTAGATAGTAATTTACAACAGTTTGGTTGTTTTAACTAACCTAGAACGAAACAGTATGTAGTTTTTAATCAAGAGCAAACTACTGTTACAACCATAGCATATGTGGAAACGAACCCAAGAACATCATGTAGAAAAATTTAAAGCGAAATGGGTGTTTCTAAATCAGTAGCTTCAAGAATATTGAAGCGTAATAAATATCGACCCTATAAAATTAAAATTACACATAGTTTGTTTCTGGACGATTTTCAAAAAAGAAGGCGATTTTGTCAATGGTATCTTCGTAAATGTGCTGCTACTAACAATTTTGGAAATAACATTATATGGCCTGATGAAACACATATGAGTAGTGCTGGAATCTTCAACAGACACAACAATCGACACTGGCCTAATGAAAATACCTATCACATACATACGAGGCGTCAACAAGGCCGTTTTGGTTTGAATATTTGTTGCTACATAGTTGGTGGTAAATTTCAATACCATGTTTTTGAAAACAATCTTTCAGCTGTTCGCTATATTGAAATTTTAGATACCAACTTGCACGTATTACTGGATGACATGCCTCTCGACAAGACAAAAAGAGTGGTTCCAACAAGATGGTGCACCCCCTCACAACACTATAACTTCCCGTGAATATTTAAATAGAGAATATCCTAATAAATGGATGGATACGTTTAGATCTGTTCAGTGGCCGCCTAGATCTCCTGACTTGTCGATATTGGACTATTTCTTATGGAAATCTATAAAACCCAGCACCATACTACTGAAGAGTGGCGGTCCAAATTTTTGAAATCAATTCAATGGTAAAATCACAAATGAGCGATCTTCTTTTGTTTTCGAGTTATAGCCAAAAATTGATATTTTTAACAATTCTATTAATTCGTATAACTCGTTTGTTTGCAAAAACATCCAGAAATACTGTAGAAGTCTTTTATACAGTTTTTTGCGTAGAATATAGTGACATACGCAAATATTTAATATTTATACTTTTGAGGTTATAATATAAACTTGCAATTTTTTAAATGGAAACCACAATTAGTTGCCGCTTTATTTAAAAGCTTTTTGACAGCTTTTCAAAAATATATAGCTTAATATAATTATCTTTTCAAATGGCCGATTTATTCCATGTTTTTGGCATAATAAAATAATTTATTATATTGGTAATAAATAGTTGGCCGCTAAACAAAAGGCAAACACAAAACAAAAGTTTATTATCGAACCACGTCACATTTCTAAACAACGAAGTTTCAAAGTTAGAAGAATACAATATCATAACTACATAACTACATCTTAAATTGAAAATTATATTTCCCTATCCACATATAAATAGTCTATAATCTATATATGGATACACAAATACACACATACTCACACCTCATACCCTCACACACACACACAAGCACGCGCCCATGCATGCATGCACGCATGCATGCATGCGTACACACCCACACACACCCTCAGACATAATATATATAAAACATTAGAGCACAGATGGGAATAATACGATAGATAGTCTTATTTACTGACAATTCAGAGATATTGTTCAAACTGGCCTCCATTATCTCTTAAACAAAGTTCGCATCATTTTATTAAAGATTTAATAGAATTTAATAAATGAACCGCTTTAACTTTACGAACTGCTGCATCAATTGAATTCTGCAACTCTTCAGTACTATGGTGCTGGGTTTTATAGATTTCCATAAAAAATAGTCCAATATCGACAAGTGAGGAGATCTAGGCGGCCACTGAACAGGTCTAAACGTATCCATCCATTTATTGGAATATTCTCTATTTAAATATTCACGAGAAGTTATAGTGTTGTGAGGGGGTGCACCATCTTGTTGGAACCACTCCTTTTGTCTTGTCGAGAGGCATGTCATCCAGTAATACGTGCAAGTTGGTATCCAAAATTTCAATATAGCGAACAGCTGAAAGATTGTTTTCAAAAACATGGTATTGAAATTTACCACCAACTATGTAGCAACACATATTCAAACCAAAACGGCCTTGTTGACGCCTCGTACATGTGTGATAGATATTTTCATTAGGCCAGTATCGATTGTTGCGTCTGTTGAAGATTCCAGCACTACTCACATGTGTTTCATCAGGCCATATAATGTTATTACCAAAATTGTTAGTAGCGGCACATTTATGAAGATACCATTGACAAAATCGCCTTCTTTTTTGAAAATCGTCAGGAAACAAACTATGTGTAATTTTAATTTTATAGGGTCGATATTTATTACGCTTCAATATTCTTGAAGCTGCTGATTTAGAAACACCCATTTCCCTTTCAATTTTTTTACATGATGTTCTTGGGTTCGTTTCCACATATGTTATGGTTGTAACAGTAGTTTGCTCTTGATTAAAAACTGCATACTGTTTCGTTCTAGGTTAGTCAAAATAGCCAAACTATTGTAAATTACTATCTAACCTTTTAAACATGTTAATATGGTTGTCGTCTTTCAGGATACCTGTATTATTTAAAAACGACATAGTAATATTATTTGCTATTAGTTACACAATTACCTGTTAAAATATAAAGTTTTTGCTGATAGAGGAATTCTTGTAGACTCAATAAATGCAACTAGTATATCGTATTTTTCATAATTTTCAAATTTTGCCATTTAGTAACAGACTGGTGCTTCACTTACAAACTAACAATACAAATTTATTGCATGTGCAATAGATATAATTGAAGCTCGTTGACGTTTGTTTTACAAACAATTGTCGTTTCTTGTTTACCTTTTGTTTAGCAGCCAACTATTTATTACCAATATAATAAATTATTTTATTATACCAAAAACATGGAATAAAAAGGCCATTTGAAAAGATAATTATATTGAACTATATATTTTTGAAAAGCTGTCAAAAAGAACTCTTAAATAAAGCGGCAACCAATTGTGGTTTCCATTTAAAAAAATGCAAGTTTACATTATATCCTCAAAAGTGTTATAATTATTAAATATTTGCGTACGCTACTGTATTCTATGTAAAACAAAACTGTATAAAAGACTTCTAGAGTATTTTTGGATGTTTTTGCAAACAAACGAGTTATACGAATTAATAGAATTGATAAAAGTATCAATTTTTGGCTATAACTCGAAAACAAATGAAGATCGCTCATTTGTGATTTTACCATTGAATTGATCTCAAAAAGTTGGCCCATGACTGCGCACAAAGTTTTATTGTATCTTTAATAACAACTAAGTTACCCATTTAATACATCCAATTTGGGACACACTGTACAATGTAGGCGCAAATCAGAGTATCGGAAATAGTAAGCTTACTGTAATTTTTCCTAGTGGACTGTATTTGTAATTACTACTCTCGTTTGAACCCCAATTCGAGTAATGTAAAATGTAAACGACTTACCAGTGAAATCAGTGCACGTGGTAATCGTTGGTGATTGGTCGGTCGCTGGTATCCTCTCCAATTTCTGCTGGTTTTGTTGCACTTTCGATGTTTGTAATGTCATATGGAGTAGCACAGTACACACGACAGTATGTAAACAAGAAGGTAAATGTTTCCAGTGAAAATCGCGTAAAAACTTCTGAAAATCGTTCCCGCTTGGTAACTGTACTTGTCTGTTCTATGGTTCTCTCTTGACTCTACACTTGCCCGGGACCGATCGGCACTAATCAAAACTTCGACAATCATTCCATCTCGTTGCTAGGTTTAGCAAGTGATTGCGAAGCAGTCTGTAAACAGCGGCACTATTGTTTTATAAATTTTAAAGTCGCGTATTGTGCGAACATACATTATAAGTAGGATTTGTCAGACAACAACAGTTTGCTTGTTTCAAACATTTATTGGTAGTTTTTTGTCAAATCAAAGGATACACCATCTCTAGTAAGATTATGTAATGGTTCTAAGACTGCTGGTAACTCTAGGTAAAAATTTATGATGAAACGTAAGTACATCCAAACAAGCATTTTACCTCCGTTGCATTTACAAATCTGGATGTATTTTGAATAACTCTAATATTATGTTTGCATGGTGATATACCTTTATCACTTAAAACATGATCTATGTCAGATGAACTTTTACAAAAAACTGTAATTTTTCAGTATTAACTTTAACATTAAATTGGTTTAATCTTCTAAACACCTGCAACAGTCGTGTTTCAAAATTACTAACATTAGTACCTCCTATGCTTATATTATCAATATAACAATGAGTATAATCCAAATCTAAGAGTATTCGATCCATTATTGATTGAAAAAGACTGGGTGCACTGGTTAAACCAACACAATCTATTTCAGCAATACAAGTCTAAGTGCATATTGACAGTTTGTTAGATGTGATAGAACAGAGCAAAGCAACACGCAATGAAAGCAAGCAAAATGCATGAATATAAAGCATTTTAATAAGAAACAGAACTCAGATTAATACACGAATCAATCAATATAATAGACAACTTAAATATATGTACGAATACAATAGTTATGAATACTAAATATAACACATTGTGTTATATCCTGTACATGTCTATTGTACGTTATAGTAACAATGGAACTGGCAACAGCAACATACTAACGAGTTGTAAAACGAGCATGGCAGTTCAGTGACGTAATCAGCACTTGGGACATTACTACCACTAGCATTATTACTAACACTCCCCTTTGATGCACACGTAGCCAACTGTGTTGAGTTGAACACGTGCCATTTCCACACAATTTTCGAATTCTTTACGAAATAATGCTTTCGTAATTAAATTCACATGCATATCTTCTGAAGAAACATGTAGAACAAACTGTGTGTTATTCAGGGCTTCGCGTATAAAATGATTCTTCACATTGTTTTTATTTTTTATTTATTTATTATTTTTATTTGTACTTTCCTACATTTACAAGAAACCCCATTTGCATTCTATACAAAATGTGTATACGTACAAGCTTAATCTAACAGTTATTTTTAATATTATCTATTACAAATGTGCGAAAGGAGTAATGACTGCTATTGAACCATTTTAGTTGCTTTAACTTTTTTGCAATAATTGCAGTTTAATTTAAATAAAAATAACTACCACAGTTGGTTCTGTGACATTCACAATTGAAAAGGTCAAAGTTACATGTCGTTCTAGACGGAATATTTAATTTAACCCTTTTAGCCCTGGTTTTTTCATTTATTAAAAAAGATTTTTTTGCTTGGTTTAAGGTCACTCCCCAAATTTTAACAAAAAACCAACTTTGATTTAAAAAGTAGGGAAGTCGTGGCAAATGCCATCACCAGGTGTGTATGTAGATAAAAATAAAAACAAACTTACATACTTTTATATATAATTATGTTAAGATTTTTTAACAAGTACTACATAGTGAAGACTTTTAAAAACAATTTCTAAATTTTGTTAGACAAAGAGTACCTTCATTTTTCGCACTGAATTCTTGACCAGCTTTACAAGCTTCCAAGTTACATCGCTGTTCATGACTGCCCTTGTGTACTGGCGAGTATCCGATGTTGTCAATCGCACATCATACAGAAGTATAGTGTGTGGGTTTTGACATTTTGATGGTGGGGTTGTTTATCGGGGACTTGCACTAAGTGGTCTACCTCGTTTTGCAGTTTTTATAGATAAATTTTAAAATGCCAAACTTTACACTATTGACATGGTGAATTGCAGTAAGTCCATGGGTTTCTGTGAAACGTTACGAATCTCATATTTCTTCTACTCTAGCCAAGAGTTACAATCAGCCAAAATGAAATAATAGAAAATAACCCTCAAAGTGCATTTTCGAGAGCAAATGAAAGTGCGGTATACTGCACTGAGGAAGTCGTTTGTATCTACTTCTCCCATAGAAATATATATAAACGAATAATTGCTGGACATTTTATTATAATGTATCATGTTTCATTTTGTCCCACCTCTTGATTTCCTTCAAGATCTTTTCCTACAAAATTGGACATCATGTTCACAACTTTGTTATCATACGAATGAATTGCCACGATTTTATTATCTTCTGTTACTAATGAATCATAGCTACCTTGACTGGAAGGACTACTCCTTGGCCAAATCCTATCGCCCAATCAGTCTAACGTCCTTTTTGTTAAAGACGCTGGAAAGATTGTGCTACATTGATATCAGGGCAGGGATTGGGCAGTACCATCGTCTTCACCCAAACCAACATGCCTATACACCAGGGAGGTCTACAGAGTCTGCCCTACATGCTGTGGTAGGGCGGATCAAGAAATCCCTCAGGAACAATATGTCAGCTTTAGGCTTATTTATAGATATTGAAGGTGCGTTTAGTGAAACTACCTTTGAAACTATTGATAAAGTTATGAGATAACACGAAGTGGACAACATGCTCAGGCAGTTAATCCAACATTACCTATGCTGTCGTAAAGTATGTGTCTGTGTGGGAACCACTTTCTTTTGCAGGGCGGTAGCTAAGGGCTGTCCTCAGGGTGGCGTATTGTCACCACTACTATGGAATTTAGTAGTTGACAACCTGCTACATCGTCTTAATGGGACGGCCAACTACATGGTGGGGTATGCTGATTACCTGGCTCCTGTAGTAGTTGGCAAATATGAGCAGTGCTGTGCAATCTCATGCAAACAGCATTAAAGCTTATTGAACAATGGTGAGTGGAAAACTCCTTGATCATAAATCGAAACAAGACGTCGCTAGTCCTGTTTACCAGCAAAAGAAAATTAATGGTAACCAGATTACCATCACTTTTTCAAACATTCCTAACCCTCTCAGAGGATGTCAAGTATTTGGGTATTATACTTGATAAGAAACTGAAATGGGTTAAACACTTACAAGCAAAAGTTACGAAAGCAAGTGCAGTGTTCTGGCAATGCAGACGTGCCATAGGTAAACTTTGGGGTCTTTCACCAAAGGCTGTCCTATGGCTATACACTGCAGTAGTACAACCTATGCTATGCTATGGAGCTGTTATTTGGTGGCCTCAAACCAGACAAGTTAACACAGCTAAAAAACTTACGCACATACAAAGACTAGCTTGTCTTAGTATCGCGGGTACAATGAAATCCACACCAACTGCGGCTTTGGAAGCCATCTTGAGCCTCCCTCCGCTAGACCTGCATGTGGACAAGGTGGCTCTAAGAGCGGTACTAAGACTAAAAGTTAAGAGATTGTGGAACAATAAGGGAGACAACAGGAGACACCAGGATATCTTAAAAGAGGTGTTGCTAACAATGCCACTCTTGGATGCCATGGTCGACTCAATTACACTCAAACAAATATTCAGGAAGCGATAAAAGGTCAGTGTGGACCCTGAAGACGTGCTTCCAGCAGATACATTCATCTCCACAGATGGATTAAAAACGAAGGAAGGTACAGCGGCAGACATCTTTTCAGATTACCTAGACCTTCACATAAGCATAGCGTTGGGAACGCAGGCAACTGTTTTCCAAGCAGAAGACACTGCGATCACGCAAAGTGCCAGTTTTATTTTGGAACGAGGTATTCAAAATAAAACTATATGCATATCCACAGATAGCAGGGCAGCTTTAATGGCCCTAAATAGGCAGAAGATCCTTTCAGAGGTGGTATTTTCAGTACCACCTCATTCTTGAACGGGCTTCTTACTCTAATATCCTCGAGCTAGCCTGGATCAAGGGTCACTCAGGTAAATACAGTAATGAGCAGGCTGACGCTTTGGCGAGACAAGGATCGACTCAGAGTTTTGTCGAACCTGAACCATCGGTATCTCTTTTGTCATCTGTGCTATTTACCATGATAGGACAGAGAACCTACCTTATTGCCGACAGGCAAAAATGTTCATTGGGTCTCCTTCAACAAAAAATGGGAAACTTTGCATAGGTTTGCCGAAACAAAAACTACGACTTTTAGTAGGTGATTTGACTGGGCACTTCAAGGTAAAAAAGCACATGCACAGATTGGGTCTATCAGAAAACCCAACCTGCCGCAGTTGTCAACAGGATGAGGAGACGGCAGAGCACATCCTGTGCATCTGCCTGGCACTCGCCAACCTCCGAGAATCCATGTTAGGTGACTTCTGGCCAGACACCGCCAGAATCAATAACACGCCCTGGACCGATATCCCCAGGTTCATCTGTAAGCTCGGATGGCTGAGTGATTGAGGAACAGGTATGAGAAGGCCGCACAATGGGCCTATATTGAGGCCTAAGTGCGCATGGCTTTGCCACCCTTCCAATGAAATCAATTAATCAGCTACCTTGACCAATATTTTGTAATTCACACTAGAATATCAGAGGACACTTGAAGTCGGTTATTGCAAATAGTTCCTTCATCTAAAAGCTCTTCAAATAACAACAGAGAAGTGAAATAATTGTCCCTAAATAATGTGTGCTCATTATGTCTAGCAATTCTATTAGTTAAATGAATTACTAAGCCATTGGTGGCTGAATATTTGTTTTGCAATTCAACTGAAACCTTGATAGACTACAGAACGATATACGGTACCAAAAGCTCCACATAGCACGAACACTTTCATTACCCAAGTGTTAGGCCTCCCTTTTATATATTGTTTTACTATTTATTTTTTTTTATTTATTTATTTATTTCTCTGGCCAAAATAGCATTGAAATATAAAACAACAGGATGTCAATCAACAATCCTTCAGTCAACAATAGTAAATAAATATACATGTTTATGTACATACTCAATAAATCTAACAAAAATAAGTAAAATAAGTAATTTTATCTTAGTATTTTAATATGCATGTTAACTTCCTGGTGATTTGTCGTTTAAGAATTCCTGGATGGTATAATAGGGTGTTTTTATTAAAATCTGTTTTAGCTGTCTTCTGAATATCGTATATGTTAGTTTTTCAAGTTATGTGGCAAATGATTATAGGTTTTTTTTTGCCATTGTGCAAACAAGAGTTTATATATAAAGATGGGCAAGGTATTGAAAGTGGTAATTCTGTATTTTTTCTGGTATTATGTGCATGATTTTGTAATTCCCTATTAAAGTTGTTAAATGTGTCCAAATAAACAAAGCAAGCACTTTCTAAAATAAGGAGTGCAGCTGAAGTAAGAATGCCACTTTGAATAAAAAGTGGTTTGCAACTATGTGTACGATCCTTCTTTAATAATATTCTGATGGTTTTCTTTTGAACTTTAAAGACAGTGTCGAAATTCTTTCCATGCGTATACCCCCAATATATGATTCCATAGGTTAAGTGTGATTGAAAATATGCATAATATATTGTCTTTTCCATATTAACGTTTACTTCTCTAACAAAAGTTGATTGTATAATGTGCTTTGTTTAGTTTTGTACATAGCTCCCTTATGTATTGGTCCCATTTTAATGAACTGGACATAGTAATTCCTGAAAACTTTGCGTGATTTACCACCTGCAGGGATTTATCCTGTATTTTAAAAACTAATAACTTTTCAAAATGTCGTGGTACTCCAAATACCATGATCTTTGTTTTATCCGTATTTAATACTAACTTTACATTATCAAACCAGTTTTTAATTGATTCTATATCTTTATTTACCAAATCGATGACTTCATTAAGATGTTTACCTTTCCAGATCAAACTAGTATCATCAGCAAACATAGTTATATGTGCATTCTGTATAATGTTTGGGAGGTTATTGATATAAATTATGAAAGAGAGTGGACCGAGAAAAGATCCTTGGGGTACTCATTAAGAATTAAATTGTACCTCAGAACATGCCTCATCAAGTTTTACAATTTGATTACGCCCATTTAAATATGATTTAAACCAAGATAAGGTGTATCCCTAAAACCATATACTTCAAGTAGTTTTAGTAAGAGGTCATGATCCACACAGTCGAAGGCTTTTGATAAGTCGCATAAAAGCATAATAACAATTTCTTTATTGTTTAATGCAATTAAAGTCGTTTTGTAAAAGTAATAAATGGCCTTATTACAATCAGAGTTTTGTCTACAAACAGGCCCTTGAAAGGTACTACTGATTCACCTATGCAAAGATTCCGTTCAACTTCTAATTCTTCACTCCGTTTCTCGAAAGACCTCATTATAGGCCATACTTTCCGGAGTTTGTCATTTGTATTATTTTGCCATTTATATCAACAATGTCCAAGTACGTTATTTCTAAGACACAAATCTATTATGAGACATTCCCACATCATTTGTAAATTGAATCCTTGTTGATGGTATCTAATACATTCTCAATCTGGGAAATTGCATTACACCCATAACAATATATAAAGCAACCAGTTTTTTATTTCCAGCTCATTTGTGTCAATGGTTTTTCCGCTTTTAGAAATAGAGTACATGTTTATCTTCTCTGCTAAAAAGCAGATATTTCTTTGAAAAAACAATTACTAAAATACATTAATGGAGTAAGTACTTCGTCCAAGTTTTCTTTGTTGTTATCAGATGCAACATGATTTGTGTTTGGTGGTGCAAATTGAGCTCTTCCAACTAACATTATTTGTTTTAGATTTGTTATCATTTTTATTTTTGTTTGAGACAGTGTACCTGCACATATTGCCAAGGGAACATCATCAACCTCTTTAAATTCACTTTCCTGGTCATAATCGGAAATAAATTCATCTTCGTCTTCTATATCAGAATATGGAATGTCTGGATAAGGCTGTCTGTGCTTTATCTAAAGTCACTTCTTTAGCTAATAATATCTTTATAGAATGTCATGGGGGGGGATTCCATCGTTTAAAAAATATTCTTGATGAAATTTATTCAAAACAACTAGTAGTAACAATTGCGAACACACATTTGTAGAAGCTCTGCACTAGCATTTTTACGACAAAATATAAACAGCATTGGTACTCTAATCATCTGGTACCTATTTATGGGCAGTTAACAGAACCATTAATAGTTTTGTACAGAAAACATAGGTCATTTAATATGCGCCTATTTTGCAGCAAAATAAGCTGTAGTTGTCTAAAATATCTTGAACATTGAATTGTCGTCTTTGTAATCCAATCTCATATACAATAAACCTAATAAACTTCTGAAGTCTTTCAATTTTAATTATGCTATTTTTGTAATAGGGTAACCATATGATGGATGTATATTTCAGAATAGTTCTTACCAAGCAGTATAACAATTTGCAAGTTGCAAAGGAAAATATCGACATCGTCGAAGAAAAAGCAATGGCAATCTCCAAAAGCAGATTTCAGTGTAGACGATAGGGAAACCATCAAACAAGTAATTAATGATTTTTATATTATTAATAAAATACGTCCAACTTTGAACAACATATTGGAGAAAGTTAAACAATCTGGAGTAGAATTTGGGAGTGGAGTATCGACGTTACAAAAGGTCATTCTAAGTATGGGTTTTAAGTATGTTACTTCAACAGATATATATATATATATATATATATATATATATATATATATATATATATATATATATATGTGCGTGTGTGTGAGTTATTTGATTTTAATTTGATATTTTCAGGTAGAAAAAAGTGGCTGATAAACATAGTTTATTGGAGTCGCAAGATATTCGCTACAAACGAATTGCATATCTTAACCCGATGATTAGACATAAAGCAGAGTGTCTACTAAAACAACTGAATAAAAATCTATAATTTTTACGTGCTGTTTAATACCTCAATTGAAAAAATTCAGTACTTTTTCTTGTATGAAAAACGAAACAAAAGCGAGATCAAAACAATCGCATACTTTAATTAGTTCAGAATGCATACATAAAAAAAATGAAAAATTACATTATAATACATTCATACAAGAATAAATTGCATAGAAAATATTTTTATATATGTATTTTTCAGTCAATCTTTTTAACTTTTTAAACATGTCCGTAACCACAATCCATACTCCTCTTAAGGGTCGCACGGAATGTATGCATCAAGTTCTCGCCATATATAAACTACCACTTTCGCTACTTTCACCAGTTACTTCGCCACAAGACATCTTTTGCCTTTGAATGGACTAGTGAGTCTGCTAGTTCAGGAGTAACTCTTCTCTTTACACTTTAACTTGTCTACTTAATATTATTATTCTTATCTTTATTATTTTTTATATTTTTTATTTTATTACTTATTTCGTTTCTTGTCCTGATGAAGTCCCTTACAAAAGTGGACGAAATGTCTACCTTAATTTATAAAATGACACGGTCCCAACCCGGAACCATAAATATTTATAATGACTCCGGCTGTGAAAGCCTTCGACAATATCTCATATAATAAAAGTTTAACAGTAATTATTTAAAATTCTGTGTATGTGCTAATTACATTTTCTTATATATATATATATATATATATATATATATATATATATATATGTATATATATACCGGGTGTTCCATTAAGCGTATCGCGTGACTGTATATCATAAAGTATAAGGTCTAGAGCTTTGCAGAAAAAAAATTATTAAGTAAAGTGGCCAAGAGAAATTGCTGGAAATTATTTTTAAGTTTCAATTTCTACTGCAAGGGGGAGTATTTTCTAAGGTCAACAACAAAATTCAATTTTTCTCCCAAAATTTAAGCGCAAGGTATTATGCTCAAAACGCGAATAGGCAGTTATCTTTATTATTCACACCTTTTATTTGAAACTTTTTTCTGTAGATCGCACAAGGACAGCTGCAGGACCTGGTGAATTGGTTTACATGTAAATAGGGTTATCTCACAATGCCCACGTTGGAATTTAATAATCTTAGAATCGTTTGAAAGAGAATTTCTCAGGGATCAAAAAAAACGACTAAATTGATTTTTCTAATGTTTTCTAAATATGTGAGAGGGCGTTTTTTCCAATCATGCCAGTTTTTGTTTATTTGCTTAAAAAAATTAAATGGAAAGACATATTTATCAAAGGGGAATTGAATGAAGGGTAAAAAAAAGATTTTAGTGAAAATCGCACCTCGATATCTTTAATGGTTTTTAAGTTATTGCAAAAAGCGTATTCATATTAAAAAATATGTACTTCCTTGAATTTTGGATTAAATAGCGTTTTGAATTATTTAGTTATTCTTCATTTTAAAGAAAAAGAAATAAAGAATTGTGATTTTTGCTTACATACATTATTACGCTAACAGAGTCTCAAAAATAATTACAAGCAACGTTGTCTTTCCTTGTAATCGATTAAACATTAATAATAATAATAATAAATCTGAGGAAAATGCGGGTGGGATTACTTTAGCATGATTGTCTATGAAAATGTTGTATTTTCAATGGCTAATGTTGTAGCCCTAAGAAAAGGCCGTTTTTAGTTACCAGTTTTAGTCAACTGGTAAAACTAAATACATATTTAACGCACACAAACAGAACACCTAAAACGAACAATAAACAACTAACATTATTACAACACATGTTCAAAGTGCCTTCCATCATTAAAAATACATTTTTCTAATCTTCGATGGGTGCTTGACACTGCAGTTACAATTTCGGCTCTTGAAATGCTTGTTATGGCGTTTTGAATTCGAGCAATCATATCCTCGCGTGTGGTAGGTCGTGTTTGGAAAACCATATCTTTTAGCCTTCCCCATAAATAAAAGTCTAAAACAGTAAGATCTGGTGATCTAGCCGGCCAAGGAAATAAACTTCCTCTTCCCATCCAGCGATTTGGGAAGGTCGTTTCTAAATAATTTCTAACTTCCACAGAATAATGTACCGGGCAACCGTCATGCTGAAACCACATGTTCTGCCTAGTTTCTAGTGAAACAGCCTCCAAAAGTTCAGGTAGATTGTTGACCAAAAAATGCAAGAATGTTGCTCCATTCAAATTTCCATTAATAACAAATGGGCCTAAAATTCTGTTTTCAATAATGCCGCACCAAACATTTACACTCCACCTGTGTTGGTGATCAACTTGTAGCATCCAGTGAGGATTAGTTTCAGACCAATAATGCATATTATGTAAATTTACTCCTCCATCGCTACTAAAGGTAGCTTCATCTGTCCATAATATGCAGGACAAGAATAAGGTATATTCGGTGCACATATCTTTCAACCAATGGCAATGATTCAATCTTCTGTCGGTATCGATATCTAAAAAGTTCTGGTAAAAAACTGCATGATATGGATGCAATTTATGGTTTATTAGAATACGATGCACCGATGTCGTAGGTATCCCTAAATTTGCAGAAAGTTGCCTGGTACTTACATGCGGATCTGCTTCAACGCACGCAAGAACATTTATAACACTGTTTTCATTTGTAATTGTACGTTTTCTTGTGGGCATTTTAATTGGATGCACACGCCCTGTTTCTCTTAAACGTTTTGCCAATCGTGTAAATACCATTTTGGTATAATGTTTTCTTTCGGGATATGCCATTGCATATTCACGCTCAACAATAGCCGCGTTTTCAAAACTTTGAAAGTAAATTCTAAGCATGTCATAAGCTTCAGCATTAGAGAAAGACATTTCTGTAGTTCAAAATTAACAAACAAACTTACACACAGAGCATACACGATTTAACTACTATAACAATAACTAGTACGACAGAGTTATACCTGTTGACAGATAAGGATGTTTTTGTTTTCATCGCCTACTTGATGCATTTTAAAGGGATCTACTAGCGACATATTATTAATGTTTATAAACATCGTCACTAAATGAAAGGCACTTATGAACATCTGCTATAATAATATTTATGACTAAATAATTTCAAATATTTGATCCGAAAATTCAGGAAAATTTTAATTAGTACTGGGATAGATCTCTAAAATGCACATATTTTTTGCAATAACTTAAGAACCATTAAAGATATCAAAGTGCGATTTTCACTAAAATCTTTTTTTTACCCTTCGTTCAATTCCCCTTTGATAAATATGTCTTTCCATTTAATTTTTTTAAGTAAATGAACAAAAACTGGCATGATTGGAAAAAGCGCCCTCTAACATATTTAGAAAACATTAGAAAAATCAATTTAGTCGTTTTTCTTGATCCCTGAGAAATTCTCTTTCAAACGATTCTAAGATTATTAAATTCCAACATGGGCATTGTGAGATAACCCTATTTACATGTAAACCAATTCACCAGGTCCTGCAGCTGTCCTTGTGCGATCTACAGAAAAAAGTTTCAAATAAAAGTTGTGAATAATAAAGATAACTGCCTATTCGCGTTTTGGGAATAATACCTTGTGCTTAAACTTAAAAATAATTTCCAGCAATTTCTCTTGGCCACTTTACTTAATAAATTTTTTCCGCAAAGCTCTAGGCCTTATACTTTATGATATACTGCCG
The DNA here is from genome assembly GCA_036346225.1 of Platerodrilus igneus. NCBI lineage: Eukaryota > Metazoa > Arthropoda > Insecta > Coleoptera > Lycidae > Platerodrilus > Platerodrilus igneus. The sequence goes on from JARFIW010001700.1 coordinate 5,293,177, forward strand.
CGATACGCTTAATGGAACACCGGTATATATATATATATATATATATATATATATATATATATATATATATATAGTATATGTTTTTAAGGTATTGTGAAATAGATTTTGAACGGTAGTGGCTAGATATGCAAGATTGGTGATATTTTAAAGTGTGAAAATCTAAGTCACAGATCTAAAGGGCTTTCATGAATTCATAGATGTTTTTAAGTATGACCATAAGATTTTTTGTTTTTTATTTAGGTATTAGATAAAAAAACAAAGGCGAATAGGGATGACGTAACCTGTGAAAATCAAGTTATTCATGACAAGCTAGCTTTCAAAACCGTATAAAAATTCAATCCTTTGTTGAAAACGCCAGTGTAATATTTTTATGTAATACACTGCAAATTTATTTAACATTAAATTCCCCCGTGTTGTCAGTGACCCGCATGGTCAGGGTTGATATAGTAAGAAGTTGAGTTTTGAGAATTAAAAATGTAGTAATATGAGTTAATAATAGCAGTGGAGTGGAATGCAGTTTCAGGAAAAAAGTTAAAGATGTATGTCCCCACAGGGGAACAAAAACACGAAAACGATAAATATGTGAACTTAAATCTCATGTGAGCAAAATTTTTTCATGCACCTTTGGGTGGAATTATTGTCATTGTGACCATTTAAAGCAGTTGGGATTTGGATAGTTCACACTACCATTAGGTTGCAATTTTGGGATGTGTTGGATCAAGGTATGTTTGCAGGAAGGTCAATATATGGAAATATTAAAAAATTGGAGGACGTGTTTCTGAATACTTTTAAACTTTAAATTAAATAGTGAGTCAAATGAGCTTTTATGTTTAGAATTATTATTTATGTATTTTTGGACTAAAAATGTCTATTAGTTGTTATTTACGTAATAGGGAATTAAAGTGGGAGTAGTTATTGAGTTTGATTAATTAGCAACCGAAAAAGTGTACATATATTGATTTTAAATAATCAATTTATTGGTGAAATTTATTGTACTTAAAGCATAAAATTTTAATAATTTTTGGAATGAACAATGTAAGAATAAAAAGAAAAAGCTGTTTTCTGTGTTATTAAATGCACTTCCAACAAATTGCGATTTATAATGTCACATAATTCATATGGAAAACCGGAAAAGTTTGGAATGAATTATAATTGTTGGATGTAATTTAATGTTTTCTTTAGGTTTTGTTTGCCAATACAGTGTAATTTAATATTTTCTTCTTTTGGATTTATTATAGTGCAATTATTTAATGTTAATAGAAGCTAAGTTTAGGATATTTGAATTTATTTAAAACTAGGTAAACAGACATTTGTAAAAGATATCCAGTTTCCCTAGTGATGGGGAAGATTTATGTGAAATAACTGTCTTCCACGTACATATAATATTCAGAAAAAATTGCTGTGATAGACGGTTTTAGCATCCCTCAATTTTGACAGAGAAATCTTTCATGGTAAGTGATAACGTAAAGTATAATTTTTGTACTTCAACCATTTTCTTTATTATTCTTGTATTTCTTTATTCTTCTATGTTCTTGTAGAATTTCTTTCATAGGATCCCACTCCCATACCACTGCGCTTAGCCCTTCAGGGTAAATCAAAATTAATTAACTTCACACTTGTTTTACCTGTAACAAAACTAATTATTATTATTGAACTTAAAACTGCCATCTAACCTTAATTAAACACCCTACCACAGCAAGTAGTAAACCACAAAGAAAGCATTACAATTGAATAGAATTAAATTCGCAAAACTACATGATATCTATGATTCATACCTTATAACAAAAAAAGGAATCATCGATAAGCACCACGCATACCCGACAATATATATTTGCTTATTGATAACAGTCGTACCTTAGGAGAGTTTCGTTACATCATCGATTGACATCAGCTATAGTTTAAAGGGTTAATCAGCATAAACTCAGATTAAGAAACAATAAAACCACACTTCTCAAACTCAAATCTATTATAATGAAACTATTAATAATGTATGAAATAACACCCAAAAATGCTCCATACAATTTTAGATGAAACAATAGATGTCTTTATAAATATAGTATGACAAGTTGTTCAGAAATCCTCTAAACTAAATTAAATATTGTAATAAAAAAGGAAAAAATGGACTACTTACTGCATCAATAAAAAAACCTGAGAAAAATATGTTTGAATACTTTAAGTCCAGTAATATTGAACTACAAAACCTTTCCAACTGCAATAGCAATAACCTTGATACAATTATTATAAATAGAGAACATCTTTATTTCAAACAAGAAATTGAGAAAAATAATGGTGATTCACAAAAAATTTGTACAGTGGAAAATAAAATATGTAAGAAAATTATAATTTATTCATTAAGACTATACCTGTGGAACTTCATAGTGCTGTGAAGAAACTCGATGAATTCTATTTTTTCTTTTAATATTTCTGACATCAGCTTCTTTAGACTCACTATTAGGATAATATCTTTGAACTAATTCACGCTGGTGTTTCGTGTTACTGAATTGTTGATTAAGAAATGTACTGAGTTCCTTGTAAGCTGTTAGCTGTTCAAAAAGCAAACGTGTCTGGCTAGGTAACATCTGTTCGGTTTCTATAAACAATATATAAAATTAAAATCATAAAAGATATTATGTAAATAACAGGTAACAATTATAATAGTTCCTGATACAGGTCAATGATATAAAATAGAAGTATTGACCAAAAGGGTTTTCAAAAAGTTTTACACATAACTATTTTATATTTCACATTAAATTTCTCAAAATAAACTTCAAAACTTCAGGAGATAATATGTTCAGGGATGAATTCAAAGAGAAATCTAATCCCCACCCCATCGCCCATTGTTTCTTTAACGATTATCAATTGTGAGATACATGTTGTATTTCTATATTACATAAAATAGTTTAGAAAATGAACGTAATTTGCAAACAATTTCACCATTGACAGTAAAATTTCATTAAGAATTAACATTTTTACTCTTAAAACATATCATTATTGCAATTTTCAAAAATCTGGGTTATATTAATCAAAGTCAGTTTTAAATAAATCTTTTCTGTAAAGAGAGTATTATTTCCCAAAAATAAATCTCTGGGTTACTTTCCTGATATCTATACTTTGCTGACGTTCTTGTTCTAGTTTTTATCAGACGTTCTCTTTTATCTCCATCTGTAATATTGTGCCCCTTTTTATTTTATTAGCCACTCAGAAACTCATTTCTATATCCAATCCTGAATATGTTGTAGTAGGTACTGTTTATGATGTATTGAAATCCACAATGATTATAAAAAATGTTGGTGTCTATCTATTTATAACTACGGAATAAAAAACCAAAGATGCATAAACCAAACTTTACAGAATGTTAATTATTGTAGTACCACTCATAATTCCAAAACTTATGCAAATTAGATAACAACTATATAGGTATTCTAATTCTATAAACATAATTTTAAAATAAGCATTAGCCTAGGCAACATCTTTCCAAATAAATAGTCGAAGAACAATGCATTAGGCCTTACCGTAGAAAAAATATATACATATTGAAACGCCCTTCTTTTCCCTTTTTGAGAGTCTCAATATAGACTGTAATTCCAAATGCTGTTAAAAGTTGACTGATGAAATGAAATTCTTGGTCGACGATATGAATCGGTTTAGGCCCAATGCGATAGCAGCTAAGCTCAGGAAAAGTGGACGTGAGTAATAACGGGCTAAAATAACAGGGATTGTATTTCTTAAAAGGGCACCGGATAGAGTGAGCCGAATAGAACAATTCGCATTAATCTGCCTAGATTTGCTATGAACCACAAAACATGTAATGATATGCTTAAAACCAATAAATTAATCACTCATACAGAATCAATAAAATATACCAATACTAAACTCAATAATTGTAAGCACAACCCAAAGTGCATTACTGTAACCAATAAATAAAGAAACTTGAGACAAGAACAGTTTGAATAGCATATAATGAGTTGTAAATAGCAATTAACACAGATATAAATTTTATATTTATTACAGATTATTCCATGTCCACGATGGTACCATAGTTACTCTTAAATATAAGATCTTCAATTATAAAAAATGTGTTTATAAATTGCATAACAGTCTTTGTCGTATAAATAAATATACGTACTAATTTGAGGTACAGGTTAATAAACTTGATTCTAATTAAATTTGCGATTGCAAACATATGAACGGTTATCAGTAAAGGTTATTGTAAACCTCGATAAATCGCAGGTGTCCACAATTGTAATGAGACGCATATGACGGTATGAATAAACGAGTTGCTATCTAACTCCAGATTAGCTTCGCATGCATAAATACAAAGAGGATAATTAAACGGCATGCACCATACTTCAACACTTGACAGAAAAAATACTAGGACCTACTTTGAATTAACAGCCACTTGAAGTACTAGGTCGTAATTGAACTACCACTGATAAAGTACAACTTGAAACCCTTAAAAGAAAGGACGCAAAAGCAAGAAACATAAATGTGCAGTGTCTTGCCAATAACACTTTAGAAGTTATAAAAACTAAAACTTTGGCCACAGAAATTTTGAACACTTCACTTTAAAAGAAGCGTACCTTAAAAGTGCAATTACTACACAAATAACGTTACACTTAGGTCTTTAAAATTTACAGAAGATACATTACTTAACACTTTTATATTTGAGTTTAAACAATTTGTAAATGAATTAAAAGCTGCAGGTAAACTGGAAAACAATGAAATTGTGTCACAACTTTTATCATCCATGCCTAAATCATACCAAAGTAAAACAACAGCAATCAAAGACATTTTTACTCAAGTTTTGTCAAAAATAAATTACTGCTAAGAAAAGTACCTTCAAAATAAAAACAAACAGGATAGTGAAAGAAATAGTTATAACAAGAAAGGAAAAGGAAGGTACAACAGAAATACGTACAGAAAATATGGAAGTATGTGTAGTAATAGTGCAACCACAGGTAGTGGAAGTTTTGATACTGAAAATAACAAGTTTCCATTTAAATGTAATAACTAGAAAATTTGGACATAAATTTTCTGATTATAAATTTCAACAGAACGTAAAGCAATCTGTAAAAAGAATACAATCTAGTATATAGCAGAAAAGGAAAATGAAACTGAGGTTGCAATCTCGTTTTTAACAGCGGACCATCAAGCAGGTATAGCATACTCTACTGAAATTAAATTTGTCCTAGACAGTGGAGCAACAAACCACTTGGTGAAACAATATTTTATAAAGCGTATTTTTGATCAAAAAAATGTAAGTCACAACATAATCTAGCCGAATCGGGTTCAATGATCAGGTCAGCCAAACAAGGAAATATGAAATTATTTACCAAAAATTCTAAAACTGTTAAAATTAAAGATGTTTAGGTATGTGAGGAATTATTTTAAAACTTGCTATCAGTGAAAAAAAATTGGAACAAACAGAATATGAAGTGACTTAAAAATGAAGTGGCAAGTATTAAAAAGGCTAATGTTATTGTATTATAAGGAAAATTAACAGGAAATCTTTACACAATTCTATTCAAACCTCAACAACTGAATCAATTTGTATGCCAAAGAAAATTCAAATTTACTTCATCGAAAAATGGGTCATTTGTCAAAATACTCAGTCGATAGAATTTGTGAGCTGTGTATCAAGGCAAAACAAACAAAGTTACCATATTTAATATACCGGAAAGTAAAAATCCAATTTTAGAGGTTGTTCTATAGATGCTTGTGATCCAATGAGTCCCATGACACATGATGATAATAACTACTTTGTGAGTTTTATAGACCACTATTCATATTTTTGTCTAATCTATTTAATAAAACAAAAAAGTGAGGTAACTGCAAAATTCAAAGATTATTTAATGATGGTCAACACAAAATTTAATTGCAAGATTGAAAGAATTTGATGTGATAATGGAGGTGACTATATTTCAAAAAATTTTAAGAACATTTGTAAGAGTAACGGCATTAATACTCAGTATAGAATTTCAAGAAATCCTGAACAAAACTGAGTTTCAGAGAGGTTTAATAGAACTTTAATGGATATGGTCTGGTGTTTGATATTTGATTCCAAAAATTTTTAGGGTAAAGTAATTAGGGTTTCTGTATTTTTAATGAATAGAACCGAAAGCAAAAGCAAAACACCTCCAGAATTATAAAACTGTAAGCCGTCCGATTTTTCAAAAATTAAATTATTTGGCAGTATAGCTCACAACCATATCCCAAAAGAAAACAGACACTCAAAATTAGATCCCTGAAATGAAAAGTTAATTATGATAGACTATGTTGAAAACGGTTACTAACTTTGGAATCCACGAGAACAAAAAGTGGTATACGGAAGGAATATCATATTTAATGAAAATGTTGAGAAGGAAATATTTGTTAATAATGAAAACAATGATAAAAACAATGAACCAGAAGTGTAATGGGAAAAAGGAGAAATAAAGAAAGACTATGAATATGAACCTGAACATTCTAATTATAATAATACAGAAAGGAAAATGGAACCCAACAGAGAAAGTTCTAGAAATAAAAAGATTTAAAAATACTTAGCAGATTTTAAAACAGATAATTTCCATGGTGAACAGAAAGAAAGCTTAATAGCTGCATTGTCGGCTGGAAATCTGATTTCTGAATTACCACAAAATTATCAAGAGTCTACAAAATATAGAGGCTGAGATGATGCAATACAAACTGAATTAAATGCACTGAAAGAAAACAACACTTAGAAGTTAGTGGTTCCACCAGGTGATGTGCAAGTGATCGATTCCAAGTGGATTTTAAAAAAAGGAAGTTCGTCTAGTGGCACATGGATATCAATAACATCAAGTTGATGATGTATATGCACCAGTTGCAAGTATGGTAACTATAAGAATTTTGTTATCTTTGTACTTTGATTATATGTATGTTCAGCAATTAGATGTACAAACAACTTTTCTTTATGGATGTTTAAACCGTCCAGTTTCTATATATCGATCTGAAGGATTAATGAAACAAATAAAAATCTTATATGCGAACTAAATAAGTCATTATAAGGATTCAGACAGGCTCCAAAATATTGGTATGAGTTAATAAATCAAAAACTGGTTCAATTAGCTTTTCAAAGACTCAAAAAGGGCCCATGTTTATATTTTAAAAGTATAATATTTTTACTGATTTATGTAAACGATATAATTGTTTTGCAAAACTTTAAAAGAAATAAATTACATTAAGAATGAACTACCAACATGCTTTAAAATTAGTGAATTTCAAAATAACAAGATTACATTTGTATGTTTAGAAATAGAAAAACACATGAATGAATTATAAATAAGTCAAAAAGAATTAATAATAAAGGTATTGACTAAATTTGGAATGCAAGATTGTAAACCATTAGATACACCAATGATTCCAAATTTCAAAGTACATCCTAATGATTCTAATTTGAATAATCAAAGATTACCATATCGGGAACTCATAAGCTCATTAATGTATGTCATGCTAGGTTCACTTTCAAATTTAAGCTTTTCGATTATTTACTATAGTCGATTTCAAAATTGCCACATCAAGCAACATTGGGATGGTTTAAAGCAACTTTTAAGACAGCTAAAGAAAACTATGAATTGCAGTATAAAATTTGTGAAAAAAAAAATCTTAACTTAATTTAAATTGTTTGTTGATTCAAATTTTGCAAATAGTCAGAATGACAGAATAAATACACTCAATTTATAATTAAAATTAACCCTAGAATACTATTCGTTCATAAAATTTACCGTGGTCGAGTATTTTCACTAGTTTTCGGACACTTTCGACTACTTGTTTGTTTTAAGGTTTTCAGTACCTTCCTAACTAGTCGTGAGCTATACAATTGTGTAGGTGAATCTGTTTAACTATTTGTGGTATTCGCTATTTCGACCACTTGTCGTCGATTTTATGACGAAATAGTATTGATGTATGCGTGAAAATTGGTACAATTATAAATATATTTCATTTTATTATTAACAAGTAAGAGAAATGTCTTACTTCATTCTTTTTGAAGTAATAGTGGATGTTTTAGTAAAATGTCGTCGAAGAGACCTTTGTCCAAACACGAAATACAAAATGAAGTTGAACGGATTAAGAATGGGGAAGATAGTGATCCAGAACCACATATTGAAAGTGACTGGGAGGAAGATAATTTGAAAATAGAAGAGCATAATTCAGAAGACGATGATGATAGCGATCTGAACGACAATATTAGAACTGCACGTCATAATTCGCCAGTTTCAACCACACATGGGATTACACGACCGTCTCATGCCAGTAATGCCGTGGCTGCAATGATAGGTTAGGTTACTGTTAGAAATAGATATTATTATTAAAAAACACAAATCACTTAACATGCATATCAGAACCGTTGTTCTAAAACTATTGCAGACTGTTCTGATATGCATGTTGTAACACCCAAGAACATTTTTAAATTAATCCAAATTTCAAATGATATTTTCTGCAAATCACAGACAATTCTATCTAAAATGTAACCCATCACTGACCAGAATTAATATAGTTACCCAACCCTAGTTTGATTTTGGGTGACAGTTGACAACTTAAATGAACATAACCTATCAACTGATATCTAACATCCCGTGAAATTTAGAAAATTTTAAATTAAGGTGCCAAAGGAAATGCTAGTTTGTTCTAGAGAATTCAAAACCGGAAGTGCGCAATAATATGTAATTTTTCTTAATACCTATAAAAAAATATTAACAGGAAGTACTTTAGAATACTGCAGAATAACTTAAATTTAAATATAAGGTAGTTTTCAATTAGCAATGGCAATAATAAAAGTTGATTTAAGCAATTAACCTAAAAGCACATGTAGGAATGATTTAAGATTGTGAAATATATAAGGTTGTTGATTGGCTAGACCAGTCACGTGATCGAAGGTATATACCTACGGTAAGTGGGAAAATTAAAAAAGACGAAAAGACGACACACAAAGCCTCAACAAGACTCACAAAGACAAAAAGATATGAAAGGAGGCACGTAGATGTAAAACTAACTAGCCCAGGGCTAGTGCGGGTTATGCTGCAATGCCGCGCAGCAGTATTGGTTATATGCCCGTGTAAATTAAAGTAATGTTTAGTGAACAAAGCAAAGAAGTGAGTATGCTTATTACGGGAAGAATAGTGAATTTCAGTAATTGATGGTGGACATATATAATATAGGCTCTTAAAGGAGAATTAAATGGCGATAAATTTAAATGTAATCAGAAAACGAAATGGTTAAGCTGTAAGGCGTTTAATGATAGAAAGCGCAGGTTTATTAACTGCGAAGAAGATGACGACTAACCCCACCCATACGGTTCATTATTTATTGATTGTGGAAGTTCGGTTTTTGGAAGCTCGATTCCAATCCAATTAGGTGCAGAAGTAGGGAAATATAAAGAGTTTCGAGCACAAAATTTATTAACACCCGTGTTAAGCACTATCAACCCTGGTGAGGATAAGTTACCTCGGGGGTATTGTAGAGACTGGAGCAACAGTGGGTATTGCATACCCGAAACAGGTATTGGGTGAATCTTTAAATAAATGATTCGAGAGAACAGACGTGTATATGCAATGCATACACGTGAGGGTGTAGGTATGAACTTTTATATATTTATACATATGCTTTAGATGAATATATTATAAAGTTGCTAGATTAAAGTTGGAATTTTTGGACATTATTATTAACGCTACTACTTACTATTATGAATTTTGTGTAGAATATCAAGAGTTATTGGCTATGTTTTTTTATTCGGGGACAAATTTGTTTTAATTGTAGAATTTGCATTGATTAGTACAATGTATAACAACCCGGCTTAAGGTAACTGTTAGTTAAGTAAGAGATATTTCTTTTATTGCATTCAAGTATGTCGATATAGGAAATGTATATAGTTATATCACCATATTAAAGGTTATTAAATTCATTACTTGATACAAATGTTGAGATATATATATTACAATTAAAAGGGGTTCATTGAAATACATTTAGGTACAGGTATTTTGTAAACTCTTGGGTAAGTTAACTCACCAGTTTCGGTTTCAGAGTTCTAGGCCTAACCACCCCGAGGAATGTCCATGTACTCTCCGCTGTAAAGGAGCCGAGGCGTTTGAGTGAAGTATAGTGATTGCTGTTGGATCAGAAATAGTTGACAATCTTCTGGAAAAGGTGAGTGGACCTTTGTATTGAAATTTTGAACCGTAAGAAGTGATATAGAGTTGGCATTTTAGTTTATATGTATTAGGTAACTCGTTCCTTGTTTCTTTGAGTATAACTTAGGACAGAGAAAGAGGGCGAAGTGTTACAATGTTAAGTGATTTGTGATTTGTGTTTTTTAATAATCATCTCTAATTTGTGTTTTTTAATAATAATATCTATTTCTAACAGTAACCTAACCTGTCATTGCAGCCACGACATTACTGGCGTGAGACGATCGTGGGATTACATGTTGTATTAAGAATGCCCTTGATGTACGTAATTCAACAATACCAACACACAACGTTGAACAAGAAAATGATGTTACCTTACCGAGAGAGAGATTTCCCTTGTCTAATATACAGCAAAAGAAGACGAGTATAATTACGCCAAAAACAACCAACCTGAAGAGAAAAGACAGCCATAAGTGATCAACTAAATTACCACTAAAATCGAAAGAAACAGCCAGTAGAAATTTAATTCATTTTGTGGTTGGCAGCAGAGGAAGTGCTAAAGCATATTTAACTGTTGATGATCACTTCATGCAATTCATTTCTGATGATATATTCGACATAATTGTTGAACACACCAATGAGGAAATTGCCCGACAATCTGTGAAGTATGCTAAAGCCGAATCCTGGATATCACATGTTTCGAAAGAAGAATTAATGGTACTTTTTGCTGTGTTGATTCTCTCCGCGGTAAAAAAAGATAATCATCTTAATGCCAAAGTTTGATTCTACTCTGTCGGGTTCATTTTATAAAGCTTGCATGTGCTATGAACGTTTCCACTTTTTAATTAACTGTGTTCGATTTGACGATAAAGAAAGTAAAGAGGAAAGAAAGCAAGATGATCCTTTTACACATATACAAAATATATGGGAAATATTTATTGATACCTGCATCCTATACGCCATCGTCTTACTTGACTATAGATGAACAACTTCTAGGTTTCTGTGGCAGGTGTCCATTTAAGATGTATATACCGAACAAGTCAGCAAAATATGGAATAAAGATTGTGATGCTATGTGATTCTTCATCGAAGTACCTAATTGACGCCTGTCCATATTTAGGAAAAGGAACAAAAACAGGAGGTTTACCAGTGGCAAATTATTTCGTAAAAGAGAATATCACGATGGACAGTTGGTTCACTTCGATAGCCCTTGCTGATGAACTATTGAAAAAGCTATATAAACTACCACTGTTAGGAACAATGAAAAAAAATAAAAGAGAGATACCGCTTGAACTATAAGACAAGAAGAATAGGAAGCCAAAAACTTCAATATTTTGTTTTGACAAAAGTAAAACTTTGGTGTCTTATTTGCCCAAAAAAATAAATGCGGTGTATTGCTATCCACATTACATGAGGGAGCCGAAATTTCACAACAAAATTGTAAACCACAGATAATTCTAAATTATAATGAAATGAAAGGGGGGATGACACATTTGATCGACTTTCTTCTAGAATGAGTTGTAGCCGAAAAACTAGAAGATGGCCGTTATGCATGTTTTACAGAATGATAAATTCAGCCAGTATTAATTCATATATAGTCTATTGCTACAATACAGTTAAGACAGGCAAAAAAAACCTTTATCACGTGAAGAGTTTATGATTGAATTAGCCCATCGTCTTGCAAAGCCATGGATGGAACACAGAATAAACATTGCAAGTTTGTGCCAAAATCTTCGCCAAACTATTTGCGAAATACTCACGGTAGATGCCGTAGATAAAATAACCGTACTTCAAGATAAAAAACGTACAGTTTGTTTTTACAGCCCAAGTAAACTAAGACGTATGACCACTACATATTGCGTGCAGTGTCAACACGCAATGCGCGAAACGCATGGTGGGAATTACTGTACTGAATGTGCCTCACAATAACAATTATTTTGTGTTATTACATTTTATTGTGTTACTGAATATGTAAATAAGTTATTTTTAATTTTGTACCTGTTTTTAAATAAAAATGCAGCTTTTATACCATGGTTATTTCATGCTCGTAAAATTTACGACAGCATAGTAGTGATGTATATCATATAGTATTCTAGGGTTATTGAGAATGTAATTTCTTGGAAAACCAAGAAACAAAATTTAGCGGCACTGTCTAGTACAGAATCTGAATTTATTGCATTATCATTATGTATAACCGAAAGCTTATATTTATCACAAATACTTTCAAAATTTTTATTTATTAGTTTACGTTCTATTGTCATACATGGCGACAATCAATCATGTATTAAAATGACTTCTACTTTAAGAACTAAGCAATTTAAACATATTGACGTTAAATTTCATTTTGTTAAGGATTGTGTAATGTCAACTACAGTTGAATTGTTGTATATATTCCTACAACACAGCAATTGGCTGTTTTATTAGCCAAGCCATTAACTGGCAATAAGTTTCAAATATTTAGAAATAGTTTGAATTTGTTGAATTCTTAAATTTGTATGTAAGTATTGTAGAATTACAAGTGGGTGTTGACGTATTCAATTTAGCATACCTACCTTTGTCATTTTACTGAATACCCTCTTGTGAATCTGTCAACAGTTATCTTGAACGTAATGAATAATAAAAGAAAATGGGTATTATAATAATGTACCAATATAGTTTATCAACTGTTTTATATAAATAAATGGTAGCTAAATAAACGTGACATTATGCAAATTGGACTTTGAACATCTATTGATTACTATACTTTAAAAATTATTCATTACATAACATATTTTATACTTACTTCAAAAAATTTTCTTACCAATTACTCCAAGAATAGAAACCTAAAATTAACCTCAGGATCCAAAATTAGAATATCCAAATTTTAAAATCAGTCACAAACAGTAATTAAAGTCTGAAAATCCTAGAATTGCAAACTTTTTTGGAGTAGCAGGCTTTATATTCCACTAAATATGCTTTTCCCACATTTTGACATTTCACTTTAAAAGTGTTAAAAAACACTATGTGAAAGTATAAATTATGTGCCTGAGTATACATATAGTGGGTTTCTCCTAGTTTAACTGCAGTATATAATTAAATTGGCAAAATTATATATAAAAAATGATGTAAAACTAATAAAAGTAGCAATCCCTGACATAAATTTTGAATTCTTTACTTTATTTAATATAAATAAATTACCTTGTGCACTGTTAATCTTATAACTTGAACTAATTGTTCTCTTTACCAGTGCCACTTCCAAGATACTATTGTTTCTTGTTTGTATACATTTTTAATTATTCTATTAAAACAATGGATAGTTACACCTTGAATTGATGACTCATTTATGGAAGATTGTGGCAGTTACTGCTTTATTATTGCATTACACTTCAAGCTTAATCAATCAGAACATGCAGTTTAAAATACAGCACTATTCTTTGTTGTGATAACCTTTAAACAAGTTTCAATGATAATCAAGAAATTTACTATCTTAATCAAGAAATGGAGTAACGTAACAGAAAGTAATAAAATCGGCATCATGCAATTCCATTCACAAAAGAGTCATTTTTGCAAAGGTGAATGATAGAATAAATAGAAGTAAAAACTATTTAATACAATGCTAATGAATTTACTACATCTCAACCCTTTGACAGAATTGATGAAGATATTAGTTGCACCAAGAGTCAATGTGTTGGCCTGGGTCACATTTGTTCAAACTTTCAAAGATGGCCTTAAAGCCAAACCAAATAATTTTTATAATTGCAGTATCTATCTATTACAAAAATTATTAAAAAAATATTGTAAAACAAAACATAAAAGTAATATTGGAACCTAACCAATTTCAAAATAGACTGATTATGGAAATATTTGCAGCAGCTGTGAAGAACAAACCAATGCCTTAAACAATCCATTCTGTACAAAGCCTGCAAGACTTCATATTTCTTTAATTTAACAGTTCAAGTTCTTACTGCATCCCCTGTATACAATCATTTTCTCTTTTTCATCAATAACCCAATTCTGACAGGATTAACTTATTCATACACTGCGCACTAACTATCTTTAAATATATAAACATGCACACTAACAAATTCGAATAACGGCAACGAAAGAAATTGTTCTATTTACAACAGCTCCCCATGGTGCATACTTGCTGGCCGCAAGTAGGTGCACCAGATTGAGTCAATTCTACTTCTAATTTAAGAAGCTTTACTGCAGATCGTTCAAACAATTCACGATTTGAATAGTAGCACATAACTTATCAATTAACAACTTGACACACATGAACTACTCTTCATTTAATCCAGTAATCTTCAGACAAATAGAGAAAACAGGTGCTCTATAGCAATGGTGATCAAATTCATGTTTCAAAGTAACTGATCACTTAGTAGTTTCATATGCTACATTTAGGGCAGTGTGTACATAATGCCTATTTACAAAACTGGATTTTTTGCATTTTGGAATCTCTATATTCCACAAATTTTCCAAAACAAAACTGTTTCTGAATCAGACCAATAAACATACTTCAATGGCTTTATATTTACATACTTCTTTATAGTTTTAGCAAGCCTAGCTTCAGCATTGCAACATGCAATTCTAATCCAGGAACTGCAACCAATTTTAGAGGTGTAACCCTTTTCAATTCTTCGGTAGGCAACAGCAGCACTAACACGGTTGCTAGCAACCACAAATATTTATTTATTTACGGAATATGTCCAGTTCTTATTATATTCAGTACTTTATAAGTTACAAATTTTAAATGTGAAGTTTCAAAGATTATAACATTTCTCAGTTGATATTTAAATTCATCAAGTGAACAAATGATAAAGTCTAAATTGCTCTATAAGTTACTTAATCTTGAGAATCAACTTAAAACAGGAAACCAAAGCAAGGAAAGTGTATATTGAATAACCGTCTTCTGTGTAGAAATAATATCAAAATGAATTGCTGTGCTAAATGTTTTGGCACTCCTCGATTTTGACAACAGTAGAAAAACTTTTCAGGGTGTAACATAGTTTTTTTATAGTTCAGTCCTTATTTTTATTTTTGTATTATTTTTATTTCAAATTTTTCTATGTTCTTTTATAATTTTTCCATAAAAACCCACTCCCGCAGTGCTGCAGTTAACCAACACACCCTTGTATTGTTACAAGATCTCCACCCCTTAAGAGTAAATCAGAATTTATTCACTTACAGCTAATTATATCAGTAACAAACTGTTGGTTTACCATCTAGCGTAACCCCTCCAATTTTGTAATTAACAGCAGTATAATGTTAGTTTTAGAGAAACGTACGACTCTACACTTGGATGTATTAAGCTTTAGACCATTGCGCTGGTACCAGTTATTAAAAAAATCAACATCCTGTTGAATAAGTAGTCTATCGCTTGAGTTAATAACTTCACAATAGATCTTTAAGTCGTCAGCATACAGAAAAATATGATAACTTTGAAAAGCTGAAAGTACATCATTTATAAATAAGAGGAATAAAATTAAACCTAAGTGGGATACCTGAGGTATGCCAGATGTAACTAATATCCTTTAAAGTGGTCCCATTTATAATAACTCTCTAAAATCTGTTTGTTAAGTATTATTCGAACCACTGCATTAGAGGAGCAAAATGTCAAATAGGGCAACCCTATAACATTTACCCTGTCAAATGCTTTACTAAAAGTTGTATATATGATATCAACCTAATATTTATTTCAGTAAACTTATATAGTGAAATCCACGTCATTTAAAGAAATCAAGAATTATGAAATAACAGTAAATTTATTAATATACATCTCATATATAAAAGAGCCTTTACAAGCTTTAGTTAAATAAATTAAATTCAATGTTACATAGTTTCAATACATAGCTGCAATATAATATAAAAACCCAGATATTGAGTAGGGGAAATTCGCAAATATCAGACTGCAGATGTAATTTAATCATCTCATACAATGGGTTACAATATATTCATATTGCTAAAGAGAAGGAAACATGAACGTTAAGTAAATCACATATCCCTACATTTGATTTCGCAATGCTCTACTCAAAGGTACTAGACTACATTGGTCAGGAAGTGAGTCTTTTTTTATAAACTTTTGTAAAATAAATTAAATGTTACATAGTTACAATACATAGCTGCAATAAAATGTAAAAAGGAGAAATTCGCAGATATCAGACTGCAGATTTAATTTAATCATCTCATACAATCGGTTACAATGTATTCATTTTATATTGCTAAGGAGAAGGAAACACGATTGTTAACCAAAGTAAATCACATGTTACCCCATATTTGATTGTCCAATGCTCTACTCGAAGGTATTATATTGGTCAGGAAGTGAGTCTTTTTTACCTGGAAATTTTCAATTTTGCCAAACCCTTGCTATTCCAAGCAATGCAGAGATCTTTAACATATGTGACAACACCCACAGGACCTACATTTTACCTGTCATCTGCACTAAGGCGTATTTTTATGAAAAATGGTCGCCTAACAGTTTTTCAAACGATCCGTATCGAAAATCCAACCCAGGAACCTTAGGCTTAGTAGTCACACGCAAACCAAATAAGCCACGGAGTCGTCTGAATAATCGCACGATACCCTGCATTTGATTTTCCAATGACCCAACCGAAGGTATTACCTGGAAATTTTAAATTTTGTCAAATCCTTGTTATTTCGAGCAAAGTAGAGGTCTTTAATGTGCATGAAAATACTCACACACTTGGGACGTACACTATACCTCGCATCCAAACTAGGGCGTATTTTTGTGAAAAATGCTGGTAAGCATTTTTCAAGTGGTCCATGTCGAGAATCGAACCCAGGACTTTGGGCTTAGTAGTCACACACAAACCACCTACAAAGGTACTACATTGGCCAGAAAGCAACCTTCTTTTACTTGAAAATTTTTTATTTTACCAAATCCTTGCTGTTCCAAGCAAGATAGGTATCTTTAACGAACATGACAACAGTCACACACAGGACCTACATTTTACTTCTCCTCTGAATGATAACGTATTTTAGTGGAAAATGCTCATCTAACATTTTTCAAGAAGTCGGTTTCAAGAATTGAACCCAGGACATTGGGCTAAGAATCACATAATACCACAAGCACTTTCAACAGGATTCATTCGATGAACCCTATGGGAAGACTGTATGTTGACAAAAACCCCCAACAGCATAAGAAAGAGAAGGGAATTAATTGACAATAATTACATCCAACAAGAAAACAAATTAATTATTCGTAAACCGGTAATAAGAAAAAATCGAAAATGTAGACATAAGGCTATTTGACAAAGCGGAAGAGACCGTGAGGTAGATTTGAGGTCAAGTTAAAATAACATTGAACAAAACCACCTTCAAATTTGTAGTGTGGCTTTCTCCGCAAGAAAAAATTTAAAATGGTGCGCAAGCTTTCGTAGAACTTTGCCTGCAGCATTGGCGAAGAATGCTTTTCCGTTTGTAAGTTCTTGTAAACTCGAGGTGCTATAATAAAAATGCAACCTGGGAGGATAGCTCAAGCAAGTGAATTGTGTGTGTTAAGGGAGCTGTTTTCTTTTTTTGAAAAGCAAGTAGGAAATGGACAAACTAATGGTTGCTGGAAATTCTTAATCCTTTCAAAAATAACGGAATTTAAAACGGTGAGTAATATTATGAGTTTCTCTGTTTATAATTATTAATTTTGCATTTGTGGAATGAAAATGTCTATTTTTTTTGTATTTATGCAATAGGAAATTAATTAGTATGATTATTTTGTTAAACAATGATTTTTCGGCATAAGAATGTTGGTTAAATTTAAGCATAACGTTATCAGTTTAAAATATTAAGAAATATAAGTTATGCTTATGTACTATTTTATGAAATTATGCTTATGACTTTGCATTTGTGTTGATGTTTTTTTGAAATTGTATTTTGAGTTGATTAAACAGAAGGTTTGATCAGGGTCGATCAATTTGTCGGGTTAGGTCGAGCTGTAGGTTTAAAATTGTACCTTTAGGTTATGTTTGATATATGTATATTTTTAGTTTACCCCCAAATTTAATATTTGTATTTCCCGCCACCTATTTGCATTCGTATTGGTTATAGAGAGCAATGATATGATTGGTCGAGGCATTCGCGATATAGTTTCCGTTTAAGAAAGTGAACCTGATCATTATGTTTGTGAAAATAAGAAATTCTTATGTTAAATAAAATTTATATTTAGGAAATATGTCCATTATTTTGCTACCCCATGATTAGATTACAAATTTTAGGTTGAATTTTATTAGAATTTAATAAAAACTATGCAAACAGACATATCCAGCTAACCCAGTGATGGAATCTTATCGATAAGATGCAATTTGTATCTCAATTTTATTTAATTTGACAAAAATGTAACAAGTGTTTTATGGTATTTTCGAGACGTAAAATATAGCATAATAAAATTTAGGAAATAGAAGCAAGGGAGACCTAAGCAGAATAACTATCTTCCATGTAGGGATAATACCGAACGGGATTAATGTGACAGACAGTTTGATGCCCCCTCTTCAATTATGACAATTAGTAACAGTATTTCAGGGTGATTTTGTAATGTAGTTTTTTTGTATTTCAGCTATTTTGTAATTTTTATTTCTTATTTTTTAATATTTTCTTTTATACTTTCTTCCATAGGAACTCACACCTGCACAGCTGCAGTTAGCCGACACACCCTTATATTGTTACGGAGCCCGTCCCTTTAGGGCAAATCAAAATTTATTAACGTAACACTCATTTTATCAGTAACAACTTGCATAAATTAAAATTTACTAAATCACAAAAAAAAAGAGAAATTAATACACATCCAAGATTAACAAGTTGTCAAACCGTACGTAAATCAGAGGGGGGTGGGGGAGTATTGAAAATTATAGAATTTTGACCTGGGCTGTGAGAAAGGATACGAGCATGAAATAACCAAAAGCTGGAGAGAAAAAAAATAAATAATAATAATAACAATTGTAACCAAAAGCCCATATGCACGAGAAACCCCCACACCACTAATACAATCACTATCACCCCTTACACGCGCGGAAAATCGAGAATAAATAATAATAAATAAACAATAACAAATAAATCAGAAACCCTAATTAAATTAAATCAATAAAATAAACAAAGATAATAAAATAGAATGAAACCGCACATCCCCCCCAGGACTTAAAAGTGATAGTGATTGTGATCCCCCAGGACGTTTAGTGCATGCCCTCCAAGACTTTAACAGTGCATATTCATCTCCTCTTAGAAGTAGGAAACAATAGATGTACGCAGATGAGTAGATCCTAGGATACTGGAGAAATTTATATATGAGCTAAGAATAAAATTGTGGCTGCTGTACTCGCATGAGCATTGATTTGTATTAAATATGAAAATTTTGAAATAATTTAACGAGCACGTTTTTTGTGTGTAATGGCGCTAGCCAACATAATGTTCATGCGAGTGCACCTGATAATTTATTTGGGTGATGCTTTTGCTAATACATGCACTGTCACATGCTTATGTTTTTAGATGTTATTTATTTATATACATATTTATATTTCTTTATATTTACATTTTATATTACATTTTATATTTATTTTGCATGTACTTTATTACTTTGAGGCTTGATATGTATTGTCTGACGTTCTGCCGCCATTTTGGTTGCAGTATATTTTTAGGAAAGAAGATTATAATTGTGAAGATTGTAATTGTAATATAAATCGGTTAGGGAGTGATAGGGAAAACTAGGAACGGATTTAGACTAAAGATAAAATAAATTACTTAGACCAGGGAGGACGAATTTGTAAATTTATAGAGCAGGCAAAATAGCTGGATTCGCTATTAAAGTATTTGGCGAATACTTAGAAATTAGAATCCATTTTATAATTAGTTAGCTAGCTTTGGATAGTTTTAAGTCGGCCCTTCAGGTCGCACCGGTAAGCAGAGCTGGCGGCTGCTATCCGGTATTACGGATCCCTTTCCCTTTCACTTTTGCTTGTGTCTTGTTGATCGGGCATGCTCCAAAATCAATGCTAGTGATACCATTATTTAAATCCTATTTCTAGTTTTTGTTTCAGTTTGTTAGATGTTTATTTAGAATGAATTAATTTTGAAGCTAGATTTAATCTGAACCACGTTTACATTTTTCGCATTTAAACCCAATGTAGTACCTTCGAATAGAGCATTGGGGACGTGGCCGCAAGTATAGCGGCTCATATTCACATTATAATGTCAAACAAATGGCATTTTGAGAGATACAAAATCACAGTGTTGCTATCGATTAATCAGTTAAACTACAAATAAGTTGTATTTATTTATTGTAAAAATGGTTTGATATAACCGAAAAAGCTACTGCTGAAAATAAAATTATGCAGCAGTTACTTTTTCAAATCTTTTCTCTTTGATTTTTTATACATTTCGGTTCACAAGCATTATCAAAAAGTTTTCTACAATATTGCTGCATCATAAAATTTATAAAAATAAGTTTTTACCTAAGAGCCAAAATACTGGATTTGAATTTGTAATATAAGTATACTAGCCAGATATTTAATATTTAACACTAGACAAAACAAACAAAAAATTCTTAATAATAATAATGTTACTATGCCAGCATTTCCACTCACCTATAATAAAATAGCTAATACAAGCCAAAATTTTATTTTCAGTATAGGATAGCTACAATAAGTGTGTCGTCTTTATATATACACACCAGGATTGATATTGGAGGTATTTGTATGAATGGCCCGTACCATTCAAAAACTACAATCAAATTATGATAAACATTAATGAAACCACCCTGATTTATTTTGTATTAATTGCATAACTATGTTTATGGATTTGCATCATTTCTAACTGTCGTTACTATCACTACTTAAAATACTTACATTATAAAATCAAAATGGTAAATTCGGTCTATATCATGAGTTGCACGGACAGTGCTTTTTGTTGTTAGTTTTTATTATATATTTGTGTTTGTAAGATGCTTGTGTAAGTACTACTTAGTTGTCAATATAAGTAAAAACGTAATAATTATATAAACTACCATATAAGTGGCATACAGCATGAAATCACTTTATCTTTTTGGCAACACAACAGTGTTGAAAATGCTAATCAGTTTAGTGCATACAAAATATACATAGCAAATATTTTATAAATGCCATTGCAGCATTTTAGAATTTCTAAGTAGACTTAGCAAGTATGTTAAGTTCACGGTATTGCCGAATATATATCAATCCATGCTATGCATTATTTTCAATCTTATAGATTTATAATTTGTTTTAGAATTCTTCGAAAAGTGTAGTTTGTATCTGCTGCTGATTACAATTTGCCACAGACACTAGTATTAGTTTTCTGTTGGCAGTCAATTCAACAGTGTTCAAAAAAAATGTTTCTATCAAGCAAATTAGATGTTGTAAATTTAGCGTATTTCAGTATTTCATTTTGAAAACAATCCCAAAACAACTTTTAAGGTCCACATTTATAAAATATGTGATATAACTGTTAAACACTTACCTCTTTTAATAATTAATATATCACTTGTAACACAGATGGGATTAATACTAATCACAAAACACCTATTTATACCTGTTTTGTGATACTGAGTGATCCAATATATTAAATTCAACAATTACCACCACTGGTAAAGAATGGAAACAATGGGCACTTTGTTTCAATATAAAAATGTATGTTAAAATAACTGTCTTTCTCTGGGCAATTTAACTCCCCACTACCATTCATGAACAATGAATGTATATTGTGAACTGGAACTGTAAATACCTACATTCATCCATTTGATAAGCTTATCTCTACTGAGAATAAGTTTTAGAAGAAGCTTTGTACTTCTTCCTGAATTTTAATGAAGATACTATTATGTTTAGGAACAAAAGTCACTTATAATTTTTTTAATGCATAGACCCAAATTACAACAGGTGATAACAGGTGTGAATAAAAAACTAGTGACAAATGTTGGAAAACCTCTTTTGAAGGCTTATAATCTCTTGTCTAAAACTCACTCATGGTAATAAATAATAATCACTAATACAATTCTGTACTTATCAGTGATATCACTAAAATTGTTATAATTAATATTTTTTACCACGCTAACTCCATCATTTTCTAATTTCTGTAACTTGCGAAAAAAATCCAGTCTTGAAAGTCAGTTCTAATTCCAATTTGTCATTTATTATCAAGTTTCAACTATTTTTTCTATGTTAAAAGTTGTTACGAATCTTGAATGTGATGAGTATTTTAAACCTTCTGCTAAGAAGGTTATGTAATATGCAGGTGAAGGTGCTAATAAAGTACTCTGTCTTTAACCTAGGTTTCGTATTAGAAGAACAACAACTATATACTTGAAATTTTATACTATAGTATAACTAAAAGTGAAGAAGTAAAATATCAAAACTTTAAGATCAAACAATCAAAGGTTTATCATTGTTTCAAATAAAACCTCAGTAAATAACATTTTGGAAATTAATGTTATCACTTTGACCTTTGGTGGCATGTAATGAAACACCCTTTGAGGAATACTAGTGTAGTTATCAGTTGTTTACTATTCATTTTACTACATAATTAATCTAACTCATTAGTTTAAATATACAATACAACTGATGTATTTACAGGGTGACAAAAATGTCGGCCTGTTTAATATGTAAAAGCAGCAGTAAAATATTCAGCTGTGATAAATATAAAAAAGCTATGATTTTAGTGGGCTCAGTTTTTCTGAGGTGCACTGCTTAAAACTTATAAAAAGAACTGCAAATCATGTATGTCAGAAGACAGTATTTATAGGAAAAACGAACTCCAAGATCTTATACAAGCCAAGATGCAAGAAGCTATTAAAGAACTTGTTTGAAAACTTTAAAACTGAGTTTATGCAAATGGCTTCACAAAAACTTTCTACCAATCAGTTAATACCTTGCCACTGGCTTAAAAATAAATTCACTTAAGTGGAAACAGAATTTTCAAAGGTCCAGTTCAACATAAAATAGTGGTGGGATGGTACTAAACGTGGTCGCTGTTGACCAAGGCCTAATGCAAATGTGGCGTCTCTCAGAAGAATGGTTGTGGATAATAATATACTACTAGTAAGTAGTCTGGAAGGGAGCCTGGAGGATTGCCAAACAGAAAGTACCAGCACATCAACCTTCCTGACCTGGTAAAACAGCAAAATCGTTTAAAAAAGAACTAACCATCAATAACCAAAATGTAATTTATGAAGAATAATAATGAACTGGTTTTATTAATAAAGAAAACACTGGAGCAATTACCCCATTTACAATGTATAATGAAATAAATAATTTGATCCGTTATATAAAGAAAAATAATCTCTGAAACGCAAGATGTGCCTTAAATAACAAAACAATATAATTATAACCGAATACAATTGCGTATGGTACCAATCACATTTGCATACATTAAAAATTAAAGTGAAACATGTAATAACAAAAAAATGTTATTTAAAGTCACTTATCTGAATATACTGGAGGTCGTTGATCATATGGGACAGCAATACCAACTGGTACTCTTATATTCTTCAAAAAATAACAGTAGGATTGCAGATGTGCACTCCCAATCTCCACAGATCATGGCACCAATTAGTAATAGCTTAATACGACAGTGCATACATCATATCAAAACACGTAACAAAATAAAATGAAGGAAAACCCCTAAAATATCGTAACAAGAGCAGGAATCAATATCATTAATATCACAAAAAGCGTGCATACCTGGATGGTCAGGGTTCGTTGTAAAAGTATAATGTAGCTATTGCCTGGCAATCAATCCCAAAAATCAGTAGTATTGGAGCAATAACTGTAGAAAATTTTCTAAAATAGGGTACCCACAACTCATCTCAATACATAAATTATTACAATTAGATGCTGACCAGGTTGATAGCATAACAGAAAAGAGACTCCAAGGAAAACGTCTATCTACCAAACTTTGTTTATCAACAACCAAACCACATTCGAAATGCATGTGAAATTATAAACTATTTTAAAAGAAACATATGCAACTTAAACATCACCAATAATAAAATCACCCCAAAATTAAAGTAAATTAATTTGCAAAATAGAAACGTTACAAATCTCGCGCTGACTTGTAGGAAAAGACCCCTACAAAAAGAAATTGGTAGACAAAAATCTCAATAAACTTGACAGTCAAAATTTATATGCTGGAAGCATAAAAAAGACCAATACATAATGCAAGCCAAAGAAAATATGAAACTAATTATGAAGATGGGCTTTAAGATCTTTGGCATGTCAGGTTCCTAATCTACATTATTAGAGTCTTTAAGTTAATACACCCAACGAGAAACTATCTTTTAAAGGGTTCAACAAATTTTGGTGCTAAAAGTAAACTGCTTGGAAGCATTGAATAAAAAAACAGGGTTGCGTCTCCAAATTTACTATTTTTCTCATAAGATTTCTTAAGACAAATTTTTATATCTCAATAAAAATCCTTAGAGCTTTATTATGTTTATCAAAATGCACCTGTCGGTCAATCGATATTTGTTTAGAAATATTATTTACACCGTAATTTTCTTTAAGAAACATCTCATGCCCAAACACTACAAAATTAGAAGTAACACCAGTAGCCTCATGCTTAGAGGAACGAATGGCATTACTAATCTGATATATGTATTTAGCCCATAATTTATTACTGTCTTTAACATAAGCAGTTAACACGATTTTGACTACCTTATTAATTCATTCAGACATATTTATTTAGAGATCATAAAGAGCAGTATAGACAATATAAATATTATAAGAATGTGCTATATCTTTGAACAAATGACTTCTAAACACCACACCATTATCTACAATTTGTTCAGGAGCACCATATACCGGAATAATGTGGTTTTCTATAATATCAGTAATGTTAATTGCGGTAGCAGAATATAAAGAGAACAGACAACTAAAGTTACTAAACATATCAGTAACTGAGAGTATGTACAAATTACCTTTTAAGGAACGAGGTAGCGGACCGATACTATCGGCACAAATTGTTTGAAATAACTTAAAGAATGTGGGAACCTAACCTAACCTAACAGAACTTTATGTTCGGGTTTCGTCATACTACAGATTACACAATTTCGAATGTAGCGGTTAACATTACTACCAAGTTTAGGCCAGTAATATTTATTTAAAATTAAAGTTTTATATCCAACTTCATGACCATAGGTAGGGATGTTGGGCACGACATAATAATATCATTTCTACGTTGTTTGAGTGGAACAATTTTCCATTCTTCTGAGCGATCGGATAAATCAGGATATTTAGATTTCAAATATTTATGTAATTCAGAATTTATTAAACACCAAGTCGAGTAACGTTTAGGATATTTCTAAACGTTTTCCTACATTTTTAAGGTACCATGTGTATGTAATGCCAGCTGGAGGTTTGATATAAAGGGAAACAATTGACAGAACAGCATGGCTAAGTGCGTCTGCAACCTGATTATTGCACCCTTTATGGTGAAATATTTGTAAATGGACAACCCAACGAGCTATACGACCTACGGAGCCCTTTTTACAATTTATTACTTTAAACTATAGTGGTCAGTTATGACTGTAAATTTAGGTAGATCTTCGAGGTACAGTCTAAATTTTTGTATTGCAAAAAGAACATCAAGGCATTCCTTTTCACCTGTCCTAAAGTTCTTTTCACCTTTGGGATATACCTGCGATAAAATTCCACCAAGGCCGTGGTTACTGGCATCAATGATTACGAAAAAAGGTAAATTATAATTCGGAGACATTAGCACAGGGGCAGTGATTAAATGATTTTAAATAGATACAAGAGAATCGTCGCATTCTTGGTTCCAATTGAAAGGAACATTTTTCTTAAGCGGCACAGTTGATCGAGCTGTAAGGGCAGAAAATCCAGGTACAAATCTACAATACCAGCATTCTAATCCAACAATTCGTCTTACTTCAGTGGTATTTTCCGGATTAGAAATTTTTAAGATTCCCTCGAATTTTTCTAGATCTATATGAAGTCAGTTTTTGTCAATTACATAAACAAGATATTTTAATTCGGGCGGCAAAATTGACATTTATCTTTATTTATCGTTAGCTTGGCAAGTTTTAGACGTAAAATATTTCTTTTAAAATTTCCATGTGTTTTTGAAAAGTTGAAGTGATTATTAGCAGATTATCAAGATAGCCAAAAATGTAGGGATCTAATTCAGAACCAAAAATATTAGCTATGGGGCGTTGTAAAGTTGCAGAAGAAGTAGAAATTTCCATGGGGAGATGTTTGAATTGGAATAACCCCCTATTAGAAACAGCAAAAGTGGTAAGCAGGCAGAATTTTGAATAATGAACACCTGATAATAAGGCGATTTGATGTCTACCAATGATAAATATTGAGTAACATGTAAAAAACAATCTAGAACGGATGATACTAACAGGATCGGATATGCATCGGGAATAGTGATTTTAGTGAGTTGAAGGTAATCAACCACAAGGTAACTATTATCTTTTTTGTTGATCATTAAAATGGGAGATGACTAAGGACTGGATGAGGGTTCAACAAAATCGTTTGCTAACAAATTATCTAGCTCCCGATTTATATGTTTTGCATAATATGCAAAACAGGATAATGACAATTTAATCAGGTTAGAAATGATTTTAACTTCATGTTCTATCATTATCGTACAGCAAAGTGTATTACCCATTTCTAAAAATGAGATCGATTAGGTTTTGCAATTCAGCAGTTTGTTCGGGAGATAAAGCAGTTTGACATTTTGTATATGCAAAACAGCATCAAAATCTGAAAAAAAGGTCAACCATCACAATGTAAATCTGGAATTACAGATTTAGCTTGCAAAAAATCTATTGAAGGAATAAGACGAGGATACTACTAAAAGTGTTATAATTTTGACTTTGTCTTTTAATTGGAAAGAATCTGATAAAGTGCCTAAACTGATACAAGTTCGACTGTTGGCAACAGTACACAGTGCACTTTTATTATTTTCTAAGCTAAAACTTAATGATTGTAATATTTGCCAACCATGGTTTCCAACAATAGTACGTGAAGTGCCTGAGTCTACAATTTATTTATTTATTTATTTACTTCAAGGTATGCAATTGTTCTATTGAAGTGATTTCTAATAGACGAATCTGAAATTGATACATGACATGTTAAACTATTAAACATATTTGTAATAGTTGAAATGTAAATACCAATGGATTCACTAGTATGGGCTCCATAAAAAATTATGAGTGTAATTGAAAGGCTGAAATTCGCTACAAAGAGCTGAGATTATTTCTTGCCAAGTGTTAATTGTTATACAAATTGCACGAACAAAAGATTAACGTTTTTCCCATAAAAAGATTTATTACAGATAAGTACAATTGATATTGTGAAATGTTACGGACAATAGACAATTCTTTGGCTCGTGCTAAAAATGAGGCAAGAGGCGATGAGCGTTCACCATCAAATTTCACATTCCATTGAGAAACTGATACGGATTTTACAGTGGTTTGCACATTCAGCATTGTTACACCTTTTTGGCTTTACATTTTATTTTAATATTTAAATTTAGTGGGTTTTTAAACCCAGCAGGAACCGTTTTCCTTTCCCAATCTTAAATTAAGTTATCATGTATATAGTTTCCCGATTATAGTGTATCACGGATTGCAGGACATTAACCCATAATTTCTGGAATGTAAACTGCATTATACATTGCATTCCTAGGCTAAACGATGTGGATGCCATTGTGCATCTGGCCGTTGTTACGTGCCAAATTGGCACTAAACATTGTTTTAGTTTAATTTTGATGTGCGTAAGTTTCACGCCATAAATTCAAAAGACTCGGTGCGCGTATTTCCGTCACGTCAAAAGTGGGTTGGACGAATAACTTCGCGCCGACGCGTGAAAGAACAAAAGTGGGAGAAGTGTTTCCGTGAGACGCTTTACGTAGCTTTTTTCCTTGGACCTTCGTGAAGAGCGGTTTGGTCAGGTATCGTATCGTGCCTTATCTTTATTTATGTAGATATCCTTGCCTGATTATCTTTGTTTGTCGCCCTTCTACCCGTTCCTGTCTTTCCCTACATAGGTAGAGGTAATTTGCAGCCGTGGCTGAACCGCATTCCATGCCGGAGCACCATCTTTAATCACTCCGGAGTGGAGCCATGAGATCCCGTTGAAGCCATTGAGATGTACGTTAGGCGTACCCTCCGTTAATTGCCTTAAAAGGGCCATCAGTAGCCCTGATGGACTTCAACAGAAGCCAACTTTAACTCAACCCCGCAGGACGTCGGATTTCTTATGTAAGTAAACTATTGTCTTAAATTTATATTTTCCGATAATTGCGTATTAAATTTGTGCATTGGTGACGTCATTGACAGATGGGCGCGCCGAAATCTGTAAAAATATTAGCGTTACCAATCGCCCGTGGCGTCGCTCTTTCCACGCTTGCGCGATGTATTTATGAACTTTTCAGTGTAAGAATTCGCGTTTTAAACTGTAAGACCGTGGGAAGCAGAAAAAAAAGGATGGGATACTATAGTTGGTGAAAACTAAGTCTCTTAAAAGAGGGACTTTACTATCGGTGTTTGACAAGATAAGACGTGTGTGAAGTTCAAGTTTGGCAAAGTGTTCCTTTCGATTCCTTGTTACCTCCTCCCTCTACCTACAAACTTGTGTTTTGCTATCGCGTAGGTTTTTCACTTTGTCAAATCAAATCAAATCACATATTTATTGGAGAATAATAAATTCATCCAATGGGAAAAGAATTCAGTAATGTTGATTATCAATTCGCACCCATGCTGACCAAAATACAAAAGTACTTAAATATAATAACTAGCGCTAGATAGTAAGTTAATATGAATTTGTGTATACATATATTAGGTACTGTAGGTAGTGGATTGCTCACTGAGTAATAAAAAGTTTAACTTTTTGAAAAATGTCGATGGATTGTAGTTTTTTAAGACCTTATATTTGTTTATGATAGTTCGGACTAAATATGCAAAGCAACATTAAAACTTGGCTGTAATATGTGTTAATGTGTTGATATTGCCTATTTACCTTAAATTAAGAGGATGAATATTCGATCTGCTTTGAAGAAAAACCAATAAGTATGACGGAGTCTAGTTTATAAAAACTCTGTGGATGAAAGTTATCGATAACGGCTCCCATTTTTTATCATATTTCAGTATTCTTTAGAGTTGTAATGAGACATGATATGATCTCGATGTTGCACATCAAATCAGAATCTAAAGCAAATGTTTTGTACAGCGTAAATTCTATTTTTACGTTTGGACTGACAGATATCTAAAATACACCATGTTGCAATAGTCCAGGTACATAAAATGAGGCTGTTACAAAGTCTCCATTTAACTTGTTCATCTAGGTAGTATTTGCATTTATACAGTCCATGTATTTTGTGACAGCAGAGAGCAATTTTTTTGTTAACATGAGCTTCAAAACTAAGATGGAAATCTAATGGCACTCCTAAACTCTTGATTTTACTGCGTATGTCAATTATTGAGTTGTCAATTTTGAGGTTAATAGTTTGAAGTTGTAATGCCCTATGTGTATTAACTCGTGAGCCGATGCATATGGCTGTGGTTTTAGTTGCATGTATGATGAGTCCGTTGTGTTTAGCCCATAAACTCACAGCAGTTAAATCTTTATTAAGTTCATCAATTGTCTGATCAATTGACATATCACAAGACATAGAGCTGGATATCATCAGTATACATGTGGTACTTGCAATCTGGTGACAAGACGGTAGGCCTATCTGTCATGAAAATGGCAAGAAGTACTGACCTCAGGATGCTTCCTTGGGGGACAACCTGGGTCACTGCAAGAAACTCTGATCGCAAGTCTTTAATTTCAACAGACTGTTAACGTTCGTGTAAATAATTATAAAACCATTTAACTATCAAGTTACCGAAACCGTAGTAGTGTAGTTTGGCCAATAGGAATTGTCAATGTACTGGATGAAGTCCGTAACTGTCTTGACAAGCATTGTAGCAGTACTGTAACCTGAGTGAAATTCAGAATTATGCAGGGTAGTAATTTATGAAGATCAACATAAGTAATTAGTTGTGTATATACGATGCGTTCTATTACCTTAGTCATAAGTGGGAGTAAGCTAATAGGGCATAGCTCACTGTAACTTGTATCAAGCGGTACTTTACAGATTGGCATCACGATACTGTCCACACCAGAAGCATTAGATTTTATTTTAGCGATAGATTCTGTGACCGTATTTGGGGTCATAAGCTGCAGCAAGAATATTTTGTATGGTGAAAGCTGATTTGACGAGTAGTGGTTCATCAATTGCATAGAGACGTCCTATTTTGGTACTGAATGAA
Organism: Platerodrilus igneus; assembly: GCA_036346225.1. NCBI lineage: Eukaryota > Metazoa > Arthropoda > Insecta > Coleoptera > Lycidae > Platerodrilus > Platerodrilus igneus. The sequence continues at coordinate 5,323,593 of JARFIW010001700.1, forward strand.
CAAGGAACTTTTTAATGGCGTCGACATTTTGAATATCACTTGCAAGTATTTTATGGTCTTGGAGTGAATCCAGTATTTATCAAATGCCTACCACAATTTATTGAGACGACACTGGTACTTAAGGTAGGTTTTCTTCTTATTTTTAATAGCTATTGTAACGTAATGCTTTAAGTTTTTGTAATATTTAAACTTGGGGTCTGTTCTTGTGTGAATATATTTCTTGTATGTAAACTTTTGAGATTGATCATGAGTTTTATTATCGAGGTTATGTAGGGAGCCTCAGACTAACGTTTTTTGTATGTACGTATTTAATGAGACGACACTGGTACTTGAGACAGCTTCTTCTCATTTCTAATATCTACTATAACGTAATTCTATAAATTTTTGTAATATTTAAACTTGGGTTTTGTTCTTGTTTGAATATATTTCTTGTATGCAAGTTTTTGAGATTGATCATGAGTTTTATTATCGAGGTTATGTAGGGAGCCTCAGATTTACGTTTTTTTATGTACACAGAGTCGTGAACGTTGAAGAGTGTACTGACAACATTATCAAAGCAACTAATTTTAGCCTCTAGAGTGGGAAGAGATTTTATTAATTCCCACTGTGTATGTCTTGCATCAGGGGCAAAATCAGATAGATCAATATTTCCAAAGTTTGTGTAAGTAAACTCTTGCGGACTTTGCTTAGATACATAGTAATCGAACTCACAAATAACAGCTCAATAGTCAGTCATGTATTCAAGATCAAGCATTTCACACTTGCTAAAGTCTAAATTTTTAGTAGTATAGATTACATCTAACAAAGTCATTGAGGTGTCTATAACTCTAGTTGGCACTTTAACTTTTTGTTGAAGATCATACACGTTTAGTATAGATTGCAATTTTTATGCAGTTAATGTCGCATTTAAGAAAATCAAGATTTAGGTCACCGATGAGCAAGATGCTGTCGTATTCTGGCGCTACTTGTGTCAACACCATCTCCAATTCTTAAAAGCATTTTATTCATACATTGGGAGACCTGCAGATAATTCCTGCAGCAATTGTGAGCATATTTATATGTATCCTTATCCAAAGTTGCTCTAATATTGAATGATCAATATATTCTATAGATGTCTGTTTGTGATGTAGTATATTGCTGACATATCAGCAAACCCCTCCACCCTTAGTATGACAATCTGCATGCAATAGATTGTATTGTGGGATATAAATCAGTGATGATGAAAAATCCACATCTAGCCATGTTTCAGTAATGCCAATCAATTCAAATTTGTAGAATAAAGTTAAGTTGACAAAATAGTCAAAACATGAGTTAAGGGATCTGATGTTAACAAGACATAGGGTGAGTTTTCTTAGTTTGCAGTGACGTTTGTTAGAGTAGAATTTATTTAAGAAGAGCCTGTACGTCATTTGACATATGCGCAAACCTTGAAAGTCAGTGGCGTAGCGGATTTAATAATTATTATAAAACTCCCATAGAGTAAATATTGTAAAATTAAGTTTTATTTTGTTGGTAGTTTAAATTTACATGGCGAATACGAGAATAAGCAAGACCTAAAACACTAAGAAACAGAAAGAAAACTATGAAAGCATAAGAAATAAATATAAAATATCAAAGTCACAAATATCAATTGACATTTAACAGCAAATTATCTACACCACTGATATGCTGAACGACCACTCCTATTTATAAACACTGGACTAATCTGGTACCATTTTAGCTGTGTGCGCATGATGACGTACAGGCTCTTCTTAAATAAATTCTACTATACCTGTGGGTTGAATATGATAATCAGATAGTGAGTCATGTGTCTGTGATTAATATACAGGGCTATGATATGAAATTCATGGCATTTTTCTTTTTAATGCTGTATATAGGAACAACACACATGAGCAAGAGCTGCTTGTGCACTATCTGTATCCACGTTCAGTTTCTTATTGGCAGTTGTACAGTTAATGCATCGTCATATGCAGTACAATCTTAATAGTTCTAGTTACCAGAGCATAAACAGCACGTAATCTCTACTTTACAATTTTGCACGATATGATTAAATCTGAGACACTTGTAGCATTGGGTTATATTAATGTGATTATAGACATTTCCCATTGATCAGCCAAGTGCAACGTTTTCTTTCTTGAGGAAGTGGTCATGTCTGGTGGGGTCGGCTGTATAATAATCGTAGATGTGCTGCTTTTCTTAATTTTTATTACTTTGAGAATTGTAAGGTGAAAGTTACTTGTTTCAGTATTCACTTTGTTGTTTGGTTATGTTGGCAATGTTGTTACATATCTCATCATCTGTTACGTGCCAATTGGCACTTAAACATTGTTTTAGGTTAAGTTTGATGTGCGGAGGTTTCGCGCCATAAATTTCAAAAGACGCGGTGCGCGGAATTTTAAAAGACTAGGCGCGTATTTCCGCTACGTCATAGTGCGTTTGCGCAGATCGCACGACACGAGAGGGTTGGACGAATAACCTCGCGCCGACGTGTAAAAGACAAGAAGTGGGGACAAGTTTCCTGTTCTCTCTATAACGTGGCTTTTTCGCCAGAACTATCGAGTGGAGTGGACGCTTTGAGGTATCGTATCGTGCTTATCTTTACCTATGTAGATATCCTGCCTAATTATCTTTGTTGTCGCCCTTACCATGTTTCCTAATCCGATCCCTGCATAGGTAGGAATAAATCTGAAGCCACCTAGGGCTAACCGTACTGCACGACCCGAGAATGAGCCGGAGACAGCACCGGAGCAAGCACCATCTTTAACCACCCCGGGAGCGGAGCCCTGATTGCTGGTCCGAACGCGTTGGAAGAGCGTCGGCGTATCACCTTTAACTACCTTAACAGGGCCTCCGTAGCCTGATGGACTTGGAATAGAAGCCAACTTTAACCCAGAGGCATATTCATGTGAGTAATTGCATTAGAATATATTGTTTAAATTTATATAAATTCCCGATTATTGCGCAATATAAATTGTGCATTGGTGACGTCATTGGTAGATGAGCGCGCCCAAAATCTGTATAAGAGTAGCGCTACCAACGACCGATGGTGTCTAGTAAACCCCGCTTCCGGTGTTGTATTTATCGAACTTTTAAATGTAACTACCGTTTTAAATGTAACACATCCACATCATGTGTTAATGTTGACTATTCTTAGTTTGGGATTTTTAAAGCTTGGTGCCTTGATATGGTATTCATTACCTTGGTCTTCAAGCGAGTTCTGTCTGTCTAATTTTCACATCCAATAACAATGGCACCATCGGAAACCACGAATTCTCGAGACAATAACTCCAATGCCGACTGGATTAATTGCATCATGCATCGTGGATTTGGTGTCTTTACTTTTTTCGACATTGATGGGTTTAATCACAAGAACCAGTTCTGGTTTAAACGATAGCACATGAGCCATATGATTTGTTCTGAATGGCGTGTAAAACAGTAGTTGGAGCTAGTCTGAAAAATGATTGAGCAAGACAGGTCACTTCTTTTTTTTTAAATCATCTATAGTATCAGTCAGCTGCTTAAGTTTCATGGTATCTGTGGTACAAGCACTACCTACTAGCTTAAGGGACCGTTTATGTAAAGGAATTAATTTTATTTCTGATGTGATGAGGCCAGCACATTTTTCGTGTATACTATTTATGTAGATGTCCCACTGGTCTCTTTTTGTCATCAACAAAACATTCATCACATTTTACACATTTAAAAGTGGTCCAATCCATAGTTGTTGACTAGAACACTTTAGTAATCCATAAAACAGCGGTTTAAATTCAATACAACCAAAATAAAAGTTTATCACTGGCCCATATGTAACTTGAGATTAACTGTAATTAATATAGATAATGTAGTAAATGGTATAGTATATAGATAACAATATCCCACAGTTAGCCAATTATTAGGGGTTTGCCACTATGTTTGAATAATTTTAGTAGTCACTACTACACAAGTTTGAAGTTAAAATAATCGTATATAATCACTAAAAAACTTATTTAAACACAGAACACATGTAACACATACATTTGTATTTATTATTATTATCGACGATAAATTTGGAAACCTCAGCGAAAGATCCCGACCTGAGAAACGGCCTTGGCATTTCGTAACAAATCAGGTAAGCTCCTGGCTTGTATTTTAATAATTTGTGTACTTTACTCGTAACGGTAAATCATACAACTGAATTTGTAGGCATCCAGGGTCACGCATGCTTAATCGAAGCAAGACAGTTGAACTTATGCCATAATTAGTGTATTTATAACAACATAGATGTTGGGTTATTGATTTCTAATTCCAGTTGTGATTCGCAATAGGAACTGCCAGATTCTGATGGTAAATTATGGTCACTAGTATTACCTGTATTGGTCAAATTTAATGCCGCATGCGAATTCAAATGCCATTTAAATTTGCGAGCTTTGTGTTCTAACGGAGATTGTATATTAACAATAGCCAAAATAGATTTTGACTTACTTGTGTTATAGTCGGCCATTACTGGAACTGAATGATTAGCTATTCCATAGGTAGGAGTTAATTTAGTACAAAGTTTCAAAAATTAAATGATTATACTAGTGTCTGAAAAGTTTGCTACCACCTCTGTGATTTCTGTTAATTTTTGAATGTATTCTGTATCTTGCTCAAAAGTACAGGGATATGTGGTAGTAGAAGCAATTGAACCACTTTTTTCTAATTATATAAAATTTCATAAAGATTTGCATATTTCATGAATGGTAAAATCCCCTATAATTCTTCTATAAGATAATACGTATTGTAATTCTTCCTTTTCTAAACGATTAATTTCCATTTTCATTGCCATTGTACAAAAAAAAAAGCATTGAAAACTCGAAATACTACAAAAAAATATATTTAGTTACAATTAACCACTTAAAAAAAATAGTATGAAATACATCAATATCCCCTCTCGCTAAGAAAAAAACAATGGCTGCCTACTGACTTTCCATTCACATTAATCAGAATTCCGGGATACAAATTGGAACAGAACGTCCTACAAGAGATGGCGGATGCTGGTACATTAGTTATAATTTAATACCTAAATATTAACAACAGACAATATTTCTCAACTCTCGATCAATGTTAAAATGAAGAAGTATAATATTGCTGGCTGGTCTCATTTACAGATTTCTAAATGCTAATTTAACCTGCCTAAACGAACTTGAACCAACTTTTGCATATTTCTGCACTAAATATGATAATTATCATTCTTATTGAAGATGTAAATATTGACGTCATCTGTCATGATTCTAATTGTGAAAAATTAAGTTCCTTGCTTAATGTCTTTAATTTGACCCAAAATGTAAAAGAGCCAATAGGGAGACCTCCACAACTCTACTTGATATTGTGTGTTTAAGCTCCCGACGAAAAGATATCTTTTGAAACAATCGACCTTTACTTTTCTGACCATAGTAGAACAAAGTGTGCAAACCTTATCCTGTAGACTTAAGATATTCAGTATGGACAAATTTGCTTACGATGCCAAGCACTTTCAAAGAGAGTCAAGAGACTACCAAACCAAGATGACGAAGTAAATTTTCTTAATGACACTTGTATCTCTCTTTGATTGCCATACACCATTGCAAATAATTAATATTAAAAAAGAAGTCTCCACCATATATAATCTCAACAATTCATCTAATGATTAAGTTGAAAAATGCAGTTTATACAAAATATCAGAGTTCTAAAAGTATTGGTAAATTTCACCTGTACAAGAACGACGATTAAAATTGAGAAAAAAGCTTCTTTTGGCATCAATGCAGGCTAAACATCAATGATACTAAAAAACTTTGCCACATCTTCAATAGATTTCAAATACACTTCAAAAACAAATCACAGTTTTCAAAGGGAATTCAGGACACTGACAAAAATAAACACATGTCTACGTCATAGTGTCTAATCTGAGCTTGATTATTATCATACAAATCCCTACCAAATGGTAACTGACCTGTTTAGTTTTCAGTCAGTAACTATCGAGTCTGTAAAAAAATCAATCAGAAATAAGTCCAATGCCAATGGTATCGATGGTATTACCCATAAATTGCTGTTACTCACAATGCCATTTTGTATTGACATAATACCTGACATTATCAATACTTCATTGCAAATGGGTAATTTTTCGCCTGCTTAGAAATATCCAATTGTTACATCAATTGCTAAAAAATCACTAACCTTGGCATGTGCAGGCCTAACACCTGTCATACTGCCAATGCTGTCCAAAGCTATAGAATATTAGATCTATAATCAAATTATGGAACACATCATAAAGTGCAACATACTACCCACCTTCTAATCAGGCTTTTGCTCTGGATACAGCACTGCAACAGGATTAACTAGAGTTGTTAACAACTTAGCAAGTATAGTTGATGAATCGAAAGTCACATATCTTGTGTTTTTAGATTTCCGCAAGGTTTTGATATTATCAATCACATTCTGCTAATAGTCAATTAGTTCTAGAACTAGAAATACTAGGGGAGGAAAGATATCTGTAGAAAACAATTAAAAAATAGGCAAGATAAGATGATAGGACACGTTCTAAAGCACAAGGGATAATGCGAGATATATTAGAAGCAGGAAAAGGAGAAAAAGAGAGGTAGATATAGACCTAGATTAGACGATTGCACGCAGATAGTGAAAGATGTAGGCTGTGGGAATTTCAGGGAAATATGTAGGATAGCTCAGAATAGGATACAATGGAGGTACGTCTAACCAGTTCCGGGGCTGAAGATCTAAAGACGATAAGGTAAAATTATGCATAGCCTTTCTACAATGATTATATGTTGGTGTTGAACCTTTACCTTAACTATTACTTCTTTATTCTTTTTATCAAGTCCTTATTTTAATCCTAACAAACTATTGTATGATTGACTTGTTAAAACTGTTCAGTTCATAAAATTCAATCTGTTCGTTAAAAACCGATACTCTGGGAGAAAATTGCTTTTGCAACAGTTTGCATAACTCTTTGTACAAATTTTCTTTAGATTAGTAATGATCACATTAATCTCAAAATTTTGTTGTTTCTGGCCGAATTAGTGTTTATAAGACAGTGACTTGTATCTTCTTTGTCACAAAAGTTTGTTTCATGCATTCATGATATAAATTCCAATCATTGCCAATGTGCAATCCTGATAATGTGTCAATTCCTACACCATTCACTCCTGCTGGTAATGTATTTGCATCTTTTATCTTTGTATTATGCCCTTTGTACAGTTAATTATTAATTAGGATTTCTTGATTTTTGTTTTTAAAAAAGTATATCAACTGTCTTGTTGCCAATTCAGAGTTTTTACTCTTCATTTAAGAATAACAGGTCAGAAAATACAAGAAAAACATTTATTTTTCTGAAGTACAATATACTGACAGGACACATTTTATTTATTTTGACTCAACATGCTAAATATAACAAGCTTGCTAACTTGAGCGCTGATACTAATAAGGTTACAGACAATACAAAAGGTTACAGAAATTAATCATCAAAGACACCCTATTTTCTCTAGCCAAATCATTAAAAACATATTATAAAAATCTATTAAATCTTGGAAAGAATTATACAGTGCTGAAGGAAACAATTAACTGTATGCCACAGAGAAAATGATAATCCCCAAACAATATTCCTCTGGCTCACTTGGATATAATAAAAATACACAAACAAGCGGTGAGCAACTTATTAAATAGTTAATGTTAACAATGGCAAAATAATTAAAAGGAGGATGACTCAAACAACCATTTAAACAACACTTCTGGAATTAAAATGAAAACCACACGTACAAGATATAGCAAGTTATAAGTTTATTGTTTTAGTAACCAACATCCCCATTAATATTTTAAAACAAAGCTATATGTACCCTAAAAGTTTTTCTTTACCATAACTTAATTTAAAACTTCCTTATATCTCTGTGAGAAACACATACAAGTTGTCTATCTTTAAGGAAAATGAGAGTAGGTTTAGTATCTCATAAAAAAGGTTGTCAAGATTGCTATTTCTCAGTCAGTTCATGCTTTTGTTTTTCCATTGTAAAAGAGGATACTGGCATTGTGTTTTGAGTTAATGAAGATTCTTATTTACATTGATCGTTTCTTACACTGGAGCATTGAAGACAACGCAAAGCAGTTCTATCATTTGGCGACCGTGACAGGACGGTTTTTTGTCGTAACATTCAATATGGAAAAGTGCAAGGAAAGCAGATCTTCTATAAGAACATCTTTCACTAAGTTGTTTAATCAATTATAAGGATTAATTGACACGAATAGACATGATATACATGAATTAAACTAGTCTTTGGGTTTTTTGAAGAAAAACATGAAGAATTGTGTAATTTAGACAGTCAAATTTATGATTTATTGATAGAAAGCGAAATAGATAAAACTGGATTCCAAAATGAGATATATGGTCATGATGAGTATCAAAAGAATTTTAATAGGATAAAGATAAGTCGAGAAAATATGAAAAACCATTACAGCATCAGCAATGACATCTCCAGATGGTGATAGAAAACGTAAATTTAAATTACCCTCTATTGAATTCAAAAGATTTGGAGATGATGTTGTAACATAAATTTTCGTTAAATTTGTTTATTGACCTTAGCACGGTGTATCTGTTATTTTAGTTGTTATCTAACAACATTTATATAATTCATTCAGTCATCATTGCTTATTTAATAACCAATAAACTCACAAAGCACATTTTAATCCTAATTACAATTAAAATATACATACTACATATTCCTTTTGATAACATTTATATATATACAAACTTGTTAACGTGTTCCTACATCTTAAAGTATCTAAGATTTTAAATTGTTCCGACGATTGGCGATCGTTGGGCACTTTTCGTTTCTTAGTTGAACTGGAAGATCGCTCCGTGTTGAAATCATTCAACATGTGCAGGAAAATCAAGTTTTCCTGGCGACGACGTCGTAAAAGACGAGCAGACTGTTGAAGTTGTCCATGACAACTATTGTAATAATGTAGTGTACAAATCCCTTGGCGAACGGTTTGTATAAATAAATTAGAATGTGAAATTAATTATTTTATTATAGTGCAACTTTAATACCGTACAACTTTAATACCGTACAACTTTAATACCGTACAACTTTAATACCGTACAACTTTGATACCGTACAACTTTGATACAATAATGAAACTTTCAATTTTAAAATTTCTATAACTCTGGAAATATGGATGGTCTTGTAATAATTTTGGAAGTGATTTCACGTAATTTTGATGCAGTCTTAGATGAATGAAAATATTTTATTTGGTATGGTTAAGTTCAATTTATGGAACTCGTTTAGCAGGCAGAGCTGTAAACTACTGTGTTCCACACGTGGCCGACGTCCCTTGTAACCAGCGTGTTCTACTGATGCACAGGTCGTTTCAAGGTTGCAGATCATTGCCGCGGTCGGTAGGACAGTATTATTTTATAACGTAAGGCTGACGTTACAAAGTCCACTGCTTAAATTTTGCATGCAATAATATGCTTATGAAATTTGTTTTACATTACGTTGTTGTATGCAACTTAATATCACTTCTATAAATGTTGTTCGGTCTTGAATGGCCTCATTGTTCATGTTGAATTAACCACGTTAATGCTTCTCAAATGTATAGAATGATTTATTTTATAGAGTGCTTTGTAACAAAATAATAATATTTTTGTAAGAAATGTCATTCAAATCCTGTCAATTTTATATGTACACATTTTTGCTTTGCTCATTATATATATCAACAACAAGCAGGTTTTTTATTCACTACATCAGTTATATGGAAATGGTCAACTTCAGTTGATCCAAATAAGAGACAAATAGCAATCAGTGCAATGCAATAATTAATTTTAATCACAAATTTTTGTAGCACGTTGCACTGGTTCAAACATTGGTCAGTCTTCTAGTCGGATATTTTATTTAATAAATACCAACCACGTATCGTCAGTTGAAAGAAACATCAAGCAAATTACGGTATTTATTATGGTCCTTACGAATTCAGCGAAACCTATCGGATATTTAGTGCATTTTAAGCAAAGCAAGGACGAACATTCCACGTAGTTATTGCAGCAATAGGAACTACTCCCAGCATCAGGTCACGAGCGGCAGCACATAGTTCAACCACTGGAAGTTAAGCAGTCTAATTACTGTGAGCCTATAGGTATCATTCGAATTTTATCTTTGTCTTGTCTTTATTATGTAATAACAGTAACGTCAGTCACATTTTAAACCGATTTTTATTATATGTGCATTTCAGGTTAAGCACACTTAATCATTTTGCACACGAAACAAAAGCAATTTAGTTGATTGATTCTCACGAAAATAGTACGCAAAGGCGAACTAACGATTTGTGGGTTTGAATATATTACACTAATAAAATTTTGATCTGTTTTATAGTGTAAGACTTGCTTACATTTTATCGCAGTTTCAATCATGGAAGCAGAATTAAAGCAACTTAGTATTAAACGCGGTCAAATTAAAGGCAGATTAACACGCTTTTCAAATTTTGTAAAGGCCTTTAAGGATGACAAAATCATTGAACTACAAACTCGCTTGGACACGATTAATTCGGTTTTTATCGAATTTGATTTAGTTCAGTCACAAATTGAATGTTTACTAGAAGACGATAAAGCAGTCTTAGAGGAACGTGAAACATTTGAAAATTTATTTTATGAGACAGTAGCTATGGCTAAACAACATATTTTACTGAATAAAGCGAAAGCAAAGGATGGTGAACGTGCTTTAGAACAACAGTCATTTAGTACTTCTCAGAATATATTGCAAAAAAACGTCAAACTACCGCAGGTAGTTCTGCCAGAATTTTCTGGAGGCTATCACGAGTGGATGCGCTTTTATGACACTTTTTCGGCCTTGATCGATCAAAACGCAAGCCTCAGTAACGTAGAGAAATTCTTCTACTTGCGCAGCTGCCTCAAGAGGCAGGCGGAGCAAATTTTGGATTCAATCGAAGTTTCAAATGAGAACTACGATATCGGGTGGTCATTGCTAAAAAGACGTTTTGAAAATAAAAAGGTCATAGTCGAAAAACATATTCAGGCTCTTTTTGAAGTTGCTTCAATCACAAAAGAGTCACACGTATTATTGCGAAAATTGGTTAATGATTTAGAGAAAAATATAAGAGCTCTAAAATCATTAGGTGAACCGACAGACAGTTGGAACTCATTAATAATTTATATGTTCAAATCAAAGCTCGATCACATTACAAAAAAGAAATGGCAGGAACATTCAATTTCTTTAAAAGACGAATTGCCTACCATTTCTGACTTTATCACTTTTTTGCAAAAACATTGTGAGTTGTTAGAAAGTGTTGATACATCCAATCGTAACGATAATACAAACCTATCTATAAAAATTTTGAAAAAAAAACGTAGCAACGATAAATCATTTACGCACGTTTCAGTTCAAAATCATCCATCATGCAGTTTTTGTAAAAAAAGCTCATCATGTTTATAATTGTAAAGATTTTTGTGCATTGAACGCGAAAGATCGTTTAGAGAATGTCACAAAATTAAAACTTTGTATAAATTGTTTGCGCAATACTCATTTTGTTTTGGAATGTAAGTCAGGTGGTTGTAAGACTTGTCAAGGTCACCATAACACGCTATTGCATTTCGAAAAGATAGATACTAGTTTGAAGGAAAAGGAAACACCACAGGTGCAACCGCAAACGAGCGAAAACTTAAGTAGTAATTCAATAGCACTTACTAACTATTCTACAAACACTCACGAATCACTTATCTTATTGTCCACAGCAATCGTTTATATTGAAAATTATCACGGAGAGTTATTCAAATGTCGAATTTTACTTGATTCGGCTTCACAGTCTAATTTCATGACACAGGAGCTGTTCGAGAAATTAAAATTACCAGGTCGAAAAGTATATTTGCCCGTAATAGGCATAAATCAAAATCAAATCGATATTACACGCAGTACTACAGCAACTATTAAATCAGTTTATAACGCATACAAGGTTAAGCTTTCATTTTTTAATATTGCCCAAAATCACAGAACACATTCTTAGTGTATCTTTTAGTACTTCAAATATAAACATTCCGTCACATTTATCATTGGCAGATCCATCATTCAACCAGGAAGGAGCAATTGACTTATTAATAGGAGCTTCGATCTTTTTTTGAATTGTTATGCGTGGGTCAGATAAAAACTGGTTTGAGAAATCCTATTTTACAAAAGTCAAAACTTGGGTGGATATTATCGGGTCCAGTCAACATGTATCCTAATATAAAAGCAACATCGTGTAATGTTTCGACTAATGTGAAACTTGAAAAGCAATTGGAGAAATTTTGGGTCATGGAAGAAATTTCGGAGATGTTGAAATACACGAAAGAAGAGCAACAGTGTGAAAACAAATTTGTTGACACACTTAAACGTGATAGATCAGGTCACTTCGAAGTTCGTTTACCGGTTCGCGAAAATTTAAATGAATTGGGTGATTCGTACTTATATGCAGAAAAAAGATTCCGTTCTCTCGAAAATAAATTGTCAAAAAATTCAGAATTGAAAAATCAATATGTGCATTTCATGAACGAATATCAAGAGTTGGAACATATGTCAAACATATCTGAAAACGAGTTAAGCTTAAATTCGAAAAACATATTTTATTTGCCACATCACGGGGTTTTTAAGCAGGACAGCTTGACCACGAAACTTCGCATAGTGTTTGATGCATCGGCAAAAACAACAAGTGGCTTGTCGCTTAACGATGTGTTAAGGGTCGGTCCAAAATTACAAGATGATCTTTTTGATATTCTTCTAAGATTTCATAAACATAATTATGTGATAGTCAGCGACATAGTCAAAATGTATAGGCAGGTCAATATAGCTGAGGATCAGCGTGACCTACAACGCATTTTGTGGTGCGATAACCCAGAAAACAAAATCGAGCATTTTCGTTTAAATACGGTAACATATGGAACTGTGCCTGCTTCATTTTTAGCGATCAGAGCATTACATCAAGTTGCATACGAAAATCAAAAATTGCATCCAATTTCTAGCAAAATAATTTTAAATGATTTTTACGTAGATGACTTATTTACGGGGTCAGACACGATCGATAACGCGAGATTTATTAAAAATGACATCACAAGTCTTTTAAGTAAATCGGGGTTTGAGCTGCGAAAATGGGTTTCCAACGAAGGAAGCATTTTCGAAGGCTCTAAGAATGATAAACTTTTGGAATATTACATTTCTGAAAATAAAAATAACGACACCAAAGCATTGGGAATATTGTATATTGTATATTGTATATTTCAACATGTAACATGTTTGCATGTGCTCTGTGCTTTTTAAATTAATTCTTAGAGTTAAACTGCAAGTTTTATAGTTTTATTTATACCATCTGAATACTAATCTACTGGGTTATCTGGTGACATTAGTGTTTTTAAGTGCAGTGTTTTTATTGAAGAATAGTTCCTACTAAAAGCAGTTAATTTTTCTACAAAATTGCAAGGACATTCATAAAATTAGTTATCAATACACAGTGATAGTCTTATCTTCAGGTGTTTTGTGATTTCTAATAAATATTGTTTGGAATTTGAATTCAAGACAGGGCAGTATTTAGCAGCATTCAACTTATTATTTATTTATGTTGGAAGGTATTTGGAGTTAAAGTTTCAATCATGGGTGAAGATGGAGACAAACCTGTCACTATTTCTATTAGTAAAAAGTGCAATAGTTGTCTTAGAGGTGTCAAAGGTGATGTGAGATGCATCTCCTGTGCTTCCTCTTTTCATCCTGGCTGTGCAGTAAGACTAAAAGGTACACTTATAATTGGATATAATAGGTTGTTATGTGCTGAATGTGCTGCACCCTCCATTATCTCTGATGAGGAGTTTGGTGATGACTTAGGTCAAGATTCCAAAATTCTACGAGCAATCTTAAAATGTATGCGGCAAAATGCTGAATTTTTCAAAATAAGTTTCTTTCAATGGAAATTGAAATTGCTGATTTAAAGAGCAAATTAGTAAGTTTTCAAAGTGGTAGTTCCATGGTGAACCATGCTTCAAGTTCTCACAATCATATATTGGGTACACGGTTAACACCTACTCAGGTCTCTAATTTACCAATAACTAATGACCAAGTTAGTAAGGCTATACATTCAGTAGAATATGCTGTCCAGCAAAGAATAGTAGCAAAACTATGAATACGATTATTTCTTTGAATAGTGATTGCTCAGTTCCTGTGACTATGGCATCTAATGTGGAATCCGTTTCTAACACTGAGTTATGCAATGAATCCAATTCAGAAAATTGTATGAATTCTGAGACTTGGTTGGATGTTGCTAATAGGAGAAAAAGCAAATTAAAATCAAGAAACAAGGTTATCATTGGTACCCAAACTGTGTTACCCAATTCAGCTCTTTTTAGTGGTAGTGTAAAGAAAACTTGGCTGCATTTGAGTAGAGTTATGGCTAATGCACAAACTCCAATTGTGGAAGCCTCACATATTTTGAGATACATGCAGGAAGATGGCGCCAATGGTGTCTGCTTTAAGATTGGCACTAGAGGTAATTTAAATTCTTTTAAACTGGGAATTCCTGCTGATATTGTTGAAAAGGTCATGTCTCCTTCTTATTGGCCTTGCGGTGTTATGGTACGCTTTTTTGAATTTAAGGACAGTGATAAGGACAAAAGGGAATCTAAAATAATTGCTAAAAGTTCTTTGCAAAATACGACTGTGACTAACAAATTGCCTGATACTGAATTACCAGCTTCATGACTAACAAACCCACAAGTTAATAACAGACATTCATCATTCATCAACGTTTTTTACCAGAATGTTCGTGGTCTTCGTACAAAACTGTTGATTGCTACCGTGCCAGTTGTTCTTTCAATTTTGAAATTATTGTCTTGACTGAGACATGGCTGAACAATGATATTTCTAATTATGAGTTATTTCCTTCTACTTACACTGTCTTTAACACCAACAGGAACTATTCTGCACTCAATTGTGACCGTGGTGGTGGATCACTTGTTGCTATTACTTCTAATATTAATACTTCCCAGCTTCCTGGTTGTTCCAAAATACATTTTGAGGACACCTGGGTAAAATCGACCTATTTTCGCAGTGTATAATAATATGTGGAGTATATTTTCCACCCAACTCAAATTGTGAACTATATCAAGAATTTATGGACAATGCTGCAAGACTTCAAATGGCTCATAAAATCCCAAATTTTTAATAATCGGGATTTTAATTTGCCTAAAATTAATTGGGTACCTGACGTTGATTTTTTCAGCACATGTGGCACTTTGCCAATCGAGGCTGAAAATCTAATTGAGAATATGCAATTTCTTAATTTACTGCAGGTTAATGGTGTTTCTAATTCTTCTGGTAAGTTTTTGGATCTAGTTTTTGCAGATGAGGGGGTTTATGCTCTAGTGCGTGAATCTGATGTTGCTTTAACTACTGTGGACGGTCACCATCCTCCCTTGCTTATTTCTATCAAGAGTAATTTTATTCCTCGTATTAGGTTTTGTGAGAATGTCCATGTCTTTGCTTATAAAAAAGCAAACTATGATGAACTTAACAGTATGTATAAGTCAATTCATTGGTCAGTTTTAGACAACTTTCAGAGTATAGATGAAGCCATAAATTTCTTCTATTCAACTGTTTATGAAGGTATTAATAAATTTGTTCCCATATTAAAAGAAAGTCTGGAAAATATCCGTGTTGGTATAGTAATTCTTTAATTAAACTCATTCAATTAAAAATAAACTATATAATAGGTATCAGCACTCTAGATTGGAAACGGACTATGTTAGATATTCCACGGCTCGTAAGGAATCAAAACGTTTGATTGACTTTTGTTATTTAAAATTCATCTGTAATAGTGAGCTAATGATTTCCGCCAACACAAAACATTTTTGGTCTTTTATTAAGTCATTAAAGAGAGATTCAGGCATTCCAAAACGGATGTCATACAATGGCAAAATTCTAAGTGATGCTCGTAGTTTTGCCAATGCTTTTGCCTCAATGTTTGAATCTTGCTATGTTAATCACTTGAATGATCCTCCCTCTTCTAGCAAATGTTCATATTCTTACAATAACACTACTCTTGTTTCACATTTCTTTACTGAAGATGAAGTAAAAAGGAAAATTCATGCCTTAGATTCATTTAAGTGTGCGGGATCTGACGGCATTCCTTCCTTATTCCTACACCAATGCTGTGATAGTCTATCGCAAGCTTTAGCGATTCTTTTAATAAAAGCTTTAGTAGTGGAACATTTCTAGCTTGGAAAAGGTCATTTTAATCCCAGTATTTAAATCGGGTGACCGTTCTAAAATCGAGAATTATCGTGGCATATCAATTTTATCCTCTATTGCTAAGCTGTTTGAGTCCATCATATGCGATGAGTTATTCAGTGTATTTAAAAATTGTATTGCTATTGAACAGCATGGCTTTTTAAAGGCCGCTCCACTGTCACTAACCTTGCCATGTATCACAATTTTTTATAAATAGCTTGGAAAGTGGATTACAAGTTGATACAGTATACGCCGATGTTTGAAAGCTTTCGACAGTGTTTGTCACGTTACTCATTGATAAACTTCGTTTTCTTGGTATTACAGGTTCGTATTTGAAATGGATATATTCCTACTTAGTGAATCGCTCCCAATGTGTGAAAATTGCAGGCATAACATCCAGAAGCATCAGTGTTTCGTCAGGTGTGCCTCAAGGGTCACACCTTGGCCCAATTCTTTATTCTCTTTATTAATGACGTTGTTTCTGCATTTAAAAATACGAAATGCTTACTATATGCCGACGACTTAAAGTTTTTGGGTGTAGTAGTTCTATACATGACTGTCTTAAAGTACAAAAGATATTGACAATCTAGTAATCTACTTGGCTCATAATAAACTCAAAGTAAATATTGGGAAGTGCAAAATTATGAGGTTCACTAAATGTAAAGACTTGATTTTGTTTGATTACTGCATTGGATGTTCTAAACTCGAAACTGTGGTAACTATCTCTGATTTAGGGGTTGTTTTGATGTTGGTTTAAATTTTATTAATCATATTAATTCAGTTGTCTCTAAAGCATTTAGGATGTTGGGATTCATTAAAAGAAACTGTATACACATCAACGATGTCCAAGCTTTGAAATCATTATACAATTCTTTAGTTCGTAGTATTTTAGAATACAATTGCATCATTTGGTCACCTTATTATGCCACTCACATCCAGAAAATTGAGCATGTACAAATCAAGTTCATTAATTTCATTCTCTGGAAGCTTAGATATCCGTATGCCGAAAGTTCACATGACATTCGGCGTTGATTGGTCGGTTATCAATCACTGCTAGCTCGACGTACTGCAGCGTTTATAATATTTCTTTATAAATTGCTACATGACATAGTTGACTGTCCGGAATTACTAAGCATGCTGCAGTTTCGGATACCAGTTAAAGTCACCAGGAGTAATGATTTATTCTACATCGGTAGTCATCGTACTAACTATGGGGCTAGTGCATTTAGTGATAAGTTAATGGGAGTTTACAATGCTTCTATACCATCCAATATCGATATTTTCAATGTCACGTGTAAATATTTGAAGGCATCTTTATCCATTTTGTAAAGTGTTAACTATGTTGCTCATTTCTTCATGTATATTATTACTATTTGGGTATTACCTGTAAGTAATTAATTTATATAAATAAATAAATAAATAAATAAACACTAATTCAGATATTTTTGAGTACAACGTAGAGCGACTTTGGCAGTTAAACTTGCAATGGGACGAATCAGTACCCATTGAATTGTACACAATGTGGAACTCGTTCCTTAATCAATTATCAGGTATAAACAATATAGTCATCGCCAGGCATGTTCCAGAAAAACGCAAAATTAAATTGACTTTTTTCACTATTCAATCAGACATCGATATCTTTGAACGGTTTTCCACACTTTTTAAATTACAAGGGGTGATAGCTTATTGTTTACGGTTTGTCAAAAACACCTCAATCAATCGGAAAAATAAAATTGTTGGTATTTTGACTCAAGGCGAATTAAATAATTCATTAATTGTGCTCGTTAGATTAGTTCAGCTACAGAGCTTCTCGGCAGAAATACGTGATTTAGAAAATTCTAATCAGATTTCGCATAAGAGTAAATTATTATCCTTAAATCCTTTTTTGGATAAGAACAAAGTATTACGTGTAGGTGGTAGACTCGCACGGTCGTCCATTACTGAAGATAGGAAATTTCCAATCCCACTACCAGAAAAGCACATTTTTACAACGTTAGTTATACGTGACAAACATCATCGACAATTACATGCTGGAGCTCAAGCAGTTTTGGCAAATGTAAGGTTAAAATTTTGGCCTTTGAATGGTCGCAACGCAGTGCGCAGTGTTTTGAGAAAGTGTGTAACATGTTTTAAGGTTAAACCTGTAAGCGCCTCTTACAAGATGGGCTTACTTCCTCTTCACGAGTCACACAAACTAGGCCGTTTCAAATTTGCGGAATAGATTACGCGGTCCGTTCAATTTAAAAGACGGTAAACTTAAAAATCGTAAAATTGTTAAGGCATATGTATGTATTTTCATTTGTTTCTCGACTAAGGCTACTCATATGGAGTTAGTCGGAGATTTAACGACTGATTCCTTCATAAATGCATTCAAACGATTTGTGTCAAGGCGAGGTTTGTGTAATTGCATATATTCAGATAACGCCACGACCTTTGTTGGGGCGGACAATAAATTTAAAGCAATTTTCAAGTTAGCATTGCAAAATCATAATCAAGTTTCAAGTTTTTTATCAAAAAATAGTATTACTTGGTAATATATACCCCCTCGCTCACCCCATTTTGGTGGTTTATGGGAAGGTGCGATAAAGTCAGCCAAGTCTCATATGAAAAGAGTAATCGGTAACGTAATTTTAACTTTTGAGGAGTTATACACTGTTATTACACAAATAGAGGCAGCTATGAACTCCAGACCTATGGTTCCATTATCAAACGATCCTAACGATCTAATCGCCTTATCCCCTGGACATTTCCTCATTGGACATTATCTTAATTCAGTACCACAGGATATCGTTGCCGAAGAACCCGTAAATCGATTATCTCGATTTCGACATTTGCAACAGATGGCGCAACATTTTTGGCGTCGTTGGAGTCGGGAATATTTAACGACCTTACAAGAACGTTCCAAATGGAGACAGAATGCTGATCATAATTTAAAGCTGTGTGCTTTAGTTGTATTGAAAGAGGAAAATCAAGCTCCATTGAATTGGAAAATAGGACGCATAGTTGAGGTTTTTCCCGGTTCAGATGGTATTGTTCGAGTTGTGACTGTCAAGACAATTAATGGTGAAACACGTCGTTCAGCAAAAAACGTGTGTTTATTGCCCATCGATCAGTGAACTGTGTAGTTGTTAATCTTTGTGTTGCTGCACATTCACTCTTACTTTAGTTTTTAATTTGATTTCATAATTATATCATGCATGCGATAACGTTTGGTTATAATTTGCGTTGTTACATTGTTTATTTCAAAAGGCGAGCCTTTCAAGGGCGGCGGGTTGTTCGGTCTTGAATGGCCTCATTGTTAATGTTGAATTAACCATGTTAATGCTTCTCAAATGTATAGAATGCTAATTGCATCATGATTTATTTTATAGAGTGCTTTGTAACAAAATAATAATATTTTTGTAAGAAATGTCATTCAAATCCTGTCAATTTTATATGTACACATTTTTTGCTTTGCTCATTATATATATCAACAACAAGCAGGTTTTTTAATCACTACATCAGTTATATGGAAATGGTCAACTTCAGTTGATCCAAATAAGAGACAAATAGCAATCAGTGCAATGCAATAATTAATTTTAATCACAAATTTTTGTAGCACGTTGCACTGGTTCAAACAAATGTTTTGTCAATTGAATTTAAAAATCCCTTTGTAAAGTATAAAGTACAATGAGTACCATTACCTATTTCTTATTAATAGTGTGTTCAATTTAAAATATCATATCTCACCAATTGTACAGGTGTGGATATACCTCGTCAGTTATCTTGTTTTTGACGAATTGAAATATTAATCTGTTAAATTATAACACTTGAAAGCTATATCATGTAAATTGGAATTTAAAGTAATCTGACAATTGTTGATTTTTGCTAAAAATTTAATAAGGAATATTTACACATTGTGAAGTCGCGTAGCGCTACAATGACTAACTTATAAAAATATAAAATGTCAATAATTAAATTTCTGACTTACAAATCATTTTCATAAGAATAGAATTTTTAATAATGTTATTTATCATGATGTTATTTACTTTTCTTTAAAGAGAATACAGAATTATTTTATTGGACTTCAGTTCATTTTTCAATAATACTAAATTCTCTAAAAATTGGTACGGTGTTTACAAAGTAAACTTATCCGAAAAAGTATCAAGATAGTAGAGACAATTGAATTTAATTTAAAGATACTATATTCATATTGATCCGTAATATATATAGGGTGTCTATGTTGGAAGATACTATGTTTCAGAGTCACCCCATTCATCATTAGATCTTTGAAGAAGACCAACAGATGTAAGTATGAAATGTGTGACTATCAAACTTTGTATTCAAAGTGGTTTAAGATAATATAGGTTTCCAAATTTTCCTTTAAACAAATTCATTTAGTTACTTGCTTTATAAAAAATTTAGGTGGCGTCCTTTATTCTGTTTCTTTCAATTCAAATATACCCACTGACCCAATCTCATGCAACCGTGGGCCAGAAAACCCAGTTAGCTCAATGTCTTTAGAGTATTCTTTTACTATAAGTCAATTTCCATCCAAACCTTACCCTGGGCTTGATACAAGCACATAAGAATTCTCGATAGGTAATGTTTATCTACCACAATTTGTTGTGGAATAGATTGACAGAAAAAATATAGATAATAATGTAAAGGATTTGTTGCCGTTTTGGTCTCAGTTTGAAAAAATTAACAAGGACGGTGATATTGCAGAAGCTGAGAAGTTACAATTTTTAATACGAGCAACAGCAGCAGGGTCTCGTGCAAGGCTGTTGGTAGAAAGTTTTCCACCCACCACAGATATTAATTATAAAAAGGCGATTCAAAGTTTGAAAGCTCGGTTCGGAAGAGATGATTTGTTAGTGGAGGTGTATATGAGAGAACTATTAAAGCTTATACTGCAGAATTTGAACAAGAAGGTTAGTCATTCGACATTATATGATAAATTGGAATGTCAGTTGTGGGCTTTGGAAACCCTTGATGTCACATCCGAAAAATATGCGGCCATGCTTTATCCATTCGTAGAATCATGCCTACCGGAGGATATATTAAGAGTTTGGCAAAGATCTGTTGATTGTGATAGAGATAAGAATTTGAAAGATCAGTTGTCAAACTTCATGAATTTCTTACAGTAAGAGGTAGGAAATGAGGAGCAAATAACATTAGCAGTGGCTGGATTTGGAATTAAAAAGACGGGAGACTGTCTGGTTTACAGAAATCCGTGGAGGATTTAAAAGGCTTTCCTACTGCGGCAGGTTTGATAAATTCCACCGATAATGCTGGCTGCATTTTCTGTAGTTCTTCACACAAGACTGAAGATTGTCCAAAAGCAAGAACAATGGCTGTCAAAGCCAAAATAAAACTGCTAGCAACAAAGAAGCGTTGTTTTTTGTGCCTGAATCAAGGTCACAAATCTAACAAATGTCGTTATCATGTCAAATGTATCTTGTGTGGCGGAAAACATGTTGCTGTTAAGTATCAGAAGTTAGAGGAACAAGAGGGAGAGAAAAAAGAATACAATGTTGACATGTCGGAAAATCTCTGTGCTCCAGTAGAAAAAGCTTTGTCGAATAATACTTATGCAGAGGTTATGCTACAGACATTGAAAGTTTGGGCACGAGGAACAAAAGGCGAATGTCTTGTTCGTATTTTAATAGACAAAGGTCATATGTGATCCAAAAGCTAGTTAATCAACTTGCATATTTATCATTGGGCCAAGAATGCATTGTACACGCACTGTTCGGGGGGACTGAATTAGAACCTGATACACATCGTAGATATCTGGATCAACCTGTCATTTGAGGTCCCGTATCACCGGTTTGCGAAGGTCCGGGAGTAAATGATCTTGCTGCTAGAGGTGTTCAATTGAGCGATAATCAAAGTGGATCTATCGAGGTACTAATTGGAGCCGACGTGGCTGGAAAATTTTTTGCTGGTTGTTGCTATACTCTTTGTTGTAGTTTAGTTGCAATCGAAACAACACTAGGCTGGACTCTAATGAGCAAAATGCCGTTAGAAACGCCTGTAAGTAGTGCGAGCATGACCATTACCACATTACTTTATAAAGAAGCTCTCGATGTGCTTGGTATTCAAGATCCCATTGAGAAAATGAATAAAATGCAGTTGGAAACAGCTGCACAAGAGCATTTTAATCGGACAGTAAGAAGAGATCAAGAACGCAGGTATGTTGTGCAACTAGCTTGGTTGAAAGATCATGCCACGTTGCCAAGTAATTACATGACAGCTGGTAAGATATTAGAAACAAGTTTGGCATATGAAAAGTATACACAGATTCTGGATAAGTGGCAGAAAGAAAGCATTATAGAAAGGGTAGAGAATAGTAATGAAAACGATGGTCATTATTTGCCACATAGGGCTGTTATAAAAGCAAATAGTTCCACACCAGTTCGTCCAGTATTCGAAACGTCATCTAAAAAAAAATGGTCTCGCTCTCTTAATAATTGTTTAGAAAAGGGTCATAATCTTATAGAGTTGATACCCTCGATATTGTTAACATTTAGATTAGAAAGCATAAGTGTTAGTGGAGACATTAGAAGAGCTTTCCTTCAAATAGACCTTCAAGAAAAAGATAGAGATTATCTTAGGTTTTTATGGCAAGATGTAAGTGACAATATTAAAACCTTTCGTCATCACCCTATCGTTTTTGGTGTGTTCTATAGCCCATTCTTGTTAGCAGCAATAATTAAACACGTTTTGCGTAATGAGCTATAAAACATAGAGTCCGGAATATCAAAATTTTCGCGGTGGATTGTATTGAAATTTTTGAAATGATTCTTAGTACACAACTATTTGTCCAGTGTTAGTACGTTAGAAGAGGTTGACCAATTTATTAATGAGTCTATTGAAATTTTTTCCACTGCAAAATTTGATTTGAGTTGTTGCAAAAACACTGATCCAGACATTCCGGAAGACACGGAATCAACTTCAGTTTTGAGTTTAAGATTGTGTAAACGGACAGATACTGTGGGTCTTGGTGCAAACTGTATTAAAGACCTTTTTCCAGAAGCTGTTACAAAATGTACGATTTTGACTGTTGCTGATTGGTTGTTTGATCCGATTGGTTTTATGTCTCCAACTATTTTGTTTCTTAAAATTTTACTTCAAGAAACATGGTCAACTAAGAGCGGGTGGGATGTTGGAAGTCGACGATTTAACATCAAAAGCAAGTTTTTGAAATGGTTTGAGGATTTAGAATATCTAACTGCAATAAGGAGACCAAGATGGGTATCTGGAAGTGCTGCAAATAGAGAAGGGTGGAGTTTACACACCATTTGTGATGCAAGCAAAACTACTTACACAACAGCAATTTTTCTGAGAGTCAAACACGAAGGTGAAGTAAATGTAGTTCATACAAGCAAAGTCTAGAGTGTCGCCTAACAGAATACGATACCCAGATTGGAGTTTTAGCACCGCCGATCAGTGCTAGATAGACAAAAACAACTGAATGTCTAGATTCAGACATTGCGACCTTCTACTGGAGTGATTCATCTACTGTGATTTCTTGGATTCAAAGAATGAACAATGGAGTGTGTTCGTTAGAAACAGGGTAGAGGAAATACAAACGTTCAGTTCAGTTCACCTGATTCCTGGAAATATATTCCGGGGGTTATAGACTCTGTTGATTTGCCTAGTAGAGGGTGTTTATCAAACGACCTACTGAGGTCCAGATTTTGGGATGGTCCACAGTGGCTTCGAAGGCCCGGTACCGAATGATCCAATGCAACATTTTCTGGTGATGAGAGGGAAATCAACCAAGAAAAGGTGAAAAGTGTTAGTTCGTTGCTAGTTCAAAATGAAAAAGTAAATGATTGGTATTATAGATATTTTTTGAAATTTAACCAGCTGTGTCGAATGATAGGATGGATCCCAATATTCATTTATAATTGTCGACATATAAGTAAGGAACGAGGAGAACTAATGTATAAAGAAATGAAAGTGGCTTTTGAATGTGTAGCAAAATTTATAAAAAAAAAGGAGTCGTTTCAAGGTGTGAGAGATGTCCATAGTCTCCTTAAGACCTTTCGCTGACAAAGTAGGTATTTCGCGTGTAAAGACCAGACTTTCTGAGAAAAAGATTCCCTAAATTTAAATGTCATACTATTACCTGGTAACCATCCTGTTGTGAGAATCATTTTGAAAAAGCACAGAAGATCTTGTCATGCAGGAGTGCAAATGATTCTAAGCATTTTGTAACAAGAGTATTGGTTAATCAAAGCAAGAAAGTCGGTTAGATAGGTCATACAGGGATGCGAAGCATGTTCCAGCTACTAGTCAATACTCTTGAAAACAATGCCGGTTCCGCTACCTGAAAATAGAATAGGTGATGCTGCAGTCTTCGAGGATTACCGGATTGGATATGGCTGGTCCTGTTGTACTTCGTGAAGGGCATAAGGTGTGGATATGTCTTTTCACGTGTGCTGTTTTCCGTGCCGTACAATTAGAATTGGTAACGTCGATGAGTAGTTGCGAATTTATACAAACGCTTCGACGTTTTATTTCTACAAGAGGTAGACCTTCTGTCGTTTATAGTGACAATGAAGCTAACTTTACAGGTACCGAGAACGCTTTCAAAAAATTGGATTGAAAAAAGTTTTAGCTGAATGTTTCTCTTGGTGTATAGAGTGGAAGTTCAACCCAGTATCTGCTCCTTGGTGGGGAGGATGGTGGGAACAACTCATTGGAAAAATGAAGCAACTTCTTAGAAAAACCTTGAGGAAAGCCTCGCTGACGTATGAAGAACTTCATAAGGTTTTATGTGATTGTGAGGTAATAAATTCGAGATCAGATAATGATGACATGATACTTATAACACCAGTTTGTTTTTTACAAGACATCAGGAATAGCAATGATCCTGATTGTGAGGCTATAGATGCCCAAACATTCCAAAGGTCGGTTCGAAATTGATAAAAATGTTATTTTAGCATTAAGGAGGTGATTTCGAAACAAATACGTAGGACAGTTGCAGCAACATAACAAAAGACAAAATAACAAAGAAAATAAGTTGGTTATCTTGTGCTGTTCGCGAGTGATAACAAAAAACGGTTTGCAGTTATACAGGAGTTAATAGCTAGTAAAGATGGTGAGATTAAATTGGTCAGAATAAAAACGACATCTGGAACAATGATAAAACCTATTCAACGAATATGCATTTTGTAAACCACACCATGAGAAAACGAACAATTTTTCAAATATACCGGAAGAAAGAAACTAAGGAAGCTTAGCAAGGAAAATTCTGAAAGAGAGGTAGCCCAAGGAAAAGTAGATGCTGTTGAAAAAGGAAAAATTTTTACGAGAAACGGAAGAGAGTCAAAAAGACCTGAAAATATTATTTCTGAATTGTGTTTTAATTTACAAGTCACTATTTTGACAAAAGGAATGTGTGGTGTAATGTGAGAAACACATTCAAATTGTCTACTTTTAAGGAAAATGAGAGTAGGTTTAGTATCTCATAAAAAAAAAGGTTGTCAAGTTTGATTTTTGTCAGTTAGTTCATGCTTTTGCTATTCCATTGTAAAAAAGGATATTGGCATTGTTTTGAGTTAATAAAGATTCTTATTCACATCTATCGTTTCTTACACTGGAACATTGAAGACAACGCGAAGCAGCAATCTCAATCACTGGCATCATTTTGATATCACATGATATGCATACACAGTTTGTTTGGTTTCATGTCATATAATACATAATAAGCAAATAAATTTAATATTTATTACAGTTGGTTTTACTAAACTACATTTTCTTATATATACCTGTATCTACTCCGAATATAACACTTATAATCCAACCTTAATCTAATATTGTGCAGAAGCCCAACAATCCTTTATCTGAGTATACCTTACAAAATCACTTTCTAGTTAGTCTAGTGTAATTGTTGTAAAAACGATACAAACAAACATAAAAGAACAAAATATTATACAAATTACAAACAGGTACTCCACATGCAAAAGTCAAAACCAAAAGCTGTTATTTGGCTGACAACTGTCAATCACAGATCACCATAATCTTCTCTCCTTTAGGTGGTTTGTGCTGTCCATACATATCCGTTGATAAATCCAAGATGTATAAAGTAATAAGTGGTTAACAAACTCTCAACCAATCAACAGGCGAGCGGGCACCTCACCCTGCTTGCCAATTTAAAATGCTTGTTATGAATTCCATATGAACAATGATTGTAATTTGATGTAAAACTTTTAAATAGAGAAATGTGTGTTAGTTATAAGGTATAATATAATATAATATAAGATATAGAAATACAAGTATTGTTATGTATATTTCAGTTGCTATTAAAATTTGAAACTGATTTTAACTAATCTTTATATAAGATAAATATTTGTTTGCATATTATCAATATGATAACTTCATGTTAACATCAAATCTAGACGTTATTAGATATTTTATTTGGAATTTGGACATCACATAATAATTAATTTAGAATCCAAATAGTTCTCAATGTCATTTAGATAATTTCATTGTAATGTTCTCTCATTAGAGCTTATTAAAGATTTACTTATATTGCTATGTATTTGAAAATAGACCCTATTTGCAATTTTAGAAAAATATAGCTTAACCTCGAGCTAACGTAGATATCGCTCT
The DNA here is from genome assembly GCA_036346225.1 of Platerodrilus igneus. Taxonomy (NCBI): domain Eukaryota; kingdom Metazoa; phylum Arthropoda; class Insecta; order Coleoptera; family Lycidae; genus Platerodrilus; species Platerodrilus igneus. The sequence goes on from JARFIW010001700.1 coordinate 5,350,460, forward strand.
TATTTAGCTCAGAGATTTAAAAATTTACTTGGAAAAAATTAGAACTGCCCATATAGGGTGAAGTTGATTACATATATAAATATCTTTCAAAACGCGTTATATATCTAAATAATAATTTTATATACATTTTTTGTTGCATCTGAAAATCCAATTGGTTGTCCTTATTTTATAAAATAGTATTAAAATTAAAATTTAAGGTAAAGATTCATTTTATTTTTAGAATTATAAGAATAGCCGGAGGTTTATAAGGTAAAAAAAGTATGCAGCCGCAAACTCTACATTAACTTTAAGGGTAGTTTCCTATGGTCATTTAGCGCATTATAAACAACACCAACACCAGCGTCAACGTAATTATAATGATTTTATTTATTGATAATTTTGTTCATTATAATAAATTTTAATGGACTAATCCAATCGGTCAGCATATATTTGATACAAGAACAAACACAGGCGCCTCGGAACACAATTATTTTTGACTCTTTCAAGGTCATGCTTGACGTATAAATGTCAACCTTTGCTTTTTTCACAAATAATTTCCTCTTCCATAACACTTATTAACAAAACTTATTATCTAATCCTAATTCTAATAATTCTGTGCAAAGTTAAAACAAATAAAAATTAAATTCAAAACCTATATGGCGCGGTGCGGTGATGTTTTATAATTATAATATATATGCGAAAAGTATTGAAGCGGGCTACTTTTACCGCGTTTCTCTAATTTAAAGACAAGTAATAACAAAGGTCTTTATTACTCACTGTTCACAAGTCTAATTAACAGTATATGCCTTATTTATAGATGTTTTCAGTCCAATTAACAATGAAGCACTATCACACTAATGAATTTACAAGCACTAATATCTTCTTAAACTAACTTCTTAACCATGGGTCCATTAATAACACTAACACAACTATTATTTATTACACTTCTATCTATTTATGTATACTACAAGCTGCATGTACATTAGACACATCATATAACATTTATGTATACTCTTGGACTTCCAAAAGCTCGCCTACTTTTACTTTACACGATATAATTTATATTAGACATTCTAGTATAGACTAGCTCTTGCATTTATTTGCGGTTATTATATATACTCTGAATTAAAAAGGATGACTCATCCTCCAGTAATTGCTAGAAGAATTCTCGAACCCTGGAGAATATGCAGAGCCTACGGCGCATGTGTGTTTGACGGGTTGCCTAATAGTAGCTCGCAACAGTATGTTCTATTTTATCAACAGATCTATAAAATATAAGTGGAAGAGGCGTTTTAGCAGTTAGATTCTGTTACCGTTCAAATTAAAAGTTACTGTTATAGATAGTTCAGTTTTAACAAATAATTTAAATATGAGTTTAAACTGAAAGGCCAAAGTTGACCTTGAAACAGCCAAAAATAATTGTGTCCTAAGACGCGTGTGAACAAATAATTGTAAAACTAGCAATTGAAATAAATGAAATATTGTGTAAATGTGATATATATACCTAAGAATTAGACATATATATATATATATATATATATATATATATATATATACGTATATACTTTACACTTTTAATTTTTTTTTACCATTTAACAATATTAAATTTTACAATTTTACAGTACAGTTTCACATAAATCTGAAAAAAAAAACAAATCTTAATTTTTGACTAACCAGCCTATTCAAAGTATGCACATGTAAAAAATTTTTAATATTTGACATTTAATGTCAACTGTTAAATAGTTTTAGTTATTAGTTAATAATCTTTAAATTTATATAAAATCCACATTAATGTACGTATAACACATAATTGTAAAGTTATAGCTGTTTTCACTCCTTTTTAGCACATGATTAAGGGTAAAAAAATACCCGAAACGTAGTGATAAATAAATGGATATATAGTACATAATTTTTTCGAACGAAAGCATCCCAAAAACTAACACCGAGTTCTATATATATATATATATATATATATATAATAATAATAATAATAATAATAATAATAATAATAATAATAATAATAATAATAATAATTGCTGTGGTTTACAGTAGAAAACCCTTTTTCCTCTCGCCCCACGAATTGGGCACCATAAAATTGCTTTGGAAGTCTTTTAAATCGAGCCCTAGCGTTGGGCTGTCCTAAAATATTGCTGTGAATTTCTCTGGATTATACCCCTGCGAAAGTTACCTAAATATTTTTCCTGAAAAACAAATAAAATAAAATATTCCAATCTCTGGAACGCCTCCTTATTTCTGCATACCACGGCTAGCTCTAAAATCTGCTTCTTCATAGATACTTACCATCCTAAGTTCTCTCTTTCTCACATATACTGCCAAATAAAATTACCACTCAAATAATGCAACGAAACAGACAACCTTTTATTCATACAAATTAAAATTCTCCATTACCAAGTAAATATTTACACATTTAGATACACAGCTTCATAAAATATTACAATCTAAATCATTAATCCTTTTAAAATTTCATGACTTTACTTTATTTCGACAGTTTTTGTTTTATATGAGTAGATGGGTCCGTCTTGAAACCCTAAATTAACTTTTACTCTGGTCTATGGTGAGCTCAGTATAAACCCAGTTACTCTAAATGCCTAAATACATTGCATCTTTGTTTAAAACAACCTTAAACACCCGTTTACTCCTTACATCAAAATTTTTATGTCATTTGTTTACACCTTTAAATAATAAATACAAATTGTCCTTTACATATACCCTTCAAATGAGTTTTTATGTTAATAAAATACACCCCCAATGTGTCAAATCACTCAATCACAAAATAACAGCACAAAATGTTCAAGCAATAGCAATAGAAATTAATTTGTTACCTGGAATAAGCCTTTTCCATCGTCACCTTTGAAGGTGTTGTCCAAAAAACCTCGTCGTTGCTTCCATACATCTCTCTGCTATACGTAGATCAAATTCATTTCCACTCGCTATCCAAATCTCTGCAGACGCTTTCAATGTTTCTACTCAAATAATTGTCCAGACCAAGCTAATCACCTTCCGTAGCTACCAAACGCCAAGCATCCTCGTTCCAAACATTTCTCTTCACGCTTACATTAGTAACATCCCTCGTTAGTTCGTTGAATGTAGCTACAGGCCGGTCTACTAAATAGCGCCCACTTGTGCAATTCACACTTTTATTTCACTTTCGACGGGCTGTACTAACACCGTTTGATAAAATTTTAAACTTGGATGCTGCATTAGATGCTAAGCGAAGTCAAACAGATCAGGTATGTGTAAGTTTGGTTCTTATAATTTAGCGTTAGTAAAAAAAGAAAAGAAATTCCTTATTCTACTATACTTAAAATTAACTTATACTACTACTATTAGTTATTATTTGTTAGAGACAGTGTTGCTAATATGTAGAAGCATGCAAATTCTACATATTACGGGGTTGGATTGTTTCAAAGTCGGGTTGATGCTTTGATCTTGTTGCTTCTGGTCGTCAAGAGCAGAGCTCTTGAAATTCCAGGCGATCGGTTTCCGGTCTCCGGAGCAAAGCTTCGGTCCGAGGAAAAGTGGTACTGTTATGTCTCTGTGCGGGTAGTTTTGTTTGTGTCTTTTATCCGTCAAGATAACGTTGGTGGATGAGTGCCGTGGTTTTTTGTGTGAGTGCATTTAAGTGTGGAAAAAGGTTTTCGTTCCAAATCATCTGGTGTAGGGTCTTGTTTAATAATGTTTGTCTATGTTCGTAGAGGTACGGTTGTAAGTCATTACACTCGAATACTATATGTTCCGGTGTTCCTATTTCTCCGCACGTGCATATGTTGTTGTCAACTAAGTTCATGCGTTCTCTGTATGTTGGATAAGGTCCGTGGCCAGTTAGATAATGAATAAATCCCCGACTGGGCACCAAGTATTTGGCTTTTAGGTGGTCTTTAATATTTGGGATCATTGCGTATACCCTTTTACCGGTTGTGCTTTGATCCCATCTTGTCTGCCATTCTGCAAGTATGTAGTTCTTTATTTCCGCCTTTGTCGTGGGCAGTTGGTTTGTGTTTAAAATGTGTTGTAGTTGTTGGTTGTCATTGTGTGTAAGATAGTACATTGCAGCTCACTGTTTCACTACTAGATCCAAGGGCATAGTTCCCACCAGTACATTAAGTGCATCATGTGCTGTAGTCCCATAAGCCCCCGTCAATCGCAGTAAAACTCTTCGTTGTGTACTGTTAATTTTTTGTCTAGGTTTGATTGTGTTAAGGCGATGTCCCCACGCGCTTGCGGCGTATGATACCATAGCACCGAGCACACTGTTGAGATATAGCCTTACGCAATTAAGTGGTCTCTTATAAGTCCTTTGGGCCAGCGTTGCGATGTTCTGCATTGCAGCAGTAGCACTTGCACAGACGGTGTTTATATATGCAGAGTAATTCTGTTTTCCGTCTAATGTTAAGCCTAGATATTTTGTGTTCTACTTATATTTACACCGTCTAGTTTGATGGTGGGGTCCCTTGCCAGGGTTTCCTTCATCATAAGGTATGTAGTTTTTTGTGTATTATGGTCATTTTGTTGGTTTTGCACCAACTTTGTATATGGGTATGGGCGATGTTAGCTTTACGTTCGATTTCCCTTCTGGAATTGCCTTCAACCACCAGCAAGATGTCGTCGGCGTATGCAATCGTCGACAACACTTCGTCAAGGGTGTCTAGCTTTTCCAGGAGTTCATCCATTATATATTCCAAAATAGGGGCCCGCATATGCACCCCTACGGGCAACCTTTATTTATATGTTTGGTAATGCTCTCCGTGCCTTGTAGAGTTACATACCTGTCCCTGCAGTAGCTCCTGAAAGAATGGTATAGTTGTGATGGACAGTTTATTGTCGTAAGTCTTGTAAAAAGTGAAAGCCACCAAAGGTTATTAAATGCGCCTTCTATGTCCATTAATATTAATATAGGACATATTTTTTGTGTGATTGCTTGATGGTTTGTATTGCTTGGTTTATGGCGTCCTCGGTCGATTTGTTTTCTGTAAAGCTGTATTGTCTTGGATGTACTCCTGTGATTTGTCTATGGTCCTGCATTCGTTTACATAATAGTTTTTCATACGTTTTTCCTAGCGTGTTCAAAAGGCATACGGGTCGGTAAGAGCCTGGTTGTTTGAGGTCTTTACCTTTCCCTTTAGGGATAATCACGACATTCGCCTGTTTCCATATGTTTGGAAAAACAGCTTGTCGTATGCATTCATTGTACAGTGCTGTTAGCGTCCGTGTTAATTTATCTTGTAGCGCTATGCCAATCTCCGCAAGAATTCCATCCAGTCCAGGTGCTTTCCTGCTCTTCGATTGGCATAGTGTCTACCTCACTTCGTCTTCTGTGAAAGGATCTAAGTTGTCATCTTGTCTGTTCCATGGTCGGTTACCTACGTGGTTTCTGTCGATTACTCCTTGTCGTCTGAGTCGTTGTTCGTTAGTGTCGTCTTGAACGTTGTCATCAGGCAAAAGTGTTTGTAATAGTAGTGTCACAGTTTCACCCCAGTCTTTTGTGTATGTACCGTCTTGTTTTATTAAAGTCAAATAAGTCATCGGTGGTTTGATTTTACCCTGAGTGATTTTATTGGGTATTCCCCAAGCGTCAGTTTGTAAGTGTCTTTCCACGAATAATTCCCATGACCTCCTCTTCATGTCAGTCAGTTCTTTTTGATACATGTTTTTTAGTTGTCGATAATTTGTTAGGTGGTATGCTCTCTCGGCCGGTGTTAGGGAGTTTTGATAGCTTTTTCTCGCTTACTGTGTTTCTTTTTTTAGGTTCTGTAAGCGTCTTGTCCATTGAATTGTCTTTGTGTGTCGTGTTTTCTGTTGTTTTGGGAACACTTGCTCCATTGTCCGTCTAATTGTGTTGGTGAGTAGTTTTGTATACTCGTGAACGTTTTCATCTGATCTTATATCTTGTGGGGGTACAAATGTGTCCCTCTGTTTGTTCCAATTTGCATTTCGTATTTTGTATCGTTGTACTTTGATGAAGTTTTGTGGTGTGTCAAATGGCCTGGTTGTCATGTCAATGTTGAACGTGATTAGGTGGTGGTCACTAACAGTTTGGTGTTCTAATACCCGCCAGTTTTGTATGTAGTTGTAGGCCAGCCCAATTGTCAGTGTAACGTCTATGTTTGTGCCTGTTCCTACATGGGTGTTGTATGTGGATGGGTTATTAGGAAGGTTGATTACTTCGAGTTGTAGTTCGTTAATCAAGTTTTCGACTTGTTCTTCGCGTTCGTCCGTGAAGGAACTGTGCCACATCGGGGATTTTCCATTTACGTGGTTTGTTGTTGTAAGTGTGTGATATGTTGCGTATGTTGTTTATGTACGGCTGGGGGTCCAGTCTGTACTGGAAGTAGCTTGTTACCAAGATCCACTTTCCAATCCGACCGTTTGAGACCTCCAGACATGTGCAGTGTTCTCCGCTGTATCGTTGGATTGTCGTGATTGTCAATGTGGGATCAAAAATGACCACTGCTGTTTGTGGGTTTCTACCTGAATGTATTTGTCTTGCCCTGACTGCCATGCTTGGAATCTTCCCATGCACCAGATAAGGTTCCTGTATAAAAAGTGCATGTAACCGTAAGGTTTCAGCTAGTTGTCTAAGCTCTTTCATTACAGTTGCACAGTGCATGGCATTTATTTGGCCAATTCTGATCTTTCCGTCGTCCATTAGGGGTAATAGGTGTTTACGCTGCATTCTAGTTGTTGCTTGTGTTTGTGTGAGAGTGTTGTGTGTGAGTGTAGGTTCGTATTCCGTTTGTGGGTGGGTTGCTATTTTGTCTGTGTGCATGTTCTCTTGTATTGTTTGTTGAAGATGTTGTCGAAACGTGATTGCCCTTGCTTTGTCCCTTTGAATTTGTGAGTGAACTTTTGAGGGTGGTTTCTGTGTGCTTTGTGTGGGGTTAAAGTCCATAACCTGTTTTTTGAATTAGTCTGTCCATTAGCATCTTATGTGTTGGGCAATCTTTTGAGTTTGATGCACATTTCTTGTTGCGTTTAAGGCAGGGTATACACACAGTCGGGTGTGCATGTTTTGGGCAATCGGTTTTTTTATGGTGTGATTCGTCTTCTCCGCAGTGTCCACATGTGTCGGTTTTATGTTTACAGTGTTTGATTACATGTCCTAAGTCTAAGCATCTCATGCATTTGGGTACAACTAGGAAGTCCCTTGCGGTTACGCTGCGATGCTCAATATAAATTTTTCCTTTGTATATTCGCAAATTTCTGAGTTTTCCCGTTACAGCTGTAACATGATATTGCGTTGCTTTGTTTTTTGGGCCGGTTTTAAAACTTAGCTTGAATTCGTTATTAAAATTTTCTTTAGTAATGATTATTTCGAAATTCTGTGTGTAGATTAATTCTTGCACCTCTTCGTCTTGAAGGTAAGTTGGGACGTCGCAGATAATCACTAGTGGTTTCCTTTTTCGTGGTTTCTCGCAGTTAAATGTTTTTTTAGTTCGGGATGGTTTAGGATTTTGTGAGCTTCAGTTTCGTTGTCCGTGTCAATTATTAGCGCATTTGCGGTTGAACGCATTGATTTAATTTTAATTTTGTTTTTTGTCGGATGTATTGTTTTAATGAAAGTGTCTTGTATTTGTTTTGTGCTCTGTCCCGTTTTAGAGGTTATGAATACTGTGGCGGCTTGATTGCCGATGGCTCTCGATATAGCATCTGTGTTTGGTGGTTGGGTTTTAATTGTTGCCGTCACGTTCGCGTACGTGTTTGAAAACATGACTGGGTTGAGCATTTTTTGTTGTTTAAGGTGGCTGTTTTCTACTTTGGTTTCAATTATCTTGTCTTGTAGTTTATCATTTTGTTGTTTAATAAATTTATGTTCGCCGGTTAATTTGGCTTGTAGATATATTAGTTTTATTACTTTGTCTCTCAGATTTTTTTGGCTCCCACTCGTAGGCGGTTACCGGGTCTAGTTCGTTGTCTATGAAGTTTAAAAGTTCCGTCCCTAGGTTTTCTAGGTGCTCTAAAATGGATTGTTTTATGTCTTACGAGTTGTTGTGACTGGAGCTTCCTCTCAATATTTTGTTACGTGGTATTTTGGTTGCTAGAAGGTGTTAATAAGACGCTTATTTGGCTTTGAAAGGCAGGGTCAAACTGTATTGGTGATGTCGATGTTGTGTGTTGTGTGTGGTCATAGTCTGGTGTTATTCTACCCCCAAGTGAAGACTTGGGGGAGTGTAAAGAACTAATGAAAAAACAAAAGTCTGTATTTTACAGTAAAAACGCTATTCTAGACTATCCTATGCTCTGCTCGTTGAAAATTGTTATATTAAAATATAGTAATTATATTCTTAAATGCAATAAAAACATTCAGAACGTTGTTACCTTCTCTGGTATGTCAATACACGAGCCCGTTTATTGCACTGTCACAACCTTACACCCACTTTAGAGAATGCGATGGTATCGTATTAATGCGGAAATGTGCTTGGCACTATATCCTAGTTTCTCTATGCAATTGTTATTTGTTATTTATCTAATGAAAAAATGTGATGGTGTAAAAACCGATAAAGTAATGCTGATGTTAGTAATATAAATAATTGTGTTATTTGTCCTTGGCACTCTCCTTAATTTCGCTGTTTACGTAAACGTTGGTATGCGGATATTAATATTTATTGTTGTAATGAGGTCACTACCGGTTGTGAAGTATGTTCTTGTGTCCTTGCACATTTTAAATAAGCGCCCGGAAATCGCTAACAATTTCGGTACGCCCGCTTTCTCGCTTTAGTTTGTTTATGTCACTTATTTACGTTACACTTTGTAAAATACAAATAAACGTTGTCTCATACTTGTTCGGAAATTGTATGTACTTACAGAAGTCCTTATTTATGATCGAAATTTCGGTATCCAATATTTGATTGTTTTTCCCTCACCTGCACGCACTAAACTTTAGGTTAACTACATCTACACTTAAAATTAAAAGATAGAATAAAATTAGGAGCGCTACATAGCACGTCTGATCAGTACCATGGTTCGATTTCCAACCGCCGGTAACCGGAAATTAGAAACAGAGAAGTATGCTGTAACGTATTTTTTTCGCAGTTACACTTTGCTTATTAATCTAAAATAATATCGCAATAAAATAAAAATATAATTTATAAATTTCTGATCACTAAAAATAACACATAAAATTTACAATAGCATATGCACTCCTTCGCTCTTGAGGTCTAAGTTCCTACGATAAGCTTCGTCAAGTTGTCATTTCGTGTCACTTTTCTATCAGCGTCTGAACAGGTAAGCTGCTGTCAGCGGCATAGAGGGTCGAGATGTTGGACAGGCACATGGCCTGTAATACGGTCCGCAAGAAAATAGAATTGTTTTGGCCTTCGTGTCGGAAAGTGGTTCTTGGCAGTTGTGGCGTGCAGATTTCATTTTGTGTTCCACCTGTAGCTGCTCAATAGATTCCTGCTGGCCGAAGAATTAGAGGTTCTCCCATCATTAAAACATGCAATATCATGGATGCAGTTAATATCACGGATGTCGTTAATATCGTAATTATCGTATAAAATGCTGAAAAGAAAATTTAGTTTGAGATTCGAAATATAAGAAAATTATAGGACGTACTTAAGGAAGAATTGATTTGGTTAAATAATGTTTTGTTCAGAAGATCTTTCATAGTTCCAGCGATAAATTCGTTCGTAATCATGTGTTTCCTGTTTGTGCATCGCAGATGTTTATGGAATATCCCACATCTGATGTCATAGTTCAATTTCTTTTGGTCGTACTGTACTTCGACACGTGAGTGATACTTAGTCTTTAATCCCATTTATAATTATTTAAAAGTTTTACGAAAGGTAGAAGGTTGAAGATTTACCTTGATTTAAGTAACTTAAAAATTATTTAGAAAAAGAAAGATTCCGTAATAAATTTGTAATCTTGCAAAATTTTTAAAGATGGCTATGCAGTTTGCTTATCGTAATTATTTTACAAACAGATAGCGTTAACTACACTGAAAAAGTTGTTATTGACATATGATGTTAAAAATAACTAGCTATACAATTTAAATATCACATGTTATTTTACGTTATTTTAAAAATATCTTTAGTAAATTTGAGGTCATGTAATTTGATTCTTAGACAACGTGATGAATTTTTTTATAGATATTAAGTAAAATTAACTCTATGTTGAAAGATGCAATTTTATAAAAAGTTAAATAATTAAATTTAATTGTCAAGCCGACGTAGTACTACAGATGGCTAAAGATTAAAATATGTAATATGAATTATTAAGAGAGTTAAATAAAAACCCTTAACCACAAAAAATATTTAAATTACTAAATACGTATTTCGACCACTATGTGGCCATCATCAGTAGAAAACCTGTAATTAAAAAAAAAAAAAAAAGCTGTTGTTCTGGAACACTTCACAGGATATTCTCCTCACCACTTAGGCTGAAGTGAACCTTCCCAACCTATAATTTACTATATTGTTGCTTTAAACACTATCGAGGATATTCTCCTCACCCGCAGGCTGGTGTTCTCAACAACAAACAAGTGAATTGTGTTGTTGAGAACACCAGCCTGCGGGTGAGAAGAATATCCTCGATAGTGTTTAAAGCAACAATATAGTAAATTATAGGTTGGGAAGGTTCACTTCAGCCTAAGTGGTGAGAAGGATATCCTCTGAAGTGTTCCAGAACAACAGCTTTTTTTTTTTTCTTTTCTGTATCCACGTTCAGTTTCTTATTGGCAGTTGTACAGTTAATGCATCGTCATATGTAGTACATTCTTAATAGTTCTAGCCACCAGAGCATAAATAGTACGTAATCTCTGCTGTACAATTTTGCACTATATGATTAAATCTGAGACACTTGTAGCATTGGTTTATGTTAATGTCATTATAGACGTTTCCCACTGATCAGCCAAGTGCAACCTTTTCTTTCTTGAGGAAGTGGTCGTGTCTAGTGGGGTCGGCTTGTATAATAATTGTACATGTGCTGCTTTTCTTACTTTTTATTACTTTGAGAATTGTAAGGTGAAATTTACTTGTTTCAGTATTCACTTTGTCGTTTGGTTATGTTGGCAATGTTGTTATCTCATCATCCACATCATCTGTGTTAATGCTGACTATTCTTAGTTTATAATCTATAGGAAAACTATGGCACAATTTGAATAAAATGAAAAAACCCTTACCACAAAAAAAAATTACCAGATACGTATTTCGACCACTATGTGGTCATCATCAGTAGGAAATCTGTAATTAAATAATAATTAGCTGTTGTTCTGGAACACTTCAGGATATTCTCCTCACCACTTAGGCTGAAGTGAACCTTCAACATACAATTTACTATATTGTTGCTTTAAACACTATCGAGGATATTCTCCTCACCCGCAGGCTGGTGTTCTCAACAACAAACAAGTGAATTGTAAACAATTGTTCACAATTGTTCACAATTCACTTGTTTGTTGTTGAGGGTGAGGAAAATATCCTCGATAGTGTTTAAAGCAACAATATAGTAAATTGTATGTTGGGAAGGTTCACTTCAGCCTAAGTGGTGAGGAGAATATCCTCTGAAGTGTTCCAGAACAACAGCTAATTATTATTTAATTACAGATTTCCCTACTGATGATGGCCACATAGTGGTCGAAATACGTATTTAGTAATTTAAATATTTTTTGTGGTTAAGGGTTTTTATTTAATTTTATTTAAATCGTGCCACAGTGTTCCTATAGATTATTATTGATTATTATTAAGAGAGCTCAAACTTTTTAGTAAATTTATTCAGAAATATTCAATTAAGAGATCTTTATGTTTTTTGAATACAAAATCATACTAATTTTCTGTTCTATAAACATTTTAGTTGAAAAAAATCATGTTAAAACAAATCAAGTGAATTTAATTGAATAGAATCCATTTTTGCATAACTCTTTTATTATTAAAAATTCAAGTAAAATTTATAGGTCATTCATGAGCAAACATTGTGTCTAATGATAACAAATACCCTGGGTGTATATATTACTGGAACTAAAAATAAGTTATATTATTTTTGGTGAATATTTTTTAAGCACACAAACGGTGTCCATGTTGTGCATTTATTTGTTCACAGGTTAAGTCGAGACATCTGTAAGACATCTGGTGGTCTATTCTCGACTTCGTTCGATATATATCATCAGTGATATTTATCACCCAAAAGTATCGCATGCGAAATGAATTTTATGACGCTTGGTATTCTCGACAAGATGTGATATGATATTTTAAATATCGAATGAAGTGAGGCATGTCGTAAATAGAATAATAATAAAAGCCAATAGTCAGCCGGAACGATCAGGAAGCTGCTAGATCGTATTTTGTCGGGCAAGATCGAAGATTGGAACGTAATGTTTACTTGCATTAATTACGCCCAACTAACAGAGTTACTTATAAATAGAGGGTAATTATGCAGCCATAAATTTTCCTCTAATTTTACAAAAAAAAGCTTGCGAAGAATAGGAAAAAATAGCAATGCAACTGAATGAAATTCCCGGAATTCAACTTTTTATTAAGCGGAAGATATGCAGTTTTTCACTTAAATCAAAAGATAGTATACGCTTATAGAATTGTCTTTTAGTCACTTCGCAGCTGTCTCAGCTTCTTCCAGCACCTCCAAAACAGCAAATAATGCTGCCTTATCAAAATTTGCCATAATTGTTATTAATTATAATTATTTCTCAAACACCCGCATAATAGACTAAAAACAGTAGCAATTTTTTTGGTTATGTGCATAGAGAAAAGTCTATGATTATGTGTTATGTCAGTCAATTTTAATATAGTAATCATGCGCAATACGTGTGTTTTCATGCGATAAAATATATCACTTGGTAGTACACCGCTCTTTGCAGTTCGTGCGATAAATATCTCTTGCGAAATTTGAAGAATACCAACTCCGACGTTTCGTGCGAAAATCGTAAAATATCGCATGCGATAAATATCACCGTTTTCCCTGGTAATTGAGATTTTGGTAAGTGCTTTACAAACGTGAAATTCAGGTTTTGTGGCTATATTAGTGGTGTTGATATAAGGTTTCCGCATTCCCCTAATACAAGCATGGATAATTTTTGTAGGTTGTTGTATTTAAAAATACGGTGGCGCTCATTATCTATATTTTTGGTCATTTGACAACCCATTACCCAAGCTCATGATCTACCCAGAGCTAACACTCTACTAGCCGTTTATGTCTAAAGAGTTTTTCTTTTCCTCAAGCCGTTTTCCATCCAACTTTACCTTGGGCTTCCATTGTTAATAAGAAATTCTCGACCTTGTGATATCAGGTAAGGGTTTATGATATATGGTGGTCCAATTTGCAATCTGATATTCACGAAGGTTTTTTTGTTTTCAACGCATTCCTGTACGTGTCCTGGCCGTCGGCAGCCGGAAGCTAGGGAGGCCACGTACAGTCTCTGTGTGTGTGTGTGTGTGTGTGTGTGTGTGTGCTTGTGCGTGTGCGTAAGCGTGTGCGTGTATGTGTGTATATTGTCGTGCTGACGTTGTAATTATGTTGCCAGAATATTTCCTCAGTAGTAATTTATAGTTACACTATAACATTGGAAATATGAACATTATGTTACTGAAGCTAGTGTTAGATTTCTTAAAGCAATTACGAATATGGTTTGTATTTTCTTCTGTTTATTTTAGTTAGTTTTATTTTTTGGTTAGATGGTTAGTATTGAGTCCATATCCTACTAATATTAGTATTCTAATGCTAATAAGTGTTCTGGGGAAAACTTGTGTTTGAGGTACGTTTGCCGCACTTTTGCCGTTTTTACTATTTTCACTCAATTTTCACTGGTATCACTCCCGGTCGTCAGGATTCAGGAGCCTTCTGGTAGATCTTCAGCAGACACGTGGTTCCTGGTACGTCCTTGAGAGAATGCCGTTTGTTTGTTGTCGGTTCCCATGTGTGTTGGGTGGACTGTGCTTTTGTATTGCACATTTGATGCGTTACGTCCAGCTTCTGTGTTTGGTGTGATCTGTGTTTGTGGTATTTGTGATGTGTGGGGTTTGTATGGTGTTTGTGTGTGTCCTGTCAGAGTCCATTTGTGTACCTTTGGTGTAGTATAGTAGTAGATTGGTAAGTGATTCTGTTTAAGTAAGGAAATATGTTTTCGTTCCAGAGCATGTCCGAGAGGGGTATGTCCCGTAGGATTGTCCTATCCATTCCTAGGTCCTGTTGAAGTTCGGTGCAGTGGAACACCAGATGTTCCGACCTCACCAGATGTGCAGTTGTTGTTGTCTTGAAAGTCGACGCGGTTCCTGTAGGTTGGATAAGGACCATGCCCCGTGAGAAAATTAATAAGCCCTTGTGAGGAGACCAAGTGGTGACAGTTTAGCCTATCTCGGATGTTTGGTACTAGTGCGTACACCCTCCACCCATATGTGCTCTGGTTCCATCTATTCTGCCACTCAGTTAGTATTGTGTCTTGAATGTCCTTTTTTATCCGAATTTCTGATGTTAGTTTTAGGATTTCCCGGACTTTTTCTGGTTTGTTGTTTTTTATCCAGTATGTCGCCGCTCTCTTCCTGATATACAGATCAAGAGGGAGGACTCCTAATATCGCATAGAGGGCGTCGTGTGATTCGGTCCGGTATGCTCCAGTAAGTCTTATTAGTGCCCCCATTTGGGCACTGTTGACTTTTTGTTTGGGTTTTATTAGATGTAATCTGGTTGCCCAGGCGCTCACTGGATGGCTTATTATTGCTACAAGTACGCTAGATAAGTATAATCTTACACAGTTTAGGGGGATATTGTATGTTCGTTGTGCAAGGATTGCTATGAATTGCATAGCTTTACTGACACCTACAGTCACTGTGGCAATGTGTTTTTCGTAATTTAGTTTTTCATCAAGGGTTAGCCCTAGGTATTTGGCCTCGCGTGTTCTTTGTATTCTGTTTCTGTTCAGTTTAATGATAGGGTCTCTTTCTAGAGAACCTTTAACTATCATATAAGTTGTTTTGTCATGTGATATTGTCATTTTATTTGCGTTGCACCATTCTAGGGCTTTGTTCAATGCGGTGTTTGCAGTGTGCTGTAGTTTATTTCTGGAATCTCCTTCCACCACCAACAAGATGTCGTCCGCATACACTACTACGGACCTCACCTCATTTGCGGTTTCCAGCTGCTCCAAAAGCTCCTCAGTCGCAATGTCCCAAAACATGGGACCACAGACTGACCCCTGTGGGCATCCTTCGGTGATTGATTTTGTGATGTTTTCAGTATCTGACAGTGTTACAAATCTATCTTGGCAATAGCTTCTAAAGGTATGATGTAGTTGTTTTGGACATTGAATTTCGATTAGCTTATGGAAGTGTTTGGCCACCATAGGTAGTTGAAGACTCCTTTTATATCTATCATGATTAGGGCCACATATTTTTTATTTGAAGTGGTTGCAGAGCTTATGGCTTTGTTAACGGTGTCTTCGGTTGATCGTCCTTGTCTAAATTCGTACTGCGCCGACTGCATGCCTCGGTTTTTAGAGAGTATGATTACGTCTACTTGCTTCCAGCAGTTTGAAAACTTTGTCTTAGACATTCGATGTACAGTTTAGTAAGTTGCGGTGTGAGTTTGGTGTCTAGTGCCTTTGTGATTTCTGCCTGGATCCCGTCTGACACCGCAGTTTTTTTGTTTTTACTTGTCCGAATAGCGTGTCTAATCTCGTTCTCAGTGAAAGGTATTACGTCGTCCTGTGTTCTATTCCATGGTGTATTTCCCTTCGTGTTTTGTTCGGTAACTCTTTGTCGTTTGCGTATTTGTTCTTGTGTGTCCTCTTCTCAGTCGTCATCAGGGAGGAGTGTATGTAGTAGTAATGTCGCAATTTCAATCCAGTCCTTGGTTTCTGTTGCGTCGGGTTTGGTTAGAGTCGAGTACGTTGTCGGTGGTGCAATTTTTCCTGTTACTATCTTGTACGGTACCCCCCAAACATCCGTCTGCAAATGTCTTTCGACGAATGTGTCCCAGGATTTTCGTTTCATGTTGTATAGTTCTTGTTCGTATGTCGCCTTGCGTTGTCTGTAGTTGGTCAGCTGGAAGGCCCTTTCTGCCGGTGTTAGGGCGGCCTGATAGAGTCTCCTTGCCTTGCGAGCTTTGCTTTTCAGTATCTGGACCTCTGTGATTCAATTTAGCGGTTTTTGTGGCGCAGTTTGTCTTATTGTTTTTAATGTTTGTTTCATAGTGTCTTTAATTCTTCTTGTTAGGGCTTGGGCATAAGCGTGTACGCTGTTGTTGCGTTGAATATCAGGGGCAGAGCCGCCCCGAGTGGGGGGTGTACGGGGCGCGACTCCCCCCATTATAAATTGGTCAGTCGGAAAATGTTTCCGTGAGTCGGAAATTTTGCAGGAAATTTACTGCTCGATATAAGTTGATGACTACGCTATTTTGAAATATTGGTTTAGTAAACAACGAACTGTCTATACAAAAACACAAACGTTTACTTTCTTTTAAATTGAATATGTCCATTTTCAAAATAGAGTTCGTTTAGTAAGCTACTAAGAACTTCATATTATACAACCTAAATGTAGAAATACTATACTTAAATGTGAATCTAAAACCTCTATATTGTTGTTCTTCGGTCGCAGACTGTCGTCGACAGTCTCTTAGCGTCAGTTGTTGACTTACATTCTCCACAATTGAACCCTTTCAGATTGGTATGCCGAAGATCGACACTAAGCTGCTTAAAATAGTTGCCGGTTGACACATATTTTTATTATCTTTTATTGCAGAAACATCTACGGTTGCACACATACGGCCGTAAAATAATAGGTTATTCTAAAGCACAGTGTACAGCTAGTTGCAATAATTGTGTTGTGTCTATACAAAAACATTTGCTATGAATTCTAAGAAAAAGCGCATTAAAGTTGAATGCACATTATGTGGAAGTGTGTTTGATAGTGATTACAGTAAAAGACATCAGATTAAATGTCATGATGGAAAACCGGTCCGAGTGAAATATGTTGCTGCTCCTGAAAATCCATTTGTGGCAGCCAAAACGCAGAAAATACAAAAACAGCCAATCACTACAAAGATGACACAGGTAGACATATAGATATTAATATAATATTGTTATTTAAACCAAATAAGCCGAATTGCATTTTGTATAACCATTTCGTCTACATTTGTGTCACAGTAGTATCGTTTACTATATTATAATGTTTTAACTTTTAATTAAATCAATATCTCATGATAATATAGTATATTATGAACAAGTTTATAAGCGGGCCTGTAACACTTCACCCCCTCTTCTGACCTATCTGTATCAGTCAAAGAAACAAGGACCGAGTTACCTCATACGTATATAATCGAATACCAATTTTATATCACTTTATGGTTCAAAATTTCAATATGAGGGTCCACTTACCTATTCCAATAGTAATTTACTCTACTTTCTTCAAATGTCTTGGCTACTCTACTAAATCCATTTTTATTATTGCAATTGTTAATTGAACCTGTCCTATAATTAAATTTAAGTTATTTTGCCATATTCTGAACTATTTCCTGTTAATATTTTTATAGATATCACGAAAAATAACATTTTATTACGTATTTCCGGTTTTGGAATTTTCTAGAACAAATGAGTATTTCCCTTTGGCGCCCAAGTTGAACTAGGATTGGATAACTGTATTAATTCATGGTCAGTGATAGGTTATATTTTAGATAGAATTGTTTGTGATTGGCCGAAAATATTATTTGAAAATTAAATTAATTTAAAAAAGTTCTTGGGTGTTACAAGCCTTTAAAGCACCACGCAACGTGTGAGGGCACGATGCGAAGCGGAGTATCATTCGCTATTTTTTAATATACCTCCATTAAAACTTGACATACAGGTTTAAATATCACTGAATCTATCTTAATCTATTTCGTGAAGTTTAATTGACATTTTTGAGCATAGTTAAATATTTACGTTTGACATATATAATTTGACAAGTGAATATAAAATTGTAGATCTTGTTGCTTAGCAACCTTTAAAACACGAGTGCCATAAAGATCGATTTATGCACGCTAATTAGTTTTTTAAATTGGTATTATGGTGCAGGTATATTAAAAAAAACTTTGAAAACAATATGTTGCTCTACATTTACTTATTTTTTAAATAGAAACCGCAACCACCAACTTCAAGTCTGGGATCAGAATCATTAGAAATTGTAAGGGATAAAGAGCACTGGTGCCCGGGTAACCTAAATGAAGAAACATCTAATATTCTTTAACACCGTGTAAATGAAGATAACTCAAGAAACGGAAATAATTTACTCGAAAGCGTTGAATTAGTTGTGGATACGAGTCCTGAGGACCATAGTTCTTTATCAACAACTGAACAAATAAATGAAAGTGTGCATCAATCAAATATGACCAATTTTGAGGAAACTTTCGAGAATATCTCTTATGCGGAATGTGCTGGACAACTGGAGACCTTTGTCAAACAAATGGATGCATGTAGAATACCACTTGAAAAAATTAAAGGTGCAGATGTCACGTATTCTGTAACGTTTCTAACAGAAACAATTGATATTTTAAGATCTATTAAAGACTCTAGCACAACTACTCTTCTAAATTGTGAAAAAGCATTAGAAGGAATTGGGAATAGAAATGAAAATATTCCAGTTCAGGCAGTAGACTACTTCGTAGATTATGACCCAGGTAAACGCAAAATTCCTTTATCGGATTTTCAAAGAGAATATGTACTAAAACTTGGTCCATGTCAGCCAAAACTAAGTACGTTTCCGGTACATGAAAGTATTCCTAAGGAAAAACAGTGTAAATTCTTTGCAAAATGGTACGACACATCACAATTTAGAATACAGCATAGAAAAGGACGCTGCATTTTGTTTTGCTTGTTGTCTTTTCCCTAATGGACCTGGAAGAGAAAAATGCGATAACTCGTGGGTTACTAAGGGCATAAGAACTTGGCATAAAATGAGAAATCGTGGCAAAAATGAAAGTAGGAAGTTGGAAAAACATTTTAACTTAGGTCATTTTATATTAAAGAATCGGCATGCTGATACATTCATTAATAAGACAGGGCACAAAGTCCATATTGAGAAACAGGCAGAATTAGAATTTAATACGCAGGTGATAAAAATTTTAGCAGATATTGTATGCACAATAGCAAGACAAGGAATAGCATTTAGAGGTGATAATGAAAAGGATAGCAACTATATACAGATTGTGAATCTTGTCGCAAGACATAATCCCATCTTACAAAAATGGATTAACTCAAAACATATGAGACCTTACCACGAATCGTATTTAAGCCATAGAGCTCAAAATGAATTTATATCAATACTTGGAGAGGAATTAAAATTACATATTATTAATGAAATTAAAAATGCAGGTTTATTTTCAATTATGGCAGATACAACGCCGGATATAAGCCATAATGATAGGTTGTCAATTGTTTATCGTTATGTAAACAAAAAGGACTGCCAATTGAGAGGTTTTAAACGTGGTTGAAACACAAGATAAAACTGGCCAAGAATTGGACATGGTCATAGTAAAATGCATACAATTGAATGGTTTATTGATGGATGAATTGGCATTTCAGTCATACGATTATGCATCTTCTATGTCAGGTCGATATAACGGAGCACAAAAATTTGTTTCTGATCTCTTAGGTCACAAAGTTCCTTACATCCCATGCCAAGCGCACCGGATGAACACATTTATGCAACACAGTTGCAAGGCAAGTCCCATAATATCTAACCTGTTCGACTTACTATGTATATGTATTTTTTACTTCAAGTACCAAAAGATTTTTGTACTTAAGCAAAGAGCTGGCAAATGTAGAATGTGCTCTTCATTTTCGAAATTTGTCAAAAACCAGTTGGATGCTAGAGCAGAATCTGTAAATGCGGTTCATGCATCGTTTGAAGCTATCATTTCTGTGTTAAATATTATTCTTAACTCTTCTAATTTTAATACAAATACAAAAACTCTTGCTCTTGGAATAGAAAAACGACTGCTCTCCTTTGATACTATAATTTCTTTATTTTTTATGAAAAATATAATGAACAAAACCTAGATTCTTACAGAATTACTAGAAAGTGAAAATTTGAATATTGTCGATGCTATAGAATTAATAGCAGCTATGCAAATACAATGGAAAAAGTCAATTTAAACGAAATAGAAATGAACAACTTTATTGATGCTTCATTACAAATATCAAAAACATTTAACGTCGACGCAGTATTGGAATTTAAAAAACACCATAGAAGATGCTCAGTTCCAAAACGATTTGATGATGCTGCTGAAAATTAAATTGAATCTGACTTATATTCTTTTCATAGAAAAGAGTTTAAAACAGTCTTAGACATGTTAAAAACTCTAATGCTTGACAATTTAAAAGTAACGATTGAAACAATAAAACCGTTCTTCGAAAATATTTATAAACCTAATTTAATAAGAACGGTAGATAGTGTCGTGTGTATATCAAACTTGTTTTCGTTTGTAAGCCAGATCCTACATCACTACATGTGGAGTTCAAAATTTTTGTAAACTATTGTGAAAAAAGTGATTATCCATTAGCGAGTTAGCTTCCATGGGGCCTAAGTTGCAGAATGTTTTAAAACTAGTAAATAAAACTTATTGTTTAGCTTTAACAGCACCCGTCACGGTCTCATCAAATGAAAAAAGTTTTAGTACACTAAAATTAGTAAATTATTTGCAGTTGACCATGGCTGACGATCGCTTAGAAATTCTGATGCTTTTTTCATGCGAAAAAGACATTACTGACAAAACAGATTTGCAAGTCGTGCTTAGTAAATCGGCAAAAATAAAAATAAGACGTTCCAAGTTAGTAGTGTGAGCTTATTTTGTTTATTGTTTTTATTTGTATAAATAGGTGTTTGTTACGTGCCAATTTGGCACTAAACATCTTTTAGTTTAGTCTTGCTGTGCGTGAGCTCGCGCCATAAATTCAAAAGACTTGGCGTGTATTTCGGTCACGTCAGAGTGCGTTTGCGCCAGATCGCGCTGACGCGAGTAGGAGACAAAGTGGGCAAGTTTCCGGGAGACGCTGTAACGTGGCTTTTTGCCTTTGAACTTCGAGAAGAGTGATTGGGTTTTCGGTAACGTATCTTTATCTTATTATGTAGATTTCCTTGCTTTGATTATTTGTTCCTATAAACCTGATCCTGCCGTTCTCTACATATAGGAATTTGAGACGACCTGGGAGCAGTGCACGACCCTGGAACGAACCGGAGTCCATGCCTCGCTAGCAGCTAACCGGAGCAGTCACCATCTTTAAATAACCCGGTACGGGGTCCTAGTAACCATGAAGGAAGCGGGACTTATTCATGTGAGTATTTAACCTTTACGAATTGTTGCGAATTTGATATATATTCAGTAATTGAGCGTTTAAATTTGCATATTGAGTGACGTCATTGACAGATATGCACGTTAATTTCCACTTATTGGATTAGCGTTACCAACTGCTGTTGTGTCGCGTATATCGCGTTCACGGGGCGGTAATATGTTGAAGATAATTCTTTTTCTGTTATACCTACATACCTGCATTTTAAAAATATGATTGTTCCTAGTTTGAAAATATATATTAGTTAGTTGGAAAATGTTAGGAATGCACACCCCTCTAATACAATAACCTTCGGAGCAGCCCTGATCAGGGGGCGGATTGAAGTTGTCCAGTAGTCTTTGTCAGTTGGCATTTTGTATGTTGTATTTTAGTCTTTTTTTGCATGTTTCCGCATGAAATGGTATGCTATCCATGTTTATATCAAAAGTTATGAGTTTGTGATCGCTTATTGTTAAGTTGTCATGTACCTTCCAGTTTTGTATGTGGGGCTGCGCTAGTCCGTTTGCTATTGTGACGTCAATGTTACTCTCTGCTCCTGCCCGATGGTTTCTGTGGGTGGGTGGATTGAAGGGACAGTTCATCACTTCAAGCTGTAGCTTGTTGATCATGTCCTCTCCCCACACGCATCAGTGTTGCTACAGTGCCACATTGGGGATTTTCCATTTACATCTGCCATGAAAAGTGCGGGTTGGTTTGTGTATGTACGTGCGATGTTTTTAATGTTGATGATGTATGGCTCGGGGTCCAACCGAAATTGGAAATATGTGTTGGTCAGTATCCAGTTGTGTATATTTTGTCCGGATATTTCTAGGCAGACGTTGTGTTCGTTCGTGTATCTTTGTATTGTGGTTGCTTGTATGTTAGGGTTAAATATTATGGTGGCTGTCATTGGTCTGTCTCCCGTACATATCTGTCTGGCTGTCATTGGCATTCCCGGTAATTTCCTGTTTTTGCAGTATGGTTCTGTATGCAGAGTATATCTAGTCGTTGTGTTTCAGCCAGGTGTCTAATTTCTTGCGTTATGGTGGCGCTATGCATGGCATTTAGCTGTCCAATTTTAATTGTGGTTTCCCTATACGTCTCAGTTTTTGTTGTCACGTTTTTCATGTTAGCGGGCCGTATTGTTGTTTGGGATTGAGCGTCGGTCCCAGCTGTCCGTGTTTCCAGTAGGTGTGTCTTAGTTTGGATTCCTCGATAATTGTTGGTTGTATGTGTGTTATTGTCCATATTCGGTTTTATGTATAAGTTGGTCTAGTAGCATTTTATACGTCGAACAGTCCTTTGAGTTAACGGTACATGTTCGGTGTCTTTTTTGGCATGGAATGCAAACTGGTTTCATTTCTCTTTTTGGACAGTTTAGTTTTTGTGTTTGGCATCTTATTAGAAAGAAAGGTAAATCAACGATTTCAAATTTTATTGTGTATACATTATTCATTCGCCTTAACTCTAGAATGACATCCAACTGAATAAAATGCTGCATTACCAATGCTATATGTATTGTTTTAATTCTATAGATAAAGGTTGTATTAAGTGTGCATACTCAAGGAATGCAGGCAGTGGTATGTCTATCTGTCTAATATAACATATGTAGATTTATATTGTGCCAAAGCTGTAGAGCAATTTTAAATTAAGCTTCATCATTCCACAGTTAGTCTTCGTCCTGTTCACTATCTACATTGATAATCAACGGTAGTGCATCTTCATAATCAAATGCTATTTCCCTATTCCACCAGAGTTGTATCTCTTTTCCTGTATGACGGATTGTGCTTGCCCACACAGGTGTTACAGTCACAGGAGCTTCCTTCCATGTAGCTAGTGACTTCTCAACTGAGGTACCACTCTATCCAACGTGATCCCTAAAATAACTTTTGCTATACCTCAAATGTGTTCTATGGGATTAAAAATACAGAGGTATGATGAAAGTCTCAAAAGTGTATGACCGCAGCATTCAGCCATTTGATCAGCTGCATATGTAACTTTAGGCTTATTCCTAGAAATACAAATGATAAGAAAAAGGCTACATAAAATAATATAACTTACTGTTTCACTAATGTTATTAATTCACACTTTAACATTATGCTATCGTAATAAATATTATTTTCTTGCAGCCACTTTTGAATATCAACTTTTTCTCAGGAACCCGTTGGTGCCTTATTGATTTGCGTAGTATGGTAGCTAGCATTTCCAATATGTAGTCAATGGCTTGCTTAGATGAATTAAAAGCTGATACTCAAACCAAAGTAAAAAGTTGTCCTGATTCATTTCGCCATTGTAGTCACCCTCCATGGTTTTTGAAGCAAAGACGAGTTTTGCATTAGGAATGAATCCCTCCTCACACCCAGCGTGAAAAACTATATACCTAATAAAGAAACGCATACTTAGCAAAATCTTATATTTCTATAATTATTATTAGTATTACCATTCACCACCAATAGTAAGCTTTGTAACACTTCCAGCGTCGGAAACCTGCCACGATTTTTCAATACTACCATTTCTAAAAAATCCAGCTTTCATCAACAAATGCAAATTGCCGTAGCCCCTCTGATTTAGCTTGAACATATTGTTTTTAAAATGTCACTCTTTTTGAAACGGCATTATGCACTTCCACCAATCCAAAGCGGATTATCCTTGTTATATTGAAATCCAATATCCCTAAAAATTGTCCACAAAGAAGTTCTACCTCTTTTAAAAAAGTCTCGTTCACATTGGTTTTCTTGTAGCGATATTATAGTAAAGTGTTCCTCTGAAATACAAAACATTATTCGCTTATCAAGGTGTTTGAAAATTACTAACTGTTTTTATATATCTGCTAGATTATATTTATAATTGCATCATTGTCAAATCCATTTATATTGGACGTATTTTTTTTTGGCCTGTTAGCGCTTCACGCTTATTGGACCTAGTCCCAATGCTAGTTACAGTGCCTATACTAATATTTAATGCTATTGCGATTCACTAAAACAAATAACTTTTAATGAAACTGTTTAGTTTACTTAACCTTATCAAACTAAAAAAGATTTGAGTGAAATCAAACACATAAATACAGAAACTACTTACGCCTCTAACAAAAGTGAATGGTAGAAGAGGTTCATTATTATCACGTTCTTTCTCAAAGTAGTCTATTAGTGAAGCTGCTATTTCATGAGCAAGCGTATCCAACAGTTTAGGCATTGTGAAAACTTTATATATATATTATATATATTCACAATTCAATAATATATTTTAGTTCTGAATAGAGCTGTTTTAAAAAAATATCCAACAACATAAATGATAAAAACGGAAAAAACAAAAACCAACAAAATGACAAAATGTCTAATGACAAATGCTTGGATTTGCAAAAGAAATTGGTGGCAACACCATACAAAATTACCAACCTTTATTGTCTTAAATGACAATATTCTTCAAGCGTAATTCTATGTATTCATTTGCATACAGTTACTCACACTTTAATTCTACATTTGACGTCATCCTAAAGATAATTTGAATGGACCATAAATATTTTTAATAAAGAATAATATTATGCTATTTCAACAGGATTTATTATTATGCCAACTTTAACTGCTTCAATAAACTGTTTTTGTGGTCATAAATGATGGTGTTTTGGAATTGCGATAGCATAAAATAATAAGAAAGCTTGAAAACTGGTTATATTGTAAGAGCAAAATTAAAAGTTCGATAACACAAAATTGTTTTATCAAAAAAGGAAAGGTTCTACTTTGACAGACGCTTTCTACGTTTTTTTATGTAGAAGCATACAAGCAAGCTGTACATTAAATATCAACGTCCATTTTCAACACTTCCTCCAACGTGGAGTATTTAATCTAAAAACTAAATTCACAAAAGCACCTACTTAAAAAAATTATAATCACTTAGCGCCGTTATAGATATTCCACGACGCATTTGTGTGAACTTTTGACGTTCTAGGGGTTTTGTTAAGATATCGGCTAGATTCATATCGCTGCTGATGTACTCTAAGTCGATGTCACCATTCAAATATCTTTCCCTAATAAAAAAATATCGCACTGCAATGTGTTTGGTCCTCTTGTGAAATTCGGGATTCTTAGTCAGTTTCAGAGCGCTTGCTGAATCGACAAACAATTTTGGTTTGCAAGTGCGATGACCAAGATCAATTAAAAGACGCTGAAGCCAAATAAGTTCCTTGGCACCTTCACTACTTGCCACAAATTCTGCTTCAGTAGTGCTAAGCACTACTGAGCGCTGAAGTTGACTGGTCCACGAAACTGCTCCACCGGATATAATTGAAATAACAACCGTTGTTGATCGGCGTGTCGTTGAGCAACCTCCAAAATCCGCATCACTGTATACTAGAAGTTCAAGGTCTTGAGGTTTATAGACTATGCCATAATCACTAGTACCTTGCAAGTACTTAAAAATACGCTGAACGGCATACCAATCATTTTCAGTTGGACTTTCTATGGAGCGTGCGGCTTTGCTTACTGCAAAAGCTATATCGGGACGACTTCCTACTGTCAGATACATTAAACAACCTATCGCTTCCCGATATGGTACCTGATCTTGAATAGGATTTGAATCTGCAGATCCATTGCGTTCACATGGTGTAGCAACCTTTTTGCAGTTAACCATATTAAAACGATTTAACAATTTTTTTGTATATGCATACTGGCTTATAATGATGGAACCATCAGAGTTCTGCAGAATTTGAATGCCCAGAAAATTGTTTAGTTCACCCAAGGTGATCTTGAAGCTTTTCTTAAGATCGTTTGTGAAAACAGTAATTTCATCAAGATCACTCCCTGCTACAAGACCATCATCAACGTAAATGGCCACAAGCAGCTTTTTGCCATTTTGTTCACGAGTAAACAGACAAGGGTCAGCTTTGCTCTGTTACATTCCACTTGATTGCATAAACCCAACAAATTATGATAAACAGTAATTATCCAACTGTGTTGTTGTTTTGTATAAATATAAACATTGAACTTTAAACATTTATACGGGACTAGCCTTGTGGTTTATACCCTGTTAATTTTCCATAATAGGCCAACATGACTACTGCATGTGCTACCTGTAAGCTTCAGTTTGATAATTCGGATGAAGTTGTTACATGTGAATGCTGTCAAGTTATCTTTCATGCTCCTGAATCTTGTTCTGGCCTAAAAACGAGTGAACTACGTGCCATAATACTACAAAAACGCATACTCACTTTTTACTGCTTAGAATGTAGGTCCTATTTTAAACAAGTGCCTTCATTACTGAAGGAAATTGCTAATCTGAACGATTCTGTACAATGCATTTCTAGAATGTTTGAACACATTAAGGAGTCTTCTGAGAAAGCTTTGGAACGATCTAAACTGCTCGAATTTGAGAATACTAAGCTGAAAAATCAACTCACTGAAATGGAATGCAAATTACGCACCAAAGAATTTGATGGCAACTTCTCTGCCAATATCAGCGCAGTTACTTCAAAAATTAATGAATCTTACCAAGCAGCTGAAAATCATTTAGCTACTGCTATTTCTAAGCTCCAGAAAGATACTCCAATCTCTTTTTCACAAGTAGTGAGAAGGAGTAATACGGCAATAATAGTTAAACCTAAAAATATTCAGCAAGAGAACAAGATCACGAAGGCTGAGGTACTTCAAAAAGCCATGCCAAAATTGATTGATTCTACTATTCCAATTACTAAAGTTAAACATATCAATAAGGGTGGGATTCTCATCAGTAGTGATGCAGATGATTCCAATCAAAAAATAAAACAAATCCTGAATGATAACATGTCTAATAATTATAATATAACTGAAATAAGGAATCCTCTGCCTAAAATTAAAGTTGTGGGTATAACTGAAAAACTTGATGCCACCTGTGTTGAGAAATTCCTAATAAATCAAAACGGCCACTTCTTAAGTCAGAATTTCAGCTGCAAAGTTCTTAGGATATGGTCAACCAAAAAAGAACCGCCAGGTCTACCAAGCGCTTGTGGAATTGGATATGCTTTCTTTTAATAATTTGATGGCTCTTGAAAAAAAAACTCTAATGGTGGGACTTGATAACTGTTCCGTCTTTGATGGAATTGAACCACGTAGATGTCTTAACTGCTGCTCTTATAATCATATAAAGGGAGTCTGCAAGAGTAATCCCATTTGTCCTCGATGTGCACTTGAACATACGATTGATAAATGCACTACCGATGAGGTAAAATGTATTAACTGCATAACTTACAAAAAAATGTATCCCGATAAGACAGAAATCAATGTTAATCACACAGTATGGAATACTGACTGCTCTGTGTATAAATTAAAGTTAGGTACAGTAAGGGCTTCTATCTTCTCTAGGTAGCAATCACAGTTTATAACTCATTCTGCAAACATAGTTAATTCTAAGGCGTTGGCCAATTACATATACTACCAAAATGTTAGAGGTCTCCGTACTAAAATGGTTGAACTGTATAACTTCTCTTTAATGTGTGATTATGAAATCATATGTTTAACTGAAACATGGTTGGGAGATGATATATATAACAATGAACTTTTTTGTAATACTTTCAATGTATTCAGAACAGATCGACATACTGATTTGGGTGTTAGCAGGGGAGGAGGGGTACTTCTTGCTGTTCACAAAAAATTCGTCTCTCATCAAGTTCCCTACACTTGTACGAATATTAACTTTGATGTCTTAATTGTTGAAATTAAAGATCCCTATAGCCAGTCTATGATTATAATAACGGTATATATCCCGCCAAATCAAGTGAGGCATGCGTATGAACTTTTCTTTGATGAATTAATAAATCTTTATTTTATCTATGACAAAAATATTATAATCATAGGAGATTTCAACCTACCTGAATTTGCATTGAGTGGCAACAACCTGCCCAGATTGGCACCCCTCAATAATCTTGTAGCTTTCTTTGATCTCATACAGTACAACTACATATACAATATGAATCAAAGGCTACTGGACCTAGTTTTTTCTAATTTCGCTTGCAACATATCTGAACCAAAGTGTGTTGACCTGCCTATTGACAATCATCATCCACCACTTTGCATTGAAGTACATAAATTACTTGTAAAAAACTATGCTAAAGCAACCAGTATAGATACCCGCTACAATTTTAAAAATGTCAACTATACTGCCCTTTATGATGATTTAGCTACACGAGACTGGAACTCTCTGTACCACTTTGATGACATTGAAGCTGCTACAACTCGCTTTTATGCTTTATTCTTTGAAGTTATTGATTTGCATGTCCCTAGAACGAAAGCCTGTAGGAAGTCTTATCCATCATGGTTCAATAAGGAGATCATACTAAACAAAAAGAAATTTTATGGAAGCAATATAAATTAAGTAGTGATACATTAGTATACAAAAATTTTAGAATCCTACGAACTAGGCTAAAAAATGCTATGAATATTGCTCACAACAATTTCTTAAGATCAATGAATGACAAGATAAAATCCGATCCGAAGAGTTTTTGGGCATTCGTGAATGATAAACGAAAGTCAACGAATCAACAAAGACAAATGATATATGACAATGAGTTCTATTCTGATCCGTATGTTATAGCGAATAAGTTTGCTGAACTTTTCAAATCTGCCTATACTTCCAGCTCCCATACTTCTGATCCTGAACGTCTCCTCTTATCCCAGTATTGGTGTACCTGTGATAGAGGAACAGGATGTACTCAAAGCTATTGACAAATTAAAATCTAAATTTACTGCAGGTCCAGACAACTTACCCTCTCTTGTGATTAAATATTGCAAGTTTCAACTTATCAAACCCTTAACCTTTCTTTTTAATCTTTCTCTCAAATATTCTCAATTTCCTAATATCTGGAAATCTTCTAAAGTACGACCTATCTATAAAAAAGGGGACAGATCCTGTATAATAAATTATCGCCCTATTGTCATCCTTAATAACTTCAGTAAAATATTTGAATTTGTTCTTTATGATTATATCTACTTTCACTCACATTCAAAAATATGTCTGCAACAACACGGCTTTGTTTCTGGTAGATCTACTGCAACTAATTTAACCAGTATGGCACAATATCTTTCTAAATCTTTAGATGAGGGAATGCAGGTAGACGTGATATATACAGATTTGTCAAAGGCATTTGATCGGCTAGATCACAATCTGTTACTTCGGAAACTGTCTTACATGGGCTTTACACCTCAGCTACTGACCTTTTTCTCCTCCTATTTAAATAATAGAAGACTTTATGTCGATTATTTAGGCTCTCATTCCAAACACTTTATTGCTACCTCTGGAGTTCCACAAGGCTCTGTCCTTGGCCCCTACTTCTTTATCATTTTCATCAATGATGTTGTTGTTGATATTGATTGTGAATGTTTAATCTATGCAGATGACATAAAATTATTTAACACGATAAGTCAAATAGAAGATTGCTCAAAACTGCAGCAGAATCTAAATAATCTACATTTCTGGTGTATTACAAACAACCTCCCAATTAATCCTGATAAATGTTCTGTTTCAAATTATTCTAGAAAGCATAATATAATTAAATTCCCTTATAGCATTGAAGGTTTAGTACTTCAAATCACCGATAGTGTTTGTGATCTTGGTGTACTGTTTGATGCCAAGTTAACATTTAATTTGCATATCCTCAACACTATTAGGGCTGCACATAAATCGCTGGGTTTTGTTATTAGGATGGGTAGACACCTCACTATTAATACTCTAAAAATATTATTTTTGCCCACGTTAGGTCGAAATTGGAGTATTGTAGCATAGTCTGGAATTCTTCATATGCAGTCTATGTAAATATGATTGAGAAGGTACAACGTCACTTTTTAAATACCTAGCTTACAAGGAGGACTCGGTTTATCCATGTATAGGTTACGACCATAACCTACTTCTACGCAGATTCTCTGTATCTACACTTAAATCGCGACGTGATTTTAGTGCTGTGGTATTTCTCTATAAAGTAGTTAATAACTTAATAGACACTCCTATTTATTATCTGCTGTAAATTTCGAGTGCCTACATCTACCAGGGGCGACGATATGTTTTATTTAAACACCCCAAGAACCAATGTGCTTAAGTTTTCCCCTCTGTACTTTATGTGCACAACATTTCAAAACAAATGTAAATCTCTTGATATCTTCCATGTTTCTTTGTCACACATTAAATTAACTTGTCTGTGCACAGATTAACCAATTATTTTAGTGTTCCTTGCCTACCCATCCTCTGCCTTTCCTTGTGTTTTGACTGTATTCTCTTTCAGATTATGTTTTACGGTTTTTGTTTTTTTTCTTGTTTAATTTTATACTTATTGTATTTACTTATTTGACATAATTCCTTTTTTAATTTTTGTATTAATGTATTTGATTTGGTGCCTACTTTGTAATTGGGTCTAACCTGTTAAGTAGTGTATATAAATAAATAAATAAATAAATAAATAAATAAAAATTTTCATTCCAACAACGTGGAGCTTGTGTCAGTCCATATACGCTTTTCTTTAAAAAAACAAACACGGCCTGTGTTATCATCAAAACCTTCTGGTTGCTTGACATAAACTTCTTCATGAAGTTCACCATAGAGAAAAGCAGTTTTTACATCAAATTGTCGCAACTGTAGTCTATCGCATGCAGAGATAGCCAGCAC
This sequence comes from Platerodrilus igneus, assembly GCA_036346225.1. Taxonomy (NCBI): domain Eukaryota; kingdom Metazoa; phylum Arthropoda; class Insecta; order Coleoptera; family Lycidae; genus Platerodrilus; species Platerodrilus igneus. The sequence continues at coordinate 5,381,322 of JARFIW010001700.1, forward strand.
GCTTCGAATGGTTTCATAACGCGCTACCGGGCTAAACGTTTCATCGTAGTCAAAGCCGCAGGATTGACCACATCCTTTGACTACAAAACGTGCTTTAAAACGCGTTTGACCATTTGAATCGACTTTAATACGATAGACCCATCGACTGTTTAACAATTTGGCTTCTGGGGGTTTTTCTACTAGTTCCCAGGTTTCATTTTTATATTGCGATTGTAATTCCTCTTCCATTGCTTCTTGCCATTTATCAGAATGAACTGAAGATACTGCTTCTCGATAAGAACGAGGGTGAATAGTATCAACAAATTCAGCGGAGAAAACAAAATCATCAGAAGCTGAATAAACATAATAGTCATCAAGTTTCTTAGGCTTTTGACGTTTTTCAATTTTGAGTGTCTCATAGCGTTTTTCTTGTGAATCTGATACTGATTCAGATGCAGTTAAATTGATAGTGGTTTTGCAAGGTTTCAAAACTTCCTCCGGAACAACAACCGTTGGAGTCGGTGATAATTCAATACGTACGTTCAGGCTTAAAAATTACGTCACGACTGCAAACAACTTGATTTTTGGAAGGTACATACACGCGATAACCATCACGATCATTAACGTAGCCAACTACTCGACCACCGATAGCTTTATTGTCAAATTTACGCCGCTTTTGTTTCGGTACATGTACGAAACATACAGTTCCAAAAATGCGTAGATATTCTAGACTACCATATTCTTTACCTCGCCATATCTCAATAGGAGATTTCTGTGCAACGGTAGATTTTCCTACCCGATTTAATACGTGGACAGCAGTTGCACATGCTTCAGCCCAACAAACTTTTGGCATTCGTGACGAAGACAACATCGAACGAGCAAGCTCAACAATTGTTCTGTTTTCTCGTTCTGCAACACCGTTCAATTGAGGTGTATAAGGAGGTGTAATTTCAGATAAAATACCATTTGCAGTAAGAATATTACGAACCTCTTGATTGTCGAATTCACCACCACCATCCATGCGGAGCACTTTAATGGTGTGCCCATACTTCTTTGACTCATTTATATAGGCATTTAGACAACTAGCAACCTCATTTTTCTGTTTCATAAAATACAGTACCCTATATTTTGAAAATTCGTCTTTAAAACAAACATAATAGCGTTTATTGGTAAATGATGAATTTTCTGTAGGTCCCATTAAGTCAGCGTGTATCTTTTCACCAACTGATCTAGCTAAATGAGTGCGAGTTCGAAAAGGGAGCCGATGCGCTTTTCCAAATACACAACCGTCGCAAAATTCTCCATCGACAACAGGAATATCGATACCCATGCGCTTTAACACGGTCTTTACTTGGTGCTTGTTAATATGCGCCATCCTCTCATGCCAGACTTGTATACTTTCTTCATTAGTTGCCAAATTAACAATTGCTTCAACCTGTGGTTTAATCATACGTAATTTTAATACATATGATCGCCCAAGTTTGTAGCCAGTAAGGGTAGTTACCTGTTCACGACGAAAAATAACTGATGTTTTATCAAAAGTTACAGCATGTCCTAAATCCGTTGAACGAGTTAGAGAAAGAAGACTTTTTTCTGCGTCTGGTACAAACCACACATTATTTAAATGACTGCATTGCCATTTATTATGTATCCAAATTTCTACGTTGATGCGCCCACAACCATAGGCCAGCATAAAGTTCTTAGATTTTGCAATATGAATTATCTTTGGCGGTACAAATTTTTCATACGTCACGAAAAATTCTTTGTATGGGGTAATATGTTGCGACGCGCCTGAGTCACAAATCCAAACATCACACTCTTTTAGTGATATTGCGTCTTGGGCAGTAAAACCGGACTCGTCAGATTTACCAAATTTTGCACTAATTTGGTTAGCTTTTCCGCCAGCAGTTACAGTGCATTCAGCTGCCCAATGACCGAGCTTACCACATTTATTGCATGGACGCTTTTTCTTTTGTTCTGCAATAAATTTCTCCCGCCGTTTCTTATGATTCGAGGAAACAGATTTGTCTAATTTGCTATTAGACGTATTTGCTGATTTAGCCTTAATCGTAAATGCAGACCCTGAATCATATGATTCAATTTTTCGCAGCTCTATTGCGCACAGTTTTTCAGTCAATAGATCTAATTTTTGTTTATCTTCTGGAACAACCTCCCAAATATTCCAAAAATCTATAAAATGCGAATCCTTTTCTAACGCTGTTAAAACACATGCAATTAAAACGGATTCATCTAGCTCATTCCGCTTACCACGTTTTAATTCTGCATTTAGATTTTGAAAAGTGTTCGTCACACGTGCAATGAATTGAGCCACATCTTCTACAGAAGTTGGCGCCATGTTAAATAACTCTTGAAATAATCTGTCACGCCTTTGGGTGCTTGTGCGTTCAAACCGAGCACATAATTTGGTCCACATCACTGATGCTGTGGTTGTTGATAGAACCAAATCTACAAAGTTGTTGCCCAGAATACCCATTATATTGTTACAGGCAGCAGCATTGCTTGTAACCCAGCTTTCATATTTAGCTTTTTTGGCATCATTGCCAGCTTCTAAAGTTGGACATTCTTCCGATCCGTCCACGATGCTCGTCAATTTGTTTTGCACAAACAACATTTGCATTTGCCACTTCCATTTAGGCCATCCAGAGACATCTTCCAATTTGTCAATGTGCAATTTAATATCAGACATCGGAACACTCATTTTATCTAGAAAAACAAGTCAATTTGTTTTTCACCAAAATCGATTCGGAAATATCAACAAACGTCACTATATATATTTTAAACGTGAAAGATATTACTTTTACTTATTTTACGCACGCAAACGCATCTGGGCCCATAACCTGATGGTGTTTTGGAATTGCGATAGCATCAAATAATAAGAAAGCTTGAAAACTGGTTATATTGTAAGAGCAAAATTAAAAGTTCAATAACACAAAATTGTTTTATCAAAAAAGGAAAGGTTCTACTTTGACAGATGCTTTCTACGTTTTTTTATGTAGAAGCATACAAGCAAGCTGTATATTAAATATCAACGCCATTTTCAACAATAAAGTGTATTGTTAATGGCATGTTTTGCTTTATTCTGCAATTCACATTGTCTATTTCATGTAATTCTTTTGTGACGTATTTTTCATACTCCATACCAAAATGTAAATTTTTGATATGGATTCACTTAATGAATATAAAGCATTCAGTGTATATTCCATTAGTTTATCTTCAGTTCTCATTTTTCTTTTACTATTATTTGTAAAACTGCTTTGTTTCCTCTGAGATTCCATCCAGTTATCATGTGTAATTTGTAGCCCGAGATTCTGTGGTATCACTTTCAGTCTACAAGTTGTTACATTACACGACATTATCTTGGTAACTTATCTGCTGTATATTCAAATTACTTTTCCCTTTATGGGGTTTGATATGCCTCTCTAAAAAGAAAACTTTCTCAAACCACAGTTCACTTGCCTCATACATATCATCTGATCCGGCACCACTTTTTTGGTTGTCCCATCGTGATTGAACTGTGAACGTAAACTCCCAATCTTCTTTTTCACTTCTTTAACTGTGACTGTGAGCCAGTCCTGCTTCTAATACATTGGTAATAAGTAGTGCATCTACAGGTGCATGCTTATTACAATAAATTTTATTTTTACTTCATATAGACAAGGGTAGTTTTCATGTGCATCAATTAGTTTCATTGTTAAAGCTTATGACCAATCATTCTGTAACAGATATATGATTAGGTAAACGCCAAACATATTTTACATATTACCTTATCCATTGCAATTCAGGTGTAGAAAACATTAGTACAATAACTTATTAAATAACAAAATTTAAGCTACAAACTATAACTTTCCATAACTGTAACTGACAACCAAACAACATACATAAACATGGGAGAAACTGAAAGCTAAAAATTTAGTGTGTCGAAATTGTGCGCACCATTTTTCGAATATATTATAGCTAAAATATTATCAAAATAGGTACAGTTCTATTCTACAAATGAGTGAACTCATATGACAAAAATATCAGGTTTGAACACGAAAATTGTAACTTTGTATTTTTCATATGCCTAATAATAAGTAAAATCATGTAATGTGAACATACCATAAGCATGAGTTTGCTTAATGGCGACTCTAGTCTAGATTCGTGTAGCAGAGTCGTTGTTGTTCCTACAACATTAAACGGAACAAGGCAAAGGTACGATAACAGGAAGGCAGGAATTAATGGGTAATCTCCACTACATTACTTTATAAAGTACTCACACCAGTCTTCAAGGTCGTTACCCTCAACCCCGACCACAAATTTCACAAAATTATGCAAAGTGATAAGGTAACATTATTGTATGCTATACCGAACAGTATGTGAAAATCAATAGTGGTAAAGTATAATGATATGATAAGATGTTTTGCAGTGGACCGTACAGTTGCAAAAATTAGAGAAATTTATTGGTTTGTGCGGCTCAAAAGTTATGTCTGAAGGCATATTGCTGCTTGCTCAGAGTGTATTTTTAATGAAAGTTTCAGTAGGCAAAAACCTGGATTTTTGAATCCATTACTAGTGCCAAATCCATCTTTTAAGAGAATTCGTATAGGTCATTCAGGATCTTTTATTAGAAGTGTGAGAGTACATGCGTATATCTTTGTGGTTATTGACGCGTTAACAAAATTTGTTAAATTATATCCTGCAGAAAATATAGATGCAAAAACTGTAGTGTCATATTTAGAAAATTTTATTGTTTAATATGGCATTCCAGATCGAATAGTATTGGATCGTGCAACTTCTTTTACTTTCCTATTTGTTTGAGGAATTTGCAGAAAACCAAGGGATTCAACATTCATTAAATTTTTCGCAGTGGGTGAGCACAAAAGGACAAGTAGAGCTCATTAATAGAACTCTACTTAGATTATTATAATGAGGATGCGAGATGAAATGTGTTTTGATGAAAATATTTTAAACATTGAATAGAATTTAGATATTGCTGTGAATAGATCAACAGGAAAAGCTCCCTTTGAAGTGCTATTTGGTTTTATCTCTTTGCTATGTTTTTGTGATGGTAAATTGTTGAGAGCAATTTGTGTGAATAGTGTTCCTGAATGGACACCTCCACAAGATCTTCAACATGAAATTCGTAAAAGAATACTTCAGAAACAAGAAAATTGTAAAAAAAATTATTATTTGAAACGGTGGACAAGCATTTCGTACAATGTTGGTGATATTGTATTTAAGAGAAAAGTTCCTGTTCACATAGATAAAGTGTAAAAACACAAAAGTTACCACAAACCGTATATAATTACTGAAGTTTTGCCTGCAAATACGTACCAAATTGCAAGTTTTGATTGAGTACAGGGACGGTGTTATGCAACTACCGCATATTTTTATCTGTCCTCTCTTCGTCAGGTGAAGCACGAAGTCTTATAGAGAGGTTCCCTATTTCCTACAAACGTTTGAGACTCTGGTTGGTAAGATTTTCTAAACATGTAAAAAAGCTTGGGCAGTGCCAGATTACAAACTTTTTGTATGACTTTAATATAGTGTGTTAGTAATAAAGCGATAAACATGTGTCCAATAGGAGGTTAATGACAGCTGAAGTTTTAGAAGTTCGATCTTGACGATGCAAATTATTGAAACTTTTCCAATTTTTAGGAACCTCAACACTAGTTAAGTTACTAGATAATTAAGGAAGAGTACATGTTAAAACTTCTAGAGTTTCAATTGTATCAACAAGAAATCGGATCGTGCAGCTTGTAGCATCACGATTAGAAGCGGAAATATTTGGTCATATCTATAAATAGGAACCTAAGAATGTCTGCATGGAAGCATGTGAATAAAACTAAGCCTGGGAGCCAGGATCTAAAATACTTCACAGGTTTATAATAACCAGACCTATCTTTAACTTTCGTAATAGTTCTAGAAAGTAAGATAGTCAGCCCAGAATTAGTACTTATTGAATTTGCATTTATAACAACACGAGATGCAGTTTTCATCCTGTTTGCGTTTTTACATGCATCTTATTCAGATGAATGACTTGAAACAGCTGATGTGTTGAAATGTTGTAACATGGGAGTTTTCCAAATATCCAATATGCAAGTTTGAAATTGCATTGTCTGAACAGATTATCAATGCTTTAACAATTAATACAAAGACATATTTATATGGCAGTATTGCAAAGTTTATTAGCATTTGTATCTGAAAAGGACTGATAATGATAACAGGAAGGCAGGAATTAACAGGTAACCCCTGCTACATTATTTTATAAAGCACTCGCACCAATCTTCAAGGTTGCTACCTTCAACCCCAACCTCAATTAATTATTAACGTTCAATCGTGCAAATTTCAGTACTTTCTAACAGTTTAAACATTTATGGTTCATGGCTTCCAGTAACAGAACTTATCTCAGGTTCGTGGTAATTCGGTCTTCTCGAATTTTATAAGGTTGTTGCTTTCAATTATCGCTGTAGTGCCCTACAAGAAAGAGGTAAACTCGAGCAGAACATTGAAACATGCAGTAACGGCACTCCTCCAAAAACAGTCGCATGCCTGAAGTCCGGCACTAACATGTCCATGTAATTACCACATTGTGCCAGTACTTTTAAGTCCCTCGTGGGTTAGATTATTCAATCTGGTTAATGTCTTATATATAATTAGAATAGAGAACGTGGTCACTTCAAGAGCGTGTGTTCACATCATTTTTCCGAGAGCAATAAAAATCCCAGATGGATATCTTATGTATTTATCATGCCCAAACCATTTTATCCTTACAATGTAAATAATAATTTATAAAATAACAAAGGCTGGACTTAGGAAAGAAAAGGAATTCCGTTATTTTTATAGAAAATACAATAGATTTAAAAGATATGAGACGGAATTTGGATATCCAGTAATTGAAAAGGGCATGTTGCGAGTTAATTTACTTAACACGTGACAAGGTAAAGTAGTCATGTTAAGAATGAATGTTCTGGCGCGTTTCCAGCGTTCGTTTACCACAGCCGCTTTTCGTAGCATGTTCTTGTTGGTCGAAAAAACAACATGTCGATTTCCAAACCATGAGAAACGTCTACACCTCAAAATTACTAAATTACAAAACTAATCCCTTAAACATTGTAGTGGAGCTAGACCACAAGAATACATGATAATACAGCTATTTCTAAAAATCCTGAGTATAATTCACTCATTTTCTAACTAAATTACTATTTGTAATACCCCTAAATTAATTATACAAAAATTCCCTAAACATAATTATTTACCAGAATTTTTTATGAAGCCATTTTGGAGTGAAACACAAACGACAAAGAAATAAAATTATATCAATTTTAGTAAGATATTTCGATATTAAAAGTGGCATTCATCTTCAGATTTTAAATTTACAGTCCATTGAAGCAGAAACAAAGTAAATTTTACCAAATTACTTGTTTCTTGCTATATCAGAAAATAATTTGAATTAACAAATTTTAGCTTTATCGACAAATAGTATGAATAATAATTTTGATGCACATTACTGAAAACAAAATGCACACATATTATCAAATCCTATTAATACAGCTTTTAGTTCTATGCCTATTGATGTGGTATTTATAATTACAAACATATATTTATACCGTAGTCGCTTTACGGTTTGAGTAACAAGTCTTAAACAACTTTGTGAAAAGGCTGATGTTGAATATAGAAATCATCATGGCTATCCAAAAGTCAGATGGCTTGGATTATTCCAACAAGAGAGCACGTTTTACAATTAGTTGATACACTATGCTCATATTTATTTCTTAAGTTTGGAAAAATGCCCCACACTTCTAAAATCGTTCTTTCAAAACGATACATCACAACTTATTCTATATTGCATTCACAGTCAGGCATTATTTTTTTCATAAAACTACCTTAGAAATTGAATACATCAAAATTTCAACTGCAAAGTTAGTGATATTTTAAAAGATTTTATTTTACAATACAGAACAAGATACAATGATGGATTTGTACCACTTATGCTAAATAATAAACCTTTGGAGAATTCTAATCCTGATAAATTTCTAGAGAAAGTTGGAAAGTTTTATAATTGTTATGATTACATTGAAGAATGATCGCTTAATTTTGCTGAACTAATTTGCTTTAAGTGGAATCTTTTAAAAGGCAAATTTGAGTAGGAAGATGTTTCTTCAACAGTCTTATTTGTAATGAAAGAATTGTGGATGTTGTTATTGATGACAATTTTCTGTTTGAAGAAATTCGATAAGTAAATATGTATTTCAATGAAGAAAGACTGAAGACACGGATAGATGAAAAAGTGAAAATAGAGAGAAGGTGGGTACAAATATTTTCGTATTTAAACAAAAATGTATCCCCCATGAAATTTTAAAAAGTATTGGTTAAATATGCACTATGTTGCCCCGGCACTAATGCTGCCGTACAGAAGATATTTTAACTTGGAAATGATTACTGGAGCAGTGAAAAAGCCGAACTCTCTGTAAGAACACTTGCTGCAGTATCAATGGTTAAATTCAATATGGGGATGCAAGTTGCTTTGGTATATGTCTGTTATTGTGTAACAATTACGATTTTCTGTTATTCAAATATACAATTTTGTTCAATACACCTAGTCAATAAATATTAAATTTCTATTGAAACCTTTTATTATGAATTCATACATAGTATGCCATCTACATTAGAATAGCAAAAGTAAACTTTAAGTGAACTTCTAGTTGTTTGTATTTTGATTCAATGTCCTCCTTCCCGGCGCATGCTCGTATAGCTAAGATTGCCTCGTGGAATAAGCCATTTTGATATCAGATGTAGTCCGAATACCAGTATTATCCAGGGCCTGCAGGTTTTTAATTAAACATGCCACCCGAACAATTAGTTAAGTGGAGTCAACATGTACCATAAGTTTAGTTTTGGTACTAGCATCGTCCTAAAATGGTTGTAGATATATTTTTACGGTAAGAAAATATTTCACAAGCTTACCCCTAAATTCTATTCTCTCGTTTGACTTCAGCGCAAGTTCTTTTTTTAGTTTAGAGTTTTAAGGATTAAACTACCAATTATTAAAAATGAAGACAATTTTGATTCCGAGTTTTAAAATATTAAATTCAAGTTACAAGTAATGAAGCAATGGAAATTTAAGTACTATAAAAAAACAATTGTTAAACATAAGGCAAGCACTAGACTGAGAAGCAGCTTCAATTGTTGCGAGGCAGGAAAGCAGAAACCCCCACATGTGATTGGTTTGTATGAAGGTTAAAATCCGGACCCCTGCATCAGCCACGCTCAACTATAAGGGTAAGAACGCAGATGTTTAAAAAAAATTTAAAGAAGGAAAACCGGCTGCCAAGCAGATGGCCAGCGGTGAGTCATCCTCCATTTTTATATCTATATTCTTTCCAAGGAACTTTCATTTAAAATGCTCATAATTTTCGAAGAAGCTATACATAAGTTTGTTTAAAATTAATTCTCGAAATTTTGCTAAAGTTCATGGTTCAATTAATTTGTTACATGTAAAATTTAGTTTGAAAATTTAGTATTTGAATAAGGTATAATTGACCTTCACATTTTCAAGATCTTTGTATAAGATTATGTTTGAAGTTACAAAGTTGTTTTAAAAGGTTTGCTTTATTGAACATGTGATATGATAAGAATTGTTTGCCGAATTGTTGTGTATAACACATTGTGATAGTACACCTGAAGTGCAATTCAATGTCGACAATAAGTATGTTTCTTTGACCTTTGATTTTATTAAAGATAGCTATTAAAAATGTACAGCTATAACCGGAGAAATTGTTTTTTGAATATGTAATTTGTTTCTTGTACACTGAACAGGATCCTATTCTAGTAGCATAAAGTCACTGAAGTAATTTATGCAATTAATGAAACCATATTCCAAGAATGCTTATAGTTTAATATTAAATAGTGAAAACAGAACTGTTTCGTAAGTCTTCGTATAAATAAGTTAGTATAAACGATGTATATATACATATTTTTTTAAAAAATCAATAGAAAAAATATTAAGTTGTCTCAAAATTTTCTTCCTTTGAAGTTGACAGTAATTATCCTACAGAAGCAAACAGTTTACAAATATGAAACTTTAATATTGAAGAAAGATATTATTGGTGTTGAAGTTAAAAGTTTTTTTTGAAAGTATAATTTTGACTATTGGATTTATATATAATTTTTTTGTGATAAAGTGACTAAGCTCTAACGAAGCCCTAGTTTGAATATGTTTAGGTGTGATTAAATTTTCAGATAGCACGAGTTCGTCGTTCCCGTTCCAGGTTGCAGAGACCAAAGTAAATATTTTTGTTTATGTTGCTCGTCGTAAATGTTTTTTCTTTCGAAGATTTCCGTATCTGATCTTCGAATAATTTCTTATAAAACACTCATTAAGATACGGTGGCGTCCAATAAAATTCCTTTTGTTTTATCGTATACCATCCTACGACCCTAGCTCATTGCTCTGCCCTAAGTTGAAGAAGCTTAGCTGGCTGGAAGTTCTCTTTAGAGGGACCCTTTTTTCTCAAAGCTATTCAACATCCTTTTTACCCTGGGCTAGACCGTCAAACAAGAACCCCTCGTAATCTATCGATGCTCTGCCGCCTGTATGGTAGAGCAGACATATTATTTTCCTTTTGAGGAATTTAATATGCTACAATTGGAAGAAAATTCAAAATTATCCAAAAAAATTCATACGACACAGAAATATGAACTTAAGAATTAAAGTTATATATAAATTTAAAACAGAATTTTTAATTTTATATTATATTTAAAAGACATATTAGAATGGGTGTTGCCGCAAGATTAAACGTTGCATTATCGGTGGACTCTGGGTGGTATCTATTTATCTCGCTAACAACATTTTTAAGAAAGTAACGTAAAGTAATCTATATCTTAATCAATATGCACGTTGTAAATTCAAGAAAACTCACCGTATTCAAAGGCTGTTTCTTCAGGAGTTGACTGTCACTGGCCAGTGGTGTGGTGCATCAGAAAACGTATAGCACTTGCACTCTGAAACTAACACGTTCCTAGAAAAACCTAAAAGTATTACAAAATAGCAGAATGGCACATCTTTACTCTATGAATAGTAGTTAACGACTGACTTTATCGCGTTGCTTGAGTTATCTCTCCAAAACAACGTGCATTTATAGCTTTGAAATTAAAAGTAAATTGTAATAATAAATATAGGCAACGCACTTGCATTAGCATAAGCCGGCCACCAAAACATCTTGTGTTTTAAGTATACGATAAAAACAAAATAAAGAAAAGGAAAATGAATAAAAATTCTTAAATTGAACTTACGGAAAATAAGAAAGAAAAAATGTTTTTTGTATAACGTAAATTAAAGTAGTTTTAAGCAGTTGGCAGGGAACACAGTTTCAAAACTGGTCGTCGAAAGCATTCATGTACCGTTTAGACAGATACCACTCGAGTATGTCCATCATCACCGGTGTGAAGCTGAACAACTCGTCCAAGTGGCCAATTTAAGGGGGGGTTTCACATCGGCTTTATAAAAACCAGGCCATGTAATTTTACTTCGTTGGTGGGATTAGACCATTTAAAACGTTGCTGCAACGTATGCAAGTATTCTCTGGAATATTGTTTCCAGAAATCAGCGTGAAGTCGCTGTATAAGTTGCCAGCGCAAAAGGCGATTTATGCTTAGAGTAGGTCTACTTCTGGAATTATGGAATTTATAGGTGCCAGAGTTAAAAAGTGTCTTGGCGTTAGCGGTTTAGGATCATTAGGATTTGAATTTTGAGCACACAAGGGCGCGAATTAAGTATAGCTTCTATCTGACAAATTAGAGTAGAAAATTCTTTGAAGGTTAACCGTTGGTTACCTACTTACTAGACGGGGAAGGGGGGGGGCTAAATGCCAACAAAATGACTATGCTTCTGAAGCTTGTTTAGCCAATAGAAATTGATTATTTGACCCAGCTAGGTTGCTGCCGTGATTAGTATAGCATGCAGTTACAGCTCCTCTTCTAGCTAGAAATCGGCGAAAAGCAGCAATAAAACTATCCTTACATGTGATTTTCCAATGCTCCACCCAAAGGTACTACATTGGAAGCGAGTTTTTTTACCTGGAAATTTTGAATTTTGCCGAACCCTTGCTGTTCCAAGCAAGGTAGGGATCTTTAACGTGCGTGACAACACTCACACACGGGACCTCCATTTTACCTCTCATCCGAACGAGGACGTATTTTTGTGAAAAATGCTCGCCTAATATTTTTCAAGCGGACCGTGTCGGGATTCAAACCCTGGATCTTGGGTGTAGTAGTCACACGCATACCAACTACACCACGGAGCCACTAATAATACTATTAGCTGAAAGTTCTTGCGTATGCTCTAAATGTATGGCATTTGTAGCCATGCACACGAAAACACATGTAGGATTTAAAAACCTATGTGCCCGAGATCTGTATATTGTAACGAAAACTGGGTCACAAAAATCGATGGTGACATAGGAAAAAAGGTTTTAGTTGAGAAGTTCTGAATGTAGGTAAATCTCCCATGGTGGAAAGTGCATAGAATTTAGGACGTACCCTGAAACAACGCACGCAGCGAGATAGTGTTTTTTTAAATGGCGTTGAGAGCTAACAGAATCCAGAACTGTTGTAATAGTAAATTATGTAATGTTTTCAACCCCGGATACAAGTATTGGTTATGGGTATGTTCTATAAGACGAGTAGTTAACCGATGCAAACTAAAAATATTTTTTCTGTCTTGACCTCTATAATGCATACCTACATATGGTTGTTAATAATGAAGGAAGTTGCATCGCCTTTCATTTGGAATAAAAACTGCTCCTTCTGAGTTTAATAGGATTATTGATCAAATTCTAGCAAGCTTATCTGAGACTCACTCCTATTTTGATTATATCAATGTTTGCAGATCCAAAATGGAAGAATGTCAACTCGGCCTTGTGGCATGTCTTTAAAGGTTTAAGAATTTAATTTACATTTTAACAAAAGCAAATGCACCTTTTTCAAAACAACAATAGAATACTTGGGACACGTCATCAAACAGAATCAAATTTCTAATAGCGATTTCGGTTGGACTGCACGTTTTTGGTACGGATCGCACTCCGATGACGTCAAAAGCTTTACGCGGGTGCAATAGTTGACCATCCCAATCGAACACAGTCTTAACTAAACGTGCAATAACATAACCTACAATACAACTGAACAACTAAACTATCATAAATTCATAAATTGATAAACAAAATTTTACTGACTATTTACTTGTTTTTCTTGTATACCTATATTAATAATTGTTTTAAGAAATTAAATTACGAATGGAGGAAGTTTATTTACAGTGCGGGATTTGTTCCAAAGTCTGTTCCCAACAAGAGATTCTCTTGCATTTATAAGAACATGAAAATAATGCTAATAAATTATCAGTGTGTTCTATGTGATTTCGTATCAGAGGAATATGCAGTGTTGCTACATATGAACCAAGAGCACGAGGTACTTACAGAACCAATTAATCAAAAAGTAACCCAAGATGATCTGAGCACATTTTATTAAAAATTTGTATCCATTAAGAAAATTATTATGAGCAAATACAAAGGTTTGCTGGTTCAGTGCATGCGAAGTGGAGTTCATCAAATTAAAGCAAGAAATTGCTGGTGTTCGAGTATTAGTTCCGTACGACCCCGATTTGCCATTAACGTTAGCATGTGATGTCAATTCCTGGCATAGCCGTCATTTTGTCACATGTAATTGGTGGAATTGAAAACCTGTCCCTTTTGTATCAAAGTCTTTATATTAGAGTGAATTACAGTCCATTGGATCGCAAAGCACTTGCAATCATATTTGCAGTGAATTATATCTTCATATATGTTTATGAACGAAGGTTCAAAGTAATTACAGATAACACTTCCCTGATGAGAATTTTTCATCAAAATTCAAAGCTTCTGACTATGACATATGGAAGATTATTGCGGTATGCAGCATATTTTGTGGGATTCAATTATGAAGTTGAATACAGGGAGGGAATCAAATATACAAATGTCGCAAACATGAGTCCATCATTTCATAATATTTCAAAAGAAGAAGTTAATCAACTTTGATATTCTTCTACATATGAAATTACAACCATACAGTTTACCGGCGATTCTATCAGAAATGCCATAGATGAAGATGCAATTTTATCAAACAAATACCAAGCTCTTATCAAATAAATCAACAACTGAAGATGGATACATGTTGGAAGATTTTGTTTAAGAGTTCATGGCCATAGTACCATCAAAACTGCAACCATCAGCTCTTGCTGAGCTTGACAGTACCCATATAGGGATACTAAAAATGAAACAATTAGCCATAAAATATTGCTGTTGGATAAATATTGATAAAGACATTGAACACATGGTCAAGTCTTGCCAGGCATGTGCGTATGTTCATTCTTCACCAATGATAGTGCCCATGTATTCCTGGGAAGTGCCTGCAGAAATTTGGGACAGAATCCATTTAGACTGTGCCAGACCATTTCAAGGTTTCTATTTTCTTCTACTTGTGGATTCTACGTCAAATTTGGAAGTTAGAGTCATTCGTGATGTGCCATTATCAACAAAACAATTGAATTGTTGCAAAACATTTTTTGTTTTCATGGATTTCCAACGGTGGTCATATCCAATAATGCAACAAACTTCTTAAGGAACTTATTTGTATCGTATTGCAAGGAAAATAGGATTTTTCAAAAAATTACAGCACCAGGATATTTTGCTACAAACGCGTAAGCAGAACGTAATGTGCAAAAATACAAATATAGACTAGATGCCGTGTAATTAATTAACTAGAATAATGTGCTGGCGCGTCTTATTAGTTTTTGTGGACTGTATTGCAAAAATATAACAAAACGCGAGCTTTAAATGTGAAAATTGTATGCATGTATAAATAAACAGAAGCGATATTTTCACTCACCAATATTGTCCTTGGTGTGTGGTCCTCTTCAATGTTGCTGCAATGCTCCCAGGGGAGTCAGTTGAATGCACTGTTACAAGCACTGTAGTTTATTGTTTGCATGGCTTGTTCCGCACAACCGTCCCGGTACTAGGTCGAAAGAAGAGTCCTCGATTTTCATAACAAAACCACTTTCGCACGCGTTTACTCTATAAGAGGCGCAAGCGCACTGCACAACTTTATTCCACTATAGTTTGTTTTAATTAATACGAAACATGCCGTGACAAATGTACCTGGAAATATGGCTGAGAAGATTCAAAAAATTCTCTTTAAGTATAGAGCCACATTATTTAAAGATTCGAAATAGCATGCGGAAATTTACATTCCCAGGTTAGGTTGGACGATAGTTACACGCTTAAGTGACACAGACCAACTTAATTCATCAGAAGTACCTAAAAATGAAAAATGTGCAAACGAGCATGAGTAGAATATTGAGGACTAGCAGCACAGGGAGAAATTCCAAATCTTTCTGCTTATTACCCTTACAAACACTGCTTGCAGGATATCTCATGAGCAAGCTGACGTACCCCATTCGCTGCTAGTACGGTGATCGACAAGAATTTGTCAACCTCTGTGATATCTCCAGGATTATGTGACCTCCGTATGGAATAAGACAAAAAGAAGGGGGGGGGGGGTTATGTTTATGGCTCATATTTGTAATTGTAAATGAGAGTTAGTTATTCAAATTTACTTAGGGTAATAAATGATATTACGTCTCCATTCTCTTTAGAAGTTTATATCAAATAGAGACACAACAGTTGTTCGCCTTACAATAATCACAAATTTATTAAAATTCTGTACAGCGTTGAAAGAGTATGTTAGAACATTATTTAGAAGGTATTTGATTAATCTAGATTAGAATTCAGTTTTATATTAGATGAAAATGTAAGAAATACACTATAAAAAATTTGATGGAAGAAGTATTTAAAAGTACTATGCAAGGTCTTAATAAAAGTAAAGCTCCAGAGAAGATGGTTTGAAATTGGAATTCTACATCAAATGCTGGAATCAACTTAAAACCAGTTATCACAGAGTTTTCTGTAACACATTGCTTAGTGTGAAATTACCATACTCAACACCAATGGTAGACATTAATTTGATACCCAAAAATTCAGGTGAGCTACTAAATGTAGAAAATGTTGATTATAAAATAGTAACAAAAATAATTTTAAATAATCAAATGCTTTATACACTAATTGATTTTAAATGGTTGTAGCATTACTCTTATCATGCTACAAACTCCAACCCTTACTTAGTAAATTTGATAGTTCAAGCATGCAAAATTCTGTTAAAGTTGTAGCAATTTTATTTTCCACCTAATATATATATATCTGTATAATCAATCCTTTTATTAAATATTAAATAATATAATACATTATAATGTTATCCAATCCACTTAATTTAATAACATCGATTGTCCAATAAAGAACTAGTATTTAGTTCATGTTAAAAGTTAAATTCTACGGAGACAATATAAAAGCTTTTGTTTGGTATCCTTCTTAAAGCCCCCTCTACTCAATAACTGCAAGGTAACTTTGTTACTGGGCAGCGACAAGCTCGGCCGGCACTTCTAACACAGCTGGGGTTCAAGCAGGTCGAAAGTTGTTCTTAGGAGCGATGTCCGTCATTGATTTTTGCTGTTGGAAGCGTGCACGATGGAAGATTGCACGTGTATGTTATCTTCATAAATTGTTTTGGATGGTCCATTTTTGTGTTGAAACCAGTCGTGAAGAACGATGAAGTTTTTGTTAAAAAGACCATTAGGAACAGTAAGTGAATTTGTTTCTATAACAATATTAATTAAAATTTTCAGTGTAACTTTGGGAATAATTTATTTTAAAATATATTGCAACGTAAATTATAAATAAGCACTTTTCTGAATGGTATTCATGCGAAATTAAATGAAAACAATTCTATTCTTGTATAATATGGAATCACATATATAATTTATTCAAGTTAATTACAAACAACATTTGCTTTCTTGTGGTGTGAATTACTCCTGGAACATCTGTAAATTGAAACGCAGATAACGAAGGCTAAGTGACGTGTTTTTCAGTATGCAGCGCAGCTGTTTGTTTGGAATGGAATTTTCCGTGTTAATACATACGTCAGCTTTCAAGCAAGTATTTAGGTGCAAATTGGAGTTCTGGTATGTACAAAAAAATTATATTCGTATGTTGTTTGAACTGTCGACGTAGTAACGAGATAAATTTTATTTTAACCGACTTGTGTTAACTTTGAACAGGTCAAGGACAGACCTCAATTATATTTTTCGTTGTTATACGATATGAATCTGTAATTTGTTCCTACATAATTCTTTTATTAACTCAATGAAACATCAGAAGATGTCACTACTAATTAAATAAAGTAAATTCTTACAACTTTAATTTTTAGAAATTAAATTTCTACATTTGATATTTTATGAACAAGTTATCTGTAATTATTTACTGTGAAATTAAGGTCAATTTACCATAATTAACGCTTTCTATAAATAAGCAATTTTATGCTTTGTCAATTTGTTACATAAACCTCATTACATAGTAATTGGTACGGATATATTCAGTACCATTGTAATTAACTCTTCCTAATTTAAATTAACTTATAAAGGAAGACATATTTTTTGTAGAAAATTACATTATTGAATACCAGTTGAATAGATTCTTATTTTCGGACTAAAGACTATTTTTATTTAAGAGGAATGAAAGTCGATTCTGATTGTATTTAATTATTTTTGAGTTTGAATGCACAAACAGTGCTTTTCTTTGTTTAATCTGTTCACAGGTGCAGTGCAGGATTGCTAAGGTCAAGGTCGAGCCATAAGGTAAGAAACTTCAAAGATTAGGTGGTCTTTGAAATTATATAGCGGTTATAGGAGAAAGGTTTCCGCATTAGCCTTGTACAAGGGACTTGTATTAGGTCTTCTCAGTATAAAAAAATACGGTGGCGCCTTATTTTTATTATTAGTGGTTGCAATTACACCCCGACCCACAGCTCATTCTCTACCCAGAGCATATAGTTCGACTAGCCGCTTTGCCTTTGAGATTTCCTCAACTTAGAGCCACCTTCCATCTTAATTTGCCGTGGGCTCCATTTCTAATTATCGGAATTTCTCGTTAAACTAAATTGGAAGTAAAAAGGCTACAAATAGCGTCCAGCGTGTAGGCCTCGATTGCTGTACCAATTGTATAAACACATAAAGTATAGGCTTCGATTGACTTTGGTTGTTTACACTTGTGATTCGTAACTCATTTACCCTCAGATTGGTTTAGTCTATTGATGTTGTTGTTTAATTGAGTTTAATTTGTAATTAGTTAGTTAGTCTATTCCATGATGGCTGAGACGTATCAAGTAGTTTATTTGCATAAAGATGAGTTGGATTATGAATTGAGAATTCGAGGAGTTGTTAGCAGCAGACCGATGCAGGATAAGAGGAAAATGTTAGGCCGATTATTAGCCAAAGAAACAACATTACCTGATTTTATTTGTCAATTAGCTCTAACGGAAATTGATAGTATGTCAACATTAATAAAGTTGTGTAAGAAATTAGAAGAAGCTTTCTTATATGGTAAAATTGTTCGATAGGAATATTATTGTTCTTTTAGTCGCAGCTTGTAGTATTTCAGTGAATAATAATTCACAGTGTAGTTGATAATAGTGATTTGTATTTAGGTTTTTCTTCCATTTGTATTAGCTACAATAGTTGTTTGATAAATTTTTTATAGTAGAGATGATAGATGTTTATAATTTGGTACACTGGTTTTTACTGTCGGTAAACCGTTTCAAGATTGCTCTTGTGCATAGGCACGTTTTGTTTTGATATAATGTATTTTGATAGCAATTTTTGATTTATTTATATCCGCATTGCAACGCAGTATGTTAATTGGTTGTAAGTCTAAGTGAAACTTGTCGTCGTGGTTGGTCGGATTAGCAGTATGTCAGTCTAGACGAGACTTAGGAAAAGTCGGTCGCTCAGCATTACATTAGTCTAAACGAGACTCGAGGTAAGTTGTCACTCTAGCAATTTTGGCATCACTATTTTTGAGATTGGTGATGAGGTTATAATTTTTTGTTTATAAGTCTAGGTGAGACTCACAGAGGAGTTTGTCACCCTAGCAAGTTTATGCGTTGTGAAGTACTTTTGTCTATCTTGACAGTTTGATTATGAGTAGTGTAAGAGTGTACTAGAACATTGATTTATTGTTATCCTAGATGGAAGGTTGAGAGTAATCTAAATTATAAATTTATTATGTTTAAAATTGTCATTGTCTGCGAATTTAAAAGAAAAGGTGTTCTTAAAGTTTGAAGTTCATTGGTTTAATGTTTGAAGTCATGTTGATAATTTAGTTGAGATCAAGTTAGATAATGTGGATCCTTGGTATGTGTCTCTTCGAGAGAAAATTTTAGCTTCACCTGATGATTACCCCCAATGGAAGGTAGAAGATAATTATGTATTTAAATTTCTTTCATCAAATTTACCACTCTCGTCGAATGTAAGGGAATGGAAATATTTAGTCCCTAGATCACAGAAGGAAGAGGTTATTCGGATAAATCATGACCCTTCAGTGGCCGGTCATTTTGTTTTTTTTTAAAACATTGGCACGCATACAAGAGAATTTTTATTGGCCAAAAATGCGTAATGATGTGTTGAAATTTTGTAAAAATTGTTTAACGTGTGGTGCACGGAAGGTATCGAATAGAGGACCCCTTGGTTTAATGGGAAAGGAAAAGAAGTGAAGTTCCCTTTCAGATTATCGCTATAGACCTCATGGGCCCATTTCCACGGTCCAAGGTTGGACACAAATGGTTATTAGTTATTGGTGATTGGTTCTCAAAATTTACGTTATTGTTTCCGTTACGTAGTGCAAAAGCGCATATAATAGAACGTGTATTGGAGGAAAAGTTTTTTAGTTTATGGCGTTCCCAAATATATTATTTGTGACAATGGCTCACAATTTAGTGGTAGAAATTTCAAAGCAGTATGTAAAAATATGACGTTCAAAAATTTGGTTTAATGCAGTTTACTCTCCCAATGTAATTTTGTAGAGAGGATAAATAGAACGGTAGGAACAGCTATACGTTCGTATATTAAAGAACATGATACTTGGGACATAGAGTTACCCCAAATTCAGTATGCGATTAATTCTGCAAAACATCATGCCACTGGTTATTCGCCAAATTTCTTAGTTTTTGGTAGACATGTTCCTGTGTCTGGAAAATTTTATGGTCTTGATGTGGAACCCTCAGTTGATATTGATTTTATTTCTAGTGATAGACCTTCGTATGTGTCAGATCATAAAGGACTATTTGATATTTTTATAGACGTACAGAGAAGGTTACATTTAGCTTACATGCAGTCTAGTAATTCATATAATTTAAGGAGACGTAACATTTCTTTCGAAGTAGGTGACAAGGTTTGGAGGTCAAATAAAGTTCTTTCGAAAGCAAGTGATAAGTTTACAGCTAAACTAGCGCCAAAATATGTTTTGAGCATTGTTAAAAAGTAGGTTTCGAATTTAATTTATGAATTGATTAATGAAAATGGTTCAAGGGCAGGCAGATGGCATGTTAAGGACTTAAAACCTTATTCAGAGTTCAGTGGTGATATTGAAAATGAGAACGTTTCTGAACATTAATTAGTGTTGTTGATATATTTAATGGTTGATAGTAGGAATTATTTCTGTCTTATCTTTTAGTAAAGGATTTAAATATTGTATTGGAATACTGTTTGGTAGTCTAAAATTTTAGATGTTGGATAAGAAGTATAAAAGAATTTTGTAGTGCAGTAAGGTTGATACTAGACTGTGCTGATATTGTTAGTTGCAAGTTATTCATTTGAGTCAAGATAAAAAGTTACATGTTTCCGTTTGTCAAATGATTTCATTTGTCGTATGATTCTTTAGTTCAAGGTTATAAAGGAATGTTTAGGTATTTTTATGATTAAAGTGTTTGATAAATAAAGTTGTATATAGTTGGTCATTATTTTCTTTCGGATTTAAGATTAAGGTGTTTGATAATTAGAATGGGAATCAAGTAGTTTGAGTCCATATTAAATATTGGTTGGAGGTCAATATTGTTAGTAACTATGATAGTTATGTTTATTTATGAATATTGCGTGAGATAGCAATGTTCTATGTTTAATTATGGATATTGCGTGAGATAGCAATGTTCTATGTTTAATTATGAATATTGCGTGAGATAGCAATGTTCTATGTTTGATTATGGATATTGCGTGAGATAGCAATGTTCTATGTTTAATATGAATATTGTGTGGGATAGCAATGTTCTATGTTTGATTATGGATATTGCGTGAGATAGCAATGTTCTATGTTTAATATGAATATTGTGTGAGATAGCAATGTTCTATTTTGTTCATTCATGCGTGAGTGAGATTTGTGAGAAGTAAGACGTGGTGACGTTTTACTTGTCTCTTCTGGGAAAGAGATATTTCTACATTTTGGTTGCATATACATGCGGTAGATTGTTGAACGTTAGTGATTTCAAGACATGTTTGCTGTTTTGAAGTTATGTTTGTCGTGGATCTCAAAAGTAGTGAGAGTCCTTTTCTTCTTTTGTAAATATGTAAATTACGGTTAATATAGTAAAAATATGTTTGTCACGATAATTTGATATTTTCATTAAGGAATCATAATACGGCAGTATTATATGTTTTGTTGTTTAAGTTTCGAGTATAAATGAGTGATATAATAACCCCGAATATGATTAAACGATAATGACACCCTACCGATTAAGACTTCCCGAATTTGTCCCCTTGTGGCGTATAGTACGCGTAGTTACTCATCACTCATTTTCAGTTATGTTGTATCTTAAGTGGTAATTTTGTTTCTAGTTTGTAAAAATTAATAATAATAAGTTGTGAATATGTAACAATAAATTCAAAAAATTCTTCGTATTTATTCCAGAATTTTTCTCTTAGAAAGAGGCAGTGTAGCAATTTTATTTTCCACCTAATATATATATCTGTATAATCAATCCTTTTATTAAATATTAAATAATATAATACATTATAATGTTATCCAATCCACTTAATTTAATAACATCGATTGTCCAATAAAGAACTAGTATTTAGTTCATGTTAAAAGTTAAATTCTACGGAGACAATATAAAAGCTTTTGTTTGGTATCCTTCTTAAAGCCCCCTCTACTCAATAACTGCAAGGTAACTTTGTTACTGGGCAGCGACAAGCTCGGCCGGCACTTCTAACACAGCTGGGGTTCAAGCAGGTCGAAAGTTGTTCTTAGGAGCGATGTCCGTCATTGATTTTTGCTGTTGGAAGCGTGCACGATGGAAGATTGCACGTGTATGCTATCTTCATAAATTGTTTTGGATGGTCCATTTTGTGTTGAAACCAGTCGTGAAGAACGATGAAGTTTTTGTTAAAAAGACCATTAGGAACAGTAAGTGAATTTGTTTCTATAACAATATTAATTAAAATTTTCAGTGTAACTTTGGGAATAATTTATTTTAAAATATATTGCAACGTAAATTATAAATAAGCACTTTTCTGAATGGTATTCATGCGAAATTAAATGAAAACAATTCTATTCTTGTATAATATGGAATCACATATATAATTTATTCAAGTTAATTACAAACAACATTTGCTTTCTTGTGGTGTGAATTACTCCTGGAACATCTGTAAATTGAAACGCAGATAACGAAGGCTAAGTGACGTGTTTTTCAGTATGCAGTGCAGCTGTTTGTTTGGAATGGAATTTTCCGTGTTAATACATACGTCAGCTTTCAAGCAAGTATTTAGGTGCAAATTGGAGTTCTGGTATGTACAAAAAAATTATATTCGTATGTTGTTTGAACTGTCGACGTAGTAACGAGATAAATTTTATTTTAACCGAATTGTGTTAAATTTGAACAGGTCAAGGACAGACCTCAATTATATTTTTCGTTGTTATACGATATGAATCTGTAATTTGTTCCTACATAATTCTTTTATTAACTCAATGAAACATCAGAAGATGTCACTACTAATTAAATAAAGTAAATTCTTACAACTTTAATTTTAGAAATTAAATTTCTACATTTGATATTTTATGAACAAGTTATCTGTAATTATTTACTGTGAAATTAAGGTCAATTTACCATAATTAACGCTTTCTATAAATAAGCAATTTTATGCTTTGTCAATTTGTTACATAAACCTCATTACATAGTAATTGGTACGGATATATTCAGTACCATTGTAATTAACTCTTCCTAATTTAAATTAACTTATAAAGGAAGACATATTTTTGTAGAAAATTACATTATTGAATACCAGTTGAATAGATTCTTATTTTCGGACTAAAGACTATTTTTATTTAAGAGGAATGAAAGTCGATTCTGATTGTATTTAATTATTTTTGAGTTTGAATGCACAAACAGTGCTTTTCTTTGTTTAATCTGTTCACAGGTGCAGTGCAGGATTGCTAAGGTCAAGGTCGAGCCATAAGGTAAGAAACTTCAAAGATTAGGTGGTCTTTGAAATTATATAGCGGTTATAGGAGAAAGGTTTCCGCATTAGCCTTGTACAAGGGACTTGTATTAGGTCTTCTCAGTATAAAAAAATACGGTGGCGCCTTATTTTTATTATTAGTGGTTGCAATTACACCCCGACCCACAGCTCATTCTCTACCCAGAGCATATAGTTCGACTAGCCGCTTTGCCTTTGAGATTTCCTCAACTTAGAGCCACCTTCCATCTTAATTTGCCGTGGGCTCCATTTCTAATTATCGGAATTTCTCGTTAAACTAAATTGGAAGTAAAAAGGCTACAAAGTTATAACAGATTATCACTTACGTTTATGTTTTCCTGCAATGGAGTCGATTTTTCAGGTTCTCGTGGACCGGTTCTCAGCAGATTTATGACATACTTGCTTGCCGGCAGTAGCTGTTGTGCCCTAAAAAAAGAATAAGAAGGGAGCAACAATAAATTACAGATGCTACATCGACACTCGCGATAACACACACCAAAAATGCAGTTGCTTCTCTGAACTCCGGTACTGAAGTGATCAATTTAGATTTATGTAAATTACCTCCATCATTACAACACTCATTTGAAACTCCGCGTGATTGACTTATTCAAATTGGTGGATGTCCTACAACCAATTGGAATAGAGAACTTTGACACTACAATGCACGTTCACCGTACATTCCTTGAAATCGATAAAACATCAAGGGTATCTTAACATATTTATACATATCAAAATCATTCTAATCATACAAGGTACCTTATAACTTATAAGATAAGCAGGACTGGATTTAGGAAACAATGAGAATTTCTTTACTTTTATACAAAAAAATAATAGATTTATTAAATATAAGAAATGAAAACTGGTTATCCAGCAATATTAAAAGGCATGTTACGAGTTAATACCCAGTGCGATGAAAGATTCTACCTAAAACATAAAGTAAATTAACAAATTACTCTTAAAAATGTCTTTTGTACTCTGCTATCATCTTTTTGAAGTTGAAAATCTTTGCTATTGGGAATCCTTGCTTTCTGCCTTTTGTCTATCATATTGTAATGCAAACTCAAAAAGAATTTTCCTTTTCTAAAATGGTTAATTACACCTACAAATTTTCGTTTATTATACTTTATTCTTGTTTTGCATAGGTGTTAATTTATACTAACAAAAATTATCATTTCATCACTTTATTCTACATAAAAAGAGAATAATAATTAGAATATATTTATTTTTCCAATTATAGAACTTTAATACAATATATAATGTCATAAATATTTTTTTATAATAGAATATATATTATTGCATTTTAAATTATTGTGGAAACATGAGAACATATGTACAATAGATAAAAGATTCAATATATTTCTAAATTGTATAGATTAAAGAGAGGATGTGCAGTTATTTGTTATACAAAAGTAAGACATTTATCTAATCCAGTCACCCTCATCAAATACTCAGTCCAATATACATAAATATATATTTAATTGCATAAAGGTTTTAGAATAGTGCCAGAGAAAGTTTACGTGCGACCACTTCTGTCAAAAAAATTCCTATCATTAATTGTTAGAAATAGTTTATCTTTTTACTTTGTCATCAGGATTATTCTGAACATGGAACTTAATAGATTATTATTAGCTACAACAATGTGTCTGTAGATTTGCCATTGGAAAATTACACAAAATGAACATTTTGCTCGCTATTGTAAGATCAAAAAATAGTAAAGCATTTTTTGATTTTATTTTAGCAAACTTAAAATTGTATGACAACATTATTAAAATATTATTTTTACTTGGTTCAAATAGGATAAACAACAAAAGCTGTGAAACTCAAATTTTAAATATGTTCCCAAACATATTCATTTCAGTTAATTTTCAGCTTTCCGGCAACCTTTACATTTTAAAACACTGCTATCAGCAAACATTGAAAACGGAATTTAGCAACTATTTTAATGCCGTGTTGTGTTACGATAACAATAAATTAGATGCAAAAGAAAGTTTAATTTTGAAGGGACAAAATTTATGGACGCGCTTTCTATAAAAGATTTCGTAAGTGATTATTGTTAATTAAACATTATATTTCAAATTTTGTTTCTATAAAAATAATTCAGATACGAAAATACAAATTTATTCTTTTAAATACGTTGTATCATATTGAAGGATGCTGACATTATAAAACTGTAAAGCAGACATCGGAATGTGACAAACATAGTGTGTACAGTTTGCATAGATAAACACATTGTGATATACTGTTGCGTGACAACTTGTGTATTAGACTAAACTCGATACATTATATTAATCAGACGCTAACCATAACTAATATGATTTACAGTGGGAAAAATAAGTTAGTTTGACCTAACAGAAAAGAAACGTAATCAGTTATTTGCGAATAGGTAATAAGTAAACATCCCAAGATGTAGTGGTACAAAAACATAAATCGATGGTGGCTCGTGCGGTCAGGGGTCAATGTAGAAGGGTGTTAAATTTTGAA
Organism: Platerodrilus igneus; assembly: GCA_036346225.1. Taxonomy (NCBI): domain Eukaryota; kingdom Metazoa; phylum Arthropoda; class Insecta; order Coleoptera; family Lycidae; genus Platerodrilus; species Platerodrilus igneus. The sequence continues at coordinate 5,407,224 of JARFIW010001700.1, forward strand.
CAGTAGAACGTAATAAGACAAATTAATAGTTGAAAGTAAGCGAAACGCAGCTGCAAGAAAAATTAAATAAACCAAAAACGCGGCATTCAATACAATATGCGAACTTACTCTCGCACAGGCGAAGATATTCTCCATGCACCTGTGGATGGAATCATTGTCATTGTGGCCGTTTAGAGGAGTTAGAGATTTGAATAGTTCACCCCGCCATTAATTTAGAATTTTGGGTTGTGTTGGGTTAATGGTAGCTATTGTTTGAAGGTCGAAAAATGAAAATATTCTAACAGTGAAACACTGGAGGTCTCAGAATAATCTGAAAGTTTTGTACTAATATTCAAATTATTTTATGTTAATAGCGCTTAAGTTTAGGTTGAACTTTTATTGGAATTCATTTAGAAACTAGATAAAGTTCACTAATTGCGAAAGATATTTAGCTACCCCAGTGGTGGAATCTTACTTCCAAGAAACATTTTATTTTGAGAATTTTCTTTAATTATGACAAAATGAATGTGTTTTAAGGTAGTTTTAAGCAAAGTAAGTATGCGGTGATAAAATTTAAGATACTGTAACAAGGGAGATTTATGCATAATAACCTTCTTCCATGTAGATATAATATACAAAAGATGTTACTGTGACAGACAGTTTGGTGTCCCTCGATTTTGACAGAGAAAAACCTTTCAAGATGTTAGTGTTACGTAGAATTTTTGTATTTCAGCCAGTTTATTTATTATTTTAATTTTTTTATTATTTTCATTTCGAAATTCTATTTCCTTTTATAATTTATCCATAGGAACCCATTGTCCTACCACTGCAGTTAGCCGACGCACCCTTATATTGTTATGCGGTCCCTGTCCCTTTAGGGCAAATCAAAATTAATTAACTTCATGCTTATATTCACCATAGCACTTTGCTCCGTAACAATATTGCACTTGCACTAGATTTGTCAACCTAAACTTTGAAGTTAACTGTGTAGCAAGGATATATTAAACTTCAACTGCCTTTAAATATTTTGTTCTTTACCAAACTGTTATTTAATTAATTACTATAACAGAGATGTGTTTAAGAAAATATAAAAAACATCCAATGGAAGCAAAGCATTTCCAGATAATTGAGATAAAACTATATTATATTTTAAAATAAACTGTTCGTGTCTTTTAATCCTTTTGTATTAATTTGCGATTATCCGTTTCACGTCATTATCAACCTGTTAGTATGACAACGACTGTCTTTCATGATGATAGTAATTCTCTAACAATAAAGCTGTTAGAGCTCATCGCTTACAATCAGTAATAAACTTACTCGGGTTACGTCTGTCTAAAGTGGTTAGTACAAGCAATACATTCTCATTTCCCTTCCTCAATATTGCTTTATTTTCAGCATCCACTGAGTAACTAGGGGTAAGTGATTACTTCTGTTTTCATTTTTTGTATCCTACACACTTTATTGTATTTAAACAGAATCAACTAACAAACCCCGTGCCTAGCTCTAAAATAGCATCTAAGTGAGTTCGTAAATCATAATAAAAAACTTGCTTAATTTGTACTGAGAGAGATCATGTAAACAATATAGCATTGCGATTATAATGTAAATCATTTGATGGTACTTTTCCTTACAGGTATTTAAAAAACGGGAAGGTTGATACGGACACATGCAAAAAACCAGAAGTACACATATGTACACATCTACACAGTCACCCATGCACTCGACTACCCAACTGCAAACATAAGCACTGAAGCAAACAGGTGCACAAAAAAAGTATAGGAACATACAAGCACACGTACACTCAATCACATATACATGTGTTCACGAATGCATATATGCAACCGCCCCATATGCATATCAACACAAATGCAACCATACGTGCAACCACAAAATAAACAACCCCACACATGAGTGCACACTCACAAGCATGCATGTGCAAGAACACACTCCTGGCCCTCTGATTCTTCAACCCCCCCCCCCCCATTCATGTATTATATTGTACTAAAAAAAATGTAAAACTATTATAACAAAATTTTCAAAATTGTGTCTTGACAATTTACAAACAATCTAATTACTTTGCTAGGTCATTATAGAAAAATGTACGAGATTTGCAAAATGATGTCTTTGCCAATAAGCTCTTGATACACAATACACATGACTAGTCGCTATAAAGATTTTTTCACAAAAGTATTCAACCTATAGTACATATATAGATTATATACCTTCAGCATATTACCAATTAAAATGTTTCGTAAAAGTATTTAATTTAACGTAAAAATTTAGAAAATAAGTTAGTTAAACCAATGGAACAGTGGACTCCTTAAACATCATGTTATTGTTAAGACTGCACGTGTATATCTATAATACATAAACATTGTAGTTATTCATTTGCCTACAATAAAGTACAATAAAGCACAAGAATTATGCATGGAAATGATATAAGTAAATCTCTAACTTCTCTCCAAGAACAATTTGAAGCGAAAATATGGGATTTTGACGCAAAACTTAAGAATACAGCAAGTGTTCCAGATAATTAAAACATTACAGACATAAAAGTCAAATTTAGTACATTTAAAGAAATTATTTTTAATAACAATGCAATGTTAAGAAGCTGAATTGACAACGTGAATTTAGGTATTGACGATATAGAACAGTATGGAAGGCATAGCGTGCTAATTATTTATGGTATACAGGAAGATAATGAAAATGTCGAGCAAGCTTTATTAAATATTTCTACATGATCATTTAGTCCAGAAACAATAGTTGATAAACGTTATAGGCTCGATAAATAGCCACAAAATAGACCTAGACCAGTAATAGTAAAATTGTATTCACATCGCTACAGAAATGTTATATGGACACAAAATATAAGTTGAAAGATACACAACTATTTCTAAATGAATTTCTTACCAAAAAGAAGTTTTTACTATTAAAACAGTTACAAGCTATAGTTGATAAAAAAAAGTAGTTTAGATAGAAAAATCTTTTGTATTTTACCCAACAATAAAAAGATAGTTTTCAGGAACATAGAGGATATCAAGATAATTGACAAACACTGTTCCTAAGCTGCTATCAGCCCAGAGAAATGCTCAAGATTTCCAGGTGGTTCAAACTAGGGTGTCGTCAACAAAAAGTTACTGGACTCGCAGTCACAACAACCGTGCTTCGTCACAAAACTCACAGGTGTAGAATTGTTCATTGACACTCACAATACAAATTATAATTTCAAGATGGCTCACAGTAAAGCATGTTGTAATGGTAGGTCTTTCAATTTTAAATGTTGTAAGAAGAAATTATATAATTATATTTGTGTTAAGTGCTGTAGAAGCTTTCATGCGAATTGCCTTCTACAAAAACGTAAGGATTTGATCTTCTTGAATAACAATATGGTTATCTGTAATGAATGTTCTATAAATACAGACAACAACGTGGGGTCTATAACTGACAAGGACAAAGAAACTATTTGTTATCTAGAAAGCCAAATTAAAGAATTAGTCAAAGATAATCAACTTAAGGATAGTCATATTGATAAGTTAAAAATTGCTTGTAATATTCTACTGACTGAAGCAGTAGCAAATGAAGAGGTTTGTTACGTTCACTTTCCAACAAACGTACTTTTTTTGTCTTTTATTATTCGTTTACGTAGATTCTGCTTCAATCCTCCAACACCCGGTATATTAGACCTTCCTACAATAAGTACGCTTCTAATAATTTGCATTTAAATCTATTTATTTTAAAAGAAAAACTCTTCTACAATCGAATAGTCGATATCTTGTTTTAAGTGTCTGTTGGTTTGGCCCATATTCTTATAGTGTAAAATTACTTCGTATACTACTTCAAGCTAAACATTCGTCGGTATAATGGATTTTACTTCATTGATAAAGCGTGTTTCGTATCGCTAATCACACCTGTGTTTAATAACGCCGGCATGGATGTGAATTCGTGCTATCAAACGAATTAACATTCATTTTTCTTTTCTGCAGATGACTGAGAATGTTCGTTGTAGTAGTTTTCGTTAGTTTATAAAATTTTCGTGCACACACCACTGTGTGCTTCATCCGGTAAACATGATAGTCTCTTGAATTGCTTTCTTTGGCAAATATAGCTTCGAACAAAATTTCTTCCGTCTCTAGTTCTACATCCTTTTCTGCACCTCCTTCTGCTCGCCATACTACCAGCACATCCTATCCTTTTCAACCATATGTGTGTTCAAATATAGTATTGATTGTTATTTTTTTCTTAATCTTCTTTGAGAAGTAAACCACTCATAGTTTTTAAAATCATCTTTATTTACGTTTCGATCCATGACCTAGGATCGTTGTCAAAATAACAAAAACTTCAAGTTTGACAAGTCACCTTCAATTTATGTCACAAATGTCAAACTTGAAGTTTTATTATTTTGACAACGATCCTAGGTCATGGATCAAACGTAAATAAAGATGATTTTAAAAACTATGAGTGGTTTAATTCCCAAAGAAGATTAAGAAAAATGCTAAACAAACCTCAACAAACATCCTCTTTAAGTTACATAAAACAATTTATCAACACCAGGATCGATTCTATAAAAGTAGTAAGCTACTATTATTGCAACAAACAATAAATATATCATAAGTATATTTTATTTCTATTTACAAATTTACCAAGAAGTTGGAAAAATTAAACCTACTAAATATGAGCTCATGTCTTGCAGGCCTTTGCGAGATATATTTACAAAATATAGAACACCGATTTGTAAGATTAAATCTGTGACATTAAGATCAACTAAATTGAAACAAAATTAAACTGTCAGTGCTAACGGCGTTTGAATATTTCAAACAAAACAATTATTCAACTGTACAAACCGGTAAATACATAAATTCCTGACTAAATTATGTCAATGGCCTTGACCCTAGTTGCACTTAAAAGAAGATGCAGATAACGTACAGATGGCGGCCTGCCGAATTATATTAATTTTCAACAAATTGAAATTGCTTCAAGGCATTACAAAAATTATCCACAAAATGAATATTGATGCTGCAACCTTACAGAATAGTTTAAGACAGCATCCTGCAAAGTACTAATGTCGAAGTAACGGTTTCCAGAACCACCTGCTGGCACATACAATGCACGTAACTTTAAATTTATTTTTAAATGCTTGGTAGCTAGAATTAAATGCTAAAACAGAAAACCCGATAACAAAAGCACTAAGTATTAAAAATAAAACTTGCTTACCCCTTAACTGGCAATGGAAATTATTGCTAAAGGAAAAAGTTTCCCATGGCAAAAGTAACGTTATAAAAATGAAAATCTTTATCGCGTACATCTTCTACCAAATGGAGAACGAAACAGATTGAAAAGTGAGATGGCGCAGAACACAATGCAGCGCCTTATAATTCCCACACAAACAACTTTTGAAATCGAAGACAAGCACAACTACTTCTCACTCTAAAATATAAAAAATGCAGGTAAATAAAGTTGCCTAACTATCAGAAAGTTGTAACAGTAAAATGACCTGTTACAACTTTTCCTCAATCAGCAATTAAAAATAGGGACTTCGCGAAAAATATATTAAAGTCGACATAACATCAACATAGTTTTCATGATTTATCAACCTACAGACGTGGAAATGAAAATATTCCCAATATTACAAGTTATCAAAAATATTAAAAATTATTTAAAGAGACAGGATCCATAATACATCATAAATTTTAAATGTGTAGAAACAATACCCTGATGCAGATGTTAATATTAAATAGTGACTGTGTGAACATTCCAGAACATAATTTCCTAATGTACTAAGACAGCCCTTGACATGAACCACAAGTGCAAGTTCGAACAAATTTGATGTCAATTAGTACAGCACAGACCCCGCCCCCACATTTTAACTTATTTTTATAGATACCATTGAATAAAGATAGTAGGGAGCATTCCGAACACAATCAAACAGTTGAATTTTTTGAGCGATTAGAAATCGAATAACAACCAATTTGAACGATAACACATGTTAAGCAGGTTCGCTAGTAAAAGTATTCGAAACGTGTTTAAAAACGCGGAAGTAAATTACCTACCGTAATTGAATGCAAGTGACCAGGGTCAGCAGAAGTCTCCAGCAACATATTGTTAGATTAAGAAATTACTGCTTATACCAAGAGTTGTATTGCTTCAAAGAAAGGTGGTCAAACCCTGCCTATTAACTAGAATGCCATAAGCACACAAAGTTTTAACTTCTTGTCTGTTTAATTTTGTTGATATATTGTTATATCCCAATTTCGTACTCGTAAATATTTCTGCCTCATTGATTTTAATACCATTTAATTTTTACTTATTTAAATATGCGGATTTGCTATGCTTTCATTATTTCAATGGCTTAGTTAGGCAACCAACTTTGCTAGTTCTTTCATTTAATTCACAAGTTTGCATTTGATATATTATAATTTCTGGTTTCTTATCTAGGCAAGCGTATGATAATCAAACATTCCCCGAATATTGCTAGTTTAAATACAATTGTAAATCTCTTCCAGTTCTGTTGTTGTGACTATATTTTCGAATGTTGATTTGCAATAAAGTTTTCTATAAATACTTTCTTAAGAATTTCCTTGATAAAATATATTTCGGATTCATCATACATAAAACACGTAATTTAAGTAATAAATGATGGCTTTTGTTTTTCCTAGCAGTACTTTTTATTGGCTATAAACCCAACCAGGCAAATGGAAAGAAATACTTTTATGCTGTTGTCAAATGGATACACAAGTGTCCCGATGCTAATACAGTTTTAATATTAACACTTAGTGTTTCCTTTGGATGTAGTAACTATTTGTTACCAGTTGAAAAGTTACCAAAACCTTTCACAGCCTGCATGAATAATCATCGTGACCAACAACTGATGCTTACTTTCCTGCAGCATGGTATGTAGGTTCCTTACATTCTAGGAATGTTAAATGTGTGTGAATATTTAATGCTGTAAGTTTTATTTAATTAGTGGTGCTAGTTTCACAATTGACGAACTATTATTGTACTAATGTAAATATGTATTTTTGTTTTATTCTTCTAGTTAAACGAGTTTGTCATTGTTATCGTCAACGTAAATCTAGTACATAATTAAGTAAGACCTATTTGATAGTTATTTATTTGTAATTTGCTGTGTATTCAGCATGCGTCACTAAGTCTGAATAGTACCGGATTATTGTTGCCGAGTCTACAGGTTAGTGGAACCCTATTCACATAGACTTCTTCTGCTACTCCAACCTATACATAAATAAAGTAAGCAAACGGCAGGATTTTCCCTTAACTATATTCAAAAGCATGGAATTTATGTGTTTTAACAACGCTCACCAACACAAATTACCTTAACACACATTTTGTCCAAATTACGTGAATCTAAAAAATAACATCCTAAATTTATGTAATTATCCAACACTTGACAACTGTCTATAAATTTCTATGAACACAAATGGGGTGCTTAGTTTTAATACAATTCACTGTGTATTCAACATAGAAAAATTTGAATATTACTGAATGAGGTTGGAATAATACAATATATTGTTATCTGACATTTCGTATTTGTAAATTTTCCTGCTTCCTTGATTTAAATACTGTTAAATTTCTACTTATTTAAATATATTGGATCGTAGTAGTAGTAGTAGCTTCTAGTTAAACGAGTTCGTCATGGTTATCGTCGTCGTAAATCTAGTACATAATTAGGTAAGACCTATTTGATAGTTATTTATTTGTAATTTGCTGTGTATTCGGCATGCATCACTAAGTCTGAATAGTACTGGATTAGGTGAGAATAATACGATATATAGTTACATCCCATTTCGTATTTCTAAATTTTCCTGCATCTTTGATTTAAATAATGTTAAATTTGTACTTATTTAAATATACGAGTTTGCTACACTTTCATTATTTCAAGTATGAAATAACTTAGTTAGGCAACCAACTTTACTAGTCCTTTTATTTAATTTACGAATTCGCATTTGATACATTATAATTTCTGGTTACTTTTCTAGACATGTGTTTGATAATCGAGAATTCCCTGAATATTGCTAGTTTATATTAAATTGAAAATCGTTTTTGGTTCTGCTGTTGTTGTTTCTATATTTTCGAATGTTGAATTTGTAAAACTTTCTACAAACACGTTCTTAAAAGTGTCCTTGATAAAATTTTGCGTTCATCATACATAAAATGCGTAATTTAAGTTTTAAATGGCGGTAGTTGTATCCTCCATGCTGTACTTCTTATTGTCTGTATTCTAACCAGACAGTCGGAAAGAAATACTTTTGTGCTGTTGTCAACCGGATACACAAGTTGCGTCACGATACTAATACAGTTTTAATATTAATACTTCGTATTTCCTTTGGGTGCAACTGTTAATTACTAGTTGAAAAATTACCAAAACCTTACAAAGCCTGCATGAGTAGACATTGTGGCCAACAACTAATGCTTACTTTACTTCTGTATGGTATGTAGGTTGCTTACATTCTAGGAATGTTAAAGAGTTTGATGAATCACCCAGTGGTAATTATTTAATGCTGTAGGTTTTGTTTAATTAGTGGTGCTAGCTTAGGGATTGATAAAATATTGATGTGCTGCTGCTGTACTATTGTAAATACGTATTCTTTGTCTTTATGTTTTTAGCTTGATGAACTCATTATTATCATCAACATGAGTCTAGTAAGTAATTAGATAAAATTTATTTGATAGTTACTTAGCTTTATTGGTCTATGTAGCATTTGTTGCTATACACTAGTCGTCATGATTGCCACATATTACCAAGTTCAACAGACGCAATCTGAATTCGTCATTTTATTGTATTTCAACTGTTGTGTAACTGTAATTAATTAGTTTTTTGTAGTGCAAATGCAGAATGTTATAAATCATAGTTGTTAAATGCTACTTAGTGTTGTTAGAGTAAAATATAGAACAATATTTAGGGGGTGTATAATAGCTTAGCTGTCCGAAATAATAGTCGAAGAAGATGTGTTCTCGGCCAAACAAGGGTAAGAAATGAGTATCGCCAGTGATTTCGTATTTGGACGTCAAGTGGTACTGGAAATTTTAGAGAAGTTGACATCCCAGCGACGCTGGTTGTCGCAAACATAAGAAGCAAGCGTGGTTCTGAGGGAGTGGTTAACACGTTTGACAAGATCGGCTTGAGGATGGTAATGGATGATCAAAAGGATTCGGGTGTGATAACATGCACACAACGAAGTGAATTGATGCCTATGACACTGAACAATGTTATCAGTAATAAAGTATTGAGAGACGTCAAAAGTAAGACGCTTGTTCTTCCAGAATTTTAGCAGCGAATTGTGCAGTAAACTTGCGCCAGGGAAATTTAATAAAGTAATCAGCCACTATAAATATGTTTAAATATCGTTTAATAGAATGGGGAAGATTACCTACATCATAGGATATGAGTTGCCAGAGATAGGAGGGTTTGGCTCTGGAAGCAAAAAAGCTAGCAGGAAGTACTGTTCAACTTTGTAAGCAGCACAAACAGGACAACGTCAGATGTAGCAACCAAAGTCAGCTCGGATACAATGCCAGTAATAGTTTGGACGAGATGAGTGTTTTTGTCACATCAAAATGACCAGGAATGTGAGGATCATGGTGAAGAGATATCAGATGAGTGCACTGTTTCGATGGTACAGGGATTTTCCAATCACCCCGGCAATCGACAGCGAATGAGGTCTTGTGATGGCAAAAAAGAAACAATACAACGGACACAACAAAAATTATTATCCGGACGAAGGGGTATGTACAAAAAAAATTGATCTTCTGTTGGACGCCAAAAATTTGTTACCTGTAAGACAAGTGGGCCGGTAAGATATGAACGAAATCAGTATCACAAAGGAAGGGAAAGAAAGATAACGGATGTCACGTTAACACAGCTCGGGAGGGGGTTGAAAACAATACAACAGGACACACAACCCAATTTGCCCTTCTTAAGAACATCAGTACCTGATATGATAATTAAACACAAAAACACATTCAAAATATAACTCTAATAATTAACTTCTATATATTTAGATAGCAAACAATATACTGCTGGTATAAAGATGAACATCTAAGTTCTTCACTCCTCATGTAATAATATTAAATATAAATTATACCTCGGTAACAACCAAACTAAATAATGCTTTATAAAGCACTACGACATTATACACCCCTTAAATATTTCTCAATACTTCAGTCTAACAACACTAAGTGGCATTTAACAACTGTAATCTACAACAGTCTGCATTGCCACTGCAAACATCTAATTAATTACAATTAGACAACAGTTAAAATACAATAAAATGATGAATTTAGATTGTGTCTGTTGAACTTGGTAATATATGGAAATCATGCCCATCAGTGTATAGCAACAAATGTTACATAGACCAATAAAGCTAGATAAATATCAAATAAATCTTACCTAATTATTTACTAAACTTACGTTGATAATAACAATAACGAGCTCATTCAACTAGAAGCTACTAATACAACAACAAAAGATACACATATACAATAGAGCATCAGTAGTACGTTCATCATGAAACAAACACCACTAATTAAACAAAACTTACTGCATTAAATAATCAACACTGAGTAATTCATCAAACTCTTAACATTCGTAGAATGTAAGTAATCTATGTACTATACAGGAGTGAAGTAAGCATCAGTTGTGGGCCACAAAGTTTACTCATGCAGGTTTTGCAAGGTTTTGGTAATTTTTCAACTGGTAATAAACAGTTACAACCAAAGGAAACACGAAGTATTTATATTAAAACCGTAATGGAATCGTTACACAACTTGTGTATCCAATTCACAACAGCATAAAGTTATTTCTTTACAACTGCCTGGTTCGGTTTAAAGCCAATAAGAAGTACTACATACAAGATACAACAGCCACCATTATAACTTAAATTATGCGTTTTATGTATGACAAACGCAAAATACATTTCATCAAGGAAACTTTTAAGAACGTGTTGATAGAAAGCTTCAGTGCAAAATCAACATTAGAAAATATAGTCACAATAGCAGCAGAATCCAAAACGATTTTCAATTCCATATAGCAATATTCAAGGAATTCTTGATTATCGAACACATGCCTAGATAAGTAACCAGAAATTATAATATATCAAATACAAACTCGTAAATTAAATAAAAGGACCAGAAAAGTTGGTGGCATAACTAAGCTATTTCATACTTGAAATAATGAAAGTGTAGCAAACCCATATATTTAAATAAGTACAAATTTTACATTATTTAAATCAAAGAGGCAGGAAAATTTAGAAATATAAAATGGGATGTAACCATATATTGTATTATTCTCACCTAATCCAGTACTATTCAGACTTAGTGATGCATGCCGAATACACAGCGAATTACAAATAAATAACTATTAAATAGGTCTTACAAAATTACGTACTAGATTTACGTTGATGATAACAATGACAAACTCATTTAACTAGAAGCTACTACTACTACTACAACAATCCAATATATTTAAATAAATAGAAATTTAACAGTATTTATATCAAGGAAGCAGGAAAATTTACAAATACGAAATGGCAGATAACAATATATTGTATTATTCTCACCTCATTCAGTAATATTCAGATTTTTACTTGGTGCATGCTGAATACACAGTGAATTGTATTAAAACTAAGCACCCCGTTTGTGTTCATAGAAATTTATAGACAGTTGTCAAAGTGTTGGATAGTTACGTAAATTTAGGATGTTATTTTTTAGATTGACGTAATTTGAACACAATGTGTGTTAAGGTAATTTGTGTTGGTGGGTGTTGTTAAAACTCATAATTTTCATGCTTTTGAATATAGTTAAGGGAAAATCTTGCCATTTGCTTTCTTTATTTATGTATAGGTTGGAGTAACAGAAGAAGTCTGTGTGAACAGAGTTCCACTAGCTTATAGACTCAGAAACAATAATCGTTTAGTTGTCTTATAGATTACTCATCATCTATTTAAGGTAAAAAGACGAAAGTGTTAGGTGGGTTGGCGCTCAACATGATTGAATGAAAGATCAGAAAGTCTTTACCAGATAGGTTGCATATGTTAAAGTTGTATACCCCTGAAAGGATTTTTTTTTTATTTTCATAAAATCCACCCCCTCGCCACTGTAGCTAGCAGGCATAATCCTTTCTGAAATGTTTCAGCATAAAGTAAATTCAAAAGTCACCAGTGTCACATTAGCAAATAACCGCTGGTATGTAATTACTGGTGGCTCTACAGATTAATTTTGTGTGTGACTTATAAAGCTTTGGATCTAAATTCAGGCACAAACTATTTGATAAATGTTAGACAAACATTCTTCAGAAAAGTACATTTTTGTTCGGACGAGGTTAAATGCATATTCCATGTTTGTCAGTCACGCACGTCAAAAGTATCTATCTTACCTGATATGGCAAAAATTCAGCTAAATTATAAATTTCCAGAAAAAAACCCCTGACCAAGTTAGCATGCTGTATATAATTAGTTTTCAGATTAGTGTACAAAATCAAATAGTTTCAAAATACCTTCACTAGCAACCCTCATAATATACCGTTTACATAACCAGAGTGTGACTGGACTTCATCACTATTCAAATAATTTCTATAATTCTCTAAAAATATATGAGAACATGAGCAACATCTAAACATTTAACTTTATCCTCGAATTTAATCCATGACATCAAACAGTAAATATTCTATATATTCTAATAAATTCAACATTAAAGCACATGCACTACCATTACAATAAATCGTGCTGAACAAACACAAAAATCAAAAACAAAACATCATTCTTTTTAGAAACTATAAAACTCATAGGATGGGGAAAAATTAAATGTAAAAAAAAAGAAAACTAAAAAGCTTTTACAAAATAAATCTAATTTATTTTAAAAGAAATAGGAACATAAAAGTAACACATCAACTGTGAGGCACACATACCTGACATAATAAATATCTAACATTTACTTAATAATACTAAAAGACTTCTATTTATTACAACTATTAGCAAACAAGTGTGTTATTTGCACGCCGTAAAAGTATAGCCCATGGGAAAATCACTCCAAGTGGTATAGTTTTATCAATGGCATGTAATTAACACAGTGTCTCATACAAAATTTTATCCAACACCCCATAATTACAATTTAAAACGCTTGAAAACAATTTCAAGTTCCAAATTTAGAAACAGCAAATTGAAATTTAAATTATCTTGAAATTTAGTGCAGTGCAAATTATACTAAGTCAGTATTGTAGAAGAATGCATATAACTAAATATTGTCGATAGCAGTATATTAAAATTTCTGTCCCAATGTAACTTCTACTACTTTGTTTAGTAAAACGGATTGATGTTATACATGTATTAATTACCATAAGGTGTTGGCTAAAACATTGAAATAATCATCGAATTGAAACTTAAATAATAATATTGCATAATTTTTTTTACGTAGTATAACAGATGAATATTTAAATATCATATTTGAAAGAGATAATGTACTTTTTAAATTACATATACAAAAGATGTATGTAAACAAATTTTGATAGAAAGTCAGGTTTTCAACATTAAACATTAACTGTTAAAAATATTTTTATGGACTAGTTCATAGAAGGCAAATCTACCAAGAATTATGAAGATATGCATTGTTATATTTACAAAATATACGACTACATGCATAAAATATCTTAAATATAAAGTTAAGAAAAGTGCTAACATTATTATGTTATATACGTTAACAGAATAAAAATAAAATGTAAAATTCATTATTTTATCCTCATTTAGTAAATTATAAACATTGTAGCGTCCCATCACGATCGCTATAATGTAGACAATTGCTAAACGAAGAGAGTCACTCCATGCCTGTCTAGTGTGTTTGTAAGATGTCTGACTTAAGATGTCATTCTTGGATGTAATGCATCCCAATAATCTAACCAAATTTGTAGAGGGATTACGTCTATTTAGCATTGTAGCAAATCTGTCACATGGTTTTTTATTAATATTAGTATTTGCAGAGTCGTTGTCTTATCTTACACGAGGTTATTGTAACGCTTTGGCATTGCGTTAAATAAAAACCAAATGCAAAAAGCTTAATATTAATATACCCTGTATATTATGATTTCATATATTATAGTAGTGTTCAGTAAGCAAAACAGTTAAATAAATTGTGTTATTCTATTAAAATCATAAACTTACCACAAAAGCATCTTTTTATTTCTCTAAAAGACATAGTGAAACGGAATTTAGGTCCACAAATTATTTTAAGCCAGAAAAATGTAAGCAAAATATTTATTTTAGTAAACTTTCATAACAGAAACGTCATTTTAAAAAAGCTTTAGAATTGTGTAGAAAAATACAACAGTGAATTTATTAGTATACATCTGAAATGTAAGAGAGCTTTTTCAAATTTTAGTTTAATAAATTATAATCAATGTTACATTATAAAAACCCAGATTTTGAATAGTAAAAATTAATGGATATCAGATTGCAAACATAATTTAATAATCGTATACAATATGTTACAATGTATTCATTTTATAATGCAAGGACAGAATAAAACACAAATGTTACCTTAAGTTAATCACACGATACCAAAGGCACATTCTCCGGAACTCATTCCCTAAACTCAATAGAAAGACTTACTATGACAAAAGCCCCGACGTTATAAGAAATTAGAAGGGGGAATTAAATGATAATAATTACATTGAAAATGAGGACTTGGGATATCCTATACTTAGAGATGAGTTTGAATTAGCATTAAAGAGTCTGAAAAATGGTAAGGCACCGGGTACAGATAAGGTGCAAGCAGAAACTCTAAAAGCCGCTGGACAAGCAGTAACAGAACGTCTCTTCCAACTTGTAAGCTATATGTATGAGACAGGCGAGATACCCAAAGATTTCAAACGTAGCATCATAGTAACTATACCAAAAAAGAAAGGCGCGGATAGATGTGAAAATTTTCAAACAATAAGTTTGACAGCACACGTGTCAAAAATATTAACTAGAATTGTGCAAAGACGAATGGAAAAACGAGCTGAAGAAATACTAGGAGAAGACCAATTTGGGTTTAGGCGGAACAGGGGAACACGGGAGGCTATTTTAGCTCTGAGAGTAATAATGGAGAAAACAATAGAAAAAGGGGAAAGCGTGTATATAGGGTTTGTAGATTTGGAAAAAGCTTTCGACAATGTAAAATGGAAAAAAATGTTTGAAATACTCAAAAAGATTGGAATGAGTTATAGGGATAGACGAATAGTACATAGCTTATACAAAGAGCAAACAGCAGTAATAGAATTAGAGCAGGAACGTAGAGAAGTAAACATTAGGAAAGGAGTGAGACAGGGATGTGCCCTATCCCCATTGATTTTTAACTTGTACATAGAAGAGGCAATGAATACGGTCAAATGCAGGAAGACATTTGGAATTACTATGCAAGGACAAAAAATTGATATGCTTAGATTTGCAGATGATATAGCGGTATTAGCGTCTAGCAAAGAAGAGTTAGAATCTGCTCTTAATGAAATGGAAACGGTTCTAACAGAGAGATACGGTATGAAAATTAACAAAACTAAAACTAAAGTTCTAGTATGCAAAGGTGGGTAAAATAAATCAAAAACAAGAATACAAGTATGTAACACGAACTTACAAGAGGTTAAGGATTTCTGCTACCTAGGAAGCCAAATAACGCAAGATGGGAAAAGCACAAAAGATATAAAACAAAGATTAGCACAAGGTCGTGCTACATTTAACAAGAAAAGCAACTACTGTGCTCAAAGACCACAAACATAGAAACAAGGAAAAGATTGCTTAAAACACATGTATGGAGCACAGCACTGTACGGATGTGAAGCCTGGACAGTAGGAGAAGCGGACAAGAAAAAGGTAGAAGCCTTTGAAATGTGGTGCTACAGACGTATGATGAAGATATCATGGACAGACAAAGTTAAGAACGAAGAGGTACTAAAAATGGTAGGGGAAGAAAGAAATATGTGGAAAACGGTAAAAATAGGAGAGATAGGATGATAGGCCACATACTACGGCATGAGGGAATAGTGCGGAATATACTAGAAGCAGAGATAGGAATAAAGAGAAGAAGAGGTAGACCTAGGTTAGACTACTGCACACAGATAGTGAAAGATGTAGGCTGTAGGAGTTTCAGGGAGATGTGTAGGCTAGCCCAGAATAGAAATCAATGGAGGTACGCATCCAACCATGTTACGTGCAAATCGAATTTGCACTTTAACATTTTATGTTAGGTTTAGTTTTCTTGATGTACGGAAGTTTCCCGCCATATTTAAAAATGTTCCCGCGTCTTGCGTATTTGAAAATATGGCGGGAAACTTCCGTACATCAAGAAAACTAAACCTAACATAAAATGTTAAAGTGCAAATTCGATTTGCACGTAACAATCAATCCCAAGATGGATAAACTAATGACGAAAAGATAACTGTGCTTAAACATGATGATTATTATAAGTAACTACAAGAATTGGTTGGGCAATATTCTCGAATAATGTTAAGTGTGAAAAGATTTACCGGAAAACCATTATTTCGTCAAACGTCTAAGTGTTGGGGGATCTTGGTAGCCACAGGTTGCTTAACCCCCTTCACTGAATCTCGGTGAAATAGGGCATAAAATTAGAAAACAATAGAAGGGGAACGAGCTGTATACACATGCTATGTGAGAATTTCAGGGAACTATGTAGGCTAGCTCAGAATATAAATAAGTGCAGGTACGTGTCCAACCAGGAAAACCATTAATTCGGCAAACGTCTAAGTGTTGGGGAATCTTGGTAGCCACAGGTTGCTTAACTCCCTTCACTGAATCTCGGTGAAATAGGGCATAAAATTAGTAAACAATAGAATGGGAACGAGCTGTATACATATGCTGCGTGAGAATTTCAGGGAACTATGTAGGCTAGCTCAGAATATAAATAAGTGCAGGTACGTGTCCAACCAGTTTTGAGACGGAAAACTTAATGACAAAAAAATAAGCACAGATAAATCTGATGATGAGTATAAACAACTAGTTGTTGGTTGCGAAATATCTGCAACTAATGTTGACTGTGCGAAAAGATATATTGGAAAATATATTAAATCGGTAAATGGGTAAGTGTTGGGGGAACTTGGCAGCCACAGGCTGCTTACCTCTCTTCACAACCACTGAAGGTAGGATACATAGGGTATATAACTGTAAAACATTAGAAGGTGACCAAACTGTATCTAACAAGAAAGAACAGCACCTATGAGGAAAGACAACAAACATAGAACAAGAAGAAAATTGTTGAAAGCATATGTGTGAGCACAGCACAGTATGCCTATGAAATACGGGCAGTATGAAACGCAGACAGAAAAACGGTAGCAGCCTTTTGAAATACTGTGCTTCAGATGTATGAGGACGATAGCATGGACAAACAAAGATAATAACAAATAGGTTATAGAAATAATAGGGGAACAAGGATATCTGGGGAAAAAGAGAAATAGAAGGGCGGAATACGTTCTAAAGCATTTTGGGGAATAGTATGGGATATATTACAAGCAGAGATAGGAAAAAAAGGTAGATGTAGACCTAGATCAGATAGTGATAGATGCAGACTTTGGAAATTTCAGGGAAATCTGTAGGTTAGTTTAGAATAGGAAACAATGATGGTACGCGTCTAACCAGTTCCAGGACTGAAGACCTAATGATGATGAATTACATCTGACGGAAAATGGCAATTAATTATTCATGAACCCAGAATCGAAAACATTGAAAATGTAGTAATACAAAGTAATAAAAGGCGGACAGGACCGCATAGTTGGAGGTGATATGAAGATAAGTTAAACGTACAGTTCTAAAAAAAATTTGATTGCATTCCCACAGGGAAATATGCAGCAATCAACATGAAAGTACATCTGCAGTTGCAGGGTAAGTTCACACACACACACACATACACACACACGTGGTATGTGGATATAATGTCGTGATTACCGTTTGGAAAAAAGGGGTAAGAACCTGGAGGGTTCACCCTTCTATTAAATTGAAAGTTTGTGGTGTGTTAGGACAAGGGAATTTTTGTTGTTAGATAATCTAAGAAAAAGTTTCAAGAAAAACATTGGTGGTGGTGAATAGTCTGAAATAAAATTGTGAGTAATTAAAAGTTTCTATATTTAGAATTATTAAGTATGCATTTGTGAACTAAACATTTGTATTGTTTGTATTTACATAATAAGAAATTAATCAAGTGAAAATAATTACTTAGTTGGACTAATTAGAGATGTAATTGTGTATATTGAATCTAAAATGAAAGTTTTATTAATGAAATTTAGTATTAGTTAAAGTATGGAACTTTAGTATTTGGAATGGACAATGAAAGGATATAATGAAAACCTGATATTTAATTGTTAGTTATTATCGGCATTTTCAGAAATTAATATTTATAAATGTCATATAATTTAATATTGAAAACAGGAAAATTTGGAGTGCTGATAGCTTTGTTGATGGACTAGGTTTAAGATTTTTTATGATTTTTTAAAATTATTTCATCTTAATAGAGTTTAAGTTTAGGTTGAATTTCATTTGAAATTATTTAAAAACTAGATAAACACACATTTAAAAGAATGTCCAGCTGCCCCAATAATGGAAGTTTATTTGGAAGAGGCTTTTAATTTTACAATTTTATTTAATTTGACAAAAGTTAAATAAGTTCAAAGATATTTGAAAGAAATATAATGTATAATGGGAAACACTAGGAATAACATCAAAAGACACTGTAGTGTCAGACGGATTGGCACCGATCAATTATGACAGGGAAAAGCTTTTCAGGGTAAGCGATAGTTAACTTTCTTTTTGTATTTCACCCGTTTTATTTATTATTTTTATTTCTATTTCGAATAATCAGTATATATTTAATACAAATGTAAGCTATTGATAGCCAAATATTTTAAACTGTTTTATTTTTAAAACTAGTTACCCTGAAATAAAAATTTCGCTTCCATTCAAAATACACTTGTTCAAAACATTTGTTCTGTAGATTAAAAATTTACCCAAATGTTAGCTGCTTTGTGCAGATGTGGGTTTTTTCCTTTTTTCAGCGTTTTTTAGTCGACCTGACTATGGTTTCAATTTTGCTAATGGTTACTTTTAAATTTAATAAAGTTTATGTCTGAAAATATTAGTGTTTTACTGCTGACCCACAAGAAGACTTCTTCAGGTGTGCAGAAACGAATATTAGCGCTGATGTTTATGAAAGAAGTTTATGTGAGAAAAAGTAACAATGAACTCATCGCCATAAATGCCAATTTTGGAAAGAGAGCTGACGGTCGGAGCTCCTGTGTCACTGTTGGCGCCTGCAATAATTAACGTTATGCCAAAAAATGGTAAAGAAATAATTACTCCACCAGTTAACGCCGTGTGTTCCGTTGAGTTATCACTGCAAAATATTTCTATTTTAATACCCACATTACTGTAGCGCAGGGCAAAGACGTAAATATATGGACCAAAACGATTGAACAAATTAAGGAACTTATTCTATAGCTGATAATGTGTTACTGTTAAGAGTGGTGAAAAAGCTTGAAGGAAAATCCTTACAATGGTTTCATTCTAGGCCTGAATGTTTCAATAAATTTCCCAAGTTTTAAAGTCATAATAATTCATTGTTCAGTTGTTCCGATGATGCCGTGACATTATTAAGAAAATTTGAGTTGAAAAAGTTGGGGAAAAATGAAAAGTTTACTGATTATTTCGCCGACAAGATTACGTTAGGAAACAAATTGAATCTTTCCTATGCAGATTTATTAACTTATATGCCCAAAGGCTTTAATAATGCAACTTTGCACGTTCAAATGAAAATGAAAAAATTTACATTAAGAGAAGATTGATTAAGCGTTATGAATTCGATAACTTAGTCAGAAAGTATCCAAACATATCGCTTCGTGTCATTGGAGTCGCGTGTTAGTAAGCCTGTTATCAGAAAAGCTTCAGGAAATTTTTCAGGTCTTTCTAGACAGATAGAATGCTTCAACTGTAGTTTATGTGGACATTAAGTTGAAACGAGAACCAGATAGTTATTATGAATGTGAGTCACAAAAACATTATATTCGAGATTGTCCATCAAAACATTCATCGAGAGATAGACAAGCGATCCCTATAGAAGTGCAACCTTCATTGAAGCCAGCTTACAGTTTGATGTAAAATTTAATTGAATAGATAGAGCTTTGGAAGTAGTGTTAGATTCAGGTAGTTCTGTTTCGATGATTAAAGAGAGTTCCAGAATGCTTTGTCCAATTAGGTAAATAAGATAATTGTTTTGCAAGAATTAATAATTCTATTGCAAATGTTAAGGAGTTATTTTTAGATAAGGTTATCGTCAATAACAAAAGTTACAACCAACGTTTTTATGTGGTAGATGATATTCTAAAAGGAATTTAAATTCATTAACAAAAGTGTGTTAGTATTTCGAATTAAAGTGGATGGTCGTAAGACATGAAACAGTTAGTTAACGAATCCTTGTTCTAGAAAACGAGAAAAGGTTACGACAACCGCATATGTAAATGACATCAATTATTATAAAACCCAAGTCTGTAACAAAACATAGTGAAACAATAAATTCTTGGCGGTTGACAACTAACGTAGGTACAATACACCTTCTACAAGAAACGTAAACACTCATAGAATAACACACCTGTCTTCGCGAACAATTAGAATGTGGAAACAACACACTAGATGAATCCCGAAAATTTTCAAACCTTACGTCAGAAGAGGCTCGTCTTTATAAAGGTCAATACGTGTTGAATGGGAGTCAGTCTGATTGAAGATTTGAGTTAACACATTATTGATGAGATTAGATAATACATCACGTAGTTTAAAGGTTCTAGCTAACATAGATAGTATTTAGTAGTTAAAATTATTTACAGACGGTTTTAAGAGTATTACTCAACGTAAAGTGTTTATTGATACTCAGACATAATTAAAACTACTGCAAGATAAAGTCTTCTTAATAGAAATAAAGCAAATGTGATTGGAATGATTTGTTATGTTATATGGATCGATTGGCGTGAAAATGTTTACTTTTAAAATGATTTAAACAATTTTGAAATATGGATCGGTAATTATGTTCTGAAAAAGTTAACAACAAGCAGATCTGTAATGGTAAAATAAATATATCTTGTTTAAATTTCTAAAACGGCTCATATCTATCGATTAACTAATTATGTTGCATAGTGAGATTCTTCTCTGTGCAAATCTTTTGAATTTAAGAATAAGAATTGTGTGTAAAAGTCAAGATAATTTAATTTAAAGGGTTGTCAAACCTACGATACACGTTTTCACAATTATACAAGGTAATTATTGAATTTAACTGAATTCAGATAGTTTAAAAACGGTTTTAAAGGGGAGAATATTAAATTACATGACTTAAAGTGACTTTTGTGCCTATTAAGGAAGATTTGCGCATGGAGTGTTTATGAATGATAATCACGAGATTAAGATTTGTAGAATAAGTGAGTGATCATTCTAGTTTTAAAGAGATATTCTGAACTCTATTTTTAGTATATGATTTCTGTTGAGAGAAGATTATTTCTTATCAATGTTATATATAACATATTGTTTGTTAGCAAAGGTGTTGTCAATATATTAATTTGTATTTGAAAGATTGTTTGTAAAAAGATATTTCATATTATTATAAATCTGATGTATGATTACAAGAGCTAACAAAAATAATTAGACAACAGTCAATTTGAAACATTCATCATAGCATTCTTTAATCAGATCACAGCAATTGACATCCCAAGTAATATATATATATATATATATATATATATATATATATATATATATATATATATGTATAAGAAATACTTTTAAATTGTGATGTATCATATATGACATCCCAAAATACAAAACAAGAAATTACTCATACCAACATTTCCATTAAAATGAAAACGTTAAAGACAAATAAGAAAAATGCTTGAATAAATATTTGATCACACAAAATCTGTGAGTTAACCATGTCATCAAAATACGATCACGCATTGTAGTTGAAATTAGAATAATTTTCAGTACTGAACTTTTGTATTTGAATATCAATAAATAAATTGTAGATTTGTTTTAAGATTGTTTATATTTTAATATCAACATAAAATATAAATTTACCGATGTACCAAATTTAAATCACAACATATTGTTTTTAAGTAAAATTTATAGATTTTAATGTATGCAGATTCAACGTTCATTCTATTTACCAATTATGATACTAGAATTGTGGTATAGACAGTTGAAAAGTACTTGGCATTCAGAAATTATATAAATAAATTTACTCACCAGAAAGTAAAGTTACTTACTAAAACTGTCAGCTTTTTGTTAACATACTAAGGTCTAGTCAATTTTACTCCAGTTTCCAAAAAAAAAGAACAACACTCGCAAAGTAAGATACTGACAAGCAAAATTTCAATACTACTTTTCAGCAAAAAAAACCTAACCAAATTAATTCTTTCTATCAAAATTTGTCATATAAAAATTTATTTTAGTGATATCTGATCTTACATGCAAAACAATTACGTGAAAATGCCCGCATACTTTGCATAAGAAACATCAGAAATAATTAAAACAAATAAGTGAATATTTACTACTTATGGTTCGGTGATCAAATACCTTAGCAATAAAGCTGGTCACTGTCCTTATCCAGTAGACGTCGCTGTAGGGCAATGACTCTGATGGACTGTCCAATCCAACATCTGTAAACAACCAAGTTTAAATAAATTAAAGCGTAAACACATGACAGTATAAGTATTACAAAATAAAGAACTTATATGCAATACTCAACAGAATTAACTTGGACTTGAACTACTAACTTAAACGTACAAGCAAGATTATAGAAATGTTAAAGTCAAAACTGTAATAATATTATACGATTAACATGCCAAGTGGCACTAGTGAAGAATGACATTAAATGGGAGCAGTATCTAATAACGGTAGCTCATCTTATCACTGAGCATGTTGCTAGCCACAGTAACAATTCATCCATATAAAACATGAGGATCATTCTATCCTTTAAGAACAATAAAAATAATCTATTATCCCAAAGATCATTATACCAATTTGTTTTTCATAAAATTTAATTTATGGAAATAAACCATATTGCATGATTGAATGCCAGTGAAATTTCAGTAGTATAAGATGAGACTAATTCAACTTATTTTATAAAATAACAGCATTTAATAACTTCCATATTCCAAACTATTTCATATTTAAACTTTGTATGTTATTTTAACGTTCTAATCAATGTTACATTTACTTGATTGACGTGAAATTCTGATATTATTTTGTCGATCACGTAAATCGAATTACTGAAATAAATATTCTTTAATAAAGTTCCTATTATATATATTTATCTAATTACGTCACGGTTCTCCCGAGTTTTCAAGATTTCATGGAATTCCATTCCAAAGAATACACACCCACTTGTAGCAAGATTTCCGGGAATTCCATAGTTTATAATCTCATTAGCGTTCAAATCGTCGCGTTCTGTCTTTATCCAACGCAACGCATTGATCGTGGCATTGCATTCTATCATGTAGCAATGCGAAAGATAATAAAATCGATTTTACAACATTTTTATTCTTTACGCAGATTCTTAGAATAAACGTTTTATTAATTAGGTATACAACACTTCCTATTTATTAACATATTCTCTACAAAATTCGAGAACATGTTTTATTTAAAATGTTATTCCGATATTTTAGACATGGGTAATTATATATTACATAAACAACCAATGCTTTTAATTGCTTTACCAACACAAACAAAACGTGTTTTTAATGCCCATTTTATAAAAATTAAAACGCTATCAAGATTGAATGCAATTTTAAGTGAAATGCGGAAAGCTGGCACTATTCTTAGCTATTTACAGAGAGTGAGGAGCATGTATCAGAAATGTACTTTTATGATAATTAATAAATGAAAATAAATCGCTTTGTATTTGAATCATATGGAAAACGATCGATTTGCATAAGGTATAAGGTTTACATCTTTTAAAGATTGAAATTCGTTTTACAGTATTTAATTAATTATATTTACATATACGGCTTAACTTTTGTATACACGACTGTATTATCGATTTAAAATCGCGGCTTTTAAATACACGGGAAGTGTGTTTTGCTTTGCGCTTTAATGGCTATGTATTTACAATATGGGAAACCGGGAAAAAAATAGATTGTATCACCCTGTATAATATAGGGCGATACAATGAATCTTAGGAAATTTCTATTTTATATATATATATATATATATATATATATATATATATACAGGGTGTCCCAAATTGAGTAGGATAGCATGGGTATCTTTCTTATTATTAATGATAGAGATTTGCTTAAATGGGCAAAGTTGTGTCATTTGGATAGTTTATTTAAATTCTGCATAGATACATTCAAAATTTCAAACGGTTTAGAAATTATTTAAAAAAAACTGAAAACTGCCAATTTCTTCAAAGTTGAATATTTTTGTTATAATAAAAGATACGAAAAAATGTTTTTTATAAAAGTTACTTAGTTCAATTGTGTGCACTCAAAAGTGATATTAAAATTAAATTCAAGATGGCGGTTATCGAGATATTAGCATCAACTTTCATATTTTAAATGGACGCCATATTGGATTTTTAAATGGTTAGATAGCATATTTTTTTCTCTTTTCAACGATGTATTACAACATATGTTTAAATGAAAAAATTTACTGAAAATAATAATTTTAATTTTTTATCAAGTAGGCATCAACACAAATCAGTTTTAAAACAAATTAAACGAAAAAAAACATTAGAATAACATTAAACACCAACCAATAAATCATAGCAATTGTTCAAAATGTTGACCGTTATTATTTAAACCCAATCGGCAACGTTTTAGAACACTTTTTGTTACGCGTCGTAATGTATTCCCATTAAGACCGTTTATTGCCCGCATAACCGCTTCCCGTAGTTCATCTACATTATTGTACTGGAAATTACTTCCATATACATTATCTTTTAAAGTGTCCCATAAATAAAAATCCAGGGCTGTTAAGTCTGCTGATCTAGGCGGCCATTTTACAGGTGTGTGGGTCGTGATTACCCTGCCATCAAAACGGTTACTTAAGTAGGTGATAACATCTCTAGTGTTGTGCGGAGGTGCGCCATCTTGTTGATACCAAATTTGATTATTTTGTGCCAAAGGTAGGTCGTCTAATAAATCTTCTAAAGATGTTTGAAGCATTTCCAAATAACGTTGAGAGGTTAAGGTTCCATCGAATATTATAGGACCAAGTAAACGGTTTCCCAATATACAACAAAAAACATTACATCCAAATCGAATTTGATTGCGGCGTGGAACTGTTATGCGTGGGTTTTCCTGTGCCCAATAGTGTTCATTATGACGATTAAATATTCCACAGTTAAAAAATAAGACTCATCGGTCCACAAAACGCGATTGATAAAATCATCATTCTCCCTAACTTGATTGATAAACCATCTGCAAAATGTTGATCTGCGGAGATAGTCGTTTGGTTGTAAGTTTTGAGCAATGTGAAATCTATAAGGGTAATATTTATACTTTTTTAAAATTCTTGATGCTTGAAACTTGGATACGTTTACTTGGGTTTCTATTTCCCGTGTTGAAATGTTTGGATTAGCTTCCACACAGGCCAGTGTCAACACCTCATCTGCAATGTCTCCATTTATGTTTCGAGTAGGTTTTTTTTGATCTGCGGAGATAGTCGTTTGGTTGTAAGTTTTGAGCAATGTGAAATCTATAAGGGTAATATTTATACTTTTTAAAATTCTTGATGCTTGAAACTTGGATACGTTTACTTGGGTTTCTATTTCCGTGTTGAAATGTTTGGATTAGCTTCCACACAGGCCAGTGTCAACACCTCATCTGCAATGTCTCCATTTATGTTTCGAGTAGGTTTTTTTAAACATCCATACTGCTGCATATTTGTGTCCAATCTTTGAAAGATTTTAATGTTTGGCTGTCTTTTTTCGGGAAAGTTTGTTAAGTATGTTTCGGCAGCAAGGCGATTGTTCTTATTACATTTTATGTATGTACAAAACATATGATATTGTTCGCTTGTTGAAAAATTTGCCATTTGAATATTTTATAGAAAAAGTATATCACAACTTATAACTGGGAAAGAGAATACACAAATGCCAATTATTAGTACAACAGATACACTAATTCAACATGACAGTTTGTTATAATTTCATTTGTTTAAGAGAAATCTGATGATGCCTACTTGATAAAAAATTAAAATTATCATTTTTAGTAAATTTTTTCATTTAAACATATGTTGTGATACATTGTTGAAAAGAGAAAAAAATATGCTATCTAACCATCTAAAAATCCAATATGGCGTCCATTTAAAATATGAAAGTTGATGCTAATATCTCGATAACCGCCATCTTGAATTTAATTTTAATATCACTTTTAAGTGCACACAATTGAACTAAGTAACTTTTATAAGAAACATTTTTTCGTCTCTTTTATTATAACAAAAATATTCGACTTCGAAGAAATTTTCAGTTTTCAGTTTTTTTTAAATAATTTCTAAACCGTTTGGAATTTTGAATGTATCTATGCGGAATTTAAATAAGCTATCCAAATGACACAAC
Source organism: Platerodrilus igneus (assembly GCA_036346225.1). Lineage (NCBI taxonomy): Eukaryota > Metazoa > Arthropoda > Insecta > Coleoptera > Lycidae > Platerodrilus > Platerodrilus igneus. The sequence continues at coordinate 5,433,785 of JARFIW010001700.1, forward strand.
TTTGCCCATTTAAGCAAATCTCTATCATTAATAATAAGAAAGATACCCATGCTATCCTACTCAATTTGGGACACCCTGTATATATATAATAGTGTTTTTTCGATAAAATATTACTGTACAATTGGGATATTTTAGTCAAAAAAATTAAAACGAAATAATATTTTGCATATATTTAATTATAAATCGACGTTTCGGCAAGGGTTGTTGCCTTTATCAAGATTCTAAAAAAGGAAAACCAATCATTACAGTCATCAAAAGATGTTAATTTTTAAAAAATTAAGCCGCATGCAGATTTGAACCATTTAAAAATCTCTAGGTAGCAGTTAATCCAACACCTACATCATGATTTTTGGAAGCGTTGGCACAATGAATATCTCCATAATTTATACCAACGTAGCAAATGGAACAAAACCCGCAATCGCGAATCGTGAAATATTGGCACCTTGGTGCTCATAAAAGAGGACAATATTTCCCCGTTGCAATGAAAACTGGGGAGAATTGTTGCCCTACACCCCGGTCGTGATAACATTGCTCGTGTTGCTTCAGGCCAATACAAAAGGCCAATGGTAACGCTTTGTGCCTTGCCTACACAATAATCCATTGGTTTTAATTTTGTATATATGTATTGCTTGCGCACATTGCAATCTATATAAACTTCGTTTTTTTGTGCATATAAGTACATATAGTTCATATTATCATTTTGAAATTGCCCATTTTTTGGTAATTTCAGTGGGCGATATGTTTCATTCCTAAACCCTTTACCTAAGTTACCCTTCAACAATAAGGAACCACAGTGGTGTGGTGTAACAGTAACTCGTTTTTGCACGATCATTTCATTATACAAGTGCCTGTTCGTGTAGCTTCCGTCAAGTTAACATGTGCATTTTCGAGGAACAACAAGTTTTCACTTGGCAGCAGTGTGTTAGTCATAGAACCAACACTCAGTAAGTCCACAATCATTTACATACAACATTTGAATTATAATTGCATCAAAGTCATATTTGGTGGTCCGTTATTATCAAACATACATCAGCAACCCTCAATAAGCTCCTTAATTAATCAGCATTCATAACAACAAACATTACAAAAAATTGCAACTTTCCAGTTTTCCAGTATGTTGAAGTAGGTGGTACAATTTGAGAAAAGTTTATTAGATGTTTAGATGTAGATAACAATCAAACAGCTGAATGAATATCAAAATGTATATTTAAACATTTAGATACATTTAATTGCAGCGATAGATTTGTAGTACAAGCGAATAATGGTACATTTCTCAATATAAGACAATATAACGATCTTGTCCAATGTCAGGCCTTTTATGTACTTAATCTAAATTAATTTTAATGTTCAATTTTAGCATTTCGCCCTATAATGTTGGCTTGTTAAACTAATTTTTTTGTCTTAAATATTAGCATGAATTCATCCGCTCGCATTGGTGCCACCGAATTAGTTAGACGTTCCAAAATGTCCTCATAATTTTACTGTTTAGATTAAGAAATGATTCAGTGTGTTTGTTTTGTTCATACATTTAAAGATCCTTCCGATCAAGCTGCATTTTAATTTACAACAGATCATAAGCGTCCAATACCCAAAGTTAAATTGAAATGTTCACAAATACTACTGCATATTATATGCACAAATTAAATTTAATTGTACAAAATTCTGTAAAAAGTAATTAAACATTGCAGTAAGATATTTTTTATTGAACTTTTTCAGTCACTAGAAATATCACATGCTCTTGATCAAATTATAAACAGTAGTTTCTCTTCAGCTGTTCCTACTAGATGGCAGAAAAATTTCCATCGGCAAGAATCTATCGTCAACGGTGCCATTAGCACAATTCTTAATGCCATACATATATTGGGGGTATACAACTTCAATATTATTCTTGCAAATTTGTTTAAAATTATCTTTTAGAGTTACATTTCGCCTAAAGAGTGCCAAAGATTGTGACTCATGAAATAGATTGCAATAATTAATATCAACTCTTTCGTAAGCTCATAAAAACTGACATAAATCATTACAAAAGATTTTAATTCATCATCGTTTCTTTTTTAATTTCAAAGTATATCAATCGCATCTAGAGCAGCATAACGCAATCTATTATTTGTAAAAACTGTTCCACTTTAAATAACATATTTTTCCGACGACCACTTGTGAAAACAACAGATTACACACTACTTATTTATGTAGAAAGTAAAGTATATCACTCTAGAGTGCGAAAGTACATATCACTCTAGTGTTGAAATACTTTTCAACTCTAGAGTGATATGACTGATGTTAGTATGCTAGTTACCTAGGCAACCCAAACGACTACCGGTTTTTACCTTTTTGCATTCATTCGTTTCGTTTTGGCTAATAACAGTTTAAAATACCCAAAGTTACATCGATACTGACAGTTTCCGTTTTACTTAAAGATGTAATTACTCATATTAGTTTGTAATTGAAATGATTTCTTCAATAAAAATTGAGAATGCATACGCTAAAAGCAACAGATTCGCGGATTTTATGAAAACAAAGTAGGCGTTCGAATTTTCAACATCAAAACGTCAAATAAATTTTATAGCTGTCTGTCTGTCTTGCATTATTGTGTACATATTTATTGCAAATAAACATAAAAATAACTATTTCGTAATTGTTTTTAGTGGTGGTCGTCGGAAAAATAATGTACAGTACTCGCATGGAAAGTGACATTTCACACTCGTGGAATAGTCGCACTCGGCTTACGCCTCGTGCAACAATACTCTTCCACTCGTGTGAAATGGGTCACTTTCCACACTAGTAATGTAATATACTATTATGTCACTTATAATTTTGTCATTGTTCTCATATGCATATATTTTTGGACATTCTGATTTTTAAAATTCCCCTGATATATTTAAACTTTCATCCATTTTCAACACCAGAATTTCTATATCTTTTATAAAGTTTAATAATTGTTTGAGATGGTTTAAAACTAGTAATTTGTATTCCATATTTTTGTGATATTTTACTGGCAATACTAATATTTTGAGCCACATAATCAAATCGTTATAAATTCCTACGCCGTAATATCCTATTCTTGATATAACTTCCACTTTTATTTTATGATCTGATACAATATTGAACACCTCGTCTAAAGCAATTTACAGAATATTACAAATAATTGTTTTTATGTTTTCCAATCAGCAAGCCTTTCAGACAATTTTTACATAAAGAGTATGTTTTTTTGGTGCAAACAATCGTCCAGTTAATCCACTGAATGTTTTGTATCAAGGAAGAAATTGATTGTTTCTTCATGTAACAATAAACTGGAAGATTTAATTTACAGAAAAGCGCATAATAGCAAATACACGAGGATCTTTTTCCCGAATTAACATTTAAATGCCCCAATTTTTTTTCCGTATCACTACCACTGTCACGAGATTGACTTCAGTAGTTTGACTAGAACAAATGCTGATTGGTATATTTTTCTTTAGCAGCTTCTGTTAAGCCTTTACCAATTGTATTATTGACAATTATGGAATAAATACAATATTTCAACCATTTCTATACAATACAAATGCAACCAGTATTTGTTACAAGTGACTATACATAATTCATTTAATCCTGTCTGTTATAGTTTTCTTTGATTTCACAGTAACAGCACAAATAATTTCTTTTTTGAAATATGATGTTGAGGAAAAATTTACAATTATTTTTGTTTATAAATCATTATATGATCATTCAAAACTACATCAAATTTGAACATTCTATCATTCTAAGAAAATTAAAGTCTGCCCGAATTTCCATGAAAATGAAAATGATCATATTGCATTCCTAGCATGCTTTGAAGCTGTCCAATCCTTTCCCTACATGCACATAACCACAACTTTGGTCATTGTATATTTTTGATACAAAATATAAAAGAGAATATAGTATAAGTGCAAACATGATTAATAAATTAAAAATTAACGAGGGATTGGCACTTACAAAAGGAATGTTAATTCTGTTCCTTTTCTTTTCCGATTTGTGTAAACAAATACTGTATATAATTATGGCATTGTTTATTTACAATTAGCTACACGTTTTTGTAACATATGTGACACATGATGTCCATTTATATATTGTTGTCAATATGGTCATCGCGCTCTGCTGTCTGCGCCGTTTTGTTGTTATGCAGTTCGGTATAATATACGGTCGTGGATATATGTAAGTGAAGTCCGTAATACATTATTTGTTATTATCATATACTTAAATAATATGTATTGGAATCGTAAACTGTCAAATACTGTACTGGATATTTGTCCTAAATACAAAACGTACGGTCACTAGCATTTGTTGTATGTGTATTAAAACTGAATATGTAACAGTTTTCTATTTAAGCAAAGATTGTTTAATTAAAATAAGCCAAATTTTTTATGCCTAAATAAAAACCATTTTGCTTATAACAAATATGGCTGCTGTCTGCTTCACTTTTATTATATAAGTCTGACAACCAATAAGATATATACATCAATAATTTACAAACATATCAGACCTATTTAATTAATTATGAAACTCAATTAAAAATTTTAATTTTTAGCCAAAAATCCAAAAAAAGACTTACTGCACATTCCTGCGAACAATAGAAGGCAGTGTTGCATTCACATCTCAGCTTGGGTTCCTCATGGCACAAAACGCAGCTGTCTACATGCGTGATCTAAAAAATGCATACATTAATAGTCTGATGATTTAATTACAATTTTTAAAATATATTATTTAATAAAAAACTATGGTAATACATTGTACTATAACTAGAAAGATATGCCCACACCATATAACATTCAGTCTCTTATTCACACTTGATATCAGTGTGTGACTTATGACTCATCAGGTGTATATCCAGTTAGTGTTAACTATTTTGTTTCACAGTGTTCTGTTTAAATTGGTGGTGTATTGGAACATATTTATATGATTAATTGTGCTATAGTGGGTTGTTTTGGTAACAACAAAATAGAGAGCAAGAATTACAAATAGAATTGTTGATATTTGTCCCTTCCTAATGCCAAGTCTGTGAAACGTAGGTGCATAAATGTTATCAACAGTATCAATTAAGTTAAAACTGTAAGAAAATGTTCAGAACATTTCATGAACGATGATGATTGCCCAAAAGAGAAGATATTAAGTTTGTCGCATAATGAATGGAAGCTAAAACCCAAAACCGTACCTTCAATTAAATTAATGAAGTACCCAAGTCATGGAAATGAATGCAAGAAACAAGTAGAAAGACAATGATTGATAAAAAGCTTACGTGAGTAAGTAAAAGTAATTTTCAAATTGTACATGTATTTTAACATTTTTCGTTTATTGTAGACACCTATATTTTATGGAATAAACAGAGAACTTATCTGAAAGAAGGTGTAACAGTTCGTTTTCCCTCAAGCGCATAGTTATAAATGTCCAGTTTGTATTTTAAAGTCATGCTAAAACTCGAACAAGCTGTCCAATATTCCCATAAAGTATCTTCAAAGTAATATCAAACAGCGTGCTTCTGCGCACCTAATTGTTGAGGTCGTTGTTGTCGTCAAACCGAACCAGTCGGCCCCTTATCATTCTAACGTCAACATGGAAAAATCGATATCCAAGGCTGACTTGCGAGTTGCAATTTAGTTTCAAACAATCCATCGATCTGTAGGTTTAAAAACTTATCATGCACAACACTAAAGCATTAAAGAACTAAAAAAATTAACAACACTTAAGAACTGAAGCTGTAATGGTCGTGCAAAACTGTTAAATTTTACTGCATATAAGATATATACGTTCCTCATGTTTCAACATGGAGATTTTGTTTTAATTAGGAAGCAACACTTGAGAACTGATTAATGGTTGTAAGAAGAAGTTAATTTATTTGCGTATAAAACGATTACACATTGGAAACTTATAATATGGTTCTAGTTTACGAGGCATTGTTATAACAATGTAGACAACTGCTTTTTTCATGTGTATGTTTAATGTTGGAGGTCCACATGTGGGTCAAGCTTGTTTGTTAACTGGTCTGTAGGCAGCCATGCCCTTAATTCAAGGTCGGTAAGTCATCTTCTTTTTTGAGATAGTCATCTGTTTGACGTTCACGTCATGTTAAACCGTAACCTTGCTAGTTTGAACCCATGAAACTAACATCTCTGTGATAATATTTAATTATGAATTTAAATTTTCAAATGTTGTTTCATATCAAAATTATGCTTTATAAAATTGTTTACCTGACAAAATCGTTATGAATTTGCATTATGAATAATATAGTCGTGTACTTGCTTGCACATGATAACTATTTAATGAAGCTTAAGTTTACTAATTTAAAAGAGCTTATTACAAAACTAATTTTGTATGTATGTGAGTCATTTAGTCAGTACTGAAAAGATGACAAAAAAGTTCATAATTGTGTTAATGATATTTATAGTGCCTATTTGCTTTAGAGGCTTTTTTATTTAAATTGTCCAAGATTAACAATATAAATATATAAAATTAATTGAACATTCAGAAAACTCATAATAATTATCTGTCAGAATAGATCAGAAAAATTTTTCAGTTAATATATATGTGTTGATACTCCACAATCTTGATTTTTTTATAGACTTAGAAAAAGTTAATTACACTCAAAGAAGCACTTAAGGAATAGTGTTTATTCTGTCCATACTTGATACTGGATTTTATGAATTATATATAAACCAGAAGTGCATGAATTTAATAAGTAGAGTGTCCATGCACTATTACATAAAAGTAAGAAATCATAGTTGTACAAAACCTGTCTGATTTATTGATTTCCTATTTCGAGGCGCAAACTGCTGTCTCCAATATTATTTTATTTTATTTCAGGATAAACGTAGTACCATATAAAAATACAAAATCTTGTATTCCAATAACAGAATATTCTCGTTGAGGTTCCTGTATTTTTCTTAGCAATATTTCTTGCTTTTACACCCTATCTAAGTACAGTGGCGCCCCACCCATCCATATTTACTTAACGACCCCCCTGATAGTCTCTCTAAACCACTGAAGATAGAGTTCAGAGCTAGTGCGGAAGTCTTCAAAAGTCATTTGTGTTAATACGGATAAAACTACATCTTCTGTACAACTTTTGTAAGAAAAAATAAACATCTATTTAGAAAGTTGCACAATCGCCCAAGGAGTAAAACAATAAAGTTTCACTAATGCCCAAGGCGTGGGGCAACAAAAAAAGTTACAAAGGGAAGAAATAACATTCGACAATAAGTTAGAAAAATATATGTGTTGCTACTCAAACTGAAAGGTGGTATATATATATATATATATATATATATATATATATATATATAATCTATTTCCACAGGATTCAAATTTATAATAAGTCTTTTCCATTCACTTTACAGCTCAGAGGATGTGTAACAAAAATTTAAATTTCTTGATAAGAAATATGCAAGTCTTCAAGACATTGTCGCACAACAAAAGAATGAATTGCAATTGGTGCTACACCACAGCAAATGTCAAAAACTGAAATCTGATAAACAAGTTACGTGACAGTAAAAGTGCAATATCATTATATGCAGAAGATCCTTACTCTTACAGGTTGTTACAAAAAGGAAATTATCCTTTACCAGCAGCTTCAACATTATGAAGATGAGGTACAAAAATTGATCTGCAACCAGGTCGATCAGCATTGTTATTGGATAATGAATAGATTACAGTGGATAACTTATTATTGTATCTTCAAATTCTTGAACTTCTGGTATTACAATATTATATTTTGTTTTCTTGGTTTCTCAGGTTCAATAATTAAATAGATATCGTCATCGCGATAATGTATTAGTACATGATTTGCTCGTTCATTACAGGTTGTTTAGCACTTAATAATTATTAATAAATAGAATGAATAAGATTTTTTAAAATCAATTTGAAAGTACATACCATTATATAAACTGCAATTATTGTTTATTTACTTGGCATTTAACATAAAGTTGTATTAATTTTAATGTTATCATTATAGTATTACACAGTATTTACTATGTACTGAAAAAGTCTCTTACCAAATAATAAGCAGAACATCTACTAGTATATTTTGATAATGTTTCCATTTAATTACTAAACCTGTTAAATCAAGAAAATACAAAAGTGCAACAGATGATGTACGAATAATGTTTTTGATCACCTGGTATTTATTTTATTAGTCATAACTTACTAAGGACAACATTTAATGATAAACTATTTTGCTTCTTATGAGCCCTAACTGTTGTGCTAAGATTATGAATAACTCCCCACTGTTTGAAATTGAGAGAGGTTGCATTTTTCGGTTCGATGAAATTAAGATATACAAAAATCGTATGGCACGACAAAAAAACAGATACAACTCTAGGACCGTCGAATTACGTACAAGTGGTAATGGCTTGACATCTATGCGGAAACTGGAAGCAGGCCATATTTTACAATTACGATTGTAAGATGAATAAAGAATTGCTATTTAAAATTATTGAAAAAGTTGAAAAGGTGAGTTATCTAGTATATGCTATAAATAGTGACTTGGAAGGTGGTAATAGAGCATTTTGCATAGAGTTTAATATTTATAAAAATCAGACATAGTTTCACAATTCAGTGAATAACAGAAACATTAATGTTTTTGCAGATGTTCCACACATGATAAAATTGCTTCGCAATTATTCTATCGATACTGGTTTTTAAAATGAAAATTAAAATAATCACTTCTAAGCCCATTGTAGAAATTCTGCAAAACACTAAGAATTTGGATTTCGACATTGCATATAAAATTAATGAAAGTTTTTGACCGTAAAAGGTGTCCAGCGTCAGAAAGTAAAATTAGCAACAAAATTATTCTCTCATACTCTCAAGACTAAGCTTCTTGGGGGTATATGAAAGTGATAACAATTGGTTAGAATGTTTAAAATTACTTAAAATTTACAAACGACTGGTTTGACAATTTTAATTCCAGAAGTTGCCATAAGTGATTTATGAAATTGAAAGAAAGCTTTTGATTTGGCATTGAACGAATAAAATGAAATCTTAGATCAAATGACAAAAATAATGCAAAAAAGTTTGAGAAAAGTAAATTTAAAAAAAAATCAGCATTTCATCATTGAAGATACCGTTTAATAACATGAAGAACGATTATACAATAAAATATCTTTCAACATTCCATTTAAACCAGGATCCCCTAGAATGATTTTTTCAATTATTAGGTCAATGGGTGGCTTGTAACACCATACATCTACCCTACAATTCAAATAAATGCGCAGAAATTATATTATGTGCAGAAATGACGAAAATAGATCGCAATGTACAAATGTGGGACCAGATGATATTCTAGTTTCAAATATCACACTAACATCAAACATGAAAATTTTCGATAGTGGTGTAGAAAAAGGCATTGCTGAAGTTGTTACTAGTCAGATGTTCAGCATTTTAAAAGTACATATGAATGAACATGTTGATGTAAATATTGGTTATGAGTTATTGAAATTGGAATGCAACGGTTTAAAAGATATAGCTGAATTTATTGCTTTTAAATTTAAAACAAAGAAAAACTTGAATACATTCCAGGGCATCAATAAGTTTTTAATAATTATCTAGTTATGGTAAAAACAAGGCCTGCGCAAATGGTTTGTTGCAGGCTGAATTTGCTTGTGATATGCTTATTTCGAAGTTTAAGCATAATTTTAAAACTATCTTTTATTGCTTTTAAATTTTTATCTGTAATGTAGCCTGGTAGGTAAAAGATTTCCCCACCCCTGTTGTAAACTACAGTTGAAACTATTAAAGAGGTTTCACAAATTTGTTAGGTTCAAATATAGAAATTTTTGTGACATATTTATGGGTGCGATTGGAAAAAATTACAGCAATGGATATATCTTTATATTATTAACCAAAATGTCAGCTTTAATGACTAAAAATCATTATTAATACAACAAGCATTTGAATGGAAGAAATGATACGCAATAGAGTATCAAAATGGTTTCATATTACATAACTAAATGGTACATTTATTGATTTATTCATTCTTAGATTAATCGATAAGTGGCATTTTCGATAAATAAATATAATTAACAGTTTTTCTATGCATAAATCTCATTAATTTCAAATTTGTACTATTTACCTAATGAACACTGGCAACAACTTTCTAAAAAATTACTGATGCATGACCCTACAAATTTTCAGATAACTATAAATTCAATCAAAGCAAAGTTAAAAATTATGAACTACGACCCGATATTTATTTGTTGTCTTAGTAATTTTTAGTCAAGTGATTAGCCCCCTTACTTTCCAAAATAATTAAATTAATTACTTTTTCAAAGCTTAAATGATCATCGCTATGTACATGTAAACAAACATCAAAGTGCTAATTTCATATGTTTATAGTTCCAAAAACCGAAACATGTTTCTTAGTACTTCAAGACATCAAATATCATTTCCAATAAATATCAAATCAATTACTTTATCTATGACAACATACAACATAATATACCCATATTGTGTAAAGTTGTAAAGAAGATAGAATTCTCAAACGCCTGCCATATACATGAAATACTGAAGTTTTGTTTTCGTGTACACTATATTTAAACATATAAGTCGTCACTGTAGTATAAAATCATAGATAGTGCTTGTTACGCTCCTTGGCGTCACAAGCTTTATTTTAATAATTAGATATAAGTGATTTCCAATCCTATATTGGAATGCCATTTCCCCTCATAATTTATGTAGTATAAGTAGGTTAAGATGCATTATAAATGTGGTTTGAAGTCTGTACGCTGTAGGGAAAGAACGTATAATTTATTACATGCATTTTGTCAAATACATGTTTCCGCATGCTTCAAAGAATGTGCAGTTACTGCCTCAACCAATGGGAACGTTTGACGATAAGAGAGGTTTTTTACAAGTTCATGTGTACGGATGCCATGATTGTGGCAGATTATCTTGGGTTACCTAACTGTATAGACTTAGTGAAAGTGAGTGCGGCGATGCAGTGAGTTACCTGTACCATTATCCTTATTGTCCTTTTCTAAATCTTATTTGTTCCTTGTTTTAGTATTGTAGGTGAACAAGCTCGCTGCAAATCTGCCAATAAATAGCCACTGACCCAAAGAACCATTGCATATGTATAGGAACTATATCCATAATACAAGAATTTAGTAAATTGGGGAATACTATAACTACCTACATAATTAAAGGTAAGCAGTTTCTTTGTATTATTTATAATGAGTCAACTTATTTGTGAAAAATATGTTTGCTACTACGCCCTCTGTATGTCCATGTTCTAAACTAAAGGATGTTTACCTGTAAGTGTCATTAACTGTAATATGGCATACAAAAGCAATCATTTAGCTTTTATAGATACTGTATCAATGGTACTTCAAATTCAATGCCAACTATTGGGATCTCATAAACCATACAAGATATTAGAATAATTAATTTGGAACAAAACTGAGAAATATGTTGCAAAATGACACCATAAAGCAAAATGCTACATTCGTCACAAGTACAGAGTGTCACAAATTTGATGCTCTTAGTGGGTAACTCTGTTATTATTAAAGATACAAAAAAAACAAGTTATTACAAGATGCTTACCTATTATTTAAAATTACATTATTATTATGTACAGCATTATACACTGGCGTGTAATTGTTAAGTACTTACATACCTACTTTAAGCATTCTTGTATTTGACTGCTATTTTCACTTATATGTTACTCATTTTCATTAATTTTTCAGATGTCCAAATTAATACAATCATAGTTTCAACTATTACTCAATTGTCTATCAATCCCGAAGAAGATTGTGATCGTTCAGATAGAGGTGACGATTATGTAACTCAGAAACCAGTAGTTCCAATGAAGACAAATCAACATTTCGGTGTACGACTTCATCTTCTATTCATAACGATGTCAGCCCTCAAAAGAAAGGTAGGAAACACCCTTGAAGATAGGAGAACAGGAAAAGAAATATTTTAAAAAGAGCTAGAAATACTAGTAAAGCTTATAAATCCAACATAATAAGTAAGAAAATAAGACCGAAGAGAAATGAAACAAGGATGTGTAGAAAAATGCGAACTACAGAGTTCCCATAACTTTAACAAAGACGAAAGAATAGCAAATTTAATTCGGACTGGGAGTTGGAAAATCTGGAACTACAAAGGCAGTTTATTCGTAACTATGCAAACTGTTCAACTGCAATATTTTTATATCCGTGTTGAAGGTATGAGAAAACCCAGAGATAGAAATAGTTCATTTTATTTTAAAAACAGTGGCAAAAATATCTATGCCTGCAAAACGTTCTTTAGAAACACTTTAGATATAAATGACCGATCAATTTGCAGTCGTAGCGAAGGAAAACAAAGTAGAGGGTGTATTGCTAGAAACTGATAAACGTTGAAGACATGGGAAACAAAAAATATTTGATGGAGATATAAAGAAAGGAATTAATAACTTTATAGGAGCTATCCTAAAAAATGAAGAACAAGGTTGACCCAAGTACAAATTTCTTTCATGAATAGACTAGCAGTCCACATCAAACAAAATGGTGATACTCTTGATCATTTGCTGTAATCAACTTCCTCTTTTTCGTTAGTTTTTCAGTTTTTAGCTAGTGTTAAAATTTGTTTTTCTGCCATTGTTAAACAAAAATTTGTTACTTTGTAACTTTGCATTATGCTGGTTATAAATTGGATGGCAAAGAACATTTTTAATTTGACCAAATAAATATGGACACATTTTGTATGATAAATTTTACGAATATTTCTTAATTAAACATATTTCAATTCTTTTGTTTTAGAAAATATAATTTTAATTAGGGCAGTTAGTATAATTAAAGTAATAAAAATGGTATCTGTCATTCAATTCGATAACTACCATTACAATAAAAACCGCTAAAATAAAAGATCTTGTAAGTCATACAATGTAATAAATATGTAAAAAAGAAAATATTAAATAGGTATACAATGCATGGCGTTATGCAGTAAACTCAAACAACGAAATCAGAAAGTGATTTATGGTAAAATACATATTAGGTGACCTCAATGATCTCATTCCTCTTTCTCCGGGACATTTCTTGAACCTAGAGCCCTTAAATTCGGCATTACTGCAGACCGATTTTCTAACATAAAACTCAACCGTCTTTCCAAATGGCAACTCATTCAAAGACTACAACATGATTTCTGGAAGCGGTACTCATTAGAATATTTAAACACGCTTCAACAAAAATGCAAGAATATTACTCCCAATATCAAACTGAATAGCTTAGTGCTCATTAAAAATGAATTGAAGTCTTCCTTTAATTGGCCAATAGATCGCATAATTGAGTTACACCCTGGTGGTGACGGACAAATCCGTATAGGTACTGTGAAAACGTCTACATGCATTTTTCGGCGACCGGTCATTAAACTGTGCCCCTTGCAAATGCTTAATTTTTTTTTCTCTTTAGAATAATTTTCTTTTCTACATTTTCATAATTTTTCTTTCACATTTGTTCCTGAGTTAAGGAAAACACATGTTTTAAGGAGGCGACCATGTTACAGCAATGTACGCGTAGTTGTTCTATTTAAATATTTGCTTTAATTTATTATTTCATTTATTACTATTCGACACTATTAAGCAGTGTCAATATCATATTTAGTTTATGCTAAACCAGTATTGTTGTCATCGCATTCACGCCAAGTGGACAGCAAACTGGGATAGGACAGTCCAGCAAGTGAAGTGATAGCTATCGGGCGACTCAAATTTAATACAGCAAAACGCGGCAGTGTTCGTTAAAAACTATTTACTTTTTTCCATTCCTCTTTTCCCAATTTCCTCACAAAGTGCACAAGTCTAAGTTACAAGATTCGATCGAAGCTACAACCATTATGGTAAGTGCTTAGTGATAAGAATTTTGACGTTTTCATTTACTGTTCATATTTACATTATTGTTTGGCTAAATATAAGGGGGGTCCGCTATCGAAGGAACTTTCAATTACAATATTTTCATACATTATGTAAATAGCAAGCATTTAGCACCCTGTATATAGATCATAGTTAGCTTTAAACAATGCAAATAAGCATATCTTACAACAATAGTACTAGTATTTAGCAGGAAAATAGGTAATTCATACATTATGTAAATAACAAGTATTTAACACTGTATATAGACCATAATTAATTTTAAGTAATGCTAAGTAAGAATATCTTTGCATAAAAAGTACGCTTATTCAGAAGAAGTGATAGTACATGTAATTAAACACGCGTTGAGAAGTGTTCTAATTAGTTATAAAACAAATACGAAGATAAGAGATAAAACCTAACAAAGCTTTACGCAATTACGCAGAAACAATAGACATTTTGATAAGAAAACGCAGTTTCAAAAATACATAACGAAAGTGGAATTAAGGTTACATCATTTATTTTGTTCAATTATCCAAAAAGGCGATATCTAAACAAAACAACATATTGTCAAGATAACGAGGTGTCTATGGAAAATAGGTATTACACGGAAAACCAAATATATTACATCAGAAACCACTTCAAAATGCAGGAAATACAAAGACCTTATTGGTTAAGATGTTTACAAGACTTGTTGAAAATCCAGCCCACATGCAAGTGGGGACAGCCTATATTTACACTGAGCAATGATAAGACGGGTCAGTTTAAACTCAGGCAGGGCAAAGCTGCGTTACTGCTAAACAGAAAGTCATGCGTAATTTAATATTTAATAATATAATAGTGTATGTTATAGTGACAAATAAGTGCAACAATTATTAAGACTTCTTTTGTCGTTTAACGGCTTCAAATTCGAATGTGTACTATTTTGAGTTGCGAGAATCAATGCAAATAAAATAAAGAAGTACGAAGTAATTTATGGAAAACGAGGGGTTCAACAAACACAGCAGTGATAGACGAATGAAGACAACAAAGGGCTGTTGATCCACAACCCGAACAACCTGTAACAGGTCAGATCTAATTAGTTTTAAGATATTTTTTCTATTGAAATTTCAATACTGAATTTATTCAATTTATATAAACTTGTAATAAAGTCAACAACAAACATTGCATACGTTAAACTGACGTAACATATCATAAAGGGGTCCAGAACGTTCCAGGTCTCTTTGGTAAAAAGAGGTAGTTTTTGATGACTTTAGATTGATTTCAAAGCATATAAATTTTGGGGTAAATAATACATATGATATTGATTGATTGAAGGGTGTATTTTAATATTTTTCAAAACTTGTAAATAATATTTCTTTTCATTATATGAAATTAATTGACTTCGTTTTATAAATTCAAACAAATAGATAATCATAAAGGGGCGGAGAAGAGAAAAATTGATCATCCTAACATTGTGCACTCTGTGTAGATTAAAAAGGGCTAGCCGTGGCATAATAGTAAAATTAGTAAGATTTAAATTTGATTAGAAAACACAGAGGGGTGGAGTTATAGAAAACGTCATTGGCACCAAATACGGCGTTATCATATCAATATATATATATATATATATATATATATATATATATATATATATAACTCATATTTAGACCAGGGTAGAAAATTAAATAATCACATCAAATAATTTTAATCACCGTGTATAATGAATATTATTAGATAATACGCGTTATTAAAACCGTGAAGCATAAAAATTTATTAGTTTCAGTAAAAATAAGAGATTTAAATCATGTACAAGACGCTTTATATCAAAAGAAACAGTATTAAAAAGCTCTACGTGTAATTTAATTGGAAATTACGTGCAAAATTTATATTAATTAACCCTATTTTAAGTAACCGGTATTAAACAAAGTGTACACATAATAATTAACATTTAATTTGTATTCGCTAAAAATGAAAGGATAGAAGTCAATTTTAATTGGAGTTAATTAAACCATTATTAATAATAAGCATAAAAGCCTGTGAAAATCCAAGATTAAAATACCAGAAAATAAAGCTCTGAGAATTGATAGTATGTTTGAACACCTACGTAGTTTAAAAAGCTCATTCGGCGTAAATTTTGCAGATAATTAATGGTTCAAAGAATCTTGGAGAAACCATCGCATAATAGTTACGAGAAATGCTAAAGGTGGGATATTTCACACTCCACATGGACTAAAATAATCGGATGCAAATATCAGAGGTAGAAACAACGATTTCTGTATAAAAGTCAATTAGTTATTTCCAGACGTTGCTGCCGTGTTGAAATTTCTGAGATTTAACTGGGGCGAGTACAAAATTCGATAAAACCGACGCGCGAGCTACGGAATGGGAACATAGCAAGCGAAATTCTTTAGAATTGTCCATTTTGGGGACTCGACCGACAGACGGCTAACTTCTATATATACCCAGGTGAATATGAACAAGCTCTCTTACATCCGCGACTTGATTCAATACGTTAAACAGTGCATTTGAGTTTGATAGAATAATTTAAAGTTTGCTCGTATATTTTGGTGATTCAAAATAGTTTGTTCTTTACGTGCTAACATGAATATACTTTGTGCACTTAGATACAAGGTAATAAAATTTAGTATCACTGTGCCAATTAGTAAAATTTACAACGACAAATGTATACACAAAAGTAGGCAGTTTTGGCGTATATTGGTGAAAGAAGTATGAATTTCTTTGCTATTTTTCGGGGGTGTTAATGATTAAATGGTTCATAAATGTGTCTGGATCCACAAAACAAGGGTCAGATATACACAGATGAGTTCTGGAAAAGCCCAGAAACAACTTTAAATAAATGGTGATGGAGAAAATTTGAAAAGCGTTGAGAATCAGAAGCTGTAAATATAACCCAGTTGGAATGGTGTGATTAACAAAAGGGACGATGTACATTGAAGCTACGAGTGCAGTAACCTTCAGGTAATTTATACTATTTTGTTTGAATTTTGATATTTTTGTGTGTGTTGAATAACTTTATAATTGATTTACTTTAAATGGACATTAGTGAAATTGTACTAACCATAAAATTTTAATTTTAACGTGAAATTCGCTTGTTTAAGTAGAAAGGGGTATTTAGTATTGATGTTCTGGATTATGATGAAAATTTGGGTATGTCTTTGAGCTCAATTAGACGAACCTGGTTAATTAACGTAAAGGGGTGGTAGATGCTCCCTTTGTACTCAGACTCAGGTCTGCATATATTGTTATATTAATTAGTAGGCATCCTACAAGGACTTTAATTCTGGATGCACATTAAATGATAATAAAATTAATCTTGAAATTCTTTTTAAAACTGAAATTTATGCTGAGTTTTAATTTTCAAATTTTAATGTATTGTGAATATTGATGTAAATAGAGTTAACGTTGATGTTTGTGGTAGGAATGTGTTTGTTTTTTTTATGATTGAGGATGTAAGTTATCTAGAGGAGCAGCCGAGGCGATTAACAGAAGAAAGTCAATGGACCAACACAGTTAAAGTAATGAATAGCTTTTCGTAGGATTCACAGCATTCTGGACATCCAATTCGTAGGGGCTCGATTCGAAAGCGGAGTACCCGGATTTTGGTGGTTTCACAGCAAATATGACGCCCAATCTGTGGGGCTCGAATGTTTTTTTTTAAGGGCCAGTTCCCGCATTCAAAGGAGCATTACACAGCAAATTATATATATATATATATATATATATATATATACAGTATTGCCCGAAATAAACAGTACTGAAACTAAGTTGGCGGTGTTTTTATGCGTGCGCTGCCACACTCAAGTTAGCTAGTATAGACCTGTCAAGTAAACCTCAAACAAGTAATTAGTAGGGCCTAATTGTTAAAAATGGTGTTAAGTACAGAGGAGAAAGTGTTTCTGGTAGAGCATTATTTTCGTTCATACGGAATCGGCCGACATAATGGTGCAAGTTTGCTATACGTGTCTGATCAATTCACACAAAGGTTTAATAAACGTTCTCCAAGTAATGCTGTAATTTTGAAGGTTATTGAAAAGTTTAGAAATACAGGTAGTGTATTGTGCCAACGAAAAGGAAACTCGGGGCGTCCCAGGACAGTTAACAACAACAATAACCATGAACGTGTTTTTGAGCAAATCTTAGAAAATCCGAAAGTCAGCCAGGCAAGTACAGCGTTACAACTTGATTTAAAAAGAACTTCCTTTCAAAGAATCCTGAAGGAGCTGGGTACATTTTCGTATGTGATTCAAGTACATCAACAACTACATCCTCGGGATTATCGCAGTAGAGTGGAATATTGCGCCAGAATTCTCGCGTTACAGTATGAAAATCCTGAATTTTTGAAAAATGTTTGGTTTTCAGACGAAGCACATTTTCACTTGTCAGGCTATATGAATCGTCGCACAAATCGATTTCTGGGCTTTGCCAGACCCGATGAGGTTCAAGAGGTTCCTTTACATAGTGAAAAAGTGAGTGTCTGGTGTGCTCTTTCCGGACACGGAATCATTGGTCCGTACTTTATCGAAGAGAATGGTAGGCAAGTCACACTTAATCAACAGAGGTACAGACAAATTTTAACACGATTTATCCCTGATCTACGTCAATTCTGTCGTGCACGTAACTTGGCATTTCGAAACCAATTTTTCAGCAGGACGGGGCAACTTGCCATACTGCTGCCGCAATTCGTCAATTTCTTCAAGAACATTTTCCAAGCAAATTCATATCACGATTTACTGACTTCCTTATCCTTCACATTCTCCAGACCTCACACCTCCAGACGCATACATTTGGGGCATGGCTAAAATGCCGTTTTCAAACGGGCACCACAAACCATCGATGAATTAAAGGATGCCGTTAGAGTCTTCTTCGCAGCCCTGAGACAACCCTTATTCAATAACATGACCAGAAACTTAGAACATCGTTATGAAGTCTGTCTCGAACGAGGAGGTGCACATTTAGAACATATAATAAAGTGTCAATAATATGTATTTTTTAAATATACAAAACAATTACAATTTCAGTACTGTTTATTTCGGGCAATACTGTATATATATATATAGAGCGAATTAGAAAACGAAAAATGAAAGTGTAGATTTAATTTCAAAGCCACTCATAATTAAAGTAGTTATCAACTTATAACTAGCAGTATCTAGAAAATGTGCAGATAACAAAACAACACAACTCTGCAATGTAAATAGATTAGAGTAAAATGGGTTGTCTCACTAGAATCAAATATAGTTTAGAGTAAACGGAAGATACTGGATATTTAGTTAGGGGAACACAGGAAATATTTTCAATTAGGGAAATGAACGTAACAACTGTTACTCCTCGAAGTAACTTTTTCAGTTCTGAATTTTCTCTTTATAAATCTTGAAGAAAATAGATTTCTATAACTCAATTATTACCTTTACTAGACCTTTCATTGTTGTAAACTAAGCTCTGATGATTCATCAGTAATTTCTTTAATTAAATCTTTCTTGCCTCCAGTTTCAGTAGTTAGGAATTTTTCTACGTTTGCTTTTTGGGCAGTAGATAGTAGGTATAATTATACTTCCCTTCATACAAAACAAAACTTTTTGACTAGCATAGCTTGAATTATGTTTATTATAAGCAAAACAGTATATTGGACGTATTACTTAATTATGCACGAACTGTAGTTCTTCATTCCATTTAATTGCACACTTGTTCTTTTACATCGCACTATTAATTATATATATATATATATATATATATATATATATATATATATTGTTGTGGATTTAAAGGGATAAATAGGTGTATACAATATAATTTTAGCAACCATGTATATAGAAAAGAGCAAATTATTTACGCGCCAAATTAATTTAATTCATACAGTAAAAACGGACAAGTATTAAGGTATTTTTATATTTAAATAATTGGAATGTTAGAATTATATAAGGGAAGAAAGCTTTAAAACATATAGAAATTCAAGGATACGCATAATTAATCATAATTTCTTTTAATCAAACGCACGAAACCAAATAGGGGAGCATGCTTGCATAAGAAAATCAATAGTTTCTAAGGCAAATATATTCGCTTTAAAAGTTAACGTGCATTTACACAGATACTATAAAGCAGAAATCTAGGAATTGTTATTTTCAAACGGTCGATAATTACAAGAAACGCCTGTTTGTTAAATGCTATGTTCAGAGAATTTGAACAAACGTTAATATAGAATTCCATAAAAAATTGTTTTCAACCGTCAATTTGTATAAACAGCTATAATAGCAAACATCTTAAGGAGCGAGTGGAATGAACAATCGGGAATATGCAACAGATAGAGACAAATATAGAGCAAGCGTTGAATTGAAAGTCATGTAAGGTATACACGTGGAGTTGATGCAGGACGTCGACAATATCGATTTTCTGTAGCGCAAATGGGGTTTGTAAGGAGACAACACACATGAATAGATAGGCGGAGCCTTCTGACGACAGAAAATTTTGTCACTGGTTGAGAGCCAACAGTTTTCGAAAGGAACGCGCACGGTAATGTAAAAATCGAATTCTCTGAACATAGCCCGTAGAACGGGAAAAATTTTTGCTTAATTGAGAGACGGTTATGTTCAAAATTTTGACAAACCGCTTTGGAAAATAAGCTTTTTTAATAAGAATATAAATACCGGAGCAAAGATATTAAAGCTCTCTTCTCTTTTACTTTGATTGAGTTATGAATACGGGTTCAGAGCAAGATTATAGTAAAGCTTTTGGTTAGAATTTGTGTGTGTAGAGTTATATTTAACATCGCATTTGAAGGTATAAAATTGTAGTAGCGGACCTCAAGTTATTAACGTGATGCACGAGTTAGTGCGTATTTAAATAAAAGGTCCGGCTACAACAATAAAATTATGAAATGGATGCAGGCTATATGGGGTAAGCAACCTGGAAATTAATTTTGTATGCGTGCAATATATAGTATGAAATAGTACTGTGAGACGAAGAGAATATCTTGCATGGTAGCGGAGATATCAGATAGTAGAGATCTGTAGTTCCTAACATCAGATCAGTAGATGGAAACACCGCCGAGGGGTTCCTGGTAGCCATCTCCTGGAGCAATGAAGAATGAAGGTGCCTCCAGGTAATTACTTTGAAAATTTCTGTTTCTATATAAACATTTGTGGATATTTTGTGTTTGTGTGGTCGACTTTTTGGTGGTATATTTATTGTTTTATTAACTTGTTAAAAAAGATATATGTATAGGACAATTTAATAATTTTGGGTATTGAAAAAGGGTTTATTTAGAATATATAACAATTTATTCAGGCTATAAATTGTGTTGTAAGGGGTAAACGGGTCTGTAAATTTTGTTTTCATTAATGCAAGGTTTTTAAAAGGCATATACAAACAAAACTGGGTTATAATGAGCTCACAATACACCAGTGTGAAGTCAAATTAGGGTTACATGTGGGGCCGATCTACTCATATACACTTGAATTTGTTTAAAATCACTTTAAAAATCAAGGACTTTAAAATATTCAATAAATTGAGCTGGTAATTGTTGTACTAAATTGGTTGGACACATGTGTAAATATATTTTATCTGTTAGTATGTGTAAATAAAAGATTGTATGGTGGTCGTATTAATTTGGTAATTTTATTTGACAGTGTGAAAAAGGTATGTATGTAAAATTAAGTATTCAAGAAGAGGCCGCTTGCTGAGCTAGCCAGGGAGGCAGAGAAATTCGAAGACGTCCTAAAACAAGGGTATTAGAATTGTCCCAGAATTATACCAGAATTAAAATTAGAATTGTTTTATAAGTGAACCAGAATTTGACTGGAAGCCGATTAGAATTGTTTTATAAGTGAACCAGAAATAGTCCAAAAGCCGATTAGAAGTCTTATATTATTGTAAATATTTAATCTAAATTAATTAACCAATTTCTACTCACGTTTTCTGAAAAAACGGCAAAAACTTTTCATATATTCATAACACAATTTTTATGCAGCACTATTTTCACTATATTATAAACTTTATTTATCTGACGCGTACATTTCTGATTAAAAGTGATATGAATTCAACCTGCTTCTAGTGGAAACTGAACTGCCTTATCACCAGTGGGTGTTAAATACCTTATCCCCACTACATCTGGATTGGGTTCCAAGCAGTTTTACAGATTATTGCGACCAACCAGGTTTGTTTTCAAGCTGATTTCTGATGAAACTCCTTCGGATTTCCGTGTCATGGTGTTTATTTGCGATCTTTGATACCTTATTATTTGTTATCGTGGTCAGACTTTCCTCCATAATCCTCACGATTTTCTCTTGCATTTGTGCTCTCATTTCCGCAATAGTTTGATTGATCTCCCTTAATCCATCACTCAGAATTTTAATTTCCTTGCCTAATTTTTCACTATTTTTGTCGATTTTCGTAGTCTTGCTTTTAATGGCCTCTTTATTTTTGTTCATTTTACTATTCAGTGCCATCAAAATCTCCATCATTTTTGTTTCTTGTGAGGTCCGTTGTTCTTCGCTAGAACTCCTTTCAAATGTTATCCTTTCCTGGATGATTACACTCTCTTGGGATCCTATTTCAACTCCTTGATTTCTCAGTGCCTCCCTTGTTTCCCTTATTCTTTTGCCCATTTTTGAAACTTATATTTACACTAGCTCTTAAATACTAAAATAAATCTGCCTAAATTTAATTAATGTATAAATTTCTCTGAATTTTTGGTTTCCGTAATTTTTCTCAAATTAAAACTCTTTAATTATAATCCCAGTTTAATTTAATAATTTTATTTTAAATCCTACGGTCGTATTATCAAATTTCTTTAATTTAATTTGAGTGTCTTCGTTCAGGTCACCATAAAAATGCTATGTATTTTTCGCCCCACGTTGTTGCGTCATTAAAAAATTGATATGATAACGCCGTACTCGGTGTAATAAACGTTCCGACTGAACGCCACCACTCTGTGTTCTCTCAATTTAATCTTTTACTTTTATTATGCCACGGCTAGCCCTTTTTAATCTACACAGAGTGCACAACGTTACGATTATCAATTTTCTTTCACCCCATTATGATTACCTGTATGAATTGATAAAACGACGTCAATCAACATTCATATAATGAAAGGAAATAATATTTACAATTTTTGAAATTCTTTAAATACACCGTTCAATCAATTAATATCATATGTATTATTTATTTCAAAATTTATATACTTTTAATTCAATGTATAGTCAGCAAAAACTACACCTTTACAAAAAACCTGGAACGTTCGAAACCTCTTCGTGATTTATTACGTAAGTTTAAACGCATGCAATGTTCCTGTTGACTCTTTACAAGTTTTGGATAAATTTAATAAATTCAGTATTAAAATTTAAATTGAAAAGATTCCTTAAAATTAAGTAGATCTGACCTGTGATCTCCTGAAATGTTGTTTCGTGTTGTGAATCAACACCCCCTTGTTGTCTTCAATCGAATACCAATGCTCTGCTTTGTCGAATACCAATGCTCTGCTTTGTCGAACCAATATTTCAGTACAGTTACCCCTTGTTTTCCAAAAATTACCTCGTTCTTTATTCTATATTTCTCTGCATATGCCTTGAATCTCTTCCATTAAATACCACTTGGAATTCCAGACTTCGGATCATAAATTAGCAGCGTATTAGAATTGTCCCAGAATTATACCGTTCATTTACATTTCCAATGCTCCACCCAAAAGTACTACATTGGCCAGGAGGCGAGTTTTTTGTAGCCTGAAATCTTAGAATTTTGCCGAACCCTTGCCATTCCAGGCAAGGTAGGGATCTTTAACGTGCGTGACAACACTCACACACGGGACCTCCATTAAACCTCTCATCCGAACGAGGGCGTAATTTTTGTGAAAAATGCTCACCTGCCATTTTTCAAGCAGTAGGCCGTGTCGGGATATGAACCCAGGACCTTGGAATTCGTAGTCTTACGCTTACTACATTGATCCACGGCGACGCCACCCCAGAATTAGTCCAGAAGCCGATTAGAAGCCCTATATCATTGTAAATATTTAATCTAAATTAATTAACCAATTTCTACTCACGTATTCTGAAAAAAACGGCAAGAACTTTTCATATATTCATAACACAATTTTTACGCAGCACTGTTTTCACTATATTATAAACTTTATTTATCTGACGCGTACATTTCTGATTAAAAGTGATGTGGATTCAACCTGCTTCTAGTGGAAACTAAACTGCCTTATCACCGGTTGGAGAATTTTGCAAATTAAATGATGTAACACGAATGCTGTTTTCGTATTTATTTATGTGTGCGTTTTCTTATCAAAGCGTTTGAGGTTCCAGCGTAATTGCATGCAGATTTGTTAGGTTTCATCTTATCTTCCGCGTATTTTACTTTATAAACTTCTAAAACACTCTTCAACGTAGTTTAAATACATGTACAATTATTTCTCTGCTGAACACGCATTCTATTCTTGAAAGATATGCTTATTGGCATCGCTTAAAGTTAATTACGGTCTATATACAGGGTGTTAAATGCTTGCTGTTTACATAATGTACGAATACCTTATTTTTCCGATAAATAAATGCAGTTTTCTGATTCCTATTGTTATTTACAGTTACTACGCGACCCTTACTACTTAATACACCCCTAAACAACCCCTTATCACAGCATTATTCCCCCAAATTAAAATATAAAATTTTAGGACAATATCCTTTTTGGCGCCCAACGTGAGGTTAAACTCACATTGGTCTATAATTCTTATATTTTTATTTTATTTTACAAATCTATCTCTCCTTTATTAATCCCCTATTTACATCTACCTAATCTTATACCTATGTCCTATTTTACTACCCTATTCATACCTATTCCTAATCTTATACCCATATCCTATTCTACTACCCTATGTATGCGTATGCCTAAATTTATTTTACATTTTATTTACTTATTCATGTCCCCTTTGTATGGGTGTGAATTAACTTCCCTCTTTATTGTTCCTGAATCGATGTCCTTTTAGCTCATGTTTGTTTGTTCCCTGCTCTATAAATATACCCTTGTAATCTATTCTATATCCTAAAAATTTAACTCTATCTTGATAAAATTCGCACTCCCTTAAATTTAACCTTAAACCTGCTATATTTAACTCTAATAAAATTCTCCCCAAATGTACAAAGTGTTGTTCCACACTATCACTAAATATCAACACATCATCCACGTAATGGATACAAAATTTCTTATACAGTCCCAAAATATTCTACATAGGTTTCACTAGTGCAGCCGTACTCGAGGACAAACCAAACGGGACCACCTTAAATTGGTATATTCTTCCTTCTACTGAAAAACCCGTATATTTCCTTAATTCTCAAGCTAATGAAATAAACCAAACAATCTAAATAATTAACTATAGGTTACAAATTCTTTCTAAAAGAAAATTTCGCTTTTAATACAGCTAACGTAACTAACTGAATTCTTATCTTAGTATATTTATACCTTCTAAAATACTATAGTAAACTTGATTTCGTTATATCTGCTTTCTTAGACACTACAATAGTGAGCTTGATGATAATGTTTTGTAGTTAAGTTCATTTACTATCCCCTTTAGTTACGATGGTTATTGATAAATTCCTCGATATAAAAGTAATACTTTAATAATTTGGTATACTGGGTTTTTCTGTAGATATATCGCTAAAATATTGTCTTGTGTAGTGAGCATGATTTTGTTTTGATAACATATTTTTTAGATATATCGGTATTGCAACGCAGCGTATTAAGATCTATTTGGTCTAGGCGAGACTTGTCGTCGTGGTTGGTCGCTCAGCAGTATGTTAGTCTAGACAAAACTCATGAAGAGTTGGTCGCTCAACCGAATACAAGATGGCTGAAGGTGTAAGTATATGTGATGATGCCTCTGCCAAACATTATAAATGCTGCAGGAATAAAGTTTGTAACATATTGGTCTGTGTCAATTGTGATGGAGTTTATCATCAAAGCTGTGCTGAAAGGTCAAAAAATGTAAAAATTGTTAGTAATAACAAGTTATTGTGCTGTGAAACTAAAATAACCTCACAATTTGAAAATGATTACTACCTAAAAGAACAAATTCTATTATTAAAGGAAGTAAACCAGCAAAAGGATGTAATAATTGGAGATAAGGATATTATTATCAAACTAATGGAAGATAAAATAAAAAATCTGGAATTGCTAATTGGTAAACAAAGTACATTAATGGATATGAATGATAAGCCACAGCATGGTATTGATAATCAACAAAACAATGTATTCATAAATCCTAGTTATAGTGAAATTGCCAAACAAGAAACCCTTATATTGAAGGGTACTAATAACACATCCTCATCTGATATTAAGAAAAGTTTATTAGAAAATATAAATCATAAAATGTTCAATCTGGTAAAATTAATAATGCTAGAAAATTTCCTGGTTTAGTTATAAAAGTGACAACAAAGAAACCTTACTTGATTTGCAGAAGACTATAACAAAGTCATGTGGTGAAAATATTCAAGCACGATACAGAATAAGATTCGTCCTAGGATTAAAATTATGAATATAGACGGAATTCATTTAAATGATGAGCACTTAAGAGATAATATAATAAATCAAAATGATATACAGGCAAAGCAACAAGATTTTGTATTTGATATTAAGCACAAGAGTAAACCTATTAATAATTCCTTTAACATTGTGGCAGAAGTAGATGCATTAACTTTTAAGAATCTAATAAAAAATCAATATTTATATGTAGCTCTTAATAAATGTAGAATTCAAGAGACATTCTCTGTATTTCGGTGCTATCGGTGTTGTCAATACGGACATCTTGCAAGAAATTGTGATAATAAAGAGACTTGTGGGACCTGCGCTGGTAGTCATCTTTCTAAAGACTGCAATAACAAACAGCAAGTAACCGAACATAATGTATTAATTGTATTCAAAACAATTCCAAACTAAAACTAATCAGAATACTAATCATGCAGTTTATTACTCTGACTGTTCTACTTATAAAATGATTTTAAATACCATTGCTAGGAAAATTGATTATGGAGCATAGCAATTACAGCATCAATTTAGCATATATTGCTTAAATATTCAAGGATTTTTAACAAATCGTTATGAATTACATCATTTTGTAAAGAGAACTATCCATTATTATTATGTATAACTGAAACACACATTACGGAGGACATTAGTGACAATGAAATATACATACCAGGATATATATTAATTAGATGCAATTCACATAGTAAGCATACTGGGGGAGTACTTATATATCTGAGAGAACCTTATGATTATAAGATATTTATAAACAAAAGCTTCAACAATGAGTGGTGGGTTGTAGGCATATCCACAGATGGTTGCAATTATGTATGTCTATATAGATCCCCAAGTGGTAATTTAAGAAAATTTCTGGATGAATTGGAGGCATTTGTCGATGCCCAAGATCTCGATCAAAAGTTTATTATAATGGAGACTTTAACATTAACTGGTATAAAGTAACAACTTACTCAAATAGACTTAAGACTCGAATGGATGATAGAGGATTTTTCAAATTATTAAGGAATGCACTCGTATAGTAAATGATAGTAAAACACTGATTGACTTAGTATTTACAAATTGTAAGTCAATATGTTCTGATGTTTTAAATTCTCCTAAAATATCTGATCATGCAATACTGAAAATTACTCGGTGCGTCGTAAGTCTGTTTCAAATTCACAACTGTAATGCTCGATAGAGTGATCTCTGTTCGTGATGTTAAAAACATTGATAAATTAACTTTTGAAACTCGTCTATCGCAGTTGCCATGGATAAAAAATACGTCACTTCACGAAATGATAGATGTTTTGTACAACAATGTTACTACTGTTATGGATGAACAGGCCCCAAAAAATCTTCACAGTATCTAACAAGAAGAAGAGTAAATGGTATGACTCTGAAATTTGTCATTTGGCTAAACAAAGAGATATAACATACCAACAAGCTATATTTACAGATAATAACAAGGATTGGATTACTTATAAAAATTACGAAACGCTGTTACTACTATGATACAAAGTAAAAGAAGAGGTACTATACAAAATTGATTGATAAAACAAACGCGATCCTAAGAACCTTTGGCGTATTATTAAAGAATCAATTGATGGTCTACAAAATACACCTACTGTGGTAATGAAATTTGATGATGCTACAATACGGGATCCACAAACAGTGGCTGAAAAGTTTAACAAATTTGTGGTGGATAGTATAGAGGAAATTATAAGTGACATTCCCAATATTACAAACATTGACAAGATAAATAAGATAGGTTGTAGGAATGAATTTACTTTTAATGAATTCTCAACGGGTTGTGTGCATAAGGCGATTTACAATACAAAAGATTCTAATACAGACTTATTAAATAAAAATATAGTTTTGGCTGGCGGGGCTTATCTAGTTGGTAAGATAACGGAACTTTATAATAAATCTATAACTACTGGATTTTTCCATCTCAATGGAAGGAAACTGTAATAAAACCAATACCTAAAGTAAGAGGTACCCTAAACCCTATAGAATTCAGGCCAATAGCTACAGTGCCATTCCTAGGAAAAGTATTTGAAAAACTAATATACGACCAAATTATTAAACATATTGAAGTGAATAACATTCTCATCAAAGAACAATCAGGATTTCGTGGCAAACATTCCTGTGAGTCTTCACTACAACTTGTGCTGTCAGAATGGAAAGAGTACTGGATAATAGTTCTAATGTTATAGTTGCGGTATTTCTAGACTTTAAACGAGCATTTGAAACGGTTGATAGACTGATTCTAATAAATAAATTAAAATGTTACGGTTTTACGGACCAATCCTTGAAATGGTTCTCGGACTACCTATATCAGCGAAAGCAAATGACTAAAATTAATAATCATACCTCTAGTGCTATATTAAATAACCACGGTGTACCACAGGGAACTATTCTAGGCCCATTGCTTTTCATACTGTATATCAATGATATAGCAGATGCAGTTGATGACTCTGCAGTTTTACTGAACTTATTTGCAGATGATACCCTTATAGCAATCTCAGATACAAATATAGATAACGCAATACATAGGATGAACAGTTTGCTCAATGCTGTTTCAAAGTGGTTGATCAGTAATAAATTAGTTATTAATACTAAGAAAAGCAAAGCAATGATTTTAGGGTTGCGTTATAATGGAAAAATGCATATGTTACCTCCCATAGTTTTAAATTGTGACAGGCTGCATTATGTTGATGAAATTAAGTACTTGGGTGTAACTATAGATTCATCACTTTCATTTAAAGCACATTCGGATAAATTGATAATACAACTTACTGGTAAAATTAATTATTTTTATCGTATCAGTCATAACCTTAATATGCTAACTCGATTAAAGTTTACCAAGCGCTAATTGCGCCACATTTTATATACTGCTCGTCTATTTTATACTTTCAGAGTCAAACAGTGATAAATAAACTACAGGTCCTTCAAAATCGTGCTCTCCGTATAATATTAAAATGCAATATTTATACAAAGGTACATTTTATGTTGGATTGTTTAAAATTTTGTCAGTGCAACAACATTTGTATTTCTTAGTTATGTGCTTTATATATAAGATTACCAGAAACTTGTTGCCTACTTACCTACAATGTAAGTTAGTTATGGTGCACGGAATCCATAACTACACCACTGCAATTCGTCTAATTTTATATTTATCCTTTTAAGAAAACATGTACTAAAAGATCCTTATTTATTGACGGCATCCGAGAATTTAATGCGCTCGCTGCCAATATTAAACAATCATCATCTTTGCGATTATTTAAACGTCAATTGAGGACATCAATGACGACAAGGATGTGAAACTATCGTATCAACTATTTATGTGGTTG
Organism: Platerodrilus igneus; assembly: GCA_036346225.1. NCBI lineage: Eukaryota > Metazoa > Arthropoda > Insecta > Coleoptera > Lycidae > Platerodrilus > Platerodrilus igneus. The sequence continues at coordinate 5,463,467 of JARFIW010001700.1, forward strand.
TATTCTCTATGTAATATATTTAATACTATAAAGTAATTGTAACATGTATTATCATACATTTAAATAAAAAAAAAAAAAAAAAAATTATTAACATTACATAAGTCTAGACGAGACTCGTGGTAAGTTTGTCGCTCTAGTAATTTTCGAATCATTTTATGAGAATGATGTTGAAGTTTTTCTTTATTAGTCTAGATCAACCTCAAAGGAGGGCTTGTCACCCTAGCAATTACATGCGTTGTAAGATTTATTTTTTTGTGTTCTTCAACAATTTTGTTATCAGTAAATCGAGTCTTAATTACCGCTATCTCTTCATATATCGATTCAGACCACACTAGGTGGGATGAAAATATCTCTAAAATTACTCAAGCTTTGCGTAAATCCAAACACAAAGCTACCCAATTTACTCCGTCATTTTTTGTTTTTGGAAGATATACTCCAATCGATGGTAGTTATTATGGTTCAGTTCCCGACGATACTAACGTAATTGAATTTGACAAAAAAGTACGATGGGACAAAGACCAACAATCATTACCTTCTATTTTTAACGACGTTAGAAAAAATTTGCACATTTCATTCCTTTAATGGTTTACCTAATGTTTTTGTCCCTGTTATGAATTAGTTAACTTTATTCAGCCATTTCTTTTTATACAGTACGTACCTTCTACACGTTTGCCTTATTTACATTAAACTAGCTATCTTTTTGCTACCTGTTAACTTTCCCTTGAATTTATTGTTAGCCACATATCTGTTTATTATGTAGGTTCCCCAGTATAACTCTCTCGCTTCATTTAATTAATCCTAGCACCTTTTCTACAACGGATTATTTTGTTTTCAGCATTTATCTTACATTGTTTAATTTCGTGGTGATTGTCGTAACTTTGGATGCAATAACTTATTGAATTTTTATGATTGGTTTTAGCTGATGTTGAGTGGATATTTTTTTCTTTGAACTCCCATAGGAGCTGCGGCCTATGCCATTGTAAGAAATAATCCATATTCGCAGTTGCAAAAAACTAGGAGTTTCTATTCCATGCGTTTTTCTTCTGAATTATTACTGTCGCCCACCTTATCTTTTATCATTACTTGTTTTCTTTTTCTATTAAGTTACCATAACATATAAACATTTTTTTGTTGTTTTTTAATTGAACTTCGTGGCGAGATGCTATCGCTTTTTATTGATGTCTTATCAAATTCTCGGTTGGTTTAGCATATTGGGACAGTATGGTTGTATTTAACTGCTTATAGTTAGGCATTCTTGTGTGTTTATGGTGTTACCGTTTCTAAAAATTACCTTAAAGCAGTGTTTTCCAGTGTTTTCCATTTCGAATGGACCTGCACCTTGCCGAAGTTCTAGATTACTAGAACAGGTGAAATGGCTTGCGTGTTCGAATGAGCTAAAGAGCCAAACTACAGGTCCAACCAAAGTAGTAGGGTCGTTAGTGAGGAACCAGACTAAGACAGGTCCCCGAAAGAGGGCAGCGGCTCTTTCGGTAATTAGATTGGCAGAGACCATAGGGGTCGGTATGGCAGTCTAAGACACACTACCGCGATGTGGAAGGCAACGGGAAACCACCACATTACCTCCCAAGTACACAGCGTACCTAAATTATAATAAAATGATTGCATTCTCTGGGGTAAGATTCCGGAGTTAAAATAGTCCCCCATTCGGATCTCCGGGAGGGGACTACTTCGGAGGATGCGATCGGAAAGTTAAGAATAAGAGTCGGGAACATTTTGCGAGTCGGAGCGTGGAATGTTAGAACTATGAAGCAAGTGGGTAAGCTAGAGAACCTAAAAATCGAAATGAATAGGTTATCATTAGACATAGTAGGGATCAGCGAAGTTTGGTGGCCAGAGGCGGGGGATTTTTGGAGTGGAGACTTCAGGGTAATTCATACAGGAGCCGAGGAAGGAAATTTGGGTGTGGGGATAGTTATGCGGAAAAAGATAGGATACTGTGTAGAAAATTACTTACAAAAGTATGAAAGAGTGCTCATGGTTAGATTAGAATCTAAACCGGTAAACACAGTAATAATACAAGTATACATGCCCACCTCTAGCTACAGTGACGAAGAGGTAGAAGCCATCTACAAAGATATCGAAGACATATTAAGACACGTAAAAGGACATGAAAACTTAATAATTACGGGGGATTTTAATGCAGTGGTAGGTGAGGGTAGGGAAGGAGCGATAGTAGGTTTATTTAGTTTAGGCACTAGAAACGACAGAGGAAATAGGCTGGTAGAATTTTGCGACAAGAACAATTTAATCATTACAAACACATTATTTCAACATCATGCTAGAAGACGATATACGTGGAAGATGCCAGGAGATATAGGAAGATATCAAATAGATTACATTCTTGTTAGACAACGGTTTAGGAATCAAGTAAAAGACTGTAGAAGCTACCCAGAAGCAGATATAGACACTGACCACAACATCGTAATTATGAAGGCCGCACTTAAATTTAAAAATTTGAAAAAAAGAAACGGAAAAAGGCACTTGGACCTACAGAAACTAAAAGAGAAAGATATTCAAGAAAGATTCGAAAAGAGGTCAAATGAATTGCTCAAAGATATCGGGAAAATATCTGATACTAAAGAAGTAGAAACAGAATGGAATAACATTAAATCCAGCCTCGACATGGCGGCCAGAGATATTCTGGGGTATATACAAAAAGTAAATAAGAAACCATGGATAACAAAGGATATCCTGAAGAAAGACAAAAATACAAAAATAAATCAGACGAAACAGGAAAACAGAGATACAAATCCATAACATGGGAAATTATTCGAAAATGCAAGAAAGCTAAAGAACAATGTATTGATGAAAAGTGCAAAGAGGTACAAACTAAGATGGAAGTAGGAAAGGCAGATGAAGCATACAAACTAATTAGAATCAATTTTAGGGATATAGAACCGTATAGCAAAAATATAAGGGACGCGGGAGGAAATGTCATTATAGAAAATGTAGAGAAAGTAACAGAACGTCTCTTCCAACTTGTAAGCTATATGTATGAGACAGGTGAGATACCCAAAGATTTCAAACATAACATCATAGTAACTATACCAAAAAAGAAAGGCGCAGATAGATGTGAAAATTTTCGAACAATAAGCTTGACAGCACACGTATCAAAAATATTAACTAGAATTGTACAAAGACGAATGGAAAAACGGGCTGAAGAAATACTAGGAGAAGACCAATTTGGGTTTAGGCGAAACAGGGGAACACGGGAGGCTATCTTAGCTCTGAGGGTGATAATGGAGAAAACAATAGAAAAAGGGGAAAGCGTGTATATAGGGTTTGTAGATCTGGAAAAAGCATTTGACAATGTAAAATGGAAAAAAATGTTCGAAATACTCAAAAAGATTGGAATGAGTTATAGGGATAGACGGATAGTGCATTGCTGATACAAAGAGCAAACAGGAGTAATAGAATTAGAGCAGGAACGTAGAGAAGTAAACATCAGGAAAGGGGTAAAACAGGGATGTTCCCTATCCCCACTAATTTTTAACTTGTACATTGAGGAGGCAATGAATACTGTCAAATGCAGGAAGACATTTGGAATTACTATACAGGGACAAAAAATTGATATGCTTAGATTTGCAGATGATATAGCGGTATTAGCATCTAGCAAGGAAGAGTTACAAGCTGCTCTCAATGAAATGGAAACGGTTCTAACAGAGAGATACGGTATGAAAATTAACAAAAGTAAAACTAAAGTACTAGTATGCAAAGGAGGGAAAAATAAATCAAGAACAAAAATACAAATAGGTAACACGAACTTACAAGAGGTTAAGGATTTCTGCTACCTAGGAAGCCAAATAACGCAAGATGGGAAAAGCACAAAAGATATAAAACAAAGATTAGCACAAGGTCGTGCTACATTTAACAAGAAAAGGCAACTACTGTGCTCAAAGACCACAAACATAGAAACAAGGAAAAGATTGCTCAAAACATATGTGTGGAACACAGCACTGTATGGCTGTGAAGCCTGGACAGTAGGAGAAGTGGACAAGAAAAAGGTAGAAGCCTTTGAAATGTGGTGCTACAGACGTATGATGAAGCTATCATGGACAGACAAAGTTAAGAATGAAGAGGTACTAAAAATGGTAGGGGAAGAAAGAGATATGTGGAAAACGGTAAAAAATAGGAGAGATAGGATCATAGGCCACATACTACGGCATGAAGGAATAGTGCGGAATATACTAGAAGCAGAGATAGGAAAAAAGAGAAGAAGAGGTAGACCTAGGTTAGACTACTGCACACCGATAGTGAAAGATGTAGGCTGCAGGAGTTTCAGGGAAATGTGTAGGCTAGCTCAGAAGAGAAGTCAATGGAGGTACGCATCCAACCAGTCCCAAGATGGATAAATTAATGACGAAGAAAGTAGCTGCACTTAAACATGATATTTATTATAAGCAACTACAGGCATTGGAGGGGCAATATTCTTGAATAATGGTGAAAGCATTTACTGGAAAACTATTACTTCGGCAAATGTCTAAGTGTTGGGGTATCTTGGCAGCCACAGGTTGCTTAACCCCCTTCAATAAATCTCTGTGAAATAGGACATAATATTAGAAAACAATATAAGGGGAACCGAGCTGTATTGCTATGTGAGAATTTCAGGGAACCATGTAGGTTAGTTTAGAAAAGAAATAAGTGCAGGTACATGTCCAACCAGTTTTGAGACGGGAAACCCAATGACGAAAAAATAAACGCAGACAAATCTGATGATTATTATAAACAACTAGTTGTTTGTTGTGAAATATCTGCAACTAATGCTGACTGTGCGAAAAGACATATTGGAAAAAATATTAAATCAGTAAATGTTCAAGTGCTGGGGGAACTTGGCAGCCACAGGCTGCTTACCCCCCTTCGCAACCACTGAATGTCGGAGAAATAGGGTATATAATTGTAAAACAATAGCAGGTGACCGAACTGCATCTAACAAGAAAGAACGGCGCCTATGATGAAAGACAACAAACATAGAACAAAAAGTTGTTGAAAGCGTATGTGTGGAGCACAGCACAGACAATATGCCTACGAAATACGAGCAGTCTGAAAAGCAGACAGAAGAACAGTAGCAGCCTTGGAAATGCCGTGCTTCAGATGTTTGAGGATGGACAGAGAAAGGTAATAACAAATAGGTTATAGAAACAGTAAGGGAACAAGGATATCTTTGGGAAAAAATATGAGAAATAGAAGGGCAGAATACGTTCTAAGGCATTTTTGGGGAATAGTATGGGATATATGACAAGCAGAGATAGGAAAAAAGAGGCGGATGTAGACCTAGATCAGATAGTGATAGATGCAGACTGTGCAAATTTCGGGGAAATCTGTAGGTTAGTTCAGAATAGGAAACAATGATGGTACGCGTCTAACCAGTTTCAGGACTGAAGACCCAATGATGATGATGAGTGTTTTTTTGTGTGAAGGTATCTGTAGTGATACTTTTAAGTTGTTGTTTCAACTCTTCTCTGATTTTCTTATCGTAGTGGATGCACTCGTTAGAGTCTAGTAAATTTTTTTAACTTATGTCTTAATCTTACCTATATAACGGCTTCAAGGAGCCACTTTATCTTGTATATTTATGATGGATGACGAAACGGCTTGGTGAGCTGGGAAATTCTACGCTATATCTTTAATGTATGTAGTCGTAGCATGCCTTAGCGTGCTGGGACGTTTCGGATCCACCTATTGTTATCTAGTTTTATCTTAATATCTTTATCTTACATATTATCTTTGATAATAACTTGAGCTTAATATCGTTATCTTACCTATTATTTTTGATAATAACTTGATACTTTACCTTATCTTTTTTGTTTTCCTAACGTTTGGTATTTATGATCAGACGTAGGAATTATTTTTTGAATATCGAGTGAAGAAGCTAACCTGATGGTAGCAATATAATTTGTTAGGTTAGTAATGTAAGAAATTAGTAAGATGGTACTGTTGGTGAATTTGTTGATTCACAACCATGTCATTGAAAAGTTTTGATGTGTATTGTTTATTAAGCCAGAGTACCAGACATAAAAATTTGCTAACGTGCATAGTAACTTACTCTTTTGAACATTTTGAAATTTGGGCATTTTCTTGCCAAAGAAAAAACAGTTTAGATGCAATGCTTATGTGCGTGTGCACTTAAAAAAACTGTAATGTTAGCTTTAGTTATAGTATATATGTTAGGCGACTTGTCGCATTTGTTTTAGTTTTAGTAGTGTTTCGTGCTCTCCGACAAATTTGTGCTGTCGCTTATAACTGCACCACATTAAAGACTCGTGTGTGCATTTGTAGATGTAGCTCATAAACAATGGGGCTACACATTCCGTTTCCTGGTTATTCGGAAGACCCGTTATCGGATGAAAAACCAGGTGGCGCCTAAAATAAACATTTTCTAGAATTTAAGTTAGGGTATACGTAGGTTAGTTAAGATTTAGATTTTAAGCTTTTACCGTGCTAACAGTCATTTTCTTTTTTTAAATTTTTTTCTTTTATGGCTTTGTCGCGATTGTTACATTCCAAATTTGGACATGTACACTTTTAAATTTGTGAGTGAATTCCCGCCATTATTTTTAAAATAAACTTGTGCATTTCCGTCATTTCGGACGGTTGAGTTTTCGCATAAGGAATGCGCAGACACGAAGTGATGGTGCAAGTGCGCGGTGTGTGACACGACATTATTAGCCAACGAGACGTCGAACGGTGACGTTTGCCTGTATCTGTTTTTGTCTTTTCTCTTTAAGAATGTAGTTTTTTTTCCTTATAGTTCCTTATCTGGTTTTTTACTTCGTCCTACCTACGAACAAAGAAGAGGGAAAACGCTAAATCTGGTTTCATCAAGGGCATAACATAACCCACTCCTGCACAAGGATGACCGCAAAATCGTGAAAAGTTCCACATTTTTAAGTGAGTACTTTTTATATCTTTTTTTAAAGTGCAACTTGTATCATTGTAAACATATTTGTCATGTGATATAATTTGACACGTAGTTATGTCGTAATATCTTTGTTATGCAATAATGTGAACGTGGATAGTATCCGTGTTGCCAACTGTGGAAGTGGCTCTGAACACGATCGCGGGGTTGTAACAATATGTAAAAAGAAAAAGATTACAAAACATTTTGCTGTAACAGTTGGCCAATAATCTAGACATAATCCTGTAAGAAAGTGAAATGTAAAATTATTAATCATCTGTAATATTAAAACGCATGCAATTTACTATTTACCCAAGCATAAGAAATTAATATTAATCAAAAAAGAAACACTACATAACAAAAGTTGTTCTATTAATCAACTCAAATAAAATTCTACACAACTATTTAGGTTTAAATCCCCCATTAATTTATTGTAAAGATGAAACATAACAGGTGCAAACCACTGAAACTGTGGAACAAATAAAACGATTACCAACTAACCTCATGTTGTGGATTTCTAAACCCATCAGTAGATGATCCCCACAGTATAGAATCCTGGAAGGTAAGCATCTTTACAATTAATTAATAATTAATGTAGAAACTGTAATATAAACTAAGTGTCATATTATATATTTTCTATTTCACAAAAATAATATTAAATAAAAAAAAACAAATAAGTTAGATAAGGTTAAAAATAACAATGTTAGTATACAAGAAAGAGAAAGTTCAAAGGATTTCCTCTAATTGAGTTATGTACTTACAGATTTCATTTTAGTAGTTAAGTCTATTCCTTCAGTCTTGATAGACACCCTAGTAAACTCCTCTTTGATTGTCTTGTAATCCAAGTTCCTATAATTGTCCACATCTATAACCTCATTCACTTTTTCTTCAAACCATTCATCAACATTCACAATTTCATCAGTTTCGTTCTCTTCTATACTATGTACTTCTACTTTAATTTCATTTTCTCTTAAATATGGATTTTCTACGCTAATTACTGCACCTTCTGAATTCTCGGAGCAGTTATCAACGTCTATTAAATTGTCATCATTTTTGTTATCAATATCTGGTATTATACAAATTTCAGAAGTACTACGAATTTTTATACTATTTTGTTTGATATTAGTTTCATTTGTGCTAGTGGCTAAGCATTTTGTAATAAGTGAATTTACACATTCTCCCACGGTTTGTGGATTTTCAGGTGTTGTGCGAGAAGTAGTAACATCTCCTTCACAAGTGGTTGTAATAGTGGGGGAAGTAAGTGGTGCTTCTGACGAGTTAGAACAAATTCCTGAATCGCTGTTAATTGATGGTTGACTTTCTGTAAAACATCCTTGCATAAGTGAGAAACTCTGCAATGGACTATTATAATTAGCAGTCGTCGATGGATTTTGTTCGTTTAAAAGTTGATAACTACTGCCGTTTCTTTCATTTGTTGAAAGCTGCTCCTTGGAATGTATATGGGCAATGGAACTGCGTACGCCAGTAGCTGTTGACCCTAGATATTGGTTAGCAGGTACGCCACTATCACCTGATATTGGGATACGTGAATTTAAGTTGCTTAATACATCGTTTTCAGTCATGCAAACAAGAGATTGCAGCTGATTTAATGAGGACGCTTCATTTGTAATTTGTTGATTTGAATGAAAAGCAGAAGCAGCAGATAACTTTTTTGCTAGTATATGTGCAGCTTTATATCTCTCTGTGTCTGTGAACATCTTAGAAACTTCATCCACCTTTTGAATCAATTCACCTCGCTTTCTACTTGAATATTTAGATGTTTTCTTATCGTTTTCTTGCAACCATACCATTTGTTTCTTTATTATTGCATAATAGGCCTGAAGTTGTAGGATAAACCTGGCTCTCTGATGCACATTCCAACATCCCCCTCTTTCTTCAGAAGATATTTGTCCAGGCATTCCTACAAATAAATTTGTTTATTATTTACATACCACTATACGAAATATGTGTTTACAATATATTATTTTAAGTTTATGTAATAATACTGAAGCAATCATACTAAAGAGTATGTGATTATGAATAACTTAGATATTTATTTGGTATGAGAATTTTGCTTAAGACAATAATTTTTAAACCTATAAACATTCTCATAAGGTAATTATAAAAATAATAATTAGTAATTAGAATGCGTTCAGTGAACAAAAGTTCTCAAATGCTACAGTATAGAATTTTGCTGAATGGTACCGCTAACTGCCACCTTCGAGTGCTACATTACAGCACTCAGCTATTAATCAACCGTATAATTATTTCGCTGTAAGGCAGTGCTTGAATGCAGCATCTAAACAAGAAAGAATGGGTTAAATTAAAATAGCTCATATTTTAAGTGTTAAACATGAAAAAAATAATTGAAATGAAGATAGAATTTGAGGGAGAATATTTTAAAACCATTTTAGTTAAGTTAAACACGTATTGTGTTGCTAAACTAGGAAACTAAGGCCAATATCAAAAACCAATCAACAAACACAATTGATGGCTGTTGATAAATGTGAAAACTTTCTAGTATTTTTATACATGAACGTTCAGGGAATATGAAACACTGCAAGCAAAGCATAAAATGTAGCACGTTAGTGCTTTTTGTACCTGAACAATTTTACTGTGGTTGTTTTAGATTTACAGATACTTAAAAAGTGCTGTTTAATAAGAACTCTACTGTGTGCATCATACGAATTATGACTCTTAACTATTTTCCATTGAATTCTAAATAGACAATGACCGTATGAGGGGTGAGGACAGACCAACAGGCATACATACACGAGATATGAAATAACTAAAAGTGGGTAATATGTAATATGTTTAAAGCAACATGGCGCTTAGAGATCTTATGCAAAATGATGTTTTATTTAAAGGTTTTGCAATTTCATTACCTTTTTTTTCCTGTGTTAACTTTACATAGATAGACACAAAGACATTCTACAGATTTATTGTTATCCTGCATTGCAAAGTATCATGTAGGTATATTTAGTGAAAAAATCATTGTTTCTGATTTGTATGTGTTTAGGCATAACAATTTTGAGACCCATTCGGATATTGACTGTGGAGCTATTTAGCAATACTTAATAGCATTACTCTGAAGAATTAATGATTTTATAATAGTAGTGTCATTGAGAAACTGAATATGTTTTCGGAGAGAGAAAATCATTATTTAGATAAGGAACAACAAAGGCCCTAATATGGAGTCTAGCGAAACTCATGTTTTATATATCAAGCCTGATTTGATTCTATCACTTGCTTTCATTTAGGTAGATACAACTTAATTCGAGATACATTGCTTTTATGTAAGTTCAAGATTGAACGTTTTCCAATTAGGATTGAATGACATACATTGTCAAATGTTATACACAAAACTCGTAAAGAAGCTACTATGTATGAGTCATTTCCTAAACCATTTATTATCTTTAATAATGCAAGCGTCACACACTTATCTTTTTAAAGCCCACTTTTTTATGAGTAAAAAAAGGATACGAGTTGTTACAGTAGTTTTTCAAAGAATTTACAAAAATACTGAAACAGATAAGTTGTTTAAGTTAGATTTATCTTCCCTTTTTGAAAACGTATAACCTATGTCATTCTTAAGGCATCCAGGAAAGTGTTTGTAACGGTGCATTAGTTAATAAATTTGGTTATGGAGTGAACTATTTGTTTACATAATTTAGCTTTGAAATCATAGACATCTTTTGAAAGATATGAAATCTCTTATCACGTAGGAACTCACTATTGAGTATGAAAAACCAGAAGAGGCGACTTTTTGCTTAAGAATTTATAGTGTCACAGTAGCATTTGAAATGTTTTTGACAATAGAATTGATAAAGAAATTGTTCACTATATTCAGGTCACCGATAAAAATTATATTTGATCTGTTTTTACAAGTATCACTGGTAAAATTCACAAAATCAAGTACACCTTATATTGCCAGTATTCTCCAATTGTCATAGTAGTAAAATTAGACATTTTAAACCTATAAATCAGTTTTGTTTCAAGAAGATTTTACAAAGTAACATTTATGTGTCAAAAATAGATATATCAACTTGTAATTTTTGGGTGATGATTTTTTAGCAAATCGCCATGTGAAATATAAGGAGATAAACACGTCTTGAAGCATTACATTGAAACAACACACCATGTTATAGCGTTTTTAGGATGAGAGATTCCAATTATTGGAGTGTAGGTTAATCCTAGCACCAAATTTCTGCCAGAAATAAAAACCTAGATTTTTGGTGCTTAAAAATGTGTTATGTACTGTTTTGGCCCCAGAAAATGTACCAGTAATCCACAAAAAAACTCTGCAAAGTGCCCTATTAAAAAATCCTGTTTCAGTAAAATACCGAAAACCTCGACTGTACTAACAAAAATGATTGCCAACTAACTCAGTGAGACAAATGGTGTGTTTGAAGATGGTTCCAGAATGCTATCGGGTATGAAATATGTCTTAATCAGGAAGTATCTTGGATGTCACCTAATCTTGCAGGGTTTCTAGAGAAAAGCTGTTAAAAGAATAGCAAGAGGGTGCCAAAACCTGAGATTAAGAGAGTTAAGTACTACTTAAACATAAAACAACCTTTATCAAAAGAACAATTAAAAAACCTATTTAAAACTGCTAGCTGAAAGGAAGATTTCTAAAATCAAATGTTAAATGACCTGAAGTTTCGATCGTGCCTTTATGTAATTGCAAAATAATTTATTACGACAAAAATGTAACTATACCTTCACAATAAAAAAAGCAAATATGTACATATCTTTAAACTATTTTACACAATTGTGTTTACAGCAGTATTACACACACGTGTTTATTACAAATACATAATAAACATTCTTAAGCAAATATTAAAAATCAAATATATCACAAATTTATGTGACTAAGTTCTTAACACAACCACACAAAGATACTATAAGTACGTTTTATCAGTTCAAATGAATGGAAAATGTTATTTTACAGATATTTGTGGGTATAGTTTCAGATGGTTTCATAAATACCTGATGAGTGATTGTTGCTGGAACTAAGGTGGACACCATTAAAAGCCTCTATTTATGTTGACTTTGCAACTCTCAACACGCTTATGTCCAACATAAAATTGTCAATCGGAACCAATGTGCTCCTAAAATTAAAAATATCCAACTTGAGAGTATTTTCCAAACATTTGACTACTTTCAGTCTGTTCGATAACCTTCCTCAAAGATAGCAACCTACTGCAATTGTATGTGGATTGTTTAATGGTAAATACAAAGTGGTCTAAAACATTAGATCTTTCCATAATAAAATAATTTGGGAAATATTTGGCAAACTTCGGACAGATGAATTGAGACTGCAATGTAAAAATATGCTTGCGACGTGTTGTGTATCTAATTAATATGTACAATTAACTTACAGATAGGTTGACTAAGCTAAGAAACAGGGACGTTTATTTATTCGAGTCAGCACAATTTACATGTGGCCTGTCTGTGCTCAGGCAGTGAGATTAGAATGCCTGTGTAATACATTATTAATCAAAACAAATGAATCATAAAACTGTGATAATTTAGAATGAAATTGCGATAATGATTTCATTTCTAACCTTTAAAAACTGCCGTAATGAATTTTACAACCTTTGAGTATGAACAATATATGATACAGAAATAATTCTACTTTAAAGGAAATTACCTAACTCTATTGGTGAGATTTAATAATACAGAAACTATCAAAATGATATATGATTATAAACATTTCAAAGGAATGTCCCAAATAATACGTCACAAGTTTGAAACTTTCCAGTGGTTGCTTTATGATTTTGGAGATGAAGAATTAACCTCACAGAAAAATTTCACCAGGAATGAAATCTAGGCTCCATATTTTGGGAATTGATACGTCACATGCTTAGAAAAGTTTTAGGACGGGTTTCCAATTTTCATGTTTGGCAAAGGGTTTATCCCAGAGTAACAATTTCATCAAAAACAAAATTCCTATAAAAAATTACACCAAACATACCTTAAACCATCGAATAGTCTTGAAAATAAAGTGTAGTATACCAATATGTTCATGTTAAGTAGAAAACTTAAAAAAATTTATTATTATCCCACATGCATTTAATTAGCTTTGCGATTCCACCGTGTTTAAACGTTTTTAAAAGTTATACATAGCCATTATCACATGGTCAATAATTACTCTTTGTTACATATAACAGCCTAGTAGCCTCAGATAACGGACTTGTCCAGCCTCGTTGTAATATCACTCTACTCTGGGAAAACTAGAGCCCTGTATAATCTCTACCGCAACTGATATATTTTATGTGAATACAATCATCAAGCATCCATACACTTTTAGCACTGAACATCTTTAAATAAAGTAAAATGTTTTCTAGTACGGCCTTTTTTTATAATTACACGTGTTCTCTAAAATGTACTGTTTGTTGCTTTTGAATCTCTTAGCCACAAATTTTTCTTTAATGTACCAAAATGCAAAAGTCATCTAAGAAGTAAGAAAATTTTACTAAATTCAAAGTTGCTCAGGTGGTTTATCTTTAAGCAATATCCTTATTAGCCTTATTCTCTCTTTTAATTTCTAATACGGAAAAAAATATTTTCCGAAATTCAAAAATTTGCTTTTTCAAGGAACTCGCAAAAGCAAAAGGATAGTTTGGTATGTAAGGACTAAATGAATACTACTAAAATTGAGCAATTTTCTCCTCATTGAACCCTATCGTGTATCTGTTGCTATTACCCAAAATGCCCATGTTGTACTGACATCTAGCAAAAATATAATATATATGTATATAAACAAAAATTGTTAATAAACCTGGGGTCTAAAGTAAACAGTTTAGCTACAAATAGACACACAAGAAAAGTATAAAAAAATTGTTTTAAGCCACTGCAATGGTGACTAGGTCACAACTAAAATATACAATCACATCATGCTTTAAAGTCAACCAATTAAATTATAATCTTCAGCAAACATAAATTAGTGAAATAAAGTGCATTTTTGCTGCCAAACGAAATGACTCAATATACTTTAGCTGCTACTGAAAAAAGTTTAAATTTTTTTCTAAAATTTGCATGTTTAGATAATAATTACAATAAAAACTAACATGCCATAATGCTGATGTAGTGATTCCTGACGTTCCTGATGTAATTCAGCGTTTATGTAGAATACGGTATCTACTTTAAGTTGAATGTAGTTTTACATTACATAGCTCGAATCCGGGGTTAAAAGTTGTAATTGTGTGTTGTGTGTTTCACCTACGTGCTTAGGTAATACATTTAAATGCAGTGTTGGGACTTAATTGTAATTGGATGTAGATAATTGGAGTTATTTGTCACGTTAATAGATTAACGAGTTGTTTTTTGAAACTACGAAAACCCGAGAATTATACCAACAACGAACTTGCAGATACGGTGGAAATTTGGAACACATTGTAAAATTATTTCATGTGATTGTTGTCATTCAGGATACCACTTGTATACGTAAGTATTTCTTAAAAAACAGCTGTTAAAATATACTACGTACAGATCCATAAGGAAAGGGATTAATTAAAAAATAATATCTCCTACCTTTCACTTGTTGATCTTGTTGACTGCACTGTTAAATGGATTGTTAATGAATTTGTTAAATTGATGCTCGATGCATCACTAACACTACAAACAAGAACGAATTATAATTGTCTGTTTTCCACTACCGCCAGGTCCTTTTATGTCTTTGCACTAAGGTAGGGAGACTGGAGGGGTTATTGGTGAGGAATTGTTAGAGTTGCTCAGGTACTAGACATAATCAACACAAAAATATGAAAACTTACTATTAGAGAAATACTTATACAGCCTTAACAGCAGTCCTGAAACTTTTACTTAAGTTGACCTAGGTTGCGCATTTAAAAAGCGGTCAACAAGTAAAATGCCTTATAGGTTTTTTGTTTAGCTAATCAGTCTCTATCACCTCCTAAATTTAATTACATAAAACTAATGCCATCCTGTGTATATTATGTAAATAACAGTACTAAAAATGAAATAAACAGCAAATATACTTTAGTCTAGGATATGTCAAAAACATTTCTAAATTCATTCAGTGATATTTATAAATTTTGTACATTGATTCTAAAAACAAAAGCTTAACACACAAAAACGCAACTTATAATATTTTCAAACTTATTTTTATGATCTTACCTTAGCTATTTCTCAGGAACGAATTAATTTCAAGCCAAAATATTTGCTTTAGATTTAGAGTAAGATGTATATCAAAAATAACTTTAGATCTTCTACATCTTTCGGCAAAAAAAAACACTGATATTAACTGTTACAATACGATTCTTTAGTGATTTGTGAGAACATAATCGAACATGCTGCTAGTTAATAAGTAGCCGAGTAAACACTTCTTAGTAACATTTATCTCAAAAATTTGTTAGCATCGACTTTCCATAATAAGTATACTTCTAACAGAACTTGCATTACTTTGTCTTCTCGCTTGTTGAATAATATGTAAGTTTTACAGGTTAATGGCTATCACCAGTCTGAGCTTTAAAATCTATACCACTTTTCCCCAATTATTAAAGCATAAGTGTTATATGGTTTTATTTTGTGCGATAGTAATAATCACTTGCAATTACCTATAGCAAATTTCCACTACATAATAGCTAAATCAGATACATAAAATGAGATTTACTTAAAAAATATGACTGACAAAGATAAGATAGAGAGATATCAAAACAGAATAAATCAATTTAATAATAAAAAATATAAACTACAACTTTAATAATAACTTCCTGTATGTCTAATTTATAATTAATTTTTCCCGTTTTATATTAATAACCCTTTCCTTTTATGTGTTGTTTTAAGATTATTTACATTGGTTAGTTTTAAGTTGTCATAATTGGAATAGATTCCAAAATTTAGATCTAAATATATCAAACAACTTTATGAAAAACATTAATACAATTTGGTAACCGGAGTAACTTTATTGTAACATATTATTTAACGCTACTCCCCCTCCCCGCCCCGAGGTAAGTTATTAATTTAACTGATATTTTTTAAGATATATAAATCAGAACGGTGATAACTAGAAAAGTTTAGTTTTAACTTCTAATTACGATTCAAATACGTTTTTGTATATGGTTCTAGTCCCTTGAGGCATGCATGTAATAGATTTGAATAATATGTGTAGTCACTGGAATTCTATCATACGTATTTAATTTTAATAATTGTAATACATAAATTTTTCACTTTGAAGCAGATCCTTATATTGACACCTTCAGATGTGTACTTTGATAATTGTATATGCTAGTGCCAATTGGTCAGCCTTTGACCAGAGTAATTACTTTAGAACGTAAATGAAGCATTTGTACACAAGAGATGATTGATGGGACCTCTGTCACCACATCTTGCAGATGGACTTAATTGGCAGATATAAGGGTTTAGTATTTGAAAGTTATTTAGATTACAATAGGTACATTCGGAAATGTTATTTGCATAATTTCTGGTATCCTCTCAAATTAACTAGTACAATTGAAATGTATATAAATTGCTGTCATGGATATTAGACCAAAGCTTATCAACCAAACTTAGTCACCTATGACAAAAAAAACGTTTATAATAACAATGGTTCTTACTTGCTTTTCGTCTTTGAATGCAAATTAGTTTTAGATTATGTTCTAATGTATTTTCTTTGTGTTGCAGTCTGGTTACCAACCATTTTTAACACATCTGTACAGTACACATCATGATAAGTAATGGAGGATGCATTTTATATAAGAAATATTTTAATATTTAATGAAACAATGGGCATGTCTTAGGCTTCTTTTTATACAACTGGATGACTTGAAGGGTTGTTACGTGCCAATAAATTGGCACTTAAACATTGTTTTAGGTTAATTTTGATGTGCGGAAGTTTCGCGCCATAATTTCAAAAGACTCGGGGCGCGTATTTCCATCACGTCAGAGTGCGTTTGCGCCAGATCGCGCGACGCGAGTGGAGTAGGGAAAAGTGGGGACAAGTGTTTCCGTGACTTTATGTAACGTGGCTTTTTTGCCTGAACCTTCGAGTGGAGTGGAACTTTGAGGTATCGTATCGTGCTTGTTTTTATCTATGTAGATTCCCTTGCCTAATTATCTTTGTTTGTCGCCCTATACCTGGTTTCCTTGTCCATTCCCTGCATAGGTAGAAATAAATTTGTAGCCTTGGCCGAACCGCTTCCACGCCGGATGTCAATGCTCCGCCAACAGCATCGGAGCAGTCACCATCTTTAATCACTCCGGGATGGAGCCCTGATGGACTTTAAAAGAGGCCAACTTTAGCTCAACCCGCAGGACGTTCGGATTTCTGATGTAAGTACTTCATTGTTTAATTTGTTTGCCGTATAACGATTGTCTTAAATTTATATTTTTCCGATAATTGCGTCTTAATTTTGTGCATTGGTGACGTCATTGATAGATGGGCGCGCCAAATCTGTATAAGGTTAGCGTAACCAACCGCCCGTGACCGCCGTGACGGTAGATTATCGACGTTTTTAAACTGTAAGAATTTGGGTTTAAATCGTAAGACGGTACACAAATAACCAGAATGGACCTTATATTTTCTTATGGGAAAAGAGATTTAAAAATGAACGATTTTCTGCTAGAACGAAAGTAACTTATCTACTCTAATACTATTCAATAAAATACAAGCACATTGCTTGCCAATCTTGTTTGTTTAAATAAGGTTTTGGTTCATGTAATTGGGGTTTGCTCATATACTGAAAAGCGTATGAATTATGAAATTAGAAAAGAATTACTGTTCCATATTACAAGGTTTTAACAGCTTTAGATGATTCGAAAAACACATTGTTGAAAATATACTAGATACTACATTACTAGTTTTAGAAATAATTTACAGTGACTGCTTTCTTTACAACAATGAACGCCTAATAACACTCAATACTTTAATTATTTATTAAATTCTTAATCCAGAGACACCCAATGTCTTGTAAAGGATATTGCTACCTCTGATTGTAATTATACAGTTGCATACGATGTGCTTGGCGAAAGGTTAATAATTCATTAATACTAGACATATTGGAAAACCATTCCAAATTTTACAACACTAAAATCTGAGTCCCAAGCAACTTACAGCATTAATTGATTCTTCTTCAGTAAACTTACCAGCTTTAACTACGTTATATTTTCTATTGACGATTGCAATTTTATTTTAGTTGATCTTGTTAATAAAAATTTACTCTTCCACAAGAAACAACGTACTTAAATTGATATTTAAGATGATGGCATCCTCTGGGGTAAAAAAATCCTAACTTAAAAGACCCCCATTCGGAACTCCGGGAGGGGACTGCTTCGGAGGATGTGATCAAAAAGTATAAAAAAAGAGTAGTGAACATTCTACGAGTCGGAGCGTGGAATGTCAGAACTGTGAAGCAAGTAGGTAAGGTAGAGAACTTGAAAACGGGCAAGATACCCAAAGATTTAAAACATAATATCAAAGTCACTATACCAAAAAAGAGGCACGGATAGATGAGAAAATTTTTGAAAAATAAGTTTGACAGCACACGTATCAAAAATATTAACTAGAATTGTACAAAGATGAATGGAAAAACGAGCTGAAGAAATACTGGGAGAAGATCAATTTGGGTTTAGGCGAAACACGGAGGCTATTTTAGCTCTGAAGGCGATAATGGAGAAGACAATAGAAAAAGGAAAAAGCTTGTCGATCTGGAAAAAGCATTTGACAATGCAAAATGGAAAAAAATGTTAGAAATACTCATAAAGATTGGAATGAGTTTTAGGGATAGACGTATAGTACATAGCTTATACAAAGCGCAAACAGCTGTAATAGAATTAGAGCAGGAATGTAGAGAAGTAGATGTTAGGAAACGGGTACGAAAGGGATGCGCCCTATTCCCATTAATCTTTAAATTGTACATCGAAGAGGTAATGAATACTGTCAAATGTAGGAAGACATTTGGAATTACTATGCATGGGCAAAAGATTGATATGCTTAGATTTGTAGATGATATAGAAGATAGATAGAAGATATAAAAGAGTTAGAAGCAGCTTTAATGAAATGGAAGCAGTTCTAACAGAGAGATATGGTATGAAAATTAACAAAAATAAAACTAAAGGAGGTGAAAATAAATCAAAAACTAGAATACAAATAGGAAAGGTGAACGTACAAGAGGTTGAGGATTTCTGCTATCTAAGAAGCCAAATAACGCAAGATCAGAAACGCATAAAAGGTATAAAACAAAGATTAGCACAAGGTCATGCTAGATTTAACAAGAAAAAGCAATTACAGTGTTCAAAAATAACAAACATAAAAACAAGGAAAATATTGCTGAAAGCATATGTGTGGAGCACAGTACTATAAGGCTGTGAAACTTGGACAGTAGGAGAAGCAGACAGGAAAAAGATAGAGGCCTTTGAAATGTGGTGTTACAGACGTATGACGAAAATAATATAGACAGACAAAATTAAGAACAAGAAGGTTCTAGAAATGGTAGGGGAAGAAAGAAGTATGTGGAAAACAGTAAAAAATAGGAGAGATAAGGCACAAGGGAATAGCGTGGAATATATTAGAAGCAGAGATAGGAAAAAGGAAAGGCAGAAGTAGACTTACGTCAGACTATTGCACACAGATAGTCAAAGATGTAGACTGTGGGAATTGTATAAGCTAGCTCAGAATAGAAACCAATGGAGGTACGCTTCCAACCAACTGTTAATAACGCCCTGTTCTCCATATGCAAAAGTTCAAGGACTTTCACTGCTAATAATTGTGCCTCTACGTAATAATCCTAATAGATGTTTCTAAAGTAGAAGATAAACAAGAATTTGTGGCAGCCTGTATCAACAAAATGAGGTTTTATGTAGGAAAAGTGTCCCAAACAGTTGACTCGTTAAAAGTGAAAAATTATAGTAAGCAGAAGTTGTGTATTACTGGTGATATTGATTAAAAATCTCTCAGTTGCAAACATTGAGTAGAACAAATTCTTGTAAAGTGGGTGTTCCTGAGTGCTATTTTGAAACTATGAATAACTGTGATTTTATGTCTAATTGGATGTTATTTATTTTGCTTTAATTTTAATAAACGAACTCAGTTATCTTCGAATGTGACGTCTGATCTTAATAAAAATGAGCCTGAGAATTCTCTAGTAAAAGGCGACAATTAAGTAGCGAGACAGATAAAAATTAAAAAATTTTTTGTTTATTATCAAAATGTTGGAGGTTTGCAAACTAAGTTACAAATACTATCAGTTATTTAACTATTCAATTTATCAGTTTGATAGATCACTTGTAATAGCTCCTGTGAATGTCTTGGTGTTGTCTAAATCGCTGTAACAAACACATTTCCTGTGTTGAACTACACTCTTCTGTTCATCACATTAAAAATATTTTTGCTCAGATATCATTCAATAATTAAATGTTATTTTAGGATGTGTATACATTCTACCGAGATCTGCTATTACATTTTATGAAGACTACATTCAATCAGTGAATAAAATCTTGTTAAATAATAACTTTTCTTCATTTTATTTATGTGGTAACTTTAATATGCCTAATACTCTTTGGGAAAATGATGAGTT
Organism: Platerodrilus igneus; assembly: GCA_036346225.1. Classification (NCBI taxonomy): domain Eukaryota; kingdom Metazoa; phylum Arthropoda; class Insecta; order Coleoptera; family Lycidae; genus Platerodrilus; species Platerodrilus igneus. Next base: position 5,483,924 of record JARFIW010001700.1, read on the forward strand.
AGGCTCCGGGCTTTTGGATTAATCAATGACAAAGTAACTTGTCTTGCAAACGGTATAGCATTCTATAATTTTTTCAGGTTAAAATATCTAATTCTGATAGTAATTTCTTGGATCTAATTTTTTCCAACTTGAATTCCGATGTTAATATAGTAGATGATCCACAGCTTTCTTGTTTAAGATTTAAAACATAATATCAAAGTCACTATACCAAAAAAGAGGCACGGATAGATGAGAAAATTTTTGAAAAATAAGTTTGACAGCACACGTATCAAAAATATTAACTAGAATTGTACAAAGATGAATGGAAAAACGAGCTGAAGAAATACTGGGAGAAGATCAATTTGGGTTTAGGCGAAACACGGAGGCTATTTTAGCTCTGAAGGCGATAATGGAGAAGACAATAGAAAAAGGAAAAAGCTTGTCGATCTGGAAAAAGCATTTGACAATGCAAAATGGAAAAAAATGTTAGAAATACTCATAAAGATTGGAATGAGTTTTAGGGATAGACGGATAGTACATAGCTTATACAAAGCGTAAACAGCTGTAATAGAATTAGAGCAGGAATGTAGAGAAGTAGATGTTAGGAAACGGGTACGAAAGGGATGCGCCCTATCCCCATTAATCTTTAAATTGTACATCGAAGAGGTAATGAATACTGTCAAATGCAGGAAGACATTTGGAATTACTATGCATGGGCAAAAGATTGATATGCTTAGATTTGTAGATGATATAGAAGATAGGTAGTAGATATAAAAGAGTTAGAAGCAGCTCTTAATGAAATGGAAACAGTTCTAACAGAGAGATATGGTATGAAAATTAACAAAAATAAAACTAAAGGAGGTGAAAATAAATCAAAAACTAGAATACAAATAGGAAAGGTGAACGTACAAGAGGTTGAGGATTTCTGCTATCTAAGAAGCCAAATAACGCAAGATCAGAAACGCATAAAAAGTATAAAACAAAGATTAGCACAAGGTCATGCTAGATTTAACAAGAAAAAGCAATTACAGTGTTCAAAAATAACAAACATAAAAACAAGGAAAATATTGCTGAAAGCATATGTGTGGAGCACAGTACTATAAGGCTGTGAAACTTGGACAGTAGGAGAAGCAGACAGGAAAACGATAGAGGCCTTTGAAATGTGGTGTTACAGACGTATGACGAAAATAATATGGACAGACAAAATTAAGAACAAGAAGGTTCTAGAAATGGTAGGGGAAGAAAGAAGTATGTGGAAAACAGTAAAAAATAGGAGAGATAAGAATATAGACCACATACTAAGGCACAAGGGAATAGCGTGTAATATATTAGAAGCAGAGATAGGAAAAAGGAAAGGCAGAAGTAGACTTAGGTCGGACTATTGCACACAGATAGTCAAAGATGTAGACTGTGGGAATTGTATAAGCTAGCTCAGAGTAGAAACCAATGGAGGTACTCTTCCAACCAACTATTAATAATGCCCTGTTCTCCATATGCAAAAGTTCAAGGACTTTCACTGCTAATAATTGTGCCTCTACGTAATAATCCTAATAGATGTTTCTAAAGTAGAAGATAAACAAGAATTTGTGGCAGCCTGTATCAACAAAATGTGGTTTTATGTAGGAAAAGTGTCCCAAACAGTTGACTAGTTAAAAGTGAAAAATTATAGTAAGCAGAAGTTGTGTATTACTGGTGATATTGATTAAAAATCTCTCAATTGCAAACATTGAGTAGAACAAATTCTTGTAAAGTGGGTGTTCCTGAGTGCTATTTTGAAACTATGAATAACTGTGATTTTATGTCTAATTAGATGTTATTTATTTTGCTTTAATTTTAATAAACGAACTCAGTTATCTTCGAATGTGACGTCTGATCTTAATAAAAATGAGCCTGAGAATTCTCTAGTAAAAGGCGACAATTAAGTAGCCAGACAGGTAAAAATTAAAAAAAATTTTGTTTATTATCAAAATGTTGGAGGTTTGCAAACTAAGTTACAAATACTATCAGTTATTTAACTATTCAATTTATCAGTTTGATAGATCACTTGTAACAGCTCCTGTGAATGTCTTGGTGTTGTCTAAATCGCTGTAACAAACACATTTCCTGTGTTGAACTACACTCTTCTGTTCATCACATTAAAAATATTTTGCTCAGATATCATTCAATAATTAAATGTTATTTTAGGATGTGTATACATTCTACCGAGATCTACTATTACATTTTATGAAGACTACATTCAATCAGTGAATAAAATCTTGTTAAATAATAACTTTTCTTCATTTGATTTATGTGGTAACTTTAATATGCCTAATACTCTTTGGGAAAATGATGAGTTAGGCTCCGGGCTTTTGGATTAATCAATGACAAAGTAACTTGTCTTGCAAACGGTATAGCATTCTATAATTTTTTCAGGTTAAAATATCTAATTCTGATGGTAATTTCTTGGATCTAATTTTTTCCAACTTGAATTCCGATGATAATATAGTAGATGATCCACTGCTTTCTTGTGGACAATATCACCCCACCCATGAGTTTCCCCTTTTAATTTTAACAGACTTGTTCAACTACAATATGACTATTTTTACAAGAATTACAAATTCGCTCACTATAAATTGTAATAAATATTTAGGTAATATTATCATCACTGATTACTTCAAGTGATGATATTAATCATATAGTAGATGAATTTTCTTCATACTTGTATCAATTAATTCGTACCTTTATCAAGAAGTAAAAATCTTTAATTTGCAAAAAGCTTTTCTCCTGAATTAAAAATTGAAGTTATCCATATAAGTTTTCCCACTAAACTTTTAAACAACCTAAATCGCCTGAACACTATTTAGTTTTTTATAACATACACAGTAGATGTAAATTTGTGTATCTTCCTCTTATCGTTACTATTTATTTGATCTACAAAACTAAGTGAATTACAAAAAAATCATTTTGGCATCATATTCATTATAAAAGAAAAAACCATCTTTTGCCTAATAATATGTCGTATAAAAACGTATCTAATGACTCTAAGTAACCGTCAATCATTTTGAAACTAACTTTAGTTCCATATATAACAAGTTGAAAATGCAAGGCATTGTCGCAACGAACTTCCAAATGTAGACTTACTTTAAAACAATTTAAAAAAATTAAAATTATTATGTTGTAATAATTATAAGTATTCAGATAAAATAAAAATTAATTCCCGGGGGGGGGGGTATCCGTGGTTAGATTTTGTGGGGGTACCATATTTCGACTCAGCTATGTTAGGGGAGTCCAAATATGTATCGCACATTAATTTTGGACCTATTTGAAATTTTAATTTTCCCGACGGAATATCGCGGGGGCACGGCGTCCCCGTGGCCCGATTTCAACTGACATCAAAACTTAAGCTCAGGACACCGAGCTGAATCGATTGATGTATCACACATTGATGTCCGACCATTAGAAAGGCCTCGGACGGACAGACAGACGGACGACAAATCGATTTCATAAACGAACGAAGTTCGTTGAAAATACTAACATCATAGTTCCTCATACAGTGTTTTGTAAAACTATATTGATCAATAACTATTTTTCTCTTACACATGTATTTTATTAAGATTAACTAATCTTAATCTTTGTTTGGGTTGTAGACCTGACAAAATATTCCCATTTTTTTGTTTATCAGTTGTTACGTGCCCAAAATTTTGGCACTAGACATTTTTAATTAAGTTTTAATATGTGAGGATTATGCGCCATAAATTTAAAAGACTTGTTGCGCGTATTTCCGTCACTTCAGAAGTGTGTTGCGTGAGATTCGCGTCAACGCGTGTGAGGGAAGAAGGAAGTGGGGAATTTCCAAAAGACGCGTAGGGACTTACCTCCGAAACGCGAACAAGAGTAGTTGGTCTGGTATCTTATCGTATCTTTTTGCTATGTAGATCCCTTTTTTCTCTTATCTTTGATTATCGTTCCTTATAAACCCGTTCCTGTCGTTCCCTCTACATAGGAAGAAGATATTAAATTTGGATGCAACCTGGTTCAAGATCCACGACCCGAGGGATATTGGCGAAGCCACGGCGCGACCATCATGGAGTAATCCTGAAGGAAGCTCTACTTGTTCGCGTAAGTGCCCCCTTGGGGGTTTTCTTTAAAACTTATTTCCTTTATAATTTGTGTAATTGGTAAATTGTGTCGCCCTAATTTGCATATTGTGTGACGTCATCGAAATTTGTGCGTCAATCTTCACATTATGTAATATCGTTATCAACTGTCTTTTGTGACGCCTGTACCGCGTCGACGGGACTGTAATACAGTGTAGATTTGTATTATATGCAGTCCAGCATAAAATATTTGTTAAATCACTAAATACTGGTGTTTAGTTAAGTTATACGTCTTTAAGAATGGTGATAGGGATAAAATTAAAAATTACAGACCTATATAAAGAATCTATCGCAAAAAATTTTGAGATTGTTGTTGTTTCTCAAATTTCTCCTGTACTTAATTCGGTTATTATTCAAGAGCACATAGATTTTTGCTGGGAAGTTCAACAGCTACAAACTTTTTGGTTTTGAAGAATTTTTGTTAGATGCCTTGGAGAAGCAGTATCAAGTCGATGTAATTTATACTGACTTTTCCAAGACATTTGATTCACTTGCGATACCAATTTTAATATTCAAACTCTCTGAGTTAGACGTGCATGGTATTTTACTAGCATGGTTAGATAGTTTCTTTTCAAACGGAAATACTTTGTTAAATTAAATAATGTACTATCTGCGATGAAACTCTAGGTTATATTAATGTGTAGGGTCGTAACTGATGCATTGAGTTTGCTTTCTCTCCACAACTAAATTACTTGAATTTAATAATAAACTTTACTGTGATGGTGGTTTAATAAGACTTCACATAAAAACATTACAAGTATGCATAAAGTAAAAAATTAACTCTCAGTCCCATAAAACCCTCAATTTCTCACTTGCCGCTGTAAGGTCAGGATCTCGAATGTTCCCAACCTCGCACACCCCACTTCAATTTATGATCGCAGCGGTGCACACACAAAACCAGCGTCGTAACCGACCACCCACATATCTCATGTAATTAATGTTACTTCAGGTGTACCCCAGGGTGGTCACCTTTCTGCTGTGTTGTTTAAGTGTTTTATAATGATATTGCAAGTTGTTTTCTTCATTGTAAAATTTTGCTTTACGCAGACAATTTAAAAATCTTTAAAGTTGTAATTCATGAGGCTGGTTGTCTATTTATTGCAGATGATATTAATAGACTTGTCCTTTGGTGCAAACTAAATGGGCTCGCTGTAAATATTAGTAAATGCAAAGTTATGCGTTATTACAAACTTAGATATTCTGTCTTGTTTAATTATACGATTAACTCCGAAGTGCTGCAAAGTGACTTTTATTAAAGACCTGAGTATTGTTTTGGATCATAAACTAAATTTTACTGATCATTACGCATTTTTATCTAAGAGTGATGAAACTTCCTGGTTTTATGTATAGAAGTCTTCTGCATATTAATGATATCCATAGCTTTAAAGTGGCTTTGATCCGTTCCCTTTTAGAGTACGCTAGTGTCATTTGGTCACCTTGTTACTTTTCTCATATTAAGTCTTGAAAATGTCAGAAAAAATTACTAGGTTAATTGTTTATAGAATGGGCATTCCATCTGAAAATTTTAATTATAGTCATATGTTAAGTTTCTTGGATCTCCCTACTCTTGAAAATCAGTAAAACTATTTACATGTTGTTATGATTTTTAAAATTGTTACAGGGCTAATCGATTGTACTGACTTATTACATAGAATCCAGAGCCATGTATCTCGCCGTTAAACACAGTCGTATCACCTTTTTAATGTACATCTGCACCACATCAATTATGGAATCCATAGACCTGTAAACGATGTTGTAAGAAAACCTTTTGTGAATGCAGATTTCTTTCATGATTTACTTAATTCTTTTAAGAAGAGTGTTAAATATAATTTATTCCCCGCCACTTAACTAATTCTATGTAAAATGTACCTATAGGCTATATTACCTATTGTGTTTTTATTATAATGTCTATGGAATTTGTTCTCTGTTCGCCAGTTTTCTTTCTCATTAATACCACAGGGCTTGCATACGAAGACATTGTTTCCATAATAATTTCTGCATTTTCCCACCTTTGCACAATGTTTGTATCCATTTGCCAGTTTGGTAAATTTGCATGAAAGGGTTTCGCACCAACAGGCACATTTGTATCATTAATATCTATCGTTAATAAATCTGTACATCCTAATTATTCCAAATTAAAGACAGAGCAGTCACGATAATTAATGCATAATTTTAATAACTCATCCTTCACCAGCTGCTCCGTATTAGGGTCAACGTTTAACATTTCCTTTGCTATTTCAACTTTACCAGCATACTTAGTTTCTAGAATAGCTTCGGAATGAGTCTGCCTGGTGCTGATTACATCACCTGCACTTTTCTTAACATCTGTTCTACCCTCATTCGCTACAGGTACATATATAAATTCATTATTATAGTGATCTTTAACATAATTTATGCGGTTTGCTTAACTAACACTATTTTCAGCACACTTTATTTTTGTCTGGGCTGAAATTTCTTCAGTATGCATATCTTTAAACAGCTCTTCGTAACTGTAACCAAATACTAATCTATTACCCGTACGTAAATAAGCAACACTCGGATCCTCTGTAAATGACCTTCTCACTAGAATGTCCAGTGATTTGAGCCTCTTTCGGTACAATATAAGGCTTTGAACTTTTACGCTACCAATTTTTAAATCTGCTTTGATCTGTTGTTACTTTTATGACCGGTTCTTGAGTTCCAAATAAATGTATTCCTTTGTTTGATAAGCTGTAGAAAAATAGTTAATAAATTTTTTATGTATAGCACAGATAGCACTTCCCATATCAACTACACTATCTAATTGCTAACCATTTTTATTGCTACAACTTGTAGAACTTGTTTACAGACTAATCACTTCATTTGTCTTTGTTTGGTAAGCTGACAGACGTAGAATTTTTAGGGTCGCTCGTATTTAAAATTCGTTTTGTACAGTTCTTGAAAAAAAGACCACTTTCTTTACATTTAAAACAAGCATTTAAGGAAATATGTCCTTCCTCAGCAGAACTGTTGTCAACACCTGGTTGTTTCTAGAAACTGAACGAGTACGATTATCTTGTATTCTTGTTGTACGATATAAATTTACAATCTCATGCAAAAGGTCATTTTCATTTGCATGCTGTTTAATTAACAATTCAGATTCGGATACGATTTATTTATTATTCAAAATTATTACACTTCACTAAATGGTAACTTTTAAATTATTTAAATTTCTTATCTCGCACGCGCTTAGACACCACAGATTCATCAGGATGAGATGCTAGCTTTTAGGTCAAAGCTCGCTCTGAATTCTATTTCAAAATTACTCCGTAATGTTATGAGATTTTTGCACTTCATACCAGTCTTTTGCCATCCCCTATTAAATAAATGCATGGTTTCTAATTTTGCCTTTTTGACCATCGATATAAGAATCCACCGTTATTTATGCTGTTAATCAGTGTAACATTTTTAAAAAAACTAGTCTATTGTGCAACATTATGACGTAGTATAATAGTATTGACATTTGCTTATAGAATAATCACAAGCAGGGTTTGATATTATGCAATATATAACGCTCTAGTATTATGAGCCATATTTTTAGCAATCTCGAAGAACCTGCTTTAACGTAAAATTCTTATCATTAGATAACCAGGCGAGACATAACGTAAGTCAGTCATGTTCAAGTATCAGAGGAGTTAAGATGGTATTCCTTATCTTGAAACACCATTGGCGAATAGCTTTGTTGTAGATAGGATTAAGTCCTACAGAAAATCTAGCTTTTTGTTCTAACCAATGGTTCGTATAAAATCAATACAAGATTTCATTTTAATATCTTTTTTACAGTGCATTTAAGTAACAACATTTATAAAAATAATATTATAATGATTTAATATTATTAAAGTTTTACATAATTCAACGATTAACACCTTTAGAAAATTAACACCTTTAGAAATAATATTATCATGGTTTTATATTGCTAAAGTCTTTATGATTTATAAATCAAATGCATAGTAAGTTTATCTATTTAAGCATCAAGTAATTGTTAATTTGTAAGTAGATTTAAGATCTCATGTTTTATTCTTATGAAGTCGTCCTGAAGCCTGGAAGTTTGTGGAATACGTGGATTTTACCTGTTTCTGGTTTGTTAAAAAAAGGGTTCCTTCAATCAATACGTAAGTTAAAGCTGTTATTTTGTTTGTTTGTCAAACTCAAAACATCTACAAGTCGTCTGATAATAACTAGAAATTTCCAGTGATTGGACATTTGTTTTCGAGAACCTTACAATATTCTTAATGCATGTTTATTTAAAATGTTCTAGAACCAGATCTATAATAAAAATTTTATTAAAAGTAATGAGCTTTTAGTGTTTGTTTCTAGATAGTAATCATAGAATACTTGACAACTTTTATTTCCTTATGTAAAGATGTAAGATTTGGCCATAGATTTAAAAGAGACCATTAAATATTTTGTCCTTTGTCATGTAATATAAAGATAATTCTTTTTATTAAACTAAACTTTTCATACCTCAGGTTTATTGAATTTAACCTTCAAAACTTTTGTTGAATTGAAATTTTTAAGAACATCAAACAAAGAGATTTCCTTATGTACACATTATAGACCTGTTTATTATAATTTTCTTGTTTTGTTCAATAATAAAATTTATTAAACAGTTAATATATGTTTTCATGCGAGTATCTATTTTTTATTGAGGTGATCTTCATGTACAAGAGTGTTTATAGTAAAATCTTGAAACCTTCAGAGGTTCCTTTAAATATTATTATCTACTGTATTATTATGCTGAGACACAAACCGCTGTCTCCATTTATATTATAATAATTTGTTTTTATTTCAGGCTAATCCTGCATAGTCAATTGTTTGTTATAGGGGATATTTACCTTGGGGTTCCTACACTATCCTTAGAATCATAAAAACTACTGTTTAAACAGGTGTAGTTGCAGCTAACTTTAATTCTTTGATATCTTAATTTTACAGTGAACCTCCCTGCTCATCACTCCAGCGCTGGGGTAAAGTCCAGAGTTAGCAAATAGACGTTTATCACCTTAGACACGAGCAAAGTCGTTACACCAGTCTATTGCAGTAGTATCAGTATCAAAAACAAAAATTTAAAATCGATTTGTCGAGATCGATAGATGTCTGTTGATTTTGCCAAAATGCTGTGCAAAATAGTGTATCGATATGTATATGATTTTGTTCCATAATGCTCATCATTTGTAACATCGTATTCAATTGTTACTGCATTAATATTATTAATCATCTGCTGACTCATGCACGTGTTCCTTAAACTCCACCATTTTGGATACACGCCAATAAATTATTAGACAAACAAAATTTCTTGAAATTTTGCACGTTCTCAAGTTCCTTTTTGATCCACTTCTGAAATATGAGCTCTCTGCCCCAATAAAACAACACTGGATTATATTTTAAGGACTTGAGACATCAAAATGCAGACGATGCTTGCATGATATACTACTCAGCAAGCAAGCAAATACACCATTCAGTAATGAATATAAAACATCTGACTGTTAAGAATTCACAATTGGCTGGAGCGTGTTCAAATTTAAAATCCAAATGCTCACAGAGTGCACGCCATTTGTTCATATTGATATTCTGGTAAACGCTTCTCTTTGTTCAAATTGATTTAAATAATATGTCAGACAAACAACTTTTTATCCAAGTAAAGATTGAGAAGAAAATTGTCCCGCATGCACAGAACGTATACGGTTGATTTATACCGATTTTGTAAACCGTATTGTTTAAACTCTATATTCTTATGAAAAAGTTCATCTGTAAGACTTATTCTATTATTTTGACCATTTGTTAGTAGCCGATCTAATCGATGTTGGTTGTTTCCCGTGGTGAAGATTATTAATTATTATACTTTTGTCTTTTAATTTATGAAACTGTGAAACAATTGCGTCATCTTCAACAAAGTCATTAGATAAAGAATTATACAATACATCTCTCATTAACACATTAAAAACCGAATATGCACCACAACTTTATCCATATTATTTTTGAATTAAATTTAACACCTCAAATTCGTAATTACCGTGTAACAACATTCGACTATTATTTATGGAACGTTATGCATTTGCCGTGCGATCCAATCTGAATACGCTCCTGAGATTAGTACATTCCTTATAAAGCAGATTTTAATCAAGATCGAAATACCTCAAACATTTATGCTGCTTTAGATGCTTCTGCTAAAGCTAAAAATAATTGGTTGCTTAATGACACTCAATTAGTTGAATTGAGTCTTCAAAATTACTTTTCATCAATTTTATTGAATTCCACACACCAATTTGTTTATTTATTTTCATTTATGATATTTCTCACAGAAAATCAGTCACATTAGCACATTAATAAGACCATCATGTATGTATCTTTGTGATATGTGGTGGAAACTAATAATTTTATAAAATGTAACTGATTATTTCAGGAACAATTTATTTTCCTTGATATAGTTTTTATTTTCGTTCATTAGATAAAATCTTAAATAAAACAAAACAAGTTCAATTATGAAAGTCTGAACCAGTGATAAATATTATTATTCCTGGATGCTCCATTTGTTTTGACAGCAGAGTCAAATAGTTTAGAAAAATTGCACAATTTTACTTATTTAAACTACTTCATAAAACCAATAACTATCCAAAAGCCGAAAATTAATCTGTACCTAGTCAACCTGAATAAAATGTAGGTATAAAAAATATATAAATTATTCTTGACATCATGGCTAGCATTTTTCCACCCAACTTTGCTATCATATTCTTTTAACTCAAACTATATTTATTAAGAAAGCACGCAAAAATATTTTATTTGAACAAGAAAGTAACTTTCAGACTCATTAGAACTTACTTGTTTGATTAGAAACGCCTACTGGAACTTGAGTGTGATCAGAAAGGTAGAAGTTGAAAGGGCGCCCTGATGGAAATTGACCTGTAACAAAATAAGTATTTTGAAAATCTATTTCTGTTAAAGATTGATGTTGTGTGTGTGTGTGTGTGTGTGATTTTGGTGAACTACAATTTTGAATTCTCTTACATCAGTATTATAACATTTTAAGAACCGTCCGTTTAACATCTATAAAACATCTTATCATTCATTATCTACTTTTCATGAAAAATTAATTTGCAAAAAAATATATGGGTGTTCTATTTGAGAAAACCAAAAGCAGTTACATTTTCATTAAAGCATTACTCTTTTTGAAAAAACGGTATGAGTTTTGTAGGTCAACTATTATCAAAACTTCACAAGTGTTAAGTACACAACAAACCCTGTAGTAGACTGGCATCAATTAAATACATAACATTTGCTGCTATCAAATTTTTGCCTATACAACTAGTGGTTTGAGCAAATTTGACACAACACTAGTGTATTCCACAAAAGAAAGAGTGCAGCCTACTAGCTGGTATTATTGAACTACCTACATTGTTACATTTCTTACAATGTTATCTTTGGGAAATTATAAAAAGGTTTTTGACATAGAAAATTGATGTTAAATATCTGCATTGTACATGCAGAACAAATACTGAATAAAGTATACATTTTCTGATATGATTTTATTGTCTTTGTAAGCTTTTTAATATGAAACAAACAGAATAGTCAAATATTATTAATTTAACGGCCAGACACCATACATATATTCCTTTTAGCGTTCAACCTATTTTAAGAGGCCTCCAGTAAAAATGTCACATACTTACATAACTACTTTGTATCAGCATGTGCAAATGTCATAAGAAAATATAAATCAAAAGTGACATCTGGAATAAAGGCTTAAGTTTACAATTTTTAGCAATGGAAATGTAGTGATAAGAGTTTAAGCCACCTTAATGGCGTTGTTTATCAATTCATGTTTATTAGTAAGGGGCTAAGTCTACAAACAGGCAGTAAGAAGCACGTTTTGGACTTTTCTATAAGTTGTTACGTACATTTTTGTTTCCAAAAAAATCTAGCTGGTAATCCACAGAAAACCCGGTGAAGTACTCCGCTAAAAAATCCTGTTTCGATAAAATACCGAAAACCTCAACGGTACTAACAAAATGGTTGCAGACTAACTCAGTGGGACGGGTGATTTAAGTGTTTAAAGAGGATGCTGGAAAACTATCGAGTGGGATATTATCAGAAAGTACCTTGGATGCCACCGAATCTTGCAGGGTTTCTAAGGAAAAGTCCTAAAAAGAATAACAAGGAGGTGCCAAAACCTGAGATTAGAAGAGTGAAAATTTACCTGAGAAATCGTGAAATACACTATTGTCTAAACATAAAACAAACCTTAACCATAAGGATACTAAAATCTATTTAAAATTGCTAACTGAAAAGAAGACTTCTAAAATCAATTGTTAAATTACCTAAAATTTCCAATCATGCTTCTAGGTAATGGAAAAATAATTTACTACAACACACCATAACCATACCTTTACATTAATTGAAGAAAAAAACAAATATGACCATGACAATAAACTATTATAACCGATTGTGTTGCCAATGGTATTACATACACGTGTTACGTACAAATACATGATAGACATCCTTAAGCAAATATTAAAAATTAAGTATATCAAAAGTCTATTTAACTTCTTAACCTAATTCTTTTTAATCTTTCTTGGGAATAAAATCACTTATATTTGTTAAAATGATCTTTATTTATGTTTCGATCCTAGGTCATGAATCGAAACATAAATAAAGATCATTTTAACAAATATAAGTGGTTTTATTCCAAGAAAGATTAAAAAGAATAGTTAACAAACCACAAAATACATACAGAGAGTAGTCTTAACATAATCACACAGAAGTACTATAAGTAAGTTTTATCAGTTTATGGAATGAATGAAAAATGGTCTTATTTACAAATTTTGCAGTCAGAGTTTCAGAAGATTTTCATAACTACCTGACAAGTAATTGTTGAATATAGCTAAAGCGGACACCATTCAATGTCTCTATTTAGGTTGACTTCGAGGTTCACAATGCGCTTATGTCCAACATAAAGTTGTCAATCTGGGACATCAATAAACCCCTAGAATTCAAAGAACCAACTTAGTAAGGTATTATCTGAACATGATTGACCACTTTTGATCTGTCCGATACCCTATTCTCGAAGGTAGCTAACCTACTCAAGTTGCATGTTGATTGTTTAGATGGTAAGCACGAAGTGCTACAAAAATATCTTCGGCAAACTTTAGGCAGATGAATTAAGACTGAAATTTAAAAAGATATTTGTGTCATTTTCTCTATCTAATAAATATGTACAATTAACTTGCGGATAGGTTGACTAAACCTGAAAAAGGGACTTCTTATTTATTTGAGTCAGCACCAATGTATTTGTGAAGTCTTTACACTCAGATGGCGAGATATCGGCATGTCAGCATAATACATTATAAATCAAAACAAATTAATAATAAAGCTGCAATAATTTAGAACGAAATCATGATGATGATATCATCTCTAACCTTTAAAAAGCGCCATAATAAATTTGACAAGCTTTGAGTATGAAGAATATATAATACAGAAATAATTCTACCTTAGATCAAAAAGCATGTAACCTAAAAATTATATTTCTTAAATAATTGCCAAATTTCATTGGTGATATTTACTAATACAGAAACTATTAAAATGAAATATGATTATAAACCTTTCAAAGGTATGTTGCATTATGGTACATCACAGTCATCTTCCAAGGTGTATTGACTGCTTGAAAACTTCATTTTTTCTATTGTAGGATTATCTGCCATCATCTTTATCATGGTCACTAGCACGTTTTTTTTCTATACAAATGACAAAAATTTTATCCATAATATTGAAGTTCGCGTAATTGTTAGTTGTCTTCAGATTTTAAAGTATCTTCGTTGCCTTAGTCTAATTCAGGAACATGCTCATTTGTACCACTTCACTTAAGTCTTTATGGATTTGCCCAACAGTTTTAAATGTTATTTTGGTTCACCTACAAATTGTTCTACGTTTTTATGACAGCATGCCCTAACAAATAACCGCAAGTTTCAGTAACGATTATCTTTCAGGCTAAATTTTAAAAAAAACACAACGCAATCTTTGTTTTATCACATGCCAAAAGTTTGTGCAATTTGTGACGTTCCTTAGAAATACTTATAATCACATTTCGTTTTAATAGTTCCTGTATTAGGTAATTGCACCAACAGGATTAGTTTATTCCCCTTTAAGAAATATATTTTTTAATTTAATTTTGATTGGAAAAAGCATTCGACAATGTAAATTGGAAAAATTGCTTGAAATACTCAAAAAGATTGGAATAAGTTTTAGAGATAGACGGATAGTACATAGCTTATACAAAGAGCAAACAGCGGTGACAGAATTAAAGCAGGAACGTAGAGAAGTAAATATTAGGAAAGGGGTGAAACAGGGATGTGCCCTATCCCATTAATTTTTAACTTGTATATATTAATATAATATTATTTATTAACGGTATGCAACAAAGTTACAGTTACCATAAACATCTGCATAAAAAATATGTCTTAACTAATTAGATTACAAGAGAATACTACATATTGGAAAACAAATGACGTTTGACTGAATTTTTGAAGGAGTATAGTGTTTCAAAAAAAAAGTCAGTTTCACTCAAAAAGTTGGCATTTTTACAACATCTTTCTAAAGGTCTTTGCATTCCATAATTGGTTTGATGTAAACAGACATTAAACAATATAGATGATCGAGTATTTCTCGGTGGCACATGGAACTGAACCCTGTGTAACAAATCTGAAAAATCTATCAGCCCATTAACAACTTTAAAGAGCATTAAAACGTCTAATTAATTACGACGAATTTCTAATGTTGGGAGATCCAAGTAGCGTAAAATATGAATGTATTTAATTTTCCCATAAGGAATGCCTAACTTATAAGCAATTACACAAATAAACTTTTTCTGACATTTTTCCAAGCGTTTTATGTGAATAGACTAAAAAGGTGACCAGACAATACTTGCATATTCTAGTAAAGAGCGAACTAAAGAACAATAAACCCCAGAAAGACTCTGTTTATTACTAAACTCTGAGAGACTTCTATTTATAAATCCAAGAAGCTTGAATGCTCTATGCGTTAAAAATTGAAGATGTTCAGAAAAATTTAGCTTATGATCAAGAAGTATACCCAGGTCCTTAAATGTAGTGACACATTGTAAAACTTCGGAGTTGATGTTGTAATCTCTGATTCTATAATAGCGCATCACATCGAAGAGGCAATGAATATGTCAAATGCATGAAGACATTTGGAATTAATGTGCAGGTGCAAAAGATTGATATGTTTAGATTTGTAGACGATATACGGTATTAGCATCTAGCAAAGAAGAGTTAGAAGCAGCCCTTAATAAAATAGAAACAGTTCTAACAGAGAGATACGGTATGAAAATTAACAAAAATAAAACTAAAATGCTAGTATGGCAAGGAGGAGAAAATAAATAAAAAACTAGGATACAAATAGGTAACGAGAACTTACAAGAGGTTAAGGATTTCTGCTACCTAGGAAGTCAAATAACGC
The DNA here is from genome assembly GCA_036346225.1 of Platerodrilus igneus. Taxonomy (NCBI): domain Eukaryota; kingdom Metazoa; phylum Arthropoda; class Insecta; order Coleoptera; family Lycidae; genus Platerodrilus; species Platerodrilus igneus. The sequence goes on from JARFIW010001700.1 coordinate 5,499,520, forward strand.
ACGATGGGAAGAGCGCAAAAGATCTAAAACAAGGATTAGCACAAAGACGTGCTACATTTAACAAGAAAAAGCAACTACTGTGTTCAGATGCAACAAACATAGAAACAAGAAAAGGATTGCTTACAACATATGTGTGGAGCACAACATTGTACAGTTGTGAAACTTGGACAGTAGGAGAAGCGGTGAGAAAAAGATAGAAGCCTTTGAAATGTGGTGCTACAGACATATGCTGGTCAGACAAAGTTAAGAACAAAGAGGTTTTAGAAATGGTAGGGGAAGAAAAAAAGATGTGGAAAACAGTAAAAAATAGTAGAGATAGGATGATAGGTCACATACTAAGACATAAGGAAATAGTGCGGAATATATTAGAAACAGAGACAGGAAAAAAGAGAGGTATATGTAGACCTAGGTTAGACTATTGCACAGAGATAGTCAAAGATGTACGCTGTGGCAATTTCAGGGAAATGCATAGGCTAGATCAGAATAGAAATCAATGGAGGAACGTGCTCGGCCAGTTCCAACATGGAAAACTCAATGACGAAAAAATAACTTTATTGAAACCTGGTGATTATTATAAGCAACTACAGGTATTGGTTTTGCAACATTCTCAACTAATGTTAATTGTGCAAAAGGATTTACTGGAAAGCTAATAATTCGGTAAATGTCTAAGTGTTTGGGGGATCTTAGTAGCCACAGGCTGCTTAACCCCCTTCACATACCAATGAATCTCGGTGAAATAGGGCATATAATTAGAAAAAATAGAATGGGTACTGAGCTGTATCTAGGCTGTGGGAATGACGAAAAAATAATTGCACTTAAATCTGATGATGATTATAAATAAATATAGGTGTTAGTTTTGAAATATTTTCAACTAATGTTGGCTGTGCGAAAGGACATATTAGAAACCATTAATTCAGCAAATGTTAAAGTGTTGAGGGATCTTGGTAGCAGCAGGCTGCTTAGCCCCTTCACACACAACTAAATATTGGAGAATAGAATATACATTTCTAAAACAATGGAAGGGGAACCGAACTGCATTTAACAAGAAAGAGCTGTGGCTATGTCTGAAGACAACAAACAGAAACAAGGACAAAAGTGATAGAAACATATGTGTGGAGCACAGCACTGTATGCCTATGAGGAGAAGCAGACAGGAAAAGGAGGAAGCCTTTTGGAATGTTATGCTTAAGATGTATGATGATGATAGCATGAACGGATAAAGTTAATAACAAAGAGGTTATAGAAATAGTAGGAGAATAAAGAAATCTGTGGAAAACAAAAAAAAAAGAGAAATAGAAGGGCAGGATATGCTCTAAGGCATTTTTGGGGAATAAGAGATAGGGAAAAAAGAAGTAGAGGTAGATCTATATTAGATTATTGCACGCAGATAGTGAAAGATGTAGACTGTGTGAATTTCAAGAAAATGTGTAGATTAGCTCAGAATAGGAAACAATGAGGGTACGCGTCTAACCAGTTCCAGAACTAAAGACCTATGATGATGATAATTTTGATCTAAGGTAAAATTATTTTGTCTCATATATGGTTTATATTCAAAGGTTGTCAAATTCATATGCCAGTTTTTAAAGTGTCGTCAGTGTAATTAGTACAGTCATAATACAGCTGTTTTGATTGGGAAGTTTTGTGCTGATTCAAATAAATGAAAACTTCCCGTTTTTCCGATTCTAAGTCCATAAAACGTAAATTTAAATAGATATATAGGTTAAATAGAAAAAGTGACACGATATATGTTCATTTTATTCGATTAATTCATCAGTTCAAAGTTTGCTGAGGAAGGACAGATCCATTTTTCATTTTTTACTTCATATATAACATCCAAATCATCAACATACTACTTTGGTACGTCATTTACCTTTGACTAGAGGTTATCGAACAAGGCTGAGGAGTAGTCTAATTGTGTTTGGATGATACCCTACAAAGTGGGGAAGTTTTAATTTTATGGGCATATTGGTTCCCAGACCGTCAACCTTGTGTTGGAAATAACCATGTTGCGGAGGACGAAGTCGATAACAGCATCTTGTAGCATCCAATGGAATAATAGTCAATCACCCCATCTGGTACTAATAAAAAACACTTATGAAACTTTACCAGAGAGAAGGTTTGTAACTAAATAATCGAAATTTAATGCATGAACTGACAGAAAATGCCTATAGTTTGTCTATGTTTAGAGTAAGTTTTTAGTTAAGGTAGATTTGCAATATATTTCATTTTTAATACTTGTTTTAGACTGTATTATGTATGTCATTTTTTTAATTATAATTAATAAAACTATACAAAAAGGCAATGTTATTATGTTGAATGCAGATAGGTATATTACTGTAATAATAAATATTTAAAACATTACAACAGATATTGTGTTAATTATAAAGAACCACGAGTAGCTCCGTGCATCAACAAGCGAGTTCATGTTGTAACTAACTGCTTATGCCCGACACATGCGCTGTATACATATACAATTATTGACGCATACAAATATTAATACACGACAATGTATTTGTAATGAAAACGTATGTGTGCTATATAGTTAGAAACAAGTCGTGCATAATAGTGTAAAGGTATGTTTGTACTTGTTTTCTTTTTTTCCATTATTGTAACGGTATAGTTACAGTTTTGCTATAATAAATTGTTTAGTGATTACCTAGAAGCATGATTGAGTATTCCAGGTCATTTAACAGTTGCTTTTATGAACCTTCTTTGCAGTTAGCAGTTCTAAATAGGTCTAGTGTTCTTAGGGTTTATGTTAGTTTTATGTTTAAAGTAATTATTATTTAATGAATTTTCAGGTACATTTTATGCCAGAATCACTGTCCTAATCTCAGATTTGGCACCCTCTTGTTAATTTTTCTTCTAGGGATTTTTCCTGGCAACCTTGCGGAATTAGGTGGCATCCAAGGTATTTCCCGATCAAAACATATTTCATACCCAATAGCATTCTGCAGCCCTCTTCAAACACTCATACCACCGGTCCCACTGAGTTAGCCGACAATTATTTTTGTTAGTAAAATCGGGATTTTCAGTATTTTACCAAAATAGGATTTTTAGCAGAGTGAGTTTTCTGTGAATTACTAGCTAGATATTCTATACGAAAACTGTACGTAACAAATTTTGGGCATATCAGTGCAATATACGCTTCAAGAACCACTTTCCCTTGTTTTGCATATTTTTCTAACTTTTTATATTGGCTAAAAATTCATTTCAGACCTCAATTATCTCTAGCTCTAAGATTGAAAACTGCACATGTAAACTCAAAAATAAATCTACAGCCGATCTGGATTGGATACCATCTTTTTTCATCAGAAATTGTGCACCCGTATTAATCCACTCATTGTTAAGCATAATTCAGCTATCTCTATTTTTCCATGTGTATAGAAAATTTATTTAATATGTCCAGTTTTAAAAACCGGCGAACTGAATATTGTAGCAAATTGTCAGCGAACTATTTTATCCAACTGTGCTCAGCTTTGGTGTTATATAATAGTATATTTGCAACTTCTGAACATTTGATCTGGCCTTGTTAACATGTTTTTCCTACCTAGTGAACAATGAGAAATCTGTCTTGTTTGACGCAAATCATTTCTAATACTTTTGATGATCACAGTCCAGTAAATGTTTTGTAACGCTTTTGCAATATGTTAAACAGAAACAGAATGAAAAAGGGAAAAAATAATCTAAAACGGACAATTTAATTGATATACTATGTATATTTTGATTTCATGAATAATAGTATGCATTACAATGGCATTTCAATCAAAGAAAATTTTATAATAGAGGTTAGAAACCACAAAGCCTCGTTTCACACATATTTGAACGTAATTTAGATCGGTAACTTATCTAATAGCCGCCAAAAGGAAAACACTTCAATATTAGGCAATTTTCACATAAAATTAAGAAAATTTTTTCCGTTGTTCATTAGAAAATCATTTCATTTAAAACATATACCGGAATAATTACAGCTATAGTTAACAACGTATTCAGGACATGATAAAAACTAGGTTATTACAATGTTATTAAATACAAAAAAAGGGTCGATGAGTAATAAAATCCACAGAGATTAAATAACCAACCAACTAAACACCATCATACAGTACAAGGTATTCATTTATATTACATTTACACATGATGCTAACTAAAATAAATCATAGAAAGGCATGCATCTTTCAAGTAACAGGGATGTTATTGAAAGTGGGGGGATGACGACACCTCTAAACAGTCGCCGGAAATTAATTAAATACTCACAAACCAGTAGCGAAAATACATGTGAAAGGTTATTTAAAAAAAACAGGAAGTCGAAGAACCTCATTGGTTCGAAAGTAGCAACTTGGTGTTCAACATGGTGGATTCGTGAATGTCGACAAGATCCAATATTTAAAAATTGGACCGGCTAGTCCATGTGTCTTTAATGGGAACTTGAATAATCCTTTCTATTATGGAGTTCAGCTCATGAAATGCATGGTTTTAATTAAATTAACATGCATTAAAAGGTTAGTTTAAACAGTTATAAATTGTTCTTTTGTTTTGAGACTGAAACCTGTTTAGCTGGACATTAAAAGTATAAAACATTCACTTGTATTGTTTGCTTTATTAGATTTAAGAAACCTGGACATTGGAAGTCGTAGCAAAGTGAATGATGTAATTTAATGCTTATAGGAAAATAAACAAAAGGTGTAACCAACAAAAATTATGTAATGCCAAATGCTGTAGGCATACAGATTCATTAGAAGATGTTATGCCATTGACATTTATTTGAATTTCAGTAAGTTTAAAATTTTGTAGATACATGTTTTCAGGAATACTATTATGTGAAGAGTGCTAAAATTTATTCTGATAATTTATGTACATATTATGAAGAACATTATTATGTGAATGGTAACCTTAAAGTTTTTGTATATACTTGTTTACAAGAATAATATGTGATGTTGTATTACAAATAGATTTAGGCGACAGACTGTATTTTTTTTTGATTGAACATATCAATTAATTGTAAAAACTCCATTATACCAGAGAGTAAAGTAATTAAAATCCCCCTCAAAATTGCTTATCGTCATTAGGGATTCTCACTAGACTAGATTAGACAAGCTGGCGCCGACATTGAAAGCTTTTCAAGTTAAGTGTTATTAGTAACGTAGTTTGAAATTGCACTTAGGTACTTTTATTTTGTTTGTTTAATTTTGTTCTATTTTCTTCTGTGTTTCTATAAGGACCCACCCCGCATCACTGTAGTTAAACGGTGTATTCTTATTTTGTTACGAGACTCATGTCCCTTTTGGGTAATTCCAAATTTAAAACTTATTGCTTCAAACACCTGTAACAGCTTTTACTCCGAATTTAAAAAAGCAATCAGCAGCATCAATCTTGCTATCTTTTTGCATAAGCTTACATAATTTAGTTTTAATGACCGCATTATTCAGATCCTATTAAGAGACCATTCTCAATATGTCATATATGATGGATTTATGTCGACCCCATTCTTAGCATAATCAGGTGTCCCACAGGGCTCCAATTTGAAGCCTCTTCTATTCATAATTTTCAACGAACTTCGTTCCTTTATGAAATCTATTTGTCTGTGTGTCTGTCTGTCTGTGTGTCCGAGGCCTTTTTAATGGCCGGACATCAATGTGTGATACATCAATCGATTCAGCTCGGTGTCCAGAGCTTAAGTTTTGATGTCAGTTAAAATCGGGCCACGGGACGCCGAGCCCCCGGGAAAATCCACAGGGATAATTAAAATTTTAAATAAGTTTAAAATCAATATGCGACACATATTTGAACAATTTATGGCATTTCATGCCAATTATTCCAATATTATAGACATTGTTTAAACTTAAATTTTGATTACCGCAAATAATTAGATTCATATATAAAAAAAATTAAAAAAAATTCTTATCTTATTGATGAGAACTAATATATAGCTTTTAAAATATTTATTCAATAAAATAAAATATATTAAAATGTCTCTTTTGTTGTTTATAAATTTTTGTTTTTATCTGAATACTTATAATTATTACAACATAATAATTTTAATTTCTTTAATTTGTTTTAAAGTAAGTCTACATTTGGAAGTTCGTTGCGACAATGCCTTGCATTTTCAACTTGTTATTAATGATGTGGCAAACTTATTTTCCTGTTTATCATATTCTCTATACAGATGAGCTGAAACTGTTGATGGAAATTTCATCTACCGATGATTGTCAAATTTTGGTCACAAATAAATATGCTGCAAGAGTGATGTTTGACAAACAAACTCATTCATAATGTCTCTAAGTGAAACGTTGTACTATACATTACAAAAATACAACTGATTCACCATGGTTATCTCATTGGGTCAAAGGCCATCACCAGACAAGTCACCATAAAATATTTGGGAGTATTGTTTGATACTTCATTTTTATTTACAGTTTATATAAATAATACTCTTAACTATGCTTTTAAAGTATTGGAGTTTGTAATACAAAACTCAATCTTTTCTGAGACCACAAAGTTCAATAGTGTTGTACTAAGCTTTGGTTTGTCCTAAATTAGAATACCGTTGTCTTGTTTGGTTTTTTCTATATAAAAAAACATAGATTATTGCTCGAATCTGTTTAGCGTAATTTCTTAAATACCCCTCTTTTAAAATTGAGAGGTGCTACCCAGAAAGAGGCTATCGCCAGCTTAAGCTGCTACAAAAGTACAACATTTTGTCATTTAGAGTTGCTATATAACCCGATTGATTACATGACTCTCTAACTATAAAGTTTTATGTTTCAAGACAAAGTACTTGTCAGCAACAGCTTTTTAAGCATCCCAATAGCAAGAACAAATCTACGGACAAGATCACTAGTGTATGTGATGTGTTCACTTTTCAACGTGGTGTGCTGATATTGTGCTATCAATCATAATAATTCAAAATTAATATGTACTATTTGTCAACATTTGTAAACAATTTTGTATTACAATAGGTTTTTCTTTTTAATATATTAGAATTGTTATATTAATTGTACTTGTTCTACCTTCAGTAATTGGGTTTTAACCTGTTGAAAATTCAAATATTTAATAAATAAATTTGAATACCGATCTGAAAAGAATCTTACTCACCCAGAATGTTGTGCTTAGTAATACACAGAGAGAAAGTTACATTTACAAAGCAAACGGATGTCGTTGTTTATTTCATTAGAAGAGGTAAAATATGGGCGTAGCATTTACCAAATTCGTCACTTGCTCTTTGTCCACTTTAAAGCCAGGTATTGCTGTCTCTTATTTAAATGCAAATGATTTGTGGAGTACAATTTCTAGTTCAGTCCCATTTCATGCTACTGTATCAAAATAGTGACCATAATTTTTTAAGAGATCCAAAAATCTTAATTTAAATAGATAGGCAGTAAGCGCATCATCCAATAATCATTCATCTTGTTTCCATAACTATCAAGTGCAAGCAGCCTCTGTAATGATTCTATCATGCAAATTAATTTATTATAAATTTGTGTCTTCCTGTGGCATGTGATGTTTACATTGCTTATTGTTTATTATTTTACTTGCCCTTAAAATCTAGATTGGTTTTTGATATGCAAGTTTTGCAGTATGATGATTTCCTCGTGGATTTGATTTCTTTTTGTGTAATGTTATTGACCTGCTTAACATATAATCATAATAATTTGCACATCAAGAAACATTTTGAGTGCTGTATGTTAAAGATTTTTGTACGATTAGTGCTTCGATATTTTAATTTTAAAAAATTTTCGAGATCTACTGCAGGGTTTTGTTCTAGAGTATAATTGCTACTATTGTAGCAATTATACTCTACAATAAACCCTGACCATCCAGATATGAATACTTTTTGGTGATTATAATTTTATTAATTCCTGTCGTGTTACAATATTTTACGGTTTGTTTAGTTATTTCTTTTTCTCCTTGGTTCTGTTTTCCTTGGATTGTCGTAAGCGCTTGAGTGGTGTTACTATTGTACACACAGATGCTGGTTGAACTAGAAGTTCTGTTAGACCATGAATAATCAAATTCGTGATCTGCAAATATGGAGAGTGCACATCTAGAATTCTACTGTTTGGAGTTTGAAGAAAATAGAAATACCTATCGTGATCGCTTTCCATAACGTGCAACATCCCCAGTTATTTTACCTTGCATTCTTATTGTTGTTACTTAAAGTTAAGTTAACCTTAAATGTCATTTAACCTTTGGAAGTAGTTGTGTATGCAAAATTCATTATTTAGATTCATTGACTTACATTATTAGCTAATTGATTTACCTAAACGATATTTATTAGGTCCATTTTTCGTTGTATGCAAATACGCGATTGCGCACGCTTATATTACTAAGTTATTATTTAACATGCCTCTGAAAATTGAAAGTTGGCTTTTGTAAAATGAAACTAAATATTCATTCTATTATACATGGTAAATTGGGTACTTGTTTGAGCATTTTCATCCATAAATAAGGCTGGTACTCTCTCTCTCTCTCTGAATCCCCCAATTGGGTAGGAAAATCTTTACTCCATGTTATATTTTATTTACCAACCCTAGGATTCCACGCAAACTACATTTTGGCAATTGGAGGTTGGTTATTTTGGTACAATGTTGTTCTACTGGATTGGGCGGCTCCATGGTGTAGTTGGTATGCGTGTGACTACTACGCCCCAAGGTCTCGGGTTCGAATCTTGACACGGTCCGCTTGAAAAATGTTAGGCGAATATTTTACGCCTTCGTTCAGATGAGAGGGGTGAGAGATTTTACACAATGGAGTTATTGATAGAGAAAAATAGTAATTACATCTGAACGTTTACTTATATTTAATTATTAACAGCAAGAATTATATTCTTGTAACAATACACAGCCATTACATACAACATTGATAATGCTATTGTAACCAATCAGATTATAACAAATCGGGGAGCGGGAAATAAACAAAGTTTGAAAATTATACATTTTGAATACATATTTCACAATTTCTCCCCTATTCACAATTATTCAATAAACTAAAAATACATTCAGAAAATAATACTAACTTATTTCGAACTAATGCTTTAGTTAACAAATCTGCTACATTAGAACTAGTACTAACATACTTAAGTATTAAACTATCATCGTTTAAAAGTTGCCTAATAGCATGATATTTGACATCAATATGCTTAGTACGATTGTTTATTATTATATTCTTTGAAAAATGAATTGCAGATTGATTATAACACACAACAATTGGCTTAACACTACTGAAAGAAAAACCATTAAATTCTGAAAGAACTTTCGAAATCCATATAACTTCGGTGCAGGCTGAATCGAGAGCTATGTACACAGATTCCATGGCACTGCGAGCAACGCATTTTTGAATGCTACATCGCCAACCGATAAAAGTACCACCTAATGACCAAATAAGGCCACTGAATAGGCGCCTACAATCTGATGTAGTGGCCCATGATGTGTCAGTATAAACTACTAATTCGTGAGAATTACACGACGACAAATTAATTACATAATTAATAGTAGTCCCAACATATTTCAGAATTCCTAAAAGGCAATTATAATGTTCATACGTTGGTTTAGCACTAAATTGCACAAAATAAATTACACTAAACAATATATCCGGACGTGCCCGGTTTGCTAAAAACAATAGACAGCCTAATAGGTCCCTAAAAGGCAAGTCATTACTACATTCGGCAATTTGGTCAAATATGTGACCTACAACCATAGGGGTGTATACAGATATGTTCAAATTAACTGAAAACCGTTCCAACAGCTTAGCTATGTACTTCTTTTGATGTAAAAGATAATTATTATTTTTCAGTTCGAATTCGACACCCAAAAACTCTCTGATTGGGTCAAGATCTACAGTTTCATAATTATGACAAAACAAATCAAAAACATATTTTAGACAATTTTTATCTTCAAACACTGCAATATCGTTAACATATAACAAAATTATGCAGCTTGAATTTAATTGAAAAATACAAGAACAATACGACGATACGGTAAATTCCTGTTTTTAATACTTCTGAAATGTGACTATATCAATTCTTTCCCGATTGTTTTAATCCATAAATTGATTTCTTTAGATGCAAAACATATGAGTGACTGTCTAAACTTTTGAAAGCGGGAGGTATTTCCATATACACATTTTCATCTAAATTGCTATACAAGAAAGCACATCTAATGTTCCAATGTGCATATACCCAACCTTCTAATACAACCAGCAACACATAAAATAATTTGACCAAATTGAAATCAATAACTGGAGCAAATGTGTCGAAATAATCAACACCTAAGGTTTGTTTAAATCCATGAGTGACCAAACGAGCTCTGAACCGCTTAATCGTTCCATCGACATAATTTTTAATGTTATAAACTCACCTACAAGTTATAAACTTTTGGTTAGGTGGTCTTTTTACAACTTCCCAAACATCACGTTCATTATTTATGTTCAACTCTTGTTTCATAGCAGTTTCCCATTCAATACGATGAGTAGATTGAAGAGCTTTCTCATAATTATTTGGGATTTGCACAAAACAACATAAGAGTTCATAATAATAATAATAATAATAATAATTTATTTATTTAAATGTATGATAATACATGTTACAATTACTTTATAGTATTAAATATATTACATAGAGAATACAACCACATAAATAGTTGATACGATAGTTTCACATCCTTGTCGTCATTGATGTCCTCAATTGACGTTTAAATAATCGCAAAGATGATGATTGTTTAATATTGGCAGCGAGCGCATTAAATTCTCGGATGCCGTCAATAAATAAGGATCTTTTAGTACATGTTTTCTTAAAAGGATAAATATAAAATTAGGCAATTGCGAGTGGTGTAGTTATGGATTCCGTGAACCATAACTAACTTACATTGTAGGTAAGTAGGCAACAAGTTTCTGGTAATCTTATATATAAAGCACATAACTAAAAATACAAATGTTGTTGCACTGACAAAATTTTAAACAATCCAACATAAAATGTACCTTTGTATAAATATTGCATTTTAATATTATACGGAGAGCACGATTTTGAAGGACCTGTAGTTTATTTATCACTGTTTGACTCTGAAAGTATAAAATAGACGAGCAGTATATAAAATGTGGCGCAATTAGCGCTTGGTAAACTTTAATCGAGTTAGCATATTAAGATTATGACTGATACGATAAAAATAATTAATTTTACCAGTAAGTTGTATTATCAATTTATCCGAATGTGTTTTAAATGAAAGCGATGAATCTATAGTTACACCCAAGTACTTAATTTCATCAACATAATGCAGCCTGTCACAATTGAAAACTATGGGAGGTAACATATGCATTTTTCCATTATAACGCAACCTAAAATCATTGCTTTGCTTTTCTTAGTATTAATAACTAATTTATTACTGATCAACCACTTTGAAACAGCATTGAGCAAACTGTTCATCCTATGTATTGCGTTATCTATATTTGTATCTGAGATTGCTATAAGGGAATCATCTGCAAATAAGTTCAGTAAAACTGCAGAGTCATCAATTGCATCTGCTATATCATTGATATACAGTATGAAAAGCAATGGGCCTAGAATAGTTCCCTGTGGTACACCGTGGTTATTTAATATAGCACTAGAGGTATGATTATTAATTTTAGTCATTTGCTTTCGCTGATATAGGTAGTCCGAGAACCATTTCAAGGATTGGTCCGTAAAACCGTAACATTTTAATTTATTTATTAGAATCAGTCTATCAACCGTTTCAAATGCTCGTTTAAAATCTAGAAATACCGCAACTATAACATTAGAACTATTATCCAATACTCTTTTCCATTCTGACAGCACAAGTTGTAGTGAAGACTCACAGGAATGTTTGCCACGAAATCCTGATTGTTCTTTGATGAGAATGTTATTCACTTCAATATGTTTAATAATTTGGTCGTATATTAGTTTTTCAAATACTTTTCAAGGAATGGCACTGTAGCTATTGGCCTGAATTCTATAGGGTTTAGGGTACCTCTTACTTTAGGTATTGGTTTTATTACAGTTTCCTTCCATTGAGATGGAAAAAATCCAGTAGTTATAGATTTATTATAAAGTTCCGTTATCTTACCAACTAGATAAGCCCGCCAGCCAAAACTATATTTTTATTTAATAAGTCTGTATTAGAATCTTTTGTATTGTAAATCGCCTTATACACACACCCCGTTGAGAATTCATTAAAAGTAAATTCATTCCTACAACCTATCTTATTTATCTTGTCAATGTTTGTAATATTGGAAATGTCACTTATAATTTCCTCTATACTATCCACCACAAATTTGTTAAACTTTTCAGCCACTGTTTGTGGATCACGTATTGTAGCATCATCAAATTTCATTACCACAGTAGGTGTATTTTGTAGACCATCAATTGATTCTTTAATAATACGCCAAAGGTTCTTAGGATCGCGTTTGTTTTTATCAATCAATTTTGTATTAGTACCTCTTCTTTTTACTTTGTATCATAGTAGTAACAGCGTTTCGTAATTTTTTATAAGTAATCCAATCCTTGTTATTATCTGTAAATATAGCTTGTTGGTATGTTATATCTCTTTGTTTAGCCAAATGACAAATTTCAGAGTCATACCATTTACTCTTCTTCTTGTTAGATACTGTGAAGATTTTTTTGGGGGCCTGTTCATCCATAACAGTAGTAACATTGTTGTACAAAACATCTATCATTTCGTGAAGTGACGTATTTTTATCCATGGCAACTGCGATAGACGAGTTTCAAAAGTTAATTTATCAATGTTTTAACATCACGAACAGAGATCACTCTATCGAGCATTACAGTTGTGAATTTGGAAACAGACTTACGTACGCACCGAGTAATTTTCAGTATTGCATGATCAGATATTTTAGGAGAATTTAAAACATCAGAACATATTGACTTACAGTTTGTAAATACTAAGTCAATCAGTGTTTTACTATTATTTACTATACGAGTGCATTCATTAATAATTTGAAAAAATCCTCTATCATCCATTCGAGTCTTAAGTCTATTTGAGTAAGTTGTTACTTTATACCAGTTAATGTTAAAGTCTCCCATTATAATAAACTTTTGATCGAGATCTTGGGCATCGACAAATGCCTCCAATTCATCCAGAAATTTTCTTAAATTACCACTTGGGGATCTATATAGACATACATAATTGCAACCATCTGTGGATATGCCTACAACCCACCACTCATTGTTGAAGCTTTTGTTTATAATTATCTTATAATCATAAGGTTCTCTCAGATATATAAGTACTCCCCCAGTATGCTTACTATGTGAATTGCATCTAATTAATATATATCCTCGTATGTATATTTCATTGTCACTAATGTCCTCCGTAATGTGTGTTTCAGTTATACATAATAATAACGGATAGTTCTCTTTTACAAAATGATGTAATTCATAACGATTTGTTAAAAATCCTTGAATATTTAAGCAATATACGCTAAATTGATGCTGTAATTGCTATGCTCCATAATCAATTTTCTTAGCAATGGTATTTAAAATCATTTTATAAGTAGAACAGTCAGAGTAATAAACTGCATGATTAGTATTCTGATTAGTTTTAGTTTGGAATTGTTTTGAATACAATTAATACATTTATGCTCGGTTACTTGCTGTTTGTTATTGCAGTCTTTAGAAAGATGACTACCAGCGCAGGTCCCACAAGTCTCTTTATTATCACAATTTCTTGCAAGATGTCCGTATTGACAACACCGATAGCACCGAAATACAGAGAATGTCTCTTGAATTCTACATTTATTAAGAGCTACATATAAATATTGATTTTTTATTAGATTCTTAAAAGTTAATGCATCTACTTCTGCCACAATGTTAAAAGAATTATTAATAGGTTTACTCTTGTGCTTAATATCAAATACAAAATCTTGTTGCTTTGCCTGTATATCATTTTGATTTATTATATTATCTCTTAAGTGCTCATCATTTAAATGAATTCCGTCTATATTCATAATTTTAATCCTAGGACGAATCTTATTCTGTATACGTGCTTGAATATTTTCACCACATGACTTTGTTATAGTCTTCTGTAAATCGAGTAAGGTTTCTTTGTTGTCACTTTTTATAACTAAACCAGGAAATTTTCTAGCATTATTAATTTTTACCAGATTGAACATTTTATGATTTATATTTTCTAATAAACTTTCCTTAATATCAGATGAGGATGTTGTAACATACTGTTTTAATAAGCTCTAATAGTTCTAGTATTCCTAAAAATAGTTAGTTTCTAGTTTAATTTTAGCATGCTAATTATTAGAATTGTAGCGGCTGCAGGATCACCCAAGTAGCTTCTCAGCGAAGTTCCCAGAAAGATCTAATCCAAGAGTTAATCAATTTTTCTAAAGGCACTTACTTTAAGGGCACTAAACATGTCAAATTAGTCCATATCTATGATTAGATGTCAATCATGCTTTAGGATCCTATTTATGTCAGGGTGGTCTGAAGCAATTTTTCAATTAGCTAAGCACTCAACTAAAATCAATTCTGAGAGCTATGGTTGTGGTTATCTTAGGCATTGACAGTTTTAATTAAAATTAAAGATTTACGACCGGCGCATCCTAAGCCGAGTAAGAGCGTCAAGAAAGGGTTATTTTCAATTAACCAAAATGTATATAAGGAGGCCAGCCGGTGGGAATCGGGGTTGTTTATTTCCAGACGCGTTAGAGGTTAAAGCTAACGGTTACTAGTGATGTGTTTATTTCTCTGCAGTCAAGTGCGGGCCGTTATGTTTTAAGTTATTTATTTCTCTGAGTAAGTAATTAGTATATGTGATATTACTATGAACTCAAGGCTGTGTTATGCAGCATAAGTCAGTTATTTGTTTAAAACAGTATTTGTCGACTTCCATAAAATACAATTCCGGGTGAATGCCCAGTTCAAGTAAATTGATCCGTTTTATTATTGCTTTGGAGACCGCATCGTTTTAGAAGGGTCTTCTATTATATTGTGTTTCGACGGTGTCAGAGGTCGTTAATCACTAATCCACGAGACTACCTGAGAATGCAAAGCTCAGGCCCGAAGTCAAGTTACGGTACTATTTGACCCTTGAGAAGGTCGTATTTTTCATGGTGTAGATGACCCCGTGGTTAAAAGGGTCGTCGCACTATGCAAGTTAATTAGAATAGGGTAGCATTAATAAATTTTTGTTATTGGGGTGTGTACACCTAGAACTGTATCTATTCAAAATATGTTTGTTAGTTAAGTTTAGTTAAGTTGTGTTTGTGCTAGCCGGAGACTATAAGTGACTTATTTTCTGTTCTGCCATTTTGGTTCATCGCCCACGAACAAAGTGCGACGAGAGCTATTACCATGATTGGTCCATGGGCCGTTTAATTCCCATGGTGGCGCCCTTTTGTACATAAGGTAATTACTTTATATTTTGTTATGCATATGTAATTAGTTGAAGTTTTAGTTAGTAGCTCATTCAATAAAATAATCGAATTTTCGTCTCAGTGTGTTTGTTTAATGAACCCCCCTTCACCGACTGCTGCAGCTTGCGAGGCAACGTCCCGAAACGTGAGGGTACGATAGTGTTAGAGGTCCTGTTATTTATTATTTATTGTTAATTGGATACCCTCACGCGGTAGGTAAATATTAAAATTACACTGGCGCATTAACGTGGTTAAAATTGTAATTATGGTAAACAACACACGGACGAATTTTTAGATTGTTTTGTTTTTATTTAGTGTTAGGCAGAATTACAGTTTAATATTAGTGATTTAGGAACAAGTTTCGTTATTGTTGGCTTTTACCTTTTAGTTAGTCATGTATGTGGTAGAAGCTTTAAGAAGCGATGAGCTTAGTTATGAACTTTTAATTAGGAACGTTGAACCAACAAAGTTAAGTGTGTTAGAAAAGCGAAAATTATTGCGTAGAAAACTCATTGTTGAGAAAGTCGACAGTAATGTTTTTCTAAGTATGAGAAAATTGAAATCGTTCAAAAGGACGAAATTGAATTATTAAAACTTAAGATTTTGAATTAGAAAACTGTTTAAATTCTTTTACCATTCTTCCTAAAAGGACAGAATATATTAAACTTAACACGAGATTAATGCATGTAACACAGAGACTAAATTATGTCAATTTCGATATTGAATTTTTAGAAGTACACAAAGAACTGCATTCCAAATGCATTAGAGCTTTTGAGATTTTAGAACAGGTAAACGGGGAAAATGAGATTAACGATAACCCTCTTTATTGTTCGGCTAGCGGTAATAAAAATCCTACAATAACACCAACAGCAGAGGTTCATGCCCTGGAGCATCAGCGGTTTCTTCCATTAATACCCCATCGGTCTCGATTTCTAGTAATGATTTAGGTACGCTAATTAAGTCCTTGAATAAAACAACGACATCAGTCCCGATCCACAAGTGGGGATTACAATTTTCGGGTGAATCTGATTCTATATCGGTTTTAGATTTTATTCAACGCGTCAAAGAACTGCAAGTTGCAAGAAAAGTTTCGTCAGATGACCTTTTCGAAGGGGCTATTGATCTTTTCACCAGCTCAGCACTGGATTGGTATAGAGCAACGCGGTGTACAGTAAATTCATGGGAACAATTAATTTTAAATTGAAACAAGATTTTCTTTCAGCCGATTATGCAGAGAATCTTTTAATGTTAATTAAATCCAGACGGCAAGGCGCCGATGAATCACCTACCATTTATATTTCAAAGATGGTAAATTTATTTTCTCAATTAGAAGAGTCCATTTCAATCAGGGAACAAATAAAAATTATTAAAAGAAATTTACAGACTTTTTATGCCACGCAACTGGCGTTAATTGAAGTGACTGACATTTCCCATTTGATTTCTCGTTGTAAGCTTTTAGAAGACATTAAGCCTACACATTTTATTAAACAGGAACATTCGGATTCTGCCAACGTACCAGTTATCTTAGAACGTCAAGTTCGACAGAGTTCATTTTCTAATAATAATTTACCACGGTCCGGCGTTTGAATTATTTTAAAAACACAGCAAAATTTTCGACTATTTGTTTCAACTGTAAAGACGAGGTCACTCGTTTCATACTTGTCCGGAGAAACGCGGAATATTTTGTTATTCTTGTGGGCAGTTGGAAGTTACGTCCACAAATTGTCCAAACTGCTCAAATAATTCAAAAACTAAGGACAGGAAAGCGCGTAGTCAGCCGTTGCTTTTCTTCGTTTAATAATATTGCTGCTGACAAAAGACGTGGTCGGATTGGTTAGTAAAAGTTAAGAATTTTGTAAATCATCTAAGGTTTTTCAAATTTTTATAAAGTAAAAGATGATACAAGACCTTATATTAATATCGAGATATTTAAGGAAACTTATACTGCACTGTTGGATTCCGGCGCGAATACCTCTATTTTAGGCAGACATGGTTTGTGTTTATTGGATAAATATAAGTTAGAATTAATTAAAAATGTAAAACGTCTATATTAACAACCGGATGGCACTGCACAATCAATTTTAGGTTCAATTAATTTGCCCTTGACTATAAACGGGGTTACTCGGTCTTTAAATGTTTTAGTTTCCGACTCAATAGAGTGTACCCTAACGTTAGGGATTGATTTTTGTCAATTATTTGAATTGAAAGTAGATTTTTCAAAAAATGAATTTTATGCTCATTCTGCGGAAACGAATAAATTAAATTTCATTAAAGTCATGGCCGATTTAAATGAAGACCAGAAATTTGAATTAAACAAGGTTATTTCTTTATTTCAATCCCTGGATCGTCCTACCTTAGGCCGAACCACTAAAATTTCACATCATATTACAACGGAAGACGTTGAACCAATTAAACAAAGGTATTACCCATTATCACCGGCGATGCTGGAACATGCTAATAAAGAAATTGATGCAATGCTTGAACAAGGCATTATTAGCCCAAGCAATAGCCCGTGGAACTCCCCATGCTATTAGTAAAGAAAAAGCAAAAGGTGAATTTCGTGTATGTTTTGACGCTAAACGATTAAATTCAATTACAAAAAAGACGCGTATCCCATTCCGTTTGTAAATGACATTCTTGATAGATTACGCAATGCGAAATATCTCAGTTCAATCGATTTAAAAAGCTTTCTGGCAATTGCCCTTGAGTGACGAAAGCAAGGAAAAACAGCCTTTACTGTCCCAAGGCGCGGATTATTTCAATATAATGTAATGCCGATGGGTTTGGCCAATGCTCCAGGCACATTACAGAGGCTCATGGACTCTATTTTTGATTTTCATTATCCCAATCAGTATTTGTTTATTTAGATGATATAATTATTATTTCAAGCACATTTAAGGAGCATATTAGAATTTTGAACGAAGTGTATGAGAAGTTGAAAGGCGCTAATTTAACAATTAACAGTTCAAAATGTGAGTTTTGTAAACCAGAGTTACAATATCTGGGATATATTGTGAATAAAGATGGTCTCCGAACTGACCCAGCAAAATTGACGCAATTGTAAATTTTCCTCAACCCAAGACAGCCACTGAAATAAAACGTTTCACCGGTATGTGTTCTTGGTATAGGCGTTTTGTTTTGGATTTTGCCACAATTATAGCACCTATTAATGATTTACTAAAGGGAAAGAAAATCGCAAGCGATTAAATGGACGGACGAGGCTCTTATTTCGTTTGAAAAAATTAAAGATGTTCTTACAAAGGCTCCTATTTTAAGGAGTCCTGACTTTTCGAAAGTTTTTCTTTACAATGTGACGCCTCAAATTACGGCGTAGGTTGTGTTTTAACTCAGGAGAAGGAGACGAAGAACATGTAATTGCTTATGCTTCTCGCAGTTTAAATTCAGCAGAGAAAATTATTCAGTCACAGAACGGGAACTTTTGGCGGTGTGTTTTGCTATTCAAAAATTCCGACCATATATTGAAGGAACTCATTTAAGGTCATTACGGACCATCATTCTTTAATTTGGCTCCACAACTTAAAAGATCCTGCGGACGTTTAGCTAGATGGAGTGTGAAACTCCAACAATTTGATTTCGAAGTTATCCACAGGAAGGGTAAATTTAATGTGGTACCAGATACATTATCCCGAGCTCCTAGTGGAGCCTATGCTATTAATTCTTTAAATTTTTCTTTACACGAGGTCGAGGATTGGTACAAAAACATGTTAAATAATATTAAGGAAAAGCCAGATCTATATCCCGATTGGAGAGTAGAAGATGATAAAATGTATAAGTTTATTCCGAATAATTTGAATATCAAAGCCAATTTAATTGAGTGGAAGTTAGTAGTGCCGAAATCATGCCGTGCACAAATTTTAAAAGAATGCCATGATGATCCAGTTTCGGCCCATTTGGGTGTATTTAAAACATATACAAAAATCAAAGAGCTCTATTACTGGCCTAAAATGCGGTCATATATTTCTAAATACATTAGTAAATGTGTTACGTGCTGCCAAAGCAAATCCAGCACGTTCAACCATTATGGTTTTATGGGCAAAGAGAAAAAAGTTTCATTTCCGTTTCAATGTTTGTCGATTGATTTAATGGGGCCCTTTCCGCGCTCGAAATTGGGGAATACTTACCTTTTAGTTGTTACTGACTGGTTTACAAAATTCACTTTATTGCATCCCATGCGCAGCGCTTCAACAAAACAAATTTGTAATTACCTGGAAAATTTTGTATTTTTGGTATATGGGTACCTCAAATTTGTATGATAGATAATGGCCACCAATTTAAAAGTAATTTATTTTCCAATCTCATGACAAATTATAAAATACCTTCGGTTTGGTTTAACGCCAGCTACCATCCTCAAGTTAATTATGTAGAACGCGTTAACAAGGTAATTGGAGCTGCCATTCGCAGTTACATTCAAGATTCTCATAAGAATTGGGACGATAATATTCACAAAATTGCCCATGCGCTTCGTAATGCTGTTCATGAATCCACAAAATATTCCCCAACATTTTTAGCTTTTGGACGCACGGTTCCTCTGTCCGGGAATTCTATAATAAATTAAAGGATTTAAATCCAGAGGATCTAGCAATTGATACTCGAGAACAATTGGTTCAAGACCTTAATGAATTATCGCCCATCTTTAAAGAAGTTCAGAAGAACATACATTTGGCGTATGAACGTAATACGCACTCGTACAATTTAAGGTGCAGACCATTAAATTTCAAAGTAGGGATTTAGTGTGGAAGCGCAATTTTATATTATCAGATGCTTCTAAACATTTCAATAAAAATTAGCCCCGAAGTTCCTAGAAGCAAAGGTGATGGAAGTTTTAGGTTCTACCACTTATAGACTATCTTCCATGGACGGAAAACCGCTAGGGTGTTCCACGTCCAAGACCTAAAACCTCACTAATATTTTATTTTTCCAATTTTTATTTTTCCTTCCGCCAATTTTCTGAAAAGACTCAGTTGTCTTAAACATAATTGCGGTTGGATGTGTTAATTTCTACATTTATTTTTTTTTTTTTTTTCAATTTTCTTGAAATTCCTAAGAGCAATTTCAATTTTTCGAGGGGCTGTGTAACATACTGTTTTAATAAGCTCTAATAGTTCTAGTATTCCTAAAAATAGTTAGTTTCTAGTTTAATTTTAGCATGCTAATTATTAGAATTGTAGCGGCTGCAGGATCACCCAAGTAGCTTCTCAGCGAAGTTCCCAGAAAGATCTAATCCAAGAGTTAATCAATTTTTCTAAAGGCACTTACTTTAAGGGCACTAAACATGTCAAATTAGTCCATATCTATGATTAGATGTCAATCATGCTTTAGGATCCTATTTATGTCAGGGTGGTCTGAAGCAATTTTTCAATTAGCTGAGCACTCAACTAAAATCAATTCTGAGAGCTACGGTTGTGGTTATCTTAGGCATTGACAGTTTTAATTAAAATTAAAGATTTACGACCTGCGCATCCTAAGCCGAGTAAGAGCGTCAAGAAAGGGTTATTTTCAATTAACCAAAATGTATATAAGGAGGCCAGCCGGTGGGAATCGGGGTTGTTTATTTCCAGACGCGTTAGAGGTTAAAGCTAACGGTTACTAGTGATGTGTTTATTTCTCTGCAGTCAAGTGCGGGCCGTTATGTTTTAAGTTATTTATTTCTCTGAGTAAGTAATTAGTATATGTGATATTACTATGAACTCAAGGCTGTGTTATGCAGCATAAGTCAGTTATTTGTTTAAAACAGTATTTGTCGACTTCCATAAAATACAATTCCGGGTGAATGCCCAGTTCAAGTAAATTGATCCGTTTTATTATTGCTTTGGAGACCGCATCGTTTTAGAAGGGTCTTCTATTATATTGTGTTTCGACGGTGTCAGAGGTCGTTAATCACTAATCCACGAGACTACCTGAGAATGCAAAGCTCAGGCCCGAAGTCAAGTTACGGTACTATTTGACCCTTGAGAAGGTCGTATTTTTCATGGTGTAGATGACCCCGTGGTTAAAAGGGTCGTCGCACTATGCAAGTTAATTAGAATAGGGTAGCATTAATAAATTTTGTTATTGGGTGTGTACACCTAGAACTGTATCTATTCAAAATATGTTTGTTAGTTAAGTTTAGTTAAGTTGTGTTTGTGCTAGCCGGAGACTATAAGTGACTTATTTTCTGTTCTGCCATTTTGGTTCATCGCCCACGAACAAAGTGCGACGAGAGCTATTACCGCGATTGGTCCATGGGCCGTTTAATTCCCATGGTGGCGCCCTTTTGTACATAAGGTAATTACTTTATATTTTGTTATGCATATGTAATTAGTTGAAGTTTTAGTTAGTAGCTCATTCAATAAAATAATCGAATTTTCGTCTCAGTGTGTTTGTTTAATGAACCCCCCTTCACCGACTGCTGCAGCTTGCGAGGCAACGTCCCGAAACGTGAGGGTACGATAGTGTTAGAGGTCCTGTTATTTATTATTTATTGTTAATTGGATACCCTCACGCGGTAGGTAAATATTAAAATTACAATGTGTTATTAGTACCCTTCAATATAAGGGTTTCTTGTTTGACAATTTCACTATAACTAGGATTTATGAATACATTGTTTTGTTGATTATCAATACCATGCTGTGGCTTATCATTCATATCCATTAATGTACTTTGTTTACCAATTAGCAATTCCAGATTTTTTATTTTATCTTCCATTAGTTTGATAATAATATCCTTATCTCCAATTATTACATCCTTTTGCTGGTTTACTTCCTTTAATAATAGAATTTGTTCTTTTAGGTAGTAATCATTTTCAAATTGTGAGGTTATTTTAGTTTCACAGCACAATAACTTGTTATTACTAACAATTTTTACATTCTTTGACCTTTCAGCACAGCTTTGATGATAAACTCCATCACAATTGACACAGACTAATATGTTACAAACTTTATTCCTGCAGCATTTATAATGTTTGGCAGAGGCATCATCACATATACTTACACCTTCAGCCATCTTGGTAGGCGTTCATCATCATCATCAAATTTTGTAAACCTAGCCGACTGGCTAATTTTTGAAGGATCGAAAAAATTAAAATCCTCTATGTTTATACTCAAGATCATTAGCTTGACAAAATTTTTCAACTTAATTTTTAACCGACATTTGTGTTCACCATACCTATAGTAAACATCGGTACGACTACCGTCTTTCCTAGGAATCTCTTTACGGACCCATTCTAATTTCTTAGGCGTTGAATAATTACAATTATCGTTTAAATTAACCGTTTCAGAATTCTTTTCTACTGGACATGTAGCTTCACCTGTTGATTCGTCAAACTGTGATCGAACATCATCATTACTTGAAATTTCTAGATCTAGTGTCATCTTAACTTTATTATTTAATATTTTTGAACCCAAAATCGATTCATCAACTTTGATATGTTTTAATTCAATAGCTTTATTATGCACAGGATCTAAAACTCTATATGCCCGAGTAAATGTTGCATAACCAATGAATTTACACAGTCTACTTTTAGCTTCTAACTTAGTCCTATACCTTTTAGGAACATAAACAAAAGCAAGAGAGCCAAAAATTCGAAAGTGGGAAATTCGAGCCTTTTTCCCCGTCCACAATTCATATGGCGTTTTATTAGGACTCGTAGAGTA
This sequence comes from Platerodrilus igneus, assembly GCA_036346225.1. Classification (NCBI taxonomy): domain Eukaryota; kingdom Metazoa; phylum Arthropoda; class Insecta; order Coleoptera; family Lycidae; genus Platerodrilus; species Platerodrilus igneus. The sequence goes on from JARFIW010001700.1 coordinate 5,522,558, forward strand.
AGGCATACGATTCTTTGTGTGAATATAATATTGGAGCGCCTCAGCCCAAAATTTAGGATGCAAATCTGCTGATATTAATAATGTCTTAATGGCATTAACTGCATCACAATTAACCTTATCAGCAACACCATTCTGCTCAGATGTGTATACACTTGTGAGCTGATGGTTAATACCCACTGAATGGAGGTATTGCTCCATCTCTTCCGAGCAAAATTCCATCCCGTTATCAAACCTAATGGACACAACTTTTAATCCCAACCAACGCAATGAGAAATCTTTGATTTTCTCAAATGCTTCATTTTTCATCTTAATGGAATAAACTGAAGTCCAACGCGAGAAATCGTCCACTATGACCAAAAAATACTTTGCACCTCCTCCACTAGGAGTCTAAGCTTCTCCCCACAAATCTATGAGCAAGAGTCCGAGAGGCCTACTAGACTGAATTCCTTGCAGTCTTTTAAATGGTCCCCGTTTTAATTTTCCTTGAACACAAGCATGGCAATTGATCTTATCATTATTAACTTTATTCACATCCAACACAACATTATTGTTAATTGCTCTATAAATATTTTGAGGATTTAAATGGTTACAACGTTTGTGCCATAAAGACAAAGAATTTAAATCTGTCGAATATACAGCATTCAAATCTGGTTGTAAATTATTCAGAGTCGACTTTTCAGCTTTAACAGTGTATAAACGCCATTTGGTGCATAAATATCCAATGAATTATCTCTACCAACAAAGTAGAAACCATTTTCGGCCACAGAGCCTAAACTAATTAAATTTTTTGACAGTTCAGGAACGTAAAACACTTTTCTTAATTCTACATTAACTTTGGTTCCATTATCAATAATTAAATTGACATTAATTTTGCCAACACCTTTAGCTTGTAAGATACCTTTGCCCTGATTACCTTTTTTATCAATATCTTGAAAATATGTAAATAATTCTCGATTTTTACTAAATTGATGTATTGCACCCATATCAAAAACAAACTCATAAACTAAATTTTCAGTATGATTTAGTTCTAAGAAACATAAACCTTCTACTTAATTACTAGAAGAATATTGGGAATCTTTATAGCTTTTATTTAATTTCCTACTAGGTTTCTGGCTACTTACATATGTTTGTCTGTTACCTGTATGAAATTGCACTTTAGGATATCTAGTACAATTCCTTACAACATGCCCTAATTCATGACACCTATAACATTTAACTTTAGATTTCTGTTTACCAACTGACTGAATATTATCATTTTTAACACTTAATGAAAAAGCACCTGAAACAGAGGAAACATTGTTATATATCGATAATGAATTTTGAAGTCTTCCATCCTCGGCTAGTAATGCTATTACAACACTTTCTGATGTAAACTGTTCATTTGGTAGTTGGTATAGATGTTGTACAATTACATTGTACCTTTCAGGTAATCCGCTTATCATTTTATATGCCACATATAAATCCTTTAGTTCGCAATCCATATTCGCTAGTTTACAATGAAGGTCTCTCAGTCTTGCAATGTATATTGAGATTGATTCGTCTTCTTTCATCGCCGTTAGAAGAATTCAGTCAATAAACGACCAATCATCGCTTTACACGATGGCTCAAAATTAGTTTCAAGAGTTTTCCAAATCTTTCTGGGATCGGTTAAACCATTTATAATAGATTTTACCTGGGAACAATCTTCTTGTTCTGAGTTTGAATTCCATCGATTGACCTTACAGTTAATGGATTCTTGGATAATCAACACATTATTAAAAAAATAAATCTTTTATAAATACATAAAAGCAGTAGCCCTTGCATAATTGTTATTGGAACTGCATTTTACAGTTTTATTTACTTACAACAAGCAAGCAGAGTTCAAAACTTACCAGCCATAGAATGACCAAATGCTGAATGTGATGGTATTCTAGATGGAGACTGTGGTAGATCATAATTGGATGATGAAACTACACCTGAAACATATTCTAATTACTTTAATAATGGTCAATAATCAAAATAAAATTCAAATTCAGTAACAAAAATGGCACATCAATACTATATTGATGTAATAAGAGATCATGTAAAGGTCATTTAGCACCATTCCGTGAACATACAACACACCAAAACCAAGAAAAATAAAGACATTTTTGTAAATAAACCCGTAATTTACAAACTCCATTCATGTTACATGACTTAATAGTATCTTTAAATAAGAATACAGTATTTTAAGTAAGTAAAAATTCGAGCATAAAATTGTTAATCATCCATAAATTTTGCTATCAGAAAAGTACTTGATGAGGGATTTTATTTAAAAGCATCTATAATAATGCAAATCGTGTTTCAGCGAGGTAGGCGTATTTTAAATTGAAAAGCGTACTTTATTTTCTTCGATAAAAATGTAGGTTGTTTATAATAGCAAATAACAAATCCAAATGTTCATTCACAAATTAACAAAATCAATAAATCGAGTAGATGATGGTCGTAAAAAGAACAAATCACTGCTATTGCTTTTAAAGATAACAGATAAGCGGATAAATGTATTGGTTAACTATAGCCGCGAAGCTTGAAATTCCACCTTAGGTAACATTACATCATTCACATGATGATATCGTATAAATAACAAGAAGAAATTACATATGTTTCTAGATTTATGACGTAGTGCGATTTAATATTATATAAACAATTAAAGAATGCGAATCGTGGTTCAGTTGAATTCAGTTCAAGTTAGTGTTTTACTATTCGCCAAAGCTACCAGTCGATAGATAATAACGAGTTTTAAAACTATAACATAGTTAATACACGACTTTGAAAGTTGTGACTACTTTAAAGTAGATACGTGAACTGGTTTCTAAAAAGAAGAAATGGTAATAAATTCCATCAAAATAGTATGGAATCGCGCACATTCTACTAGGTTCTAGAAAATAGATAACTTGTATATATAAGGAAGTGTTTATTAAAAACAGGGATTCATTCGATTCTTAAATTCGATCGCAAAATGTTATTTTGATTTAAGTCGCGAGCTGTGGCTTTCTGAAGATGATATTTGAAGTATGCAGAAAGCATACTATAATTTAATAATTACGATGGTACAATGAATATAGAAGCGATGTTTTAAACGCAAATTACATAAAAAATGGAATTATTAATTACAATGAAGAGGGAAAATTCTTCAATATAATGCTATTTTAAAAATTTTATTAAATAATCGAAAGGAAGATTTAACCAAAAATGAACTTTGGTAACTGCTGTTTGAAACGAGAATTTTATATATGGAAAATCTTGAAAGCTGATTTGGACATCAATTTATAATAAGAAGATATTTAATTACGAGGAGCGTTGTTGTGGATTCTGCAAGTATTACTTTTAGATTTATTTTTAACTGATACCGGAGTATTTGTATTTATTTTTAAGGTAGAATAATTAGTGTTAATCATATAATTTTTTTTCTGAGGATTTTTTGCCAGGAAAAATTGTGTTCAGAGTTCGAAATACTCTAGACCTTTTAATAGATTATCTGTCAAGGATTTCTTTAATTAAAATAAATCTTACAAGCGTAGGAATAATAATCATAACCAGGTAAGCCATCCATAAAAGAAGAAATTTAGTTCTGTAAATTTAAAATACGGTAAGTAATATTTTTTAAAAATTATTTTGTTTGAAAGAAACGATGTCTTAAATGTTCTACATGCTTTTGTATGAGAGAAAATATTTCATACTGTATTAATGCTTTAATATTGCTGTTTGATTTCATTTTGAAAACTTCAACATTACCGTTGAGCTAGCCAGGTGAAGTTAGAGAGGAAAGTAAGTGAATAATTTCAAATTTTACAAATTGCTGTATCTCACCACTTTACCCTTTTGGTGCGCATCAACGCGGCATTTTCACCTCACTCTTTTAGTGACGCTCCAAGCGGCCTTGTCACAGCACTTTTTAGTGGCGCCCAACGTGAGAGGACAAGCAGATTATAAACTATTTAGCAGGTCACTTCAAAACTGAAGTAGGCAATGCATAGCCAGGCAGACAATTTGAAAGGGGAAATATGCAAACAAATAATTGGAATAGAGGAAATGTCATTAGGAGAGACGGGGGAAGGGAGAATAATGAATCCCGGACCATTGAGAATAGAACCGTTTACATACGGAAGAGAAAATATGACAAATGCCCAGAGAAATGTCATAAATAATAGCAACAAAAATAGAGATAGTTAATCAGCCTACAACATCAAGTAGGCAGGATTTTTAGATGCAGACAAATTACACGACAAAAATATAGAAATTAACAAATATGAACATGCGTGCGAATTTATAAAATTTGATTTGGAAAATGATGAAAAAGTTAATGAAAAAAACTGATTTACTACCTATAATAAAATTGCATGTAGAGAGAAAAGAGATAAAACTACTTCTAGATACAGGAGCTGAAGCATCATTAGTAAGTGAAGGTTGTATTAAAGATAATTCAGAAGAGTTAATGCAGAAAGTTATCCCTATTAAAAGAAATAATTTAGTAAAGCCGAATAATAAGAAGTTTGCAGGTATCAAGAGTATCATGATTCTGAAAGTTAAGTTGGGAGAGATGGAGGTCAAGCAAGAGTTTTTAATAGTGCCAGGATTTAGAGTAGATGCTATTCTGTGAATGGATTTTATAAGTAAGATAAAAGGTATAATAGATACCGAAAATAAGGTGATGATTATGGGAAATGGGATGATTAAATGGGACAAAGACGTCCATATAGAAGTACAAGGAGATTGTATGAATTTGAATCAATTTGAGAAGGAGATGGCAGGTGACGTAGATAGAAGTTTATGGAGTAAGTGCTCTGGCAAAGTTAGAAGAGAAGTTCTAGCGTTTTTAGAGAAAAACTCAGAATTATTGAAAACTGCAGAAGATGATGTTGAAAAGATGGAAATAATAAATGAAACTGATGAAAATAGTATCATTGCAGGTGTTGAAAAGAAGATAAAGGAACTTTCTGTGAATGCAGCTCTTAAAAATAAAATAAATAAAGGTAGTAAAATATTAATTAATGATGAAATTATTTGGAAAGCAAAACTTAATAATTCGTTTGGGATAATTGCGATTAAAGAATCAAATCATTATGTGGAGTGGCGTATGTGTAATTATGAAGGAATAGCTTTTGGTTTGTCAAAACATTCATTCAAATATGCGGATGTAAGAAAAAAATTAAAAGCGTAGGAAAAAGAAATTATTGAGATGAACCCACACGGGGTGGGGCGAGTCAGTGTGTGGGCGGAACGATAAGAAAAGAATTAGACCAATAAAGTAAAGAAATAATTAGAAAAGTGCAGGATACAGAAATCAGATTCCAAAGGATAACAAAAATCTATGTAAGAATCTGGATGTGCAAGAGCTAGGAATGGGGTTGGGATCTTTGCGTTGCCAGCAGGAAAACGAAGCAAGGTTAGGGGTATTAGGGTGGTCATGATGGACAGATGAGATCTTTGACGTGCCAGATGCTCTTGGTACTTGAAGGATCGGTAAGTTCATATGTTCAAGGAGAAATAATTTTACTGATGGAGAATAGACCAAATAATTTAGCATTGAAATGACGTGAAGCGTCAAACAGAGCGAAATTACGGCGCCAAGCAAAATCGCTTATTTTAAAGGATATAGGGTAACAACAGAGGTTATAACGGTTACAGGTGTTATGGTAGGCAGCGAAAAGAACATGGAAGCAGATAATAGTTTTGAAATGTTCAGGATCAAGGAAGGACGTTAGGGTTCAGAAATATACATGTCGTTTATCTCGGATCATTGTCCAAAATAATCGCCGGAAAGGATATGTTCAGGACCAAACAAGTCAAAGAAAGGAATACAACCAAGGGTCTCGAGTTTGATAGTTCGGAGGGCACAGGAAACTTGTGGAAGAGTGACACTCCAGTGACGCTGGTTGTCACGGATATAGAAAGCAAGAATGGTCTTGAGGCAGTGAAAAGGATTTTGGAAAGATAATGAACACACAAGGAGGTGAACTGATGACTGTGGAATTGCACACCGTTATCTGTGATAAGGTATTGGGGAACACCGAAAAGTAGAAAAACTCGGTCTTCAAGGATATGGGTATGGATACTGCAGTGGCGCTACGCATAGGAAAGAACAGAGAAAATTTAGTAAAAAAGTCAGGCACTACAAAGATATAAGAATGACAGCGAGTGGAAATGGAAGAGATCTAACAGGAATTGACCTGCCAGAGATATAATGGTTTGGCCCTAGAAGCAAAGGGATCAGGGGAAGTAACTGTTCAACTTTGTGAGCAGCACAAACCAGATATCGGATGTGACGAGCAATGTCAGCTCTGAGACAAGGCCAGTAATATTTTTGGAGGAGAGAAACGGAAGTTTTGGTCATGCATAATAGCCGGAAGTAGAAGGATTGTAGCGGAGAGATATCAGATGTTTAAGCTGACCAGAAAGTACGATGATTTTCCAATCGTTCAGAGAATCAGCAGCAATACAAGTTTTATGTCGACGGAAAAGGATATTGTCAACTATGGAGCAGGAAGAATAACGATTGGAGGAGTTAGAAACTTTTTTAAGTATGGAGTTGTACCACGGGTCAGGAGTCGGTAGGGTGACTTCAAGGAATGTAATGGCAGAAATAGAAATTGGTTCAAGGACAGAAACTGAACGAGAAAGGGCATCAGGCATTTTAAGTTTAAAAATGTCTCAAATGTTCTAAAAATGATTGGATTGCTTCCACAATTATTTATTTTCGTGAATGTAGTGAAGTTTGTTACGTTCCAATTTTGCTTTTAAAATTTCCCTAGTTAATTCAATACCCGCTCGAATAAATTCCGTTTCTACTGTTAAATCCTTCAACATAATTAATAATAAATACGTTCTCTAATAATTCCTCAACTTAAATCTTGCTTGAAACGACAAGTTTATGCTACAATTAAATAGTTTATATCCTGTTTTAGGTACCCGTTATCTTGGTATACATTACGACCGCGTATAATAGCTTCGCTTGTGTTTCCCATTTAAAGACTTGTCGCGATGATAGATCCTACTATTATTTGATAGCGTGTTTTCCAGTTTTAATCGCGCTTCGATAAACGAGGATTTACAGTTCGGATTCGTGTCATTTGAACGAATGTTGAATTTGATTCTACAGCTTGTGGGTCGAAATATTTTCTACATTATTCGTCACCGTATTTCAAAAGCCACGTTTGTTTTTTTGTTCGACAACGAGGAGGTGCCTTGCATGTATTGCTTTTTTTAGCTGGAGGGCAAATGGATTCTTTCTTTCTGTAGATCAACTGCTTTTGTCTGTAGAGCAACTGCTTTTGTCCGTAGACCGCTGCTGCAGTTAGGTAGCAGGGTAAATAGATCCTGACGACTATGGCGTTGCTGTGCTGACTCACCCTCTGACAGGATGCAAGCTAAGCATCCGAACACCTACAGGTATGCAACTCGTGTTCTTTTGTGTGTCAATAGCATATTCCGTATCAGCGTTTGATGTAGTTACGTGATTAGAAACGTGACATTGTAGAACTATTGTTTGTTGCTGATAAGCGATATTATCGTTCTACAGGGGTGATGTACCATTGTTACAAATGTTGGACAGACACACGCTTATTCTTTTATACTGATTGGTTTATTTTACAAACGGTACTATATACAATTTAAAAACACTTGACAAAAGCTCTCACATATCGATTTACTACTGATTAAATTTATTTTGTGTGAAATACGTGCACTTTGTATAATATAATTATTTGCTGTAAAATAGTAACTCTGAATTTATTTCTTTCGCTTGTTTGTACAGAATCCTTTATTTATTTTTATTTGTTAATAAGATAATCGTGGGCGACATGTTTCAATTTTTTTTTTTTGGTATTTAGGTAAATCCCCCCACTCTCCACGTTTGATAGCTAGCCTGGTATTTACTTTTCTTCCGGCTACATCTAGGTACATAGCATAATTTCTGGCACCTGTGTGGGTCCGGGAATAGAATAGCCCCACGGTACGACCTGCCTGTCGTAAGAGGCGACTACAGCAGTCCAACACATACATACACGCACACTTTATACACGCATAACACACACACACTTCTTACCCCCCTACACACACACGCACACGCCCACACATACTCATACATAACTACACTGGGATCCTGTTTTATTTTCTTTTGTACGATTCTTAGTTTTTTTGGGTTATGTACTTGGTGTTGGTGTTATTCTTTTTGGTTTTTTTCTTTTTTTTCTCATTCCTTTCGTTCCACTTTCCTTTTCCTATCCTTTTGCTGGTCTTCTTTGCTGTCGGTCCCTATACTGATTGTTTGTAGTACACCGTTTCCTTTACCAGTGTTCCTCCTCTCTTCCTCTCGTTCGCCCTTGTTGTCTCCTTGTATACTTGAGGCTTGACCTTTGGGTCCTGTTTGGTTGCCACTGTTGGTTTTCTTCCTCGTTCCTTTTCTTCTTTTGAGGTTGATGACCGTACTGTTTCTTTTGAGAAACATCCATCCATTGACGACTCCGCAGTGCTGAGGCCGTTCCACCTTAGTCCTCCTTGATTGCGTATTACCCGTCTTCCCTTCCTTCCTCCCTACCTCTTTTTTCTCTCTTGTATTATTGACCCTCAAGCCGGACGAGATTTCTTTTTTATTTTGGGGTGTTCCTTTTTTTCTATTTCGGTTTTTTGTTTTGTTTTCGTAGGGAATTTTCTTTTAGTTTTTAAGCGATTTTTTTTCTTTTTCTCTTATGTTTTTTTTTGATCCTGCTCACTCCCGTACTTTTGTTTTCCTACCCCGATCTGTTAATTTTCCTGGGAAGATTTGTTACGTTCTAATTTTGCTTTTAAAATTTCCCTGGTTAATTCAATACCCGCTCGAATAAATTCCGTTTCTACTGTTAAATCCTTCAACATAATTAACAATAAATACGCTCTCTAATAATTCCTCAATTTAAATCTAGTTGCTTTGAAACGACAAGTTTATGCTACAATTACATAGTTTATATCCTGTTTTAGGTACCCGTTATCTTAGTATACATTAACACCACGTATAATTGCTTCGCTTGTGTTTCCCATTTAAAGACTTGCCGAGATGATACATCCTACTATTATTTGATAACGTGTTTTCCAGATTTAATCGCACTTCGATAAGCGAGGATTTGCAGTTCGAATTCGTGTCATTTGAACGAATGTAGAATTTGATCCTGCAGCTTGTGCGTCGAAATATTTTCTACATTATTCGTCACCGTATTTCAAAAGCCACGTTTGTTTTCTTTGTTCGACAACTAGGAGGTGTCTTGCGTGTATTGCTTTTCTTAGCTGGAAGCCAAATGGGTTCTTTCTTTCTGTAGACCAACTGTTATGGTAGCAGGGTAAATAGATCCTGACGACTATGGCGTTGCTGTGCTGACTCACACCTGACGAAATGCAAGCTAAGTATCCGGACACCTACAGGTATGCAACTCGTTTTCTTTTGTGTGTCAATGGCATATTCCGTGTCAGCGTTTGGTGTAGTTATGTGATAAGAAACGTAACACTGTAGAACTATTGTTTGTTGCTGCTGATCAATATTATCGCTCTACAGGGGTGATGTACCATTGTTAAAAATGTTGGACAGACACACGCTTATTCTTTTATACTGATTGGTTTATTTTACAAACGGTACTAGGTACAATTTAAAAACGCTTGACAAAAGCTCTCACATATTGTTTTACTACTTATTAATTTTATTTTGTGTGAAATACGAGATGCGCACTTCGTATCTAGATTTCTAAATTGTCCGTATAATATAATTGTTTGCTGTAAAACAGTAACTCTGTATTTATTTCTTTCGCTTGTTGGTATAGAATCCTTTATTTATTTTTATTTGTTAATAGATAATCGTGGGCGACGTGCTTTAATTTTTTTGTTTTTTTGGTATTTAGGTGAATCCCCCCACTCTCCGCGTTTGATAGTTAACCTGTTATTTACTTTTCTTCCGGCTACGTCTAGGTACGTAGCAAGTTATTACTGAATGAGCTTCCTTTGATTAATCGTATCTTGTTTTTGATTTTATACAGGGTGATTTGTATTTGCTTTTTGCATAATTAATGAATTATGTACATTTTATCATTTAAAAGTTTGGTTTTCGTGATTTTATGATATTTACATGAAGTATTCCTCCCTTGTGACCTTATATGACCTGTCAAATTAGTTAAACTTAGCATAACAACCCGATGGTATACTATACAAACAAATTGCAATATAACCAAAACAAAATTCTTAAATTTAATCAACTTTCTTTTCGATACCGCATATTTCTTGTTTGATAATAAATTTTATAAGCAAATACTAGGTACCCCTATGGGAGCCAGTGTTTCACCTATATTAGCACAATATGTTATGGATGACCTACTAGACAATTGCATCCCTAAACTTAATTTTAATCCTTCCTTCATTAAAAAATATGTTGATGATCTAATCTGCTGTATTCCATCCTACCATCCAATTTACAATTGAAAAAGAAATTAACGGCGCCATCCCGTTTTTAGATACTCTTATCATCCATAGAGGCAATATCCTCATTATAGATTGGTATAGAAAACCTAGCTCTTCTGGTCGATATTTAAAATCTCATTCGTTTCATTCAACCAGTATGAAAATTAATCTTGTCTTAGGCTTAAAGAAAAGGATAGAACTTCTTTCACATCACACCCTAAAGAGCAAAAACTTTTTTATTTTAAGAAACCTTCTTCAAAATTCTTACCCCAACTCATTAATAAATTAATTACTTTTCAATATTCCTAATATCAATCATAGTTTAACTACGACGATATCTAACAACCCAAAAATTTTGATTCCTCTTCCTTATATAAAAAAACTTACAGCCAAATTGAAACATATTTTTGAAGACATTGAAGGAAAACAACTGACAAGTAAACCCGTTTTAACTTTAGATAAAGTGCTTTTTAGTAAATTAAAAAATTGAACTCCTAAAGATCAACAATCTGGACTCGTATACCAAATACCATGTCAGAACTGTCATGGCAAATATGTGGGACACACATCTAGATGGCTCTCCGCCAGAATTACTTCTCACAAAAGTGATTGTAATCGAAAAATCATGACCTGTGCATTAGTGTCACTTACATGCTATAGAAACTGGTCACACTTTTAATTACAACACTAACATTATTTTCAAAGAAGGTAATTACAAAAAATGTTTGTTTCTCGAAATGGTTGCTATTTCACTACAAGATCTTCCACTAAACAAAAGGACAGACACACAAAATTTAAATGACATTTATTCATATTTATTATCAATAATAAAGAATACCAACACCCCTACAATTGATTAATTTATTAAACAAATCTCCTTGCAGCTATTATCTTAGTTTATTACATGTCTACAATCATAATTTAATTCATACTACTTATTTAATTTTCATAACAACACCCCTTATATCCATCAATGTATTTTTAGATTTATTTATTAATGCAACCTTATTGTAATGCAATAACTATCCCATTTGAATTATTCATCAAGTATGTGTCATTAGCTTTAAATGTCAACCCTAAAATAGTCGTTTTCGTTAAAATTGTTTCTTGCTTCTTACATTTAACTCTAGATCATAAGTAAACATTTTAATTACATCTTGTAATTATACATATTTGCAGTTTCCTGAAGAAGAAAATAAAATTTTCGAAAGCTCTGATCAAAAAGGAGTTCTTAATTTGCCCTAATTGACTACAACCCCGATAACCAATTCCTAAATAATAATCAAAGTAGTTGAAAACTATAGTAATTTTATATATATATATATATATATATATATATATATATATATATATATAAGATAAAATAATAACAGACTTTACACAAAGCCTAAATGATCATTTCAAATCGAGCTAGAAATTTAAATATGAAAAATACAAGGTCCCGGACTGGGTTGAAATCTGTATTTTCAACCTTCTTAATCTTCTTTGGGAATCAAACCACTCATAGTTTTTAAAATAATCTTTATTTACGTTTCGATCCATGACCTAGGATCGTTGTCAAAATAATAAAAACTTAGTTAGACAACGATCCTAGGTCATGGATCGAAACGTAAATAAAGATGATTTTAAAAACTATGAGTGGTTTGATTCCCAAAGAAGATTAAGAAGAATGCTAAACAAACCACAACAAACATACAGGGAGTATTTACTGTATTTTCAGCTTTGACCCCTGAAATTATCGATAAAATTATAAGAATAAATTCGTTCATTTGTAGGAAGCAGATTTAATCATTACTGTTACCAAACTCTTAGCTAAAAATATTTACACATATGTCACATAAACTTACCTGATCGAATACTGTCATTTCCTGATGAATGTCCTCTATTCTGATGGTGAACAGTTGTATTAGAACCTCCAAGTGAAATATTGTTACTCATGGTAGAAAGAGTACTAGACTGTTCTAAGTGAGTACTTCTTGAATCCTGACAAATTCCTAGAACTTCCTTCCATAATTTATTGATATGATGACAAAATATTGCCATAAAATTTGTCATAGCATGAGCTTCTATAGCAATAGCAACGTCCTTTAAAAAGTTCATAAAACTCAATACAGACATTCTATAGTTGTGTTTAGTTGTAAGTACCACATTAATATGATACAACAGAATTTTAATATCAAAGTTTTGCACTCTTCTTTTCCTAAGATATTTCCAAAATTCCATTGCAGTTTTATTTATTAATCTGAAAATTGCTTGTTTAATTTCCGTAGAGCTATCATTGATCTCAGTCTGAGGTATCTTCAGTGATTTTAACTGTAGCGCATATTCATTCTGAACTTTCTGTAAAGAATTTACAAATATTACCTGCTTCATAAGATGTGTCGCAAATTTCTCAGCAATATCCTGATATCGCACGATTTCTAGCTGTGTTTCGCTTAAAATGCCATGAGTATAAACTGTAGTAGTTGTTTCAATAGCATCCTCAACTTGTGTAGTGGATGTGGCATTTTGAATTGTAGAATCGTTTGGTTTTATGTCTTCAGTTTGACAGCCAGCATCAAATAATTTATTTTCTAATACAGAAAAAGTGTCGTTCTGGGATACAACTTCTTCAGTTTGACTACAAACATCAATTTGTAATGTGTTTTCATCATCTGTTTGTGTAAAACAACTGAAATGTATAACCTTTTCTTTAAGAATTTCAGGAGTTTTGGTAATTAACGTTTGCGTTATAGATTTCTTCGAATTTCCTATATCAAAATTTTCACCATTTTCCTCATTGTCGCTTTCATCACTACTAGTAACGTCTATAACCTCCATAGATGGTTGTATACTTAATTTAGGTTTATCAATTTCTCGTAACGGTTGCATTAATAAAGCGTCTTTGTTGATTTGAATTACAGAACATTTCACTTGTTTGGGTTTGATTTTTCTCTGAGAATAGCATTCTGTTGCAGATTTTAAATCTGGCTGTTTGGGAATAAATATTTCAGTATAAGCAATTGGAATATTTTCTTCACTAAGAGTGGCAAAAACAATATTTTGTATCAATTGTGGTTTGTCGCATTGCAATATACTTGAATTAATAGAATGCTTTCTAAGAACAGATGATGATTTTTTGTCCGAATTTTCATTAACTGGAGTTTTTTTTATTGTGTTTCCCTTGCTAGGACTATCCTTTTTATCGTCTTTATTCCATTTAATTACTTCAGGAGTTTCCAATAAAACCACTTTACTGGCTGGAGTTTGAATATCATTTGTTTCTTTAACTTTTCTTTTACTAGCATGATGTATACTATGTGAAGATTTTGACTTTTTCTTTACATGAATATCATTTATCACTTTGCAATCATTACTGTCTTTGGAAGGATTTTTTTGTTTTCTCTTTTTAATGCTTTTTTCACTATCCAAACTTTTTTCATTATCATTCTCTACAATTTTACAATCATACAATGTACGCAACGCAAAATCCCAAGGTACTTTTCCAGAGGCCCTTAGGTTCTCTTTTGAACCTTTACCTGTGATTAACTTATCATACATTTCACTTCCAGCAACCATTTTCATTCCTTCGATTGGTGAGAGAGTTTTACTTCTTGATCGAGAGATGTCAGAGTTTTCACTTAAATTTCTAGACGTCGGCTTACTATAAGTTTCACACTTGACAGAGTTTTCTTTAGAATAATTCTTCAGAGACTTATTAACAACGTCTTTATCAGAGTCATTTGATTGCAAAGCAGTTTCACCCTTTGATTGAGATGCAATTTTCCTATTATTAACACATATTGCCTTAAGCTCACTAATATCAACATTTGATTGAAACACCTGTCCCCAAGAGAGCATAGCAGGTTCTTCGAGCGTAGAATTCTTGCATACGCTAACTTCGTTTTTATAACAATTTTTAGGTAAAACTTTCAAATCAACGTCAGGTAGTGATTTTGTCACAGACATTCGAGGATCTTCTAATATTTCAGCAATGCAAGTAGTTGGGATATCAATTGGTGCATCTATGACAGATTTTATATGTTTTTCAAGATGTTGTTTATTATACTTTGCATCAGTATTTCTTATTCGAGTATTGTCCATTTCACCATTACATTTTTTAGTTTGCAGTTTTAAATGTGATATGCGTGTCTTAGTAATAGATTTTGATTTACTTACTTCTAATTTTTTATACAAATCTGATGATGAAGTTCCTGACTTATCGGTACGCTCTACAGAGCTACACCTTTTACGTTTGGCCTGGTTGTTGCAAGTAGATATCTTAGAAGCATTATTTTCAACTCCCGTAACTGCAAATGTTTTCCGCCTGTATGATATTCTAGCTGGTTTTACTTTAGTAAATGTTTCTGAAAAAACAGTATTCATGCTACTACTTAAAGAACCTGTTTTGTGTTGAACGTTTAGTACCTGATTGTATTCAACAACTTGAGAGGTAACAGTATTTGTGCAATTGGATTTATTGAAAAAAATTTCCCCTGTATCTTGTTCAGTGCTGTTACCAGATTTATCATCTGGAAGAAAAGAATGCATTGTATTTATCGAATCCAATATACAAAAGTCCTTTAGTTGTAAATTTGTTTCAACTTCTTCATCATTAGAATCAATTATCAAATGATTGGAGCTCTCAGAATTTGGGGACAAGATATCTGCATCAGTAACAGTAGAATCGATTGATGGAAGTTCTATAGCATTACATTTAGAAGTGATATCAGATTGTAGTTTATGAATGCGAGGATCTTTTAATGAAGCTCCGCTGATATTATGTGGAGATGAAACTTTCTCAGGTGCCATTTTATCTTTGGAAGTAAAGGGGGTATTTGATTCTGCTTTTAGTAAATCTATGTCATTGCTTTGTCTATAATGATGAGGTGGAGGTCTATTATACTTCTGAAGATCCAATTTCCAATCATTACTTAAATGTTTGTTACCAGGCATACTATAACGTCGCCTATTCTCTTGATATTCTCGATGGTGATATTCGTGAGTGTGGTAACCATATTTTCTAAAAAAAGAAATCTAAATTACTTTTAAATAAAACAAAATTGAATCAATCTATATAAATATTTTAAATGGGATTCATATATTCTTTGAAGTGTTTGAAGATTTTTAAGATAATTGCTAATTTAATGTTTATACGTTTTAATATTTAGGCTCCACAATTTAATTCAGCATATTAAATTCAAACATAGTCGGTAGTGTAGAACTGAGTCAGCTAAGACAAACCATTTGATTTATTTATATAGATGCACTTCTTGTGGTTGTGTTACTAAATTTGATATTTGTTGATGTGTTTGTTGATTTATTATGTATTAGGGTCGGTTTATTTTATGAATTGTTTTATTGACATCCATTCTGTCTGAACAAAGTGTCTCACGGTCAAATATTCAAAACAGGTTTCGCTATGTTCAACTATCTTAAAAACTTTGATAGCCGTAGCAGCACAAAAGAAATGAAAGACACTGGTTGAAACAGATATAAGTATATGAATAAGAATAACAACGCATATTGTACAACAAGAAACAAAATAATTTCGCTGAAAATAAAATGAAATGATCTTTAAAGTCATAAAAAAACTTAACAAAAGTGTTCTGTTACAGGAATAGAAAAATAAGGAATACATTTTAGAAATGTTTATAATTTTTGTACATCACACCACAACGAAAACTTTGAAAACAAATTTGAATGTAGATAGACGAGATATACGAATCACTAAAAATAATTGTATAAGATTTGGGTTTTAGATTTAGGGTTAATAGGTTGATGACAACAACATTGTAATACACTATTCTAGATTACCTTCTGCCTTTATCACAACATAATTACCTACATATATAAAATACATATACATTTATATGGTCTTTTTTAATAAAAAACTCTACATTAATTTAAAATTAGTTACAACAACAATTTTGATTTATTTTAAATAAGAAAGAGTCCTAATACACACAATATTATCATATTCTATCATTGGTTGTTTACAATAAAACATACGAACTACATGAGCAGGGATTACAAAAATCTTAATGACAAATGTTTGCAGACGAAAGCTATAACACAATTACACTTTACAATTACATTGATTTATTTTGCGAGATATATAAACACAGTTGTTTAAATTCTATAATTGTGCGAGCCTTCTCTAGAGACACTGGTAGTTGATTTTACTCCTTTAAGCCTTTGAAAAAAGCAGTTTGTTTGTTTTGGATAAATTACATCGAGGAATATGGATATCTTTGTTAACCAGACTTTTGGTGAGATGATTGTGTATATCATTCTTAAATATTGTAAAGTTGTCCAAATATGATGGTAACTGATTGTGCAAGAGTTTATGCATAAAAATCATTGGATTTTTATAAATTCTATCTTTCACACACTGCCACTGAAGTATGTTTAACGTTAACAATATGCTTGTATATATGTTGCATTTAAGTATTATTCACAAGCCTATATTCTTTTTATTTATTTATTACAATGTAACATGTGTGAATCACTAATGTGAATAACAATTTGTCAATAAAACATAATAAAAGCATGTTACAATATACAATTAAAAAAAAATCACCAAAAAGATGGAAATTATATTATAAATCTTCAGAGGACAACCTTAAAGAACCAATAGAAGTTAAAAAATCAGGTACTCTATAGAAAGCATTTTCTAATAAGAATTTTTTTATATTCAATTTAAATTGATGCAGAGGCAAATCTTTTATGCTCGAATGAAGTGCGTTATAAAAAATACAGCCAAAGTAGTTAGAACCATTTCTGCTCCTACTTAGTCTATGGTAAGGTACAACCAATTTGCCCTTGTTACAAGTGTCAAAGTGATGAATATCGGTGTTGTGTTGATATTGTGAGATTTGTTTTTTGACATAAAGCAGACATTGTAAAATAAACAGACAAGGCAAAGTTAAATTTTAAATTTAATAAAGGATTCACGGCAGTCATCGCGGAACCCAAGGTTAGACATAATGCGAACAACTCTACGTTGAAGCTTGAAAACCCGAAGGGATCCGCTACAGTGACCCCACACAATTATAGCATATAAAATAAGACAATGGAACATGCCATGATAATGACAGTAGCACATTAGGTGAAACTGATCTTACCAAAGAGTTTATGAAATAAATAGTTCGACAAGTTTTTTGCATAGCAGATCACAGTGGGTGTCCCAATTTAATTTGCTATCCAGGGTGATATCGAGAAAACTAGCTGATTGCTCCATTGAAACAGAATCCCTTTTTAATGAAAATATCATTTGTTTGATTTTATCTCTATTCAGGGCAAGCTTGTTATCATTAAACCATGATTCAGTAAGGCACAAAGATGTCACACTGTCAGCTACTAGTTGAGCCATATTATCACTCTTATTGTATAGAGTGGTATCATCTGCATAAAGGACAACATCACACTTGTCTTTTAGAAATAAAAGTAAATCGTTAATGAAACATAAGAAAAGGAGTGGACCGAGGATGGAACCTTGAGGAACACCAGAAAAAACTTCACACATGCTGGACAATTTGCCTTTGTAAAAAACATGTTGAGACCTAGCAGTCAGATATGATGCAATTAGCTTAACACTATCATCATCAAAATTTAAACCTTTTAATTTGTTAACTAAGAGGGCATGATCAACACAATCGAAAGCCTTAGTCAAATCACAAAATTTAATGGCAAGATAACTACCCTCCTCAAAAACATCTAAAATTTTATTTACTAATTTGACTAATGCATCACTAGTACATAATTTTTTTCGGAAGCCAAATTGCTCAGCACAGAACAAACTATTATTTTCAAGATAAGAAGTAATTTGAGTATTTAATATACATTCAAAAACTTTCAAAAAAGTGGTTAAAAGAGAAATAGGATGATAGTTCTCAATATCATTAAACATACCCTTTTTATGAACAGGGATCACTTTTGCTTGTTTCAGAATATCAGGGAAAACTGCTTTCTTTATGCAAATATTAAATAATTTGGTTAGAGGAATAAGAATACTGTTGATAACTGATTTAACTAAAGAGATGTTAATATTAAACAAATCCTTTGATCGGGAATTCCTCATTGCTAAGATAACATCACGTACATAGTTGAAAGAAACTTCTTCAAAATAGAAAGACGGTACCAAACCAGAGAAACAATGTATATAAGTAGTTGTGGTCCTGGTGTTAGTAATTCGATAAGTTGGATAAGATTTCTGCAACAGAATCAATAAATGAATAGTTGAAATCATCAGCTGAGAAACGAGTGTTCATTTCATTGGTTCTGTTTTTAGAACCTTTGAAATTATTGATCAAATCCCATTTTCTTTTATTATTATTATTAGTTCTAAGAATGTAGTTGTCATAGGCATTAATTTTAGTATTTTTGAGTGCATAACGATCAGCATATTTTAATTTATTAACACGCAGTTTGAGTTCTGCACTAGGAAAAGCCACATAGTATTCAACATGAAGTACGTAATTATCACGCATCTTACGTAGGCCATCCATAAACCAATTGACAACTTTTTTGGAACTGTTATTCAATATCCTTAAGTGCTTGATAGGAAAACATAGATCAGTTGCAGAAGCAATTATAGACATAAAGTTAGTAAATTTGTCATTAATGGACAGACTATTATCATCAAATATCATATCCTCAAAATATTATCATCATTCTGTAGCTTTTGCAGAGAATACTGCTGATTCTGATTAAAAGAGTACATGAGGCTACCATAGTAGTCAAAGTAAGGCTGAATAATGCTATTGTACACTATCAATTTTGAATACATAGACAGACAGAGAAAATCCTTGAGAAGAAATATATTTTTTTGCTATTTTTTTTGAACTATCGTCCAATTTCATTACTGCCCGTTATCTCTAAAATTTACGAAAAAGTTCTCTGCAATCAAATCACAGTACATTTCGAATTAAATAATATTTTCTGCATTAAACAATTTGGCTTTAGATTAAATAAATCTACAACTCTAGCTATTTTAGAACTTGTAAATGAAGTAACAGCTAGTTTTGAAAGAGGAGATTTTTGTATGGCTACCTTTTTCGATTTAAGCAAGGCCTTTGATTG
Organism: Platerodrilus igneus; assembly: GCA_036346225.1. Lineage (NCBI taxonomy): Eukaryota > Metazoa > Arthropoda > Insecta > Coleoptera > Lycidae > Platerodrilus > Platerodrilus igneus. Next base: position 5,542,055 of record JARFIW010001700.1, read on the forward strand.
TGTTATTCATGATATTCTTTTAAAAAAATTAGAATACTACAAATTCGATCATAATAGCTGTTCACTGATTAAATCCTATCTGAGCAATCGACAACAATTTGTAACTTTTAACAATAATAATTCTGAGATTAAAAATATAAAATATGGTGTACCACAAGGATCAATATTGGGACCCGTTTTGTTTTTGATATATATTAATGATTTACCATCATCTGTAACATTAACTAACTCAATTTTATTTGCTGAGGACACCACTTTAGTTAATTGCTCTAATTCACTTAATGACCTTTTCAATAAACTAGTTATCACCCATTTCTCGGCTACCTCTTGGTTCCCTTCTAATAAATTAAGTATTAATGAAAACAAATGCCAACAAATGTTATTTGCTTTAAAAACCATTCTTATATAAACCCTAAATTTGTTAAATTACTAGGTGTATATGTTGATAGTTCCTTGAAATGGGATCAACATATAAATGTTATTGCTTCTAAACTAAATAGCGCAATTTTTTGTATTCGTAATTTAAAACACTATGCCTCCACGAATATCGTTTTGATTGCATATTATTCGCTTTTCAAAGCCACCTTCTATATGCTATTTTAGTCTGGGGCACTCCTCTTATACAAAAGACTATTTGGACTATAGCATAAAGTAGTTAGAATTATGGCCGACTTAGCTATAGAGCCGATTGTAGGTCGTATTTTCTCCAGTTTGGGGTTCTTACATTTCCATGTTTATACATCTTAGAATGCCTGCTATTTATGCACAAATCGTATAATTCACAACCTGTGGCCTTTCTTACATCTCACCAACATGATACAAGAAACAATAATCTTTTCGTGTTCCATTTTCTAGATTACAAGTCTCAAGACATTCTTTTAATTATTATTCATACAAGTTCTTTAATTGTCTACCACATGTCACTAAATCATTGTCAAGGAATGAGTTCAAAACAAAATCAAAACCTTTTTGCTACATCAAAAGTACTACTCATTTGAAGAATACATGAATTGTGATTTTAATGTTCACTTAACATAAATTACATTATAACCATGTTATTTTTTGTGTCTGCAAAGCTTTGAAACATGTCATTTCTTGTTTATAGTTTATATTTTTATTAACACATGACACATATTTGTATTGTAATATTGACCTATGCAAAAAATTGTTTTTATTTTAAAGCATGAATAAATATCTTATCTTATCTTATCTTATCATAATATATCTAAAGTGTGCATCAAAAGATAAATTATTATCTGTCATTAACCCTAAATATTGAATTCGTTAACTAGCTCAATTCTATTTCTGTTTACAATACAAACTATTGAAGTCTACATGGTTTGAAGGCTGATGCCATGACCATAGCCTTAGTTTTAGACACATTTAGTGCAAATCTATTAGTGTTCATGTAAGAGGAGATTTCACCAAGACATATTGTTAAAATTTTTTACTAGAAGCAAAATAGTGTATCAAATCCCATAAACACTTCAGAGAGTGTGCATTCAAGTGTGTCTACAAATGATTTGTAAAATTTTTTGGGTGTATTGTGAACTACTGCAATTGCAAAATCTTTATTTGGATGTTTATTTGTACCGAGAATTGTTTTATTGATGAATTAGTATTTATAATAATATAATAGATTGCGGATTTTAAGTAAATACCATCACCCTTACCCTTTGTGAATCTATTGTAACAGTTCGTTTTCCTCTGCTAAATTAACACATAAAAATTATGTGTTGTGTTATAAAAATTTTAAATTGACTTTCATACTTTAATATAAATCATACTACTACAATTAATACAAAATTAAAAACAGAGTATCATAATTTCGAAACACGCCAATTATTGTCCTTCTTTATTTTTAATCATATAGTAAATAAAGCGCATAGTTATAAATGTTCAGTTTGTATTGTAAAATTTCTACAACGTATCTCCAAGGTGATATCGTATAACATGTTTGCGCGCACCTGCTTTTAAGGCTGTTGTCGACGAGTCAATCAGTTGGCTTTTGATCTTTACAACGTCAATATGGTGAAGTTCATATCTAAAGCTGACTTGCAATTTAGTTTCGATAAATCCATCGATCCGATTGCTTGAAACTCATTATGGTTGGTATTTTCTATATTTAAATAATTTAAACTAATTGTACTTGGTTTTCGTTAGCGCAACACTAAAACTAACATACGAAAGAACTGATGTACAAAAATAAATTAAAGCAACACTTTAATACGGAAGATATAATGTTTAATAACTGAAGTAGAAATGGTCAAACTAGGCTGTTAAATTTTTACTGCATCTAAGATATATGCGTTCCTTAAATTTCAACATGAAAATTTTGTTATAATTGAGAAGCAATAGTTAGAGCTGACTAATGGTTGTAGGAAGTTAATTTTAAGAGGCTTTGTTATAACGATGAAGCAACTGCTTTTTATGTGTTTGTTAAATGCTGGAAGTTCACGTGTGGGTTGAACTTGTTTGTTAAATGGTGCAAGCCGCCAAGCCTGAGATCAAGGTGATAAGTGATATCCATTAGTGAAGCAATCATCTGTTTGACGTTTAACGTCATGTATAAATCTAACATTGGTAGTTTGAACTCATGGAACTTAACATCTTTGTGATAATGTGTAATTATAAATTTAAATTTTCAAACGTTGCTTTTTATCAAAATTTATGCTTTATAAAATTGTCTATGTAACAAAAGTTTTATGAATTTGCATTACGAGTAATACAATCATGCACTTGTTTATACACGATAACTATTTACGAAGTTTAACTTTACTAATTTGAAAGATCTTATTACCAACTTATTTTTATTGTATGTGAGTCATTTTGTCAGTACTTAAAAGGTGACAAAAAATCTCATAATCATGTTAATGACATTTTTAGTGCCTATTTGCTTTAGAGGCTTTTTCTTTTTTATTTAAATTGTTCAAGAGTAATAATAAATATAAAATATTCAGAAACTAATAATAATTATCTGTCAAAATAATTCAGAAATAATTTTCAGTTAATATATGTGTATTTACTTAACAGTCTTAATTTCTCTATAAATTTAAATAAGGTTAATTACACTCATGGAAGCACTTAAGCAAAAGTATTCATTTTGTCCATGCTTATTACTGGATTCTATAAATTACATATAAACCAGATGTGCATAAATTTAATAAGTAGAGTGTCCATGCACTATTACACAAAAGAAAAAATCATAGATGTACAAAACATGTCTGATTTATCGATTTTATTTTGAGGCGCAAATTGCTGTCTCTAATATTATGTTATGTATTTTACTTTATTTTAGGATAAATGTAGTACCATCTAAAAATACAAAATCTTGTATTTTTACAACAGAATATACTCGTTGAGGTTCCTGTATTTTTCTTAGCGATATTTCTTGTTTTTACACACTATATAAGTACAGTGGCGCCCTACCCATCCGTATTTAATTAACGACCGCCCCTGAGAGTCTTTCTAAACCGCTGAAAATAGAGTTCAGAGCTAGTGCGAAAGACTTTAAAAGTCAATTGTGTCAATACGGATAAAACAACATCTTCTGCACGACTTTTGTAAGAAAAAAATAAACATTCTTTTTAGAAAGTTTCACTAACGCTCCGTATAGTGAGGTGGAATCTGTTTTACTATCAGAACCAATAAATTTGTATTCGTTAATTTCTACGTTACTACTTGGAGAATTTTTATCTAATCACGTTTCAGTTAGTGCAGACATATCAAAATTGTTTGTCAGAACAATGCTTCTAACGTCGACAAAGTGAGCGCCTAGTGATCAAACATTTAAATGTGTGATACTCAAAATAGTAAAATGAAATAACAAAAAAATTATCAAAACTAAAAATTAACTAAACTGGTAGGTATCGACTCTACTGACCAACACCTACACGTGCTGCTATCTGGCATAGCTTATTTAAATTATATACTAGTTGTGGAGTAATGTAAATCATATTTATAGAAAATGCCATTATATTTAAGAGTTGTCAAAATACCGACACGTTCCCTAATGTACTTTATATATGTAAATATCAAATTATCGAACTATATTAAGCTAAGTATTCATAATGTAATATAACCATATTTATCAATATAAAGAAAAACAAGCCGAATTTTAAACAATAAACTACTGAAAACCTAAAACTTAATGACCAATTAGAATATAAGTTAGAGGTTTAAAATTTTATATATAAATTATACACGTTTAGCATGCGTATAAGTGCCCTATCTTCAACAGTTGATCGTTCAGTGTGTTATTCACACGTTCTAGCCAACAGGGACTCGTTATGGAGTAAATGTTGTCAGCAGTTTTAATTTTTATCTGACATCCAAAGTCCCACATGATACTAACCATATTTAACACAAGCTGCATTATATATCAGTAATCACATTTTCGAAAATCTTCCTTGTTGATAATTTTGGTGTCCTTAAGTTTATTCTTGATTATGTAATCTCTGTCTTTATATATAGTGTATTTTATAATGAACTACGGCATCTTACCTTCAACCTACTTGTCACACCATGGCACTGCTCAATATCTATTTTTGCCATATTCTTTAATGTTGTTATAGCTACCGCTTCTGTCTCCTTGTTGAGACTCTCAAACACAGCACAGACACGTAGATTATTTTTCCTATTGTATTGATAAAGATTGTCTAACATGATTGTTGACACTGCATTTTCTGTTTTTAACTGTTTTATTTCAGGTGCTGGTGGTTCAATATTAGTTTCAATTTTAGATTCTATATTATTCGATATTTTACTAAATATTTTATAGTCAAAACCATGAAAGCAGTTGTCTGGGTCATCACTTGTATTCGTACAAATTAAATTGAAAATTTAATACCCAATAAATATTCCGATTCGGAAGTTTCCGCCAAGCTTCGCGCATCTGCAAACCGTAATGAAGCATGGTTGCCAATAATATTTTATTTTCATAGAGGTAGTTGCTTTAACTATTTTTAAGTTGGTGTCCTCTTGTTTTACGAGTATAATGAATTCAGTTTAAATAACTCTTTTTCATAAATTGAGTTACATATATTGATCTGAATAGAAACATACAATAACTGCAATATAAACTATTTACGGCAGCTGCATTGAAATCTTTCTCCGTACGATAACTTTGGAAACCGTGCTCTTGTTGACAAAGGTTCGCCTGTTAAGTGTAAAGTTCAAAACATACAGACACATACTCTTCTCTGTCGTTTACCCAGATGAACGTGTTCAGGTATGTCTTTCTTTAAAACACGTACAACTCGTATTACTATCTTTATCATATATATTAGTTAAGCTTTTAAATAATCTTAACGTATGTTTTAAATTGAGTGAGACACCTACGACGTAGGACTTCTTTCGTGGTTTCTACTATATCTATCATAGTTTCATTAGAGAGTAGCAAAGTAAAGGTATGATTTATAATTTTGAAGATTTCAGCCAACTGCTCACAAGTAAAATGTATTTTAATTATTAAAATTCGATTTCACACAACTAGAACGCGTGATAATATAACATCATATTTGGGACGATTTTTAAAAGACACAAATACTACCATTACTAAATTTTAGATGCTCTATTTGAGTTTATTTCAAGAAATGCATCTGAAAAAATAATTAAACTGAACTCAAAATACAGAAAAATAAAATCGTGGACAACAGCTTTAGTTAACGCCATTAGTTAATGCGATCAGTTACAAAAGGATTTTAAAAATCTTGATAAGCCGAAATTCTGCATACTTTCAAAACGTACATAAATACACCTGCACAGTTGATAAGAGCAGACAAAGACAGCTATTATAAAATCAAATTAAATAAAACAGAAGGGAACCCATGAAAAATCTGGGACATTATCAAACAAGCTACACTGCATCAAAACTGAGATGCTGAATTCACCATTTTAAAAGATAATAACAACCTGACTGTAGATTCAACATCTAATGCAAGTGTCAAGCATTTTAGTAAAATAGATGAAGATTCGGCCTCCATAATAGTCACTGAAAATAGTATCAATCTATCACATATTTTTACTATACCCCAATACCAGAAGTCAGTATTTTTATAGCCTGTAACTGAAACTGAACTTAATAAGTATATTATGAATATGAAAAACATCTCAGCACCAGGTGTTGACGACATTTGTGCTCACGTCATCAAAAGAATTAGGCGAAGCATACTAATACCCACTATGTCACAGATACAATCTAGCATTTAAAACAGCAATGCTTGCAAATATTCTGTAATAATACCTATTCACAAATATGGTAGGAAAACATGTATAAACAACTCAATTTCATTACCCAGTATTTTTCAAAATAACATAAATGTCTTAAAAGTAGATTAGTAAAATTTCTTGAAAGTAATCAAATAATAACAAATAAACAACCTAATTTATAAATAAACTAATTAAAAACATGTATGCAAATGGCTAGCAATTGTGTTTTATTTCTTCTAATGTAAAGTTTTGATGCATCTTATCCTATATTGTTAAACTATAGATAAGACGTTCATGGTTTAGCACATAAATTACTACAATTGTATCTGACTAATGCATGGCAATATGTATAAAGATAAAAGACACATAATACACCCCAAGAAATTAGCTATGGCAGCATTCCCCTAAGTACTGTCCTTGGTCCAATTTGTTTTTAATTTACGTGAATGACATTTAGGGTGAATTTGCTTTATCGGCTGACAGGACAGCTATTCTCTTTGATAGATCTTATTAGGACAAGGTTTAAGAGAAAGTAAATTCTGGCATAAGTGGGATGAGTAGCTAATTTAGACAAAACCTATGTTCTATCAGATAATGGTGACTATGGCTTACCTTAGCTTGACTTGTAATAAAACAGATAGTACTTTAATAATGCTTTATTAATAGAGCGAGTCAATCGCCACCATCTTGTACAATGCTCAGCGCCGTCGTTGGTGGTCCTCTTGAACCTCCAGAACATTCCCCCTTTTCCACTTAAGTACTGAACAAAATCTATAAAATACTTAGATCTTTCACTTGACTTCCTGATATTGTCACACATAACTCCCATGCTTTTTATCAGCAACTTAACCATTCATTACATCACTATCACTGACCTTCGAAGCAGAAGGTGCATTCACAGATGCACTTTGTGGCTTATTAATACAAACACATTGTTTATTATTATCTACAGTCGAGGAATTTTGAAAATCTTCACCATTAGGACTAATATCTATTATTTTCTGAAGGTTACAGATGTGAGCTATTCAGTCCCAGTACTTCCCTGTGTTCATTCTCCTATTTTATAAATATCTTCAATTATTCTCCTGTTTAATTTAATGTTATAATTCATTATTTGAAGTTAATTTTCTTCTCTCAAGTAAATATCTATTATAGTTCAGAATGTAAACTTTATGTTAACTTCAATCGCCCTCTGGCGTTATTCTGTGCATTTACATTTATTATACTAGTTACAATAACCATCTATGATGGCATTCGCTTATTTGCCGCTGAATCAGTAACATGCACAAGCTGTTCTATGTTAATTTATTATTCTAACACTTAAAGTGGACCATTAAAGTGATGTACAGTGCAAAACGATTCTGTTTATTTTACACATTACAGGTGCTTCGAATCAAACCTTACTAAAAATTATTATCAAATCAACACACCCAACACCCTGTTTCTTTTTGTACAATATATGACCTTGGCTCCACAAAAACTTGTTTAACTATTTTTGGAGTCCATGTTTTGTTTAGAGTATTTTGAATTAATATATTTTGATTCTGAATGAAATTTGCAGATCTATGTAAAACTGTTTATATTTGACTTGATATTCTTCAGGTTTTTCGCTAATGTCATCATAAACTATAAACTTTAAGATGTTTTGAGAACACTGGATTTGTTCTCTTATAACATTCTACTCTTTAGCATTTGAGATGGACAATAGTTCACACCCGAAACTGACGTATTCCTTTAGCAACAGCCCTAAGTAAATATCTTCATTACTTTCTTTACATTTTTTAACAAATCTTTAGGTGTGCCTATAGCTTTCTCTATTAAACCATTTGACTTGGGATATCTAGAACTTGAACAGGTTATTTGTATGTCCCACTTATTAGCAAATTCTTTGCAACGGTAACTTGTGAAAGGCACGTTATCGCTAATAATTGTTCCAGGTATCCCATGTAATGAAAAAATCTCTTTCAAAACATAAACTACACTATCTGCTGTTTTAGACTTCAGCTTCTTTATCTCTTTCCATTTACTTAATATTCTACAAGGACTAAATAGTCTGTATTTACATAATAATAAGTATCTACTCCTATTTTGCTAAACAGAAGTTTTGGGATGTTGTGAGTGATTAGAGGCTCTTTGCAAGTTGACATTTTAAATTTTTAACAGGTTTTACATCTACTCACCAATTTTTCTATTTCCTTTGTCATACCTGGCCAAAACAATAGCGATCTTGCTCTAGACCTTGTAATGACCGCTAACCCTGTAAATAGGAATATTCATATATTTTAAATATTTTGTTAATGTAATTTGTAGTCCAATACTTTGGATTCCGGCCCTGTCTCGGTGATCACGCGAATTGTACATGAAACCCAGTTGGCAAAACGTTCCATAGTTGTGAGTCATATTACGTGAAAAATCCTGTCAAAAATGGCAATGGTCTCGCGTTTTCAAAGAAACGCCATTCGAACTGATTGGTCTAATAGTGGACTGATCCAGCACCCAGAAAAAGTTATAAATATAAGCCACTGAGGTTAGATTCATTAATGTTCTTTACGTGATACGTTCAACTTACAAAAAAGTACTTGGGCAATTTTGAGCTCAAGTAGTGCTGAGGCGTTCTACACTTCAGCGGTAAAGTCGTAAATTTGACAAATACGAATAAGTTTATTAGAATTTAAACTAATTAACAAAAGGGAAATTAAATCTACTTATAATTTTATAATAGCAATAGAATCGCCGTTAATTACCAGTAAACGCTACTTTATAATCGTTTTGGTAAAATAACCTGAGTACCTGACATAGAGGTATGAAGTAGAAGGAGCAATTTGAAAAGCTGTTACTGTAACCGCCATAATTTTTGTAAGTAGTTTAAGGTATTTTCTTAGAGGTGAATAACTTAGAAATGTATTCTTTATTCTTTTGGCCAAAAAGTTATAGCCAAGTAGATTTTTAAGAACTTTTGTGCACGTTAAATAATGAAAAAACTTGAATAATTTTCATTGTGTTTAATAGGACGTCTAATGTACTTTTGCTGTATAAATAATAATAAGTGAGATTATTGAGCCTTTTGATAGTGTAGTAGTGCTTAGAGTTCTGCTAAATTTTTTTGGTATTATTTACAACACCTAAAGAGTTGCTGCCAGGGTTATCCTTTTTTTGCCTTTGGTAGGTATTTATACTTGATTAACTATAATAAATAAAACTAAAGTCAACGTACGCAAAAGGTATATAATCTTAAAATCGCCCGTTACCAACCCTACATCCGTACATGCAAAATTGATCGCGGCCGGAGCTAACAAAGAATAATCAAACAGATTTAAATGTTAACAATATTTCCTTTTAGTTAGGGTTAATAATATTATAATTTCCAAAATTTAATATATAATTATACCTTGAACCTGTCATTAGGTTTTCTCATAAAAGCTGCTAACTAAAACTTCTAAAATGAATATTAATAAAAGTAATAAAGGGAGCATTACAACTTACACTTTGACATCCCAAAGTGACCTACACGAACAAGGTTAAGCATTTCCTTCCTTAGCTCCTTTGTGTACGACTATTTTGTTGCCGAGAGCAAGAATATTGTCTTGAATCTTAATGTCATTTCCTAATTTACATAAGACTTCAGTTCACTAATTTGAAAATTTTTTGTATTCAACGAAAACTCGGTGTTGAACCACTTTAGAAATTTACTTAACTGTTCATCTTTTAGAGTTTCGTTCTTTAGTAGTTTTGCCCATCTTTCAAAGATTGGCATGCCCACAGACAAGCACTGAACTACTACTGAGAGACAGTGTTTTATCTTCATCTGAATTTGTTTTATAGAAATTTCTTGATAAAAATCAGCAATGTACATTTTATTGCCCAGAATGTATATAAATTCTAAGTTTTACTTCAATAGCTTTAATATCATTCTTTGAAGTCTGGTGCGAACTTTATTTATATCTTTTTGAAATACTGAAATTAAGGGTTTAGATCCATCTCAAAATTGGCTTTATGACCATAAATAAACTGGTAAATTTTTCCACTGCACTGCAGACTGTAAATAATTCTTTTTCTATTGGTGCCCACCTTACTTGTGTACCTGTTAGACTTCTCGAGTAAAATGACACCTGTTGCCCTTGTTGCATTAAACATGCACCCATCCCTTCACTGGAACTATCGGTTTGCCACGTGACTGGTAACTTAGTATATATTATTCGTAAAGTGGGAGCTTCACTAATAAACTCTTTTAAATTTGTAAATGCCCTTGAGTGCACACTATTCACTGCCACGGAACTTCCTTTCGTAGCAACTCTCTTAGGCAAAACATGTTTGCACTGTAATGCGGTATGAATTTACTTAGGTAATTACACATACCTAAGAACTTCTGTACGGTCTTCATATGTTTAGGTTCCTCTATATTTAAGACTGACTCTACTTGTGCGGAATCATGCATTATACTGGACTTAGAAATTACTAGTCTTAAGTATTTAACTTTATTAGCCTAATATTGCATTTTACTACGATTAAACTTGACATATATTCACGGGCCCTCTTTATAACAGATTCTAAGATTATATCGTGTTCACTAACACTGTTTCCTGTTATAATAAGATTGTCAAAATATATTTCAAGATCCTGTATATTTCCAAATAATTTTGAATTAAGTTTCTGCAACACCTCTGGTGCAGAGAATAAGCCGAACTGCATCCTTTAAAACCTATATCTACCAAAAGGCATATCAAACGTACAAATAAAACTACTTGGTTTGTCTAAATTGGCTTACAAAAGTCAATATTTCATGTCCAATACAGAGAACACCTCTTTATCTGCTAACATACTACAGATTTCCTCTGGCGAATGTATTAAATACCTTTCCCGTATAATAGATTCATTTAACTGTTTGGGATCAAGGCATAGTCAAAGCGTATTGTTCGGTTTTTGCACTATGACTAAGTTATGACACCATTCAGTTGGCTGGGTTGCTTTTTAATAATGTCTCTACCCAGCAGTGCATTTAGTGTATTTTTAACTGGGGTTTTATTGACTCCTGAATCCTACGAAGTGGTTTAATTGCAGGTATTGTGTCTGCTTTTAGTTTTATTGCATAAATTCCTGTACCAAACCCCTTGTAGATGTTATTTATTGTTTTCTCTAATGCAAGGAGCATTTGTATTAAATTAAACCTGAGATTTTCTTGCAACCACAACACAGGTCCTGTGTCTACTTCCACCATCATAAATTTAACATTGTGACATATTCGTAACAGTACAGTTCAATTGAATACACCCCTTTGGATTTTATTACCATCGTACACAACTAAAATTGCCGATGTATTTTGTAACTTTAAAGTGTTATCTCTATTTATAAACAACAATTTACTATTCGACAAAGTATTGTATTCAGCGCCAGTATCTAGCTTAAATGAGATTTCAACGTAACCTATAGTTACAATTTGATACTATTGTTTATTATTATTATTATTACTGACCACACGATCGTATGTATCAATATCTTCTTAAAAATTATATCTATACACAAAGACTCCTCAAGCTCATCTGCCAGCATTGTTATCTCAAGAACTTTTTTCTTGCTTCGATTAGTTTCTTGCTCCTTCAACCTACAAGCAATAGCAAAATGATTTCGTTCTTTACATAACAAACAAATTTTTCGGTAGGCTGGACATTGCCAAAGCCTATGTTGCTTAAAACACATTTTACATTTGTCACATGGACTTCCTTGTTGCCATTGCTGTATATATTTTTATTTTTGTATTAATCCCAGTTGGCTTTTTTCTTTCTGTATCAATGCATGAGAAACACCTGCTACTTGAAAGTTTAACTTTTTTTTGGACCTAATTTGACTTTTGCCTCCTTTCAGCCGCTCTAGACTGATCAACTGCTTTTTGTAACAAAAGATCACCAATTCTAAGTAAACGCTCCTTTACTAATGGGTCATTTGTTCCTATAACAATTCTATCACGTATAAAGCTTTCTTCTTTGTCATCGAATTCACACTGCCTGTTTGAAGTTTTAATTCTGTTAAAAAAGGTTCGAACGTTTCACCTGACTTTTGTACTCTTGAAAAACTCGAATCTTTCGCTTGTAATATTTTTCCTGGGCATACAGTAATTACTGAACACCTTTTTAACCTTCTCATACTGTTTCATCTCCGTATTTGATAAACTTAACGTTGTAAATACATCAAATGTGTTAATTCGTTATATGTTTAGATGACGTTAAAGTTTATAATTAGTTATTGTCAATTCTTTAGCATGTTTTTAATTTAGTATAATAATATGTATCATGTACTCTATGCAGCAGGATGAGGCTTTGTTAGGGAAACGAGGGTGACAGGATAAAAAGTCATATTAAAAATTTTGAAAGTTAAAACGCTCTAAAAAGGGTAAATAATACTCCATATATGCGCGGGAATCATCTTACAAATTTTTAAACCTGTCTACACCCAAGAACACGAAACTAAATGCCATTTGATCATTGTACTCAAGAAGCCATATTGTATCGAAGAATGTCGGCAAAAGAGGACATTATGGAGTTTAACTATGGACTTTGTGATAAAGTAGACACCATGAATATGGTACAATGCGATAAATGCGACACTTGGTACCATTATGGCTGTGTGAATGATACTCAAGAAATAGTAAATTCTTCATTTGAAGTGTATGCAGTGTGAGAATCATAATAACGGCAGAATCCCTGGAAAAGATAAAAATCGCATTGCAAGCTATGCAATTGAAGATAAAAGTCTTAAGGGACCTAAATCACATGTGTCTAAGACGAAAACAAAAGCTTCACGCTCAAAGGCGAGAGAATTGTTGAAAGTTCTAGAGGAATAAAAGCAATTGCTGGAGGAAACAAGAATCAGGCAATACAATGAAGATTGTCACTACTTTGAAGAAAAAGTCAGACTGATAAGCAAGATTGACGATTCTTGCGAATCTGACAGCTTCAATTCGGAAGAGGAAAGCGATAAAACTTTCAGACTCGCATCAGTAACGAGGTGCGCCATGAAACAACAATCCCATAGCAATTCTCACTTATTAGAGAAAACAAACACTCCACGTAACGCTTCATTCTGTGTTCCTGGGACAAGCGCTAGAAACATAAATGAAGAATACATATTGCTGGTACTAAAAAAGTACCTCAAAAGAGATGCTGTAACTCATTTATCTCTAGTCAGGCGCCTGATCTCCCTACCTTTTTTGGGTCTCCAAGTAAATGGCCCATGTTTATTTCAAGCTACAGACGATCGACAGCTGCGTTTAACCTAACAAATTATGATAATTTAATCCGGCTCCAGAAGAGTTTGAAAGGTGATGCATTAAAGTTAGTACGAAGTTGTCTAGTGTATGAAGAGGCGGTCCCAAAGGCAATTGAAACGTTACGTTTGCGATTTGGAAGACCCGAACTAATTCTAGAAAAGATAATTGAGTAAGCTAGGGCAGTTCCAAAAATTAATCCTGAAAAACTTGATACAATTCTAGACTTATCTATAGCTGTACAGCATTTATGCGTGACAATGAAGGCGTCTAACATGTTATAACATTTAAGTAACCCGATGTTACTTCAAGAGTTGTTAGACAAACTTCCGGGTGCCCAAAAATTAGATGGGCAGCATATAAGCGCAACTATGAAACTGCAAACCTTTCAACGTTTGACGATTGGTTACATGAATTAGCAAATAAAGCTAGTACAGTAATGCCTAGTAGTTCCACACCGCTTCGAAGGTATGAAATTAAACCATCGTACAGTACCAATGAAATCAAAAAGGAACGCTTACACGCTGCACATGCAGATAATTTGAATCGACCAAAGTACGATAAACAAGAGTGCGCTGCAATAAACCACAAATGTGACATTTGTCCTATTGATATACATAATGTCGAAGAATGTCCCACCTTTAACAACAACAACGTAAATGAGCATTGGAACTTAATTAAAAGGTTTGGGCTTTGCAGGAAATGTTTGTCAAAACATTTTTGGAAAAATTGTGAAACTCATAGGATGTGCGGGATAAGCAATTGTGAATACAAGCATCATGCATTACTTCACGACCCCAATAAACATTTCAAAGCAACTTCAGAGGCTGCTGTCGCAGGTACGAAAAAGATTCCAGACTTAAACGTGGTAGCTATTCATTCCTTACCAAGGGGTCAGATATATTTTCACATTCTTCCTGTTATTTTATATGGACCTACAAAAAGTATTCGTATATTTGCATTTCTCGATGAAGGGTCGTCTAGAACACTTCTTAATGAAGAAGTTGCTAAATATTTGCAACTTGAAGGGCCAGTAGATCCTTTACATCTAAAATGGATGGGCGAAACAACCAGAGAAGAGAAAAACAGTCGTCGTCTGTCGTTAGAACTCTGCCGATGGCTGCAATAAAAAACGATACCAAATCTCAAATGTTCGAACTATTGAGAGATTAAACCTTACCAGACAACTCTCAACTTCGATTCAGAGCATGCACGGTATAGACATCTAAAAAACTTACCAATACCTACATACTGCGATGCAAAACCACAACTGCTTATTGGAGTTGAGCATTGGCGGCTAGTGTTACCACTAAAAGTGAAAAAAGGCAACAGTGAGGAACTAATAGCAACTAAAACAAGGCTAGGGTGGACGCTAATTGGAAATGTTGATAACGCCAAGCACCTTGAAGAGCAAAATCAACATTACCATATCTGCGACTGCACGACAGATAATGATATCCACTTGCAAATAAAAGAATTTTTGCGGTAGAAAGTATGGGAGTTAAAGTACCACAACAAATATTAGAATCTAAGACAGACGAACGTGCTAAAGAAATATTACAGTGCACGACCAAGAAACTAGAGAACAGACATGAAACTGGTCTCCTATGGCGACATGATAACATAATATTTCCGGACAGTCTTCCTATGGCCACTAGCAGACTATTGTGTCTTGGACGAAAGTTAGCAAAAGATCCTAAGCTTGCGGCTAATATAAAACTACAAATGCAGAACTATATTGCTAACAGATACGCACGCAAGCTGAATTCTGACGAAGTCGAAAACAGAACGCCTAAAACCTGGTACCTACCAATGTTTCCTGTAATGAATCAAAACAAGCCGGGAAAAGTACGGTTAGTTTGGGATGCTGCAGCAGAAGTTTCTGGAGTGTCTTTAAATTTAGTGCTTTTGAAAGGACCCGACTTGCTATGTTCACTGTTGGAAATTTTGTATAGATTTCGACAAAAGAAATTTGCAATTGCAGGTGACATCAAAGAAATGTACCATCAAGTGGGTATTCGAACCAAAGACCAACAAAGTCAGCTTCATTAAAAGCGTTTTTTGGCCGAATTTCAACATCCCACGGCAGCACACCCAGGCATATTAATCTAAAATCAATATTTATAATGAAATATATACCAAGGTGTTTAAGCAACCCTACGTATATGTAAATATTGCATTAAAATCTAAACTACGTTACCTAGCGTGTGCCAACAGATGTCATGCAAGTCCAGTATGTTTTTGTAAACCGTTGATTGAAAATAAAGGCATTATTATTGTATGATATGAATTAAAAAAAAATCTTTTCACATCGGTAACAAATGTGGGCATCTTTTTGATTGATTCAGTAGAAATTGATTAAATAAATATTTTGACGTGATGATCCATCTCAAGAAATTGGTATTTTTGTCATGCAAGTGATGACGTTTGGAGCTACTTGTTCTCCGTGCATAGCTCATTATGTTAAGGACGAAAACGCAGGACGATTTGCTAGTGAAAGTCCACGAGCTGTAAACGCAATTCGTAATAACTATTATGTGGATGATTGGTTGGACAGCTTTGAGACGGAAGACGAGACCATTGCAGTAACCAAAGAAGTAGCTCGAATACACAGTTACGCTGGTTTCACCATCCGCAATTGGGCGTCAAATTTTAGACTCGTATTGTCGTGTTTAGGCGCTACAGACAACAAACATCAAACAAAAAATTTAAATTTACAAAGTAAGAATGATAGTTTAAAGGTTTTAGGCATGTAATTGAGCACGGATAGCGATTGCTTTTTCTTTCCTCTTACATTTAGCCAAGTCAAACGTGAAATTCTGCATGGGTGCGTCGACCAACTAAACGTGAAGTCCTACAAATATTAATGATGGTATTTGATCCCCTCGGTTTGATTTCATTCTTTTTAGTCTACATAAAGAAACTTTTACAAGATATATGGCGATCAGAGATTGAATGGGATCAACCCATAAACGATGCATAAAATGCTAAATGGATAAGATGGACTAAATTACTACCATCTGTTCAACGGCTTCGAATTCCGAGGTGCTATTTTAGTGACCAATATGATAGTATGCAGCTTCACATATTTGTTGATGCAAGCGATTCGGCGTTTGCTGCCGCTGCTTACTTTCGTTATAAAAGTCTTAATACAATAAATTGTGCTTTAGTGTGCGCGAAAACTAAAGTAGCTCCGCTCCACCCTCTCTCAATAGCCCGGATGGAATTGCAAGCTGCAGTTCTTGGTGCTCGACTCTGCTATTCGGTATTATCTGGACATACATTGAAACCAGAGAAAGTGGTGCTTTGGTCAGACTCTAATGACGTTCTTTGTTGGTTAAGATCTGATCATAAAACGTATAAGCAATTTGTGGCATTTAGAGTGGGAGAAATCTTAGAGACAACCAGCATATCTAACTGGCGTTGGGTACCCACTAAATGCAACGTGGCTGACGAGGCAACAAAATGGGCAAAGCTGCCAAGCGTTTCAGATCAGCACCGATGGTACGTTGGTCCTAAATTTTTGTATTTACATAGAAATAGAAATAGAAAAGTTTATTAAATAATAAATTATAAACATAATAATTATTTAAATGGTACAATGTCAGCAAAGCTGATTTTCACAGAGTACCTCTGTACACCAATTATATGTGATTCTGCCTTTCAATAATTCTAATTAACAATGCCTTTTTGAAGGTTTGAACAGAACTTGCTCTTAAATATAAATCAAAATATTTATTAAATATTATTGCAGCATGATATTCAAATGAACACTTGAACTTAGTTGTTTTATGGATTGGAATTGTTAATGTACTGTTGCTACGAAGATTAAGGTTGTGATTAGAGCATCGTACATTTAAAATATTATATAAATAACTAGGCTGTTTACTCTTATAAATATTGAACAAAAAAATGGCAAAAAACAACTCACATTGAAATTTTAGCTTAAGAATGCCCAAATTATTATATACAGGGGTCACATGTTTCCTATATGGCACATTATATGAAAATCTTAAACAACTGTTCTGTAAGATTTGTAACTTATTTTATAGTGTTCTGAAAGATAACTAAAGTATACTGTGTTGCAGTAGTAAATATGACTTAGTATAAGACATTGACATAATTTCCACTTTGTTTGTGGCAGAAGTGACATTTATATCTGTAGAGCGACTTGAGTTTGAAGTATCCTACGCTGCAAATTTTCTTTACATGGCTTTCAAAATTTAAATTTGTGTCATAAATTATACAACTAAATTTTTGTTGTTCTGTACTAAAAATCTTGAATACGTACAATTGTCGAGAACAATACTTTTCACTTGTTTAATTGCTATGAATATTGTAACTATTGACTAGGATAGTATCCTGATGCACTGACAAACAGTTTTCCCAGGATTTAGGAGTAGTCCATTGCGATAATGACCATGTGATGCACTTTGCAATTTCAAATTAATAGCTTAAGCTGCAATGTAACAAATCCAATTAGCACTGTAAGGATTACACGTGGACACTATACAACTGGTGTCATCAGCATACATATGGATGCCACTAATTTCGGTTACAACGTATGTGAAGATCATGCAGTAAAATATGCGAAAAGTGTCAGAGGCCTGTAGTATACTTCCATGAGTGGAGTACCTTGAGTTACATACAATTCATTGGAATTGTATTGCCAATTAAATTTCTACTTTCTGTAGTCGTAATGATAACGTAGTTTATGCATCAATTGCAAAGCAGGCATGGCTCAATCGTTAGTACATTTTAGTTTAGCATTAAGTAATTTATGGTTTATTAGGAATCGAATGCTGTTGACTATAGTCCAGATATACAGCTACATGTTACATTTTGATTCATCTCTAAAGTGTATTTCTTTGATAAATGTCATTTGTAACTTTGCTACAAAGTAGTTCAGCAGTTGCTGTGTTTTGCACGTTAATAACCCAGAGCTGGGTTTTAGGAAAAATATTGTTTGCATCGACATGTTGTAAAATTTGACAATTACACAATATACTTCTAACAGCTTTCGATAATGCTGGTAAAATACTTATCGGCCTGAGTTCCTTAATAGGTGGTAGCAGTGGTTACCTTAGGTAAAGGTGTAATTATGGACTTTTCCATATACTGGGCATAGTAGAACTTTCTATTATGACATTAATAAGGTGAGTCAGAGCGTCAGCACAATAAGGAAGAATAAGTTTTATCATATGTAAGTTGATCCCATCCACACCTGTAGCGTTTGATTTCTGTCTTGTAATAGCCCTGATTACTTCACTAGAATGTACGTGTGAAACATCAGATCTTCAGTTGCCAAAGGATATTTGTTACTGGAAAAATAGTTTACTATTTCTTCAGATACTGTGGATATTGGAACACTATCTATAAAATATTGATTAATGTAATTCGGATCGTTACTTGCTAAATTAACATATTTTTTAGGTTTGGTGTGTATATTATATTGCTCAAAAAAATTCCATAGTTTTTTAGGGTTTTTTATATTTGCTAGAACTTGATATCTGTAGAATGCCTGTTTTTCATTCCTAACAGCTTGTGTAATGTAGTTTCGTAATTCTTTATAATAGTTGTAACTTGTTGTTTGTTTTGTTCTAATAAACTTTTCAAGAGCTTTGTTCCTTAACTTAATCATTTCTGCTAAAGTTTCAGTTAGCCATCCTGGTTTTTTGCTTTTATTCTTTAATATATGAATAGGGGCATGTATGTCAAAAAGTGAAGTAACAGCATGATTAAAATAAGATAATTTCTCATCAATTGTCGTATAGGTACAGCAATGTAGCCAGTCAATGTTAATTGCATCATTGGCAAACTTCTGTTGATTGAAGTATCTAAAACTACGGATTGTTTGTAACTCAAGTTGTTGTTTATCAAGAGGAATACACAAACTGCAATACACCATTAAATGATCAGAGATATGACCCAAGTCATAATAGCCAATATTTACACATTGTAGGGTTTCACTAGCACAAATAAGGTCAAGAAGTGAAGCAGTAGTGTCAGTGATTCTCGTTGGCTTATAGACATGTTGTGTCAGCTTAAATGTTGAGAATATTGTTTTTAAGTATTGAGAATTGTAGTTTTCTTTCAGGAGATTAATATTCAAGTCCCCCATCAGTAATATATTATCATATTTTAGGTATAGTATTGACAGGGCACGTTCTAAGTCTTGAAGTGAAGATAAGGGACTAAGGGGTGGTTTGTAAATAACGCCTACAGCATATGTTATTTTCTTAATTGTGAGTTTTAACCATAACTGTTCTACAATTCCCATTTGTGTAAACTCAGCTTCGATAATTTTGCAATTTACTTTATTATGCACATAGCAGCAAACACCTCCTCCTCTAGTGGGCCTGTCTTTTCTGAATAGAGTATAACCAGGAATTGTAATTAATGTAGAGGGAAAGTCTACTGAGAGCCATGTTTCAGAAAGTGAAATAAGTACAAAATTTTTATCTTGAACAAAAGTACAAAATTCATCAAAATAGGTTATGAGTGATCTAATATTATAGTGGCAGATTTTGATTTCACGGGAAGACTTCTGTGGTTGCTATTTAGATCCATAGTCAATTTTGGAATTTAGTCTCTCTAACAGTTTTATATAAAAAGGACACTGATGATCTGTTGCACTATGGTCAGTTTTGAGATGTAATTGTAGGTTTTTATTAGCTTTGACACAATTAACACATGTCATAGTGTTAGTTTCACACGACTTATAATCATGGTTCCCTGAGCACTTAGAGCAACAAATTGCTTCTTTACAGTTTTTTGCATGATGGTAAAATCCCATACACTTGAAACATTGGGCAATATTCAGATGGTTGGACACGTATCCCTTTGACCACCCAATTGCTATTTTTCCAAGGTTTATTAGTATGCTATGTGTCAGAGGATCGGCTTCCAATACAATAGTTGACCTATTTGCAAATTTGCTTTTTAACACTGTTATGACCTTCAAATGAAAATCCTGTAATGTGTTGTCTATATTATTTTGCTTTAAAATCTTTGCGATAGTAATTTCATTATCTATTATGTCTTCGTTTTCCACATTATGATACTCTTACTCTAGGTTTCATAAGAACGGGGATAACAACCTTGTATTTATCACCAAGCTTGTCAGTTATATTGTCTTTCAACAGTCTTTGTTCGCTTTTGTTGTCGACTTCAATGAGTACACCACCTTTGAGACTTGCTTAATTTTAGAAACATTAATCCCTATACTAACAGGATCAACTGAATTTTTATATCTGACTTTGTCTTTTACTTTCTTGCACTTGTACTGGCTTAACTATCAGCACAGGTTCAGATTTATTCTTAGCTATATTGGCATAACTGGGTGTTTCTACTGGCGACAAGTTTTCCAATATGTTCTGTTTGAGCAGTGTAGTGTCATTTTTCATTTCAGTGATTAGACTGATTAGCCTTGGCAGGGTTTTGATAAAGTCATCACATGTGTGACAAACTAACTTTAACACTCTCTTTTGCAATGGCATGCATTTGATCTCAGATGCTGTTAGAGTAAAGCATTTTTTATGTACTAATCTATGACAAATATCACAATTGTAGCTTTCTTCTACACTATTAACTATTAAATTGCATTGGATGCATTTATCATTTATAATATCCATTTTTAACAGTGTAGTACAGTTTTCTCTTATGATATTCTGAAGTACTTTGTATATATGTATATTTCCATAAATCTTTGAAGTACTAAAAGTATACACTTGTTGATAATGATTCTGGTTTTATGATAATAATGTTTATATTTTAACATATAAACATTATTATCATAAAACATGAAAGTGAATGGCCAAAGGAGGAACAAAGGGTATTAAAATGAATTCACTTAACGAACTACGAATTCAGATGTCGCATATAGAAATAAATCCAAACCCTATAGCTACGATTACTGAAAAATGTTCAAAATGGCGACGTGCTTTTAGAACTACTGCGTGGGTGCTTAGATATGCAAATAATCTGAATAAAATTCGATTTAAGTCTACTGGAGTTCTAACGGTAAATGAAATCCGACAAGCTAAAGGTAAGCTGTATGGACAGGCTCAACTAATGTTTTACAGTGAAGAAATTGCCTTCTTGAAAAAGCATCCTCAGCAATCAATACCTAAAAACAGCGTTCTGTCACCTTTCCTTGATGACTTATTGGTGCTTAGAATGAAAGGGAGAACCAGTAAGATGGTTGGTCTGGGTTTTGAGAGGATCAATCCTATTTTGTTGCCCTGTGATCACCAAGTAACACGACTAGTGGTGATGCACTATCATAAGCAATATCTACATTGTAATAGCGAAACTGTTATAAATGAGATCCGTCAACTTTATGTTATACCTCGTTTGTAGAGTGTGCTCAACAAGCTTAGTACAAGTTGTCAATTTTGCACAATCGCTCGTGCTAAATCAAAACCTCCAGAAATGGCTGATCATCCAATAGCGAGAGTAGCGGCACATGCTAAACCATTTTCATATGTAGGTATAGACTATTTTGGCCCTTTAGAAGTTGTACTGGGACGACGTGTTGAAAAGAGGTGGGGATGTCTCTTTAGCTGCCTGACTATAAAAGCGATTCATATTGAAATAGCTCATTCTTTGAATAAAGATTCCTGACTAATGTGTATCCACAACTTTATCGCTAGGAGAGGTATGCCAATCGAAATTCGAACAGATAATGGCACCAACTTTAATGGAGCACGAAACGAACTGAACGGATTTACCCAAAAGGTTCCTATTAATGATATTAAAGCAATATTTGATGGCATTAGCTGGAAAACAAACACACCATCTGCCCCGCATATGGGTGGTTGTTGGGAAAGGCAAGTACGGTCTACTAAGAAATGCCTTGAACGTACAATGCCGACCAAAAGACCAAATGACGGAACTTTTCGCTGTTATTTGCTAGAAGTCGAGAGTATTATAAACTCTAGACCTTTGACATACATACCTGTTAAGCCTCATGAACCGAACACTATCACACCAAATCATTTTCTACTTGGATCGTCTGGTGGGTCCAAATCCTTCTGCAAATATGACAATAATGTTACTGCTTTGCGAAGAAATTTCGAATTATCCCAACAAATGAGCTTAATGTTCTGGCGAAGATGGTTACGGGAATACTTACCGACACTTACGCACCGAACTAAATGGTTTACAAAGGTGGAACCTATTAAAGTAGGAGATGTGGTAATATTAATGGAAGAAAACCGACGTAATTCATGGTTAAAAGGTATTGTGTTAGAGACAATAACAGGTTTCAAGAATGGTCAAGTGCGACAAGTGGTAATCAAAACTGCACATGGTACCTATACGCGATCCGGCATCCAAGGTGGCAGTACTGGATGTCAAACCAAACGACGGACATTGTTAAGCCAAATTTTATTTCTAAGTTATTGGCTTAGCGTGGGGGGGAGGATGTTAATTCGTTATACGTTTAGATGAAGTTAAAGTTTATAATTAGTTATTGTCAATTCTTTAGCATGTTTTTAATTTAGTATAATAATATGTATCATGTACTCTATACAGTAGGATGAGGCGTTGTTAGGGAAACAAAGGGTGACAGGATAAAAAAGTCATATTAAAAATTTTGAAAACCTAAAACGCTATAAAAAGGGTAAATAATACTCCATATATGCGCGGGAATCATAATTGCTACATTAAAAATGTGTAATTTACCTACAAATAAATTCCACAAGAAGTTATGCATGTTTATTCACAGATTTAAAATAGTGATTCCTAGAGGGTTGCCCGAGAGTTTTACAAATCAACAAAATGCCTGTTCTCCTGCTACATTTAAAAATATAGCTATCTTAGTTTCATCTGTTTTTGCTTCTAAGCATGTCGCCTTTGTTCTCAAATTGTTGTTCAAACTTCTTCCAGTTTGTTCTTTCACCATCTACAATTAAATCTTTGGCGGTTTTAGCGCAACGTCCATTTTGGTTTCTTTGCCTTTCTTGTGAACTATTAATTTGTTTGCGTTCTTGTACACTTTGTACTATCTTTGTATTCCGCTTTCATGATTTTAAACTGACACCATGGCGACTATGGTCATGGTCCGTTCTCTTTAATAGGTGGTAGTTAAACATACAGTGACTGCATAAAGACAGTGGCACAATAGGATATAAATCCCGCCCAAGTGCCATTTTGAGGCTAAATATGAATAGTTCTTTATATCCATAGTGCTATTATAAATTTTAATTTATATATTTCTTCGTTCTAATTGAATAAAATATCACCACCACCACTTGTATAAAATATTTTATACATCATGGTATTAATTGATCAATTTTTATAAATGCCTTAATTAAGTAATTACAATGAAAATTTATAGAAATTTGCTGCCTACTTTGCATTTAATTTATATACTCCTATTACTTTAGTACTAGAAAAACTTCAGCAAAACACTTTTAGGAAATATTTTATATTTCTAACATTAATTACTAAAAGGAAAATAATACACACAAGGTTCTTCAATACAAATTTATTAAACAAGTTACGTAATTTTTATACTTTTACATTTTCGCAGTGTCGTTTAAATTTTCAAAACAAGTAGATACTGAACTGATGCTTTTTAGGTTAAAAGGCTATATTTAATTGTATATTGAAGATATCTTCATAAGCAAAATATTCTGCATAAGATAGATTTTCATTTAGAGACTTATTAACATAGGCAAGTGGCTAGTATTTTCAATATACTTCCATTTTGATGACCAATTCTTCTACTGATGTCTTGTGGAAAACGCTTCATTAAAAGCATTTTTTGGCCGAATTTCAACATCACACAGCAGCACACCCAGGCATATTAATCTAAAACCAATATTTATAATAAAATATATACCAAGGCGTTTAAGCAACCCTACGTATTTGTAAATATTGCATTAAAATCTAAACTACGTTACCTAGAGTGTGTCAACAAATGTCATGCAAGTCCAGTATGTTTTTGTAAACCGTTTATTATTGTACAACCAATAATTGAAAATAAAGACATTATGATTACTGTATAATATGATTTTAAAAAAATTCTTTTCAAATCGGTAAGAAATGTGGGCATTTTTTTGATTGATTCAGTAGAAATAGATTAAATAAATATCTTTTTGTATTTTTAAAAAAACAAGCAGTAGCCATAAGATGCATTGTCGCTGGTCAACTAAATCAAAGGATTTTATGGCATGTGCATATTTAAGAAATGTTCAGCAAAGCAACAGCTTACTTTGAGAGGAGGAATCATTTTGAACGTTAAACTCGGTAAAAAACAAAGATAGATTTTTCAAAATACTCTTTTTAAATACACAATTTTTGCAAAATATTTTTAATATAAAATATCAAACTTATGCTGATTTGAAGAGAGAAAAAATCTGAACAAGAAGCGACTATATGGTATATATTATATTACAACTGTGGAAAGTGGCCCACTTCATACGAGCGTGAAAATGTTGTTGCAGGAGATGCTATAGTCTTATGTGACAATGGTACTTTCAGACAAATTTGAAAAAAGGTGGATATCACAACTTTGACTTATGTCTACATAGATGCTTGACAATATTGGCAAAACATATAATACCTTGCCTTTTTGGTTGTGGGGGTAAAAATAAAAGAAGGAAAAACATTCCACAGTTAAACTAGAGCTAAATTCCTCTGAATAACAATGATGAACTTGCAACTTATATGCACCATCGGTACATAACCATAGCAAACTAAATATTATTATCTAGGTAAAATTATATTGAGCTATAAGACAAATAGGTCTTTGGTTGATAGAATAAGCACACTGTAAGTTTGACCAATGCAATCACTTTTTCCCTAATTATTGCAAAACTTTGTTAATATTGCAATTATAAGACTACATTCTGGTTTATTTGCTTACTGAATATAAAAAGAATGTACTAAACACTACATCATTTCTTATCTGAAAATGAAAATAAAGGTAGGTACTTACTTTTTTATTTAATTATATGCTTAAACAATTTCACAATTTTGCTAAAACTATATTTATAACGTTCTTATCACATAAATAACTAAATATCAGCATATAAATGATTTAAAAACCTTACTAATTGTTGTTTACACTTGAAAAATTACGTTACACACATAAACAAACAGAGGAAAAGGCCTTAAAACGGCTACCTGGTACCATGTGATCACTTTTGCCAATAGAAAATGATGCATCCTATTGTCGTCACTGTCTTTATACAGTCACTGTATATTTAAGTACCGCCTATTAAAGAAAACAGGACCGTTTAAACCTTAACTAAACGCTGAATTTTTAGTATGTATGGTTGAGGTCCGAAATAATGTTACGGTACCAGCGCCCTTGATGGCGCTAGAAACTATGTTTTGATTGTGTATATGGCAGATTCTTATCTATAGCTTACACGGTGTGTGACTATGGCTTGTCTTAGCTTGACTTGTAATAAAGCGGATATTACTTTAATAATGCTTTACTAATAAAGCAAGTCAATCGCCACCATCTTGTACAATGCTCAGCATCGTCGTTGGTGGTCCTCTTGGCCCAGAAGCCAGTGGTCCTAAAACTAATGTGTAAGAGGTCCTCAACATAACCTCCAGAACACCTACTTACTATTAACTATCAAAAGAAGCTGAAACATATTTCAATTCTAAAAATAAAATTGTAATAACTTATTAAACAACAACTACAGAGTTATTAATCCTAAGAATACTGGACATTTGTAAAATTTGAGAATGTCAATTTATTATGATGCATTTTGGACATTTCCATTATACATTCATATTTGATGATTTCAATACCTTCTTCTTAAGTATTATAGAAAGCATTAGTGGTTGAAAGTATGATAAGTTTGTTCCCAATCTTCTGTCTCACAAAAATTGTAAGATATTGTTCAAAATATGACGAAGAAAGTGATTTTGAACCTTTTGAGGATACAGTAGTAGCTGGGAAGAAGACAATGTTGAAATCGAAGTGGATGATTCAAATGAAAATAGCAATGAATAACATAATCCGGAAATAACACAAAATACAGAACATTTACGTGAAGTAGTGATGAACTCACTAATCCTGAGTATAAACATCCTATAGTAACAACAGTATTCATTTATCTACTAACTCACTCGATAGTAACTATATAGGATGACAAAAATCTACCCATGTACTATGGGTAACTTTGTTGTTATAATAGCTAACAAATGGAGACTTTGTGCAGTTTTTATACTTAATTCTGATATGCTTTTGTTTTTCAAAAAAGTTCATGGCTCTCTAAATATTTTCAAAAAACAGAAAAAGAAAAACTCGAATTTTTCAAATTTATCTAGCTATTTTGTTATTGTAGATGGAGAAAAATGATTGTAATGAATTTTGTAGATATTATATTTCTCTTTAGGGTGCTCTAAGGTAGTAATTGTTTCCTTGTACGGTTTATGAGATATGACATAACCTTGCATTTTTTTAAATGGAAACCATAGTTGGTCATGACATCAAGAAATATCAAATTTTATTCCCTTCTCAATGATATAAAAATATTGATAGGTTTGACTAAAAAATTGTGGAGATATTCGTATTTGAATAATTTTTATGCAAAAATCAAGTAACCATGAAATCAAAAGAATAGATGGTTGTCATGAAATCATAAAACAGCAGAAACAATGGTCATATTTTAATTATTATTAGTTTTCAATAAAGTAAGTAATAATCACAGTAATTGTTAATAATAGCTGGTGTTTAATATTTCAATAAATATGTCTTATTAGACGGAGGAGAGAAATGATATGTTGTTTTGTTACATATTTCCAATAGGGGTGCAAATGTGGCTTCTGAATTGTATCTTCACAGTAACATGGAAAGGAATCAGCCTGATAAAAGGTTATTTGCCAAGTTAGAAGCAAATTTAAAACAATATCGCTGTTTTTCTAAACCAAAAGCAGCAAAGAAAAAAATAAATAAAGAGGCAGAGATTTGCGTTTTGACTTACAATAATTTTAGACCGGTTTGCATCTGTATGTGAAGTTGTATTAGAATGTAACACCTCTGGGGAAGAAGCACAAATAATTTTAAAACAAAATAATTTTAAACCCTACCATTGCCATGTTGAAAATACATTGTACCCAACAGATTTCCAGAGGAGATTGAATTTTTCTACATGGTTTATTGAAGAAAGTCAAATAAATGTAGGGTTTCAAACATTTTTGTTTACCCATGAGGCGAAATTTATAAATAATGGATTGTTCAACAGAAAAAAACACATTCATTGAGCACAACACAATCCTCATATTACGACTGAAAGACGAGATCAGTATGTGTTTTCTATAAATGTATGGTGTAGAATATTTGGTACAAAAATTTTTGATTCTTATTTTTACGAACACAATTTAAATTCAGACAGATATTTATCATTTCTGAAAAATATGATACAGAATTTAAATTATTTTCAACATGATGGGGTACCTGCCCATAAAGCACAAATAGTTTCCAATTATTTATTAGAAAGATCCCATTGTTTGGCCTCCTAGATTTCCTGATCTAACTGCAATGAATTTCTTTTTATAGAGAACAATAAAAGACATAGTGTATAAGGAAAAGACTACCAATTTCGAAAATTTAAAAAAAACAAAATTACTTCGGCTATTAAGGGAATTTGGTATAACACTTTATTAAAGGTGCAGAGGGAAATATTATAACGATATCAAAATGTGTACATCAAAATGGTGGGCATTTTGAAGGTACAAATAAGTTTCTGCCACACGTGAGTTATAAAAATGATAGTCAGGTCTTTATGAAATGCAATTTAATCGAAATTTAAGACAAATTAATTGATGTAAATATGAAGAGTCTGGTATCAACGTTCATACTGCTTTAATAGAAAATTGTCTCCAATATTATGAACTACAAGATTTTGTTTCAAAATTTTTAATTCTTATAACAATGTATATGGTGTTATTTTCATTGGCTGGTTTCAGAACAGCTTTTTTGGCACGTGCCAAACCACTTCAAGTTGCTGCGTTCTGGTAAACTTTAACGACATCCAGGTTTTGTTAACATATGGGGCAATTTGACGATTAAGTGAACTATATTATTGTTCTCGTATGGTGTTGCACTCCACATGCAGTTATATCAGTCTTGACCTTTAAGAAAATCACTGTTGATACAAATTTCATCTTCTTTAAAAATAATATTAAGTCATGAGTCTTAATTTTCAAGAAAATTAAATAGTAGATATACAATGTCCATATTCGTTTACATGTTAGTCTTGTAATAATCAATTATTATATGAGACATAGTCTTTCTTCACTAAATTTTAGTTACTTTGGAGTCGTTATTAATAGAAACACCTTACTTGTAGTAAATTATATAAATTTATAAAGACCTAATTAATTACAAAAACATGTTTTACAATTTTGCTTTTTCTTAATATCTTAGAGAAATTGTGTTACAACTTATGGCCTATCTAAACTCGTTTATATTATAGAGACAAAATTATTACGAGTATGTTTATATAAAAATTAATTGTTTCAAGAATACTGTATTTTAATGATTCATGGTACTTAAACGTTCATTAATTCAATTATTATTAATTAAAAAATTTTTTAAGCTGTACATTAAAATGAAATTAAAGTACGCTCGTTAATACAAATATCTTATTACGCTCTTCTGAAGAAATATTCTAGGTATTATTGATTACTGTCTCTTCGGGCAGATTTAAAATTTTTTGCACATAGTAATGTTTTGTGCAGTTTTTGGTACAAAAATTTAATCACAATAGAAGTTTACTTTTGGAGTACAATCATTTAATTTATCTCAAAGTACCTACAATCATTTTATGAAAAGGTTTATGCTTTATGATGAATATATAAAAAGGATTTATCAAACTTTTGTTAGAGATTAATATGCATATTTTATAAAAATAACTATTCAAGTGATCTATATAGTTCACTGTCATAAATGTTGCACCAGTAAAATTAAAGAACAACATATTTGATAACCATCCACTAATGTACGTATATATATTTTATGTGAATATTGTTTTCTTTTTGAGATGCAAATGGCAGTCCCACATATTTTATGTTAACATTTTTATTTACAGGTTCGGTTTTCCTTTTTGCTTGGCCACAATTTTTAATAATCGATCTTTAGTGAAACGTATTTTGTTGCGAGGATTCCTACACCTTCTCTCTTAACATTTCTCGTTTATTTCATTTAGATAGGTGTAGTGGCGCCTAACATTATCCGTAGTTTACGATTCCACGCAGGTTTCATCACAATTAATACCGCTGAACTTAAAAATTCAGAGTTAGTCCAAGTCTTTGAAGAGCTAATTTTAATAATACGGTTAAACTTCCATCTAATAGTAGCTTTTCAAAGAGTATGTGTTCGTGTTGGGAGTATCCCATCTCATTACTTGACTGACCACCCACCTCAATAGATACTCATTCAACTCGGACGTTCAACGTACGTATGAGGTATCGTTTCGTTGATACGCTTGGCACCACTAGTACGGTCCAAGTTTCACAATATTGCGCAATAGGATATATTATAACATAATTATGTGGCAAATCGTATCACATACCAAACACATTTACAATGATACAATTCTTATTTTAAAATGTAAATAAAGCAAAGTACTCACTTAAAACGCGCCTTGCAGTTTTATCTCAGGGCATCTCCTCGTTGTTGTTGGGTGTGGGTTGCGTCACGCCATTGTTGAAACAGATTCTCTTCATTTATCCTCTTTTGTTTGTAGGGGTAACGACAAGGATACAGGTAGAGGTAACGATAGAAGGTAGAGATAAGATAGAGGAACCTACATCCTAAAAAAGAGAAAAGACAAAAAACACGACACAGGTAGACGTTACCCACTTGACGTCTCGTGGCTAATTATGTCGTGTCACACCGCGCACTTGCGGCACTCACTCCGCGCCTGCGCATTCTTTTGCACGAACGCAACTGTCCGGGATGGCGGAAATTCACAAGTTTATTTGAAATAATCGCGGGAATTTACTCACATATTTAACAATTTACATTGCAAATTTTGGCATGTAACATCGTATAACATAAGCACTTGATATTAACAAGATATGCATAACTGCTGCATATTATACCTGCCCCATTCAGCTTGCCAAACTAACTCTGTGCCATTGGATGAAAATGATCAAACCTCAAATCCAAATTTCACATATGCCTACAATTATATGTACGACACATAAATACCTGTTTTATACCAAATCATAATGATTATCTACGCAATCAAATAAATCAAATCTAATAATCAAAATTTAACTCTCTACACTCTGTTAATAATTATCGTACAATATTAAATTCTAGAACAAATCTTTCACAGCATGCCTTTCCTTTTAAATCACAAATTTCAATTTCGAGAATGGATTCCCAAAATCAAGCTTTTATAATAAATCATATAATTTTTAGATTTTCTATTGCCTTCATTACAATAAACCCTCAGCATTTAATTTATCCTTGATATAACAAATTTTAATCTCCTTTTTAATTTTCAAAATAAATACATTAAAGAAATCAATAATCTAAAACATCAAGTTTTCTCAACTACATTATTCAGAAGAATTTTCATATATTAAATTTACTGTTACATCAAAATATAATTTAAAAGCATCAGCTTTTCCATTAAGGATATATTGGAGGAAAAACCAAGAAACCCACACAATTAAATGTCTTTTTTCTATCTTTTAGAACACCTGCGTGGATAAACAAGATGCTATCGAATTAAAAATAATATTTCTGTCCGATTCTTATCTCTTATTTATGACTTACAAATTTTATCAAGTTTATTCCTTTGCAACGAATGTCTTAAATGAAATCCCAACCTTTCAACCTTATTTGAAATTCTATACCTTGATTATTTTCTAACCTAGAAATTTTAAAACAGTGGCTTTTTGACGAAGCCCTTTAGAATGTATACAGTTTATGAATCATAGCCGAATTGAAATTTCTTTTATGTAATCATACTTTGTGTGTGTATGTACACACAACGTATGATTACATAAAAAATTTTCAAGTCAGCTATTTTAACTCCTACTGTATGGATTAAGTATAGCTATGTTTCTCTTGCAAATTTAATGCCCTTTATCTAAAAAATAAAATTTTATAAACCCATGAAATATGATAAGATTGTAGTTATTAAGTCTTCAAAAAACTCCTCAAATGAAGTGTTAGGAAGATAAAAATGCCAAAAATGATTACCATTAAAAACATACCCTTTATAATAATGATGGTCTTCTTCGTAGTTTGGTAACCAAATATCATCTTCGTCTCTGCGTGGGCGATAAGGCATGTTACCATAAGAACTGCTATTCCATTTCGCGTATGTAGAGTACCTCCTATTGTGATAGTTAAAAATAATATGTAAAAAAACTTGCTCACGAGCATTGTATATGCAAGCAATTGATGAATAAGAATCACTAACCGTAACAGACCATGTAAGCAGATTATTTACCATAAACCCAGTACACAAATTAATGCAAGTGAAAAGCAAGCAAAAAGCTTAATGTTACAGAGTTAAAATAAAGCTATTCCCACAGCGTTAGTAAAGTGTTATGGCAAGTGGCTCAGCAAAATAATAATATATTGCAATGAACTTCTTTTTACAATTCTTTATTCGGTTCAACATACAACTGATTATTCACAAATATTTACTGAAAATCCTTAATCTACTGGAAACCGTTAAATGCATTTATACCTCAATAATTATTAACAATGTTTGCTGCACTGTTTTCTTTCTTAACGCGAAGCTTACACTATGTTTATAACTAATTTATCTATGCAAGCACTAACTGTTCTATATTAATTTATACAATATTATTCATATTTATTTTAATCGTTCAAATAACAATTTAGTTCATATCACTTGTAGATTAATATTCGAACAGTGCTACAGTCAGATCGTACGGTTTATATACCGAATTATAAAGTTTTCGCATTATACCTGATATCCATAGACACTTCTAGAATCTCCTCATTATATTCGATCCTTAGAGCTGCAAATCAGTTCATTGTTCGTTTACTGGCTTTATGTCATTCAATTCTAGACCGTTTGGAGTAATTGGAATGTCTACGAAAGCTGCTATAAACCCTGAATCTTTAACATAAGTGATGTTACAGCATTGTAAACTAACACTTTGTTAGTGTAACTTAATTTACCTAGCAAGAGAATTTAGTGTTGTTAGGAATATACATTTTTAATAATTAGTTACCAAAAAAACATGCAATTTCATGACACGCATTTTCGGGTCGCAATTTTTGTAATCCTAAGCGAGAATTAAGTGATTAAGAACGTTTCAATGCAATAAAATAGTAATTTGAGATTAATCACGTTCATTAACTACCGCGAAGCAACAGTACAAAGAATTTAATCGTGAACACCACAAAAACGATTTTTGGTAAAAGCCCTTAAAACTGCTGTTACTAACAAAAATAATGTTACTGAAAAAACGTAGAAGTAAACAATGCTTTTGTACATATGCTTACAGCAATCCTAAAGGTTAGTGTGGAGTAAATTAACTGTCATTTGGACAAATACTTAACGTACGCATGCGTGCACCTGTACGATGTTACGTGTTAAGTGATTTAACCTGAAACATACCTTTTCAATTATTAGATAACCAGTTTCCAATTTTCATATTCATTAAATTAACAGTTTTTGTCTAAAAGTTGAAAAAATTCCCTCGATTCTTGAACCCGGTTTTGCTTAGTTTATAAGTTACTAATTATACTGTACGAATAAAATATTTTAATATGCACAAATATACGAAGACACCGTCTCGGGGATTTTTTTTTATCGCGCTCGAGAAAATGACGTGAAATTTATTGTACCTGGAACTATTTCTGTGGAGAATTACATACTCTACTTTAATACGAGGACCCAACTAGAGCGGTTGTGTTTTGGTCGGAGTGCCGTTTAATGCACGCTTTTCGATGTAGTGACCTAACTATCGTCCCCACCTCCCTTCACCTGATCCTTTAAGGGCATTACTAGAATTCGAAGATTCAGATGACAAAAATCTGTTGAGAACCCGAACCATGGCTTCCTAAGAACTCCACTTCGTCGCCGGACAACAAAAGTGTAAGTAAAAACCTGCTATAACCTTGATAAAGAGATCTGCATATCTCAATCATAAAATTTACTATGTAAGGGTTAAGGGGTTATTTATGGAGTAGCAAGGATAATCTATAATTTAATACCAGAGCAGAAGAAACGTATCAACCAGTGCAAAGCTTTGCTCAAAAGCCCTACTGGAGGATTATCTAATTTGGTATATAAGATTGTGACGTATTGAGTTATCGCAGTATACCACTGTGAATAAATTCTGATAGATAACTAGTTAAAAACATTTCCGGTACAAAACGTCCGCGTGTACTATATTTTATTCCTTCATAAAGGATCAACGCTAACAAGCTCCAATAAAATACACAATTTAAAAGTTCCAGAATTTAACAAGTCGACAAACTAGAATATACCATAAAAGATTTCGCATATAATTTCATTGAAATGTTTCACATTCGAGTTTATAACTTGTTAAAACTAACTTTGTTACATTCCATATCGCACTTGTAAATTTTACTGCCACCTTGATTTAAAGACCGTTTCACTTTCTACTTACTTGAATATATGGCTTCGCTACATTTCCATTATTTCAAGTTTAGAATAGCTCAGTTAGGCAACCAACTTTGCTAGTCCTTTTGTTTAACTTCCGCGTTCGCATTCAATATATTCGTTTTTTATTTAGATGTGTGTCAAATGATCACGAATTGAAAATCGATTTTGCCGCTGTTGTTCTATTACCGCTATATTTTCAAATATATATTTGCAATCAGGCTTCATACTAATACGCTAGTACACGTTTCCTTTATAAAGTATATTTCGCGCGTGTCGTACATAAAACGCATGGTTTAAGTGATAAATTGTGACTGTTGTTTCATCACAGCGGTATGGTTTATCGACTGTAAACCCAACCAAGCAGTTAGAAAAAACTCTTTATGCTGTTGTCAAGTCAATGCACAAGTTGTGTTACGATACCATTAAAGTATACACGCAGTTTGTTATCAGTTATATTTTGATATAATGCTTAAAAAGACTATAAAACATAATGCTACAAAATCGACATACGCTTGTAAAGCGCCATCGTCATTACGTTTTCAGTCTTAAAACTGGTTGGACACGTACCTGCGCTTAATTATATTCTGAGCTAGCTACACAGTTCCCTGAAATTTTCACACAGCATGTATACAACTCGGTTCCTCTTCTATTGTTTTCTAATTTAATGCCCTATTTTACCAAGATTCAGTGAAGGGGGTTAAGCAGCCTGTGGCCAAGATCCCCCAACACTTAGACATTTGCTGAGATAATAGTTTTCAATTACATTCTTTCACACAATTAACATTATTCGAGAATATTGCCCAACCAATACTTGTAGTTGCTTATAATAATCATCACGTATAAGTGCAGTTACTTTCTTCGTGATTAATTTATCCATCTTGGGACTGATTGGATGCATAACTCCATTGATTTCTATTCTGGGCTAGCCTACACATTTCTCTGAAATTGCTACAGCCTACATCTTTCACTATCTGTGTGCAGTAGTCTAACCTAGGTCTACCTCTTCTTCTCTTTTTTCCTATCTCTGCTTCTAATATATTCCGCACTATTCCCTCATGCCGTAGTATGTGGCCTATCATCCTATCAATTCTATTTTTTTACCGTTTTCCACATATTTCTTTCTTCCCCTACCATTTTTAGTACCTCTTCGTTCTTAACCTTGTATGTCCATGATATCTTCATCATAAGTCTGTAACACCACATTTCAAAAACCTCTTTCCTTTGCATATTAGTACTTTAGTTTTATTTTTGTTAATTTTCATACCGTATCTCTCTGTTAGAACTGTTTCTATTTCATTAAGGGCTGCTTCTAACTTTTCCTTGCTAGATGCTAATACCGTATATCGTCTACAAATCTAAGCATATCCATCTTTTGCCCCTGCACAATAATTCCAAATGTCTTCATGCATTTGACAGTATTCATTGCTTCTTCAATGTACAAGTTAAAAATTAATGTCTCACCCCTTTCCTAATGCTTACTTCTCTAAGTTCCTGCACTAATTCTTAGTATAAGCTATGTACTATTTGTCTATCCCTATAACTCATTCCAATCTTTTTGAGTATTACAAACATTTTTTTAAATATAACATTGTTGAATACTTTTCCAGATCTACAAACCCTATATACACGCTTTCCGCGTTTTCTATTGTTTTCTCCATTATCACTCTCAGAGCTAAAATAGCCTCCCGTGTTCCCCTGTTTCGTCTAAACCCAAATTGGTCTTCTCCTAGTAGTTCTTCATGCCGTTTTTCCATTCGTCTTTGTACAATTCTAGTTAATATTTTTGACACGTGTGCTGTCAAACTTATTATTTGAAAATTTTCACATTTATCCGTGCCTTTCCTTTTTGATATTATCAAGTTACAATGATGTTACTTTAGATGTAATTGTTGGTTGCTTCTTGAAAAGTTGCTAAAACCCTTCACAACCTGCGTGAAGGAATGGCGACAGACAATTATTTACTTGACTCTTTTACGATACGTAGAGTGCCTATATTCTGGAACTCTTAAGAGTTTGGTGAGTAGACCACTGTGGACAATTTTATGCCGTAAGATTCGTCCAACAATTTGGTCATTGTATTTAAATGTACTATTGTAAATAGGTATTTTTTTGGTTTTATGTTTCAGTAACTTCTATATTTAACGGGCTCGTCTGCACCAATATAGTAAGTAATTAGTAAGGTTCTCGAGCTAGTTATACGTACGTTTACGCTGCTGTGCAAATGTGGATAATTAGGTGTTTGCTGTGTCAATGCAGAATGTTATTAATTATGGTGGTTAAATGCCACTTAGTGGTGTTATCATAAAGTATGCGGTAATATTTAAGGGATGTATAATGGAGTAGCCCTTCAGTTTGATTGCTACTTTGAAGCATTTTTATTTTATTAATGCAATTATGCAGTTTAGAAAATATTAAATTTGATAATTGTTGGTATATCACCATGTATATAGCCAACATTAAAATTTATTTGTTGAAAACAAATTTTGTTTGCATATCCAAATGTTCCAAATTAACATCCGTTAGTCCTTTCTTTTAGAATTGTAAAAGCATTAAAGTCGCCTTCAAAATTATATTGAAATAGAAAACGTCGTTTAGGTACACGTAATAATAACTAGTTATTTCTGGTATAATCAAGCTGCACGTGCCGTGTTGAACGCTCGTAGTCCAGATAGGTGGCTTTCCCATAAACAAGTCAGTCGTATTACAGTCATTATGTGAACAACATGTCTGTCAGAATTAATAAGTTGAAATGTGACATCCGCATAGCTCTTTAAAATAATCTTCTCAGAGTCCTTGTCAACGACATTGTAAACTGGACAATATGCACAACTTTAATAAAATTGGTAATTCTATCAAACTCACCTACCTAAAAACAATAAAACCATCATTTTATCTTTGTTAAATACATATGGGAACGGAATTTAAGGTCATACATTATTTTAAACTACAAAAAGCGTAAACCAAATATTTATTTCAGAAAAGTTTCATAGCGGAATCATGTAATTTTTTCAGAAAGCTTTAGAATTATGTAGTAAAGTGTAACAATTTTATTTTCGAATTAATAATTCTCTTCATTAAAGGTACAACGAATATTAAAACACCTTTATTAACTAAAGTAGTAATACGGGTAACAATCAAATTTTTACATTAAAACAGTATCTAGATTCGTTAGTCTATTTGTTTTGGATGTCGGTGTATTCCACAGCCACTTGCACGCGCGTTGAGAGGATTGACAACCTCCCCTCGGGACCCTCCCACCATGCAAGAACGCGGGAGAGGCACTCGTCGTTAGGTAAAAGCAGCAACAACATGTTTAGGAAGACAATGGCGAGTGACCTGCGGGTCGCATTAATTGTGAGACACACTTTCTGAGTAACGGTTGGTAATGTATACTCATTATCATAGTATCTAATTTGAAAATTTGTTTAGCGCAACGAAGACTTACAAACTACGCAACGAAAACTTATAAAACTACGTAAAGAAAATTAGCTACACGCAAGGCTTAGGAACGCAAACTTAAAGTTACAACTAAGATTAGACGAATTTGAATCAATGTTAGGAAACCCACTTCACTTCAACACCTGTACTTAGAGGATGGAAAGCAGGAATAATTAGTTGCAGATTCCGCACGGCGATGCAGTTCCTAATCTAGCCAAGGAAAGCAGCCCGGGGTTTGGTTCGTAGTAGCTTTAAGGAATTCTTCTGTGCTTCATTTTGAAAGCACGTTATTTTGTTTTGTTACATAGAAGTACGAATTTGTTATTCAGTTTATTTGTTGCTAAGCTGGTTTTCTCCAGTATCAAATTTAAATTTCACTTAGTTTAGTAGATATGTGACAACACGTGGCTTCAGCATAAAATAACAGCTGCGGCTACATCACTTGTTTGTTTGAAATATGCTGTCAACAATTGCACCATTGCAAGCAGATGTTTAGTGTTACATTACTACCACCTTTGATAAAAAAGAGAATATCTTCGTGAACATTTCGACTTCAAATCGATTTTAGTACTTTTAACTTAACGAGAAATTTTTGTATATTAATTTGTAACTGACCTAAACAGATCTGAATGGGTTAGAAAACATTAGTGTAACCAGTCACACTGTGTTGTAATATATTTGAGTAAGAATCAAGTTGATAAACCTTACGTTAATTTTTCAAGTAATTCAAGTATTCATTTAATTTTATTGCATTGAATTTTATTTACAGAAACAAAAAAATTCTTTCTAGTAAATTAATAATCCACACTTAAAGTCTTTTTATTCTGATCTAGTTTGATCAGACCTGACAACAAAAAGCAATAAGAATTAAATTTTGATGCTACCCTTATGTAGAAAATATTCTTTTGCATTTTTAGGCATATTTGAGGGACACAAACAGTGTTCCCATTTTCTATGTGACTT
The DNA here is from genome assembly GCA_036346225.1 of Platerodrilus igneus. Taxonomy (NCBI): domain Eukaryota; kingdom Metazoa; phylum Arthropoda; class Insecta; order Coleoptera; family Lycidae; genus Platerodrilus; species Platerodrilus igneus. Next base: position 5,580,530 of record JARFIW010001700.1, read on the forward strand.
AATTATTATTCATCCTTACAGGAACAGCGTCTTATTCTGTTAAGACAGGTTTTTGTCAGCGAAGGCAATCTTTTTTCTTTGGGTCTCCACGTCCGCCCTTAGAAATTTGCCATGCCATTAACATGAATCAATCTGGACTTGGTGGCGCCTGTTTGTTTTAGTTTGAGTGTGACCCCCCCACAGATTTCGACTTACCCCCCCATTGCTCATTGCTCTACCCAAGGAATAGCCCCTAGTTACGTCGGAAGACTTTGTTTTGCAGACACCTAACTTGGAGCGTGGTAATTATAAAGTAGGAGAAGAAAAAAAAAAACGGCAGCACTGGCGCCGGCAACGTTTGGGGCCTCGAAATTTGTTTGTTCATAATCTGATTTACCTCGAAATTTGTTTGTTCATAATTTGATTTACTTCAAAATTTGTTTGTTCCTAATTTGATTTAGCTAGAAATTTGTTTGTTCATAATTTAATGCATTTCGAAATTAGTTTACTTAAAATTTGGTTGCGTTGAAAATGGTTAGTTCAAAGTCTGTTTTGCACTGAAGTTTGGTTGTTTGAAAGATTGGTTGTAACATTAACCCCATACAGTCAGTTGATTAACTTGGTCGAATTTATTTTTGACTTTCGTTCTATTTTGACCCCATATAATTTTTTGATATTGTTTTGGCAAAATTATTTTACCAAAAACACCTTTTGATTTTTGCCTTTAGTAGTACGAATTTGTTTTGATAACTTTTGTAAGGTTCAGATCAGTTAGATTTATCGATTTGATTCCATTAGGCTTGAGTAATCATGTCGGAAAAATTCCAAATTGTTTGTCTACTTAAAGAAGAATTGGAGTATGAGCTGAGAATCAGAGGAGTGGTGAGTGAGAGACCAGTGTTGGAGAAAAGGAAAATTTTAGGTAGATTGTTAGCTAAAGAAATAGATAAGCCTGGTTGTTTGATTGATCTTTCGTGTTATGAAGTAGACTTTGCAACGGAAAGTAAAGAAATTTCAGTTTCAGTCGAGTCAGTTCGTAATGTTGTGTCCGAATTTGAAGGTGACTCATCAGACTCAATTTTAGGAGAGCTTGTTCAAGGTTAAACCACCTTTCGGGGCGAGTTAAGCGCATGAAAATTCCTTCAATAAATTCCGAGGAAGCAATTAAGTTCAGAAATGAGACAGTAGCAACAATACTAACCCTTGAAGCTGAGTTATATGATAAAATCAATAAAAGTACAGAGTTCACCTATTTGGATCGGTCCGTTGTAGTATCTCCTTCAGTTGCTAGTGCACCTATTCATTCGACTTCGTATGTAACGCCTTCCGTACCTATAGGTTCATGGCCTGTAAAATTCTCAGGTGATCCCAAACAACTATATTCATTTTAGATAGAGTTAGTGATTTAGCACAATCTCGTAAGGTATCCGATGCTGATTTATTTGGATCAGCATGTGAACTTTTGTGGGTGACGCTTTAGTTTGGTTTAGAACAGTAAAAAATTCATTGAGAGACTGGAACTCCTTGTTAGAACGTTTAAGGGAAGATTTTCTACCCGGTTCTTCAGATGATGACATTTGGGAAAAGATCAGAAATCGTCGTCAAGGTAAAGACGAAAGGATTATTTTATTTGTCGCGCATATGCAAACCCTGTTTAGTAGACTGACCAACGAGCCAGCAGAAGTTACTAAAGTTAAGATGATAAGGAGAAATTTGGTTCCTGAATATATTTCAGCACTTGCATTGTCGGACATTCAAGATTTGTCTACCTTAGTAAATTTGTGTAAAAGGTTAGAAGAAGCTTCTTTGATGAAACTAAACTTGGTTTCAGCATCTTCTAGTAAACCTAACAAGATTTGCAACCCTCTAAGCATCCATTTGAGAACAAACATCCTGGGTTGAATGAAAAGTTTGTGCTGTTAAGAGTAGGGTGTTTCAGAATAAATTAGTTAATCCCAAGTAACAGTAGCGGATAAGAGCTCTTTGGAGTCCTCAGTTTGTAATTCCTTTAGTCCCGACAAGAGAAATAATTTTGTTTGTTGGAATTGCTCCCGTAGTGGACATTGGTTTAGAGATTGTAGAGCAACCAGAAAGATTTTTGTTTTGGATGTGGTCGAAAAGGCGTTAAGGCTACGTCATGCCCACAATGCTCAAAAACCAGTAAGGCGGCAGGCGCATAGTGGTCGGCATCCTGTTCCGCGTAATAAGGCCATGGTTATGATTTGTAAACAAGAAAAATACTTTTGTAAAGACGAGTGGTCGAGATGGCTTACAGTTGTTAAAAATTTTGTCAGGACTCTCCGAAGCCTAGGAATAATACTTTGTTCATTGAGAAGCAGTGTGATAATCGACCTTACATTATGGTGAAGTTAATGGATAGAGACATTACCGGTCTTCTAGATTCGGGATGCACTACCTCAGTAGTAGGATCCTTAGCTCTTTCAATTATTAGGAAATTAGACTTAAAATTTTTAGTTCAGCAAAACAGGTATTACTACAGCTGATGGTTCAATAAAGTCTGTTGTAGGCTCAGTTGATTTGCCAATTTGTATAGGTAATGACTGCCGTATCCTTAATGCATTAGTGGTTCCGTCCCTACCTCACACCTTTATCTTCGGTAGTGACTTTGCAAAATTATTTGGTGTAGTTGCTGATTTTAGAAGTAATAATTGGTTTATCCAAAGTAACATTGGGAACGACATTGGGTATATAGGTTCGTCTTCCATCCCTTTGAACACTAAAGATTCCTTATTTGGTTTACATGACCTTTCAGATGCTCAATGTGTGCAAGCACAAGAGTTGATAAGCTCATTTAGTGAGATTAGCAGCGACGATAGATTGGGACGAACTCATCTAATTGAAATGGACATAGACACAGGCAATGCCAAACCCTTCCATAAGAAACCATATGTCATGTCACCATATATGAGTAAGATATTGAATGAGGAGTTGGACGACATGCTTAGACTTAAAGTTATAGAACCGTGTACTAGTCCGTGGTCCTCTCCAGTTTTGTTGGTTAAGAAAGCAGATGGAGAATATCGTTTCTGTTTTGATGGTAGAACCCTGAACGACTTAACTGTTCATGATTCGTACCCCCTTGCGAACGTAGATAGAATTCTCAATATGTTGAGAGGTGCGAACTACATTTCATCACTTGATTTGAGAAAATCGTTTTGGCAGATCCTCTTAGTGAGTCGTCTAAGGATAAGACCGCCTTCAGTGTTATTTCACGAGGACAATTTAGATTTACATGCATGCCATTTGGATTGAAGAATGCTGCGCAGACACAACAGCGTTTAGTAGATGCAATTTTTGGTCCACGTTTTGAACCCCATGTATTTTGCTATTTTGACGACATAATATTATGTTCGTCATCTTTTGAAGAACACCTAAAGTTATTGGTAGAGGTTAAGCAACATTTAAAAGAAGCTAACCTTACTATAAACATAAGTAAATGTGAATTTTTTAAAAAGACTCTTAAATTTTTGGGTTATATAGTAGGTTCCAACTCACTTCGTACAGATCCCGATAAGGTGTCGGCAATGGTTAACTTTCCTCGTCCGAAAACCACAACGGAGATTAAAAGGTTTATAGGAATGTGCAGCTGGTACCGTCGCTTTATAAAAAATTTTTCGTCATTAGTTTCGCCTATCAACGATCTCATTAAGAAAAGAAAAAGGTCAAACTGTAAATTGGAGCGCGGAAGCAGAAAATTCGTTTGTGTAGATCAAACAAGCATTAGTTTCTGCACCTCTTCTTTCGCAGCCAGACTACTCGGCACCCTTTATTGTTGAGTGTGACGCAAGCAACACTGGGTTAGGAGCTGTTTTGATACAAAATGTAAGAGGAGAAGAGCGTGTAATTTCGTACGCAAGTAAAACCCTGAGCCGTACAGAGCGCAATTATTCCACCACAGAAAGAGAGTGTTTAGCAGTTATCTTTGCAATTGAGAAATTTCGTCCGTGGGTGGAAGGAGTTCGCTTCACAGTTGTCACTGATCATTTTTCGTTACTTTGGTTGAGTAATCTTCAGAGTCCAACTGGAAAACTTGCCAGATGGTCAGTTCGATTAAGGCAACATTCATTTGATTTGGTGCATAGGAAAGGAAAGTTTAATATAGTCCCAGATTGTCTTAGTCGTGGTGTTCCCTTAGAAAATCCAGAAGTTAATTTAGTAGAGATTAAACTTGATGGCGTAGACTTGTGGTATGAATCTTTGAGAAAGAAAATTTTGTTGTCGCCCAAAAGCTACCCACAATGGAAAGTGGAAGATGGGTTTATTTATAAGTTTATACCTTCCCTATTACCGCATTCGGCGAATGTTGTAGAGTGGAAGTACTTAGTGCCAAAATCTCAGCGTATAGATGTCATTAAATCATGTCATGACCCCCCTTCAGCAGGACATTTTGGTTCTTTAAAACTTTGTCTCGTGTCCAAGAATTATATTATTGGCCAAAGATGATCTTTGACGTACGTAAATTTTGTAGGAAATGTTTGATTTGTGGTGCTCAAAAACCACCCAATAAAGGCCCCCTTGGGATGATGGGAAAGGAGAAAGAGGTTGGACTACCATTCCAAACCATTGCCTTAGATTTGATGGGTCCGTTTCCTCGTTCCAAACGCGGACATAAATGGCTTTTAGTTGTTGGTGATTGGTTCTCGAAGTATTCGATTTTGCAACCTTTGCGTAGTGCCACGGCACATTTGATTGAGAAATTTTTGGAGGAAAAAGTATTTCTTGTCTACGGTGTACCACAGTTTGTTATTTGTGATAATGGTCCACAATTAGTTGGACGTATTTTTAAAGCTTTGTGTGCAAGGTACGAAATTCAAAAGATTTGGTATAATGCTCCCCAATGCAATTTTGTGGAAAGAATCAATAAGACAGTTGGTACAGCAATCCGTTCATACGTAGAAGGACATGATACGTGGGATAGTGAGATATCAAAGATCCAATATGCAATCAACTCAGCAAAACATGAGTCCACCAACTATTCTCCAAATTTTTTAGTCTTTTGTCGTCAGGTACCCTTAAGTGGAAAAGCTTATAATGATAATTTTAAACCTGGTGAGGATGTTGATGTCGTCTCCAGCAGTAGACCGTCTTATGTTCTGGATCGTCAACTTTTGTTTGATATTTTTGGAAATGTCCGTGAAAATTTGCATGTAGCTTATCAACGTTCGAGTAAACGCTACAATCTTAGGAGAAGAGACATTTCATTCCGAGTCGGAGAGTGTGTTTGGAGAGCTAATAAGGTCCTCTCGAGTGCTAGTGATAAATTCTCCGCTAAGTTAGCGCCGAAGTTTGTTTTGAGTAGAGTTCGAAAAAAACATTCCAATTTAGTGTACGAGTTAGAGAACGAAGATGGAACTAGAGCAGGGAAATGGCACGTAAAGGACTTGAAACCAGTTGAAGCATCGTATCCAAATGAAGATGATGATCCTGACGATTAGTTCCGGTCATCTCTTTGATGTTAAGTAATACAGTAGTGGTTTGCTTTGTTTTATTCCGATTTTTGATTTAGTGTCGTTTCACTAATTTTGAGTATTTTGTTTGAAAAGTGAAATAAGTGGTTAGAGATTTTGTAGGTTTTGTAGGTTTGAGGTGTGCCTTGGTGTGCACGCTGGTCTTTTTGCTCGCGCGTTATTCGGAGATGTGTTTAGAAGATGTCTTTAACAGATATCTTTACAATGTAGAAGTAGGTGGGCTATTTAATTGTTAGTCCTGATTTCTACATATCTAGGTAGAGAGAATATTAGTTTATTCTTTCCCTTGTTTTTTTTGACCGTTCGAAATTCTTTGGTTTGATAAGGTCAAGAGTTGGCTTGGTGAGTCTCACCATTTAGTCCATCACTAATGAGATCTGTTGTTTGTTGGAACTTAGTGATAGGATAATCAGTAGGGCGTAGGAGATTACAGCCCTATCTGGTTCAATTTTGTATTTGAATTTGTTAAGTAACCTTATGGTTAGGTTACCTTCGTTTTGATTATCTCTTTGTAATAAAGTGATCATATTTTGTATTTGAATTTGTTAAGTAACCTTATGGTTAGGTTACCTTAGCTTTGATTGTCACCTTATAGTGATAATATTTTGAATAGTTATGCTGTTTTGATGAGCAAGCATTCCTTTTTTTTGTGGAATTTGAATTAAATTGTAAAATATTTGGTTACAGGTAGTAAATATTAGCCTTGTTAGAAGTAAGAACCTCAAGTTAAAGAATTATTGTGAATTTGAATTTTTTTTGTCCCGTGGAGTGTTTGACTTTCTAATTTGACCCCCTCCCAATTTTGATTAATACCGATTGTGACTCCCCGATTTTGTCTCCCGATGGCCGTCAGGTACACGTAGTTACCAACACACTCGCATTTGTAAATATTTGTCTCCCCCATTTGAATAAATTCATAAAAATTGCATTGATAATTAGGAAGATAGAAAAGGCTAGTATAATTATAATATAAAAATTTTTTTTGTATTTGTTATATTTGAAGTTTATTCCTTAAAAAAAAAAATTTTTTTTCTTTTAGGAAAGGGGTAGTGTAACAATTTTATTTTCGAATTAATAATTCTCTTCACTAAAGTTACAACGAATATTAAAACACCTTTATTAACTAAAGTAGTAATACGGGTAACAATCAAATTTTTACATTAAAACAGTATCTAGATTCGTTAGTCTATTTGTTTTGGATGTCGGTGTATTCCACAGCCACTTGCACGCGCGTTGAGAGGATTGACAACCCCCCCTCGGGACCCTCCCACCATGCAAGAACGCGGGAGAGGCACTCGTCGTTAGGTAAAAGCAGCAACAACATGTTTAGGAAGACAATGGCGAGTGACCTGCGGGTCGCATTAATTGTGAGACACACTTTCTGAGTAACGGTTGGTAATGTATACTCATTATCATAGTATCTAATTTGAAAATTTGTTTAGCGCAACGAAGACTTACAAACTACGCAACGAAAACTTATAAAACTACGTAAAGAAAATTAGCTACACGCAAGGCTTAGGAACGCAAAACTTAAAGTTACAACTAAGATTAGACGAATTTGAATCAATGTTAGGAAACCTACTTCACTTCAACACCTGTACTTAGAGGATGGAAAGCAGGAATAATTAGTTGCAGATTCCGCACGGCGATGCAGTTCCTAATCTAGCCAAGGAAAGCAGCCCGGGGTTTGGTTCGTAGTAGCTTTAAGGAATTCTTCTGTGCTTCATTTTGAAAGCACGTTATTTTGTTTTGTTACATAGAAGTACGAATTTGTTATTCAGTTTATTTGTTGCTAAGCTGGTTTTCTCCAGTATCAAATTTAAATTTCACTTAGTTTAGTAGATATGTGACAACACGTGGCTTCAGCATAAAATAACAGCTGCGGCTACATCACTTGTTTGTTTGAAATATGCTGTCAACAATTGCACCATTGCAAGCAGATGTTTAGTATTACATTACTACCACCTTTGATAAAAAAAAAAGTCTTCGTGAACATTTCGACTTCAAATCGATTTTAGTACTTTTAACTTAACGAGAAATTTTTGTATATTAATTTGTAACTGACCTAAACAGATCTGAATGGGTTAGAAAACATTAGTGTAACCAGTCACACTGTGTTGTAATATATTTGAGTAAGAATCAAGTTGATAAACCTTACGTTAATTTTTCAAGTAATTCAAGTATTCATTTAATTTTATTGCATTGAATTTTATTTACAGAAACAAAAAAATTCTTTCTAGTAAATTAATAATCCACACTTAAAGTCTTTTTATTCTGATCTAGTTTGATCAGACCTGACAACCAAAAAGCAATAAGAATTAAATTTTGATGCTACCCTTATGTAGAAAATATTCTTTTTGCATTTTTAGGCATATTTGAGGGACACAAACAGTGTTCCCATTTTCTATGTGACTTAATTATTATTCTTCCTTACAGGAACAGCGTCTTATTCTGTTAAGACAGGTTTTTGTCAGCGAAGGCGATCTTTTTTTCTTTGGGTCTCCACGTCCGCCCTTAGAAATTTGCCATGCCATTAACATAAATCAATCTGAACTTGGTGGCGCCTGTTTGTTTTAGTTTGAGTGTGACCCCCCCACAGATTTCGACTTACCCCCCCATTGCTCATTGCTCTACCCAAGGAATAGACCCCTAGTTACGTCGGAAGACTTTGTTTTGCAGACACCTAACTTGGAGCGTGGTAATTATAAAGTAGGAGAAGAAAAAAAAACGGCAGCAAAATAACAGTGAGTTCATTAATATGCATACCAAAGACGGGGGGGCGTTTTATAAATTTTAGTTAAATAAATTAGAATCAATGTTATATATAAAGAAAATTTAAGAGCACTAATACAACGTAAAAGTCCAGATACCAAGAAGTGAAATTCACAAATATCATTTTACAGATATGATTTAATAATTTACATACAATACAATGTATTCTTTTATATTGCTGGACAGAAGGAAACATTACGCTAACCTAAATAAATCACATGATACCACAAGTACTTTCTCCGGGATTCATTTCATAAACCCAATAGAAATATTGTATTATGACAAAATAAAACCCTAGACTGAACGAATAGTACAGAGAGGGGAATTAGATGACAATAATTAGATCCAACGGAAAAACGAATTTAGTATTTACGAACCGGTAATAAGAAAACATCAGTTATACGAGCAAGTAAAACCGCGGAGAGGTGTGCGGTTGGGGAAGTAGAGAACAAGTGTAAATTTAAGATGGAAAAACTTTAAGCTCAGAAAGCAGCTCAGAAAGTGCATCCGAAAACGTAAAGAAATGTAGGAATACGCATGAAAAGTGAAAAGTTGGACAAAACCTGCTTCAGGGGGTAACCTGGTTTTCTCCAAACGGTGATATTAAAAAAGTGTGCGAGCTTTTGTAGGACTTCGCTTACACGTTTGACATGGTGATGGGATTATCGAAGGATTAAAATTAAGGGGTTTTTTTTATTTCTTTTAGCAATACATGGCCAAAGGAGGTTAAGAAACTAAGTTTTTAAGTGTACTTGTGTGTACATTGCAATTATTTTATGTTAATAGTAGTTAAGTGTAGGTTGAATTTTATTTGCATTTATTTAGGAACTAGTTTAAAATTTAGGTTATTGTAAGAGATATTCAATTACTTCAGCGATAGAAGCGTATTTGAAAAGCATTTTATTTGAAAACCGAATGAAGGGAGGCAAGCCTATTCGAGATTACCATCCTTCGTGGAGGAATAATATCAATGGTAATTGCTGTGACTAAACTGTTTTCGCCCTCCAATTATGACAGAGCAACAGCCTTTCAGAGTAAGTCAGAGTGTAATGTGGTTTTTTGTATTTCAGCTATTTTACTTATCATTCACATTTATTATTTTTATTTCGAATTCTATTTTCTTTTATAATTTTCCCATATTAACCCACTCCCGTACCACTGCAGTTAGCTAACGTACCCTTATATTGTTACGGTTTCTGCGCCTCTTCAAAGCAAATCAAAATTCATTCACGCAATGCTCATTTTACCCCGTTCGTCGGGCACGTTTATATGAAAATTAACTCCACTCTCTCAGCTAAACTGTAGAACATTCTTAAATTACCAATTGAAGACTTCTAACTACAGAAATGACAAATTAAGCTGTTCACTTGTTCGAAAATAAAACAAAATTTGTGACATTTCAAATGAATTTTACACATTTGCTGTAGCACTGTATTTTATAAAACCTAAGACAACTAGATTAATTTATTTAAATTTGCTTTACGCGATAAAAATACCTTTTATTTAATAATTACAGAACAGATTGACCTATTTTAATTATCATATCACCAAAAGATTACGTTTGCCAACAGCTTTATTATGATATAGTATAAAATGTAGGAGGCCGTTTAAGATTTTAAAGTTAAGTAGGCCGCGAAAGGGCAAGTAAGTGTTATAATCATACAACTCCTAAATCATACTTCCTCTTTGACACCTAATAATCCCCGGAAACCACATTTCAATATCTTTATTCATTTTCTTTATATTTCAGGAAGAGACTTTTCAAATGAATACACGGTATACACACTATAGAGTAAGTAGATGTGTCTCAAATAAATTAACAAGCTCATAAAATTCAATATAATTTACTCTTTATATGATTGAGTAAAATTAGGAGGTTAGAGCTACCTTACATGTGATTTTCCAATGCTCCACCCAAAGGTACTACATTGGCCAGGAAGCGAGTTTTTTTTACCTGCAAAATTTGAAATTTTGCCGAACCCTTGCTGTTCCAAGCAAGGTAGGGATCTTTAACATGCGCGACAGCACTCACACACGGGACCTCCATTTTACCTCTCATCCGAACGAGGGTGTATTTTTGTAAAAAATGCTCGCCTAACATTTTTCAAGCAGACCGTGTCGGAATTCGAACCCGGGACCTTGGGCGTAGTAGTCACACACATACCAACTACGCCATGCAGCCGCCTCGGTGTGAGTTACCGTGAATAAATAGATTTCAATATTCTAACTTGTATATAAAGATTCCTCATATTTAGCACAGTGATAAGTTTTTAAAATAGGTTATGGAGAATTCGAGGAAACATAAAAATGCAGCCAATTCGTCTTCTTATTCAAAGGGTCTGAATAGTTCAGGGGAGTTTCATAACTAAAATTTTAAAAAATGTAGGTTTCTTTGGGGTTGAGGCGAATTTCGTGGAAACGCGATTTATTTTGAGCATCTTGGAAATAAAATGTCTTTTAATGTCTGCAGCTAGAATTTTTTAGAAGGAAAATATTAATTAAGCTAGATAGATGTGGGAGTGATTTTTTGACCCACAGTTCATTTAACCAATGGAAGTTCTAAGTTAACCTACACATTTTCCTAAAATTCTCACAGTCTGCATCTTTCACTATCTGCGTACAATATTCTGATCTAGGTCTACATTCACCTTTCTATTCCTATATCTGCTTGTAATATAGCCTGTACTATTTCCATAAATGCCTTAAAACATAGCCTGCCTTCTATTTCTCTTATTATTTTTTTGTTTCAGACAGATATCTTTATTCCCAACTATTTCTATAACCCCTTTGTTATTAACTTTATCTGTCCATGTTGAGGAATAACATTTCAAAACGCTTCTTCCTTTTCCTGTTTGCTTCTCCTACTGTCCCTATTCCACAGGCCTACAGTGCTGTGCTCCACATATATACTTACAACACTTTTGTCTTTGTTTGTTGTCTACGAACACAGACGCTGATCTTTCTTGTTAGATACAGTTTGGTTCCCCTTCATTGTTTTGTAAATATATACCCTATTTCCCCGATATTCAGTGGATGTGAAGGGGACTAAGCAGCCTGTGACTACCAAGATCCCCCAACACTTGAACATTTGCCGAATTAATAGTTTTCCAATAAATTCCTCTGCACAATCAAGATTAGTTAAAAATATTGCAAAACCAACAACTGTAGTTATTTATAATAACAATAGAGTTTAAGAGCAATTATTTTTTCGTCATTAGGTTTTCAGTCTTGGAACTGGTTGGACGCGTAACTTTGCTGATTTCTATTGTGAGCTAACCTACACATTTCCCTGAAATTCCTGCAGCCTAGATATATATGCCCTATTTCACCAATATTCGGTGGTATGTAAAGGGGCAATTATGCCAAAGGTCCCGGGTTCAAATCCCGACACGGTCCGATTGAAAAATGTTAGGTGACCATTTTTTACAAAAATACGCCCTCGTTCTGATGAGAGGTAAAATGGAGGTCCTGTGTGTGAGTGTTGTCACGCACGTTAAAGATCCCTACCTTACTTGCAACAGCAAGGGTTTGGAAAAATTCAAAATTTCCAGGTAAAAAAAAATTGCTTCTTGGCCAATGCAGTATCTACGGGTGGAGCATTGGGAAATCAAATGTAGGGTAGCCAAAGGGGGTTAAGCAAGGTTAAAATCCCCCAACACAAACATTTGCCGAATTAATAGTTTTCAGTAAATTCTTACACAATTAACATTAGTTGAGAATACTGTAAAGCCAACACCCGTAGTTGGTTATAATAATCATAAGGTTAAAGTACAATTATTTTTTGTCATCATAAGGTTTTCTGTTACGCAACTGGTTAGACGCGTATATCCATTGGTTTCTATTCTGAACTAGCGTACAGATTTCCCTGAAATTCCTACAACCTACATCTTTGGCTATCTGTGTGCAATTGTCTAACCTATGTCTACCTCTACCTCTCCTTTTTCCTATCTCTGGTTCTAATATATTCCGCACTATTCCTTCATGCCTTAGTATGTGGCCATCATCTTATCTCTCCTATTTTTTACTGTTTTCCACATATTTATTTCTTCCCCTACCATTTCTAGAACCTATTTGTCCTTAACATTGTCTGTCCATGATATCTTCATCATATGTCTGTAGCACCGCATTTCAAAAGCATGTATCTTTTTCCTGTCCGCTTCTCCTACTGTCCAAGTTTCACAGCCGCACAGTGCTGTACTCCACACATACGCTTTCATTAATCTTTTCCTTTTTTCTATGTTTGTTGTCTTTGAATACAGTAATTGCATTTTCTTGTTAAATGTGGCACGACCTTGTGCTAATCTTTGTTTTATATTTTTTGCGCTTCTCCCATCTTGCGTTAATTGGCTTCCTAGGTAACAGAAATCCGTAACCTCATGTAACTTCTCGTTTCCTATTTGTATTCTAGTTTTTAAATTATTTTCCCTTCCTTTGCATGTTAGTACTTAAGTTTTATTTTTGTTAATTTTTATACCGTATCTCTCTGTTAGAACTGTTTCTATTTCATTAAGGGCTACTTCTAGCTCTTCCTTGCTAGATGCTAGCTAATACCATATATCGTTTACAAATCTAAGCATATCAATCTTTTGTCCATCCACAATAATTCCAAATGTCTTCATGCATTTGACAGTATTCATTGCCTCCTTGATGTACAATTTGAAAATTAACGGGGATAAGACACATCCCTGTCTTACCCCTTTCCTAATATCTACTTCTCTACGTTCCTGCTCTAATTCTATTACAGCTGTTTGCACTTTGTATAAGCTATGTACTATCCGTCTATCTTTAAAACTTATTCCAATCTTTTTGAGTATTTCAAACATTTTTCCATTTTACATTGCCGAATGCCTTTTCCAGATCTACTAATCCTATATATACGCTTTATCCTTTTTCTGTCTTCTCCATTACCACGCTCAAAGCTAAAACGGCATCCCCTGTTCTACTGTTTCGCCTAAACCCAAATTGATCTTCTCCCAGTACTTTTCAGCCCGTTTTTCCATTCATCTTGTACAATTCTAGTTAATATTTTTGACACGTGAGCTGTTAAACTTATTGTTCGAAAATTTTTACATCTATGCGCCTCTCTTTTTAGGTATAGTGACTATGATGAAACGTTTGAAATCTTTGGGTATATCGCCTGTCTCATACATATAGCTTACAAGTTGGAAGAGACGTTCTGTTACTGCTTGTCCAGCAGATTTTAGAGTTTCTGCTTCACCTTATCTATACTCGGTGCTTTACAATTTTTCAGGCCTTTTAATGCTAATTCAAACTCATCTCTAAGTATAGGATATCCCAAATCATCGTTTTCAATGTCTGATTCCCGTTCTAGTGTTGTTGTCTTCTCCTGCATATAAAATCTCTATATATTCTTCCCTTCTAATCACTTTCTCTAAATTTTCTATAAGGACGTCTCCCGTGCTCCTTATATTTTTGCTATACCGTTTTATATCCCTAAAATTCATTCTAATTAATCTGTCTTTCCTATTTCCATCTTAGATTGTACCTATTTGCACTTTTCATCAATCCATTTCTGTTTAGCTTTCCTGCATTTGCGAATAATTTGTTTTCCAGCTTGACCTTGTTTGCTTTTATATTTTCGTCATGTTTCTATTAAATTCATGATAGTCTTTGTTATCCATGGTTTCCTAATTTGTTTTTGTGCATACCCCAGAACGTCTCTGCCCGCCATGTCTAAGCTAAATTTAATGTTATTCCATTCTGGTTCTACTTCTTTAGTATAACAAATTTTCCCGATATCTTTCAGCAATTAATGTGACTTTTTTCGATCTTTCTTGAATATCTTTATCTTTTTGTTTCTCAAAGTCAAAGTGTCTTTTTCCGTTCCCTTTTCTTAAATTTTTAAATTTAAGAGCGGCATTCATAATTACAATGTTGTGCCAGTGTCTATATCTGCTTCTGGGTAGTTCCTACAGTCTTTTATTTGATTCCTAACCGTTGTCTAACAAGAATGTAATCTATTTGATATGTTCCTATATCTCCTGGCATCTTCCACGTGTATAGTCTTTTAGCATGATATTGAAATAATGCGCGCGCGTGTGTGTGTGTGATGGTTAAATTGTTTAAGTCGCAAAATTCTACCAGCCTATTTCCTCTGTCGTTTCTCGTGCCTAAACCAAATAAACCTACTACCGCTCCTTCCCTACCCTCACCTACCACTGCTTTAAAATCCCCTGGAATTATTAAATTTTCATGTTCTTTTACGTATCTTAGTATCTCCTCGATACCTTTGTGGATCGCTTCTACCTCTTCCTCACTGCGTCTAGAGGTGGACATGTATACTTGTATTATTGCTGTATTTATCAATTTAGATTCTAATCTAACCATCAGTTCTCTTTCATTCTTTTGTAGGTAGTTTTTTTACACAGTGTCATATATTTTTTCTCTTAACTATTCCCACACCCGAATTTGTTTCCTTTAATCCTGGGTGAATTACTCTAAAGTCTCCGCTCCAAAAATCCCCCACCTCGGGCCACTGAACTTCGCTGATCCCTACTATGTCTAATGCTAAACTATCCATTTCAATTTTCAAGTTCTCAAGCTTTCCTACTTGCTTCATGCTTCTGACATTCCACGCTCCGGCTCGCAGAATGTTCAGGGCTCTTTTTTATACTTTCCGATCGCATTCTCCGAAGTAGTCCCTTCTCGGAGATCCGAATGGGGGACTATTTTAACTGGCGTCGCCGTGGATCAATGTAGTAAGCGTAAGACTACGGATCCCAAGGTCCCGGGTTCAAATCCCGACACGGCCGACTGCTTGAAAAATGGCAGGTGAGCATTTTTCACAAAAATTACGCCCTCGTTCGGATGAGAGGTTAAATGGAGGTCCCGTGTGTGAGTGTTGTCACGCACGTTAAAGATCCCTACCTTACCTGGAACGGCAAGGGTTCGGCAAAATTCTAAATTTCCAGGGAACAAAAAACTCGCCTCCTGGCCAATGTAGTACCTACTGGCGGAGCATTGAAAATGTAAATGAACGAACTATTTTAACTCCGGAATTTTTTACCCCAGAGGATGCCATATCTTAAATATCAATTTAAGTACGCTGTGTACTTGGGAGGTAATGTGGTGTGTAACGTGCATTTTCGTAGCTTAACCTTTTTACAATACTCAATTCGTAAATACAGTTCTGCAACTACTATCTCTATGTTTTATATATTTATTAACTCGTTTGCGAATAATCCCTTTATATTATATTACGCGATTATCGACTTTCACTCTCCACGATTCGATAGTGTGGTTAGGTGATCGAGATTGAAACACATCCTTAGGTGAATGCGTCGTATTATAATGAGTGGATATTATTGATTTTCTAGTTATCGATAAGAGGTTGTAATAACAAGGAGTTTAGAAAACAGATGAAGAGTTGTAGTTGGTGTTTTGTTCTTCGTTCCTATTAATTACGTGAAAAATACTGTTTCCTTGTGACTTTTACTAATTGTGTTTTTGTGGCGTTGTCCTTTTCTTATGTGAGTAGTTCATAATTTGGATTATCCAAATAGTGTGGATACTGTAGTTTCTGAATTTTCTAACCCCAAAGAATCTACAACAGATCTTTGCTTGTGCAAATTTCGTTATTTGCGAAATATGGCAGATTGCCGGCTTACAAAGGTATTGTTTGAAGTTTCTCACTGCTTGTTGGGATGTTTATGAACATAATATACATCTGGTCCCAGTTGAAATTAAACTAGTGCTACGGAATATTTCGAAATTATTGTCTTAGGAAATAGAATTTATCAAGGCTACATAGGTCCGACGCGTGAAAATGTCTGCTGCTAACACCAGTGAAATACGTAGGTGTGATTAGTGTAACGTGTGATAAGCTCCATCAACACCCTCACAGTCAAGAGTGAAGTGCTTCGTTGGTGCAGGACATCGTTGAATCCCACACTTCAGTTGCAAGGAAGCGTTGCTGAAGGACTTTTGTAAGTTGAACTATTTCCTACTTATTATTACTTTAAATATCTATCCGTTGTTTTGCCATATCCTCGTCGTCCTGATACCTTTTACAATAGACTTGCCTGCTATGAAGAAAAAAAAAAGACAAAAGAAAAAAAAACAATCAATACTACTGAATTACTCATATCAATTGTGACTTACCTATTTATCTTTTGTTAACTTTTTGTCTGCTTTATGTTTAATTGGTGTGTGAGGAAACGTTTCTGCTACTCCCCAATATTACCTCACTTGGTACTAAAAATTTTTGTATTGCTTTTACCGTTGTTAGATTATATAGATTATCTAAACAGGTTTTTTACATTCTACCAAGTACTGAATAACTTAGACTATGCATTGCTGCTATGCTTTTTCTTTATTTCAGGTTTGCAGGACTAATCTTTTTATTGCAGGTTTGCTATTCTAATTTCTTTTATTGCAGGTACTGTTACTAACTCCTTATTGCCGCATACATTATATGTCGGTCTGCTTTCTACAACCCCCCCTACTCTCCGATTGAGTCCGGCCATTTCTTTGACTTTCTTTGTGTTACGTAGCATAAATTTGGCGCCCAACGTGGGGCCACGAAAAAAAACGTAACAGAAATTTTGGCGCCCGAACAGGGACGGCTACGAGCCAACGCAGCATAAATTTGGTGCCCAACGTGGCTGCCACGAAAAAAAAAACCTAACAAAAATTTGGCGCCCAACGTGGCTGCCACGTTTACCGTAACAGGTGGTTTACCGTTGCTATCCACATCGCAGTAGTGTCTTAGAATGCTATGCCGACTCCTGCGGTCTCTGCTACTCTAAGTACCAAAAAAGCTACTGCCCTCTTTCGGGGACTTGTCTTAGTCTGGTTCCTCACTAAAGACCCCACTAATTTGGTTAAACATATAGTTCGACTCTTTAGATCACTGGAACTCTGAAGCCGTTCTACCCGTTCTAGTAATCTAGAACTTGTTCAAGGCGCATGTCTATTCAGAACGGCATAATGGATATAAACAAACTAATTATTAATATTTATTAAGACCGTGTGTTGTGTAATCGCTTTTTAACTAATTAATTAATGCAGGGAAAATAATAAATCTGCTATATTAATTCACGTGATAATTTTAAACGCCGTTGATAACAGAAGGGAAAATTAATTGAGCCTGGCCGTATTTCTTTTATAAGCGTTGTAACAATTTTATTTTCGATAATAAATCCTTCCATATAATTTCAAGAATAATGTAACAATTTTATTAATAACAATAATAATTTGCATTCAACTTCAAAAGTAATACGTTAAGCCTGCATCGTCCTTTAATAATCTACTTATATTTAGATATCTGTGTCGTATACAGCTATTTACAAGCACATCTCTGTTTGATTGTTCCCCTCCTGACGGCGCGACCGCCCGAGCTTGTTATAAGATAGTCGGCCACAAGTGATAGAAATATCAACATGTACTCTCGACTACACCGGCAATCTGCGAATCCATTTCAATTAGTGAGGACATCTTCGAATAACGGTCGGTAATGTATATATTGTGCGAACTTGTATAATTTGAGATAATTTATTTAGCGCGACAAGTAGGATGCAACTTTTAAGACACACAAGGACACAGTAAAGTATACACATGTAAGATGCTACCTTTAGAAGGCGACGTAATTCAACTTCGAGATTACGACTGCTGCAGAATGTAAGACAACAGGATATGATTCGACACGTGGAACGAAGTCATTATAGAAGTTGTTTTGGATGAATTTGTTTCAAATTACAAACGCCGTTATCGTTGCTTGAAAAAACGGGGATCCCGTCTTTTTTTGTTACAATGCGACAAATGCAGTTTTGGTTCGTAGATAGCTATAAGTTCTTTTTATGTGTTTCAAAACTAGGAACACGTTAACTTGCTTTGATGCGTAATACAAGTACGTTGTAAAAGTTTCAACTAATTGCTGAGCTGGATTTACCAGTAGTAAAACTAAAGTTCACTGATTTAATGTTTTAAAAAACAACACGCTTTGCTCAATATGAATCGTCGGTAACGTCAACAGGTGTTACTGACGTCATATATTTTTCTGCTTTGTACTGCTGACAGATGTTATTTTAAAAGCAAATGCTTTGAACAGCTTTAGTACATTATATGTAAACATGTCTATTTTTGTGATCAGCTTTATCTATATTAAAATTTGTATACGTAATTTAGAAAGCTCAAATGCTAACATTGTTAGAAGCTATTAATTTGTTATCTGTCTGAACAGATCTGCACATGTTAGAACCCTATTTGTACAACAAGTTCATGTTTTAAATTAAAGTGTTTGATTGAAAATAATTAAGACAAACGTGAAAGTTAAAAGTTTTAGATTGATACAGTTAATGATTAAATTTTTTGTTACAAGTCACCTTATTTTAAAAGAGATTTTTTTAGTAAACAATTGGTTCAAGATTAAAGATTTTTTATTTTGATCAAGTGTGATCAAATCTAATAACATAAAGCTAAAACCTTTATGAGTAAGAAATTGATGCCAATTTTATATTGGAGATACCTTTTTACTACTTCTTTATGTATTTTTGCTGGACACAAATGGTGTTCCACTTTTTGATTTATTTAACTATTACAATTTCTTACAGGAGCTGCGTCTTATTTTATTAAGACAGGTTTTTGTCAGCGAAGGCGATTCTTTTTTCTTTGGATCTCCACGTCCGCCCTTAGAAACACGCTACGCAATTATCATAATTACATCAGGACTTGGTGGCGCCTATTTGGTTTAGTTTAGGTTTGATCTGCAAACAGATTTCGACTCCCCCCCCCCCCACTTCTCATAGCTCTACCCAAGGAATAGACCCCTAGTTGTGTCGGAAGATTTTTGGAACAATAAGTATCACTGGCGCCTATGAGTGAGGCTAGCTACATATATAAAAAAAATTTTATTTCACTAAGAAAAATATTCGTTTCAGCGTATGAGATAAAATAACGCCAAACAATTTTTTTTATTATGTTGCTTTATGTAATTTATCCTCTTTTGGAACTAAATAGAGGGGATTTCTTGTTCTAATTAGAATAAGCTTTTGTACTGTATAGTGTGCAACGCACATGTTGAATAATTTATTAGATTAAGTTATAAGAAAAATAGGGAATTATTTTCAGATAATCATTTCTGTAAAAAAGTTTGACATACGTTTTTTAATTAATTGCTTAGAATGTTTTATGGTTTTTAAATTATTGCTTTTCGAATTCTACCTTCGAAAATATTTTCTTACCTTCTCGTTAAAGATTTAATAGGAATTTTAAATGTAGTGTTTGTTGAAGTTAATTGTAACAAAATATAAACTCGGGTGTGTGAAGCATTCTAATAAAATTATTTTGTGAAAGCAAAGCTTTTTGTTTTATTCTAGTTTGTCGACTTGTTTAATTTTGGGAGTTTTAAATTGTGTATTTTAGTTGGAGTATGTTAACGTTGATCTTTTATGAAGGAATAAAATATTGTACACGTGGATTTTTTGTACTGGAAAATGTTTTTTGCTAGATATGTATCAGAATTTTTTTACAGTGGTATACTGCGATGATGCACTACTACGTTACAGTTTTATCTACCTAATTAGATAATCCGACAGTAAGGCGTTTTGGCGAAGTTTGGTACCACACGACACGTTCCTTCGGCTCAAGTATTAAATTTTACATTATCCTACAGATGCACGCACGCACACATGCCCAACTGCGCGCACTCACGCGCAAGCACGCACGCACGCACGCATGCACACATATATTGTCCTGAGCATATATGTAGCTTCAATTTGAAATTAGTATGAAATTATGTTAACACCTTGGAAGCAAATAATTGAAATGAATATGAAAAGCACACCAGTACCGTTCCAAACACAAATTTAAAGTATTATACTAAAAATAGCATATTATGTGTCTAGGTGGAAGAGTTCGAAGCTCCCGAATGACATTGAATTTGGTCATCCGAGGCGAAGAGTACTTTTACATCGAGACACATACAAAATTTCGTCCGATCGTATTGTGAAGATGAAGCTATAAAGTTAAACTCTCAATATTTGTATATTTTGTCACATTTTAAATAATTCAAATATAAATAATCGCGCTTGCATCATTCTACGCGCCCTTGAAAAATCTCAAGCAAGGTCGACAAAGGCATTCCGTAGAAAATATGTACAGAAATATTAAATTTTTCCTACATGGAATTGTACAGGTTTTATGAACGATCAGACGAAAAGATATTTATTTGTAAATACTAACCTGTATTTGTAGGGAAGTTGATCCATTCGTTCTAATTGTACGACCGGCTTACTTTGTAACTGGTATGCTGCCTTCCTTATACTGGCGCCGCTCTCACGCAACTGCAATAAACAACAATATTTAAGTAACTTGCACACTATAAGCTGTTTGGACTAAATATAGCATTTCTACCTCTTAATTGCCCTATACATTATTTCAAAACCTCAAATAATACTAGTTCTATTCTCAATTGAAGACTTGATGGTAACTATAATTTGTTCATCCTTTCATTATGTATCTACGACAGGTCACGCTTCAAACGGAAAAGATGAAGAAAACCTCACTATGATGGCACGTGTTCAGTTGTATTTTGTTTATACAGGGTGTCACAGAATAACTATTCCTAATTTTTAGAAATAATACACGACACTTAAATAAGCATTTTTTATTAATAAACTAGTGTTCGGAAATTTTTCGGTGTTAACACAAACTAGAAATCAAAATTTATGAAAATTGTTCAAAACTACGACCACCATTTTCGCGACACAAGTTGTAACGATGAGCAATCGACAGCCGAATTCTTCGAAATAGTTGCGGACGTTCACGAATATCATCAAACGCTAGAATAATATGTGCCATTAACTTGTTCTGTTTTAACGGCTGCAATTTCGACTGGTTGAATTATTCATACAAAGATTAATATCGGGGAGCAGTCACAGCATGTATTTAATGAAAAAACTTGTTTAATCATTCAAGCTTTGGACTAATTTATTGTCGAACAGGAATCTTAAAACAATACATATGGAAATAAATAAAGATATATACAACAGCTTAACGTTATTTACGGTTAAATGAAATATTTCTAAAAATAGAAAAATATGGTCAACGAACATTAAATACAGAAAATAAAACTGTTTACAAAGTGCACCGCTCATAACAATTATAACTAAAGTTAATGTATTTAATAATTTATGCAATGCTATCACAGATGTATGAAGATAGACTAGAGCGAAAACAGGTAAGAGTACAAAAGACAAGATATCATATAAAGGTATAGATATTAGCAAAAGTTATAAACAAATACAGGCATGTAAGTAATCAATCTACTTTACGTTACATACGTATAGATCTATCTATCAAAAAGGGAAATTTAAGAGTTAATTTGCAACGTACCTAGACGTAGCTGGAAGAAACGTAAACACCAGGTTAACTGCCAAACGCGGAGAGTGGGGGATTCACCTACATACCAAAAAAACCCAACAAGAGCAGATCACCTACGATTATCTATTAACAATAAAAATAAATAAAGGATTCTGTACAAAGAAGCAAAAGAAATAAATTAAGCGTTACTATTTCAAAACAAACAATTATATGCTACGAACAATTTAGTACTTTAGATACGAAGTGCGCATCTCGTATTTTACACAAAATAAAATTAATCAGTAGTAAATAAACATGTAAGAGCTTTTGTCAAGCATTTTTAAAATTGCACCTAATACTTTTTATAAAATAAACTAATCAGTAGGAAAGAAATTCTTTTAAATTGTACATGATACCGTTTGTAAAATAAACCAATCAGTAGAAAAGAATAAGCGCGTGCTTGTCAAACACTTTTAACAATGGTACATCACACCTGTAGAGCGATAATATCAATTCGCAGCAACAAACAATAGTCCTATAGTGTAACGTTTCTTATCACGTAAATACACCAATCGCTGATACTGAATATGCCCTTGATGTACACAAAAGGAAACAAGTTGTATACCTGCATGTGTCTGGACACTTAGCTTGTAACACTCGAGAGTGAATCAGCACCACATCGCCACGGTTTTCGGGATCTATTTACCTTGTTACCATAACGGCACTATCGATCTACAGACAACGGCAGTTGATCTGTGGCCAAGAACAGTTGGGCCTATATACCAAAAAAAGAAGTAAGTTGGTCTCCAGCTAAGAAGCTAAAAAGAGAATCTGATTAGAATGGGTAAGCGCAGGAAAACTCACCAATATCGCAAGATACCTCCTACTTGTCGAACAAAAAACCGTGCATTGCTTTCGAAGTACTGGGACGAGAAATGTAGAAACTATTTCAACGTACAAGCTGCAGAATCAAATTAAAAATTGGTTCAAATAACACAAGTTCGAACTGCAATCCTCGCGTTATCGAAGCGCGATTAGCAAACTGGAAAACACGCTATCAAATAATAGTAGCATCTATTATTTCCACAATTCTTTAAATGGGAAACACAAGAGAAAGAAATTATAGTTAAAAAAATGTTTAACAAATTAACGGATACCTGAAACAAGGTATAGACTATTTAATTTATCGAGTAACTTTCCTTTTAGAATGAATAGATTTGAAAGAAATGTTAGGATTGCGCGTACTATTGTAACGAGGTAAAAATACAGGATGAGGTTTTGAATAGAAACAGAAGCTAGGTGAATGAAAAACGAATTACCAGTAAAATTAACAGGTCGGGGTAGGAAAACAAAAGTACGGGAGTGAACAGGACAAAAAAACCCCATACAAAACGAAAAAGAAAAAAAATTCGCTTCAAACTAAAAGAACATTCGTTACGGAAACAACAAAAATACAGAAAAAAGAAAAAGAAACCCCCAAAATAACAACAAGACCGACCACAACCGAGTCCGGATAGAAAAAAACAAAAACAGACACCAAACAAAATCCGGCTCGAAGATCGAATAATAGAATGAGAGAAAAAAAAGAAAAAGGAAGGGAAGATGGATAATAAGCAAGCAACGAGGACTAAGATGGAACGGCATCGATACTGCTGAAAAGTCATCGGAGGACGGATATTTTTAGTGAAGAAACAGTAAGGTTATCAATCTTCAGAACAGGTTTGGTTTCCCGCGAAGAAACCAAAAAACAAAAAGAAAGCGAGACTGAAACCGGGCAATAATAACCAAAACAGGACCCAAAGGGCAAAGGGAAACAATGTACTACTAACTGTGGTAACCAAAACCGAAGAACAAAAGAAAAGAAATGGTAACTAGTCCTAAAGTCGACTAAGTCGTGGTTTCCGAAGAAAGAAAAACAGACTACCAAGCACCTACCACAGAAGCGGAAGGACGAAACCCAATCGGACTAGGGACCGACAGCAAAGGGGACCAGCAACAGGAAAAACGAGAGGAATGTGGAACGAAAGGGACGAGAAAAAAAGACAAAAAACCAAAAAGAATAACACCAAGCACCAAGTACAAACACAAAAAAAAGAACTAAAAATCATACAAAAGAAAATAAAACAGAATCCCAGTGTAGTTATGTATGAGTGGGTGTATGCGTGTGCATGCGTGTGGTTGTATATGTGTGTGGATGTGGGTGTGCAAGAAGTGTGTGTGTGTGTATAAAGTATGCGTGTGTGTATGTGTTGTGTTGGATCGCTGTAGTCGCCTTTAACAACAGGCAGGTCGTACCATGGGGCTATTCTATTCCCAGACCCACACGGGCTCAAGGAGTACAAGGAGAGAACGGAAGAAAGAAGAACCAAGAAGAGAACGGAAGAAAGGAGAACCAAGTAAAACTGTGTGTTTATGAAGTGTGTGGGTGTATGTGTGTGTTTGTAGAACCAAGTAGAACTGTGTGTTTATGAAATGTGTGGGTGTATGTGTGTGTGTATGTAGTGTGTGGGTATAGATCGGACGTGTATAAAGTGTGTGTGTATGTGTTGGACCGCTGTAGTCGCCTCTTACGACAGGCAGGTCGTACCGTGGGACTATCCTATTCCCGGACCCACACGGGGTGCAAGGAGTACAAGGAGAGAACGGAGGAAAGAGGAACCAAGAAGAGAACGAAGAAAGGAGAACCAAGTAAAACTGTGTGTTTATGAAGTGTGTGGCTGTATGTGTGTGTATGTAGTGTGTGGGTATGTGTGCGTGTGTGTATGTGTTGGACCGTTTTAGTCGCCCCCTACGACAGGCAGGTCGTACCATGGGACTATTCTATTCGCGGACCCACACGGGGTGCAAAGAGTACAAGGAGAGAACGGAAGAAAAAAGAACCAAGAAGAGAACAGAAGAAAGGAGAACCAAGTAAAACTGTGTGTTTATGAAGTGTGTGGGTGTATGTGTGTGTATGTATAGTCGCCTCCTACGACAGGCAGGTCGCACCATGGGGCTATTCTATTCCCGGACACACACGGGTGCAAGGAGTACAAGGAGAAAACGAAAGAAAGGAGAACCAAGTAGAACTGTGTGTTTATGAAGTGTGTGTGTATATGTATGTAGTGTGTGGGTATAGATCGGACGTGTATAAAGTGTGTGTGTGTATGTGTTGGTGGACCGCTGTAATCTCCTCTTACGACAGGCAGGTCGTACCGTGGGACTATTCTATTCTCGGACCCACACGGGGTGCAAGGAGTACAAGGAAAGAACGGAAGAAAGAAGAACCAAGAAGACAACGGAAGAAAGGAGAACCAAGTAAGACTGTGTGTTTATGAAATGTGTAGGTGTATGTGTGTGTATATAGTGTGTGTGTGTGTGTGTGTGTGTGTGTGTATGTATTGGACGGTTTTAGTCGCCTCCTACGACAGGCAGGTCGTACCATGGGGCTATTCTATTCCCGGACCCACACGGGTGCAAGGAGTACAAGGAGAAAACAAAAGAAAGGAGAACCAAGTAGAACTGTGTGTTTATGAAGTGTGTGGGTGTATGTATGTGTGTGTGTGTGTGTGTGTGTGTGTGTGTGTGTGTGTGTGTGTGTGTGTGTGTCTGTATGTATGTAGTGTGTGGGTATAGATCAAACGTGTATAAAGTGTGTGTGTGTGTATATGTTGGACCGCTGTAATCGCCTCTTAGGACAGGCAGGTCGTACCGTGGGACTATTCTATTCCCGGACCCACACGGGGTGCAAGGAGTACAAGGAGGGAACGGAGAAAAGAAGAACTAAGTAGAACTCCGTGTTTATGAAGTGTGTGAGTGTATGTGTGTGTGTATGAAATGTGTGGGTATAGATCGGACGTGTATAAAGTGTGTGTGTGTGTGTTGGACCGCTGTAAACGCCTCTTACGACAGGCAGATCGTGCCGTGGGGCTATTCTATTCCTGGACCTACACGCGTTAAGGGAAAGCAAGAAAGCGAAAGAAAACCTAGCAAAACAGGGAAGTAAAACGAAATCGTAACGTTCAAAAATCAAGTCCGAAGGAGAGCAAAGTCGGCATAAGAATCTGGGACGCGAGGACTAGATATTGGGCTTAAGGCGTTTACGCCGCCAGACGGAGAATGAAACGAGATCAAGGACATTAGGACCTCGCCGACATACATCTTCCGGTTCGGAAGGAGCATAGAATAATGTCCGCCTCTGTTGGGCAGTTTCCTGCCACACAGGAAGAGCAGGGGGTGTAGGAGTTGTAACCCGAGGTTGAGAAAGTGGTGGCGAGGGTGGAGATAGCAGTGGTTGTCGTAATTTATGGAACTCAGAACACGTTATGGAAGAAGGTTGTTTGTTTTTAGAGTTGGTGGTAAGAAAGTGAACGATAAAAAAGGAAAAAGTATGAGCTGTACGCGAATCAACCTGACGAAAAGAAACACAAGCAGAGCACACTTCAGTTACGTTAACTAGAGGGACAGAAGTAGATAAAATTTTGACGACGTTAGATAGAGGACTAGAAGTATCACAGTTAGGAAAGAAAACAGCATTGGCTGTAGGAATATCAACCCTAGGAAAAGGAGCAGGATACGATAACACTTCAACCATATTACATAAAGGAACAGAATCAGGTAGAAGTTCATCAACGTTACAAGAATAAACAGTATCAGGAAGAACTTCATCCCCATTAGATAACAGGACATCAACTAGGATTTCACCGACCTCCGCTAAAAGAACAGAAGTAAGTAGCATTTTGTCCACATGAGAAAAATGAGTAAGAGTAGGTATCGTTTCATCAACGTCCGATAAAGGAATAGAATCAAGTACGACTTCATTACTGTTCGACAACAAAGTAGGAACAGACAAAGCTTAAGTCACAATATGAACTGATTCCTTAGTAGATAACGACACAGGATCAGGTAAAACTTTGACGATGACAGCAACAGGCATGACAGCTACGGGTTCCCTAATTTCAACAGGACCTTCTCTATCCGTATTAGAAATTATCTTCACTTCAGCTACGGTTGTGATTGCCGGCACGACAGAAATTTCTTGAGTAGAAGCATTTAAGAAAGCAGGAACAGGTAAAATTTTGACAACAACGGGAAGAGGCATTAAAGATACAGGTTCCTGGACTTCAAAAAGACCTTCGCAGACTTAATTAGAAGTTATCGTCGCTTCGGTGACATTTGTGCTTGCAGACGTGACAGGAATTTCTTTGGCAGAATCGTTTAAGAAGGCGGAAACAACCTCTTGAGAAGCTACCTGCAAGTCACTAATTCGAAGCATGGGTTGTAAGGGTGGCGGATGCACAGCTTGGGGTGAAAGTGAATAAGTAGGGCGAGCAGAAGGAGGAGTAGAATAGGATGTAGAATTAGAGACGGATGCAATTTTGTTCGAAGCTGTAATCGCCGAAGAAGGGTAGATTTTGATAGTAGTAGCAGAATAACCTGGATGAGGGACAGAAGAGAACGTAGAGTGAGAAACAGAAGAAATTAGGCAGCTAGAGGTGAGGACAATATTTGAAGTAGGATTTGAAGACCTATTAGTAGTAAGATGACGGTTGGGGCAGTTGTGGCGAGTAACTCCCTTATATCCGCAACCATAAGAATGGAGTACTTTAGGACGAGTACAACGTGTCGAAACATGGCCAGGTTTATCGCAATTAGAGCATACGACCTGACGAGTAGAAGTAGAACTACGAGGAACAACAGTAGAACATACGGAAGAAGTGTCGGATCTACACGTAGGAGTATGAGAAATCTTAACAATTTGGTCCTGTGAAGTAAACGTATGTTCTTCAATAGTAGCACACTGATAAGCAAAATCCGGGGGTTAAAAATGTTGAATCAGTAAATTAGACAACGACTTCCAGTCAGAAAACCTATGCCGGTAACCATGATACCAAAGTAACGCTTTAGCCTCGAACAAGTCCACTGCAGACTCAAATAACTGCAATTCTGACACAGGGTGAGTTCGTTGGAGTTCTTCGACCCGATCCAAAAAATCATGTACGGTAAGAGCGTTTGGGTTACCAGAAAATTTCAAATTCAACTCCCACACAGGAAGACCTTGGTAGAAATCCGAAGAAGGAGTAGCAACTGACTTAGGTACTATAGCAGGGGCTGATTCCGATTCAGCAATAATAGTATGTTGGTCGTGACTAGGTGATACGGAATTATTGGCCAGAACCTTTGCCGGTTCCAACTTCAGACATTCGTCCTTTAACTCTTGTAAGGAGTGGACGGTAGGCAATTGGGTTCTATAAAATGAATCGATGTTACGAAGCAAAACGGACGATTGAACATCTTCACTAAAAGAACCATAGTTCCCAAACAGACCTGTCATACACGCGAAATAGTTAGTAATGCTTTCGGATGACTTCTGCCGTTTCTTACAGATCATATTAAACACTACCAACCTATATCCAATCATTTTTAGCAAGAATAAAAAAAGAAATTGGGAGAAAGTAACTAAGTAAAGGCTAATCGTAACGATAGAAGCCAAAAGAAAATTATTGCGAATACAAGGCAATCTAAAACATATCCGACGGATAAACTTCAGGAACACCAATGGAAGCGAAACAACAAAATAGAAATTAGAATAGGGCTGTAGAATAAAAAAAAAACGGAGAAAGAAATCAACTCTAGACTTGACGGTGAGAACAAAATGTATAGAGAGGGAAGGAAGAAAAAGAAAAATCATGGGCGCCAGCGTTTTCAATGGACTGGCGATTATTGGCGAAAACACAAGTCCAATAATCTAACATGAGCTAACCAAGGATATTTAGCAATCACGGAAGAGAACAAAATCAAAATTCAGGGTAACCGAACCCACACAAGAAATAAAGAAAACTGATTCTCATATGAGAATCACCAAAGAGCCGAACGAAAAAGTAAAAAAATAATAGATCGAACGTAAAGGAAGAAAAAACAAATAGCATCAGGCCGAGACATGCGGGTAATGTAGGAACTTAGGCACTTACAACAAAATAAATCGGAGCGAAAATTAACTAAAACAGACTAGAAGCAAAAGTTAATCAAAAAAATCGGAACCAAAAATTAACTAAAACAAAATCGCAGCTCCACGCCAGGGCGTAGATATTTATGCTAAGTACCTAGACGTAGCCGGAAGAAACGTAAATACCAGGCTAACTACCAAACGCGGAGATTGGGGAGGATTCACCTACATACCAATAAAACAAAAAAAAACAAAAGCAGGTCGCCTACGATTATCTATTAACAATAAAAATAAATAAAAGATTCTATACAAACAAGCAAAAGAAATCAATTAGGCGTTACTATTTCAAAGCAAACAATTATGTGCTACCAACAATTTAGTACTTTAGATATGAAGTGCGCATCTCGTATTTTACACAAAATAAAATTAATCAGTAGTAAATAAACATGTGAAAGCTTTTTTCAAGCGTTTTTAAAATTGCTCGTAATACTTTTTGTAAAATAAACTAATCAGTAGGAAAGAATTAACGTGTGAGAGCTTTTGTCAAACAATCTTTTAAATTGTACATAATATCGTTTGTAAAATAAACCAACCAGTAAAAAAGAATAAGCGTGTGTTTATCAAACATTTTTAATAACAGTACATCACACCTGTAGAGCGATAATATCGATTCGCAGCAACAAACAATAGCCATATAGTGTCTCGTTTCTTATCACTTAACTACACCAAACGCTGATACGGAATATGCCCTTGATGTACACAAAAGAAAACAAGTTGTATACTTGTATGTGTCTGGATACTTAGCTTACAACCCTCGGTAGTGAATCAGTACCACATCGCCACGGTAGTCGGGATCTATTTACTCTGTTACCATAACGACACTAGCGATCTACAGACAACGGCAGTTGATCTGTGACTAAGAACAGTTGGGCCTATATACCAAAAAAGAACCAAGTTGGTCTCCAGCTAAGAAGCTAAAAAGAGAATCTGATTAAAATGGGTAAGCGCGGGAAAACTCACCGATACACGCAAGATACCTCCTACTTGTAGAACAAAAGCGTGCATTGCTTTCGAAGTACTGGGACGAGTAATGTGAAAAATATTTCAACGTACAAGCTGCGGAATTAAATTAAAAATTGGTTCAAATAACACGAGTTCGAACTGCAATCCTCGCGTTATCGAAGCGCAATTAGCAAACTGGAAAACACGCTATTAAATAATAGTAGGATCTATTATTTGAACAAGTCTTAAATGGGAAACACAAGAGAAAACAATTATACGTTATCGGAATGTTTAACAAATTAGCGAATATCTGAAACAAGGTATAGATTATTTAATTTATCGAATAACTATTCGTTTTAGAATGAATAGATTTGAAAGAAATGTTAGGATTGCGCGTACTATTGTAACGAGGTAAAAATACAGGATGGGGTTTTGAATAGAAACAGAAGCTAGGTGAATGAAAAACGAATTACCACAAAAAGGACGTATTTAAATCTATCGTTGAAAATAAACGTAACAAATTTTTTAATTATATTTTATTAACGACAGACAAATGATATGAATAGATGTTATTACAGTTTTGGGTGTCCATTTTTTATTCGGCACATTATTTTCTAAAAATAACCTTTTGTGGTAATTTTTTTCCTTAAAAATAATTTTGGTATTAGTATCGGCCATGAAGTGTCCCGTTCAAACACATGTGAAGATAGAGCGCACGATTTTAATCCTGGTCTACAGTCACTCCTGTGTGACGTATCCTGGTGGAAAGCCATCTGGACGTTTGACCCACATAAGAACTAGAACAATTGAGACAGGGCACCTCATAGACCAAACCAGACTGTCTTTAATTTTTGAGAAAAGGTTATTTATGGTAAGTACGTTCTTATTAGCAATTTTGACGTTCCGCACATCTTTGAAAATGCGAGCTATTTTGTTTGTACAATTTTCAATGTAAGAAAGTGCATGAGATGATGGAGAAACATAAGAATTATTATTTATATTCTTATTATTGAAAGCATGACTTGTAGCAGTGGTTTCAGTGTGATCGAGTTGAAATAGTAGTTTATTGACCAAACCTGGTGGATATGAATTTTGTAGTAATAAGTTTTTAGTTGAATCATGTTTTGATTCCTTTTTGTGGGATGCGACAGGGATTCGATTCTGTTTTTTTCATACCTTCTATTCAGTTTACTATTGAGAAGGAGTCCAATCATAGTATTCCGTTTCTGGATTTGTTAATTTTTAGAACTGAAAACAACACACTTACTAGTAGTTGGTATAGAAAACCTACATCATCAGGAAGATACTTAAGCTTTTACTCTTACCATCCTGTACAAACAAAAATTAACCTTGTTCTTGGTATGAAAAAAACAGAATCGAATCCCTGTCGCATCTAACAAAAAGGAATCAAAACATGATTCAACTAAAAACTTATTACTACAAAATTCATATCCACCAGGTTTGGTCAATAAACTACTATTTCAACTCGATCACACTGAAACCACTGCTACAAGTCATGCTTTCAATAATAAGAATATAAATAATAATTCTTATGTTTCTCCATCATCCCATGCACTTTCTTACATCGAAAATTGTACAAACAAAATAGCTCGCATTTTCAAAGATGTGCGGAACGTCAAAATTGCTAATAAGAATGTACTTACCATAAATAACCTTTTCTCAAAAATTAAAGACAGTCTGGTTTGGTCTATGAGGTGCCCTGTCTCAATTGTTCTAGTTCTTATGTGGGTCAAACGTCCAGATGGCTTTCCACCAGGATACGTCACACAGGAGTGATTGTAGAAGAAGATTAAAATCGTGCGCTCCATCTTCACATGTGGTTGAACAGGGCACTCCATATCCGATACTAATACCAAAATTAGTTTTAAGGAAAAAAATTACCACAAAAGGTTATTTTAAGAAAATAATGTGCTGAATAAAAAATGGGCACCCAAAACCTTAATAACATCTATTCATATCTTTTGTCGTTAATAAAATATAATTAAAAAATTAACTCTTAAATTTCATCCAGGTTAGGTCAATAAACTAATATTTAATACCCCTGCTAAACTCGATCACACTAAAATCACTACATGCTTTCAATAATAAGGATATAAATAATAATTCGGATGTGTCTCTATCATCTCGTTCACTTCCTTACATCGAAAATTGTACAAACAAAATAGCTCGCATTTTCAAAGATGTGCGGAACGTCAAAATTGCTAATAAGAACGTACTTACCATAAATAACCTTTTCTCAAAAATTAAAGACAGTCTGGTTTGGTCTATGAGGTGCCCTGTCTCAATTGTTCTAGTTCTTATGTGGGTCAAACGTCCAGATGGCTTTCCACCAGGATCCGTTACACAGGAGTGATTGTAGAAGAAGATTAAAATCGTGCGCTCCATCTTCACATGTGGTTGAACAGGGCACTCCATATCCGATACTAATACCAAAATTAGTTTTATGGAAAAAAATTACCACAAAAGGTTATTTTAAGAAAATAATGTGCTGAATAAAAAATGGGCACCCAAAACCTTAATAACATCTATTCATATATTTTGTCGTTAATAAAATATAATTAACTCTTAAATTTCATCCAGGTTAGGTCAATAAACTAATATTTAAACCCCTGCTAAACTCGATCACACTAAAACCACTACATGCTTTCAATAATAAGGATATAAATAATAATTCGGATGTATCTCTATCATCTCGTGCACTTCCTTACATTGAAAATTGTACAAACAAAATAGCTCGCATTTTCAAAGATGTGCGAAACGTCAAAATTGCTAATAAGAATGTACGTACCATAACTAACATTTTCTCAAAAATTAAAGACAGTACTCCACGTGTTCAACAGTCTGGTTTGGTCTATGAAGTACCCTGTCTCAATTGTTCTAGTTCTTAAGTGGGTCAAACGTATAGGTGGCTTTCGGCCAGTATTACGTCACATAGGAGTGATTGTAGAAGAGGATTAAAATCGTGCTCTCTATCTTCACATGTGGTTGATACAGGGCACTCCATGGACTATACTAATACCAAAATTATTTTTAAAGAAAAAGATTACCACAAAAGGTTATTTTTAGAAATGGTAGCCATATCTATGAAAAATAATGTGCTGAATAAAATAACGGACACCCAAAACCTTAATAATATCTATTCATTCTTTTGATAGATAAATCTATACTTACGTAACGTACAGTAGATTGATTACTTACATGCCTGTATTAGTTATTAACTTTTGTTATATTTATACCTTTATATGATATCTGGTCTTTTATACTCTTATCTGTTTTCGCTCTAGTCTATCTTCATACATCTGTGATAGCATTGCTTAAATTATTAAATACATTAACTTAAGTTATAATTGTTGTGAAAGGTGCACTTTGTTAACAGTTTTATTTTCTGTACTTAATGTTCATTGACTACATTTTTTTTGTTTTTTAGAAATATTTCATTTAACCGTAAATAACTTTAAGCTGTTGTGTATATCTTTATTTATTTCCATATGTATTGTTTTTAGATTCCCGATGAAGACAATAAATTAGTCAAAAGCTTGAACGATTAAACAAGTTTTTAAATTAAATACGTTTGTAATAGAAATAAAACTTGTAGATTTAATACTTAATTCTACTAGAAAAAGGAAACGCGAGATCAGAAAGAATAATTAAAATCGTTGTCTTATAAAGAAAAACGTAGGAACTTACACGTTAAAAGAAGAAGCCGAATTGCTAAACTGAACAAATTAGTTTAAGGGAGGCATGAGAACAAAGAAAAGGTCTGAGAATTTGTTTCTCAAGTTAAGATCTAAAACAATAAAACCCAATGAGAATTTTTGTAGTTCCGGGTTTAGTAGCAATAAATAAATGTCGACTCATTGTCGCTCAATATGTAATGACTGTATATTATTTTCTTAAATGAAGGAATGTGAGAGAACTTCCAGAACATAATCATAACATTGATAATATAACGATAACAAAGACGATTTCAGAACATGCTTTATTGAAATTTTTCCAACTTCGACCACAAAGCAACCTATAAATCGATACGTTGTAATAGTTTTTGCAACCCCTTTTTTGAAAAGAAGTTGTTTACTTTCCGGGTAGTTAAGAAATAAATAATGTTTGCGATTCATTCTTGATATTCTCGTCGATTTTGTACATGCTCATATGCTAGGCATATTTTTCACTTACGCAGTGCAATATTATGTATTGTTGACAACAAGGCCGTCCTAACTTAATGGTGCAAGTGGTCGCCGCACCAGGGCGACATCGATTTGCTGGCGCAAAACTACGTCCGTATTTTGTCCATTTTTTTCTAATTAATAAATAATCAAAATAGTAATAATAAGAAGGTAAAGTAAAACTGAAATTTTAAGATTCAGATGGCAAAGTTTGATATCTATATTGATAAAAAAAACGTAAATCCGGAAGGGTAGTAGAAGTGACAAAAAATTAACAACTGAACTGTTTATAGTAATAACATACTGCTCAAAGACGGAGATGATTTATGTATTTCAGGTTTGACTTTTAGAAATCTGAGACCGGGTACTTTGTCTATGACCGGTAAGTAATTGCCTTAAAGAGTTCGGCTGTTTATTTTTTGTGAAGTTTCACACTTGTCGGCTTTTCCTTTTTTTTTATCAATATCGATTTTAAAGACGCTTGACGTCTAAGTAGGGACGGATTTATGTTATATGGGGCCCTAAGTTGAGGCCGGATTGGGGCTCCTACATTACGTAGAGTAATTTTATATAGTTTTGTAAAATTCCACTTGTAATTTCTGATTAAATAAAAATTGTTACAAAAGTCTTTGGAAGAGGACTTTTTAAAAAGGCAGCTCCCAAGGCCCAAAACATAACTAGCGTCCCTATGAAAAACGGTTTTAGTAAAATATGTTTATAATAATTGTCTATGTGGGAGAGTCATATAAATTTATTTTACTTGCAAGACATTTTTATCTGCTTCAGCGGAGCGATTTAAATAAAACTAGTAACTTTCCCAAATGCGTGAATAATTTAAATGAATTTTCATAAAAATTGTACACTAAAATCCTTTATTAATCCAATAGAATCAAAATTAGTGTTTTCTAGAAGTACGGATCCGTATTGTGGCGCCGAGGGAATAGTTAAAGGTATTAGCTAAAATCTCTCAAAGTACGTTTTTGTTTATTTAATAGCTACAGGAGTATGACTTCGACATAGAACACCGTGCTGGTACAAGTCGTCGTAATAAGGATACGCTTTTCGTGACACCTTTGCTCTGAAGTAGCCATTGTTCATGGCTAGAAACAAAGTGTGATCTACTTGGTCGGACTAAAGTAAACAAGATTGGCAGCCTCTACAGATGCGAAAGGAATAGAAGAATGGCAAAGATCTAAGTGTCACTCTGGGTTGGAAAGCCAGAGAAGAACGTTCGTGCTGGCAGGACATAAGCTCGTTGAGTAGCACCCTGAAGTCGTACTGAGCACAGTGGGATTTCCTCGCACCAGAAAATGGGATCTTGCTGCAATCCTTCTAAAATGGAGATGGATCCGTGAATACGCTTCAGGTGGTGATTCCCAAAAGCCGTGTGTCAGAGGTTTTAAAACAGCTGCATAATTGCAAAACCGCAACACTCCACCATTGAAGCAATTAAACGTGAGAAACTCCTTTGAGAGAATAGTATTCGATATTGCCGGTTTATTCCCTGAGAACGACTTCAGGAATAAGTACATCTTGGTAGCCATGGACTATTTTACGAAGTGAACCGAAGCATATGCTATTCCAAGTCAAAAAGCTACAACCGTTGCTGACTGCTGGTAAAGAAACTTTTCTGTCGTTTGTCGTTTTGGAGTTCCTGGGGATAAGAAAGATCCGAATAACATCATTGCACCGCATCGGATGGTATAGTAGAGCGCATGAACCGCACCTGGACAAGTAGCTTTCTAAGGCGGTCTTCCGACATTAGAGAGACTGGAACCAATAATTACATCTATTTTTATTGTCCTATTGGTCTTCGGTTTTGTGAGAGCATTGAACAAACATCTGCATGTGGTATGCCTGGACGCGAGATACGTGGTGATGTTACAAAACATATCCAGATCGCAAACGATCGGATGAAGACCAGATATGACATCAAGGCGCAGGAGTCTGGTTTTCAAGAGAGTGACCGCGTTTGGCTATACAACCCCAGACGAATGCGTAAACTGTCGCCAAAGTTAAAAAGACATTAGAAGGGTCTATACAAAGTTGTAAAAAAGATCAACAGCGCGATATTTCGGATTCGTAAGCTCTCAAAATGAACAATAGTGGTGCACGTTAACTGGTTAGCACCCTACGATAGTGATAACGCTAGTAATGCAGAACAACGGCAACGAACAAACAGCTACGCTGTTCAGGATGAACGAAAGACCGAACCAAGTTGTAGTTACTTCACGTCTCTGTACAGTGGCATAGGTAAAGCGAGATTTAGAGTAAAGAAAGAGATTCAAGGTGATCTGTTCAATGTGCCATCGGTATGTCTTCAGGACTTGTTTAGAAGTTTAAAAATAAATTTGGTGGTCTGGATTAACTTTGTCGATAAGACCACATGGCTAAAGGACCGATATCGGGATATCCACTACTTGATGACTAAGCAATTTCTGGTAAACCGAATTACCACAATCTGAGAAAGGCTCTAGTGGACCTCAAGGGTCAGATTAAATTTAAAGACAAGAAGTTGGTCATGCCCAAGATCGATTGTGGACTCGATGAGTTGGACTGGAAGGTGGTACAAAATATGCTAAAGGTACCGTTCCAGAATACCGTGGTCCGGATTTTGGTGTGTGGTTACAATTCAAATGATACGATGCCTGCTATTAAGAGTGTTGGTTACTACTTCTATCAACATGAAAACTGCAGAAATGGTTTCGACTGTCCTTACCGCCACAGGGACTTCCAACGTCCGAGTCACAGAGTGTTCTGGGACAGAACATCTTTAAGAGGAGAGCAGTGAAGCGCCGATTGGTTTGCCGCTGTCCAGAAAATTACATTAGGACCTAAACGAAATGTTTGTGCACAAAAGATGATTGATAGGTGCACGCCTACAAAAAATCTACGGGGTTTAACTTTTATTGCATTAAATTGTCTTACGTTACGTTAATTTATGTTACGTTAAGCGGATGCGAACACACAAAGATTTACAAATTAAACTAATGGATTAATTATCTAAAAAAGATTAATTTCGTATTGTATTTTTAATTAATTCGTCAATTTAGTTTAGTAAAACCAAAAGTAATTTAACAACTTCGGGGGTTATATATTTACACCCGAATGATTTGATTAGTGCCTTCCCAAATCTAACAATCGCTTTCAAGATTTATCTTACAATGCTTGTGACTGTGCCTTAAGGAGAGCGATTATTCTCAAAATTAAAAATAATAAAAAATGCTATAAGGTCTACCATAGCTCAGAATACGCTTAAACATTTCACCCTCATGAATATTGAAAGGGATATTCTTAATTCCTTGGAGATAAATGAAACAATTGAAGATTTTAGAAAATGAAACTGAGAAAAATACCTTTTTTGTTACATAGTTGTTACATGCTTGGTTTTTTATTTACATGATTTATTTGTATTTAGTAAAGATGATTGAACTTTTTTTAATTATTGCTCTAATCCATAGTATAATAAATGTTACTTTTACTCATTAATGATTGTTTTCTCTGCTAATTTAATTATTAGACAGAATCACAATTGAAAACGAACTAACCCTTTTGTCTGTATGTTTTTATAGATCAACAGCATTTTAAAACAGTTAATCAATTAAAAAGCACTAACCTGTAATGGTTGCCAATTGCGCTGGTATGAAAAATGTAATGGACTGTAATCTGCGTCTGCATGACCGGCCTAAACTGCATAAACGAAAGTTCACTATTCTTGAAGCGTTTTCACCATTGAAAACCTCATGGTCAAAGCACACCGAACTGAATCGTACGGTCACTCCCGTTGCCAAGTTAATAATGCTCTCCCGTCTAATGCGCGTCGTGAACTGTGTACACGAACACAAAAGGCACTCACGCACACTCCTTCCAATATCCAAAGTTGTATTTATATGTTATAGGATAGGCGATAACAGGAGAGGAACTGTGATAATGTAAATATCAAACCAAAATAATATAAAGTGATCGTATGTCACCAAAAATGCTATAAAATGCATAACATACCGCCCACCAAAATAAGATTGAAAACTTATTTTAACCAATGTAATTAAATATATACAAATGCGTAATACCACAAAAAATTAAATAATAATGAATGCGTAATTCCAACAAAAATATAATTATTGAGAGAAGAAAAAAAAATTAATTTTTCCTTTGTTATGTGTTCTCTAATGGGAGAGCACACAATTTGACCAAAGGTCGTTTAATAATACCGTGTGCAGTTTGAACCTGCGCCACTCTGACGACATTATCTGTACCAGGATACAAGTGGGTAATGCGTCCCAGTCGCCAATGCAATGGAGGGGTATTGTCCTCTTTAATCAGGACCAATGTCCCAATTTTAACAGCGGGAAGAGATGAAAACCATTTAGTTTTCTGTTGGAGAGTATGTAAGTACTCGCTATGCCAACGGCGCCAAAAAGATTGTTGGATTCTCTGAATGAGTTGCCAACGATCTAAAAATGATAGTTTCAGGTCCAAGACATTTGGGTCAGGATGCACTGAAACTGGTTCGACTCCTAAGAAATGACAGGGTGCCAAATAAGAAAAATCTTGAGGATTTGTACTCAATGAACGCAAAGGACAAGAATTAAGTATGACCTCAATCTAAATTAGTACGGTATTGAATTTCTCATACGAGAGAGTTTAAGCGCTGATAACCTTGTTGAGATTACTCTTAACTGACTTGATGCCAGCCTCCCACAACCCTCCGAAGTGAGGGGACGACGGGGGGGATTGAAAATAAATTCAATACTCTCTGCGGTAGCAACATGTTGCATAAGTTCTGCCAGTTCACGGACAGCACCAGTGAAATTTGTGCCGCAATCACAGTAGATTTTGGCACATTTACCACGACGAGCAATGAAACGCCTCAATGCCGCTATAAAAGCAGATAAGGACAAATTCGAAACTAGCCACAGGGGGAATAAGGAATTGGTTTTATATGAAAACAAATGATACATGCCTTTAGACATTTTCAAACAGCCTTTTTTGCGGCCAAAATCCAAAAATTTTGCGTTAAAAGAAATTGGGTCGTTTTAAGACCAGGATGTAAATATTTTTGATGACAGTCCAAAATAACGAGATCTGTCAAACGATGAGTACGGGGTGATAGGAATGGAAATTTTTCCCCATAAGGTAAATTTGAATTTCGAAGGCGACCGCACACCCTGAGTAAACCATGTCTGTCCAGAAATGGGCTATGGGGTCTAAGCTGTTTGCTAACGGTTCTCCTTTTTTCAATATTCTCTGTTCGGCGCGGGGGGTCTTATAAATTTATATATCGACTTACCTCCGCGGTTTTTTTGTTGTGCTAAGCTGCAGTTCCTTGTTCCTCAACTAAGTGGACTGTATTGGAGATTATAGTACGTGTTACGTTGCACTTGCACTGTGTTTTTTAGGGGTTTAACAAATAAATTCACATTCAGCAGCACTATGACTAACTCACGTACCGAACGAAAAACCGACTGTTCTGCTTCGATATCGATGAGAGAGTGTTTTTCGTCACTACCCTTAGTCCCACTTATTTACACATGCACAAGGAATTTTTACGACAGGATATAAGGGAACAAGGGATGACAGTTTTACTATTAGATTTACAACTACAAATTTACGACTTAAAATTAAACACGACAACGTGCGACAAAGAGACCGAACATTCTCCATGTCCTCATAAAAGAATTCTGATTGAACTCTTTTAACCAATAAATGAAGCGCAACTTGTTGTTGCTGATTTGAAATGAATTGCGATGCGTTTGAAACGAGATCCACAGGGGTTCTCAAAGTGCGGATGAAATGAAGGACATGACATATAATACACAAACTTTATTTATATCAGCAAATTTGTATAATAAGAGATCAAGAAAATGATCCGAAATGATAATATTCAATGAGATAATTCTCTTTTCCAAATCCTTAGTTGTTGAATCCATTTCAGAAAATTTACTCACAGGCCAATCTGATTGTGGTAAAGAAAGCCAAATAGGACCTGCTCTACTAAGTCCGTGGCTAGTAAATCCGAGAGGCGCAATCCGCTGGATTATCTTGAGACTTGATGTGGTTCCAAGACACAGGAGGAATTCGATCTTGAATGTGTGAAATTCTATTACTAATGAAAGTTTTCCAATGGTAAGAAGGCGATCGAATCCATGATAAAGCCACTGTAGAATCTGACCACGCATAAATTGATAACTTTAGTCGAACCTTGTAAATATTGAACAAAATCAAATCGGATAAAAGTACCGCGGCATATAATTCTAGCCGAGGCACAGAAATGCGCTGAGTGTGTGCAACCCTTGATTTTGCACATATCAATGAAACTTTGATATTAACATTTGCGTCTACCACTCTGAAATAAACTACTGCGGCGTATCCTTGTTCGGAGGCGTCGCAAAAGCCATGCAACTGATATTCCAGACAGTTATCAGACAAAATCCACCGAGGAATTTTCACCCTAGACAATTCTGATAATTGATCAAGGTAGTCTTTCCATTTGACAGTGACATCAACAGCAGGGTCGTCATCGCAATCGATGCCCCGAATCCATAAATATTGAATAAGGTGTTTTGCAAAAAACACCAACGGTGTCAACAAGCCCAAGGGATCAAAGATTCGCGCTATTTCTGAAACCATGTATCTTTTGGTACAAATCCGATCAACCGGATGTACTACATAAAAAAATTCGTCCAATGACGGATGCCACTGAAGGCCCAAAATTTTTTGTGAAAGATTAGTTAAATCTTTAAATGAAAATGTCTGTTGATACTAGCCGATTCAGGTACTACTTTAATTACGTCATATACGTTACTGTTCCATTTACGCAACGTAAAGCCACCCAAACAGCACAGTTTGTCTAATTCCAAAATCAATTGTTGAGCTTCTTCGACCGATTGTGACCCGGTCACGACATCGTCAACATATGTATCGAATTCCAAGGCCTTAGCAGCTAACAGAAATTTTGATGATTCAACACGCGCCAATTCTTGGATCACACGCAATGCCAAATATGGTGCTGATTTGACACCATAAGTTACTGTATTTAGTACACAATCTAAACTAGGTTCTGTAGAATTAGACCTCCAAACAATTTTTTGAAATTTCCGGTGTTCCGGAGAAATCAGAATTTGTCGATACATTTGTTTGATCTCTGCGGTGATGATAATCGGATATAAGCGAAAATGCAAAAGTAAAGCCAAGATATCCTTTTGTAAGGAAGGACCGGCAAGCAACTGGTCATTAAGAGACCCACCAATGAAAGTAGTTGCCGAAACGTCAAAGACTATCCTTAATTTTGTTGTGTTACTTTCTGGTTTAATAACCGCATGATGTGGAATGTAATATTCTGTCGAATGATGTGATGATTCCTTCATGCTAGAAGGAATGAGTGACATGTGGCCATTTTGTAAATAATCTTGCATAAACTCCCTGTGCATTGTATACAGTGGAGGGTCTTTTTGTAGACGACTTTCCAATGCCAAAAACCTACGAAGTGCGACTTTCCGAAAATCCTAAAATATGGGTTCCGGACCATTAAACGGAAGTGACACTATAAAACGACCCTGCTCGTTTCTAGCGTGTGTTGCCAAAAAATGCTGCTCACAGGCTTCTTCTGTAGAAGAAACCTTGTGGACATCTGGAATGCCTTCCAGTTCCTAAAACCGACGAATTAGAGTATCCAGGGGTTCTATTAGTACACATAATGAGGTACTCTCTGCTGCAGGTGAAATGATTTTCCCTGTAAGAACCCACCCAAATCTGGTATGAATCGCGACTGGTTCGTCTGCGGTTCCCATACGAGTCTCATTTAACAATGCGTGTGCAAAAACATCTGCACCCAAAAGTAAATCAATTGTGCCTGGCTTATCAAAATCAGGATCAGCCAACGGCAAGTCCGCTGTATGCGGCCAATGGTTGGTGTTTAATTACACTGCAGGCAATTTACCACATATATTTTGTAGAATATAAACATCTACATCAAATTGGGAATGTATTTTATCCCTAGGTCTAATTTTGCAAGATAAAACTCGCGAAATGTGCGAGGAATTGAAAACGAACTAACCCTTTTGTCTGTATGTTTCTATCGATCAATAGCATTTTAAAACAGTTAATCAATTAAAAAGCACTAACCTGTAATGGTTGCCAATTGCGCTGGTATGAAAAATGTAGTGGTCTGTAATCTGCGTCTGCATGACCGCCGTAAACTGCATAAACGAAAGTTCACTATTCTTGAGGCGTTTTCACCATTGAAAACCTCATGGTCAAAACACACCGAACTGAATTTTACGGTCACTCCCGTTGCCAAGTTAATAATGCTCTCCTGTCTAATGCGCGTCGTGAACTGTGTGCACGAACACAAAAAGGCACTCCCGCGCACTCCTTTCAATATCCAAAGTTGTATGTATATGTTATATGATAGGCGATAACAGGAAAGGAACTGTGATAATGTAAATAACAAACCAAAATAATATAAAGTGATCGTATGTCACC
Organism: Platerodrilus igneus; assembly: GCA_036346225.1. NCBI lineage: Eukaryota > Metazoa > Arthropoda > Insecta > Coleoptera > Lycidae > Platerodrilus > Platerodrilus igneus. The sequence continues at coordinate 5,622,685 of JARFIW010001700.1, forward strand.
AAAAATGCTATAAAATGCATAAAACCTTTCCTTTAAAAATATTATATATTAGTAAAAAATAGAATTTTCTCTTTTCATCGCTTCAAATATTTTTTTCTTTGAGAAAGTTGTGTAATTAAAATTTTCGAACTATGAATACGTTCGTTGAGACCAAAATTTCAACTAATTTTACAAAAGTTGAAGTAAAAAAATGAAACTTATTTGCAAAAATTGCGGTGAAAGGACGCTTTAAAAGTTTTGCACCAGGGCGTTTGATACGGTGAAGATGGCTGTAGCTGGCAAATTACCCTTTACTATAACTACACAAAAAGTTTTAAAGTTTGTTGCTTTCATTTACATACAAAATCGACGCTAGAATATTAGTCCGGAAGGCAGCAACAGATTGCATGTCATTATTCCGCCACGACTAAAAATTTTTCATTTTAACTATATTTAGCAAGTGATTATTTAAACAGCAGTCTTCCACCTTAATGTTACAACGGGTCATAATGGGACGGTTTGAAAACTCGCAAAAATTTGGGGAAAAAAACTTATTCTGCCATGCGTAAAACTTTTTTCTCTGATTATTTATAATGTAAACATAAAAATAAAACTCGTCCTCCATGCAGCAAACACAACGTACTACGTCTTCCATCCGTACGAACACCTCCAAAAAAGAGATAAAATGGATTTATTTCGCCAAAGCTGAAACTTCGTTAGTGCATAGTTCATTATATGTACAAATGAAAATTCATAGCCTTCCAAGTAGGCGGCTCCGTGGCGTAGTGGTATGTATGTGACTACTACGCCCAAAGTCCCGGGTTCGAATCTCGACACGGTCCGCTTGAAAAATGTTAGGCGAGCATTTTTCACAAAAATACACCCTCGTTCGGATGAGAGGTAAAATGGAGGTCCCGTGTGTGAGTGTTGTCACGCACGTTAAAGATCCCTACCTTGCTTGGAACAGCAAAGGTTCGGCAAAATTCAAAATTCTCCAGGTAAAAAAAAAACTCGCTTCCTGACCAATGTAGTACCTGCGGGTGGAGCATTGGAAAATCACATGTAAGGTCTTCCAAGTATCAGGTACAACAATAGTCGTCTTCCAAGTAGATAAAGGTACCGTGCGCCGACCTGGCGCTTAAGCGCACACACGGCCGCAGCATATATTTACTCGCTTGAAGGACGACGATTGTTGTATTTGATATTTGGACTTTTATTTTTGTAATTCCCGTTGAATAAATATTCATCTATAAAAATGTATGCTTTGTCGATATCATATTTATGTTTTTTTCCCCTATAGATCTATTGAACTATTGTAACAATTTTATTTTTGATAATAAATTCCTCCATAAAATTGCGAGAATAATATAACAATTTTATTAACAACAATAGTAAATTGCATTCAACTTCAAAAGTAATGCGTTAAGCCCGCATCGTCCTTTGGTAATCTACTTGTGGTTAAATATCTGTGTCATCTACAGCTATTTACAAACACATCTCTGTTTGACTGTCCACCTCCGGACGCATTGGCCGCCCGAGCTAGTTTTGTAGATAGTCGGCCATATGTAGTAGAAGCATCAACATGTACCCTAGATTGCAGGCCGGCAATTTGCGAATCCACTTCAATGAGTGAACACATTTTCGAATAACGGTCGGTAACATATATATTTTGTTAACTTGTTTAATTTGAGATAATTTATTTAGCGCGACAACTTACAATGCGACAACTTACAATGCAACAACTTAGAATGCGACTCTTAGAACACGAAACTTAGAATACGAAATTTAGAAGGCAATTTTTAGAAGACGACACTTAGAATGCAAACTTTTAAGACACACAAGGACAAGTATGATGCAACTTTTAAGACACACAAGGCAATGTAAAGATGCTACCTTAGGAAGGCGGCGTAATTCAACTTCGAGATTACAACGGCTGCAGAATGTATTGCAACAGGATTTGATTCGACACGTGGGACGAATTCATGGTAGAAGTTGTTTTGGATGAATTTGGTTCACACTACAAACGCTGTTATCGTTGCTTGAAATAACGAGGATCCCATCTTTCCTTGCTACAATGCGACAAATGCAGTTTTGGTTCGTAGATAGCTATAAGTTCTTTTTATGTGTTTCAAAACTAGGAACACGTTAATTTGTTTTGATGCGTAATGCATGAATATTGTAAAAGTTTCAACTAATTGCTGAGCTGGATTTTCCAGTATTAAAACTAAAGTTCACTGATTTGATGTTTTAAGAAAACAACACGCGTGGCTCATTATGAATCGTCGGTAACGTCAACAGGTGTTACTGACGTCATATATTTTTCTGCTGTGTACTGCTGACAGATGTATTTTTAAAGGCAAATGCCTCGAATAGCTTTAGTACAAGAGATATAAACACGTCTATTTTTGTGATCAGCTTTATATAAATTAAAACTTGCATATGTAATTTAGAAAACTTAAATGCTAACATTTTAGAACTTATTAATTTGTCATCTGCCCGAACAGATCTGCACAGGTCGGAACCCTATTTGTATAACAAGTTCATGTCATACTGTAAAGTATTTGATTAAAAATAATTAAGATAAACATGAAGTTGAAAGTTATAGATTGATACAGTTATTGATTAAATTTTTGTTACAAGTCATATTATTTTAAAGAGATTCTTTTAGTAAACAATTGGTTCAAGATTAAAGTTTTTATTTTGATCAAGTATGATCAAATCTAATAACATAAAGCTAACATACTTATGAGTAGGACTTTGATGCCAACCTTATATTGGAAATACCTTTTTACTACTTCTTTATGTATTTTTGCTGGACACAAATGGTGTTCCACTTTTTTATTTATTTAACTATTACAATTTCTTACAGGAGCTGCGTCTTATTTTGTTAAGACAAGTTTTTGTCAGCGAAGGCGATCCTTTTTCTTTGGGTCTCCACGTCCGCCCTTAGAAATATGCTATGCAATTATCATAATTACGTCAGGACTTGGTGGCGCCTATTTGGTTTAGTTTAAGTTTGATCTACAAACAGATTTCGACTTACCCCCCCATTTCTCATAGCTCTGCCCAAGGAATAGACCCCTAGTTTTGTCGGAAGACTTTGTTCACTGGCGCCCATTTAGAAAATTAGTAATACTGACGCTGATGCGTGGGGCGTGTAGTAGAGAAAAAGAAAAATCGTTTCACTATACCATACACATACAGATGTATAAACATATAAATTGTAAATCATAGATGCATGGAAATATGTATATCTAAAAATGTACATATACATATACGTCAGTAGCAAGAATTATTCCAAGTCTGGCTGCGGAGAACAAAGGAGCTCACTGCGCCATCGACTCGTTAGCGATATCCTCATTATACCGTGACGCACAAATTTAGAAATATTTCTTTTATTTGGAAAGCTTTGAGAAGCATCAGCCCTTTCCTATACAAGTCTGCCCATTGTAAGCATTGTCACAGCATAAATCACATTACGTGATTTATGCACCCTAAATTCCGGACAAATCGTAAAACCCTTAGTTTTTATATGATTCCTCACTCTTTTTTTTATCTCATTTCGATTTCTAAAACAGTGCGCGTAATAAACATTCTTCTATACGAAGATACAGTGTGTGTGCAATTTTATTCGACGAACCACCTAACGATCGTCAGTTTCGACATCGATCTCGGACTTTTGATTGGGCTGCAGCATACGCGCATTAGTTTTGAAAAGACTATAACGATTATTACGTAGAAACGAGAAAATGTCCACGCCTTTTTGCGTGTTTTGTGATAAAAAAGTGGTGATTTGAAAGACTTTGTATCGAAAACTTTAGATAAATGTACCGATATTCTTTTGATACAAAAGAATAGAAATTTACAGTCAACAAACGTAATTTTGCCTAAAAAAACCGAATAATTATGAAAAATATCACTCGAAATGTTACTCGAATTTTACCGCATGTACCAAAGAAATACAAAGGTTACTTCTGTCGAACCCACAGCTAGCACGCCATCAACATTATAGAAATGTAAGTATATAATCAGTTTGTAACTATAAACACAGCACGATGAATCTTAGGTATATCTGCCGTCATATAACAGAAAGTGTTTTCAAATTTGAATTTCTGTCTAAAGAACGAATATGAATTCATATTTTAAAATCAATTTTGAATTTAACATTCTTATTCAATTAATTATAATTTTTTTAACCATATAAGTATTATTTCAAAATTTAAATATTTGTAACAGTCTTTACATTTATATATTAAAGAAATATTTTGCATAATTTTTAATTCAAACGTGTAATGTACTAGGTTATCATAAAGTAAGGAATATATTTTAAATCATTACAACTTTTTAATAAATTAAGTTAGTAACATAAAATAAACGAAATCTAGTTGCTTAATGAATGGGATTTTACCGTATCTATGAGAAACAAAAGCGTTGTCATAACAATTGTTGACACTAGTGTCAAAACGAAATTATTCAATTTGAAGTTTTATTTTGAAATTAAAACTCAAGTAAACGTTGAGTTCAAACGACTCAACTGTAATAACATGGATTTACAAACAAGAATTGGTTTAGTTTAGTGCTATTATGAATCCGGCAGAAATTACACCGCTGGATTACGAAGATTTCGCACGAGAATGGGTTTGAGAGCGGGACCCTGTCAAATGAAAGCGTACTGCAATTTGATACAAAAATTTGAAAGAACAGGGTCTGTAACTAACTTACCAAGATCAGGAAGACCAATAATTAGTGATGTCCAAGTTGCAGAGGTTCTTCATAAAAATCAAGACATAGCCAGAAGCAATTCACTCGCAATCAGCAGTGCAAATGCGATATCCAAGCGATTGCAAATGCCGTATACCACGGTTTGGAAAATTTTACGCAAAATTCTAAACATGTATCCATATAAACTGAAAATGCTGTTTGAATTAAAGGACGCAGATTTGGCTACTAGGTACGATTTTTCTTTGCGAGTAATGGCTCAGATGGAAATTGAACCCGAATGGTTATCCGTATTTTATGGACAGATGAGGCACATTTTACTCTGAATGGTGGAGTCAATACTCAAAACTGTAGAATCTGGTCTGCAGAAAATCCGCAACAAATCGTTCAAAAAGTCTTCATGACAAGAAAGTCACCGTTTGGTGCGGTTTTACAGCTGATTTTATTATTGGTCCGTATTTCTACGAGGAAATGCAGAATGGACAAGCCGTATCTGTAACTGTAAATGGTGAACGATACTTGCAAATGTTACAAAATTATGTTATTCCACAGCTGCAAAACGAGCACTACGGAATTGAAAACATCATTTTTATGCAGGATGGAGCACCCCGCACATTTTCGACCAGTCAAAGAATTGTTAACCAACGTTTTTCAAGATCGCGTGTTAAGCAGACATTTCGTAAATTCATGGCCACCAAGATCACCTGATCTAAACCCAGCGGATTACTGGCTGTGGGGTTATTTAAAAAGTTTAGTGTTTAGAAGACGACCAACTACGCTACAAGAATTAAAAGACAGTATTACGGAGAAAATTGGTACAATTCAACCAGAAATGTTACGAAATGCTGTGTACAATTTGGAGGTAAGGATGGTGACCTTACAACAATAAAATGGAGGTCATATTGAGCAATTGCCGTAACCTGTTTTGGGCATACTAAATCCCATTTCATAAGCAATTAGATTTCATTTATTTCTTGTTATTAACTTAATTTGCTAAAAAGTTATCATAATTTAAAATATATCCCTTACTTTATGATAACCTTATATTTTAAATGCTTTTCAGTGAGCACCCAAATGCAGATTCTTCTCTCGATTCACCTCTTGCTACTGATGAACTCCCATATCGGAAAACTAATGAAGATGAATCAACAAATGAAGATTCTGCTGAGAAGGAGAATGCAGAGAAAAATGGGAATGATCCCGAATTAGGGAGTGTCACTGTAAAGGAAGTGCGAGAACAATCTTCTGAAGCAGCACATGAATCAATGGTCAATAAAATATACGTGATTTGTTGTAAAGAACGTAAGTTCCATAAAGGACTTTGGCAACCTTTGCATGCTTTGAGTTCACAGAATGCGATCGCGAACCTTAAAATAATTGCCAATGAAATGGAAGATGAAGGTTTTCTTGAAAATTTAAGCAATACCGCTTCAGAAGATTCGTTATACTTCTACCATAATGTTTGTAAAAAAAATTATGAACATCGACTAGATTCGCAAAAAGTGTCAAATCAAGAAAGAAAAGAATGGCATAAAAACGATATATTAATAAAATTGCTTTTGAAGAAGTCTGTAAATTTGTAAAAGATAATATTATTGCTAAAAAAAAAGCTTTTTTCTGAGTTTATTAGAAACTTAGTACAAAGATAGTTTAGGCAAACTTACAGAGTCGCATAATGTCAAGACACACTACAGGAATCTGACAGATTTTGTTCACATTTAAAGAAGAAATTATTAAAGCAATTTCCTACGGAAATAAGTATTGTTACGGTACAGAAGAAAAAATTTATTAAACCGTACACTGGTGTTCTTTTGCAAAATGATGTAACTGCCCTACAAGAAGATTAAAGATAATGAGCATTCATTACGAGGTACGACAGAAGATTATGCGTTCCTCACCAAAGGACCTGAAAAAAGATGCCCAGTAAATTTTAATGTAGAATTGAAAAACATTAATTTTAAGAAAGCGCTTTTCAATTTTTTTAATATTGATTGGGAGAATAGCTATATGACTCATTTTATTGGTAATAAAACCGTATATTTAAATTTTGATTACTGTTATAAGTATGAAGTGCACGATGGAAAAGTTGATAAGACACTTGATGATAATCTATCTTGCCCAGATCACGAAGAAGCCAACACGAAAATAATTTATAATGTCTGCAAAATTAATTTCGATGTGAATGTAGTTATACGATGTTTAGATATGGATATTCTCGTAATAATGTTAGACAACATGCGTTTTCTAAAAAAATTGAAATTATGGATGCATGTTGGCGTTGGAAATGCTCAAAGATATATCAATGTTTTGAAAATAAAAGAAAACTTTAGGAGAAAAATTATGCAATGCTCTGCCTGCATTTCATGCTTTAACAGGATGCGACTTCAATCCATCTTTTTACCATAAAGGAAAGAAACGTCCATTTACATTGTTCGAAAATTCAGAGAAATATATAGACGCTTTTAACAAAATTAGCAATAAAAAAAATTGTAAAAGTGATGAAGTTTATACCGCACATTAGAAGAATTTGTATGTCGTAGTATGATTTAAATGAAGCACGAGTACTTATGTTCATGAAAACTTAGAAATTTTATGATAATGACGCAATCTTTCGCTCCAAAACGAAAAATATTGATGGATCTACGTTACCGCCCTGTAAATCAGAATTCCTACAACATATAAAGCGCACTTCTTATATCGCAAATCTTTGGAGAAACGCACATCTTCCACAGCCAACAGAATTTTCACCACTTGATTATAGTTGGGAGGAATCTGATGGAAAATACATTTTCAAATGGTTCGATGGAGATCAATTGCCTCGATCAGTGATGAAATAAATATAGAGCCTGATGTGGAAAAAAATCAAGGTAAGGAATCGTAATGAATATTTCATTCTTTCTATTAAATTACAAATTATAAATTTTAACTTAATTTTTTCTTATGCATTAACAAAAATCCATAAAATAGATTATTTCGAAACAATATTTTATATACATATATATACTTATCAATAATGTGTACTTTATGAATTCTTAATCTTGTTTTTTGTGTTTATAGATGATATAGTTACGCGAGAAGAGCAAGTTCAGATGACGACGATGAAGACAACGATGATGCTAGCGTTTCAGACGATGATATCGGTGATGAAATGGATGAATGCGACACTGATACCTCATCGATTTTGTCCCTAGATGATTAAACTACTTTTAATTAATAAAATATGACTTTTAATAAAAATTACTTCCGATTTTTTTAGTTTTAAGTATTCTACTTCGTTATAAATATACATGTATTGCGTTTTACTTAAATTTATATTGTAAGCTTTCCAAAGAATATAATTTAATTTTTAATAACAGTATGTATTGTCATAAATGTAGTATAATGTGGTATGCTTGCGCTACATTTGTAAGAAAATCAAATACGTTAGGATTGTCATGGCAACTTTCAATGTCATGAGTTGTATTTAATTTTGAATGTTCTATGCTAAGTTTTATGTTTAATAAAGCCTTATTTTCTTGAAGGTAATTAATACAACAATTTATTAAACATAGACTAATATCTACTTTGGTGCCCATTTCAATGGACTTACAATTATTAAGGCCTGAACGCTTTGATTGTGAACCTAACTCAAAAGGAGCTACACTAGCATGGAAACATCGGCACAAAACCTATTCTAACTATATGAAGAACATCAAAGCAAACGAAGAACAAATTGGAAATGCTGATCAACTATGTTTCTCCAAGTGTATACTCATACATCAACGAGTGTGTTTCTTATAATGAAGCAATAGAACTGTTACAATTCTTATATGACAAGCCCAAAACCGAGGTTTACGCCCGCCATATTCTCGCCACTCGTACGCAACAACCGGCTGAAGCAACAGACGAATATCTCCAACAGCTAAAATTACTGAGTAAAGATTGCAATTTTGGAGCTGTCGACGCAAATACTCACCGTGACGAATATGTTAGAGATTCATTCATTAGAGGTTTAGCAAGTTCAGAGATCAGGCAACGTCTATTAGAAAATAACAAACTAGCTCCTGAAGATGCGTCAAAGCAAGCAAGATTGCTTGAACTAGCTCGAATACAATCTCTCTCTTATAAAACCAATTTACAGCATTCGGCCTCTACAACGGAGAACACAGAACCAGTTAACGAAGAATGTGCTGCCCTGAAAACAAAACCGAAAGCGAATTCAAAATGCTACTTCTGTGGCTACGATAAACAGCCACGCTTCAAATGCCCAGCTAGGTATGCCACATGTGAATCTTGTCTTAAGGGCGGGCACTATAAAGGTGTATGCCCTCGTCTCCCAAGGAACATAATGCATCGATACTAGATTCTTTGCCCAAAACTTATCCTTATCCCAAAACTAAAGCAGCTACTACTGTTCTTGTTAATGAAACCGTCGCTAATGCACTTATTGACACTGGAAGTTCGGTGAGTTTCATTGATGACGCTTTAATAAGCAAAATGGCCATCGCACAAATTCCAACTACAGGCGAGGTCTTAATGGCTAGCACTTCACTACGCTTAGAAATTCTTGGTTATTGCCGAGTTAACCTAACTATTTCTAGTCACGTTCATAAAAACATCAAACTATTCACCCTACCTAACGTGTGCACAGAAGTCATAATCGGCCATGACGTCTTGCGGTTATATTCTAGTATATCTATTGATTTTGGAGAGAAAGGACAACCCATAGCTTTTTGCAACTTGGGAGCCGCTGAAGTGCCGCATGCGGAGTTGTTTAAGTTCCTTTCAGCAGACTGTCACCCAATAGCTACTAAATCAAAAAGACACTGTGATAACGACACTGCTTATATTACTGAAGAAATTATAAAATTAACTACTGATGAAGTTATTGAGCCAAGTAACTCACCATGGCGTGCTTCTTATCATCAATGGACGAAAGAAGCGTATGGTAGTCGATTATTCTATGACCATTAATCGATTTACTGAACTTGACGCGTACCCATTTCCCAAAACTGAAAAGATAGTTAGTAATGTTGCTACTCACAAATACTACAGCACAATTGATTTCAAGACTGCATTTTATCAAATCCCTATTCCAATAAACGATAGACCGTATACGGCGTTTGAAGCAAACGGTAAACTTTATCAATTCTGTCGTGTTCCATTTGGCGTTACAAATGGAGGAGCAGCATTTCAACGTGCCTTAGACTGGGTGATTGAAACTGAAAATCTCCAGGGCGTATATGCATACATTGATGATGCTACTGTGTGTGGCAATACACTACACGAGCACGATAAAAATCTTGCACAATTCAAAACTGCTATAACAAAATATGGCTTTACCATAAATGAAGACAAAAGTAAATACTCATTGACGAGTATTAATCTTCTTGGCAACTTGATTTCATATCAATCTATCAAACCTGACCCAAAAAGACTAAAACCACTGCTAGATTTACCACTTCCAGAAGACCGTCAATCGCTAAGAAGAGCTGTAGGGATGTTGGCTCACTATTCCAGATGGATTCCACAAATTTCAAAAACAAATTATACCATTGGCTCGTTTTGAGTCTTTTCCACTTAATTCCGAAGCGATCGAAGCTTACAAGAACATAAAAGAGGAAATTACCAAGTCCAGTTCAACTTCTATAAATTCTTCCTTACCGTTTACCGTAGAAACGGACGCGATGGACCTAGTCATAGCAGCCACTTTATCTCAATGTGGTAAACCTGTAGCGTTCTTATCTAGACCCCCCTAACAATTGTTGTGAAAAACATCATTCTTCTGTAGAGAAGGTGGCTTATGCAATAGTGGAAGCTGTACGTAAATGGAGGCAATTCTTATTAGGCCAACATTTCACTCTTATTACTGACCAAAAGTCGGTCACATTCATGTTCGATGTAAAACACTATGGAAAAATTAAGAACGAAAAGATATTGCGATGGAAACTGGAACTTGCATGTTTTAGTTATGACATCGTGTACCGCACTGGGAAAGAAAATGTTTCAGCTGACACGCTATTTAGAACATATTCAGCTTCAACAACATCGGACCTCAGTAAGCTAAAAATGTTTAACGACTCGCTTTGTCACCCTGGAGTTACTCGATTTTATCATTGGTTACGTACCAAAAACATGCCCTATTCTATAGAAGAAGTGAGAAACGTGACATCGTCTTGCAGAATTTGTTCTGAAATTAAACCAAGATTTTACAGAAACGAAGGAAAATTAGTAAAAGCTATGTTGCCTTTCGAAAGACTTAATTTGGACTTCAAAGGCCCCTTAGCTTCGTCCACAAAAATCGTTACATTCTAGCTGTGATAGACGAATTCTCACGATTCCCTTTTGCGTTTCCTTGCAGGGACTTGAGTTCCAACACAGTAATTAAGAAACTCAGTAAACTTTTTACTATGTTTGGAATGTCGGCTTACATTCATAGTGATCAAGGCGCTAGCTTCATGTCCCTATAATTAAAAAACTACCTTTCTTCGTGCCAAGTCGCTACTAGCAGAACAACGCCGTATAATCCCTGTGGAAATGGATAGACTGAGAGGTACAACGGCGTGATATGGAATACCGTATGCTTAGCTTTGAGGTCACGGGATTTAAATATCAACCAATGGGAACTAGTATTAGACGACGCTCTCCATTCCATACGATCGTTATTATGTACTGCAACTAATGCTACCCCACACGAACGTTTCTTCACATTTCTTAGGCGAACTCCCAATGGACAACCGCTGCCTGCGTGGTTAAGCTGTCCTGGAAAAGTCTTAATGAGACGGTTCGTACGGAATAGCAAATACGACCCGATGGTCGATGAAGTAACACTGCTTTAATGCAATGCTGATTACGCGCATGTCAGACTTGCAGATGACAGGGAATCTACGGTATCTACTAGGCATCTAGCCCCTGTCGGACAAGATTCTGGTTCGGTAATTCTGGAAGACCAAAATCCTACATTACCTGTACGTACTGCACACGAGGTAGTCCCTGATACTCAAGGAGACCGGGAAGTTACAATGGAAGATTCGGAATCACCGGCGGACATCCATGGCTCACCCGAAGGAAATGAATCTCCGATTCCAGGGAATATTAGTAGAAGCTCCCCCAGGAACAGACGTCCCCCGATATGGCAATAAGACTACCTCCTAGGTGGGGTGAATGTAGTAAAATGTAGTATGCTTGCGCTACATTTGTAAGAAAATGAAATAAGTTAGGATTGTTATGGCAACTTTCAATGTCATGAGTTTTATTTAAATTTGAATGTTCTATGCTAAGTTCTATGTTTAATAAAGCCTTATTTTCTTGAAGGTAATTAATACAACAATATGTTTATTATGTTTTTAATATTTACAATGTTGACGACCATTAAATTTTAATTTTTAACATCAAATGAAAAAGTTTTGGTTCTTAACCTTTCTTTATCATTCCTTATAATTTGTTTAAATTAAGTCATTAGTAATAATTTTATGAAACATTTGTAATTATTAGCCATTCAATTGTGTTTCAATTAAAATTGTGGTTAAGCAATTTACTGAGAAAATAAATCACGAATTTATGTACAAATTTCATAAATCTTCTTTTTATGTTCTAGAGATCTATAGAAAAAAAACATTATAAATATGATATCGCCAAAGCATACATTTTTACAGATGAATATTTATTCAACGGGAATTACAAAAATAAAAGTCTTCCAAATATCAAATACAACAATCGTCGTTTTCCGAGCGAGTAAATATGTGCTGCGGCCGTGCACGCGCTTAAGAGCTCATCACAGCAGGTTACCTTTCATCTGCTGTAAAAGCGCGGGTAGGGGTGAGGTAGCATAAGACGGGACGAAATGTCGAGATGTAGATTAGAAAAGGATATGATGTTTCATACTCCGCATACTTGGTTTATGAAGTGCCAGGGAGCACATATAGATGGCAGTGTTGTGGAACTTATTAGTCCAGTTATAAACCTCACAGATATTTTAATTATACATATTATCTAACATTTATAACCAGTGAAAACCTTTGAAATTCCGATATGTAATGTAAAAAAAATTATGAGGGAACAAGAAATTACAAGATTTAACATTCCTACGTTTGCATCGCAGTTATTTTCAATTTCTAATATGCAATTGACAAAGCTGTTATATTAATTAATTGGCCAATAAATGAAAAAAAACAGAATAATGGTTTAAACGTATCTCTAATAAAAAATGATTAAGTAAAGTGTCAAGCGGGTTTTGATTACAGTTTGTGAAAAGCTACAAATATTGGTTTGGTTTCTTTTCTTATCACATATGCGTTTCCCTTATCATTTTCTAACGACGAAATAATAAACAAAGTGTACTGAATCGGACACAGTAAACATTCCTCTAGTAGAATAAAAATGCATGTCTTGCATTTTTAAGTAGTACAAAGTTTGTTTTGCTTTTATTTATGTACATTTTGCATGCAGCTTTTACGTGTATTACAGAAGTTTGAGGGTAAACATCTTAGAACTTTTATTACATTATTTCTTATTACTACACAAGTCTAAATATGAGCGAAATATTACTGGTGACTTTTTAAATTTATCCCATAATAATTGAACTTGAGCATAAAAATTAAACAATTCTGTGTTTATTCTTTTTTACAAGCTTTACACTACTACTCAAACTGGGGGAATACCAATTACCTGCTTCACTAAATAGGAAATCCAATAAAATTTATATAAATCCAAAGTTTATGAAGAACAACTCATTTCTATAACTGCGAGACGCTAAATAATATCCATGATGAAAGTTATAAATAGATTTAAGAGCAATTACGACTATAGTTGAAAACTCTCATAAGGTTAGTTTGATCTCAATAGATGTTTGTTGTGTTAGTTTTATATAGCATGTATTCAAACCATTTCGGTTTTACAATAGTGTGTGACATGGAACTTCTGAATTTTCCAACAGCAGCACATTGCAGGTGCATTTTTTTTTAAAATACTAATATTTGATTTATTCGATAAATAAACTGAATTCTAGTGTGCAATTTTGATGAAAATTCATAAAAATTATTCACACATTTGGGAAAGTTACTGGTTTTGTTTAAATCGCTCTATTATCAGCAAAAAAAATTTTTTTTTCAGTTAAAAAATACTTAAATGACTTCCCCACATAGACAATTATTTTATAAGTAACTTTTATTAAAACCGTTTTTAATTTGGGTGCCTAATAGGAAAGAAATTTGGATTTTAGAAATTTCAAGATGGCCGCTACTGTGATGAGCTCTTAAGCGCCAGGTCGGCGCGCGGTACTTTTATCTACTTGGAAGACGACTATTGTTGTACCCGATACTTGGAAGACCATGGATTTTCATTTGTGCATATAATGAACTATGCACTAACAAATTTTCAGCTTTGGCGGAATAAATCCATTTTATCCCTTTTTTGGAGTTGTTCGTAAGGATGGAGGACGTAGTACGTTGTGTTTGCTACAAGGAAGACGAGTTTTATTTTTATGTTTACATTATAAATAATCAGAGAAAAAAGTTTTACGCTTGGCGGTATAAGTTTTTTTCCCAAGTTTTTGCGAGTTTTCAAACCGTCCCATTATGCCCCGTTGTGTCGTTACCATGGAAGATTTTGGCAGTTCAAGTTCTTATAACAAGTACATTTAGTAAAATAATTATTAAGTTTGGCGAAATGAGTCACATTTCTCTGTCACTGCCTCCCGGACTATATTGACATAAGCGTGACAGTTACTGTCACGCTTATGTCAATATTCTAGCGTCGATTTTGTATGTAACAGCAAAAAAATTTAAAACTTTTTGTATGCTTGTCCAGAAATTGCATTAATAATACAAATGTTACTTGCAAAAGTACAGTTTCTGTACTGGTAACAAGCACAAATAATTAAGTATACAACCTTCCTAAGATTTAACTTCGGCAGCTTAGCTATTTCAAGCGTTTGATTTTCAAATTTTTGCTCCACAGGTACATAATCTCTTGAAACCATTTCGAATAGTATTATATTTTTGGGTTTGTCTTTAATTAATCGTGAATCTGATTTCGTAATTTCAAATATAACACATATCAAGCACTTAATTAACCATCAACAAACAGTACATATAAATATTACCATCGCCTTCGTCGATGTTCAAGCTTAGGTTTATCTAATGCGCAAGCGTATCGTAAGCGATATTAAATTTTTCTCCAAATTGAGAATTCTATTACTTAAAATTTTTAGTGAAGAAAATTGTGGATATTTGCTTAATGTGGACGCTTCTACTAAAGTAACCAACGCAGCATTACAGGTTAAGTAATTCCCATTTCATTATAGAATTCAGTTTTCTTATACTTTCTTCGAAAAGTCTTGTTAGTATCGGTCCAAAACTACCAATGGTATGTCGTGTTAAGCAGCCAAACAAATAGTTTTGTTAAATTGAGGCACCGCCCAATTTATACATGTACCATCCACTAATCTAAACCTCGCATTACGATTGGTTAACGATATAGTCAAGCCTTTTAGGTTTTAAACCAGACAAAATTAACAACAAAGCAAAACCAAGTGGAATATGTATGTTAAACATTCGTTCAGCATCACTCGCTGATAATTCCTAAAGTATCCCAATTTGTGAAAACACGCCATCTTGTAAAAACCAAAATTAGTGTATGCCTTTCAATAAAATTTGTATCTCAAGAACCATAAATCCTATATAAGCGCAATTTACATAAACATGTTACCGAGTTGTTTTTCTATAATAAAAAGTGTTTTAAAGTAATATACTTCTTACGAATTTTTTTTTAAATTTAAAAAAAAATGATTGATTTTTTATCGTATTTTATAGGTCCGTTCTGATCATTTTTGTACCATACATTGAATTCCCCATAAGAATATTAAAAATCCTGTAGTTGAATGATGACAGGGGAATCAGAACACTTTTGCACATTGATCCAGGGCGCGGTTCGCGGAGGTTGTTTGGGTGATCTGTTAATTGGATCTGAATACTAATTTCCCGGGCAATCTAACCCTGTTTAAAATTTTAAAATTGGACAACCCCATAGAAAGTAACGCCCTGTTAAAGACCCGTACCCCGAGATTTTGCTCATTGTATTCATATCTAACCTAGGTAAGAGTTTTCTTCGACTAACCACTTTAGCCTGGTCTAGAATTTTCTGGACAATCTAAGCCTGTTTGAATTTTCAAATCAAACCACCCTTACAAAGTTACACTTTTTAAAGGTCCCAAACCTCTAAATTGTTGCTCCTCTATATTTAACTCCATCTTTAAAACCTTTTTTCGCTACCCAAATAGTAGTAGGATAGATGCATCCTGGCGCAGATCCACCTTATGGGATCCACCCCTTGGATCCACCTTTTACATGTAAATTCCTACTATAAAGTCTGATTTTTAAGGGATTTCCTCTATGCTCCCACCTTGTGAACCTCCTTGAAAAGGGGGATTTTCTTTCTTGCTTCATTTTTACCCCCACCATCTCAACCCTAAAAAATCGTTAACCTAACCCCTAAAATTTAGGATCAACCCTTACAACCACCATATAGGTAAAATCACCACTTCGCTAGGCTCTCGTTTACCTAGTTTCGGTTACTTTTCCAAGGTCGTGGTGACGTCAGAGCCTTTTATAACTAAAGAACAATGTAATACTATTGTAAAATTTTTATTCAGACATTATACATAACATAATTTAAAAATATTTAATGCCAAGCATGGAGCCATTTAAACTTAATTTTAATACAAAGTTATACACAGAAAACTGTCCTTTATTTATGTTTGTTTGGAGGGGTTTTAATTTTATCTAATTTTATTGGCAGCTTAAAGTTTAAATCCACACCCAAGTCCTCTATCTCCTTTTCTAGCCAATAGTTTGATACATAGAAACCGTCTAAGTTTTCGAATTGTAAAATGTACCGAAGTTTGTCAGAATATATAAAGTCTTTGATTCCACCGACAACCAAATCCACTACTTCGTGTAATCCTTGCAGCTTGTGACAATCTTTTAATCGCGGCTCTCCCACTATATCCTGCATACGTATCTTGTTGGCTTGATCGACTTCTTCTTGTGGGTATTGGAGGGAATCCTTATTCTCCCACTCACTGTTGCGTAGTTGCATGTCCACCACCTTTGGGAATATATAGTCGCTATAGATTGTAGGACCCTCGGTTTTAAATGATCCGAAAGGTTCTTTACTAGTGCAAATATACAATGTTTAGCGGAACCCCTTTGCGTGTGGTGTACGCCAAGGTTACGAAACCCGCATTCCTTAGTTCGTATATGTTATCTGCCATTTTGATAAATACGTTTTTAGATTAACCTTTTAAAAAGTATACGGATTTAGTACCATCCTTTTTCGCAAGGACGCCTACATAACTAAATGAGTCTTTCTTACTAACCACAATTGCATACAGCTTGTAGAACCCGAATGTATCTAATTCAGTCCATCGGCACATAAAATAATCTTTTTATTCTTCCTCATTTCTCTAATAAGATGTTCTTTGTCTAACACATCTTTGTATTGTTTTGTATTGTATTTTGTATTGTATTGTTTTCTTCCCAATGTAGTACCTTCGGGTGGAGCATTGGAGACGTGGCCGCAAGTATAGCGGCCCTTATTGAAATTATAATGTCTTTTTCTTCCACTTACAGCGTATGGCGTGCATAATGGGGCAATTTCCTTTAGCGTAAACGGATAGAGTTTACTGCCAATATTTACGCGTTGTCGTACAAACTCTGGACGAATGTTGGGCGTGTCTATCAATCCCAATACCGAAATGACTATTTCTTTCGGAATTGTAGAATATGGGGTTGTAGATTGTGTAAAATATGTAATACCTGCTTTAATGGAGCACTTGTGTAAGATTTTTATTTTATCTTGGCTGTCTTCCTCCTCTACTATCTCCAAATAATTTACAGTTAAATAGTTAAAACTAAAAGCCGAAAGCACATACTTTATCAATTTTTCCCCTTTCCTCTGGTTTTTCGGACAACTTAATTTGCAAGCCAGTATGGCGTGCATAATGAAGCAATTTCTTTTAGCGTAAACGGATCTTTTCAACATCTGGATTTCCGGCTGCCGATGGTCCGGGCTGATAAGGCAAATCCGTTAGCGTTCTTCCTTGACGACTAGGATATCCGGCTGCCGATGATCCTGGTTCACAAACACAACACACACACATATACACAACCCACTCTCTCTCTCCCTCTCTCTCTCTCTCACACACACACACACACAATCACACACACACACAAACACACACACACATACACACACACACACAAAACATACGTCCTCAAGCCCGCGCACATACACACACACACAACTTTACAAACACAACCTATTCACACATTTACATTGCCTTTTCAACATCTGGATTTCCGGATGCCGATGGTCCGGACTGATAGGGCAATATCCGTTGAGCGTTCCTCTTTGACGACTAGGGTATCCGGCTTCCGATGGTCCTGATCCTAAAGGGAGAACATGACATGGATACCAACATCACATACACGACACACATACACACAAGCCTCATACACACACATACACACACACACACACACACCTTACAAACACAAATGCCTATTCACACACTTACATTGCCTTTTCAACATCTGGATTTCTGGCTGCCGATGGTCCGGACTGACAAGGCAATGTCCGTTAAGCGTTCCTCCTTGACGACTGGGATATCCGGCTGCCGATGGTCCTGGTCCTAGAAGGGGAACGTAACACCGACATCAACACCACATACATAACACACATACACACAACCCTCACACACACACACATAACACATGCCCTCAAGCGCGCACACACACACGCCTTACTGACGGTTTCTTTCTGTGGGAAGCCAGGTCTGCTTAAATTTCAGGTAGCAGACTACTGACACGTTGGAACAAATAAATAACGTAAACGAATAAAGTTTACTGCCAATATTTACGCGTTGTCGTACAACCTCTAGCGAATGTTAGGCGTATTTATCAACCCCAATTCCGAAATGATTATTTTCTTAGGAATTGTAGAATATGGTGTTGCAGATTGTGTAAAATATGTACTACCTGCTTTAATGTAGCACTTGTGTACGATTTTTAGTTTATGTTGGCCATCTTCCTCCTCTACTATCTCCAAATAATTTACAATTAAATAGTTAAAACTAAAAGTCGAAAGCACATACTCTATCAATTTTTCCCTTTCCTTTGGTATTTCGGACAACTTAATTTGCAAGCCAGTCAATTTTTTTGACTTGGGTGTCGATTTAAATTTTAAGCTGCGAATAAAATTAGATAAAATTAAAACCACTCCAAACAAACGTAAAGAAAGGACTGTTTTCTGTGTATATCTTTGTATTAAAATTAAGTTTAAATGGCTCAATGCTTGGCATTGAATATTTTTAAATTTTATTATGTATAATGTCAGAATAAAAATTTTAGAATAGTATTACATTGCTTTTCCCTATAGTAGGGGACATAGAATACTACTATAGTAAGCCTGCTTATCGTAAAAGGCGATTAAAGGTGCAGCAAGGGGCAGCAGCTTTGCTGGCTGAAAGATATTGGAGGAGAGTTGGTTGGTCTCGGGCGATCCTCAATAATTTATTTATAAGGTTGTTGGGGGTTGGCCGTGACAGATACGGCTTTTTGCTAAAATATTTAAAAACTGCGTTGTGGAAAGATATGGGAACCTACCACAATATTTTCGCAGGTATGCGTGGCCTAAAACGCGAACTATGTATGATAGAGAGCTCACAAGTAAAATTCTTGTCCGGAGGTAAAATACCCCCCTCATTCGGATCTCCAAGTTAGCCAAGGTACCCCCTGTATCTGGGGCTCATCATCATAAGAATTTAAAACAACGATTCGATTTAATGATGCGGACTTCGAACGTAAGGTCATTATTTAGAGTAGATAAGTTAACGAATTTATTAGTCGAAATGAGAAAAGGAAAGCTGGACATTTTAGGTATTAGTGAGGTGAGATGGCCAGATACTTTTGGAAAGATAAATATAGAATAATTACAACTTCTTCAACTAATGGACAGGCAGGGGTAGAATAGTGTTAGGTAAAAGATTAGGACGTAAAGTTAAAGAGTGCTTACAATTTAGTGATAGAATTAAGGTTAGATTGAGTACAAAACCCACAGCCACTGTTTTAGTACAGGTTTACATGCCAACAACTTAGTACGAGGATGAGGAAGTAAGGTATACGAGGATATAAATAGTATAGTGAGAAAAGTAAAGGGAGATGAGAATTTAAGAGTTATGGGCGATTTTAATGCGTCAGTGGGAGAAGGTAGTGAGAGAAAAATGGTAGGAAAATTTGGGTACGGTAGACAAAATGATAGAGGAGAAAGATTAGTTGAATTTTGCCAGGAACATAGATAAGTAGCTGCTAACACACTATTCGAACAACATGTTAGAAGAAGATATACCTGGAAAGCGCCTGGTGATAGGGCTAGATACCAAATTGATTATATTTTAGTTACACAAAGATTTAGAAACCAAGTTAAAAACTGTCGTAGTTATCCAAGGGCTGACATACATAGCGATAATAACTTAGTTAAAATGAAGTGTAAGCTAAAATTCAGAAAATTGAAAAAGGTTAAAGAGAAGGATGGGATCTAGCTTAATGATAGTGAGGTAAAAGATGAATATAAACAAATATTAGATAATAAGATCAAAGAGATAGCTATAGGAGGGAACGTAGAAAATAGATGGAAAGAAATAAAAACAGCTGTACATGCTACAGCAACACAGACTATAGGTAAGAAAAAAGTAGAAGCAAGAAAATCCTGGGTAACAAAAGAGATATTAGATTTAATAGAGAATAGAAGAAAGCTTAAACCTTTCAGAGAATTGGATAGTGAAAGTAATCAAAAATACAATAGAGTTAGAAATAAATGGATGGAGGAGAATTGTAAGGGAATACAAGATGATTTGAGAGTAGGTGAGACAGATAGGACTTACAGGGCAGTTAAAAAGTTTTTCGGGAAAGATAGGAATAAATATAATGGTATTAAAGATGAGAATAATGAGCTTCTAATAAATAAAGTTGAGGTAGCAGATAGATGGAAAAGCAATTTAGAAGATTTATATAAGGGAGACGATATGGATGAGTTAGAGAACGGCCAAGAAGAGGATGTAGAAATAGGGTTCTCAATATTAAGAGAGGAATTTGACAGAACTGTTAGGGATCTTAAACTAAATAAAGCGCCGGAGATAGACGATATACCCGCAGAACTAATAAAATATGCAAGTCAGAAAACTTTAGACAGACTATATGAACTAGTAAAAGTAATACATGACACAGGTGAGGTTCCAATAGATTTCGAAAAAAATATTATTCTCCCAATCCCAAAAAAGTCAGGAGCTGATAAGTGTGAGAATTTTCGAACAATTACTTAAACTGCCCACGCTTCCAAAATACTAACAATAATAATTAAAAATAGAGTAGAAGCTTTGACTGAGAATTATTTAGGCGAAGACCAATATGGTTTTCGTAAAGACAGAGGGACTAGAGGACCGATACTAATGATTAGGTTAATTATCGAAAAAAGGTTACAAAAAAATAAAAAGACTCATTTCGCGTTTGTAGATTGAGAAAAAGCATTTGATAGGTTTAATTGGATTGTTATGTTCAGGTTTTTGCGAAAAATAGGAAACTCTCATAGGATAAAAAAATTATTTACAGTCTATATAAAAACAAAAGCGTAGTAATTAGATTTGATGAAATAGAAACGGAAGCTAAGATTAGAAATGGTGTTAGACAGGGCTGTGTACTATCTCCCTTGATTATTAACGTTTATATTGAGGAAGCTTTAAACCTAGCTAGAGAGCGAAAAGAGATAGATATTAGTGTACAGGGACAGAAAATAGAGATGTTACGTTTTGCAGATGATATAGCCATTATAGCAGAGTCTAGAAAAGAGTTACGAGAGTTTTTAAATATTTTAGATGCGATACTACAGAGTAACTATAGTATGAGAATTATCTCGGGAAAGATAAAGGTAATGACAAGTGAGTTACAACCTAGTTCTAAACCACAATTAAAAATAGGTAATACCGAGTTAGAGGAGGTAGATGAATTTTGCTATTTAGGTAGTATAATTACAAAGGATGGACGTAGCAGAAGGAATATAGTAGCTAGCATAGCTCAAGCTAGAAAAATGTTTTTAAAAAAGAAAAACTTACTAATAGCTAATAGTATTAGTTTAGATAATAGAAAAAGTTTCTTAAAGTCGTACGTATGGAGCGTTCTACTATACGGTAGTGAGACTTGAACAATTAAAGAAGTAGATAAGAAAAAGATAGAAGATTTTGAAACTTGGTGTTATAGGAGAATGTTAAAGATTAGCTGGACAGATAGAGTAACAAACGATGAAGTTTATAGAAGGATAGGTGAGGAACCCTGTATGTGGAAACAATTGAAGGTCAGGAGAGATAGAATGATAGGGCACCAGTTAAGACATGAGGGACTATTTAGTAAAGTCTTAGATTATAGACTACCAAATAAAAATAGAGTAGGAAGGTCTAGACAAAGCTATATTAGTCAAATTATTAGAGATTTAGGTTGTGAAGAGTATGTAGACCTTTTTAGACTAGCTCAGAATAGAAAAGAATTTAAAGCTGCGTCAAACCGACCTTAAGTAAATTCGACACAACAAAAAAAATAAATAAATAAAGAACAGTCACCATGACATAACTCACAATTAGTTAGCGGGCTGGCATGTTGGCACCGATTCGCTCCTTAAGCCTTACCATAACATATAACTTAATAAACGTCTCCATGTCATAACTCACAATTAGGTAGCGTTCTGGCATGCTGGCAGCCATTCGTTGCTTAAGCGTTACCATAACATATAATTTAACACTTTTCCTTTTTTGGAGGGAATAACTAGGTAATATTTCATTTTCTTATAAATGGGAATCATGTAAACTTGTTGGAGTTTCTTAACAACCATCAGGTAGCTAACATCTATGTAGAGCCAGGTAGATAGGAAAAAGATAGAAGAGTATAAGAAGACCTAGACCAAGCTATATTAGTCAAATTATTAGAAATTTAAGCTGTGAAGGGTACGTAGAACTTTTTAGATTAGCACAGAATAGAAAAGAAGTTAGAGCTGCGTCAAACCGACCTTAAGGTCGAAAACAAATATTTATAAAAACAATATTTATAAAAGGCTAGGACGTCACCACGACCTTGGAAAAGTAGCCGAAACTAGGTAACCGAGAGCATAGCGAAGTGGTGATTTTATCTATATGGTGGTTGTAAAAGTTGATTCTAAATTTTAGGGATTAGGTTACATATTTTTTACGGCAGAGATGGTGTGGGTAAGAATGAAGCAAGAAAGAAATCCCCCTTCACAAGGAGGGAGCATGGAGGAAATCCCTTAAAATTCAGACTTTATAGTGAGAATTTTCATGTAAAAGGTGGATCCAATGAGTGGATCCCATACGGTGGATCTGCCCTAGGATGCATCTATCCTACTACTACTTGGGTAGCGAAAAAAGGGTGTAAAGATGGAGTTAAATATAGACGAGCAAAAATTTAGAGGTTTGGGACCTTTAAAAGGCGTAACTTTGTTTGGGTGGTTTGATTTGAAAAATTCAAACAGGCTTAGATTGTCCAGAAAATTCTAGAAAAGGTTAAAGTGGTAAGTCGAAGAAAACTCTTACCTAGGTTAGATATGAATGCAATGAGCAAAAACTCGGGCTACGGGGCTTTAACAGGGCGTAACTTTGTAAGGGGTAGTTCAATTTTAAAATTTTAAACAGGGTTGATTGCTCGGGAAATTAGGGTTCAGATCCAATTAACAGATCACCCAAACACCCTCCGGGAACCGCGCCCTGAATCAATGAGCAAAAGTGTCCTGATTCTCCTGTCATCATTTTACTACAGGAGTTTTAAGACTATTATGGAGAATTCAATGTATGGTACAAAAACACCAGAACGGCTTACCTACTTGAGTGTTACTTGTCTCGGCTTGCGCCTCGACAAGCAATCTTCACGTAGTTCTGGGTATACAATATACTATTATTTCGCCTGTCTTCACTGACACACCCAGCTCACTTGATCTTTTTCGATATTTTACTGCAATGTTTAACATTCCCCTCCTAGTATTCAGAATTGCATACTTGCATTCTGTACACTACGAAATGATATAAACTTTAGAGAGTTTCAACGCAAGCATTGTGAACATACATGTAGAGGTTCTTACTTGTCCATCTTTCCCTAAATTTACATCAATAATTACTTCCTTTTGGAAATGATCTTTATAACGATCGGTGTCAAAATTAATTACAAAACCGGTGAATTGAAATTCCAATAGTTCCAGAACTTGCTTGTTCACGCATAATCTTGTCAAAATCTAATTTTTTAAAATCTTCTCTCAATACCCGCTCTATCTTTACCAAATTAGAGCCGTTGTCTGAAAACACCTCTTTAGGTTGTCTTCCTATAGATGTAAAACACTGGAGTACTAATATAAATGAGCCGTGATCCATTTTGTGCAGTACCTTAAGGTGAATGGCTCTAACTGTTTAAACATGTAAACGCAACAATTCCTCGCTTTTCATATCTACGACCAACAGTTACATCTATTAGACCCAGGCAATAGATTCCAGTGTAAGTAAACGGTAGCATGCATGGCCCTAGCCGTTCGTTTGGGGGATCTCTCATCTCTAAAAGAACTAGTTTAGCTTGCATTTGTTTGCACCTACAGCACTGGTTTTTTACTTTCTTTATCAGTTATCGAAGTTTTGATATGTAATACTATTGCCGAATTTTATTAAACACAGTTTCAGAGTTCAAATGATAAAATTTTAGATGATAGTGTTTTACCAACAACTTAGTCGCGATGTTCAGTAAGAAGAATTATTGGAGTCGCAACATCCTTCGAAAGAAATGCGTCGTTTCCTGTCTGAATGGACGGTGACGGTTCTAAAACTGCTGCCGTCCTACCGCGTATTCCTAGCAAGCCGTCATTCAACATTGGTGCGATTATTGATAAATTTTGCTATTTTTATTAACTATTGCAAAAGGATCATTTTTCTCCGACTCAACTTGTTTAAAAATAAATGTTTCAGCCTTTGCTATCTCTTCGGAGGTAAGTGTGTCTTTAATACTCAAAGTGTCTACCGTAGCCTGGATTTTTATCATTGACTGCAGTATTTTTAGATAGCGAAAAGAGCTAGCTACCGCAAATATCAGGCGAGACCATTCCGAAAATTACGTAAAGTATAGAAACGATTTTTCTATTACTTCTGTACTGCAACCACGAGTAGCTCGTCGCGCTGTTCATTATGGGTAAACTTCAGGCCATTCACTTTCGTCACGATATAAAAGGAAGGCCCTCTAAACCAACGATCAGAGGAGTTTAGTTTCATCGTTCGGCACAATTTTGTTGCATCATCAGTGACATTTAGTTGGTACATAGCTCGAACTAGACACCACCGTTGAATCTTAAATTTCTGCTGCATAAAATTGCACGAATTTTCCTTTATATTTTTGGCGTCGGACTCTAGCCAGAACAAAACTGTACTAGAGTCTGTCCAGAGTATCACATTGGACAGTTGGACGTCTAATTCTTTCATTATCGTAGTTTTAAGTCTGGCACCCAGGAGTGCAGCAACTAGCTCTAACTGCGGTGCTGAATTCACTTTCAGTGAAGACACTCTACTCTTAACCATTATAATTGAACATTCAATTGAGCTGCCCTCTTTCATACGTAAGTACGCAATAGCAGCAATGCAGTCCTTACTGGCATCTACAAATATATGAAGCTGCATATAGATCGCAATTTAGCATCAAACACCGAAGAAGTTGTGACTCAACGTTTAACTAGGTAGTCCATTTTTTCTAATGCTCTGGTGTTACAGGCCCACGATGCTTTCGAATGCCACAGATCTTGCAATAATAAATTACGATAAGAAGTGAAATGGATGGTATGACCTAACGGATCATACAATGACATAAGAAATTAAAAAATTTCCTCTTTGGTTAGTACTCGTGTACCGTTTAATTCATAGTCATTTGTTTCTCAACATTATTTCCGCTCATGCACCCGTTCGATCGTTTTGTCTTAATAGTAAAACATTTCGACTACTAACCTAGGTTGAACCTCAACACTATTTTCGCCTCTAGACTATTTCCGCTCACGCACCCGCTCGATTATTTTGTATTAGTAGTAAACATTTCGACTATAACCTAAGTTGAAATCTCAACACTATTTTCGCCTCAGCACTATTTGGGTCTCAATACTATTTCCGCTCATGCACCCGTTCGATTATTTTGTTTTAGTAATTCAACATTTCGACTACCAACCTAAGTTGAAACCTTCGATTGTTTCGTCTTAGTAGTTAAATATTTCGACTATTAACTTAAGTTGAAACCTCAACACTATTATCGCCTCAGCACTATTTATGCCTCAACAATATTTCCTCTCATGCACCCGTTCGATTATTTTGTCTTAGTAGTAAACATTTCGACTACTAACCTAAGTTAAAATCTCAACACCAATTTCGCCTCAGCGCTGTATATGAATCAACAATATTCCCGCTCATGCACCCGTTCGATTATTTAGTCTTAGTAGTAAAACATTTCGACTACCAATCTATGTTGAAACCTCAATACTATATTCGCCTCAGCACTATTTATGCCGTAGCACTATTTCCGCTCATGCACACGTTCATTTTGTCTTAATAGTAAAACATTTCGACTACTAATCTAAGTTGAAACCTCAACATTATATTCGTCTCTCAGCATTATTTATGCATCAACAATATTTCCGCTCATGCACCCGTTCGATTATGTTGTCTTAGTAGTAAACATTTCGACTACTAACCTAAGTTGAGATCTCAACATTATTTTCGCCTAAGCACTATTTAGACCTCAACTCTATTTCTGCTCATGCACCCGTTCGATTATTTTGTTTTAGTAGTAAACATTTCGACTATAACCTAAGTTGAAATCTCAACACTATTTTCGCCTCAGCACTATTTGGGTCTCAATACTATTTCCGCTCATGCACCCGTTCGATTATTTTGTTTTAGTAATTCAACATTTCGACTACCAACCTAAGTTGAAACCTTCGATTGTTTCGTCTTAGTAGTTAAATATTTCGACTATTAACTTAAGTTGAAACCTCAACACTATTATCGCCTCAGCACTATTTATGCCTCAACAATATTTCCTCTCATGCACCCGTTCGATTATTTTGTCTTAGTAGTAAACATTTCGACTACTAACCTAAGTTAAAATCTCAACACCAATTTCGCCTCAGCGCTGTATATGAATCAACAATATTCCCGCTCATGCACCCGTTCGATTATTTAGTCTTAGTAGTAAAACATTTCGACTACCAATCTATGTTGAAACCTCAATACTATATTCGCCTCAGCACTATTTATGCCGTAGCACTATTTTCGCTCATGCACACGTTCATTTTGTCTTAATAGTAAAACATTTCGACTACTAATCTAAGTTGAAACCTCAACATTATATTCGTCTCTCAGCATTATTTATGCATCAACAATATTTCCGCTCATGCACCCGTTCGATTATGTTGTCTTAGTAGTAAACATTTCGACTACTAACCTAAGTTGAGATCTCAACATTATTTTCGCCTAAGCACTATTTAGACCTCAACTCTATTTCTGCTCATGCACCCGTTCGATTATTTTGTTTTAGTAGTAAAATATTTTGACTACTAACCTAAGTTGAAACTTTCGATTATTTTGTCTTGATAGTTAAACATTTTGACTACTAACCTAAGTTGAAACCTCAACACTATTTTCGCCTCATCACTGTTTATGCATCAACACTAGTTCCGTTCATGCACGCTTTCGATTATTTTGTCTTAGTACTAAAACAACCTAAGTTGAAACTTCAACACTATTTTCGGCTCAACACTATTTATGCTTCAGCATAATTTCCGATCATGCACTCGTTCAATTATTTTGTCGTAGTAGTAAAACATTTCGACTACTAACTTAAGTTGAAAGCTCAACACTATTTTCGCCTCAGCACTATTTATGCCTAAACAATATTTCCGCTCATGCACCCATTCGATTATTTTGTCTTAGTAGTAAACATTTCGACTACTAACCTAAGTTGAAATCTTAACACTATTTTCGCCTCAGCACTGTATATGCATCAACACTAGTTCCGTTCATGCACGCGTTCGATTATTTTGTCTTAGTAGTAAAACATTTCGACTACCAATCTATGTTGAAACCTCAATACTATTTTCGCCTCAGCACTATTTATGCCTTAGCACTATTTCCGCTCATGCACCCGTTCATTTTGTCTTAATAGTAAACGTTTCGACTACCAATCTAGGTGGAAACCTCAATACTATTTTAGCCTCAGCACTATTTATGCCTTAGCACTATTTCCGCTCATGCACCCGTTCATTTTGTCTTAATAGTAAAACATTTCGACTACTAACCTAAGTTGAAACCTTAACATTATATTCGTCTCAGCACTATTTATGCATCAACAATATTTCTGCTCATGCACCCGTTCGATTATGTTGTCTTAGTAGTAAACATTTCGACTACTAACCTAAGTTGAAATCTCAACACTACTTTCGCCTCAGCACTATTTAGGCCTCAACACTATTTCCGCTCTTGCACCCGTTCGATTATCTTGTTTTAGTAGTTAAACATGTCAACTACTAACCTAAGTTAAAACCTTCGATTATTTTGTCTTGGTAGTTAAATATTTCGACTACTAACCTAAGTTGAAACCTCAACACTATTTTCGCCTCATCGCTGTTTATGCATCAACACTAGTTCCGTTCATGCACCCATTCGATTATTTTGTCTTAGTACTAAAACATTTCTACTACTAACCTAAATTGAAACCTCAACACTATTTTTGCCTCAGCACTGTTTATGACTCAACACTATTTCCGCTCATGCACCCGTTCGATTATTTTGTCTTAGTAGTAAACATTTTGACTACTAACTTAAGTTGAAACCGCAACACATTCTGAGTATCACAAGTTGAAAATTCAGTTACACAAAATTACAAAGATGAAATTCACAATAACTGTCTTCTTCAGTTTGTGTTTGATAATGTAGATTTCAATGTTCGAACTTGGGATGGGCTTCGATCATTTCATGCGATCGGTTGGATAATGTGTGTTTTACCTGACAATGAAGAAAGCTGCACCAGTATTTCTAGAGAAAAAGGACGTTTTTTAGCAAATGAAATATGAGATTTTGCATATATATTCCCATAAAGGTATATAAACATTAACCTATTTTCATTAGTATAGACCTTACCATATTTTGTTCGTTATTAGTCCTACAACAGTTCATCAGAGCTCAGGATAAGAAAAATTACAATGGAGCTATTGTAAATAGATATAATTATATTTTATGAAAAAAATTGCATTTGCATTGCGAACTCTTTGGATTATTAGAAGATTTTGTAGTAGTAGTTTAAATCCTTCGTGGAGTGGTTACATGTCAACAGTTGACTATGTCGGCTTAGAAAAAAAACAGTAACATATTGTCATTGCCCTTTATAAACCTAGATCAAGGAAATATGAGTACGTTTACAGCTCGCTATTACTTGCTACAGAAAAATGAAAGAAGTACAGAAAGACTTGTATAACAACATTTGATTAACTATTATTTTTAAAGCAGCTGATATTGTGAAATTCTCGAGTTCAAATCGCATTTAATAGTCAGTAGTAGTTCGGCTTGGAAGTTTCCACACGTTTACGTCCTTTTTGGGCAGCGTTGGGCACTTAATGAGTGGCAGTGGAATTGAAGAATTATGGCAAATTGTTTACAAAAAACGTACCATTCCGCACATATATCTGGGCATGCTCATGCCAGAGCACTTCGGGCGCATTTTTTATGTTACACACTCTCTTTTTTAAACAACTGTCATTAACCGAAACTGAAAGTAATACTTCAAAAAATCTTTAGGACAAACCAGTCACGAAAGATGTTTCAACTAACGATACTTTAACAAAAATTGCAGAAAATCGACTTCAAACATTAGAACGGCGCAATTATGTATTCTTTACTGGAAAATCATCTATCTAATGAAACTGTACGTACGTGCTGAAAGAGAAGGGAATTGGTTACTCCATCTGCACTGCACCAAGCGTATAATTCCAATTTTTTAAGCCACGGAACATAACAATTATGCCTAATCCGTGAACTTATACGTTTTGCAAATGAAAAAGTTAATGTTTGATTCGGATGAATATAATAATTTCTTGTTTAAGAAATATTTGTTATTAAAACGACAGGAGAGTTTTGGTGTGGGACATGGACCGACATGGTCATAGAACAGTATTTGGTGAAATAAATAAAAACTCAATGATTAATACAAGGGCGAGGTTTTAAGGAAGCTACGTTAGCACGGTAGATTACAAGTATGGCGTCATGTAGCTCCGTATCCAATATGCTAGAAGAATTTTTAGGTATCAAGTCCTGCTCGTCGGATCAACATCTTGAACCAGACATTCACGACAACAACGCGATGAAAAAGACGTCAACAAATGTTTAGAATATTTAGAAGCTTATAATGCTTTTACGTGAAAGAAGTTTATATCTTTGTATTCTCAAGTTGTTGCACATGATACGGTCAATTGTGATAAGGCGCAGTTTGTTGGCGAAAGGCTATTAAATGAAAATTTCGGCAGGAAGAACACAGATATTAAATGTCATAGAAAAAAAAGATTGCCACGTTTGCACAAATAAACAACACAATTACTGTGAATAAACGTGTAGTGGTTATAAACCCAATGCATTTTTTAACAAACACTTTTAACCAACAAGTCTCCTGAATAACTAAAAGCTACATATCCGCTCTCAATTTTTAAAGATGGTTAATTAAGAAGTGGTACAAAAGCACAACTATTAAAGGAATTTGATTCTATCGTGCCACCAGAACAATACGCTCCTAAAAACACTTGGTATGTTGTAGACGCTGAATTACTGTTAATAAAGTAGTGTGGCAAAAGCCAGTTACCTCGAACTTGGTTGATCTTGGCCTTCTCAGGGCGCGTGTTGTAATCAGCGTTAACCTTGTGGTTTTTACTGTCTTGTGAGTATCGTTATTTATCGTGCGTGTGTTCTAAGTGTTTGTTTTCCCACCTAGTGGTCTGTGTCATCTGTTGTGCCCGGATCTTCTTCTTGGTTGTTCCCCAGCTATACGATATCCAAATCCTGGATCCTCCGGGCTGTGGTTTTCGACCGACAGGATGGCTATTCGCCACAAGCCGTTCCATCGTCAGGTAGCTCGTCGAACAGGACTGACGGATCTGCATCCCCAACGATTTTGCTTGAGTCACCATTCCTTGGAGCCCCGCATACTGAAAAACTTCCTCGAATTGTCACTGTTCCGCTACTCACCTTGTTTCTCCCGGAGGTAGGTAGGTAGATGTTGATTCCGCGAGGCCTGTTGTTGGAATTCCACGCCGCCAGCTACCTATAAATCCATACGTATACAATACGCGAATTACGCAATACATTGATATGGTCCAAACTGCGTTGTCGTTTTTGATGGATATGACGAAACACATATTTCAACTAAAGGAAGATTGCAAAAATTACGTTCTGAACAAAGTCGTAATGTTGATCTTATAACTCTATATACGCAATTCCATGCTCACATGAGTTTTTACGACATAATGAAAACAAAAACAAGTTTATTACCCTACTAAAGGATTTTTTTCATCAGGCAGGAGTAACTGTTTATTAGGCAGAAAGAGATGCAGACGTATCGATTTCCATGACAGTTGTTAGAGAATGAGTTTGTGACTCGAAAAACTTAGTATCTAGCTAATTTTTGTTAAATTCATAAATAAATAGATATTTTCGAAAAACAAAAAAATTAAGCCAGGGGCAATTTTATAGACTTACAACGGTTAGATTAGAAGGATCTTTTAGTATGCTAATGAAGTCGCTTTTGCCTACACAATTTTAAAAAAATTAGCATGTTTGTAATTTGTTTTACCCTAAACTCCAGATTGCCTGAACTAATTGAAACTGCAAACACAAATATTTAAATTTACCTTCTAAAAATGTACATCCAGTATATAGGCAACGTTTCAAACATATTTCAAAAATTTTCCATGTTGTTCATTGGAGTTTTCAATCCATACCTCCTAATCAAAAACAGACTATAAGTGAAAAAGGCCATACTTAAAGTTAGACATCATATGTAACTTTTCTCCTATTCTTTACTCACGTGAGTGGCCAGTCTATCAGACGCCATTCTTACACAGATGTATTAATTTTCTTAACAACATA
This sequence comes from Platerodrilus igneus, assembly GCA_036346225.1. Classification (NCBI taxonomy): domain Eukaryota; kingdom Metazoa; phylum Arthropoda; class Insecta; order Coleoptera; family Lycidae; genus Platerodrilus; species Platerodrilus igneus. The sequence goes on from JARFIW010001700.1 coordinate 5,654,615, forward strand.
AACATATAACCTAACCTAAAATAATAATTGGTTTTCACAAATCTGTTGTGTGGCCTTTTAAGACTCCTTTTTAACGTCTGCACGTGTAGTAAATTTAAGCAAAATATTTTCAGATTCATATCAAATACATCTATAGTTTGCAGCTAACTTAAATCACTGGAAACAGACTTGTAATTTAAAAGAAGTTGAGTGTTTAGTTCAAGAATAGGGAGAGTAGTCGAATATCAACCGCACCCCCTCCAACAGAATCTATCAGTGATTTAACATCAGAACGGAGCAGGACGCCAAGTATTTACAGCACCTACTGTAACGAAATCAACAGACAACCATTCTAGAGTTGGCCTGGAGAGTGAGTACTGCATGATTTTCGATCCTTTTTTATAACATTCTACGTGTTTATGTTATGGTAAGACAATATTTTCCTTTGATTTTTGACTTTGTTTTTGTGATGTGAGCTAAACAAGACATAAAACTAGAATAATTTTATAGTATAACTTAACGCTGATATCTAACCTAGTTTTTTGTTTGTGTACATATTTTTGTTTAACGGACTGTCGGCTAATATCGACCACACATGATCGATATTATCCCACGATGGTCGATATTGTACTAATGGGGTTTTATTATTGTAACAGTTTAAATTTTTATGTTACCAATACTGTTGGCAAGGCAATGTATTCTACTTATTCTGATAGATAAACAACCATACATACAGACCTCGTAGGAACGTGTTTGTTCAAAAACAACAGTTTAGAAACCATCTGTGCTTAGGAGGGATATTATCTATTTGGTTAGATACGCAAATTTTGTCTTCCTTTTTGATATAAAGACTGCACGAAAATGGGTCTTCCTGATTGTGAACTTGAGCTTGGCCTGAAAAGCATCAAGTACTTAGGTGCTACCAAGTTAGTTGGTTCATCGTGTAATAATGTGCAAAGCCGAAAGTGAGTAAGTTTACTTCGCTTTTATTAATTTGAAATTGTTAAATCTAATAAGGGTGCTTCACTTCAGTATTTAGTGGAGGATTCACGACAATGGCCTTACGGGTTCACGTAACATTAAATTATTGCGAGAAGCACGCAATAATCAATTATTCCCGAGAGCACATGGAAATAACTTTGATCCTGGCTTGTTGACTCTGGTATCAGAAATACGTATTTTTTTAATAGAATTTGCATATGGTGAATTCTAACCACTGAGTTTGAAACAACTCAAACATTATGCGTTGCCACTCTGAACGCACCCTGCAATGCAGCCATCATTTCGGAAGAGTATTTTTAACAATTGTCAGTAAAACTAAGCTACAGTTTAATAAGTTATTTTGCATGTAATCCACAAAAATTCATTTTGTTGATGTAATCGTAGAATATGGAAAGCCGCTAATCGTGCACGCTGTCCAATTGTGCTTTTAAAGCTGTTATCTTCACAGGTGTTGTCTTTGGTCGATCAATAATAGGAAGTTCTGGTTGAGGCCCTCTAGGTGACATCGCTATCAACTTATTTATCAGGTGACAACAACTATCTACATACCAAACACGCAAACAGGTATTACCAATCTTTTTCCTTTTATAATAGCAAAATTTTCATTCTCCGAGTAGTTAAAACTGTACTGTAACATTCATTTAAAGCAGCACATACAATATCATTAAACTAAATTTTTTGCTTGAATTAATTACTAATCTAGGGACTTCAATTTTGTACAAGTCTGACACAATTAAAGCGAGCTCGATTTAAAATACTTGACGACTTCATTCATTATTAAAGTATTTAACAATTTGTTTATACAGTTTGCATTGCAGCAATTTTTTATTTTATTATTATTGTTCAAGTGGCAACATTTCCATTCTGTAAATATTGTAAAAACAGTTATTTTTGTATAAATTTGGTTGTACATATATCATTGGTTTAAGGATTATTAATAAGTGTATGGTTTTACTAGTAGGAATAATAATTAAAAGAACCCATTGCAGTTCTTAAGATAAGAGTGTAGTCTATTTATATTTTAGCAAGAAAATTTTAACCTCATTAATTTTTTTGAGAAAGGTAAATAATTAGAAAGAGTTTTTTGATGCGCCGGAAAGGGTATACGCGAAAGAGCACCCGTTCTTCGTGGTCTGAGAGCAACAAGGGGCGCGCCCTTACAGAAGTAAAAGAGAAGGATGTTCCAATAAGAAAATCAGCAAGAATGTTTAATGTTCCATATGGAACCTTACAGGATCGTTTAAGTGGTCACTTTCGTCCACAAAAATACAAGTTGGGAAGAAAATCAGTGTTCAGTAATGAGCAAGAAGTTGAACTTGCAAACCATATTATTGACATGGCAAACGTATTTTATGGACTCACAGCAATTAAAATTAGACAGCTTGCATATCAATTTGCAGAAGCAAATCGACTGAAGCATAACTTCAATAAAGAAACGAAAAATATGTGGTAAAGATTGGCTGTATTCATTTCTGCGTTGTAATCCAACCTTAAGCCTCCGAAAACCAGAAGCTACAAGTAGAATAGAGTTTTAGTTTTTAATAAACAAGAAGTAGCATTATTTTTTCATAATGTAGAAAAACTCTGTAGTGAACATAAATTCGAAGTTCATCGTATCTATAATGTCGATGAGACTGGTATTAGTAATGTTCATGTTCCAAATCTTATTGTAGCTAAGAAAGGTCAAAAACAAATAGGTGCCCTTACAAGCGGTGAAAGAGGGTAGTTAGTGACTGTTGTTGTTTGTGTGAGCGCTGCCAGTAGTTTTGCCCCACCACTGTTCATTTTCAAAAGAAAATGGACGAAAGAAGCATTGGGAAGGAATGGACCTACTGGTGCCATGTACAAATATTCTGAATCGGGGTGGATAACTGAAGATATTTTTACCGAGTGAATACAGCATTTTGCAACGTTTACAAGAGCTACCACAATTGATCCTGTTTTATTATTTATGGATAACCATTCCACCCATTCCAGCTTAGCTATATATAATTTTTGCAGGGAGAACGGTATTAAAGTGATATCACTCTCACCCCATACATCACACCGGATTCAACCTCTTAACGTGTTTTTTTAGTCCACTAAAAATCGCTTAAAATCATGAGTGTGATAGATATATTTCAAAACAGCATGGAAAAATTTTGCAAACTTACATTGTGGAGTTATTTAAAAATGCCTACAACACGGTAGCGACTATAGAAAAGGGAGTCCGTGGTTTTGAGGTTACTGGAATACATCCTATGAATAGGTTCCAATATTTTGACAACGAATTTATCACCGCTTTACTCGATGCTGATATTCCAATTTCTTCACAGAATGCAGTACCTAGTGACAGTTCAACCCCAGATAACTTGAATAGTGAAGGTTTAAATCGAAGATCTCCTGTAGCTGGAACATCCAGATATGAGCAAATACCATCGTCTTAGCCTGGACCATCTACTTCTACGAGTAAATGACGTCGCATATCTTCTACTTCTACCTACACAGATTTAGAGCTCGAGGAGCATGTCGATGACGAACTGTCCGACGACGACGATAAGATTCTTGAACCAAAATTGTCAAGAAAATCCTTTGCAGATCTTTTGCCGATACCAAGATTAAAAACTAGAAATCAATCGAGACAAATTCAATATTCAAAAATTATGACTTCGACTCCGGTGAAGGAAGAATTAGAAAAAAAGGAAGAAAAGAAGAGGATGAAACAGGAAAAGTTGAAAAACATTAAAACTTGTGTTGCCCTTACGAGAAAGAAGAAGAATGATGCTGGGAAAGATGATATATGCTCCATATGCCAAGATCTTGAGGTGAAAAATGAGCTGTGGTTGAGATGTCGGGTATGTGGTTCTTGGGCTCATGGTGACTGCACAGACATCGAGAAAGCTGACTCATATCTGTTCTCAATGCTAATTATAAATATTGTATATTTTTTACATGTGTTTGTTTAACTTTGTAAAAAGTTATTAAAATTATTTAGCGGATATTACCGGACTTAATGATCGATTTTACCCGACAGGTCGATATTACCCACCAAAAATATAGATTCCATTTTTCTCATTTAACAAAAAAGGAATTATAACTAAACAATAATTGTTGGTGGTTGTATTAAGCATAATCCTTTTTAGTTATCTCTTAAAAACGCAATTTTCTAACTACAACTGGAACGGAACTACGAATTTTTTTTGCATAATTGGTCGATACACTACTCTCCCCTACAAATAAAAGAATTTTGTAAATCTCTAAAAAAGGGATAGCTGCAAAATTGAAAGTGTCCCCTAAAAAATCAGAGGCCAACAAACATTTAATGTATAATAAAATGGTTTATAGTTGTGCTAAGGGAGGTTTTAAATTTAAAAGTAGAAATTTTGGACAGAGACGCACAAGGCTAGTATTTGTCTTATTGCGTGTAGGTCCTTATGTTGGCATGACAAAAGCATGTTTGTTAATTTCACAGTCCTGTAACAACTGATTAAACCTAGCAGTCAGTGTACATAATATGTTGTAAATGATTTTTAATTTAGAATGAACACTGAAAAAAAACTGAAACATAATTCTCCACTTACACCAGTGTAGCCATTTTAAAAGTACTTTTTCAGTAAATTTTCTTCTTTCACTACAGCTTAAGTTTTTTTTAAAACGTTTATTACAACTGTTACTTGAACTTACACATAAAATTACGCACGATGCGTACCTACATCTAAATTAAACTGTAAACGATATGATTAAATTCTAATTATGAAGTGAAGTCAAACTCTGTCCCTCGTATCGGTGGCCTGTGTGAACATACATGGGGGTCTATTCTCGAGTTCGTTCGATATATACATATATCATCGGTGATATTTATCACCCAAAAGTATCGCATGCGAAACAGTTCTATGACGACTTGCTATTCTCGACAAGATGTGATATGATATTTTAAATATTGAATGAAATGAGGCATGTCGTAAATAGAATAATAATAAAAGCCAATAGCCAACCGGAACGAAATCACGTGGTTCAGGAAGCTACTAGATCGTATTTTGTCGGGTAAGGTCGAAGTTTGTATGAACGTAATGTTTACTTGCATTAATTACGCCCAACTAACAAAGCTACTTATAAATAGAGGGCAATTATGCAGCCGTAAATTTTCCTTTAATTTTACAAAAAAAAGCTTGCAAAGAATGGGAAGAAATAGCAACGGAACTGAATGAAATTCCTGGAATTCAACTTTTTATTAAGCGGAACATACCCACAAACATTTTTTCACTTAAATCAAAAAATAGTATACGCTTATAAAATTGTCTTTTAGTCACTTTGGCAGCTGTTTCAGCTTCTTCAAACACCTCCAAAACAGCAAATAATGCTGCCTCATCAAAGTTTGCTATAATTGTTATTAATTATAATTATTTGTCCAACACCCACAAAATAGATTAAAACCAGTGGCAATTTTTTGGTTATGTGCATAGAGAAAAGTCTATGTCAGTCAATTTTAATATAGTAATCATGCGCAATACCTGCGTTTTCATGCGATAAAATATATCACTTAGTAGTAGTACACCGCTCTTTGCAGTTCGTGCGATAAATATCTCTTGCGAAATTTGAAGAATACCAACTTCGACGTTTCGTGCGAAAATCGTAAAATATCGCATGCGATAAATATCACCGTCTTTCGAGAATACACCCCATGGTTCACAGACTTTTACATATGTGTCTACATATCGTTTATCTGTCTACAGGAGGTATACGAGAGACAAAATTAATATTTTTAGTCTAAAAGCAATGTAGCTAATACCCACGCAGATTAACACAAGATAACCTTTTAAGGGTAAAGTATACTTGACCTTTATAATATGTAACTCTTACACCAGTGTATACAGATAAACCTAATATAAAATAAATATTAAATATATAAATTTCTAGTCCTAAGGGATGCAACTGGCACCCACGGAGATTTACTCCGTACATAAACATGTGATAACCTTTTAAGGGTAACTTAATGTAAACTATACGTAATTTATGCAATATGTAACTAGCACAATTCAAACAAGACTTCAATGAAATTGAGCTTTGAACTAAAACTAATGGGCAGTAATTAAACAGATGAGACGCGCAGTCATGCTATTATCGAAAACAATTTCAATCAACTACCACTGCAAGGAAAATTGGATAGTGAAACGAAGGATAAAGTTAGACAACTGAAACAGCTTAAATGTAATAATATTCTTTTGAAAGATTTTGTTGAATAAAAACAGAAAAGAAAATATTATTATAGGCAAATCGAGGAATTTCAAGAAATTTAAAAATGATAGTAGACATTCTGGAAAAGGAGACGAAGCCATAGTAAAACTGTAAGTGAACGAAAAATACATCCTTTTCCAAGTAAAGAGATGAGAAATATTTTCAAAAAATATCCTGAAGTAGACAGCATACACACCCTCAATAATTTTCTTAAATGATGTTGTAGCAACATTTTTGTTAGAACAGGAAACAACTGTAAACATTACTATGATGTTAAATTATTTTAAAAATCGTAATCCAGTATGGACACATACCAGAATAACAGATAACATTTTCTCCGATAAGATGCCTGTTTGTTTCATACGTTAAGGCGCTTAGAACTGACATTATAGTTTTCGGAATGGCAGCGAACCTGCCAAAGAAAATGCCTTCTAAATATACTACAAAATAGGGTCTACTCTAAGACTAAAGATTGTTACGAGTAATTTTCTTTGCAAACTGGACAAACTAGAAACCATTAATATAAGGTAGTAGATCACTAAATATGTTTTGTTGGAGAGTTTAAGCTAATTACTATCAAATTTTGAACTGCAGAAGTCGTATGGAACATATTAAAAAAAAGTTTTTTTAGTAATACTGTTGAACCTCATTATGTAAGTGGTTGGCAGAGATGGTAAATTCCAAAATCCGTTCTTAAAAAAATGTACGTTGAGGATGAGGACCTTAGCTAATTACTGACAAATTTTGAACAGAAAAAGTCGTATGCAAGATATTAAAAAAAGTTTCTTTAGTGATACTGTTGAACCGTATTATGCAAGTGGTTGGCAGAGGTTGTAAATTCCAAAATCCGTTCTTAAGAAAAATGCATGTTGTGTTAGAAGGCCTGAGCTGATTACGTACTATATGTGTCTACCAGAGGTACTAAATTCCAAAATCCGTTTTTAAGAAAAATATATGTTGTGTTGCAGGGCCTAAGCTAATTACTGATAAATTTTGAAAAGCTAAGTCGTATCGGACGATAGTAGTAAAAAGCAAAATGAGTGTTGTATTTGCCTAACGGTCCGCCGGGGGCCTCGCCCTAAGAGAGCCTCACCTCGCAAGATTTTTTATATATCCTGTGTTCCATAATATTTTTACACATTGTAACAACCTTTTACTTATAAACGGTTAAAGATAAAATTAGTTTTCTTTAGATACAAACAAAAATGGCCATTTTTGACAACTTTTTAATGTTGTTTAAGAAATCCTGAAAAAAACGCCATGCAGCTATCTAAGGGATCTTAAGGTTCATTAAAGTCGGATTACAAATGACAAGAGTTATACATTTTTAAACAGCGAGATGAAAAATAAAGAAACAATACCGGACCAACCTAATTAATAATTTGCGTATCTATTTTAAAGAAAGTAGTCAGAATCCATTCGCCCTGCCACCGTAACTGCAACGGCGGTCTACAGACAAAAGCAGTTGGTCTACGTCAACGAAAAGTTGGGCCTCCGGCTAAGAGCTAAAAAGAGAATCGGATTAAAATGAGTAAGCGCGGGAAAATTCACCAATACACGCAAGATACCTCCTACTTGTCGAACAAAAAAACGTGCATTGCTTTTGAAGTACTGTGATGAAAAATGTAAAAAATATTTCAACGCACAAGCTGTAGAATCAAATTCAAAAATTGTCGAGAAAGAATGTTTAATAACGCGATAAGCGCATTATCAAGTTAACAACCAAATGTGAAAGAAAACTTGTAGACTATCCAAACCATGTAGCATGTGTTAATAACAATACTCGTATTAATTAGGACGTTACGATAATATATCGATATCAAGGTGCAAGGTTGGTTGACTAACGAACTATTGTAGACTTACAATAAAATGCACAAAGTGAATTACAAAATTGTAATACTCGATCTGAAGCGTCACTCATAACAGGTAGTTAAATGAAATGTCGGAGAAATTTGAGAATGTCAGAAATTGAACGAAAATATTCAGGCGGGTAAAATTTAACGTAACAAATCCCCCCAGCAAAAGTAAAAGTTCGGGGTGGAAAGGGAGAAGTAGAGGAACAACAAAACAACAAAGCAAACTGAAGGTACAACACAAAAAAAAATTCATCCAGCTCGAACAGCCAATAATAGAAGAGAGAAAAAAAACGGGAGGAAGGGAAGACAGGTAATACGCAACCAAGAAGGACTAAGGTGGAACCGCCTCAGCACTGCGGAGTCGTCAACAGACGGATGTTTCTCAAAAGAAACAATAAGGTTATCAACCTCAAGAGAAAAAAAAGGAACAAGGAAGAAAACCAACAGTGCCAACCAAAACAGGACCCAAAGGTCAAGCCTCAAGTAACAAAAGCGACAACAAGGGAGAACGAGAGGAAGACAGGGAGAGCGCTAGTAAAAGGAAACGATGTACACTACTAACTGTGGTAACCAAAACCGAAGAACCAAAGAAAAGAAATGCTAACTAGTCCTAAAGTCGACTAAGTCGTGGTTTCCTAAGAAAGAAAAACGGACTAGCAAGCCCCTACCACAGAAACGGATAAACGAAACACAATCGGACTAGGAACCGACACCAAAGAAGACAAGCAACAGGAAAAAGGAGAGGTTTGTGGAACGAAAGGAACGAGAAAAAAAGAAAAAAACCAAAAAGAATAGCACCAAGTACAAAACCAAACAAAAAACTAAGAAGCGTACAAAAGAAAATAAAACAGAATCCCAGTGTAGTTATGTATGAGTAGGTGTGTGCGTGCGTGTGGGTGTGTAAGAAGTGAGTGTGTAGGTGTTGTGCGTGTATAAAGTGTGGGTGTGTCAGAAGTGTGTGTGTGTGTGTGTGTGTGTGTTGTGCGTGTATAAAGTGTGCGTGTGTGTATGTGTTGTGTTGGACCGCTGTAGTCGCCTCTTACGACAGGCAGGTCGTACCGTGGGGCTATTCTATTCCCGGACCCACACTGGGTCAGAAAAAGAAAGAAAACGAAAGAAAACCTAGCAAAACAGGGAAGTAAAACAAAATCAACATCTTCCGGTTCGGAAGGGACATAGACAATTTTCTGTCTCTTATGGGCAGTTTTCCGTAAAAACAGGGACAGCAGGGGTGTAGTAGTTGTAGCACGCGGTATAGGAGGTGGCAAGGGTATTTTAGAAAATTCAAAACGAGATAAGGAAGAAAGTTGTTTGTTGTTAGGATTGAAGGTAAGAAAGTCAACGGTAGAAAAGGAAACATTATGGGTTGTCAGAATATCCACGCTAGAAAGAGAAAAGGCATTGGCTGTATGAGAATCAACCTTACGAAAAGAAACAAGCAGAGCACACTTCAGTTACGTTAACTAGAGGGACAGAGGTAGATAAAATTTCAACGACGTTAGATAAAGGACTAGAAGTTTCACAGTTAAGAAAGAAAACAGCATTGACTGTAGGAATATAAACCCTAGGAAAAGTAGCAGAATACGATAACACTTCAACGATATCACAAAAAGGAACAGAATCAGGTAGAAGTTCATCAACGTTATAAGAACAAACAGTATCAGGAAGAACTTCATCCCCAATAGATGAGAAAGCAGAATCAGGTTGCCCTTCGTCAACATTAGATAACGGGACATCAGCTAGGATTTCACAAACCTTCGTTAAAAGAACAGAAGCAAGTAGCATTTTGTCAGCATAAGAAAAATGAGTAAGAGTAGGTAACGTTTCATCAACGTCCGATAAAGGAGTAGAATCAAGTAAGAATTCCTCACTGATAGACAACGGAGTAGGAACGGACAAAACTTCAGTCACAATAGGAACTGATTTTTTAACGATAGTAGATAACGAAACAGGATCAGGTAAAGCTTTGACGATGACAGCAACAGGCATGACAGCTACGGGTTTACTAACTTCCACAGGACCTTCTCTATCCGTATTAGGAGTTATCGTCAGTTCAGCTACAGCAGTTATTGTAGACACGACAAAAATTTCTTGAGTACAACAATTTAAGAAAGCAGGAACATGTAAAATTTTGACAGCAACAGCAACAGACATTAAAGATACAGGTTCGTGAACTTCAACAGGACCTTCGCTGACTAAATTAGAAGTTATCGTCACTTCAGCGACATGTGTGCTTGTAGACACGACAGAAATTTCTTGGGTAGAATCGTTTAAGAAAGCGGGCACAAACTCTTGAGAAGCTACCTGCAAGTCACAGTTTGGGGTGAGGGTGAATAAATAGGGCGAACAGAAGGGGGAGTAGATTAGAATGTAGAACTAGATACGGAGGAAATTTTGTTCAAAGCTGTATTCGCCGAAGAAGGGTAGGTTTTGATAGTAGTAGCAGGATGACCTGAATGAAGGACAGAAGAGAATGTAGAGTGAGAAGCAGAAGAAATTTAGCTCTTAGGGCTGAGAACACAATTGGAAGTATGATTCGAAGACCTATTAGTAGTAGGATAATAGTGTGGACAGTTGCGGCGAGAAACTCCCTTATATCCGCAACCATGGCAATGGAGTACTTGAAGACGAGTACAACGTGTCGAAACATGACCAGGTTTGTCTCAATTAAAGCAGATGACCTGACGAGTAGAAGCAGAACTATGAAGAAGAACAGTAGAACGTACGGAAGAAGAAGTATCGGCTCTACCCGTAGGCGTAGAAGAAATCTTAACAACTCGGTCATGTGAAGCAAAAGTATTTTCCTCAATAGTAGCAAACTTATAAGCAGAATCTGGGGGTTCAAAATGTTGAATCAGTAAATTGGACAACGACTTCCAGTCAGAAAACCTTTGCCGATTACCACGATACCAAAGTAACGCTTTAGCCTCGAACAAGTCCACTGCAGACACCAATAACTGCAATTCTGACACATGTTAAGTTCGTCGGGGTTTTTCGACCCGTTCCAAAAAATCATGTACGGTAAAAGCGTTTGGGTTATCAGAAAATTTCAAATTCCACTCCCACACAGGAAGACCTTGGTAGGAAACCGAAGAAGGAGTAGCAACTGACTTAGAACTTAGGACTTAGAATGTTGGTCGTGACTAGGTGATACGGAATTATCGGCCAGAACCTTTGCCGGTTCCAACTTCAGACATTCGTCCTTTAACTCTTGTAGGGAGCGGACGGTAGGCAAATGGGTTCTATAAAATGGATCAAGGTTACGAAGCAAAATGGACAATTGAACATCTTCACTAAAAGAACCATAGTTCCCAAACAGGTCTACTATACACGCGAAATAGTTAGTAATGGTTTCGGATGACTTCTGTCGTCTCTTACAGATCATATTAAATACCACCAACCTATGATCAGTCATTTTGAGAAAGAATAAAAAAGAAATTAGGAGAAAGTAACTAAGTAAAGGCTAACCGTGACTCAATAAAAGCTCAAAAAAAATTATTGCGAATACATGACAAGTTAAAACCTATCCTACGGATAAACATCAGAAATAGCAATAGGAGCAAAACAACAAAATAGAAATTAGAATAGGGCTGTAGAATAGAAGAAAAATCGGAGGAAAAACTAACTCTAGACTTGACGGGAAGAACAAAATATACAGAGAGGGAAGGAAGAAAAGGAAAAACCTTGGGCGCCAGCGTTTTCAATGGACTAGGAAAATACAAGTCCAATATTCTGACATGAGCTAACCAAGGATATTTAGCAATCACGGAATAGAACAAAATCAAAATTCAAGAAGATCAAACCCACACAAGAAATAAAGAAAACCAGTCCTCATATAAGGAACACCAAAGAGACGAAAGAAAAAGAAAAAATAAACAATAGATCGAACGGAAAGGGAAAAAAAAACAAGTGGCATCAGGCCGAGAAATGCGGGTATTGTAGGAACTTAAGCACTAACAACAAAAAAAAATCCGAGTAAAAATTAACTAAAACAAACTCAGAGCAGAAATAAATCAAAACCAAATTGAAGTAACCGTCAACTAAAACAAAATCGGGGCCAACGTTACAGGAAACAAAATCGGGGACCAAAAAAAATTAACTAAAACAAACTCGCAGTCCCACGCCAGGGCGTCAGAAATTATGCAACGTACCTGTAGAACTTTTTAGATTAGCACATAATAGAAAAGAAGTTAGAGCTTCGTCAAACCGACCTTAAGTAAGGTCGAAAACAAAATGATGATGATGAAGTAAGACAACCGATACAAAGCCATAAAATGAGAAATTATTCGCAAATGCAGGAAAGCTAAAGAACAATGGATCGATGAAAAGTGCAAAGAGGTATAAACTAAGGTGGAAATAGGAAAGACAGGCAAAGCATACAAACTAAATTAGAATGAATTTTAGGGATATAGAATCATATAGTTAAAACATAAGAAGGGCGGGGGAAAACATTATAAAAAATGTAGACAAAGTGACTAGATGGCAAGAATATACAGAGAATTTATATGCAAGATAGAAATAGAGTCACTAAAACAGGAATCAGACACTGAAAAGAGTGACTTGGGATATCCTATACTTAGCAGTGGCGGCTCGTTGCATTAGTATCCGGGGGTGCACATTGGTGAACATGAGTTGGTCTATCTACTTAATGAAATTTATGAAAATAATCTTGATGTTTGTATTTGAATTTTCAGTATTATTTTCCAAATTATGATGCATACTAAAAAATATGGTATGATACGTGAATGTATTTCTGGTTTTTTTTTCATGAATACAATACGATTTAATGCCTAATGTGAAGGACCTTTAATTATTTGCAAAACATGCATAAACATATGGTTGCCGGCAGTATGAAAACCTTAGGTTTTGCTAAACAACTTAATGTTAAAATAAAACGATCAACAAATTACATGAATACATTAAAAACGAACATACCTCCAGTAGTTTCTGAGCAGTAATTTATTCTTGTGAGTAAGCGAATTGCTGGCATTTGAAAATACTTTCAACCATATTGCACCGGTCCGCCACTAGGAACGACTACTTCTGCTGAAGGTTCAAAAACGAGTCTTGCACCAAATCCTCTTATCTTCATATTCAAAATGTTCGTGACGATTCGGCACATAACGATAATTGGTGAGTATAAAGCACCAATCACAAGATTTTTTAAATTAACAACTGGAGTTGACTTACCACGAAAAATGACTTAAAAAATTAAAATGCGAATACGATCCAATATGCGTTTACGAACGAATAGCATTCAACTGTATTTTGCAAAAATTCATCTGGAAAAGATTTAACAAATTCGGGGAATTTTTCTATAACAAATAAATTTGCAGCAACCAAGTGACCAACAAAGTTAAATCTGTCCCTTATTTGCGAAATAATTACACCACAAACTTTCATTGGTTCTTTTCTTTTCGACTTTTCGTCATTATTGTTGCACTTTCTACGTTTAAATGGTAGTTCAGATATAGTTTGCTCCTCAAGATTGTCATTTATAATAAACACTTCTTCGCGAATATTATTAATTCTTTTGGCAAATTTTTCAATGTTTTTTTTTTAACTTTTATTGGATCAGTAACCTTTTGCTGAAGTTGGTTAAAAAGGATGTCAACGTGTAGTATAATCTTATAGAAAACAGCCAAAATGTAAACTTTTCATATAAAGTAAACGTTCATAAGCACTCGCTTGCTGAATAGTGCTTGGCAGTGTAATTTCATCACTATTTTGTATAACTTCCATAACTTTGACTAATTCATCCCGATTTTCATAAACGGTATGTATAGAACGTGACTGAAAATTCCATAGTGTTGGACATACTCGAGGTAGCTTCTTTTGAACAATATCTTCTAAAACTCGTGTTCTCTGAGGTGATGTTAAAAAAACCCACAAAGACCAGTTAAATTGGAAAAAACGATTCTGACGTTCCTATTGACTGAGGTTGATTTTGTCATAATAAGATTAGCTTGATGTGCGTAGCAGTGCACAAAATTTACAAACGGACATTTATCTTTAACTACCTTCTGAACTCCATTAAACGATCCGCTCATAACAGCAGCGCCGTCACAGCTTTGGGCCAATAGCTTATTGGAACTGTTTAGTAGAAAATTTAATTCGTTTAATATACATCTAAACAAAGATGCAGAGTCCTGCCCATCAGGAAGTAAAAATTTCCAGAATCTTTCTACAGGAAGGCCATTCTTAAGGTATCTCAAAATAAGAACTAATTGGAACTGGCAAGCTATATCCGTGGTTTCATCAGCAATTATTGAAATGTAGTCCGCTGCTTCAACTTCCTTCTTTACTTCTTCATGATAAACTTCAAACATACACTCTAAAATTTCATTTTGAATAGTTTTTGATGTTACTTTAAAATTTTTTGAATTTTCTAAGTGATCCTTTAATACGGAATCTAAATCGGCCGAAAAATTAACAAGTTCTCTAAATACTCCTTTATTTGCAGAGTCATCCTTTTCATTATAGCCCCTTAGTGCTAATTCGAAAGAACCACAACATTTTATGCAGTTAATTATTTTCGAAAAAACGTATCGATTTTTTGGAATTTCTTCGTTTTTTCTTAAAAGAGAGTTTCTATATTCAGAACTTAATTGAACTTGTATATTCGTCTTACCTAATAATTTAAAACTAAACACGCCGTTGATATGATCAACTGAGGCTTCATGTTTTTTAATCTTAGCTGCAATATGAACTAAATCGGTGACTACGTTTTTGGTCCAAGCAGCTTCGTCCCCATAAAGCACGCACGGAAAACAATAAAACGCGTTTCTTTCTTCGCATCCACAAATCCAAGCATTTTTAGAATATACATTACGATTAAATTTACCCACAATTTCTTTGCCTTCAACTGTTTGTTTATGCTTATTTTATCTATTAAGTTCGTAAATTGAATTAAATTACACTACAAATTCAATATTAAAAGTGCCAGGACAATCCAATGTACCTACTTTTTAAAAGAACGAACTATAAAATAAAACAAAACTCAGCTTTGAAAAAAATTTTTACTATTAATATAGACAGGTTCTTACAGAACAAATGTTCTAGTAAAACTGAAAATACATATCCGTACAAACATGTTTTAAAAGTCATCCGTTTGTAACACAACAGAAGACCCTCAATCCTACGTTTAAGTGGTTTAAGCCTTCCGAGAAGTAATAAACTTAAGGATGCTTTGAGCTATGTACGTACACTGTACAAAAACCTGACTATATAGGATGGGGAAGCGATATATTTTTCTCATATAATTAAAAATATATCTAACGTGTAAATCCGTTTCATTACCCCGCAAATTAATATTCTAAATAAGAGTGTTAAATTTTATAGACAAGATAACAAGATAATGCGTTCCTTACACTAAAATTCGCAATGATGCTGTTACGTTTTTTCGTGGCAGCCACGTTGGGCGCCAAAAATCTATGTGACGTTATTATCGGGGCAGCCACGTTGGTTCGTCAAATTTATGCTACGTTGGCTCGTGGCCGTACGTAACACAAAGAAAAACAAAGAAATGACCCGGCTCAATCGGAGAGTAGGGGGGGTTGTAGAAAGCAGACCAACATATAAGGTACGCGGCTGCAAGGAATTAGTAACAGTACCTGCAATAGAAAAATTAGAATAGTAAACCTGAAAAAAAACAAATTAGTCCTGCAAACCTGAAACAAAGAAAAAGCATAGCATACGGATCAAGTATAATTGTTCAGTACTTTGTAGAATAAAAAAAAAACTGTTGGGATAATCTATATAATATAACAACGTTAAAAGCAATATAACAAATATTTAGTACAAAGTGAGGTAATATTGGGGAGTAGCAGAAACGTTTCCTCACACACCAATTAAACATAAATCAGATAAAATGTTGACAAAAGATAAATAGATAAGACACAATTGGTATGAGTAATTTAGTAGTATTGATTTTTCTCTCTTTCTTTTTCTTTTATTTAAAATGTAGCATGCAAGTCTATGGTAAAAGGTCTCAGAACGCCAAAGGTATGGCAAAGCAACGGACAGGTATTTAAAGTAAAAACAAGTAGGAAATAGTTCAACTTACAGAAAGTCCTTCAGTAACGCTTCCTTGCAATTGAAGTGTGGGATTCACGATGTCCGGCACTAACGCAGCACTTCATCCTTGACTGGGAGGGTGTTGATGAAACTTATCACACGTTACCCTAATCACACCTACGTATTTCACTGGTGTTAGCAGCAGACAATATCACGCGTCGGAACTATGTAGTTGATAAATTTCTTGGTAATTCTATTTCCTAAGACAATAATTTCGAAATATTCTGTAGCACTAGTTTAATTCCAACTGGGACCAAATGTATATTATTTTCATAAACATCCCAAAAAGCAGTGAGAAACTTCAACCAATACCTTAGTAAACCGGTAATCTGTTATAGTATGAACTACTCTGATAAAAAGAAAAGAACCGCGAAACTAGATCGCACACCCAGTTCAAATAAAAAGACAACTCCACAAAAACAATTTGTAAAGCTACGCGTATCACTAAAACCGTCAGTCAATGACCTAAACATAAATCAGACACGTTACATATAAAGTATACTTCCTTCAAAAGGTCATCAGAACTACACTGCTCTACAGTAAAAAAAAACAACTTTTACTTCACAAGAAAAACAACTAAAATCGAGTCGTGTCGTGTAGCACTTTTAACGCAATACACATATAGAAACGAAGAACAAAACAACACTCCTTATCTGTTTATTCGTTTCAAAGCAAAACAGCAAACAGTCTTCTCAACGTAAACAATCTATAGGGACGAGGAACGAAAACTAACAACCTAACGTAATCAACATCTAGGAACAAAGGACAAACTAGAACTGTTCGTCTGTAGATATATCAATCGTTGTTATTCCAACCGCGTATCGACTTATTATCTCGACTCGTTAATAACATAAGGAACATCCAAAACGTGAATGCAACAATCATATCTACTAATTAATTACAGCGGTTTATCATTTTCAATAAGTACGAATAATCCTATTTACAATTCATTGCACTTTATTTATTAATGAAAATCAAACTTCAATTTATCTACTTTTAAAGTAATACCCACGAGTTAATAAATATAAAACAAGAGATAGTAGTTGCAGAAATGTATTTACAAATTTGGTAAAGCGGAAAAGGTTAAACTATTAAAAATGCCCGTTACAATGCATCGACTTGAGCATTGCTCAAAGCGCCCATATACAACTGTATTAACAATCCTAATTCTAGAGCCGCATGATTGAAGATAATGCCTTCCTTACACTAAAATTCGCAATGATGCATCGTATTGAGCATTGCTCAAAGCGCCCATATACAACTGTATTAACAATCCTAATTCTAGAGCCGCGTGATTGAAGATACTGTAGCGGGCTACTAAGACCGCGTTTCACTAATTCAAAACAAGTAATAACAAAGTTCTTTATTACTCACTATTCACAAGTCTAATTAACAGTATATGCCTTACTTACAGATGTTTGCAGTCCAATTAACAATGAAGCACTATCACACTAATGAATTTACAAGCACTAATATCTTCTTAAACTAACTTCTTAACCATAGGTCCGTTAACAACACTAACACAACTATTATAATTTATTTATTACACTTTTGCCTATTTATGTATTCTACAAGCTGCATGTACATTAGACACTTTCACATCATATAACATTTATGTTTACTGTTGGACTTCAAAAAGCTCAACTATTTAACTTTACACGACATAATTTATATTCGACATTCTGATATAGACTAACCCTGTACTTCATCATCGGTCTTATTTATACCGTGAATTAAAAAGGATGACTCGTCCTCCAGTAATTGCCAGAAGCTTCTCGGTCCCTGTAGAATATGCAGTGCTTGCGGCGCATGTGTATGTTTGATGGGTTGCCTAATAGTAGCTAGCAACAATACTTTACACATAACACTATGAACCTACTGATAGCAAACCGAACTTCTGCTCACGCATAGCGCGTATAAAACTACTTTAGAATCTGCTAGTACAGAATATTTTGGGATGGTTTGGATATTTTGATTTATCATAGTAATTTAAGTTTAGTTTATTATTTGTAGGGGGTGCTCCTTAGGGACAACCGCCACTAATACTTAGAGATGAGTTTGAATTAGAATTAAAGGGTCTGCAAAATGGTAAGGCGACGGGTATAAACAAGGTGCTAGCAGAAACTCTAAAATCCGCTGGACATGCAGTAACAGAACGCCTCTTCCAACTTGTACGAGAGATGCGAGGTACCTAAAGATTTTAAACACCATAGTCGCTATACCAAAAAAAAAGGGTGCGGATAGATGTGAAAATCTTCGAACAATAAGTTTGACAGCACACGTGTCAAAAATATTAACTAGAATTGTACCAAGACGGATGGAAAAACGAGCTGAAGAAATACTAGGAGAAGATTAATTTAGGTTTAGGCGAAACAGGGGGACACGGGAGGCCATTTTAGCTTTAAAGGGGATTGATAGTGGAGAAATCAATAGACAAAAGAGAGAACGTGTATATAGAGTTTGTAAATCTGGAAATAGCATTCAACAATTTAAATGGGAAAAATGTTCAAAAACTCAAAAAGATTGGAAGAAAAATATATATAAAAAACAATAAAAAATAGAAGAGACAGGAAGCTAGCACGCATACTATGGCATGAAGGAATAGTGCGGAATATATTAGAAGTACAGAAACGAAAAAAGACAGGTAGGTAGGCCTAGGTTAAACTATAGCACACAGATAGTGAAATATGTCGGCTGAGCGAATTTCAGAAAAATGTGTAGGTTAGCTCAGAATAGTCAATGGAAGTATGCGTCCAACCAGTTCCAGGACGGAAAATCTAAGGATGAAAAGTACTTGTATTTAAACCTGATGATAATCATAAACCATTAGAGGTGTTGGTTTTGCAATATCATCAAGAAATGTTAAGTGTGCAAAAGGAGTAATTGGAAAACTATTGATACGCTAAATGTCTTAGTGATGAAGGATCTTGGTAGCCGTCAAGTTGCTTAGCTCCTTTCGCGCACCATTGAATATCAGTGAAATATGGTATATTTTTTTGAAAACAATAGAAGCTGAAAAGTGCAAAGCTTAGCACAAAGGTGTTCTGTATTTAACAAGAAAAAGTAGCTACTATGTTCGAAGACAACAAACATAGAAACAAGAATAAAATTGTTGAATACATATGTGTAGAGCAGAGCATTGTTTGACTGAGGAACGAGGACAGTAGGAGAAGCAGCCAGGAAAAGGATAGAAGCCTTTGAAATGTGTTGCTGCAGATGTATGACGAAGATATCATGAACAGACAAGTTAAGAACAAAGAGGTTCTAGAAATAGTAGGAGAAGTAAAATATCTATCGAAAACAGTAAAAAAAATATGAAAGAGATAAGATGATAGAACACTTTTTAAAGCTTAAGGGAATAGGTGCGGTGTATATTAGACGCACAGAAAAGAGAAAAAGAGAGGTAGAGGTAGAACGAGGTTAGACTATTGCACGCAGATAGTGAAAGATGTAAGCTGTGGGAATTTCAGGAAAAAGCGTAGGTTAGCTGAGAATAGGAAATAATGGAGGTACGCGTCTAACTAGTTCCAGGACTGAAGACCCAATGATGATGAAGATATATTTTTAAAAAATAGAGCATATGGTGTATCTCGCAACTTAATACCTAACGCGACAACTATGAACTCAAATGTAAGTTTTATTGAATATAGTATCACTGTTTTCGGTAACTATTAACTTAAGGTAGACATTCATTAACAATTTAAAGGGGTTGACTTAGTAATTTCCCGCGATAGAGATAAAATAAAGATTGTACAATAACTGTTACATTATTAAAGACATAAAACACAAAAAACTAAAAATAAAGCGCACCGTTGCCAATTTATCTCCCTTCATTCTTTCTTTTCTTGATCTTTCTTCGTCAAACCTGATTCCTTGTAGTTTGTAGCAGTATATGCAAACGATGTCTGGATATGACAGTCGAAAAATGTTCCGGTACCGTTTTCTCCGTGCTTTTTGCTTTGTTTAGATGTGCTCTTTTACTGCAGCTAAGTAGAGCAAACCAAAGAAATGAATTATTAAAAATTCGTTGGTAAATAGTCTATATCGCCTTCAAATGTTTTTAGCATGTTATCAGGTTGAATATTTTTACACCGTATAACATGATGTACATTAGAATCTGGAAAAAAATGACTTCTATAAATCTAAAATATCTTTCACATTCTTTGCCACAGTTTTAAACCCGGCAGGTTTGTAGTTATTTTCCTTCATTGTGTTTCTACTTTATATTGCATACTTTTGTGAGGTAATCACTTTGCTTGACCGCTTTTCCTAATATAATGTCCAAATGTATCAATAAAATCTGTTTCGCAATCGTTAATTCAGATTGCTATGTGTCCGTGTTACTTTCGTCATGCTCAGGAGCATCTTCATCTTCGTTTTATCGGTTTCAAACTTTTGTGTAAATCTGTTATGCCTTTTAGTTTCATCCGAGAGTGCTAATAAATGTTTTTGTGCTGCTTCATAAGTCGTTTTAAACTTACACTATCTATGAATTGCTATCAAAGAGATCACTGGTGTCGTAGATATCGATGGCGTACTCGTTCGCGTATTAGATTTCACTCTGGTACACCAATATAGTGCCACTGATACGAATAACAAATATTTCAGAATCATAAACGTTAATGAAAGGGTTAAGCGGATAATTCACCAAAGCATTCTGTAACGCGTTGCAAACGCTAGCTATAAATTAGATGGGAAAGGAAAATTTAGTAAATTTGAACGGACAAACACAATATGGAAACAAACCTGGCATGACAGGCTTAACAAAAAATTAATCTTAATTAAGCATAATTATTCAAATTTTGTTTCTATAAATGTCATACAGCTAACAGACTTTAACTTAAAAAAGTATAACACAATTTCTTTTGAATATATTGTAACCGTAATAATCCAGGACGATGACTTATTTTAAATACCAAATGTAAATAACTTTTAACGTTGCAAGACACTATGTATGCATTTTCCATGAAAACAGATAATTTACAATAGACAGATATCGTCCGTTCGAACCACCAAGGACATGAAAAAAAAACCCTAGAGCAACAGCAATACAAATTACATACAAAGTAATTACATGTAAACGTTGTACACAGGCATATATTAAAACTGATACATTGTATTACGGGGTGCTGACCGCAATTAATAAAATTTTATATTGGGAGAAATGACAAGAATTAGATACCTGACAAAAAAGAATGAATGAATTATTCGCCAACAGTTAGAAACATCAAAATGTAGTAATACAAGCGAGTAGTAAGGAGGAGGAGGCGGAAAGTTGAAAAGAAACGCTGCTTTAAATTCAAGGTGCGGTTGGATTTCTTGCAGGGAAAAACGCTACGTGCAAATTAATTTTTTGAACCTACGTTTGTACAGGCAGAGTTGTGGAATTAACGTCGTTACAACCGGTTAAAGGGGTTGGGACATAGAAAGTTCACCTCTTCAATAATTTGGAATTTTGTGTTGAGTTAGGTTAAGGAACCTGTGTTAGTTAAACGATGAGAAATTGAAATGTTGGAGACCTATATACTATCTGAAAGTTTGAAAGATTAGAATTTAAAGAGTGAGCAATATTGAGCTTTTATGTTTATACTTTTTAATAATTGTACACGCGCGGGGGGTCTTATAAATTTATAAATCGACTTACCTCCGCGGTGTTTTGTTTTTCTATGCTGCAGTTCCTATTCTTTCAACCAAGTGGACTGTATGCGAATTGAGTTTATATGTTACGTAACACTTGCACTATGTTTTTTAGGGTTTAACAACGAAAGTCTGGGGCACTTGACTAACTTACGGTACACTGAACGAAGAAACCGACGACCGTTCTGCTTCAATATCCATAAGCAAGTGTTTGTTCACTACTCTGTCCACTTATTCACACATGCCCAACGAATTTTTATGGCAGGATATAAGGGAACAAGGGATGACAGTTTTACTATTAGATTTACGACTACAAAATTTACGACTTAAAATTAAACACGCAAACGTGCGACAAAGAGACCGAACATCCCGCCCACCAAAATAAGTATGAACTAACTTATTTTATATTTAAAACTAATTAGAGCTATTAACTAAGAACCTAACCGACAAACTTATATAAGTGAATATACGTGTACATACCATTAAATATCAAGTAACTGGCAGTAAACATAGTTTCACCAGAGGACGTTTAACTAACCCTTGGGCTGTCTTGATGGTAGGTATCCGAACGATACCGTCCCTACCAGGATGTAAATGTCTTTCATGACAATCTAATATAATAAGTTCAGTCAACCGATGCGACCGAGGAAGCAAAATTGGAAATTTTGCATCATGCGACAAGTCAGAATTACGTAGGCGACCGCCCACCCTCAACAAATAACGACTATCTAGAAACGGACTAAGGCTACGAAGTTGTTTACTAACAAGTTTTCCAGTTTTAATATTTGCAATGTCTTGAGCAAAAACATTTGTTTGAACTCTTTTAATCAATAACTGTATAGCCTCTTGCTGTTGAGCTAGAGACAAACTATCAGCATATTTTGAACGCAAATCTGGACATTGAACATTACGAATGAAATGACGAATACATGTAATAATCCTACAAATTTTCTGCAGTTTTGAAAATTTATCCAACAACAAATCTAAGAAATTCTCAGACATAACGACTGTTAACGACAGAGTACGATATTCGACGTCCATCTGAGATGAGTCGATAAGTTTTGGCAGCGATGTTACTGGCCATTCTTCATTACGACGCACTAACCAAGAAGGTCCTGTCCACCATAATGGATGATGAACCAACTCTGAAGCCAAAAGTCCACGTGAGGCACAATCCGCAGGGTTATCCTGGGACTTAACATGAAACCACGAAGATGGAGGAATACGTTCTTGAATATGCGAAATACGATTGCTAACGAATGTCTTCCACTTATGCGAGGAAGACCGAATCCAAGACAAAACAACAGTAGAATCTGACCACGCGAAAATATTACTAAATGATAAAATATCTGTATAAGTATTTTGACAAAATCTACTAAATCTGCCAAGAGTACGGCAGCACACAATTCGAGACGGGCAATGAAACGCGATTAGTAGGAGCAACCTTCGATTTTGCGCATACTAATGAAATGGTAATATTACCTTCTAGATCGAACGAACGGAAATAGATGACAGCTGCATACCCGGCTTCAGAAGCATCACAGAATCCATGCAACTCCACCCTTTTAAAATTATGACATACGATGCGACGCGAAATCTCAATATTCGAAACCGCTGGCAATTCACCCAAAAAATGTTTCCATTTTTGTATGACTTCCAATGGAGGCTCTTGGTCCCATCCAAGACCTAAAAGCCAAAGATCTTGAACTAAACGTTTAGCGAACAGTACTACAGGTGCTATCAACCCGAGAGGATCAAAAATTTTTGCGATAGCCGACAAAATATTACGCTTAGTGCAAGTGCGCTCTTCAACGTCTAAGTTGTATAAAAATACATCTGTAAGAGCACGCCACGAAAGGCCCAAAATTTTTATTGAACCACTATCTTTATCTTGAAAGGTAATTGCGTCCGAACTGGACAGGGACTCCCTCAAGTTGGACATCACTTCCGGGCAATTACTACTCCATTTTCTTAATTGAAAACCACCACTAGAGCAAATACTATTCAATTCACCAATTAATTGATTAGCAGCTTCAATCGAATTACATCCAGTGACTAAGTCATCAACATAGGTATCGCTCGCCAATACGGATGACGCGAAAGGAAAATTAATTGATTCTAACCTTGCCAATTCTTGAACAGTACGCAAGGCCAAAAAAGGCGACGACGAAACTCCATAAGTTACAGTATTTAATTTAAAGTCCATAATAGGATCTGACGGAGAAAATCTCCAGACGATACGTTGATAATCACGATGAGTATCTTTAACCAAAATCTGCCGATACATTTGTTTAATGTCAGCTGTAATTACGATAGGGTGTACACGAAAGTGCAATAACAAAACTGCAATGTCCTTTTGCAAAGCAGGGCCAATAGCCAAGCTATCATTTAACGACTTTCCAGATTGATCCTGACACGAAGCATCGAAAACCACACGCAATTTGGTGGTAGTGCTATCCCGCTTATGTACAGCATGATGGGGAATGTAATACATTTTTCATAACCTGACGAATTTTCAGGCGATTTCACTTGAACCATGTGACCGCTTGTCAAATAATCCTCCATAAATTTTTATAATCTGAATACAATTCAGGATTTTTAGCAAACGACGTTCTAACGACAAAAATCTTTTAATACAAATTGATCTCATACCCACAAATGAGGGTTCCGAAATTTTAAAGGGCAAGGACACTACAAAACGACCGTCCTTGTTACGTCTATAACCTTCCACAAATTGATTTTCACACCTTTCTTCTTCAGGAGAAATGTGTTTTTTGAAGGGAATATTTTCTAATTCCCAAAATCGACGAATGTCACTGTCTAAGGGTTCAACGAAAGTACACAACGACGTAATAGAACTATTCGGGAAACGACCTTTCCCGTTAAAACCCAACCAAAGGTTGTGTTAATAGCAACTGGCTCGTTAGCGACACCCCAACGAGACTCGTTCAACAAAACCTGAGCAAAGATTTCCGCTCCGAGTAGCATGTCAATTTTACCAGGAACATTAAAATTAGGATCAGCTAAGGCCAAACCTCGAGTATGCGACCATTCCTTGACCCCTATCGACGGCGAAGGTAATTGATTACAAATGTTCGGTAAAATATAACAATCAATTCCATATGCTGGAGACCGTGCTCCCGAGGGACTGACTACACACGATAGTGCACCAGACACCAACGACGAATTCAAGCCAAGTCCTTGAACAGTGACATTGGCTCTCCGTTTCCTTAAACCTAATTTCTGACGGCACCTTTCAGTCATAAAACTTTCCATGGATCCGTTGTCAATATTACACGAACAGATTGCAATGTTCCTGTATAATCAAGCACCGACACTATTGCCGTAGCTAACAGCGTGGTTGTGTGTTCTAATGACGTCGAAATCAACGAGCTAGTGGCAGGTTGTTCATGCACAACCGACGACGACAGATTGTCTTCACTAGGTCTACTAGTAGAAGTAAGTCTAGGCGCCGCTCTCCGAGGAGACGCTGACCTTTGACGATGGGTTTGTCGGCGTGGCGACACCGATTTTTCTTGTTTATCGAAGTGAAGCAACGAATTGTGCGACTGATGACATTTTCTACACGACCAATCTAACGTACAATTTTTCATCGAATGTGAAGGATTTAAACATTTAATGCAAAGATTTTTAAGCTTTACCACCTCAAATCTTTCTTGAGGGTTTTATCGAGAAACTGCTTACATCTATAAATAGGATGCACAGCTTGACAGAAACTACAATTTTAACATCATTGGTGGTACCAACTAAAGAAGTTTTAGCCGAAGTGCTAACAAACCTTCCTTTTTCTCTTTCTTTTACGGAATCTCGAGATTTTAAGCATGTTCCTGACGCAATGTCATTTATTTCCAACACTTTACATTGTTTTTCAATGTACGTCCTTAAATCTTTGAACGAAGGAATTTCGTCATTATTTCCTAATTCGAAACGCTTTAAAATGTTTGTATCTAATTTTTTCGATAACAGATTAAACAACATGAAATCTAATAAATCTATTTCCATCTGCCTTAACGCGAATATATTTTCATCAAAACAACTAATTAATTGCCGGAGTTCCGCATGCGAGTCTGAGGAACTGACCTTAGGGCATTTTTCGAGAGCATTAAAATATGTTGAAAGTAATAACCTCTTGGACTGAAAACGATTAGTAATGATTTTATAGGCTTCCACGTATGCATAATCATTTAATGGCAAGTGTTTTATCAACGCACGCGACGACTCATCTAATGTATCAACGAGATGGCAAAATTTTTCAACGGGTGACAAACTGACATTATCATGAATCAACCGCTTATAGATTGCATTGTAACTCTCGAAATCTGAAATTCGTCCGGAGAAGCGGGGAACGGAAAGATGTTTCAAGCGAATTCCACAGCTTGACGAAAAGAATTATTCATATTTTCCAACTTTGGCTTATTTTCTACCCGATCTAATTCGCATTGTTCAGCGATAATACGAATATCTAATAGATAATCATCGATTTTCACCCTAAGAGCCGAAAATTCATCCAATTGTTCACTTTCTTCATCAAAGAAAATATCCTTGCAAAAGGATTTGAAAAGCGTTTCAATCTGTTCGACAGTTTTAATCGACGCTCTAATTAAAGCAATCGATACGTCTTCCGATTGGTTGATCTTACTGTAAATGTGATCCAACCTTTTAACTACAAATTTAGCTTCAAGAATAGCTTTATCAATTGATATAACCATATTTGATTAATGATTAATGAACGACAATAAAATTAATATAAAAACAATGCGTAACTCGAATACGCTAAATTACTAATTCATCTACGAAATTAAATTATTAATAGAAAAGTGCAACTAACTACAGTGCTTGCCCCACAAAGCTTTTAAGGTTTCAAATAAATACCAATAACCCCTTTGTTATACAAGTTGCATGAACCCGAATGGTTCCTCCAACTTGAACTGACAAATAAGGTAAAGCTTTACAATACAATAACCCCTCATAAATAGTTTACCTAAAAGGATACCGACGACGACGACCCTAATTTTTGCCACAAAGGATAAGGAATGTATTGTAAAATCTACCGTTATAACCAGATGTATTTAGCATTAAATGTGTAAGCAAGATGTTCTTTTCTGTGTAACACGTTTAACCATAATAAAAACTACAACAATTTTATAAATTTAAATTTAAATATAAAGAGTTTAAAGGATAGGAACTAATTATTTAATTAAAGATCCGGCTCGAAGGACCAATTTTGTACACGCGCGGGGGGTCTTATAAATTTATAAATCGACTTACCTCCGCGGTGTTTTGTTTTTCTATGCTGCAGTTCCTATTCTTTCAACCAAGTGGACTGTATGCGAATTGAGTTTATATGTTACGTAACACTTGCACTATGTTTTTTAGGGTTTAACAACGAAAGTCTGGGGCACTTGACTAACTTACGGTACACTGAACGAAGAAACCGACGACCGTTCTGCTTCAATATCCATAAGCAAGTGTTTGTTCACTACTCTGTCCACTTATTCACACATGCCCAACGAATTTTTATGGCAGGATATAAGGGAACAAGGGATGACAGTTTTACTATTAGATTTACGACTACAAAATTTACGACTTAAAATTAAACACGCAAACGTGCGACAAAGAGACCGAACATCAATACATATGTAAATTTTAAATGTAAACAGGTTTGTGTTCATGTAGTAGAAAAGTAATCAAACATGAAAGTAATTATTTTGTTGGACGATGAATTAACGACGGCATTTTCAAAAATTAGGGTTAATGTCATGTATTTAAATATGGTTAACGGAAATATTGGAGTGATAGTATTATTGATGGATTTAATTTAATGTTAATTTTTTAGGATTTCTTTTAGTAATACCTGGCCAGAATGAGGTTAAGAAATTAGGTTTTCAAGTATATTTGTATTTATATTGTAGATATTGAATGATAACAGAGGTTAAGCATAAGTTGAATTTTATTTGCATTGAGTTATGAACTAGAATAGAAATTAGGTCATTGGAACAGGATACTCAGTTACCCCAGTGATAAAAGCGTAGTTATTTTCAATTTTATTTAACTTAACCAAAATTTAGATGAGTGTTTTATGGTATTTTAGAGACAAATAAAATATAATGTGATGAATTTAGAAAACCCGAAGCAAAGGAGCTCTATGCAAAAATAGCAGTCTTCGGTGTTTAAATAATTTCGAAAGGATTCTTAGAGACGGTTTGGCACCTCTCATTTATGACAAGAGAAAAAGTCTTTCAGGGTAAGTGAAGATTGGAACATTGTTTGTATTCAGACCATATTTATTATTTTACTTTTTTATTATTACCTTAATAATTTCTTCCATAGGCACCCACTCCCGCATCACTGTACTTAGCCAGCATCCTTAAATTGTTACGGGGTTCTAGCACTTTCAGGGCAAATTTCAATTTATAATGTAACGCTCATATAACCCGTAACAATACCTGACGTTTACAACAATATACTATTACTTAACAATAAAATGAGAAAAATTACTAAAACGGTGGTTAAAATTTAACCACAGAGAGATCACGGGTTAAAATAATAACTACAGTTTTTATTTAGAATTAAGAACGTTGTGGTATCTCCCATAATTAGCAAAGTTACTCCAGTTGGCGGTACTACTTACTGCACGGATAAATCGATCTAAAAGGTTCGTAGTTTTTAAGTTCTTTCAGGGGCAAAGAGTATTTGTTCTTTTAATTTTTTGGTAATTTTTGAAAAGTGTTCTGTCACTCTAGGACAGCTAAATATAAGACAATAAAGCATAAGAGATGGTGGCCTGTTTGCGTCGTTGGTTTCTGAGTCAATATAAGTATACAGCTATTTTATACGTCCCTCAATTATCCGCTACCACCTTATAAAATAATACAATTTATACATACCTACTAATTATATAAACGATTAAATAATAAACTTGCTTTTATACTGTGTAAGCTTAACACGCTACTAAATGTTTTATATAATAACTTTTAAAACTAATCCATTTATTTGTCAATCACAGATAAATATAGTTAAGATTAAGGAAGATAAAACAGAACCATGTTCCTGTTTGGATTTAATAGCTTTAGCTAAATTTAGTCCATCACATAACGTTCTTTCGCCAAGTACACACTGTGTTATACAATTTAAACAGAGTCACAATTATACTAGTTTTATCAAATGAAACCCATCCAAATATAGGAGCGGGTAAGTAAAGGAGTAACTTATCAGACAATGCACTTGACTTATAGATTTTCAACTTCACTATATTCAATGCTACTACGCACATGATGTACGAAACAAGTATTATATTTTTTACCAACACGGCAATAAACACCAACTTAGGCTCACGACCCCCAACCTCAAGGTGATCGGAGTTTTAATATCATAGGATCCCCCATTCATATGGTCCAAAAAAAATCGCAAAATTTTGTTAAAGAGAAAGTTGAGAGGGGAGAAGTTCTATTGAATGCTATTTCAAGTACGGAGACGCATAGTTACAAAGTTAAAATTTTATTTACAATGAATATTAACAGATATCATTCAAATAACACATTTCATTCTAACAATTTTATTTTACCTTGGGATATTAGTGATGAAACTAGAATCCTTTATCCATCTTTTGCACTGGTAAGTCAAAGGCGTATCACCTACCACAAAAGAGAGTACGATAAACGCCTTTAGACGAAGGTATACGCGTTACCAAAAGATAGCACGGGCATGATTCCTACAGTAGGCACCATAGTGGACGAAGGTTTGTGTTTGTTGTTTACATGGTTATCTAACAAGTGGAAAGGGGGAAGGGAAGGCGTCACTACCCCTAATATTCTTACAAAACGATGAAACAATGCACAAGAGGAGATGTAGAAACCTTATGTTCAGAACATTAAAGCTAACACCTTGACGACACTCGACAGCCGTTCGCACTAGAAAGGACTACACCTGAAAAAGAAAGTTACAGTTAGTACATGCAACGTGGATCGTCCCCGTGGATAGGCAACCCAAGTTGCTTAAGTTTAACAGACGTATTATTTGTGTGCGCTCGGTAATCGAATTGAACGGAACATCGGTGATCGCGAATGCGCGAGCAGAAGAATACAATCGACCGCCGAGGGGTTGTGACGTTTTGAAAAGTGTGTCGCGGCGAAGATCTTCAAAAAGGGTATCTTCAAATTTGCATCAATCATGTTGTAAATTCCACACGCGTGGCTACACATCTACAAGGGAATCGTCGCTGGACAAGCATCGCAAAAGAAGCCAATGCATGTAAGTGTTACCCAGATGTTGTTATCACTGCACTTGATTCCTTCATTAATTTTCATTTAAATTATACGGCCTTCGCGGTCGTATAAAAGTAAGTTGTAATCAAAAGCTCAATGTTCCCCACAGCCCACCAATTCATTCCACAACGGGATCACTATTTGTGAGCCAAGATAAACAACAATTATATTAGAACAATTAGAACTTACTGACTTTAAATATTTTGAGTAAGACAACCGAAAATAATAAGGGCATTACTCAATAATGTATTTCTATTTCTCAAGTTAAATAGATTTTTAATTTCTGTAATTAATAAAATATTTACAAGAAAAATTCTTAATCGTCCAGCACAGATTCAAAATAACGACTGAGTCGATCAGTTAATTTAATTAGTAACATTAATAGATGGTTAATAATATTTTTAAAATATTTAAGATCAACTTTAAAACATTAATAAATTATTTGTTTGAACTTTTCATTTTTACCAATCGGTAATGATGAAAGGTCAATCAAATCTCGTATGATGGATGATGTTCACAACCAATATCTTCGGGATTTGGTAACCAGACGTGTACTTAATGTTCAACATGTATTTAAAACTCCACAACTAAAAGCTGTTCCTAAATTAACTGTAAACGGGGGGAGCTGATATTCTGAGTAGGAGCTAGAGTTAGGTAGGTAGTTAACCGGGCATGCATTAGATAACTTATAAAATCAAACAAGAAACAAAAAGAAATCAAAAACCAAAAGCAAAAACGCAAAAATAAAAACAAA
Source organism: Platerodrilus igneus (assembly GCA_036346225.1). Lineage (NCBI taxonomy): Eukaryota > Metazoa > Arthropoda > Insecta > Coleoptera > Lycidae > Platerodrilus > Platerodrilus igneus. Next base: position 5,685,418 of record JARFIW010001700.1, read on the forward strand.
AACAAATATGCACGATAAATCCCACACTAAATCAACCACTGTCACACCTAAAACGCGCGGAACCAAGCTTTTTAATTTATCCAATACTAGTAATTGGATCTTAGAAAATATAAAGTAATCGATTATAAGAATTTAGATCAAAAATACTGCGAATTATACGTGTTACAACATAAACAATAGAAAATGATAGTTTACATAGTTTATTATTAACAGGGCTTTAACGAAGCTTAATGTACTTTAATTAAGTGATTTCAACAATTGAAAACGCGACCAGTAATGTAACATTCTCGCGCTAATTAAGCACACATTTGTATACAGAAAAACAGTTATCAATTTTTGCTAGTAGAAAAGCTTAAGTAATAAAATACCCCTAAATTTGATAGAAATTGGGTGGTTTATAATTTCTTAGCATAGCTAATTCATCATAATATCAAATTGGGACATGAATAGTAAAGTACCTAGTACAGTCTGTTGTAACCAGCAATTTAAAACCGGGACTTCACAATAGACATATCAAATTAGAAAAACACCAACATATTTTCCATGACTAATCATCTTACGAACGTGGATTCCAAAACATTTTGAACATTCCAAAGACACCAAAATCTTTGTCCATTACTTAAATAGGCAGAAAACATGAACGACAAAATTAAATGCGTATGGACCAACTGAAGGCGCAGATGTGGTATTAAATGGATAGTGTGAAAACACCAACACATATCTTCTCATGCACCGAAAAACTCTTAACCTCAACAACAAGTTCAGTTCAAATCGTACAAACCGGGTGAAATAGGGTATTCCCTAAAATAATATAGCTTATAAATACAGGCATAACATAATCGAAGGCGATTCATTCATATTCAATTTACATATACCAATTAAAATTGTTGGATAATTAAACTGGAATAAATTTAAGATGTTTCTTTTCTTTTAGACATACGCAATTTAGACAGTTAGGGTAGAACTTAGTTTATTTCTGTTGGTTGTGATTGTTTACTATGATTTTCATGTTTGCTAATATAGGTTGGGTGAAAGTATTGCCGCTTTTTGTTTTATTTGTGCTTATTTTAAATAGTAGGAGAAACAAAATGTGTACAGAGTTCTATCATTCTGTCGAAATAAGAAAGACCCCTTCACCCATTTTGTAGTCCACCCATCGTTTAACGAGATAAGACAAATCCAGGTGGGATGGCGTCCAGCATTTTTATTGGACCGGAAGTTCAGAGACCTTTCAAGGTAGGTGAAAGTGTTACAGTCTGTATACCCCTAAAACATTTGCAGTTGTTTTCGTAGAATGCACCCTTCAACACTGCAAGCTAGCGAGTTCATTTTCTTCTGTTACGTCTCCCTGTTAAAGTAAGTTTCAAAAGGTCATTAGCGTCAATTTCACACGTAACAGCTACTGTAAAGATAGGGAAACAGAGTTCAGGGCTCTTGATTTCGGTCGATGTGAGCTTCTACGAGAAGCATTATTCGAAGTACATGATTAAAAGCTTTTACAAAAAGCTTCTTAATAATTTATTAGTACAGTACTTTTCTCACGTGATTTGAAAATAGCGTAAAAACCATTAATAAAAGTTATCAAAATGCCTTATTTTATGAAGAAAAATGGCAAATCTGCTATGAAAAATTCGAGGATAATTTTTAAGTGCAACCGATCACAGAATATAAATTAAATGGGCAAAAATGTAATTTTTTGAAAAATCTAAGATATAAAGAAACGCCACACAAAATTTGCTATTTTTACATTGAAAATTTTATGATTCTTTCTTTGAAACTGTATGGAAAGCAATTTTCCGGTTCTAATTGCAATACGATTCTTGCTGTGTTATGCACATTTTGCCTAATTTATTAGGTTAAGTTATAAGAAAAATAGATAATTATTTTGAGAAAATCATTTTTGTAAAGAGTCATTTTCTATATATTATTTAAATTTTATTTAAATTTAAATGTATTATGTTTTATTCGTATACGTAGAATCTTCAAGAAATAATTACAGATAAAGATGTTTAACAAAAAGGAAGATTTCAAACTTACATCACCATAAAGCACTCTCATTTTGTAATATAATTCTATGTGATATAAATAATAAGATAGCTGTAAGGAAATTATATTTCTATGATGGAGGAATAATATCCGGTCAAATATGTGAATAGATGTAACTTAAAGAAATTAAATATAGATAACTACCGGTTGAATCAGAGAGATAAGAAAGTAACTAATTCTATTGATGGTAGGTATACTATGTCAAGCCGAAACTTATCATTTATATATATATATATATATATATATATATATATATATATATTGATGTGATAAACAAGCCGCGAGAGGTCATTAAAACTTAAATACCATAAATAAAATCCACCCAAACAGAAAAAATCCGGAAAGAATTGAAATTTTCGAAGATTCATTGTTCCACCCTGTATAAAATAAGCGTATTGCATGTACAAAGCCATTAAAGTCGTCCACATTATTATAAAACATATTCCGGTGTGTGTAAATAATCATTCTAAGAGATAAATAAAAAGTCATTGAAATGCAAAGCAAAACAGACTTCCCGTGTATTTAAAAGCTCCAGTTTTAAATCAATAATACAACTGTGTGTACAAATAATCATTAGATATAAATACAAAAAGCCATATAATCGGCGTAACTACAATATCAATGTATTGCCTCTCATTAATTAAAATAACTACTATATTAGTATATCAACCTTGACAAAGAAAACAAAGAACGCTTAAATTGGTTGCCTACACGATTCACATTTGTAAAAAATTTCCAATTGTCGTGGAAAACGCATGGTCCGCGAAAGACCCAGATGCGGGTTGGAGTCCTGTCTAAGACCTTATATTTTCCATCTTTCAATTGCTAGCTCGATTTGAAATGATCATTTGGGCTTTTGCATAAAAGTCTAAGTTATTATTTCATCTTATTAATTGTAATACGTTAGCATTTATCAACTTACCTTGTGTAATTAACTATATATTTAAATTATACTACCTCCGCGGTCGTATAAAAGTCAGTTGTAATCAAAAGCTCAATATTCCCTATAGTCCACCAATTCATTCCACCTGAGAGTTAAATCTAGTTCTGTATTTTCTTACTTTGGTTAGAATTTTGGTTTTATTTGTTTTCAGATTTCAGCCAGCACCAAAAGAGCTAAACCTTATTGGAAGTTTGATAAAATACCACATATTCTATAGAAGCATACAAAATAATTAAACTAGGTATATCGATCCTTCACTGTATAGAACATCCAACTGAATAGCTTTTCTTAATTGTTACCCAAAGCGACATTTGAACCTATACAAAAATTAATGAAGTACAAACTATTATCTTCGCTTTTCCCCACAAAAATAAACAACTGCAAACATAGTCAGAAATGCACAAAAAATTTATATGCAATCAGGCCTGTAATACCTTCTTGCAGATTTAATGAGAAAGTACAATTTGGAATCGATATTAGAAAAATCCTAATTTAGTTAATTTCGAGAGAAGTTTGTGTTCATGTTCGTGATTCATTAAAATAAGCTTGTTTAAAATAAGGAGGCTTTCAACGTGGTCATGGGAAGTCGAGTGACTATTTGACAAAACAGGGTAACTAGCTATTACATATTGCTCTTATTTTACTGGCGTTTGTTTTACTTCACAAAAAGACTAGTTTGAGCTTTTAGTGTAAATTAACATAGGCTTTATATTCTTAAATGAACTCAAAAAGTAGAGGGTTTTTGGGGGGTCCTGGAACCTCATTCCCTCCAGAATCCATTATTTCCTCACACATCTGGACCAAATTTACATGTAAATTCCCATAAGGAGGATCTGAGGAGAGGGACCTCCTCCTTGCTTTCTCCTTGCTCCCCTCCTTGCTCTGAGACTCACACATCAACCATTTTGATTACGTCACACCCGCCTTCTTTCCACCCGCGAGATATCTTTCTCCATATTTCCACCCACGAGATAAATCTATCTTGTTTGGTTCCAATTAATATTACATTTTTCTCAGCTACCCGAATCTCTAGAATTTTTTTTAGATAGCATCGTCCCCCAGAGAACTACCCTCATTTTAAGATTTTTTACCGGTAGCGATTTCTGACCGTCTTTATAAATTTTTTTGCCATGCGACACATCAAATTGGTCTAGAATTTTACGCAGAATCCAAATCTGCAAATAGATTTAAAATCCGAGAACCCCTTACCGTTTTACACACATACCCTCTAGCAAACATATAAAAGATTATTTTTGTTTCTTTTAAGATAAATGAGTAGTAAGATTGGATGATCCAAAAACAGATCCACCTTATGGGATCCACCCGATGCACCGGATCCACCAATCGGGGCGTTCTTTCTTAGGGTATGATACATAAGTTTCCCAACCATAAATGTTTTTAAAACTAAACTGCAGGAACCCGAATACTAACTATACCATGCGCGACAACTCCAAACTTTTTTTAGCGCCCTAATATTTCCAAGAATTTTTAACATACCTTTTTCCACACTTCATTTATTTTCTTTTCTATTCACCTGTCTTATATCTAGATCCATGCTAAATTATAACTTTCCTGCAACTCATTCCTAAAAGAAAATCTAAAAACCATTCTTAAAACTTTTTATGACAGACAATTTTTTACTAATACAGTTTAAATTTTGTAAATCACATTTCTAAATACATATTCACAATTTTTATTTTTTATTAATTTTTTTTATTATTTTTATTAACCTAGAACTCCTCACATCGGCTTATACTTATTAATATTTATTTCTAAATAGAGCACCTTTTCCAAAGACCAGCCGGACCCACGTGTTTCAAATTCCTCTGATTTTGTTCTCATGGTTTCGCTTAAGACCTCGTACATATTTTCCAAATTACTAGAAGATGTTATAACCATATTTTTTGTGTTAAAAGATTTCACATCGGTAGTCTCTTCCCCCATTTTTGTGTAGACGCCGTAGAGTTCGCAATTAACTTTTATTGCTGTATGTTGTGTTTTTTTTCATTAATTAATCGCATAAACCGCTCTTTCTGCTTCCAAAAAAACTCGCAGACTCCATCGTCGACACTGGCGTTCTTTATGCGATAGCTAGCCATACGGTTGTTAAACGTTGTGCTAACCATTTCTACACCATCTTCGCCAGTAGTGGTAACTGTTGCATTTTTATGTCTGTTGCTCCTCAAGTGTGCGGCATGCGTAGTCTTTTCCACTTCGAAATCGCATACTTTACACAGAATCTGTGGTTGTTTCGTACAAAACCCTTTAATAGCTGGCGGAGCTGAACAATTACGGCTTAATGACCTACCGTGCTGTTTTTCCTTGTGTCGCAGTAAGTTGGCCATTCTCGTAAAAGCGATACCGCAAGATCCACAGTTTAAGTACTTTGCTGCCGACGGATGTATACCCCTATCCCTGAACGATGTTACACCACGACATTTGTTCTGGTGCCGTTTTAGAGCATTTCTCCAGGTATAGGAAGCACCACAAGAGTTGCAATTAAAATGCTTCCATGGATAGCGCCATGATTAATATACATTTTGAAAACAATCAAAGATTGTCGAAGACACTCGAAGAGTGCACAAGCGCGGTTACTAATCCAGTTTGCATTAATACCAAGTATTCCGTACTTTCTAGAGCCGGCAAGAACTCGATACCACCCAAATAGAGAATTAGATGCTCGGTGTCTGTTAACTTCCGCTTCCCTCGTAAAAGGTATAAAAACTCGGTCAATCATCCGTCTAACTTATACTTCGACCTGCTTCCATTCTGATAATTTCCAAACATTTTTCAAACGACAATGGTCTCGCAATTTTTAAACCTCCGAGGGAGCTATAAGAAATTACACGTTCGAGCTACCCGTAAACTAACATATTTTATAGTAAAAGTGCGCTGAATAATACATGCATACCCCTTCTCTGCGCTACTACTATTCTTGTAGTTGGTTGAAAAAGTCAGTCGCCTTTTTTACTGCTAGAACCGCTGCAATGCACCATTCTATACTTTGTTTATAAATATAGTATATCGCGCACTTTTTTGTCTGATAATTAAATTTCGGATATTTAAACATCTAATACGATCGATTAACCATTTCGATTATTCTAACGGGAATCGCCATACATTCCGCCGCACCGTTCTTTTTGTATCCAACGATCCGATGGGCTTCCACACATTAACGCCTAACGTATCTTTCCTACTATTTGTTAAACAAAAACTACCGGCATCGCCATGTCCGTATGTGGACGTAAGCAGATATTTGTGGGATGTGTATTTAGTCCAAGAAAACTACTATTTTTCTAAACCACAATTAATAATCACCTTTATAGGTTTAACATTTTTACCATTTCCCAATGGCTGGTGCTACGTACATGGAAACTTTAATTTCTTATTGGAGAGAATCCTTATTCTCCCACGCACGGTAGCGTAGTTGCATGCCACCCCCACTCCCAACCCCACCTGTTGGGAATATATGCTCGTTATAGGTTGTAGGACCCTTGGTTTTAAATGACCTGGAAGGTACTTTACTAGGCAAAACGTGTTTTCGGTCAAAAAACATATTGTCGTTAATCTAACAATATGTTTTACCGTCCAGCGACATCGCGTGGAGGTAAACACATGTCGCCGGGAGCGAAGGGATTATTAAGGAGGGGGATGGTGGGTATGTCTTATAACTAACTACATGCTATTATATACATACACAATAAAATATATACCTATATAAGTAACTATCTTATATCTTTATGCCGCCATGCGTAGGTTGATATGCTTCCGGGGATGACGTAACGCTTGTCATCTTCGCTAATTTGATGTGTCGCATGGCTAAAAAATTTATAAAGACGGTCAGAAATCGGTACCGGTAAAAAATCTTAAAATGAGGGTAGCTCTGGGGGATGATATTATTTAAAAAAAAGTCCTAGAAATTCGGGTAACTGAGAAAAATCTAATATTAATTGATACCAAACAAGATAGATTTATCTTGAAGATGAAATGGCTAGCCGAAGAAAACTATTTGGTCCAGAATGTTACCAGTAAAAATTCTAAAAATGATGGCGCGCTCCCTGGCGGATGATGCAATCTGAAAAATTCCTAGAAATTCAGGTAGTTGAGAAAAATCTAATATTAATTGATACCAAACAAGATAGGTTTATCTCGTGGGTGGAAATGTGGAGAAAGATTTATCTCGCGGGTGGAAAGAAGGCGGGTGTGACGTAATCAAAATGGTTGATGTGGGGGTGTCCGAGCAAGGAGGGAGCAAGGAGGAAGCAAGGAGCAAATCTCTCTCCTCAGAACCTCCTTATGGGAATTTACATGTAAATTTGGTCCAGAGTGTGAGGAAATGAGGGATTCTGGAGGAAATTAGGTTCCAGGACCCCCTAAAACCCTCTACTTCTAAAGGTTCTATTTCTACTTTCATTACAGAAAATGTCTAAAGAGAAATTTGTACTTTAAGATTTTTCGAAAGATAATTCAAAATACACGAAAAATTTACATATCAAGTAAACCTATGAATGAAATGAAGTGGTTCAATGGTATGAGGAATTACAGACGAGTAAAGAGCTACGATGCATTGTCGCTTTATTTCTTTTAGTAGAAATCGATAAACGGAGTCGTAACTAAAATTTCATAAATTCATGTTAATAGATACGATATTAAATGTAACGGTAATGTCACGAACAGCTGATTTTCAAATTATTGTACAAAACTTGTGCTAAGATCTATTATCATTTACTATTAAACCGCTTTAAAAGAATCTTGAATGCTATAATTTGGTAATAGATACATAATTACATTGTGGCTTCTAATGGTCTTTAAAGAGTTTGCTAATCGATACACTAATAATTTCAAAAGGAAAAGTAATATTAAATGCACCCTTGTTAGAAAGCGTAATTATAGTTATTTACATACCCTATCTCAACGTCGGCAATATTGCCTTATACTAAGAGTTTATTATTAAGTTAATGACATTCTTCTCTTTCGTGCAATTAAAACAATTTAGTAGTTTTGATGGGCTGCTTTTGTGAAGCAACAGCATAAATAAACCGCAAATATCCTATTATTATAAATAAATGGAGTTTCAAGTATCGTAGACATCTATTGAAGACGGATCTGATTGTTCAGCTGCAAACGAAAAGTTGGAAAAAAATGAAACAAGTTAAAAGTCACCACGTAAACAAACAAGGAAACGAAAAATTTTAATCTGAAACTGTAGTTTCGCTTACAAACATTTCTCATATTCAATATATGATTTGGAAACCTGTTGGTGTTATTTTCAGTTCTAAATTTATGCACTGAAATAGCTGAAACTTTTACGACTAAGCTTTAACGTGGGTATCAAATAGTGTAATTTCTTTGGTGTCAATATCATGTTCAACCAGCAGTAAGCACATGAAGTGCAAACGTTTTTAAGAAATCAATTTTACCATATGGTAAAATAGCGTGTGTGAAGCGCAACAATTTATTAGTCTTGACTTTTTAATGGTCTTAAGTTTCTGATAGGTTAAATAAATAGTTATGCTCATTTAAGTAAAAAACAAAAAACATTTTGAACAAATTGAAACGCCAACTTCACGTTGACTTGGCTCTCAGTTTTTTCCCCGCGCCCAGTCGGTGTAAAATTTTGCAAATTTGATAGTTTTACCAGAGTTCTGCTTAAAATCAAAAACAAATTATTATAATTAAAAAAAAGTTTAATGATATTCTAGTAATCACAGTACCCACTTGAAACGCTATCAAAATCTGGGAGTTCCTATCTTCCAAAAGAATTCTCGAATAGTAAAGGGCGCAATGAAACATTTTTAAAGAGTGTCGGGCACTAGTTGCTTGAGCGATTTTTATATAAATTAATACTGTCCAAAAGCGGCATACTTCAAGAGAAAAATACGGTAGCTAAAATGTCTAAATATGTTAAACATTTTCTAAAGAGTTTGAATGGACTTTTGCCCTGTGTTGAGATTAAAAAATATCATTGGAATAAAAAGTCCCAGATACTGTTGCAAACAAATTTTAATGTTCACGTATATGCCATCATTTTATTCGCGCCCTCTAACTCAGAAATTCTGACACATCATCACCATCGGGCCTTCAGTCCTGGAACTGGTTAGACGCCTACCTTCATTGTTTCTTAATCTGAACTAATTTACACATTTCCCTGAAATTTGCACATTCTGCATTTATCACTATCTGCGTCTCAAAGTCTGGTACCGGTCTACCTCTACTTCTCTTTTCGTATCTCTGCTTGTAATATATCCCGTAGTATTCACCAAAAATGCCTTAGAGCGTATCCTGCCCTTCTATTTCTCATATTCGTTTTTGTTTTTCACAGATATCTTTATTCCTCTACTATTTCTATAATCTATTTGTTATTAACTTTGTCTGTCCATGCTATCATCCTCACACATTTGAAGCACAACATTCCAGAAGGCTTCTATCTCTATCTGTCTGGTTTTCCTACTACCCCTATTTCATAGACGTACTGTGCTGTGCTCCACACATATACTTTGAACAATTTTCTTCGTGTTTCTATGTTTGTTGTCTTTCAACATAGCCGCTGTTCTTTCTTGTTAGATTCAGTTCGTCCAGCTTCTGCTTTACAATTATACATCCTATTTCCCCGATGTTCAGTGGTATGTGAAGGATAGTAAGAAGCCTGAGGCTGCCAAGTTTCTCAAGCACTTGAACATTTGTCGAATTAATAGTTTTTCCAATATATTCTTTCACACAATCAACATTAGTTGAAAATATTTCACAACCAACACCTGTAGTTGTTTATAGTAATAATCAGATTTAAGTGCTCTTATTTTTTGGCCATTAGGTTTTCCGTCTTGAAACTGGTTGGACGCATACCTCCACTTATTTATGTTCTGAGCTAGCCTCCACAGTTCCGTGAAATTCCTACACAGCCTATATACAGCTCTGTTCCCCTTCTATTGTTTTCTAATTATATGCCCTATTTCACCGAGATTCACTGGTATGTGAAGTGGATTAAGTAACCTGTGGCTACCAAGGATCCCCCACATTTAAACATTTGCCGAATTATAGCTTTCCAGTAAATCCTTTCGCACAATTAACATTAGTTGAGAATATTGCACCAATACATGTAGTTGTTTTTAATAATCATCAGATTTGAGTACAGTTATTTCTTTCTTCATTAATTTTTTCATCTTGGGACTGGATGGACAAGTATCTCCATTGATTTCTATTCTGAGCTAGCCTACACATTTCCCTGAAATTCCCACATCCTACATCTTTCACTAACCGTGTGCAATAGTATAACCTAGGTCTACCTCTACGAGGTCTGTTAAAAAAGTATGGCGAATTTTGAATTTCCGCAGGCTGTGTACATTCGATTTTCGATTTTTTGTGGCGTTAGGTTGGTACACATGTCTCCCACTTATGCTGACTAAGTCAGCCATTTTGAATGTTTAACTAATTATTGACAGCTATTTTGGTTGGATGTGTTTCGCTTGTCTTTGATTTTTGCCTATTCCAAAAAATGGATCAAAGAATCTCTATCAAATTTTGTGTGAAAAACAAAATTGAGTGCGCGGACGCATTCCGAATGTTGACTGTAGCCTATGGTGAAGCTACCTTGGACCAAAGCAGCGTTTATCGCCGGTACAAAATGTCCTCAGGGGCTGAGAAGATGTAAACAACGAAAAGCGTACCGGACGCCAGAGCACATCAACTACAGACGAAAACATTGATGAAGTGAAAAAAATAATATTGGCCATTCGTCGAATTGCCGTTAGAGAAGTTGTTGAGGACCTAAATCAATGATTGGGGCATGAGGCGGGTCGCCGCGAAATTCGTGCCAAAATTGCTCGCATTCGAACAAAAACAGTGTCGCGTTAACATTGCTAAGGAGCTATTGGACTCCGTTCGCAACAACCCAAATTTGCTCCAGAGGGTCATATATGGTGACGGATCATGTGCTTTAGTTCTGACGTGCAAACCAAAGCTCAATCATCGCAATGGAAGCGATAAAGACGGCATCGAAGGAGCAGCTAAACAAGATCACAAAAAATGATTTTTTTAAGTGTTTCGAGGATTGAGAAAAACGTTGGCATAAATGTATTATATCCGAGGGGAATACTTTGAAGGGGACAAAATAGATATTACTGAATAAATAAATGCTTTTTGAAAAAAAATAAAATTCGCGATGCTTTTTGAACATACCTCGTACTTCTCTTTTTTTCCTATCTCTGCTTCTAATGTATTCCGTACTATTCCCTCATGTCTTACTATGTGGTCTATCATCCTATCTCTCCTATTTTTTTTACTGTTTTTCACATATTTCTTTCTTCCCATAAAATTACTAGAACCTCTGTGTTCTTAATTTTGTCTCTCCATGATATCCACACCATACGTCTGTAACACACCATTTCAAAGGCTTCTATCTTTTTCTTGTCCGCTTCCTACTGGCCAGGCTTCACAGCCGGAAACTGCTATGCTCCACACATATGTTTTAAGCAATCTTTTCGTTGTTTCTACGCTTGTTGTCTTCGAATACAGTAGTTGGGTTTTCTTGTTAATTGTAGCACGACCTTGTGTTAATCTTTGTTTTATATCTTTTGTGCTTTTCCCATTTGTGTTATTTTACTTCCTAGGTAGCAAAAATCATTAACCTCTTGTAAATTCTCGTTACCTATTTGTATTCTTGTTTTTGATTTATTTTCCCCTCCTTTGCATACTAGAACTTTAGTTTTATTTTTGTTAATTTTCATACCGTATCTTTCTGTTAGAGCTGTTTCCATTTCATTATGAGCAGCTTCTAACTCATTCCAATCCCTTTGAGTATTTTGAACATTTTTTTCCATTTTACATTGTCGAATGCTTTTTCTAGATCTACAATACACGCTTTCCCCCTTTTCTATTGTTTTCTGCATTATCACACTCAGAACAAAAATAGCCTGCCGTGTTCCCCTGTCACGCCAAAACCCAAATTGATCTTCTCCTAGAATTTATTCCGCTCGTTTTTCCATTCGTCTTTGTACAATTCTAGTTAATATTTTTGACACATGTGCTGTCAAATGTATTGTTCGAAAATTTTCACATCTATACGTGCCTCTCTTTTTTTGGTATAGTTACTATGAAGTTACGTTTGAAATATTTGGGCATCTCGCCTGTCTCATACATATAGCTTCAGTGGCGTAACTACACCCCTGCCAGCCCCCGCTATGCGGGGGGGCCCCAAGTGCAAGAAGGCCCAAACGATAATAAACTCAACTTATTCATCTTCAACGTATTTGGCAGGTAAGAAACGGTCAAGAAAATATTGCAGATAATTCAGAAACCGCAGGTTAACGAACGTTTTCTTGATGTTACTACTAGGAACTGCTGAAATACAAGAAATAATAATTAAGATAAATACTGAACACCACCTGCAGCCTGCATCCTTTCTTCTTTCTATCCGTTCTGTCCTATTTTGTAAAAGTTAATAAACAGATGAAAGAGACTGTAAACTTTAATAACAAAGATGTCTATATTATTCTTAAGTGATAAGTTGTATAAAGTGGTAAAGCATTATTAAACGACGTATAGTAGGGTTAGTTTGGTTTGTGGGATTTTAAATAGGAATAAAAGGGCTATTGTCTGTACAGTACAGATTCACAGGATGGCAGGTAGCTTAGTAACCTTCGCTTTCTAGAAATATAATACTAGAAAGAAATTCATTTTGTGGTTTCTAGTCAGCTGGTTGCAACGTATTTGCATTAGCTGCATTATATATAACGGAAAGGAAGTAAAAAGCATTCCAGTACGTTTTACTCAATAGTGTTGTGTTCGTATTACAGGAGGTCTTTCATATTTAAACGTAAGTATTTATATCTATTTTTATTAAACTACTATTGATTTGATCATAGTTGAAGTCGCGCTGAGAAATACATATAAATAAATCTTTAAGCATTCAATAAAAATCATTTATATTTTGTTAATTATAGCATTTAAAGCAAAGTATGTATGTGTTATTTGTAATTTCAAAAGGCTTTTAAATAATTATTACTTATCTAATTACATTATAATTAATTTCATTCAAAATTGCAGGAAATAATATACAATGAGCACTACAAGCGGCGCTGCAAAAAACGAAAAGGAAACTATTGGAAGAATCAAAGAGCAAGATTCCAAAATAAGTTCCTTTTTACTTCTAAAGAGTCCGAAAACAAGAACAATCTATGAAAGAAATTGGGCTTTCGACAGTAGCATCTACTAGTTCCGCTACAGACGAACAGCAGTCGTCAACAATTTTAAAACTCTCACCCAGGGCGCAAGTACATCACATAATGACGGCCGCGATAGAAATTTGGAACTAGATACCACTACAATTACAGAGGTAAATGTGAGTAGTACTTTTCACTTAATGAACTATCTATGGATCTGACGAAAGAATATCCAACCGATTTTGCACATTTTTAAAAATCAATGTTTTACAACATGACAATTTAAGAAAAGAAATAATTAATTACGGATTGTGTAGACCAGATGGTGCGTTTCCTAAAGATAATAAAATAGAAGTTTTTCAGTTCACTATTATTACTTAATAACTGCAAGCGAAAATAAAAGCAATACGTTAAACTTACCACACAATTCAAATGGGTGGTTGTGTTATTCTAAATTAAAAATTGTGTTTATTGTCAACCATGTTGGCTGTTTGCTTCAGTAAGATCAAGTTGGACGACCGGAATTAATGATTGGCAAGGTTTATCAAAAAATTAAAGAGCATTTGCTTGCTCAATCTCATTTAACTTGTTGTTTTATTTACGATATGTGGAAAAAAATTATACCATAGATAAGAAAGATACTCTACTATTAAAACAAGAAACTGAATTTTGGAAAAATGTTTTACACAGACTTTTCAATGTTACTTTAACACTATCCCAGCGCATGCTGTCATTTCGAGGACATAGAGAAAGTTTTTCTGATTCAAAAGACAGTTACAACGGTAATTTCTTAAGTTTAGTTCATTTAATTAGTAACTATGATCCTATATTACAAAAGTGCTTGAACGACCCAAAGGTTCAATTAAATATCTTTCCCAAAAATTCAAAACGATATTATTAATACTTTAAGCGCACACTTAAAAAATATTTTATTAAATAAAATTAGATCCGCTCCTTTTTCTCAATCATAATAGACACTACACAGGATATAACTAAGATTGATCAATTAAGTAAAATTGTAAGATATATTGATTTTAAAAAGACAGCTTGGGAGAGGTAACCAAAATAGATATTTGTGAAACTTTTGTGGGTTTTACAAAAGTAGAGTCCCAATCTGCTGAAGGACTATGTAATACTATATTAAGCAATTTAACCAACATGCAATTAGATATAAATAAATGTAGAGGGCAGGGCTACGATGGAGCTAACGTTATGAGCGGTACGTATTCTGGCGTGCAAAAGAGAATTTTAAACATAGAGCCTGCAGCCTTATATATGCACTGTAGTGCCCATAACTTAAATCTAGTCATAAATGATGCCGTTAAAGGTATAAAAGAAATAGAATCGTTTTTCTACTTTTAGAAAACATATATACATTTTTGCTAATAGTATAGTAAGATGGAATTGGCTTTCTGTTTTTAAAGAAAATTTCACACAATTGAAACGCTTAAATCCGACACGTTGGGCGGATCGAGTAAAATCTTTAGCTGCCATAAGAATTCGGTATAAAGATATAGTAATGTCTCTTAATAAAATTATTATGATATCAAAAAAAAACAGATGAACGAAATGACGCAAAGCAAATATTAACTAGCATGGATAATTTTAATTTTATTTTTTAAGTGTTTTTTTAAGTCAAATTCTAGAAGAGCTTAACAAGCTCTCACAAACTGCTCAGAGTGAAAAGGCGAATATTAATCAGATAACTCTCTTATTTCAAAAAACTTTAAAATTTTTCAAGGAAACAAGAAATAACTATTCCAACATCAAGGAGGAAGCAGCGAAAGTTGCAGGGCAATGGAATATTAAACCGGAATTTATAAAAAAAAGGCAACCAAAAATAAAAAAGCATTACGATGAATTATCCAATGATTATCGATTTAATGATGAAGAGTATTTTATCGCGTAATGGATATTATAATTTCACAGCTGTCGAATCGTTTTAAATCGCTTTTTCATGTAAACGAAAAGTTTAATTTCTTAGAACCTAATGTATTTTTGAATTTAACTGCAGACGATATTTTATCTAAGGCAAAACAATTGCAAAAATTTTACTACAAAGATTTAAATGATGCTATAGGTATAGAACTTACTACACTCAAAAATAATAGACTTATTTGTGATGAATTAAAAAATGTTAACGGTATCTTACAATTTTTAGAATATCTAGTACTTTCCAAATCTACAGGTTCTAGCAGTTTTCCAAACACCATAACAGCCTTAATGTTATACCTAACTTTACCCGTTAGCGTTGCAAGTGCGAGAGATCTTTCTCAAAATTAAAATTATTAAAATTATCTTAGGAACCGCACTTCACAAGATAGATTAGACGATTTATCCCTCTTAGCAGTAGAACATGACACTGCCAAAAATATGAATATAGAGGATACAATAAACGCGTTTGCAGCAAAACATGCAAGAAAAACAAAATTTTGAATTTGATTTGGAATGTCTGCTAGCTCATAGGTTTTTACTGTATCAAATTTTTAGGTGTAAATAATTTTGTGCGGCGTATAAATATGTAGATTTAATATTAATTAACTTATAAGTTTGAATTTATGTAATTTGGTTTTATAATTAATAAAGCACTTGATTAATATAGTATATGTATTTAATTCTATACTGCTTCCTTCTCTACATGTACTATAATTTAAAAATATGGCTAAATATAAGCCAGTAAAAGTAATACATTTTAAAGAGAGCCCACTTTAAAATTTTTGCGGGGGGGGGGGCCAAAAATCGTAGTTACGCCACTGTATAGCTTACAAGTTGGAAGAGACGTACTGTTACTGCTTGTCCAGAGGCTTTTAGAGTTTCTGCTTGCACCTTATCTGTAGGCGGTGCATTACCATTTTTCAGACCCTTTAATGCTAATACAAACTCATCTCGAAGTTTAGGATAACCCAATTTTCAATGTCTGATTCCTGTTCTAATGCTGTTAGTTCCTCTCTTGCATATAAATTCCCCATATATTCTTGCCATCTAACCATTTTCTCTACATTTTCTATAATGACGTTTTCTCCCGCATATCTTATATTTTTATTATATGATTATATATCCCTAAAATTCATTCCAATTAATTTGTATGCTTCGTCTGTCTTTTCTATTTCCATCTTAGTTCGAACCTCTTTACACTTTTCATCAATCCATTGTTCTTTAGCTTTCCAGCATTTGCAAATAATTTCCCATTTTATGACTTTGTATCTGTTTTCCTGTTTGATCTATTCTTGAATTTTCGTCTTTCTTCTCTTAAATTCAGGATATGCTTTGTTATCAATGGTTTCTTATTTTCCTTTAGTGTATACCTAGTGTATATCTATGACCGCCATGTCTAAGCTAGATTTAATGTTATTCGATTCTGTTTCTATTTCCTTAGTATCAGAAATTTTCCAGATATCTTTCAGCAATTCATTTGATTTTTTCAAATCTTTCGTGGATATCTTTATCTTTTAGTTTCTAAAAGTCAAAGTGCCTTTTTCCGTTTCTTTTCTTCAAATTTCTAAATTTAAGAGCGGCCTTCATAATTACGATGTTGTGGTCAGTGTCTATATCTGCTTCTGGGTAGCTTCTATAGTCTTTTACTTGATTCCTAAACTGTTGTCTAACAAGAATGTAATCTATTTGATATCTTCTTATATCTCCTGACATCTTCTACGTGAATCGTCTTCTAGTACGATGTTGAAGTAATGTGTTTGTGATGGTTAAATTGTTCTTGTCGGAAAATTCTACCAGCCTATTTCCCCGGTCGTTTCTCATGCCTAAACCAAATAAACCGACTACCGATCCTTCTCTATCCTCACCTACCACTGCATTAAAATCCCCAGTAATTATTAAATTTTCATGTCCTTTTACGTATTTTAGTATGTCTTCGATATCTTTATAGATCGTATCCACCTCTTCCTCACTGTAGTCAGAGGTGGCTTGTATACTTGTATTATTACTGTATTTAACGGTTAAGATTCTAATCTAATCATGAGTACTCTTTCGTTCTTTTGTAAGTAGTTTTCTACACGTTGTCCTATCTTTTTTCGCATAACTATCTTTACGCCCGAATTTCTTTCCTCTGGTCTTGTATGAATTACACTAAAGTCTCCGCTTCAAAAATCCTCCGCCTCTGGCCACCGAAATTTGCCAATCCGTACTTGTTCTAACGCTAACCTATCCATTTCAATTTTCAAGTTCTCTAGCTTACCTACTTGCTTCATATTTCTGACATTCCACGTTCCGACTCGCAGAATGTTCACGACTCTTGTTTTATACTTTCCGATCATATCCACGGAAGTAATCCCCTCCCGGAGATTCGAATGGGGAACTATTTTAACTCCGGAATTTTTTACCTTAGAGGATGCCATCATCGTTAGTAACAATTTAAGTACGCTGTGTACTTGGGAGGTAATGTGGTTGTTTCCCGTTGCCTTCCACATCGCAGTAGTGTGCCTTAGAATACCATAACAACCCCTATGGTCTCTGCCACTCTAAGTTCCGAAAAAACTGCTGCCCTCTTTCGGGGGCCTGTCTTAGTCTGATTCCTCACTAAAGAACCTACTACTTTGGTTGGACCTGTATTTTGGCTCTTTTAAATCACTGGAATGCGCAAGCTATTCGGAATGGAAATTCTGACACATGTACAAAAAATCGTTCAGTATGCTATTCAAAAAGGAACAAAACTAGAGTTTGGACCCAATGAATTGAAAACATTTATTGAAATTTTGCTAGTTAGTAGTTATAATGTCAACTCCAGACGGCTTATGTATTGGGAAGAATCAGACACTGTAAGGAATGGTCATATTTAAAAAAATATGCGTCGTAATAGGTTTGAAACAATTATAAGATTTCTTCATTTCAATAACAACTTAAAAATAGACCAAACAGGTAGAACTTACAAAATATAACTATATTTAGAAATGCTAAGAAAATAATTTTATTTATATACTATTTGGGACACAGAAAGAGGTATAGACGAAGCACTGATTTAACATTACGTGCGGTATGGTATGAAATAGCATGTAACAGGGAAACCAATACATTTCGGTTATAAAGCTTGATGCTGAAATTTAAAATCTGCCTATCTTATTGACTTTCATATTTATCAAGGAGCAAGAGGACAGGGACATAACTATTAAAAAGTTTGATCTTAATGGTGGATGCTAGAACTGTAAACAAAAGTGCGCATTGTCTATATGCAGACAATTATTTTACTTCCCTTGGAAGGGTCGATTGTTTGAGAATAAATGGCATAGAATAAGCTGGCATCATAAGATCGAATAGAACAGATAAAGGTCCGTTCGAGACATGATAAATTCTAAACGAGGACATTATGAACACAGTACGATGAAGTAAATCAGATCTTACTATGTAGGTGGAACGATAACAGCATCGTTACTCTAGCTAAAGAACAAATCCGACCCATCAAGTAACCAGGTATTCATTTGCTGCAAGCAAAAAATAAAAGTTACCCAGCCAAATTTAATCAAAAATTAAAACGAAAACATGGGTGGAACCGATCGGTTGGAACAAAACGTAGCTTATTATAGAACAAGCTTGAAATCAAAAATGGTATTGGCCTCTGACTATTTGGGGATTTGATGTTTCTATTCAGAACGCTTGGTTACTCTAACGTAAAATGACAGAAAATGTTTTAGATCAGCCAGAAAGAGATTTGCTAGATTTTCGACGAAACATTGCAAATACATTTCTCACTAGTTATGGCAAACCTACAATACAAGCACTTAGAAAACGAACATCCATGGACGCTGACTATGACAACACCGGCCATCTTCTTTCCTCTCAAGAAAAAAGAACGTGCTGTGGTCTATGTCATTCGAACATAATAGAAAAATGTAGTAAAAGTGCAACATAACACTACACGATAAGTGTTTTCTAAAATATACGGAATCTTGCTACGTTTATTTTCAACATAATTAATAATAAACACGCTCTCGAATAAATTACTCAACTTAAAACTAGTTGCTTTGAAACGACAAGTTTATGCTACAATTAAATAGTTATATCCTGTTTTTAGGTACCCATTATCTTGGTATAAGTACCTTACGACCGCCGTATAATGATTTTCTCTATTGTTCCAATGTAACGACTTGTTGAAATAAGGTCGCGCACTATCCGATATAACCCGGGTTTTCCAGTTTCAATCGTGCTTCGATAAGCGAGGGTTTGCAGTTTGAATTCGTGTTAGTTGAACCATTGTTGAATTTGATTCTACAGCTTGTACGTCGAAGTGTTTTCTACATTATTCGTCACCGTATTTCAAAAGCAAGGGACGTTTGTTTTTTTTTCTGTTCGACAACTAGGAGGTGTCTTGCGTGTATTGGTGAGTCTCCCCGCGCGTACTCATTCTAATCAGATTCTCTTTTTAGCTTTTTTAGCTGGAGG
Source organism: Platerodrilus igneus (assembly GCA_036346225.1). Taxonomy (NCBI): domain Eukaryota; kingdom Metazoa; phylum Arthropoda; class Insecta; order Coleoptera; family Lycidae; genus Platerodrilus; species Platerodrilus igneus. The sequence goes on from JARFIW010001700.1 coordinate 5,704,954, forward strand.
CCAAATGGGTTCTTTCTTTATGTAGAACTACTGCTTTTGTCTGTAGACCAACTGCTTTTGCCCGTAGACCGCGGCTGAAGTTACGATGGCAGGGTGAATGGATCCGGAACACCGCGGCGTTCCTGTGTTGACTCACCCACGACGACTTGCGAGCTAAGTATCTGGACTCCTACAGGTATGCAACTCGTTTTCTTTTGTATGTGTCAACGGCATATTCCGTATCAACGTTTGGTGTAGAAATGTGATATCGTATAACTATTGTTTGTGGCTGCTAATCGATACTACAGCTCTACAGGTGCGATGTACTATTTTTAAAAATGCGTGTCAAAAGAACGCACACGTTTATTCGCTTTACTAATTAGTTATTATACAAAAATTATTAGGTGAAATTTTAAAAACGTTCGACAAAAGCTCTTACACGTTAATTCTTTCCTAATAATTAGTTATTTTAAAAAACGTATTAGGTGAAATTGTAAAAACACTTGACAAAAGTTCTCACAATTTTTATTTGCTACTGATTAATTTTATTTTGTGTAAATACGAGATGCGCACTTCGTATCTAATGTACTAAATTGTTCATATCACCCAACTGTTTGCTTTGAAATAGTAACGCTTAATTTATTTTCTTTTTTCTTGTTTGTACAGAATCCTTTATTTATTTTTATGGGTTAATAGATAATCGTGGGTGATGTGTTTTTTTTTTTCCCCCCACTCTCCGCGGTTGGTAGTTAGCCTGGCATTTACTTTTCTTTCGGCTATGTCTAGGTACGTAGCAATCTAATTTGCTAAGTTTTTCTTTTTGCTTTTGTTCATTATAAATAAACATATATAATCATAACTTTACTATTTCAATGGTTGTATTCTGTATATGCACTGTGTTGCGTTTTTGCAACAGTTGTTTTTCGAAAACTAAAAATGACACTTCCAAAATGAAGTTTTATGGAAAGTTAAGTTACTATTTCATTTTTGCTGCATATGAGTACGAGTTGAAAAAAAGTTTTGGGCACTCGTGGACTAAATCGCCAAATGTATAGCTTCCAAATAAAAATTTCAAAGCCTGTTCATGCATATAATTGTAAATTGAATATTCATCAACAAAAAATTAGACACCAAAATGGTAGTTTAAATAATTGACCTTATTCTAGAACTTAAAATGGTTAGAACCGATCAAAACATTTTATTCTTATGTGTGTGCAAAACTTTTATAATAGCGTTTACTATGTTACAATAACTCCAACTAGTGTTATTTAAAGATTAGTTTTTCAAAGTATAAAAATCTAACAACTAGCACAGTTTGTTTTGAAATATCTCACTAAATTATTTCTGAAGTAGGCACAAAAACATTAGCATTTTCATTTATATGGTGATAAAAATACTAGTTCTTTAAATTATGTATGCATGCAAAAAGAATACACATAGCTATATTTGAATTCAGTTGATTTTTCACTCACACGTATCTTAGTATGTTTTCGATTTCTTTGTACGCTCCTACCTCTTCCTCGCTGTAACTAGATGTGGGCATGTATACTCATATATTACTGTATTTACTGATTTAGATTCTAATCTAACCATGAGTACTCTTTCGTTCTTTAAGTAGTTTTCTACATGTTGTCCTATCTTTTTCCGCATAACTATCACCACACTCGAATTTCTTTCCTATAATCCTGTTTAAACTACTCTAAAGTCTCCGCTCCAAAAATCTCCCGCATCTGGCCACCGAACTTTGTTAATCCTTACTAATCTAATGTTAACCTATCGATTTCAATTTTCAAATTTTCTAGCGTGCCTACGTGCTTCATGCTTCTAACATTCAACGCTTCGACTCGCAAGATGTTCTCGGTTCTTCTTTTCTTCTTGTCGATCACATTATCCGAAGTAGCCCCATCCCGGAGATCCAAACGGGGTACTATTTTAACTCCGGAAACTTTTACCCCAGAGGATGCTATCATTTTTTAGAAGGATTTGGGTACGCTCTGTACTTAGAAGGTTTCCCGTTCCCTTTCACATCGCAGTAGTGTGTCTTAGAATGTCAGACCAATCCATATGATCTCTGCAGCTCGAAGTACCGAAGTCTGGTTCCTCACTAAAGACCCCACTAATTTGGTTAGACCTATAGTTCGGCTCTTTATCTCACTGAAACACGCAAGCAATTCTACTCGGTCTAGTATTCTAGAACGTCTTCATGATGCAGGTACTTTCGGAATGGTTTGTAACGTAGTTCATTTAATTAATTAATTCCTTAGTATAATTTGACACAAACTCGCTTAATTAGTCCATCTGCTCTATAATAGTTAAGTTTAGATAGTATACTTCGTTATCGGACAGGTGATACGGTGCGCATCACTTCCATGTTTGAAAGGACTCTCGCAAGAATGGCCGAACCAGTGAAGATTAGTAATGTAGCTTTGAGTTGACGTAGTACAATTGTTATTTATTTGTCGCTAATTTTAGTATTTAAAACTAAACAGTCTATATGCGTTAAGTTCCTCCATGAGACTATCTAATTATAATATTTCATGCGTGTATGTAGTTACAATGAATAACTTCTTCGGTTAAGTGTAAATATTATTGTATCGCGCCGTGCTGTCCCGTGTGTCTGACAGTCGTTTTTTATGATCTCAGCGTTACGCTTGCGAATTAATTAATTTGTTGTAGGTTATTCTACCCACCACCTTTTTGTTTATATTCATTAAATAGTTGATGCCATTTGATTTATGGGAGTAGTAGCAAATTGTTTGGGAAAGACTATAATTATTTGCACACATCTTTGAAGGAAGTTTGAAAGACATCAAGGCTCGACACCCCTTGCTTTGTATAGTGGTACGACCCGCAAGGTAAGAATTGTACTGTGAAATAAACAACGTTCAGTTTCTTTACTTAAAGTATCTGTGCATCCTATAATTCCGTTACTTTTCCTGTCTACATAAACGTCCCAGATGCGAGTGCGGTAAGTTCAAAATTTTACGTATAATCAATTATTAAGTGTCCTCATCATCATTAGGTCTTCAGTCCTGAAACTGGTTAGACGCGTACCCTCATTGTTTCGTATTCTGAGCTAACCTACACATTTCCCTGAAATTTCTACAGTCTGCATCTTTCACTATCTGCGTGCAATAGTCTGATCTAGGTCTACCTCTACCTCTTTCTTTCCTATCTCTGCTTGTAATATATCTCGCACTATTCCCCAAAAATGCCTTAAAACGTATCCTGTCCTTCTATTTCTCCTATTTTTTCCCACAGATATCTTTATTTCCCTACTATTTCTATAACCTCTTTTTTATTAACTTTGTCTGTCCATGCTATCATCATTACATGTGATTTTCCAATGCTCCACCCGAAGGTACTACATTGGCCAGGAAGCGAGTTTTTTTTTTACCTGGAGAATTTTGAATTTTGCCGAACCTTTGCTGTTCCAAGCAAGGTAGGGATCTTTAACGTGCGTGACAACACTCACACACGGGACCTCCATTTTACCTCTCATCCGAACGAGGGTGTATTTTTGTGAAAAATGCTCGCCTAACATTTTTCAAGCGGACCGTGTCGGGATTCGAACCCGGGACCTTGGACGTAGTAGTCACACACATACCACTACGCCACGGAGCCGCCTCCATGCTATCATCACCATACATCTGAAGCACAACATTCCAAAAGGTTTCTACTGTTTTTCTGTCTGATTCTCCTACTGTTCCTATTTCATAGACGTACTGAGCTGTGCTCCACACATATGCTTTCAACAATTCTCTTCTTATTTTTGTTTGTTGTCTTCGAACATGCCGCTACTCTTTCTTGCTAGATGCAGTTCGGGTCCCCTTCTATTGTTTTGTTTTACAAATATAGACCCCATTTCCCCGATATACAGTGGTATGTGAAAAGGGTTAAGCAGCCTGCGGCTACCAGGATCCCTCAACACTTGAACATTTGCCGAGTTACTAGTTTTCCAATATATCCTTGCGCACAATCAACATTAGTTGAAATTCAAAACTAACACCTGTATTGTTTATAATAATCATAAGATTTAATTGCCATTATTTTTATCACCATTAGGTTTTCCGTCTTGAAATACCTCCACGCATTTCTATTCTGAGCTAACCTATGCAGTTTTCTGAAATTCCCACAACCTAGATACAGTTCGGTTCCCCTTCTATTGTTTTCTAATTATGTCCTATTACTCTGAGGTTCAGTGGTATGTGAAGGGGGTTAAGCAGCCTGTGACTACCAAGAACCCTCAACACTTTTCCAGTAAATCCTTTCGCACAATTAACATTAGTTGAGACTATTGCAAAACCAATACGTGCACTTGCTTATAGGAATCATCAGATCTAAGTACAGTTATTTTTTTCGTCATTAGGTTTTCCATGTTGAAACTGCTTGGATGCATACATCCGTTGATTTCTATTCTGAGCTAGCCTATACATTTCCCTGAATTCCTACAACCTACATTTTCACTATATGTGTACAATAGTCTAACCTAGGTCTACATCTACCTCTCTTTTTTGCTATCTCTGCTTCTAATATATTCCGCACTATTCTCTTATGCCTTAGTATGTACCTATTTTTACAGTTTTTCACGTATTTCTCTCGTCCCCTACCATTTCTACTACCTCTTGTTCTTAACTTTGTCTGTCCATGATATCGTCATCATACGTCTGTAGCACTACATTTCAAAGCCTTCTATGTTTTCCTGTCCGCTTCTCTTACTGTCCAAGCTTCACGGACGTACAGTGCTGTGCTCCGCACATGTTTCAAGCAATCTATTCCTTGTTTCTATGTTTGCTATCTTTGAACACAGTAGTTGCTTTTTCTTGTTAAATGTAGCACGACCTTGAGCTAATCTTTGTTTTATACTTCTCCCATCTTGCGTTATTTGGGTTCCTAGATAGCAGAAATCCTTATCCCCTTGTAAGTTCTCGTTACCTACTTGTATTCTAGTTTTTGATTTATTTTCACCTCCTTTACATACTAGTACTTCAGTTTTATTTTTATTAATTTACATACCGTATCTCTCTGTTAGAACTGTTTCCATTTCATTAGGAGCAGGTTCTAACTCTTCCGTGCTAGATGCTAATACCGCTATATCATCTGCAAATCTAAACATACCAATTTTTGGTCCCTGCATAATAGTTCCAAATGTCTTACTACCTCTTCGACGTACCAGTTAAAAATGTAAGGAGATAGGGCACATCCTTGTCTCGCCCCTCTCCTAATATTTATTTCTGTACTTTTCTGCTCTAATTCAATTACCGTTGTTTGCTCTTTGTATAAGCTATGTACTATCCGTCTATTCCTAAAACTCATTCCACTCTTTTTGAATATTTCAAATACTTTTCTCCATTGTACATTGTCGACTGTTTTTTCCAGATCTACAAACCCTATATACACATTTTCTTCTTTTTCTATTGTTTTCCCCATTATCACCCACAGAGCTAAAATAGCCTCCCGTGTTCCTCTGTTTCGCCTAAACCCAAATTGATCTTCTCTTGGAATTTCTTCAGCCCGTTTTTCCATTCATTTTTGTACAATTCTAGTTAATATTTTTGATACGTATGCTGTCAGACAATAAGTCGAAAATTTTCACATCTATTCGCGTCTCTCTTTTTAGGTATAGTGACTATGATGGTACGTTTAAAATCATTGAGCATCTCGCCCGTTTCATACATATTGCTTACTAGTTAGAACAGACGTTCTGTTACTGCCTATCCTACGGCTTTTATAGTTTCTGCATGCACCTTATCTGTACCCTTTGCTTTAACATTTTCCAGACCATTTAATACTAAATCAAACTCATCTCTAAGTATAGGATATCCCAAGTCATCCTTTTCAATGTCTGATTCCTGTTCTAATCCTGTTAGTTCCTCTTTTGCATATAAATTCCCTACATATTCATGCCATCTAACAACTTTCTTTACATTTTCTATAATGACGTTCCCTTCCGCGCCCTCATATTTTTTGCTATACGGTTTCATATCTCTAAAATTCATTCTAACTAGTTTGTATGCTTCGTCTGTCTTTCCTATTTCCATCTTCGTTTGTACATCTTTGCACTTTTCATCAATCCATTGTTCTTTAGCTTTCTTGCATTGGCAAATAATTTCCCATTTTATGGCTTTGTATTTCTGTTTTCATGTTTCGTCTGATGTATTTTTGTATTTTCGTCTTTCTTCTATTAAATTCAGGATATTCTTTGTTATCCATGGTTTCCTAATTTCTTTTTGTGTATACCCCAGAACGTCGCTGCCCGCCATGTCTAAGCTAAATCTAATGTTATTCCATTCTGTTTCTACTTCCTTAGTGTAACAAATTATCCCGATATCTATCGGCAATTCGTTGGACTTTTTTCAAATCTTTCGTCAAAGTCAAAGCGCCAATTTCCGTTCCTTCTTTTCAAATTTATAAATTTATGTGCGGCCTTCATAAATACGAATTTGTGGTTAGTATTTATATCTGCTTCTGGGCAGCTTCTAGTCTTTTACTTTTTTCCTAAACCGCTGTCTAACAAGAACGTAATCTAATTGATATCTTACTACATCTTCTGGCATCTCTCACGTGTATCATCTTCTAACATGACGTTGAACTAATGTGTTTGTGGTGGTTAAATTCTTCTTGTCGCGAAATTCTACCAGCCTATTTCCCTTTTCGTTTCTCGTGCCTAAACAAAATAAACCCACAACCGCTCCTTCCATACCCTCACCTACCACTGCGTTAAAATCACCCGTAATTATTAAATTTTCATGTCCTTTAACGTATCTTAGTATGTCATCGATTTCTTTGTAGATCGCTTCTATCTCTTGCTCAGTGTAGTTAGAGGTGGGCATGTTTACTTGTATTATTACTGTATTTGCAGGTTTAGATTCTTTCGTTCTTTTGTAAGTGGTTTTATACACAGTGTCCTATCTTTTTTTGCATAAATATTCCCATACCCGAATTTCCTTCCTCTGTTCCTGTATGAATTACCCTAAAATCTCCGCTCCAAAAATCCTCCGCCTCTGGCTACCCAACTTCCCTAATCCCTACTATGTCTAAAGCTAACCTATCCATTTCAATTTTCAAGTTGTCTAGCTTACCTACTTGCTTCATACTTGTGACTTTCCACACTCCGACTCGCACAATGTTCCCTACTCTTTTTCTATACTATGCGATAACATCTTCCGAAGTAGTTCCCTCCTGGAGATCCGAATGGGGGACCATTTTAACTAAGAAATCTTTTATCCCAGAGGATGCCATCATGTTAATTACAATTTAAGTACGCTGTGTACTTGGGAGGTAATGTGGTTTCCCGTTGCCTTCCACATCGTGCATTTATATTTCCAATGCTCCACCAGAAGGTACTACATTGGCCAGGAGGCGAGTTTTTTGTTGCATGAAAATTTAGAATTTTGCCGAACCCTTGCCGTTTTAGGCAAGGTAGGGATCTTTAACGTGCGTGACAACACACACACAGGACACCCATTTAACCTCTCATCCGAACGAAGGCGTAATTTTTGTGAAAAATGATCACTTGTCATTTTTCAAGCAGTCGGCCGTGTCGGGATTTGAACCCAGGACCTTGGGAGCCGTAGTCTTACGCTTACTACATTGATCTACGGCGCCGCCTTGCCTTCCACATCGCAGTAGTGTTTCTTAGAATGCCATACCGATCCCTATAGTCTCTGCCAATCTAAGTACCGAAAGAGCTGCTGCTCTCTTTCGGGGACCTGTCTTAGTCTGGTTCCTCACTAAAAACCCTACTAATTTGGTGTAACCTGTAGTTTGGCTCATTAGATCACTGGAAAGCACACGCCCTTCCATCTTTTCTAGTAATGTAGAACTTCTTCAAGGTGCAGGTCCATTCGGAAGGGTATTTGGTGTGAACTAATAATTTTAATCATAGTCTTTTTATTGTTCGTATGCAAATTTTGTAATACGGCTGGTTATTGAAAGTAGTATTAATTCACTTGTATCAAAAGTATAAAGTTGTTTAATTAAAATTACATTTGCTGTACCATCTCCTACTATTGAAGTTGCATACCACGCGTTGTATATCACCTCTCACCTCGATAATTATTTATTTTGCAGTCGAATCTGTAAGTTAGAGGCGGCGTCACTGCCCTGTGCATTCGAGTTCATTCTATAGAAAATTGTAGGATATGTTGTCAAAGTAGAAAATCTAATTAATGAATTTTATAAATGTAACAATGTCAAGTAGTTAAATAAAGGAATGTTAGTCTATTGTTATGACAAATGCCTCAACTTTCACGGTGACTGCGTAGAAAAATAAGTATTATATTATAAATTTTTTGCAATTCAAATCAGTATGTTATTTCAATATGTCGATTACTTGTGGCCCATTGAAACTTGAAAAAAAACTGCCCTCGTATTTTCAGATCTCTATTAACGTTTTTGAACATAATATCGTTAAATCATTTTTGGATTATCGTAATTCTTAGAAATAATTTTAGTCTACGAGAACATGAAAAAAATCTTTTTGCTATGCATGTAGTCGTAGTAAAATTCAATATAATCCACATGAATTTAATAAATTCCGTTAATAGTTCACAAATTAGATTATCATTTTTTAAAAATATTATGTGTATAATTGATTCATTTTTATAATTTTTGTGACGCCAAATAGATTTTGGGTTCTTGGAAGCGTCTTTTTAAAAAGTTTTAGTCAAGAACTACAACTATCAAAATTAATTTTATTATTTCAGTTACCAACAGACTTGTTTTATTCACAAACAACTTGAAGACATATTGTTTAAGTACCAGTTAAACCGAATTAAATTAACACACGTTACTATTTTTAATGATTAATAATTAATGGCCAGTAGTTTGAATTCTAACTATGCGAAAGTTAAAGATTCGAACACTAGCTGAGTGGACGAGTACATTTAACATGATGCCTCTGGTCGCATATCGTTCTGTGAGAAACTGCAGATATTGCTTTTCTGCTGTTTCTTGATAAATCATACAATGTCTTTATTTCTAAGTAATTATAAATAAAGCTACTTGGTCGCAGTTCATTTATCCTAATCCCTGTATCAACTTGAGTCTGTTTCAAAGGAGTCGTTTCATATTCTATTTTTAATATGAACTCTGTTGACACATATTGTATTACATTCTTTTATACAATGTATCATTCTATATCTAAGACATAATTATAACGTTTATTTTAAATACATATTAATAAAAGGGATATGCAACTCGACATACTTATTTCTCTATGTAACGTTAATCAAGCGCCATCACAATCATTCTTGTAAAATTCTATCACCGTATCTAAGGTAACTTTCTTACTTACTGCAAGTGATTCCTCTAAATGTTATGAGAGCTCTTTGTGAGACCTTTTATCTGTTGTGGAAATTGTCGCATCAATAACTTGGTAATATATTTGCCTGTAGTTTACTTTTAGACTATCAAAAGCATTGTGAATTTGTGCCTTATCGTGTAGTCTTTCGGGAATGGAATCTTCTGCTTCTAGTTCATACATTATTATTTCAACATTTTCCTAAAACTTATCATAGCCAATTTCCCTTATCTGATTTAGCGAATCTTTCAAACACTCACTTTTTGTTTTAATTCTGTGAAATATTAGGCATTTTCTTGAAGATCAGCATTTACAACTTCAATGCGCACGAAAACGAAAATCAATAATTTTAAAAGAAAATAATTTTTAGAAGGCATGCATTTTCTCTTCAAACCCATGAGCTTAGTTCCACTTTCGTTTGATTCAGATTCTAATTGACGGAAATACTTTAGTAGTTCGAATTAATTTTTTAATATACTCTCAAGTAATTTTATTCTCACACACCGAGTTGGACAGAATGGCCTTTACATTTCATTTTCCAATGTTCCACCCAAAAGTAATACATTGGCCACGAAGCGAGGTTTTTTACCTGAAATTTTTTAATTTGGCAGACCCCCTTGCTGTTCCAAGCAAGGTAAGAATCTTTAACACGTGTGACGCACTCACACACGGAATCTACGCTTTATCTTTCACCAAACGAGGGCGTATTTAAGTGAAAAATGCTTGCCTAACATTTTCTAAGCGGTCCGTGTCAGGAATCTAACCCAGGACTGTGGGATTCGTAGTCATACGCAAACCTAACTAACCCAAGAAGTCGTTCTGGGGGGCAGAAGAAACCTACATTTGACCTTCAAATGCTCCACCCGAAGCTACTACATTGGCCAGGAAGCGAGATTTTTTACCTGGAAATTTTGAATGTTGACGAATCTTTACTATTTCAAGTAAGATAGGGATCTCTAACGTGCGTGACAACACTCACACACGGCATCTACATTTTATCTCTCATCTGAACGAGGGCGCATTTTTGTGAAAAGTGTTCCGCTAACATTTTTCAAGCTGCTTGTGCCGGGAATGGAACCCGTGACCTTGGGATCAGCACTCATACGCAAACCTGTCTGATCTACGGAGCCGCTGTGGCGAAACGACTCTAATATTTGATTTTCCAATGCACCACCCACAGGTACTTCATTGGCCAGAAAGTTATTTTTTACTTGCAAAATTTAAATTTTGCCGAACCCTTACTGTTCCAAGCAAAGTACGGAGCTTTAAAGTGCTCGATAACACACACACGGGATCTACATTTTACGTCTCATACGAACGAGTACGCACTTTTTGGGGGAAAATGCTCACCCAACATTTTTCAAGCGGTCCGTGTCGGGTGTCGAATCCGAAACCTTGGGATTGGTAGCAGAGCAGAAAGGCCTTACATTTACTTTGCAATGCTCTACAGGAAGGTACTACATTAGCCAGAAGGCGAGATTTTTTACCTGGAAATTTTTTATTTTGCCGAACCCTTGCTGTTGCAAGCAAGGTTGGGATCTTTAACGTGCGGGTCAACACACACGCGTGGCCTACGAGGACGCATTTTTTGTGGAAAAATGCTCGCTCAAAATTCTCCAAGCGGCCCGTGTCAGGTATCGAATTCGAGTCCTTGGGATTAGTAGCAGGGCAGAATGGCCTTACATTTAACTTTCAATGTTCCACAGGAAGGTACTACATTAGCCAGAAGGCGAGATTTTTTTACCTGGAAATTTTGAATTTTGCCGAACCCTTGCTGTTCCAAGCAAAGTAGGGATCTTTAACGTGCGTGGCAACACTCAGGCACGTAACTTACACTTTACCTCACATCCGAACGAGGGGGTATTTTTGTGAAGCGGTCCGTGTATGGAATCGAAACCGGGAGCTTGAGGTTAGTAGTCACACGGGAACCAACTAAGTCGCGGGGCCGCCTGTGGTAGAATAACCGCAAAGGAGTCTCTTAGTCGTGATGATCCCTTATAAAGTTTTTGAGGTATTTCATGAATGCCAAATAGTCACGAATAATTTCTATTTGTTTAAATTAATCCTGAATAACCAGATTTAAAGTGTGCGCTAAAATGGACATAGAAAGCACGTGGCTCATCACTTAGCACTCGCTTCTGCAAATCTGAAATGAAGCCGCTTAAATTAGATGCTCCATCATTAGCAATGGTCCCGAAAATCTTCAATTTTAAGAGAATATCAACAACAGATCTCTGATAATCTGGTAGAGCTTTTCCGAAATTGTATAGGGTATTTCATATAAGTCGAAAACATTTTCTTCAACTTTTACATTCTTGTCAACACTTCTGAAACATATGACCATCTGTTCATTTATGTCAATATCTGATGTTTCATCGACTAAAGTTTCGTTCATATACAAGCCCGCGTAATTGGTGTTGAATATTGATACTGAACAATGACAAAATATCATAATTACATCGTAGGAAATTGATTTATGTTGCGATTTAGTTAACCATGATTTAAGTTGCAAACCATCATTGGCCCTTAAATTAACAAATTGTTGGAAACTGGAATTTTCATCTGTGTCTCCGCAACCGTGTTCCTAGGATTATCAGATGTCTAATTGTTAAGAGGAAAATGGTTTTCAAGCAAATTCCAGAATCGTTAATTTTTTCATTTTGGATTTTGACCTGAACGATCGTATATTGGTATCTTTTTCTAAATATTTATCTACTACAATAGAGCTCTATGAAAGTCCAATTTCTCATGTGCTTTGAATCGTTCTTAAAATTTATTCCATATTGCAAAACCGTCTTCAACAAGAGCTTTTACAATTGTTTGATCATTTGCACAAGAAGAGGGCACTGTAAAATAGTATTTCGCTTTGACCACAATATTTTAAATTGTTAAATGACACATGTTAAATTTTTTTAGGAGTCATTTTAAGCAGATTACTTTGCAAGCCCTTAACAAAAACTTGTACGTGGCTGGCCGGATGCTCGGCCCCCAGCCACAGTTTCGGTCGAGAGCGTGGGCTGTGAATCACATGAATGGTCGTGCCTATGGACATAGATGAATAAAAAAGGTGAATCTACCACCAAACAAACGGCCGTTGTAAATATTGTTCCAACAAGACAACACGCTATTTTGGCCATTTTTGTAAAAGTATGTTGTATATTGAACGTATTACCACAAGTTACAGCGAATGTGTAAAAAAATTTAAATACCTACTTATACATTCTCCATTTTATATACACATGGCCTTTTACTTGTTTCAGTTATATTATTTTAAAAGTTCCAAAGTTTGCAAATATTTTCTATGTTTAATCTTTTTATTACTATAAATATTATATTACTTTATTTTTTTTAACGCCCGAAAACTGTTTTGGATAAATGTATCGGTGTGAATATCGACAAGTTATTTTTAATTCCTATACATATTCTTGATAAACTACATGATCATGTCTATTAGTTAGATGTAGCGATATTACAAAAAAAATTGGAAAATTTACTTCGCAGACAGTTTCTGAAACTTGCTCCTGACAGACCCGACGCCACCGGTGGGTTGGTCACACTAAATCCGCCCGTGAAAAGGAGGTTAAATCCCTTTTAAGATATGTGGTGTTTTATTAAGATACGATAATAAACTGTTATCATTACAAACTCTCCACTTTTTTCTGTACTCAAAAGGGGTCAATTAAAATTTTTGAATGGAGAGACTTGAGGCTAAATCCGGCCCTGCTACAATAGCTCAATACTATATTTCATAAAGACGCCAACTCAAATTGAAACAATTTAACTTAACCTAAACTCTTAGGTTCAATTTGCAGTACAATGGTAACGTTTGAACGTTACGATAAATAAAAATTAGATGAGATATAGAGAAAAGTAATTTAAAACCGACAATTTATTATTGAAGCACTCTGTGTAATTTTAATTTAATAAGCTATTGCAATAAATAGGTGTTCTACAAAAAATTATAAAGCTAGACATCACAAAGGCAGCGTTTCATTTTTGTATAATACATTTGAAATGAAATTCCAATTTATTAATTATTTTAAAAGCCACCAAAAACGAAAAAAAATTCAATACATTTCTCATAACATATCATGAAAGCGTTTGTAAAGTAAAAATATTCCATTTAATAATACACCTACATGCGTAATTGCAAATAGTTACAATGTATGTAACACGCAATAAAAATCGAGTTTTACAAAGTGACACAAAGAGAAAACTACGAATTCATAAAACGCACAGAAATTAGATTACACCCCAGATATCGTTATACAGGACATTGAATTCATTTATGTATTATATCACAGTTACGCGAGGTTAGCATAAATAAACCATGACTCAGGCATCTTACACATGTTAAGTATATATTAATAGCTTACCTCTCTGAGGTAGTAAAAGTGGGGATAATGACATCGCAAGACAGTTACCTGAACAAAAGAGTTCAATTCCTTCCAAGTCGTCAACACGAACAGATGTGGGGTTAGGAAATAGAGTAAAGGCTTGGGTTTGTCATAAACACTCTATTAATTATAGAATAATAAATGAGAGTTTACATGATTGAGCACGGATTTTTAACATAATCTATAAACCAAAAAGATTGGGACGGTTTGTTTCCCATCAGAATATTTTGGAATTCAAGGTCCCAAAGGAAGAAATAATCTCTTGGTTCAATGGAATTCAGGACCTGTAAGGTAAAATTGTTATAAAAATAGACGTGTAATTGAAACTCTATTTGTGGTTATCTTTTATAAAGTACTTCCCCAATGTGTAGTGTTGCATTTTTACGAATATAATATTTGGACGGACATTGTGAATAAAAAAAAAGTAATTAAGGTATTTAACCATAAAAGTTAATAGTTGGATGAATTGAATGAATTGAGAATGGACAGATAATGAATTTTACCAACTTGTGTTTAATGTATGTATTTTGTTATAGGAATATTTGTGTTATGCCTATTCGTTCACGAAAATGTTTAAATAATGTTATTTTAGAATAGATTTAAGTCAGGTGAGTTGAAAGTAGTTTTATTCTGTTCAAACTGACAGGTGAGTTTTGTGAGAAAATCCATTTCACCAAGAGAATACCCGGTAATTAACAATCTTCTTGTTTACACGTAGGGCAGAGAAATTCCTATTAACTCAGACGTTGTTGGCACCCTTGAAACTTGATCGATCGAAAACCTACCAGTGTAAGTGCTAGTAAACGTAACTTGAAATCGCACCTAGGTAACATTTGGATCATTACTCGATTTTGTTTAATTTTCTGCCATTTACTGCTATGGGTACACTCTCGGACCACTGTAGTTGGTGGTTATCTTGATTCCAAATTTAAAACTTAATGCTTCAAACACCCGTAACACAATGTTACTCAATTTCCTAAGAACGTCTTAATTGAAAAAACAAAACTGAATTTAACAATTACCTCAAAAAGATCGCCATGCTTTTGAAAAACCGTTGAACCAACATAAAACGCTGGAGTCAAATACTTTTTTATAGCATCTTCTTTTTGAATATATCTGAGCACGAATTGCGGTTGGACCAGGCTAATTGTATTTTTAAAAACCTTTATTGTTTAGTTCCCAAAACAAGTTTTCCAATTAACAATCACTGAACTGTATTTATTTATTAAATCACAAAAATGAACTTTTACACATAACAGAGAAGTAATGTTAAAACTTCAACCAGTAATACACATCGTCAGCTTAATCTGCAAAAGCCGTACGTTCACATTTTGTTAAAATGGAAGTTTTGATGCCATTCCTTGACATAGGTAAAAGAAACCACCGTAACTCCAAATAAATCAAGCCGCGTAAA
The DNA here is from genome assembly GCA_036346225.1 of Platerodrilus igneus. Classification (NCBI taxonomy): domain Eukaryota; kingdom Metazoa; phylum Arthropoda; class Insecta; order Coleoptera; family Lycidae; genus Platerodrilus; species Platerodrilus igneus. Next base: position 5,720,048 of record JARFIW010001700.1, read on the forward strand.
ATTAACAGTTTCATTTACCCCGTAAGTCCTAAACTATTTCAAATGTATGCGCAAAACCAGTCAGTATGTCCAATATGTCCATTGAGATTGATTGTATCATGCAAGACGTGCATTGTCTGATAACATGACTTTTAGTGCGATAAAAACCACTGCTTTGATTTCATTTATGCTAACAAAGCAGCAGGTGAGTAATTGAAGTAGTGTACTTTATATAATTAAGTAGTAAATTTCTATGTTATCTGTCTCAATTTAACATTTTCATTAAACCATGGACTTGCGTATTTTTCTTAAAACAGCAGATTAACTAGTCAGGTGCTTGTATGAGGAGATACGGTTTTTTCTTTCTATTATGAAGTGCATGATTACTTTTTTGTAGCCTATCAGATTGTTTGATGGTTTAGGATCATGATACATCATACATAATTTATTAGTGTATATAGAATCGAACGTTTTAATAATCGTATTTAGTTTATGACATTACAATTATATTCGTTTAAAATAAAAATTGAACCGTGGATAAGTTTATACGTTTTTTTTTAGAAACATGGCCAGTTTTAAGTGCAGAACAGAGAGGATTTTAGCGATGTCAAACACAAATGCCGTAAATATCACACAATACACTTATGAAACAAGTAAGTTTGAACAGCCAACAAGGATTATGGACACAGTAATCCTTAACAGAGAAGATGAAAAAGAAAACACTTATTCGAAATTTTCTAACGAATCAACTCACACAAACTCGACACCTAAGAATATTTCTGCAAATCTAAATATTACATGCGCAGCTAATAACGACCTCAGCACTAAATATTCCGGACATAACTAATTTCTTATTTAGTGATGTTGATCCACCAAAAAATGTAATTCTTGATGAAAATGTTATACATTTAGTTTCCGAACAACCGAAGCACAAATAAACCAATATTGCCGATATTACCTCCTTTCAAAATGCAGTCAATTCGAATTTTGAACTTAACTGCAATGTTACAGATCTAGCAGTATTTACAATAGATGATGAATTACTTGAAAAATGATCAACAAAGATAATTAATCTGTTTTGATACTCGTAACAGTATTGAATTGGAAGCCACCTCCATCTGTGATTTGAAAGTACTGCAAGAATCTGCTAAAAATAACACTTAACTATCTCGACGAGTTTCCAAGAATTCTACTTTATTTATATAATCGGAAAGCATAGTACATTTAGTAACACATTGGAAAAGATCGTATTAACGAATGCTGTAAAAAGCAGCACACTTGACAATTGTCTAGAGAACATCCCTAGTAACCAGGAAAACTGTGATTTACAAGAGAGTGATGAAAGGGAAAGAAGGACTGACCCTGACTATATACTAGACGTAGATCTACAAGATGTCAATATAAGCAAAAATAGTAACTATGATCGACATACTACTACAAATGAAAATGTTCGAAAAAGAAATAAGAAGCAGTTTGTAAATGTAAACAAATGGAATAAAAACAAGAAAAAAGCCAAGCGTGAAAAGGGGGAAGAATATTTTGGGAAGAAGAAGGTAGATGGAAAGTGGATATACGATAATAAAAAGGAAAAGAAAATGATTCAGCCATATTGTAACTGTAAACTATCTCGACGGGGATCAACTTTAAAATGTCGTGCATTTTTTGAATTAGAGAGAATACATATTTTTACACGCTTCTGGTACAGGATAACAGGATGAGTTGGGCGGAAAGAAAAATCTTACTTTTTTTGGTAGAGCTCAGAAACTTAAATAGATCAAGAAATAGAATAAATGAAACTTCTCGACGGACACAATCACTGGTTTATTACATGAAAAAGGGAGAAGAACGAGTTAGAGTGTGCAAAAATATGTTTTTGCATACTCACAATGTAAAGGAGAATATGATTTTAGATTGGCTTAAAAAACATAACGACCAGAACCACATAAGTAGCAATACTACAATAACAAAAGCAGCGGACTTCAAATCACATAGATACAGAAATCTGAAAGAGAATTTAAAAACCTTTTTAAGGATTTACCGAAAATGAAATCACACTATTGCAGTTCGTCAACCACTAAACTGTATCTACAATCAAATTGGAAATCTAAATCAGCACTATTTAAGTTTACAAGCAGTGGTGTCAAGAAAATTCTACGCCTTTTGCAGCAATTGCTACATTTTGTCATGTTTTTGAAGAAATGGATATATCATTATTCCAGCGAAAAAAAAGACGAGTGTGACATCTGTAAGGCTTAATATAAACATAGAGCAGAAATTCCTTGAAAAAGGCCACACACAGATCGAGAGAAAGTTGCATCATGTCAATATAAACGTACTCTACATTTGATTTTTTTTACAATGCTCCACCCGAAAGTACTGCATTGGCCAGGAAGCGATTTTTTTTACCTGAAAATTTTGAATTTTGCCGAACCCTTGCTGTTGCATGCAAGGTACGGATCTTTAACGTGCGTGACAACACACACACACACACACACAAGCACGCACGCACGCACGCACGCACGCACGCACGCGCGCACGCACGCACGACGCGCGACCACCAACACACACACACACACACACACACACACACACACACACACACACACACACACACACACACACACACACACACACACACACACACACACACACACACACACACACACACACACACACACACACACACACAACACACACACACAAACCATAAACTATTTTAAATAATATATATAAAATTAATTTAATATAAATAAAAATATATAATAAATATATCACATCATATATACTACATATAATCACTATACTATCACATTTATACTATATCACTACTTATCATAATACTATAATAAACATACATACAACACACACACACAAAACTAAAATATATAATCTACACATACATACATATACACAAACATATAATTTTAAATAAAAAATATAAATAATATATATATAAATCACTACATTCACACTACAAACACACAACACACACACACACACACACACACACACACACACACACACACACACACACACACACACACACACACACACACACACACACACACACACACACACACACACACACACACACACACACACACACACACACACGGGACCTCCATTTTACCTCTTCCGAACGAAAGCGAATTTTTGTGAAAAATGGTCGCCTAACATTTTTCAAGCGGACCGTGTCGGGATTTGAACCCGAGACCTTGGGCATTTTAGTCAATATAAACGTACCCTTACTGAGATTTTTTTCCAATGCTCCACCCGAAGGTACTACATTGGCCAGGAAGCGAGTTTTTATAACTGGAAAATTTGGAATTTCGCCGAACCCTTGCTGTTCCAAGCAAGGTAGGGATCATTAACATGCGTGACAACACTCACACACGGGACCTCCATTTTACCTCTCATTCGAACGAGAGATGTATTTTTGTGAAAAATGCTCGCCTACCATTTTTCAAGCGGACCGTGTCGGGGTTTGAACCCGGGACCTTGGGCGTAGTAGTCACACACATACCACTACGCCACGGATCCGCCCAATATAAACGTACCCCTACATTTGATTTCCAATACTCCACCCGAAAGTACTACATTGGGCAGGAAGCGAGTTTTTTAACCTGGAAATTTTGAACTTTACCGAACCCTTGCTGTTGCAAGCAAGGTAGGGATCTTTAACGTGCGTGACAACCGTGTCGGGATTTGAACCCAGGATTTTGGGCATAGTAGTCACGCGCATACCAACTATACCACGGAGCCGCCAATATAAATGTACCCGTGCATTTATATTTCCAATGCTCCACCAGAAGGTACTACATTGGCCAGGAGGCGAGTTTTTTGTTGCCTGGAAATTTAGAATTTTGCCGAACCCTTGCCATTCCAGACAAGGTAGGGATCTTTAACGTGCGTGACAACACTCACACAAGGGACCTCCATTTAACCTCTCATCCGAACGAGGGCGTAATTTTTGTGAAAAATGCTCACCTGCCATTTTTCAAGCAGTCGGCCGTGTAGGGATTTGAACCCGGGACCTTGGGATCCGTAGTCTTACGCTTACTACATTGATCCACGGCGACGCCAGTTAAAATAGTCCCCCATTCGGATCTCCGAGAAGGGACTACTTCGGAGAATGCGATCGGAAAGTATAAAAAAAGAGCCGTGAACATTCTGCGAGCCGGAGCGTGGAATGTCAGAAGCATGAAGCAAGTAGGAAAGCTTGAGAGCCGTGTAGGGATTTGAACCCAGGACCTTGGGATCCGTAGTCTTACGCTTACTACATTGATCCACGGCGACGCCTAATATAAATGTACCCGCTAATTATGTTGAAATTTGCTTGAAAGTTTGTGAGAAGTCAGCACCTTATAAAGTGACATACTTAAATTAGGATTTCTTTAAGGACTTTTTCAAAAGCAATTTTCTAAAGTCATTACGACCTGGTAAGAAAATAGAGGATTCACTGGTGACTCATATTAGAGCATTGCAGTATAAGCCCGATAGTTCTGTTTTATACAAACTGAGACACACTGATGAATTTGAAGTAGTGTGAAGAAAAGTGTTCGCCAAAAGCTATCCCCTGACGTATATAACGTGCCACAACTTTACAGGCAACCTATTCTTATAAAACATGAGAAATACATCTGCAACAGCTGGAAAACAGTATGGAAAAAGATTACCATGACTTTTACGATAGCCTACCTTTTAAGTAGTTACTTTATTGAAATATTTCAAAATGCTTTTTATAAGAAGTTTTTAAAATCTAGAATCTAGGTTGAGTTTTGATAAAATTAAGTATGTTTAAACGAGTTCTTGTTTTTCTTATAACATTAATTTAAAAAAATTAAAACCTTTGGTTTTATTTTAATAGTAGTCTTATTTATTTAACATTAAATAGAAAAATTAAATAGAAATCTTTAAAAGTATGACAAAAATACAGGAAAATGCTGTAGGGCCATTTATATATACATAATGCATCGATTTTATCCAATTAAACAAATAAATAGTATTGACATGAATATTGACAGTTTGCTTTTAATCTGCTTAGTATTATGTAATACAATAATTTTAAAACAGTTATATTAGTCTCTTGTAATATTCTTCTTTTTGGACTTAATGGTTTTGCAGATTAAGCTGACGACGTCTCCCTGGTCGTTCTCATAGCAGGGATAATAATGATCAGGACTCTTTTACTTTACTCCTAGCAATTAACTTATCAATTCTCAACAGACACTTTGCGAGTTCCTAGTGTTTTCATATATCAATCAATTTTATTTATTTATGATACATTAATATTCCATTTACTCTCGTAACCATTGAGTGGTTTAGTTGCGTTGACGAGTGACAAATACCATCTTTCTTGTAACATAAATTGCCCTGATGGGGTCTAACGTTAATCATTCATATATTTACTACCTTGTTTACCCTTATAATGTAAGAATGCATTTAAGAATTTAAGTTTACATTTTCTTTCGGTTTAACATCAATCTTTATACAATAATATCATATTACAAAGTACCTATGAAGTATGCTTTCATTTATCGTATTATTAATTATTATATATTGAGAGACGTGTAACTCGCACCCATTGATAATTTAACAAACCTGAAAACAAATCTGAAAATCCTATTGATATTTCAAGAACTAAAGCAATATCCTGATGGAATAAATAGTTTTATTAAATTCGTGATATGTGTTTGTGCTTATTCGCAAACCATGCCGAGTTTCACTGTACCCTAGTCATAGTTGTTAAAAATATCTATTACGAGGGTACATTAAATTGAAAAAAGCATAGGCTGTAAATTTTAAAACCAATTGAATTTTATTGCAACAGTCCAAAGCTCTGAACAAAAAGATTATAAAATAAACGAAGATGGTTGGTGTCACTTTCACGTTCACTGAAATACTAATATTTTAAACTTTTGTTCTGTTCATTGCACCTCGAACATTCGATAGTTCAAGGTAAAAAACTTAAAAACAAAAAATTGTACAAAATTTAATTTGGTTGGTGCCAACGTCGTACGCGGCATTAATCTAATTGAATTATCAACTTAGATTTTTTCTTTTCTATTGCGACCAAAACGTCCTCGATAAATTAAAACTCTAACATTCAAAATACAGAAAATAAGTAATTTAACTCGGTTGATGCCGACTTTACTCTCAATCTGCAATGAATGTATAAAACTATTTCAAAACCTCTTTATATAAAAATGCTTTTTTCTCCAAACTCAAACCAATATATAAAAAGTTAATTTGTACAAGTTTGATAGCACAGCACGAGCTCGATACGCAATTACCGAGCAAGTTCTGTAACAATGGAGTGTGCAAGGTCACTCATAGTACCCTGTCCAAGTTTCGCACATACTGCAGTTATTCATCTAAAAAAAGGGGGGGGGGGTGTTAGAAATAGGAGGGGATGAAATAGCGCTCATCATCATTAGGTCTTCAGTCCTAGAACTGGTTAGACGCGTACCATCATTGTTTCCTATTCTGAACTAACCTACAGATTTCCCTGAAATTTGCCCAGTTTGCATCTATAACTATCTCATCTAGGTCTACATCTACCTCTTTTTTCCTATCTCTGCTTGTAATATATCCCATACTATTCCTCAAAATGCCTTAGAACGTATTCCGCCCTTCTATTTCTCTTTTTCCCCAGATTTCCTTGTTCCCCTACTATTTCTATAACTTATTTGTTATTATCGTTGTGTGTCCATGCTATGGTCCTCATACATCTGAAGCACAGCATTTCAAAAGGCTGCTACCGTTTTTCTGTCTGCGTTTCAGACTGCCCGTATTTCATAAGCATATTGTGGTTTGCTCCACACATATGCTTTCAACAATTTTCTTCTTGTTCTATGTTTGTTGCCTTTACTCATAGGCGCTGATCTTTCTTGTTAGATGCAGTTCGATCACCTTCTATCGTTTTACAGTTATACGCCCTATTTCTTCGACCTTTAGTGGATGTGAAGGGAGGTAAGCAACCTGTGGCTGCCAAGTTCCCCCAACACTTAACCATTTAACGATTTAATATTTTTTCCAATTTATCTTTTCGCACAGTCAACCTTAGTTGGAGATATTTCGCAACCAACAACTAGTTGTTTATACTAACATCAGATTTATCTGCGCTTATTTTTTCGTCATTAGGTTTTCCGTCTCAAAACTGGTTGGACACGTGCCTGCACTTTTTTATATTCTGAGCTAGCCTACATAGTTCCCTGAAATTCTTACACCGCATGTGTATTCAGCTCGTTCCCCTTCTATTATTTTCTAATTTTATGCCCTATTTTACCGAGATTCAGTGAAGGAGGTTAAGCAACCTGTGGCTACCAAGATCCCCCAACACTTAGACATTTGCCGAAATAATGGTTTTCCAGTAAATCCTTTCACACACTTAACATTATTCGGGAATATTGCCCAACCAATTCTTGTAGTTACTTATAATAATCATCATGTTTAAGCACAGTTATCTTTTCGTCATTAGTTTATCCATCTTGGGATTGGTTGGATGCATACCTCCATTGATTTCTATTCTGGGCTAGCCTACACATCTCCCTGAAACCCCTACAGCCTACATCTTTTACTATCTGTGTGCAGTAGTCTAACCTAGGTCTGCCTCTTCTTCTCTTTTTTCCTATCTTTGCTTCTAATATATTCCGCACTATTCCCTCATGCCGTAGTATGTGGCCTATCATCCTACCTCTCCTATTTTTACCGTTTTCCACATTTCTTTCTTCCCCTACCATTTTAGTACCTCTTCGTTCTTAACTTTGTCTGTCCATGATATCTTCATCATACGTCTGTAGCACCACATTTCAAAGGCTTCTACCTTTTTCTTGTCCGCTTCTCCTACTGTCCAGGCTTCACAGCCGTACAGTGCTGTGCTCCACACATATGTTTTAAGCAATCTTTTCCTTGTTTCTATGTTTGTGGTCTTTGAGCACAGTAGTTGCTTTTTCTTGTTAAATATAGCACGACCTTGTGCTAATCTTTGTTTTATATCTTTTGTGCTTTTTCCATCTTGCGTTATTTGGCTTCCTAGGTAGCAGAAATCCTTAACCTCTTGTAAGTTCGTGTTACATACTTGTATTCTTGTTTTTGATTTATTTTCCTCACCTTTGCATACTAAAACTTTAGTTTTAGTTTTGTTAATTTTCATTCCGTATATCTCTTTTAGAACCGTTTCCATTTCATTAAGAGCAGCTTCTAACTATTCCTTGCTAGACGCTAATACCGCTATATCATCTGCAAATTTAAGCATATCAATTTTTTGTCCCTGCATAGTAATTCCAAATGTCTTCCTGCATTTGACAGTATTCATTGCCTCTTCTATGTACAAGTTAAAAATCAATGGGGATAGGGCACATCCCTGTCTCACTCCTTTCCTAATGTTTACTTCTCTACGTTCCTGCTCTAATTCTATTACTGCTGTTTGCTCTTTGTATAAGCTATGTACTATTCGTCTATCCCTATAACTCATTCCAATCTTTTTGAGTATTTCAAACATTTTTTTCCATTTTACATTGTCGAATGCTTTTTCCAAATCTACAAACCCTATATACACGCTTTCCCCTTTTTCTATTGTTTTCTCCATTATCACTCTCAGAGCTAAAATAGCCTCGCGTGTTCCCCTGTTTCGCCTAAACCCAAATTGGTCTTCTCCTAGTATTTCTTCCGCCCGTTTTTCCATTCGTCTTTGCACAATTCTAGTTAATATTTTTGACACGTGTGCTGTCAAACTTATTGTTCGAAAATTTTCACATCTATCCGCGCCTTTCCTTTTTGATATAGTTAATATGATGCTACGTTTGAAATCTTTGGGTATCTCGCCTGTCTCATACATATAGCTTACAAGTTGGAAGAGACGTTCTGTTACTGCTTGTCCAGCTGCTTTTAGAGTTTCTGCTTGCACCTTATCTGTACCCGGAGCCTTACCATTTTTCAGACTCTTTAATGCTAATTGAAACTCGTCTCTAAATATAAAATATCCCAAGTCATCATTTTCAATGTCTGATTCCTGTTCTAATGCAGTTAGTTCCCTCCTGCATATAAATTCCCTATATATTCTTGCCATCTACCCACTATCTCTACGTTTTCTATGATGACGTTTCCTTGTGCGTCCCTTATATTTTTGGTATACGGTTTTATATCCCTAAAATTCATTCTAATTAATTTGTATGCTTCGTCTGTCTTTCCTATTTCCATCTTTGTTTGTACCTCTTTGCACTTTTCATCAATCCATTGTTCTTTAGCTTTCCTGCATTTTCGAATAATTTCCCATTTTATGGTTTTGTATCTCTGTTTTCCTGTTTCGTCTGATTTATTTTTGTATTTTCGTCTTTCTTCTATTAAATTCAGGATATCCTTTGTTATCCATGGTTTCTTATTTTCTTTTTGTGTATACCCCAGAATATCTCTGGCCGCCATGTCTAGGCTGGATTTAATGTTATTCCATTCTGTTTCTACTTCCTTAGTATCAGATATTTTCCCGATATCATTCAGCAATTCATTTGACTTTTTTTCGAATCTTTATTGAATATCTTTATCTTTTAGTTTCTCTAAGTCCAAGTGCCTTTTTCCGTTCCTTTGTTTAGATTTTTAAATTTAAGTGCGGACTTCATAATTACGATGTTGTGGTCAGTATCTATATCTGCTTCTGGGTAGCTTCTACAGTCTTTTACTTGATTGCTAAACCGTTGTCTAACAATAATGTAATCTATTTGATATCTTCCTATATCTCCTGGCATCTTCCACGTATATCGCCTTCTAGCATGATGTTGAAATAATGTGTTTGTGATGATTAAATTGTTCTTGTCGCAAAATTCTACCAGCCTATTTCCCCTGTCGTTTCTCGTGCCTAAACCAAATAAACCTACTACCGCTCCTTCCCTACCCTCACCTACCACGGCATTAAAATCCCCCGTAATTATTAAATTTTCATGTCCTTTTACGTATCTTAGTATGTCTTCGACATCTTCTACCTCTTTGTCACTGTAACTAGAGGTGGGCATATATACTTGTATTATTACTGTGTTTACCGGTTTAGATTCTAATCTAACCATGAGTACTCTTTCGTTCTTTTGTAAGTAATTTTCTACACAGTATCCTATCTTTTTCCGCATAACTATCCCCACACCCAAATTTCCTTCCTCTGCTCCTGTATGAATTACCCTGAAGTCTCCACTCCAAAAATCCCCCGCCTCTGGCCACCGAACTTCGCTGATCCCTACTATGTCTAGTGATAACCTATTCATTTCGATTTTTAGGTTCTCTAGCTTACCTACTTGCTTCATACTTCAAACATTCCACGCTCCGACTCGCAGAATGTTCCCGACTCTTATTTTTACCTTTCTAATCGCATCCTCCGAAGTAGTCCCCTCCCGGAGATCCGAATGGGGGACTATTTTAACTCCGGAATCTTTTACCCCAGAGAATGTCATCATGTTTATTACAATTTAAGTACACTGTGTACTTGGGAGATAATGTGGTGGTTTCCCGTTGCCTTCCACATCGCGGTAGTGTGTCTTAGACTGCCATACCGACCCCTATGGTCTCTGCCAATCTAAGTACCGAAAGAGCCGCTGCCCTCTTTCGGGGACCTGTCTTAGTCTGGTTCCTCACTAACGACCCTACTACTTTGGTTGGACCTGTAGTTTGGCTCTTTAGCTCATTAGAACACGCAAGCCATTTCACCTGTTCTAGTAATTTAGAACTTCGGCAAGGTGCAGGTCCATTCGAAATGGGAAATTCCATTCGAAATAGCGCTAAGGTAGGTAAATGGTGCCTGAATATCCCGTACACCAAAATAAATGGATATTTATTTTATGATGTGTAACACAAAAAAAAGCAAAAGTTGTAGAGCTAAACGTTACAAGTAATTGGTAGATATCTATATACAAGTATAAGTGCAAGAAATATTGGCTAAACACTAAGGCTCTGTTGACAAAGGGCAGAGCTTTATAATGGGTCCTTTACTCTTATCCCGTGCAGTTTTGACCTAGCGACACGAATTACGTTATCTTTGCCTGTATGCAGTTCATTTGTCCTACCCAACTTCCATTGTAAAGCAGCAGAATTGTCATCCTTGATTAAAACTAGTGAAAAAAGAGGTGTATTGACTGTGATGCCTTAAAACACTTTGATTTTTGCTGGAGCGTATGGATATATTAAATCCTCCAAAGCTTCCAAAAACTTTACTGTAACCGTTGAACAAATTGCCAGCTATTTAAGCGATTTCTGAAAGATCAGAATCCGGTGTAAACGAAAAAGGTTTGAAAGTTAGGAAACGACGAAGTTAAGCACGCCAAATTATTGAGGTCTGAATTCTGTGGCCCTAAAGGCCGAGAATTCAGAAGTGCTCCAATTTGTATTAACTATTCCACTCTTCGTAAGTTAATCAATCGTTGCTCTCCAATAACACGAAACCAATGGGTTTTCACAGCCTTAACACCCGCCTCCCAAAGGCCTCTAAAATGCGAAGCGAAAAGGAGTTAAAGACCGTTCACCGTTGTCTGCTCCTGCTACCTATTTTAAAAACTCTCGAATTTTATCTGCTGCATCCACAAAATTGGTACCACAGTCGCATGTGGACACATCTTCCACCTCGAAAAATAAACCTGCGAAATGCAGTCAAAAATACTTCCGTCAATAGATTCGAGGCTAATTCTAAGTGCACCTCATTTGTGCTAAAACAAACAAAAAGGACAGATAGGCATTTAATGTTTTTATTCCTTGAACTTTATCCATCATAACAAAAATAGGCCGCCAAAATTGACCCTTGGATGTAAGAACGGTTTTCGGATGTGACTAGCAGAGGAGGTAAATATTCTATGCAAAGAACTATAGAATTAGATTTGATTTGATAACATCGAACACACAAGCTCAAACATTGTCTTATGGCTTGCCGAGCTGACAAAATCCAAAAATGCTGCTGTAACAGGAAATGAGTAGTACGATTACCGCAATGCAAGTTTTGAATGTGGCAATCAGTAACGATGACATTAGTTAGACGATGTGACTTATGCAATGGTGGGGGATATTTCCAAGATACGACACTTCCGAATGTTACAAACAGTCGCCCACTCTAAGAATGTCCGCCTATCAACAAAAGGGCTCAAATGGCAAAGTTGTTTACTTACTAACTGTCCCTATTTTAATTTAACTAAATCTTTAGAAAACGAGGCAGCGAAACCTTATTGGTAGAAAAAACTTTACTCTTGGCACAAGCAAAATTAACAAAAATGTTGTTTTTTCGATACAACGAAAATATACACCGGAAGTGTAGCCTGCTTCTGATGCGTCACAAACAGCATGCAAATAAAGTTGTGTTATCTGTTCGGTTTCTTTGTCGCACGTTCGCGTGGTTAATTTTAAGTTATTTAAATTTGTAGTCGTAAATCTAATAGTAAAACTGTCATCCCTTGTTCCCTTATATCCTGCCATAAAAATTCCTTCTGCATCTGTGAATAAGTTGGACTAAGAGTAGTGAACAAACACTTTCTTATGGATATTGAAGCAGAACGGTCGTCGGTTTCTTCGTTCAGTACCGTAAGTTAGTCAAGTGCCGCAGACTTTAGTTGTTAAACCCCCCTTAAAAACACAGTGCAAGTGTAACGTAACATAGACTCAATTCGCATACAGTCCACTTGGTTGAAAGAATAGGAACTGCAGCTTAGAAAAACAAAACACCGCGGAGGTAAGTCCATTTATAAATTTATAAGACCCCCCGCGCGTGAACAAAATTGGCCTTCATCACCGGATCTTTAATTAAATAATTAGTTCCTATCCTTTAAGCTCCTTATATTTAAATTTATAAAATTGTCGTAGTTTTTATTATGGTTAAACGTGTTACACAGAAAAGAACATCTTGCTTACACATTTACTGTAGATTTTACAATACATTCCTTATCCTTTGTGGCAAAGATTAGGGTCGTCCTAGGTATCCATTTATGTAAACTATTTATGAGGGTTATTGTATCCTAGATCTTTACCTTATTTGTCACTTCAAGTTGGAGCAACCATTCGGGTTCATGCAACTTGTATAACAAAGGGGTTATTGGTATTTATTTGAAACCTTAAAAGCTTTGTCGGGCAAGCACTGTAGTTAGTTGCATTTTTCTATTAATAATTTAATTTCGTAGATGAATTAGTAATTTAGCGTATTCGAGTCACGCATTGTGTTTACATTAATTTTTATTGTCGTTCATTAAACATTAATCAAATATGGTTATATCAATTGATAAAGCTATTCTTGAAGCTAAATTTGTAGTTAAAATGGTTGGATCACATTTACAGTAAGATCAACCAACCGGAAGACGTATCGATTGCTTTAATTAGAGCGTCGATTAAAAGTGTCGAACAGATTGAAACGCTTTTCAAATCCTTTTGCAAGGATATTTTCTTTGATGAAGAAAGTGAACAATTGGATGAATTCTCGGCCCTTAGGGTGAAAATCGATGATTATCTATTAGATATTCGTATTATCGCTGAACAATGCGAATTAGATCGGGTAGAAAATAAGCCAAAGGTGGAAAATATGAATAATTCCTTTTCGTCAAACTGTGCAATTCGCTTGAAACATCTTTCAGTCCCCCGCTTCTCCGGACGCATATCAGATTTTGAGAGTTACAATGCAATTTATAAGCGGTTGATTCATGATAATGTCAGTTTGTCACCCGTTGAAAAATTTTGCCATCTCGTTGATACATTAGATGAGTCGTCGCGTGCGTTGATAAAACACTTGCCATTAAATGATTATGCATACGTGGAAGCCTATAAAATCATTACTAATCGTTTTCAGTCCAAGAGGTTATTACTTTCAACATATTTTAATGCTCTCGAAAAATGCCCTAAGGTCAGTTCCTCAGACTCGCATGCGGAACTCCGGCAATTAATTAGTTGTTTTGATGAAAATATATTCGCGTTAAGGCAGATGGAAATAGATTTATTAGATTTCATGTTGTTTAATCTGTTATCGAAAAAATTAGATACAAACATTTTAAAGCGTTTCGAATTAGGAAATAATGACGAAATTCCCTCGTTCAAAGATTTAAGGTCGTATATTGAAAAACAATGTAAGGTGTTGGAAATAAATGACATTGCGTCAGGAACATGCTTAAAATCTCGAGATTCCGTAAAAGAAAGAGAAAAAGGAAGGTTCGTTAGCACTTCGGCTAAAACTTCTTTAGTTAGTACCACCAATGATGTTAAAATTGTAGTTTCTGTCAAGCTGTGCATCCTATTTATAGATGTAAGCAGTTTCTCGATAAAACCCTCAAGAAAGATTTGAGGTGGTAAAGCTTAAAATCTTTGCATTAAATGTTTAAATCCTTCACATTCGATGAAAAATTGTAAGTTAGATTGGTCGTGTAGAACATGTCATCAGTCGCACAATTCGTTGCTTCACTTCGATAAACAAGAAAAATCGGTGTCGCCACGCCGACAAACCCATCGTCAAGGTCAGCGTCTCCTCGGAGAGCGGCGCCTGACTTACTTCTACTAGTAGACCTAGTGAAGACAATCTGTCGTCGTCGGTTGTGTATGAACAACCTGTCACTAGTTCGTTGATTTCGACGTCATTAGAACACACAACCACGCTGTTAGCTACGGCAATGGTGTCGGTTCTTGATTATACAGGAACATTGCAATCTGTTCGTGTAATATTAGATAACGGATCCATGGAAAGTTTTATGACTGAAAGGTGCCGTCAGAAATTAGGTTTAAGGAAACGGAGAGCCAATGTCACTGTTCAAGGACTTGGCTTGAATTCGTCGTTGGTGTCTGGTGCACTATCGTGTGTAGTCAGTCCCTCGGAGCACGGTCTCCAGCATATGGAATTGATTGTTATATTTTACCTAACATTTGTAATCAATTACCTTCGTCGTCGATAGCGGTCAAGGAATGGTCGCATACTCGAGGTTTGGCCTTAGCTGATCCTAATTTTAATGTTCCTGGTAAAATTGACATGCTACTCGGAGCGGAAATCTTTGCTCAGGTTTTGTTGAACGAGTCTCGTTGGGGTGTCGCTAACGAGCCAGTTGCTATTAAAACAACCTTTGGTTGGGTTTTAACGGAAAGGTCGTTTCCCAAATAGTTCTATTACGTCGTTGTGTGCTTTCGTTGAACCCTTAGACAGTGATATTCGTCGATTTTGGGAATTAGAAAATATTCCTTCAAAAAACACATTTCTCCTGAAGAAGAAAGGTGTGAAAATCAATTTGTGGAAAGTTATAGTCGTAACAAGGACGGTCGTTTTGTAGTGTCCTTGCCCTTTAAAATTTCGGAACCCTCATTTGTGGGTACGAGATCAATTTGTATTAAAAGATTTTTGTCGTTAGAACGTCGTTTGCTAAAAAATCCTGAATTGTATTCAGATTATAAAAAATTTATGGAGGATTATTTGACAAGCGGGCACATGGTTCAAGTGAAATCGCTTGAAAATTCGTCGGGTTATGAAAAAATGTACTACATTCCCCATCATGCTGTACATAAGCGTGACAGCACTACCACCAAATTGCGGGTGGTTTTCGATGCTTCGTGTCAGGATCAATCTGGAAAGTCGTTAAATGATAGCTTGGCTATTGGCCCTGCTTTGCAAAAGGACATTGCAGTTTTGTTATTGCACTTTCGTATACATCCTATCGTAGTTACAGCTGACATTAAACAAATGTATCGGCAGATTTTGGTTAAAGATACTCATCGTGATTATCAACGTATCGTCTGGAGATTTTCTCCGTCAGATCCTATTATGGACTTTAAGTTAAATACTGTGACTTATGGAGTTTCGTCGTCGCCTTTTTTGGCCTTGCGTACTGTTCAAGAATTGGCAAGGTTAGAATCAATTAATTTTCCTTTCGCGTCATCGGTATTGGCGAGCGATACCTATGTTGATGACTTAGTCACTGGATGCAATTCGATTAAAGCTGCTAATCAATTAATTGGTGAATTGAATAGTATTTGCACTAGTGGTGGTTTTCAATTAAGAAAATGGAGTAGTAATTGCCCGGAAGTGATGTCCAACTTGAGGGAGTCCCTGTCCAGTTCGGACGCAATTACATTTCAAGATAAAGATAGTGGTTCAATAAAAATTTTGGGCCTTTCGTGGCGTGCTCTTACAGATGCATTTTATACAACTTAGACGTTGAAGAGCGCACTTGTACTAAGCGTAATATTTTGTCGGCTATCGGAAAATTTTTGATCCTCTCGGTTGATAGCACCTGTAGTACTGTTCGCTAAACGTTTAGTTCAAGATCTTTGGCTTTTAGGTCTCGGTGGGACCAAGAGCCTCCATTGAAGTCATACAAAATGGAAACATTTTTGGGTGAATTGCCAGCGGTTTCGAATATTGAGATTTCGCGTCACATCGTATGTCATAATTTTAAAAAGGTGGAGTTGCATGGATTCTGTGATGCTTCTGAAGCCGGGTATGCAGCTGTCATCTATTTTCGTTCGTTCGATTTAGAAGGTAATATTACCATTTCATTAGTATGCGCAAAATCAAAGGTTGCTCCTACTAATCGCGTTTCATTGCCCGTCTCGAATTGTGTGCTGCCGTACTCTTGGCAGATTTAGTAGATTTCGTCAAAAATACTTATACAGATATTTTATCATTTAGTAATATTTTCGCGTGGTCAGATTCTACTGTTGTTTTGTCATGGATTCGGTCTTCCTCGCATAAGTGGAAGACATTCGTTAGCAATCGTATTTCGCATATTCAAGAACGTATTCCTCCATCTTCGTGGTTTCATGTTAAGTCCCAGGATAACCCTGCGGATTGTGCCTCACGTGGACTTTTGGCTTCAGAGTTGGTTCATCATCCATTATGGTGGACAGGACCTTCTTGGTTAGTGCGTCGTAATGAAGAATGGCCAGTAACATCGCTGCCAAAACTTATCGACTCATCTCAGATGGACGTCGAATATCGTACTCTGTCGTTAACAGTCGTTATGTCTGACAATTTCTTAGATATGTTGTTGGATAAATTTTCAAACCTGCAGAAAATTTGTAGGATTATTACCTGTATTCGTCATTTCATTCGTAATATTCAATGTCCAGATTTGCGTTCAAAATATTCTGATAGTTTGTCTCTAGCTCAACAGCAAGAGGCTATACATTTATTGATTAAAAGAGTTCAAACAAATGTTTTTGCTCAAGACATTGCAAATATTAAGACTGGAAAACTTGTTAGTAAACAACTTCGTAGCCTTAGTCCGTTTCTAGATAGTTATGATTTGTTGAGGGTGGGCGGTCGCCTACGTAACTCAGAGTTATCGCATGATGCAAAATTTCCAATTTTGCTTCCTCAGTCGCATCGGTTGACTGAACTTATTATATTAGATTGTCATGAAAAACATTTACATCCTGGAAATCGAACAACTCAATTTTTACTAACTCAAAATTATTGGATCTTGTGCGCCAAGAGGGCTATTCGGCAATGTCTGAAATCCTGCATTCGTTGTTTTCGTGTAAACCCTGTGGCTTTATGCCCCTATGGGGATTTACCAGCTTCTAGGTTAACTCCAGGTAAGGCGTTTTTACATACGGGAGTCGACTTTGGTGGACCTTTCTCTGTCACGATGAATCGATGTCGTGGCGCAAAATCATTGAAAGCGTACATTTGCTTATTTATTTGTTTCAGCACTAAAGCCATCCATTTGGAACTAGTGTCTAACTTGTCGACAGACGCTTTCTTGGGTGCTTTACGTCGATTTATTGCTCGAAGAGGCAAATGTATTCAAATCCATTGTGATAATGGTACTAATTTCGTTGGGGCCTCTCGTGAAATCTCTCAATTGATGCGCCATTCGGCAGGCGTTGAGGGAATTGAATTTGTGTTTAATCCTCCTGCTGCTCCTCATTTTGGTGGGTTGTGGGAGGCCGGGATTAAATCGGTAAAATCCCATTTAAAGAGAATTATCGGTGAACAAATTTTGTCGTTTGAAGAATTCTCGACGGTATTGATTCAAATCGAAGCGATGCTCAACTCACGTCCACTATGTGCACTGAGTTGCGAACCGCATGATTTTTCGTATTTGACCCCGGGGCATTTTCTTAATGTTGAACCAGTCTCGGTGTTACCAGATCCAGATTTGTTGTCCATAAACCCATCTCGTTTGAATCGCTGGCAACTGTTGCAGCAGATGCAACAAGGGTTTTGGAAGAAATGGAGTGCGGAATACCTGCACACGTTGCAGCAGAAAGGTAAGTGGTTAAGGAATTCCGCTACTTTACCTATTGATTCGCTTGTCCTCTTAAAGGAAGAAAATAACCCCCCTCTACAGTGGCGTTTAGGAAGAGTAGTAGATGTTCACCCTGGTAGAGACGGTATCGTTCGGGTAGCTACAGTCAAGACATCCCAAGGGTTAGTTAAACGCCCCCTAGTGAAACTATGTTTACTGCCAGTTACTTGATATTTAATGGTATGTACACGTATATTCACTTATATAAGTTTGTCGGTTAGGTTCTTAGTTAATAGCTCTAATTAGTTTTAAATATAAAATAAGTTAGTTCATACTTATTTTGGTGGGCGGGATGTTCGGTTTCTTTGTCGCACGTTCGCGTGGTTAATTTTAAGTTATTTAAATTTGTAGTCGTAAATCTAATAGTAAAACTGTCATCCCTTGTTCCCTTATATCCTGCCATAAAAATTCCTTCTGCATCTGTGAATAAGTTGGACTAAGAGTAGTGAACAAACACTTTCTTATGGATATTGAAGCAGAACGGTCGTCGGTTTCTTCGTTCAGTACCGTAAGTTAGTCAATTGCCGCAGACTTTAGTTGTTAAACCACCCTAAAAAACACAGTGCAAGTGTAACGTAACATAGACTCAATTCGCATACAGTCCACTTGGTT
The DNA here is from genome assembly GCA_036346225.1 of Platerodrilus igneus. NCBI lineage: Eukaryota > Metazoa > Arthropoda > Insecta > Coleoptera > Lycidae > Platerodrilus > Platerodrilus igneus. Next base: position 5,738,872 of record JARFIW010001700.1, read on the forward strand.
GAAAGAATAGGAACTGCAGCTTAGAAAAACAAAACACCGCGGAGGTAAGTCCATTTATAAATTTATAGGACCCCCCGCGCGTGAACATTATCTCTTTGCAAATCACATGACGAGGAATTTGTAAACTCGATACAAAAATTGAAATAAATATTTTTTTCATTGACAAATAAAGATGCCTGGAGGTCGCACATCTCAATTGATCCCCAAAATCCATAACCGCTAAATACAATGTTTTGCGAAGAATGTAACCAGGGTTAAAAATTCCAAAGAATCGAAGATTCTAGCGAGTGTCGCTAGAATGTGTCTTTTTGTACATCGTCCATAACTGATCTGTATATCATAAGAGAAATTGTCTGAGCCAGGAAACCATTCAAGCCCCAAAACGTTCACTACAGAAACATGTGCATCGCTAAACTTAATACAAGATTACTCGACCTGCAAAATTGGCATATTTGATAAAACAACGTCCGAGTTGGTATTTCATTTTCGAAGTTCAAACCTACCAAGTTTCCATAATTTAGTTAACTGTTGTACTTATGAATTTGCATCTGCAACGGTGTCACAATACATCACACACATTCGAACCCAGAATAGTTGATGCTCGTCGATAACGAGATGATTCCAAATTAGCTAGTTCTAGAATTATGCGCAGAGCAAGAAAGAAATGGTGACGATTTTATAGCATATGTGACGGTATTTAAATGATCTGATGGATCAAACCACCATATAATCCGTCAATAGTCACGATGATCTGATACCATGTTGATCTGGCGATACATCTTTTTACGGTATTCCGTGTGGACAAAGAATGCCATGCTAGTTCGAAAGTGGTAGAGTGCGGTGGGTTACAAAAAAAAAGAAAAGCTCGAGAGAGAGAAAATTTATTTACAAAACCTTTTATCAAAAAACATGTTACAAAAAGGAAAACCAACCAGAGAAGAAAACAATATCTCGGAGGATTTAAACAGTACAAGAATCTTCGCAAAAATAATTACTACATTCCGGACTTACCTCGCCCTAATTGTTATCCTCAATCATAAAATTTACATAAAACAAAATTTAACAAAACAATAAAAAATATATAGTGACTTATTTTCAGCCACTTGTTTACCACAATTTTTAAATATTTGACATTCCCTTATATTAAAAATAGTCATAAAAGAAGTACTCGTGGACACGAGCACTTCTTAAAAGTAATTCCTAATAAGTATACATAAAAAAAAGTAATAGTGGACAACAGCAATAAAGGAAAAAAGAACCATCTACTGGCCGACATGCATTTCGCAGCAGCTGTAAAAAAATATTAGGTAATAACGTCACGCCTAAACAATAGTGTAACTTAAAATTTTTTACATAAAAAAATTTTAAGGATAGTGAATTTTAATGTTATTTCAAGATTCATACTCAACCAATAAAAACTGCTGTCAATAGCATATATATATATATATATATATATATATATATATATATAAATATTTAAAAAATATATATATATTTAAAAATATAGGTGTAGATAGATAGTGATAGATAAACATAATGGTGATAGGTATAGAAGTATAGTGATAGGGTTAAGAATAGAAATAGGTATAAAATAACAATAATAGGGATAAATAGAAGAACAGTGATGGGGGTAACATAATAGTGATAGGTTAGGTAATAGGAATAGTAATAAGTGTACATACAGAATTAATTTTAGGGTATTTGAAAATAAAGAAAACAGCAAAATTGTGTTGTTCTTTCTATTAAAATAGGGGGATAGTATCGTGTAATTAAGGGGTCATTGGGATATACAAGGGCACAAGTGAACTCATAGGTTGAGAGCTATTGGATAAGATAAAATAAATTTTTTCAGTTAGGGAGTTAGAATATTTTTTAACAATTATTTTTTAGCTTAAGCAGTATATAATAATGCAGGGTCAATTTAATTTAGCCAAGGATAATGTAACATAATTCTTGTGTAAATGTAGGGCATAATAAATAATAATTGGGGTAAAATTATACTAACGTATTTAAATTTGTAGTAAAGTATTATATGACAATCTAAAAACGTGGAGCAGGTGTTAAAATAACATTTCTATTTTCAAACGTAAATTCCAACACGTATAAAACAAAACAACGAAGGGAGATTATATTTATCGGTAAGCTTGGCAACAAACAAACTTTAATGGGTTATTGGAAAAGAACAGCCGTTGGAATTAATGTAAACGCGGTTTGTTGGTTAAAATATTGATTTCAATCTTGTAGGTAGTAGACGAGAGAACCAAGAAAAGACCAAGATAGAATAAAAATGTATTGAGTACAAGAGAGATGCATATAATTAATTCAGGAGACAGTATAGTAGGGAGACAGTATAGTAGGCACAAACGGCGCTTCATATACGTTATTATGTTTCTAAATAATAATTTCATTTTAAATGTTTTGTTGAGACCAGAACACTGATCGTCACATAACACTTCTATGATTCTTAAAGGGTAGGCTGTTCTATAATGCGTATATCCGTATAAACTGCTTTATTATAGCAGAAGCAGAGACGTCGTTTAGACACAAAATAAAGCTTCAAAAAGTAATAGTAACTAAATGAAAAAGTAAAATATGCATTTTTGGAAAGACCTCTGCTTGGTTCTTAGGAGACGAATTGAACACAAGATAAAAAATTCACGTTTATTAAACTTTGCAACTCATTTGTATTTTCTACAAACAAATCTAATGAAGAACGAAAACTCTCTGAAGTAACAAAATTAATTTACGGAGCTTTTTCCATACAATTTAAATGCATGGTTAGAAGGAACTATCTTTCGTATCTGTCAATGATAATTTTTAGGACTATGGAATAATTCTCGTTGCTAACGGGCAGATGTTTAACGAGTTACTTTGTGACATCTTATCTAGACAATTTATCAACAAATAATATTGTGTATTAGTGTAATGTGAAAAATAGAATCTATCACCGCTCGGAAAAGACATATACAGTTTAAAATCTTGACCTCTAAAATTCGAAACCCTAATTGGCGCGTTGCGAATGTTAGACAGTATTGGCGGCGCTGTACCAATAACAGGGGTTTGTTTCATGAAAATAGTTTTAATTACAAAAAGGTTTATCTAACTCTAATCGGATACGTGATATTTCTTCAACTTTCATGTTCTTCATCGATAAAACAATCGCGGTACAATACTTTATATTCAGAAATAATAAATGATGCTAGCCGAAATCCACTTCAGCAAAATTGTCTATAGTTCTGTCCAAAAGCAAAATTGCATTTTGTAGATGTATCAAGGGATTTAAATATTCGTTTCCTTGAAAAATCAACCCTTTCACAGACAGAACCGTTGTGTTCTAAATATGTTATCCTATAAGAAGCGAAATCCAACAAAACTAGTACATTATTTAATAACCATCCAAAACTACCAAATTCTAACGGGAGGTTCTTTAACCTTAATACTGAAATAAGTAAAATTGGCAAGCAATTCAAGTATAGCCAGAACGAAAGATAATTCAAGTCGGGCCGACCATCTGTATTCGAACAAGTGTGAACGTGGGTTCAAGCAAACCTGTGTCTTTAGTTAAAGTTGCACGTGCTGGTTAAATTCCAAGAGTTTTAAGCTTTCTTTTATACCTGCATTTTGAATCAACCCTTGTATGCTTTAAATACAGGGATTTCCTTTATTTTAATCATAAATTCCGTAAATTTTTAACTAAAATAAGTATTGAATGAACATTTAAATTAAACAAACTACTATCAACACGGTGTGTACAATAACTCTGAATAAATGCCACATTCAACGACAGAGTAAAACAAATTGATTAAAGGACCACCCACTCCAAATGTCGTAAAAGCATTTAGGATAAGAACTAATTAAAGGTAATTATGCGGCAAAGAATTAATGTTTGGGACAAAAGAGTATATCACATATAAACAAATATATAAACACTTACTTTGTACAGCTCTTCGATAGCATAGCACGCAATCAGCAGCAAGTCTTGTAACACTGCAGTCTGCAAAGTCACTCACTGAACTTGTCCGAGTTTTCGCACACACAAAAACTACAGTTATTTATTTAAAAAGCAATACGAACGGGAGGGGATGAAGTAGGGCTAACCTAGGTAAATGGTGCCTGACATCGATAGTATATTAATTTAACGAATTTTCATAAAAAAAAGAAAAAAGATTCTAAACTAATTGATAAAACTAGTAGCTGCACAGGAAAATGGTACAATAATCTTCCTCATCTCCCTCGGTAATCTAGGTGAGAGTCCCTGTAAATTTTAAATCGTATTTCTCTCCTATTCCCTAACACCCCAGAAGTTTTCGAGTTAATTTTGACACCGCACGGTTCCTTTTAAGTGCCTATCGTCATTACTGGCGAAAATTTTACTCTACAACCAACTTTTCGCCCTTAAACATTAGACAAAGTCTGCTTCGGAAATTTTGGCCGTCTAAAGTCAGTTTTCATTTTTTTCAACGAATAGAAGCGGGCTCAGGATAGAATACTTTTAGAGGTAACCCTAACCCCGTTACCGTATGAGTTTTTAATTTACGGTTGGACATTAACCTAAGTTAGAGAATCTCTAGAATCTTCTCTAACCTAGGTTATATCAATTGATTTTGAAATATTTTCCCTCTCCGCCCTTAAAAACCCACTCCTAACCTTTTCGAGGTACTTATAGTTTCGTTATTTTTTGCGTTAACGCAAGCTTTGTTTGAAAATTTTATTCTTGAGTGAACTTTCAGCCCAGGTTCAACCCTTCACTTCCAAAAATTGGAAATACCTACCCTGGGATTTCTTAACATTTTTCTTTCTCAAAAATCGAAGCCCTAGATTACATTTCTTAACCAAACTTAGAATCTGGAAACAGCCTTAAAACCACCTTTAACTTTTTCCACTGAGTATTTTATACTTAAGCGATCTAACTACACTTTCCTATAATCAAGAACATATAATAATTCAGGCGCTAGATTTACTTCAAAATTAAAAATCAATTTAAGTTTAGACCTTTTAATGAAACTTAATCAAGTAAGACTTATACTCAAATAGTTTTAACTCTTCTACTACTTTCAATTTAATAAAGAGCAATGAAAAATGAAGACCTGATTACGAAAAATTTATAGCCAGGGAACTCTAGTCGTTGAAGCAATAGCGTGTTATTACTTAAAATAGATTGAAACGTAAATCAACACTAAGAATAAATATTTTATACGAAATTATTACCTGCAGGGATACAAAATATAATCTTCTTAGGAACTTAGAAATCGGTTCGTTATTTAAATGTACTACGGTCCATACCAATGGAATTTTTGGAAGTGGATTTCTATTTGCACGATAAATCAAAGAGTCAACATAAAATTAAAAGATTTCCTGCAACGAGAGAATGCTATTGTAACAGTAAGTAACACGCATGTAGAACACTCTGGCAATTACGCTTATTCTGTTTTTATTCAAGCGGCTTCATATCTGTGTAGCGATAAGAATGGATGATTCATAGGCATCGTATTGCAATAACACCTATCTAGCGATAAGGAGGACGATTAATAGGTATCATGATACAATAGGTTTGATGACGTACATTCTAGATGTTTTCTCAATGTAAGTAAAAATTAAGGTTTATTGTATATAAGTCCCGTTGCGATAGATCAGTATTAGTTTGAACTCGGTACTAATAAACGTTTAAAGTACATAAATTAATGTAAACGTAAATTTGGTATGTGATATAAATGTGTTAGATAAATAAATTACCCATAATGTTAGTGCTATAATAGTGTTTAATTCATCGTACTTAGAAAATTAAACTAAAGCCTACAAATTGTGATAAGCTAGTGTTAACGTAAACAAGACTATAAATACTTGTGATTGCAAAAAATAATTATTAGATTTGTATTTATTGGAAATAAAGGACAAAGGATAATTAGAGAATCCGCTACACTGGTGTCAGTAGTAGGATAGTGGTAAAAACACATTTGAACGATTTTCTTTGCAATACCGGTAACTCTAGTCAACAACAGAAAATGGATAGCGATGTTGTTTCTTTTTTGAAGAACTTCAAGTCAAGCATGTAGGAAAACTGCGAATCTAACAGTGAAATAAGAAGAAAGTAACACCAATTTTACAGAAAAATTACAAGAAATCGCTTCAAACCTTACGGAAAAGCTAGATCAGAACGTATAAGCGGATGAGCAAAAATTAATGGAAAACTACAACCAATTAATAACGAAGTTTTCCGAAAACACGCAAAAACTAAGAGAATTACTTCTCTGGTCGATTGTTAGAGGATTCACATAAAACAAGAAACAGAAATACTCATAATGTAAGAAAAATGTCAGAAAATTGCGAGAAATAAAAGAAAAGGTGCTGAAGATGATAATTGATTAATTCGCTAACACTACAACCACCAACCCCGGTGATACAACAGTACGCCTCATAATTTAAAAGTGCCGAAGAAAACGACCCGCCGCCATCGAAGTTAAAGTAAAACCACCTACCTTAAGACGTGTTTCAAACAATTTGAGGCTGCTGCGACAGGTAGCGATTGGACTGACTTTGAGAAGACAACTAGTTTGATAGTCACATTAGGGGGTGAGGCTCTGAATATCCTATAAACTATACCGGTCCATGATCAAAGAAACTACTGGGTCTTGACATCGAAGCTAGAAATGAGATACGGAGATTCTCACCTGCGTTCAAATAAAGAACCATTACCAGAGAGCTTCAGCAAGCATTATGACTGGCCCGGAATAAGACCCTGGATGATGCGGGGACGAGGGGGGGGTCAAAGTTGGCCTGTACGAATTCTGCCTTGGAGAACTTCATCCGCATTCCGCGATCTAGGACGTGAGATACGTTAACCATCTGACCTTGAGTTCGCTAATAAACATGGAAAAGATGATGTGGGCGAAAGTTCTGTCGAAAGACTCAAGGATGAATGCCAAGTATGACATCAAGGCGCAAGAATCTGATTTTCAAACGGGAGACCGGGTATGGTTGTACAATTCCAGATGGAGGCGTAGATTGTCGTCAAAGATACAAAGCATTTGGGTGGGTCCTTACATTGTATTCAAACGAATTAACGATGTAGTATATATGACTAGTAAGCTTCAAAAAAAAAAACAATAGTGATGCACATTGACAGTGACAATATGCCGGAGGTAATGATAAAGTAAGGTGAGTAGGGAATCAGGGCTGGTCCAGATTACGAATGGTGCATGTCCGTGTACAACGGTACCGGCTAGGCGGGGTTTACGATTATCGAAGAAGCCAATAGTGATCTATCTGATGTGCCGTCGAAATACTGTCTTGCACATTGCGTAGCAGTGATCTCAATATGATCCGAGAGATTGTTACAATGTTCAAAAGTAAATTTGGTGGTCTGGAGCAGCATATTCAACAACAGCCAGAGGCGGTTAAAACCATACATCTTAGAGATAGATGTAGTCGCATTTATTATCTAGTGGTTAATGGTTTATTAATCGAACATAACATAATCAGTAGGGTTAATTGGCCGGTTCTGGTAACTCCTCCACCACCCTCCCACCTCCACGCACCACCCACCTCCACCGCCTCCCTCCTCTACGCACCTCCCACCTACACGCACCTCTCACCTCCCACCTCCGAACACATCTCACCTACCACCTCCACCACCAGTATCCTCATTTCCACACACATTCTGGACCAAATAGTTTTCTTCGACTAACCATTTCATCTTTCGAGACAAATATATCTTGTTTGGTGTCAACTAATATTAGATTTTTCTCAGCTACCTGAATTTTTAGGAATTTTTTAGATAGCATCATCCCCAGGAAGCTACCCTCATTTTAAGAGTTTTTACCAGCAGCGATTTCTGACCGTCCTTATAAATTTTTTTGCCATGCGACACATCAAATTAATCTAGAATTTTACGCAGAATCCGAATCTGTAAACAGATATAAATTCCAACCACCCCTTACCGTTTTACACACATACCCTCTAGCGACCATATAAAAGATTATGTTTTGTTTCTTTCAAGATAAATGTACCTTGTTTGGTATCAATTAATATTAGATTTTTCTCAGCTACCTGAATTTCTAGGAGTTTTTTAAATAGCATCATCCTCCAGGGTGCTATCCTTATTTTAAGAATTTTAACTGCAACGATTTATGACCGTCCTTATATCTTTATGCCACCATGCGTAAGTTGGTGGGGATGTCGTACTTTTTGTCATCCTCGCCCGACAAACTAATTTTATTAATTAATTGGGTATTATGCTATGCATAAGGGCACCAGAATTATTAGGTACAATGTCCTTATTCCTATTTACATTAATATTCTTAACTACACTATGTGAGACCCCTTTAATCTTTTTAATCGTGTCTTTCTCGCTTACAATATAGTAGGACTTAGCCCTACTACCAACAAATTCTAATACTAGATCCCCATTAAATTCGTCTTTGAATTTCCCTACAACTTTTTTGTTGACAAGCGGTATATTGTATTAGGCGTCGCCGTGGATCAATGTAGTAAGCGTAAGACTACGGATCCCAAGGTCCCGGGTTCAAATCCCGACACGGCCGACTGCTTGAAAAATGGCAGGTGAGCATTTTTCACAAATATTACGCCCTCGTTCGGATGAGAGGTTAAATGGAGGTCCCGTGTGTGAGTGTTGTCACGCACGTTAAAGATCCCTACCTTGCCTGTAACGGCAAGGGTTCGGCAAAATTCTAAAAATTTCCAGGCAACAAAAAACTCGCCTCCTGGCCAATGTAGTACCTTCAGGTGGAGCATTGGAAATGTAAATGAACGGTATATTGTATTTATTATTCGCGGGGTAGTCACTCTTGTAAGGTAAATGTATCTTGTTTGGTATCAACTAATATTAGATTTTCGAGGGAACCCAAATCTGTAAATAGATTTTAAATAGGTCCACCCCTTACAAAGTTACGCCTTTTAAAGACCCAAACCTCTAATTTTTGCCCATCTATATTTAACTCCATCTTTAAAACCTTTTTTTCGCTACCCAAGACATATGCTTTAACCAACCATTTCCTGAGATATCTAAAACCGCTGTGTCTTTCGAACACCACGTGGAGATAACACGTATACTCTGTCCACCAGGATAGAAGCAGGAAGGATTTGGAAGAAGGAAAGGTGGGAGAAGAACTTAAAAAATTATAGAATCTTAAAACTAATATATAAAATAGATTTACAAAATCTATACTAATATACACAACTACCTTATACCTATATCTCTATGCCTCCATGATTAAGTTAATACACATCCAGGGATGACGTAACGCTTGTCATCTTCACTCGATTAACTAATTTTACTAATAAGCTGCGTGTACAAATCGTGTTTTTTACTCCGGATACATACACCGGCAAATACTCGATACCACCCAAATAAAGAATTAGATGCTTGGTGACTGTTAACTTCCGCTTCCCTCGTGTACGCCCAGGCAATCCCTGCCCATGCGCACCCCTACCCATGCGCACCTCTGCCCATGCACACCCCTCTCTGTGTGACTGCTATTTCGTGGTACCGTCATAGCCTTTTGTAAATAAAAAGCAATGTAATACTATTCTAAAATTTTTATTCTGACATTATACATAACAAAATTAATAAATATTTATGCCAAGCATGGAGCCAGTTAAACTTAATTTTAATACAAAGTTATACACAGAAGACAGTCCTTTCTTTATGTTTGTTTGGAGTGGTTTTAATTTTATTTAATTTTATTCACAGCTTAAAATTTAAATCGACATCCAAGTCCTCTATCTCCTTTTCTAGCCAATAGTTTGATAGGTTAGGTCAGCGCCGCGGCGTTGACCTAACCTATTAATGTTTCCTTTTATCTAACCTAAGTTCACACAAGTCCAACTAACCTAACCTAACTCCAGACAACACTAGCTAACCTAACTCCTGACAAGTCCAACTAACCTAACCTAACTCCAGACAACACCGACTAACTTAATTCCAAACAACGTAAACTAACCTAAACCCTCCCCTACATCCTACTTCGTCCTTCTCTCTCCTCTCGCATCCGTATCACATACATCCAAACTATATCCGACATACATTCGACATGTCCAGTATACATCTTACAAATATCCGGACATATGTCGATGCGCACCCCTGGCCAGTCCGACTTAGGTCGGATAACAAACTGTTCCTAAACCAGAGAATGTAAGCGATATGACGGTGTCCGACATATTGGAACATCTTCGGCAATATGCGCCCCCACTCTGTAGACTACATAAGGGGTAATTTTTCGTATTTAATTTAGTATTTGGCGGTAGCTAGAACGGTAAACATGAGCGTCTCCAAGGTGATTAACGTTCCTCAACTTTTTGGGAATAAAGTGAAACCAACAAATGAGCGATTTGTATTGTAACTGATGGCAGAAAATGTGTAACAATAATCTGGTGACAGATATTGATAATATTTGTTATGTCGAAGGCGAACAGATGCTGACTGGTGGACTACAAACACCAATTACAGAACCATTTTGTGTTGGTTAAAATTTGCGATCTTTCTGACGTCGAGCAAACATCTGCTAACAAAAGGATGTTTATCCTAAAAAAAGAAATTTGTGGTGCATTTAACAGCTATCTACGAAGAAAGTTCAACCGATTTGTTTCCGCTAGGCATGGTGCTAAAGCTAAGCTTCCGTTTTCTCTAGAAAGCACTAACAAGATGGGCCAGGGAGTAAAAGAAATTATCAGAAAAGAAGGCCTCGAAAGCATTAATAAAAAATTCCAAAATCCTATGTGTTCCGTACAAAGTGGAACTGGCAGATGTTAAGTTGGACACTTTATTGGAAGAACTGCCAGATATATTAGACGGATTTAAATAAGATTATTACTAGCTTTTTGACATAGATGTAACCCAAGATTTTGCTGGCATATTTAGCAAGATGGAGATGTGTAATTATTTAACTACAAACCATAACTTTTGCTACAAGAGCGAAAACGAAAAAACTGCAGTATTATAGTTGACAACGATAAAACTGTGGGAATCGATTGTTTAACATGGCTAACAACCAATGCAAGAATTAAGAATGCCCTCGTTCCTGAATTTGAATCACTTGTCAATAATTCGTTTTTACTTTGTATTAGTTTAAGACTCATTAATCCAATTTTTCATTTAAATTATAACTTTTAGCTATGGAAAAAGGCAGTTGAGCTGGATCTCCTTCGTGCCGACTGTTGCTAAAACCCTTCGATGTCAGGTGAAACGACACGAAGACACAAATTGTGAGCTAAGTGATGCTGTACTTCCCATAAAGTGTCTGTATTGAATATTACAACTTTGCACTCCTGTCCTGATGAGCCCCAATTAGGGCGAAATGCGTCGACAGGATGCCCTCGTGGCTGAATTTGAGTCACTTGATAATAATTCGTTTTTACTTTGTATTAATTTAAGACTCATTAGTCCTATTTTTCATATATATATATATATATATATATATATATATATATATATATATTGTAGTGGTTTTAAAAGGTTAAATTAAATATAAACAAGACAATTTCAAAACACCCTGTATAAAGGAAACAACCAAAATTTACGTGCGAAATTTATCTCATTTTATTCAATTTAAAGCATCAAGTATTACCATTATTTTATAATTAGGGATTACGAATATAATAGGTGCGTAAAGAAAATAAATTGCATAAGCCAATGGAAATAATTATTTAATTTACTTGAGTTGAATTCAAAGGAATATAACGTTTAAAACGCAGAAGAGCTTGAAAAATCAATAATATCCAAGGCGAAACGCTTTACTATATGAAATACTTATAAAAGTCAACTCGTAGAAATGTTATTTAAAACGTCGGTTTATTTTGAACACCTGCATGTTTTCTAAATGTCAACTTCCACTTATTTTGTGTAGATAAAACTCAAGATTCTAGGTACATTGTACAAACGGTCGGATGTTTTCGCATTAAACGCTAATAAGGGGTTATTTAAAGCACATAGGCTAGTCCACGTGGGGCTAGATAGCAGATGAACAGGAATATCGATTTCTACCACTCACACAAGGTTGGAAGGAGGCGTAGGATATGCGTAGGAAAGGAACAGCGTTAATATAGGCGGGATCTTTTAGACGTCAATGCATAGACTATTGGTCGGTATCGTTAGTTGCACATGAGACAAACACGGAATATTGAATGTTAATTTTTCAGAAAATATCGTAACGACGCGCTGAATTTCGAGGATTTAGAAAACGGTTGAACCCAAAATTTTAAGAAATATTATTGTAAATGAAGGACTTCGGGTTAAATGCGGCCGAGAGGTGGCATCGTAAATTGTATAAATACTTTTTGAAACTGAATAAAAGTCCCTTAATATTTTGATCGCTTCAGACTACGTACGAAAGTTACCAGGAGCTTGTAAGTATAGAAAATTATTTTAAATTAAATAGTACGGTGTTAGCCTCATAATTTGTACGCGGATAGTGCCTAGTCTAAGAATTTATTGAGGTGCAAATTATATTTTTTTTAACAAGCTCGTGTAGTGACGTTATGTAACGTGAATTAAATTAAACAATTATCAAAGAAGAGTAATAATTGGATTTTGAGTTGGATGTATCGTGTATGAACAGCATTGCAACAGCTTGGAGGGTGTTCAACTACTAATATCTGGAGGCGGGAGCAAAGCAGTACCACGAAACAACTTAATGGCTTCATCAACGAAGCAGGTATCTTCAAGAAATTCCAGGTAACGCTTTAAAATTGTTGTTATAAACTATGAAAATTGTGTGATGGGTGTGAATGAACTATGAAGGTATTTTACATTATTTGACGTATTGAAAGTAATACGTATAACTAACTTTTATTGTGGCATTTAAATAGAAATATAAAGGTGTTTATAAAGCTGATTGACATTCCTCAGGAATTTAAATATTTTTTTGTTATGAGTACATGGGTTTTTGTTGTGTTTGTAATAAGAATATGCCAAGTAAAGAGCATACATTAATCATAAATAACTGGGTTATCATGAGCTCACCATTCTCCAGAGTTTCCTAATTGAAATTAATTATAAATGCAGAAAGAAAGATAAGGTATTATTCAGGGCCCATTTACTCAGGTTACATTCAATGTGTTTGATTTTTCTAGTTAAAATTCTGGACTTTACAAAATAGAATTTATTGAGGTGTAACTTGACCTCTGAGATGTATATAATTTTGAAGTTTTATTTGTAAATAGTGGAAAATAGATATTGTATGTTTGTTGTATTATTTTGTGGTTTTATTGAGAGTGAGCGTGAACGATAGAAAGTATGAGAGTGAATCTAGGTATCCAAGAGGAGGCCTAACTGAGCTAGCCGGAAGCAGTTAAAGAAAGCAATTCAACCGAGAAAGCTGGAATCAGGGTAAGAAATTAATGTTTTTGAAAAGTTTACTATTGTGTGAAATTTATTTTCGATTTTGGTAAATTAGTGCAAATTTTTGATTTGTTATAAAATTAATAATTCGTGAGGCTCGATTATTAAGGGGGTTACACGGCAATATATATATATATATATATATATATATATATATATATTACTCATATTTAGACCAGGGTAGAAAATTAATTAATTACATCAAATAATTTTAATCACCGTGTATAAGAAATTTTATTAGATAATACGCGTTATTAAAAAAACCGTGGAGCATAAAAATTCATTCGTTTCATTAAAAAAATAAGAGATTTAAATTATTTACAAGACGCTTTCTATAAAAAGAAGCAGTATTAAAATGCTCAACGTGTAATTTAATTATTCCGAGTAAAGAAACAAATGGAAATTACGTGCAAAATTTATATTAATTGATTCAAGTTTGGGTAACGAGTATTAAACAAAATGTACAGATAATAATTGAATACTTGATTAGGATTCACTAAAAATTAAAGGGTATTATTTTAATTGGAGTAAATTGAACCATTAGTAACATATAATATGTATAAAAGCTTGTAAAAACCCAATAATATTCAAATTGTAGAAGTGTTATTTAGAAGTAGGACGATTGAACACCTGCGTATTTTTAAAAGTCTCCTTCTGCGTAAATTTTGCAGATAACAAATGGTTACAGAGAATGTTGGAGAAACCGTCGCTTAATATTCACGAGAAATGCTAATAAAGTGGGTTATTTAACAGTCCACGTGGATTGAAAATAACCGATACCAAAGAATATCGATTTGTACCACTCAAAACAGGGTAGATAGAGACAGATAATATGCGCAAGACAGAGACACATATAGTAAAAGGCGTGATTTGAGCAACGTCACTGGGTTGCGATTGGTTGAAAATAAGAGGCAAACATGAGAGGTAAAAATAACATTTCTGTATAAAAATTAATTAGTTATTCTCAGACGTTGCGTGCCGTGTGTAAAATTTCTGAGATTTAACTGGTGCGAGTGCAAATTTAATAAGAACCGCGTGCCGGGCGGTCGAGATGGGAACATAGTATGCGAAATTCTAGAAACTGTCCGTTTTGGGGACAAAAGCGACGTATAGGCTAGCGATTATATATACCCGGGTTAATATGAGTTTCGCTCTCTTAGATTTTCGATTTTGATTCAATAATTTAAACAGTTTGCTCGTATATTTTGGTGATTATTTAATACTTTAAAACAGTTTGTTCCTTGCGTGCTACAATGAAAGTAATTTAGTGCACTTAGAAAAGAAGATGCAAGGTAATAAAGTCTAGTTATAATTGCGAGTACTGTACCAATTATTCAAATTTGCAACGACAAATGAATAAACAAAAGTAGGCGGTTTTGGCGTATAGCGTGAAAGAAGTATGAATTTCTTTGCTATTTTCGGGGGTGTTAATAATTAAATGATTCGTAAACGTGACTGGATCCACAAAACAAGATACAGCTATACACAGACGAGTTCCGGAAAAGCACTGAAACAACTTTAGATGAATGGTGGTGTAGAAAATTTTAAAGGCGACCAGTAATCCGAGGACCTGAACATAACCCAGTTGGAATGGTGTGATTAACAGAGGACGATGTACATTGGAGCCACGAGTGCATTAACCTTCAGGTAACTTATGCTTTGTTGTTCGATTTTTGATGTTTTGGTGTGTGTTGAATAACTTGATAATTTATTTACTTAAAATGGACAGTAGTGAATTTGTACTAACAACAAATTTTTAATTTTAAGGTGAAATTTTCTTGTTTAAGTAGAAAGGAGTATTTAGTATTTATGTTCTTGATTATGATGAAAATTTGGGTATGTCTTTGAGCTCAATTAGACGAACCTGGTTAATTAACGTAAAGGGGTGGGAGATGCTCCCTTTGTACTCAGACTCAGGTCTGCATATATTGTTATATTAATTAGTAGGCATCCTACAAGGACTTTAATTCTGGATGCACATTAAGATAACAAATTTAATCTTGAAATTTTCTGATACTGAAATTTATGCTGAATTTTAATTTTGAAATTTTAATGTATTGTGAATATTGATGTAAATAGAGTTAACGTAGGTGTTTGTGGTAGGAATGTGTTTGTTTTTTTTATGAATGAGGATGTAAGTTATCTAGGGGAGCTGCCGAGGCGGGAAGAGGACAGAGGCGATTATCAGAAGAGAATCACAGCAAATCGTAGCGCCCAAAAGTGAGGCTCGAGTTCAAAATAAATTTTTTTGTGATTTTATTCCAGGAAACTGGCAAGGCTTTTTGTACATTTCACAGCATATTTATGACGGCCCAACGCTGGGGCTCGATTTGAAAACCTTAGTTTAAGATTAATGGTGAGGACTCACCGCAATATATATATATATATATATATATATATATATATATATAATTTAAAAGGAAAGTAGGTTTAATGAGTCTTATTTAATACAAAGTAAAAAGGAAATATTGGCAAGTGACTCAAATTCAGCCACGAGGGCATCCTGTCAACGCAAAGACACAAATTGTTATCTAGGTGATGTGTCTGTATGAAATATTTCAACATTGCTACTACTGTCCTGATGAGCTAAAATTGGGGTAAAACGCGTCAAAAGAATCACCTCGTGGCTGAATTTGAGTCACTTGCCAATAATTCCTTGATAAGATGAAATAATTACTTAGACTTTTATGCAAAACCCAAATGTTCATTTCAAATCGAGATAGTAATTGAAAGATGGAAAATATAAGGTCTTGGACAGGACTTGAACCTGCATCTTAGTCTTTCTATGACAATCAATCAATCAATTATCAAGTTTTTGACTTATGCCAGTTATAGACAGGAAGCAACGCTCAAAATTACGGCTATAAGCCAAGTATTAAATATATAAATATATTAGGTAGTTATCACACAAAATAAGTTGAGAAATACTAACGTATTATAGTTGATAAGATTAAATAACTTAGACTTTTATGCATAGCCTAAATCATCATTTCAAATCGAGCTAGTAATTGAAAGATGGAAAATATAAGGTCTTGGACAGAACTCGAACCTGCATCTTAGTCTTGCCGGGACTATGCGTTTACCAATTACGTCACTGAGACCGATGAGGACAGTTGAAAAATTTACAAATCTAAATCGTGTACACAACCATACATCAACCTAACTTTAAATTACGTTCCAATCATATCTGAGATTGTTAAGTTATTGACTTTCGGCTTATAAGCCAAGTATTAAATATATAAATATATTAAGAAGTTAATGATTGACAAAATGCCAAACGTAATTGAAAGTTAGGTTGACGTATGGTTGTGTACACGATTTAGATTTGTAGATTTTTCAATTGTCGTCATCGGTCTCGGTGGCGTAATTAGTAAACTCATTGTAGATATATAAGGTCATAAGTCAAGCCCGGATGTATAGCAATAACTTACGAAAAAGTCAGATAGGCATTTTAGATAATTAAGGTATTTTAAATAATTAAAATAGAGCTTAGTCAGCTTATGATAATTTAGGGTTAATTTTATTTAGTTGTATTTATTTAGAACGGATGTAGCATAATATTTACTGTAAGATAGGACAATAAGGGTTAGAAGCAACCACTTTTAATTTCATTTAAGCTAGTATACGAAAATATAAAAGCTTTCCATATTCCTTAGTGTAGGATTATTATTTTGAAGGGTAAAACCAGAAACGTATCAAAGCATAGTGTACAGATTAAAAGGGGGAAAGATTTCGAGGTAATATGTTACGATAAACAAGCCTATAAAAATTAATATGTTCCAAGAAGAAGGACCGTTGGAAGTTAGTATAATCAATATACAACAAGGACAGAACAGAGAACATATAAGTATGACAAGGAAGCAGTATGTTTGTAAAAGATATCGATTTAATTATAGAGGTAGTATAGGAAGGAAGCTAAGAACAAGCTCTCATGGAGGAACAAGGACAGAGCAGAACGCATGAATACAAGTCAGAAACAGTATATTTTGGGATTTAATTATAGAGGTAGTATAGGAGGGTGACGACAAACAAACTTATTTTGGAGAGGGCAACAAAATCAATAATATCTAAGAATATTATAAGCAGACACGGATCGATTGAAGGCAAGGGAGAGAAAGTGGCCGAGATGATTGGACGATACAGGTACACGCGCAACAATTTTGTATTAGGTAGGGCAAATATCCAGCTGGTGGACGCATATGTGTGAAAAGGGACTATATGAACAAGGGAGATGAAAGATGCTTGTTTTAGTTTGAAGGCGTGAACATAAGTGGAATCAATTTCGGTTGATGTATGGTTGTGTACACGATTTATATATGTAAATTTTCCAATTGTCGTCATCGGTGTCGGTGGCGTAATTGGTAAACGCATTGTCCTAGATAGACCAAGATAGAGGTTCGAATTCTGTCCAAGATCTTATATATTCCATCTTTCAATTACTAGCTCGATTTGAAATGATCATTTGGGCTTTGCATAAAAGTCTAAGTAATTATTTCATCTTATTAATTGCAATACGTTAGTATTCATCAACTTACCTTGTGTAATAACTACCTAAGCTCAAATATAACATTTATGAATAAAAGAGATCGGACTAATTGCTATGTATGAAGTCAAATACTAAAGGGAATTTGTTAGAATAAAAAAAAATGTATTTGTAAGTTTTGATCCTGATGTGTAACATCAATAGTCAAATTAATTTACTTCAAATACTTTATATAGTTGTATATTTAAATATTAAATACTTAAATCACTTGGTTAATAATTTGCAAAAACTATAATAAGTTTTTCGATAAAAATACTTACAAACTAGATTAATTATTACTAATTTAAAAAATAAAGTCAACATTACCCTTTTCAATGTCCAATCCAGATACATACCTGGAAAAGAAAAATATTAATAGTGAATAGAAAAACTAAATGTAGAGAAAAATAATTTACATGAATGAGTAAGTTTGGCAGAATAAACAATGTCAACATTATTTTATTAATACGCCACCATGGAATTAGTAAAATAAAAAAAAAAAAACTTGTTCCTAATACTTTCATGAAAATTGTAAATCTAAAATACGAGGATAATTATATTTCATCTACACACTAGATAGTTTTAGATTTATTACTTTTTGCAGCTTGAAGTTTGAAGAGCTATTAATTTATTTTGAAAAATATAACATATTTAATTAAAAAGCTTCGTAAGTTCAAAAAAATGCCCTATAATTTTGAGCATAAATCATTTTTAAAATTTTTGTGTTACGCTGAAGCCAGGAAACAATAAAGCAATAGAGCGCGTTTTTTTCAAAATCAAAGAAGTTTGGGCTGTTTATGTCAGTCACGTTTTTCGAAAATTAAAAAACTCAAAACAGGAAAATAATTTTTCATCAAGTTAAGTTCTAAAATGTTCGACACGAAGAGGACTCCGATGTGATGCGAGGGGTATGACATCAAGCAAGTCTATGCCATTTCCTTTGAATAAAACAAAATTTTGTTGCCATGGCCACAAATAATGACTTATTAAAAAGTGTCACTGTGAAAACTTTAGTTCAAAAAGTTGAAGCATTGCTGTACAGAAAATTTTGGAAAAAGCATGTCAAATGCATATGTGAAAATCAATAAATTAGAGTACCGAGTCATCATCAAATACCTGTATTTGAAGGGATTAAGTGAATAAGAAGATTTATTAAGATATGATTAATATACTTGCCGATCGATGCCTATTATATGCCACTGTGAAAAGTTGGGTTTCGTAATCCGAAAATGGAAAACTTTTCTCTGAACATCGGAAGCGACCAAAAAGACCGATTTCGAAGTTCACCTCCGAATATATAGATGCAGTCCATGACATCATATGATCAGATCCTCGAATTGGACTAAACCATATAACTGAGCCACTAAAAATTTCATATGAACGCGTCCATCATTTGGTCCACGTGAATTTAGACATGAAAAAATTTCTGCAAAATGAATTCCCAATTGCTTGAACGTCGATCACAAACGAGCAAGAGTGAACGCATTACGGTCAATCTGTGTCCGTTTTGAAGAAGATCGAGACTGTTTTGAATCGTCTTGTAACTATGGATTAAAATGGCCTAAGAAGTTTCAAGTTCAAAAATCCGCTGCAAAGTTCTTGGTTCAGTTTCTTTGAGATATCAATAGAATAATTGGGATCGATTACCTAGAAAAGGGTCAAGCATCACTGGAAATTATTATTTTAAATCACTATCCACCCAGAGAGAAAATTAAGGAAACAAGACGTGGCATGTTAGCGAAAGGTGTTGCTTTTGCAATGCACATGCGCACAAGTTACGTACTGCTATGAATTCAGTATTCGGATCTACGAGCGAAATTATTGAAACACTCACTCAATTCCTCAGATTTAGCATCCTCGGACTTATTACCCGTGCCCTCGATTAAAAAAAAATCAATTTTTGAGTATCGAAGAGGTAACAGAAGCTGTGGATGGATGGCTGGTTTGCAGACCAAGAATCTATTTTTTTAAAAGCTTGTTACGGTATACCGGGCGTACAAGGAAGAGAGCGACGAAAGCAACGTACGTAGTCCTCACCGATCCCCCCCCAAAGGATAGAAAGAATGCAGCGTTAACTAATTAGTCTTAGAGTGGGGGTCGTAGAAAAGTAGTTCAAGTTGAAATTTGTCATACCTTGCATCTCCGAATATTCCCCTTAATGCTCAACCTTTATAATTATAGTATTTTGCGGTTGACTCAAGCTTCAATGCAGTCTACCATTCAAAAAAGTTTATAAAAAAAGAGTCACACCACTTTCTTTCGTTGTTATAGAATAAATGAATATAAACGTAAACAAAACAGTCATATTCCTACCGTAGTAACCCACCATTTTAAACGTTGTTCTTCACTTCATGTTCAGTCATGTTATTATAAGATTGAAACTGCTTGGTAACGCTCCCCATCATGTCATATCTCACTTAAAGTTGCTTTTATGTTTAAAACAGCAAACAAACACTTGTTTATTGAAATATCACTAAAATTGTCTGTGTCGCACAAGATAGACAAACGATGAAGAAAAATAGAGCTTTTGTTTTGAAAAGTGAACAACTTTTATTAGAAATTCACGAATCCTATCTCTCCAAATAAACTTCTAATAACACTCATGAATGATCTGTACTTCAAAGGTATACAGGTATAGGGAACCAAAAAATATAAACATAAACATGTAGACTTTGAAGTAAATAAAGCACGAGTAAAGTTGGTTGCCTATCTAAAAGAGTTAAATTTATAGAAATGTAGCAGAGTAAATTTAAATAAGTAGGAATGAAAGAGTTTTTAAAGTAACGAGGCAGTAATTTTTTTAATTTGAAATAGGCATTGCGAAATCGTTGTCTAAAGTTTAATAGGAAACCATGCTGAATAATTAAATATTGTAAGTTCCAACTTTTAATTTTTTCAACAGTAGGCTAGGAATATTTCAATACCTCTCGCATGTGATGGACTCAAAATTACACCACCGTTTCCGGAAATAACTTTAAAATAAAGATAGTTTGTTGTCAACCTTCTTCTATAAATTACCAAGGCATTATAATTTATACTAAGCATCGCGTCGTTGCCAATTGTCTATCGAAGGTACTACATTGGGTTTTAATGCAAAAATATTTTACTCCAAAAATATAAATGTTGTACCGAATGAAATAAAATAAATTTGTGGTGGTAGTTTACATAGGGGCAGATAACACACACGGGGAGAGTAATTACAGCCAGTGGATTGAAATTTGTATTATTAGTATAAAGTTTAAGTGCACGATACACGGCTTCAAGTATGTCAAAACCTCTTGCAGGAATCAACAAAATGCAAAGAAGATTATATTATTATACCATATTATTTAAAAAGTAGTCAACCGTAGCAATTTAATCAAATGCTCTAATTCACGTATTCTGATGTACAGAGGTTATAAACTTTTAAGTGGTTAAAACCACTTTTAGTGGAGACTTCAGGATAATTCATACAGCAGCAGAGGAAGGAAATTTGGGTGTGGGGATAGTTATGCGAGAAAAAAAAAGATAGGACACTGCGTAGAAAATTAGTAACAAAAGAACGAAAGAGTACTCATGGGTACATTAGAATCTAAACCGGTAAATACAGTAATAATACAAGTATACATGCCCACCTCTAGATACACTGACGAAGAGGTAGAAGCGATCTACAAAGATATCGAAGACATACTAAGATACGTAAAAGGACGTGAAAATTATTTGAAATAATTATGGGGGATTATAATGCAGTGGTAGGTGAGGGTAGGGAAGGAAAGGTAGTAGGTTTATTTGGTTTAGGCACGAGAAACGACAGGGAAAATAGGCTGGTAGAATTTTGCGACGTCAACATCATTCGGTGTGCAGTCCTGGAACTGGTTAGACACGTACCCTTATTGTTTCCCATTCTGAGCTAACTTACTCATTTCCCTAAAATTTCCAAAGTCTGCATATTTCACTATCTACGTGCATTAGTCTGATCTAGGCCTACGTCTATCTCTTTTTTTTCTATCTCTGCTCGTAATACATCCCGCACTATTCTCCAAAAATAGCTTTAAAACATGTGACGATTTTGCATATGTTCAATATTGATAATGTTTCAAAGGCTTTTAGGCGCGTGACACTTTGCCAGGCAACAATCACTAATTTATCTAATGTGTAGTTCATTCTTTCACTTCAATAACAAAGTTATGAAGTTGAAACAATACTGGGGGTTGCGGGAATTTTAATGCAGAAGTTTGACTAGAAACAAATCAAAATGCGTGTATTATATTATTGCTTATACCTAAACTTCGAAAGTTTTAAATATTTGAACAAAGCTAATAGAAGATGCGAAATGGCTTAAAACTAGCAAACTTGGTTACTACCTGCAAATTTCCCGAAAGGGTTTACAAAATTCGTGCTACCTAGCTGTAAATAAGACGTGCAAGGGTCTACAGATAAACTAGATTTGGAAACGTTATTTCACTAAATACAAATGCGAAATTTGTGTAGATATACACGTTGCAATCTAAAAAGCTCAAATTCGGTGCTTCTTAAATAAATAGTCAATGAAATGTAATTAAAACTTAAAGCTAATCTAGGCCGAAGGAACAAGAAATGATGCGTGCGGATTAACTAAGAAGGCGTGATGTGGGTTGATGTAAGTGGATGTTTCATAATATACAAAAGAAATGTTTTATAGGAAAGAACCACCCAATATGAATTGGGATGCGAATGATGTAGCAATATTGCATGCCACAATTAAGTACTTACCGAAAACGTGTTCTATGACGAACGAAATGCGCGTTTTCGAAAAAGTGCACTAGTATTCACTTTGCGACGACCGAACGAGAAATCTTTAAATGTTTTATAAAAGAATGATGAGCGTAAATGAGTTATAGGCAAATCACTTTAAGAAGAACCCAACGTCATATGCCAGATTGCGCAGAAATGTAATAACAGTGGTGTAGTTGAGTTATTACATTATAAACGGAAGATATGGCGTTAAATAGTAAAAAAATAAACAACCAATTAAATTATAATTTAAAATTTTTAATATAATATCGCCATATGAGTTGTGTGCATCAATATCCCTAAAAAATACTGCTATAGCAAGGTTATTTTGTAAAATCCGATAAAGCAAATGATTGAATACCATGGTCTACTTAAGTGGTTTCTATCTCATTCTAGTGTTCTGCAAACACATCTGTTGAGTAACTTATTGTTTTATTAATGTTAATTGTTATATACAAGATATTTTATATTAGTTAGATGGCGGTTTAAAACTGTCCGTCTGTGTATCAAGTAAAAATAAATAGTAATGAAATCTAAAACTTTTATAAGGTAATTTCCGATTGGTTGATCATAAAACTCTACGCCACTAAAACCTGAATACTGTCATCCCTAATTACATATAATGAACTGTTCCTAACCAATTTTTGCTTTGTGCGCATGATGACGTTGGGTTCTTCTTAAAGTGATTTGCCTATACCATCCCGCATTCACTCTAATACCCTATTGCTTGAGGAAACAAGTAATGGTATAAGGAGTTAAGGACGAAACAAATCTACTAACGCAACAAAAAACTCCAATTACAATTAAGTCCCAACACTGCATTTAAATGCATTACCTAAGCACGTAGCTGAAACACAGAAGACTAACACACAATTACATCTAACCCAGGTTACGAGCTATGTAATGAAAAAGTACATTCAACTTAAGTAGAATATGCATAAACGTTGAATCGCAACAAACGCATCAGGAACGTCAGGAAGAAAATGCAGTCGACCACATCAGCATTATGGAATATTATTTTTTGTTGTGATTATCATTTAAACATGCGAGTTTTAGAAAAAAAATGAATTTTTTTTCAATAGCAGCTAAAGTACATCGAGTTATTTCGTTTGGCAGCAAAAATGCACTCTATTTCACAAATTTAAGTTTGCTGAAAGTCACAACTTAATTGGTCGACTTTAAAGCATGATGTAATTGTATATTTTATTTGTGACCTAACATTGCTGTGGTTTTAAGACAATTTAAATATTTTTTTGTGTGTCTATTTGTAGCTAAACTGTTTGCTTTAGACCCCAGGATTATTAATAATTTCTGTTTGTCTTATCAGTCTCTACACCTCCGTTAAATTAATGACATAAAACTAATGCTATCCTGTATATGCTAAGGGAAAAAGAATAACAAAGTAGCATCAAATTTACGTATACTCAAAAATTGCTTGATCAGTTCCTTAACAGCAATTTTAGTAAGAAAAAATTACAACGGCGAATAATGCACATAATTATTTATGAATTGTTACATTCAATTCATATCATCCATTGATGAAACAGTAAGTTCCTTTAATAAGTAGATCCAGGCAATGGGTATAGGTTTTTCCGAATATTTCTCCGTAAGAAGATTGTTGCATGTTACTGAAGGGCATACCGACAGGGATTTGTTAGTGTTTGATATTACTCTAAATAATCTAGGTTCGTATTTTTCTTTTATGAAAAATGTATATATGTTCATCATCATCAGGTCTTCAGTCCTAGAACTGATTGGACGTGTAGCTCCATTATCTAATCTGCGCTAACCTACACATTTCCCCAAAATTCCCACAACCTACATCTTTCACTATTTGTGTGCAATAGTCTAATCTAGGTATACTGTTACCTCCCTTTTTTCCTTTCGCTGCTTTTTATATATTACGTACTATTCCCTCCTGCCTTAGTATGTGTTCTATCACTCCATCTCTCTTATTTTTTTACTGTGTTCCACATATTTACCCTACCATTTCGAGAACCTCTTTCTTCTAATTTTGTCTGTTCATGATACCTTTATCCTACGTCTGTAGCACCAAATTTCAAAGGCTTCTACCTTTTTCCTGTCCGATTCTTCCACTGTCCACGTTTCAAGGCCGTACAGTGCTGTACTCCACACATACGTTTTCAGCAATATTTTCCTTGTTTCTGTTTGTCGTCTTTGAACATACTAGTTGCTTTTTCTTGTTTAATGCATCACGGCCTTGTGCTAATTGTTGTTTTATATCTTTTGCACTTTTTCCATATTGTGTTATTTGACTTCCTAGGTAGCAGAACCCTTTAACCTCTTGTAAGTTCCCGTTTCCTATTGGTATTCTGGTTTTCGACTTATTTATCCCTCGTTTAAATACTAATATTTTAGTTTTGTTTTTATTAATTTTCATACCGTGTCCCTCTGTTGTACTGCCTCCATTTCATTAAGAGCTGCTTCTAACTCTTGCTTGTTAGATGCTAATACTGCTAAGCACATCAATCGTTTCTGCCCGCATAATAAGTCCACGTGTTTCTGCATTTGACAGTATTGCCTCTTCGATATACAAGTTAAAAATTAACGGGGGTAGGGCACATCCCTGTCTCACCTCTTTCCTAATATTTACTTCTCTACGTTCCTGCTCTAATTCTATTACCGCTGTTTGCTTTTTGTATAAGCTACTATTCGTCTATCCCCATAACTCATTCCAATCTTTTTGAGTATTTCGAACATTTTCTATCATTTTACATTGTCGAATGCTTTTTCCAGATCTCCAAACCCTATATACACGCGTTCTCCTTTTTCTATTAACGCCCTTAAAGATACAATAACCTCCCGTATTACTCTGTTTCGCCTAACCTCAAATTGATCGTCTCCTAGTATTTCTTCAGTCCGTTTTCCTTCCGTTCTTGTACAGTTCTAGTTAATATGTTTGACACGAGTGTTGTCAAACTTATAGTTCGAAAGTTTTCACATCTATCCGCACCTTTCTTGTTTGGTATGGTAACTATGGTGTTACGTTTAAAATCTTTGGGTATCTCGCCTCATTCATGCATACATACATATAACTTACAAGTTGGAATGGACGTTCTGTTACTGATTGTCCAGCAGTTTTTAGTGTTTCTGAGTGCACTTTATCTATGCTCGGTGTCTTATTATTTTTCAGACTCTTTAATGCTAATTCAAACTCATGGGATATCCCAAGTCATCCTTTACAATGTACTAATGCTTCTAGTTCCTATCCTGCATATAAATTCCCTATATATTCTTACCATCTAACAATTTTTTCTACATTTTCTATAATGATGTTTCCTCCCGCGTTCTTTATATTTTTGCTATACGGTTCTATGTCCCTAAATTTCATTCTAGTTTGTATGCTTCGTCTGTTTTTCCTATTTCCATTTTAGTTTGTACCTCTTTGCGCTTTGCATCAATCCATTGTTCTTTTTCTTTAGCTTTCTTGCATTTGCGAATAATTTCCCATTTTGTGGGTTTGTGTTTTCCAATTTCGTCCGGTCTGCTTTTGTATTTTCGCCTTTCTTCTATTAAATTCAGAATATCCTTTGTTACCAAAGGCTTCTTATTTTCTTTTGTTTATATCCCAGAATATCTCTGAATATCCTTGCTCTGATCGTCTATGAATTACACTAAAATCCCAACAATTTTACCAGTGCTGTATATTTTCTCTATATAGGAAGTTCAAATTAGGTCTTTGTAGCGATAACTTCTTCCACTATGGTTGGAGTTATTAGTATTAGTAGTACTTGTATCGTACTCGGAATCGAACTACTCTGAATTTGACTGATTATTATTCGTAATGAAATAATGAATAGATACTTTCCCCTTTCCTGAAATAATTACCCAATTGTTAATGTTAACTAAAAAATGTTTAGTGATTAGTGGTCGTGAATGTTAATTTGGAAAATTCAAAATGCCCGACGTAGTAGGGTCGTGGCACGAACGTATAATCTCCAGCCGTTGCGGCTTTGGCACAAGGCGTTTCCACTCAACGATGTTAGGAGAGATAGAGGTCAGACGGGATGAACTTATATATCAAACCATTTTCAACTTTTCACCGGGAATAGTCAGTGGGCGAATCCACAATCTTTTTTGTTAAGTAACGTACCACTGGTCTAAATTCGTTACGTCGATACCGGTTGATTTCAGTGGCGGTCTCAATGGGAGCGCGAGTGAAGCAATCCGGAACTACGTTATATTTCCGTTTGTGATATACTGGATCAAACTAGCGTTGTCTCATTTGTGCGTCCCATCTAGCCAGCTTACCAGTAGGGTTCTGGACGGTATTCAACCATAATAATCTGTGATGACAAATATTCATTGCATTTTTTTCCAAATTTTACTAGCGTTAGCTGTTTTCTCTTTATGGTAAGTTCAAATTGGGTCTTTGTAGCGACCACCTCTTCCGCTATGGTTGGGCTTTTATTAGAATTAGTGGTACTTGTATCGTAGTCGGAGTCGGACTGAATCTGGCTCCGATTATTCATAATGAAACTATGAATGGGTATGTTCCCTTTCCTGAAATAATTACACAATTGTTAATATTAGCTAGAGAATGTATATAGTGATTAGTGGTTGTGAATATTAATGTGCAACACCTTCCTACTTGAAATATTTTAAAGACCCACAAAGAATTTAAAAGCAAGACTCGATAAAATTATAACCACGAAATCCTATTTCACTTCCAAATTCTATTTTAAATTAAGATTCAATTGAATGGAACGAGTAAAAATAAAAAGCTACAAAAATCCTCAATTTATGGTCAACGAAAACCAGTACTTGAATTGATTTATGTACCTATTCCCATACACATATAAAACTAAAATGAACAAATCTTATAGTACACTAATAATGACTAAGGAAGTACTTGTAATATGTAATCTTATTAATAAATGTTTTCAGTCAGCATTCTGTGTAATCTTTCTTACTATTCTTCAACTAATAAAAACTAGCAGTAAATGAAATACATAAACTCAACAGGATGCAACTTGGGGAATCAGCAAAATGTAAATAAAATTATGATATATTATACCGCCGTATCATTTTAATTATCAACGGTGCAAATTCATCAACCTTCTGCTTCCTGTAATCAGATGTAAAAAACCATCATATTTTAAATTTGGTTAAAATCGCTTGTGGTGGTTTAAATCAGTTTTGTCTACTGGCTCAGTTTTTATCAAAATAAAGGTTTTTTTTGCCAACCATGTAGTGACTGCATATTTACAAATATTATACAGTGGCAATTAGCAATCTGCAAACGTTTAAATTATTTGAACCCTTAATAAAGATAGAAACATCATAATAAACGAATAATTCGCAACGACCAGCGGAAAAAACACCAACCATAAAAGTATGGACGAGATTCGTTAGATTATCTTAACGTTTAAAATTGTTTACCTGACGAAGTGCCCTTAGGAAATAAAAACATTTGCTCCTCTTGCATCGGCGCTCTCTGTTGTTTCGAAGTTCTCTGTCGTTTGTAAAACTTGCATTTTTAAGCCGAACCATTTAAATGCTCTCTTTCACATTTAGGTAGCACTCTGAAACAGTGTATTATTTATTTATAGCCGTTGCAAAATTCTGTTTATTAAATACTATAATGTCGGAGTACAATTTAAAGCCACCCGCCTTTTAGAATTACGCTTTTCGACAAAAGAATACTGAACTTAGATTTAAGGTACGTATAAAAGCTTAATATGCGCTACCTACTTCATACTGAGCAATAATCGAACTGATATACGAAATAACACATTTAGTGTTAAAAACCGGTACATATATAGAAGTGGGGGGCGAGGACTTACCCTGTTAAAATTCCTTCGCCATAAATTACTTTCTTTATGTTAGGGGTGTCGATGTATTATATATTTATATTATATGAAAAATAGTCACAGTGATGAACTGTTAGTTACTATTGGGAGGCATATTCGATTCGATTGTACGTGGCGGACATAAGAGGGATTAGTTGCACCGGTTTTGGCAGGTGCGTGAAGTTAGCCGCACCATTTTTGAATTTTTTAAAAATATTTATGTCATAATTAGGCGCCATTTTGCGCCGCTAAAACTAAATTTTGCGCCGTCTTGGCAAACAAGTTATTGATAAAATAAGATTTTTTCGGCCAAGTTCACGAAGCCGCACTTTTTTTCAATTTTCAGAAAATCTTTATTCCATAATTTAGCGCCAATTAGGCGCCATTTTTCGCCGTTCAAACGAAATTTTGCACCCTCCTGTGTATCAAGTTATTCGCAATAAACTATTTTTCTGAACTCCAAAAACGTGAAGTTGGCCGCGACTTTTTCGAATTTTGAAAAAAATTTTGCACCACAATTAAGCGGTAATAAGGCGTCATTTTGCGCCGTTAAAACGAAATTTTGCACCCTTCGGTGTAACAAGTTATTCGAAAAAAACCATTTCTCCAAACTAGCCCAAAATCGTGAAGTTGGCCGCGACTTTTTTGCATTTTGAAAAAAATTTTGTACCACAATTAAGCGGTAATTATGCGCCATTTTGCGCCTTCCTGTGTAATAAGTTATTCGAAATAAACTATTTTACTAAGCGACCTAAAATCGTGAAGTTGGCCGCGACTTTTTCGAATTTTGAAAAACTTTTTGTACCAAATTTAAGCGGTAATTAGGCGCCATTTTGCGCCGTTAAAACGAAATTTTGCGCCCTTCTGTGTAACAAGTTATTCGAAAAAAAACATTTCTCCAAACTAGCCCAAAATCGTGAAGTTGGCCGTTCATTTACATTTCCAATGCTCCACCCGAAGGTACTACATTGGCCAAGAAGCGAGTTTTTTGTTGCCTGGAAATTTAGAATTTTGCCGAACCCTTGCCGTTCCAGGCAAGGTAGGGATCTTTAACGTGCGTGACAACACTCACACACGGGACCTCCATTTAACCTCTCATCCGAACGAGGGCGTAATATTTGTGAAAAATGCTCATCTGCCATTTTTCAAGCAGTCGGCCGTGTCGGGATTTGAACCCGGGACCTTGGGATCCGTAGTCTTACGCTTACTACATTGATCCACGGCGACGCCCGTGAAGTTGGCCGCGACTTTTTTTGAATTTTGAAAAAAATTTTGTACCACAATTAAGCGGTAATTAGGCGCCATTTTGCGCCGTTGAAACGAATTTTTGCGCCCTTCTGTGTAACAAGTTATACGAAAAACAACTATTTTTCTGAACTACTTAAAAGCGTGAATTTGGCCGCGACTTTTTAGAATTTTGAAAAAATATTTGTACCAAATTTAAGCGGTAATTAGGCGCCATTTTGCGCCGTTGAAACAAAATTTTGTGCCCTCCGGTGTAACAAGTTATTTGAAAAAATATATTTATCCTAACTGCCTAAAAGCATGAAGTTTTTGAAAAACGGCGCAAAATGGCGCCTAATTACCGCTTAAATTTGGTACAAAATTTTTTTCAAAATTCGAAAAAGTCGCGGCCAACTGCACGATTTTGGGTAGTATGGAGAAATAGTTTTTTTCAAATAACTTGTAACACAGGAGGGCGCAAAAGTTCGTTTCAACGGCGCAAAATGGCGCCTAATTACCGCTTAATTGTGGTACAAATTTTTTTTCAAAATTCAAAAAAGTCGCAGCCAACTTCACGAGGCGTCGCCGTGGATCAATGTAGTAAGCGGAAGACTACGGATCCCAAGGTCCCGGGTTCAAATCCCGACACGGCCGACTGCTTGAAAAATGGCAGGTGAGCATTTTTCACAAATATTACGCCCTCGTTCGGATGAGAGGTTAAATGGAGGTCCGTGTGTGAGTGTTGTCACGCACGTTAAAGATCCCTACCTTGCCTGGAACGGCAAGGGTTCGGCAAAATTCTAAATTTCCAGGCAACAAAAACTCGCCTCCTGGCCAATGTAGTACCTTCGGGTGGAGCATTGGAAATGTAAATGGACGGCCAACTTCACGATTTTGGGCTAGTTTGGAGAAATGGTTTTTTTCGAATAACTTGTTACACAGAAGGGCGCAAAATTTCGTTTTAACGGCGCAAAATGGCGCCTAATTACCGCTTAAATTTGGTACAAAAATTTTTTCAAAATTCAAAAAAGTCGCGGCCAGCTTCACGTTTTTGGAGTTCAGAAAAATAGTTTATTGCGAATAACTTGATACACAGGAGGGCGCAAATTTTCGTTTCAACGGCGCAAAATGGCGCCTAATTGGCGCTAAATTATGGAATAAAGATTTTCTGAAAATTGAAAAAAGTGCGGCTTCGTGAACTTGGCCGGAAAAATCTTATTTTATCAATAACTTGTTTGCCAAGACGGCGCAAAATTTAGTTTTAGCGGCGCAAAATGGCGCCTAATTGGCGCCTAATTATGAAATAAATATTTTTAAAAAATTCAAAAATGTTGCGGCTAACTTCACGCACCTGGTTTAGGCCCACACATATCTCATGCATTAACTTTAAGTTGATAACAATCGCTCACACCTAGGAAAAAAATATTTTAAAGGATCTTTTATAAAATATTTAATCTGTAATAGCATTTCGTTATAAAGTTGAATTCGATAAAATTTATTTAGTAAAAACAGGTAAGTTTCTTTAACAACATGTAGAATTCATTAAACAAACAAATATTTCAAGTAACTCCTTTATCAAAATCCTAAAACAAGAAACAACCATTTAAAGATTAATTAACTTGTGAGACCAGTCCTGGCTAATTTTGACAAAGATTTCTCGCAAATTAATTAAACTTTAATAGGTTATTTCTCTCTTGTTTTTGAGTTTTGATAAGAGTTACTTGAAATACTTGTTTGTCTTTGTGAGTTTTGCACGCTTTAAAAAGTCTCAAATTAAAACTCAACCTGTATATTACTAGTTCGAAGATGTCACCATTTTGGACGCCACAAAGATCAGTACGTCGTACCCATACTTCTGTGCATGCCAGCGATATGGGATCCGCAAATTATTTGGAATGCATGTTCGATTCGTGTTACCAGTTCTTCGTGCGCTTCAACCGGGTTTTTGAACACTAAAATTTTTAACCAACCTCTACAAGAAAAAATCCAAAAGGTTTAGATCTTAGACATTGGCCGCTAGTTAGGTTTTGGGCCTCTTGGAGCGACTTTTTAAAAAGCTTTTCCAAAAACCTTCTAACAAATTTGTTTTATACTGAATTACAATGAATTTACAAGTACGTTATGTTCAGTAACGTAGGAGATCGAAATTATTCTAACTTGACTTTCACTAATTAAATAAATTAAAATTATGGTGAGTAACTGAACTGACAACAATGTTAAAGTTTAGAAGCTCTAGACTGACTGACCATCTTGGGCTCTCGCGGGTTTTTATGCTATTCCTGCCCCTCGCATTGCTTGTGGGCACTGCAAAGCTAATGTCTGCTTATTTCTGTATTTAATACAATGTAACAATCTTAATTCTAATAATTGCTGTCTTATAACCTACTGTGACCTGCACCTGCAGTATCACGTTACGTCTGGAATACAATGTCTGCTTCCGTTCTCACTGTCTGGCTCGTTGAACTTTCATTAACCTTTTTATTATGCCCTTCAATATTACAATGTTGCATCTAACTTAAGTTTTAATAATTCTTAATGGTTCCATTAATTACATATATATTCTAATTTGGGGGATATGTAACTCGCTACGCAACAGGTCCTCCGCAACCGATCTAATGGCTAGGAAATCGTTCGTCCAGCAGTTGTCGAACTTCGCGGCTAAAATGAGCCGGTGTCCCATCGCGCAATAGCCAAATGTTACATCTCACATCGGGAGGTACATCTTCCAGCAAACCCTTGAGAATATCACGTAAAAAAGGTGATGGCAATCGCCGTTTGAAGGGTTTAGTAAAATATATAGTCCAATTAACATACCATTTACAATGCCTGCCCACACATTAATGGAAAAAAGCCAGACAGGCTTGTTGAACTTTCATTAATCTTTTTATTATGTCCTTCAATATTACAATGTTGCATCTATCTTAAGTTTTAATAATTCTTAATTCTTAATGGTTCCATTAAATACATATATATTCTAATTTGGGGGATATGTAACTCCTCCCGACGTAGATGTAAATTAAGGGGTTGGCTTAATTTTTGAAACTCATTGTCCCTAAGGGTTCATTTATTATTTCTTTAATTCTTTTTGTTTCTTGTTTCTTAATACTAAAATTCGTTTCTTTGTTCCTATATCTAAGATACATCTTGTACAATACATACATAGTTAATAAAATGATTACAAAAATTAATAAAATTGTCCAAACACCGATATGTAATAATGTACTTTTGGCACTTTCAATTCATTTAAATGTTATTTGTAGTTGTCCATTAGTGTACAGCTTGCTTGAGATCGTCTAGGTCTAGGTGTTCTAGTTGTATTGGTTTCTTGCTGATTTCGTCGTCTTTGCGTTGCGTGAGCTTGAACTGTAGCTCCAGTAAATTAGCGAATTTCTTCGTTACTGTTGGGTCTTGGTAAAATCGAATAATTTCATTTTTCAATTTTAAGTAGCAATCTTCTTTTATGGTGATTACTTAACTTCCAATTAATGATAAATTGTTTTCGTCTTGGTTGCAATGGGCGGTTGTTATTACTTCTTGTGGAAATACAGCAATCCATTTATTGTCTGTAACTTTTGAATTTTCATATTTGTAATTTGTACTGGTTTTGGATCACAGTTCCCATAGTGATTAGAGAGTCTTAACAATTGTACTTCACAGGGGCTATCTGCTTGAATAGCTGCTGTCGTTAATGATTGGCATAAATATTGGCTGGGTGCCACTTCTTTGCATTTTTCATTTGTGAAGTCATACCTAAGTTCATTTAAGGAAAGGAATTTGGTTTTGGGAATAATAACTTGGTACTTGCTAGTAAGTTTCATGGGGAAAGCGAATAAATGATAATAATTATAAGTGTTACTTTCTACTATGGTGATTTCTATTAAAAATGTAATTTCATGATTTTTTAGATAACCTTTTACTATGACTATTTTTTCAAATATGAGTATATTAGATTCTGATACTTCAAAGGGTAATTTGCTATTAGTTATAAGTGATCTAATCTTCAATAATTCATTTAATAAATCTATTGGTTCTATTATACTAGCGTGTAATATGTTTAGTTTAGCAAATGTAACAGCGTTTTCTAATGTGGCTAAAATTTGTTGAATTACAGTAAGGGTTGATATCATTTGGTTAATTATTATGTTAAAGCTGATTAAATCTCGCATTCCTAATATTGTGGTTTGCATGTTACTTTCAAGGGTTAGTATTCTATTGGTTATACTGTCTTGACTTTTTACTAGCTTTATTAGTGTATCATTAAATTTTATTATGGTTGATTGAGTTAAAGATATTTGATTTTTAACAATGGTCTTTATGTCGTTTTGATTTTCAATTAAGTGTTGTATGGCGTTGTCATATCGTTCTGCATCTTGATTGACTAAGTTACCTGTGATAGCTTTTATGATATTACCTAATCCATTAATAAGTCCTCTCTTTCGTCTTGTAATTTGATATGTCGGTATTAATCTATTAAATTTATCGTCTGTGTTCTTTAAGATATTTTCCATTATACTGTTATAATTAAGCATTTCTATCGCGTGTTCTTTTCCGAATTTGGCCGTGTCCATTGATTGTTTCAGTCTGTAGTAATTGTCTCTAATTATATAAAATTCTTGTTTTAATTCTGTTAGGTCAAATTTCTGTGCGAATGTCCAATAATCTATTGTATTTTGCATACTTCCCAATTTTTCTGGTAGTATACCGGGATTGTGTTTAATGTCTTCGACTAATATGTTGTCGTCCGTTCTACCTGGGTGGAGGTTGACGGCAAGGGTGATGGCTTGTCCATCTGAAATTACAGGGTGTCTTAAATTTTTCAAGTGAATATATTTTACTGTTTCCGTTATCTACTACGGCTACATTTTTGTCTGATATCTTTTTGATTTTGAATGGACCTAAATTTCTGGGGGCTGTTTTGTGTCTTTTACTTTTAAATTTTTTTCGTATACGGTTTTTCCTATTGAAAATTTATTTATTTCGGCATTTTTATTGCGGGTTGTTGTGATGCGTTCTTTATTGTTATCTAATTTATTTTTTACGTTGTCATACGTTATTTTTAGTTTTTCATTATGGTCTTTAGCATACTGTTGGTATACTTCTTTGTTGTAATGTATATCGTAGGGGTTACGGGAATCTGAGTGTCCTAATGTTAATTCAAGGGATGTGAAATTAGTTGATGAATGGACCGTGTTGTTGTTGGCAATTAATGCGTATGATATTAAATTAGTTTTATGTTCTTTCTTGTAGGTTAGTCTTAACATTCTAATTTGTTCTAATAAGGTTAGATGTAATCTTTCAATTAATCAGTTTGATTCTGGGTGATTTTCCGTTATAAAAATGAGTTTTTATCTTATGGAGTTCAAGGGTATTTTGTATTGTTTCGTTTCTAAATTCACTGCCATTGTCTAAAGTTATTGTTTCTGGTGTACCGTAAAATGTAAATTATTGTAAGAATCCTTGGGTTACATCGATACTATTTTTTGAAGTGATGGGTATCGCTTGTCCTACTTTGGTGAATGCGTCTCCTATTGTTAGAAAGTTTTGTGTTTCTACTACCAGAGTATCTGCATGTAATTTTTTAAAGGGTTTGTCGGGTGTTTTAGTTAATATTAAGGGTACCTTTGGGGGTGATCTGTCGTATTTCACTTTGTCGCATAACTCACATTGGTTAATAAAATCTGTGGTTAATTCCTTCATGTCTTTAAAGTAATATCTTCTTATGAGTTGTTTGAGGGTTTCGTTGATTTCACGATGGTTGGTTTTGCCTTCGTGTTGATTTCTAATTAAGTCATTTATTTCGTCAGGGTCCTCTAGGGTTATTAATTTTCTTGTTCATCTAACAATTTCAGGGCCTGAGTTATTGAATAATCTAACATATAATTCTGAAAATCGTTTGTATAAATGTTCGGTGGTGAAATAAAAGTAAAAATATTTTTTCTCGGGTGTATATTTTTTTAGAATTTTAATTATTTGCTCCTCGTTATCCTCTTTAGTTATTTTGATTTAATATATTTTCTTATTATTGGTTTTTGTATATTTTACTGGATTGGAGTTTGTTAAAACTTCAGTAACTATGAATTGATTTGGTTTTATGTCGATAGCTTCATTTAAAATTTAAATCGCGGTTTTTGGTTTTTCGTTTTGTGTTGAGTGAATAGTGTCAATTTCTTCTGGGTCCTAAAAATCCTTTAATTTCTTTATTAGTTTTGGGTAGGGGGTAATTTAGTATTGCGTTCGTCTTGTCTGGATTTGGCATAACTCCTTGTGGGGTTATTATGTGTCCTAAAAATGATACTTTTGTAAATATTCACTTTTGTCTAATTGGACTTTGAAATGAGCTTGTCTTAATCGTTCGAAAACTTCTCTTAATCTTTCTATGTGTTCTACGAGTGATGTTGAATATACAATTCTATCGTCCACGTACAAAGACATTTTTCGGTATGTATTCCTCTTAAAATGTTATCCATAACTCTTTGAAAGGTGGCGGGTGCATTCTTTAATCCAAACGGCATGCGTTTGTATTCATAGTGTCCTTTAGGTGTGCTAAAAGCTGTTTTAGTTGTGTCCTTCTCATCCATCTCTCATTTCTTCGGGACTATTAATATGGGGCTGTTCCATAGTGAGTTTGAGAGTTGGATTATATATTGTTTCAGTAGGTCTGCTACCCGTCTATCTGCTTCTTCTTGACTTGCTTGAGGTAATCTATAGGCTTTGGTGAAAATAGGTTTGTCATTTGTTAATTCAATGTTGTGTTTTACTGTGTTGGTCAAAGTTAAGGGTATTCCTTCGCAATGGAATATATCTCTATATTCGAAACATATCTTTGATTGCTCTCTCCTCTTCGTGATTAATGTCGTTATTAAAACGAATGTTAATTAAATTTTCTCTTAACATCCTGTCATTTTCTGTAGGGTTGGAATCGTTTGCATATTCTTCGTCTATTTACATTTCGCCAAAGTTCACCTCTTCTACGTCTATTGGGGTTGTCAACGATAGTTCTATGGGGTAATCATTTGAATTTAAAGTTGTCGTAATGGCGTAATTGTCTTTTATTTTATTAATGCTGTGGGTGTTTCTACTCCGGGTTGAAATGATATGTGGTTTATGATTCCTAAGTCATCTTTTGAATTTACTAAAATTTTTATTTGTTTTTCTGTCATGAGTTCGATGGTGTATTTTTGTTCGGTTTGAATATTACTATTTTGAAATTTAATGGGAATTTGTCCGTATTT
This sequence comes from Platerodrilus igneus, assembly GCA_036346225.1. NCBI lineage: Eukaryota > Metazoa > Arthropoda > Insecta > Coleoptera > Lycidae > Platerodrilus > Platerodrilus igneus. The sequence goes on from JARFIW010001700.1 coordinate 5,775,769, forward strand.
TGTTCTTAATAGTCGATTTTTTATATCAATGTTGACTTCTAATTTTCTTAGAAGATCCATACCTATTACTCCGTCGTATTCGTCGTTAAATTCGAATATGCAAAATTTATGTTTCATTTTTGCGTTAAAGGTTTTTGGTAGGGGTACGTTTGCTATGAATTGGTGTAGCGTCGTTTTGTGGGCTGTCTTAATTTTTAAGGGTTCTCTTTCTACAAAATCTAAATAGTGTTTCTTTGCGGTTCTGGGGCTAATTAAAGTTTTTGAAGATCCGGTGTCGATTAATAATTTGAGTTCTGCGTGAGGTATTTCTATATAAGGTAAGATTTGTTGATTAATGTTATTTAAATTAATTACGTTTGGTCGTATTTAAATTGGTCTAACTGAAATATTGAGCACGCGTTTTCTTCGTCGTTCTCTTCGTAATTTTCATAGGGGTCGTTACTTTGATAGTTTTCTGCATGGTTTGCTTCATCGTCTTTATTGGAGTAATTATTCGTGTCATGATTATTAAAGTCTTCCACTTCTTGGTGGAATAGTTCTTCCGAGGTAAAGTTCCGTTTTTGATTATAGTTTGGTCGGATCTGTGATATTTTTGTGTTTTGTCTAGTGTTACCAGATGAAGTGTCCATAAGGGTTGATTTGTAATAACCGTTAGGGTTGTTATTCGTCATCGGTGTGTTTCTGATGGGTTTGCGCCGAATGTTTGTTTTGGTTGATTCACGTTTTGATTTAATCTTGGTGTGAATTCGGGTTTTGCAAAATTTGAATTTAGTCTTGGAAATTGTCGGAATTGGTTGTGGAAATTTGTGTTGTTAAAGTTTGGGTTGCGAATTCGTGGTTGATTCGTTTGTGCGTTAAATGGTGTAAATTTCGGTTGTGTGGATATTTGTCTTGCGACTTGTATGGTTTTCATCAGTGAGTAATTTTTGTTTGCGTTTGGGTTATACAGTCTGTTTTTGTAGTACATAACGTTCTCTTCTTCTACAATTATGTTCATAGCTTCTTCTAAATTTTGTGGGTGTTGAAACCTTATTTTGTCTAATAACCGTTCAGCTAAGGCATTGATGTATGTGTCTAAGGCCATTTCGTCGCACTACATTTTCGTTTTCAATAGTCTTGTGTTTTGGTCGGGTTCCTCAATTTTTAACTTTGTCAAAATCAAACTTCGTACATCTTGGCATTTCATACCGAATTCATAGGGTGACTGATTATTTTCCATTCTTAGGTTTATTAAATAGCGGACTAGACATTTGATGTTTCATTGGTCTCCGAAATATGCAATCAGGATACGCTTGAATTCTTCCAATTCGATCAGATCTTCGCGACTGGCAATTAGGGTTAGTGCTCTGCCGGTCAGCTTGCTTATTATTAGGCGTAGGAGTAACGCGTTGCGTTCGCTGTCTCCTGGTTTGTAAAAGCATTTTAAAAATATCTCGCACGCGGTTATAAAGATCCCTTATAGCGCTTGGCTCCCGTCTTATTGCGGAATACTTTCAGGATAAAGCTTCATGTTTCAGTTCATGGTTGTTAATAATAATTAATGGTTGCTTTCAGTCTAATTCGTATTGTTTTTATATAACTAAGAGTTATTTTATTCTTCAGTTTTTCAGTTTGGATTGTTACACTTATTTAAAAAATCATTTTACGTATATTTTATGTAGCTATCAAGTGCTTTAATTACATTAAGGAATTTCTGTTTGGTAATTGTCTCGTCAATTACTGTCGCGTTGGAGTGCGTATTTTTATACTTGGCAGATGTTACAATTGCTGCGAATTGAGTTTCAGTTTTCTGAATAGTTTTCTGCAATAATTGCGTTATAATTATATGCTTTTGTTCAGACTTGTGATGAGTAATTTAAGTGTTGCAATGATAAGTAAAGTTGCTATAATTGTCTCAATTGTCACAAAATACTGCAAAAGATGCATTACTAAGTATAAATGATGCACTTTTGGTAACTGATGTTCTAAATGGAGATTTGAAATAATATGAATCATCTTGTAAGCTGAGATTTTAACGTCAATATAAAATGGAATTCGAAGCTGCTAATATCATTAATTATGAGCTGAATAAACGCTATTTGATTTCGTAAGTATAAGTTTAGATTTCTTGGTTTGTTAAATGATAATACTTGAACATTTTCTAAGTTAAATTTAGAATAAGTTCTCATTTTATTATTTGTAAAGGGGATAATTTAAATTAAATTTTGAGGTCAAAGTTCGGGGTATTTTAAGCTTTACTACATAGACTATCTGTCACGAATTTTTGGCCAAACACCTGTACAAGCGTGGGGAATAAAGGATGGGTAGATTATCCGCTTACTTTTGTATCTGTGAGTAAATATTAGGTAATAATTTTGATTATTTTCTGTATAAACTGGAACTGTGAATTGTTTTATAAACTGTTTTGTATGAAAGAAAAATGTTTTTGAATGTATAGATGTTTTCTGGAGATTGCTGTGTTTTATTTCATTTTGTAAATTCCATAATTTTCGTTGAGCTAGCTAGGCAAAGAAAAAAAGGAAAGAAGGATAATAATTTCAAATTTACAATTTGCTGTACCGTTGGCACAGCGACGTTCCTACTCACAGAGGTGTCGTAGCACTCTTAGTGACGCCTAACGCGAGGTGTGATCACAACAATATATATTGATAAGAGAGTTGTTAAAATATTTTTAATGGCTTTGTAAAATTTACCCGAAAAATAAAATACTAATTTCGGAAATCTTAAAATATCTACATAGTTGACCACAAAGGATGTGTTTTTCTTACATTATCAATATTTTAGAAAATGTTTTCTCTTTTTACCATCCATATTAGAATTTTATGAGTTATGCTTTTGATGCTATAGAGATTTATTGCAATTGTGTTTCTGCTCATCAAAAGGAGAGGATATTGGAAAAAATTTACTAAATCTATCTACTATGTGTCTTAGTTGGTACACGTGAACTCTATTATTTATATCTATTTACTACTTTTGCGTTGCTGATTTAAATTTCATAGTGTGCTTTTGTAGTACAACACAAAAATAAAAAAAAATAGGGTCAGTGGAATTTTTATATTTAAATTTTAAGGAATTGTGGCTTTTACTCCTACCCTAACCACGCACCCCCGCAAACGACAGTTATAGGAAATTTGACATGTCGGGGCCGCATATCCTCCGTCATAAATTTTTTGTGTACGTCGCAATCCATACTTTGCTTATGCCTACTGTGAGAAGAAAATGTTTTCAATTAGCGTAGGCGAGGGCATGGGTGTTTGGTACGTTTAAGTACATATTGTACTCATAATTGAAAAGTAAATACTGTTATAATATCTAGCGGAGGTTCCATAAATCACTGCAAAGACCGGCTTAATACATAAGTTCCGTTAAGATGAGCGGCAGTAGATATTCTAGACCCGTCTATAAACATATATAAAATATAAATGAGGAAACAATATTTTACAGTACACATTATATGTTGCTGATAGAGTTCATAGAATGTCGCGAAACTGTAAATCAAACGAATACGTTTTGTTACGTATGCGGCGAGTTTACGATTAAATCTCACCAAAAAAAAATAACTACGTTAATCAAAAAGCTAAGGGGTTTTGTTTTGGATGCAAACTAGGAGATTAAGATAAACCTTGCGCAACGTGTGCTGTGAATTTAAGAGGATGGCTCAACGGTACCCATAAGTCATGCATTTTGCAATGCGTATGATGTCGAGAGAACCTAAAATCTAAAATTTCACTGGACGAAGCATACTGTACAGAACCCAAACCTGCAATGAGTCCCCAGACCAGTTTTTTACAGCCAGAATTTACCTGTCCCCTAATTCCAGAATCTTATACACCTGACGATGGTATGTATGCTGCTGAAGATAATATTGTTGAATTTATGGAATAAGACACGAATTCTGATTTCTAAGCATTTGACATAGATACTCAACATTTACTTTTACAAGATGAGCTTAACGACTTAGTACGGGATTTTAATTTGTCAAAAGCTTAAGCCGAACTGTTGGGATTCAGGTTGCAAGGATGGAATCTATTATAGAATGGTACGCATATGTCCATATGTCGGAGGTGTGAACAAGATTTTCTTAACTTTTTACATAGTGTGATCAGTTGGTGTACTGTGTAGATGTTTCAGGACTAATGGGTGCATTAGGATTTAAATACAAAACTAATGAGTAGAAACTATCTATTGATTCATCTACTGTAAGTTTGAAGGGAGTTATCCCCTACAATTGATTTTCATATTCTTCTCTTCCCATTTCCCCTGCAGTACATATGAAAGAAAACTATGACAATATGAAAACTTTACTTGAAAAATTTACGTATATAGAACATGGGTGAAGCATATGTGGTAATTTAAAGGTTATAGCACTTTTGTTACGAATTCAATTAATCTATACACTACTTTGTAAAAGAGAACATCTTGTCGCTGCAGATAAAAATATTACTAATCCTCCTCTCGTTGGTACAAAGAAAGTTTTGCTACCATCTAAGACTAAGACTGATGAAAAACCTTGTTTAAGCTTTAAATAAAAATAGCGAAGGATATTCAATATCCGAGAAAGAAGTTTCCCAGACTAAGTGAGACAAAATTTGTCACATCAAAAAGGGCCGTGCATTCGATGCAAAACTGACCGAGATAGAGGCTGCTGCATGGGCATCATTTAAAGAGGTGAGTTCCAATTTCTTGGAAAAAAATACAAACAAATCGTGACTCTTTTAATTTCCACATACAGTGATATGGGTTGCAAATGCCTTTGAATAGTCGCTTTCTCCGCTCGCATTTGACTTGTTACCCGAAAATCTAGGGTCTATGAGTGACGAATATGGTGACAGGTTTTACCAAGACATTGTGTATTGTAGAAACCGATGCCAAGAGAAGTGGAGCCCCATAATGTTTGCAGATTATTGTTGGAACCCAATAAGGGATACACCAGAGGTACCCTACAAACGAAAATCACATGCAAAAAGTTTGAAATTTGGTAATGACGGGTATGCATAATTTATATTATAACAAATGTAAACATTACATAAGAAAACGTTGCACTATAATCTATGAATAACTTTTGACTGGAGGGTGATAGAAAAATTCCGTTAGCAGATTCGTAATTAGCAAGAAAATCCTATAAAAAACACTCATCGCACATTAGAAAACAAAACAAAAATTTACAATTTGTTGTTCAGTGTTATCTATACTCCTATACAGAATTTTGTAGCGATCATTAAAATTAAATAGTCATTTTACTGAGTTACTAATTTGATAACGACATAACTTAGTTTTAAGCCTAGGATTAAAAGTACTTTTAATCCTACACTTAAACATGTTGCTGGTTAGTAACATGTTATTTGTAATCTGTAACAAAAATGCCAACGTGATTTCCGAAATTAGTATTGGAATCGATAACTTTTAAAGCGGCTGGAGAAAAAATTATTTCTTTTTATTTACATCTTCATTTATAAATTGATGCCATATAAAAGAAAAAGATTATAGCGTGCAGAGTATCATAAAATTAACAGTACAAATGATAGAAACAGAAATAAATATATCCTGAGATTTTTGGATATCTTACAAGGAAACGCCTAAGTAGACACTGTAGAGTTTTTAACCGAAAAACTAGAACATACTACTGAAACGCATGAAGTTGTTGCTGAAGAAAGTAAAGTAACAAGCTACAAGCATACTAAAAGGCATTCGTTTCAGTCAATGCAGTTGTCGACACTAAACTTTAGCGGCTCTTGCAATGATATGAAAAGTGAAGCTGAGCGGTTCCTGATGCAATACAGTTTACAGAATTCGGAAACCAGATTTTTTGAATATCAAAGATTTCGTATTGTGACCTCCAAACGTTAGTAAAAGAAAAAATAACTTTGATAGCAACAGGACCGACGCAGATTTTTAGGTTTAAATTTAGAAAAAATTCCGAGGGAAAAAGTTTTTAAAAAAATATTATTGAATGGAAATCGAATAATTGTGAACGGGTTCACAGCACGTAGTTATTAAATTATAAGACACAAGTAAAGTCTTCTGCAATCCGTGCAAAATTTTTGGAAACAATCAAACTCCCCAGGGGACAGTAATCTTTATAGTAGTGTAATGACTACTCTATTTGTAATAACAACAGTTCTTTATCTTCAAACAGATTATACAATCTTGCTCAATAACTCGCAGTTACAATAGAATTTCTAAAAGCTGTCACAACGCTTTATTCGTGTTCCGAACTAATCGCTAATAGTACAAGTATTATCTTCTTAATACTAAGATTAAGATTTTCTCAATTACTACCAACGTACTATGTTTAATTTATATGATCACTACAATAATTTATATCAACAGTACATAGAAATTTATATCACATCTTTCAAAGCAAATATGTATACATTTAATTTTTCTAGATTACTCTAACACATGTCAGAATTATGCAAATCATATTTTCGAGATTTACTCAAACTCCTAAATGTAAAACTCTTGTACCCGTCAATCAAAAGTCGTCCGAAAGGTGTAACGCCGCGTGGTACCATCAATCATCTTTTGTGTTCAAATGCCTCGCTGCATTCCAATGTAATAACTCCAACCACAGGCAGACCGATTAGCACTACATTGCCCCCTCTTACAGCTGTTCTGTAACAAAACACTCTGTGACTCGAACGTTAAAAGTCTCTACGGCGGAAAGGACAGTCGAAACTGCTTCTGCAGTTTCCTTGTTAATAGAAGTACAATCAACACTTTAAAAGCAGGAGTCGTACCATTTGAACTGAAACCACACACCAAAATCTAGACCCTGGTTTGCTGGAACCTGTAGCATATTTAATACCTCCCTCCAGTCCAACTCATCGAGCTCACAGCCCATCATGGGCATGACCAACTTCTTGTTTGTGAATTTGATCCTCTAGTTCTTGAAATCCACTAAGGCTTTCCACAGATCCTATTAAGTCGACTTACTAGAAGGCTTCTGCCTAGTTATCAAATAGTGACTCCAAATCTCGCTTTGCCTGTGCCTTAAAGGTGATTTTCCAATGTTCCACCCGAAGGTACTACATTGTCCTGAAAAATTTGAATTTCGCCGAACCCTTGCTGTTCCGAGCAAGGTAGGGATCTTTAACGTGCGTGACAACACTCACACACGGGACCTCCATTTTACCTCTCATCCGAACGAGGGTGTATTTTTGTGAAAAATGCTCGCCTAACATTTTTCAAGCGGATCGTGTCGGGATTTGAACCCGGGACCTTGGGCGTAGTAATCACACACATACCACTACCCCACGGAGCCGCCATGCTTTGCCTGTGCCGCTGTACAGAAACATTAACCAATCGTAGTTTGGTCCAGACTCTCCGTCGTCCTCACGAGAGTAACTGCTTGTTTGTCTCGTCGGAGCCTTACGCTTTTCCAATGGCGCACAAGGCTGACACTTGCGGCACCACTCTTTTACATCGTCCTTGCAGCTTACACAATAAAATCTTGCTCGGTTTTTTTTTCAGTCTTCTTAACGCCGAAGTGTCCTTCTGAGGTCTGATCATGTGGATGTCCTAAAATTATTTGAAACTCGACTTTTACCAACCACTATCTGAAGCATACTCAAGGTTCCATATCCATTCTCCAAAGATCGCACCAAGATTCCGTTCTCTAATTTCAAGAAATCGCATTGTGCCTAGTACGACTTCAGGATGCTACTCAATGGACTAATGTCTTACCAGGATGGCCGTTCTCCTCTGGCTTTCCAAGCCAGAATGACACTTTGGGTTTGTTTATTATTGGCCTATTTTACAACATTCTCTTCAAAGTTAAATTCACTATAAGTTTTGTTTAAAAAGTTTGCGTGTCTATTACCCCTTTAATGAAGTTAATGTAGTTTACATCTAAACGAAGCATGATTTTCGAGACCGAATTTTACGTATTTTGTGATATCTCAGATATGGATGATCATAGAGCTTGGGACGTTTAATTCAATTTTTCAGTTCATTTTACATAAAATTTGCAAATGTAGCAAGCTAAAAGTTAATTTTCATAATCTTGCAAATGTAAATGTTCATAATGTATAGCGTATATAGGATAGCATTTCAAATTTGTTAGTTATAAACATATTTTAAGAGTCGTGTTTAAGTATAGGAATATGTAGGGGAAGAAGCAAGCATCTAAATTTCATATTGTAAAACAAGTTAAACTTCATTATAGCAAAGATGGATGTATAATGTCAAAAGCTTTTAGCATTTGAAACCGTTTTAGTTTCAGCGTATTATATTTGTTAAAAATATTGAAACTGTTTGTCAAAGTTTTCCTAGTAACATTATAATAATAAACGAATGTACCCGTCTTAAGTTTTTCCGGTATATTTTAAGGAGCGTTGAACAAACAACAGCAAATTCTAGGTAATATTGGTTATCGCTGTCAATTAAATAGATTTATAGGTGGAATGAGTAGATAACCTTTGTCAGTTACAAATTCAAGAAAACAAAGAGGGAGTATTAGATAAAATAGGTACAAGTGAGATAGGTGTAGATTGAACGCTTAACGTTCGTTGACAACAGGGAAGGCAGATGAAGTAAAGTATAGTTGCTTTAGCGTGTATGTTAGAATGAGATAACACGTGTTATGAATATAAGGTAATGGAGTGATAATAAAGGGGTGGTTATACAAAGTGGAGTGAGTACAAAGTAAGAGAGAGGTGATTTTGGGGCGTAGGCTGGAGAGAGATAGATACTACACTTGTTGCATTAGGGACGTATTAAATGTTAACTTCGCCAGTTGAGAATTAAATATACACACCGTGATTGGTGAGAGATGTTTTGAATACGGGGAAACAAGTCGAGTAAGAGTGTGGGTTAAGAGCGATAGTTGGCTTTTCAAGGAAATGTTTTGAAAAATCGTGGCGTTTAGAGAAATTACAAGGAATTTTGAACGTACGTTAGAATCTTACTGGAAAACGGTGGCCGTTGGAATTATTTGAGTAGCGTAATTTTAAGAATTGTGGACGGTTGAAAGTTTTACGTGAAAGTGAATGTTTGTATTGAGGAAAGTTGCAGGACTTGACAGGCTTTTGTGGGGTGAGATACAGGAAGTAAACCCCAACAGATTGTTGTGGAGCTCTTTTAGTTCTTCTGAGTCTCCGAGTTCGAAGAGCGGAAAGCTTTCACTTAGTCTACAACGAGTAGAACAAAAGAGTACTTTACGTAAGTAAAGAGTGTTTTAATTTTAATTTGCACTAAGTGTGCAAAAGCATACAAGTGGATATAGAGTAGATATTAGTGGTTGGTCAATTTGGTTGTGTATCAACATTCAATGGTAATAGTAGCGGAGCTTGGGGAATTTGGATGCATCTTCAATGTGGTAGATGGGTTGATGTCATGGTCAAATGGTTGGTGCTGGCAATTATGGTTATTGCAAGTCAAGATGATGTTCCTGTATGCCGCAGTCTCTGAGGGAATGGTAGCAGGCCGTATGCAGAAATAGTAACCAGGTAACTGTTGCTTTAACTGTTACTTTTTTATTGCCTATATGTATAAACTGGTGTTCAATGACTTTTGTGCATTGTGGGTATAATTTTCGAACAAAAAGGACAAATTTGGAAAGAGTTACTGATTGAATTTTTTTATATTGTATTATTTTACTGTATTTTTATGTGAGAATTTATATTATGAGAAAAGGTTTAGAATATTGGTAATATTAATATTTGTTTGTACAAAGTAAAAGGGACTTTTGCTGTTTGATGTGCGAAAAGTGGCGTGAGAGGTTATGGTCACTAGGAGCTCTTATTAAACCTAGGTTAGAGTAAAACATATGGTAAAGCCATGTTACTTTCTTAGATAATCAATGGGAAATAATTAATCATGGGAATTATTTATCTCGAAATGTATTAATTTATCAGGAATTGTATCCATTACTGTATAAATAATGTGTGAACGAGGATTTTAATTGTGATTCGGCGTGTATATTTTTCTATGAGCATGTAATAAATGTACGTGATTTTCCGTAGCAGCTATTTTTTTGTGTTAGTTGAATTGCAGGAAGCAGCTGAGCAGTCGTGGCATGTATGTCCTTTTAAGCGTTTCAGGCACAGTATATCAACACTTCATCAGCTCCGAAGATCGCAACAATTAATGAAGTCCAAATAGTGGGGCCGTAGTAATAGCATTTTAGGGTTTTTTAAGTTGTCTTTAACAGACTGCAGTTCGCAGCATTTTTGCCACCCAATCGTGGGGCTCGAGTGCAAATAGGGGAGAGCGCAGCAATGTACATAACAGATAATTATTTTATGACCTTATTTTATTATAAAATATAAGTAGTGGATTTTAGGTCTGCTGGATGATCAATAAGATTCTTTTTTATTACCTAAATTTTCGAATATATTAATATTCTTCTTCAGAGGTACTATAAAATATACAAACGCATTAACAATAAATAATTACATTCAAGATATACTCACTAAATTGAGGTTTAAAATATATGAAATGGCATCAAATATATAAATAAAATAATGTATAAGGTTGTTGAAACATATAATAAAACTATTTTGCATAAATTTGGATGTTGTGTTTTTTAAAGTATGTCATTTAAATTTTGTCAGTTATTTTTTATAACTTTAATTATTTTTTTTATATCATAGTTGTATGCATGAAAATATTTCTAAATTCCTTTCCCAAAATCCTTTCGTTATCTATTCCTATTAATGATTACTATGTTAAAGATTCATTTGAATTTGCAAATTTTATTAATGATTTTCAATTTCCTGAGGAATATATAATTACTAGTTTAGATGTTATTTCATTATTCACTAATATATCCAAGGACTTAGTTTTAAAAGATATAGATAAAATTTGGTCTAATATACAAACACATTGTAATATACCTAAAAAAGAATTTTTACACGTTATATCATTTCCCGACTATCAAAATTATTGATCGAGATAAAAATGAAAATAAAAGAAAATTTTTAGAAATGTGTTATTTTTACAAAACCCCATATACAATAAATAAGATGACGGATGTTGATCATCTAAGCTCTATCTATACATATCTTCTAAATTATGAATACATATATAAATAATAAATTTAGTCACAAAAAAAAGATCAATTATAACTTGTTTGTTTTATTACCACATTAAATTTAAGTGATACACAACAGTTATTAAAATATTAATGATGTGTTTGAGTATTTGAATCCATTAATTTAGATTTTTGTTTAACTCCTGTAACGTTACGCACGTTTAAAATAACGTAATGGTATAATTACTAAGATTCCTTGGTTATTACGGAGAATATGCCACTATTAGGCCGTGAAGCGTCCTAGATTTTAGTTAAGATTTTCTCTAGCTTGTGCATGGTTTAATGAAGACTATAAAACACATAAAATAACGCGTTATAATAGCTCTAATTATTACAGAAATTCACAGGAGAGCGACAACCAAAAATTGGTTTAATGCAATAGGAAAGATAGTTTTTACGACCGCCATGAATTTTATACTGACAGCTTATTAGAAATAACAAAGCACGAAATTGTGGATAAATGTTGCATCATGTGATGAATAATGCTTCGAGAACATAAACAGAAAAATCGAGACCTATGACGTATTGAGATTATTCGTTATATCAAGATGGAAATCAATTAGAACGGGGTCATTCGGGCATCCAACATGTAAGATTCAAGATTTGTAATTCATTCTGTCGGCGCTCCACATGCAACATAGAAGTTTGAGAAGTTGTGAGGTATAATTATTGTATAGAATACAACAACGATTTATTGCTTCAATATAAATAATATTAGTACAAATTCACACGCTAATTTTAATCTATTAAAAATGAATGCACTTTTAAAGACGTATACTTCGACGGATGGATAATTAATTAAATTGGAGGTCTAAAACTGGGAACCAAGAATTTTTCAATACGGTTAATTCCAATGAAAACGATATTTTTATAAGTGAAGACGAGTCATAAAGAAGAATTTAACGCTGCACACTGCAAGTAGAACTTTGTTTTGTAACCTAACAAGTTTTGTGGGTATTAAATAGGTTAAGCTACAATAAGTTTTTTTTGCGTATAAAAAGTATTTGTCTAAGGATAGTTTATTTTAGCAATTTTGAGGTCAGAGCCCGAAGCGTTTTGATCCTTACAAAAATTTATGACCAGGGTCGTTGATCAATTACACTGAAGGACGGGGTAATACAAGTATATTTATTTCATCCTGAAATTTTTTAAAGTACATTTTGTGACATACATAAAATGTTTTGAGGTTCTCTAATCATTAACAAGGATTGGGTGAAGATTATTTTTAATACGCAAATAGTGATAATATAGTTTCTCCTTCTAAACTTAAGCTTTAAATTGCATTTATAAGCGTTATTTATATCTGTAAGTGTAATTAGGTTATTTAGATAATGTGTGTAAAAGAAAGATGTTTTTGAATGTATAGAGGATTGTTAATTATTTTTTTTTGAGATTTCTTTGTTTCATTTCATTTTCATAAAATCTACAGTATATATATATCACTGAGCTAGCCGAAGAAGAAAATGGCACAAATTCACATTTCTTTTAAGTAAGCATCTATTTGCATACTTATATTGGTCAGGGCGGCTGTACCTGAATTCTCACATTATTTTTGGCTCCCAACTTGTGTGTGTGTGTCTGTGTGCGCACGTGCGTGCGTGCGTGCGTGCGTGCGTGCATGCGTGTGTGCGTGCGTGCGTGTGTGTGGTGTGTGCAAGCAAATTTGAAGAAATTAAAAAAAGGGTGAAATCATGTAAATATTAATTTGTTTGTATATATAGAGAAACGTATTTGGAAAAACACAGTGTGTGAATTATGAATTTATAAAGAGTGCGATTGAAAGGTGTTTTCGTTCTTCTTACATAAAGGAAGTAGTGCTTTAAGATAAAAATAATAACATTCACTATGTTCCGCGAGTAAAAAGACGCTTTTGTTAAAGAATTTTATCTAAAATTGGTTGTAAAATACTCAATTGCAGAAGGTTTAAAAAATTATAAAGCTCAATTTATGTAGGAACGCATGTTAAATATTTAATTGCGTTTTCCTCTTAATACTAAACATGTGTGGTATTTAGGTAAAAGCGTATTCATTTAAAATATCAGTCTATATTCAAAGAAAAATTGACAATTGTATTTCAATTGAAAAACGTGCACATTGAACTTCAAGAATGATCCCGTAGTAGAATAGAAAAAAGGTAAATGATATTATCCAAATTATAAGATAAAATTACTACCATAAACCTTGAATGTTGTAAAGGTAAGGAGCGATTTCAACTAATTGGTGTAGCCTGAGGGTATTAAAACGACAAATTTCTGAATGTTACATCACACCTTCGGAAAACAACCAATCCGAACATAGACAACGACAACTAGATCGACCTAGAAGATTCTCGACGATGACATCACACGGAGGCTCAACTATTAGTCAAGTTATTACAGTAAACAGTCGATTTTAATTGTGGACTTTGAAAGTTTATTGCTACTCTGAAAGGGGTTGATAATTACAAGGTTAAAATTAAAATAAATAAAAAATTAATTGTGATGAAGCATATGGAATAGGAATGGTTTGCTACAAATTATATGAAGGCGAATTTTTTAAAACAATTTGAGCTATTTGGAACTGTGATTGATGATTACGATCTGGAAAAGGTATCAACCAGCAAATTTTCACGGTAAAATAAAATTATATTATTTAACATTTTAAAAAGGACATTTCTAATAATTAGTTAATTTATATTATAAGATGTGTATTTTTGTATGCTATTATTGAAAATTAGACTAGAGAGTGTGTACAAGTTTAATAATTCGATTTAGAGGTGGCTGACCTTCAGTGGGCTTTGCAATTATATGAAATAAATTAGTAAACGTAACTGATCAGATACGTTCAAATCCGGTTTTAAGGGGTGGACATTGAGCTATATATCTTATCTCGTCAAATTTTTTACATAATAAGATTTAATTAAGGGATTACTGGTGAATAAAATTAAAACTAAAATGTGCTCGGCATGATTATAAAAGATACTTTGGACTTTAATTTAGTATAAGTGAGTGATTACTCCGAAGTTATATGTTTGTTATATTTAAGATATTGTTTGTAAGGCAAAGAGCCTTTATGACAAATTTGGGACTCTACTTTTAGATTGTAGTATTTTTGTGAAAGTTTGTTTGTTTTGCTTGTTAGAGAAAATCTGTTGTGGATGTAGTAATTGTTATTTGAAAGATTGTTTGTTAAAGAATATTTCGTGTCATTGTAAATCTGATGTTTGATCCTAGTGGTTTTATTTAGAGTGAGCTAGCAAAAATAATCACGGCAACAATATCATTAACCACATCAGACCACATAATCTTTTATTGACTCCCAACTTCGGGCCGTATCAGTCCACAGCAACATATATGTATGTATATTATATTATATAATATTATTATAAAATTAATCGGCCATGTTGGACAATAATGATTAAAGTGCATTAATTCACAAGTTAGATATTTGGATTTATTTTAAAATCCTATTAAATCGCTATTATCATAATTATAAATTAGATATAAATGATACCTAACATTTAGTAAAATTTACATGAATACATACAGCTATTAATTTGAAATTTAATTATAGCATGCTTAACTATAATGAAAACAATTATGGATTGGCATTTAAAGTCTGTTTTTATTAGTAAGAATAATGGAAATATATAACTAAGTACCTAGATAATAAACTTGTTAAACAGTTATTGATTATAAAACGGGTTAATGTGTATGGCTATTGTCATTGAAATATAATGTTGTTCATTAATGGATGTGTTTAAAATATTATTGCATATTACACCAAGTCCTTGAGTATCTAACTCATTCTGTTGTTTATAGTATTAGAGTCTGTTTTAATTTTTATCGTTTATCATTTATTGTTATTCGATTTAGATTCTAAATTTTTTATTTTATTAAGGTGGAAATTGCAATTGTGATTAAGATTAAAACGATGTGAAATTAAAGTTGTGAAATATTTTTTAGAAAGCAATTTAAAATGAGATTTGTGTTTTGTTATCCTAATTGCAGATTGACCATATAAAGCAAAGCGCTACGTATACACTGTAAAATCAATAATTAATCAGAACGCTTTTGAAAAGAACTATAATTTAATATACGAAAGTGAATTTTTTAAAATAACTTTAAATTATAGTTAATCCTACAGAAATTATACAAAATCATTCATTTGTGAAACATCAATTTTAAATACTTTGCTAAACAGGCGTCCTTAACGCGCGAAACCTCTATCAGTAACTTCCTAATTCAGCTTAATTGCGTTTGAGGGACTGTACGTTTTGAAGTAGTGATTCACAAACAGTCCTTACAAAAATGGGCGTAATGTGGACTTTAGTGGTTTTTAACACGTATTATTATTCTTCTTAATCTTCTTTGGGAATGAAACCACTCATAGTTTTTAAAATCTATTTTATTTACGTTTCGATCCATGACCTAGGATCGTTGTCAAAATAATAAAAACTTCAAGTTTGACGTTTATGACATAAATTGAAGGTTACTTTGATTTATTGATGTTTGAAATATTTGGTTTGAGTACACTAAGCAAAAATTTTTAAAGCTTAAAAGAATGATTGCCTTCAATTTGTGTTGCGACCTGGGATCGACTTTCCTATGGTAGCCAATACGCTTAACGTGAAATCAGCTGATTAATTTTTATTGGTGAATTTTATATAAATTCAATAATTTGGGAAACATTTGTATATTTTATAGTACTTCTGAAGAAGAATATAAATATATTCGAAAATTTAGGTAATAAAAAAGAGTCTTATTGATCATCCAGCAGACCTAAAACCCACTACTTATATTTTAAATATATATACAAATTATCGATTTCTAGAATGTAGTGGAATGGTATGGAACATTATGATGCAAGGTGTCCCAGAAAAATTCATTAGCGTCTAAAATCGCGGCGTTTATTACCTCGTAATCTCTTCCACTTATTAGTGACGCGCGCTGCCTCATCCTAACACATACACGATTATTGTGGCCTGGTATACTAATGCGAAAGGCAATCAATTTTTATCGGTTATTTTATGGATTTTATGGGTTTTTCAATGTTCGACCGCTTCCTGGAATAAACATTTATTTATTAATGAGTTCATACAAATTGATGCATTTTCTCAATTAATCTCGAAACTTCTTTCTTAATCTCGCCTATTCCAGAAAATTCTCTATTTAAAATAAATTTATGTAATCCACAGGGTGATTAATCTAAACTTTAATTGCCTTTTAATGCAACAGGGGTTGCATTTTATAGAAAATATTTGCTTTCGTGTTTCAGTAGACAAAACTAATATTAGAATTGGATTCTTTAAACAAGATTGTAGTTTCTTAGGCAAACTGCATAAAGCTAGCACTATGCTATGTTTAGAATAAATGAAAAGCATTTTTATCAAAAAGTATTGATAATTTATAAGTGAAACTAAATGGCTTTATATTTATCTTAAAATGATCGATTTGCGTTTGCATTGTTTTTAAGGTATCTTAAAATTAATTATTTTTTTACATATGCATTCGAATTGAATTAAATTTAATCGAATTAGCATAGACTTGAATTGAATTGACGTGAATTGAATCGAATTAGGATTGAAGTCCTAAAAATAATCTCATATTACTTAAACTATTTCAACAAATACAGATTTACTTACAATTTTTCCAAAATAGAGGAAAATCAAATACTTGTAGACACTTTTTAATAATTTATTAATACTCTGAGTGTGCACTAATTTGTATTAATCACAGAAGTCTTAAATCCGTTTGTCAGTAGAACATCAGGAATAAATCCTTATAAAATTACTCTTGTCGTATTAATAACCTATCATCCAGATTGAAAACCATAGCATGGTTTAGGAAATTGTCTAATCTATAAGAGTCTTAGACTTGTTAGAAATCGCATAATTTTAGCTCACAAAAACGTATCTGATTGGGCCAGTGCTCTCAACAATGCTAAAATCGACTTTATTTTTCACATTAACCATTCAAATTACCATCTGTTACATAGGCCACTTCAATCCCAAATGACTCCTCATTAATGGAGCATTTACTTTTGATATTTCAGCTTACCACTGCAAATGTTAATTTTATTGAATGGAATAATGAACAATTACGTGACTTCAAACATGTAGCGATTTGGAGTACTAATAATTGATGCAATTTTCAGCGAATTAAACGAAACGAATAACACCAATAAAATATTCATCCATTCAAATAATATAAAACGGACTTATATACCGAACGTTTTCAATACAACTTCAAGCTTGTATTATGAATTATTTTAAATTAGAATTTTGTCGTAATCGACCAAAGTGGCGCTTTTTTCTCTCACCAATATATATATATATATATATATATATATATATATATATATATATATATATATATATATATATATATATATATTATTTAAAATGAGATAATGGCTACTTCAAAATTAAAATTTGGTAACAAAAATGGTTGAACATAATTCATCTAGCACAACAAAATTCTAAAAGCTTGAGAAGCACCCTGTATATTTTTGTTTCAATTTCGTAATGCACACGAGCGCCCGTGATTATAACGTAAGTTGTTTTGTACATTTCACGTTAAGCGTATTGGCTACCATAGGAAAGTCGATCCCAGGTCGCAACACAAATTGAAGGCAATCATTCTTTTAAACTTTAAAAATTTTTGCTTAGTGTACTCAAACCAAATATTTCAAACATCAATAAATCAAAGTAACCTTCAATTTATGTCATAAACGTCAAACTTGAAGTTTTTATTATTTTGACAACGATCCTAGGTCATGGATCGAAACGTAAATAAAATAGATTTTAAAAACTATGAGTGGTTTCATTCCCAAAGAAGATTAAGAAGAATGCTAAACAAACCACAACAAGCATACAGGGAGTATTTACGTATTATTAATCATAATTCAAGTAGTTAAAGCCACCGTAATTTTGAGATTGAGCGCTATGCTTTGAACACCTTGCTACTTTTGAGAAATTGGGAGCTTTTTGCTATTACTTAATACCGATGATCAGGCGTACAAAATTCTGTACATTTCAATCCCAGTTATTGCAGTGAAACTCAATGAATGATAATATATTTATTTTAATCAATTAGTGTAAGGTCATTGTATGAAAAAATAATTCCTGGCTGTGTACACGATATTTCTTCAATAAAATCCAAAAGAGAGTATCCTCGTGTAAAAATATAATATCTAAAACATCTTTAAAAATTACAGCAGAGCGCTTTCGGCGTTAGCCATCTTCGGTGCCATGTCAACGTAAAATTATATTCCATCAAACTATTACATATATATATATATATATTGCTGTGATAAGGGGTTGTTTAAGGGTGTACTTTATAGTAAAGGTCATTTAGAAATGACAAATTACCATAGGCAGCAGAAAACGGCATTTATTTAGTAAAAGAATTGAGAAATGGAGATAGTTTGTAGATAGTAAGCAGTCAACACCCTGTATATAAAGTATAAATAGTTTTAAGCGACGCAAATAAACATAGGAAGACGCATAGTTAGCGTAGAAACAAGGAAGACATTCATTAGGTAAATAGATAAAGTTTTAGTTAATTTAGGTAAAGCAAAGAATGGTATTTTTCAGTGGAAGCACGCGTATATTTATATGTAAACATAATAAAGTGTAATTAAACACGCATTGAAAAGACTTCCAAACGATTAGATTAATACGGAGATAGAAATAGAGCTTCAGGAAGCATAATATAAATGCGTACAAATAGTCAACCATTTTTGATAAGAAAGAAGATTAAATATTGCGTGATTAACATGCAGATATGAAAATTAAAAGTCGAATTGCATCAGTTGTTTATGGAAAAGCAATTAGATTTATCAAAACACCGCATGTTGATAACGAAGACTGCTGAGACCAGGTCACAATTATTGGGAAACTTAGAAAATTACATCAGAAACTACTTTAAATGTAATTATTTGATTCGTTAAAAATGAGCGACGAGTTTGTAGATCATACCCACTGACGGAGTGGGAACTCAATAATATATTAGCAGGTACAGTGATAACGAAGTCAGTTTACAACTCAACAAAGGCCGCAGTGCGCCACTATGAAATAAAGTGATACGTAATAATAATAATTCAAAGTGAAAAATTGTAAAAGTGACAAGATGAAAATTATGATTGCCGATTAAACGGCTACGAGTAAGGGGAGAAAATAAACTACGATATTCGAGTACGTGGAGAATAAATGTAATAGGGAAAATAAATGATGATAATACAATTCTAAGTTTGGGGAAATTGATAAGAAGTAATTCTAAGTCTAAAATGAAACGACAATAAATTGGGGTGCATAAGTTAATAATGGTAGTCCAGAGTGTGATGGCAATAATTTAAATGCAATAGTTTAAGCGTGTGGATAGACAATATAATCCTGAATTGGGGGAAGATCATTTTTATTCTAATGGATGCGTCGATACGAAGAAAATAGACCAGGTCAGATTTTTAGTTATAAGACATTTTATTTTTCTATATTTTTTATTTTGAATATTGAATTTGCTCAATATAATATGAATGTGAAGGTCAACAAAAAGAGGATTTGAAAACGTATAAAGTGCGTGATATGATAACAGGTTTAGAACGTTCTACACTTCGTTTATAAAGATAATAGGTTTTTTGGTGACTTTGGGTTTTGAGTAAAAAGTATGATTTTTAATAAATGAGATTTATAAAATTAATTAATTGAAAAGTGTATTTCAAATAATTTACAAAAACTGTACATAATATTTGTTTCATTATATAGAATCGAAATTAACTGAATTTTATAACTCCAAATAAATGCTAGTCGAGGTCATAAGATAAAGTTAATGGGAGTGATTTGTTAATTTAAACAGTTCAAGGAGGAGCTGCGAGTTGAATAGGAAATTGATAACAAGCAAGGCGGTAACGTATCAAATTTTGTTATTGGTAGACAAGGTTGGTTCAAGATAAAATCCAGTTAAGTTTCTGGAGGGAATTTATAGCAACATTAATAAGACAGCCCAACGTCGGAGGAGATAATTACAATCTTGTTTATTCATAGCATAAATAATATGGTCGCCCAAACGATGGGACGCGAATAATTTAGAGGGACATAGCAATATATATATATATATATATATATATATATATATATATATATATATATATATATATATATAGCTGTGATATTAGTCCCAAGTCTCTGATCAATCAAGACCCTATGATGTGGAATGTTAAATTAGGGTTTTTAACCCGACTATCCTATTTAGTTAAATAAAGCAATTCTATAATACACATTATAATGATTAAATATTTACAACTCTCAAAATTTTCCCCTTTTTACAGAATATCTACAAATACCAGATTTATGATTTTTGAAAGCCAGCAAAACTATCTTTTTACTTATTTAGGGACCTTCGAACGTTCCAAGATACCTATTCCCTTTGTCATAAATTGTTAAATGACCCTTTTATATTTTGTTGACTCTTACAAATACAACTTGATAAATATTGAATTAAAAACAGTTTTCACTGATAAAGTGTATCAAGATAGCTAACCTGGAATGGGTTCTGTAGTTCCTTCCTAGTCTGTGATATGCATCCCCATGAATTGTTTCGTACCAAGTCCAAATATGTCCAAATTAGAATACTTTGATTTTAAAACTGTCTTCAATTGAAAATCGAAATCAAAACCAAAATTTAGGTCCAGATTGAAATTACACTCCAAATTTCATGTAGGTATTAGCACAATTTCAATGTAAGTATGAAAAACCAGATTGACATTAAAATCTAAATTACATGTAGGTATTAGAACAATTTCAATGTGTATTAGAACAATTTCGATGTAGGTATTAGAGTCCAATTTAAATGTAGGTATTAAAATCTTTTCTATATGGGTATTAGAATAGGTATTAAAACCATTTCAATATCGGTATTAAAATAATTTCCATGTAGGTATTAAAAGCCCTGTTTTATTAATATTAGAAATGAATTTTTAATTAAGTCGTTTTATTTACGTCTATTAATAGATCGGCTTATTTTCGTAGCATAAATTCGCACACTTTTCAAATCTAATTTCACTTTAATTTTACTTCACTGGTTACGTAAATTTTTAGTACTTTTGAACATAGTCGTAGCCCAGTTTAAATGTATACTAACTTGTCGCTTCATCATTATCGTATATGAAGCCGTACCTCCACCTGCTTTTCTTTGGCTTTTTTACGTTCTGGGACGACTCCTCGGCTTTATCTCGCATACCTTGAAATTTTCACCAATTATTTAGTTAAAATATTTGAATGCATGCCTTGCCAGTCACGTACGCCTCTCGCATATCATAATAATTTCCAACTTTCGCCTTTTATTTTGTTATTTATTATTATCTAAACTGAATAGTCTGGTGCTTGTTTATTTCTACATGATATTGGATTTTTGAACAAATGTGATTTCTTCCTGTCACGTACGATTTTCTAATAATGAATAATTTAGATTGCATGTACGATGATATTTTTAACGCACTCGTTAAATATTTGTAATGCCAATTCATATACGTTTCTCGGTAATTTAATTTTATGCATTTTGTTGTGTTTTCAAATCTTAGCTTTACTTGTAAACCACTCTTAGATATTTCTATATTCTTATGTATCTAATACAGCGTACTTTATATACAGTGTCCTCTCAATTAACAATATGTACAGTGACCGATTTACTCTTATAATTTCTGGCATTATGTGCTTTTCTTGAACTGGAAGTTGTTTTTATTTATTCTACGACCCCTATGACTTAACCTACCCCTAACCTACCCTATTATCATAGCAATATATATAAGAAAAGTAGGATTAATGAGTCTTAAATTAATCCAAAGTATTCACTTACCAATAATTCCTTTCTACTTATATATATATATATATATATATATATATATAATGTAATGTAAAGTAATAATGTAATAGTTTGATGGAATATTTAATTTTACGTTGACATGGCACCGACGATGGCTAACGCCGAAAGCGCTCTGCTCTAATTTTTTAAAGATATTTTAAATATTATATTTTTACACGAGAATACTCTCTTTTGGATTTTATTTTAAGGTCATTGTATTTAGTATTGATATTTTTTGCGTTAACTGATAAGCGTACGTTGGGGGTTAAAATTTGAATACCCACAGAAGGATTTTAGAATGGGTGTTGGTTTGAGTATACTCACACAGGCTTAAATTAAGGGCAAGACCATTTATTTATGATATGGAGTGTAGTCGAATCAGTTGTTTGATTATACTTGTATATAAAAATTGTATATTTAAAATTGTGGAAAATATTGCGTATCCAAAGAGATGAAGTACTGTTTGTGAAAAGAAAAAGTATTGCATACTGAGTTTGATTATGAGTAAACTAAGCTAATAATGGAAATAGTGTTTCGACGTTACTTATGCACAGCAGCTAGGTTTGGGATATTATTTGTATACTGATATTATAACACCAGACTTTGACCATACAATTCGGAGAAACACGGTAATTTAAATGTACGTGTTCAAAACCAAGTCACAGGCCTGTTGGAATTCTATAATTTGGAAAATGCAGGAGTTGGATAATAATTAACCATTTTGAGTAAAATGTAGAAGACAAGGAACGTCTGCTTGTAATGTCAAGATTTTTTTCAAATATAAATAGCAGTCAAATTTTAAATTCGTCCTTCTTACCTCCTTAACCCTCGAGTTCCTTTACTCCGAGTTTGGGTACCTTAAGCTTCTAATAGCACAGGATGTTAAGATAGTAAGTTTTTGACAGCGCTGTTTGTTCTTTGTTGAACTGTTGCAAGTGTTAATTAATTGTTTCAATAACAAGTCAACGATTTAAATGTTGGATGGATGCTTTTATGATTTCGCCAAACGTTCCAAAATGTTTTACAAATGTCGTCAGATGTTAGAAACGTTTTTCAAATATGGTCAAACGTGACAAATGTCTTTCAAAGGTTGTCAAATGTTGCCCAGTGTTGAGTCTTTTAAATGTTATAAATGTCGTCAAATGTACAGATGTTGCCAAATGCTGTCTTTTAAATGTTACCAAAGCGTCAAATGTTCAAATATTTTACAAATGTGGATATATGTTACAAGCGTTTGAAAAGAATTTTAAATGTTAGGCAAATGTTACAAATGTCAAATCAGTGTACATGATTTTTGTAAGTGGTCAACTCCACGCATTTCATCATAACATTTATTCAAAGCAAAAATATTTAACAAATCGTAGTTATGCGTCTTAAAGATTTAAATCTTTTTGCAACGTGATATACGATTAATAATGTTGATATGTTGTAGAGGGATAATAATACTGCAAGAAAACGTGTCCTAGAATTGCTTAATATACAAGTGTAAAGTCTATTTTCATATCTACTTTGATTTGAGAATGTTCATATTCCAAATTATTTTTTATCGTCACTTTTTTTCACCTTAAATTAATAAAAAATATACCCGTTTTGGCCACAATTGTGTTTACATAGGCACTTTTTGGATCAAATTATTCTACAGGTTTCTGTGTAACTGACAATTTAGTTTTAGTGCAAGAGTGCTGTCTCCATGGGGCTCGGGAGTGCTCGAGGCCCCAAATCTCAATATTGGGGACTGAGTTCTTCGGAAATTGGTGGGATAAAATCGTGTCTATTTTAACTACAAACCGATGCTTATCATCAATAACACCAAACAATAATATATTAATAGTCCATTTTACGCTTCATGTACCACTTGCAAGATTTGCTGCATTTTCTTAGCAACACTTCACTCGACAAACTTGTTTTTTAGCCCTTAACGAGATACATATTTTTTTAACATTCGGTTAAAGTTTCAGTAAAATATTTTACTAAGTAGTACTAAATTACAAATACAAGTGATTCTAAATCCCGTGTTAAAGCGAGTCCCCAATATTTTTTACAAATCGGTACCACTGCTTTAGTGTGTGAATTTTTATGTTCTTTAATAAAAATATTCCTATTATTGTTTATCTTCCGTTGCGTGGGTCCTCAATGACTTATGCATAGGAACCGTTTGCTGTACATTATGAAGAATTACCCGAATTGCATTTTATATTTTATACAAAAGTTAATACACTAAACATACCTTGAAGAAGAGTCTTACCTCGTTTAATTTTGCAAAAAAGCGGAGCAATTTTTTCTTCCTAATGTTTTTACTGGACCGTCGTTTCTGATTTGCACTCCTTATAAACCCAACCATTGCAATATACGGATCATTGATTGCATTATTGATAACACGTTTGCGTAATAAAATTCGGTAGTTCAATAAGTATCACGAAGTATAGGAGAGAATCGCCTTCAAAGGGACTCTCAATCCAACTTAATTATTCAATAACCGCTGCTTGTAAGTGTTACTGGTTAGAAAGTAATATATAAACCTTACACAGGAAAACTACGTAGTGCGCCGGAAGACTAAATTGATATGAATATCATTACGATTAAGAGTCGTCTGGAGGGGATTAATCATTCAAGATAAATGCTCACTAAAGTAGACATTATTGAAACTAATTTTATTTTGATGAATTGGTTTACCTTGTACTGTTCAATACCGATTACAATCTATATTGCGAGTCAGTGATAAAGAAATAGGATCATACACCTTCCAAAAATTCACCTTGCAGTATAAATATTATCGTCCTTGTAATTACTCATGGCATTGCGGTTAGAGAATTAGATAAATTTGTATCAAGATGACATACTTTAATACAATTATGTTAGTCGCACTTAGTTACTCACATTATTGGATATGGTCTGATAGTGGGATGGATTACCATGGGATTTCTTCATTACTGCGATGATGTACAATTTAAAATTATTTTCATATCATACACGAGTAAACTCCTACATTTATTTCATTTCGGCTTTTACAAGCATAATGAAGGAGAGTTACGTTAAGGCGTATCTTATTTAGACTTTACGATCTTTCAAATAATCACATTTTGTTAAAATGCAGTACAAACTTCAACGTTTAAACTACTTCAAGAAACCTATAAAGAATAAACAATCTAATAAAGGATTAAGTTTATCTAATTGGCAATACAATGATCGTCTGCACCTGCAAGTGTCGTCTTATCATAAACTTCTAAGCGAGTTCCTTATTTAATTTACCGCACCCGTCCTGTTTTCTGTCAGCTTGATACCAGCGCGGATAGTGGTATCTAGCAGGATAGACCACTGCAACATATGAAGTCAGTATATACATGGGAAACCAACGTATAATTACAATATTGACAATTATTTTACGACACTATAACTAATTATTTACAATTAACACGCGTGGGTATTAATAAGCACAAACAAGAACAATACAAGTATGTAAAAGTACTTTAAGTCGATTAATGAAAAGCCATAATGAGAATGTATACGAAATTAATAATAATCACAACAAGAACAATATTCATATATCCCTATAGCACAAACATGTACCTATACGTATAATAAATGCTTAAATTAGTTAATTACAAGTACAGTTGAATATTTACTTAACACGAGTGCGTGTTAATGAGCCCAAATAAGAACAAATCTTCAAATATTCCTTGTATCTATAAAGTAAATTAATTCAATTAATAAAATATGGAAATTTACAAGATTAGCACGAAGGCGTGTTAATGGGCACAAACAAGAACAAACGGTTGTCTATCCTTATATATAATAAAAGCACAAACATACAGGTAATAACCGCATTAAATCGGTTAGGGACAAATTCGGTATGAACAGACTTAACACTGTTGCGTGTTAGTAAGTACAAACAAGAACAAATGCTAAGTTAATTAAGGCAAGTACAATATAAATACAAGATTAACACGTGTACGTGTTAATAAGCACATCGAGAACTAACGAGGAACAGCCGCGGAGTTTATTTTGCAATAAATATACAAACTTAACCTAAGAAAATGTTATTATGGACGAATAAAGAATTATTATTAGCCCAAAGAAAGATACGGACACTCAGGAAGTGATTATTAGCGACCGTAGCGAAGCTAGTGCTTCCGCGACTCATTGTAGTACATTATAATTTGAATTAGGGCCGCTGTACTTGCGGCCACGTCCCCAATGCTCCACCCGGAGGTACTACATTGGGTTTAAACGCGAAAATGAACGTGCTTCTTATTAATTCTAACTTCATAATTAATCCACCCTAAATAAGAATCTAAATAAAAATGTAACAAACTGAAACAAAAACTAAAAACAGGGTTTAAATAATGGTATCCCTAGCGTTGACTTTGGAGTGTGCCCGATCAACAAGACACAAGCAAAAATGATAGGGGGAGGGGTCCGTAATACCGGATAGCAGTCGCCAGCTCTGCTTACTAGTGCGACCTGAAGGGTCGACTTAAAACTATCCAAATCTAGCTAGCTAATTTAAAATGGATTCAAATTTCTAAGGCAATTGCCAAAAGTATTAATAGTGAATCCAACTATTTTGCCTGCTCTATAAATTTACAAATTCGTCCTCCCTGATCTAATTATTTTATCCTAAATTTGTCCCTAACGTTCCCTATCATTCCCTAACTGACATAATATATATATATATATATATATATATATATATATACACAATCTTCTCTTCTATATATACTGCGGCCAAAAATTGGCGACAGAATGTCAAACGAATCAAGCCACAAAATAATACAATGCAGGCAAAAAAATATTAGTGTAAAAATAAATATAAATATATAAATAAACATAATAAATATATAAATAAATTTCTGAATAAGCAAAAGCATGTAACAGTGCATTAATCAGCAAAAGCAAATACATTATCAGGTGCACTCGCATGAGCATTATATCGACTAGCGCCATTACACAAAAACACACTTGTTAGATTATTTCAAAATCTGTTTAAAATCACAAATCAATGCTCGTGCGAGTACAGTCGCCACAATTTTATTCTTACCTTCAATATAAATTTCTCCAGCATCCGAAGATCTGGTCGTCTACCTATATCTATTGGTTTTCTACCTTTATGGGGGAGTTGGATATGCACTGTTAAAGTCCTGGTGGGTATGCACTAAATGTTCTGGGGGGGATCACAATTACTATCACTATCACTTCACTTTCAAGTCCTGGGAGGGGGGGATGCGCGGTTTCACTCTATTTTATTCTTTGTCTATTTTATTGATTTAATTTAATTAGGGTTTCTGATTTATTTGTTATTATTTATTCCCGATTTCCCGATTTTCCGCGCATAATTATGAAGTTAGACAGCGATTGTATTAGTGGTGTTAGGGTTTCTCGTGCAAATTGGACATTTGGGTATAATTATCATGTTAATTTTTTTATTTTTTATTTATTTATTTATTTTTTTTTAAATCAGGTTTTGGTTATTTCAATGCTCGTATTCTTACTCACGCCAAGTCAATCTAAAATTTTTCAATCCTCCCACAAACCACACGCGGTTGTCACTGTCTAGTCTCGCGACCCTTCCCGCGAATTCTTTTAAGGCTGTCCAGAACGCCTTCTGGTTAACCACTTCCCCGACTTCCTATAGGCTCTTTGGCCATGTCAGACCTAGGATAGCTAGTTTGCTATCAGCCAACCCTCGATTTCCCGCCTCAAGCGGGCAGTCGAAGAGCACGTGCTCTGCGCTTTCCGCGCCCTCACCGCATTCGCTGACAAGACCTAGCTGGCTGACGACGTCGTCAGGGTGATGATCTAGGTTTGCAGAATGTAATTATTGACCGTGTAAACGAATAGATCGATTTTGTGCCACCAGGATACAAAATCACTTGCTGTGTAACGATAGACACAGCTGGGATAAAAAACACCAGCGATCTAATGTGAAAGTAATGTGTCTTAACCAGAATAAAAATCACTGATTGTGTGTAGTATGATTTAATAATTAGCGCAGTTTGTACATAGCGTAATACTAATTGCTCGGATAATAATCACGAGCGTGCTAGTATGCTTTTGTTCCTTGGACAAAAATCGACGACTCAATTTTTGTTCGATTGGAGCTGTTTTAATGTCTTTTCCCTTCTAATTGCAGGCGTGGTTGTCGAGGTCGGGCAAAAATGAAACAAGTTCGTCTGGTAAACAAGTTTTTTGGTAACATTCTCCCACACTGAAGAATTCGTTTTGGTCGAGTTGACAGGAACTGGTGCACGAGGTGGAAAGGGGATGTCCGCAGGGGTCATGCTCCGGTCCCACATTTTGGAAGTTGTTGTATGAAAGCATCTTTAGGGTCAAGTTGCCCACAGGATGCTCAATCGTTGGGTTTGCGGATGATACGCTTTTAATTGTCAGATCGCGATTGTTAATGGATATGCATACAAAACTGAACGAGGCGCTTAATAAACTACACGAATGGTCGCAGGCGGTAAAATTAAGATTTAACACGGCGAAGTCAGAGGCGCTTTATTTCGGAAAGAAACCGGGACAGCGACCTCCTAGGCTAGAGCTATGAGGGGAGAAAATACCGTTTAAGGAAGCAATTACATACCTCGGGGTAAAGATTGACAATAAGTTAAATTGGAAAGCTCACGTGCAGTACGTTAAAGGCAAAGGCAGCGAAATATCAAACAAAATGATGGCGGCGGCGAAAATAAACTGGGGTTTCAGGGGCAAATCGCTAAGGACGGTCTATGCCGGAGCGATAGAGCCGGCAATGGTGTACGCAGCATCTGTATGAGCGGAAGGTTGCAAAGTCCGGGAAATGCGTCAATTGACGAGCGTTCAACGCATAACTGCGGTGAAGGCGGCGAGGGCGTATAGGACCACCTCCACGGAGGCGGTGCTGGTTATCAGTAGGACTCTTCCTATCGAATATGTCGTTAGGGAGTTTCGAAATAGAAGGTTAGTGGATACAGGGAAAGGACGTGAAATTATCGAAGATATTCATCTTGGCAATACGGAGGTAGAGAAAAAGATTGTCGTATCAGAGTTAGGGCACCCGGCCGATATTAGAGGAATTGAGTTTGTCGAAGGCGATAGGGACGCGACGGGTATCAGAATTTATACAGACGGTTCACGTATGGATGACGGGCAAGCAGGCGCGGCGTTTGTTGTGTTTAAGCAGGAAAGGGAAGTATTTCGGTATCAAACGAAACTCGCAAACTGGAGCACTATCTTCCAGTGCGAATTGGTAGCCATACGAGAGGCAATCGATTACGTCATAAACCACACGGGCAGAGGTGAATATTATATAATCAGCGACAGCAAATCAGCGCTGACGGCTTTGACAAACATGAACACCTCAACAAACTTCCAGGCGGACGTCTGGAGGATAGCGCATACGGCGCTCGAGTTTCGACGTTTGAAGTTCTGTTGGGTTAGGTCGCACGATGGTACGTAGGGAACGATAGGGCTGATGAATTAGCTAAAGAGGCCGCGACGGGCGACTTTCGGATATCACATTCGTCGATACCGAGGTCTCTAATTAAAAGAAAGCTGCGCGAAAAGTCAATCAGACAATGGAAAGAGAGGTGGAACAACGCTGCCACGGGCAGGCTGCCCCACAAATTCATACCGAGCTTAGAAGCTAGAGGTAATATCGAGGTAGAACTCGATCATAAAATGGTGCAACTGATAACAGGGCACGGTGCCCTAAAAGCGTATTTACAAAGATTCGGTTTAACCGACAACGACCGCTGCGAATGCGGTGAGGGCGCGGAAAGCGCAGAGCACGTGCTTTTCGACTGCCCACTTGAGGCGGCAAATCGAGGGTTAGCTGATAGCAAATTAGCTACCCTAGGTCTAGCATGGCCAAAGAGCCTAGAGGAAGTTGGGGAAGTGGCTAACCAGAAGGCGTTCTGGACAGCCTTTAAAGAGTTCGCGGGAAGGGTCGCGAGATTAGACAGCGATAACCGCGCGTAAAAGGAAGGGGGGGCAGGATGGGAAATTTTAGATTTTGACCTGGCATTAAATGATATGAGTTTGGTAACCAAAACCTGTATTTAAATAATTAAAAAAACAGGGGAAAAAAATAAATAAAAACAAGCTAAAAAAAAATTTAAAAAAAATGAAACAAACTAAAAAAAAAATTATCATAATATTTATAAAAGTCCATATGCACGACAACCCCCGCACCACTAAAACAATCACTATGACCACTATCTAACCTTATATGCGCGGAAATCGGGAATAAATAAAAACTTAAAACTTAATCCGGGCAAATAAATAAATAAGAACATATAAATCAAAAACCCTCATTAAATTAAATCAATGAAATAAACAAAGGAATAAAATAATTAATAAAATAGAGTGAATCGCGCATCCCTCTAGGACTTAAAAGTGAAGTGATAGTGATTGTGGTCCCCCATGACGATTAGTGCATACCCACCGGAACTTTAGCAGTGCATATCCATTTCCCCCTAGCAGTAAGTTTAAATGTAGGCAGACGACCAGATCTTCGGATGCTGGAGAAATATATTAACGAGGTAAGAACAAAATTGTGGCGTTTGTGTTCGCACAAGCATTGATTTATGATAATTAGTAGATTTGAAATAATTTAACGAGCACATTTTGTGCGTAATGGCGCTAGCCGGTATAATGCTTATGCGAGTTCACCTGATAATTTGGGTTATGCTTTTTGCAATTTTATGCACTGCTCAACGCTTAATGCTTATAGATGTTTATTTATATATTTACATAAATATTTATATTTATTTTTATATTTATATTTTTGCCTGCTTTTATTGTTTGTGGTTTGATATTATTTGTTTGACGTTCTGCCGCCATTTTTGGTGGCAGCTTATGTATAGGAAGGAAGATTGTCTGAGAAGATTGTAATTACAATATAAATCAGTTAGTGAATGATAGGGAAAGCTTGGGACGGACTTAACCTAACAAATTACTTAGACCAGGGAAACAAATGTGTAAATTTATAGGGCAGGTAAAATAGCTGGATTCACTATTAATATTTGGCGTATTCTTAGAAAATTTGAATCCATTTTAAATTAGCTAGCTATATTTGGATAGTTTTAATTCGACCCTTCAGGACGCACCGGTAAGCAAGAGCTGGCGGCTGCTATCCGTCATTACGGATCCCTCCCCATTTATTTTGTTTGTGTCTTGTTGATCGGGCACACTCCAAATCAACGCTAGGGATACCATCAATGAAACCCTATTTTTAGTTGTTAGATTTTTATTTAGGATGTGTTAATTTTGAAGTTAGAATAATTAGGAGGACGTTTATATTTTCGCGTTTGAACCCAGTATAGTACCTTCGGGTGGAGCATTGGGGACATGGCCGCAAGCATAGCGGCCCCTTAATTAAATTATAATGTAATTGGGGTTGTCAGATTCGATTATGCCGACTTGGCACAATGTCTCGAACCTCTACGGCGATGATCTCCTTTTACAGCTGAGAATATTGGTAGGGCGTCAGCTGGTACGGTATATGAGTGGTCGTTCTGATGACGGGTTCAGTGTTAGCTGTGGTTGTCAAATCTGCCGTCTTCTCCACTATCGGTCACCAGGTCTTCGACTGCGGGCACCAGCTGGTTCGGAAATTGGTGTTTTAACTGGTCTCGGTGGACGTCACCCGTAAGTGATGGTTGCCGTGGTCGGCTCTAGTGTACCGTACGGCGTTAATCGGTTTCAAAGTGGAGGACCCTCTGCCATGGTCCACGATTGTCTTGTGGCAGCTCAGTCAAAACTGCCCGAGAACGATGTCTTCTGTTAAGCTCGGGACAAGCAGGAAGGTTTGTCGATCTTTGACATGCACGATGTTAAAGTCAATGTCGATTTCATCTTCGATGTTGAGCCAACCTTTGTCAGTCATTTGAACGAGAGTGTCCTTTGGTCGGGGTGTGACCCTGGCGGGAAGCAATTTTTATTTGAGTAGAGAGCAGGAAGCTCCGGTGTCCAGCTGGGCTGTATGTGCTCTTTCATCTAGGTTGACCGTAATGCGAGGTAAATCTAGATCTCCATAAACGGTGTCTAGTTGCAGTGTCGCCAGTTTTCTACAGTCCTGACTGAATTCTGGCGTGGTCCGGTCGGTTGCTCGTTTCCCGGGTTACGGGTAACGGGGCAATCGCGGTGAAAATGCATCTCGGGGCAGAAGTGGCACTTAGGCAGGTTTGTGGTCCTTTGTTTACTTTTTGGGGGCCTTGTTCTAAGTTTCCAGAATATAATTTCTGACCGTGTAAACAAATAGAATGATTTTGTGTCACCTCGATACAAAATCGCTGGCTGTGTAATGACAAGTACAGTTGGTATAAAAATCACCAGTGGTATAATGTTAAAGTAATGTGTTAACCAGAATAAAAATCACTGAATATGTGTAGTGTGATTTAATTAGCGAAGTTTGTACGTAGCGTAATACTAAATGCTCGGATAATAATCACAAGCGTAATAGCCGGTTTTGTTCCTTGGATAAAAATCGGCAAGGACTCAATTTCTGGTCCATTCGGAGCTGCTTATATGTGTTTTCGCCCCTCTGATTGCAGGCGCGATTATCGTCGGCGGGGCAAACGAATTACGTTCATCTAGGTTTTATGTCTGGCAAACAAGTTTTTTAGCGTCCCGTAACAAGATAACCAAAGTCTTTAAATATAGGGTATTAACTGCCGCAAAAGCTTTGTCTGTGCGAAAAAATTATTTCTTTCCTGAAAAATGAATTGCTTTTACAACATGCCACACTGTTAGGTCATCTGACGATACCGTGGCCTAGTTGGTATGCGTGTGACTACTAAGCCCCAGGTCACGGGTTCGAATCCCAACATAGTCCGTTTGAAAAACGTTAGGCGAGCGTTTTTCACAAAAATACGCTGTAGTTTACACGAGATATAAAATTCAGGTCCCGTGTGTGTTGTCATGCACCTTAAAAATTACTACCTTGCTTAGAACCGCAAGAATTCGACAAAGTTCAAGATTTCCACTTAAAATAAATTTGTTTCCTGGCCAATGTAGTACCTACGTGTGTCGTGTAGAGCATTGAAAAATCAAATGTAGTGTTCAGCCTCCTCCTCTATTTTCAATAATTATATTTCAGGAGTGAATTCAAAGTATAAAATATTCTTGTCAATTGTTTTTCTACTTCATAATTTTCAAACATCGGTGCAAGGCTTGCTAAACAAATAACATATGCAGATGTTGCCCTATTATACAAATCAATCAATCTTATCTAGTGATTTCATTAGTGAATTAACAAATTAAACTGGAAAGTTATTATTTACCTTGGGACCATCTGGCGGCTTGATATAGATATAACACGAATTTACGTTATGGTGATAGTTGGTTTCGGTATCGCCTCATCAAGCACTGTGTTTGTGCAACAGAGTAAAATAGATTTAACTGCTGTCTCTGTTGCACTGG
Organism: Platerodrilus igneus; assembly: GCA_036346225.1. NCBI lineage: Eukaryota > Metazoa > Arthropoda > Insecta > Coleoptera > Lycidae > Platerodrilus > Platerodrilus igneus. The sequence continues at coordinate 5,809,042 of JARFIW010001700.1, forward strand.
GTGATAGGATTAATTTAAATTAGTGTAACCGCGACAGCTGCGAAACTTTATTTTACTGTTGTTACGTTTTTTTTGTGGCAGCCACGTTGGGCGCCAAATTTATGCTACGTAACACAAAGAAAGTCAAAGAAATGACCGGGCTCAATCGGAGAGTAGGGGGGGGGGTTGCAGAAAGCAGACTGACCTATGATGTATGCGGCGGTAAGGAGTTAGTAACAGTACCTGCAATAAAAGAAATTAGAATAGCAAACCTGCAATAAAAAAGATTAGTCCTGCAAACCTGAAATAAAGAAAAAGAATAGCAGCAATGCAAAGTCTAAGTTATTCAGTACTTTGTAGAATGTAAATAAAAACTGTTTAGATAAACTATATAATATAACAACGGTAAAAGCAATACAAAAATATTTAGTACAAAGTGAGGCAATATTGGGGAGTAGCAGAAACGTTTCCTCACACACCAATTAAACATAAATCAGACAAAATATTAACAAAAGATAAATAGATAAGACACAATTGATATGAGTAATTCAGCAGTATTGATTTTTTTTTCTTTCTTTTTTTTTTCTTAATCGCAGGCAAGTCTATTGTAAAAGGTATCAGGACGACGAAGATATGGCAAAACAACGGATAGATATTTAAAGTAATAATAAGTAGGAAATAGTTCAACTTACAAAAAGTCCTTCAGGAACGCTTCCTCGCATTTGAAGTGTGGGATTCACGAGGTCCTGCACTAGCGAAGCACTTCACCCTTTACTGGGAGGGTGTTGATGGAACTTATCACACGTTACCCTAATCACACCTACCTATTTCACTGGTGTTAGCAACAGACATTATCACGCGACGGAACTATGTAGCATTGATAAATTTCTTGTTACTTCTATTTCCTGAGGCAATAATTTCGAAATATGTTGTAGCACTAGTTTAATTTCAACTGGGACCAAATGTTTATTATCTTCATAAACATCCTAAAAAGCAGTGAGAGACTTTAACCGATACCTTTGTAAGCCGGTAATCTGTTATATTTCGCAAACACGAAACTTGCACAAGCAAAGATCTGTTGTAGATTCTTTGGGGTTAGAAAATTCAGAAACTACAGTATCCACAGTATTTGGATAATCCAAAGTATGAACTACTCACGTAAGAAAAGGACAACGCCACAAAACACAATTAGTAAAAGCCACAAGGAAACAGTATTTTTCACGTAATTAATAGGAACGAAGAGCAAACTACAACTCTTCATCTGTTTATCTAAACTCGTTGTTATTACAACCTCTTATCGATAACTAGAAAATCAATAATATCCACTCATTATAATACGACGCATTCACCTAAGGATGTGTTTCAATCTCGATCACCTAACCACACTATCGAATCGTGGAGAGTGAAAGTCGATAATCGCGTAATATAATATAAAGGGATTATTCGCAAACGAGTTAATAAATATATAAAACATAGAGATAGTAGTTGCAGAAATGTATTTACGAATTGAGTATTGTAAAAAGGTTAAGCTACGAAAATGTACGTTACAGTGTTGCAAAAGTGCTTATGTGTGATGGAGCGACGTGGAAACGGGATAGCAATTCTAGTTTATTAGAGAGGTGTGTGTATGTGTGTTGTGTGTTGTGTTTGTGTTTGTGTGTGTTGTGTGTCGAGTGGTGTCGTGTGTCGTGTACCATGTGTCGTGTATAGTGTGTAGTATGTAGTGTGTAGTGGGTAGCGTGTATTGTGTAGTGTGCGGTGTGCCGTGTGTAGTGTGTTGTATGTGCGTGTGTGGTGTGGTGCGTTTGCGTGTACTTATGCATGTGGATGAGTGCGCATGTGTGTGTATTCTAGTTTAACGCTGACAACAACATGTTGTGTCTCATATAATCGAAATAGCATCACTCCAATTTTAAGCCAGGGTGGAAGAAGATATCAGTCTACATTGTGTTACTACAAAAAATCATTTATTCACCATAAAAGTTGGCGCGAGGCTCAATGAGAATTATTTGCAATGACTTGCAAAGTATCACAATGGACACTCTTAGTTCCAATAAAATATTTAAAAAACCTTTTCAAAAAGTTCTGCATCGGTGAGAAACAATTTGAGGCGGGCTAGTGTGGAGTCCACTGTAGTCATTCTTATGAAAATTATCGAGTGGAAGAACTGACAACGTTTTAATAATCGACTAATAATTAATAACCAAAGTAGGGTTGGTCTTGTTCGTGCAGTGCACTATGAACTAACATATTTTTCAAAAACTTTCTGATAACCCGGTAACAAACAAAAATCGAATAATTCCTATAGAGCGTGCCAATGTCAAAACAAGGACCGTGTGATTTAAGATGTCAAACATATATATCACTGTCTAATGATTAATATACAGCAATACAAAAACCGGTACCTATCAGACAATTATTGCCAAAAACTGCAAACAATAACACGGTGAACTAAAAATACTAATAGCGAACGATAGAAAATAATACTAAAGCATTTTACTGGTTACACGTTATTTTGGATAACACAATTGATATTTCTTAAATTGATTTAACTATATAGTATACAGCTACTTGATATTATTTTAGAGAATGGTTATTTCATAAATAACACGTTTTAAGTTGTGATTGTTTCAATAACTAAATTCTGGGTGTTTAATAAGAGGAACTTCCTGTAGTAAATTTATTTTTAGCAGTAGGAATTATTAGGTGATTCATTTAGAGGTACTTTTTTTTAAAAGTAAAAAAATCGAAAAATTTAGTTTCATCGGGTAATGTTTATTATGATAAAAAAGAACTATATTGTTACGAACTGTTTGGCAACCCGTCAAACACGCAAGCTGCATAACCGAAGTGTATTCTACAGAAGTCTCGAACATTCGAGCAAATACCAGACTATGAATTATCTAGTTAATTTTAGGGTATATATAAGATCGGTGTTAAGTGTACATCGAGTTATTCTATATCAAAAGGTCGTAAATAACTCATATCGTGTATAGTTAGTTGGTTATTACGTTTTGAAAGTCCTATAGTAAATATAAATTTGTGTTATGTGACCTTGCATACTGTACCGCCAGCTTGTACATAAATAGACAAAATGGTAATAAATAAATTATAGTACTTATGGTTAAGGATTTAGTTTAAGAAGAAATTAGTGCTTGTAAATGACATTAGTGTAATAGTGCTTCATTGTTAAGTGGACTGGAAACGTCTATAAATAAAGGGATATACTGTTAATTAGACTTGTGAATAGTGAGTAATAAAGACTTTTGTTATTACTTGTTCTAAATTGGTGAAACGCGTTAGCGTTAGCCAGCTACAATATCTTACATTTATGTTTTAAAAATTATGTTTTCAAATGTTGGCTTTGACTACGCCTAACATAGTCCATTTTGAAGTTTCAATTTTCTATGACGCGAGCATGTTGGCTTTCAATGGCTCAATCGTAGCTGGCTTATTCTTGTAGACTTCGAACTGTACATAGTCCCAAAGCAAAAAGTCTAGAGGTGCGATATCATATGACGTAGGCGGCCAATTCACCGGCCCGTAGCGTGAAATTAACTGTTCACCAAATTGTTTTCGTGATAATGCCATGGTTTCACAGGCTGTATGGCAAGCAGCGCCATCTTGTTGAAACCAAATGTTGCTAAGATCACGGGCTTCAATTTCTGGCAGTAAATAGTTTCTTAGCATAACGCGAAAACGGGCGTCAGTCACAGTTACGTTTTGGCCCATAAACCACAGCAAACCGATGATTTGTCTGAATATAATGGCAGCAATTGAACCTCGTCAGGTTTTTCTTCAGTCCAAATATGGCAATTTTGTTTATTGATGTAACCATCAAGCCAGGCATGGGCTTAATCGCTAAAGAAAATGCTGGTCTAAAATAATGGATCTTCTAAGCGCACGAAACACTGCTGATTTTCGTAATACAGCTGAATAATTTGTAGACGATGTACCAGGTTAATTCTTTCCACGATGAAATGTCAAACTATACTGAACACAAATACCGCTAGAGTTTGAACGTTTGACAGTTTGATCTGTAAAAAAATGCCTACTGAACAGTACCTCTCAATGACTCGCCAGTTAGGTTATTCGTTATAAGGGGGCATAGAGTATCCTTCAGAGAGTCAACTTAATGCTAATGTCAACCTGACAGTTGCGCGCCGGAAATTATCTTGAAGTCTGTCAAATTTATTATTGCGTTTTGCGCCCTCTCAGTACACTACATATTGATGGATAAAGATAGCATCATCCTTCCATCTATATAATGAAGTGAGATAGATTTTTATAGTCTCCGGACAAATTTTGCTATTAGGATAACACTCTCAAGGTTTACTCTATGTAAGGGGGGTATTCCTAGTTGTTTAACTGTAGATTTATATGATATAAAAATTTATGTACTTTTATTTTAAGTTATTTTAAGTTATATACGTTATTTTAAAGGGTTTTATGATTTTTTGTTATGGTTATTTTCAAGAATTAGTTGGGATAATTTAATGACAAGGCAGGTTTGCGGTACTATTTGGGTGTGATGATTTTGGTAAGGGCATTGTGAATAGTTTGTGTTGAAGCTTCCTTCTGCCATTTAAGTCTTAATGTGTTTGGCAGATGCATACATAGTTATTTTCATGCATTGCTTGTGTAAGGGCTGATGATAATAAGACTAACTGTAATGTGAGCGCGTAGGCCGTAATTCAATAACGTATTTTTTTATATATAATTAGTTAAATATTTTCATTATAATTATTGTAGCTGATAGGAAAACAGCTGCTTCACCAACGGCGGTTTAAGGTGGCACTCGTAAAGTCCAAAAGAATAATCATCGTGAGTGCTGACACAATCAACCATACATGAAATTGATTAAATTCATTCAGCACATATACAGCTCATGTAAAATATAAATATAACCAAAGGTGCAATCATTAAAACAAAATAATCAGTGCTATAAAAAGGTATGCAGCTTTGGTGCTTCGCTGTCCTCCATCGTTATTACTGACCATGATGGTCTTCAAGTAAATGCTTCGTTTATAATACATGACAAACCATATATAAGTATGCTCAGATTATAAAGGACATGGCGGTCCTAATATAAATGCATGTAATAGCATCTTGTGATTCATTGTCTAAAATTTCTAAATTCTGCAATGCCAATTAATCAGTAGCGTCGCGTGACTTTTTCATTAAGGGATACGATTTTCAAGAAAAACGTATAAGCGATGTGTGGGATGATAAGGTGATCTAGATATGTTAATTATAGGGAAGGACCAATTGCTATTATGTAGCAATACCGATGGCAGTGTAGCGGTTATGTAATAAACAAAGCACATACAACAAACTACTTAATAAAGGATATAAATATCTTAAGCCTGTTCCGCTCCGGGCAAGAAAAGTCACACACAAAAGGTTAGCGGACACCCAAGACCACGCGCACTCCGTGTGGTGTCGCTTTAGGGGTTCTCGTTCAACTGTCTTCTGTAACTTCACGCACTCGCACTACCGGCATAAGGTTTCACTAAAAACTGTAGAGTACCCGCACTAATGGTATTTATTGTCACCTCTACCAAATTGTTCAATGATGACGTAACACGATAAATTTAAAGTAATTTTGTATAGATCGATTAAACATATCTAGCAATCCTAAAAATAAAATAAAAATAATAATAGTTTATTTACCACACAAAATAAAAGCTATACACACAAGCAAGTTGGCAATTATTTCTTCAACTGAATTAGTCTGCGGGGAGAACCTTAAATTATATAAAAAAAGCATTTTCTATGTTCATTAGCGCAAATGCTAAAAGCCTATCTTGGTATTGGGTATTTTTCAGATAATTTTTTATTCGTTTTAAACTAGAGAACGATTTTTCAGCAGAAGAACTTTTAGCTGGAAGGTTAAAATCAACTCGACAAGCTTGAACACTTATGGAAAAATTGAACACAATTTCAATGAATGTATATATTCATTTAGCTCTATTACACTATTTTTTCTCACTTCGACAAGAACTCTAAGTCTTTTTTTATCAACGAAGAAAGTTTGAACTAAGCGACTATGAAAACACCATCGTATTTGAGATACAGACATTAGTCGTTTTCTTTACAATTAAGCCTAGCGTAGGAGTTCGCTTAGTTTATTTAGTGAAAAAGCTTGAAAATCTCACAAGATTTGTGAAGAATATTCTCACATACCTTATAAAACTAGCAGACTGAGACGAAATTAAATTTAACTTATGTACGTAGCAATGAAAAAAATTGCAAATTTACAATGTTCGGGTAGTCTTGCTTGTAATCCAGTATGTTCTCCAGCCATAACCCCCGCACCATCACATGCCTATGCAATTAATTTCTGATCACAACCAAACTCACTTAAAGCTTTTAACACATGCTATAGAAAACCATTTGCTGTCCTATTCGCACTGACATCTGTGAAATGCAAAAATCTTCCTTCAACTCTTCCATCTGGAATCACATAACGTAGTTTTGTTGCTAACTGCGACTTCATACTTACGTCAGTAATTAATGCAATAAAATTAGCATTTGAAATTTCCTTTCTTATTGTTCGCAACATAACAACTAAAACTGAAGAAATTAATTCGTTTTGAATGGATGAAGAAATGTCACGCAATACAGATGAATCCTCCAAGTGCGATTTTAGCATGTCGTTTTGTTTTGCAATTTCATATGGAAATTCTACAAAATTGCCTCTATTAGATAACGAATTGCTTTTGTTGTGACCTCTAAATGCCAGACGCAATTTCCCCAAAAGACAAGTAACTCTAATTAAATTACTAATTATTTCCCTGTTTTGTCGAACCAGTTCATTGCGTTTTTCCACTTCCGCCTCTAAATGCCAGACGCAATTTCCCCAAAAGACAAGTAACTCTAATAAATTACTAATTATTTCCCTGTTTTGTCGAACCAGTTCATTGCGTTTTTCCACTTCCAGCCTGTATTGATTACTCAATGTAAACTCTATTGTCTGATATTTCCAAATAAATGCAGTTCTTTTTAATTAGCTATATGTATTGCAGTCTCCGATTCTCTTCCCTAACCTATAAATATTATTTAGATCATCATATCCAACTGTATTCTACACCGACTTTCACGAAAAAGTAATAGACATGGCCAGCAAAAAAATTTATTCAAAAACTTGCAACCACAAAACAGTGTTTCCGAGTCATAAATCTTGTCACTAAAATGTCTAACACATGGTTTCAATGTTGTTACAACTGTTAAATTTAATTTAGGCTGACCACTTTCTGATATTTTAATTTTATAAGCAAATGAGTACGTACGCATTTAAAATTTTGCCTCAGTTGTTCAATAATGCAACGACATACATCAGTATCAGCGATCGAAATATCTTTTTCAATTTGTCCGTTGCTGGTAGTAGCCATGTATGCGATTGCAGAATCACATCACCCAACAACCTCAATCTACGGTTTTTAACAAGGGATAATTGCATTGTGTCTACAAAATGCTAATTACTGTCAGCCGAATTATACAACTTAGAAATTTTGCTTACATTAATAATTTAAATACGAATACATAAGAAAAAATTAATAAACTAGCATTAACACTAATAACTATGCGTTCCGTTTACAGGTAGGTAGTAAGTAATACGAACGACCACAGTGAATTGTATGTGTTTTACAAATCGCATCATCACGTCCAAATTCCGACGCCACTGCAATTAATCAAATAATCGCTGTAAGGTTATATCATACAAATACCGTTTAATTTAAATTCATTCGTAAGCAATTATTGCATCCTTATAATAAAACATAAAAATCATTTTTTATTTTTATGCAAAGTGCAATATCAGTAATATATTCACATAAAATTTTTTAAATCAGAGCAATATTTTGTTCATAAATTCATACCAAACACACAGTGAAAAACTCACCTGTATTAAATGCCTATTCGAAAAATGATTTCAGTAATTATCTCTTCAATTCCAACCACTCACAAAATTTGCACTTTTATTAGTGACAAAGAGCGCTTGTAAATCCGCACAAACTTTGCCAAGTGGGTAAAAAGTAGATTATAACGGTATATTTATTGCGGGCACTGCCCTTATAGGTATTGTTAAGACAACACAGACTAGTTTGTAAATACGAGGGTTGGGCGTTGCGATTACTAAAAGAGGTAAAATTCCGAAGGGATTATACTAGCTGCTGAAAAAAATAGAGTATTTCAAGTGTAATTATTTTCAATAATTTTTTTTTTGTTTTCATGACAATGAAAACTGACAGCTATTTTCAGCTGTTTGGCCCACTAAAGTTTATAAATTCAATGAACTTTAGTAACTATTTTCGGATGTAAGTACGGAAACGATGACGTTTTTTTGACTTGTGGTTAATTTTGTTAGTTTTATTTTCAGATTTTATATTTATAGCATATGCATGCAATCTTTTAAGGTATAGTTGTTTCGTGAAGGGCAATTCGTTTGCCTTGAATTGTGACTACTTCTGTCTGGTTAGTTAAATTTTATCTTATAAAGAAAGATGTAAGATGTTTGCAATTAGTTATATGTGTAATTAAATAATAATAGCAATCTGGTTCTTCTGTGTCCAAGCTATTTTCAGATGTTCTAACAATTATGCGAGAAACAAATGCCTGATTATTTTAAGGCGCAAGTTACAGTTTTACTATGTACATCCTTAATAATAAAATAATTGGTAGTTTACTTCGTATATAGTATATGAATATCTATTATTGTGTAAAAATACTAGTTTTGGATGAAAAGAAAAGAAACTTGAAACGTAATGTACATTTTTAGATTATCAGGATAACCGACTTCATAAAGATATGACTGTGTATACTTTATCAAGTAAATTTGTAGCCCTAATAATAATAATTCAGATCCATTTATGTTCAAAAAGGATATCTTATCTGTCACTTGACAACTCTATCGAACCATTAAATTATTATGGGTTTAGATTAAGAATTTTTGGTTCCTAAAGAAATAAATCTAAGGTATATGCAGACAGAAGGGAATCATGTCTGAGTTTGCATTTGATAATTTTATAAATAATGGATAGAGATTAAATGTAAACAGGACGCTAATCTTTATAATACACATTCAGAGTTGTTAAAAGTCGAGACTTTTTTAAAAAGGCCAAAAGTCAGACTGCTTTAAATTAATCCAAACTTTTTGAACTATTTAAACTTTTATAACGGTTGTACATCGTGAAATATTTCTTCTGTTATTTAAAGCCTTTTCTCTTCATCGTTTAGTGTAACGTTTACCTTTAAATTTGAAGGACTTAACATGCGTGCTTCATGTGCTACTAGATTATTGCTTTTTTAAGGGCCTTTTTCCAGTTTTGTCGAATTTTGCAGTTTACTCATTCCTTAAATTTCTCTAAATAATAAAACATCAGCCAATTGTACAATTGTTTGCTTAAATCAAATCAAATTCATCCGATTTTGGCTTTAGTAGGTTATAAAGATCTTCAGTATTTCTTGTGACTGTGACGTTACACACCAAATTAAATATGTCACGATGAATAATATTTGGATGTTCCTAGGGGCGGACTGGGAGCATTTATGCTACAGGTAAATTAATAAATCAACCGGCCCGGTCAATTTTTTGTTTTTAAATAGAGCGTAATTACAAATAAAGCATACATAGTGTATTAAGCATACAAACAATATCGGTAACGTAGAAACATAATACTCAATTTTTATCATACTTATACGAAGTAAAGTAGATATACATAGGTAAATCATTGTAGCAAATCAAACTAAAACCTTATTTCTTAATAAACTACTTGTTTCAACAGAATCACCGTAGATACAATTTAAAACGTTTCTTTCACATGCCATTAACATAAATGATTCTACATTGTCCTTTGATAATGTACTTCTCGGTCGATTTTTGATAAATTTTAAATTTGAGAAAGATCTTTCACACGAAACTTGGGTAACTGAAATAGTCAATAAATATTTATATGCTAATGCCAACACACGGTACGATTCACTAAATAAATTAAATTTGTATGGTAACTGGTAACAGCAAGTAGCACAATTTCTACAATTTTTACACGTTGTTAGTTTATCCTCTTCTTTTTGCCAGTCTTCTTCCTCAGATTCTTCAAACTCCATGTTCCGTTCAAGCACTAAATATTCTTCAACTACTGAATTTTTTAACCTGTCCCATTTACTAGCAAAATCAATAATCTTTTCAGATAAATGATTTTTAATAGCTCGCTCGTCAAACTTAATCAATATTTTCCTAGAACATTGGAGCGCATTTTCAGAAATTCCATTATCAGTAATTTGTTTAAAGTTAATATGTGAAAGAAAACTTAAATCCATATATAGTTGGCTAATCTTTTTAAAATCTAGTTACCATACTTTGAATTATTTTACCCAAAATCACGTTATAGACACTTACTGTAAAATTGTCGCTTGCATTAGTAATCGGGGTATCTCTTATTATCTCTGAAGTCATTCTTTTTTTAAATCGAATTCTTTTAATTGGAAACGCACCTTCAATTTCTATGTCATGTATAATACCGTGTTGCAACTCATTGGAAACCTCCTTTATAAAGGAGTTTGAAGCCGTTGCCCGTTGTTATTTGCCGGCATCTATTGGTATATTCCCTAATTGTTTTAAAGTTTCTGACACCAATTGATGACATTTAAGTAGATCTAGTCCGCTTATTTATATATAATTTGATAATGGTGTAGTGTGACTAAAAATTCTTAAGTAAATATGCGCTACCAATATTGTTTCGTATTTTAAGAGAGAATCCCTAAAATTTTGTGCTTTGGTCCGAACTTCAAAATGCATTTCCTTTTTATTTATAATTGTGGTAAGTACAACAACTGTATCAACGAATAAGGAATCGGAATTACTGTACTTTCCAAATGAACAAATATTCTCCGTAAAGCCACCTCCTTAGCCCACCATATTGTTTTGCTTATAGTTTGTAATTTTTCCATTTTTCAACATCAAACCAAATATTAATCCGTTTATACGATTCTTTAAAAACACAGCTAACGCATTTAATAAAAAAAAAATGACGCAGCTGCAATTTGATCCTAAGTGGAGTCACAAAGTACTAAATTGAGAATATGCCTATAACACCATACGTGAATTTGTTGAGGTAAAATACCACTTAACCAAGCAGAAAAACCATTGAAGTGACCCGACATATTCGCCGCACCATCACTAGGATTTGCTATACAGTGCTGAATATTTAAATTATTTACAAGTAATATGTTTTTCAAAATCTCTAAGAAACTCTCACCAGTATAACTTTCGCAGCTTATTACAGCAATTACTTTTTCATTGATTTTTTCTTCAAAAACATATCTTATAACAACACTGCATTGATCTTTTACTGAAACATCCTGGGTTGTATCAAGTTGTACTGGCTACATATACCTGCGTTTTGGATTTGGTTGGAAATTTCTTTTTTAATCAATGACTTAATAGACTGTATTACTACAACTACCGTATTTTTTGATAGCAAAGTTAATAAACATGCTCGTCCTTTTCTACTTATACCAGTTCATGAGCAATCTTGCTTTTATTTATTATAATATTTAAATGTTCTTTTAAAACAACGTCATACTTGCTTATTAAACATAAGTTCTAAGAAATTGCCATGGTCAAGTAGTGGGATCATTTAGTTTGTATGCAGCCTCAAATTCAGTGCCTCTGAAACTTAAACCACGTTTTCCTATAAGTTTTACTACTTCTACAATTCTTTCTAGAATTTGTCGCTTCATTTTCTAATGGTCTTTGAGAACAACAGGGTTAATATTTTTTCGTACAAGTGTAAAAAATAATCTTCTGTACAATGACTATTATTTTACTACCTTCGTGTTCCTTAATTCTTTGTTGAATTCCTTCGATAAACGAATTACTTTCGTTTGTTTTTGCAAACGCTAGGCAAACAGAGCAACAGAATTTATCATTTAAGTCATTATAACTGAGCCAACAATTTCTTATGAAGTATTTTTTGGAAAAAAATAAATTACTGAATGAGGAAGATTGTTTGGGATGCAATTTGAAAAATAAAAACATATCGGACATAGAAGGTCTAACAAATACATTTAACGACGATTCAGTGGCTGCTTCATCATCAATTGAGTCTTTTCCTGCTACCATAATTGTTGACGAAATTGGACGTTTAACTGCTACTATATTTTTAATTTCTGATGCTAATGTTTGTGGTTCTTCTGCCAATTGCAAGGAAATTGAAGTCGATGGTTGTAATGATTGCAAGAAAATAGACGTCTTATTTCTGCCAAGCTTGCCTGTTCGATTGTTGAAAATACTTTGTAAGTTACGCGCGTTTTTTTGATTTTTCCGCCAATAATTTGCTTTTCTTTTTGCGAAGTTTTTCCGCACCCCCTTTAGCTTTTGTATGTGACTCAATATTTACACAGTTATTGTCTATTGAATTGTTTAAACCAACAGCAATATAAACTACAATTATGAGTACTTTCACATTTTATAAACTAGTGTATACAGAATGGTCGCAAACTTTTATATGCACAAAACTAGCGCGGAAGCACTAAATCTAAAAATCAACCATCTTAAAACAAAACATTTATGTTTATTTCTCGATTCCTATATAATTTAAACGCATTCCGAAACGGAACTGATTGCTCAACCAAAAAACTCAAAAAAGCACAAAAGTAAAATAAAGAGAGGGATCTTTTAAGATTTTATGAATCGCGGTAGGTATAGTTCCAGTAATCTGTAAATAAACAACGCAACAAACAGTCCTTGACGAGACGGCGACATAATCACAGAATGAGAAATACCTGCACCTCACAAATTAAACCCCGTATTGACCATACTGTATAGAATTCCTTGTAAAATATCTGACTTATCCAAGGTACAGGTACTACAGCCTTTTCTCGGTAAAAGAACAATTAACTCTAAACCTTCTTTGCACCCCTATTGAAAGCTTTGAAATCTTTTTAAATTGTATTCCTATCTTATTTATAGAGCAAACAAAATAAGGTCAACAACGGAATGTACTAGGTACCGGAAACACATTTAGCATTTACTGACCGAATGATATGCAAAATAATGTGAAAATAGATATATTGGGAATAGGTTGGATGGAATAACGCCACATTCATCTGCCTTTTACAAATCAAGTTCCCCTTTCTTTTTCAATTACGTAGACCAATGGTCTGACTTATTTATTAGAGTGACACAATTAAATTACATTAGAACAGTAAGACCAAAATGGCCTTTTGCTGTTTTTCTTTTTTCATTGCAAAGACGCAATTGAAATGATCGGCGTTCCACGAGAGCACTGATTGAGTATATGAAAACTCTTTAGCTGGGTTCATAATATTATTCATATTATCAACCAAACTTACGAAGTAAGTTAGGTTAATAGGATCGCTACGTCGCCGTCGTCGCCGCCGTCGTCCGTTGCACGTTTTTTTCGTTTTACAAACATTTGATATATGGATCTTGTTCAGTTTTTTACGCTGATTAAGAATATGCTATCCATTTTTCGATATCTCATTTAGTTTTCGAGTTATTCGACTTTAAAGTCGAAAAAAATAAATAAAGTTTTAGATTAATATCCACCTCTTGAGCATATTTTCTCATAGCTCTCATAGCTCCATACCTCCTGAACATATGTTCTCAAAGCACCAATGCTCTAAGTCGAAAGGTTTTCGAGTTATTCGACATCTTGTTTTCATTAAAGTATATGTAATATTTATATTTTTGATAACAACATATCTGTAAGTTTGGTTAGAAGTTCTGCACATGAGAACTTAGATTTTTTTTTAATCATCATTTTCTCTTCGGCCCAAAATTCATCGGCCCACTGGAATTTATCTCGGTGTCCCGGTAGGCCAGTCCGACCTTGCTCGCAAATCATCATAAGTTTGGGCCAGTTATTTAAATATGATTGTATTACATTACATGAACTATTTCAACGTACTTCAAATGGTATTGTTTGAACTGTACCACATTCACACGTTAGAAAAGATTTTGCCATATGACTATTTCTATCATATTTAACGCTTTGGTGTCACGTTACCGGATGCAAAAAACTTAATACTGATATACCCCGTAAATTCTGATTTCATACATAGTAGTGTACAGTTGTAATATATTTTTCTCTAACAAATGTAATAAATTTTCTGCAGCCCTACAACGTTGGGCGACAAAGTAACAAAATTTCTGAGGAGGACGCAAGTGTGATGTTTTTCTTTTTAAGGATGGCAACTGCTACTGAACGGAGGTTCCCTGAATATGGAGATAACCCAGGGTGAAATTGGTTGGTAAGCGACCAAGAAAAACAAGAAACTCCTATTTAGATAAACAACTAACGTTAAAAATTACTTCAGTGCTCTGACATGAAATGGGGATGAGGGGAGGGCGATTTTGGTTCGACACTCAAAACACCAAAAAGGGAGGGCACCACGGCGTTAACGCTATAACAATACGAAAGCAAAAGTCTGGGGAAAACGAAGAAATCCATCGACTCTTTTATACTCTATCCTATTGCTTGTATTTGCGTAATAAGAAATTAGTCAAACAAAAATAATTGTTTGGTTGGACTAATTAGCGACGAAATTGTGTATATTGATTTTAGAATAGAAGCTTTATTGGTAAAATTTAGTATTAGTTAAAGTGACAAATTTTACTATCTGGAATGGACAATAAAATGATATAACGAAAAAGCTGATATTTTATTTTTTCTAAGTGGGTTACAAACGACATTTCCAGCAATTGAGTTTTATAAACATCATGTAATTTAATATTGCAAAAGGAAAATATGGAGTGATGATAGCTTTGTTGAAATTATTTTTAAGGTTATTTTAGGATTTGTTTCTTTTAGAAGATGTTAATAAATTAAATTTTTTGAGCATGTTTGTACATACATTGCAAATTATTTCCTGTTAAAAGTTTAAGATTAGTTTGAATTTTATTTAAATTTATTTAAAAATTAGGTAAACAGACATTTGTAAAAGATATCCAGTTACCCCAGTAATGGAATCTTATGTAGAACATGCATTTTATTTTGAAAAATTTCTTTAATTCATGACAGAATTAAGTGTTTCTAAAATAGTTTTTAAAAAGATAAACATTAGGTGATATAATTTAGGAAACTGAAGCAAGGGGGGCCTATGCGGAATAGCCGTCTTCCGTGTGACAATAATATCAAAAGGAATTGCTGAGACAGACAGTTTACGCCCCTCAATTATGATAAGTAGAAAAAGTCTTTCAGGGTAAGTGATAATGTAACGTAGCTTTTTTGACTTCAGCCCTTTCATTTATTAATTTTTATTTCAAATTTCTCTATTTTCCTTATAATTTTCCCACAAGAACCCACTCCCACAACATGCAGTTAGTCGATGAACCCTTATATTGTTTCAGAGTCCCCGACTCTTCAGAGCAAATCAAAATTTAGTAACAAAGCCCGTAACAAATATTTAATAATTTGATTCACACTGTTCATAACTGTTGTTACATTCAGATGGTTGCCTATAATGTTCACTAAATGTGCTGAGTATCTATAAGTAATAACATTTACTTCGCTATTTTTTTTAGTATCTCTGCTCTTCTCATACTAGCTGTATTTGGAGCATTATCTGTGAAAACGCAAGTAATTAGATTTTTTTTTAGTCTCCTGTATAATTTTTAGAATTAATTCAATTAAATTATTACTTATGTGCGCTTTTCCAGATGTTAGTTGTATTAACTAAGAGCACAACACTATCTTCGTTAATTATACATACAGAAATAATGAGTTTGTTCCATATATTCTACCAACCGTACATACTTAAACAGACATTTTTATTTTGAAGTACGCTTTACAATTTTGCTTTTCTCGAACATAAATTTTATCCAGCAACGAACCTGAGACTTTCATTTCGTCCTGCAAGCACGACTCAAAATTTACTTTTCTTTATTATTTCCTGCACGGGTAAAAATGGCCCAAACTTTACTCCGATTTCCTCGATCATGATTGCCACACTCCCCCCCCCCCTATATAAAGGGAAAGCGTATATAAATAGCGCGAAAACAACCAGGAAGACAGTCCGATCGATATCCAAAGACCAGTTTTACTGACACGCTTGCGATTGATATCCAAAGGTCGTCTAGTACTTCGCTATTTATAAGCTATGCTTGTTATTTTTTAATTATCGTGTGTCGTAAGGGCCTATAAGCGCAATGGATGTGATGGTCAAACACTGTAGACGGCAATAAATACTACCCTCCCAAAACACTAATTTATTTCAGCCATGTTGGCAAGTAGGCGTCCAGTACAATACAAATTGACAATTAATATTGGTAAAAATTTATGAATTAGGACTTTTGTCAAAGGTTCAAGTCCTTTTAACAGCCACAAATGCTCCACATTTACAGAAATACTCAATTAAAAATTAATGCCAGATTCATCCGTCATTTTTTTCGACTTAACTTCACCTTGCCCCTTTTTACATATCAAGGCTAACTAAATTTTTTAGTATTAGCAGTAACTGTTAAAAGGACTTGATCCTATTTATAAAACTAAACAAAATATCGTGGTTTACCAACAACGCTAATTTAACTAAACATTACACAAATTAGTGATTGCTATCCTGATAAAAACACACTTATTCTCTCATTATCCAAACTTTACATGTCCGTGATTGATATCCTGAGAGCAAGCAATTACTCTATCTTTACACGTCACTGATTGACATTCTGAGCAAGCATCCACTACTCACTTACACCTGGAAATACCAGAGCACAACCTCAACGACCCCCTCGGTCAGCCAGGTTTTTTCAGCGGATCCACATCATTCAGGCACACCACCATCAACCACGTTAATTCCATAATGTATCCATCCCTCTTTAAAATATCATTTAATGAACGTAATACACTGCTTGGAAAAGGAAAAACAAATAGTTTCAGACTTTTCGAGAATCAATTAAATTTAAGTAACACACATCCGTGTTAATCCTGTAAGTACTTATTTATAGTGTTTGACATATATTTAGATGTAAGTTATTAATTGCTAGTGTTGTAAATATATTTCTTTTGTGTTTGTATATATTAATTTATGTGTTGCGGCAGTGTAGCTGTACTGATACCAATTGCCCCAGGTATCACGGAAAGCAACATTTCAATAATTTTTTTAAATTCTGTATGTCCAACTGATGTAAACGATGTATTGGTAGTAATAGCAAATCTAGCACATTGCTTGTCCAAGTTTTCTTAGATTTGCAGGGGTTTTAATAATAAATGAACTCAGTGTTGATTACGATTTTAAAGATTGCCTAACCTGAGCAGAACCAACTACTCTCAATGACGTAGAGCTGGCGCATTACTTAAGTAACATTAAGTAGAAGGAAAGGAGTATATTAATTTCGGTTAAATATGGTAGCCTTTATCAAGAAAACATCCTGTAAAATTTACAAGCTTTGGTAGTTTACATTAAATAACGTAATATTAAATTAGAATGAAGAAATAAATAGGGAAGCGCCCCATACATTAGATAGAAACTTTACATCTCTTCGTATTAAATTCAAAAAATTACACATAGAAACGGGAAATAACTGTTCACATTAAAGTTATTCGTGCAAATTCAAACGAGTTCAAGAAACACTTAATCATGGGTCTAATATATCCAAAACCACAACATTCGTAAAACACTAATAAAAAAGTGTTAAGAACGCAACCGATGACGCAGACTATCGGTATTACATATATTATCGCGAGAATAAAATTAGGGTTTACACGAACAGAATGCCCAATGGCTTCGAAAACAGTACAGTTTAGACGTACAACCCGTGAGAACGACAAGATCTTGCAATAATCATGGGAACTTGCACTTATAAGAATCGAGGGATAGAAAGAATTGGATATGTCAGCAAATGCCACATGCGGACACCCATCAAGGTGCGGTAGATGTTGAAAACTAAGTACGGTAGTATTATGTGACTGTATTTAGAGCAGGAACTGTTGGTGCGAAACAGGTTTCCGAATACGGGTAAACGCGAATGTGAAAATATCCAACTCGTATAAGTTGTCGCAGTATGAGCTTACGTTCAACAGTAGTTGGATTTTTATATGCAACAATTTTCTGCACTGTCTATTGATGGAGCTTTGAGAAAAGAAAAATTGGAATTTCTCTTTTCTCAAAGAAATTCCAATGCAAATAGAATTGTAGGTCCATTAATTTTTTTAAATCGGGTCATAAAAGTTACATGCCGTTTTGTTCTATTTAATAACTGTTGTACATCTGTGATTGGCGGTAATAATAAGGCGTTAAGCCTATTGAAAAATATTACCAAGGTTGGTTCACGCTTATTTAACGCGCTGAACGAGGACAATTTAAAACTTATTGTATGTATATAATTCACATAAAAAGAATACCATTATTGTAGAAGCGAACTTAGCACGTAAAATTCAGTTGGTTAAATTTCCATGAAACAAGTATTAATAATATTAGGATTTTTCTTAGCAAAATGCGTGTTTGGCCAATTAGGGGTAGAAAATCCTTTTGTTTGCTATTATTTACTGTTAAAATCATGTTTTGCAATATAAGTTAGGTATAGACGAAGTGGAGTTTTTAAAAAATATTTTAAACAGAACTGAAAATTGTTCAAGTTGTAAATAAAACACTATCAACCCTAGCTGCAGCTAGAGCCGCCATGTAGCTAGTTTGAAAACCCACCTTCCAATTAATTTAGTTTTTCTTTAAGTAGGTTAGAGCTCAAAGGTTTTAACATAGGCAAGAAAGTTCAAAGACCTTTCAAGGAAAGCATACAAGTATTTGGTAGAACTGTCACAACTTGTATATTCTTAAGAGTATTATATTTGCTTTTCATAGAACCCACCCCGCACCACTGTAAGTTAGCCGATGCACCAATTGACTGATACGTCACTTCACCACCTATGAAGTAAAAATAACTAAGCAACGTGACGTCAATTCCGCACGTAACAAAAGAAACAACTTAACCCTAGTTAAAAAATAAATATTTAGTGATATTGTTTCAAAAACAAAAAATATATTATTACCGTAGTTGGCATTTTCCTTTTGAATTAAAGAATGTTTCAATGATTTTACTTTTTGTGCATTTGAGCCAAAGGTATCTCATTCTCTTCTTGCAAACTGTGACATGAATTAATAGTAATGAATAATTTTGTCTGGCATTGGGAAAATAACTCGAGTATAGTGAACTAAAATTAATTTAAAGTTGTTGGTTATTTTGCAAAGAGAAAAGCCAATGACCGATTCGATGTTACTGCAACTCGTCAGATTGGCGCATTTCTCTCTGCAAAACAACCAACCAAGTTCTTAAATTATACACAAATCATGATGTATTAATAGGTAAAGGTTTCTGATGCGCCCTCTAAACTCGAATGTAAATAACTAACTATTGGTGACTTTTTTAAGTTTCCGACATTATATTATAGATGGCATTGCCAGACAAAATTTTAATAACTACCTACCTACCTAACGAATTAATTGTGTCCACGCATTTTGTTTTATGCTGTTTCATTTGCCCTACCTTATTTGTTAATTTCATTAAAGTAAATCCTCGTAGAATCTCATTCCGCTAACTCATAATTTAGTTTATTCTTCACTTTCTTGAAATCAGTTAATAATTATTATTGTATTAAGACGAGAATTTGTTTTGCTCTAGTGAAAGCTACATAAATGCTCAACACAACTCAATGTCTACTCAGTCCACTTAACACTGGTATGTGGTTTTTATAGCTGAGCCTAACTGGTAAGTGATTTCTTCAACTCAGTGGAAGATCAGCATTGTAAAATAAATAAAGTAGGGATGGGCAACCACAATTACTCAGAAGTGACAAGCATTGTCTATACGACGTCCGAATTAATACATTGTCTATTTAATAAAAGTCGGTTGATTTAATCGCCAATTAATCCACTGAATTAAATCAGCTGAATTGAGTTTGAAATTTTGTAATTTTTCTATAAAAACCAAACGTTTTCTTTATTTTATGTTACTCTCTCAATGAAAAAACCTCGTTTTCGAATACACGTTTATTTAAATAAGATCCAGTTTCTGAATTGGTCACTACCGTGGTCGACAACGCAAATCCACCGCAAGTAAACAGAGTTGCCATATATGCGTCACCAACCTGGAAATCCGATCCAAAATTTTAGTTTTTACAATTAGAAGCGCAATTTACAATTAACGGTATAACATTTGATGTCACAAAATTTAATACAGTTGTCAGTAGCGCAATAGAAACTAAAATTCTGTCACAAGTGTCAGATGCAGTATTAAATTCGCCAAAACTAACAAATATGAAGCTCTTAAAACTAGACTTATTGATAATTTTGCTGACAGTGAGGAGCGAAGACTTCGTAAATTGCTAGCTGAATTGGAAATTGGATATAAAAGGCTGCCTCAATTGTTACAACAGTTAAGAAATTTTCCTGGGGATAAAATATCTGACAACTTCCTAAAATCCGTATAGTTACAGCGCTTACCAACTCAAACTCAAACGATCCTTACTTGTGCTGATTTAGATAAATTGACTGTAATGGCCGATAAATTAGCTGATATTATCACATCAAACAGTTTCAGGCTCTACCGTTCCGACTAATATTATCGAACGAATGAAAAACACAATCGCATTACTAGTAGACAAAGCGGATAAACTCTGCATGCGATTACGATCACGGTCAAAGTCCAACCGTCCAACATCGAGAGGTAGACTATCAGCAGCAAAACCGCAACACCGATCAAAAATATGGATTTAAGGGTCAGTTCGGGTCACTTCGGGTCACAGGAACAGTTTGAATCACTTCGGGTCACCGGGTCAATTCGGCCCACTGGGTCAGTTCGGGTCACCTGGTCAGTTCGGGTCACCGAGTCAGTTCGGGTTCCGGGTCACCGAGTCCCGAGTCAGTCTGTTTTCGGGTCGCCGGGTCAGTTCGGGTCCCGGGTCACCGGGTCCCGAATCAGTCTGTTTTCGGATTACCGAGTCAAAAAATCGTGACCCGGTCCAACTCTGCTCTAGAACGTTACAACGAAACCGTTTTAAACCTCTAGCATTTTGCTCGCGGAAACTAACTAACAGATGCTCAGCATAATTACAGCACTTACGATAAAAAACTGTTAGTCATAGAAGAGCTCTTCGTCAATTTTCATATCTTCTCGAAGGTAGGCAAGTAACAATCCTTACTGACCTAAGCCATTGATATATGCATTAATCAGAAAACTGAGAAACTATTACAAAGATAGACCTGTCATTTAAAATACATTTCACAATTTTCGAGAGATACGCAACAACATATTTCAGGCAAGGAGAACATTATCGCAGGTTATCTATCTCGTACAGAACTTGTTAAGGACAAGGCAACTATTGACTATAGTGATTTTCAACGTGACCAAGCGGAGATCAAGAACTGCAAGATATAATAAATGGTTCAATATCTACAGCCTTATGATTATGCTTACTAAAATTCCAGGATATCATGACGTACAAATTTTTTGCGACGATAGGAAAAGACCGTACGTCCCACTCAAAATGTGAAAAATTGTTTTTGATCAATTACATGGTTTAGCTCATCCTGGAGTACGAAGAATAACCCTCCTTATAGCTGATCACTTGGTTTGGCCTGGAATTAATAAAGATTGTAGTATACGGTCAAGATCATGTTTGTAGTGCCTAAAATCAAAAGTGAGCAGACCACCAAATCCCCTATAGCGCAGTTCGAAATGGCAGACAGTGGATTTGATTTGCTCATGTCAACATGGACATTATGACCTTCGAATAGAGGATATTCGTACTATCTAACTTTAATTGACGGATATTCGTATTGATCGGAAGCTATATAAATCAATAACATTTCGGCAGAAATTATCGCAAAAACCTTTATTGAATCTTGGATATCTTGTTATAGCATTCCTACAAGAATCGCCGCATATGAAAGTCTTCAGTTTGGCTAAAATCTTTTCGATAAACTAATTGAGATTAAACATTAAAAAACAACAGCTTAACACCCTTGGTCAAATAGGAAAATTGAGAGATGGCACCGAGTGTTAAAGGCTTTCATTAAATACACGGAGTCGCAATTCTGAGTTGACACTCCACCATTAGTCTTGTTGGAACTGCGTATTGATGTGAACCTAGATATAGGATGCGCTCCTGCTAAGCTTCTTTCTAGTAACAAAGTGAAACTTCATGGTGAATTTTTTCATCGTACTAATACGGTAGAAGATTCTACAAATTTTTTTAATAAGCTTCAACAGTTGTTTAAGAGATTACATCCAGTTCACGTTAGAATTCACGGATCTCAACGCCTATTTGTACATCAGGATTTACAAAAATGTTCTCGCATTTTCATTTGGACGGATGCAGTTCACAAACCTCTTAACAACCATATGAAGATCATTCAAGGTCATCAGGCGCGATAGCAAATGTTTCGTAGTACTTAAAATGAGAAGGAATACAATGTGTCAATAAAGCGAATCAAACCAGCTTTCATGATAGCAAATTCCTCTGAGGCATATGGTTCATCGAAGGCTAGGCAAACTTTTCAGATCCAAGATCCCACACCGATCCAACCAACAATTTACAAACAGATTAGTCAATGCACTGAGCAAGTATCGTTAACGCTGGAGGGGGATGTAGCAAATCCGTTGAAGTAGACGAGAGTCAGAGAAAAAAATTATGTCTAATTATTTTCATAGCCCGCGTGGTTTTTGAATTGAGTTTGAAATTGTGTAATTTTTCTATAAAAAAACATTAAAGTTATTTGTTAAACGTTTTCTTAATTTTACGTTACTATCACAATGGAAACATAGTTCACATGCTTGTGGCATAGAGTTACTTTTAAAACGTCATCTGTATGAAGCAGACGATGTTAATATGTGTGATATAGTTTCAGGCAAATCGATGTGGTCATGCTAACCGACATTATTTTAAATTATGATAAGAGTCGGTGTTTATTTTGAGATGAACACTTCATCAACCGCGATGCGCTCATTTTAGATTATTTTTTGCTCTTCTAAATCTACATCTGTAATTATTCTTCCAATACACGTTTACTACGCATATTATACTGTTATTATTTTAAATGTTGTTATTTAGTAACAATCAGTTCAAATATTACTTTCTCCAAATTTCTATTACTTGCCGCTTTTTAAATAAAAGTATAAACAAGTATACACGTATAGGTACAAAGATTGTTACGGTTAAAATGTGATTTAAGTTAATTAATTTTGACTTGCTTTGAAGAGGCGGGGACCCCGTAACAATATAAGGTCGCGTCGACTAACTGCACTGCTGCACGAGTGGTTTTTATGAATAAATGAGAAAAGAAAAAGGAAATTCACAATAAAAACTATAAATGAATAAAAATAAGAAATAAAATAAACGAAATACGAAATTTTATGTTACATTTGCACTTACTATTAAAGGTTTCTCTATTTTTGTCACAATTGAGACGCACCATACCGTCTATCACAGCAATACCTTTGATGTTATTTCAATACGAAAGACAATTTTTCCGCATAGATCTCCCTTACTTCGGTAATATACATTTTTTACTTTGCGCTCAAAAATACCTTAAAGCATATTAATTTTGTAATAATTAAAAAAAATTTTCAAAATAAAATTGTATTGTAAACTTATGTCTGCTGGTGGTATTAGGAACAAAAAGAGACCCACATGTTGACGGTACCTGTATAGCTAGCTGGCTCGAGTGATGGACACTGCAGGGAACATGAGAAATGGAGAGTGATTTTAATTAGACTAGTAAAAGCGATACAAAAAACTAAAAGAGGTAAATATAAATATGGAGAGCGCCACCATAGCTAACTGTAATAATAACAACACCCTAAGGGAAGATGCGGAAACCCTTTAGTATACCTGGATGTTGCCTGCAAAAAATAATGAAACTTCAATACCAAAAACGTCACCATGACATAACTCACAATTAGTTAGCGGTCTGGCATGTTGGTAGCGATTCGTTGCTTAAGCCATACCATAACGTTTATCTTAATTAACGTCTCCATGATATAACTCACAATTAGTTGGCGGTCTGGCACGTTGGCAGCGATTTGCTGCTTAAGCCTTACCATAACATATAATTTAACACTTTTCCTTTTTTGGAGGGGATAACCAGGTAATATTTCATTTCCTTATAAATGGGAATCATGTAAACATGTTGGAGTTCTTTAACAACCATCGGGTTGCTAATATCTATGTAGAGCCAGGTAGATAGGAAAAAGCTAGAAGATTATAGGAAGACCTAGACCAAGCTATATTAGTCAAATTATTAGAAATTTAGGTTGTGAAGGGTTTGTAGAACTTTTTAGATTAGCGGAGAATAGAAAAGAAGTTAGAGCTGCGTCAAACCGACCTTAAGTAAGGTCGGAAATAAAATGAATGATGACCGAATAGCAAACCAAACCACTAACGAGAGCTGTAATAAAAGTTAGATTATTAAATCAAATACGAGACACTATTTGTGCCTCACAATGTCATAAAAATAAAAACATAAGCAAATATATAAAATGTACCAAAATGTTTCCGATATTAATATGGACAGTTTTCTCCTGTTTGGAAATACGTCTTTTTTCTTAACCTTAATAAGACTTAATTCCAAAAATCAAAAGTGAATCACTTTTTTATCGACCATTGAGCTTACAATCTTCGGAAGCAATTCATTTGACTTTACATTTAAATTTTCTCATGCACTAATTCAATAAAATTTAATAGTTCAATAGTATTGTATTTATAAAAAAAATTAAGTTTTTTTAATATTCTATAAACAAGTGTACAAGAAGTATATACTTTAATACATATGAGCAGCATATGGTTTCATTTCCATCTAGTTTCAACTTTCAAAAAAATATTTTATTTAAGATGTACATTTTAATTTAGATATAAAGTTTATTAATATCTCATAGTAGATCTGGTATGACATTTGACAATCTGTTTATCAAATTTTTAATTTTCTAATAGTAAAGATATTTTACGCAAGCTATAAAATTTAATAGAATATTTAATCCAATAAATACGAGCAATAGAGCACCTTGCAACGCCTATCAATAAAGGCCAATTTATCTACAAATAAAATCACATAAGAGATAAGTGACTACAAAATGTAGTTTGACTTTAACCTTTTGAAGTGCATAGCCAAAAAAACGGTAAGTTCACTAGTAAATTCTAAGAGTTTTAAATTTGATTTATACTTATATAATTTTGAAGTACATAACAAAAAAACTGTACCTTCACTAAGAAATTCTAAGAACTTTAAATTTGATTTTTGCTTATATAATTTTTTGCGTTTTTTGATTTCAAATTATTTAACTACAACCAACTTCATTTATTATGTTGTGCTAATCCGCATGTTCAATCGCCATTCAGCACCCAGATATCTATTATAAGTAGTCACAAGGGGCAAAAATCCAATCGTACTTATCGCAGGCATCCTTAAACAATAGTAGGTAACTAGAATTACATCAATCCCACATGAAACAGCATTACGACGAAGTCTATTACTGCAATTAATCCACGACTACGTGCATACTTGCAAATTACATTAAATTCTTCCTTAATAAAAATTAACAGTGTGAACGGTACGGTTAAACTCAGCCATCTTGTAACACAACTACGTGTAACCTCCTAATTTTCTTTAAATTTTTCCTACGCAAGCAGTAATAAGTTTAGTTAGGAGCCAAAAGAATTAGCCTACAACACTTTAATGCTATGCACATTTTCCAGCGACAGGATTTTAAAGACATCTGCCTTCTTCCAACGGGACGTCTTATCTAAAGTGGTTTTCATACTTCAAACAAGTTCTAAAACGCGAGCAATTACACTTGCATATGTGCACACGTGGCGTATGGAAGCAACGGTTCTCTGATGACAACATTATAATAGAACAAAAACAACTAATAGGTTGCAAAATCATCGTTAGTCGTATCAGAAAAAAACAGAAAAAACTGTGAGGGTGTAATTTAATGGTATATTCGCAGGTTTTTAAAGACAATGGAGTATATACATAGTGCTTCGTTGCTGATCTATAGTGCTCCAAAGATCATCGTTAGTGCTCTTTTGATTTCGGTAAAGAAATAGAAAAACGTTTGTAGGGAGCGAAATTTTACCAGTCGATTTTTAATTCAGAACGTGTAGACAACGACCCAGGGGTTGTACGCTACTTCTTCTTCCAACAAAAAAAATATTACAAACATTTTTAAAGTCTTTAGAATAAAATAAACTATTTTGTGCTTTATTATGTTTTAATTCACAAATGTGGTACTTATAATAGTTTGTTTTTAATGTTGTATATATCTACACGTATTCTTAAAATTAAATATAAATCTAGAAATACAGTTTCATCCTACATTACAATATACACATAGCGAATAGAACAAAATAAATTCCTACGTATTAAATTTATATTGAGTAAAACAATACATGAAGACATACTTTTGTGTTTTTATTAACAATGTAACGTATTTTCTTTGCAATTTAGTTATATATTCTCTATAAATTTAATATTATGCTTTAATAAAATAAAAACATAATTTTTAATTGTCTGATGACAAAAGATAACTTGTTATGTGTAAAATGTATAATGGGCTCATTCCTCTCAGATAATTAAGTTGTTGTGCCAGTTATTTCTCTGTCATTTAGCGAACACTTTTCAATTGGAGGTTGAACGAGAAGGCGACTCGACTGGTTTAAGGAGAGTCAAGATGGCGCTAAGCGAATATACTTGGTGCTGTGTTCGAAACAAAGGGTTTTAAGTGATTAAAATCATCGTGTCATAGTCTGGTTCCCGATAGCTTTTAGTGTTGAGCGATTTGTATTCCACTATTTGGGAAGTCAGTTTGGTTCATGCAGATACGATGAAATTTTAGTGATCATCATTAATACATGCAATACTAGAGAGGTAAAACTTTGGATTAATTTTGGAATAATGAGAATTGTTGGACACATCAAGTAAAGATTTTATTTAATTTAATAGTATTTTATTAAAAAGGTTTTTGTGGGCTCCAACTTAAATTCTACGTTATAATATGATCATCTTTTTGTGTGCATCGTAGATGTGTGTGTAGATTGGTCGACATATGGCGTTACTTTGTTTTGGGAAGAAAATTCAAGTTTTTTTGGTTCAACTGTACTTCGTGCACGTGAGTGATTTTAACCTTAAAGCATATTGGATTTCCTTAGAAATCTCAAGTTAGATGAAAAGTTGATATTTTATTTTAATGTTGTTATCTTGAAGTGGGCTTTGTAAAAACATCCCATTTTTGCTTTAGTAACTTTACAACAAAAAAAATTTTAAATGGCAGTATTGTTGCCTAGAATATTTAATCTTTAAGGAAACAATTTTTAGCTTCACTAAAAAGTGTTATTCAAACCACATGCACAAATACCTACAGTCTTTAAACACTATTACCACCTAGTAATTTTAAATTACATCAAAAATATTTTTGCTTATTATTGAGGTCATGTACTTTAACCTTAAGACATGATAAATTATTGAAGGACAAACTGTTAAAGTTTATTCGTTGTCTGAATGGTACAATTTAGTAACATTTAAAAGAAATATTTTGATTCTTAATTGTAAAGTCTATCGTAGTACTATTCGAGACTATTTTTAATTTCAAAGAGTAAAATTATTAAGATAACGAATATCTTAGAGTTATGACATGTTGAGATACTGAAAGTTTAATGAAGTTTATGTTATTGAAGAAAGAACACTATTAGTTTCCTTTCACGTAAAATTTTTATTATGATTGTAAATATTTCCATTGAAACAAGATAAACAAATTTAAGTGAATAGAATCTCTTTTTTTGCTTAATTCTTTTATTATTAAAAATATAAAGGAGGAAATTTCTTGGTTCTTATTAAGCAAATGATTCATTCTGTCTAATGTCAACAAGTACCCTGGGTATATATTATTTTTGGAGCTTAAAAGCAAACATGTTATTTATTGGTGAATATTTTTAAGGACACAAACGGTGTCTTTGTTGTGCATTTATTTTTTCACAGGATAGACCGAGACAACTGTAATGCATCTGGTAAGTGGTATTTAGGTAAGTGTTTTGCAAGGTTGATATTTAGTTTTGTGACTGCATAAGCGGTATAGACTTTAGGTTTCTGCATACCCCTAATACAATTACACGTGTTTTCATATGTTATTGTAATGAAAAATACGGTGGCACTCTTTATCTATATTTTCGGTCGTTTGTCAACCCATGACCCAAGCTCATGATCCACCCAGAGCTAACACTCTACTAGCCGTTTATCTTTAATGAGTTTTCCATTTCCTCAAGCCGTTTTCCATCCAACTTTACCGTGGGCTTCTCTCTTTTTACAGGAAATTCTCGACCTTGTGATATCAGGTAAGGTAGGCATTTATGATATATGGAGGTCCAATTTGTAATCTTATATACACGAGGGAATTTTGATTACAACAACCATAACTTGCTTTCAGCAATCATCATAGCCGTTTATTCTTCTGCAAAAGAAAACGTATTGACCAATTACCTTTAAAAGATA
The DNA here is from genome assembly GCA_036346225.1 of Platerodrilus igneus. NCBI lineage: Eukaryota > Metazoa > Arthropoda > Insecta > Coleoptera > Lycidae > Platerodrilus > Platerodrilus igneus. The sequence continues at coordinate 5,837,521 of JARFIW010001700.1, forward strand.
GGGTGGGAAAAATGCAAAAACGGAACGCAAATAGTATTGTTTTTTGTCAATTACTACGCAAACAGGAATATCTTGTAAAGTAAAATAATGCGGTTCTTCAATATCCGCGTTACTGGCAGATATTCCAGGTATTTCAAATAATATGCGACCACTTGGATCACAGTCATACGTAGAAGACGTCACTCTGACACAGTCCCATGACCTACAAGGCCTATTTGCATTTTTATTAATTGTATTTATTAAACTTACTTCTGGCATTGAAATTTCGCCTTTGTTTAAATATTGTTCTTCTACGGGAATAAAGTAATATTTTCGAGATATGTTGTTACAGCAAAAGGAGCATCGTGTATTTTCAATATAAGTTGGAGGAGGTAACTTTTGAATTATGTAACTTATATGGCAGTGGCAATCCACATGGCGCAAATACGAGTACAAGTTACTGTAGCCAAATAGTTTAATTGAAATATCACACCTTAATCTATATAATGAAATGATTATTGAATTTTTAAAATATCATTGACTACACCGATTACTTGGCATATAAAAGGATCAGTTTGTACAGAAATTATTTCATTGTAGGTATGACTATCTTGGTATGCTGTTGCTAAACCCCTTATGATGGTGTCAAAGGGGCATGTATTTGTCACATCATCATCATTTTGTTTTCGACCTTACTTAAGGTCGGTTTGACGCAGCTCTAACTTCTTTTATATTCTGTGCTAATCTAAAAAGCTCTACATACCCTTCACAACCTACATTTCTAATAATTTGACTAATATAGTTTGGTCTAGGTCTTCCTATATCCTTCTATCTTTTTCCTATCCACCTGGCTCTACATAGATATTAGCAACCTGATGGTTGTTAAAGAACTCTAACATGTTTACACGATTACCATTTATAAGAAAATGAAATATCACCTGGTTATCCGCTTCAAAAAAAGGAAAAGTGTTAAATTATATGTTATGGTATGGCTTAAGCAACGAAACGCTACCAACATGCCAGACCGCTACCTAATTGTGAGTTATGTCATGGTGACATTTAGTTAACTGATTTTTATTTTTTTTTGTTTTGTTTTCGAACTTACTTAAAGTCGGTTTGACGCAGCTCTAAATTCTTGTCTATTCTGAGCTAGTCTAAAAAAGTCTGCATACCCTTCACAACCTAAATCTCTAATAATTTGACTAATATAGCTTTGTCTAGGCCTTCCTACTCTATTTTTATTTGGTAGTCTATAATCTAAGACTTTACTAAATAGTCCCTCATGTCATAACTGGTGCCCTATCATTCTATCTCTCCTGACCTTCAATTGTTTCCACATACAGGGTTCCTCACCTATCCTTCTATAAACTTCATCGTTTGTTACTCTATCTGTCCAACTTATCTTTAACATTCTCCTACAACACCAAGTTTCAAAAGCTTCTTTTTCTTATCTACTTCTTTAATTGTTCAAGTCTCACTACCGTATAGTAGAACGCTCCATACGTACGACTTTAAGAAACTTTTTCTATTATCTAAACTAATACTATTAGCTATTAGTAAGTTTTTCTTTTTTAAAAACATTTTTCTAGCTTGAGCTATGCTAGCTACTATATCCCTTCTGCTACGTCCATCCTTTGTAATTATACTACCTAAATAGCAAAATTCATCTACCTCCTCTAACTCGGTATTACCTATTTTTAATTTTGGTTTAGAACTAGGCTGTAACTCACTTGTCATTATCTTTGTCTTTACTGAGTTAATTCTCATACTATAGTTACTCTGTAGTATCTCATCTAAAATATTTAAAAACTCTCCTAACTCTTTTCTAGACTCTGCTATAATGGCTATATCATCTGCAAAACGTAACATGTCTATTTTCTGTCCCTGTACACTAATACCTATCTGTTTTCTCTCTCTCTAGCTAAGTTTAAAGATTCCTCAATATAAACATTAAAAATCAAGTGAGACAGTATACAACCCTATCTAACACCATTTCTAATCTTAGCTTCCTTTTCTATTTCATCAAATCTAATTACTACGCTTTGGTTTTTATATAGACTGTAAATAATTTTTCTATCCCTATGAGAGATTCCTATTGTAACGGGCTACTACTACCGCGTTTCTTTAATTTAAAACAAGTAATAACAAACGTCTTTATTACTTACTGTTCACAAGTCTAATTAACAGTATATGCCTTATTTATAGATGTTTTCAGTCCACTTAACAATGAAGCACTACTACACTAATGAATTGACAAGCACTAATATCTTCTTAAACTAACTCCTCTACCATAAGTCCATTAACCACTAACACAACTATTTATTTATACACTTCTATTTATTTATGTATACTACAAGCTGCATGTACATTAGACACAGCATATCACATTTATGTAATACTTCTAAAAGCTCAACTACGCTTACTGTACACGATATAATTTATATTAGACATTCAAGAATAGACTGACCCTTGCATTCATTAGCTGTCTTATATATACTCTGGATTACAAGGATGACTCATGCTCCCGTAATTTCTAGAAGCATTCTGGAATCCTTGAGAAGGCGCTGTGCCCCGAGCGTTTGTATGTTTGACGGGTTGCCTAATAGTGGATCGCAACACTGCCCCCTCTTTAAAACCGTTACGTCTCGTAACTGTTAAATCCATCTTGACGCCAATTCGATGACTGGTGACGGTATCGGCAGCTATCTCCTCTGGTGCATCCACCGCGTCGTTGAAAGTAACAGTCAACACTCTTTTCCTGGTCTTGGTAGGCAACCGGTTGATAACAACAAACAAGAACCTGGACGTTGGTTCCCTGGAAAACTACTTCTAGCATATTTCGGACTATCCTCCAGTCTAAGCGATCCAGTCCACAGCCCAGCTTGGGCACCGCTAGTCTCGTTACTCCATTTTCCATCATCTGCGCCTTAAGATTTAGCAAAGCCTCCCATAGATGTCCATAACTAGGTCTCTGCCATGAAAATTTTTGGTGACCAGATAGTAAACATAACGATTTTTATCTTGAAGGACCAAAGATTTTCCTACAGTTGGCTGCTGTTGTACTAATTCATCCACACATCCAAACTTTTTCTTGAAAACAACAGCTATTCCCTTGACATTGCCAAATCTTCAGCTACGCAATGTGCAAGGAATACTCTTCTGGTGCTCTAAACAGATCTTGCTGTTTTCAACAACAACGCCAAATCTCGCTTTAGCGGAACCACCATACGCCGCCATAAAGCTCTCAAAATCTACATTTGGCTCATGATTAACAACTTGCCGAACACCATTATCATTATTCGAGTCTTTCTGGTTGTTGCCAGCGTAGGATGTTAAACGGTCAAAGTGTACCACTTTCGGTTTACCACGAGGATCTTCTGATCCGGTACACTACATCATTAATCCTTTTAACACTTCGTACGGCCCTTCCCATTGTCTTTGTAGTTTTGGCGACAATCCACGTTTTCTTTGTGGATTGTACAACCACACTAAATCTCCAGGTTGATAACCACCTTCTTGTGCTCTCGTGTCATATTGTGATTTCATTCGATCGCTTGCTGCCTGTATATTCTTTCGGACGTTTTCGTGAATACTATTTGATCTTTCACGAAGCTTACTAACGTAATCTTCACCTGCGATCTCTTCTCCAGGTTTAAATCCAAACTGAAGATCACATGGTAGCCGCAATTCACGTCCTAGCATTACGCAAGCGGGCGAGTACCCTGTGCTGTCATGTACCGAAGATCGGTACGCCAGTAGGAACAAATGCAGATATTGGTCCCAGTCTCGTTGATGTTCAGAGACAACTTTGGCCAGGTACTTCCTAACGTCCTGTTCATTCTTTCAACCATTCCATCCGATTGGGGATGAAGTGGCGTGGTTCTAGTCTTCCTGATTCCAAGATGCTTGCAGACATTTTGAAACAATACTGATTCGAAGTTTCGACCTTGATCGGAGTGTAATTCCAACGGAACTCCAAAACGACAAAACAACTCCTGACTAGTACATCTGCAACCGTCTCGGCTTCTTGGTTAGGTATAGCATATGCCTCCGGCCATTTGGTAAAATAATCCATTGCAACCAAGATGTATTTATTTCCTTCTCTGATTCAGGAAACGGACCAGCTATATCAATGGCTACCCTCTCAAAAGATTCCCCACGTTATACTGTCTCATTGGGGCTTTCCGTTTTGAGACCGGGCCATTTGCAGAGGCACACAATTCACATTTCCGGCACCACTCCTTCACATCATCTTTGCAGTTCAGCCAATAGAATCTTTCTCTCACTCTTCGAGAGTTCTTTTCACGCCAAAGTGCCCTCCGGAAATACCATCGTGCAAGTGCTGCAACACTTCCGGCACTCTGCTTCTCGGCACTATCACTTGAAGTCTCTCAGTGCCATCTTCAAATTCCAGGCGTCGTTTCAAGATTCTATTTTCCATCATCAAGGAGTCCCACTGTGCCCAGTATGCCTTCAGGCTCCTACTTAAAATACTAATTTCTTCCCAAGCTGGTCGTTGTCCTCTATTTTCCACTCAATAATACGTCCCAATTCGGCGTCATTCTCCTGGTCTTCTCGCATTCTTTCGGTTGCCAAGTATCATCGGTTACCGTCATTCTATGGATGACACTTATTTTCTTCCATCTTGGAGCAATGATTGCAGTCCACCGGACAAGGTCTCCTTGATAGAGCGTCTGCATTCCGATGGCTAGTTCCTACACGATGTTCTGTATCAAAGTCATATTCCTGCAGCCGCTCTATCCACCTTGCCACTTGCCCTTCAGGATTTCGAAACTGCAATAACCATTTTAGTGCAGCATGGTCTGTTCTCAACAGGAATTTACGGCCGTATAAGTACTTATAAAAGTGCTCTACGGATTTGACGACGGCCAACAGCTCCCTTCTTGTCACACAATAGTTCCTTTCTGGCCGCGACAAGACCTTGCTGAAATACCCAATAACTTTTTCTTGTCCGTCCTGCACTTGAGAAAGAACGCCTCCTATAGCTGTGTTACTGGCATCGGTATCCAACACAAATTTCCCTCCATCCGTGGATAACTCAAAATTGGTGCTGTAACTAGTAGCCGTTTCAGTTGTTCAAATGCACTGTGGCAGTCGTCATTCCAATCATATTCTTGTCCATCTTCGGTTAATTTCGTTAACGGTTTGGCAATGTTCGCAAACTCAAGTATAAAACGTCGGTAATATGTGCACAATCCTAGAAAACTGCGTAGTTGGTGTATATCTGCTGGTGTAGGCCACTTCTTGTACCGTTTTTATTTTGTCAGGGTCAGCTCTTATTCCGGTCTCCGAAACGACATGTCCTAGGTATTTCACCTCTTTTCCAAACAGGTGACACTTCTTGGGGCTCAATGTAAGGTTTGCCCCGTAATCTTTGGAATATCTCCTCTAGGTTCTTAAGGTGTTCTTCAAAAGACCGGCCTAACACTATCACGTCGTCCTAGGTACACCAGACAAGTCTTCCAAGACAGTCCACGCAGTATCGACTCCATCAATCGTTCAAAAGTAGCAGGGCATTGCATAATCCAAATGGCATGACCTTGAACTGCCATAATCCAGTTCCAATTGTAAACGCAGTCTTTTCTTTATCGTTTGGCTTCCAAGCCTACCTGCCAGTATCCGCTTTTCAAGTCCAAGGTCGAAAACCATTTAGGATCCGGATAGAGTATCCAAGGTGTCATCAATTCTGGGCAAAGGATAGCTGTTTTTCTTTGTCACATTGTTAAGCCGCCGGTAGTCTACACAAAACCTTGTCGACCCGTCCTTTTTCTTGAAAAGCACTACTGGGGATGTCCATGGACTATTCGAGGTTCAATCACTCCCTGTTCTTCCATATCGGTGATAATTTGCTCGGCTTCCTTACGTTTTGCCAAAGGAAGCCGCCTGGGTGTTGTCTTATCGGTTGCGCATCTCCAGTATTGATCTTATGTTGCACAACATTCGTCCTTCCTTTCTCACTATCATCTAGTGCAAACACATCTCGATATCGTCCGACCAGTTCTTTTACCTTGCCCAGTTGGTCGCCGTTTAATCCTTGACACGAAGGGATTAACATATCCAGCAATTTCTGTGAGCAACCGTTGGCTGGTTTATCTTTCATGTCGTCCACACAACGTTTAATATGGCATACTGGAATGCAACTTCCCACAATCGTGTCTTTCTTCAGGGTCACCGTATGCGGATTAATGTTCAGCACCCTTACTGGTACCATATTTCGAAACTTTACCAGCGTTCTTCCAATCAGTAATCCTCCTGACCCATTCCCGATTCAGTTGCTTCCATCATGCATACTTGTCCTTCCCGAGCGTACCATCCGGGCGTCCCATTACTATCATTTCCGCCTTCTCGGGTATTTTCATATCGCAAATCATTCGAACTTGCATCGTCTGGTTACTCGTACCTTGAAATGGAATCTCATCATCATCTATCCGAAGCACATTTTCTTTCATGTTTACATGAAACCCATATTCTCTCATGAGATCCATTCCCAAGATCACTTCCTCTGTAATATCAGCTACCAACACTCGATGATTAATTAATTTGTCCCCAATTGTCAACATAACGGCAGTCTCTCCGTGAGTACCAATCTTCTCACCACTTGCCGTTCGGAGACAAACCGATACAGGTAGCACTTTTCCACGACCAACCAAATCTGGTCTCACAATAGTTCTTGTCGCTCCTGTATCCACAAGTAATCGGACAATCCTACCATTAATTCTACCATCGTTATAAATGCTGTCCAGACCTTCCATTGACGATGCAGCACGGATGATAATCTCCGGGCACTACGTTGTGCTGTCGACGTTCGCCCCTTACGTCGACTTGCTTTAGTTTTCCTGCTGCTCAACCGGTTGTTTTTTGGTTGAGTGCAGCGTCTCTGCATATGACCAACTTCACCGCAGTTCCAGCATCGCAGACCCCATCTCCGCGGTCGTTGTCTTTCAAGCTTTTCCACACGGTTGATTATTTCATCTATGCTGTTCTGCGCTTGATCTGGTTCCTCTAAGGCAGACCGAACTTTGTGACTCATTCTGTGTGATGTCTGCTTAGCTGCTTCAAATTCAAGCGCATGAGCCAGTGCGTCATCTAACATTTTGGCCGTGCTAATCTTAGCGCTTGCTGTATTTCGCCATCTTTAACGCCATCCACAAATGTTTGTACAGCCAGTTGTTCGAGGAAACTATCTGGTGCCGTTGGATATGCCAATCTAACTAATCTGGCGATGTCAGCTTCGAATTCTTGCAGGCTTTCACTTGTCTTTGCGAGCGGTTCTTAACTTGTGCGTGGTAAACCTGTTGAAGGTGAGCATCTCCATATCTCATCTCAAGCTTTGATGTTAAGAGGCCGTAATCATTCTGCTGGTGATCGGGAATTGTTTGTAAGATGTTAAGAGCCTCCCCCCGTAGGGCCACTATTAAGGAGATAGCCTTCTCTTTGTTGCACCAACCGTTGGCTATTGCAGCAGCTTCAAATTGTTTCAAATATGTGGGCCAAGGTGTTTTACCATCGAATGTAGGTGGTTTTACTTTAAATTTAGACGGAATTGACTCGCTTCTTTCCATGGTTCTTATTTCTGGAATGTTCTGATTAACAACTTGGTTTGGTAATTCAAGTGGCCGCGTTGTTAGTGAAATCACTTGTTCTTGCAGCCTTATCACATCTTCTTCCATTTTTATCAATTTACTGTCCAACTTTTGCTCAACTGTTTTTACCCGTTCAGTGAAATCTTCTTTCAATGCAATGAAGCTTTCCATTAATCTTTGTTCTAGCGTAGCTGTATTTTCATTCAACTTTGCTTCCATTTTCGCAGCATTTTCCGTAAACTTTTCATTTAGTGTCACTTCCAGTTTAGCCGACCTCTCCTCCGTTTTCTCAGCATTTTCACTAAGTGTCAATTCTAGTTTAGCCGACCTTTCCTCCATACCGGATTTAAAATCCTTGAGGAAATTCATTAAAGTTTCTGCCTCCATCTTATTTTGACTTCTTGTAATTGGCATATGCAAACTACTTAAATGTCTTTAGACTTGTGTTTTAAATTAATCACTATATACCCCACAAATGCCTGACACCAGTATAACGGGCTACTACTACCGCGTTTCTTTAATTTAAAACAAGTAATAACAAACGTCTTTATTACTTACTGTTCACAAGTCTAATTAACAGTATATGCCTTATTTATAGATGTTTTCAGTCCACTTAACAATGAAGCACTACTACACTAATGAATTGACAAGCACTAATATCTTCTTAAACTAACTCCTCTACCATAAGTCCATTAACCACTAACACAACTATTTATTTATACACTTCTATTTATTTATGTATACTACAAGCTGCATGTACATTAGACACAGCATATCACATTTATGTAATACTTCTAAAAGCTCAACTACGCTAACTGTACACGATATAATTTATATTAGACATTCAAGAATAGACTGACCCTTGCATTCATTAGCTGTCTTATATATACTCTGGATTACAAGGATGACTCATGCTCCCGTAATTTCTAGAAGAATTCTGGAATCCTTGAGAAGGCGCTGTGCCCCGGGCGTTTGTATGTTTGACGGGTTGCCTAATAGTGGATCGCAACACTATTTTTCGCAAAACCCTGAACATAACAATCCAATTAACCCTATCAAATGCTTTTTCTAAATCTACAAATGCGAAATGAGTCTTTTTATTTTTTTGTAACCTTTTTTTGATAATTACCCTAATCATTAGTATCGGTTCTCTAGTCCCTCTGTCTTTACGAAAACCATATTGGTTTTCGCCTAAATAATTCTCAGTCAAAGCTTCTACTCTATTTTTAATTATTATTGTTAGTATTTTGGAAGCATGAGAAGTTAAACTAACCGTTCTAAAATTCTCACACCTATCAGCTCCTGACTTTTTTGGGATTGGGATAATAATATTTTTTTCGAAATCTATTGGAACCTCATCTGTGTCATATATTACTTTTACTAGTTCATATAATCTGTCTAAAGTTTTCTGACTTGCATATTTTATTAATTCTGCTGGAATATCGTCTATTAGCGCTTTATTTAGTTTAAGATTCCGAACAGCTCTATCAAATTCCTCTCTTAATATTGAGAACTCTATTTCTACATACTCTTCTTGGTTGTTCTCTAACTCATCCATATCGTCTCCCTTATATAAATCTTCTAAATATCTTTTCCATCTATCTGGCACCTCAACTTTATTTATTAGAAGCTCATTATTCTCGTCTCTAATACCATTATATTTTTTCCCCAAAAAACTTTTTAACTGCCCTGTAAGCCCTGTCTGTCTTACCTACTCTCAAATCATCTTGTATTCCCTTACAATTCTCCTCCATCCATTTATTTCTAGCTTTTCTACACTCATGTACTATCTTATTTTTAACTGTATTATATTTTTGCTTACTTTCACTATCCACTTCTCTGAAAGGTTTAAGCTTTCTTCTATTCTCTATTAAATATAATATCTCTTTTGTTACCCACGGTTTTCTCGCTTCTATTTTTTTCTTACCTATAGTCTGTGTTGCTGTATCATGTACAGTCAGTTTTATTTCTTTCCATCTATTTTCTACGTTCCCTCCTACAGCTATCTCTTTGCTCTTATTATCTAATACTTGTTTATATTCCTCTTTTACCCTACTATCATTAAGCTTACCTAGATCCCATCCCTCTCTTTTAACCTTTCTCAATTTTTTGAATTTTAGTTTACACTTCATTTTAACTAAGTTATGATCGCTATCTATGTCAGCTCCTGGATAACTACGACAGTTTTTAACTTGGTTTCCAAGTCTTGGTTTAACTAAAATATAATCTATTTGGTATCTAGCCCTATCACCTGGCGCTTTCCAGGTATATCTTCTCCTAACATGTTGTTCGAATAGGGTGTTTACAGTTACTAATCTATGTTCCTGGCAAAACTCAACTAATCTTTCTCCTCTATCATTTCGTCTGCCATACCCAAATTTTCCTACCATTTTTCCCTCACTACCTTCTCCCACTGACGTATTAAAATCGCCCATAACTATTAAATTCTCATCTCCTTTTACTTTTCTCACTATACTATTTATATCCTCGTATACCTTTTCTACTTCCTCATCCTCGTACTGAGTTGTTGGCATGTAAACCTGTACTAAAACTGTGTCTGTGAGTTTTGTACTCAATCTAACCATAATTATTCTATCACTAAATTGTAAGTACTCTTTAACTTTATGCCCTAATCTTTTACCTAACACTATTCCTACCCCTGCCTGTCCATTAGTTGAAGAAGTTGTAATTATTCTATAATTATCTTTCCAAAAGTCATTACTATCTGGCCATCTCACCTCACTAATACCTAAAATGTCCAGCTTTTCCTTTCTCATTTCGACTAATAAATTCGTTAACTTATCTACTCTAAGTAATGACCTTACATTCCAAGTCCCTATCACTAAATCGAACTGTTGTTTTATATTCTTACAATGACGAGTCCCAAGTACCCCCTGCCGGAGATCCGAATGAGGGAGTATTTTACCTCCGGACAAGAATTTTACTTGTGAGCTCTCCATCATATGTATTTCGTGTTTTAGGCTACGCACACCTGGGAAATATTGTGGTAGGCTCCCATTTCTTTCCACAACGCAGTTTTTAAAGATTTTAGCAGAAAGCCGTATCCGTCACGGCCAACCCCCCACCAACCTTGTAAATTATTGAGGATCGCCCGAGACCAACCGACCCTCCTCCAATATCTGTTAGCCAGCAAGGCTGCTGCCCCTTGCTGCGCCTTTTAATCGCCTTTTACGATAAGCAGGCTTACTATAGTAGTATTTTTATCCCCTACTTAACTTGATCACCGTTGCCGTTTCTTAAAATTCCCATCTTCAAGGGTTTTGCAAATGTTCTTTTATCGTTGTCGATAGTGTTGGAATTTAGAGTTAAAAAACTTTTCTCTTTTTTTATCGCCGTGTATTCGCTAGGCCTTTCCAATTTTCAACTGCATTTAATTGTTCCGTTTCTGATAACGGCAAGGTCCAATTGTCTTTTACTTCTGAACAATGTGTTTCTTTATAGACACTTACCTCTACCTCTCTTTCGTGTTCAAAGTATCTATCTGCGGCAGTAACTTTCGTTGCAGCTTCGTTTCATACCAAATGTTTAAGTAAGCAATCATTAACAGAAAATGCGCTATTTTTGTTTAATAAATGGGTTTTTAATTTACTGAAATCGCTTTCTACGCAAGCACTACTACAGCATTCTCATTATACCCGTCTGTAGCGGCATCTTAAAACATAAATCAATAAAAGAGGACACTAATTCTGGTAAATAATGAAAATCATCTCGATCTCCATCGTCACAACCTACTAAATTAAAAATTTTTTTTTTGGTGCTCATTAAGCAAACCTAAAAAAGAAGATCCTTGCTTTAGTCAATAGGTTTTTGTTGGTTATTAGTAATATCCTCAAATACGTCTCCATCACATTGTTTTTCAAAATCTTCTTCAAAAGTGAGGACTTCACCAGTCCTTTGGCATTCCTTTAACCGTCTTATTTTTCATAGGTTGTTTCTGTTATTGTTGAAACAGATATCCCTCCTGTTTCACTTTGTGCTTTTACTAAAACTGCATCATCAATTCTCACAGCTTTATTGAAATGAGTGCAAAGAACTAACTGTGCAATCGATCTTACAAATAAATCACGATGTCTTTTGTGTTTTTCCTGAAGACATTTCCAATTTCGAACAAAATTTATTACATGAATCACATCTACGTGAATGTAGCAATTCGGAATATCAGTTCTCTGATTAGATACAATATTAAAACAGTGATCAATATATTCCTGTGTATTTCTTTGTTTAGTAAATACATCAGAGTCTGCGGTCAGAATGGCTAAAGATAAGTCGGATACACATTCTTTTGGTAAAGATGCTCCCGAATGAATCCATCCCTTTAACCAAAAGCTAATGAAATTAGAGTCATCCTTTTCTGAAAGCATTTGTACTATAGTCCATTCAAAATAACTTTCGGATGACGTCAAATATAGTAATGAAGTGTTGGCAACTGTATACAAATAAATACCTAGAATTGCGCATGAATAGAATACTGTCATTTAGCATAATAAAGGTTGGCAGTTCTGTACGGTGTTGCCACCAATTCTTCTTGCCAATGGGAATATTCCTATATCTTTCATTAAATATATTATAATATAAACTAACATTGGCAATGTAGCAATTCATCCAGTTGTGACGTCATCCTAAAGTTAAAACGAATGGACTATACAAGTATTTGCCCTTCCCTCGAAGCAACAGCTATATTTGTACGCCACAGTAGAGAAATACATGTCCAGACGTCAAATTTTCTGGGCGAATTAACATTTTACTCAAACTTCCCGTAGCATTTAATGACAATTTGCAAAATTCAGACTTATTGTGGTAAAAATTATAAACATTTACTTCGTTTACAGAATAGAAATAATGGAGGTACGCATCCAACCAGTCCCAATAAGGATAAACTAATGACGAAAAAATAACCGTGCTTAAACAAGATAATTATTATAAGAAACTACAGGTATTGGTCGTGCAATATTCTCGAATAATATTAATTGTGTGGAAGGATTTACTGGAAAACTAATAATTCGGAAAAAAGCTAAGTGTTGGGGGATCTTGGCAGCCACAGACTGCTTAACCCCTTCACATACCGTTCATTTACTTTTTGAATGCTCCACCAGTAGGTACTACATTGCCCCTTCGCATACCACTGGATCTCGGTGAAATAGGGCATATAATTAGAAAACAATAGAAGGGGAACCGAGCTATATAACGGCTGTGTGGGAATTTCAAGGAACTGTGCAAGCTAGCTCAGAATATAAATAAGTGGAGGTACGTGTCCAACCAGTTTTGAGACGGAAAACCTAATAACGAAAAAATAAGTGCAGATAAATCTGATGATTATTATAAACAACTACAGGTGTTGGTTGTGAAATATCTGCAACTAATGTTGACTGCGCGAAAAAAAAATATCACGGAAAAAATATGAAATCGGCAAATATTCAAGTGCTGGAGGAACTTGGCAGTCACAGGCTGCTTACCCCCCATCACAACCACTGAATTCGGAGAAATAGGGTATATAATAGTAAAACAATAGAATGGGATCGAACTGCACCTAACAAGAAAGAACAGCGCCTTTAATCAAAGACAACAAACATAAAAACAAGAAAAAAATTGTTGAAAGCATATGTGTGGAGCTCAGCACAGTATGCCTATAAAATACGGGCAGTAGGAAAAGCAGACAGAAAAATGGTAGCAAACTTTTGAAATGTTGTGCTTCATATGTATGAGGATGATAGCATGGACAGACAAAGTTAATAACAAATAGGTTATAGAAAGAGTAGGAGAATAAAGATATCCGTGGAAAAAAAAATAGGAGAAATAGAAGGGCTGAATACGATCTAAGGCATTTTTGAGGAATAGTATGGGATATATTACAAGCAGAGATAGGAAAAAGGAGGTAGATGTACACCTAGATCAGATAGTGATAGATGCAGACCGTGCAAATTTCAGGAAAATGTGTAGGTTAGTTCAGAATACGAAACAATGAGGGTACACGTCTAACCAGTTTCAGGACTGAAGACCTAATGATGATGAATTCGTTTACAGACCAATAATGAACAAAAAATCAATTGAATCTGATATCTCTAATAGTGCCTAAATAAGGCGCCGTGTATTTGACCATTTCTAATGAAATTACGGACTGATTGTATAGCCTAGTACTTTTTACATATGCACTTTTTTCCGTTCGTAAGACACTCTTTGATGGAAAGCTTTTCGAAAAGTTTCATATCAGTTTTGCAATCACAGGTTTTTGATAATTAGATGAAGAAACTCCTTCTGCAACCATTAACCCCTTTTTTTAGTTCAATTCCTAACAATTTTCTCTTTTTTCGACGTGGGGCACATTGCTATTTCCGAATATATTGCACGAAATAAGTATGTCTTCATCAGGTTTTGGAGGTGGATCGATTTTAATGTTGATTTTTATTTTGCATCCTTTGCAGTACGACACAAACGTAACATATTCATTTTCGGATGCGGGAAAAACTTTTGCTCGCTTGCACATTAATGTGCAAGAAAGTTGCTTTTTTCATAAATTGCAGAATTTATAACATCAGTTCACGCACCTGGCTTTAGATCTTCGTACTTCCGGTGCTATTAGGTTCATTTCGCTTTTGGTAAGTTTTTAGTTCCGGTTTAATTAATTTCCATTTTTCTGATGATGGATGAAGAACAAAAACATCGGCCTTTTTTAACGTAGGTAAAGAATCATTTGTGAATGTGTCTGTGGAGGATGAGATGCTCGAATGCGCTAAGTTTGATACATCAGAGACTGAATACTGTAGTCGGTTTGCAAAAATACTTCAAAGCAATAGTATATAGGCCTGCCTGTTGGAGTTACAGGAATGCTGTGCTGCCATTGCAGGTCATACCAAATCTCAGAGCTTGGTCCTATTAATTTATTATTTTTAATGACAACATCTTTCATTGCTTTGTAATATTTTGATAAGTTGATCTTTATCCGCGGTGGTCTTTTTTGGCATTTCTCCCTAAAAGGGTTTTACTTTAATAAACGAAGACACTAATGTAATGTATTCGAATTAAATACTAGGGAAAAAATATGTATATGTAATGATATGTAATGTAATGATATGTAATGATATGTAATGATAGCCCGCGCTCAATAATATGTATAAAACATAAGAACGGAATTTAATTTAGCCACAGAACTTTATATTTAGGTGCTCGGCAGTGCGCCACTCTAGTTTTTCACGTCGAACAACTACTCGTAGGCAACAGTTTTGGCTGCTCTAAAAATATCTATAATTTCCTAATACACTAATTTGCAGGTTGTCCTGTTTTTGATAGTTTTATGAATTCTTTTTCTAGAGACCAAATAGAAGAAAACCAACGATACATTAGAGTATTCTTTTTTCAAAATTCAATGAATAGTAAAAACTGCGGTTTGAAATCTATTGCCGTTTCAGAATTAATATTTTGATATTTATTAGCGTATGCATTGCGTATTCTTAGATTTTTCAAAAATTATTCGAACACTTTTATTCTAAGAAAACTGATATAAAACATTTCACTTACAGTTAATTGTGTTTGATTCATGATATAAAACTATTTTATTATAAACCTAAACCCTTTTATTGCAACGGTATTGAATGAGCCTTTCCTAAAAGGTTCTACATGAGCTAACTAAAGTGGATTTTTAATAAAACAAAAGGAATTCTCTTTAGTCTCGAAAAAAGCCCTATTGTTTTCAAATAACCTTTTATCTTGTTGCACGTCCTCCTTCACCGGCTAAAACTTTTGTTTGAAAAATGTTTTTATACTTCCCAATATTTTCATAAAAATCTGTTAGTTGGTATAAACTTTACACCATGTATACAACGATACCCAATTTCATCCGTTACGAGTTGGCGTTATATTTGCTGCACCACAGAAGATAAAATGCTTCTCTAGATTTCGAAAATTTTTTCGTTAATTGATGGGTTTATTCTGAACGGACGAAGTTCTAAAATACTAGAACACGTAGAATGGCTTGCACGTTTCAATGAGCTAAAGAGCCAAACTATAGGTTTAACCAAATTAGTGGGGTCTTTAGTGAGGAACCAGACTAAGACAAGTCCCCAAAAGAGGGCAGCAGCTTCTTCGGTACGTAGAGTGGCAGAGACCATAGGGGTGGGTATGACATTCTAAAACACACTACTGCGATGTGGAAGGCAACGAAAAACCACCACATTACCTCCCAAGTACACTGCGTACAGAAATTGTTAGTAAACATGATGGCATCCTCTGGGTAAAAATTCCGGAGGTAAAATAGTCCCCCATTCGGACCTCCGGGAGGGGACTAATTCGGGGGATGTGATCCGGAAGTATAGAAAAAGATCCGTAAACATTCTGCGAGTCGGAACGTAGAATGTCAGAAGTATGAAGCAAGTAGGTAAGCTAAAGAACCTGAAACTCCAAATGGATAGATTAGCACTAGACATCAGTCAAGTCCGCTGGCCAGAGGCGGGGGATTTTTGGAGTGGAGACTTCAGGGTAATTCATACAGGATCAGGGGAAGGAAATTCGGGGTGGGGATAGTTATGCGAAAAAGACACGTAAAAAACTACTTACAAAAGAACGAAAGAGTACTCATGGTTAGATTTGAAATACAGTAATTATACAACTATACATGCCCACCTCCAGCCACAGTGAGGAAGGGGTAGAGACGATCTACAATGATATCGAAGACATACTAAAATACGTAAAAGGACATGAAAATTTAATAATTACGGGGGATTTTAATGCAGTGATAGGTGAGGGTAGGGAAGGAGCGATAGTAAGTTTATTTGGTATAGGCACGAGAAATGACAGGGGAAATAGGCTGGCAAAATTTTGCGACAAGAACAACTTAACAATCACAAATACATTATTTCAACATCATGCTAGAAGACGATACACGTGGAAGATGCCAGGTGATATAGGAAGATATCAAATAGATTACATTATTGTTGGACATCGGTTTAGAAATCAAGTAAAAGACTGTAGAAGCTATCCGGAAGCAGATATAGACACTGACCACAACATCGTAATTATGAAGGCCGCACTTAAATTTAAAAATCTGAAAAAGAGGAACGGAAAAAGGCACTTTGACTTTGAGGAGCTAAAAGATAAAGATATCCATAAAAGATTTAAAAAAAGTCAAATGAATAGCTGAAAGATATCAGGAAAATTTCTGATATTAAGGAAGTAGAAACAGAATGGAATAACATTAAATCCAGCTTAGACATGGCGGCCAGAGAAATTCTGGGGTATACACAAAAAGAAAACAAGAAACAAAGGATATCCCGAATTTAATAGAATACAGACAAAATACAAAAATAGATCAGACGAAACAAGAAAACAGAGACACAAAGCTATAAAATGGGAAATTATTCGAAAATGCAGGAAAGCTAAAAAACAATAGATTGATGAAAAGTGCAAAGAGACTAAGATAGAAATAGGAAAGATAGACTGAAGCATACAGATTAATTAGAATGAATTTTAGTGATATAAAACCATATAGCAAAAATATAAGGAACGTGGGAGTAAACGTCATTATAGAAAATGTGGGGAAAGTAGCTAGATGGCAGGAATATATCGGAATTTATATTCAGGAGAGGAACTAACAGCATTAGAACAGGAATCAGACATTGAAAATGATGACCTCGGATATCCTATACTTAGAGATAGGTTTGATTTAGCATTAAAGAGTCTGAAAAATGGTAAGGCGCCGGGTACAGATATGATGTAAGCAGAAACTCTAAAAGCCACTGGCCAAGCAGTAACGGAACGTGTCTTTCGACTTGCAAGCTATATGTATGAGACAGGCGAGATACCCAAAGATTTCAAGCGTAACATCATAATAACTATACCAAAAAAAAAGGCGCGGAAAGATGTGAAAATTTTCGAACAATAAGTTTGACAGCACACGTTTCAAAAATATTAACTAGAATTGTATAAAGACGAATGGAAAAACGATCTGAAGATATACTGGGAGAAGACCAATTTGGGTTTAGGCGAAACAGGGGAACACGGGAGGCTATTTTAGCTCTGAGGGAGAAAACAATAGAGAAGGGGGAAAGCGTATATGTAGGGTTTGTAGATTTGAAAAAGCATTCGACAATGTAAAATGTTATAAAATGTTCGAAATACTCAAAAAGATTGGAACGAGCTTTAGGGATAGACGGATAGTGCATTGCTGATACAAAGAGCAAACAGCGGTAATAGAATTAGAGCAAGAAAGTAAAGCAGTAAATATTAGGAAAGGGGTGAGACAGGGATGTGCCTTATCCCCATTAATTTTTAACTTGTATATAGAAGAGGCAATGAATACTATCAGCAGGAAGACATTTGGAATTAATATGCAGGGACAAAAGATTGATGTGCTTACATTTGCCGATGATATAGCGGTATTAGCATCTAGCAAAGAAGAGTTAAAAGCTGCTCTTAATGAAATGGAAACAGTTCTAACGGAAAGATATGGTATGAAAATTAACAAAAATAAAACTAAAGTTCTAGTAAGCAAAAGAGGGGAAAATAAATCAAAAACAAGAATACAAATTGGTAACGAGAACTTACAAGAGGTTAAGGATTTCTGCTACCTAGGAAGTCAAATAGCGCAAGATGGGAAAAGCATAAAAGATATAAAACAAAGATTAGCACAAGATCGTGCTACATTTAACAAGAAAAAGCAACCACTGTGTTCGAAAAAAAACAAACATAGAAACACGTAAAAGATGTTTAAAACATATGTGTAAAGCACAGCACTGTATGGCTGTGAAGCCTGGACAGTAGGAGAAGAAGACAAGAAAAAGGTTTGAAATGTGCTGCTACGGACGTATGATGAAGATATCGTGGACAGACAAAGTTAAAAACAAAGAGGTACTAGAAATGGTAGGGGAAAAAAGAAGTATGTGGAAAACAGTAAAAAAAATAGGAGAGATAAAATGACAGGCCACATACTAAGATATGAGGGAATAGTACGGAATATATTATAAGCAAAGATAGGAAAAAGAGAAGTAGCGTTATACCTAGGTTAGACTACTGCACACAGATAGTGAAAGATGTAGGCTGTGAGAATTTCAAGGAAATGTGTAGGCTAGCTCAGAATAGAAATCAATGGAGGTACGCTTCCAACCAGTCGTAAGATGGAAAACTAATGACAAAAATAATAACTGTACTTAAACATTGTGATTATTATAAACCAGTACAGATATTGGTTTTGCAGTACTCTCAACTAATGTTAATTGCGCGAAAGGATTTACTGGAAAACTACTAATACGGCAAATGTCTAAGTGTTGGGGGATCCTTGGCAGCCACAGGCTGCTTAACCCCCTTCACATACCACTGAATTTCGGTGAAATAGGACATATAATTAGAAAACAATAGAAGGGAATCGAGCTGTATATAGACTGTTGGGAGAATTGCAGGGAACTGAATAGGTTAGCTCAGAACATAAATAAGCTGAGGTACAAGTCCAACCAGTTTCAAGACGTACAACCCAATGACGACAATATAAGTGCTCTTAAATCTGATGATTATTATAAACAACTACAGGTGTTGGTTGTGAAATATTTTAAACTAATGTTGATTGTGCGGAAGGATAAATTGGAAAAACTATTAATTCGACAAAGGTTCAAGTTCTGGGGGAACTTGGCCGCCAAAGGCTGCTTACCCCGCTTCACATACCATTGAATATAGGGTATATAACTGTAAAACAATAGAAGGTGACCGAACTGCATCAAACAAGAAAGAACAGCAGCTATGTTCAACGACAACGAACATAGATACAAGAAGAAAACTGTTCAAAGCATAATGTGGACTACAGCACAGTACTACTATGAAATAGGAGCACTAGGAAAAGCAGACAGAAAGAGATAGAAGCCTACTGGAATGCTGTGCTTCAAATGTATGAGGATGGAAACATGAACAGACAAAGTTAATAACAAATAGGTTGTAGAAATAGTAGAGGAATAAGGATATCTGTGGAAAACGAAAAAAATACGAGAAATAGAAGGACAGGATATGTTCCAAGGCATTTCTGGGGAATAGTACGGGATATATTACAAGCAGAGATAGGAAAAGAGAGGTAGAGGTAGACCGAGATCAGACTTTCGCACACAGATAGTGATAGATGCAGACTGTGCAAATTTCAGGAAAATGTGTAGGTTGATTCAGACTACGAAACAATGAGGGTACGCGTCCAACCAGTTCTAGGACTGAAGACCTAATGATGATGATGAGTATTTATGTGCAGATTGGAATAGCAAACCCTCAATCTCATTCATAGTGTCAAACCGTGATATACCACAAATAAAAAATTTTGTATTGCATGTACGTGTTATAAACATGAAAGGCACTCAACACGTATTTAAGCTTTTGCTACCTATTTATACGACAAAAACTATTACTATTGAAGTGGTCTTTAATTAAGATCAAAATGATAACTTTTAGTAGTTTATTTCTTCCCATCGACCGTCGTTATATTTAATAATCGATTTGATTATATAAAAGTATATTTAAACAATGTTTTTTAAACTGATGTATCTTTAATAATAATTTAATCCAAACATGGAGTTTAATACATTATAACATGGTCAAAGAGGGCTATGTTAAATTAATAGAGAAATGGCAATATGTTTGGTTGTCTATTATTTTAGACTAACTTCAGAAGTCGGCTTTGCCGATGCCAAACCCGTCTTTGCTTAAAAAAGCACGAAGAGCATTAAATTACAGCGGTAATAAAACACACATTTGCTAGCGGTGTGGGAGGAGGTTCAAGGACAGCGGTAAAAGTGCCAGGTTTCGCTGCCGCCGGACATACCAGACCATGCATAGCGATACCCTCAAACAAAACAATCAGAAGAGAGTCTTTTGATTGACGCCTCTCATGTAATGTTCAAAACTGGGTGACCTTGTGAGAATATCTGACATATTCTTGTTAGTTATTTTGGAGCAGTTTGAATTTAAACTTGTGAAGATAACCTCAATTTTCATTGTTTAAGTGTTAATATATCAATAGAGAAAAATATAATAAAGTTTTCTTAAACTGTCTGCTTCTAAATGGAAAATTTGCAATATATTTACGTGTTATTGCAAAATTTACATTTTTTAGTACAAAAAATCTGGTGCTTCGTTATAAATTTATTTACTCAACTATATGTTTTCGTGCTTAAATGCTTTTGTTCAAGTAGATCGGTTATAGTTTCAAAAATCTTTCTTTGCTTTAGTCATTAACCGCCGTGTCTGATGCATTTACATTTACATCGCTGTTTTTAATTGTAACCACACAGAGAACTGATATACCAAATTACTACATTCGAGTAGATGTGGCTCGCGTAATAAGTTTTGTTCGTAAGTGGAAATGCCTTAAGGAAAAACACAAAAAACATCGCGATTTAATTGTAAGATTGATTGGACAGTTAGTTGTTTGCAATGATTTCAATGAAGCTATGAGAACTGTTGATGGTTTCAGTAATAGTGCAAAGTGAAACAGAAGGGATCTCCGTTTCTACCATAACAGAAACAGCTTGTAAAAAAAGTTTAGTTGAGCTAACGAAGCACAATCATTATCTATAGGCAGTTTTGTGTTTAAAAATCTGAGAGTCGAACAATAAGTTGCCTCTCCCCCACAGCTTTTCCTGTTCTTTTTGGGTACCATGCAAGCACTAATAATGATTTTTAGAGCTATAAAGAGCACTAACAAAACATTATTAATTGACTTTTTGGATTCTATGCGGGCACTCGCGATGAACTTTGAAGCACTAAAGACTACTAAGAAAGCATTATCTATAAGCATTTTTTCAGTTTCGTCTTTTTGTCTTTTCAGAAACCACGAGAGCACTAACGATAATTTTTAAAGCACTAACAAACCACTATCAATAGGCATTTTTGCTTTTTAAAAACTTGAAAGCCGACCGTTACTTTGCCCCTTGCCAAAGGTTTTTCTGTTTTTCTTGGATACCATGCAAGTAATAACAATGCTCTTTGGAGCACTAAATACCACAAAAGAAGCACTATCTACATGCATACTCTTTTTTAGAAAATTTTAAAAATTGACCCTTTCGATTTTTCCCGCTTTGATTCTTTCTGTATTTTTCATAACCCATGAGGCCGCTAATGATGATTTTTGGAGCACTAAAGAGTACTAATGAAACACTATCAATAGGTTTTTTGTTGTTTAAAAAATTGAAAGTCGACCTATAAGTTAGTCCCTATACCTATGGTTTTTCCTGTTTTTTCGGAAACCGCGAGAGCACTAACGATCATTGTTTAACCTTTAAGGAATACTTACGAAGCACTACCAATAGGAAATTTTGCTTTTAAAAAACATGAAAGTCGACTCTTAAGTTGGCCCGGCTGCTTTTCCCGTTTTTCTCGGATACCATGTGAGCACTAACGATGCAATACTAAAAGCCACAAAGGAAGCACTACCTATAGGCCTAATCTTTTTAAAAATTTCAAAACTGATCTTTTCACATTTTTTTGTTATTTTTCGTAAATCATGAGGTCGCTAAAGATGATTTTTAGAGCACTATCGAGCACTAACGAAGCACTAACAGTGGGTTTTTGTTTTTTAAACTGAAAGTTGGCTGTTTCGGAAACAATGAGAGCACTAATGATGCTCTTTGGAGCACTAACGAAGCACTATCAATTAGCATTCTCTTCTGTTGTTCTACTAACGGAGAGGGAGGCAACTTTACGACTCTCACTAAATGCTTGGTAAAAATAATTGCATAATTCCTATATACACAATTCATTACTACAGAAATGACAGTGTTTTATAATCCATGAAATGATTACATGAAACCCAATGAAATATGCCGACCTGTGCAAATAAAATATAATACACAATTAGATTACACAAAACGTTATTTTTTTTCTACACTGTGGTTTGTTGAATTCGCACTTTACAGATAAAGTAAGATTATCTTGTATTTCCGTTTCCGTTCTAACCACAGTTTTAACTTGCAAATCTAACATATCAAAAATGTAATGTGTCAACTTTAATCAACTTTTCCGCACGTCTTGCACGCAGTGTATAAATAGAAAGTTTATATGTTAGTTGTACTACCTTTCATATTTCTCGAAACTCCTGCACGGTATGAGCAATCAACTTATAATATAATTTAGAATGTTTTCTTATAATGACTTCTTTATTGAGAACTTGTACATTTATACATGTGTGCATAAAATAGAAAAATAATAAACAAATTTCAAAGTTTACAAATGGTGAATTTAACGCCAGCAAGCGATTTCTTCCAATTTACCATTGGCGAAACCTCAAGTTAATGATCAATAGAAAATATTATCTTAGTAATCGGATTTGTATACCTATCATTGAATAAAAATACATAGTTATTTGTACGTTAAACGAAAAGCAAAGACGGCGGGAAAAGACGGAGACGGATGGGAATGGGGAACAATAGGAAGCATATCACATGAAAGTTAGGTCTTGTTGAAGAAATACATTTTGATTTTATTTTTGAAAATACTATTGAAGTAGATGTTTTAATGTCTATCGGAAGCAAATTCCATTGTCGAATACCTTTAACAGTAAATAAATCATTGTAGAAATTAGTTCTTGGAATTGCAATTGTAAAACGAACATTTGTCAGTCGATCTTGTTGAGTACTGTGCTGACAAAAGGTGAAAATTAGTTTGTAGTTACTGAGGAGTATGTGTTTTACCACTTTATAAAGTAATACAGCGCAATGCGTACTAAAACGTCTGTCGTCCATGGTTTACCAAGTTAGTTCATTCCTGAATGGAATAATGTGTTCAAATTTAGGTAAGTTATAAATAAATCTGATATAGTCAAAACCATTTAAGCTGACCTATGACTCACCGCGGTACATTATTAGAAATGATAATGAAAATTGCATGTCTTTGTCAGTATATGTAACTATTTGCCCTAAAACAGGATGGATAGAAAAAAAATACGTCTTTTAAGGATTGGTATGGCAGCATCAAAACGTATGTCTGTTATAACTAATATTTATGTATTATTATAACCTATAAATAATTTTAGTTTCCTGTCACTTTTTGTTGTCTTTTCACGTAGTTCTTGATTTTTTGTTGTATTTATGTTTTTACATTTAGCTCAAATCGCAAATATAAAAGTTTTTTTCAAAAGTAAAAGGATTTCTTACACATTATAAAAGGTAAATACAGCCATCCTATAACAACACTAAATACTATTACCTCTTTGCTTTTTAGTTGTTGAAAATGCTTCGAAACAAACATCTCAAACCCCAAACACACCAGGTGATTTTGAACGTCATGGATTATTTTGAAAGGGAGCGTGATAATGAATGTGTTTTTGTTTCGTTTGGAAGTGTTATGCAGGTACAAAAATAAATACACTTAATCCTTCAAATCAATTAATTATTTCTTTAGCAATCCTCTGAAGCATGTGGTTTAGCCTTAGTGTTTTAACTAGGATTAAGAGAGGAGGCTCACAAGCTCTAAAGGAAAATGTTCCAATCCATTCGACGTGCAGGAAACGCAACCGAACAAAAAGCAAATCTTGCTATGTTGAAGATTTTATAAAACATGCAGTTAAACGTAAAATTTATGAGATGCACTCGAAAAGTAATATGAAAATTAATTGTAATTAGTAACTAATTTTTATATTTGTAGGACTTCATGTAACTGCACAAACACTCCAAAAAGAGCTTGTTACTGCCGGCATATATTATTTCAAATTAACTAGCTTAAGAAGACTTTTACCTACTATAGGTTTTTTTTTATAAAGTAGATGATGGAAGGCAAGGATTGTTCGAGAAACAACATATAGCTGCTGCACGAATAAAATTCTTAAAGGATTACCATTCCAATAAGGAAATGCAACTATATGAACCTGTTTTCTTGACGAGACTTGGCTTTTTAGTAGAGGATCTGCCAAAAAGAATTGGCATGGTAATTCTCACAAAAGCATCAAGAAGAAGCCATTTGGAACAGGAAGACGGTTAGTTGTTAATTTGTTGCTGTCACTGTGTTTTGTATAGTTACCAAATGTTGTTTTAAATTTATTGCGATACATGCTGGAAATAAAAATGGTTTTATACATGATGCATCTCTTTTGTTTTCTTCAAAATCACAATATGCAGATTATCATGGTGATATGAAAAAAGAAATGTTCAAAAAATGGTTCCAAGAAAGTTTATTACCAAATTTAAGCAGTCCAAGTTTAATCGTGCTAGATTATATCATTCGCAATTAGTCAAAAAGGTTTCTAACAATTTTTCAAATAAAGAGGAATTAATTAATTATTTGCTTCGACATAACATATTTGCTGACACTTCAATGTTAAAAAGAAAATTACTTGCATTAGTAAAGGAAAATGTTCAACCAAAAATATTCATACTTGAACTTGCAACACAAAGTGGCCATAAAGTATTAAGGCTCCCTCCATACCATCGCCAATTTAGTCCAATAGAATTAATTGGGGTAATTGCAAAGGCTATTACGACAAAAATATTGGAAGATTTAATGAACAATCTAATGATGAGCACGTGCAATTAATATAGCATGAAGCACTTGGAAGGATAAATGACAAATATTGGCAAAAATGCACTCACCATTCAGAAAAATGTATGATAGAATGGTGGCAAATTGAAAAAAGATTATTATCAACTTAGAGGATTCAAGCAGCAATGACTCTTATGAAGATGATTCAATTTCAGAATAATTGATTAATATAAAATGAAGTGGTGTCCTAGATTTATACTTTCTTAATGTAGTAGAACAATATTACAATAAAATAATACAATACCGTTTTGTTTATTTAATACTAAATTTGATTAAATATTTACAAATACACTTTTATATATACAACCATGCTTGTCGACCATATAAAACAGGAATAAAATAAAATCCCGAAACTACAATTTCCTTGATAATTGTGTGAATAACAAGTCTAATTCCAACAGTAGTTATTAGTCTTCAGATATTATCGAATCAATTAGAACACACGCGTCTTTATACTTAATAACAATATAATATCTTGAAAATTCACTTTATGTTTTCAAAATCAACAATATCGCGACACCATGCTAAATATCCAGTATCTGCAGTACATTTCTAAACTAAGATTTTATCTACATTCCTGAAAATAGCTTGTCCATTTCCATATTATTAATATCTTCATTTAAACACGATTCATCTAAATAAAATGTTGGTCTATTTCCCTTCCAAACTTCCAATTTACCTTAAATTCTTTGGTTTAACTTTTATAAAAGAAAAATGTATTTGATACTTATGTTAACGCCGTTGGCAACTCCATATCCAACAAACATTTCTTATAATTCGTAGAAAGTAAAGGATCATTTATAAAAGCCTTGGGACATACATTCTCAGCTAGTATCTGTCACAATATAAACTGCATGCGCCATTTTGTATGAACAACTGAACTAATCCAGAATGCTAGAAATACGTTCTGATTGCATTGATGCATATGCTTTAACAAGATGAGTCATCGGTCAGCTTAACTGGTTTTGACTATACCAACATTCTGTAAACGTTGGAGTTTGTTATGCAGATACCCAGCCATATCTGTAAATACTACATCAGCGTATTCTATTTTGGAACTAAAAGTGCATTGACTAAACGTAAGCGGGCTTGGAATGGAAGACAATTTTTTAACAATACTAGCTCATGGAAGGCAAAAGAGAAATTTTGGTTAATTTTATTTACATTTAGAATCCAGGATAAAGTATCATCCATATGCATACATAGGTTTCTAACTACACTACTAAAAGGTATTACGGTGTCAATAAATTTTATATTGGTCAGGGTGTTCTTCTGTATAAGTACTTTACTATAAGGCGAGCTAATAATAATACATTGGATTTTTTAAGAATAATTGCTGGACCATGCCTATTAATCCAATTGGCTATTTTGCTCAAATCTTCATTTATTAGACCAATTGTAGTATTAATATGCTGTACCTCTGAATCCCTATATATTTGAAAATCATCAGCAAATAAATGATAACAGCAGGTTAAACCTATACTAATAGAGACAATAAACAAACTAAAAAGCAACGGCCTAAGTACATACCTTAGGAACACCCTTGGAGACTACTTCCCAATTAGAAGATCCACTTCTGGCTTGTATACGTTGTTCACGTTCGGTTAGATAGAATTCAAACCATGTAATAACAGCCACAGATAAATTATACATTTTTAAAGAAGCTAGTAGGATGTCATGATCAACTAAATTATAGGCATTAGTGAAATCCGGTAGGGTCAAGATTGTAACCTCTTTGTTGTCTAGTGCATAACGAATGTCATCTATAACCTTAATAAGTGCGGTTGATCTATGGTTTTTACGAAAACCTGACTGCAAAGGATTATATAAGTTATTGACTTCAATATAATCAGACAACTGCTTGTGAACTATTTTTTCGCAACAACGTGAAAAAGACAACACTCAGATCGGTCTGAGGTCAGACATTAAGCCCGGATTTGAATTTTTTGGAATTGGAATTACATGTGCTTTCTTCCATAATTTTGGAAAGCAGCTAGTGGACAAAGAGAAATTAACAAGGTGGGTTATAATGGGAAGAATAATGTCGACAACAATTAAAATACTTTCACGATTTATGCCATCGTAACCCGTACATTCATTATTAAGTTCATGCATAACACGTAGAACTTCATCATTATCTACTTCTACAAACGAAAAAGCAGAAGTTGTGGCAATTGTTTCGGAATCAAACTTTTTAATAGTAGCAGTCTTTATTTCGTGTTCTAGGATTGTTTTAGGTTGTGCAAAACGAGTATTTAGTTCATTTAAATCAAACATATTTAAAGGTACGTCACGTTTTTGACTCCCTACACCCTAACTATTAAGAAGTTCCAATAACTCCCTTACTTATAAAAGAACGAAAGAGTACTCATGGTTAGCTTTGAATCTAAACCAGTAAATACAGTAATAATACAAGTACACATGCCCACCTCTAGCTACAGTGAGAAAGAGATAGATGCGATCTAGAAAGATATCGAAGACATACTAAGATACCTAAAAGGACATGAAAATTTAATAATTACGGGGGATTTGAATGCAGTGGTAGGTAAGAGTAGGGAAGGAACGATAGTAGGTTTATTTGGTTTAGGCACGAGAAATGACAGGGGAAATAGGCTGATAGAATTTTGCGACAAGAACAACTTAACCATCACAAATACATTATTTCAACATCATGCTAGAAGACGACACACATGGAAGATGCCAGGAGAAGTAGGAAGATATCAAATAGATTACATTATTGTTAGACAACGGTTTAGATTTTAGAAATCAAGTAAAAGACTGTAGAAGCTACACGGAAGCAGATATAGACACTGACAACAACATCGTAATTATGAAGGCCGCACTTAAATTTAAAAATCTAAAAAAGGGGAACGGAAAAAGGCACTTTGACTTTGAGAAGCTAAAACATAAAGATATCCACGAAAGATTTGAGAAAAAATCAAATGAATTGCTGAAAGATATCGGGAAAATTTCTGATACTAAGGAAGTAGAAACAGAATGGAATAACATTAAATCCAGCTTAGAGATGGCGGCCAGGGATATTCTGTGGTATACACAAAAAGAAAATAAGAAACCACGGATAACAAAGAATTTAATAGAAGAAATACGAAAATACAAAAATAGATCAGACGAAACAGGAAAACAGTGATACAAAACCATAAAATGGGAAATTATTCGCAAATGCAGGAAAGCTAAAGAACAGTGGATTGATGAAAAGTGCAACAAGGTACAAACTAAGATGGAAATAGAAAAGACAGACAAAGCATACAAATTAATTAGAAGGAATTTTGGGGATATAAAACCATATAGCAAAAATATAAGGGATGCAGAAGGAAATGTCATTATTGAAAATGTAGAAAAAGTAGCTAGATGGCAGGAATATATAGCGAATTTATATTCAGGAGAGGAATTAACAGCATCAGAACAAGAATCAGACATTGAAAATGATGACCTAGGATATCTTATACTTAGAGATGAGTTTGAAAGCATTAAAGGGTCTGAAAAATGGTAATGCGCCGGGTACAGATAAGGTGCAAGCAGAAACTCTTAAAGGCGCTGGACAAGCAGTAACAGAAGGTCTCTTCCGACTTGTAAGCTATATGTATGAGACAGACGAGATACCCAAAGATTTCAAACGTAAGATCATAGTAACTATACCAAAAAAAAAAGGTTGACAGCACACGTTTCAAAAATATTAATTAGCATTGTACAAAGACGAATGGAAAAGCGAGATGAAGAAATACTGGGAGAAGATTAATTTGGGTTTAGGCGAAACAGGGGAACACGGGAGGCTTTTTTAGCTCTGAGGGTGATAATTGAGAAAACAATAGAGAAGGGGGAAAGCGTATATATAGGGTATGTAGATCTAGAAAAAGCATTCGACAATGGAAAATGGAAAAAATGTTCGAAACACTCAAAAAGATTGGAATGAGTTTTAGGGATAGACGGATAGTACCTTGCTTATACAAAGAGCAAACAGCGGTAATAGAAATAGAGCAAGAAAGTAGATAAGTAAATATTATGGAAGGGGTGAGACATAGATGTGCCTTTTTTTCATTAATTTTTAACTTGTACATAGAAGAGGCAATGAATACTGTCAAATGCAGGAAGACATTTGGAATTAATGTGGGGACAAAAGATTGATATGCTTAGATTTGCGGATGATATAGCGGTATTAGCATCTAGCAAAGAAGAGTTAGAAGCTGCTCTTAATGAAATGGAAACAGTTCTAACGGAGAGATATGGTAAGAAAATTAACAAAAATTAAACTAACGTTCTAGTATGCAAAAGAGGGGAAAATAATCAAAAACAAGAATACAAATAGGTAACGAGAACTTACAAGAGGTTAAGAATTTATGCTACCTAGGAAGTCAAATAACGCAAGATGGGAAAAGCACAAAAGATATAAAACAAAGATTAGCAAAAAGTCGTGCTACATTTAACAAGAAAAAGCAACTACTGTGTTCAAAGACCACAAACATAGAAACAAGGAAAAGATTGCTTAAAACATATGTGTGGAGCGCAGCACTGTATGGCTGTGAAGCCTGGCCAGTAGGAGAACCAGGCAAAGAAAAGAGTAGAAGCATTTGAAATGTGGTGATACAGACGTATGATGAAGATACCATGGACAGACAAAGTTAAGAACAAAAAAGGTATTAGAAATGGTAGGGGAAGAAAGAACTATGTGGAAAACAGTAAAAAATAGGAGAGATAGAAGATAGGCCACACACTAAGACACGAAGGAATAGTGCGGAATATATTAGAAGCAGAGATAGAAAAAAAGAGAAGTAGAGGTAGACCTAGGTTAGACTACTTCACACAGATAATAAAATATGTAGGCTGTGAGAATTTCAGGGAAATGTGTAGGCTAGCTCAGAATAGAAATCAATGGAGGTTCGCTTCCAACCAGTCGCAAGATGAAAAAAACTAATGGCAATAATAATTACTGTACTTAAGCATGGTGATTATTATAAATAACTACAGATATTGGTTTTGCAATACTCTCAACTAATGTTAATTGTGCGAAAGGATTTACTGGAAAACTATCAATACGGCAAATGTCTAAGTGTTGTGGGATCCTTGGCAACCACAGGCTGCTTAACCCCCTTCACATACCGCTGAATCTCGGTGAAATAGGGCATATAATTAGAAAACAATAGAAGGGAATCCAGCTGTATATCGACTGTGGCGGCTCCGTGGCGTAGTGGTATGTGTGTGACTACTACGCCCAAGGTTCCGGGTTCGAATCCCGACACGGTCCGCTTGAAAAATGTTAGGCGAGCATTTTTCACAAAAATACACCCTCGTTCGGATGAGAGGTAAAATGGAGGTCCCGTGTTTGAGTGTTGTCACGCACGTTAAAGATCCCTACCTTGCTTGGAACAGCAAGGGTTCGGCAAAATTCCAAATTTTCCAGGTAAAAAAAACTCGCTTCCTGGCCAATGTAGTACCTTCGGGTGGAGCATTGGAAAAATCAAATGTAATGTATATCGACTGTAATCAGTTAGGGAACGATAGGGAAAGCTAGGGATGGATTTAAATTAGTTAGCTAGATTTGGATAGTTTTAAGACGACCCTTCAGGTCGCACTGGTAAGCAGAACCGGCGTCTGCTATCCGGTATTACGGATCCCTCCCCCTCTCATTTTTGCTTGTTGATCGGGTACACTCGAAAGTCAGCGCTCGGGATACCATTATTTACAACCCTGTTTTTAGTTTTTGTTTTGTTTTTGTTCCAGTTTTTGTCAGATTTTTAGGTTTGTTAGATTGTTAGAGTTTGTTAGGTTTGTTAGATTTTTAGGTTTGCTAGATTTTTATTTAGTTTTTATTTAGGGTGAATCAACTATGAAGTAAGAATAAATTAGGAGCACGACTATTTTTCGCGTTTAAACCCAATGTAGTACCTCCGGGTGGAGCATTGGGGACGTGGCCGCAAGTATAGCGGCCCTAATTTAAATTATAATGTATATCGACTGTAGGCGTCGCCGTGGATGAATGTAGTAAGCGTAAGACTACGGATCCCAAGGTTCTGGGTTCGAATCCCGACACGGTCGACTGCTTGAAAAATGGCAGGTGAGCATTTTTCACAAAAATTACGCCTTCGTTCGGATGAGAGGTTAAATGGAGGTCTCGTGTGTGAGTGTTGTCTCGCACGTTAAAGATCCCTACCTTGCCTGAAACGGCAAGGGTTCGGCAAAATTGTAAATTTCCAGGCAACAAAAAACTCGCCTCCTGGCTAATGTAGTACCTTCGGGTGGAGCATGGGAAATGTAAATGCAATGTATATCGACTGTTGTGAGAATTGCAGGGAACTGTGTAGGCTAGCTCAGAACATAATAAGCTGAGGGATAAGTCCAACCACTTTCAAGATGTAAAACCAAATGACGAAGAAATAAGTGCTCAAATCTGATGATTATTATAAACAACTACAGGTGTTGGTTGTGAAATATGTTCAACTAATGTTGATTGTGCGAAAGGATAAATTGGAAAAACTTAATTCGACAAAGATTCAGGTGATGGGGGAACTTGGCAGCCAAAGGCTGCTTGCCCCCCTTCGCATACCACTGAATATCGGGGAAATAGGGTATATAACTGTAAAACAATAGAAGGTGACCGAACTGCATCAAACAAGAAAGAACAGCAGCTATGTTCAAAGACAACGAACATAGATACAAGAAGAAAACTGTTCAAAGCATAGTGTGGAGCACAACACAGTACATCTATGAAATAGGGGCAGTAGGAAAAGCAGACAGAAAGAGATAGAAGTGTCTGGAATGTTGTGCTTCAGATGTATGAGGATGTGACCATGCAACCATCCTCATACATCTGCATGGACAGACAAAGTTAATAACAAAAAAGTTGTAGAAATAGTAGAGAAATAAAGATATCTGTGGAAAATGCAAAATTGGAGAAATAGAAGGCATTTCTGGGGAATAGTACGGGATATACTACAAGCAGAGATAGGAAAAGAGAGGTAAAGGTAGACCGAGATCAAACTTTCGCACACAGATAGTGCTAGATGCAGACTGTGCAAATTGCAGGGAAATGTGTAGGTTGGTTCAGACTAGGAAACAATGAGGGTACGCGTCCAACTAGTTCTATGACTGAAGACCTGATGATGATGATATTGCTTAGGGACCCACTACCGCGCCACTGCAATTGGGGGTGCATCTTGATTTTGTACGGGATTCCCGCCTCTTTTTGGCAATTCCAAATTTAATAACTTAACGCTTCACATACCTGTAACAAGATTTAAAAGATCATGTTAAATTCTGGCTA
The DNA here is from genome assembly GCA_036346225.1 of Platerodrilus igneus. Classification (NCBI taxonomy): domain Eukaryota; kingdom Metazoa; phylum Arthropoda; class Insecta; order Coleoptera; family Lycidae; genus Platerodrilus; species Platerodrilus igneus. The sequence goes on from JARFIW010001700.1 coordinate 5,869,888, forward strand.
TCCATATACAAAATTACACGAAAACCGAAAGTTCAAACCCTTTGCGAACTAGTGTTCAATTTATTAACTCTACCACATTCTAGCGTAACTGCTGAACAAATATTTTCAGCAATTAACTTGAATAAGACTTTAGTAAAAAACAGGCTGAAAGGGAATTCATTACAATCTTTGCTATACGCCAAAAGCGTTGTACAAAGTAGCGGGATTTGCAGCAATTTAAAAATTGCAAAGGAAACGATTAATAAATTGAATAAGACCACGTGTCTTACTGAACAAGTAGAAACAATAGTTAATGACTAAGATTCCGATTAAGATTAAGCCTATTTATTTTGTATTTTGGTTAATAAGAATTTATTGTTTTTATACTGATTTAACTAAATAAAAATACCTAATCAACAATTGCAATGTTATACAAACTTTTTCCTAAACAAATTATGTATAAATTCATATTGCGAAGGAATAAAAAGTAGCCTCACGATTTTTTACCAGCTGCCTAACGATTTTAGATAAATAGGGTCTTGCATCACTGCTCTCTTATTGTTTCTTCTTACCACTCTGTATATATTTACTTTGTGCTAGAGCGACAATATATTCAGAACATGAGTACTATTTTTATATATTAAACATGCAATCGAAGCAAAGGTTCTCGTTCACTTAATCTCAATAAGAGTATAGTGGAATTACATATTCTATCGATAGAAAGGTATAATTTATATTTCCACCTTACTTAGAACGATGTATAGACAATATTTTTAAAAGAGCAATTTGTAGATAGCGGTTAAAATTTCCACAGGTCTGTTAACGAATATATGATATGATAACGGTAATAAATAAACCTTCCCCCCACCTACCTTCTTTGTTATAACTTGTAGAATGCGAGTGTTTCTATATTTTTGATAGATCTGGTATTGTTGCTTTGAATTTCCACTTCTAGAAATGCCGGTCATTTCGAGATCTTGTGATAGAGTTGCTTATAAAAATGTACAATATTATAATTTTAGAACAAAATCTATAGGATTCAATTCCTACTAAACGATCAGACACAAAAAAATAAAACAACTAAACACTACATTAAACGTAAGACACCAAACCACAACGAGCGAATTTTGAATACTAGCTTTCTTATCTAACTCCTAAAACGTTTGGAGAGACGGACGGGGAACTTGCTACATACCCACTCCCTTCCATAGCAATTAAAATAGCGTGTAATACGTAAAAATGCATAACGAAGGAATCATACCATGCGACACTAAACTTGAAACCCTTTACATTTTGTTACGACCAAGATCTTTTGTGTTGCTATCAAGGCCATTCTTGGGGTCCTGAACAAGACTTCATCACTACGCCCCCCTACATTAAATTTTATATACTTATTTCCCCAAAATAATAGTTTTAACCAGTAGTACAAGTGGAAAACCAAATTTTGGAGGGAGATACACAATTTTTAGCACTGATTTCTAGGAACAATTTTTAAATTTACGCGTATTTTCCTTGGTTTTCTTTTAGGCGTGGAGGGGGCGTCTCTCCCGTATTTATTGGTATGGGCCACTGGTATTAACTCCTTAAGATTGATTCTTTATTTGAAAAGGAATAGAATATATGATTTATAACACGCGTACAAAAAAAAGTAGTCAATATTTATTATTGTACTTGTTTTAATAATCTATAATACTTAATTGGTTTAAACCTATAATGTAGCTAAGTGTACTTCTCTTGCCTTCATTTCGACAAATTCAGTAATCGATTCATCAAAATTAATACTTTAAGCAATATTATCCATTTCGAATGCACCTGCACCTTGCCGAAGTCCTAGATTACTAGAACACGTGAAATGGCTTGCGTGTTCTAATGAGCTAAAGAGCCATGGTAGTAGGGTCGTTAGTAAGGAACCAGACTAAGACAGATCCCCGAAAGAGGACAGCGGCTCTTTCGGTACTTAGATTGGCAAAGACTATAGGGGTCGGTATGACAGTCTAAGACACACTACCGCGATGTGGAAGGCAACGGGAAACCACCACATTATCTCCCAAGTACACAACGTACTTAAATTGTAATTAACGTGATGGCATTCTATGGGGTAAAAGATTCTGGAATTAAAATAGTCCCCTTTTGGAGCTCCGGGAGAGGACTACTTCGTAGAATGCGATCGAAAAGTTCAGACTAAGAATCGTGAACATTTTGTGAGTCGGAGCGTGGAATGTTAGAAGTATGAAGCAGGTAGATCAGCTAGAGAATCTAAAAATTGAAATGAGTAGGTTAGCACTAGACATAGTAGGGATCAGCGAAGTTCGGCGGCCAGAGGGGGGGCTTTTTGGAGTGGAGACTTCGGGGTAATTCATACAGGAGCAGAGGAAGGAAATTTGGGTGTAGGCATAGTTATGCGAAAAAAGATAGGATACTGTGTAGAAAATTACTTACAAAAGAACGAAAGAGTACTCATGGTTAGATTAAAATCTAAACCGGTAAACACAGTAATAATACAAGTATACATGCCCAACTCTAGCTACAGTGATGAAGAGGTAGAAGCATTCTACAAAGATATCGAAGAAATATTAAGATACGTAAAAGGACATGAAAATTAAATAATTACGGGGGATTTTAATGCAGTGGCAGGTGAAGGTAGAGAAAGAGCGGTAGTAGGTTGATTTGGTTTAGGCACGAGGAACCAAAGTGAAAATAGGCTTGTAGAATTTTGCGACAAGAACAATTTAATCATCACAAACACATTATTTCAACATCATGCTAGAAGATATACGTGGAAGATGCCAGGAGATATAGGAAGATATCAAATAGTTTACATACTTGTTAGACAACGGTTTAGGAATCAAGTAAAAGACTGTAGAAGCTACCCAGAAATAGATATAGACACTGACCACAACATCGTAATTATGAAGGCCGCACTTAAATAAAAAATTTGAAAAAAGGAACGGAAAAAGGCACTGAGACTTTGAGAAACTAAAAGATAAAGATATTCAAGAAAGATTCAAAAAAAGTCAAATGAATTGCTGAAAGATATTGGGAAAAACATCTGATACTAAGGAAATAGAAACAGAATGGAATAACATTAAATCAGCCTAGACGTGGCGGCCAGAAATATTCTGGGGTATACACAAAAAGAAAATAAGAAACCATTGATAACAAAGGATATCCTGAAATTAATAGAAGAAAGACGAAAATACAAAAATAAATCAGACGAAACAGGAAAACAAGATACAAAACCATAAAATGGGAAAATTATTCGCAAATGCAGGAAAGCTAAAGAACAATGGATTGATGAAAAGTGCAAAGCGGTACAAACTAAGATGGAAGTAGGAAAGACAGATGAAGCATACAAACTAATTAGAATGAATTTTAGGGATATAAAACCGTATAACAAGAATATAAAGGGCGGGGGAGGAAACGTCATTATAGAAAGTGTAGAGAAAGTGGGTAGATGGCAAAAATATATAGGGAATTTATATGCAAGAGAGGAACTAGCAGCATTAGAACAGAAATCAGACATCGAAAATGATGACTTGAGATACTTTATACTTAGAGTTGAGTTTGAATTAGCATTAAAGGGTCTGAAAAATAGTAAGGCGCCGGGTACAGATAAAGTGCAAGCAGAAACTCTAAAAGCCGCTGGACAAGCAGTAACAAACATCTCTTCCAACTTATAAGCTATATGTATGAGACAGGAGAGATACCCAAATATTTCAAACGTAACATCATAGTAACTATGCAAAAAAGGAAAGGCGCAATTAGATTTGAAATTTTGGAACAATAAGTTTGACAGCACACGTGTTAAAAATATTAAGTAGAATTGTACAAAGACGAATGGAAAAATGAGCGGAAGAAATACTAGGAGAAGATCAATTTGGGTTTAGGCGAAAGAGGGGAACACGGGAGGTTATTTTAGCTCTGAGAGTGATAATGGGGAAAACAATGGAAAAAGGGGAAAGCGTGTATAAAGGGTTTGTAAAATTAGAAACAGCATTTGACAATGTAATATGAAAAAAAATGTTCAAAATACTCAAAAAGATTGGACTGAGTTATAAGGAAAGACGAATAGTACGTAGCTTATACAAAGAACAAACAGCAGTAATAGCATTAGAGCAGGAACACCTAGAAAAGTAAACTTCAGGAAAGGGCGAGACAGGGATGTGTCCTATCCCCATTAATTTTTAATTTGTACATTGAAGAGGCAATGCATTACTGTCAAATGCAGGAAGACATTTGGAATTACTATGCAGGAACCAAAGATTGATATGCTTAGATTTGCAGATGATATATCAGTATTACCATCTAGCAAGGAAGAGTTAGAAGCTGCTCCTCATGAAATGGAAACGGTTCTAACAGAGAGATACGGTATGAAAATTAACAACTACTACTAAGGTACTAGTATACAAAGGAGGGGAAAACAAATCAACAACAAGAATACAAATATGTAACAAAAACTTACAAGAGGTTAAGGATTTCTGCTGTTATGGAAGCCAAATAACGTAAGATGAGAAAAGCGCAAAGGATATACAACAAAGGTTAGCACAAGGTCGTGCTACATTCAATAAGAAAAAGCAACTACTGTGTTCGAAGACAACAAACATAGAAACAAGGAAAAGATTGCTTAAAACATATGTGGGGAGCACAGCACTGTTCGGCTGTGACACCTGGACAGTAGGAAAAGTGGACAAGAAAAAGGTAGATGCCTTTGATGTGTGGTGCTACCGACGTATAATGAAGAGATCATGGACAGACAAAATTAAGAACGAAGAGGTACTAAAAATGGTAGGGGAAGAAAGAAATATGTGGAGAACGGTAAATAATAAGAGAGATAGGATGATAGGTCACATACTACGGCATGAGAGAATAGTGCGGAATATATTAGAAGCAGAGATAGGAAAAAAGAGAAGTAGAGGTAGACCTAGATTAGACTACTGCACACAGATAGTGAAAGGTGTAGACTGTAGGAATTTCAGGGAAATGTGTGGGCTAGCTCAGAATAGAAATCAATGGAGATACGCATCCAACCAATTTCCAAGATGGATAAACTATTGACGAAAAAAGGAACTGTACTTAAACGTGATGATTATTATAAGCAACTACAAGTATTGGTTGAGCAATGTTCTCGAATAATGTTAATTGTGTGAAAAGATTTACTGGAAAACTATTAATTCGGCAAATGTCTAAGTGTTGGAGGATCTTGGCAGTCACAGGCTGCTTAACCCCCTTCACTGAATCTCGGTGAAATGGGGCACAAAATTAGAAAACAATAGAAGGGGAACCGAGCTGAATATAGGCAGTATGAGAATTTCAGGGAACTGTGTAGGCTAGCTCAGAATGTAAATAAGTGCAGGTATGTGTCCAACCAGTTTTGAGACGGAAAACCTAATGACGAAAAAATAAGCACAGATAAATCTGATGATTATTATAAACAACTACAGGTGTTGGTTGTTAAATATCTGCTAGCAATGTTGATTGTGAGAAAAAATATATTGGAAAAATATTAAATCGGCAAATGTTAAAGTGCTGTGGGAAGTTGGTAGCCACAGGGTGCTTACTCCATTCACAACCTTACATGTGATTTTCTAATGCTCCACCCGTAAAACTACATTAATCAGGAAGCGAGTTTTTTTTACCTGGAGAATTTGGAATTTTGCCGAACCCTTGCTGTTTTAAGCAAGGTAGGGATTTTAACGTGCGTGACAACACTCATACACGGGACCTCCATTTACCTCTCATCCAAACGAGGGTGTATTCTTGTGAAAACGCTTGCCTAACATTTTTCAAGCGGACCGTGTCGAGATTCGAACCCGGGACGCAGTAGTCACATTTCGTGGAGTAGTTGGTAGGTGTGTGACTACTACGCCAATGTCCCGGGTTCGAATCCGACACGGTCCGCTTGAAAATGTTAGGCGAGCATTTTCTCAAAATACACCCTCGTTCGGATGAGAGGTAAATGGAGGTCCCGTGTGTGAGTGTTGTCACGCACGTTAAAGATCCCTACCTTGCTTGGAACAGCAAGGGTTCGGCAAAATTCCAAATTTTCCAGGTAAAAAAAAACTCGCTTCCTGGCCAATGTAGTACCTTCGGGTGGAGCATTGGAAAATCACATGTAAAGTAGTCACACACATACCACTACGCCACGGAGCCGCTTCCCATTCACGACCACTGAACGTCGGAGAAATAGGGTATATAATTGTAAAACAATAGAAGGGACTCGAACTGCATCTAACAATAAAGAACAGCACCTATGATAAAAGACAACAAACATACACACAAGAAGAAAATTGTTGAAAGCATATGTGGGGAGCATAGCACAGCATGCGTATGACATACGGACAGTAAGAAAAGCAGACAGAAAGACGGTAGCAGCCTTTTGGAATGTTGTGCTACAGATGCATGAGGATGAAAGCGGACAGACAAAGTTAATAACAAAAAGGTTATAGAAATAGTAGGAGAACAAGGATATACGTAGAAAGAAAATAGGAGAATTAGAAGGGGAGAATACGTTCTGAGGCATTTTTGGAGAATAATATAGGATATATTAGAAGCAGAGATAAGAAAAAGGAGGTAGATATAGACTTAGGTCATATAATGATAGATACAGATTACAAATTTCAGGAGTAACAATGAGGGTACGCGTTTAACCAGTTTCAGGATTGAAGACCTAATGATGATGATGAAGCAATATTATACTCAGTTGATATTATTGAAAAATTTAATAGTTTTTCTTGAGCTAGGGTTGATCTTAGGTGATTTTTAATTAACATTCATTTATTGAAACTCCTCTCACACGAAACGTGTCAAAATAGGAAGAGTCAGAATTATTTATAGGACAATTACGATATTTTGATATGACCCAAGTAATTGAAAGTTATAAATATGTATCATCATAATTAGGTCTTCAGTCCTGGAACTGGTTAGACGCGTACCATCATTGTTTCCTATTCTGAACTAACCTCCAGATTTCCCTGAAATTTGCACAGTCTGCATCTATCACTATCTGATCTAGGTCTACAGCTACCTCTTTTTTTCTATCTCTGCTTGTAATATATCCCATACTATTCCACAAAAATGCCTTAGAACGTATTCTTCCCTTCTATTTATCTTTTTCCACAGATATCCTTGTTCCCCTACTATTTCTATAACCTATTTGTCATTGTCTTTGTCTGTCCATGCTATCGTCCTCATACATCTGAAGCACCGCATTTAAAAAGGCTGCTACCGTTTTTCTGTCTGCGTTTCAGACTGCCCGTATTTCATAGGCATACTGTGCTGTGCTCCACACATATGCTTTCAACAATTTTCTTCTAGTTTCTATGTTTGTTGTCTCTCCTCATAGGCGCTGTTCTTTTTTGTTAGATGCAGTTTGGTCACCTTCTATTGTTTTACAAATATATACCCTATTTCTCCGACCTTCAGTGGTTGTGAAGGGAGGTGAGCAGCCTGTGGCTGCCAAGTTCCCCCAACACTTGACCATTTACCGATTTAATATATTTTCCAATATATCTTTTCGCACAGTCATCATTAGTTGCAGATATTTCGCAACCAACAACTAGTTGTTTATACTAACATCAGATTTATCTGCGCTTATTTTTTCGTCATTAGGTTTTCCGTCTCAAAACTGGATGGACACGTACCTGCACACGGGAGGCTATTTTTGCTCTGAGAGTGATAATGGGGAAAACAATGGAAAAATGGGAAAGCGTGTATAAAGGGTTTGTAAAATTAGAAACAGCATTTGACAGTGTAATATGAAAATTTTTTTTCAAAATACTCAAAATGATTGGAATGAGTTATAGGGAAAGACGAATAGTACGTAGCTTATACAAAGAACAAACAGCAGTAATAGCATTAGAGCAGGAACACGTAGAAAAGTAAACTTCAGGAAAGGGCGAGACAGGGATGTGTCCTATCCCCATTAATTTTTAATTTGTACATTGAAGAGGCAATGCATTACTGTCAAATGCAGGAAGACATTTGGAATTACTATGCAGGAACCAAAGATTGATATGCTTAGATTTGCAGATGATATAGCAGTATTAGCATCTAGCAAGGAAGAGTTAGAAGCTGCTCCTCATGAAATGGAAACGGTTCTAACAGAGAGGTACGGTATGAAAATTAACAACTACTACTAAGGTACTAGTATACAAAGGAGGGGAAAACAAATCAACAACAAGAATACAAATATGTAACAAAAACTTACAAGAGGTTAAGGGTTTCTGCTGTAATGGAAGCCAAATAACGTAAGATGAGAAAAGCGCAAAGGATATACAACAAAGGTTAGCACAAGGTCGTGCTACATTCAATAAGAAAAAGCAACTACTGTGTTCAAAGACAACAAACATAGAAACAAGGAAAAGATTGCTTAAAACATATGTGGGGAGCACAGCACTGTTCGGCTGTGACACCTGGACAGTAGGAAAAGTGCACAAGAAAAAGGTAGAAGCCTTTGATGTGTGGTGCTACCGACGTATAATGAAGAGATCGTGGACAGACAAAATTAAGAACGAAGAGGTACTAAAAATGGTAGGGGAAGAAAGAAATATGTGGAGAAAGGTAAATAATAAGAGAGATAGGATGATAGGTCACATACTACGGTATGAGAGAATAGTGCGGAATATATTAGAAGCAGAGATAGGAAAAAAGAGAAGTAGAGGTAGACCTAGATTAGACTACTGCACACAGATAGTGAAAGGTGTAGGCTGTAGGAATTTCAGGGAAATGTGTAGGCTAGCTCAGAATAGAAATCAATGGAGATACGCATCCAACCATAGTGCCAAGATGGATAAACTATTGACGAAAACAGGAACTGTACTTAAACGTGATGATTATTATAAGCAACTACAAGTATTGGTTGAGCAATGTTCTCGAATAATGTTAATTGTGTGAAAAGATTTACTGGAAAACTATTAATTCGGCAAATGTGTAAGTGTTGGAGGATCTTGGCAGTCACAGGCTGCTTAACCCCCTTCACTGAATCTCGGTGAAATGGGGCACAAAATTAGAAAACAATAGAAGAGGAACCGAGCTGAATATAGGCAGTATGAGAATTTCAGGGAACTGTGTAGGCTAGCTCAGAATGTAAATAAGTGCAGGTATGTGTCCAACCAGTTTTGAGACGGAAAACCTAATGACGAAAAAATAAGCACAGATAAATCTGATGATTATTATAAACAACTACAGGTGTTGGTTGTTAAATATCTGCTAGTAATGTTGATTGTGAGAAAAAATATATTGGAAAAATATTAAATCGGCAAATGTTAAAGTGCTGTGGGAAGTTGGTAGCCACAGGGTGCTTACTCCCATTCACAACCTTACATGTGATTTTCTAATGCTCCACCCGTAAAAACTACATTAATCAGGAAGCGAGTTTTTTTTACCTGGAGAATTTGGAATTTTGCCGAACCCTTGCTGTTTTAAGCAAGGTAGGGATTTTTAACGTGCTTGACAACACTCATACACGGGACCTCCATTTTACCTCTCATCCAAACGAGGGTGTATTCTTGTGAAAAACGCTTGCCTAACATTTTTCAAGCGGACCGTGTCGAGATTCGAACCCGGGACGCAGTAGTCACACACATACCACTACGCCACGGAGCCGCTTCCCATTCACGACCACTGAACGTTGGAGAAATAGGGTATATAATTGTAAAACAATAGAAGGGACCTGAACTGCATCTAACAATAAAGAACAGCACCTATGATAAAAGACAACAAACATAGAAACAAGAAGAAAATTGTTGAAAGCATATGTGGGGAGCATAGCACAGCATGCGTATGACATACGGACAGTAAGAAAAGCAGACAGAAAGACGGTAGCAGCCTTTTGGAATGTTGTGCTACAGATGCATGAGGATGAAAGCGGACAGACAAAGTTAATAACAAAAAGGTTATAGAAATAGTAGGAGAACAAGGATATACGTAGAAAGAAAATAGGAGAAATAGAAGGGGAGAATACGTCCTGGGGCATTTTTGGAGAATAATATAGGATATATAAGAAGCAGAGATAAGAAAAAGGAGGTAGATATAGACTTAGGTCAGATAATGATAGATACAGACTACAAATTTCAGGAGTAACAATGAGGGTACGCGTTTAACCAGTTTCAGGATTGAAGACCTAATGATGATGAAGCAATATTATACTCAGTTGATATTATTGAAAAATTTAATAGTTTTTCTTGAGCTAGGGTTGATCTTAGACGATTTTTAATTAACATTCAATTATTGAAACTCCTCTCACACGAAACGTGTCAAAATAGGAAGAGTCAGAATTATTTATAGGACAATTACGATATTTTGATATGACCCAAGTAATTGAAAGTTATAAATATGTATCATCATAATTAGGTCTTCAGTCCTGGAACTGGTTAGACGCGTACCATCATTGTTTCCTATTCTGAACTAACCTCCAGATTTCCCTGAAATTTGCACAGTCTGCATCTATCACTATCTGATCTAGGTCTACAGCTACCTCTTTTTTTCTATCTCTGCTTGTAATATATCCCATACTATTCCACAAAAATGCCTTAGAACGTATTCTTCCCTTCTATTTATCTTTTTCCACAGATATCCTTGTTCCCCTACTATTTCTATAACCTATTTGTCATTGTCTTTGTCTGTCCATGCTATCGTCCTCATACATCTGAAGCACCGCATTTAAAAAGGCTGCTACCGTTTTTCTGTCTGCGTTTCAGACTGCCCGTATTTCATAGGCATACTGTGCTGTGCTCCACATATGCTTTCAACAATTTTCTTCTAGTTTCTATGTTTGTTGTCTCTCCTCATAGGCGCTGTTCTTTTTTGTTAGATGCAGTTTGGTCACCTTCTATTGTTTTACAAATATATACCCTATTTCTCCGACCTTCAGTGGTTGTGAAGGGAGGTGAGCAGCCTGTGGCTGCCAAGTTCCCCCAACACTTGACCATTTACCGATTTAATATATTTTCCAATATATCTTTTCGCACAGTCATCATTAGTTGCAGATATTTCGCAACCAACAACTAGTTGTTTATACTAACATCAGATTTATCTGCGCTTATTTTTTCGTCATTAGGTTTTCCGTCTCAAAACTGGATGGACACGTACCTGCACTTATTTATATTCTGAGCTAGCCTACATAGTTCCCTGAAATTCTCACATAGCATGTGTATACAGCTCGTTCCCCTTCTATTGTTTTCTGCTTTTATGCCCTATTTCACCGAGATTCAGCGAATGGTGTTAAGCAACCTGTGGCTACCAAGATCCCCCAACACTTAGACATTTGCCGAAGTAATTGTTTTCCAGTAAATCCTTTCACACACTTAACATTATTCGAGAATTTTGCCCAACCAATTCTTGTAGTTACTTATAATAATCATCATGTTTAAGCACAGTTATTTTTTTTGTCATTAGTTTATCGATCTTGGGATTGGTTGGATGCGTACCTCCATTGATTTCTATTCTGGGCTAGCCTACACATCTCCCTGAAACCCCTACAGCCTACATCTTTTACTATCTGTGTGCAGTAGTCTAACCTAGGTCTACCTCTTCTTCTCTTTTTTCCTATCTCTGCTTCTAATATATTCCGCACTATTCCCTCATGCCGTAGTGTGTGGCCTATCATCCTATCTCTTCTCTTTTTTACCGTTCTCCACATATTTCTTTCTTCCCCTACCATTTTCAGTACCTGTTCGTTCTTCACTTTGTCTGTCCATGATATCTTTACCATACGCCTGTAGCACCACATTTCAAAGGCTTCTACCTTTTTCTTGTCCGCTTCTCCTACTGTCCAGGCTTTACAACCGTACAGTGCTGTGCTCCACACATATGTTTTAAGCAATCTTTTCCTTGTTTCTATGTTTGTGGTCTTTGAGCACAGTAGTTGCTTTTTCTTGTTAAATTTAGCACGACCTTGTGCTAATCTTTGTTTTATATCTTTTTTGCTTTTCCGATCTTGCGTTATTTGGCTTCCTAGGTAGCAGAAATCCTTAACCTCTTGTTAGTTCGTGTTACATACTTGTATTCTTGTTTTTGATTTATTTTCCCCACCTTTGCATACTAGAACTTTAGTTTTAGTTTTGTTAATTTTCATACCGTATCTCTCTGTTAGAACCGTTTCCATTTCATTAAGAGCAGCTTCTAACTCTTCCTTGCTAGACGCTAATACCGCTATATCATCTGCAAATCTAAGCATATCAATTTTTTGTCCCTGCATAGTAATTCCAAATGTCTTCCTGCATTTGACAGTATTCATTGCCTCTTCTATGTACAAGTTAAAAATCAATGGGGATAGGTCACATCCCTGTCTCACCCTTTCCTAATGTTTACTTCTCTACGTTCCTGCTCTAATTCTATTACTGCTGTTTGCTCTTTGTATAAGCTATGTACTATTCGCCTATCCCTATAACTCATTCCAATCTTTTTGAGTATTTCAAACATTTTTTTCCATTTTTACATTGTCGAATGCTTTTTCCAGATTTACAAACCCTATATACACGCTTTTCCCTTTTCTATTGTTTTCTCCATTATCACGCTCAGAGCTAAAATAGCCTCCCGTGTTCCCCTGTTTCGCCTAAACCCAAATTGATCTTCTTCTAATATATATATATATATATATATATATATATATATATATATATATATATAAAACAATCAAATTTACGGACGTGAAATTAATAAATTTTAGATATTTTAACTACAACATGAAACACATGCAACAGATTAATTTTAGTAGATCGATTCATTGCACTTTTCTTATTGGTTAGTTATATTTTAATTTTATGACTTTTCAAATCAATCATTTGTCTATCTTTATTTAAAATACTACTTGATGTAAGTACCGTATATAATGTTATTTTCCTGTTTTTGTTAATTGTAATTTTTAGCTCATGATTAAGGATTCATATTATCCGAAACGTTGATGTTCAATAAACGATTATTCAATAATTAATTTTATTCTGACGCCTTTATCCCATAACGATTTTCCATCAACATTACTTTATATATATATATATATATATATATATATATATTGCTGTGAAATGCGCCTTTGGTCACGGGAACTGGTACTTTCTGCTGTTCATCCGAGCCCCACAGATTGGGCCGTCCAGATTGCTGTGATTCTCTTCTGATAATCGCCTCTTTACTCTCTCCGCCTCGGCTGCTCACCTAGTTAAAACTTTCATCTTCATTCATAAAAAAAAACACATTCCTACCACAAACATCAACGTTAACTCTATTTACATCAATATTCATAATACATTAAAATTTCAAAATTAAATTTCAGCATAAATTTCAGCATCATAAAATTTCAAGTTAAAATTTGTCATCATTTTAATTTGCATGCAGAATTAGAGTCCTTGTAGGATGCATACTAATTAAGTTAACAATATGTGCAGACCTAAGTCTGAATAAAAGGGAGCATCTCCCACCCCTTTACGTTAATTTAACAGGTTAGTCTAATTGAGCTCAAACACAGACCCAAATTTTCATCATAATTAAAAACATAAACCTGATAAATACTCCTTTCTACTTATACAAGAAAATTTTACTTTAAAATTAAAAATTTGTTGTTTATACAAATTTACTACTGTCCATATGTATCAAACAAGTTATAAAGATATTCAACACACACCAAAACATCAAAGATTAAACAACAATGCATAAGTTACCTGAAGGTTACTGCACTCGTGGCTTCAATGTACATCGGACTTGCTCATCCCACCATTCCAGCTGGTTTATTATTACTTCCTCGGATTTCGGGTCGCCTTTTAAAATTGTTCTACACCACCATTCGTCTAAAAAGTTTTAGGGCTTCGCAGGAACGCATCCATGTATATCTAAATCTTGTTTTGTAGAGCCAATCACGTTTACGAATAACACTTGATTACTCACTCCCGAACAAAATAGCAAAGAAATTCATAATTCGTTCACGCTATACTAAAAACTGCATACTTCAATGTATTTATTTATCGCTACTAATTTGGATAATTGGTACAGTAATACCCGCAAATATTACTAGACTTTATTACCTTATCTATCTTCTCTAAGTGTACTAATAACTTTTATTGTAGCACGTAATCACCACGTATTCTACTTAAAGTATTAAATAATAAAAAAATAAATAGCAAAACTGTTTAAAGTATCGAATAAAATCAAAAATCTAAGAGAGCGAAACTCCTATAAACACGGGTTTATATAATGGCCCGCTTGCACGTCGAATTTGTCCCGCAACCGACAATTTTTAGAATTTCGCATTCTCTTTTCCCTTTCGACGGTCCGGCACAGCGATTCTACTAAAATTTGCACACGTCCAAGTTGAAAATCTAAGAATTTTCCACACGGCTCGCAAACACGTCCGAGAACAACTAATTAATTTTACACACCAACTGCTATGCTTTCCCCTCTCATGTTTGCATCTTATTTCAACCAATCGTAGCTCTAGTAAAGCTTCACAAATCACGCCTTTATTATCAGTGTCTGTGCTTTACGCTTTTATCCATCCCTTTCTATCTTGGTCTGAGTGGTACAAATCGATATTCTTTACTATCTGCTATTTAAATCCACGTTGATTCTTACGTTAGTAAAATAACCCCTCATCTAGCCTTTCCTGCTAAAACATCCGACCGTTTCCAATATACGTAGAAGCTGCATGTTTATCAGCTCGAATTTATTAGAATTTGACCTTTAAAAGTTTGCAGGTGTGCGCTCCTAATGAATGTTTTAAATATAATTCTCCGAGCTTTGTTTTCATGGTATTTTAACCTTGGATTTTCACAGGTTTTTATGCTTATCATATATTACTAATGGTTCAATTAACTCCAATTAAAATAATAATGAATGGCATTGACTTCTACCCTTTAATTTTTAGCAAATACTAATTAAATATTAATTATTATCTGTACACTTTGTTTAATACTCGTTACTTAAAATTGAATTAATTAATATAAATTTCGCACGTAATTTCTCGCTAGTTTTAGTACTTGGAACAATTAAATTACATACAAGTTGAGCATTTTAATTCTGCTTCTTTTTATAGAAAGCGTCAAGTGAATAATTTAAATCCCCTATTTTTAATGAAACGAATAAATTTTTATGCTCCACGGTTTTAATAACGCGTATTATCTAATAAAGTTCTATACAAACCCTACATTCTAATTGAATGATTTAAATCTTCACAGTAGGCCTTTAATTACGCGCACTTTTTCCCAAAGCTTCCTTATACACGGTGATTAAAATTATTTGATGTCGTAAATTAATTTTCTACCCTAAAAAACAAACGGCTAACTAATAGGTTTCCAGCTAAATAGTAATGAATTTTATCTGGGATTGGGAAAGTACTTCGAGTATTGTAAACAAAAATTAATATAAATTGTTGGTTATTTTGCGAAGAGAAAAGCCATTGACTGGTTTCGCTGTCATTGCAGCTTGTCAGAGTGGCGCATTTTTCTCTACAAAACAACTAAGTTCTTGAAGTTATACACAAATCGTGGTGTATTAATAAGTACAAAATGTTTGTCATGCGCTCTCTATACTCAATTGTAAACAACTAATTATCGACAACTTTTTCATGTCTCCGACATGATAGTATAGATGGCATTGCTAGACAAAATTTTAATAACTAGTCAAAAGACAAGATGAGAAATATAAACAAATAAGCCAAACAAAAAACAAACTCTGTCAGATATAATAAATAAATGACCGTTTACTTATTTAACACTGGCGGATCTTGTAAGAAAGTACAACAACCAATGCTAAATGAGGAAGTTTGTCAACGGACACTAATACGTTTCCAGATACGTGGTGAATAATTTTGTCTGGCATTGGAAAAGTAATTCGTACATAGTGAACGAAAATTAATATAAATTGTTGGCTATTTTGCAAGAAGAAAGGCCAATGACAGCATGATAAGGAGTGTTTACTTATTAATACACCTTGTTGTGTATATAATTTAAGGAACGTGGTTAGTTGTTTTGCAGAGAGAAATGTGTCAGTCTGACGAGTTGTAATGACAGTGAAACCGGTCATTGGCTTTTTTCTTTGCAAAATAACCAACAATTTATATTAATTTTCGTTCACTATACCCGAATTACTTTCCAAATGTCAGACAAAATTATTCATTACTGTCATATATAATATTGATTTGTTTATAACACCAGTTTGTTTCAGCTAGAAGAAAATAAAAAATATTGTACATTTGCATTCTAAACAAATCTTCAGGATTTACGATATTTTCTTCCTTACCTCGTTTATTACATCATTGGGAAAGTAGAATATCCATATTCATTGATGAAACGCTTTTTCTAGCATCTGCAAAAATTTGTTCAAAACCTGTGTCCCGTAGTACTTGTAAATCAAAACGTAAAGTATTCATTAATTTTATCACATGATCTAGAAATTGTAAGAATTCTTTTATCAAAGAAAAAAAGAAAAAGTACACATTATTTATTTGCGGTCTTAAATAGGTTTTTATATTCATTGCAATTTTAAGTTCCAGATGGGATATAATAAACAATCCATTACTTCCATTTAATTCTATTGCAAGGTTAAATACCATACTTTATTGAATTCATAAAGTATACGCTTCAGGTGTGTGTGAAATCTTGTTGTGAAGGTCATCAAAATTCAAGGTATCGTTTAAAATAGTAGTTTAACATTAGATATTGGAAGTAAATACGTTATTATTCTCAAATATTTCAAGGTTATTTTATAAACACCGCTGGTGATCTGTTCTAGTTTTGTTAAGCATCTGCTTTCTTTAGCATAATTCGGTATAGATAGATTGTCACGGGACGAATCGTTTTTATGAGCAGCTTTGATAATTTCGTTACTCCTATTATATTCGGGGTGCAAAACCTAAGGATTCAAATACAGATTTTACTCTTTTTAGATGTGGTTTCAAATAGTATGAATTGACGTCAATAAACTTTTAGGGCTCTACCGAATTAAAAATCCTGCACCACTGCAGAGTAATTTCATCAGGGCGACTATTCACAACTTGCTATTAAGGGTATGTGATTTATTCTGCTGCTGAATTCATTAACGAATTTATGAAAAACCGGTTGTATTAAACAGCTTTCCTTAAGGCTCGAGACGTCAACACACCCATTAACCTCATTAGATGTAAAAATACCGTAATGTTACTCGTAGGATGTTTTTGTACAACAGAAATTATAATTAAAATTTCATTTCTTTCGTTTCAGATATTTTGTTAAAAAAAATAACTTAAGTAAATTCCTGTGTAAAATTTGTAAAAATTAGAGCTTTCTTTTGTTTGTCCTTGTCATTTTTGAGAAGCTGGACTAAAGAAATTATTTTTAAAGATCTCATTGTGTAAGGATTTGCAACGTTTTTGTCTTATATAAAAGTTAAAAACCATTCAATCTTCCTATTTTATAATTTGAAACTTAGGTAATTCATAAGCATGTAGTGGTATGCTAGATCTGACAAATCATAATTGAGTTAACAAATTTGTAAGTGCTCAAACTATTTAAAAATCCAGTTTGAGTACTCTAAAACCAAAAACCTGTGATTCTGACTGGCAAAGCAGGTTGTTCAAAAACTATTTCTACTGCGTTATGTGTTTATATGGAGCCAATCGATAAAACTCTAACTCGTTTTTGGGAGTTATAAAGCGTTTCTACTAAAGTCTAGGAAAATGCAGAAAACTTGAAGAAAAAGATCTTTTGCTGAAATTTATTCTAGAAATGCGGTAGGTCATGATTTTATTGCCTTTGAAGAACCAAATCCAATTTTCAGCGATTCTCGTACAATTGCGTGGCATCGGTTTTTGTTGCTACAAAGACGTTTGTAAAATGATCGTCCTACAATGGTTTCATGTAAGACTATTTAAATGCGGGCCACATGAGTGCTGAGCCACTTTCTTCGTTGGACACTAGTTCTGTTTATTACATTCCGCTCCATACGGTAATCAACCCATAGCGTACAACTAAATTAAGAGTTGTTTTCGATGCAAATGCAAAAACCCCAGACGACATTTCAGTAAATGTCACATTGTTATAGGGTAAATCGTTACAAAAATATTTTTGAGCTTTTATTACAATTTAGAGTTCAAAACATTGCTTTAACTGCGGACATCAAACAGATGCATCGTCAAACCGATGTGACACCAGATCACCGGGATTACCAACGTATTTTTTGGAGATTTGATCCATATACACCCTTGGTTGATTAACGACTAAATACGGTCACTTATAGATTAAAGGCTTTGTCTTTTCTTGCTCTTCATACAATCCGAGAATTAGCAAATTTGGAAACGACTCGGTACTCCCGAGCTCCACTTGTTTTATTGTTGAATTTTTATGTAGACGATACCATCACTGGTTTCTACATACTAGAAGAACTGACTGAGATTATGTAGGCTTGGTGGTTTTGAACTTGGAAATTGAAATAGTAATTCCAGCATTCTATTGTTGAATACATCCAATTCACACAGTGAATAACTTATGATTACTTACTTTTAATAAGGAACAAATCCCTTAGGTGAAAATGTTGTAAAATTGTGTTCTGATTCGGATAGTTTTTCGTGTGATATACAAATCAGTGAACGCCCTTGTACAAAGAGAAACATTTTTCGACACTTGCTAGAATTTTTGACTCCTTGAGTTTTTCAACTCTAGTTACATTTTTTTGCAAAATATTTCGTACAGTGTTTATGGATTTTGGGAATCAATTGGGATGCTGAGCCTCTAGACTACTTTATTCTTCAATGGCACAATTACCTGTCGTAAGTTCCAATATTATAAAATTTAAAAATACCTCGTCAGTTGATGTGTCAAGAGCAAAAGCAAGTCGAATTGCATGCCTTTTGAGATGCTTCAGAAGCAGGTTATGCATCTGTTATTTATTTCGTTTCACTCGCACGTCTTGTGCATAAGCGTAAAAATGACATACTCCAAGGTAGAATTTGCAAACATATTTGCTTGTTCGGACTCTTCGATCACACTTTCCTGGTTAAAGTCATCTTCCAATAAACGGAAAATTTTCGTTGCAAACAGAATTGCAGAAGTTCAATCGCTCATTGCTCCTGCTAGATCTCAAAACAACTCTGCAGATTGTGCTTCAAAAGGCATCCCTGCATCTGAATTCATCGAGCATCCACTATGGTAGGCAGATTCGTTATGGTTAAAATTACCTACAGAGGAGTAGCCTACACAACCATTTGTCTGTAATTCTAAACCAAACATTCCATCGCAAGTCTCTTCCGAAGCAAAAGTATTGTTAGTTGTTGTCGATCCTTCAAAAAATGTATTGTCTAATCTTTTAGACATGTTGTCAGACTTACAAAAAGATTTGAAGATAATTGCTCATTGTGATCGATTAGGATTTAATTTAAGATAGCCTCATGAAAAATTAGCTGGTGCAATTACAGTTCGTGAAAAGACATCTGCTTTGGAATTATTGGCTAAACATGTTCAAAACAGTGCATTTCCGAAATATTTGTTAAATTTTAAAAATGGACTGCTAACCAGCAAACAGCTTCGTCCTCTTTCTCCTTTCATTTGCAGCTAATGGCTTTTCAGGGTGGGAGGTCGGCTAAAATATTCGGACGTATCATAGGATTCAAAATATTCATTACTTCTCCCTTGGTTAAATCATTCTAATCATACTTGTTTCTCATGTTAAAAATTTACATTGCAGCAATCGTACTATCCATTCATTACTACAACAGCGTTTTGGAAATTTGTTTGCGGTCATGTACTCCTTGCTTTAAGTCTGATTCTATTTCGGTGGTGCCTTCAATAGGACATTATAACATTTAGTCGTTCAGGTGTCTATTTTGGCGGTCCTCTTTTCTTAATCCTGAGTCGGGTAAGAGGGGCAAACCTTTTAAAAATATATCTTTGCCTATTCATTTGTCTCAGCACTAAGGCTGCGTACCTAGAATTAGTTTAAGATTTATCGGCGGAAGCATTTTACCTGCTTTTCGTCGATTCATTTCACGACGTTGATAGTGTACACACATGTACAGCAATTGTGGTACAAAATTTGTTTGTGCTGCTTCCAGAATTTGTGAGCTTTTACAACAATCGTCAGAAGCAGAAACCATCGAATGGTAGTTTAATTCCTTCTGTTCCACACTTCGATAGACTCTGGGAAGTGGGAATCAAATCCGCTAAAATCCATTTGTCTCGTGTCGTTGGTGAGCAACGCTTGACTTATAAGAAACTGAATACTGTTATAATAGAAATCGAAGCACCTTTCAACTCTCGTCCGTTAGGGCCGCTTAATTCGGATTCTGACGATTTATCGCCTTTAACTCTGAGCCATTTTTTAAACTTTGAACACCTTTCCGTAATTCCAGACACAGAATTTACGTAAATTACGATGGTTTACCATTGCATCTTTGGCAGAAGTTACAGCAAAGTTTCTAAAGTATCTCCACACGCTTCAGCAAATGTTTGTCTTCGAGCAATCATTAAAACTTAATGCGTTGGTTTAAACTAAAAATAATATTGCCCCATCTCTCCGTTAAAGGTGAGATAGGATCGTCCAACTGCATGCTGGCAAGGACAACGTTATACGTATTGTCACAGTTAGGACAGGACACGGTACCTTTAAAAGACCCGTGACAAAGCTCTGCTCTTTGCTCACAGATCAGTATTTTTGATTTATGTAACAGTTTTTTGACTTACATTTGTTTGTATATTTGTATCGAGCTACTTAACAATGTTTTCGTTTCAGTTGTGCATATTAGGATTTTATTCGTTCTTGTTGTTTAAAGTAAATCTATGTTTATTGTGGTCGGCTGGGAGGCATGTCTAAGTAAAAAGCACTCCCTTCTTTACTCCTTATTGATCCCTCTTAAAAACCATGCAAACTTAAACGCATCACCGAAAAATGGGCTAGTTGTTGTCATGATCGGACCACGAAACTATTATTAACTTTATCGTTGTTCGTCATTGTTAAGTATAATTACAACAGTGTTCGATATCGCTGTACAGTTAAAGCAAGTTACAGTCAATTATCAAGGATTCATGTCTAGGCATGATTTCACCCTTCACTACCATCGTCCACCTAATGAACAGCAATGCCATATTGTTATATTACTGTTACTAGGTGCGGACGGAGCATCGGAAGCTACATTATGTTATGTAGTTGCGACCAAACAGCCCTTAAGATTGCTTCACACTTAAACACTCCAATATTGAGTCCAGCGACACAAAAGTACTACCAAAAGTGGTATCACTAAACAGACTTTTTCAAGTTATGCCGGCTCATTTTCGTGCAGTAGCTAGTATGGAGTTTCTAGTTATTTAAAAAAATAATTAGAATGTTAAAGTGCCCTGATTATCAACTGAAAACGTTTTTTCTTACTACAAGCTTGCAAACTTTCAATTAAACAACCCCAGGTTTTCATTTTAAATGAACACTTCAAAACTATTCACTGAAAAGGTTTCTGCTGTAATAATATTTACTTTTTACCTTTAGTAATAGTCATGCAAATATTGAAGCTGGTTCTTTTTTTACAATCTATGTACAATACATCCAATACATTTTTCAAAGGATGTAATTAGATACAGCGCTGCTTTGAGTTCTATGCAATATTGCTGACGCTTTGCAGGGATAGCTTTTATGAAATTCTGCACAGAAATTGAATTTGCCATATTTCATTTAATTTTCTGTATAATTTTTTTTCTCACGTTGCATGCTACATAAAGGGAATGCAGCGCTTTCCATGGGAGATGGTAGAAATTAAATATTGTAATACACTATCATCATGAAAAAAAAACGTTTAGGGAGGTTGAGCTTGAGTAACATGAAACGTTTCGTTACAATAATTAAGCGTGTTTAATTATCATTTGCAAAATGTCTACAGCCACGAAATGTCTAATATATTTTTGGATCGAACTGAAATGTATCACTTCTTTGCTGAAAATTTCGTAGTTGGAGCTGTGGTCCTGGTGCATCAATTTTTTACAATAAAGACACCTCTTTACTAAAACTTCGACTGAAGCAGAATATACTTATTTCCACCCCTGAAACATTTTCATCTATCATAGTTACATTTATAGTACTAATTAATACCCTACCTGAAATTTGTAACAAAGTATCGCTAAAGGCTAAAAGTTTCTCGTTTTAGTTGGCAAATGGTTTTCCGCTTTTCCTGGATAAGTGTTACTAAATGTATAAGGAAAACTAGAATTTTACAAATAACTACTGCTACCAAGGAATTAGTGCAATTATTTATGGGCAAAATGGACGTTGTGTTATCAATTTGTATTTACCCTAAAGGGCGGGAATACAACAGTTTAGAGGGTAGACCGGTTAACCATAGTGGTGCCAGAGTGGGTTTCTACAGGAAAGGAAATATAAAAACAAAATCGGGGTTGTTGGATTAGAAAAAAATACTTACATTGAAATGCTTTATCTGTTGTGCCAATTTTTGGGTTCCAAACTGCTTGTGCTAGCAAAACTTTCGATATTCCACCTGCACGGAAGAAAGTTGTCACGAATAGGTCTCCCTTGCTTGTGGTTTCCTCATCCTGTCACCTCGTGCTTTAGATTCTTTTCTTTTAAAATAAACACAAAAGGAAATAACTCATTAACTTTGGTCAAATCCAAGGAACTTTAAAATGACGGGCATCCCAAGACCTTAGAAGCCCCAATACCTCTAATTACGATTTCATCAGTAAGGTGGCTGGATGTCTTTTCACAAATTAGATTACTTTTATCTATGTTACAAATAAGACTCCATATCCAGTCTAAACAGTAAATATGTGAAATACAAGTACATTAACATTAAAAAAACAGATCCTCATGTTCTACAGTTTTTCTTATCTTCGAACTGACCAGGTATTACTTTAAGAATCATTAACAGAAATCTAACACTACTACTACTATACCAGTTGTTCTAGTTCCAGATATTGATATGACATAACAGGTTTGAATCCTTTCTGGACCGTTATATTTTCCATCTTTCAATTACTAGATCGATTTGTAACGATCATTTGTGCTTTGCATAAAAGTTATTTCAATTTTATTAACTGTAATACATTAGTATTTATCAACTTAACTTGTGTAATTAAATTACCTAATATATGTATATATTTAATAATAGGCTTATAGCCATAATTTTGAGCGTTGCTTCCTGTCTATATTTGACATAAGTCAAAAACTTGACACCGTCAGATGATTTACAAAAATGCTAAAAGTAATTGAAAGTTAGATTGATGTATGTTGACATACATTACTTGGATTTGTCAAATTTCCCAATTTTTACTACCAGTCCCGGTAGTGTAATTGGTAAATACGTCAACCACGATAACTGAAGATACAGGTTCAAATCCTGTCTGGGACCTTATATTTTCCGACTTTCAATTACTAGCTAGATTTGATATGATCACTTAGGCTTTGCATAGATGTTTAAATTACTATTTCATCTTATTAACTAATACCTGAGTATTCATCAATTTGCCTTGTGCAATAACTTAATACACACACACATACACAAACACGCACACCACACACACACACACACACACACACACACACACACATAAATATATATAATTGCTTTGTTGTACATAGGGATGCAACATGCAACATTTAAAATCAAACTTATGCATTTTTCTGCTTTGCTATTTATTTTACGGCAAAAGTGCAAGGGACATACGTTGTTTGAAAATTAAAACTGTCCATGATTGCTTAATTACTTACAACTAGAAAATGTTTCCTCAGAGAGCCAAAATTCAAATAAATTTAGAAAATTTCAAGAAATCGTAAAACCTGGACATAACGGCTGTAAGCCAACTACTAAATGTACATATGGATAATTGCACAAGGCAAGTTAAAAGTACTAAGCTATTATCTAATCAGATGAAACAATAACTTAGACTTTTATGCTAAGCCTAAATGATCATTTCAAATTTTGAGCGTTGCTTTCTGTCTATATCTGACATAAGTCAAAAACTTGACACTGTCATATATGATTAACAAAGATGCCAAACGTAATTGAAAGTTGGGTTGATGTACGGTTGCGTACATGATTTAGATATGTGCAACTTTCCAATTGTCAATGCCAGTCCAGGTGGCGTAACTGGAAAACACAAAACCGAAGATACAGGTTCGATTTTCGTATGGAACCTTATATTTTCCATCTTTTAGTTACTAGCTCGATTTGAAATGATTACTTAAGCTTTATATATATATATATATATATATATATATATATATATATATAACTAAATAAAGCGCCAGGGATAGACGATATTCCAGCAGAATTAATAAAATATGCAAGTCAGAAAACTTTAGACAGATTATATGAACTAGTAAAAGTAATATATGACACAGGTGAGGTTCCAGTAGATTTCGAAAAAAATATTATTATTCCAATCACAAAAAAGTCAGGAGCTGATAGGTGTGAGAATTTTAGAACAGTTAGTTTGATTTCTCATGCTTCCAAAATACTAACAATAATAATTAAAAATAGAGTAGAAGCTTTGACTGAGAATTATTTAGGCGAAGACCAATATGGTTTTCGTAAAGACAGAGGGACTACAGAACCAATACTAATGATTAGGGTAATTATCGAAAAAAGGTTACAAAAGAATAAAAAGACTCATTTCGCGTTTGTAGATTTAGAAAAAGCATTTGATAGGGTTAATTGGATTGTTATGTTCAGGGTTTTGCGAAAAATAGGAATCTCTCATAGGGATAGAAAAATTATTTACAGTCTATATAAAAACCAAAGCGTAAGCGTAGTAATTAGATTTGATGAAATAGAAAAGGAGCTAAGATTAGAAATGGTGTTAGACAGGGTTGTATACTGTCTCTCTTGATTTTTAATGTTTATATTGAGGAAGCTTTAAACTTAGCTAGATAGAGAAAAGAGATAGGTATTAGTGTACAGGGACAAAAAATAGACATATTACGTTTTGCAGATGATATAGCCATTATAGCAGAGTCTAGAAAAGAGTTAGGAGAGTTTTTAAATATTTTAGATGAGATACTACAGAGTAACTATATTATGAGAATTAACTCAGTAAAGACAAAGATAATGACAAGTGAGTTACAGCCTAGTTCTAAACCAAAATTAAAAATAGGTAATACCGAGTTAGAGGAGGTAGATGAATTTTGCTATTTAGGTAGTATAATTACAAAGGATGGATGTAGCAGAAGGGATATAGTAGCTGGAATAGCTCAAGCTAGAAAAATGTTTTTAAAAAAGAAAAACTTACTAATAGCTAATAGTTTTAGTTTAGATAATAGAAAAAGTTTCTTAAAGTTGTATGTATGGAGCGTTCTACTATACGGTAGTGAGACTTGGACAATTAAAGAAGTAGATAAGAAAAAGATAGAAGCTTTTGAAACTTGGTGTTATAGGAGAATGTTAAAGATTAGTTGGACATATAGAGTAACAAACGAGGAAGTTTATAGAAGGATAGGTGAGAAACCCTGTATGTGGAAACAATTGAAGGTCAGGAGAGATAGAATGATAGGGCACCAGTTAAGACATGAGGGACTAAAGTCTTAGATTATAGACTACCAAATAAAAATAGAGTAGGAAGGCCTAGACAAAGCTATATTAGTCAAATTATTAGAGATTTAGGTTGTGAAGGGTATGTAGACCTTTTTAGATTAGCTCAGAATAGAAAAGAATTTAGAGCTGCGTCAAACCGACTTTAAGTAAGTTCGAAAACAAAACAAAAAAAAATCAGTTAACTAAATGTCACCATGACATAACTCGCAATTAGTTAGCGGTCTGGCATGTAGGCAGCGATTCGTTGCTTAAGCCTTACCATAACATATAATTTAATAAACGTCACCATGACATAACGCACAATTAGGTAGCGGTCTGGCATGTTGGCAGCGATTCGTTGCTTAAGCCTTACCATAACATATAATTTAACACTTTTCCTTTCTGAAGCAGATAACCAGGTTATATTTCATTTTCTTATAAATGGTAATCATGTAAGCATGTTAGAGTTCTTTAACAACCATCAGGTTGCTAATATCTATGTAGAGCCAGGTGGATAGGAAAAAGATAGAAGGATATAGGAAGACCTAGAGCTAGCTATATTAGTCAAATAATTAGAAATTTAGGTTGTGAAGGGTATGTAGAGCTTTTTAGATTAGCACAGAATTGAAAAGAAATTAGAGCTGCGTCAAACCGACCTTACATAAGGTCGAAAACAAAATGATGAAATGATGACACACAGGGTGAGTTTTTAGTGTGGCAACGGTCGATAACTCCGTTATTATAAAAGCTACGTATACCAAATTTGGAGGTATATTAGGCATGCCTAAAGTGCACATTTTAAAAATATTTGGAAGCATACAGGGTGTTTCATAATTCCAAGGCATATTAAACTTATTTTTTTAATGAAACACCCTATATATTATTACATTTTTGGAAAGCCCATAAAAAGAGGTTTAATTTGATATCATATTGTATCTGTCTATTCTTTTTAGTTTTTGAGATATTCAACTGTTTTTAGAAAAAATGACCCTGATTGATACATTGCCACTGCACTAATACACAACTTATGTTAATTTTCAAAATGCAGAAAATTTTACTATTTAGCATAGTATATTTGTAATTATCACTCTTTTGAAATTTCTTCACAGTATACAGGGTGTGTCAGGTTTCGCAAAATGCAATTTTTAAAACTTTTTTTAAATGGTACTCGACCAATTTTATTGCTAAAATGGATAGTTCATTAAGTGTCCTTTCATTTTTGTTAAGCATTCCCTATACCTAAATCCACTACTTTCTGAGATATTTCTGATCTTCTTCAAATTTTAAAAATGTTTTTAATTTACATAACTAAAAATAACTTACTGTTGGAGAATGTTATAAAACAATTAATACATTTTGATTAATAATTAACTACACTTATCCAATAACAATTTTCACTAAAGATATAACAACCTACAATAATACGCTATCAACAGAATTCTGCCAGATCAACAATATGCAGTTTATAGAAAATGTTCAAACAGGAAACCAGGCAGGCTTTGAAAAAAATAACAATTACAATTAAAAGGTCATTTAGGTTTATTAATTGTAGTGTGTTGAGAGTTCCAGCGTTCTAAAGAGCCGAACTACAGGTTTAATCAAATTAGCGAGATCTTTAATGAGGAATCAGACAAAGACAGCTCCCCGAAAGAGGGCAGCAGCTCTTTCAGTACTTAGAGTGGCAGAGACCATAAGGGTCAATATGGCATTCCAAGACAAACTACTGCGATGTGAAATACAATGGGAAACCACCACATTACCTCTCAAGTACACAACGTACTTAAATTGTTACTTAAGATAATGGCATCCTTTGGGATAAAAATAGTCCCCATTCGTATCTCCAGGAGGGGACTACTTTGGAGGATGTGATCGGAAAGTTTAGAAAAAGAGTCGGGAATATTCCGCAAGTCGGAGCGTGGAATGTGAGAAATATGAAGCAAGTAGGTAAGCTAGAAAACTTGAAAATTGAAATGGATAGGTTAGCATTAGGCGAGGGAAGGATCAGTAAAGTTCGGTGGCCATAAGCGGGGGATTTTTGGAGCGGAGACTTTTGGGCAATTCACACAGGATTAGAGGAAGGAAATTCGGGTGTGGGGATAGTTATGATAAAAAAGATAGGACACTATGTAGAAAACTACATACAAAAGAACAAAAGAGTACTCGTGGCTAGATTAGCATATAAACAGGCCAATTCAGTAATAATACAAGTATTCATTCCCACTTCTAGCTACAGCGAGAACGAGGTAGAAGTGATCTACAAAGATATCGAAAACATGAAAATTTAATAATTACGGAAGATTTGAATGCAGTGGTAGATAAGGGTAGAGAAGGAGCGGTAGTAAGTTTATTTGATTTAGGCACGAGAAACGGAAGGGGCAATAGGTTGGTAGAATTTTGCGACAAAAACAATTTAACCATTACAAACACGTTGTTTCAACATCATGCTAGAAGACGATACACGTGGAAGATGCCAGGAGATATAGGAAGATATAAAATAGATTACATTATTGTTAGACAACGGATTAGGAATCAAGCAAAAGACTGTAGAAACTACCCAGATGCAAAAATAGACACTGAACACAACACTGTAATTATGAGCCACTCCTAAAATTAAAAATTTGTGAAAAAGGAACGGAAAAAAACACTTTGACTTTGACATGGCTTGGACATGACGGCCAGAGATATTCTGGGGTATACACAAAAAGAAAATAAGAAACTATGGATAACGAAGAATATCCTGAATTTCATAGAAGAAAGACAAAAATACAAAAACAGGCCGGACAAAGCTGGAAAACAGAGATACAAAGCCATAAAATAGGAAATTATTCGCAAATGCAGAAAAGCTATAGAGCAATGGATTGATGAAAAGTGTAAAGAGGTTTAAACTAAGCTAGTAGGTATGTTTATTGGCAAAATTTTGGGAGTAGAACACACGTGGTCAAAGACATGGTAATAGATAGAATACAAAGGAAGTTCCACATTAATCCTATATACCCTTATGCGGGATGAAGAGGATGAAAGTTAAAAGATAAAATTGTTCTTCATTTTCAAAATTTCATATTTTAATTTGGGGTGGGGAGTGTTGAGAAAAAGCACCATTATGATCAACAAGAGCATTATTGAGATTCTCAGTAATAAATCATTTCATTAAGAACGTTCGTGTATATAAAAGTGCGTTTTATATTAGTTAAATAGATGGATAAATTTGCATAAATTTGTTAATATAAAAGTATTAGTGTTAGAAGCTTACTCAAGCATTTGTTATTTCATTGAATAAACTCAACACTTGCACGATAGTTGCAATATCAAAACGTACATGCTATTTGCAAAAATAAACATCCAGTGTTATTAGAAGTTAAAATGATGGATTTAACATATTGCAAATGGCGTCGACTTTGCCTTAATCTAGGCGGTCAACGAATGAAATCGTTTGTTGTGAATTGAATGATTTTAATTGGTATGAAGTATGTGCTTCTACGAGTTTTAATACTGGTTTAAAATGAAATTTTTTGCCGATCTAAATAAAAGCGGCTTCAATTAATGATTCAATTATAGCTTCAATAATTGCATCAATTATTATTTAACTTATTCTTCAAATATTACTACTAGCATTAGCTTAAACCTATTTGGTTTGTTACTGCTGCAATTGAATTCGTTGCTAATTGATTTTGATTAAGACTCGATGAAGGTTTTATGAATTTCATTTGAGAATCAATTTTTGTGACAGAAGTTTGTGTTCTACGTTTTGAAGCATTAAGAAACTGTTTAGATTTGAATTAATTCAAGACTGATGAATTCAAAATCTAATTAGCTTTAAGATTTGTATTTTTCACTAAAGGAAAAAAATTTGAATCAGCTTTTTTGTATCTACGAATTTTATTATGAGAAGTTGCAGTCTTAAGCTTTAATTAATTCATGAATTCATTATGGAAATTATTTATAACAAAAGCCAATTTACACGTCTCTTTAATACAAGGTATATTTTTAAAGAAATAAACTTGGCGATGAGAGTACGTGTCTGCAAATTCAAGTAACTTTATTTTAAGTGTAAGTTGAAACTTAGTTATTTTTTGTGTGATTCTTACTGCACCAATTTTCATTTTCAATATGATCATATGTAAATATTTGTACTCTAAAAATTTTAGAAAGTTTACTATACTAATTTATTCGAGCTGGAGAATGTTCATGTTTTACCATCTGAAATAGTCGAAGAAATGAATTCTTTTATTTTGATACAGGATTCTACGTCAATTGTATAGAGAATCATTTCTTCGACTGTATCAGTTGGTAAAACATGAACATTCTCCAGCTCGAATAAATTAATATATTACACCTTTCTAAAATTTTTAGAGTACAAATATCTACATATGATAATATTGAAAAATTAAAATTGGCGCAGTATAAATCACATCAAAGTTTCAACTTACACTCTGAATAAAATTACTTGAATTTCCAGAGTCACGTACTCTCATCGCTAAGTTTATTTCTTTAAAAATATACCTTGTATCAAAGAAACGTGTAAATTGCCCACACAACACAACACAACACAATCACAACACAACACAACACAACACAACACAATACAACACAATAAAACACAATACAACACAATACAGCACAACATAACATAGCATAACATAACACAAATAATATAACATAACATAACACAAAATGACATGATATAACATAACATAACATAACATAATATAATATACTAATATAATATAAATAATAATATAATATAACATAACATAACATAATATAATATAATATAATATAATATAGACATATAAATAACTTATAACAGTAAACATAGAATAATATTTAAATAATATAATATAAATTTAATATAACATGAAACTAATATAATATATAATATAATATAATATAATATTAGTACAATATAAAATAACTTTAAACCAAGATAAAACAAGAAGTAATATTTTTTGAAATAATATATTGAATATCGTTTTAATTAAATCGAGAAGCTGAACGTGCTCCTTACTATCTGAATTTAAGTTACTAATATTAACTTGTTTAAAATACAAGTAGTTTTGTTTGCGCATGTGATACATACGAAATAAATTTAAATAAATAGAACTTAAAATATTGCTTTTAGCGTGCATAACAAAAAACTGATGTTACAGAATTCAATTGTAGGGCGTCCTGGCAAGCATCCTCGTGTCAATAAAAGTAAAAAGCTTTAAGGAACATTGAATTTCAATACGATATGAATTTAGTTATACCTATTAACTTGTTTTTTTATAATCATTAGCTTTTAATACTACCCATTTGAATTTAGGGCGCATGTGGACTCAGCAAAATAACGAAAAAAGATTTTGAAATAATTTAGTATTTTACATGTATATGCTGCATGGGTGGGTCTGCACTTCTCATATAAGAACTTTTATTTTTTATGCTACAGAGAATTTCTGAGCGTATTAAGTAAGGCACGTTTTATGTGTACTTTAATAACAAAGATATTTTGTAAATTTAAATATTTCAATTCAGTTAGGTCCTAAGCATTTAATTGATGGCTTTTAGCTAAAATTGTTTATAACTTTTTTTTATGCTGGGATTTAAAGTTTTTGGCGCACAAAACAGTAGGTAGAGAGATTGAAGTGGGCCAATATGTTAATGTGTTTGGCGATGATGAAGTTGACATCAACACCAGAAAATTGTTTATAATTATTTATTTTTGATGATAGGTCTTGATATCTTAATACACAAGAGACTGCAAAAAATATTTTGGAAAACTTTGAATTTCAATTAGCTTCGCTTTGACGGTAGGAAGGACTCCAAACTGATTTAATTTGCATATAACTTTCCTGATCTTATCATTTGTACACTTTCATTTTAAGAAGCATGAAAAATACAATTCACTTTAGGATTTATACCTGCCAATTGCAGGTATTTTCTAAAATTAGCTTATGTACTGTTTACATTCCTATCATACACACGACCTTGTTTATATAGTAGATACCTGATAAGGTAGTAATAGCAATTTTCAAATTATTTTGAAGAAAAACATTTTATCAAATATCAAACGTACGAATAATTAGCAGTAGTACAAAATTAAAATATTGCAATTCCTTATAACTTTGAAAAAATTACATTACCTTCCTCAATAAATATAGAAATAGCAGCAACTTCTTTCTTCTTTGAACTTTGTCAGTGTGCTTTTTTTGTTTCTCGCTGAGAAGCAGGTCGATAACGGTACTTCTTTCTTCGTCAGTAACATTTTTTGAGAGTATAAGGTTTACAAATCCCCCCATATTGAAATAACACAATTTTTAAAAACTAAATGATTTGATAAATTAATTTCAGGAAACCCCCAGTGCAAAACACAAGTTCACATTTCACGTTCACGCACACAGACATAAGAAGTAGTAAGTTTGAAATTTGTAAACTTCAAGTAGAATAGAGCGTGGGGGAAAGCCTTTTCAGTACAACACTGAATGAATGTTATTGGTTGAATTCTAGTATATTTCCCAACGCGTTTTAAACTTATCCAAATGAAATAGTTTTATTTGTTTTGAAAAGTCTTTTAGAAGACCGGAAAACTTAGTTTTTAATTAAGTCATTAATAAAAAAAATTACAATAAAACTACAAATAAAAGAATTAAAAGTGAACCGAATATGGAATTCTAAATAATATAGCACCCTACGATTAGTAATAATTATCCCTTACTGCAAACTATATTATTAGGGTTGTACTTGTTAAAAGAGGGTTTGAAGTGTTATAAACGTTTTCCTTAATACAGAACTTTTCTTTTATAAACCGAGTAAAAGTTATATGTATTGGCGAGTAGTACTTTATGTACAACCCTTAATGCAAAATAAAATCCAAACAAAAATATAAACACTTCATGTTCTAGACTATATTCAGACGGATTCTCATATTAATTGGACAATTGCGTGTTTTAAGTAACAGTTTACTAAATATAGCACAATAAGAAAAATGTAAGAAGTTAAATATTTCTGGTAGTAAGGGTGTTTATGCATTCCATCAGAACCAGCATGCATACCCGCGAGGTATGTCGATAGCATATGTTCTATACACATTAATACACAGTAGTTCTCTTTAACATAGAATAAGCTTTTAACAAGGGGCGAACGAATACATTCTATAAAAGCCCAGGAGCCGTGGCGAATCGGATTACGTCAATGTGGAGGCTTAGATGGGTGTAGGTTAATGTAAGCGGGGTTTATGGAGGACTGTCCACAGGCAAGCTTCCTGTTACCCACCTTACTCTGGTACGTATCACGCGAACAATTGCAGGTGGCATGCTCACTAAAATCAGGGTGAAGCAAATAAGCATATTTCTGGATAAATTCACAAAAGACCGACAGAGTACTGCCAACTGGAGCAGAATTAGCATTAAAGAATTGACGGTTCCATTCTCGCACAAAAAACTCAGAATTCAAAAACGAAAGTTAAGTATTTGGACGTGAGCCTTGATGAGATAAAATAGAGTGCTGACTACGTTGGGTACTAGGTAAATAAAGGTTGAAAGATCATGCTCCGAGTTTTATACCGGAAACGTGATTTTCTAAGGCAAGAGGACGAATTGGAGCTACTCCAAAGGTCGGTATACTACGGTCCTCCGCGAAGAGGTATATGCAATATTTATTGTGGATCAAAACTATGAGATAAAAAAAGAAAAAGAACGGAACGTATCTATCTGTTTAGATGTTTAAACAATACTACAAGCGACTGCTGTCCTAGCAGCAGGTGTTCAATGGTCCAAAAATGCGAAAATACATTAGAAGAGTTAGCTACTTAAAATGACGTACATCTGTTGTGGGCCTCAGTACCGTGCGTGTGCAAGAAAACGATCAATCTGTCAGATTAGCTTAGCAGAACGCAGAATCGAGACCTGCATGGTTACTACATAAAACATGAAAACACTTAATGCGTGTGTAAGGGGCGGTATCCTCACTGACCCCTTCATTTGATTTCCCAATGCTCCACCTGAAGGAACTACATTGGCTAGGAAGCGAGTTTTTTACCTGGAAATTTTAAATTTTGCCGAACACTTGCTATTCCAAGCAAGGTAGGGATCTTTATTATGCGTGACAACACTCACACACGGGAACTACATTTTATCTCACATCTGAACGTATTCTTGTGAAAAATTCTAGAATAATATTTTTCAAGCGGTCCTTGTCGGTAATCAAACCTAGGACCTTGAGATTAGCAGTCCCACGCGAACCTATCTGATCAACGGAGCCGCTCCTGTCATCACTGACCACTGTTGGTTACGGAAAACCCTTGCCATTCTTGGGTCGAGCCAAATTCTGCAAAAAGCAAAAGCAAATCGTTATTCAGAATATTGGAAAATGGAAGGGGTATATCACTTTAAGGCATATGGTCCTGAGTTCAGGTACCCTGGGCCAGTAGAGTGTTTATCGCTCTTTTCTGGCCAGGTTGCCAATTTCATTAGGCAATCAAGTAGGCTTGGAGTGGGAACGCAGAGCAGGTAAGAGGTACAGGAATGGAGTGATAAAGACTAAAAAGGAGTATAGGGGATAGTGAAAAGGCCTAATTAGCTTAGTTGTTAGACGGTTTCAGTCCGCTTTTATATAGTATGTACTACTAAATTAAGTATTCGCCATTCTTAAGCTGCATTTTTCTAAAACATTATTAAGGTAATTTTTATTGTATTCTCTAAGCGTGAAATCTTTTTTTACCTGTCATGCTTCATTTCTTGAATTTTAAATTCGCTAACAAACACGTTTTTGATTGCATTATATTTTAAGGCTTTGGTTACCATCATCGATGAATTTGAAACAGTATCCTATTATTATTTATTGAACAAAAACAATACATTTAAATGTAAAACCACTTAGACCCAATGCAAGTATCATTTCGGCAACATCATCAATATTAACGAATCATGGGAAACCAATGAAGATTTAAGGCCTGCGCATGCACCTAACTCTAACGGACTCGATTGTTTTAAGACGGCTTTCCATCAAATACTATCTTTGTTTTGCTAAAAATTCTGACATAAACAGGATACTGAATGTTGTAATGCAATAAACAACATCAGTTTAAAGAAAGGTTTATTTAAATATAAATCAAGCTAAGCGACTACACATCATGAAAGCTTCTTACGTTCTTCTGTATCTCTAAACAACAAGTTACAGTAATCCCTTACTTACTCCCTCTACTATCCTTAGGTCTATCGACGCACGCAGAAGGCCTGAAATATTTGACACATCCTCCGGCGCGGCGGAATAACTTAGCTTATCACTTCTTACTTCTAAAGGATACAATAATTGTATTGGGCGCCTAATTACGGTGCCATTCGCAATCTTAACGTAACAGGCACGCACTTTGCCATCACGGCCGTTTATCACGTCTGTCACCAACCCTAATTTCCACAATAACCGTCGCTTATCATTTCCATGTATTAATACGACATCCCCTTGCTTAATCGCACTCACGCGCATTCACGTTGTGATGAGCTGCTCTTAATAATTGTAAATATTCTGCGCTCCATCTTTTCCAAAAGTAGTCGATAACGTTTGTTCTCTGCTTCCATAGCCTACGAATCTCATCACCATTAATAACATGGTCAACAAAAGGAATAGTAGCCAGAGCGGGTCCCAATAAAAAATGCGAAGGGGTTAACGGCAATAAATCCATAGGTTCACTACCTTGGTATGTGAGCGGGCCGGCGTTTATTGTTGCTTCAACCTCGGTAATGAGTGTATTTAGTTGATCTAAATTTAGTAAAGAACGTCCTATCGTAGCCCTAAGGATGTCTTTTACACTTTTTACAAGTCGCTAGTAAAATCCTCCGTGCCAAGCCACTCGCTCTACTATAAACTTTCACTTAATTTGGTGACTGTTTACGAACTCGATCAATTCTGTACTCGCCATCACTTCGTTTAAAGTCGATATTTCACTTGATATTCTTTTAAATGTTTTAGCGTTATCTGAGTTAATGACCTTAGGAATCCCTCTACGGGCAAAGAACCGTTTACATGCACTGATTGTAGACGCAACATCCATTTTCAAAACAATCTCTAGATGAAGTGCTCGTATAACAGCGCAGGTAAATAAAAACACATAACATGGCTTTGAGTGATAACTATCTTCAAAATACAACGGTCCGGCAAAGTCTAAACCTGTCACTTCAAAGGGCTTTGTTTGCTGTATTCGATCTCTAGGTAACGGCGCGAACGGATGCGACCCTGACTTTCCACGAAGTCGTTTACAGATAACACATCTTGCTAAAACGGACTTTATTAATTGCCGCCCTCGTACAATCCAAAATCGTTTACGTAATTCATAAAGTGTTGCATTCACAGCACTATGATGAAAAGTTTTATGAAACTTCATTATTAGTAGTTTACTTAAATGTGAATTTTTCGATAGAATAACGGGGTGCTTGAGGTCGAAATCTTCTCTTAAATTATGAAGACGCCCACCCAAACGCAGCAATTCATGTTTATCCAAGAAAGGGCTTAAAGTTGAAATACTCGTTTTCCGTTCAATGCCCTCACCCCTTTGTAAACTGTTAATCTCCGAATAATAAACTTCCCGCTGCTCTTGCCTCAGTAAACATATTTCGGTCCTTTCAAATTCGTTTACGGTTAAGCTCTTCATTTCTTTATTATTTCTGGGTTTTAAGTTTCCTATAAATCGTAAAACATACGCCGTTATCCGCACTAAACGATCAAAATCAATGTATCTGGAAGAATCTATAAATTGATTGCTTCCTTTTATAGTGTCTTTAATTAGTAAAGACATTTTCGATACTATATCTATCGTTGACGTAGATTTCTCTATCGTATTATCTGGCCACGTTTGTTCACTTTCTAGCAACCACCTAGAACCGTGTAACCAAGTTTCGGAATTTATTAAAGTACTTGAACTTACTCCGCGGGTTAATAAGTCCGCAGGGGTCTCGCGACCCAGACAATGTCTCCATGTTATATCTTTCGATAAGGTCTGAATTTCTTTAACACGGTTAGTCACATATGGTTTCCATTTTGACGCATCGCCTTTAATCCAATGTAACGCGATTAGAGAATCTGTCCAACACACTACCTTATCGATTTTAATTAATACATGAGTTTTTATAAATACCTGTAACCTAGCTGCTAATAACGCGGCAGTTAGTTCCAAGCGCGGCAAGGTTAGCATTTTATCGCTACAAGCCTTTAGGGGCGCAACGCGATCTTTTGAATACAGTAACTGCACACCAATTTTCCCGTTACGATTGTTTTGTCTTAGATATGCAGCCACCCCGTATGCTCGTAAAGATGCGTCCGAAAAAACATGTAATTGCGATTCGTTCGGATGGTTCGACACACCTACGTAACGCGATATAGAAAAATCCACTAATTTCATCAATTGTTGACTACATTCCTGCCATTCATTTTGCATATCTTGCGGTAACAAATCGTCCCAACCAATTTTTTCAACCCATATGTTCTGAAACAAAATTTTAAGCTTTATTACATATGGTGCAAGAAGCCCTATCGGATCATACACACGACCAATTGTCTGTAACACGTGCCTTTTGTTCACCATCTTAACGGAATGTATGTACTCCGTCACACTACTCAAATCGACACTAATTCTATCGTTCTGATTGCACCAGTTAATTCCTAACACCTTTTGAATTTGTGCATTTTGCGATTCAACCTTGCTGTTTACTTTGAGATCGTTAATCGTTTATTTGCGTAAATTCATGGAGGCTCCTTGAAAAAGCTTACTTGAAAAGTCTTTTAAATGTTCTGCAAGATTTCGATTGTTTACACTGACCACTAGATCGTCTACATAAAATCCCCTTTCTAAGATTTCAATAAATTCAGGGTTTTGTTTTCGATTATTGATTAGATGTGTTCGTATCACCGAATTTAAAAGAAACGGGCTACATGTAACTCCGAATGTTACTCTATTCATACGATACGTTTCCAGTTCATTGTCGTTATTGTACCATAAGAATCGATGTGTGTCTTTATCGTCGGAATGTAAATAAATTTGTAAACATGCTTTCTCAATGTCAGCCGTAATTCCGATCTCGCCTACACGAAAATTAAGTAAAATCTTAATTAAATCTGGACTTAAATTAGGCCCCTTTTCTAATAAGTCATTCAACGATTTTTGTCCCGAGGCATGTGAAGAGGCATCGAAAACCACCCGCAAACGCGTTGCTTGTTTATCTTCTCTAAAAACAGGCCTGTGTGGCATGTAGTAAACACGATCGCCATTTGTTTTTTCAGCATCACCGCGGGAAATTAACTCGGCATAATTATTATCCAACATTCCTTTGATAGCAGCGTTATATTCACCTATTTTGTTAATATTGGTCAATTTAAACTTTAGCCTCTGAGCACGAACTCGCGCACTAATTAAATTATCATCTTCAATCACTGCATCCTCATTCTTCCACGGTAACGCTACTAAATATCGATCACCACATTTATGAACGTTATTTTTCAAAAAATTATCGAAAAATCTCCTATCATCGTCTGCTTCTTTGGTTATACCTATTGTTTCCAAATCCCACATACTTTCGATCTCGGCTTCTGTTTTTATAACTGTCGCATGTAACACTGTCTGCAGATTTACTCCTATTGTTGTAGCATCAACTGGTATGGGACCATGCAAAGCATAACCAAATTTCGTGTCCACTGCTACTAAACCTTCGTTAAGACGAATATTTTTTCCTGTCACTACTGCCCAGTAATAGTCCGCCCCAATAAGTATACTAATTCCATCCACAATTAACGTTCGATTTATATTAAACGGGATATTGTCAGCAAGCTGTAAGTTTTGATACTCTACCACGCTTTCTTTAGGTATATGTAAATTATCCATGCAAATTTCTGGAACTTCCACAGTCTCAATCGTTAAAATTTCATCTGTATATTGTCCCTTCAAAGTAATTAAAATGCGGTTGTAACGTTTAGACGGTATTGATGAACTATTGCTAAACGCGGCAATACGAACCCTATGTTGTCCAACAATAGGTAAATTTAATACCCTTGATTGATTCTCCTTAATAAATGAAAGTTGACTACCCCCGTCCATTACTAATTTAATTAACTTCTTTGAATTTTCGCCAAATGCATAAACACAAGCCGTTTGCAATAGCACATTTTTGTTTATATTTGTCATCAAACTGGACACAGACGGCGTCGAAGTGTTCATTGAACTCTCGCCTTTCGTTAATTTTACTGTAATACCTGTCGTCTCAGCATTGTGTCTATCTTTACCTGGCTTAAAGCTTGGGTCGCACATTGTTGTTGCGTGCCTACCTCTGAATTCCTTACATCTTAAGAATCTATTTTTACAGTATTTAGCACTATGGTTATTTCTCGTACAACGGTAACAATTTCCTGCTGCCTTTAGAATTTTTCTCTTCCTCGTCAAAGGTACATCTGCGTCACACATTTCGGTTTTATGGTCTTTCTTGCAGAAAGCACAGCATTCAAGACGTTTGTTCGGCGTGACTAATAAACTAGACGCAGGTCCTTTGTAATGCGTTCTCTTTTCTGTTGGGAGCGTCTTTTCTTTACAATCTGCATCCGGTTTTAAAGCTTGTTCTAACGACTCGAGTTCTTTTTAAGAAACTGCAACAAATCCTTTACCTGGCAATCTGCATCTTCCTCTGACCTTGATGATGAACTTTCTAAATTATTCGTAATAATTTCTAGATGATTGGATGATTTCATTTTCATTTGTCGATAAAATCCTAAACGCAATTCCGTTGGCAACGACTTCATGAGAGTCGACTTTACGATTATGTTATACTGAGAACTAGATACTTCTAAGATTTCAAGAGCACGCATAGCTGAAGTGATTAGAGTGTAGTTCTTCCTTAAAGTGCTTACGTCATTTCTGGATTTTACAGGTTCGATTTTCATAATGCTATCAATATATTGTTCAATGAGCCGTTTCCCATTTCCAAATTGATCTTTTAATATATTCAAAGCTTCCTCATAGAATGCTCCAGATGGAGGAAATCCTTCAATTGCTTCAGCGGCCCTTCCCGTGACATACATTCGCAGGTAGTTGAATCGATCTCCGTTCGTTAATTGTTGATTGTCGTGGATCATACTTCAGAATTGTTCCCAGAAAGGAAGCCAGCCCTTTGCAGTACCATCATACTTCGCTAACTGTACACGTTGAAGCTTCACTGACGTAGAGGACGGCCTACTTGCTTCGTTACTTACTGGTACCGTATTCGTTAAATTCGAGTCAACCTCTATCTGCAATTTTTCCGTGCATTTTAATCTAAATTCCAACTTAGACATCGTAGTTACAGCAACCTCTTCATATTCATACCTTTTCATTAACTCGTCCTCTAGATTTTTCTTAAGCAGAGGTTTAATTTGCTTATCAATTTCTTTCAGATTGTCACTCGCAAGCTTTAACTTTGACATAGCTGTATAAATGTCTTCGACACGGAAAATATTTTCTAGCATAGAATTTATATTATTAACTGTTTTAGTTAAGTGCGTTCTACAGATTG
This sequence comes from Platerodrilus igneus, assembly GCA_036346225.1. Taxonomy (NCBI): domain Eukaryota; kingdom Metazoa; phylum Arthropoda; class Insecta; order Coleoptera; family Lycidae; genus Platerodrilus; species Platerodrilus igneus. The sequence continues at coordinate 5,909,830 of JARFIW010001700.1, forward strand.
TCCGTTTTACTTGTTCCATCTTGAAGCCTCGATAGTATAGCCGTCTGTTAAATATTCGCGTTCACGTTCCGTTATTCCGAATATTTACGTTAAAGCTCGTTTATATTTATCACCAGATCTTTTCGGGTTTCGGCACCAAAGTTGTTGTAATGCAATAAACAACATCAAGTTTAAAGAAAGGTTTATTTAAATATAAATCAAGCTAAGCGACTACACATCATGAAAGCTTCTTACGTTCTTCTATATCTCTGAACAACAAGTTACAGTAACCCCTTACTTACTCCCTCTACTACCCTTAGGTCTATCGACGCACGCAGAAGGCCTGAAATATTTTACACACTGAACTATTGTGCAAAAAATAAACTCCTATTGATGGGTTAAAAATCATGTACAGAGCCCTAAAAATGGGCGTTAGATAGTAAATACTTTATAATAAAGTCATCTGCAGCTGTGTTGTGGTACCGGGTGGCCCATAAAGCAATTCATCTTTGAAGCAGCTGTAGTTCCTAAACGCTGTCGTGCGTGTTGCCATGGTGGTGTTGATGTGTTCCCCTGTTACGGAAATATTATTCGTTATGTGTAGTTGTAGTTATACGGTTGATCAGCGTGCATGTTGCGTGCGTATGTTTTATGAAGATAGCGATTCGTATGCAACTGTCGTCGATTTAGAACTGAATATGGTTTGCTTTACATTAACCAGTGTCCTACCACTAATTTGATTAAGCTCTTACAAGATTAAATAATCGTCGTACTGGTTACAAGATTAACACTTACTGTTGGGGTTAATTGAATAATTAAAGTAACCCGTGGGTTCTTTAATATTCTCAAATGGAACCAGTGAACTTTAATGAAGGATTTCCTTAAAATGATGGAGCGCAAATGTCTTCCGACTATGCTAGGGGTCTATTCCTCGTGTAGAGCTTATGAGGATTGGCCGTGGTTTTTTTTACAAAACATTATTTACTTACTAGGGCTTGATTCTTACCAAAACAGGGGTTTAGTGAGGGCGCCACCAAGTCATTAAATTTTAAACACAGGGTTTTCCTAAGGGGGACTTGGAAGCCCTTAGAGAGGAATATTGTTTTAACTGCTTACGCAGGAGCTGTAAAGAAAATTGAATTAAATTAACAAGGCGAGGACACAAGGGGTATACTCTTGCTACCTCATAATAAAACTGAAAAGATTAATTATGCACACAATTTTATGAACACAAATATTAGGCTTCATATTCTGAAAGAGCAATTAAAGTTTCTTTGTTAAATCGGAGTTACCATTATCATTACCTCGAAGGTATTTATGCCTTTTGTTCATTCACCGTATTACACTATTTCTGAACTCACTTGTTCAAAATAAAACAATTAATTAAGAGAATTAAATGTTGATTCTTTAATTAAGAGTTGTTTTTTCATAAAAAGTTGCATGTATAAAATTTACGTTTAAAAAGATAATATAATTTCATCTACCCTGAGGTAGGACTATGAATTCGAAAGAAATATCAAAACTTTAAGCGTTGCTTTTACTACAAAAATTAACTCAAATCTATACCAAAAATACCAGATCTGCTATTCGGTTTACAAATATATATGAAAATATCTAAATTGTCTAATAATTTAATATTCAAAAGCTGTAATTAAAATTATGCATAAATGAAACTTTAATCAGAATTCTATGGATTTGCTTAATTTCATTAATAATAATAACTGTTATTAGACTGCATTTATATTGGCAATAAAATTTTATCAAAGTCCTTTCTAGTTTGTTAAACAAAATAATAGTAATAGGTCATCCTAAAGTTATTTTCTGGTGCAGCCTTGTATCAAAGTCCGCCAAGTGCAGACGTGATGTAAGAATAATACAAATTTCTTACCTCGTTTCAACAGGTGTTGTTTGTGTGATGGCGCTACATCATGTTAGAGCAGATGTTTATACATACGGGCCTTGGACAAACAATTGACGTCGCCTCCACGTGTTGTACTGCAAATAATCAGCTGCGTGATTCTTGTACTTAAACATATGAACGTAAAGCGTATTTCCTATAGGCACCAACGGGACAAACCAAAATCCATTACAACGGTTATCAGAAATATCCAAAACTTTGATATACTACTATATGTAGATCGCTACCAAAATAATTATCATCATGTAGTTATCCACATAGTTACTTGTAAATTCATACTTGCAATTTCAAAAGGACCATTATTATTAATTATCGGACGTTAGATTCAAACCATAAAATTGCTATCCACTTTGCAGAACATTTCCTTAAAATTTAAAACATACAGTTTCATCGCAGAACATTTCATTAAATCCAACCACTATAATAAAGTTAAAGGACGGTCATGCTAGACCAACATTTTCTTATTGCTACATTGAAGTAATTGAACTATAAACTCGATAATCGTAAATGCAAAAAAGGATCCATATCATCTTGAAACACAACATTTAAACGGCCTAATTTTTATAAAACCAGATAAAACGGAATCATTCTAAGAAAGGAATGTACGAAGGAGTTTTCAAATGAATATACAAAAAGATTATTTAAAGGGTATTCATAAAAATATGCTAAAGTATTTGTAAAAGAAATACTTAAAAGAATAATTATAGGAGTGTATAAAAGGAGCGCTACAACAGAATTATTTAGTTTGTCTAGTATAATATTTAATTGCTTACCATTATTAGAAAGCACTAAGTCAAGTGTTCATTCCACTTGAGCTCCACTACGGCGTAAAGCCACACGCAAATTACTTGCTAGAACCTTCAGGTTCCCCATGATATCTTCGTGCCAAGTGTTCTAGCTAGTGACCGCTGACACATTGTGCACGAAATAAGAAAGCTGTTTAGCCTTGATATATTTATACTAATCATTAACGCCTGATGTTGGTAACCAAACTAGCATCTCTGTATTGCGGTTAGACCACATGATTCCAATACAGATATTTATTTAATTGAAGATGTTTACTGGTATAATGGACTAGACAAAAGGTGTATACAACTAATAATTTATTGGTGCTCTGCAGTAGTCAAAAAAACTGTTACAAAGCAATGGGTCAAACGGTTTGAGACAATAGAATCTACACAAAATATGCGACCTTAAAGACGCACAAGGGTTGATCAAACTGGTAAGAATGTTGAGCGTGTAAGAGCGTCAGTACGCACAGAATAAAGAATATCGGCTCGTAGGCGGTCGTCAGCTTTTGGATTATACATTTAACTGGGCAACGTATTTTACGCTTTCATCAGCTATAATTAGTGCAAGAGTTGAAGGAGACGGACTTTGCATTACGCGTACATTTTGCAAAGGAGACGTTGGATTGATTCCCAAATTTCGAAAAGATAATTTTTTCGGATGAGGCCCATTTTTATCGCAACTGTTCCGTTAATAAGTGAAATTGTCGCATTGGGCCTCTGGGAATCCCAGCTGGAAGAATCGGCGACCACTTCACTCAGCATAGGTTACAGTTTGGGTTGCAATAGCATCGTGGGGTGTCATGTTTCTCTATGTTTTTGAAGACTGTCATGGCCGCATTGCAGCTGCGACTTTTGAACGCTACTGTACCATGCTGAGGGATTTTCTAGTTTCAACATAGAAAACTTCGGAGTTACAATAAAAATACGTGGTTTCAACAGGATGATGCGATAAGTCACACATCGCATGCTGGCATTGAAATAGTGATGGAAATGTTCCTCCACAAGTTAATCTCGAAACGAGGGGACATTTCATGGCTTCCGCGTAGTCTTGATTTAACCCCACCGGGTTTTTCGTATGGGAGATCTTGAGAGTAGAGTTATTCGCAATCGCTCAAGGACAATCGCTCACCTGATGTTGAATATTTGACAAGAAATTGCAGCAATTCGCGGCATATCCGTACTTGTGTTTTCCAGAATGTACGAGCTTGTTTGGAAAAATGTTTGCACTGCAGAGGAAATCATTTGAATGATATGATCTTCGAAACTTAAATTTCCGTTCTTTGTTTTTATTTTGTACTAAATAAATATTTGATAGCTATTACGGTTAATTCTCTAAAGGTTGTTAAAATGCGCATTCATTTATAGAATTTGGCTAGATAGCGTTTTGAAATTTATCCAGTTTATATTTAAATTTGGGCTTGTTCATGATTTCACGATTTTGTTGGCATTTTGTGAAAAGTAAAATAGACCTATCTGAGGAACTGCAATAACACCAAAACCAATTATTGGCTATTGTCCCTCTAAAAATTACCAATAAACACAACTAATGTTGTCGGAGGCTTTCACGGCCGGAGTCATTATAATCATTTATGGTTCCGGGTTGGGACCGTGTCATTTTGTAAATTAAGGTGGACGTTTCGCCCACTTTTGTAAGGGGCTTCATCAGGACAATAAAATAATTTTTTTTTTAAATTATATAAAAAGAAGAATGATAATATTAAATGGACAAGTTACAGTGTAAAGAGAAGAGTTACTCCTGAACTAGCAGACTCACTAGCCCATTCATAGCCAAAAGGTGTCTTGTGGCGAAGTAACTGGTGAAAATAACGAAAGTGGTGGTTTGTATAGGGCGAGAACTTGATGCATGAGTGATCATGCATAGAGAGGAGTGTCGTAGTGGATCAGTGAGCGTCACGGTTCCGTTGTTGTGAACATAGGCTTGTTTTCCAAATAGGGGAAAGGTAGTAGCCATCGTCTTTGTTTAGATTATTAGAATTTTTATTTATTTCTATGGATTCTCTAATTTTTCTATTGTGGAAAAATGGAATTCTGGCAATTAGTTTCGTCTTGTCAAAGTTGATGGTATGGCCTGTTTCATGTTGGTGTTCGGCCACCGCTGAGCGATTGTACCGGCTTGTTCTTAAGCATCGCTTATGCTCGTTTAGTTTAGTATGTACTGACCGTTCTGTTTCTCCTATGTATATTAAACCGCAACTGCAAGGTATACTATATACGCCTGGGGCTTTAAGACTATTTTCGGAATCTTTGGGGTTGGTAATATTTGTGAAATTTTATTAGTGGGTTTATAGATTGTTTTGATGTTGTGTTTTCGTAGAATTTTGCCAATTCGGTCTGTTACTCTGTGTATATATGGAAGGACTGCTATAGATCGTGTATCGGGATTACAGCGTGGTTTGGGAGTTCGTGTAGGATGCAGATGTCGGTTTATTACTCTGTCAATATCTGAGTTGCGATAACCGTGTTTTATAAGACTAGTTTTAAGATGGGCCAGTTCATTAGATAAGCTTTCTGGTTGTGAAATCTTAATTGCACGGTGGACTAAAGTTGATTACCGATGATTTTTGTGAGGGGTGATGATGTGACGACGCATGTAGGTATCTGTCTGTGTGTGTGGGTTTTCGATATACGGAATGACCTAGTCGTCCGTTAGGTTTGCGCTCTACCAGAACGTCAAGGAAATTGCAGAGTTCCGTTCTTTTCAATTTCTATAGTGAACTTAATATCTTTATGTTGATTGTTTATGTGATCTAGAAAATTATTAAGCGTTTGATGTCCATGGGGCCAGATTACAAAGTGTCGTCTACATAACGGAGCCAAGTTTTTGGTTTAAGGTCTGTGGATTCTAGAGCCATGGATTCCAAAAACTCCATGAATATATTGGCCACAATAGGGGACAGAGGTGAGCCCATTGATGTGCCCGAAGTTTGTTTGTAAAATTGTCCGTCGAAAACAAAATAGGTAGAGGTTAAACATTTCTCTACGAGCATGCCCAGGTGTTCAAATTCGTCTTCTTGAGGTAGAAGTTGTTTAATAATGGAGACAGTGTCTATTACAGGTACGTTTGTAAATAGGGATGTTACGTCAAAACTGACTAGTATATCATTTGGGCCTAGCTCAATATTTGCAATCAGTTCTATAAAATGAGTGGAGTTTAGAACATTAGTAGGGGTGTTACCGGAATAAGGTTTTAAGAAATTTGCTAGGTATTTTGCCAGATGGTAGGTTGGTGAGTCAATTGTACTAACTATCGGACGGAGAGGTACATCCGGTTTATGGACTTTAGGAAGGCCATACAGGCGAGGTGGTTTAGATTCGCGAGGTATTATGCGTTTTTGGACAGTTTTGGGAATATTGGAGGATTTGATAAGTGCTTCTCGTTCAAGCTATAAAGTGGGGTCTTTTGTTATAGGAGTGTAGGAACCGTCTTGTAATAATTGTTGAATCTTTTCTTTGTATTCTGTACGGTTTAGAATTACAGTCGCATTACCTTTGTCTGCAGGGAGTATAACAATTTTCTCGTTTGTTCGTAGGTGTTTTAATACCGTCATTTATTGCTTTGTCACATTTTTGTTAGGAGTTTTGGCATGTCGGAGACATTTAGTCGTTTCAAAGCGAATTACGTTGGCATCCTCTTGGTGTAGAGATCGGATCGCTGATTCTACAGAGCTAATGATTTCCTCTGCAGGAATTTTTCTGGGTGCAATTGAGAAGTTTAATCCTTTGGACAGGATATTTAGTTCGTTTTCGGATAGGATATGTACTGATCGGTTTATGACAGTATTTGAAGACAGAGTTTTTTGGGTAAGATGGTTTGTCGGGGTTTGAAAGGTTCTTGGAAAGTTGCAGGAATTTGCGTAAGTGAGTTTTTGTGGTGAGTTCGGTGGTTTTTTGGGCTTGCAAGTATGAAATTCGGTCAAATAGAGTCCAGTCATTGTAGTTAAGCGTGGCGGATAATGTTAGGTGGAGCTGTAGGAGTTGTTTAGACATGTTGTCTATTTCTTTTCGAGTGTTGGAAATTCGTTCGCGAAGAAGTGAGAGTTCTGCTCTGTGAAGAATTTTTCGGCTGGAATATGTTTGAATGTGGTATTTTATTTTAAGGAAATTTGGAACTATGTCAGAATCGCGACACCGTACCAAAAAAGTGAGTGTACGGAGTAATTTTGCTAGTGAGTGTCTAAGGTTACTGAAAGTTTATGTTTTGTTTACAATATCCTCCCCGTAAAGGTTTTTGTGATATTGTCGGAGGCTTTCACGGCCGGAGTCATTATAATTATTTATGGTTCCGGGTTGGGACCGTGTCATTTTGTAAATTAAGGTCGACGTTTCGCCCACTTTTGTAAGGGGCTTAATCAGGACAATAAAATAATTTTTTTTTAAAATTATATAAAAAGAAGAATGATAATATTAAATGGACAAGTTACAGTGTAAAGAGAAGAGTTACTCCTGAACTAGCAGACTCACTAGCCCATTCATAGCCAAAAGGTGTCTTGTGGCGAAGTAACTGGTGAAAATAACGAAAGTGGTGGTTTATATAGGGCGAGAACTTGATGCATGAGTGATCATACATAGAGAGGAGTGTCGTAGTGGATCAGTGAGCATCACGGTTCCGCTGTTGTGAACATAGGCTTGTTTTCCAAATAGAGGAAAGGTAGTAGCCATCGTCTTTGTTTAGATTATTAGAATTTTATTTATTTCTATGGATTCTCTAATTTTTCTATTGTGAGCTAGGTGATGCTGTACTTCCCATAAGGTGTCTGTGTTAAATTTTACAACTTTGCTACTCCTGTCCTGATGAGCCCCAATTAGGGCGAAACGCGTCGACAGGATACCCTCGTGGCTGAATTTGAGTCACTTGCCAATAATTCCTTTTTACTTTGTTTAATTTAAGACTCATTAAACCTACTTTTCTCTTATATATATATATATATATATATATATATATATATACATATAAAATACCCGTAAAATTTTATAGCAGCTTAGGTAATTTACAATTTATAAACAGGCTATTTCATTATGATATTTAAATCAGAACAAGTAAATACACCGAAAAGCACTTCGTACATTTTTATATAGACTCCAAGTACGATAGGAGTTTTACATTCTTCCTAATCAAATAAGAGACAATACTAATAAAACCAGAGACATCGCTCTTTACAATAATATTTGTATAAACTCTCCTGAGATCATCCTATTACAATTAACTACTTTAAATCTAGTCTTCACTCAAACATTTATTTATTAAAGACCTCTCTAACACATTCAAATCTTAAGTGTGACATATGGTTGAAAAGTAGATTCTAAAATTAAAACGATATGCAGCTCGTTGCATTTAAAACACCAAAGTAACCCATATTTTTAAAAAAATTATCACTCTGGCAACAGATTGATAGACAAAGCATATCCATCAACCTCAAATCCCAAATTTTGTACATCTTTGGTAATTCGTTTCCGAAAAAGTAAGCGTAAGCGTTTTTAGACTTTTCTTCCGCTCTGTATTTTAGTAACATTACATATATCTGTAGCAAGTGGATAACGTTTATTTTTCGATTACAATTAATTAAATCGTATCCAAGATCCAATGTATTACATGACCATTTTGTTGAATAGCAACATATTACTTTTTTGCTTTTTGCGCTCCAATCTGTGGTAGTCTTTCCTTTTCTGAAAAGGTTTACTTTAAATCGTCCTTAATCTTTTAAAATTAATAAAAACGATATCAAGACTTAGTATTAAGTTTCTAATTTTAAAGAAGATAGACAAAATGAATAAAAAAATATTTTTTAAAAAATTAATTAATGAAACTTATTGATATATACTAATAAAATGTTATTTTAATTATGATATTCATGTTTAAGCATTTCATATTCTCATTTTATTAAACTACTGAACATGTAACGTGTTCGCGTTACATTAGATAGAAACTAGATAGAAAAGGAGGAAATTAATGTTAAACAGGTAGAATAAATACGGATGTACCCTATATATTATGATTTTACGAATAGTAAAGCTCATTAAGCATGGCATTTCAATAATTTTTGGTTCTATAAAGGGAATTCAAGCAATAAACTTAAACCACAAAACCATAATTATATTTTTGTGTAATTTATATTTGACCGTAACTTAGGTCAATAATTTAATACAACACTGCAAAAAGGAAAACAATTTGCCATATTACATGTTGCGAATTCGTATACAAAAACGCAAGACTGAGTAATTACCGTAATTAGGTTGTGTAAATAAACTAATTCAAATAGTAATTTTTTAACATAGTCATGTTAATTTATAAAAGCTTTTAGAATAATTTAAGGAGTAAATAATAGTCGTATTATCAATATGTATGTTTTATACAATAATTACCCCAAGAATAAGTGAGCTTTTTACAATTTTTAGTAGAATTGAACAAAATTAGCGCTACAGGAAACAAGTGTAGTTATAATACAAAATAACCTCCAGACAAGGTATCAGCAATATCATTACAACGTATCACTTAGATACAGACGATGAATTAGTGAGATTCATAAATATCATGTTACGACGATCTAGCCAGATATATAATACAGTACAATATTAAAGGTTATAATGTACTCATTCGCAGGATTGCTGAATAATTTTAGTTTATTTTACATAAACAGCGCGACCAAAAGAACTGATAAACCGTCCCAATTACAGGACGCCACAATAATACATTGGATCGAAACAACAGTAACCCCAAGAGTGTACAGAAACTAAAATTTGATTAAACTTATATACTAATATAACACAATTTAACATTTTAGCACAGTATTAATTGAAAGTAATATTTAATTCTTAAGTATCTAAGGTATTCAGTAATAATAATATACATGTTTTAAAACTTTTGATGAAGAAGAAAAAAGATCAACGTCCTGTTAAATGCCGAATTCACGTGAGAAAGAGTGTTGATAGTACCGATTCTAAACAATGGTTCGGTGTGTTTTTATTATTTATGTTTACGTATGATATGCAATCAGTAGACGGTACTAAGTTTATTAAATAGTTTGTAAAGAAAGTATACGTCAGACAAAATCTGCCCGTGAGGTTTAAAATAGTAAGATTTACTGAATTTAAAATTAAGCTTATTAATATTTCTTTTAAATCTTAGGTAGCACTAATTAAGCATTAATGATGTATAAGATGGTTTTTCCTCCATAAAAAAATGAGATCCTCTTCGGCAGAATTTGGAAAAATCAATTAATACTGCAAATTGAAACTACCTTTCTATATTTCTCTATTCAACATATGTAAAATTATTTTCCTGAAACCAACGAAGTGATTTTACCATTTCCTGAATCAGCATAATTTAACATGTTAACCTTCTTTGTTCCAAAACAACGATATCATAAGCGCCAACGTTATATATTATTAATCAAAACAAATAAATAATAAAACTGCACTAATTTAGAAGTAAAAGTGATATAACTTTTACGCTTTAAACCGCCTAAAGAATTTGACAACCTTTGGATATGAACAATGTAAGAGTACAAAAATGCGTGTAAATCAAAAATCATATTTCTAAAAGGAAATAACTCTAACCCTATGGGTGGGATTTGCCAACATAGAAACTATTAAAATGGAATATGATTATAAACATTTCAAAAAAATGTTACACCCTGGTATGTGTTACTTAATATCTTTAACTTAATTAGCCAAAATTTAGAAATCTCACATGAGCACCAAAATTCAGTTTTGGTTTCTTTGTTCATTGCTCAATGCTACAATAAGATTGACTAACTGATTGCATGACGGGCAGATTAAATTTCTTAAAATTTTTGAGACAAATATTCATGTTTAATGTTCTGGAACAATCCCATTTTTGCGCATTACAAAATGTTGTATCTTCTTTCTACTGTCGGCGTATTATGTGGGATATTTCAAGTCCAGAAAACTGCCAAAATTAGACTAACGAAGAGGAAATTTCTAGAATCTTTGACTTCTTATAACATCTTTACATTTAATGACAATTCTCTTCTTGACCGACCATTAAACGATTTTTATTTGTCACGAAATCCAAATATAAAGAAATTTTTGATTGCGAAATCCAGGAAGGGTTGATTGAGTTTGGAATTTTAGTGACAATGGAAATGAGCTCTGGATCAACTAGTCTAGAAATAAAGTCGTACACTCCAGTAATGCATACATAAACACCTCAGGTAATAAAAATTTGTTCACGCGATACCACAATACGAATATTGCAATGATTAACTTACTTTATTACGAGTTAAATATTCTGAATTTAGCGAAATTGGTTCCAAATCTATTAATGTTTACAAAAAAATTAGCTTCCCTTTACAACTTTGCTTACTTTGACAATAAAATAATATAAGATAATGAAATACCTTTCTATCTAAATACTCTGCATGGAATTGTTATGTTTTTGGGAATTTTCTTTCAGCTTCTAAGGCCCAATTCATCCAAATGATAAATAGTTATTACCAATTTACAGAGAGATAGAAAAGATAAATCAAACATCTAGTCGCAAAAAAAATTACTAATTAAAATATAAACTTTCTTGTGAAAATCTGAAATATTTGTAAACAATTGCAGTTTACAATAATTATAATTTATTTTGAATCAACATTTTAAGTGAACAAAAGGCCCTAATCTGTTTCTTAAAGTTTATATAAGGGATCTTTCTATAAAGCGTTTCCAAACAGACACCTGTTTATTATATATTTTCACATATTTAATATATTAACTACATATTTCAAAAAGAAATTAAAATAAAATTTTGAAACAAACCTGTTTGATGAAAATCATCCGCCGTTGAAAATTAACACCCGCTTACATTCTTAATGCCGTGCTATCACATGCATACATTCGGAAGCACTAAATCCTGCACCTGCATTCCGAAAAGATCATACGCTGTTTTGCACATTTGCGAACTCTACAGCATCATCGTAAAAGCTCAAATAGCAACCTGAAAGCTTATTAATTGGCAATAATCAGCTTTAGTGGTATACGTTTGAAGTTTTAACTAACAAGCATAATCCTTTTAAGGATATATTTAAGAAATTTAAGCAACACGATGTGATTTCAAATTAGCAATAAAAAACTAAAATTGAACAACTACTTAAAAAAAATTCTCTTCTTTCTGCATAGCAGGTATATGACGAATGCTTTTTATATTTCGGAATAGCGTTAAATTAGTGCTGCCATTTGGCAACTGACGTTTCTCTCGTAAAGTTTTACATTTTTGATGGTATACGTGCTCACGACGAGCGCTACTTGTACTGTAACTTGAAGAAATTGAAACTGAAATTAATCTCGGCTAAAAACCGAATTAAATCGTGAACATTTTCGAGCTCACAATTTAGACGCGGATTAATCCAACTGCAGTGCATATATGAACTTAGTCTGACTTTTGCCGATGAAGTAGGTACTATTAATAATTTATTATTATTATCGATGGTTTTGTTGCGTTCCTTTTCGTATTCGTAAATTTACTGCCTCCTTGATGTAAAAACCATTTCAGTTTCTACTTATTTGAATTAATGGGTTTTTTACACTTGTATTATTTCAAGTTTGGAAGTTAGGCAACCAACTTTGCTAGTCAGCATATGTATGTTATACTTTCTGATTCTGTATCTAGGCATGTGTTTTTGATAATCAAGAATTTCTTAAATATTGATATTTTAACATACAATTGAAAATCGTTTTTGGTTTTCATGTTCTGTTGTTGTTATAAGTTCGTGTGTTGGTTTTGCAGTGAAGTTTTTTTCTAATACGTTATTAAAGATTTCTTTATAAAAGGTCTTCATGTTTGTCATACATAAAACGAGGAATTTAAATGAAAATTGTGACTGTTGTTTTTCACGGCAATATTGTTTATTGATTGGGAACATAATCAAGTTGAAAAGAAATACTTTTTGCTGTTGTCAAGTAAATGCACAAATCGGGTTACGACCAATAAAGTATACACGCGGTTTGTTATCAAAGTTTTAATATAATGCTTAGACATGTTATAAATTATCCTATTACAAAATCAAGATACAGTTGCCAATCGATTTCAAACATATGTTTTAGATTTTAATATTAATACTTCGTGTTTCCTTTGGGTGTAGTTATTCGTAACCAGTTGAAAAGTTATCAGCATCGAGGGAACAGCATATCATGGTGACTACCAGTTGTTTACTTGACTCCTTACGGTGTACAGGCTGCCTACATTCTAGATATGGTTAAGAGTTTTGATTGGTGGATTCTTCTTTCAAAACACAACTAATGTGGATCTGAACCCATGACAGAAATGTCACTTATCTATTTCTCCTTCTTAGTTTTGTGGTTATCAGAAAGATTCATATAAAGTTTGCTTTTATTATCTGATGGTCTGCAAGTGCAGACGTCATCTATATTGACTATCTTAAAATTGCCACGAGGTTAACTGTGGTATGCATTTTCTACCTAAAAGCATAACGTTCTTATAACAATAGTATTATAGTAGTCTTACCCCCACATGTAAGATGAAAATTTGCCTATTTCAACCTGTCTTTTAAATTAAAGAAAGTTACATAAAAATAGATTAATTTTGGTATGTTTCTCCGAACCATGTGTTTTATAAATTGGTAACACAATTGATTTTTGCAGGGTCCAAATACTTTACCTAGGAAATACATTTTATTCCAAAATATCTACTTCCAAAGTATCTACTCCAAAAGATTAATCCAAGAGATTAATCTAAGCTTATACTCCAAACTTATAATAAAAATATCTACCACTAAACGTTTATTCCAAAATATATACTACAATGTCTTACTTTAAGAATGATTTAAAAATATATATACCTCAACAGTTTACCTCGTACATATTACAAGAACTTGCCTCGGATTTCATTAAATGTTTAATTTTATCACAAAGGATGTAAATTTTAAAATTTTCCTCTCGATTTCTACTCCGAAAATATCTACAATTATTTTTTATGACATGCTACCTGCGATCAATGTTTTAAATTTATCTTGAGCTCCAGATGCCTTTTACCTTCACAACGTAAAAATAACCGGAAGCCGATATATCTTTTAGATAGGATCAAAAAGCTTTTAATTGCAACTATTTGGTGGACCAGATGTTCATCTATTTAGAAAGTTGAAGACTTCACTTTGAGCACGTCTCGTTTGACAAAGGCAGATATTTCCCATTTTGAACGCTAGGTGGAACTCAAACAACGTTGAAACAAAAGTAACTACTGGGATGTTTGATACCTAAGGTATGAGTTTTGCTGTGACTCTTTTTAGCATCAAAGATGTAATATTCTAACTATTTTTCTATAAATATCTAAATTATCTACTTGTGATTTCACAACAGTATTTTGTCTTATTGTCTTATTAATATCTAAATTACCTAAGTAAGTATTCACAACAGTATTTTTGCCTTTTTGCTTATCTTACACATAGTTAAAATATGCATATGAATATTTTTTACTGATTATTACCTAACTTTGTGAATATACAAGATCTCATAAAATTTTCTATGGTTGAAGGTTCTCAAGCAAGTATTTTACATTTAGATATAACTATCTTATTTGTTTTTATGAATAGCTTTGTATAAATGTTTATAAATACATCATATAAAGACTGCTGTAATTTCCTGATTATTGATCGCTCACATTTTATAAAAATAATTGTTCATATACTGATGACTCAACTTTCAATATACAAGTTAAGTACTTTTCTTGCCTTCACTTACATTTAATTTCTATTTCTCTTTTCCTTTTCCTGAAATCAGTTTTTTGCAAACTCCGCAGCCCTTAAAGGCCGATGCTAGTTCTGTCAAAGTATATATATCTTATATTTTCTAGTATACCTACTCTCTATATCTCCTTGGAAAAGAGTACGATGCAATTTTACCAACTAATGTCTTTTCTGGTCATTTGTCAACGCTGTCAGTCTGTCTGAAGTTGCTAGCAGAAGTAAACAATATTGTGCTACAATTTAATATCAGCTATGTTTAATACTAATTCCGCCGATTGCAAAGTTCGCACTGTAATTCGGTTTTTAAATGCAAAAGCACTCGTCCCGCCGAAATCCATCGGCAACTCGTTGAAGTGTATGGAAATGGTGTAATGAATGAAAAGGATGTGCGAAAATGATACCGTTCATTTAATAGTGGAAGAACAAATATCATGATGAGGAACGTTCTGGCCCCTCAACAATAATCGCGGACGAACTGAAAGCAGCCGTTGATGCATACGATCGGCAGAACAAACGCTTCACTATCGACGAACCGTATAAGAATTTTCAATATGTTTTCCGATCTGTTTTCTATGATGTTTGGATAAAAGAATTGGTGGTCGACTGCTATGACAAAGGAATCGTCAAAGTCATCTCTCGTTCGGAAAAATACCTCGAGCGGAATGGGGATTACGTCGAAAAATTGCGAAAGGATGTTGGTTATTGTAGAAATAAAATTTTTTAAAAACGTTAATTGTGTTTACTTAATCCAGAACGGTTCTTAGTTTTAAAACGATCCTCGTATGTTTTAGTAGCTTCTATTCAGAATGACCCGTTATCAGCCACTATAGAGTAAGTAGTTAAGATTCTGACAGTATTTATGGTACGTACGTTATTGTTGCTGTGCGAATATAATTAATTGTTTGTTGGACTGATTTAAATTACAGTGGTAATACTATTTAATCCGATATCCTAAAGTATGCGGCAATATATTTAAGGGGTGTATAATAGAGTAGTTTGTTTTATTTACAAAACATCCTTCAGACTGAGTGTTACTTAATATGATTAATGCTTAATGTTAGTACGCATGGAGTAAAAAATTCAGATGTTTGTCCTAAAACCAGTAATTTAATATTGTTTGCCATTTACATTCGTACAAGTTACTTATTAAAGTTATATTTTACATGTGTTGTTGTGTTTATTTATTATTTCAGGTACAAATTTTCAAAAAGAGGCAAATTGGTTTGTGGGTCCTATCGTTTTGTTCTCTATATCTCCCCACCCCTTGCCAATCTTCAACTGTGTTAGCGTGGCATTTGTTTTCTTTCTTTTCCATCTCTTTTTTTTTGATACCCCGAGCTCACTCCTTATTACTGATCTTGTGCTCTTCTTTCTGGCTTTACGACTAACAGTTTGTCGACTTTAATTTAATAAATTCAACTATTTCATTCTCAAAAGCTTAGTGATAACTATTAGTTTGAATAAAATGTCAGTACCTGTTGTTAAAATCTTTTATAAAAAGCCTAAAAGATCGTTTCAAATTGAGCTACTAATTGAAAGATTCAAGTATAAAGTCCTCAAACAGAATTCGAACTTGTAACTTTCGGAAGAAAATATAGTGTAACGAAAACTCTATTTCCACAAACAAGTTCTTTATTATCAAACTGATTATACACGCCTTTTCAACAACTCGTAGCTACAATGAATTTCTAAAAGCTCTCGCAACAATTTCTTTTCAGCTAATCACTAACAGTACACATATTTACTTCTAAAAACTAAAATGCTGTCTACTTAATTGACTTATATCAATGCACTATAATTATTTTATATCGATGCTTATAATTAATTTATATTGATCATTGTAATGAATTTATATCAATAACTACAATAATTTATCTCACATACGGCAAATTATATGTACTATTAATTTATATCATATCACGACGTTCAAAACATTAAATTAGAACTAATATTGTAATCATAGCTTCAATTACAACTGAACTAACCAACGCTCATCGCGCTAATTTATGTTTTATCCAATCGTTCTAATTATTTTAAGAACTTACCAGAATATGCAAATAATATCTCGAATGTACCTATTCTAATCTTAGTAATCTTCACTAAAAGAACCATAGTTCCCAAACAGACCTGTCATACACGCGAAATAGTTAGTAAAGCTTTCAAATGACTTCTGCCGTCTCTTACAGATCTTATTAAACATCACCGACCTATGATCAGTCGTTTTTAGTAAAAAAAAAAAAATTGGGAGAAAGTAACTAAGTAAGGGCTAACCGTAACTCAATAAAAGCTCAAAAAAAATTATTGCAAATACATGACAATTTAAAACATATCCAACGGATAAACTTAAGAAATACCAATAGGAGCGAAACCACATAATAGAAATTAGAATAGGGTTGTAGAATAAAAGAAAAATCGGAGGATAAAAAACTAACTCTAGACTTGACGGGGAGAACAAAATGTACCGAGAGGGAAGGAAGAAAAAAGAAAAATCTTGGGCGCCAGGGTTTTTAATGGACTAGGATTATTGGCGAAAACACAAGTCCAATAATCTAAAATTAACCAACCGATCTTATCGAGCGATTAGGAAAGAAAACTAAACTAAAATTTAAGAAGATCGAACCGCATGTGGGGGACAGCAAAGAGCCGAAAAAAAAAGAAAATAACTGTTCGAACATAAAGGAAGGAACAATAAGTAGCATCAGGCCGAGAAATGCGGGTAACGTAGGAACTTAGGCGCTAACAATAAAAAAAAATCGAAGTGAAAATTAACTAAAACAAAATCGGGGCCAAAGTTACACTAAACAAAATCGGAGCACAAAAAAATTAACTAAAGGAAACTCGCAGTTCCACGCCAGGGCGTCAGAAATTATGCTACGTACCTAGACGAAGCCGAAAGAAAAGTAAATACCTGGGTAACTACCAACCGCGGAGAGTGGGGGATTCACCTACATACCAAAAAAAGAACAAAAATGAAGTACATCGCCCACGATTATCTATTAACACATAGAAATAAATAAAGGTTTCTGTACAAACAAGCAAAAAGAAAATAAAATAAGCGTTACTATTTCAAAGCACCAATTAGGTGATATGAACAATTTAGTACTTTAGATACGAAGTGCGCATCTCGTATTTACACAAAATAAAATTAATCAGCAGTAAATAAAAACTGTGAGAGCTTTTGTCAAGTGTTTTTAAATTTTTACCTAATAATTTTTGTAAAGTAACTAATTAATAAAGCGAATCAACATGTGTGTTCTTTTGACACGCATCTTTAAAAATAATACATCGCACCTGTAGAGCGATAATATCGAATTGCAGCAACAAACAATAGTTCTAGCATGTGACGTTTCTTGTCACGTAACTACACCAAACGTTGATATGGATGCTATTGACGCACACAAGAGAAAACAAGTTGCATAGTTGTAGGTGTCCTGATACTTAGCTCGCAATCCGTCGGGGTTAAGTCAGCATTGAAACGTCATGGTCGTCAGCATACATTTACTCTGCTACCATAATTGCAGCAGTAGTCTACGGACAAAAGTAATTGTCCTACATAAAGAAAGAACCCTTTTAGCCTCCAGCGAAAAAAAGCAAAACACGCAAGACACCTCCTAGTTATTGAACAGAAAAAACAAACGTGCATTGCTTTTGCAATACGGCGACAAATGATGTAGAAAACACTTCGACGCACAAGCTACAGAATCAAACTCAACAATAGTTCAAACAACACAAATTCGAACTGCCAATTCTAGCTTGTCGAAGCGCGGTAAAACTGGAAAACCCGGGTTTATATCGAATAGTGCGCGACCTTATTTCAACAAGTTGTTACCTTGAAACAATAGAGAAAACTATTATACGGCGGTTGTAAGGCGTACCAAGATAGCGGGTTCCTAAAACCAGGATATAACTACTTACTTGTAGCATAAACTTGTCGTTTAAAAATAAATGAGTTCAAAATGAAAATTTGTAGAAAGCGTATTTATTATTGTAAACATTATTGAAGAATTTAGGAGATTAGGGGATACCTAACACAAGGCCTAGACTATTTAATTTATAGAATAAATTTTCATTTTAAAAACAAAAAGGGGTTTGAGTTGAGGAGTTTATTCGGGAGCGTGTTTATTATTAATTATGTTGAAGGATTTAACAGATTTATGGTAAAACGGACTTATGAAGTAGCAAATAAACTATATAGGGGGTTGTTGAAGAATCTAAAGATTGGAACGGAGTTTATTTGAACGAGTAATGAATGAACAAGGGAGAAAAATAGGGTAATTAATTTATGCGGAAAATAAACGTAATAATGTTGTAGACAAATAGTTAATATCCGTTTTTGCAGGTGTTGTAAGTTTCAGGCGCATCCGTAATGTCAGAGACAATGATGTATAAGAATAAAAATTTATAAAGTGTTTGTCAGTAAAATAAAGATGAGTAAAGGACCATGTGTGTGTGTGTGAATATAATAAAAAAAGTTAGCCAAGAGCGAGTCGAGCTTGCACTATTAGGGTTCCGTACCAATGCTACAGTGAGCAATCAATAAATAAACCAAATTAAGCTATTTTTATTTTCTACGTATATTTAAATCTTATCCAAATTTAATTGTGATAACTGAAAAATGAATATATTGTCTCACATGTCTCATCATGAAGACCAATGAAACGAAAATTATAAAAAAAATATTATCAGAAGCCTTTTAGAATTCTTTTCAAATGATACTTCACACAATATATTTATTAAAACTTTTTTCCTTTTGACCAAATTAACCCCCGCCATTTTAATCTAAAAATATTTTTTTCTATTTTCTAACTATTGATATATGTGCGCGCCATAAAGACCTAGCATTGTGCCAAATTTCAAATTCCTACGTTACATAGTTTTCGAGAAAAACCTCTGTGACAGACGGACGGACGGACACGAGGGTGATCTTATAAAGGTTCCGTTGTACCTTATAAGGTAGAGAACCCTAAAAATGAATACTTGGTATAGTCTTATTGAGATAATTGGAGCCGGAATAAACGCAAAAGACGGTGTAAATATCACTTAAATATATTCGAATTCTGCCCAATGAGTAGATGAAATTATAGCAAGACAATTAGCGTTTTTAATAAGCATTGACAATCAGATAAACAAACATAAACAATGAATACTCAGTAATACATCCTGAACCGAGGGGTACACTGCTAGCAAAATCTAGTATAAGATTTGCTCTTTTATACAATTATTTGCTTTAATTTGCTCTGATTTCTTGCAATTTTTTCAGATTTGTTCTGATTTGCTGTAATTTGCTATGATCTGCTCTGATTAGTTGTGATTTATTCTGAAGTGGCGTGATTTGCTTTGATTTGCTCTGATTTGCTTGATTTACTCTGATTCACTGTGATTTGTTCTAATGTATACTGTGATTTGTTTTGATTTGCTAGTGAATTGTATACTCCAATTTACAGCAAAGGAGAACTGCACATTCAAATAAATAGCTGTAAATTTACATGATGCTTTAAAGATTGCATATACTTAAGATTATATTTTTAGCTATATTGTTTAATACATTAAGTAAATGAAATATAATATTACTAGCAATAAACAGAATAATAAGCATAATTTGATCAGGTTATTTTATTTTTGTTTGCAAATAAAATTTTATTTGAAAGTAAATGACTTATAGGTAATAAACACCATTGAGAAGAGATCTTATAAAAATAACCCATTGATCAATTCAGTATAATAAAGTCATAACGATTACTTTTATTGGTTATCAGAATCACAAGTAAAACACTTTAGACATGTTAGCTCTTTGGCCGAGTGGGTATAACGGATATTCCCTACGTATTTACACAGAATAAGAGGTTTTAGGTACCTCATTCGTTTCCTGCTTGGGTCAACTATTTTTCCGATTGATTGCAGCAACCT
Organism: Platerodrilus igneus; assembly: GCA_036346225.1. Lineage (NCBI taxonomy): Eukaryota > Metazoa > Arthropoda > Insecta > Coleoptera > Lycidae > Platerodrilus > Platerodrilus igneus. The sequence goes on from JARFIW010001700.1 coordinate 5,930,148, forward strand.
TCTTGTAGGCGGAGGGATGTGGAGGCGCCTGGAGTAATGTGGAGGTGGGTGGAGGGATTTGGAGGTATGTGGAGGAATGTGAAGGTGGGTAGGTGGTGACTTGGAAGTGTGTGTGGGAGGGATGTGGAGATGGGTGGAAGGATGTGCAGATATGTAAGGGGTGTGGAGGTGGGTGGAGGGCTCTGAAAGTGTGTGGAGGGCTGTGGAGGGATGTGGAGGTGGTTGAGTGATGTGTAGGTGGGTAGAGTGATGTGCAGGTGGGTGGAGGTGGATGTAGGGATGTGTAGGTGTGTGTTGGGATGTGAATGTTTGTGGAAGGCTGTGGAGGGTTGTGGAGAAATATGGAGGTTGGTGGTGGGATGTGGAGCGGGTTGAGGGATGTGGAGGAGTGTGGAGGTGTGCCAGAACATACAAAATTGTTCTACTTTCATCATTACCCTCGTTGTTGTACACGTTATTAGAATTTCCTGCGTTGAAGTGGTCTCAAGTTTTCTAACACCAATGTCACCATAGCTGGAGCTGCTTTCTGTTCGTCGGTCAACAGATGCGGTATCCAACGTAAAATTAATTTTTTTACACACAATTCTTCATGCAAAGTTTTTTGAATTGAAGTCTTTTAAATTCCCAATAAAGCCTCAATTTTGCGATATGTCACAAATTGATCTTCGTCGATGAGCTTGGGCGCAGCATCTACGTTTTCCTGAGTGACTGCCGTTTTTGGTGCACCTACTATTGGATCGTCGCTAAGACTAATCCGCCCACGTTTGAATTCTCCATACCAATGAGAAATTGTTGAGTCATGCGGTGCTTCATTACCGAAAGCAGAAACCAACTCGACGAAGCATTCTTGTTGAGATAATTGTCTTCGTAGAACATATAAAATTATTACGCGAAAATTTTCACGGTTTAATTCCATTTTTCGATTAAGTTGTTAACTTTGACAGTTTGTTGTAGCTACATGACTACACGTATAGCACTGAAACGTCGGATTTAGGTTAACTAAAGATGGAGGTTAATTTTTAGTACTGGCATTTGATTAGTGGCGCCCTCTATGTCCCAGTATGCAAAACATAAAAGATATCCTTATTAATGGACGTCAAAATATTTGCTAAATAATTTACATGATGATACTTGTGAACAGAACAACTCTTTTCACAAGAAGCCTATCAGAAATATCTATCTTCAAGCGACGATTTTAAATCACTACTCCGCTATTTATAAAACAGAGTTAGGACAAAATGTAACGAATTGCTGAAAACAGGTTTTCACTGTACCGAATAGTCGTTTTGTACAAGAAATAGTTTGTACGTGGCTAGAAATTATCGTCACGGTACACTTCGAATTTATAAGAAAAAAATCCGTCCCGCCCCGCTCGCACCGTCTTGTGCATATAGGATGTATCGTAAGCTGTAAGTTATACATCACGTAGATATTTCAGAGAAGTATTAAGATTGGCTAGACTAGATTACGACTGTCATTAACTTATGTCTAATATATATGGTACAGGCATTTTACATTAAGAAGAACTCAATGTCATTTGACAGAATGCACAGAAAAGTAATATCAGTGGCGTAGTTGAGTTATTACGGTGGTGGTTAGAAGGGCGCGTTTTATAAATACTCTCACATACAAAGGTGTGTTATGTTCACTCATTATAGATTTGACCAAGTAATTGACAGAATTTAGCGACACATACAGAGTAATCGTATGCTGATAATATAGATGAACGATAATGGCGCTATAGTTGATCACAAAACTCGACACCACTGATGCCTGAAAACTGCAATACGTAATTATATATAATAAACTCTTTTAAATCGATTCGTGTTTTGCGCGCATACCATGACGTTGAGTTTTGCGTAAAGCTTTTCAATCGAATTCACATAACGTTGATTTAAAGTTAATGCAATTGCCGTTTATGTAGCTATTTATTGAGAATATAAATTTTCAACGAAATTTGTAATTCTCTTGTACATTGTGGCTATGTTGAGATCTAAATTGTTCAATACTTAACCTAAAAATTCCAGTTCTTTTACGCATGAGATTTTATTAAATCCGATTCGCTTCAATCCAGTCTCACTAAACAAGCGGTTGTGATTTAACGTTTGAACTGATTGATTTTAAATCCGGATTTGTATAAAATTTAAATGGATTGAAGAGGTGTAGACCGATTAAAGCGTTCGACATAAACTAGATACTAGTTTATATAGAACGGTTCATCCGCTTACACCTCGTGAATCAATTTAAATACATTTCAATATAAACACTTCCGGATTTATAATCAATCAACTTAAACATCAAATCCAAACCAACTCTTTAGTCAGTTTGAATTGAAGCAAATTGTATTAAGTAAAATCACGTCGGTATTTGGGTTGAGTATGGAACAATTTTGGGCATCTGAATTTACAATGTACAAGAAGTTAAAGATATTTTCTTCCTTTTTCGCTGAAAATTTATCTTCCTAACTAATAGCGATATAAACGGCAGAAATTTAACTTCAATTCGATTTTATATAATACGATTAAAAAGCATCTATGATATTACTAGGTAATAATAAGTAGCTTGTGGATTATGCCTGCTATCAGTTTTGGACGCATAGTACACAATATTCCATCTCGTACCTCAGACCCGCGTGAAATCTACTGCAAACAATTTTGGTATAGAGATTGGAACAGACAATTGTGCGTCCGCACGGAATCAACCCTTTCACCACATACTGAAAATTACCTGTATTCTAGGTAAAATTATTCTTAAAACGAGTGTTCCATACCTCGCTCATATGTCATATAGGAACCGTTTTAAAAATATGAAAAACTACCTTTGAACTATTTTGTTGGGCAATTCAAATTAAATTTTAGTATAAACACTTACTATCTAAAAAAAACGGTATGCAAAATATTGTAATGATACGGTACACATATAGTAGAGTTGTAAACGAGTCGGAAAAACCCGTGGTTATATATATATTGTTGTAACTCTTTGAATAGAATTGAATACAAATATAATGAATTCCTTCTGTTTGGATAATTATACTTCAATTATATATATATTACATTTGACATAACTTATTTTATTACCATGGTTATTTGAACAACGTCCATCCAGTTGAACATGGATCACTACAATCTTTCCCCCTAAGAAGGATCATACCACAATTCCTTTTGTAACCATGACTGTTATCTACACTCGAAATCTTTTAGCCAAGCTGGACGTCTACGAATGCGCTCTGAACGTCTGATTCGTGGATCAGCTTCGGCGAACGTTGCGTTGTTGGGATCATGAACATCAGTCGCCATCTCTTGTGAACGCGTTTGCAATTCTACTGTACGTCTCAATGTTGATATCCCTTGTATCTGTCGTTCATTCTGTGTTGTGTCCATCATGTCCGGATGAGACATAATCTGCTTGACATTTGTACCTTTCAATTGATTTACGTGACGTTTCAATGTATAACCGGTATCTAATTTTACCACGTAATGTCGGGTACCTAATTTTCTTTGAATTGTTCCCAAGATCCATACGTATTTGTTGTTACGTAATTCGCATGACTGTACTCTCTCCCCCTCTTGAAATGTTCTAACTATTGAATGAAATAAACTGTTTTGAATTTTTTCTTCTTTATGCGGTATTAAAGCATCTAAACTAATACGAAATTTACGATTAAAGTAGAGTATTTAGTGACGACCTCATTTCCTCACAGAACTCATTCCTGGCACATCATCTGGACCAAAAGTTTGTCTTCGACTAACCATTTCATCTTTCGAGATAAATATCTTAAATTTTCATCTTGTCGAGATAAATGAGCATCCTCATTTCCCACACGAGATAAACCTATTTTTAAGATTTTTACCGTACGTTCTGCAATCCATTTTTCGCTAGCATTCAGCTGAAGCCTATCAGTTCTGGCAATAATATCACGATTGTTCTCAGCTACCCGAATCTTTAAGACTTTTCTAATTGCATCACCCCAAGGAGCTACCCATTTTAAGATTTACTTACCTGTAGCGACTTTTGACCGTTCTTAATGAAAATTTATACTCAAGCGATTACATCTTGTTAGCTTAGAATTTTATGCAGAATTCGAATCTGCAAACAGATTCAAACGCCTGCATAATTTGTCCGACTCTAAATTTTGCTATCTATAAGCAAAACTAACAAATAGTTATTCTTGTCTAGCAGCATCTTTCGAGATGAAACCTAGTCAATGTTTGGCATCAATCAGATATGCCTGTCTGGTGTAGCTACCAATCTGCATTTTTCAGATGTCATCACCAATAGTTTTACTGACCCCCTTTAAACTGACTGAACGCACGCTTCACATGATTTATACTGTTTCATTCATTTTGTCTAAATTTTCTCGTAGCACAGATAAACGTAAACCACATTGTAATGTGCTTTTTAAGTTATTCAATGAGTTATGTATCTGAGTGTTAATACGAAACTGGTAACATATTGTCATTTAAAAAACCCCTTAAATCTAAGACTCTTATTTTATAAACCTTAATTAATGTACATTTAATTTCTGACATTTTAATTAACTTTAATAATTTAATTCACGCAGCTTCCATGTTTTGAAAATTCTTATTAATAACATATCAGTTGAATATTTAACTGCTCGCTGTTGCCTACATAATCAACATCCATGATACTTTCCTTTGAACTTAACTTTAACGAATTAAAAAACGGATTCTAAAACGTTAGACACCTGTAATTTTGTTTTCATGAAAATTTCGTAATTATTACGTAATTAGATAAAGTGTCTAAATAAATTGATTAATTCATCAAACATTTGCAATGCTCCGATCAACCTTAATTGCTTCTGCCTTGTTAAATCTAAAAGCTATGGTTTCTATTCCAATTAAAGCTTAAACCACAATCATTGATTCATCAACCTTGCCTTGGTTAAAGATGGTAATTCCCAAAATTAAATTTTTTTTCCCCAAAAGGGTTTTTTAAATTTCTTTTAAAATTTGGTTTTATAAATTTTTTTCCCCCTTTTTTCCTTTAAATTTTTGTTCGATTCCAAAGTTTACCCATTTCTTTTTAAACCCTCTTTAAAATGGCATTGAATACAAACCTTGTAACCTTTACAACCCCAAATTTCCATTTTTGTTTTTCAATATTATTTTTCATTCAACCCATTTATTTGCATCCAAATAAATAAATTTTTCAAATAACCACATTTACCGTCCCATTCCTTTGTAGACCAATTACATTTTTAATTTGCACGAAGCCAACTCACAGTTTACAATTCTATTTTTGCATTTTTAAAACTAACGCCGCGCCTTTAACGTGAGTGATATTTTAAGTTTCCCGGACTTGGGATACACTCAGAAATAATTCCTCAAGTTGAGATCTTATTTTAGAATTCCGAACTGCATGACCTTTCCTTTTTGCAGATCCAATAAGCTTTAAGACAGTACACAGTCAGATTTAAAACTTCATTTAAACATATCGTTAATATTTCTGCCGCTTCTCTCAGCAATCCATCTCAGCTTCCGAAGAATTTATAATCAACTGTTAAAACGATTTTAAAACAAACACTTAATTTTGCATGAAATTGTACGATTCTGCGAGAATGCGCCGAAAATTGAAAAGTCACCAAACTATGCGTGCTCCGTCTACGCTGAATTGCCGCTTGAATGACTTAAAGCATGCCTTTCCCACCCTCATGCTAAGAACCGCACAAAAGCATTACTGCTAAATGGACATTGTGTCTATCAATGTACACATATCCTTGATTTTGTTTATTCAAATTTTTACTGACATAAAGACACCACGTAAATTTTAATACGAATTAGTCACCTAATCCTTGTAATTGCAAATTACAAGACTCATTCACTTATATTTGACTACCATTCCAAATTATTCTCTCTCCAAATTTCTCATTGCAAAATGCATACTTACATGCAATTATTTCATTAAACGTAGCGTTATTTTAGACATCATCTTAATAAATTCTACAATCTGTCAAATTCGTTCAAACCGAACGCACTCTCTCAGATCTTGAATGCTTCTATCAAACTATCCAAGTTCCTTGGCTGAATTTTTCGATTTCGCATGACATAGATGTTAGTATCGTAATCATATCAATTCTAATTTACAGAATACACCTCTATTATTATAGATTTACCGAGTCTATCCATTCTGACCTAAATTAGTTCATTCTTACACCAAAGTACCCCTCGTTGATACATAATTTTGCTTAATTGACATCATTTGCTACATTACACGTATTGAAAGATATTTTTAGTAAACTCGACATGTGTCTAGTAATTTTCATAATTTCACTCCAAGAGATACCCTATTTTGAAGATGTTTAAGCCTTAGAACTTCCCGTTATTTGAAACTTTGTAGCATGTTTGTTCTCTAAACTTAGCAGATTTTCCAAACGACCAACGCCCAACAGTTCAATTTCCTCAATTTGCTGTCTACATTTTCGTAAACCTGTCTTTTGCCATAATAAACTTTATAACCCATTCCCACGCTTTAAATGTTGTTGTTTCGTACAGCCCTTTAACCATGGTGAAGCGAACGTTTCGAATGACTATGCTGTTTTTTGTTTCTTTTTCTTAAAACGAAAAATCCCCTTTTCTTTGCTCCAAAAGCAACCCTTGGACGTGTTACACCACGACATTTGTTCTGGGCCTTTAAAATCCTCCTGGTAAAGTAGAGACGGGTCGCATTTAAAACGTTTGCAGGTACCATTTTAGCAAAACAAAATCCGCACTATAGCACTTTAAACTTGTAATCGAACTTTTAACTAAAGATTTACTCTTGCGACCTGCTTTATTCCTATAGAATGCAAACCGAAGGTTTCGAAGATACCGAACGAAGTTGAGGATTCAGCGGGGAACAAATGACGTCTAATCCTTGCTGCTCGTCCAATACATTTAGCGTAATGCATGCGGTTCGCTTCGTCGAGTGCGAATGCCGTTAGTAAAACATCGGAAAACGTCTTCCATGTTATACGGATCGCGTGCATATTAAAAATCCAAAGGGTTAGCACACGACACATTGTGTGAATTGTGCGTGAATTGCAGTGCTACTATAACCAAACACTTTAAACATTTAAAAATACAACTTGTTTACAGGATACTTCAACAATTTAATTTTACTTCATATATTTAGAAATTTAGCTTGAATATTTTCCAAATGAATCACACGAAAGTTATGTAACGTTTAGATTACCCATTAATTTCCTATTTTACGACCGTGGTAATTATAGATTGAAATTTAATTTGTGCACGTTCGAGTCTTCTAACATATTTAGAGCACAATGCGCTGTATAATACATGCATTCCCTTCGCGCTATGCTATTCTTGTAATTTGAAAAGTCATCTCTTTACTGTTAGGATGAAAGCACCTATTTTTATACTTTCTATAGCAAGCACTTCTTGATTTAATTTTTGCTTGAGGCTTTTACACTTTGTGCGGTCGGCCGCACGTATTGATTTCTAGAACCGGTAAGTACCGATATCTCCAAATAGATGCTCGATGTCTTCAACTTCAATTCCTTGTAAAGAAAACTCGGTCAATCCATCCTTATCGACCGCTACTGTTTGATAATTTACAAAACATTTTTACAATGAGAATTTAAACTGAGGATCTTGTGTATCAATTACACATCCGAGCTACGCGTAAATACATATTTTGCAGCAACTTATAATACATGCATACCCTTCTCTGCGCTACTGATTGGGTATGCTTGAAAGTCATCCCTTTTTTGCTCTAGACCGATGCAAAGCACCATTCATACTTTCTTTATAAGTGTAGCACATCGCGCACTTTTGTGGATAATTAATTTTTGTTATGTAGGCTTTTACACTTTTTATTTAAACATCTTACGATCAATTAACCACTTTCGATTATTCTAACGAACCAATAATTCCACACCGTTCTTTTGAATCAACGATGGGCTTCCGCATACACCACGTATCTCCAATTTGTTAAACAAAAACTACGTATCGCCATTGTGACGTAAGCAGATGTTTGTGGATGTGTACGAGAATATGTCTTAACATTACCATCTAGTATTTAGTCACGAAAACTATTATTTTCTAAACCATAATTAATAATCGCAAAGTCCAATTTTGACCTTTCCAATGACTGGTGACGTACATGGAAACTTTAATTTATTGGATTCTTATTCTCCACATGTGAGTTGCATGATTCCCTTTGAGTATATGCTCGTTTAGGTTGTAAGACCCTCGGTTTTACTTAACTACATCGTGAGACCCTTTAATCTTTTAATCGTATCTTTCTCGCTATACAGTAACTTAACATTATCAACAAATTTTCGACCCCATTAAACACGTCTTTTTTTCTGCATAATTTCAAAGCTGATTAATTATATACGGTAGTATTTTTAAGATAATTATTTTGCAATACATAATATTATTTTTAACCAAATCTGTAAATAGTTTTAAATAGCCATCATTATCTTTTAAGACCAAATCACATTTTTGCTCATTTATTAAACATTAAAATTTTTCGCTACCGACTCTTAGCCAACCATCTCCCGAATTAAAACCGCCTTCCATACCACGTGGATAACACGTACTCTGTCAACAGGATACCAAATTTGAAGGTGGAAAGAACTTAATATGGAATCTTAATATTAACAATAATACATTAACAAATGAGCTAAACGAACGTATCTTAACCAAATCTGACGCCCACCATGCGTAACGTCAATTGTGTACATAAAAGTTGAATGTTATGTACAACATTCGCAGTCTGTTACCAATCGACGCACCTGAAGCATCTTATTACGCAGTACATTACAGCGTTAAATAAGATACAAATGTATAATTACTCGATAACATCGCATGGCTAATGTATTCGATACCATCAAATAAAGACAGAGCTTGGTGACTGTTAACATCCGCTTCCTTCGTTACGCCCGAACCACAGCCTGAGCACCCTGCGCATGCCAACCCTGCCCCACCTGCGCGCGCACCCATCCACCTTCCTGTGCGATGCTATTTCGGGTAACGTCAGCCTTTATAAATGCCCAATGTTATATACTATTTAAATGTTTATTCTGAACATTATACATAACAAATTAAAATATTTTGACCAACATGGTCATTTAAACAATTTTAATAACAAAGATACAACAGAAGACAGTCCTTTCCAGTTTGTTGCAGTGGAATTTTATCAATTTATTCGCACTTAAAATTAAATCGACACCCAAGCCTTCTATCTCCTTTTCTAACCAATAGTTTTTTACATAAAGACCGTCAGGTAATTTAGGAATGTTTATTTAAAAACCTTTTCCCAAAGTCCTTTGGAAATTTTTTGGGTTCAAATTTTCCCCCCCAGCCCCCCCCAAAATTTCTTTTTTTAAACCCCTTTTAAACAACCAAATTTACCCTTTAATTTTTAATTAAATTTCCCCAAAATTTAAACCAACAAATTTCCAAAATTTTTAATTCCCTTAAATATCCAAAAATTTGAAATTATTGTCTTCTAAGGATCAACCTTTTAACATTTATTTTCCAGTATCAACCTTAATTATTTTGTTGGACCCAAAACATTAGATTGTAAATCCATAAAAAAAATCTGTTTGATCATAACTTTTTAATGTCATTATTTAAACCTTCTTAACCTTACTTCCCCTTGCCAACATTTTAAACTAAAACGCCTGCCAATACCGTGGATTTCCGTATACTCTGTCAACCGAAAGCGAAATTTCAGTGTAAAATAATTTATTTTTTAAATTTAGATACATTTTACATTAACCTTCCCAATTACTTTATCTTTCCCCGCATCGAAATTTTATAATTTGGATTCTATTATCTTCATATAAATAATTTAAAACTTTGTATACATGTTATTTAACCGATCATCGAAGGAACTCGATAATATATAAGATTATTTGGTGACTGTTAAACGCTTTTAGTAGCCAGACACGCACTAATATTCGCTCAAAACAGCCAGCTTGGACAAATAGCGATCAGCCTTCAAAATGCAACGGTTAAACCACATTAATTTAATAAGACAATTATACTATTTAAATGTTTATTTAACAATCAATTTAAACACAAATTCAATTGAAACCGCAGTCATAAACCAATTTTATACCAAGTACCCAAAAGACAGCTGTTTAATTTGTTCAGATAGCAATCGCATTAATTTATGCACTAAATTTTAAACACAGAAATTATCTCCTTCTACCATGAACGACAAGAACGTACAAATCGAATTCAAATTTAAAAATTTCGTTTTTCAATCTTAGATTCCCAAGCAATCATCTTTTCAATGCACTTGAAATCTTATGCAGCTCCACATACTCAAGATTCAAGCTGGTGAAATTTTCTGTCCAAAAAATTCCTTTCAACATGTTGCGTAGTTTATATCACCTTTGGAAAAATTTGTTAGCTGAAGAACGTTAAAATAAAGTTTTTACTAGTAAATATAAATTTTGGGGAAAGCCGCGTGTTACGAGTTACATTGATTCTGCTTTGAATTTCCATTTCTTACTCAGACGTAAATAAATTTAAAAATAACAATTTAAACATTTTTTGCAAACACTACAAATTTAGTCTTTGTTCTACCGAATGTTATTCGTGTTATCTATATTCAGTTTTTAATATGACATAAAATTCTTAGTGTACCATTTTAATAAAAATTCATTTTTAAAACATCTTTGTATTGTAAGTATTTGCAATTTTCATATTTTGGATGTAATGGACCATGGGTATTCAAGTTTCGTGGGTAATTTGAAAGGCATTAAATAACAACCCATATACCGGATTTTATACATATGGTTTTGTACAACCTTCGAATATTGGTAATTATCTCAAATCGAAATACTTTTCTTTTGGAATTGTAGAATTTTGTTCAATTGTTAAAATAGTACTACCTTTTGAGCCTTTTAAGTTTTTATTTTACTTCTTTTTTAACCCAAATAATTTGGTAAATGTTAAAAATAAAGCCAAAATATTTACAATTTTTTTTTTTTGGTTTTCGGAAACTTTTGCCCTAATTTTTTTCCACCCCAATACAGACTTGCATTATTTTGTAAAAAGGCATTTTGACCCGAACACTCCAAGGAAGTTACCTAAGGGTTTGGGTATTTAAAACTTCCAAAAGGTTAAACATTTTTAAGGGTTTAACAGTTCCGCCTGAAAGCTTCCAATTGCCAGGTAAGGTTTAATCGGAAAAGCTTTCCAAAGAAAAATTTTCCAAACTAATTGGCAATAAAAAACTAGATTATTGAATTTTTAAACACCAGGATTTTTTGGACAAAATTTTTTACTTTTTTCATTGGTTGTTACCAGTTCAAAATTTACAGTTTAGTTGTAATATTAAATTACACCTTTTTCTTTAAGAAAAGATTTTGTAAAATAATTAACACTACTTGCAAATTTTGAAAACTTGGGTTACACCATGCAAAAATAGAAATAACTTTTTGTTGTCAATAATCTGTTTAAAAATTTCCAACTTAACTGTTTTTACTTTGTAAATTAGTTTTGGAAAATTTTTATTTGCCAAAGACATTTTTTCCGATTAAACCTTTTACCCTGGCAATTTGAAGCTTTCCAGGCGGAACGGTTAAACCTTAAAAACGTTAACCTTATTGGAAGATAGTGTTAATCTAAAGGCCCAATTTCTGGTAACTTCCAAATGTGGAGTAAGCTTGGCGGTCAAAAAGGTGCTTTTAACAAAATTAATTGTACAAGTGTATTGGGAATGGAAAGAATTACCGTGCATTGTTGTTCAAACCAAAGAAAAAATTTATAAATATTCTCTTTAGTTTTACTATTTTCCTGTAAAGGAATAATAAAGAGGCCGGTTTAAATTTAATCTCAAAGTGGAATTAAACCGGAGACATATTTTAAAAATTATAAATTGTCGAAAAATTGTTTCTTTGTTTCTACAAGTGGGGAAATTCCGGAAATAAGAAATTTGTTATACCTGCCGAAAAATTTCCCAATTTTAATATTAATTTTATAGGGATCAAAGACGAATTAAAATGCCCTTGAACCTTGGCGACACCAACCAAATTCCCAAACATTGAATTTACCTAGAAAGAACCTTCATCATTTAAACCGAGGTCTTTTAAATATTTCCATTAATTCCCAAAATTGACATAATCGAAAGTGTTAAAAAAAATTCCTAGGAAGAAAAGGAAAAATAAAAGTTGTAGCAGGGGGAAACCTGGATTGTTTCCGTCAGTTACGAAAATGATCTGGTTGTGGTAAAACTTTTTGAGGCAAATTCGGTACATTTTCATTCGCTGCGGTCTTTGTATCAACATTGGTTGGGGAAGAGCTTGGTGTCGATTAATTTGCTGCGAATAAATTGGGTAAATTAAACCCGCCAAATAAGGAAAGGACTGTTTCGTGTTACTTTGTATTAAATTAAGTTAAATGATCCATGCTTGGTTAAATTTAAATTTGTTATGATTGTGATAATTTTTTTTAAAAGGGGGGGGTTGATGCCGGGGGTGAAAGGGCTGGGGCCCTGGTTGGGCGGGGCCCGGGGTGGGGGAGGTTTCAAAAAGGGGTGGGGCCCTTGTTGCCCACAAAAAAATTAAATATTTTTCCTTATTTTCTATTTTCGTAAAATAATAAATTAGGGCATTTAAAATTAAAAGTTTACCTTAGAGTCATTTTTTACCTTCTGCCCAAAATCTAAATTAAAGAAAAATTTTTCAGATTTAAGATAACTAATTTCCGAAGTAGCGAATATGTTGTTATAAACCTAACCGTTTCCTAATTTAATTATTAATGTTAAGGGGGAAAGCCCATGAATTAAAATGACCAAACATGCCATATGAACATGACCATGCCAACCAATGACCAAGACCATGAAATGAAAGATAAAATTTTTTAATGGTTTTCTATTAAAACCCTTCACAAGTTTTTAATGATTTTTCCTTAAAAAAAGGGGACCTGGTTAGTAAAGGTTAAAGGTTGGGTCACCCGCCCTAAGTTTTTTCCCTTCCCTGGTAAAAAACGGGTTGGAATTTGGTAAAACCTGCGGGGGTTGTCATTGGTTATTCGTGTTTCGGTCCCGGGGTCTTCTCCCTTTTCCAGTGGGTGGAATGCGGCCATTGGGAGATTTTTCCCAAACGGAAGGTTTCGGGCTAAAATGGGATGGCGGATTAGGGGCGGTTGGGTGTACCAAAAACGGGTGTGGTGTTGGACAAAAATTTTTGGGCAAACTGGTTTTTTATGCGGGCCTTTGGTGAAAAGTTGCGGTGGTTAAAAAGCCGCGGGTTTAGGGTTTTAAACTAAAAAAATGGGGGTTTTGGGTGGGAAATTTTTTAAAAGTAAATTTCTTGGGTTTTATTTAGTTTGGAAGGGCGTCATTTAAAAAAAATGTTTTGGGGTGGAAAACGGAAGGGAAATGGGGGTGCCGTTCCCTTTTGGCTGGAGGGTCAAGCGGAGTGGTGGTTGCGGTAAAAGGGAACTGTGGGACAAGGGTTTTTTGAGGTTGAAAACGGGTTTTTCGGGGGATTTTTTAACGGCGTTAATGGGGTTTGGAAATTTGGGGTTCACTTGTAAAACCTGGGATTGGGCGTGAGATGGAAATTGCGTTTTTTACGATGTAAGGGTTAAATAAATAAATTTCCAATCCTTCGTCTATCCGGTGCGGAAGTATCCCGTGGTATCTGGGGAACGGCGGTGAATGGAATGGTTGGTAAGGCATAGTTTGGGGAAAAGGAGGGGTTAAATAAAGATGAGCAAAATGCGGTGTTTGCTAAGGAATGGGGGAAAACTATTGTTTGGGTCCCAGAAAATTTAAATGTTCCGTTTTTTTAAGGGCACCCTGAAATAAATACAATTAACCTGTCAAAAAAGTTGTGGGAATTAAGACTATTTAAGGGCCATTTAAATTGTTGGTGAATGTTAAGTGTATGTGGCGAAAGGATCTTAAAGATTGGTCCAGAAGAAGAAACCGATCTTAACTTCGGCAATACCAAAGGTGGACAAAAAAGAAATGGTGAATCTGCTAATGGAAATTGTATGACGCATTTTGGGAAAATGGGAAGATAAAGTTATTGGGAAAGGGTCGGTTTTTGGCGCGGTGACCTTTTCCCAAAAAAGGGGGCTTTGGGAAAAAACGGGGGGGGAAAAAAATTTTTGGAAATTAACGGGGGTTTGGGAATTACACTTAAAAATGGGGTGCCTTTTGATTTTGGAAAAAAAGGGCTTAAAATTTTTGTTAATGCGTAATGGGGAAATTTTTTTTTGGGTAATCCAATTTGCCCGACAGGGGTTTGGTGGGGGGGCGGGGCCCAAATTGGGGGGGCAATTTTTAAAGGGGGATGTGGGGGTAAAGAAGGGATTTCCCCCCAATTTTTTGGGTTGGTTTGGCCCGTGGGGGAAAAAGTTTGGGGGAAAAAAAGTTTTGAAAATGCCGGAAACAAAGGGTTCTTCAGGGCCCGGGGGGAAAAAGGGTTAATTTAAAAGGTTTTTTTAAATGGGTTTTAAGAAATTTAAAAGGTTTAAAACCATTGGTTTTGGGAAAAGAGGAAAGGGTTGGGGTGGGGGAGGGGAATTTGGAAAATGGGAAAGATGTTTGGTAGGGAAAAGGGTTTGGGTTTTTGGGGGGTTTTTGCTTTAAAAAATTGTTTGGGGTTTTTAAAATTTTTCAAAGGGGTCCCAAAAATTGTGTTGGGGAAAAATTTTTCCCCTTTGACCTTTTTCCCATTGGGAAGGAGAAAAAAAAAATGGGGTGGGGTTTAGGTGGGGAAAAAAATGATTGGGGGAAAATAATTGGGAAAAAGGGGAAATTTTTGGGTAAAAAGGGGGTTTAAAACGGTTTAAAAATGGGGCCCTAAAAAGGGAAAAAAATTTTAAAATTGGGTTCCTGTTTAAAAAATTTTGGGTTTAAATTTGGAAAAATTTGGTAAAATTTTTTTTAAAAAATTTTTTCGTGACAAAAAGGGCTGCAAATGGGAAAGGGGGGGGGGCCCCCCCAAAAGGGAGGGGCCAAAGGGGTTGTTTAAATAAAAAAGGTGTTGGTGGAAAAAACGGGGTTGGGGAAATGTTGGGTTTTTTGGGGGGGATGTTAATTTCGGTTTTTTTAAACGGGTGTTGGGCCCGGGAAAAAGGGTTCGGAGTGCATCAATTTTAAAGAAAATGAATGGTGTTTGCATCGGTCCTAAAAAGAAAACGGGTTTTTCAAGAAAGATAAGTGGGGGAAAGTATTTACTTGGAAAATGTTAGTTTTAGCGGGTGTGTAATTGTCACGTTAAAACCTCGGAGGTTAAAATGCCTTGTGTTGAAAATGTTTGGAAATTTAAAGAGGTGATTTAAGGATTTGCGTTTTCCTTTAAGGGAATGAAGTTCAGCATCGGCATCAATTTTTGGGGTTGGTACACCGGTTTGAAACAACGTGGGGACCGTTGGAAAGTGTGCCTACGAAGCTTTAATTTGACGGGGCGTGGCAAAAAGTTAAAATGGTGTTTGCTCGCCCTAAAGTAAAAAGGGAGGATTTTTTGCTTGAAACATACGCGGGGGGAGCTGTTTAAAACGTTGTCAAAATTGTTTTTTTGGTTTCCAAAAAAGTTTTTTTAAAAATTTTTTTTGGATGTGTGTTTTCCCAAGATTAAAATTTTGGGCTTAAAAGGTTTTTGGGGAAAGAATTTTGGGAAGGTTTAAAGGGTTTTAAAGGCCGGTGGCAAAGGGAACCGGGCGGGCCAGGTAAAGGGGCCGGGGGGAAATGGTTTGGCCTGGGCCCCTTTGTGGTTTTTTAAAAAATTGGTGGTAAAAAGGAATTTTTATTTTTTGGGTTTTTGCGTTTTGTTTAAAAATTTAAGGGGGTTTTGGGGATTTGGGCCTTTTTAAAGCGGGGTTTTGGGTTTTTAAAAGGTGTTTTGGGCCCGAAAATTTTTTGAAAGGGGGGGTGCTTCCGGACCGAAAGCCTGGGGTTTGGGTTCTTTGGGGTAGTAAGGGAAGACGCCGGGGGGTTTTTTTTATTTTTAACTCGGAAATATTTTTTGGGGGGTTTGAAAGGGTTTGGTCATTTTTTAAAAATTTAAAGGTTTTGGGTTTTTCAAATTTTTAAGGGTTTTATTTGTTTTTAAAAGGGGGGCCCCTTTGGTTAAAATTTTTGGTTAAACCCGGGTGTGCTTTAAAAATTTTTAACAAAAATGCCTTTGATAAAACCTTTTTTTTTTTTTTAAATTTTTTTTAAATTTATTTTTTTTTTTTGCCGGAAAAATGATTGTAAAGTTTTTTTAAAGGGTTTTAAAAAACCCCTGCAAAAGGGTTGGTGGTTTTAAAATGGCTCTTGGGGGAAACTGGGAAATTTGGGTTCGTTTGGGGGAAAAAAGGGTTGTGGGGTTTTTTTCCAAAGGTCTTTTTGAAAAAAAATGTTTTCTTTTGGGGAAAAAAGGGGGGGTTTTTGGGGGTGGATTTTAAATTGGATTGGGTTTCGCCCAAAATTTAACTTGGGTTCCCGGGAAATTTTAAAACGGGCAAAGGTTAAAGGTTTGAAATTTAGGGTGCCCTTGGTTTGTTTAAATTCTAAAGAGGGATGGAAAAATTTAATTTCCAAAAAAGGTGGCTTTTTGGGAAAAAATTTTGGGTTTAAAATGGGGGTTAAAATTTAAGGTTTAAAGAAAAAGGAATTTAAATCCGAAAAGGAAATAAGTTTTTTCGGAAAAGGGGAATGGTAAAAGGAAAATTTGGTAAGGGGAAATGGGTTTTTGGGGGTTTTTGGTTTAAAATTTTTTAAAAATTGGGGTTTTTTTTTAAAATTTCCCTTTAAAATTTTTTTGGGGTTTTTTAAAAATTTTTAATTTTTGATTTTGTATGCCTTTGCTAATCCATTTGTTGCAGCATGTCCTGAAGCTATGAGTTTCTGGAATATTCCACGTTGTTTACAGTATTTTTTAAACTCTTCGCTAACAAAAATGGTAGCATTGTCAGATACTATAACCTTCGGATAACCATTTAACGAAAATATACCCTCAAGTAATTCCATTGTGCTTGTTGAATTTGGTGCATATGCTATTGATTTGCATTCAACCCATTTCGATTTTGCATCTATGCAAATAAATAAATTATGTTTCCCAAATGAAGCGTAGTCAATGTGTACACGCTCCCAGTTGCCTTCTGGTGTAGACCATGGATGTACAATAGCTTTTACTGGATTTGACTGTACTGAAGCACAAGCTTCACATGATTTTACTAAAGTTTCTATATTTTTGTCTATTTTTGGCCAATAAACGTAACGCCTTGCTAATTGCTTCATTTTAGTTATTCCAACGTGAGTTGTATGTAGTTCTTGAAGTGTTAACTCACGAAGACTCTGAGGTATAACTATTCTGTCATTGAAAAATATAATTCCCCCTTCCAAAGTATATGGAGACTCGATTGATTTTGTAAGTAAATTCCTTTGAATTTCTGCTAATGTAACATCTTTTGCCGTTTCTTGAACAAGTATCTCTGAATTAAGCTTTAGAGAACTTATGTCCACGACAGCTTCCATGTATATTGAAGAAACTTCATTATTAATAACTATATCAGTTGAACTATTTAACTGGCTCGCTGTTGCTCTAGACAAGCAATCAACATTCTCATGATGCTTTCCCTTTTTGAACTGAACTTTATAATCGAACTGTGATAAAAAAAACTGGCATATCTTAAAAGACGGGTTGAAGACATCGCTGGTAAATTTTGTTTTCATGAAATATTCTCGTAAGTGGCTGATTATCTGTAACTAGAGTGAAATGCTGTCCGTAAATAAATTTGAAAAATGTTGCACGCCAAACATTATCGCAAGTGCTTCCCGATCTAACTGGCTGTAATTTGTTTCTGCGCTTGTTAATGATCTTGAAAAGCTATTGGCCTTTCCTCATTCCCAACTACATGGCTAAGAACCGCAGCAATGCCACTTGGACTTGCATCACACGCTAGGACAATTGGTAAGTCTGGATCAAATGGTACAAGAACTTTTTCACTTGCTATTTCTTCTTTTAGATTCAGAAATGCCTTTTCACACTCTGATGTCCACCTAAAAGAACCATTCTTTTGTAAAATTTTCCTTAATTGTGCGGTTTTAGTTGCTAAATCATATATAAACCGGGAATAATACGTCACTAATCCTAAAAATCTGCGAACTTCTTCCACATTTTTAGGCCTGGACATTTTTAAAACTACTTCTACTTTTTTTTTGTGATTTCAGAATTTTATTCTTCTCAACAACATACCCCAAATATTCTATTTTCTGGGCTAAAAATGTGCATTTATTCTTGTTTACATGCAAATTATTTTCTTGAAAACGAGACAAGCGCGCCTTTAAATTGTTTAAACATTCCTCTTTTGTAATGCCATGTACAATGATATCGTCGAAATAATATTCCGTTTTTCTTAAACCCTGAAGAACTCTACTCAGCATGCGGTTGAATTCTGCTGGTGCTGTCTTTATACCAAAACTCAATCTCTTCATGCGGTATATCCCTCTGTGCGTTGTAATTGTTTGAATTTCGCTACTGGCCTCATCTACTGCGATGTGTAAGTATGCCTTATATATGTCTAATTTGCAAAAATAATTTGAATTCCTTAGACTATGCAAAATATCTGGTATCCTTCGGATTGGATATTTAGCATTTACCAGACATTCGTTGACTCCTGTTTTGTAATCGACACATAATCTAACTGTTCCATCTGCTTTTGGTATTACCACCAAAGGTGAACCCCAATCGCTGGTGATTACCTTATAAATTACTCCTGCCCCTTCCAATGAATCTAATTCTGCTTCGACTTTGGCACGTAATGCAAATGGTATACTCCTTTCTTTTATATAAACTGGCTATGTGTCCTTGCGTAGTGTTATTTTGGCATAATAATTTCGTACACATCCAATTTTTGATTCGAATACCTCTGAATATTGAAATATGATTTGCTCTATAGAAAGACTATCCACTTGATGTGTTGAATTATTTGAAGATGCAGTGTTAACATTGTTGTCGATCTCTTGCAAGCTTATTTGAAGGTGTCATATCCAAGTGCGCCCTAGAATTGCCGGACGACCACTAGGTACTATGAACATTTCTTCTATTGAACTAATGTCTTTGTAACAGACACTTACTGTAACCTTTCCTTTAGGAATAAATACATCGTTTGTATATGCACGAAAACAAATTGACGTTTGATTTAATTGTAGATTTAACATCTTAAACTTGTCTTCTGGTAATAGTGTAAATCCTGCCCCTGAATCTACCTCAAATTCGACTGGTTTATGGTTCACTTCTACAGTAATAATGTATTTTGACAATCTTGAATTGGAGCATTAATCGCTTGATGATCATAAATTTCCACTATTTGTAATGCTTCTAAAAGTTTGGAATCGCCTGGACTAATTGAATTAACTCCAAATTGGTTATCATCATTCGCACTAATGTAATTATGTGTTTCGTTATTTGAATAATTTTTATAATTTTTATGTCTTAGAAGTGTGGTAATGCAAACTTTTGCGACGTGTCCCTTTCTATGACAGCTTGAACAATGTAGATGATCTCGATTACTACGACAGTCTGGAGTACAATGATTATTCCTGCCGCATTTGATGCACAAATCTGCAATCCCCAGAGATTTATAATCTATTTTTGATTTATGTTTTGATCTTGTATGTAAGCGATGTTTCCCATCACGACTGGACTTATAGGTCTTGCTTGAACTATTACCTATTCTATTTACTTGGCTAATTGGCATGGATTGCTGGTTTGAAATTTCCTTGGTCTCTATTCGAGATGCTTCTAAAGCTACGGCCTTTGTTAGGACGTTGCTAAATTGGGTTTCTTCTGCTTGAAGTAACTGTTCTCGTATCCAATTATCTTTTATTCCTCTTACAAACTGTGCTCGTAGGAACATATCGGTAACTGATACTACTCTTTCGCATTCACATCTGACTTGAAATTTGCATTCGTCCAAGTCTTTTTGTAAATTCGCAACAAACTCCCCAATATTTTGATTTTCCTGCTGATAGGTGCTCAAGAAATAATGCTGAGAAATTATTGTGCTTCTGAGAGGACTCAACATTGATTGAAAAGCATTTATTAGTTCCATGTATGGCAGCTCTTTAATTGATTTTGTTGGACCCAAAACACTGAAAGATTATTGTAATGTATACATCCAATTGATATACATAAAAGTTGTGCTTTCTGTTGTTGATTATAAACGTTTTTAATGGTCAGATAATTTTCAAACCTCTCTAAATAACACTTGAACTTTTCTTTCTTGCCATCAAAATTTTCAAATGCTGGAATTGAACTTATATAACTTTGTGTAGTATTTTCAGTATTTGCATTCTGGATGTTGACTTTTTGAAATTGACTGATTAATACTTCTTGATTTTTAATAATAATTTCTATCATTTGTTGAAACTGTTCTGGATTCATTTTCTTTCTTTTTCAGTTTAATCCTCGTCGCCAATTATTGTAACTCTTTGAATAGAATTGAATACAAATATAATGAATTCCTTCTGTTTGGATAATTATACTTCAATTATATATATTACATTTGACATAACTTATTTTATTACCATGGTTATTTGAACAACGTCCATCCAGTTGAACATGGATCACTACATATATATATATATATATATATATATATATTGCTGTGTTAATAAGGTCATTTAGGGGTAGTTAGGACCAATAGTATAGCGCACTTCAAATAAAATATATGACGGCTCAAAAAACGAGACAGTTTTCTGAAGAAAACAAAAAATACGATGATTAGACTAGAAAGTAAATGACAACGCCCTGTATATAAACCATAATCATAATTAATTTAGTTAATGAAAAATATTTTGAAGATTTATGTAAATAAACAAATTCGCAAGTTGTTAAACAACATAATTGCAAGTTGAAACGCGACACGCATGGATAACGCATCATTATTACGTCAAGTATCCCAATTAAAACAAGCAGGTTTAAAAATGCGTAAGATAGCAAACGCATATAATGTAATACATAAATTGTATTAAGTCTACATGATTGGAAAGTTAAAATCGTCTACTGATTTATTGAAAACGAGCAAGACATGGTAATCAAAATCAAAGTTCACCAAATTTATTTGAACAAATAATGGTTTACTTATCTTGAAGTATGAAAATCCAAGGGAATCAATGCTTTTAACCGGAAATGGTACATGACAAAAGTAACGCGTTGATGTTAACATACAACACTATACGATGGAATATCCAAAAACCTGGTATGAAAGTTTCATGCACAACAACGAATTTTGCGCTTGTCAATAGATAGACGATGCATTTAAATACGACCGGATTTGTAAACAAATCATTTTGCCATGAAGTAAGGCAATAATAAATATATATATATATATATATATATATATATATATATATTATTTATTGGGAGAAAGGTAGACCAAACAAGTATTTTAGTTAGACATTCTCTTTATTTGTGATGTCTAGCTGTTGAAATTTGCTTCAATTTCTTCTTCAGGACACTAAAATACAAATAACTAAAATAACACATTTAAAATACAATATTTAAATCTTGCACTCACACACACACATATGTGTATGTGTGTTGTGTGTGCGCGTATGTGTGTGTGTGTGTACGTGTGTATATTATATTTGCGAGCTTTAATTAATTATGTAATAAACTTCCGTTTGTAGGCAGGACATTTAAAACAAAAATACATTCATTCTTCTTAAAAATAACACTTTAATCTTTAAAATAAACTTTGCAAACTGATATTTTTTGGAGATGTGAAATGGAACCAAGAGGTATTTAATGCCGTTATTTACGATGGAGATGAAATTTTGATAAGCGCTATTTGACAATAATACCAGCAAGTATAACTTGTTAATTTCTTTGTAACATATAAGGATAATTTAATGTTAGCACTTAAGCTAAAATAAGTTCTTAATTTATTTGTGAAAGGGATAATTTCCAGCAAATTTTGAGGTCAGAGTTTGAGGCATTTTGCACTCTATTAAAATATCCGTGCAGCGCTGTGGGCCAATTACACTCACAAACGCGGTAATAAAAGATAAACAAATTATCCATATATAAATTGAAGAAGATTTTTTATCTGTTAACGAACACTAGGTAAGGATTATTTTAATTTACGAATAATTTTCTGTATGAACTTAAGCTGTAAACTGTTTCTTTAATGTAAGAGATTTTTTTGTATGAAAAAAAATTGTTTTTAAATTCATAGACGTATCTTGAGATTTCTGTGTTTCATTTTATTTTCGTAAATTGCACAGCATAATTTATGTTGAGCTAGCCAGGCAAGGAGAAGGAAGGTTAGATAGTAGTTTCATATTTTCATTGCATTCTTCTTAATAAAATTTGCTGTACCCAAGTCACAGCTTTAATTTATTGGCGATCTTCAACTCATAGGCTTATTCACAGCAATATATATATATATATATATATATATATATATATATATATATATATATATATGTATATATTGATACCACAGGAATTTGTAGCAACATACGCTGCCTTAAAACGGTACAACACAAGACAAGACAAATATGTCGATGAAGCAGCAGGAGCCAGGCAGCATAATCCACAGCTAACGCAGTCACGAGGATGGGGTGGGTTCACTCCAGTTCGCTCCCCTGCCGAGATGGTAACCTGAAATTCGATAATAATAATAACCCTTAAATATGGCGCCACCTAAGTTTAAACTACTACACAGCTGGGCTCCTTCAAAACAAGCCTAGGAAGTCCTTCAATTGCGGGAAGATACTCCAATCTACATATCTTAACATTTATACATAATAGCACTAGGAAAAATAAACAATGCAATACATAAATTTAATCCACATTACTATTAAATCAAGAATAACATTATATGATTATATTGATTCTATTTTTATCTGAATTCGCTATCATGCGGGTGTAAATAATTTCAGTACTTTTACCAACATAAACATTAACGGTTAAATCGACCTACTAATTAAATATAAAAATATCATGAAGAGCTTGGTATACCTTTAACCTCAATGTTAATATAATAACGTTTCACATAACTTGCAATTATATTTTGATAAGAAAAATTCAAACCAGTTGGCTCAAGTTCACAACTATTATTTGTATATATATTTTAAATTTATTATCTCGATTAAACCAAGGTTGCAATTAGTCGCTCAGAGCAATTGTCCAAACACAAATAACAATGAAAAAATGGGTTTCTTACCAGATGTCCGATTCTCTACGATATACGGCTCCTAAACTGACAGGTGGGTCGGTACACAGGAATCCCGACTGTATGCGTGTCCTCAATATGTTGTCACTGGACACTGTACCAATAACAATACAACCATATGAACACGATGAAGGCACAGAAGAACAACAATTAACAACGCCAAACGATCAGGACCAAACAATCAGGCCTAAATAATCAGCCGAAACAATCAGCCTAAACAATCAGTCTAAACAATCAGCCTGAACAATCAGCCTGAACAACCCTATCAATAAACATTATTAGAAAATCACTTACCGATATAAATCGGGTTATTTATTCAGAATAAAACAATCTATGCTATTAAGATTGCCAATCGATAACGACAACAACTTCGTAATATAAACGTGTAAATTTTGTGTTTCGTTGAAAACATACTTACGCTTCAATTATAAAACCCTCGTACGGAATATGAGAAGAATAATTTCTTAAATCTATATTCACCAAAACATTCTTCCCAAACGAAACCCAAGTTATCCCAAATACTCAAAATTTAAAGCAGACAACAATACGTCTGTACAAGTTAACTGGATCTTTTGAAAACGGGAAGTATTAATCAGGTCGCTTTACTTGAAACCAGCATTCACATCTTACACTAAAGATAACAGAACCCGAATTCCACTTGATAGCGCTGTAGAAGGATACAACAACTACGGTTTTTCCTTAACCATATGAATTTTACGAATTAATTTTAAATAAAAGGCTATTAATAACGCAACCAACAAATCAGAGGCGTCGTAAAAGGTAGGTAATGAAGTCGAAATTAATAGGAATATCGTTGCGAAAATTTATAACGTAACAATATATTGCTGTATTAATAGGGTCATTTAGGGTAGTTAGGACCAATAGTATAGCGCACTTCATATAAAATATATGACGGCTCAAAAAACGAGACAGTTTGCTGAAGAAAACAAGAAATACGATGATTAGACTAGAAAGTAAATGACAACGCCCTGTATATAAACCATAATCGTAATTAATTTAGGTCATGAAAAATACTTTGAAGATTTATTTGAATAAAACAAATCCGCAAGTCGTTAAATAATATATATTGCAAGCTGAAACGCGACACACGTGGATAACGCATCAAGAATTCTAATTAATACAAGCAGGTTTAATAATGCGTAGGATAGAAATCGCAGATGATTTAATCCATACATTGTATTTCGTCTACGTGACTAGAGAATTAAAAATCGACACCTGATTTATTGGAAACAAACAAAGCATGTTTATTAAAAATCAAAGTTCACCAAATTTATTTAAACAAACAACGATTTACTTATCTAAAAGTATGAAAATCCAAGCGAATCAATGCTATTAACTTGAAATCGTACGTGACAAGAGGAACGCGTTGAAATCAATATACAACCATAACACCATGGAATATTCGAAAACCTAGTTTATACAAACAGCGAACTTTGCGCTTGTCAATAGATAGTCGATGCATTCTAATATGACCGGATTTGTAAACAAAAGAGTTGACCATGAAGTAAAGTATAGTTCACGTCTCTGAAGACCAAAAATATACACGTTAAGTAAGTTATTGTGAAGTTTGAAATAATTCCGCTGAATATGAAAAATTAATGGTTTGTCGTTTACCTTTAATAGAAAAACGACTCTAAATAACCTTTAAAGAACCCCTAAAGAATCCCTAAAGAATCCCTAAAGAAGCTCCAAACAATTACGGGAGACAAATATAAATAATTACTGGAGTCCAGTCTATTAATATGGGAACAAGTTCAAAAAAATGCTGAAGCAATTATTAATGGAACAAAAGAGTTGATTTATGGTGAAGGAGTTTGATGCAGTACGCTAGTATATTTAAGGCGCTAGATGAGGGATGGGCCTAATGGTTGGATCAGAGACGGATTTAAGTGGATGCAAAACAACAGGTTAGACAATCTGAATATTTATTATTATTTGATTATTTTATTTGTGGATAGTTTATTGCACTTTGCTAAACTGGAATAACTTAAGATTTAACATTTAATTAAATATTACAAATTTAAATACTTTAAAAATTGCTTTCATGATAATTTATGTGAGGGGTCGGCAGCATTTAATTTTGGTCATACGTTATAAATTACGTAAATAAATGAGGTTAAATGAACGTTCATAGGCCTCAGTTAATAATTAATAATACTAGTGATTTTGCTGACTTTTTGATCATCTTTGGTTATAATAATTATGAAATTTATTGATTCAATTATTAGAAGAAAATTCCAGTTAAAGAATTTTAACCTTTTCATACGTTGTAAATATTTTTGAGAACATTATAATAATTTGTGCTTAAGGGTGTTTTGGTTTAAAGAGAGAAAAAAAGGAAAGAGAGCTAGATGGTAGGGTTAAAATCTTTGTTTGTCGTATTGTCGCAAGCTCCGTGCGTAAATACTCCCTGTATGTTTGTTGTGGTTTGTTTAGCATTCTTCTTAATTTTGTTTGGGAATTAAACCACTTATATTTTTTAAAATGGAGTTAAAGTTGATTTTAAAAAATATAAGTGGTTTAATTACCAAACAAAATTAAGAAGAACTCCGTGCGTAATTCAAAAACTGAGCTAGCCGGCGCAATCAAAATTTTATATTAAAAATAAAAAATTGACAAATTAAAAATTTATACCTTTAATTCATAAAAAGGGCGCATAGGGGTATTGCTACAGTATCACAACAATATATATATATATATATATATATATATAACGTATAAAAAAGTCAGCGGTCTGGCATGTTGGTAGCGATTCGTTGCCTAAGCCTTACCATAAAATATAATTCAATATACGTCACCATGACATAACTCACAACTAGTTAGCGGTCTGGCGACAGTAATTCGCTAAGCCTTACCATAACATATAACGTAATAAGCGTATCCATGTCATAACTCACAATTAGTTAGCGGTCTGGCATGTTGGTAGCGATTCGTTTCTTAAACCTTACCAAAACATATAATTTAATAAACGTCACCATGATATAACTCACAATTAGTTAGCGGTCTGGAATGTTGGCAGCGATTCACTGCTTAAGCTTACTATAACATATAACTTAATTAATGTCTTCATGACATAAATCATAATTAGTTAGCGGTCTGGCATGTTGGCAGCGATTCGTTGCTTAAGCCTTACCATAATCTATAATTTAACACTTTTCCTTTTTGAAGGAGATAACCTGGTAATATTTCATTTCCTTATAAATGGGAATAATGTAAACATGTTGGAGTTCTTTAACAATCATCAGGTTGCTAATATCTAGGTAGAGCCAGGTAGATAAGAAAAATATAGAAGAGTATAGGTAGACCTAGACCAAGCTATATTAGAAATTTAGGTTGTGAAGCATATGTTGAACTTTTTAGATTAGCACAGAATAGAAAAGAAGTTAGAGCTGCGTCAAACCGATCTTAAGTAAGGTCAAAAACAAAATAATGATGATAAAAAAATTACTATCAGTAAATTATTTGTATATAATAAACTAGTATTAAAACGTACAAAAACATCCTCTTAGAAAAAATCGACGAGAAGTTTCTAATTATACAAATGAAACTAGTATTTGCGTAGCCATTAATAAAACAATAATTTGATTGTTTCATTAAAGGAATTGACTAGTTTCGGTCTTTTGCACCTCGTCAGAATGATGTAGTTTATAATCTCTTTGAAATACCTAAAAGGATTTGGCAATAATAACTTTGAAAAGCACTAGGGTAGTGAAAGTACTAAGGTTAATTCGTAGTTAAATCAATATTTTATAGATAGCCATAACAAATACGTCTGAATACATCTTAATACTATTTTGTTATAAACAAATAATTTGCTAACAGCAATTTTTTTATACGTTGTTTAATTATGATTTCTATTCTCCAGAGGGTTTCCAAGGGACGGTGTGTTATATTTCTGCAAAAATTTTGCATGTTACTCCTAATGGCCCAAAGGCAAAACGTATTTGTTATGCCTATCTCTAAAATATCGATTTACTTACGAATTAACTATTGTACTTTCACTTGTCTAGTGCTAGTGGTTATCACCTGATGTTTCTCTTTTACTATTGCCATTTCACAAAAGTTCGTTCGAAGTTAATATTGCCAATTGTTTTTGGGTGTTTTATAGGAGTTATAAACTACTTCATTCCGAATGGAAAGTATCGTGCACAACCTCATTTAGCTAAAACAAATAATTAAGTTTGGATTGAATCTCACAGACTCGCCTTTTGCATCCTAGGGTCAAGGGCTTAGCTAACTGGTGTTTACTGAAATACCTCATATAATACTGATCATTTTTTAAACACTTTCATTTAGTACTACCAAATATATAACGAGTACAGAAATATTAAAAATGGAGCATTCATTTCACCAATAGCAAAATAATTTCAAACTATAATTACCTAAATTATAATATACAGTAAAATAATATGCTCTAAACATATACCGTATAAATAATATGTTAGAATTTAGACTGCTACGTGGGTCTACAAGATAAACAATTAGAACTTACGTCAGTGACGTTAGTCTGTCCGTAAAGACTAAGATGCAGGTGCAAATCCTGTTCAAGACCTTATATTTTCCTTCTTTCAATTACTAGCTCGATTTGAAATGATCATTTGAGCTTTGCATAAAAGTCTAAGTTATTATTTCATCTTATTAAATACTATATATATATATATATATATATATATATATATATATATATATATACAGTGCTTCCCAAAAGTAACGGATATATTCGATTAAATGATTATCGACAATTTCTGAGTAAAAAGCTCTGACACGTCGATTTTTATTTTTAAAGTGTTATTTAATTATGTCCTTTTTAACCCACCACCCTTCAACCCCTAAGCGCTAGCATGCCCTACTTAAAAATTTTAAATAGCAATGTACCCCTTGTGATACCTCAATTAATAGCATTTTTCATGCAGAAATAGAATTTTACAAAAAATTTTAAATCGGTTAATAAATAACTGTTTTATTCAATAAACAATACTTAAAAAAAAAGCAAAAAACAAACCCAATTTCAATTAAATGTTCAAACTGCTGCCCGTTAGCGGTTAGGCAGTGTCCTAATTTAGAGACGAACTCTTGTTGAACTTTGTTTACTACACTTTAGATTTTAAATTACCCCAGAGAAAATAATCCAAAAGGGTTAAGTCGGGAGACCTTGCGGGCCATTCAATTTGTCCTCGTCTACCAATCCATCTCATAGGAAATACTTGGTCGAGATATTCCCGTACTGGACGTGCATAGTAGGGAGGTGCACCATCTTGCTGTAGCCAAATACTGGGATCAGGTGAATCAGGATCTTCTGCATTCGGATGTAGTACCGCTAAAGCCGGAATTAATTCAAATTGGAGAAAATTTAGATATTGTTCCCCATTGAGTGTTCTCTCAAAAAAGTACGGTCCAATAACTTTATTACCCACTATCCCCGCTCAAACATTAATCTTTTGTGGAAATTGTGTGTTTGCTGCCATCATCCAGTGCGGATTTTCATCAGCCCAATAACGGCAATTCTGCTTATTAACGGTACCATTTAAATAAAATGTTGCCTCATCAGAAAACATAATATTCTCTTCCAATCCAAGATTTTCATTGCAAAGTTCCATCATTGTCTCACAAAATTGCGCTCGCCTATCAAAATCATCATCTGATAACTCTTGCACTAATTGCACTTTGTAAGGGTGAAATTTTTGCTTACGGCGAAATCTATGAACTGCACTTTTTGATGCATTTAACTGTGAAACGACTCCCGCAACGCTTGAATGTGGATTTTCCTGCACAAATAGCAAAACATCCAATTCTGAATCTTCATCTAAAGCTGATGGACGTCCATCTTTAGATTTATCTCGTACGTGTCCAATATTCCGAGATGAATTTCATTGAATAAAATTTGAACTTCTTTGTGCGTTCGAATTCTATCTCCAAAGCCAATCATCATTAAAATTACAATCCTTTAGGCTTCGTTAAGTCTCATTTTTGCTGACTTATTATTAAACAAGCAACACGCACTTAACTAACGTACTTTCACTAAACTTATTTGACACTTTACAAACACTTTGTTTGTCAAGGCATACCCGAAAATTGTCCCTTTAAGTGAATAAGTTTTTATTGAATAAAACAGTTATTTATTAACCGATTTAGAATTTTTTGTAGAATTCTATTTCTGCATGGAAAATGCTATTAATTGAGGTATCACAAGGGGTACATTGCTATTTAAAATTTTTAAGTAGGGGATGCTAGCGCTTAG
Organism: Platerodrilus igneus; assembly: GCA_036346225.1. Classification (NCBI taxonomy): domain Eukaryota; kingdom Metazoa; phylum Arthropoda; class Insecta; order Coleoptera; family Lycidae; genus Platerodrilus; species Platerodrilus igneus. Next base: position 5,959,572 of record JARFIW010001700.1, read on the forward strand.
GGGATGAAAGGTGGGTGGTTAAAAATTACATAATTAAATGACAATTTAAAAATAAAAATCGATGTGTCAGAGCTTTTTACTCAGAAATTGTCAATAATCATTTAATCGAATATGTCCGTTACTTTTGGGACGCACTGTGTATATATATATATATAATATATAAATATTTTAGGTAGTTAATTACACAAGGTAGGTTGATAAATACTATCGTATTATAGTGAATAAGATGAAATAATAACTTAGACTTTTATGCAAAGCCCAAATGATCAGTTCAAATCGAGCTAGTAATTGAAAGATGGAAAATATAAGGTCTTGGACAGGAGTTGAACCTGTATCCTGGTTTTGCCGGAACCATGCGTTTACCAATTACGCCACCGAGACCGATGACGACAATTGAGAAATTTACAAATTTAAATCGTGTACACGACGATACATCAACCTAATTTTCAATTACGTTTGGCATTTTTGTCAATCATATCTGACAGTGTCTAGTTTTTGACTTACGTCAGTTATAGACATGAAGCTACGCTCAAAATTATGGCTATAAGCCAAGTACTAAATATATAAAAATTTTAGGTAGTTAATTACACAAGGTAAGTTGATAAATACTATCGCATTATAGTGAATAAGATGAAATAATAACTTAGACTTTTATGCAAAGCCCAAATGATCATTTCAAATCGAGCTAGTAGTTGAAAGATGGAAAATATAAGGTCTTCGACAGGACTTGAACCTGTATCCTGGTTTTGCCGGAACCATGCGTTTACCAATTACGCCACCGAGACCGATGACGACAATTGGAAAATTTACAAATTTAAATCATGTACACGACGATACATCAACCTAACTTGCAATTACGTTTGGCATTTTTGTCAATCATATCTGACATTGTCAAGTTTTTGACTTACGTCAGTTATAGAAATCATCTGCTTCATATTATAATTTATAGTATGTAGTTTAATTTCTACTCAGTGATAATTAAGATATTTAAAGGTTAGGTTGAATGACAAATGTAGTCAGATAAGTTAAAGTTATGTATTAGTGAAGATGTAAAATAATATAGTTTTAAAAACATTTTTATATTGTTAACTTAAGGTATATATAAATCTAGATTTTATTAATAGTAATTTGTGTAATGGTATTTTTAGAAACATATGTGAAAATGGAAAACCGAAACGCGTCATATGTATTGAATTAAAATGATTGATTGAGCAGTTTCATTTCATCACAACAAACACCATATAACAAGATAGTTGAAAATGACCAAATTCCAAGAAATTTAATTATATATATATATATATATATATATATATATACAGGGTGAGTTTTTAGTGTGGCAACGGTCGATAACTCCGTTATTATAAAAGCTACGTAAACCAAATTTGGAGGCATATTAGGCATACCTAAAGTGCACATTTTAAAAATATTTGGAAGCATACAGGGTGTTTTATAATTCCAGGGCATATTAAACTTATATTTTTTTAAATGGAACACCCTATATATTATTACATTTTTGAAAAGCCCATAAAAAGAGCTTTAATTTGATATCAAACTATATCTGTCTATTCCTTTTAGTTTTTGAGATATTCAACTGTTTTTAGAAAAAATGACCCCGATTAGATACATTGCCACTGCACTAATACACAACTTATGTTAATTTTCAAGATGCAGAAAATTTTATCATATCCCATAGTATATTTGTAAATATCACTTTTTTGAAATTTCTTCCCAGTATACAGGGTGTGTCAGGTTTCGCAAAATGTAATTTTTAAAATTTTTTTTAAATGGCACCCTACCAATTTTATTGCTACAATGGATAGCTCATTAAGTGGCCTTTCATTTTTGTTAAGCATTCCCTATACCTAAATCCATTACTTTCTGAGATATTTTTGATTTTCTTCAAATTTTATGAATGTTTTTAATTTACATAACTAAAAATAACTTACTATTGGAGAATATTATAAAACAATTAATACATTTTGATTAACAATCACCTACAGTTATCCAATAACAATTTTCGCTAAAGATATAACAACCTACAATAATACGCTATCAACAGAATTCTGCCAGATCAACAATATGCATTTTATAGAAAATGTTCAAGCAGGAAATCAGGCAGGCTTTGAAAAAAATAACTATTACATGTAAAGTGTCATTTAGGTTTATTAATTGTAGTGTGTTGTCATCTAACAGGATATCTCTCTTGGTATATTCTTGATGCAAGTAGGAAATTTTTTAAACTTGCTCCCAATATCCAAATCATATTTATTTGTTCTTCCACTGTAAAATTCATTTTGAAAACTCCTTCAAAGATTACATTTAAAACAGAACTGATAATGTGTTAAATGACAACACACTACAATTAATAAACCTAAATGACATTTTGATTGTGAAAGCAATATTTCGTGATTTGAACTATACCTACTAATAACTACATGAAAGTTGTAACGTAAATCAAAAAGATTTCCGCACAATTTCAGTCGTTTTCCATAATTTGATTTAATTTAATTGCCATTATCCAACAGAAAACTAATTCCATTTACAGGACAACCATAGTGAAAGTCGTAACATAAATCAACAAGATTTCAGAACAATTCCAGTCGTTTTCCATAATTTAATTTAATTTAATTGCTATCATCCAACAGATAACCAATTCCATTTACAGGATAACCTTAGCAGCTAGATAAGTGTACGTATTTAAACAACCTAACTAAATATTTGAGAATAGCATAGGAGAATACACAAGAGAAGAATGTATTATAATTGAATTGTAATATAAACAGTTATAATCGATCCTCACTCATCGCAAGTGCTCTGTCACGTAAGTTGTAAATTCTTTTAAGGACATACAATAAGTATCACAGCCAGAGTTAGTTTGTTGAACATCCGAGATTTTAAGTGTATTGAAGGATAGAGCAACAAGTTTGTATGTGATATTTTTATGTAAAATGTGGGAAAGTTTCTTATATATCCAAGACGCACATGGAACTGCAACGCCGATAACAATTTAGTAACATCAATATATTTATGGATAATCATCATCATCATCATTAGGTCTGTCTTCAGTCCTGGAACTGGTTAGACGCGTACCCTCATTGTTTCCTACTCTGAACTAATCTACACATTTCCCTGAAATTTGCACAGTCTGCATTCATCATTACTGATCTAGGTCTACATCTACCTACTTTTTCCTATCTCTGCTTGTAATATATCCCATACTATTCCCCAAAAATACCTTAGAATGTATTCTGTCCTTCTATTTCTCCTATTTCTTTCCACAGATATCTTTATTCCTCTACTATTTCTATAATCTATTTGTTATTAACTTTGTCTGTCCATGCTATAATCCTCGTACATCTGAAGCACAACATTCCAAAAGGCTGCTACCGTTTTTCTGTCTGCTTTTCCTACTGAAAGTATTTAATAGGCATACTGTGCTGTGCCCCACACATATGCTTTCAACAATTTTCTTCTTGTTTCTATGTTTGTTGTGTTTGATCATAGACACTGTTCTTTCTTGATAGATGTAGTTCACTCCCTCTCTATAGTTTTACAATTATACAACCTATTTCACCGAGATTCAGTGGTATGTGAAGGGGGTTAAGCAGCTTGTGACTGCCAAGATCCCCCAACACTTACACATTTGCTGAATTAATAGTTTTCCAGTAAATTCTTCCACACAATTAACATTATTCGAGAATATTGCCCAACCAATACTTGTAGGCTTATAATAATCATCATGTTTAAGTACAGTTATCTTTTTTGTCATTAGTTTATCCATCTTGGGACTGGTTGGATGCGTACCTCCATTGATTTCTATTCTGAGCTAGCCTACACATTTCCCTGAAATTCCTACAGCCTACATCTTTCACTATCTGTATGCAGTAATCTGACCTAGGTCTACCTTTACTTCTCTCTTTTCTGCACTATCCCTTATGCCGTAGTATGTGGCCTATCATCTTATCTCTTCTATTTTTTACCGTTTTCCACATATTTCTTCCCTCCCCTACCGTTTTTAGTACCTCTTTGTTCTTAACTTTGTCTGTCCATGACATCTTCATTATACGTCTGTAGCACCACATTTCAAAGGCTTCTACCTTTTTCTTGTCCGCTTCTCCTACTGTTCAGGCTTCACAGCCGTACAGTGCTGTGCTCCATACATATGTTTTAAGCAATCCTTTCCTTGTTTCTATGTTTGTTGTCATTGAACACAGTAGTTGCTTTTTCTTGTTATATGTAGCACGACTTTCGACTTTGTGCTAATCTTTGTTTTATATCTTTTGCGCTTTTCCGATCTTGTGTAATTTGACTTCCTAGGTAGCAGAAACCCTTAATCTCTTGTAAGTTCCTGTTACCAATTTGTATTCTTGTCTTTGATTTATTTTCCCTTCCTTTGCATACTAGTACTTTAGTTTTATTTTTGTTAATTTTCATACCGTATCTTTCTGTTAGAACCGTATCCATTTCATTAAGAGCAGCTTCTAATTCTTCCTTGCTAGATGCTAATACCGCTATATCACAATCTAAGTATATCAATTTTTGTCCTGGCATAGTAATTCCAAATCCCTTCCTGCATTTGACAGAATTTATTGCCTCTTCAACGTATAAGTTAAAAATTAATGGAGATAGGTTACATCCCCGTCTCACCCCTTTCCTAATGTTTACTTCTCTACGTTTCTGTTCTAATTCTATTACTGTTGTTTGCTCTTTGTATAAAAATAATGTGTTTGTGATGATGAAATTGTTCTTGTGACAAAATTCTACCAGCCTATTTCCCCTGTCGTTTCTCGTGCCTAAACCAAATAACTACTATCGCTCCTTCACTACCCCCACCTACCACTGAATTAAAATTTCCCGTAATTATTAAATTTTCATGTTCTCTTACGTACCTTAATATATCTTTGATATCTTTGTACATCGCTTCTACTTTTTCGTCACTGTAGCTAGAGGTGGGCATGTATACTTGTATTATTACTATGTTTACCGGTTTAGATTCTATTCTAACCATGAGTACTCGTTCGTTTTTTTAAAGTAATTTTCTACACAGCATCGTTTCTTTTTTCGCATAACTATCCCCACACCCAAATTTCCTTCATCTGCTCCTATATGAATAACCCTAAAGTCTGCACTCCAAAAATCCCCCGCCTCTGGCCACCGAACTTCGCTGATCGCTACTATGTCTAGTGCTAACTTATTCATTTCAATTTTCAGGTTCTCTAGCTTACCTACTTGCTTCATACTTCTAACATATCACTCTCCGACTTGCAAAATGTTTCCGATTCTTATTCTGAACCTCCGAAGTAGTCCCCTGCCGGAGATCCGAATGGGGGACTATTTTAACTCCGTAATCTTTTACCCCAGAGAATGCTATCATGTTTATTACAATTTAAGTACGCTGTGTACTTGGGAGATAATGTGGTGGTTTCCCGTTGCCTTCCACATCGCGGTAGTGTGTGACAGACTGCCATACCAACCCCTATAGTCTCTGCCAATCTAAGTACCAAAAGAGCCGCTGTCCTCTTTCGGAGACCTGTCTTAGTCTGGTTCCTCACTAACGACCCTGCTACTTTGGTTAGACCTGTAGTTTGGCTCTTTAGTTTATTAGAACACGCAAGCTATTTCACGTGTTCTAGTAATCCAGAACTTCGGCAAGGTACAGATCCATTCGAAAAGAATATTTATGGATAATTTTATAAAAAACTAGTTGACCGTAAATTGCTCGTTTATATTCTGCTACGTGAGCCCCACTGGAAATAAAAGTTCATCCTGGGGGAAATCCTCTGTCCGGATATGACCCCGTATCTATGTAAATAATAAATTTGAAAAACTTACACGGTGCGCTTTCTAGGATTTATTGGTGTATTTTACATGTATGGTTCCATTCTAGGTCAGCGTATTGCAATTTAGGTCTCACCAGCCCAACACTAACTTTAAACGCTGTTGTAGTGATGTTTTAACGTGATCAGAGAAAGATAACCCCTTGTCAAATGGCACATCAAGATTTTTGATCTGTGAAACCCGTGCTAGTTTAGCATCGCAAATGGCGTAGTTAAATATTATTGGTGAATATTTTTGCGTAAATGAAATAACCCTACATTTACCAGCGTTTAGTTGCAAACAGTTATCTGCACTAAAATCGTAGGCATTGCAGCTCATCTTGTAGTTTTATACAGCGAGTGGTTATGCTAGTCATTTCATAATTAAAAGCATCGCCGTTGATTTGGATGGTTGTGTAGATGTGCTGCCAATAACCAAGGAGAAATATATCTCCTTCACAAAACATATTTCTAAGAACTCGATCAGCTATAGATTCATCGACAGCTTCCACTTTATGAGCTCATCTTTGGAAACATTGGGGTCTTATCTGAACAAATTCGTTGTTAGAAAGTGAATTTTCACAAATAGGTGATGAGCAGTTTGAACTGTTAACTAGAAAATGTGTCTATCCATACGATTTTGTTGATTCGTTTAAAAAGCTGGATTATACTCATTACCTAATCAACTAATCAACAAGACTTTTACAACAAGTTGGGAGATAAAAGAATTACTAAGAAGCAGTATGCACAGGCTCGAAAAATTTGGGTAGCATTTAATATTCAGAATTTAAGGCAGTATTCTGAGGTATACCTCAAAACAGATGTGATGCTATTGGCTGACGTTTTTGAGCATTTCCGTACAAGTTGCTACTTGACATAAGGCCTTGACCCTGCCTAGGATTTACGTGGGATGCAATGTTAAAGTATACGGAACAAAAACTTGATTGTTGACTTATGGGTATCTTATGTACTATGATGTTAATAATCAATACGCGTTGACAATGAGTCAACCTTTGCCCTACGGTAGCTTTGAATGGGTAAGCACCAATATCGATGAGTTTATCAGTACCGGATATTGCTTCAGAAGGTTATATCTTGGAAGTTGATTTAAAGCACCTGACGTATCTCCATAATCTTCATAAAGATATCCCGGTCTGTTCTGAACATATCGACCAACGACTGTAAAACCATCTGTTATGGTATTCCGCGCAAACACAAAAGTAAACAGTAAAAGTAAGTAAAGAAATCGTTTACGCCGAACACCGCAACAAAACGGGGACAGAATGGTAGAAATTGGGCTAGCTCAAAAACGTCGTAGAGGGGCGTGGGTGAAATAAAAAGAACACATTGGAAACCTCTGTAGAACTATATTGTTAACATCGAATCTTGAAACTATTTACAAAACAATAAAACAAATAAATTGCGTAATCGTTTGTTACGTGCTAGTAATCGTAAACAAAGCGTCATAACATAAGCATATAAAATTGGTAAGCAAAATATATAACATCTTATAATCTAAATACTTACAATGGCTCACCTTAAATACATATGAAAGAAAATTAAACATAAACTGTACAGTAAGTCTAGGAAAAGAAATATACCTAAATTATATACACATGCTGCTTTGTAAAGTGCACCTCCTCAAGAAATAGTATAAAATTAAAATTAGACACCCTAGCTTAAATTAGTCAAATATTAAGTACTTTTAAAGTGATACGTAAGTTGTTTTAGTTAATGTTTATACAGAAAGACAAAAGAAACAGTAAAACGGACTCTAACACAAACTTTGAATAATTAAATTTTTCATTTAAAGAATGATTATTACATCGTCGCTCGTGCATTGTGAATTTGTTTGGTAACTTGGTGTTGGTAATTTAATGGATAAGCATGAGTAGCAGCAAATCAAATGTCTATACTCCACAGCAGCATAAAAGAATTGCGGAAATAGAAAGCTGTACCTTGAACTAGTTGGCTTCGTATCATGTTGTGGATGGAAAAATGTGACTGCATTTCTTTATTGGCTGCATGCTGGAACCATCAACTTCACTTATGCTAACACAAAAAGCATTTTAGTAGCGCGACTTTACAACATGTATATTCGGTAAGAAGATGTTGTCTTCAACCTTTAATGGTGTCTTTCAAAGCACGGTCTCTATTTTATAAGTACAAAATCATGTATGGGGGTAGGCATTTGGGTTTCAAAGATATCGCCGAAAAATCAAGTTTGCAGAATTCCCAGACAACAGCTGCCGAAATACAAACTGTAACAGCTTGCCAACAAGCCGATAACGCAATTCCCAAAAGATTTTTAGACAAAGGAAAACAATCTTGTTACTTTGTAACATCTTAACAGCTGCAGAATACCAGATAACAAGTCCATTGTAAGCAGATGTAAGCAGGTGCTACGTGGTCTTATCTTTTAGAACAAAGTTGTGCTTTTACATGCACCTTTTAATTAAAATGTAATCACTGCAGGTGCCAGGAAATATTGCAACTACTTTGTAACGTAATGTTTCCTAAGCAGTTGTTTGATTTTATAAGGCAAATTTTTGTATAGAGTAATTACTTCAGAAATTTTATTAAATAACACTAATTCAAATGGGAAATCGAGCTTGTTGAAGAATTTTAGGGCGTTTTAAAAATAAATGCAGGAAAAAGTGTTTGCAGGGTTTTGAACGTAACACATCTGTAGTGAGAAGGCAAACGTCAAGTTTTGGACTACATTAAACTCTAAAAGACGTTATATTATCCACTACAAAAACCTGAAGCAAACTTCAACAAGTGGATTTAAATTAATGGCTATTCATCGAGTGCTCAGATTTAAGCAAAGCTATTGGCTAAAATCTTATATCGGCCTAAAAACTGAGCTTCGGAAATGTGCAAGGAATGAATTTGAGAAGAAATTGTTTAAGTTAATAAATAATGCCATCTTTGGGAACACAATGGAAAATATACGAAATCGTTGTAATGTGAAGCTTGTGCAAATCGGATATCCAATTCCCTATTCAAAAATGTTACGAACTTCAATGAAAATCTAGCGACAGTGGAACTGCTTAAAATAGAAATATAATTTAATAAGACTATGAATATAGACATGTGCATCCTCGATATAGCCAAATTGGCTAGTTACGATTTTCACTATGCATATATGAAGACGGCTTATGAAGGTGACTGTCATATTCCCTACACCACCATCGACAGTCTAATATACAAAATTAGGTACCACGATCTGTATGAAACCATGAGGCGCGATTCTTGGCAATATTTTGACACACTAGACTACCCTTCTAACAACATTTATGGAATTCTCCAACTTAACAGGAAAGTATTGGGGAAGATGAAAGAAGAAAATAGCGGGAGATTTATGACTGATTTTATTGGATTTCGATCAAAGATGTATGTGACGAGTATTTTATGGACGGTTCGAGAAGAATATACAAAGAGTACAAAATGCTCACAGTAGATTTTGTACATGATTAATAAAAATAAACATAGTTATCACATAAATGATAATTATGAACAAAATAGTGTTATCAAGTTTGAAACTACTTCAGTGCATTAAGTGAAATATATATATTGTGCAATAGTAAATATTTAGTTTATTGTTATTTATTTAAGATAGATATGCTACAAAAATATACGTCTGGAATATTAAACACAAAGCACAATATGAAATTAAAATAATTGTTTATAAGTGTTTTGTAAGATAATTAATAAATATGTGTTCTACATTTTTAAAAAGCAACAAAATAGGTCACAATTAGATATAACAAAAAAAAAGGAAATTGAGCAGACATACGATATATGCAATGTCGGAATGATAAAGCTGAGCTTATAGTGCTTGTACTGCAGTATTCGAAGATACGGAACATACGTATATTTGCAGTCGTAGATAAATTCATTACTAATTAACTGAACCATTGTAAGTAGGATACGTTTGCCTTCTTTATCATTGATTTGCAAAAATATAGTTAAGTTCGACTAGTCTTCCGTGCTGTACTATGTTACGTGCCATTTTGGCACTAACATTTCTTAGTTTAACTTTGATGTGCGGAAGTTTTCGCGCCTTAAAATTCAAAAGACTCGGTGCGCGTATTTCCGTCACGTCAAAAGTGGGTTGGGCGAATAATTTCGCGCCGACGCGTGAAAGGACAGAAAAGTGGGGTTTTTTCGATGGACTCTATAACGTGGCTTTTTGCCTCTGACCTTCGTGAAGAGCGGTTTTGTTCAGGTATCGTATCGTGCCTTATCTTGTATCCATGTAGATCCTTGCCTTGTTTAACTGTTTGTCACCCCTATACCTGGTTTTCCTTGTTGATTCCCTACATAGGTAGGAGGTAATTTGAAGCCGCCTAGGGCAACCGAGTCCACGACCCCGGGAACAAATTGGATGCCATGCTCCGCCAACAGCACCGGAGCAGTCACCATCTGTAAACTATCTTAAAGGGGGCTCCAGCCATTTTGAAGGACGATATCCTGTGGGACGCCGTCCTTAGCGTACTTCGTGGGAAGCGGGACCTCTTCGGTGAGTACCTATTGTCTTAACCTGTTTTGCGAATTAAATATATTTTCCGTCAATTGCGCATTTAATTTGTGCATTGTGTGACGTCATTGACAGATGGGCGCGCCAAAATCTGTACAAAGATTAGCGTTACCAACTGCCCGTGGTGTCTAGTATACCGCGCAAGCGGAGTTGTATTTATGAACTTTATAAATGTAAGAACTACTTGCTTTTATTTATCTGGACATTTAATTAACGTTTTGGAGTAACTATACTTGACGATATAATACCCTCGATCCTATAAAAAATTTACACCAACATGTTAACATGTTAAATTGTTTGTAAATCCTGTCCATGCTGCAAGAATTTCAACTAGCCATCTTTAACATCTTTAATACAAATATATTAGTCAAAGTTTTTCCTATACCGCCCATTATCAATATCAAAATCTTTCACAATAGTTATAAAGTTATGGTATGAATTACCATCATTCCAGCAACGGGAACGCATTTCTTTAAATGCCGGATATTGTATGTCACCATTTAAATGATCCAAAAAATATGTCGAAGATTCGTTCGTCTTGCCTCAATAATGCTATAACATTGGCGTTATCCCTGAGTCTGTGTACATAAAAAAATACTATTTTTCAAAAAATAACCGGAATAGTAGTTATGCGTACAAATTTATACGAGTTTAGGAAACAAAAACTATGGGAAATATACCCACAAAAAAACACTGACTTATGGTACGGTCATAAAATTAATCCATTGACACGGGCAAAACGACATTGATCCCGAAATTAGGATAGTTTAAACGCACAAAGTGTGAGAACGAAATTTTTTAAGAAAAAATGTTATATAACGGTTAAATTTAAAAAAGTTAGAAAGTTACGAAATAAATAATAGTTAAGTGACCGCGGTGGTGTGTAGACGGTGGACAGTAGACCCCTCGACGTGAGTGGCCTTACATTTGATTTTCCAATACTCTATCCGAAAGTACTACATTGGCCAGGCAGAGAGCTTTTTAAAACTGGAAAATTTTGAATTTGCCGACGAACCCTTGCTGTTCCAAGCAAGGTAGGGATCTTTAATGTGCGTGACAACACTCACACACGGGACCAATATTTTACCTCTCATCCAAACGAGGGCGTGTTTTTGTGAAAATGCTCGCCTAACATTTTTCAAGCGGACTGTGTCGGGATTTGAATCTGGAACCTTAGGCATAGTAATCACACGTATACCAACTACGTCACGAAGCCGTCTGATGTGAATGGTCGGCAACGAATTGTTTTTGGACTTTGTTGGGTAAGTAAGTCAGAAAATTTAAGCACAAGTTTCTCGTGGAATCCTTTATTGCGTTGGTCGAGCATCGGACGATGAAATTATTCAATGAAAGTGTGATGAACTGATTTCACTCTTCTACAAAAGTTGGAATTTAAATAAATGGAATGTCGCGTTCAAGGAAGTCCATAATTCTAAAAAATGAAGTGGAAACTAACTTTGAGTACAGTTTGAACTTTTTCTTAATTTATAAATATGTACATGTGGAATTGTAAGAGTAAGTTGTAAATAGCTTGTAGATATTTTGTAGCAAATTGAGATTTCGTTAAAGAATTACTTAGTTGGACTATGAAATAGCGACAGAACCAGTTTTGTATAAACTTAAACATAATATTATCGGCAAAAGAAATTTGAACATTTTGAATGATTTAGAAATATGTAAATGTACGTTTATTTGTGGGATTATTGCGAGTTTAAGCATGCAAATTTAATATTTGTCATGTACACTGGAAGTGTAAAAAAAAGGTTGGTGTTGCATTATGTTTTCCATACATTGTTATTAAGGGCATTTCCAGAAATAGGATTTTGAATATCGTATAAATCAATATTGAAAAGTGAAACGATGATGGTATTCTTAATTATGGATTAATGTTTCTTTAAAAATTTCTCTTAGTTATACCTGGTTAGTTGGATGTTAAATTAGGTTCGTTTCTTCTTTTAAGGTTAATGTATGAGTATTTCTATTTATATTTACTGTTAATAGAGTTTAAGCTTAAGTGAAATTTTGTTTGGAGCTATTGTAAAAGGACATCTAGCCACCCCAGTGATGAAATCGTATTTGGGGAGGCCCTTTATTTTACAAGTTTTCTCAATTTGACAGAAAGTTAACGAGTGTTGTTCGGATTTTGTAGGGAAAGGTAAAATCGGAGTGGTAAATTCAGAAAACCGAAAGCAAGGACATCTATCCCGAATAATCGTCTATAGGATAACGAAAATATCGAAGGGCTTGCTGGAACAAGACAGTTTGGTGCCTCTTACTTTTGACAACCAGTACAGCCTTTTAAGGTAAGTGATCCTTGTAAAGTAGTTTTTGTATTTCGGCCACTTCACTGTTTATTTCTATAATGTTCATTTTTCTTTTTCTTCATAGTAGTTCACTCCTAACCACTATAGTTAGCCGGGTGCACCTTTCAAATTATTACGAGATTCCTGCCCTTTCTGGGAAATCGGAATTTTAAAACGTAAAGTCGCTTTGACCCGTAACTCATTTTCATAGTATATTTGTGCCATATTTAAATTCAATTATAGCATTCATGCCACTCAATTTTAAGTCAAATTTGTGTGAAGAACTTTACGCGTAAGCAAATAGGAATAATGTGTAAAGTTGCTCGTAACAGTTCAAAACTGATATAATAGGTTTGTATCAAATTGAAAGAAAAATCGTTTTGTAAACCATTTCCTCCATTGGTGACCATATTGAGAAGTGTGCAATGTTAAAATCTAAACTCGTCTATGGTTAAACAAATTCACTGCGCTTTGAGGAAACGTTCATTTAGGCATTGGCGTAATGGCAGAGAGAAATGTATCGGTGCCCGGTGCCTGGTCTTACATAAACCACATGTTTTGTCTTATGGCGAGTGATATATATTCCAGAAGATCATTTAAATGATAATATTCAAGAAAATTTAAATAATGAACTCCATTCAGATTGAGTGGTAATTCAAAAGAACCAATGAAAAATCCTGATATCACACAACATTAAATATTTGCCTCAAGCTCATGCTGAGAATTTTTTTTTTGGTACTATGTGCATTCTCAAAATCGTTTCATTTAGTAAACGTCGCAACTCGATAAAAGCACCTTGTAATGTTTGGATTTATATTTTGTTTATCTTGTAACGGTTAGGTAAAACATAGGCAAACTTGTAAATCTTGACACAATAAATTCTAGACAGAAATGCAATGGAATCGTTGGAGCATTTCTTTCGTCAAAATTCTACAGGTAAATAGTTGGCTTATTCCTCTTGCAGCGCCAAATCGACGACTGCTTAGCTTGGATGTTCAAGACATTCTGCTTCTTTGACTGTGATGGTTTATGAACCACCATTGCGACAGTCAAAACGAAAAGATCCAGTTGCACCCAACCGGTCGTAAAAAATTTTAAATAGTTTATATCTGGGTTACCTACAATTTGGGTGTACTTGTAACTATTTTCCACTGTTAATTAAAGAGAAGTTTCTCACAAAACACTACAGTGGGCACAAGCAAGTACTCTAATATTATTAAATTTACACTTCAACGATCGTATAGATATTTAATAGCATAAACATTTCAAATCACAATACACTATCCCCTTTAAATGCTAATAACTCAAAAACCAATCTAAGTACATAAAGGAATAATGACTTTTCTGTGTGGAATTGAACACCTTTTCATATTTTTGATTAAATTACTTTAACCATAGTTATGCTTTGATTCATTGCAGAAGTCTAAGTAGCGCCGTCTATGAGAAATGCCAAAGTAAGCTGAAATTCGGCGTTCTCATACCAAAATACTTAAAACTTCAAATTTTTTTAATTTATCTTATTAAAACTTTTAAAACCAATTAGAAGTTTCAAAATATAATCTTAATTTAAACACACTGGATCTCTTAAATCAGAAACATTGGTTGATTTGGTGTTTAGTATCTCCAGTTTAGAGATTGTCCATTCTCGACGTATCACTTTATATATACCGTGTGTTTGGTTTAAATGTGTTAATATATCAAATTCATTAAAAATATTATATATTGATATACAATCTAAGACTCATTAACAGTACACTTGTATGCATTGATATAGGGTTTCATCCCAAAGCCATTATTTACAAAATTTTACACTATAGAATAAAGGTTAAAAAATACTTTACTTTTTAGGGAAATAGAATTCTTAAAAGTTTTAAGTTAGAAAATAATTGTGCTGGATACTGTATTCATGTAACTATCATAAGCATGAAAATTTTATTTTTGAAACGTACACGGTGCAGATGTAATATTTATCAAATTTCCAAGGCTATAAATCAAGATAGAAGTACACAGAAATATCAAGCTAATTAAATGAGAAAGAAAGTGTTGAGATTTTACAACACATTTGTTGTAGCTTGATAGAAAGATAATCTCTAAATTGTATAAATTTGTTGGTTATTTTAGAGATTAATTAAAATAGGCACGTAAATATGTGAAGTCATTTTGTTTTGTTGTTTCGAGACTCGAGTGGTTTAAAATGATAAATGACCGGGATTTTTATAAATAGATTCTATTTATTTAGGCCAAACACCTGGAATATGAGAAAATTCGAGTTGAGAACGTGTAGAACCGTATTTTCCAGGTGATTATGTAAATAAACTATTCAAATTGGGCGTAGATCTGGTATATCAAGCGGATGGTGAAACGAAATATTTTTGACGTTAAACGTCAAAGTGTTTTAAAAATATAAAATTGGAGAAATTTCAAAGAAGACTTTTCTTTCTAAGAATTTGAATTAAAAGAATTTGATATTTGATAACTACTTCCTGTATGGACCTATTTTATTTTTGAAAAGTATTTCTAAGGAAGCTGATGGTGCGAATTGGTGTTATACTTGTTTGAAATAACAATTTATTTATGTTTGAAAATATTTGTAAAGTAATTCAGTGGAGGGAACTTGATATTGTGTATTATTATTTAATGTAACAATTTGTTTAAAATTGCGCTAGTAATTGAAAGATGCCAAACAAAAGGCTTTATATAAAAGTCTGTTATTATTTCATCCTATTAACTAATATAGTATTTATAATCAACTTATCTTGTGCAGTTAGCCAGTATTTGTATTTAATAGTTGCTCTATAACTGCGATTTTGAGGGTCCCTTCCTGTCTATGTCTGATTATTCGAAAACGACACTGTCAGATATGATTGATAAAAATGCCAAACATAATTGAAAGTTAGGTTGATGAGTCCTCGCAGTATGCCTTTTATGCGTAAAAAACCACCAATTGCAAATGTTTTGTTTGAAAAATAACCTGTTTGTATACCTTACTTCATTTATAAGACTAAAATGTTCTATTGGAAACCTACAAGTTGGAAAGAAACAGTTGACGGAATTTATCAAGACAGACACAAAAATAAGGGATAAAACCCTTTCAAGAATCAAGGAATTTAATTTCACGTGCTCGGTTTGATAAAAATTTCTAGTAAAGTTGTAGATAACAACGATGTGGATTGAGCATGACTTACTGTTTCTGAATGTGACAATTAAGCCGGATCGATGTCTCTAGCATAATAATTTTTAGAAGGAACTACCAAGCTAAAAGGTGTGTTTTGCGATGTAACCAAAGAGCAATAAGAAAGTCACAGTTAGAATGTTATTGATTTTTTTGAACAACTAGATCCTTGGAGTTTAAACAAAATCAAAATATCAGAGAAAATTTCTGAAACATTTCTAGTATTTAATCATCGAATAAAGGTCTATGTTTATTTAAATCGTTGTAAAGCACGTCCTCCCTTACACCCACCCGCTAAAAATTAGCGTAGTCTTTGACTTTAAGGCGCGCTTGTTAAAAACCTACTCGTAGACGGTATGTCAATTCGAAGTATAATAGTTGAGAACACATTAGTTCGAAAGAAAAACCTTATTTAATTCATTTTTTGTATCGATGGGTGTAAAAAATTTTCGAACAGAAAATGCATGAACATTTTTCGTCAAAGCGTTTTTATCTTTGATTGACAGTTGTTCATAAATTTTTGATTTGAGACGCAGCAAGGTGACGATTATTTTCTAGGATTGTTGCATCGATACTTAAAGACCATTTTTATGGAATATGCACAACCAATGCAGTATTTGGCACCCTTATCCATGCCATCACTCAAACGGAATTCTTTTGCAGTTCTATAAACTATTTCACATTTCAAGGCTATTCTATTCCTTATTAGTAGCAACTGATATAATTGTAGATAAGAGATAAGCATTACCCTACGAAATATTTGGAGATATTTGTACAGTTGTTAAGTAGAACATTAATACCATGGTTTAACCAATTTTTACCTGCTGTTTTGAAGCAACATTTACTAAATATAGAATCTTTTTTGGACTTATTTACAAAAATCTTTTAAATATAATTATAAACTTTTGACAAACGCTAGCTAGTGTGAAACCATTTTATAGTGCAAACAAGAGGTGCAAACTTGGTCAAAAACAACTAATTACCTGACGTAATGCAGACTGCAGTAATGGAGTTCCATCTTCTGCTAGTTCCTCTTCAAGAACTTCGTTATTTTGTATTTCTTCGACCATTTTAGAATTTGCACACCAAACTTAGGGTTTTAAGCAAACTGAAAACACATAACTCGCGTAAGATAAACGCATCGCAATTACAGTCTGAAACGTTCTGACTAGTCCTAATTTGTTCGCGACAGTGCTTGAACTTAGATAGTCGTGATAAAACAAATCAACAATATTGTTAAAAAGATAATCGTCCGTTATATTAGATTGATTATCTCGGAATGGAATGGCGATAAATAACTTTAATTTTTGATTATTATACATACTCTACCGAAACTATAAACAAGAATCAATATTTCAGTAGGAGCTAAACGTTTAGACTATTTGCACTATTTTTAAAATACAGTATTTGTACGAACAAATTTATATACAATATCAAAATAATTAAACTTGTAATTTTGGTTAATGTAGCAATACCGACTATTGAAATTCATTTACGTAAAGCGCTTAAGCTATACACGTTTAATACAAATTTTTCCTAACACAAAATACTACATTTAAAAAATTTACGTAAAAGATTTATAGACCGAGTCATCTTCTATTGACGTGATAAAGAAGTCACGAGAGGTCATGGGAACCCAAATCCTATAAATAGTCCCCACCCAAATAGAAAGTAAACAGGAAAAATTGAAATTTCCGAAGATACATTGTTCCACCTAGTATATAAGCGTACTGCATGTATAAGGTTATCAAATTCATCCGCGTTCATAAAATGCATAATTCCTGTGTAATACATTAGTCACGAACTGTAAAAAAAATCATAAGACTGGTAAAAACTTTATACCTTATGCAAATCAATCATATTTAAAGTGTACACAAAGCGCGAAAGCGAAGTAAATTCTTGTAAATACTACAAAACATAAAACAAACCGTGTGTGTAAACATTTAATCGATACTTAGTAAAAGTGAGTTTCAATCTTTATGATATAAATCCATTCATTTTCATTTATTATAAAAATACACATTCCGTGCATGAAACGTTCGCTTTATTTAGCGTTTAAACCATATCAATCTTTTTGCATTTACAAAGGATAAATAAAGCAATTAAAGCTTTAATTAATTAGCTAAATTGACTTCCGTATAATATTTTATGTAAAAAATGTTCTAAAAGCTTCGGGTTAAATAAAGACAAATGCGTAATTTACTAAGAAATGTCGTATAAATTAATTATATAAATAAATGTTTATTCAAAGAACTCGCGTTATCGCTAAAAAGACATTAAAATCAATTTATAGCTTTCGTATTACTATAAGATAGAATGTTATGCCACGATTATCTCGTTGTGTTGGACAACGATAAACAGCATGCTTCACTATAAACACAAATCACGTCGTTGGACACTAATTAGGTAATAACACGGGTCATTCTCGGAAAAATAACAATTACGGTTTATTATGTTCCAAACGGAGCAAGGATTCTCGAATGGAGATAATTTAATATATAAGTGGGAACTTTATTCAAGTTGGTTTCATTCCTTCATAATTAATTCGCGTTTGATTATTTTTAAACCAAAACAAAAAGTACCTGCAAAGTTTCATGCCTTTGGATGAAGTATCTTTTTTTTGTAATATAAAATGAAGATGAAACATTCTTCGACATAAGAGCTGCTTGAAAGCTAATTAATTAATTAAATCGAAGATGCACTTTTGTAAACTGATATCCTAAATGGAGATTTTAAATGATGTAGAAACTCTTGTAAACTGGGATTTTAACGTCAATTTAAAAATGGAAGTAGAGGGTATTTACGACCGTTTATTACGAGAATTGGATAAGTGCTATTGGATTTCGCAAGTACTAATTTTACATGCCTTTTGTCTGTAACCGATATTTGAGTATTTTGTCATTTGCATTTAAGGTAGAATAAGTCTTTATCATGTAATATTTTTTTGTAACGATATTTACCAAAAAATTTGAGTCAGTGTTCGAAACAATTTGACCTTTAAATAGACTATCTGTCAATGATTTTTGCAAACACTCTTACAAGCGTGGAAGTAACATACAGGTAAATTATCCACAAAAAAGATTTAAGTTCTGTAATAATAATTAAGTAAATAAGTACTTCTTAGGAATAATTTTATATTTGAATATTATGCTGTATACTGTTCTGTATTCTTTTGAATGAACGAAAATTGTTTTGGAATGTATAGTTGCTTTCAAAGGTTGCTGTTTGATTTCATTTTGTAAATTCCACTACGTCCGTTAAGCTAGCCAGGCAAAGAAAAGTTAGAAAGGAAAGCAAGATAGTAATTTCAAATTTACAATTTGCTGTACCATGTCAGAGCGCTCTTTTAGCGGCGACTTTAAAGAGAGGGGAACACAGCAAATTTAGCAGCGCTCCAACGCGAGACCTTAACACAGCAAATTTAGCGACACCCAACACGATATCGTGTCATAGCAAATTTAGTGGTGCCCAATGTGTCACATTTTCACAACAATATATAAATATTGTTGTGTTAATGGATCACAAAAGATCATTGAAACCCAAATTCTACAAATAAATTTCACCAGGATATAAAAGAATCCGGAAAAAATAGAAATTTTGTAAATTCATGATACTCCCTGTATAATACAAGCCTACTTTTATTCATTGATGTACAAGCGAAAAATGCAATTGCACGTGTATAAATAATCACCCTGTATGATGTAAGCGTACTCTAAATACATAATAAATAATGTAAGCCGTATATGTAATAAAATATGCCCTTTCTGTGCATAATAATAATTAATTTTGTGTACTAAAGCACGTTTTGCCGTGATCGCAAATATTTGCTATAAAAGGCAACTAATTTGCATTATAAATCGATTAAATTTTTAATTAATTACTCTGTGTATTACCTTAATTCAATTTAAATAAAACATGTTCTCGTATTTTCGAGAGGAATTGAGAAAGTATGTCAATTTGTATGAACTCATTAGTAAATAAAGTTTATTCCAAGAAGCGGCTCAAACATTGAAAAAACCCATAAAATCCATAAAAATAACCAATAAAAATTGATTATCTTTGGCATTAGTATGTGACGCCTCAATAACCGTACATGTGTTAGAGTGGAACGAGATTATGAGGTAATAAGCGCGACGATTTTGAACGCTAATGAGGATGTTCCAGAAAAATACGTAAGATAAGCGTGTATTATTGGAAATGTAATCGCGCAAATACTACTACATTCTAGAAATAGATAATTTTGTATATATAAGAAAACGTTTATTAAATAAATTCATACATGGATTCGATCGCAAGCACGTTGCTTTGTGAAGATGATATTTTGAGTATGCAATATGCATACCGTAATTTAATAATTAAGATGTTACAATGAATAAAGAGGTGATGTTAAATGTAACCTGCATACAAGAATGGAAATAATTAAATGAAGAGAGAAAATTCTTCAATATAACGCTACTTAAAAAATTTTTATTAAATAATTGAACCGAAAATTGGTAACTGCTGTTTCTAAATGGAGATTTTATGCATCATTTTGTAAACAGATTTGGACGTCAATTTAAAATAAGAATATTTAATTACTAGTTGGAAAATAAAGCGTTTCGTGGATTTTTGCAAATATAATCTTTTTGTAACTGATTTTGAATTATGTCATTTAGTTTAATATAGTTAAAAATAGTTCTAATAATTTTGCTGTAAATGGTATTTACCAGGAGGATTATGTTCAGAGTTCGAAACACTCTGACTTTTTAATAGATTTTCTGTCAAGGATTTTTTGGCCAAACAAACCTTACAAGCGTGAGAATAAAAAAAGGAGGTAAAAAATATCCATAAGAGAAGAAGTTTAGTTCTATAAATTTAAAGTAAAGTAAAAAACATTTTTAATAAGTTAATAAGCACCTCTTAGAAATTATTTGATGTTTGAAAGAAACGATGTTGTAAATGTTCTATAGGCTTTTGTATGTGAGAAAATATTTTATGTATAAATGCTTTGTGATACTGCTGTGTTTGATATCATTTTATAAATTCCAACATTTCCGTTGAGCTACGCAGGCAAAAGTTAGAAAGGAAAGTAGGTGAATAATTTCAAATTTTACAATTTGCTGTACCTGTATCACAGCACTCTTTTAGTGACGCTCTCAAAGCGGCGTTGTCACAGCAATATAAATAAATTCTAAGAGTAATACTTGCAAAATCCAAAAAGCACTTTTCCAATTCGTAATTAACAGTATCTTCGGCCTCTATTTTTAAATTGACGTTCAAAATCAGCTCACAAGATTTGCATATTATTTAAATCTCCATTTAGAAACCAATGTGCATCCTCGGTTTAATTATTCAATTAATTTTTAAGTAACGTTTTATATCTTTATTGTATATTATAAAATCAAATAACTGCATTTAACAACTTTCATATCTATTCAGGTTACGTTTAAAACTAACTTCTGTATTCACTGTTACCCGCGTCTATTAAAGAGTCGTAAATTGGAGCCGAGATAAGATAACGCCAGTCAACCACTCTATGTATTACAACACGAAAGGAGAGATAGTAGCAAATAATTACGTGCATTAAACTAGGATAAACAGGGCATTTTACAATAAAACACAACTCATAGTTTGATGCTTATTGGACCATTAAAGCCGTGGAATTCACGGAAATATTCTATCATGTAGTTGACTAATTCTCTAGGTGGATACGGAAGAATCTCAAAAATGTGACGAATAGAGATTTAATATAGAAGCCGGAACTTGATTAGAACCATTCATTCGGTTTTAAACCAAACAGTATGTAACTTTGAGTAAAGATTTGAACTCATAAGTTAGACCGATTTATAATATTACGATATGTAATAAGCACCGTCAAACTTTGCATAAATATAAAACTTATAAATTTGTGTAGTTTCAAACACAGAAGTTATCGAATACGATAATTTGATAAAGCAATATTTGTTTTGTAAGAATATTATGAGGATTCAACATTCTTCAGCACATGAGCTGCTCTAAAGTTAGTTAATTATAAATAGAAGATGCACTTTGAAATTAATCTTCTAAATGGAGATTTAAAGAAATATGGATTAGCTTGTACACAGAGATTTTAACGTTAATGTAAAATGGAATCAGGAGGTATATAATATCATTAATTTAAAGATGAAATTTTGATATGCGCTATTTTTCGCAAGTATAGAACTTTGGTTCTTTGTTTGTTAATTATAAAATAATTAAATATTTTGTAATTTAAATTTAGAATAAGTTCTCATTTGATTATTTGTAAAGGGGATAATTTGAATTAAATTTTGAGTCAGAGTTCGTAGCATCCTGACCTTTAATAAATTATCCGTGACAGTTATTGGCCAATCACATTCAAGAACGTGGTAATAAAGGATCAGTGAATTACCCACCTATTAATCGAAAAGAATTGTGTACCAACTAACAAAGATTAGGTAAACTTTTAATTATATTCTGTATGAATTGAAAATGTGAATTGTTTTATAAACTGTCCTGTATGAAAGAAAAATGTTTTTGAATGTATAGATGTTTCTTGAGATTGCTGTTTTATTTCATTTTGTAAATTGCATAAATTCCGTTAAGCTAACCATGCAAAGAAAAGAAAAAAGAGTAAGATAATAACTTCAAAATTCCTGTTGCTGTACCGTTGTCATGGCACTCTCAACGCCCAACGCGAGGCGTTGTCACAGTAATACACCCCCACACCACACACACATACCCACACTCACATGCGTACGCACACATGCGCGCGCACGCACGTACGCACTTACGCACACACGCGCGCGCGTACGCACGTCACACACACACATCAGTTCAGCAGTAAATAAATAATAAATTACAAGAAAGCATTTTCTATTTAGTTAAGTAAAGAACAGCTAGTGAAAAAGTTTGGACTTTAACTGTTCCATAAGTTGAATTGTAAAAAGCGAAAGTTTGTTTACAAAATAAAAAGCTTTTGGTTAAACCCACATTTTAAAAATTATAAGTGTTTAGAAATATGCAAAGTTTTAAAATTGAAGGCATATAAAATATTCAGTTTAAAATTGTAAAATTGCATGTGCTGTTACAGACCAAAGCTAGCGCTTTAATTGCGCATCGGGTTTGTAAGTTAGTGCTTTATTTTTAGTTCGTATAGAAAGGTAGGCTTTAGTCGGATGAACAATATGCCACGGGCAAAGTTCTAGTTACTTCAATATTTTTCATCCCCATATCATGAATATTAATGACAATTCCTGTTTACTGGTTTTAAACATCTTTTTTCGTTATTCGCAATGCATGAATCCGTATAAGTAAATGCCTATGCTAGCGCTCTGCTTGCCTGAAACAAATGCAACAACATCTGATTTTTTCCCATTGTTTGCAGATACTACAATAGAATATTAACTAAATGACTCTGACGTCTATTATGATGTCACAATACTTTTGTATTTTGCTTCTGGAGACAACTTGTGCCTGCATTGGCTGTCGATTGTTTATACTCATCAAAGTGCAGTTAAATAAAAAATATGACCACTTAGAAATGTTAGGTGCGTTGAATTAACTAAAATTGTCATTACAGTTAAGGTTGTAGTTAAATTATAGCATAAAAATTAACATACTGCAGTAACCTTATATATGAAAAGCAGTCACTGATTCGAATAACAATGTTTAATGGGTTGTAGATTTATAATTAGCGTGATTATGCCAAAATTATAGGAACACGCGCGAATTCACTTTATTTACCTACAACTACTCAACGATTTGTTTAATACACAAAAAATTGTTTATGTATTTGCACAAAGCACGAGCCCAATTTCCGGTTACATAACTATACTTAATATTTACACCAACAACAACAAAAATTAAACAATATTACTGCAACTTAACCAACGGTCGTTTGAATGAGCCTCGGCTAATCTATACCTTGCATCTCGAATAACCCCATCATTACCCGGATGCACTTCATCGATGCGTGATAAACGTCACTTTAACGGGGGAACGCGAATTACGTTTCGAGCCTTGGGAATGGTGTTTTTAAAAACTACTTCCAAAACTTGTAACAAATTTTATTAGTTTAAACAGACATTAATTATGAAATTTTGACAAACTGTTGTAAATACTCTAAGTAGAAAAAATTAATAATTGAACTAATATTAGGGCGAGTAGCCTAGGTAAACAACAATGTTAAAGCTGAAATACTCAGACTGACTGATGGTCTTGGGGCTCCCAGGGTATTTATGTTGTCCCTGCCCCTCACATGTCTGTGGGAACTTGCAGAGCTTATGTCTGCTTATTTCTTAATAATATTTATTATACAATGTAACAATCTTACTTTCTAGGTAATCACGGGTCTTAACCGTCTGTGACCTGCCATCTGCAATATCACTATCGTCTGGAATACAATGTATTGCATCCGTTCTAACAACGTGCTTGTGAACTTTCATGAACCTTTTTTTAATTATCCTTGAGATACAATGTTGCATCTAACTTAGTAATTCTTTATAATTCTTAATAATTTCTAATACTTTTTATTAATGGTACATGTATATTGGGGGATACATAACTCGCGTACTTTCCCTATAGGTACCAAAGACCCAAGATCCACTTGACTCGATTTATTAACAAACCATTTATTTTTCTGCTGTAAAGTATGTAGGTACTATACACTCCACTTCTTCTAAAATCTTTGTTGCATTTGTTGTACCAATTGCTAACGATCTAACCGAGATATCTTTGTATCTAATATTTCAGGATCTCGTAAAACTGAAACAGAATCCAGACACTACAAATGACGTAGTCGCAGAACCAAAAAATCATTGGGGTTTGCACTCATTGCATATAATGCGAGTGACTTCAGCACCGCTTCAATTTGTACCAATACTGTACACATTTCTTCATATGTCAAAATCTGATCACCTACTATACGATATAAGTGATATTTCACAGACTTAATTCCCGACTCCCAGATACATCCAAAGTGAGGTGACCCAAGTGGATTAAAAATACATTCGATTCCTTCCGATTCTGCTGAAAACTTCATCATTTTGTTCAAAGCTCTATCTGCGCCAACAAAGTTTGTTCCAAAATCACAATATATTTTTAAACAACGACCGCGACGAGCAGCGAAGCGCCATAATGCTGCTATAAATGTTTCTGAAGACAGGCTTAGTGCTAATTCCAAATAAATAGCCTTTGTCCTTAAGTACACAAACAAACAAATATAAGTTGTAGTGGTCTTTTCACCTTTGGTTATATTCCATTTATCAACACCAGAGTTAAGGGCCTTCCCTGACGTGACTCGTGGAGAAGGTATATTTCTCACAGTAGGCAATAATAAGGGAGGATTAGTCTTTAAGCATCGAACGCAAGTTTTTGAACAAGCCTTTACTTTTACAATCTCAACCTATGCGACTTGGGTAAAAATAAAGGTAATTTAAAATCATATTCCAAAGGCGAATTTTTTAACCAGCCGTCCACTCTGAGCAAACCCTGTTCATCAAGAAATGGGTTCAAAGGACTCATCGCTTGGATACAGGTTTTTAACCCGACAATTGGTAATATTCTTATCGAACGTCTCACACTGAATATGTTTCACCAAGATATGTAATAAAGACTGCAATTCATGATTCAAAATGTTTCCAACCATGCGCTGTGCACGATCAAATCTAAAGTTACAAACAAATCGTCTATAAAATAAAAAATAACCAAAGAAATTTTTTTTGGGTAGTTAGGAAAAAAGTTGTAGTAACTCTTACTTCCGTTAGCAAAGTAGTCTTCTATTTCAAATATCCAAAATGAAGGTCATTTATTTTCTCCAACAGGTGACCAAGTAGAACCCGCTCACCTTGAGAGATGATTGACGATTTCTGATGCGAATAATCCACGAGACGCGTGATCTTATTTTTCGACTTCAGATAATGCCATTTTGACGGTGTTATACACGACTGGATACGAACTCTTGGATTTGTCACAAAGGTTTTCCGTCTGTTCAGTGTTGACTGAATCCAAAACAGTACAATCCGACCAGGCAAAAATATCTGCAAATTTCAAATTATTTTTAAATGTTATAATGCCAAAATTAATTATTTCCGACAATAACACTGTAGCACAAAGTTCGAATCTTGTTACTGTAAGTTGGATATGAGGTGCTACTTTAGATTTAGCACATACCAAAGAAGCGAAAATGTTGTGGTCTATGTCAAACCAACAAAAATATATCGCTACGACGAAACCTTGTTACGGTATTCCGCGCAAACACGAAAGAAAACAGTAAGAATCAGTAAGAAATCGTTTACGCCGAATACCGCAAGAAAAAGGGGACATAATGGTAGAATTCGGGCTAGCTCAAAAATGTCGTAGAGGAGCGTGGGTGAAGTAGAAAGAACACATTAGAAACCTCTGTAAAACTATATTGTTAACATCCAATCTCGAAAGACTATTTACAAAACAATAAAATCCAATAAGTTGCGTAATCGTTGTTACGTGCTAGTAATAGTAAACAAAGCGTCATAACATAAACATGTAAAATTGGTAAGCAAAATAAATATAACATCTTATAATCTAAATACTTAATTAATGGTTCAACTTAAATACATACAAAAGAAAATAAAACATAAACTATACAGCACTTCAGAAAAAGAGATATTCATAAGTTATATAGACATGCTGCTTTATGAAGTGCACCTCCTCAGAAATAGTATTACATTAAAATTAAACACCCTAACTTAAATTAATCAAATACCTATTAACTACTTTTAAATTGATGCGTAAGTTCTTATCGTTAATGTATATACAAAAAGACAAAAGAAACAATAAAACGGACTAACACAAACTTTGAATAATTAATTTTTAATTTGAAGAATGATTATTACATCGTCGCTCGTGCATTGTGAATGTGTTTGGTAACGTGATGTTGGTAATTTATTGGATAATCATGACTAACAGCAAATAAAATCTCTATCCTCCACAGCAGCATAAAAGAATTACGAAAATAGAAAACTGTACCTTGAACTGTTTTGGGTTCGTATCATGTTGTAGATGGAAAAATACGACTGTATTTCTTTATTGGCTGCAAGCTGGAACCACCAACTTCACTTATACTAAGAAAGCACTTTAGTAGGGCGACTTTACAACATGTATCGTCGGTAAGAAAATGTTGTATTCAATCTTGTCTTTCAAATTACGGTCTCTATTTTATAAGGACACAATCATGTATGGGGGGTAGGGTATTTGGCTTTCAAACATATCGCCGAAGAACCAAGTGTGCAGAATTCCCAGGCAACATCTGCCGAAATACAAACTGTAACAGTTTGCCAACAAGCAGAAAACGCAATTATCAAAGGATTTTTTACACAAAGAAAAATAATCTTGTTACTTTGTAACATCTTAAGAGCTGCAGGATACCAGATAACGAGTCCATTGTAAGCAGATGTAGACAGGTGGTAAGTGATCTTATCTTTTAGAAGAAAGCTGTGCATTTACATGCAGCTTTTAATTAAAATGTAATCATTGCACGTGCTAGGAAATATTGCAACTACTTTGTAACGTAATGTTTCCTAAGCAGCTGCTTGATTTTATAAGGCAAACTTTTGTATAGAGTAATTACTTGAGAAATTTTATAAAATAACACTAATTCAAATGGCGGGAAATCGAGCTTGTTGAGAAATTTTAGGGCATTATAAAAATGAATGCAGAAAAATTGTTTGCAAGGTTTTGAACGTAACAACCTGCTTCGGCAGCATCTCAAAAGCCATGTATTTTACTTCTATCATTTACAAGTTATCCATAATAAATCGAAGAGGGTTTCAATATTTGATATTTTCTTAATCTTATACAGATCATTTCCATTTTTGAACAAAATTATTACTAAGTTCTTGGCCCCCAACCTGAACTCAATATTCATAATTTTTGGATGAATCGTTTAGCAAGAAACACTACTTAGCGGTAGAAGACCGAAGGAATCAAATATTTTTGCTATTTCTGACAAGATATTACATTTGGTGCATTACCGTTTTTGAACGTGAATGATATAGGCATAGCTATCCGACGAAGGTTTTCAGTGTACGCTCACAATTGTTAAGGAAATGATTATATTTTCTTGAAATGACGATTCTTGCGATTGATTTACATCCAAAAAGTCTAAAAGAACTTTTACAAAATTACTACGCCACTTACGAGTAGGGGAAAGCAACCAAATCGACTCCAAAAAAGACCCCTATAGCGAAACGCACGTGTAAGACATAACATAACCTTTATGAGATTTTTACATGTATGCAAAATTTGAATCAAAAAGTGACCCTTATGGCGAAATGCACGTATAGGACAAAACATTACCCTTATGAGATTTTACATGTATGGAAACCACGGCAATAATAAAAGTGCCCTTATGGCAAAATGCATGACTCTTATGAGATTTTTACATGTATGCCAACTTTGCAATAAAAAATTACCCTTATGGCGAAATGCATGGTAAGACAAAATATGACCCTTAATTACAGGTATACATTAACCTAATTACACCAGCTTGTCTGTCTCACAAGCCTAAGGGGACTGTTATTAACTTGCTTTTTCTAACACGCTAATGATGTCACGACATAATATTATCGCACACCTTTGTAGCTACCAACGTTGAAGCAGTAGTATCACCTTAATATTATTATATAGAACTAATCCATTGGAAAATAAAAAAAAACTGCTATAAGATTCGAATCTGTGAGAATTCACAGGGAAAACCGTGATACATCCAACAACCTGCACAGCTATTTAGATCACATAAACTGTATATGTATTTGAAATGTATAATTACCACGAAATGAGTACGGAACAATACATGGAAATTGGATTTAGTTAACGCATAGATAAAGAAAGGTCGTCGCCATCGAACTTTTATTGACAATAAACACAAAAAAATTTAAATAAAACATAAAGAGATATACTATGGACAATTTTTAATAATACAGATACGAAGTGCGTATTTCGTATTGTAAGGTAAAAAAAGTAATCGGTAATAAACAAAAAAAAAAGATACTGCTCATGCTTTCTTCTAGACAAGCATTATAAGTTAAACATTGTAAATACATTTAGAATAATCTCTAGTAAGCAAATTGTAGAAATAAGGAACACTAGTAAAGCTAGTTTTTAAATAGGTTTTATAAACTAGTTTCGTCCGTCGGATCAATCTGACGAGTTTATTCGTGGTTCGTTTGTTACGTACAAATAGCAAAAGTAGATAAACAAGATTCTTTCGATATAAGGAAAACATCATAACATATCTGCATATGCCGAGATACTTATCTTGCACATACATCAGCGGAGGTAAAACAGCAAAACATCTTGATTCTCGCTCTCTGAGGGATCGTCACCACGGTAGTCGAGAACATTCACACTGCGACTATAACTGCAACAGCGGGCCTACTCAACAGAGCTATAGCGAAATTCCTTTTAGCCATTAATAACTATAAAAGAAACCTACCAATGCACAGGGGATATAAGCATACTAAGAACGCGTGCATTACTCTCAAATTAACAGCATCAGGAACGCAGACAGTACATATTAGGACAAAAAGTGAACCCAGTTCAGGAAACGATAAGATAATCTAAAGTCCTTGTAATGCATAAATAGATAAAGAAAATAGGAGAACTCGAATCTAAACGCCTTGATTAATCACACATATAGAACATCTATTCTATACAAACTTCCATCACTGTTTTTAAATAAAACGTGCATACCCTTTCAGAAAGCAAAGATTGTTGATAACCGAATACAGGTACGGTGTTATATCAAACAATGGAGATAGATTAAGGTACTCTGACTTAAATTAAATACACGAATAACATTCTACAAAGTGTTGAACAAGCACTTGTTTCAATTGTATTAGAATGAGTTTTATAGGAACAAATCAGGGGCATCTCCTACCACAGGTAGTTATACAAAATATCGAAGCGGAGGTGTCGAAATATTTGAGAACATCGTAAATAAAATGAAAATATTTAGGAAAGTAAAATTGAACGTAGCAAATTTCCTCCCAATAAAATTAAAAGGTTGCGGTAGGCAACAAAAGCAACGAATCAAGCAGTATACCAGCAAAACAAATCACAAAAAAATTTCTTTTAGAGAACAAAAAAAATTAAAAAAATTTTATCCGGTTCGAAGAACCACTATGTACTAATAGGATGAATAAGACAAAAATCCTTCCGAAAATCCAAGAATCCCACAAAAAAAATGTTTATCCGGCTCGAAGAACCAGTATACCGGGCCAAATCAAGAAGTGTAGAGGGAGATAGGAAAAACAAAGGTATAGGGTAACAATCACCGAGGACAAAGAATAGCCTAACACTGCAAAAGTCGACGCACGACGGATATCTTTCAGAAAGAAATAGCAAAGTTTTCAACCTCAAGAAAAGAAGTTGGTTTTTGCAGAAAACCATAAGAGAAAGAAAACTAGCAGTTACCAAAACAAAACAATATTGTCTAGCCTCAAGTATGTAACGGAACGAAAAAAGAGCTGAAATAAAAAATACATAAATACTTCACGCCGTGGTAACGAAAAATTGTCGTAAACGAATAACCCATAAAAAAGACAGAATGCTAATAGAACGAAAGATCGACTAAGTCGTAGTTTTTGAAGAAAAGAAAAGAAATATCTAAAAAGCTCATACCACAGGAAGAGAATCGAGAATCAAACTAACTCAGCACGAAGACTGACAGAAGGCAAAATCAGCCACAGGGAAAGGAGATGAATGTGGAACGAAAGGAAGGAAAAAGAAAAACCAATAGCAACTACAGTAAGCAACAAGTACAAGATCCGAAAGCGAAAATACTAGAACAGAGCTGAGTCATCATAAAAAATCGCAACGTAAGGATCAAAAGTGTGGTTTACGAAACTTGCGTCGCCAGAAAGAGAGCAAAGCAATATTGTGGACATTAGAATTATCACAAATTGCTCCCAGGTCAGCACCTTTCCTTATGGCACCTTTTATGTTTATTTTCCTCATTTTATTTCTCGTGTTATTCTGTTTCCTGGATCGAGTTACCTGAACAAGTGGTGGTATTGATTGGGTAGTTTTCCGCAAAACAGAAATAATAGGGGGTGTAGTAGTTGTAACAAACGGTTGAGAAGATGGTTGCGATTGTTGGTGTAGTAGAGATTGTGGTAGTTTAGGAGACTCGTTACACGTTATGAAAGAAGCCCGTTTGTTTTTGGTAGTGGTTGTAAAAGAGTCAACGTTTGAAAAGTGAGCAGAATTAGTTGAAACTTCAGTCACGTCAGATAACGGAACAGAAGCAACTAACACTTCATGTATGTTAAATAAAGGAACAGAAACAGGTACAACTTTGTCAACATTAGGTAAAGGAACTTCATCAAGTAGAACTTCAACCACAACAGGAATTGCTTTCTTGACAACAGTAGTTAACGAAACAGTATCAGGTAAAACATTATCTATAGTAGGATTTGCTTCCTCTACAATAGCAGATAAAGGGACAGGAGCAGGTAGAACTTCCACAACAACAGCAACAGGCATTATAGATACGGGTTCACTAACTTCAACAGGACCTTCTTTGTCAGTATTATAAGTTATCGTTACTTCTGTTATTGCAAACACAACAAAAATTTCTTTGGTAGAATCATTTAAGGCTGCAGGCACAAACTCTTGAGTTGCTACCTGGACGTTACTAGTTTGAACTATTTTCTCAATTCGTAGAGGAGGCGCAGCCTGAGATGGAAGTGAATACGTATGATACTTTGGATCATCATTCGAATAGCTAAGGATAGAAAGCATTTGGTTCCTATTCGAGGGCGTTCGGTGAGTAGGGGTGTGATAGCAATAGAAATCAATACCGTAGTTCGAAGACTCATATGGCTGAAAAGGGTATGTGTGATGGTAGTAGGACGGTCAGGAGGAGAAACCGAGAAGGACGTAAAACTAGAGACGAAAAAATTTCATTCCTACAGCTAAGGACAGAATTCGGAGTTTTGTTCGTAGCCACATTTATCAAAGAAAAGTATGTGTTGGTAGTAGTAGGATGACCGGAATGAGGTACAGAAGAGAAGGTAGAATTAGAAATAGAAGGAATTTGGTTCTTATTAGTAGTAGGAGATTTTGGAGTAACTATAATGGGAGCAACAACAGGAAGTAAATTGGTCCGAGGAACGGGTTTGGTTGAGGTAGGATTAGTAAAATTGACCGCAGGATGGGTAATCGTGGCCGAAGAAGGCATGTACGTTGACGAAGATTCCAACAAATTAGGGGTCTGAAAGTGTCTACGGAATACTTACTAAATTCAACTCTAATCTTTTCCCCAGAGATAGTAATTGTGCAATAGAAGTAGTTTCTACTAGTGCTAAAGAAGATTGATGATACGAGGCTAAATTGCATCGCAGAATCCCTAACTGTTGCGGTTCCGATAAGGAACGGGCAATCGATAGAATAAACAAATCGAGTTATTAAATTATAATGCGTGATCAGTGGCGTCTCCTATAACAGGTAGTTATACAGAATATCGAAACGGAGGTGTCGGAATATTTGAAAACATCATAAATCGAATGAAAGTATTTAGTAAGATAAAATTGAACGTAACAATTTTTCTTCTTATCTTATATATCAACTTACGAGTTCGTCCACCTTTTGGGATAAATCTGTCATCTTTATTTTTTCACACATCTTTAAGATAAACCTGTCCTATAGTTTTCTAGTTATCTTATAGATTAACTTAAGAGTTCGTCTTACTTTTAAATATGAAAAAACTTTCGGGTAAGAATCTGGAGAAACATCTTACAGATTTCTTCTTGAATTATGTAGTAGCTTAAACTTGAGAAACACCGAAATTCATAGCATTCTTACTTATCAATTTCTAAAAACCTAATCCGTTTATTCTACATTTTCCTTATCTGTATTTTATACTCACCTTATCTCAATTCTCCGGTAGTATAGCCTATCAAACCTCTAATTTTTTTATATTTCACCTCGTTGTAATTTAGTCATAACACCTAGGATACGAGATATGTCAACATATCCGTAACACCCGGGGTGTAATGAGGGCGTAATGGTTTCATAACGCCCGCTTATTATGCTCTCAGAAACGAATCAATTTTTTAGCTATTTATGCACCAACTGCGTTATTAAGCTGTCTCATAGCTCTGTTTAGATTTAATGGGTAGCAAACTTTCGGTTGCTTTTAGAGCTTGCTTTGCAATTATTGCTGGCAGCTCTTGATCAGCCATTTTGCACCATTAATATTAAATAAATGTCACAAATGTCCAAAACAGAGGAACGTTAAACTGTTTATTGTCAACATGAAAAACATGATGTAGGTGTGTTTAATAGGTATATAGCGAAATCCTAAGTAAATTCTAAAATAGAATACATATCTATCGCCTATTTTTTATTTTATATATGACGTGAAATATAAAAATCTTGTATGCACCACTTTGTTACTAGATGATAATGCCCATCGATCCCTCGGACCATAGGCCCTCGAGCTGGATGAGTCGCCTTCCGGGCGTTATCATCTTAATAACAAGCACCAAGTTGTTGTAATAAATGTTTTTAAAAACCTCCTGTTGTTGATAAAGAACAACATTTGCTAAAAATAAATGTAAAATTATGTATAAGACATTTGTAACTAAAAATTGTGCAAAACTTTTTTTCAACCCGTTAGAAATATTTAGTTAATATTTTATATTCTCATGTATTAACAGATCCAGAGATGACAAATCGTTTGTCATCACCCTCCGATAAGTTAATTTTGTTTAAGAACATTTTATTAACAGAAATAACATGTTAATATATTAAAAACTTTATTTCTTCGGTCCAGAACCTAATATAGATACTTTAGTCTTAATAGAAACAATTTCGACATTTGAAAAATCAATTTAGGATATATGACTGAACAATTTTGGACGTTAATAAATAATTGGGACATATATCTAAATGTGGTATATAAAACAGCATACATTTTTCATATATCGGTAAAATTTTTAGATATTCAAAGTATACATTTAGCTAAGGATTTTGCAACGAATCTCAATTTTCTAATCGAACCAACCCTTGCTGAGTTATAGGCTCAAACGTTTAAAATTCTTTACACGTAGATTTCTGTATATCCTTAGACAGGTACTTAATTTAATTACCGTTAAACCAAGCAACTCTTAGCTATGTATAACCATTATCATCATTAAGTCTTCAATCCTGGAGCTCGTTAGACGCGTATCTCTATTGTTTCCTATTCCGAGCTAACGTACACGTTTCCCTGCAATTATCGTTTGCATCTTTCATTATCTGCGTGCAATACTCTAATATAGGTCTACCTCTACCTCTCTTTTTTCTTATATCTGCTTGCAATAAGGTCCGCACTATTCCCCAAAAATGCCTTAGATTGTATTCTGTCCTTCTTTTTTTTTGTTTTCCACAGAAATCTTTATTCGCCTACTATTTCTATAACCTCTTTGTTATTAACGTTATCTGTCTATGCTATTAACATCATAGATCTGAAGCATAACATTCAAAAAGGCTTCTTCCTTTTCCTGTCCGATTTTCCTATTGTCTCTATTTTATATCCGTTCAGTGCTGTGCTCCACACATATGCTTCCAATTCTTTTGTCCTTGTTTCTATGTTTATTGTTTTCGAACATAGCCGCTGCTCTCTCTAGTTAGATACAGTTCGGTTCCTCTTCTATTGTTTTGTTAATATATACCTTATTTCACCGATATGCAGTGGTATGTGAAAGGGGTTAAGCATAGCAGCCTGTGGCTACCAAGATCCCCAACACTTGAACATTTGCCGAATTAATAGTTTTTTAATAAATCCTTTCGCTCAATCAAGATTAGTTGAAAATATTGCAAAACCAACACCTGTAGTTGTTCATAATAATCATCACGTTTAAGTGCAATTATTTTTTCGTCATTAGGTTTTCCGTGTTAGAACTGGTTGAACGCGTACCTCGACTGATTTCTATTCTGAGTTAGCCTACAGAGTTCCCTAAGATTCCCACTGCCTGGATACAGCTCGATTCCTCTTCCTTTGTTTTGTAAATATATACTCCATTTCACCGATATTCAGTGGTAGGAAAAAGGGATTAAGCAGCCTGTGGCTACCTAGATCCCCCAACTCTTGAACATTTGCCGAATTAATAGTTTTTCAATAAATCCTTTCGCACAATCAGGATTAGTTAAAAATACTGCAAAACCAACACCTGTATTTGTTTCTAGTACTCATCAAGTTTAAGTGCAATTAGTTTTTTGTCATTAGGTTTTACGTCATGGAACAGGTTCGACGTGTACCTTCATTGATTTCTATTTTGAGTTAGCCTACATATTTCCCTAAATTTCTCACAACCTACATCTTTGACTATCTGGGTGCAATAGTCTAACCTAGATCTATCTCTACCTCTCTTTTTTCCCATCTCTGGTGGAGTACTGAGAAATTTGTAGACCTCTAGACAACATGTGCAATTCTAGCTTTATTTGGAAATAATCATTAATATTACCTAACTATGTAGAAGCGGAAACATTAATTTGTAAGGCAGGTATGACAAATAGAGAGGTCGACCTTCCTAGCATTTCTAATCTTACTTACATCGGTTGTCTCCTTAGTTTTAAACGAATTTTCCAACTAGAGAAAGTGTCTATTTACTAAAAGGTATGCAATCATAAAAGGTTTGCAAACATCCACATAATAAGAAGTATTTGTTTTAAGTTTAACCCGTTAACATTATTTTAAATTGTGAAAAAGACTAGAAATGAATTTTAGTGGGCTTTATTAAAAAAAAATTACGGATAACTTTTTCTACAATTGGGTATTCTTGAGCTTGGATTAAAAATTTTATGGTATTTTTTTATTTTAAATAATCACTTGGCTGCTATTCGAAAAATTATATGGTAATGCTGACAACTAATCGTCGTCGGCAAGAAAGATATTTTTGACATTTATTTATGTTGGTCATGGGCTTTTGATGTGAATGCATTGAATTCTTTTGTGCTAAGGCAAAAATATGTAATTATATTACTTTTAACAAATTTCTCTATTGTTAATTGAGAATTGACAAATTACTTAAGCTATGAATCAATTACAAGCTAGTTAGTGATGACCTCTACAATAACATTAGGTAATTATTAATAATTTAAGACACTTCCAATTTTTGGTTCAACTAGCTTTAACAATAAATTTATTTTACTTCTATGTCTTTATTAGGTTTTTACAAAGAATGTATTTTTATTGCGGTTTATCAACTAAATAATTATTTTGGGAATTTTTTAATACGTATTTTAGGTAAAGCGATTAATATATATATATATATATATATATATATATATATATATATATATATATAAGATCACCTGATTTTAGTTGCATGTAGAATCCATTGAAGTTAATTAAACAAGAATTTATTCAAGTTTAATATAAACCACGTGTTTTTGATATAATTCAGAAAATCTTTTATTTTTCGAGTTCACTTACGTTTTTCAATTCAATCCATTTTATCAGATTTTAGAAATCTTCAGTAAAATTTTAAATCGATGTTAATTTTCTGCAGGTTAATAAATAGAATCTTCCAAATTCGACTTACGTATCTGTTTAATTATAGTATACCAAATGCATCTTAATCTACTCTAAAACATTCGGAGAATATCTGATTTTTTGTTTTAAAGGTTATGCATAGCTAAGTGTTTAAAGAAGTAGATAAGAAAAAGATAGAAGCTTTTGAAACTTGGTGTTATAGGAGAATGTTAAAGATTACTTGGACAGATAGAGTAACAAACGAGGAAGTTTATAGAAGGATAGGTGAGGATCCCTGTATGTGGAAACAATTGAAGGTCAGGAGAGATAGAATGATAGGGCACCAGTTAAGACATGAGGGACTATTTAGTAAAGTCTTAGATTATAGACTACCAAATAAAAATAGAGTAGGAAGGCCTAGACAAAGCTATATTAGTCAAATTATTAGAGATTTAGGTTGTGAAGGGTATGTGGACCTTTTTAGACTAGCTCAGAATAGAAAAGAATTTAGAGCTGCGTCAAACCGACTTTAAGTAAGCCCGAAAACAAAACAAAAAAAATAAAAATCAGTTAACTAAATGTCACCAGGACATAACTCACAATTAGTTAGCGGTCTGGCATGTTGGTAGCGTTTCGTTGCTTAAGCCTTACCTTAACATATAATTTAATAAACGTCACCATGACATAACTCACAATTAGGTAGCGGTCTGGCATGTTGGTAGCGATTTGTTGCTTAAGCCTTATCATAACATATAATTTAATAAACGTCACCATGACATAACTCACAATTAGGTAGCGGTCTGGCATGTTGGTAGCGTTTCGTTGCTTAAGCCTTACCATAACATATAATTTAACACTTTTCCTTTTTTGAAGCGGATAACCAGGTTATATTTCATTTTCCTATAAATGGTAATCATGTAAACAAGTTAGAGTTCTTTAACAACCATCAGGTTGCTAATATCTATGTAGAGCCAGCGGGATAGGAAAAAGATAGAAGGATATAGGAAGACCTAGACCAAACTATATTAGTCAAATTATTAGAAATTTAGGTTGTGAAGGGTATGTAGAGCTTTTTAGATTAGCACAGAATAGAAAAGAAATTAGAGCTGCGTCAAACCGACCTTAAGTAAGGTCGAAAACAAAATGATGATGAAGTGTTTTTTGGTTTAACGGTAATTAAATTCTACATTAAGTACCTGTCTAAAAATATACAGAAACCTACCTGTAAAAATTTTTAAATGTTTGAGCCTATAACCCAGCAACGGATGGTTCGATTAAAAAAATTGAGATTCGTCGCGAAATTCTTAGCCAAATGCATACTTTGAATATCTAGACATTTTACGTAAATATGAAATATTTGTGCTTGTTTATATACCATATTTAGATATATATATATATATATATATATATATATATATATATATATATATATATATATATTTCAAGTACTATAATGAATCCACATGAAGTAATGATTATATTCCAACATCATAACTAAACCATAACTTGTTACGCCACCAATTCATGAAATATCATTACACTAAACCACTTTCGCTTCAACTAACCGACCCAGAACTACAAAGCATTTTGGTCTTACTTTGCCCAGAAATATCACATTAGTAGCTAATTTATCAATAAATACCTATAATATTAAAAACCAAGCAGCATGTCTTTGTGGGACATGTTGGTTCAAGACCACTTCAAAACCCCTTTCTCTTCTCGTACTTCTACTTATGAACTTGAGCTCTCGATTTATATTATTCATACCCGGCGCATAATTCTAATTCCCAATTAACGTATATAAATAGAAATCGCCCTGCGCCTTATTACAAGCAACTTCCATGCAGCATTACCATCATTTTATTTCATAAAATATTTGCTCAGAATTTGCATAATTTGTGATACATTAAAAATCACAATACATTTAGTCAAACAAAACTAATAATTTTCACATATTCAAAAATAAACAAACAAGGGAAAGTCACTCTATATCAAATAAAATTTCCCAATGACAACTATAGTAACTATATCTGTGACAAACAATCTGTACTTATTAAGAGAATATTCGGAATACTGCATAAATATCAAAGTCGATCACTCACCACAAGAATTGACATACGGAACTACATATGGTTTCTAAACAACAGGTTCAAGAGCGCGACTATGTTACTCGTGCAGCTCAAAAACATCACCTTGCATTAACAAAATCTTCACACCGTCTTCTCGCAAACTGTAAATTTCAAATAGTAAGGCAAATGCATATGAAGGAATAATTATATTTTAACATCGCAACTTGTGCGCTTCCAATTGATAAATTATCATTACACTAAACCACATTTGGCTTCAACCGACCAACCCAAAAATACGAAAAAGCATCACATTAGTGGTTAATTTATTAATAAATAGCCCTAATCTCAAAACCAATCATCATGTACCTTTCGGGACATGTTGCTTCAAAACTACTTTAAAACTTTCTCTTTTCGCTACGTCAACTTATGAGCTTGAACTCTCGATGGATATTATTTAAGCGCGGTGTAATGTGCATTTTTTGTAGCTCAACATTTTACGCTTTACTCAATTCGTAAATATATTTCTGTAACTATTATTTCTATTCCTTATATTTATTAACTCGTTTGCGAATAATCTCTGTATATTATATTACGCGATTATCGACTTTTCACTCTCCACGATTCGATAGTGTGGTTAGATGATCAATATTGAAATACATCCTTAGGCGAATGCATCCTATTATAATGAGTTGGTATTATTTGTTTCTGGTTATCTATAGCAGGTTTGTAACAATTTTATTTTCGAATTAATAAATCTCTTCATTAAAGGTACAACGAATATTAAAACACCTTTATTAACTAAAGTAGTAATACGGGTAACAATCAAATTTTTACATTAAAACAGTATCTAGATTCGTTAGTCTATTTGTTTTGGATGTCGGTGTATTCCACAGCCACTTGCACGCGCGTTGAGAGAATTGACAACCCCCCTC
Organism: Platerodrilus igneus; assembly: GCA_036346225.1. Lineage (NCBI taxonomy): Eukaryota > Metazoa > Arthropoda > Insecta > Coleoptera > Lycidae > Platerodrilus > Platerodrilus igneus. The sequence continues at coordinate 5,998,883 of JARFIW010001700.1, forward strand.
GGGACCCTCCCACCATGCAAGAACGCGGGAGAGGCACTCGTCGATAGGTAAAAGCAGCAACAACATGTTTACGAAGACAATGGCGAGTGACCTGCGGGTCGCATTAATTGTGAGACGCACTTTCTGAGTAACGCGCAACGAAGACTTACAAACTACGCAACGAAAACCTATAAAACTACGTAAAGAAAATTAGGTACACGCAAGGCTTAGGAATGCAAACTTAAAGTTACAACTAAGATTAGACGAATTTGAATCAATGTTAAGAAACCCACTTCACTTCAACACCTGTATTTAGAGGATGGAAAGCAGGAATAATTAGTTGCAGATTCCGCACGGCGATGCAGTTCCCAATCTAGCCAAGGAAAGCAGCCCGGGGTTTGGTTCGTAGTAGCTTTATGAATTCTTCTGTGCTTCATTCTGAAAGCACGTTATTTTGTTTTGTTACATAGAAGTACGAATTTGTTACTCAGTTTATTTGTTGCTAAGCTGGTTTTCTCCAGTATCAAATTTAAATTTCACTTAGTTTAGTAGATATGTGACAACACGTGGCTTCAGCATAAAATAACAGCTGCGGCCACGTCATTTGTTTGTTTGAAATATGCTGTCAACAATTGCACTATTGCAAGCAGATGTTTAGTATTACATTACTACCACCTTTGATAAAAAAAAAGAGAATATCTTCGTGAACATTTCGACTTCAAATCGATTTTAGTACTTTTAACTTAACGAGAAATTTTTGTATATTAATTTGTAACTGACCTAAACAGATCTGAATGGGTTAGAAAACATTAGTGTAACCAGTCACACTGTGTAGTAATATATTTGAGTAAGAATCAAGTTGATAAACCTTACGTTAATTTTTCAAGTAATTCAAGTATTCATTTAATTTTATTGCATTGAATTTTATTTACAGAAACAAAAAAAATTCTTTCTAGTAAATTAATAATCCACGCTTAAAGTCTTTTATTCTGATCTAGTTTGATCAGACCTGACAACCAAAAAGCAATAAGAATTAAATTTTGATGCTACCCTTATGTAGAAAATATTCTTTTGCATTTTTAGGCATATTTGAGGGACACAAACAGTGTTCCCATTTTCTATGTGACTTAATTATTATTCTTCCTTACAGGAACAGCGTCTTATCCTGTTAAGACAGGTTTTTGTCAGCGAAGGCGATCTTTTTTCTTTGGGTCTCCACGTCCGCCCTTAGAAATTTGCCATGCCATTAACATGAATCAATCTGGACTTGGTGGCGCCTGTTTGTTTTAGTTTGAGTGTGACCCCCCCACAGATTTCGACTTACCCCCCCATTGCTCATAGCTCTACCCAAGGAATAGACCCCTAGTTACGTCGGAAGACTTTGTTTTGCAGACACCTAACTTGGAGCGTGGTAATTATAAAGTAGGAGAAGAGAAAAAAAAAAAAGGCTGCAGGTTGTTAAAGTAAACACCGGTAAAAACATCTTTCTTCTTGCGGGTTCTTTCGAAGAGTGAGGTGTGGTACGAACTACCTTGGCATACCACGCCGTTGATATTTATCTTTCTGTACTAAATGTTTTGAAAAATGAAAGAAATAAGTGCTCTTTCACTTAAAAAGTACGAGTGTTGTTACGTGTCGAAAAATTCGGCACTAGACATTCTCAATTAAGTTTTAATATGTAAGAATTTCGCGCCATAAATTTAAAAAACTTGTGCGCGTATTTCCGTCACTTTACATAATGCGTTGAGCGATATTTGCACCGACGCGGTGGGCCAAGAAGGGAAGTGGTGAATTTCCGGGATACGTGACGAACTAGCCTCCGAGATGTAAACAAGTGTAGTGGTCTAGTATCGTATCGTGTCTTTTTCTGATATGTAGGTTTCCTGTGATTCCAAATTTATTGTGCCTTAACCTGTCTCCCTTACCTTATTTTTGTCTACATATAGGAAGAAGACAAATTGAATTTGCATTCAACCGGGCTCAAGAATTCCCACACCCGAGAAAGATTAGCGAAGCAACCAACGCCCGAGAAAGATTGGCAAAGCCGCCGCCGACCATCATGGAGTAATTCTGAAGGAAGCCCTACATGTTCACGTGAGTACCCCCTTGGGGGTTTTCTTTAAAATTTGTATTTCTTTAAACTTTGTAATTGGGTTGCAATAATTTGCATATTTTGTGACGTCATCTATAATTTGCGCGTCATTTTTACATTATCTAATATTGTTACCAACTGACATAGTAGCTCGCGTACCGGCGCGGCGGGGCTGTAATAGTTTTGTGAGTATGTGCTACATCCAACGTAGTTTCAGATAAGTACCTGTTTGATTTTTATGTCTTACGTATTGTAGAAGTTGAACTTTAAACTCAAGTATTTTGAACCAAACTTGATGCTGTTATTCATTTGGTCTACCTACGGTTTAATAAAATCCGTAGAACGTTTTCTTTAAATTGGTTGTACTCTGCACATCAAGTCACCGAAAACATGTATATCTACTTATACCTTGTTGAGTGAAAATCTCGTACTTTGAACACTTAAATGCTTACAGACTGAATTTTTATATCTAAAATAGTCCTACTATTCGTGAACTTTTAGTTTTTACTTTCTTAGTGAAATGGTACGCAGCGACAATACTACTTTGCGCATTTCTACGTAGATAGCACAGGCGGAATTTCTAAAGAAAATAATAACCTGTCGAATTAAGCAACGCCGTCGCATGCTGTGAATGTTGACGTCACTACAATCTGTTGTTTTGTTATCAGATTCCTATTTGGTATTTACTCTTATTAAAGTAGTTGAAAATTTGAGGCGACATCGTTAAACAGATAAAATTTGTCAATGTTATAGATCAATTATACCTCATGTTACTTATAGCTGCTTTTAATTTTCATATACTTACTGTACTGATATCTTTTCTTAAGTTAACAATCTTTAGCTCCAAAAATGTATCTTATTTAAAAGAAAGAACTTGTAAGAAGTTTAATAATTTAAGAAATACTAAATTCGTGAAAATTATGAATGAAGTAGTAAATTTATGTTAGCTAGGGGTTTTGCTTCTGACCCTCATTCAGACAAGTTATAACTATTCATTTTGCTGTAATCTATCTTTATTTTATGTTTGTGCTAATACTGTATTTTATTTTTCAGCTAAAATAAATTGTTGCGGGTATCCTTATTTTTCTTGCTATCCCCCCCACTTACCGACTCTCGCTAGCCGTGGCACTCCTCCTCCTCCCCTTGATTTATGACAACCTGATTATTTACTTTGTCATAAAATTTCTGGCGTTCAAATTGGACGTTCACTTAAAAATACCCGTGGCAGCGGCACATAATTTAAATTCCCAATTAAAGGATATAAATAAGAATGATCTAATATAAAGATTAACACACCAGTATACTAATTCATAACATTCTTAAAGTAGAGTAATAGAAAGGATTTCCAATATACGAAATGTATGTACATTTAAATGAGCGAAAAATCATACATGTTACACTTTGACCATTATTTAAATTGGTGGGGGGCACTTTTGGTCCTCACTGTATAAGTTTACAACCCTATGATTCTTTTGTAGTAACCCTGTTTGCTACAGTTGCTGCCCGACTGTAGAATAATTACTAGAGCAATAGCATTGGAATTTGTACTTTATTTTAAGAAAATTTTCATGCTTCTTACTTTGGTCTAATTAATTCATATATAAATATTATTGTAGCAATTGCATGCGCTATTAATAAAATGACAAAGGCAGATACTAGATCCATTAGAGATAACTTAATATTTTTAGATTTTGCGTTATATGGTACGGGTGGTTTACGTTCTTGTAAAATTTCTTTTTCCCAATGTGATACGAACCCCGAAGAAACAAATCTGCCTATTAGCTCTTCAAAATGTGATCGTAACGGAAACCCTTTTGTTAAAAACATTTGCGTTGAGAAAGTTTGAAGATGTTCTTTGAAACAATACAATAATGGCTCGCCGTAAGAATCGACATGTTTGTTAGATACGTATTTGAATACAAGTGAAGATAAACATATTGCAGATGCTTTTTTATATATTGTGTCATTTAAACAAATTTCTGCGTCAGTACATATGCGCCTTCTTTTTAATATTTCTTTGCTCTCCCAATCGTCATCCAGCTCGTAAAAATTTCGTCCTGGAACCCATAATAGTAAATCGTTTTTTATTAGTTCGTTAAAATTTTTTATTTGTTCGGTATATTTTGGTTTTGTTAACGCGCTTATTAACAAACCATTATAAATGGCGATTATGTTAAGAACTGTAAATACCCAGAGGATAAACAACAGTCGTGATAACACTCCTTTTGGTGGATTTCGAACACTTCCATTAACAGAGACAATAAAGATATTTAGCATACAACTCGAAAAGGTTGTATAGGCGGTAAATTCTTGATGTTTATAGGAACTTAACGCTTTCAAAAAACACACCACCACAAAATACATAATGCCAAATGAGAGCCAAATATCAGTCGGAAACACAACCAATAACTTTTCCCATTGGGATGTATCTTGTGCATGAGCAACACACCAAAGAATATTGTCAGGAATATTATAAGAAATATAATCAATGTACTTATTGGTTGCGAGTGTTGCTCTGAAAAATCCTATGGCAACATCAATGCTTCCTATCTTTAATAATCTTAACGTTCCTACACTAGAACCATTTTCGTAGATCATCCCCCAATCATATTTTAGTTCAGACGTTATATATTTAATCGAGATGTTGCTTGCCATAGCTATGGCATTCAGCAACGCTACTTCTACACCCCCATTAAAGACGTAATAAACACCGTTACCATCAGTTTTTGACCTTTTTTCTGGTGGAAAGACGTATGGTGGTGCTATCACCGGTTTGACTCGCACTGTATAGCCATTTAATTTGTACGGTATTTTATAGAAATACCAATCTTCTCCTACATTAAAGTGTCCATATTCACATTGATCAAAAACATTGGTGACTATCGAGTCAGTTTGTGTATTAACGTTAGAGAAAGGCATCCAAGAGTAAGCGTCGTAGAATGTTCTACTTCCTGGTTTGAGAAGCAGTACAACTCCATTTATAATTTTTTTTAATAACAGCTGATTTATTACTTGGTCTGCTATGGAATATGGATTTTCAAATGATTTTCCAGAAGCTATCAAAAAGTTAGCGTGACTATTCCACGAGGTCTGATTTTGTAGGCCTTCTAGTACTACTTTTACTTCTGTCACGTTTCGGAATATTATAATATAATTGTCTATTTTGCTTATAAGCAAATTATTTCGTAACGAAACCATTGCTCTGTTAATTAAAATTGGACAGAAGCTTTTAAATAAATAAGAAAGTAAAACAGACTCTGTTGGAATAACTGAATGTGGTTTGCTGAATGGAACAGATAACTGGATTGCTCCCTTTCTAATTAAGTACCGTTCAGTAATGCGCTGAACACATTTTCCTAGGGACGTTTTGGATTCCGCTGTTGTACTTGGAATCGGTATTAGAGAACAATAACTAAGACAAGGTAAACTTGCAGTAGTAAGTGTGAGACCATATAGTATATAAAAATACATTTCCGAATCGAATACAAATTTGCCCAACTGAATGCTAAACACTATTCGTCGTTATATCACGTAGTTGTGGAGATGTGCTGTAAGTGCTTTCGTGACTACTTTTAGGGGAAGTAAACATTTTAACACAAAGAGTGTCAATAAACATAGCATTGATGAATTGGATAATATTGGTTAAAATAGGAGAACACTAAATTATTTAAAAGGATGTTAGATTGATGACAATTACTAATTTGAAATTGTGGATGGATAATTGCATAATTTCAACATTAATAAATTATTTTGTAAAGCTGAAACTCTGACATATATAAAAATATTCAAAACTACCGCATGATAAAGCTTTCTTCATTGAAATAAGGCATATATGATTGAAATGGTTCGGCATATGCTATTTGGCGCAACTTGCATGAAAACGCTTTCTTTTAAAATAATTTAAACGATTTTGAAACATGAATTGATAATTACTTTCTGGAATAAGCCAACAGCAAGCAGATTTGTAAGGGTAAAGTAAATATATCTTGTTTAAATTTCTAACAGGATTTATATCTGTCTATTAATTAGTTAAGTTGCATGATGAGATTTTTCTGTGTGCAAGACTTTTAAATTTAGAGTAGAAGTTGTGTGTTAGAGTCAATATAATTTGATTTTAAAAGGGTTGGCAAACCTACGACACAGGTTTTCGCCATTATACAAGGTACTTATTTTGCCTACCTGAATTCAGATAAATTGAATACAGTTCTTAAAGGGCAGGATATTAAATTACATGACATATTAAGATACATTTTGTACATATTAAAGAAGATTTAATTATGGACTTGTTATGAATGATAATTACGAGATAAAGATTTGTGTACAATATGTGAATGATCATTCTAGTTTTAAAAAGATTCTGCACTCTATTTTTAGCATATAAGAATTGTGTTAACAGGAAGTTATTTTCATTGATGTTATATCTAAGATATTGAACACTATTGTGCAGGTATTAATTTGTATTAGAAGGATATTGTTTTTAAGAGGATACTTTGTATTATAATAAATCTGATGTAATATTACAGTGGTTATATTAATCAGAGAGCTAACAAAAATAATTAGACGACGGGCAATTTGAAACATTCATTAGAACAACTTTTATTAGTCGTACGACCCCGGGCGATCCACAGCATCTTTTATTGAAATTTAGCCTAGGACTCGTTTAGACTCGATCTACAGCATATACATTTTATATTTAAGCTTCAATATTGTTTACCTTGCCATCGTTCCTATTAGTATTTAATCATTATCCTAATTCTGAAATGAAGCACAAAAATTAAACCTACATTATTTTACATAGTACCATCCCTGATTTTTATACACGGAGTACCTACAAATACATAATTGTCTGACATGTAATTCGATTTTAGCCTAGAAATCCATAGTAATATATATATATATATATATATATATATATATATATATATAACTATAAGGTAAGTAAGTTTAATGAGTCACTTGCCATTAATTCTTTTTAATGGCAAGTGACTCATTAAACTTACTTACCTTTTTTATAGTTATATATATATATATATATATATATATATATTACTATGGATTTCTAGGCTAAAATCGAATTACATGTCAGACAATTATTTATTTGTAGGTACTCCGTGTATAAAAATCAATTTCTAATTTAAAACGTTTTACAAGACGATAGAATAGGGATGGTACTATGTAAAATAATGTAGGTTTAATTTTTGTGCTTCATTTCAGAATTAGGATAATGATTAAATACTAATAGGAACGATGGCAAGGTAAACTAGTATATTGAAGCTTAAAAATAGTGAACAAATATGTTAGTATAAAAGCTTTTCATGTCAGGAGTAATGTAAAAATCGATAATTTGCGCAAGGAAGGTGAATTCCTTGATGGTATAAAATAGTGTAGGGTAATATAAGCTTAAACATTTATGTAAGTTTCCAAGGCTTAATAATCTAAACAAGTTACAACAGTTATAGGTTTCAAAAAGGAACGTGCAGAAAATAAAACGGTTCCAGTAAAGCTTTTACTTCTACATAAAAATCGTTAACATGAACAACAGGTCTATAGTAAGGAACGGAGGGTTACATGTAGAAACAGATCGATAAAATCAAGCAAAAGACTTATATTTGGCGACGTTACAAACAGAGGGAGGATATTATATGGTCAGTTTTAGTGACTAACAAACTTCTGTAAGACGAGGACATTTTTAAAGGTAATAAGCGAGATACGAATGCAGCGTGTTTGCAGATGGTTTCGATTTTCAAGGTGTAAGAAAAAATAGGGTGAAAAGACTATGAACAAGGTGGTTATAGAAGGAGAAAGTAAAGAGATAGCAAACATGGTTTAGACAAGGATACAAGAAAAGTATAACTGACATAGAAAAGTTAAGTAGGGTGAGAAATGAAGGATAGAACATATCGTGACAAATAAATTCGAACTCAAATTTATTTTACGTAATGGTTATCGAATTTTTACAGTGGTTTAAGCGGTGGTTAATTCACAGAAATAATGACGAACGTGCGGGGCTCCAACAGGACTCCGCAGTAATAATGGCTACCCGAACGTTAGGGGCACGAATTATAAATAAAATAAAAGTTTATTTCAGAAAGTTGGCGATCTGAGATTAAAAGGTTGAGTGTATTGTAGATCTTGTAAATATTTTGGAGTGTGTGTAAGTGTGATTTAAACGTATGCAGAGGAAAGAGTGGTTAAGGAGTCAAGGCGTTGAAATAGGAAGTAGTGACAGCGTATTATTTGACAAACCAGGATGAGAAATGGAAGAGGCCGGAGGTAGTATAGATCAGTCAAAGACATAGTTGGGAGAACAAGGGACTGAGTTGATGATGAGATTGCTACAGGAAATGCGACTAGGTAAGGAAGAATCAAATAGGAAATTTGAACGAATGAGTGAGAAATCAAATCGAAAGTTAGAACAAATGACCGAAACTCTAAGAAAAAATAGATAAATCTACTAAAGAATTCACGGAGTTTAAAAATAGTCTAACGATAGAAATGGAGGAAGTTGAAACCAGGGTAGAAAGAACTGAGAAAAATATAATAGGTCTTAGACATGAAATGGGACAATTGACCGAAGTTAGAATTTTTTGTGAAGAAGAGATAATTGTAAAAATGACTGAAATAAAGGATTGGTGTAGGAATCAACTAGGAAGGGTTGAAAGAGAGGTAAGCGGCATTAAACAAAATATGTCGTTTAACGGGGGATGGTCCCAGATTTTACACAGGAAATATGTCATTTGATCAGCAGATGAAATTTTATGGGAATAATAGGGTGAACCTCCAAATTTTTATAAATAGCGTTCGAAATTTAGTTGGTAATCTATTTGATGAACAGCGAAACTGAACACGGTATAAGCTTTGTTGAAAGATAATGCTGAGGCCTGATATAATTTAGTAGGTCAAGAGACAGATTCATATAGTGAATTCAAGGAAAAAATCTTAAAACACTATTGGTTGGAGTGATCATAAGCAAGACCAGCTGCGAGACGATTTAATTACAGGAAAATATAATGGTGGATTTGTTGGATCGCGGGAACAATATGCGATTCGCAAGTACAGTATAGCGAAATAGTTAAGTCCACCTTTAACGGACCGACAAATTATCAAGCACCTTTCGCAACATTTTGAAGTTGAGGTTAGGCATCATGTGGCGTTGCAAAATATCGTTGAGAGGGAGACATTCTTCGAATACCTGCAGAGGTATGACTATATTAGCACAGGACGACCTAGAGAGAATAGGGAGAGAAACGTTAATTTGGTTAGATTCAAAAACAGGGGGGAGAATTTTCAGTGACGCGGGACAAATTTCAACAGAAATTCTGTAAACAACTGGGAACCTAGGGAAACATTTTACAGAAATAATAGTGCAACCAGAGAACCAACACAGAGACCAAGGTCACAGAGACGGAATAACTCACCAGATATGAACAGGATCCAGACGATGACAGATGTACGGGACAGTGAAAGGAGTGCTAGAACAGAGACTACACGACGGACATATGCTAAAGTAGTTGAAGGACAACCAGGGTCCAGCGGCGAAAATAGAAATAGACAGGATTTTTAGACAGAGACAAACCACTAGAAATAGGTGTGTATAAATACGAACATCCGCGAGAATTTTTAAAAATTGACAAAGAGGTCGAACCCGAAACAGTGGAAAAATTTTGTTTGTCAGTAATAGATATAAAAATTTTAGATCATAATATAGGATCGTTGCTCGATTCCGGAGCAGAGGCGAGTTTGGTATCGGAGGAATTCTTCAGCAAAATTAAGGAAAAAATTTGCGATAGAATTATGACAATCAAAAGCAGTCATTTGGTAGCTCCAAATAAAAAGAGATTTGCTGTGGTGAATAGCGTTGTGGTGCTGAGAGTAGAGATTTTCAGTAAGCTGTGAGCAGGACTTTGTTATCCTTCCTGGACTGAAATTTAAGGGTTTTAGGTGTGGGTTGTATGATGAAGTTGGGGTTAATAATAGATATGGAAAGGAGAATAGTTAGAATTAGGGACATGATATTGCCCTGGAAAGCGAGTTATGATGTAACAGAGAATGACACGGGTTTGAATATTAATGTTATGGAATTGGATGAAGGAGAGGTTAAAGAGATCGACACAATTAAATGTCCAGAGGAAAGGTTGGAAAAGGTTCAAGCTTTGTTGAATAAACATTCTGAATTGCTAGGTGTAGAGGCGAGCACAGCGTTAGGTTACGAGCATGTTTTGGAAGTAGATAATTCTGAACCGTTTAATGCAAAAATTTATCCAATACCTGCAGCATATAGGGAACAAGTAAATCAAGAGCTAACTAAAATGTTGAATGATGACATAATTGAATTTTCAAACACACATTTTCTGAATCCGTTGGTTGTGGTGAAGAAAGATAATAGTATTCGTTTATGTTTAGATGCAAGGAAGATTAATCAACGGACCAAACCGCAATTTCATTGTCCACCTTCCATGGACACACTTTTAACGAGGTTAAGTGGCAAGTTTATCTTTAGTAAATTAGACGTAAAGAATTCTTTTTGGTTAATTCCATTACACAAAAATTCTAGAAGGTACACAGGGTTTTCCGCCGAGGGAAAAGTTATAATTTCAAGATGGTACCGTATGGTTTGTCTACGTCGAGTGCAGCATTAATTAAGGCCATGCATGCAATTTTAGGGGCGTATGAACAATTTTGCATGCACTGCGTCGATGATATTTTGATTTTTAGTGAGACCGAACAACAGCATTATTTTCATTTAGAGAGGATTTTGTTAGAACTTAAATTAGCTGGATTAAGATTAAACATTGACAAATGTGAGTTCTTTTCAAAAACAGTTAAATTTTTGGGTTATGTGGTGAATAACAAGGTTATGTGTATAGAAAAGGAAAGGTTGTCGGAAATTCTAAAATATCTGAGGCCGAACAATATAAGAAAACTAAGGGCATTTTTGGGTGTTCTTATTTTCTACAAAAAGTTTGTACCAGCATTTTCTCAGAAAGCCGTTCCGCTGTTCAAACTTTTGAAAAAAGGAGTAAAATGGAGATGGTCGGAAAGTCAGGAGACAGCATATTTAACCCTATTGGAGCAGTTTCACGAGCAGTTAATTTTGAGGCATCCCAGATTTGATTTAGGCTTTGTATTGCGTACAGATGCGTCGGATTGTGCCTTGGCTGCTGAATTATATCAGATACAGGATGGGGAAGAAGTACCTATACCATTTATTTCACAAACACTGAAGCCCCAAGAGCTTAACTACACGATTAGTGAAAAGGAGATAGCAGCGGTGGTTTTTGGTGTTAGCAAGCTAAAATTCTATTTGGTAGGTAGGCATTTTGTAATCGAAACAGAACATTCAGCGTTGTGTACACTAATGAACACACGATTCTCAAATAATAGAGTATATAGATGGGGATTATTCTTACAGGAGTTTGACTTCGATATTAGATATATTAAAGGTGACAACAATTTTATAGCTGAAGTTTTTAGTCGAAATAGGGACAATGAATATAAGAAGTAGTGTGAGATATTAATAGCAATAAATAATTTGCAACATGATGGATCAGTATATGGACAGGAGGAGATCTTAAGGAATCGGGAGCAGAGTGAAGAACTGCAGATCATTAAGAGGATGTTAGAGAGTCAACCTGAGTTTAAGAATTATCGGATAATAAATGGGTTTCTGTGCAAGCGGATTCAAGCTTAGAAGGTATATGAGTGGATAGGGTGCAGGCTAGATAGATTGTGAAGGATCTTCATGTTAGATATGAACACATATGCATTAGGAAATTATGGTTAGTTTTTAGGGAAATGTTCTTTGCGGTTAAAGACATTCGTATTCTAAAATCAATAATTAATTCATGTCATCTATGTACGTTGGGTAAGTACAAAAATCGTAAAAATCAGGATGTGGTACAAAGCATTCAGATACAGAACCCACTTGACTTTTGCGATTGATTACTTGAGTAATTTAGTAGGAAGGGACACAAACATGTGTTGATTGTCGTAGATATTTTTTCGAAATTTACAAAATTGTACCTGACAGGAGAGTGTAACACTGTTGAAACCAACAAGAAATTGGAACAATATTGTAGAGAAGTGGATCGATTTAAGCATGTGTTGGCAAATAATGCAACTTATTTCAATAATCAGCTATTTATAAATTATTGGGTGCAATAATACATTAAGGTGGCGTTTTGCAGCATACGACATCTGCAGACGAATCCAGCGGAGAGGTACATTCAAGAAACCGTGAAGTTCTTGCGTCTAGCATCTCATAGAAATCATAGATTGTGGGAGGACAATTTGTCGAAGGTAGAGTCTTTCATAAATGAAACCCCTAGTACCGTGTCAGAAACTGGCCCTAGCATGCTCATTAAGCAGTTATACCCTGAAATTGGCAGATTGTACCTAGGGAAGATGAGTTCCAACAGTTATTAGTGGATGTAAACGAAAAGTTAAGAATACGGGCGGAAAAGTGTCCAAAGGATGAATACCAGAATTAGAAAAAGAGTGAAATTTAAAATTGGCGATCTAGTGATAGTAAAGTTTCTCAGAGTTGGAAAAAGGGAACTTATGACATATGCTATGTTGCATTTGCCTCACAAAGGACCGTTTGAAATTGGTGAGGTTGTAGGGGAATGTACTTACCTGCTACGGGATAAGGAGACCTAGGCAGAGCGTGGAAAATTCCACGTTAGTCTGATGTTTCCGTATTTACCAAAGAATAGAAATAGATTAGGAGAATAAAGTCAAGATAAAGAAGAAGATTCGACTCAAGGAGCGAATAATTGTATAAACATCAGTAATAGTTGGATTTAAATATCAAGTATAGAATAGTGTATAGGTATAAATAATAGTTCTGATAGGTATTAAACAGGGATAGTTAGTAGGAAAAATGCATATAGATGTTTCATATTTAAATTCAAATAAAACGAACTTATTAGTTATAATTTGCATTCAAATAGGGGACTATACTATGGATTTCTAGGCTAAAATCGAATTACATAAGTCAGACAATTATTTATTTGTATGTACCCCGTGTATAAAAATCAATTTCTAATTTAAAACGTTTTTCAATACGATAGAATAGGGATGGTACTATGTAAGTTTAATTTTTGTGCTTCATTTTAGAATTAGAATAATGATTAATTACTAATAGGAACGATGGCAAGGTAAACTAGTATATTGAGGCTTAGAAATAGTGTACAAATATGTTAGTATAAAAGCTTTTCATGTTAGGCGTAGTATAAAAATCAATAATTTACGCAAGGAAGGTGAATTTCTTGATGGTATAAAATAGTGTAGGGTAATATAAGCTTAAACATTTATCTAAGTATCCATGGTTTAATAATCTAAACAAGTTAAAATAGTTATAGATTTTAAAGAAGGGACGTGAAGGAAATAAAACGGTTCCAGTAAAGCATTTAAACATTTAGAATATATTTATTAAAAACTTCTACGTAAAAATCGTTAACATGAACAACAGGTCTATAGTAGAAAACGGACGGTTACATAGAAACAGATCGATAAAATCAAGCGAAAGACTATATTTGGCATACGTTAGAAACATAGCGAGACTGGGATGCAGCGTGTTTGCAGTGTGAGAAAAAGTAGGGTGAAAAGACTATAAACAAGGTGGTTTTAGAAGGAGAAGGTAAAGAGATAGCAAACATGGTTTAGACAAGGTTACAAGAAAAGTATAACTGACATGGAAAGTTAAGTAGGGTGAGAAATGAAGGATAGAACATATCATGACAAATAAATTCGAACTCAAATTTATTTTAGGTAATGATTATCCAATTTTTACATGGGTTTGAGCAGTGGTTAATTCGCAGAAATAATGGCGAATGTGTGGGGCTCCAACAGAACTCCGCAGCCATATATATAGAATATCATGTTATATTACCATACATACCACATTTGATACCGGCACTTAGGCAATTTATCCCAACGAACAGAGTTGCTACTTGTACATAAGTTGTAACGTATTTTTTTATTTAGTTACGTATTCTCTATAAATTTAATATTATGCCTTAATAAAATCAAAACATAATTTGTAATTGTCTGGTGACAAAAGATGGCTTATTATGTGTATATTGTATAATGGGTTCCTTCCGCTCAGATATCTAAGTCACTAGGCTAGTTACTTATCTGTCATTTTTTGCAATCACTTTTCGACTAGAGCTTGAACGAGAACTCAGCTCGACTGGTGATAAGAAGAGTCAAGATGGTGCCAAGTGAATTTGCTTGGCATTGTGTTCGAAAAAAAAATTAAACAATTAATACCATCGTGTCAGAGTCTGGTTCCTGATAGCTTTTAGTGTGGATTGATTTTGTGTTCCACTATTAGTGAAGCAGTTTGATTCCTGCAGACACGATCAAAATTCTGGTGTACATCATTAATGCATGCAATAATGGAGAGGTTTTTGTGGGCTCCGATTTAAATTCAACGTTTCAATATGAACATTTTTTTGTGTGGATTGCAGATGGTTTAGCTTGGTCGACATATGGCGTTGTTTTGTTCTGGTAAGAACGTTCAAGTTTTTTTTGGTTCCAACTGTACATTGTGCACGTGAGTGATCTTGACCTTAAAGTATATTGAATTTATTTAAAAAGTTCCAAGTTAGATGAAAGATTAATATATTATTTTAATGTCGTTATCTTGAATTGGGTTTTTGTATAAACAACCTATTTTTGTATTAGTAACTTTATAAAAAAATTTTAAAAATGACAGTATTGTAGCCTTGAATATTTAATCGTTAAGGGTACAATTATTAGCTCCACTAAAAAGTGTTATTGAAACCACATGTCAAAATACCTACAATTTTTAGATACTATCCACACATTATTTTAAATTACATTGAAATATTTTATTATTGAGGACATGTACTTTAATCTTAAGAAATGATAAACTCTTAAAGGACAAAATGTTAAAGTCTTTTTGAATGGTACAATTTAGTAACACTTAAATGAAATATTTTTGATCGTTAATTGTAAAGTCTATTGTAGTACTACTCAAGGCTATCTTAATTCCAAAGTGTAATATTATTAAGAAAACGAATACCTTAGACTGATAACATGTTGTGATATTGAAAATCTAATGAAATTTATATTATTCTAGAAAGAACACCATTAGTTTTCTTTCAAGTAAATTTTTATTATAATTGTAAATACTTCTATTGAAACAATCTAAACAAATTTAAGTGAATAGAATCTCTTTAATTTTGCTTAATTCTTTTATTATTAAAAATTCAAAGAACATTTCTTGGTTCTTAATAAGCAAAAGATTAACTCTGTCTAATGTTAACAAGGACACTGGGTATATATTATTTTTGTTACTTAAAATCAAATATGTTATTTATTGGTGAATATTTTTGAGGACACAAATGGTGTCTCTGTTGTGCATTTGTTTGTTCACAGGATATCCTGAGACATCTGTAATACGTCTGGAAAGTGATATTTTGGTAAGTGCTTTGCAAGGTTGATATTTAGGTTTTGTGGCTACATAAGCGGTGTAGACTTCAGGTTTCCGCATTCCACTAATACAATTACACGTATTTTCGTATGTTGTTGTATTGAAAAACACGGTGGCGCTCTTTTTCTATATTTTTGGTCGTTTGTCAACCCATGACCCAAGCTCATGATCCACCCAGAACTAACACTCTAATAGCCGTTTATCTTTAATGAGTTTTTCTTTTCCTCAAGCCGTTTTCCATCCAACTTTACCTTGGGCTTCTCTCATTAAGAAGAAATTCCCGACCTAGTGATATCAGGTAAGGTAGGCGTTTTTGGTATATGGAGGTCCAATTTGCTATCTGATATTCACGAGGGATATTTTTATTTTGCAAAGTATTGATAAAAATTGTTACTTTATTGTTCATCCACTATTTAGATAACACTTAAAGTTTTCATTTTTAAGAAATTAATATTAAATATATGTTTTAATAAGAAACTGCACTCAATAACGAAATTGACCTAGACTGAATATCCTTTACACTATATGAAACAATAGATATTTAATATCATAATTCTACTATGTAATTAAATTACATTTAGAACTAAATATCGAAAATCTAGTATGAAGATTAACACACCAGTATACTAATTCATAACATTCTAACATTCTAAAGTAGAGTAATAGAAAAAATTTCGAATATACGAAATGTATGGGTATTTAATTGAGCGGAAAATCATACATGTTACACTTTGACCATTAATTAAATTGAGGGAGGCTTTTGGGCCTCACTATATAGGTTTGAAACCCTATGATTCTTTTGTAGTAACCCTGTTTGCTACAGTTGCTGCATGACTATAGAATAATTACTAAAGCAATAGCATTGGAATTTGTACTTTATTTTAAGAAAATTTTCATGCTTCTTACTTTGGTCTAATTAATTCGTATATAAATATTATCGCAGCAATTGCATGCGCTATTAATAAAATGATAAAGGCAGATACTAGATCCATTAGAGACAACTTAATATTTTTAGATTTCCCGTTATGTTGTACGGGTGGTTTACGTTCTTGTAAAATTTCTTTTTCCCAATGTGATACGAACCCCGAAGAAACAAATCTGCCTATTAGCTCTTCAAAATGTGATCGTAAAGGAAACCCTTTTGTTAAAAACATTTGTGTTGAAAAAGTTTGAATATGTTCTCTGAAACAATACAATAATGGCTCGCCGTAAGAATCGACATGTTTGTGAGATACGTATTTGATTGTAAGTGAAGGTAAACATATTGCAGATCCTTTTTTATAAATTGTGTCATTTAAACAAATTTCTCCATTAGTACATATGCGCCTTCTTTTTAATATTTCTTTGCTTTCCCAATCGTCATCCTGCTCGAAAAAATTTCGTCCTGGAACCCATAATAGTAAATCGTTTTTTATTAGTTCCTTAAAATTTTTTATTTGTTCGGTATATTTTGGTCTTGTTAACGCGCTTATTAACAAACCATTATAAATGGCAATTAAGTTAAGAACAGTAAATACCCAGAGGATAAACAACAGTCGTGATAACACTCCTTTTGGTGGATTTCTAACACTTCCATTAACAGAGACAATAAAGATATTTAGCACACAACTCGAAAATGTTGTATAGGCAGTAGATTCCTGATGTTTATAGGAACTTAACGCTTTCAAAGAACACACCACCACAAAATACATAATGCCAAATGAGAGCCAAATATCAGTCGGAAACACAACCAATAACTTTTCCCATTGGGATGTATCTTGTGCATGAGCAAGGCACCAAAGTAAATTGTCAGGCCTATTATAAGAAATATAATCAATGTACTTTTTGGTTGCAGCTGTTGCTCTGAAAAATCCTATGGCAACATCAATGCTCCCTTTCTTTAATAATCTTAACGTTCCTACGCTAGAACCATTTTCGTAGAACATTCCCCAATCATATTTTAGTTCAGCCGTTATATATTTAATCGAGATGTTGCTTACCATAGCTATGGCATTCAGCAACGCTACTTCTACACCCCTGTTAAAAATGTAATAAACTCCGTTACCATTAGTTTTTGACCTTTTTTCTGGTGATAAGACGTATGGTGCTGCTATCACCGGTTTGACTCGCACTTTATAGCCATTTAATTTGTACGGTATTTTATAGAAATACCAATCTTCTCCTACACTAAAGTGTCCATATTCACATTGATCAAAAACATTGGCAACTATCGAGTCAGTTTGTGTATTAACGTTAGAGAAAGGCATCCAAGAGTAAGCGTCGTAGAATGTTCTACTTCCTGGTTTGAGAAGCAGTACAACTCCATTTATAATTTTTTTTAATGACAACTGATTTATTACTTGATCTGCTATGGAATATGGATTTTCAAATGATTTTCCAGAAGTTATCAAAAAGTTAGCGTGACTATTCCACGAGGTCTGATTTTGTAAGCCTTCTAGTACTACCTTTATGTCAGTCACGTTTCGGAATATTATAATATAATTATCTATTTTGCTTACAAGCAAGTTATTTCGTAACGAAGCCATTGCTCTGTTAATTAAAATTGGACAGAAGCTTTTAAATAAATAAGAAAGTAAAACAGACTCTGTTGAAATAACTGTATGTGGTTTGCTGAATGGAACAGATAACTGGATTGCTCCTTTTCTAATTAAGAACCGTTCAGTAATGCGCTCAACACATTTTCCTAGGGATGTTGTGGAGTCCGCTGTTGTACTTGGAATCGGTTTTAGAGAACAATAACTAAGACAAGGTAAACTTGCAGTAGTAAGTGCGAAACCATATAGTATATATAAATACATTTCCGAATCGAATACAAATTTGCCCAACTGAATGCTAAACACTATTCGTCGTTCTATCACGTAGTTGTGGAGATGTGCTGTAAGTGTTTTCGTGACTACTTTTAGGGGAAGTAAACATTTTAACACAAAGAGTGTCAATAAACATAGCATTGATGAATTGGATAATATTAGTTAAAATAGGAGAACACTAAATTATTCAAAAGGCTGTTAGATTGATGACAATCACTAATTTGAAATTGTGGATCGACAATTGCATAATTTCAACATCAATAAATTATTTCGTAAAGCTGAAAGTTTTAAACAGTCATGTTCGTGCAATCGTCGTATTTTACAATATGCAGAATAATCGAAAAGGAAGACAAATCTGCCAAATTTATGAATTTTAGCTAGAATACCTTAAGCGTTGAAATTTATGGTGAGCTGTGGCGAAAGAAAGAAGGTAAAAGTACCGCGACGTGGCGCGAAGTCACACACCTGTAAGTATCACCGCTTCCAGTGGCGGTTTTTGTAGCCATCGTCCCTTGCAATTCACCGCTATTTCATATCATAAATGGTTAGTATCGAATATTACTTATTAGGGTTGCCTATATCCGTTTCTGTTATTTGGTGTAGGTAGCGGATATTTGAAAGCCACTTTATTGTATTCTTCCATCGTCCAAGTATTGGACACTACATTTGATTTTCCAATGCTCCAGCCGAAGGTACTACATTGGCCAGGAATCGAGCTTACTCTTGGGATATTTATCTTTATCCTAGAGTTAAGTTGAGAATAACTCGAATTTTGATTAGTCAAATTTTCCGATATCTCAAAGCATTTAAATTCACACAGATATTATTTACTCTTAGCAATTGTAATTTAAAAGTACTTGTGGTTATAATTCTTTTTAACCCGTGGGCTCCACATTGTACGAATTTTGTTCTTTGATAACAACAAAAGGTTTTTAAAAACTTTTATTAGAACTTATCTTGGAATTACAAGCATTTGAGCACGATACGTTCTTACGTCTAACTTGAAGTGTAAATAAGATCCAAACTTGAAGTGAAGTCGGACTGTTTTTCCCTGGTATTTATAAGTTTCTTTCCACGACTCTTCTCGTTGGTTCGTGTAAACATTCATGGTTTCCATACATTTACATGTCGTTTATCCACCTACAAGAGGATTTACGAACATACATACAATAAAATAAATATTAAATGAATACATTTCCAGTCTGTAAGGCGTGTAACTGTCATCCGCCGTGATTGTTTCCATACATTAACATATAATAAAATTTTAATGGTATCCTTCTGTAATATGTAACTTCTACATCTGTGTTTACAGAATGACAAGCTTAACATAAAATAAATATATAAATTTCTAATCTTGAAGAGATGCCATTCGCTCCAACTAAGGTTTACTCCATACATCACCATGTGATAATTCTTATGTAAACTTAATATAACTTAATACGTGACTTGTGAAATATGTAACTGCTTCCCTTCTTCTTCAAGACAACGGGGTGTTGTTTGTTATTCTATTTATTTCTTCAATATTCAATTTAAAAGTCTTTTTCTTCTCAATAATTTTACAAGCAAATTTATAACTAAAAGTTCTTATAACTATAATTTCAATAATACATTTATATCATACAAATGTGTTGCTAAAGTCGTTTGATCAAGTTCATTAGGCCTTTTTCTTTGGTCTTTTAAGTTTTTATATATTGGTTTTGCGACTTCTAAAATTATCGATTGTAACTCGATGGGTTCGGCCTTCTCGTTTTTTTTTTGTGTGCGTCGATTGTTAACGTTGTGATTTCGGGTATCTTCACTTATGAAAATGAGTGTCAATATTTTTCATACTCTTAAATAGGGAAGACCTGGGTTGGATAACACAGATTTGACATCTCATTTATTTTAAATATTTTAGGTAACTCTATAAACTTTGAATAGGTTTCGACTTAAAGATTTAAGTGTTATGTAACAATCTCCTTTATTAGATTTGTTCTACGCTAGATTTGTGATGAGTTGCAAAACAAAATTCCTAAGCATCCTCCGTGCGCCTACGTACCCCTACACAGGGTTGGTTGACGCATTTATTGGAGTAGGTTGGCGCACTTAATTTTTAGTTCATTTATACTATGTATACTCGAATTAAATACAAAATTCAGTTGAATACAAATATATTTATATGGAACAGTAATGTACATGTACATTACAAATCATTTGAAGACTCGCAATTAGAGCACACAAAAAGCACAAACTTTTCACCAGCACATAACTCGTGTGTCCACATATGGCAACTGCTGCACTGCAACCAAGGTTTCTCACGCTTGGTGTTGAGAAATGCATCCATACAAAAAAGGCAGAAAGTTTTCTCTTCGTTTGCAGAGCTACTATCGCCACGCACTTTAGATTGGTTAAGCTCTTGCCTTGATTTTTTAAGCCGATTTAAAGATTTGGTTGCATTTTCCTTTCAAATATTTTTGACAGCAGCCTGCCTTTCTTCCTCTGGCGCTTTTTGATGGGTGTGTTCGTTAGAATTGCAATGCAACGTCTTCTCCTAGATCCACGCTTTAGTTTCCGTGGTGCAGCTTTTGGGACTAGCCTTATTTGTTCTGGTGTTGGAAGTGATGTAACTTCACGACAATCAGATGCATGTGAAGGTACAGCTATAGCACTATCATCAATATTATTGGATATTGCGATGGCCTTATTGTTTGTCACAGAAGAAATTTGTGAATCAATAGCTGATTGTTTAGGTTGTTCTGCTGGTGTGTCTGTGAAGTATCCAGCAAGAAACTCGTGGTCACCAAATATGTTGCAACTAAATGGCGAAATTTCGATTGCTCTGAAGCCAGCCATGATATTAGTAGGAGTCGCAGCAAGTGGCAATGCTATACTGACAACTTGTGGAATATCGTAG
This sequence comes from Platerodrilus igneus, assembly GCA_036346225.1. Classification (NCBI taxonomy): domain Eukaryota; kingdom Metazoa; phylum Arthropoda; class Insecta; order Coleoptera; family Lycidae; genus Platerodrilus; species Platerodrilus igneus. Next base: position 6,020,116 of record JARFIW010001700.1, read on the forward strand.
TTTGTCATGGTGCGTCCTGGATTATTAGTCATCCATTTATATATATATATATATATATATGTATGTATGTATGTGTATATATATATATATATATATATATATATTAATGTGAATAAAAGTCCTAGAAAGATCATATTACATCATAGGATAAACATTTGACGTCGTAAATGTGGATATTTATTTGTATAGAAAACCTATTTGTGAAATGCCCGGTAAAAACTCTGATTACTACATAATTTAATAACAAAAGGATCGTGTTATTTATAAGAATAAATATATTTATTACGTTTGAATGCATTTAAATAGTGTATCATATGTTCTATAAAAATTTTATCCATATCTTACAATAAAAATATTGTGTTAAGGAAATTTACATTTAAATACATTTTATGTAATACTGTGAGTAAAAAAATCGTTAATGCATTTAAATATTCACTTTTATGCAAAACCGCATGTATAAATGTTTTAATTTTCATGTATTAGCAAAAGAATTTACGTTATTTGAAAAACGCATCGATTAAAGTTAAAAAGCATTTAAACTTAATAACGAAAGTGCGTCAGTATTTCGAATTAAAGCGAATAGCCGAATGGCAAGAAATAGCTAGTTAATGAACCCATGTTCTAGAACTTAAAATTCTTGTTACGATAACGCAGAGGTAAGCGTTCATCCGATTATAACATAACCTAAGACGCTAATGAAAGATAGTGAAACAATAAATTCTCGGAAGTTGACAGCCGACGTGTACGAAACACTTTCTAGAATTAATGGGAACAATAAACCCACCTTCGCAAACAAATAGCACGTGGATACGACACACTAGAGGGATCGCAAAAGTTTTTCAAGCCTACATCATGAGAGGTTCGCTTTTATAAAAACCAATGAACAAGGTGGTTATAGAATGGGAAGGTAAAGAGATAGTAAACATGGTTTAGACAAGGATACAAAAAAAGTATAACTGTTTTGGTAGAAAAAATTCTTCGGCTTTACTTCATAAATTTTTGGTACCGCGAATTTTTTCTCTTGGAAAGAGGCTGTGTAACGTATTCTTTATTTAGTTACGTATTCGCTATAAATTTAATATTATGCCTTTAATAAAATCAAAACATAATTTGTAATTGTCTGGTGACAAAAGATAGCTTATTATGTGTATATTGTATAATGGGTTCCTTCCGCTCAGATATCTAAGTTACTAGGCTAGTTACTTATCTGTCATTTTTCGCAATCCCTTTTTGACTAGAGCTTGAACGAGAAAGCAGCTCGACTGGTGATAAAAAGAGTCAAGATGGTGCCAAGTGAATTTGGTTGGCATCGTGTTCGAAAAAAAAATTAAACAATTAATACCATCGTGTCAGAGTCTCGTTACTGAGCTTTTAGTGTGGATTGACTTTGTGTTACACTATTGGTGAAGCAGTTTGATTCCTGTAGGTACGATCAAAATTCTGGTGTACATTATTAATGCATGCAATAATGGAGAGGTTTTTGTGGGGTCCGATTTAAATTTAACGTTTCAATATGAAGATCTTTTTGTGTGAATTGCAGATGGTTTAGCTTGGTCGACATATGGCGTTGTTTTGTTCTGGTAAGAACGTTCAAGTTTTTTTTTGTTCCAACTGTACATCGTGCACGTGAGTGATCTTGACTTAAAGTATATTGAATTTATTTAAAAAGTTCCAAGTTAGATGAAAGATTAATATATTATTTTAATGTCGTTATCTTAAAGTGGGTTTTTGTATAAATACCCTATTTTTGTATTAGTAACTTTATAAAAAAGTTTTAAAGATGGCAGTATTGTAGTCTTGAATTTTTAATCGTTAAGGGAACAATTATTAGCTTCACTAAAAAGTGTTATTGAAACTACATGTCAAAATACCTACAATTTTTAGATACTATCACCACATTATTTTAAATTACATTAAAATATTTTTGTTTACTATTGAGGACATGTACTTTAACCTTAAGAAATGATAAACTCTTAAAGGACAAAATGTTAAAGTTTTTTTGAATGGTACAATTTAGTAACACTTAAATGAAATATTTTTGATCGTTAATTGTAAAGTCTATTGTAGTACTACTCAAGGCTATCTTAATTCCAAAGTGTAATATTATTAAGAAAACGAAGACCTTAGACTGATGACATGTTGTGATATTGAAAATCTAATGAAATTTATATTATTCTAGAAAGAACACCATTAGTTTTCTTTCAAATAAATTTGTATTATAATTGTAAATACTTCTATTGAAACAATCTAAACAAATTTAAGTGAATAGAATCTCTTTAATTTTGCTTAATTCTTTTATTATTAAAAATTCAAAGGAAATTTCTTAGTTCTTAATAAGCAAAAAGATTAACTCTGTCTAATGTTAACAAGGACCCTGGGTATATATTATTTTTGGAACTCAAAAGCAAATATGTTATTTATTGTTGAATATTCTTGAGGACACAAACGGTGTCTCTGTTGTGCATTTGTTTGTTCACAGGATATGCCGAGACATCTGTAATACATCTGGTAAGTGATATTTTGGTAAGTGCTTTGCAAGGTTGATATTTAGGTTTTGTGGCTACATAAGAGGTGTAGACTTCAGGTATCCGCATTCCCCTAATACAATTACACGTATTTTCGTATGTTGTTGTATTGAAAAATACGGTGGCGCTCTTTTCTATATTTTTGGTCGTTTGTCAACCCATGACCCAAGCTTATGATCTACCCAGAGCTAACACTCTACTAGCCGTTTATCTTTAATGAGCTTTTCTTTTCCTCAAACCGTTTTCCATCCAACTTTACCTTGGACTTCTTTCATTAACAAGAAATTCTCGATCTAGTGATATCAGGTAAGGTAGGCGTTTATGGTATATGGAGGTCCAATTTGCTATCTGATATTCATAAGGGATTTTTTTATTTTGCTCGATTGTTTTCACTTAGATTCATTACACTTGCACTCAACGACTGAGGCTCGAATCGACTTTACTAATGTGATTTTATAGTTTCATTCTCGTCGCCCTTACAGTTTGATGTGGGTTCTCAATATTGTTAGAATATTTTAGTGACATATTAATATTCAATTTGGCAGAAATGTACAGCATTGTTCATTTACTTAAAAATGAATTAAAATATGAATTGAACATTAGAGGCGTTGAAAATTCAAGACCAGTTTCAGATAAAAGAAAAATTTTAGTTAGGTTGTTGGCAAAAGAAACAGACAAATCAGGTTGTTTAATTGATTTTTCGGGTTATAAGGTGAATTTTGATACATAAAGAGAAGAAATTGAGTTTAGCATAGAGTCAGTAAAAAATGTTTTGTTAGAATTTATTGATGATCGCGTCGATTCTATTTTCAAAAGGATACGGCCAAGGTTAATACATATTACAGGTAAAATTAAACGTTTAAGGCTCCATAAAGAAAACTTTGAGGAAGTGGTGATATTTAAAAATGAAAGTTTAGCTGCAACTCTTGTTGTAGAGGCAGCTCTTCATGAAAAATCAAACAAAGATTTAGTTTAATCTTCCATTCCTATAAGTTACAATAGTTGTTTGATTAATTTCTTGATATAAGAAATAATGCTTTAATAATTTGGTACACTAGTTTTTGCTGTTGATATATCGTTTGAGAATTGCTCTTGTGCATAGGCACGTTTTTGTTTTGATAGCAATTTGTTTTATTTATATCCGCATTGCAACGAAGCATGTTAAGTTCTATTTACTCTAAGCGAGACTTGTCGTCGTGGTTGGTCGCGTAGCAATGTTAGTCTAGACGAGACTCATTAAGAGTTGGTCGCTCAGAAATACGTAAGTCTAAACGAGACTCGTGGTAAGTTTGTCGCTCTAGCAATTTTGGCATTATTATTTGAGGTTGGTTATGTGTAATTTTTTTTTGTTTATTAGTTTAGGTGACACTCGTAGAGAGTTTGTCATTCTAGCAAGTTTATGCGTTGTGAAGCATTTTTGTTTGTCTTGACAGTTTGATTATGAGTAGTGTAAGAGTGTACCAGAACATTGATTTATTGTTATCCTCAATGGAAGGTTAAAAGTAATCTAATATATAAATTTATTACGTCTAAAATTATCATAGTCTGCGAAATTCATAGAAAATGTAAATTTAATGTTGTGCCGGATTGTCTTAGTCGTGCAACCCTTCCGGAAAATCCTGTTGTTGAACTAATTGAAGTTAATTTAGGAAAATTAGATTCTTGGTACGTTTCTTAAAGGAATAAAATTTTGTCTTCTCCAGAAAATTAGCCTCAATGGAAAGTAGAGAATAATTTTGTACTTGAATTTCTCCCCTCCAACCTACCCTTATCTTCAAATCTAAGTGAGTGGAAATATTTAGTACCTATGGCTCAGCGAGAGGAAATTATTCTTTCTTGTAATGTCCCTTCTGTTGCAGGACATTTTGGTTTCACAAAAACTAATTATAGATTACAAGAACATTATTATTGGCCTAAAATGAATTTAGACGTACTCAGATTTTGTAAAAAGTGTTTAAGGTGTGGTGCACAAAAGTCAGCAAATGTTGGTCCTCTTGGTTTAATGGGTAAAGAGAAAGAAGTAAAGTTTCCTTTTCAGACAATAGCGTTAGATTTGATGGGTCCGTTTCCACGTTTGAAAGTTGGACATAAATGGTTATTAGTAGTAGGTGATTGGTTCTCTAAATATACTTTGTTTCATCCTCTACGTAGTGCAAAAGCACACAGTATACAACGTTTATGGAAGACAAAGGTTTTCTAGTATTTGGCGTTGCACAATTTGTTATATGTGACAATGGACCTCAATTGTCAGGTAGAATTTTTATAGCCCTTCTGTAATAGATATGATATTTAGAAGATATGGTATAATACGGTATATTCTCCGCAGTGTAATTTTGTGGAAAGAATTAATAAAACTGTGGGTACAGCTATTCGTTCATATATTGATACGCATGATTCTTGGGATTCAGAATTGCCACAAATTCAGTATGCAATTAACTCCTCAAAACATCAATCTACAGGGTATACTCTTAATTTTTTACCTTTTGGTCGTAGTGTCCCAGTAAGTAGAAGATTTTATAGTGATGGATTTTTGCCTAAAAAAGATATTGAATTTATTCCGGGTAGTCGAACATTATATGTATCTGATCGGCAAGGTCTTTTCGATATTTTTAAAGCAGTACATGCTAATTTACATTCAGCTTATGAACGAGCAAGTCGCCAATGTAATTTAAGAAGAAGAAATGTGTGCTTTGAAGTTGGTGATAAGGTATGGAGAGTAAACAAGGTTTTATCTAATGCAGGCGATAAATTTACTGCTAAACTTGCACCTAAGTTTGTTCTGTGTGTGGCTAGGAAAAAGATTTCTAATCTGGTTTATGAGTTGAGTAATATACATGGTTCTAAAGCAGGCCGCTGGCATATCAAAGACTTGAAGCCATACTCAACATTAAGTGATAATGATAGTGAAGATGATCAAAATGTTTCAGAACATTAGTTGATGTCAGTAGTAATTTTTTTGTTGTTCTTGTTTTGAATTTTTAAGCGGTATGATCTTGAAATTAGTTGGAGTTCTTGATTTGCTTGAAGTGATTTTTGGCTTTGGTAGCAGTGGTGTTTTATGATTTTTGTTATTGCATGTATTTAATGATGTAGTGAGCATTTGATGAATGCTTAATTATTGGTTTAGTAGTTTGAGATTAAGCTTGATGTGGTTATTCTAGTTTAGAGTCTTTTGATGAGCCATGGTAGCTCGTGAGAAGTTTTTGGTGAGTTGCAGGTGGATATGTTCCAGTTGGCTGAGAGTGTAATTTATTTGTGGTAGTGATGTTTTTTATTATTAAGTTATTGAAGTGGTAGAATTTTTGTGTGAAAAATTTGATTCTGTATGATACTTGTAGTAGAGCAGAAAATATTATGAGTTATTCACTCAAAGATTGAAAATATTTTATTGAAGGATAGGTAGTGTTATTGCTTTGTCTACTTCTCGATTATTAATGATTTGTTTCGTAAATAGACTTGGCAGTCAACATGCTTCAGTACCCTTAAAATTCATCAATTCATGCAAATTTAGTAAGCACTTTAGAAATTTGTGTACATATGTATTTATAATAAGTAGGATAGTGTTAGGAAATGTATTTGTTGTATAAACTATTGTTTAATAGTGATTTTGTCATACTATCACTTTTGTTTATTTTTGTTTTGATTTATAGTTGGTATTTTTTTGCTTTTGATTAAGTTTAAGATTTTGGTATGGTTATTGTAACTAAGTTCTTTTTTGTCCCTTATCCTATGCATCTATTGAGTGCTGGATTCCCTCAATTAGTTTTAACTGTTCAAACACTAATACAGATTGTGACTTCTCGAATTTGTCCCTTTGTAGTACGCGTAGTTACTAACCACTCATTTCCATCCATCTATAGTTTCCCATATCATTTAGTGAATCATTCTTTAATTTTTTAGGTTAAAATTGTCGGTTGTAATTTAACGGTTGTGCTGTTTTGTATTGATTAATTGTGTGTTTAAATATTTAATAAGAATATTTTGACAATTGTATGTTGTTGAAGTTTTGGTAGAAAAAATTCTTCGGCTTTACTTCATAAATTTTTGGTACCGCGAATTTTTTCTCTTGGAAAGAGCCTGTGTAACGTATTTTTTATTTAGTTACGTATTCTCTATAAATTTAATATTATGCCTTAATAAAATCAAAACATAATTTGTAATTGTCTTGTGACAAAAGATACCTTATTATGTGTATATTGTATAATGGGTTCCTTCCGCTCAGATATCTTAGTTACTAGGCTAGTTACTTACCTGTCATTTTTCGCAATCCCTTTTCGACTAGAGCTTGAACGAGAAAGCAGCTCGACTGGTGATAAGAAGAGTCAAGATGGTGCCAAGTGAATTTGCTTGGCATCGTGCAACAATTAATACCATCGTGTCAGAGTCTGGTTCCTGATAGCTTTTAGTGTTGATTGATCTTGTGTTCCACTATTGGTGAAGCAGTTTGATTCCTGCAGACACGATCAAAATTCTGGTGTACATCATTAATGCATGCAATAATGGAGAAGTTTTTGTGGGCTTCGATTTAAATTCAACGTTTCAATATGAACATCTTTTTGTGTGGGTTGCAGATGGTTTAGCTTGGTCGACATATGGCGTTGTTTTGTTCTGGTAAGAACGTTCAGGTTTTTTTTTGGTTCCAACTGTACATCGTGCACGTGAGTGATTTTGATCTTAAAGTATATTGAATTTATTTAAAAAGTTCCATGTTAGATGAAAGATTAATATATTATTTTAATGTCTTTATCTTGAAGTGGGTTTTTGTATAAACACCCTATTTTTGTATTAGTAACTTTATAAAAAAGTTTTAAAGATGGCAGTGTTGTAGCTTTGAATTTTTAATCGTTAAGGGAACAATTATTAGCTCCACTAAAAAGTGTTATTGAAACCACATGCCAAAATACCTACAATTTTTAGATACTATCACCACATTATTTTAAATTACATTAAAATATTTTTGCTTATTATTGAGGACATGTACTTTAACTTTAAGAAATGATAAACTCTTAAAGGACAAAATGTTAAAGCTTTTTGAATGGTACAATTTAGTAACACTTAAATGAAATATTTTGATCGTTAATTGTAAAGTCTATTGTAGTACTACTTAAAGCTATCTTAATTCCAAAGTGTAATATAATTAAGAAGAAGACCTTAGACTGATGACATGTTGTGATATTGAAAATCTAATGAAATTTATATTATTCTAGAAAGAACACCATAAGTTTTTCTTTCAAGTAAATTTGTATTATAATTGTAAATACTTCTATTGAAACAATCTAAACAAATTTAAGTGAATAGAATCTCTTTAATTTTGCTTAATTCTTTTATTATTAAAAATTCAAAGGAAATTTCTTGGTTCTTAATAAGCAAAAAGATTAACTCTGTCTAATGTTAACAAGGACCCTGGGTATATATTATTTTTGGAACTCAAAAGCAAATATGTTATTTATTGTTGAATATTCTTGAGGACACAAACGGTGTCTCTGTTGTGCATTTGTTTGTTCACAGGATATGCCGAGACATCTGTAATACATCTGGTAAGTGATATTTTGGTAAGTGCTTTGCAAGGTTGATATTTAGGTTTTGTGGCTACATAAGAGGTGTAGACTTCAGGTATCCGCATTCCCCTAATACAATTACACGTATTTTCGTATGTTGTTGTATTGAAAAATACGGTGGCGCTCTTTTCTATATTTTTGGTCGTTTGTCAACCCATGACCCAAGCTTATGATCTACCCAGAGCTAACACTCTACTAGCCGTTTATCTTTAATGAGCTTTTCTTTTCCTCAAGCCGTTTTCCATCCAACTTTACCTTGGACTTCTTTCATTAACAAGAAATTCTCGACCAGTGATGTCAGGTAAGGTAGGCGTTTATGGTATATGGAGGTCCAATTTGCTATCTGATATTCATGAGGGATATTTTTATTTTGCAAAGTATTGATAAAAATTGTTACTTTATTGTTCATCCACTATTTAGATAACACTTAAAATTTTCATTTTTAAGAAATTAATATTAAATATATGTTTTAATAAGAAACTGCACTCAATAACGAAATTGATCTAGACTGAATATCCTTTACACTATATGAAACAATAGATGTTTAATATCATAATTCTACTATGTAATTAAATTACATTTAGAACTAAATATCGAAAATCTAGTATGAAGATTAACACACCAGTATACTAATTCATAACATTCTAACATTCTAAAGTAGAGTAATAGAAAAAATTTCGAATATACGAAATGTATGGGTATTTAAATGAGCGGAAAATCATACATGTTACACTTTGACCATTAATTAAATTGAGGCAGGCTTTTGGGCCTCACTATATAGGTTTGAAACCCTATGATTCTTTTGTAGTAACCCTGTTTGCTACAGTATCTGCATGACTATAGAATAATTACTAAAGCAATAGCATTGGAATTTGTACTTTATTTTAAGAAAATTTTCATGCTTCTTACTTTGGTCTAATTAATTCGTATATAAATATTATCGTAGCAATTGCATGCGCTATTAATAAAATGATAAAGGCAGATACTAGATCCATTAGAGACAACTTAATATTTTTAGATTTCGCGTTATGTTGTACGGGTGGTTTACGTTCTTGTAAAATTTCTTTTTCCCAATGTGATACGAACCCCGAAGAAACAAATCTGCCTATTAGCTCTTCAAAATGTGATCGTAAAGGAAACCCTTTTATTAAAAACATTTGTGTTGAAAAAGTTTGAATATGTTCTCTGAAACAATACAATAATGGCTCGCCGTAAGAATCGACATGTTTGTGAGATACGTATTTGATTGTAAGTGAAGGTAAACATATTGCAGATCCTTTTTTATAAATTGTGTCATTTAAACAAATTTCTCCATTAGTACATATGCGCCTTCTTTTTAATATTTCTTTGCTTTCCCAATCGTCATCCTGCTCGAAAAAATTTCGTCCTGGAACCCATAATAGTAAATCGTTTTTTATTAGTTCGTTAAAATTTTTTATTTGTTCGGTATATTTTGGTTTTGTTAACGCGCTTATTAACAAACCATTATAAATGGCGATTATATTAAGAACAGTAAATACCCAGAGGATAAACAACAGTCGTGATAACACTCCTTTTGGTGGATTTCGAACACTTCCATTAACAGAGACAATAAAGATATTTAGCACACAACTCGAAAAGGTTGTATAGGCGGTAGATTCCTGATGTTTATAGGAACTTAACGCTTTCAAAGAACACACCACCACAAAATACATAATGCTAAATGAGAGCCAAATATCAGTCGGAAACACAACCAATAACTTTTCCCATTGGGATGTATCTTGTGCATGAGCAACGCACCAAAGTAAATTGTCAGGCCTATTATAAGAAATATAATCAATGTACTTATTGGTTGCGAGTGTTGCTCTGAAAAATCCTATGGCAACATCAATGCTTCCTTTCTTTAATAATCTTAACGTTCCTACACTAGAACCATTTTCGTAGATCATTCCCCAATCATATTTTAGTTCAGCCGTTATATATTTAATCGAGATGTTGCTTACCATAGCTATGGCATTCAGCAACGCTACTTCTACACCCCTATTAAAAACGTAATAAACTCCGTTACCATTAGTTTTTGACCTTTTTTCTGGTGATAAGACGTATGGTGCTGCTATCACCGGTTTGACTCGCACTTTATAGCCATTTAATTTGTACGGTATTTTATAGAAATACCAATCTTCTCCTACACTAAAGTGTCCATATTCACATTGATCAAAAACATTGGCAACTATCGAGTCAGTTTGTGTATTAACGTTAGAGAAAGGCATCCAAGAGTAAGCGTCGTAGAATGTTCTACTTCCTGGTTTGAGAAGCAGTACAACTCCATTTATAATTTTTTCTAATGACAACTGATTTATTACTTGATCTGCTATGGAATATGGATTTTCAAATGATTTTCCAGAAGTTATCAAAAAGTTAGCGTGACTATTCCACGAAGTCTGATTTTGTAAGCCTTCTAGTACTACCTTTATGTCAGTCACGTTTCGGAATATTATAATATAATTATCTATTTTGCTTACAAGCAAGTTATTTCGTAACGAAGCCATTGCTCTGTTAATTAAAACTGGACAGAAGCTTTTAAATAAATAAGAAAGTAAAACAGACTCTGTTGAAATAACTGTATGTGGTTTGCTGAATGGAACAGATAACTGGATTGCTCCTTTTCTAATTAAGAACCGTTCAGTAATGCGCTCAACACATTTTCCTAGGGACGTTGTGGAGTCCGCTGCTGTACTTGGAATCGGTTTTAGAGAACAATAACTAAGACAAGGTAAACTTGCAGTAGTAAGTGTGATACCATATAGTATATAAAAATACATCTCCAAATCCAAATTTGCCCAAATGAATGCTAAACACTATTCGTCGTTTAATCACGTAATTGTGGAGATGTACTGTAAGTGCTTTCGTGACTACTTTTAAGGGAAGTAAACATTTTAACACACATTGTCAATAAACATAGCATTGATGAATTGGATAATATTAGGTAAATTATTCAAAAAGATGTTAGATTGACGTCAATCGCTAATTTGAAATTGTGGATAGATAATTGCATAATTTCAACATCAATAAATTATTTCGTACAGCTTAGTTTTAAATAGTTATGTTCGTGGAATCGTCGTCTTTTACAATATGCGGAACAACCGAAAAGAACGACAAATCTGCCAAATTTATGAATTTTAGCTAGAATACCTTAAGCGTTGAAATTTATGGTGTAATGTAACCACTGGCGTGCCCAGAAATTTTACATAAAAACAAAGTAAAATAAAGGGTCAGCAAAAGAAAGTTTACACGCCGATGTTTTGACTTAGTCAAGTCATGAATGAAGTTTTCAATATCATCAGAAGTTCCTCTGCTAATATTTGAAAGGAATAACCCAATTAGTTTATTCTTTTCTGTCGTGTTCCTAAAATATGTTTTCAATCATCTTAAAGTTGAAAACGCCCTTTTGTTGCCTGTCGTTGTCATAGAAATTGTAATTAATATTTATAAAATTGCTTTTCTAGAGTTTTACTTCCCCAACTATAATGCAGAAATTATGAGCATTTAAATAATGTTCATAAATTATATGCAATTTTCATAAATTTTCTTGGTTAATTCCATCGGTTTTTTATTTCCTATTGGAGTATCTCCACAAAACTTATTAAAATATTTTCATGGCTGAGTAAACGTTCTTGAAGATATAAAGGAATCTAAAAATCCCTCGTCGATGGTACTCTTCAGGTGAAGAGAATGGTGCATTTTCTTTTTGCGTTTGGCTTGAGGTAGTTCGAGATCGAGAAGTCAGGGGCGGTAGTAAAAAGCCCCTACATTTGATTTTCCAATGCTCCGCCCGAATTTACTACAATGGCCAGGAAAAGAGTTTTTTTTACCTTAAAATTTTTTATTTTGCCGAAACCTTGCAGTTGCAAGCAAGGTAGGGATCATTAAAGTGCGTGACAACACTCACACACGGGACCTCCATTTTTACCTTCCATCCGAGCGAGGCCGTACTTTTATAAAAAATGCTCGCATAACATTTTTTAAGCGAAAAGTGTCGGTATTTGAACCCGGGACCTTGGGCATCCCCTTCTCATAACCCTACATTTTATTTTTCCAATGCTCCACCTGAAGGTACTAAATTGGCCAATAAGCGAGTTTTTTTTATCTGGAAATTTTGAATTTTGCCGAACCCTTGCTGTTGCAAGCAAGGTATGGATCTTTAACGTGCGTGACAACACTCACACACGGGACCACTATTTTACCTCTCATCCGAACGAGAGCGTATTTTTGTAAAAAATGCTCGCATAACAATTTTTAAGCGGACCGTGTCGGGATTTGAACCCGGAACCTTTGGTATAGTAGTCGCTCACACCAACTACACTACGAAGCTGCCGATAGTATAGACCTGCAGCAACCGCCACTGCGGGAGGCGGGGGCTCATGTACTGGGCACCTGGCACTATTTTCAACAGTTAAAGCAAAAACAATATTCGGTGTCAATGCAGTCATAAATTACGGTCAAGCTTATCGTTGTAAAATTTGGTGCCTTAAAGACCCTTTTGTAATGAAATCGTTGAGCATTGCTTTTTTTAGTTCAACAAAAGGATTAAACACATCATAAAATCCATGTAACAAGTGACTATTTAAGTTATCCAATTCGTCACAATATGTAAACAAAACAAAACTTCTCAGAAATAGTGTTCTCTCCATATGTCGCCTGTGTAGTACTTCAGATTTTATTTTATACAAACCCCGTTTGACTGTTCGAGTTAGATATTGTTTAAGATATGTGTAATTGAAGTTAGTAATTAGTTTTATCGATGACGATTATATTGTAAGGTGCCGCTACCAATTGTGTCAGAAAGTATTCGATTTTGTGAGTTGTTTTTTTGTGGTTTCTGTGGGGGTTTTAATTTGTTGCGCAAGATTCGCGAAACGCTATAAACTGTTACAAATACTTTATTCAATATACATTGAAATCGTGTTCAATCAAGATAGGCTTATTAAATAGTAACACTTTTATTAAAACAATTGTTGTTTCTAGAATTTGTTGATCAAATAGGTATGTCACAAAATAAAAACTAAGTGGTACCGAGTGTCGTAAAAGGAAAAAGGAAAAGGAGGAACGAATTGCCAAATTTCCAAAACTAAGCGGTTTTTTTCTGAAAAAGGAAGTCGTAACTAAGTCTTAAGAATTAGCAACAACGTCGACTGTTATTGAAATCAAAGCTGATTCATTTTAAGTGCCTTTTTTGCCTGAAACAACTAACATCGCAATTGCATCAAAACAAGTTGCCAAAGATGACATCAGAACTACAAACTCATCGAATGTACCCTTGCAAAGTCAACCCCAAGGCAAACTAGATCGTGACGAGGAGTATAAGGAAAGCCAAAAAGTTTACGAGGCATATCTATTAAAAAATATATCTTACTGATCGAGGATATTACACTAAAACCATAACAAATTCAAAATAAAGTAATTTCTTATCGAGTATGGATTAACGAATTTAATAATAAAGAAAAACGTTCCTTTAGTGAATACTATTATACAATTAAATCCAAATCTGAGGTTGAATTTCAAAGAAAGTAGCTCTGCTATTCTTCAAAGTTAATTAGATGCTATTGTGAACCTTGGTGGATATTTGTGGGTAGAAGAAAATTGACTTCGTATACTTGGATTGAAGGCATAAATGATTGGAAAGGACTGAGTAAAAAAATAAGTATACGCGAGTCACCGACATTCCATTTAGAATCATGTGCTATATATGATACGCGGAAAAGTGAAGTTACCGTCGATAATGCACTTGAGTGAAAAATTAGAAAAGAAGTAAATTTTTGGAGAAGAGTTCTTGACAAACTAATAAACGTTTTTCTTTTTCTTGCTCAGCAAAATTTGGCGATTAGAGGACATTTTGAACATATTGGGGATGGAAATGCAGAGGGTGGTAACTTCTCATCTATAATCAAACTTTTGACATTGTATAATCCTATTCTAAAAGAGCTTATAGACAAGCTCGAAGCAAAATTAAATATTTAAGTCATGCTAATCAAAATGAACTCATTTATTTAATTTCTTTTCGTGTTATAAACACATTATTAGATGGACTTAAAGAGGCTCCGTTGTTTTTTCACTGATTCTGGACACAACGTCAGATATTTCCAAAATTGTTCAGTTGAGTATTGTTTATCGTTACTTTAAAGTTGTTAATGATCAGACCGAAGCACCTAGAGATCTGGTGGTAGAAGAAACATTTGCTGAATTCATTTGCGTATTTAATCAACGACTGGATTAAAAGCTATCATTCTTTTTTTTTTGAAAAACATGGTATAAACTTAGTTATGTCAGGTGTTTATAACTGGCTACAAGCGCAAATTGTAAATTTAGAAAAAATGCAAAATTTGTTCATTGTGCAGCTCACAATCTTAATGATGCTGTAAAAGGTATTTCTGAGGTGACTGCATTTTTGATATCATAAAACACCTTTATAGATTTTTTCATGCCTGTGTAAAAAGATGAGGAACGTTACATGAAAATAATATCCCCTCGCAAACCCTTCAGCGTTTATGCCCGACAAGATGGGCGTCAGGAGATGCAGCCTTGACCGCGCTTCGATTTTGCTACAAGAAAGTGGTTAAGTCGTTAACTGAAGTTATTTTAAAAGTGTTAGTGAGGAACAAGCAGAAGCCAAAAGACTTAAAATTCAAATTGAAAATTTTAATTTTATATTTTTACTGGCAACGTGGTTCATGCTATTTTCTTTAATTAACCCCTTTGTAAATATATTTAATCACAGATTATTCATATGAAAGACACTGAAACGTACTTTCCAAACGTATATGTCGAATTAAGGCAATTAAGGGCTTCATTCGAAGAGATTAAGAAGACAAGCGGATAACTTGCTCTTTCCTGGAAAATAGAACCACACTTTCAGAAGAAGAGATTTCGGCGTGCTAAAATGCACTTTGATGAAATATGTCAAGACGAAAGCGTAAGGGATAACGAACGAAAATTTAAAATAGAAGTATATCTTAAACTATTGGACATACCAATTTCGCAAATGAAAAAACGCTTTGAGTCATTTAGATCTATGTAAATAAGTTTAACGTGCTAAGTCCAAAAACTTTAAACACCGTTAATCATGATAAACTTTATAATTTATCAAAATTTATTAGGGATGAATATAATAAAATTTAAACAGATTTCTTTGCTCAATAAATGGTTAGCTTTCCTGAAGCAATAACGATTTTGTCTTAATTGAACATATACAATCCTATACCATGTTTATACCGTGCTTGGAACAGCAAGGGTTAGGCAAAAATCAAAATTGCCAGGTAAAAAGCTCGCTTCTTGACCAATGTAGTCCTTTCGGGTACGAATTCTACGAATTCAACTGAACTAAAATATTACTAATACTAATAGAATGTTACTATAATGCTACATAAAAACTAAAACCCCCAATAAGGATTACAGTTTTGATTTGTTTATTGGAATTGGAAACAATTATTAGGTCATTTTCTAGAAGTGCTTTAATACTTTGATCGCTGAACCTAAAAAATAAGCTTCTGTTACGTGCTGAACTGATGTGAAGTATCTCAATTAATTTTACACTACAAAAGCGAAGTGACGTAACATTAAAATAGTGTACCATTTGGGTTTCAGTGTGGAGGGGCGGGTTTCATAAAAGCAAATGCACGTCTTTTTAGGGGACATACAAACTTTAATACTTTCTCTAAATACTCTTACATCTTTGAACTCTCTGTCTAATAAAACTTTAGGGCACAAACCCACCTGAATAAACCTTGATTTCAGTATCCCTAGAAGATGTGTATTCTGAAAAACGGTTTTAGCGGTTCCACTAATTTAAAATAAGCACAAATAATAACAAAACTTCAAGTCTTTACCTAACCTATGTTGTCAAACATGAATATCACGGTAAATAACATAAGAAAGACTGCGCTCTATCCCTAATTGGCTAAATATGCGTGTGTTTAAATGAAAAAGAACAACTTAAATTTATCAATTATAGAAATTGTGTTTTGCGAAAAGAATAATAGTACATTCCGCGAGTCGAAAGACGTTTTTCCAAAGATTTTCATCTATCAAAGTACTCAACGCATAAAAACGGAATTATTATAAAACATTTCATTTGATCGTATTTTCAAAAGATTATGTAAAGGCGCGTAAACAAACGCGTTTTAAAAAATTTTCATGTTTAAAGTGGTCTATAAAAAAGCTGACCATGGGGATGGGAGGTTACACACTCGTACCAGAAGTCTCCAAAAGCAGTGGATTGTAGTGGTAGGGGGTACCAAGACACTAGTGAGAAATTCAAACGACCAAGAGGAAAAAATAGCACTGGTGCAAACAATAACAACGCTTAACTGGTATAGCGGTGGTCTTTAATGAATAGCAAATCCAACATACATCGTATAAGAACAATTAATAACATCACTGGTTGTTGTATTGTAGTTTGCTAAGAATATACACATTTTATAGCACCCGCTATGTGTATCGGAACACTATTCAAATGTACAGTTATATTTTAATTACAATAACTTTTAGACTATTTCAAGTTTACTAAGGTATTGATACGTCAATGGGGAGAGTTCATTTGATTAGCACTAAACAACACACTGAAGGAAACACGTGGTTATGGTTTGAGAAAATAACTACAAGGTTATAATTATTTAAGGGTTTTAAGAATTATTATTGCACGATATTTATTTTACCGCAAGAAACTTGTTATTTATATATTTCCAGAAACGCATTTGCGATAAGAAAGAGTATAAATTATTAGTAGCACCGATTGCCCCGTTTAAAGTCAATCAGTAATCTTGATAAGAGTAAATAGCAGAAATTGTAAAGAGCAACGCGAACTCTTTAAAGTGCACAACCAATTTTTACTTGGTATAACTGAAAACTAATTATGTAAAGTTACGACCTCAACATAATTAGAGAAGCCCGCACCCTAACAAATAATAAGGGATACAGTTATTGAGAGAGCGTTTAGAAACAAACTGAACTGGACGACTATTGAAGAAAGACTCGTTTGTTTCACATACAGACAAGTGAACGCGGCCGATAACACGCAGCATGTCGTCAAGGTTGATGTTTTGTTTGTTAAATTTAATAGATATAGAATTTAATGCTAGTAATACCAATAAATAATATAGAAACCTACAATTTTTATGGCTGTTAAAATGTAAAATAATTTATATAAAACTTCAACAGCATTGAATTTCATTTTAACCGCGTTTATAATATTTTCAGTTAATAATAAGCGTATTTTGTAAGTAATAAAGAATGTATTCTTTGACCTTCTAGAGTAAACGAATCCAAGTATAAGATAAAAAATTTAAACATTTATTCAATTAAGGCGAATTACAGCAATAAATCATAATGATAAGAAGCGACTTCCACGGATTAGGGTAGCTTGAGGATATTCAATCAACATAGTTCTTAAGGTTGCATCATTGATGAAGATTCTTGATGTTTATCTAAAGACAGGCCCCTATTTTTAACCAATGAAAGCGCAGAAGTAACATCCAGAGTTATCTCAAAGCTTCTGGATGTGTGACGTTTACTAGAAGTTTGTCTATAAAGCCCAATGAAAATCAAATTTAAGAGACAGTTGTTCATTCCGCCTTTAAACGTCACGATGCAGAATATCATGTAGTAAAAATACTATAGTTTATAGTATTGAAATTTTATAATGATGGAAAAGTGTTTAAATGTACGTGTGTAAGATTTTGAAATACGTTAAAATGGTTTCAAAGATGGAGAATAAATGATCAGTAATTAAGTACTGCAAGATAAAAATTTTAATTTGAATAAAGGCATATATAAAACAGGAATGGTACTTAATGGTAAATCGATGATAAATTGTAAAGGATTTGAACGATCTTGGAATATGGATATATGACTACAGGCTAAACAAGGGCAGCAAAGCGACCACCTGTATGCAGGGTAAAAAAATTACCTTGTTTTGAAATTTTTAACAGGGAACATTTTTATTTACTAGTTAAGTTCCATGATAAGAGTATTTTTCTACGCTACGATTTGAAGTTAGATTAAAGAGTCTGTACAAGTCTGACAATTCTGTTAAGACAGTAACAGCCTGCTGAAAGGTTTTGCCATTATATAATAAAAATTATTAAACTTAACTGATCAGATAAGTTATATCCGGTTTTACGGGATGGGCATTGAGTCTTATTTGACTAAAGTTGTACATAATAAGATTAGTGAATGAGATACTCTGAGACATTTTTTGTTTTTCGAAAGAATGTTTTGGTACGTATGCATTAAAAATTTTGGAGTTAACAAACGCTCCTCCTTCTAAAGTCATAAACCAATAAACACGAAATTTTAATCCGTAATAAGGGACTTTAAGGAAACTTCCGGACTAACTCTGAACTATTAACTTCCGCGGAGTTTAACCAGACTAACAGGGGGTTTGTAACGAATTGTTCTTAAACGCCAATACACTTAACAAGCGTATACCAAGAATACTGTCCAGAAACTAAATTGTAATATTTTCGTTATAGAACCTGTAAGAAAAAGATATTCATAGGCTTATGAACCTTAATTATCAATATTAAGTAACAAGATATAAGTATAAAAGGAAAGTAACGCAAAGCGTCGCTGTACTAATCATACACATTTGTACTCACACCAACATGGACGCTCTATTTCTTGTTAGGAAGATCACTTATCACTATTAGTATAAACTTTTTGTCATTAACCTTACACTTTTGCTGGGAAACTTATGGACAGCTGTGGGTCATACTTTTAGAGTTGTTTGCTACTGAAATTACTGGACCAGGTAAGGAAAATCACAATTCTATTACTTCTTTACATAATGAAAACTGCATTCATTTGGGAATATTTACACAAATATATCAGGTAATTTTTACTAAAAGAAAAATGAATTGTTGTATTTGTTATTTACTTAAAATGACCGAGCAGTTAAAATTCTTGCAGCCGTTGTTGGCAAAAATTTTGCTTATCTTTCAGATTTGAACCATAGCATTACAAAATACGTTAACTGCATATAATAATTAGAATGAGCTTTAATTAGAATATTGTTAAGTAGTCAAAGGATGTAGTCTTAAATAGTCTTTTACATTAACGACACTTTGCTATCATATCAAACAAAACTAGATCTTTTTATCATGCTATAATTCAGATTTTTTATGAACTTAGAACACGAATTTATTTAATTAGTTTAAACTAGTTTCTATAATTTTACATTCTTGAAAGAAACGAAAACAGAAACAAAGATCTTTAGGCAAAAACAATAACACTCATCGAACAGTATGTATAGTGTAATTTGAGAATCTTATCAACTTAAATGAACGTCTTATTCCTTGAGTCGGCTCCGCTTCTGCAAATGTTGGCTGGAAAATATTACTAAATTTTTATAAACAATTCTATTACAAGATCTTTTTGAGTCACTTGAAACAGACAGCGGTTGCCGTAAAGGGAACATGATATCTTGGACGTGATAAGAAATTTATGCATACGTTCTCTATGTTGATTCAGCAGGTGTTATAAATAAAACCATGCATAATTAAAAGTTGAATGTAGTAACTAATCGTAATTATATCGCAAAAAGTTGTTTAAACTTTGTTTAAACTTCGTAAAAACGATTTGTTGCGATGTAAAGGGAAAAAAGTTAAATGTATTTAAATTGAATTGAAATTACCAATCATTTTGAATTGTAACTCCAACTCGACGCGGTCGTCTATTCATACTTCCACACAAAAAAAATTTTAGCGCAAGACGCCAGTCGCTCGCGGCCAATTTTATTCTCATGTTGCTTAAATTAAGGACGACGAACAACTTCCGGGTTCGTACGACAATTTTCGCAACGCAAACTAAGACAAAACAAACATGCGCCAGATGTTGTTTATCAAGTTTTATCACTGTTTAATGAAACAAACAACAGCTAAATATAGCTAGAAATGTAGCGTTTCGTTTCAATGTTAAAAGTTTATGTACTTTTTCGGCGAATTCAATTACAAAAGCTAACATTTGTTTTGCAACGAGCATCATTTTATAAATTCGACTAAATGGGAAACAACAAAATAATATGCAGAACATGTCACATATAAAACGACTTGAAACTAAATCTACAAACTTTTATTCATACGGAAAATAGAGATGTTACAACTGGTGAAAGAAATTAATAGTGGAGTGTGCATCATGATTATAAAAGAGATTTTGGACTATATTTAGTACAAGTGAGTGATAAAACAGAAATTATAATTTTTGTTAGATTTAAGATATTGTTTGTACGGCAAGGCCGTTGTGGCAATATTGGACTCCACTTTTAGATTTTAATATTTGTATGGAAGTACTTCTTTGAGGTTATATGTAAGATAGTGTTTGTTAAAAGAAGCTGTTGTGGATGTAGCAATTACTATTTGAAAGATTGTTTGTTGAAGAATATTTCGTGTCAATATAAGCTTGATGTCAGATTATATGGGTTTCATTAAATTGAGCTAGCGAAAATAATTAGGGCAACACTTTTATTAATCACTTCAGTCCATAGAATCTTTTGTTGAGGCCCAACGTCGGGTATCTTCAGACCATATTATTTTGATCGACGCCCAAACGTTGTTTAAAACAAGCTACAGACCACAGCACTTACATAAACATCCTAGGCCGGGCTCATTTAGAATCACTACAGACCGCAACTATTTATATATATATATATATATATATATATATATATACTAACAGTTATAAGATGAAATGAAAACCCAATATGTATCTGTATATGTATATGTATATGTATATGTATATGTATATGTATATGTATATATATATGTATATGTATATGATATATATATATTATATTATATGTATATTATATGTATATGTATATGTATATATATATATATATATATATGTATATTATATATATATATATATTATATGTATATGTATATATATATATATATGTATATATATATATTATATATATGTATATGTATATGTATATGTATATGTATATGTATATATATTATATGTATATGTATATATATATATATTATATGTATATATATGTATATGATATATATATATGTATATGTATATGTATATGTATATGTATATGTATATGTATATGTATATGTATATGTATATGTATATGTATATGTATATGTATATGTATATGTATATGTATATGTATATGTATATGTATATGTATATGTATATGTATATGTATATGTATTTGTATTTGTATTTGTATGTGTATGTGTATATGTATATCTATATGTATAATTGAATTACCATTTCAAATCGAACTGGTAATTAAAAACCGCTAAAAAATAGCTGCAGCAGGATTTGAACCTGCCTCCATTCATTGATTTTCCGGATCAATATATATCAATATATATATATATATATATATATATAAAATGTATCTGTAAATAAACACTTAAGAAAATAATAGATGCTTATTCATCTATACAAATCGATCTAATAGTTGTATAGCCATTAACAAAACAACAACTTTATTATCTCACAAGGGGAGGAAACATAAATGAAATAATAGTGAAATAATAAAGCTATTGTTTTGTTAATGGCTATACAACTATTAGCTAGAATTGTATAGGTGAATAAGCTTTTATTATTTTCATAAGAGTTTATTTATAGATACATCTTATTTTTTATTTTGTTATACACAAATTTCTTATTGCGGACTGCCAATAACTGTATATATATATATATATAATGCTGTGATAAGGGGTTGTTTAAGGGTGTATTGTATAGCAAGGGTTGTGCAGAAACCATAATTCGCGATAGGAAGCAGAAAACTGCATTATTTAACAGAAAATGAAGTAATTTGGATATTATGTAAATAGTAAGCATTTAACACCCTGTATATAGAGCATAATTAGTTTTAAGCGACGCAAATAAACACATCTTACAACAATAGGACGCATATTTAGCATAGAAATAGGTAATTCATACATTAGGTAAATAACAAGTATTCAACACTCGGTATATAGAGCTTTATTAATTTTAAACAATGCAAAGTGAAAATATCTTTTAGTAGAAGTACGCTTATTCAGGAGAAAATGATAGTAAATGTAATTAAAAATGCGTAAATAAATAAACATACACGAAAATCAAAATTGAAGTTACATTATGTATTTTGTTTAATTATGGAAAAGGCGATATCTAAACAAACAACGTATGGTTTAGATAACGATGTATCCGTGGCAAATAAACTTTACCTAGAAAACCGAATATATTACATCAGAAAACCATTTCAAGATGCAGGATACACAAATACCTTATTGGTGAAGATAGCGACAAACTTGTTGTAAGCCCAACCCACATACAAGTGGGATGAGTCTATATTAACAGCAAGCAATGATAACAGAGTTCAGTTTTAACTCAAAAGGGCCAAGCTGCGACACTCTGAATCTAAAAGTCACGCGTAATTTAATATTTAATAATATAATAGTGAAAATAGTTAGTGACAAATAAGTGCTACAAATATGAAAAATTTCTTTTGCCGTTTAACGTGAGTAGAATTTGGGGTAATTTATTTAAACTAATAATATAATAATAGGGCTTCAAATGTGTGTATAATCCTAATCCTAGTCCTAGTTGGTTGATAATATTTCAAATGTGTTGATGACAATAATCCTGATCCTAGTCGGTTGATAATGGATGGTATAATAATTTAAATGCATGGAAAATTCTAATTGATGATATAATATTTTAAATGTATGGATAATTCGAATATGGGGATATTTTTAATGGATTAATGTAATATTTAAAATCAGTGTCGACGACTTTGGTATAATTTTGAGTTGCGAGATTCAATAAAGAAGCAAGAAATAATTTATGGAAAACGAGGGGTTCAACTAAGCAGAGCAGGTCAGATCTTATTAGTTTTAAGACATTTTTTATTTAAATTTGAGTACTGAATTTACTTCATTTATAAAAGTGTAACAAAGTCAGCAACAAACTTTGCATATGTTAAAAGTACGTAATATATTAAAGGGATCTGAACGTTCGAGGTTTCTTTGGTAAAAAGAGTAGTTTTTGGTGACTTTAGATTGATTGCAAAGCATATAAATTTTGGGATAAATAAGACTTATGACATTGATTGATTGAAGGGTGTATTTTAATAATTTTCAAAATTTGTACATAATATTTCTTTTATTATATGGAGTTAATTGACTTCATTTTATAATTCAAACAAATATGTAATTATAAAGGGGTAGAGAAAAAGAAAAATTGATCATCGTAACGTTGTGCACTCTGTGTAGAATAATAAAAGCTAGCCGTAGCATAACAATAAAATTAGAGAGATTTAAATTTGATTAGAAAACACAGAGAGGTGGACTTAAGTAGAAAACGTCCATTGACACCGAGTACGACGTTATCATATCAATATATATATATATATATATATATATATATTACTCATATTTAGACCAGGGTAGAAAATTAATTAACGACATCAAATAATTTTAATTACCGTGTATAAGGAAGCTTTGAAAAAAAAGTACGCGTTATTAAAACCGTGAAGCATAAAAATTTATTCGTTTCATTAAAAATAAGGGATTTAAATTATTCACTAGACGCTTTCTATAAAAAGAAGCAGAATTAAAATGCTCAACGTGTATTTAATTTAATTGTTCCAAGAAACAAATAGAAATTACGTGCGAAATTTATATTGATTAATTCAATTTTTAAGTAACGGGTATTAAACAAAGTGTACAGATAATAATTAATATTTAATTAGTATTCGCTAAAAATTAAAGGGTAGAAGTCAATGCCATTCATTATTAGTTTAATTGGAGTTAATTGAACCATTAGTAATACATAATATGCATAAAAGCTTTTAAAAAACCCCATAATACCAAATATGAGACGCGTTGCTAGCATACAAATCTATCAAGAAGGTTAAATAAATGGAATATTCAAATCGTAGAAGTATTACGATTGAACACCTGCGTATTTTTAAATATCAAAGTTCTAATGAATTTGAATAGATAAACATGCAGCTTCTACGTATATTGGAAACGGTCGGATAAACCGTAGCTTATATTAACGGGAAGGCTAGATACGCGGTTATTTAACTCAAATAGGAATCCACGTGGATTGAAATAGCCCATAATAAAGAATATCGATTTGTACCACTCAGGCCAGGGTAGAAGGAGACGGATGAAACGCACAAGGCAGAGACACGAATAATAAAAGGCGGGATTTGAGCAACGTCACGAGGTTTACGATTGGTGAAAATAAGATGCAGATATAAGAGGTGGAAACAACAATTTTGAGATACAAATTAATTACTTGTTTGCACACGCGTTGCGAGTCGTGCGAAAAGTTCTTAGATTTTCAACTGGCGCGTGTGCAAATTTTTAGAATCGCTGTGCCGGACTGTCCAAAAGGGAACATAGAATGCGAAATTCTAGAAAGTGTCCGTTGCGGGACAAAACCGACGTGCAAGCGAGCTATTATATAAACCCGTGTTTATAGGAATTCGGCTCTCTTAGATTTTCGATTTTTATTCAATATTTTAAAACAGTTTGCTCTTTATTTTTTGCTGTTATACCATACTTCAAGCAGAATACGTGCTACGATAAAAGTTATTAAGTGCATTTAGAGAAGATACAAGGTAATAAAGTCTAGTTATATTTGCGAGTATTACTGTACCAATTATCGAAATTAGTAACGATAAATGAATAAACAAAAGTAGGCAGTTTTGGGTATAGCGTGAAAGAATTATGAATTTCTTTGCTATTTTTCGGGGGGTGTTAATAATCAAATGTTATTCGTAATCGTGATTGGATCCACAAAACAAGATTTAGATATACATAGATGAGTTCCTGAGAAGCCCTGAAACAACTTTAGATGAATGGTGGTGTAGAAAATTTTAAAAGCGTTCAGAATCAGAAGCCGTAAACATAACCCAGTTGGAATGGTGTGATTAACAAAGGACGATGTACATTGGAGCCACGAGTGCATTAACCTTCAGGTAACTTATGCTTTGTTGTTCGATTTTTGATGTTTTGGTGTGTGTTGAATAACTTTATAATTTGTTTGATAAAAAATGGACAGTAGTGAATTTGTACAAACAACAAATTTTTAATTTTAAGGTGAAATTTTCTTGTTTAAGTAGAAAGGAGTATTTAGCAGTTTATGTTTTTGATTATGATGAAAATTTGGGTCTGTCTTTGAGCTCAATTAGACTAACCTGTTTAATTAACGTAAAGGGGTGGGAAATGCTCCCTTTTATTCAGACTCAGGTCTGCAAATATTGTTAAATTAATTAGTAGGCATCCTACAAGGACTTTAATTCTGGATGCAAATTAAAATGATGACAAATTTAATCTTGAAATTTTATGATACTGAAATTTATGCTACAATTTAATTTTGAAATTTTAATGTATTATGAATATTGATGTAAATAGAGTTAACGTTGATGTTTGTTGTAGGAATGTGTTTGTTTTTTTTATGAATGAGGATGAAAGTTTTAACTAGGTGAGCAGCCGAGGCGGAAAGAGTAAAGAGGCGATTATCAGAAGAGATTCAACAGGACGAGAATCACAGCAAATCTTGGTGCCAAATTCGAGAGGCTCGAATATCTTTTTTTACTCTGGTGAGGCTTTTTGTAGGTTTCACAGCAACTATGACGCCCAATCTGTAAGGCTCGATTAGAAAACCGTAGTTCCCGAATTTTGGTGAGGATCACAGCAATATATATATACTGATTAAATAGGGACACCATTTTGTCTGCAGGGGTTAAACACCAACTCCGATTCAAATGAACCAACCTTTATTAAATACGTTTTAATGTAGAAAATGTGCTTTATATGAGCGAAATTAAAGAAGATTACATGCATCTAGTCATTCAGATCAACATGGAAATTGCTTGAAAGTATAAATAGGCTGAGGAATCTTTATTAAAGCGTGCTTGTTTTTGAAAAACTGAGTAAGATATTTTGTGCATCATTTCATTCATTAGCAACGAAAGTCATTAATGGAATAAACGCATTAATGTAAACTAAAACATTGCATTTATTTTGAAAATTCATTCAAACATTACTATAGAGCGGATGTTATATCGGGAACTTTAAATTCTTGGTACATTCAATCGGTCACGTAACAAGGAAAAATAGCCACATTTCTAGGCAATAAAACAAAGCAGTTATTGAATTAAATCAATACAACTTTATTGGAATTTCATTTACGAGGATGACGTCGTACTAGCAATACTAGAACCTTTCTAAAAATGAAAATCGTTTATTGGTTATCGGATACGTAATATTTCTCAAGTTCTACACCCGGCGTGGTTTCAAAATTTTCTTCCAACAAATGCTGTTATCAAAGCTAAGGTATATAAATAAGAATATACGGACTAAGAGAGGATGATTATTGATTTTTCCGTGAACAAGTAACATGTAAATACAGAAAGTACTACGTTTAAATAGTAATTAAAAATTAAATGAAAGTAAAAGCTAAATTGTGTGCAAATTCGACTTGCCGGTTCAATCGTAAATAATACTTTTTTATTAGGATTTTAGTTTTAAAAGCGGATAATTATAGGGCTTTAGAGTACTATTCAAACTTTGAATTACTACCCAAACTACAAAGTATCACCCTAAAATTCAAATCACCCCTTGAAGTTCAAGTACCACTATATATGTCATACGTTTCGCTTTAAATGGTTTTATTATTCCAAGAGAATTTTTAAATAATAATGTTGTTCACTGGAAGGTGTCTTGATTTAATAGGTTTTGAGCTCCTTAAATACAATTTGTGTTCTGGATAATTTTGTTTTTATTTTAATGCGAAAGAAGGGTGTTTATATTGGTGAACCGTTTGTTTGGATCTAATTCGAGTCTACAGTAATTACGATCAGATTAGATCATAAATAATGTGTTTTATGTAAAGAACAATTGGAAATGTGCGTTGCGAATGGAATAATTTTAAGATAAAATTTTGTAGTTGAAAGATTTTAATAATTCAATATCGATTAAGGAATGATTTGTGACTAAGAACAATTTACTCGAACTTTTGGGTTTCAAGGTATTTTTAGTAAAAGTTTAGAGGTAAGAGTGCTCTAACCCTGAAAGGTAATTGAACAGTATGTGAGTTAGTGTAGATTGATTCTTTAGTAAGTTTTGAATATTTTTGGTGATTGACTTTGTCTTGCTTACTTATTTTGCTTTATTGTTGGTATTTTTTGTGAATTTTATATTTACATAATTTTTGTGTGATTTAATATACCAATTGAATTAGTGAGAGTCTCTGTTCTACTCATTGAATAGCCGAGGTAGTTTTTTCTGTTTACTTAGATGGAAGATTTGCAGTAAATACGCTATAAAAGATGGTTTTTGCTTGAATTTTGCAAATCATTTATAAATCATATAAACCAGGGTGCCTCATCTTCAAATAACGAAATCAGCTTTTCCATACATTGCTGTGGTATCGAAAATCGTAAACAATCATCGTTCGAAAATCACGACCCTGTTTTTACACACAAAATTACTTTGTTGAATTTTGTTGAAACGAAATTGGTAAGTTTGAAATTGAGGTAACTCATTAATACGATACGTATGTTTAAAGTAACTTTTGTTTATGTACAAATAAATAACCAAGTATAATATAAGGTCGGGGAAAAAGAAATCCATTATTTTTTGGTAGATGGCTGTAGTAATCGACATCTCGTAAAGATATCGATCAAACAATTTCAGATTTATGTTCGTTGTCAATGTAACATTTCACAAAAAAAAATTATTTTGCTTTTTTTTTTGTTTATTCAGTTGTGAGTTACAGGGTGTTAAAAATGGAAGTCAACAAAGAGAAAATTCGGTACATTTTACAGTTTTTCTTTGATAAAGGCGAAAATGCAAGTCAAGTGGCTGAAATTGTGAATGGTGTTCATGGTCCCGATACTGTAACAGCTAATTACGTGCAATTTTGGTTTCGTTGATTTCGTTCAGGTATTTTTGATGTTAAAGATGCATCTCGCACAGTAGGCCCGTCGTCACAAATGTCTATAAAATCGCAGGAATAATCGAAGTTGACCGGCATGTTAGTAGTCGTAGCATCGCCCAGGAGCTAAAGATGGACCATAAAACAGTTTTAAACCATTTGCACAATACTGGATTCAAAAAGAAGCTCGATGTTTGGGTGCCACACCAATTAACACCAAAAAACACGATGGATCGAATTTCTATCTGCGAAGCCTTGGCCAAACGGAATGAAATCGATCCATTTCTTAAACGGATGGTGACTGGAGATGAGCAATGGGTTATATACGACAATATTGTGCGAAAACGATCGTGGTCAAAGCGCCGAGAAGTAGCTCAAACGGTGGCCAAACCAGGACTAACGGCCAGAAAGGTTCTGCTGTGCATTTGGTGGGACTGGAAAGGAATCATTTATTATGAGTTGCTTCCATATGGCCAAACACTAAATTCGGATCTGTACAGTCAACAACTGGACCGTTTGAAGCTAGTGTTGACCAGAAACGTCCAGAATTGGCCAACAGAAGAGGTGTTGTGTTCCATCAGGACAACACCAGGCCACACACGTCTGTAGTAACTCGCCAGAAACTCCGAGAGCTTGGTTGGGAAGTTTAATGCATCCACCATATAGTCCGGGTCTGGCACCAAGCGATTATCACCTTTCTCTCGCATTGCAAAACTTCCCGAGTGATAACAAATTGGCATCAAGAGAAGATTGTGAAAATCGATTGCTAGAGTTTTTCACCAATAAGGACCAAGACTTCTATGAGAAAGGCGTTGTGAAGATATCTTTAAAATGGCAACAAATTGTAGAACAAAACGGTGCATATTTGACCCAAATCGGACAATCCGAAACATGTTAAATAAAGTCTTGAAGTTCACGCAAAAATAATGGATTTCTTTTTCCCCAGCCTTTTATTTTTTAAATTTTATGTCTCTAAGTTCGTTATACCTTGAACTATTTTTCCACGTAGTTTCCATATTGAGACACTTGTTGCAACGTATAATAAGTTTCTGCATAGAAAAAGAGGTCGCCTGGGTTACTAACCATTTCTTCATACTAATCATTTTCCAGATCTTAGTCGTTATCAAAATATGTACAACATAGGAATTTCGTATGTTAAGAGGAAGTGGTAATCGCTCGCTGCCAAATCTGAGCAGTAGGATATATAACGGAACTGCTTCTGACCAAATGACATGATAAAATTTTGAGTATCAGCTGCAGTATGCGGTCGCGTGTATTATTATGGAATAGAAGAACATCTGCACTCAACAAACCGCGGCTTTTGTTTTGTATTGTTCAACGCAGTTTTTTAAATTCTCACAATAAACAGCAGAATTGATTATTGCGCCTCGGCATAAATTCTACCAAAACCTTCTGTCTCAAATACGCTACACATGCACATTACTTCGTTCTGAATTAAACATTCGAATCCTTCACTAAATCATACTGTCACTGAATGAATGTTCACCATAAACCTCAGAAATTTGGTGATAAATTTCACTTGGTCGCGTATTTTTAATGCTTCAAAAACGAATTACACAGCGAGTCTTGAACATTTTGAACGCGTGATAAATAACAACTTGCATTTGTGTGCCGATAGTCCATGTATGAAAGAGGAAACTACCTATAACGCACGTGACAAATAACCGACTGCTCGAAAGGTGTACGGAAACGGAACCTACTCTATTAATACGCCTCGTAAGTTAACAAATATCAAATTTTACTAGTAAGGTAATCAAGGAACGCTGCAATACAAAATGTACTCGATTATGCGGACTTTAGCAGTGGTCCTCGTACCTCTAGGGAAATGCCCTATAAGTTTTTGACTGTGGAAACTTAAGAACTCGCAACAAATAGAAAAATTCAAACATTTTATAAAATGTTTAACACGTTGACTGCCGTATGAGTGCATACGATTCACAATGATTTTACTTATCACGCCGTGTGAATCACTGTTGCTTCATATGCAGATTTTTAGTCTAAGTCGTGTAGCTCAGGTTTGTTTCACACTGGAATGAAATGCTTATGTAGAATAAAAGTATGTGGCCTGATGAACAAATTCATGAGTTTTTTTTACCAAGGTGTATTTCAAGTGATCTATTTTTCTACGATTTATTTAATTCATTTTTAATATTTCTTCTTTGCAATATATAGGACCTTATTATTTGAAAGTGGTAAAATAGTTTTAAATATTTTTAATACATATTTATTGAAGTATAATACACATAAGTTTTTCAAGTACAACATAAAAAATGAGACAAAAAGAAAAGCAAGAAACTCTAAATAAGCCACAAAAATCTAATATCATTTTATAAACTTATTACTATTGTACGAAAAACGTAAGTAACTATAATACTTACATTACAAAGTACAGTTATGTACAACGGTGAAACATGGTACATAATAAAATTTGTTGCACTGTTGCATTTCCAGCGTGATTGGGTAGCCTTAGAACCTGCATATTTCTTGTTATGTTCTTTGGCTAACTTTTTGTAACAAGACACACATCTCGTTCTGTAAATCTGCGGTAATTTCGATAGCTACTGATGGTAGAGAAAAGTGGACATGTATACGAAATAACATAAATGATAATAAACAAATAACGAATTACTTCAAACACTTACCTTGTGTATGCGAGCGTAGCGAAACACATTTATATTCACGCGGCCGTTCAAACGGATAACAAAGTAAACAAGCTATAGAATGAGTCCGTCTAATACGGAATACAAAAGTCGACTCTTCTGTGTGGTTCTACGTAGAACATGTAGGCCTTCTACCACGAAAAATCGATATTACCAAGCTTCGTGTGTTTTCTAAGGTGATAAGAATGTTCTCGCCCATGCGAAGAGAAAAGTTTATCGATCACGGCACTTTGTACATGCACGGTACTTGAAGTAATACACGGTATTTTTCAATAACAATTAATATACCGGGCGGACGCAAATAATCAACAAATTTCAAGAGAAAATAAATTTAGCGGTAAATTATGTACAATATAAACAGAACTTAAATTAAGCGGTAAATTATATACACTCTAAACGTAACACGTTCTATTACTGGTACCCACTTGTTCTAAAATGTTCTTCACTTCCAGTGGCAGAACTGGAGTGATTATCCTATATTTGTAATAAATCTTTAGCGATATCTTCTCTAAATTGTGTTATGCTAATATTTTTGCCAGTCGTTCGTTTGTATATTATGAAAGCATTCACTAATGCAGAACCTAATAAAATTTCGATGGCAAGTTTACGGTACCATTTTATACCCCTTCTCAAGCAGGTAGGATACGCTTCTATCTGATCTGATAAATCGAAACAACTTTTACTTTTATTATAGTCAATAATTGCACCTGGCTTTTTTACTTCTTTTCTTTGTTTTGATGTTAGGGATAGCATTACGTTCTTATGTTTTGTTGATAACATTAGCACATCACGCTTGTCACGCCATTTTATTATTGTGAATCCTGTATTACTTTCCGTTCCAACTATTTCTCCTTTTTTATTTTTTTCTCAGAAAATTCCTTTGCAATTCCCCTTCGGTTTTTTCGTAAAGTTCCAACAAGATGTGTTTGTCTATCTAAATGTTTGTGCACCAATTCAATGCTCGTATAATAATTTTCTAAGTATATTGTACGTCCACAATCAAGCATATTTTCGCAAAGGCCCATGACAACTGATGTCGATACACAGAAAAGAAAGACGGCTTTGGAAAAGAAGTAAGGATTCATCAGTGCTAATATTATTTGATGGCGTTATCGCATTTTAAAAATTTTTTCTTATATGGTCTATCAGAGGTTTGATTTTATATAGTCTTGTAGAAACCTCATTGGCTTCGTTGTTTGCAAAATGCCAATTACTCAGAAGAAGTTCGAACCTATTTCTTGACATAACATTTGTTACTTCATTGCTGTAGAGAACATTATTCGACCAATAATTAGCTAATTGTGGCATTTATACCAATCCAATCCAAATTTGCAGACCCAAAAAAATTTCCATTTTACTTATATCTGTATCTTTCCAATTTCTAATTCTTGCTTTGGGTAAAATAGTCTTTTTTCCTTTTTGATAGGCATATATGTTTGTTTCTAGCACCATTTTGTTGACCAGTTCTTCGTCAACAAATAAAAAGAAAAAATCAACGGGATGTTTGTTATGCATTTCTTGAACAATGTCTTCTTTTTTCCCGAATTAGTATCAAATACAAATGTTTTCAAATTATCTCCAGTAATTTCCTTCCATTTTATATTAGTCGAATTTAATTCGCTAATTATTGCATCGGACGACGAAACACTTCAGTGGAGATTTTCTATTACGTCCTCAATTGTTTCTCCTACAGCTTGTTACATGCCGAAAATCGGCATTTAAACATTTTTATAAGTTCCTAATTTGCAAGTGATTTTGCGCCAATAATTTAAAAGAATTGTGCGTGCATTTCCATCCCTTTTGATAGTCGCGTCGGCGCTCGAGATTGCGCAGACGCAGAGTAAAAGAGAAGTGGTGATTCCTGTCACGTGGAGACTGGCCAACTGACCGTCGACGAGTGTGGTTATCTTTGTGCCCTTATCTTGTCTTCTTTTTCAGGTAATAATGTAGGTTTCCTTCCATTTCTACCTGATTATCGTACCTCTTACCTGTATTCCTGTCGTCCCTCTACACAAGGTAGAAGAAGACAAATCAATTTAGATTCAACCGGGGGCAAAAGGGTGAGCCACGCTCACAATGCTCAACGACGCCCAGCTGCCGCCAAAATAGCCGTAATGCTGTGAGGAGTCCTACAGTTACGTGAGTACCTTTTGTCTTCTCTTATAATTAAAATAGACATTTTTTGTAAGTGATAATAATTTGATTATAAATATGACGTAACCGCTTATTGCGCAACATTTTGCAAATATTTATCATTGTTACCAATTGTCGTAGTGGCTCTCATACATGGCGCGCCGGGACTTTAAAAAGTATATCTTTGAGTTTAGGCCGAAAGTGTAACAAGCTGCCTGAGAAGTACTGGGTAGGCAGACTTGT
Source organism: Platerodrilus igneus (assembly GCA_036346225.1). Taxonomy (NCBI): domain Eukaryota; kingdom Metazoa; phylum Arthropoda; class Insecta; order Coleoptera; family Lycidae; genus Platerodrilus; species Platerodrilus igneus. The sequence goes on from JARFIW010001700.1 coordinate 6,053,191, forward strand.
GTGTTTCCAACTACAGATTCGATTTTCTTCTTTTTTCGAGTACGAGTATCAATTTCTGTGGAAGACGAAAAACTCGATGCAAACTTTCAGGTGAATATTCAAACGGTTCTTCATCAGATAAAATTTCATTCATTAGGGCTTCTAATCTAAGTTGTTCTTTTTCATAATCGCCCGTTTTCTAGTGTCAAAAATGTACAGTCGATCAACTATGTTCACTGGAACATATAAATGAATAAGTAACGGAAGTATACGTCTACGATAATGCACAAAACACAAGTTTCAACTTGCACTGCGAATCACCTAGGCGTCATTCGACCTGTTTGTGGATAAATGTGTTCTGGCGCCGCGTGGTTCATACGTGATTCAGACCTGAAAATACTACTTCCTGAAGAAAAACAAATCTGAGAAAAATTGCATACATATATTTGGACATTTCCCAAGAAGTACAACAAAAAAAATAATGCGGCCTCTGAGATCCCCAAAATTTTAACCTTGCGGCAGTCAACGTGTTGTGTTAAAACTAATATCGCTAGCACGTTCAAAATTAAACAAGTTTTTGAATAACAAATTAAGTTATGCAAGGACTAAATCAAAACTGAACGACTTATATTTCGTTATTTGTGTTTTATATATATAATTTATATAGATATATACATTAGATAGATAATATGTATATAAAATCATGTTTACCTATATCTAGAAAATATATATTTCTTATATGTCAATACAGAAAGGTATGTTTATTTTTGGTTATATTTACTAGATTTATAATCAGTTTCATCACTTGATGCATAGGAATCGCTTTCGGTACCAGTTTTTGACGTTGTAGATGTTACTACTGCTTCTTTAGAATCTGTAACAGATTCATCTGATGTTTTATTTAGCACATCTCTGCTTTTAGACTTTTTGGCAAGCTCTATAGAATCTCTTTTCGACGCAATTATTATAGATCCTTTCCGATTGGTCTTGGAATAACTTAAAAGTGTTCCCCCAGATGGTTTTTTTAATGAATTTGAATGGTTGTTTGACTGTAAGCATTTATAGCATATATGACAAATAAATGCAATCATTATCACAGATGCTGCAAATCCTGCTCCCAGTAGCTGCAAATTAACTATTAAAAAATGACAATGCGAAAAAGAATATTTTGTTACAGCAATAATTAAAGCAGTTAGTTTAATACGGGTCTTGTTGACACCATTCCAGGTACTGATTTCAATATTACACATATGATACACAGATAAAGTCGGCTCATATTGATCTCTGTCAACGGGTGCTGACATCCAACCTGGGCTACATACACAGAAACCTGTTTCATTGTCCAAAGATCCATGGTGGCATCTTAAATTGCCCTGCAAGCTATAGTATTATTGTTTAATCAATAATGTAGTCGATTGTATTACTGCTAGTGATGTATCGGGTAGACTATCCCAAGTACGTTCTACAATTCCTTTTTCTAAATATTTGAGGTCGCTTATACTTATAATATCATCAAGATCACGACATCTGTTGCTGACGGGAAAATATGACTGAAACAAAGTATTTATTATTTATGATTACACTACAGTGAAATTATTCTTTTAGTACGAATCTATTTTAAAAAAATTTATTTGTTTTGAAAACATAATTCTTGTCAAATTGGGTTAAAACATCTTGTTACTATAAATAAACAAGTTCAGCCTGGCAAAGATGGTTACGTGTACATCAATAACCGCTTCATTGAAGTGAAGAAAATCATAAGTTGAATTTAAAACGGAAGGAACCGTACATTTTGTCAAAATTTTAGTGTTTTTTCTTATTAATCTTATATTAGTATTTGCCGCTATTACTACGTGTTGGGCACCTTAAAAAATTTTGTTTAGATCAATGCTTAATTTCAACGCGTAGGAACGGCGTCCCGGCCCCTCCCAGAGAACTTTTTTAACACAGCCTTTTTAACGAAACTTTGTTAATGAAACTAAACTCACATGAACAATTAGTTCGCACCGGAAATTTAAAATAGTACACGCCTATTAAATCGTATTTAGGGGAGGAATGCCATTAGAGGCGTGTAGTTCATAAACGAATAGTTTGAAATGAACTATTCCGAACGATAAACAGAAACAAATAATTCGTTGTATTCTGAATGAATTGTTCATTACAAACTGTAGAATAAAAGAAGAATGCTGTAACATAATTTTTTGCCGTTTTACAAAATAAAGTAGCAATGCTGTATCTAAAATAGTTTAAATTAAAGTTATAACTTTATTGGTGCAAAATTAAATTGAGAGAATATTCTCACAGTTCAAAATAAAAATGCCGAGTATATCATAACCAAATCATAATTCTGAACGCATCGATATTGATACAATAAAGCTTGCGCGAGTTCATCACTGATGCCCAACGATTTCCGGTCGGATAGATAGTCACGTCGTTACACGAAACATGCAAACATGTCTGATAAAAGTAAGCGATGTGACTTTCACATTTTTTAAGTGCTTGTGGCAGGGTCTCTAGTTACAGGGCATTTATCAATGCGCAAAAAATAAGAGAGAAAATTATCAAATGTTAAATTATAATAACATTAACTTGGATAACAAAATGTAAAAATTCCCACATATAAAAAAAGGCTACCTTAGCAACGCAATATGGCGGAACCAAATTAGGCGTTTTACACGAGACATCGAAATGCAAGATGGCAACGACTGTTTGAGGTTTCGTTTGGTGAAGCTTGAATATTGGAATTCGTGTCAACTGTTAGTTTAATATTCTATGAGGATGAAGGATCAGAGAAAAGCTGACGAGAATTTTGTATATTAATAACGTACCAAGGTGAAGTTATTTTTGTAATTTATGATGTCACATTGCGATAAAATTTGTGTTCATAGTGGTTAGCTTAAAACTTAATATGTTTTCTTTACGTTCAGTTGGATAATTTTGAAAGATATTGCTAAAACATTTCATCAAGGAAATTTTGTTGAATAAAGGATTAAATTATAACATTAATACCTGTTCTGCGGTTATCAAATGTCAATCATACAAAAAGGAAAACAATGAGCGAAATTTAAATGAATAAATCTAAGAGCTTGTTTGTTTAACAAACAAGTTGCATGTGTTGTTAACAGATTTGATATAATGTAACCCTCAGCGACCTGAATTTTTAGTTGTTCAATGTTGCACTTATTTAGTAATTTGTTATTTCAACTAAAAAACTATATAATTAATAGAAACATATGTGAACCAATTTGTCAGATCTGATTCTTGGGGAATTTGAAATTATTAGTTCTTACTTTATAAAAAAAAACGTAATTTTTGACTATTTAAAAAGTAGATAATTATAACTTTGAAAATTACTCATGATAAAATATTTTTGTACATATCTGTCTTATGAAACCAAGAGAATATTTATTTATTTTTATTATAAATGATGAACCAATTTGGTCATTTTTATTTAAAGAGATGAATGTAGTATGATGTTCAAATCCAGTGAATATCTTAACATAAGTATCCTTAGTTGGTTTTGAGACGCAAACAGCTGTCTCCATTAATTTGTTTTAATATATTTATGCATTTATTACAGGTACTAACTGCTACGCTAGTAACAACCAATGTGTTTATACTTTAAAAAGTTTCTGCACTTTCCTTTCAGGTCTTTCTATCTCAATTTGTTACATTAAAGGTACAGTGGCGCCTGACAAATCCGTCCTTTACAGACCCCCCGTGTCTCATCAAAATCCGCCGAAGTTAGAGTTCAGAGTTAGACCGAGGACCCCATAAAGAAATTGGACGGAAAATTTACATCTCATATCAAATATTACAAATATTACGATCCTAATATTAACAATTATTCTTCTTTACACTACACAGTAAATAATAATGTGTGTGTAACAAAGTTTATAAAAAATTAAACGCAGTTACATCTAGAAATAAAAGAATTATCTACATACAAATTATTCCGTCCCCTTTTACGCGTTTAATAAATTATAATTTAAAAAAACAATCTATAAATTTGATGAGGTTAATCTAGTTCTTTTCTTGTCCGGCCTATGAAAACATTCTTTTACAAAGTACTGATGATTCCAACATGCAGAGTCGTTTAAGAGCAATTTCAAAAAGTCGCGGATAACAGTTTTTCTATCAAACCACCACTTTAAAGGGTCTTTCGTTCTGGGTAAAAGCGGCTCATTTAAGTATTTATCTACTTCCACTATTCTGGCAGCCTGATTGTTTTCTATAGCAGTAAGTTTTTTGATTGACGTATCAAAACAAGTAGAAACTCGAAAAGCCGCTGGACAAGCAGTAACAGAACGTCTCTTCCAACTTGTAAGCTATATATATATATATATATATATATATATATATATATATATATATATAAATTACATACAAGTTGAGCATTTTAATTCTGCTTTCTATAAAAGAAGCAGAATTAAAATGCTCAACTTGTATGTAATTTAATTATTCCAAGTAAAGAAACAAATAGATTTTACGTGCAAAATTTATATTAATTAATTCAATTTTTAAGTAACGAGTATTAAACAAAATGTACAAATAATAATTAATATTTAATTAGGATTCGCTAAAAATTAAAGGGTAGAAGTCAATGCCATTCATTATTATTTTAGTTGGAGTTAATTGAACCATTATTAATAATGTAATAAGCATAAAAGCCTGTGAAAATCCAAGATTAAAATACCATGAAATAAAGCTCTGAGAATTATGTTAAAACGTTCACACACCTGCGTATTTTTAAAAGTCAATTTCAGTTTAATTTGTTTGGATAAACATGAAAATTCTGCGTATATTGGAAACGCTCGGATAAACCGTAGCTTATATTAACGGGAAGGCTAGATACGGGGTTATTTAACCCAAATAAGAATACACGTGGACTGAAATAACCGATAGTAAAGAGTATCAATTTGCACCACTAGGAGCAAGTTAGAAAAAGACAAATAAAATGCGCAAGGCAAAGACACAGATAATGAAAGGCGTGATTTGAGCAACGTCACAAGGAAATGATTGGTTGTAATAAGATGCAGATATGAGAGGTGTAAACGTAACGATTTCTATACAAAATTAATTAGTGTTCTCGGACGTGTTTGCGAGCCGTGTGAAAATTCTTAGATTTTCAACTGGCGCGTGTGCAAATTTTGTAGAACCGCGTGCCGGACTGTCGAAAAGGGAACATAGTATGCGAAATTCTGAAAAGTGGCAGTCGCGGGACAAAACCGACATACAGGCGAGCGATTATATAAACCCGGACTTTAAACAGTTTCGCTCTCTTAAATTTTTGATTATTCGATGCTTTAAACAGTACTCTTAGATTTTCGATTTTGATTCAATACTTTAAACAGTTTGCTCTTATATTTTGGTGATTATTGAATACTTTAAAACAGTTTGCTCTTTACGTGCTACGATACAAGTTATTATGCATTAGTGCACTTAGAAAAGAAGATACAAGGTTAGAAAGTCTAGTTATATTTGCGAGTATTACTGTACCAATTATCGAAATTAGTAACGATAAATGAATAAACAAAAGTAGGCAGTTTTGGGGTATAGCGTGAAAGAATTATGAATTTCTTTGCTATTTTTCGGGGGTGTTAATAATTAAATGTTATTCGTAATCGCGATTGGATCCACAAAACAAGATTTTGATATACTTAGATGAGAAGCCCTGAAACAACTTTAGATGAATGATGGTGTAGAAAATTTTAAATACGTTCGGAATCAGAAGCCGTAAACATAACCCAGTTGGAATGGTGTGATTAACAAAGGACGATGTACATTGGAGCCACGAGTGCATTAACCTTCAGGTAAATTATACAATTTTGTTCGAACTTTGATGTTTTGGTGTGTGTTGGATATTTTTATAATTTGTTTGCTAAAAAATGGACAGTAGTGAATTTGTACAAACAACAAATTTTTAATTTTAAGGTGAAATTTTCTTGTTTAAGTAGAAAGGAGTATTTAGCAGTTTATGTTCTTGATTAGGATGAAAATTTGGGTCTGTCTTTGAGCTCAATTAGACTAACCTGTTTAATTAACGTAAAGGGGTGGGAGATGCTCCCTTTGTACTCAGACTTAGGTCTGCACATATTGTTAAATTAATTTGTAGGCATCCTACAAGGACTTTAATTCTGGATGCAAATTAAAATGATGACAAATTTAATCTTGAAATTTTATGATACTGAAATTTATGCTACAATTTAATTTTGAAATTTTAATGTATTATGAATATTGATGTAAATAGAGTTAACGTTGATGTTTGTGGTAGGAATGTGTTTGTTTTTTTTAAGAATGAGGATGAAAGTTTTAACTAGGTGAGCAGCCGAGGCGGAAAGAGTAAAAAGGCGACTATCTGAAGAGATTCAACAGGGCGAGAATCACAGCAAATCTTGGTGCCAAATTCGAGAGGTTCGAATATCTTTTTTTACTCTGAGGAGCTTTTTTGTAGGAATCATAGCAATATATATATATATATATATATATATATATATATTGTGTGTGTGTGTGTGTGTGTGTGTGTGTGTGTGTGTGTGTGTGTGTGTGTGTGTGTGGCAGGCGTGATACCCAAAGATATCAAACGTAACACCATAGTTACTATACCAATAAAGAGAAGCGCGGATAGATGTGAAAATTTTCGAAAAATAAGTTGGACAACACACGTGTAAAATATTAACTAGAATTGTACAAAAAAGAATGGAAAAACGAGCTGAAGAAACACTAGGAGTAGATCAATTTGGGTTTAGGCGAAACAGAGCAACACGAGAGATTATTTTAGCTCTGAGAGTGATAATGGAGAAAACAATAGAAAAAGGGGAAAGCGTGTATATAGGGTTTGTGAATCCGGAAAAAACATTCGGCAATATAAAATGGAAACAAGTTGAAAATGCAAGGCATTGTCGCAACGAACTTCCAAATGTAGACTTACTTTAAAACAAATTAAAGAAATTAAAATTATTATGTTGTAATAATTATAAGTATTCAGATAAAAACAAAAATTTAAAAACAACAAAAGAGACATTTTAATATATTTTATTTTATTGAATAAATATTTTAAAAGCTCATCAATAAGATAAGAAATTTTTTTTTTATATGAATCTAATTATTTTCTGTAATCAAAATTTAAGTTTAAACAATGTCTATAATATTGGAATAATTGGCATGAAATGCCATAAATTGTTCAAATATGTGTCGCATATTGATTTTAAACTTATTAAAAATTTTAATTATCCCTTCATTATTACTACATTGGCCAGGAAGCGAGTTTTTTTACCTGAAAAAATTTGAATTTTGCCGAACTCTTGCTGTTCCAAGCAAGGTAGGGATCTTTAACGTGCGTAACAGCACTCACATACGGGACCTCCATTTTACCTCTCAACTGAATGAGGGCGTATTTTTGTGAAAAATGCTCGCCTAACATTTTTCAAGCGGACCGTGTCGGGATTCGAACTCGTGACTTTGAGCGTAGTAGTCACACGCATACCAACTACGCTACGGAACCGCTCCCCCTTCACATACCACTGAATCTCGGTGAAATAGGGCATATAATTAGAAAACAATAGAATGGGAACCGAGCTGTATGTAGGCCGTGTAGGAATTTCAGGGAACTGTGTAGGCTAGCTCAAAATATAGATAAGTGGAGGTACGTATCCAACCAGTTTTGAGACGGAAAGCCTAATGACGAAAAAATAAGTGACTGTTAATACAACCCCGATATCGGACGAAATGTAATTAATTTTCCTTCGATAACAAGCGGACCATCAATAACAGAGTTGTATTAATGTACGTAAACTAACAATTCACAGGTAAAAAACACGTCACTTACCAGTCGAAGCAGCACGGGTGTAGTAATTGTTTCGGTCTTCTGAATGTTGTAGGAAATTGGAAAAAAGGATATGGATATTTGCACTAACATAAATTAACACTGAAACGCAAATATCGATTTGTGAAAGATAATAATGTCGAACACAAACAAACACGTCTTTATTCTACGGAAACTCAAAGCGGCTCTTTTTAACGAAAACTCGAAAGCGACTTTTCTTAGCGAAAACTCGAAACCGACTGTCTTTACATATGCGCGCACAGGTAAATTGTGTATTGTATCAGCTGGAACGACGATTGTAGGTAAATACACGATCGCGACTTAATTAAATATGAATCTTAATATTTCTCGCGCGAACAGTGACTATAAATCTGATGATTACTATAAACAACTACAGGTGATGGTTGTGAAATATCTGCAACTAATGTTGACTGTGCAAAAAGATATATTGGAAAAAATATTAAATCGGCAAATGTTCAAGTGCTGGGAGAACTTGGCAACCACAGGCTGCTTACCCTCCTTCACAACCACTGAATGTCGGAGAATTAGGGTATATAATTATAAAACAATAGAAGGGGACCGAACTGCGTCTAACAAGAAAGAACAGCGCCTACGATCAAAGACAACAAACATAGAAACAAGAAGAAAATTGTTGAAAGCATATGTGTGGAGCACAGCACAGTATGACTATGAAATACGGGTAGTAGAAAAAGCAGACAGAAAAACGGTAGCAGCCTTTTGGGATGTTGTGCTTCAGATGTATGAGAATGATAGCATGAACAAACAAAGTTAATGACAAATAAGCTTTAAAAATAGAAGGAGAATAAAGATATCTGTGGGAAAAAATAAGAGAAATAGAAGCGCAGAATACGTTCTACGACATTTTTGGGGAATAGTATGGGATATATTACAAGCAGAGATCGAAAAAAGGAGGTAGATGTAGACCTAGATCAGATAGTGATAGATGCAGACTGTGCAAATTTTAGGGAAATGTGTAGGTTAGTTCAGAATAGGAAACAATGAGGGTACGCGTCAAACCAGTTCCAGGACTGAAGACCTAATGATGATGATGCATCAAAATTTCTAAAGCTGGCGGTTGTTGGTAAATTGTAATATTGTCCATTCCTAATTTTCGTTCTAAATTTGCTACAGCCACAGCAAATTTTTTTGGATCTTCAAATCCGAGCTGTTTGAAACGCGGATCTAGAAATGGTGCACTGAACCATAAGTTCATTATCTTCTATATTTTAAAACGGATAAACATCTCCTTTATACAATTTATTACTTCTTGTATCTTTCCTTGCAATTCTGTTGCAGGAAGTCGCGAAAAATATAACATGCGCGAGTTAATTGCTTTAATGAAATACCATTATTTAAATGCGGTGACTGTTTTTTCAAAAAACACTTCTTCAGTTATCAATTTGAATATTTGGAGAATGTCTATCAATTTTTCAATAATTCTCCATTCTAATTGCAGCACAATTACAAGGCTACTATCCAAAAGTGCGATGGTAGAAATTATAGCATCTTTCGTTTCTAAGCATGTCTAAAGTGAAGTTTAACCTACTAGAGACATCTTGTTTTAATTTTAATCCAGGAGGGCCCATTTGTTTTTGAGTAGCATGCAACTTAGCAAGTGCGTACGAGTTTTTTTTAAATGTTCCACTATAGATTTAAGCTTCAGTATTATTTCCGTAACTACCATTTTCTTTATAGCTTTTTGAACTATTAAATTTATCGAATGAGTAAAGCAACCCAACTGACGCCACTGACATTTTTGAATTGCGGCAACTAATTAGCGACATTATCACTAATACACGCGGTAATTTTATTTTCAAAACCCCATTTGCCCACTACTTCTTTTAGACTTTTGTATAACAGGATTGCCGTGTGTCACTCTTCAAATTCAACACATTCTAATACTACCGAGATTGATTCAGCTTGGGAATTAACAAACTGTGCAGTTATTGCCATGAAATTTTGGTACTTTATCGAGATCCAGCAATCTGTAGTAAGACAAACTGCTTTACTGTCCTCTAACTTTTTTCGCATATTTTCTTTGCATTTGAGATAAAAATTAGGGATAAGATGGGCCGAAACTGTCTTTTTAGGTGGAAGTTAATAACCGGGATTCAGCATTGTTAGACATTTTTTTAATTCTCTGCTTCCTCCACTAATTAAAACGGCTGGTAATCTTTCACAATCATGGTTATTAGTTGATCGTCAATTTGTTTTTGCTTTAAGGCGCTTACCGATTTTGAAGTTGACATATAGTCTAAAACTTTAGTTTGCACCCTCGTTTCCTTTTAAATGTCAACGTTGGTAAGGGGTGTTGAAGATTTCTATTCGATTGTTCGTGAGAACCAGTAGCTAGCGCTGATGATTGCTGTGCAATAACTTTGGGCTTTTGATCATGGGTTCAGAATCAAACTAAGCTGAACTGACCTTGAGAAATAATGAATTATAATCTCATTTATTTGCATTTGTAGCATATTCAACACCTCTATTATATGATTCCTTTACAAAAATCTGGGTATATATTATTTAATTGCAGGGATATAAAAAAATGTACTTTTGCATTACTGATGAAATTTATTCCTGTACCAAGTTCCTTTTGTTTAACAGTTATAAGGGTATAATCACAATTTTAGTGTCAACAATCAGACATACTGAAAACAAATAATGCAATAATGCAATTAAGTTTAAAAAGTCGCTAAGCGAATCCAATTCTAAATGGATCCAATTCCTTTCGATTTCGATTCTACCATTCTGTTCCTGTTTTATTGCGGTATTCGGTGTAGCCGATTTTCGTTACTTTGCTGCGTTCTTTCTTGTCTCCACGGAATACCGCAACAAACTCCCAACAAACGCATTAAAAAAGATAAAGCTATATTTAAGAAGCTATCAAATTAGGTTTTGGCAATAAAATAAGTCTATTCGATCTGCTGCCAAAGAATATGATACGGCTCTGTGGCTCAATTGGTATGCGTCTGACTACTGAGCCCTAGATCCCGACATGATCAATTTAAAAAGTGTTAGGCGTGCATTTCTCATAAAAATACGCCCTCGTTTAGTTGAGAGGTAAAATGTAGGTTCCGTAGGTGAGTGTTTTCACGCACGTTAAAGATCCCTACCTTGCTTGAAACACAGCAAAGGTTCGACAAAATTCAAAATTTTCAGGTAACAAAAAAAACTAGCTTCCTGTCCAATGTGGTACCTTCGAGTGGAGCATTGGAAAATTAAATGTAGGGCCAAGGAATTATGACAGCAAAATCCATGCTAGATCACTTAATTAAAGAAGAAAAATGATTTTGAGTTTACTTATGCACCAAATATGTGGAATCAAAGAAAATTTTCTGTAAGTGAAGCAATCATTTAAAAACTTCAGCTAATATGGCTTATGGCTTGACATGTCCGGACAGGAAGATTAGGTTATGGTGTTAAACTGAACAAATCTATTCCGCAAACTTAGCATAATAGTCAAATGGCACGTGTAGATTGGATGCAGGAATTCATGCATCGTAATAAAAATTTGTCTTTGCGACATCTAGAGAAAACTAGTTTGTCATGAGCAACCGCTTTTGATGCAACTACAGTGAAGACATTTTTTGATAAATTGGAAACAGTTTACCAAAAGTGTAACTTTAGTTCAGATCGGATATTTAACACCGACGAAACTGATTTGTTTACTGTTTCAGATTTGCCCCAAATTATTGCAAAACGCGGTTCCAAACAAGTTTCACAAGCAACTTCTGCTAAGAGAGGCCAGTCTGTAACTATGCTAAGATTAATATCAGTTTCTGGAAATAATGTAGCACGAGTAATTATATTTCAAAGAATTAGGTTTAAAGATTTTGTTTGAGGATTGCTCAATTGGCAGCATTGGCTTGTGTCACAAAAGCAACTGGATGACATCTTAGAACTTTTATTTAGCATTAAACATTTTGTAGACAAGTTTAGACCATCATAAGATCAGTCTGTAGTGCTTTTGGTCGACAACCACGAAAGTCATATCAACATTGATGTAGTGTCCTTGGCTCGTGAATCGGATGTTATAATACTTATCTTTCCTCCACATTGCAGTCATAAGTTGCAGCCATTAGATATGGTTGTATATGAGCAGTTTAAAACATACTTTAAAGCTGCACAAAACGACTGGATGGTAATGAATCCCAGAAAAACAATAACCATTTATAACTTGCCAAAATTTGCAAACATTGCTTTTGGTAATGCCTTTACACCAAGAAATATTAGTTCTTGCTTTGATAAAATTGGTATATATCCCATAAATACAACAATATTTCATGAACATGATTTTCTAGCATCCTTTGTTACTGACCATCCAGATCACAATATTTACAATTAGTAGGATTCTAGTTCAATTGAAAATATTGATCTCGATAAAAATATTACTACTATTACCGATGTTCGACCTTTTCCAAAGTCCGAACCTCGGAAAACTATTGAAAAAAAGCGAAAAAAAGGAACACGTTGAATTATCACGGCAAGAAATGAAATAGAATCTGCCCTAAATAAAAAAATTAATAATATAGTTAATGTAGCTAAAAGAAATTTAGTACCTGAAAGGGAAAATTGCAAAAATATTAATACGGCTCAGAAAAAAACAACAACCACAAAAAATAAAAATCAGTAGCAGTGACAGCGAAACAGATGAAAGTATTCATCATGCTGAAATAACAAGTCTGATTGGGCACCGGAGAAAGAGCCGGAACAATTCGCCCATAGACTTAGGTGATTTTGTTACCGTTAAATTTAAAAAAAAAATACAGAATAAAACCCGTGTGGTTGGTGGTTATCTATCGGGAGCGTTCCCAGGTGGTGGGTAAGGAGAGGGGGGGGGCAATGTCATCGATCGAGAAATTGACGCTGGATGCAGAGCCTTGAGTGGCTTAAAAACCACAAAATACGGGGGAACAAGGGTACGTGTGTAAAAGAAAAGGAAAACCAACTCGTATAGAACAAAACATTTTTTACTAAATACCCCACAGAATTTACACAGTACCATAAATCGAAGCAAAAATAATTAGTACCTTCTTGACTTACATTACGCTAATTTGTACCATCAATAATAATATTTACATAAAACAACAATTAAAAGAAATTATATAGTAAGTTGCTCTCGTTACCTTCAATCTAACTACCTACATAATTACAGCGATCAATAAGAGCTGGCGATAGGTAGAAGCGTCCTCTCTCCGCCGCTGAAACAAATATTATTAGACAACAAAAAAAACCTATACATCTAAACAATGGTGTATCCTTGAATCTTTATTTACAATTCAGAAGAAGTAACAAAGCGTGGAGCAACTCTTTACTTCTCCTATCTGGTAGCTAGCAGCATATTATTACCATACCTCAAGCATAGGTTCATACATACCACGTAGAGACGGGTTGAATCAATCAAAATCAAATTAGCAACAATTGCGGTAAATATAATTTAGTAGCTGGAAAACTGCATCTCTCAAAGAAAAACTTCTAATAAAGAATCAGTTGAAAGTAAATCAACACCAATTGCAATACATAATTTAGTTGCTGGAAAGCTCCATATCTCAAACAACAAACTCTAGTAAAGAATGAATTGAAAGTAAATTAGCACCAATTGTAGTACATAATTTAGTTGCTGGAGAACTCCATACTTCAAAGAAACAACTACGTGCAAACTAATTTCAGAATTCCATAATTACAAATTCATCTGTGCAGTATGGTAACAATAATTCTTAATTTCGAAACGTTACATTATTAGATCCAGCTGAAATGAAAGTTCAACAACGAATAAATCGTTATCCTTCAGTTTTATCGAGTCACAACTAAAATCGATAATGGAAAAACCCGCTAACCTATTGGTCGAAAAGCTCTAGGGTAGGTGTCCAAAGAAATCAGACAGCTTTGCAGATTAATACCGTTAGATGTAACATAGGTTGCCTATTTTCACTATGAGACCATAAGAATTTACTATTTTTGAAGTTGTTCGTAATCGACCTTGTAGAAAACACGCTACAACCCAACAGCTTCTCGTGGAAAACAAAAGCTTTAATAAACCACCCTATTGAAGAAACTCATATATTTAACCTTCACGAAAACATCTTACAATCTTGAAGATTAAATGTTTTAATAAAATAAATACCAGGTTTTAAATACTATAATAATATTTCTGAAGCACACGTTTTAATAAAATAGATATCCGCTTTTAAGAATGTATGGAAAAAGTAATTTGTTTATATTTAAAATTATATTTACATGTGGTAATAAAACTTGAGATCTAATACGTTATCAACAGGATAGATTCAACCTATTTAAATTTGTCACTAACAACCGTAATCGTAAATATTACCGCTAATCCAAAATAAGTTTAAAGTGCCTTGAATTTTACAACTGAATATTTAATAAGATTCTACAGGATGATCGTTTAGATTGACTGAAAGCTGTCGGATTCGGTAATACACGCAAATAACCGGGGAAACAGTACGGGATTATGAAATTTGGAATTAGATTGCGAGTTAAATTTTAATTATAGGAACGGGACGTAACAAACTTTTAAACATTGCATCGATTGAACATATATTTACGAAACAACGTCCAATCAACGCCTTACTGGTACGGCACCGCTAAGTATTCACCGGAATATCTTGATGGATCCTACAGCAGTTGTGCGAAGGTTCATTGGCACTTGTTAGAACGGAACAATGATTTTTTAATATGTCATGGGTGAAGGTAAGTTTAATTTAGTTTAGGAAAAATGCCTAAATAAACTAGTTGTTGATGAACACGTATCTTTGTTTTACTGACCACCTTAAAATTTCACCCTCCCCCCATGCGGTTCCTGGCTACGTGTCTGCTAAGTACGATTAACAAATTTTGAGGAAAAATTGTAATAGACCAAGACCAGGTAGTGGCTACTTACAACATCTGGTAAATCTTTTTCTGGATCTGAAATACATTTTGGAACCTTTTGACAACGCTTCCATTTATAATTAAAATAATTTCGACTTCCTAGGTACTTCATGTGACAATTTACTGGATCGCATTTTTCTAAGGGATCTTCATCTACAGTACTGCATTTAGACAATTCGCTTTTGTCATAGTATCCTATTAACAACGATGACACAAACTGGTCAGTTATAATAGTATCGAAGTAGATACTCTTTTTTACTTCTCCTTTTATTCTGTTGTGGTGGTATTCAACTGATATTAAACACTGTCCTTTTCTGTTGTGCAAATACTAAAAAAAATCACTTATAAAGAGGTTATTATTTCAAGCATTTACCATATTAGGGTAAAGTAACGAAATATTCTTAGTAACATTAGGATATAAATAGCCCATATCACCTCCTAGTATTTTCATCATAGAACAGTCATTGTCGTTTTGATCAATTAACTCGCAACATTTAATCATTCTAACCTTTACGTGATATCTATATTCGCCGCAGTTTTGTAAAGTGATATCTAAAATTACAAAACCAGGTATTGGAATAAAGTGTGAACTATAATACTCACAATACTCACAAAAAATCATGCCAACGTCACCTCTTGTAACAGTTGCAACTCCTGAATCCTAATTGGTATTACAGGGGCATTAATATTTTGGAAAAGACGAGTTCAAAACTTACCTTTATTGTAACGTTACAATAGTATAACTCAAAACTACATGCTATAAGGTAAAATAAAATGAGCATGAAGTAAACTCGACATGCCCGCTCGTGACATCTGTCAAATTTTTAACAATGATCTTGTATCATAGTCAGCTGTATTGAATGCTTGAATCTGTAACGTAAATGATAGAAACAATATCGCCAAATATAGTTTTAAAATGAGCGGAAACAATTTTTCCAACGGCCACGTTTGAAAACAACAAATTAGACACTATTTATTTATTTATGAAAATGGCGTATATCACTCTAGAGAGCAAAAGTAAACTGTAGCGTTGAAATAATTTTCAACTCTAAAGTGATATGACCAATGAGATATTAGTACGCTAATTATCTAGACGACTTAACATAATGTAGGGTTTGTTCGACATTACCACTAGACGATCTTACAAGGATGCATCAAGGTAAGGTATTTAAGGAAAAGAGCAACAGTGTACGTTTATTTAAATTTTTTCTTTAGTTCTGGTCGTTGGAAAAATCATGTACAGTACTCGTGTCGGAAGTGCCATTTCACACTCGTGGGATTGTCGCACTTGGCTGTTGCCTCTCCCACTCGTGTGAAATTGGTCACTTTCCACACTAGTAATCTAATATACTTTTATGCATGTTATAAGGCTTTTCAAATGTTAGTTCGTTACGAAATCGTGCAAGTGTCGTTTACTCAAATACTATGAGTAGTGCACTTTGGGTAAATCTAATGCAAGTTAACGCTTATAGCACTTTATAATTATTAGAATTTCCATGGGGAGGAGACGATTTTAAAAACAAAAATTCATATAGACATTTTGTTCTTATATTGTGCAATAGAAGCAAGATAAATTCTGCCTTTATCACTGTAATGTAAGCTTTAATAATATATTAAGCAATTCTGGAAGTAGTAGAAGAATTTAATCTGAAAACTTATTAAAAGTTGTATATGATATGAATTTTTACATAACATGAAAAGCTTGTTTTCAGGATACCTAGCAACATAAAAATTTTGGCTAACTATTTCATGAACACAAACATAACACTTCTCCCCCTTAAGCAACATAATCACTTAACTACACCGGTGGTTATCTAATTCGTTGCGGTCTCTCATACGTAGTTGGAATTGGAGCAACTTTGTCATGATCATCCGTTAACGGCGCATTAGAAACGGCCGGCATATACGGGTCACATAGAACATCCGAATGATTATGATGGCGGTGAGTAATTGAATTCTGTAACACGAAATCTAAGTTTAATTTGATCTACATGCTACGCAAAATGCTTCCGTCATGCAATTTAACTTTGTAAGAAACGGGCCGTTAACTTCAGAGGTTATCGCAGGAATCCATTTATCACCGCTACTATAATTCTTAATGAAGACTATGTCGTTAACGCTAAATGTTCGTAGGTTAGGTGACTCTAAAGCACTGTCAAGGGATTCTTCCCTTTTAAGTTGCAACTCTGAAGACAAATCTGGATTTAGTTTATCCAACACAATTTGTAACTTCCTGCCCATAAGAATCTCGCTAGGACTCGGACTAATGGTTGAGCTATGAGTGATGTGCTTGTATAATAAAAATTTAGCTAATTTAAATTTTCAATCTCCAGTAATATTTTGTTTTTAGAAAATATTTAGTTGTTTGAACCATTCTTTCTGTCATTCCGTTTCCTTGTGGTTGATGAGGAGCGGTGGTCACTAAACAAATTCCAAGCATTTTCCCAAATTGTTTAAACCGTTCGCTAGTAAATGCAGTTCCATTATCGAATATCATTGTATTTGACAACCCGTGAGTAGCGATCAACCCATATAATTTTGATATGACTGCTTCAGTAGAAGTATTTGGAACGATTCGAACTTCAAGCCATTTAGAAATTGAATCCACCACTATTAGAAAAAACTTGTCCATAAATGGGCCCGCAAAATCTAAATGTAATCTCGACCATGGTTTATTTGTTGGATACCGAGGAAATACTGGGCAAGCTGGAAGTGAGCGGGCATTTGTTTGACGCTCACTATAACCTTTAACAACATTTTCTATTTCAGCATCAATTCCTGGCCACCAAACGTAACTTCTTGCTATTGCTTTCATGCAGTACTTGAAGAATTCCTACGGTAACCACCTTTGGAATAACCACGCGACATCCGCGGAGAATACAACCTTTATGTGGCGATAATTCGTTCCTGCAGGCATAAAAATTTTTAAACTCGTCCGATACCTGTCCTCAGGTCATCCTTTCAATATCCAGTTTAACACAGGTGTCAGAATGGGATCCTTAGCCGTTAGCAAAGAAATTTGCTTAGCATCTAAAGGCGGATCTTCCATCAATTCCAATAATGGAACTTCTTTTGTGTTTTCAATAATTTGTTCTATGATAGGCAAAGGCAGTCTACTTAACCCATTTACATTAGAAATTTGCTTGCCAGGTTTGTAGTTAATTTCGTAATCATAAGTAATTATCCAACGTTGCATTCTAGAAGAAATAATATTTGGAGTTGGCTTCTCCGGAGCAAAAGACCCAAATTTCTGGCATACAAGTAATTATGGAATTTTTATTCCTGCAATAATGCTTAAAGCTTCCCGATCCAACTGTGAATAACCCCTTTCTGTAGAATTCATTGTTTTAGAGTAAAATGCAATTGGAGCTTCCACTCCGTTTGGTAGAACGTGGCTAAGAACAGCACCAACGCCATATTGAAAAGCATTGCAAGTAATCGTTATTGGTTGTATTGGATCACAGTGTACCACCACCGCATTTGCAGTAATTAGTTTTTTACATTCTTAAATGCTTTGTCATGGATAGCAGTCCAAACCCAATCGCTTAAGCAATCCAGTAGCATATGTAAAGGTTCAGCAATTGCGGTTTTGCCCTTTAGAAAAATGTGATAAAAATTAAACATGTCCAAAAATGCTTGCAACTCTTCATTTTTGGGAACTGGTGCATCATGTACTTGTACTTTTCTTCGGTTGGGTGGATGCCTACAAAATCAACATGAAACTCTAGGTATGTAACAGACGATGGCCCAACAATACATTTTTCTTTATTCAGTTTTAGGCCGTTATCTTTGAAAATTGTAAAAACTCGTGTAATGCGATTTGCAAATTCGTTTTCAGTCTGAGCAGAGATGAGAACATCGTTAAAAATGGCACAGCGCCTTCGACATTCCGCAAGAGTTTTTCTATAAGTTCTTGGAATATTCCAGAAGCCACCGAAATACCAAATTGTAGACGCCTAACAGCGAACGCTCCCTTATGAGTAATAACCGTCTGGGCAATTACAGACTCTTCATCAACCACTAGTTGTTGATAAGCGTGAGATAAATCAATCTTCCCAAACATCTTTCCACCGGCCAAATTAGATAATAATTCGTTCACAGAAGGATTAGGAAATGGATTCTTAGACAATGCGTTGTTAAGCGTACTTTTATAATTTCCGCATTTTCTAATTTTGTTTGATTCTTTCTTTTGCACTACCACAATTGGAGTAGCCTAGTTTGAGTACATAATTGGAACAAGAATATTGCTTAACTAGTCGATCAAGTTCCTCTTCAACAAGTGACTTTAGAGCAAATGGTATAGACCTTGCCTTCATCTAGATAGGTTTAAAATTTGGATCTATCCCGAATGATACATGGACACCGCTAAAAGTACATGTGCCTTCAGAAAAAAACGTCCGCAAATTTATCGAATAGCGTCGTAAATTTTTAATTTGTGCTTGGGTCATTTGTAATACTAGCAGTATTAATCTCAGTGCTATTCCACGCAACTTCCTTATTGTCACTTATTATTAGCTTGATATCCAATGCATTAAACTATTTCGGTCCTAGCAAATTTTTCCGATCGTCAGCAACGATTACAATTGGTAATGTTGCGCTCGTATTCCCATGATTAACATTAACATTACACCCCCACCCCTCCAGCAGTGCAAGAAGTCTTTTGTTGTAATCTATAAGTTTAAGTTTCGAAAGATCCAGTTTAGGAGTTATTTTAGGATAAAGTTTCCTAAAACATCTTTTCGACAGTAATATTTCTGATGAACCAGTGTCAACTTCAAACAAACACGGTTGACCATCAATTAAAACTTCCATTGTATAAGGAGCAATACAAAAACCTAAAACATTATTTATTTCTTGTTTAAATTCTTCTTCCCGACTATTTCATTATCCGATATTACATTTGTAGTAGATGAAAATGACCCTACTTTGAAAAACAAACTTTTGCACTGTGACCTTTTTTATAATAGGAAACACACCTAGAATATCGGAGTGTGCATTTTGAACGCGAATAATTACCACCGCAGCTGTAACACTGCTGCTCTGCATCATTCTTATTCCTATTTTTTATAGAAAAACACCAATCTCTAGTACTACTGCAATCACCCTTTATTTCAACTATATTTTCCGAAGCAATTTCGGTAGCAATTGCAACTTCGTAAGCAACTTTTAAAGTCAGATTTGTTTCAGCAAATAAACGACGCTGTAAAGATTCACTTCCTACCCCACAAACGAAGCGGTCTCGTATTGCTTCGTCTAAGAAATTACCCGGAAATTTGCAACTATCGGCGATCTATCGCAATTCTTCAACAAAAGTAGCAATTGATTCGTTCTGTTTTGAACTTTTTTATAAAACTTATAGCGCTGAACTATTGTAGAAGGTTTCGGAGAAAATTGTTCAGTCTGTTTTGTAATTATTTCTTCATAAGAATGTTCCATTACTCCTTTGGGAGCACAAATCCACTTAATCGCAGAATAGCATTTTAAACCACAAACTGTTAATAAAGTTGCACGTTTAAGTTTGTCCTCTTTAATATTATTAGCCTCCATGAAGAACTCTAATCTTTCGGCATATGATTTCCATGTTTCAGGTTGAGTAGTATTAAATTCCTCAATTTTCCAATATTAGCCATAACTTTATCCTCGTCGCCAATTGTGTAATGTATGCCTTAATAATATATTAAGCAATTCTGGAAGTACTAGAAATATTTAATCTGAGAGCACTTTAAAAGTTGAATATGATATCAATTTTTACATAGCATGACAAGCTTGTTTTCAAGATACCTAGCATAATAAAAATCTTGGCTAACTATTTCATGAACACAAACATACCAATCACAATTACTGATGCTGGCCAAGTCTTGAAACAGAATCTATTCTTGATCACTATTGATTTAAGTATTGTTATTTTTAAAGCTACACAGATGAAGCAGCAAGAACCCACCTTTCAACCTTTTAAGTTCCCAGGATTGGATGACATTTTTCCAGCCCTACTCAGTGGGGTCTGGAGAGACTGCTTCCTCACCTGGTGAGACTGTTCAGAGGCTGTATTGCATTCAGATATATCTCCAGAAGCTGGAGGAAGGTCAGGGTGGTCTTCATTCCTAAACCGGGACGGAAGGTCTACTCCTTGGCCAAATTCTATCGCCCAATCAGTCTGACGCCCTTTTTGTTAAAAACGCTGGAAGGATTGTGCGACATTGATATCAGGGAAGGGATTGGGCAGTATCATCCTCTTTGCCCAAACCAACATGCCTATATATCAGGGAGGTCTACAGAGTCTGCCCTACATGCTGTAGTAGGGCGGATCGAGAAATCCCTCAAGAGCAATATGTCAGCTTTAGGCGTATTCATAGATATTGAAGGCACGTTTAGTAAAACCACCTTTGAAAGTACTGAGAAAGTTATGAGAAAACACGTAGTGGACAACACTTTCAGACAGTTAATCCAACAGTACCTACGCTGTCGTGAAGTTCATGTCTGTATGGAAACCACTTCCTTATGCAGGGCGGTAGCTAAGAGCTGTCCTTAAGGTGGCATATTGTCACCACTACTATGGAACCTAGTAGTTGACAACCTGCTACATCATCTTAATGGAGCCGGCTTCAACACTATGTGATATGCTGATGACCTGGCTACTGTAGTAGTTGGCAAATATGAGCAAGTGCTGTGCAATTTAATGCAATCATCACTAAAGCTAATTGAACGATGGTGCGTGGAAAACTCCTTGACCGTAAATCCAAACAAGACCTCGCTAGTCTTGTTTACCAGCAAAAAAATTAACGGTAACCAGATGACCATAACTTTTTCAAACATCCCTAACCCTCTCAGAGAAAGTCAAATATTTGGGTATAATACTTGATAAGAAACTGAAATGGGCTAAACACTTACAAGCAAAAGTTACGAAAGCTAGCACAGTGTTCTGGTAATGCAGACGTGCCATAGGCAAACTTTGGGGTCTTTCGCCAAAGGCTGTCCCATGGCTATGCACTGCAGTAGTACGGCCTATGCTATGCTATGGAGCTGTTACTTGGTGGCCCCGAACCAGTCAAGTTAACGCAGCTAAAGAACTTACGCACATACAAAGGCTAGCCTGTCTCAGTATCACGGGCGCAATGAAATCCACACCAACTGCGGCCTTAGAAGCTATCTTGTGCCTCCCTCCGCTAGACCTGCATGTGGAGGTGGTGGCTCTAAGAGCGGCATTAAGACTAAGAGTTAAGGGATTGTGGAACAATAAGGGAGACAGTGGGGGATACCAGGATATCTTAAAGGAGGCGTTGCTAACAATGCCACTCTTGGATGTCATGGTCGACTCAATTACACCCAAACTAATATTCAGGAAGCAGTACAAGGTCTGTGTGGAACCTAAAGACGTGATTCCAGTAGATACATTCATCTTCACAGATGGATCAAAAACGAAGGAAGGTACAGGGGCAGGCATCTTTTCAGATAACCTAGACCTTCACGAAAGCATAACGTTGGGAACGCAAACAACTGTTTTTCAAGCATTGCGATTACGCAAGGTGCCAGTATTATTTTAGAGCGAGGTATTCAAAATAAAACTTTATGCATATCCACAGATAGCAGGGCAGCTTTAATGGCCTTAAATAGGCAGAAGATCATTTCAGAAGTGGTACTTCAGTGCCACCTCACTCTTGAACGGGCTTCTTACTCTAATATCCTCCAGCTAGCCTGGATCAATGGTCATTCAGGTAAATATGGTAATGAGCAGGCTGACTCTTTGGCGGGACAAGAATCGACTCAGAGTTGTGTCGGACCTGAGCCATCGATCTTTCTCTCGCTATTTACCATGATAAGACCATCGTCATTGCGAGAGGTGGGAAAAGGAAACATATTGCCGACAGGCAAAAATGTTGATTAAGTCTCCTTTAACAAAAAATGGGAAACTTTGCATAGGCTTGCCGAGACAAAAACTACGACTCTTAGTAGGTGTTTTGACTGGGCACTGCAAGATAAAAAACCACATGTACAGATTAGGTTTATCAGAAAACCCAACCTGTTGCAGTTGTCAATACGATAAGGAGACGGCAGAGCACATCCTGTGCACTTGCTCGGCACTCGCCAACATCCGAAGATCCATGTTAGGTAACTTCTGGCCAGACACCGCCAGAATTAGTAACACGCTCTGGACCGATATCCTCAGGTTTGTCTGTAAGCTCGGATGGTTGGGTGATTGAGGACCAGGCATAAGAAGGTAGCACAATGGGCCCATATTAAAGCCTCAGTGCGCGTGGCTTTGCCACCTTTCCAATGAAATCAATCAAGCTACATAGATGTAGATTAGATGTTCAAAGTCTAATTTGCAATTATAGTTTAGAAGGGAAGCTTGAATTGTTATACTTGCATAAATTTTATTTATTTAGTGATGTTGTAGCATACCATTTTGGCATGTTCTAGTTCCATTTATACTTAAAAATTTTTGGGTATTCTCTCCTTTATGTGCATTTCACACAACTCGATTATTTTTTCTGATAGTTTTGTCTTAATGAGTTAATTTTTCCATATATAGCCGGGATTGGCTTGTGTTAATAGTAGTAGTAGTTGTAGTACCTATTAAATTAGGGGAGACGAAAGTAGTTCAGAAAAAATACCCTTTGGTCCTTGTTACTAACTCCTATGACCACCACAAAAATTCTTACTATAAGGTTCCTCTATTTCAGCACTATTTTGCCCTCCCGTTGCAAACCTGTCAGATCAACTCATTTTGCGTCACGCTACATGAACCCAGGACCCTATGTCTTAATTTCACGCTTCCCTGTGTAGTGGGAAACAGCTTTCTCCTGCTTTTCTCAGGTTAGCCACCTAAACTCTGCTTTGATATCCAGCAGGTCAAGGTGTCTTCGTAACCTGCAAGGGCCATTGATGATACCCACCGACACGTTAAGTGTTTTCCTGTCTTTCTTTAGTATACCATGCTTTTTGACTCGCCCAGTCCGGTTATCATTATCCTTGACTCCCTACAGTCCCCTCTCCTTTTCCATTCCTCTTTCTACCTCTTCCACATCCAAAGTTGTAATTCGGACGCCGCCGATTTCCTCGTTAAACGTATGCATGGTTCAGGCCTTAAGTAAGAGATTCCTGCCCCCTGCTTAACTAATCTATCAGCTTCCTCAATACCCTGCACACCATAGTGTCCCGAAACCCAGAAAACGTAAACTTCTTTCTGACTGGGTAATTTTTCTAATGCATCTCCGCACTCTTGAACCAATGGGCATCTGGCCCTGTTGGAGCAGTTGCTTGGAGTGCTGCTTGGCTATCTGAACAGATAATAACCCTTTGCTCTTCTATCTCTCTTATTTACTGGCTTTCAGGCACTTCTAATATTGCGTATACCTCTGCCTGGAGATGTATATCGACTTAAAGGAAAGTTTCAATGAGCACTATTACTCTCCAAAAATACCCCTACTCCGGCAAGTCCCGTAACCCCTATTCACGCCCCATCAGCATAACATACCACTGATTGCTGGGGAAATATAACCTCATTTTATTTCCATTTACCCCCGAAAGAATTTTGAGAGTGAATTGCCTATGTAATATTAATTTATCCTATGCTTCCTTCTCTTTGATAGTTGAAATAGGAAGTTCATTTCCAGCTATAACAGCGACTTTAGCATGCCCTACTACGTCCATTCCGCTCATCCACCCGCCGTATCTTCCTCCTAGATCCAGATCGGGAGAGCTGTGAGCCATATTAAAAATTTTATAACTTTGGTAGGTGTTGTTCTCATTGCTCCTGAAATTTCAATACAGGCTAGGTTTTGAATTATGGACAGCCTGAGGGAGACACTGGCAAGTTGAGTCCGAGGCTACCATACTATTGACCCATATTGAATTATAGACCTTACGACTACCGTGTACAGTCAGTATGTATGTAGTGAGTGGGACAGTTTTATGAACAAGTGTTCTCGTTCCAACAATGCAGCCTTTTTGTGAGAAGCTTATTTGACAACTTACTCCTTTAAGCACACTATTTTATTAACATTTTTGGGATTAAACTCCAACACACCCCCTTAAGCACAAAACTGTTGCATCTTTTACAGAAAAGCCCAAATACTTATTGATCTTTGAATTCAGGAGCCTTGAATCAATTCCAGATAAAAAGCCCCCAACGCTTCCAAGGATTGATAGTCGAATAAAAAAAAACTCTAAACTTTTACCAAGTCTAAATCAAAACCCAATTTGTAACGAATTCAATTGCAGCAAAACAAACCACATATTAGCAATAATGTTTGAAATAATAAGTGAATCTATGATTGGATTTATATATGAACTAACAAACTGAAGATTTTATAGGTCAAATGGAAAATATGCTCTGGAAAATTGGACAAAATTAAAAAATAACCATTGGAAGGGGATGCCAAGTCACCATTATAGAGTAGTCCGATAGAGGATGACAGAGAGGTCGCAAATCGCTGACCTGTTGATGGAATGGGATTTTAGTGTGGTCAACAATAACGATCCACTAACGTTCTAGGAGCACAAAGGCAGCAGTTTCATCGATGTGACTGTAGTCTCGCATGAGATATTAGAGGTCGTTTCTAATTAGGAGTTGAGGTCACATGAGATCACGCTCTCCGAGCATAAGTTAATAGCATGGGATATTGAGGTTGGAACACATGAAAATGAAGAAATAACTGTCTTCCCGCTATTTTGTAATAAAAAGCAAATTGGGAACGGTTTAAACTAAAATTTAGCAATAAGATCCCTGTGCTCGAGAACAAACCAACAAATTGTTGTGATAACACCTAAATAGAAACACTGCGCAACAACTAAACGGAGCTTTGGTAGACGCGTCGACGTACTCTACGTCGCAGAAGAAAGCATTTAAAGACGGCGTACTTTAGTGGACCTAGAAGCTAACAACAAAGAGACCGGAAATCCGTAACCTAAGGTGCCACTACCAACGCGCCGCTGAAGAAATAAGAGAACGGAGAAAGATGAAGTACAATCTATGTAACCGAGAATATAAAATGCTGATAGAAGGAATGCGAACTCTAATAAAGAACACTTGGGGGACGGCGTAGCGAGTAATAAGAAGGTAATGTAAACAACAGAAGATTGCGCTTGGAAACGACAAAAAAGATAATGGGGAGAATATACCGAGAGATTTAAAGCGACGTTGGAATATTTGTTGGAGAAATTTTTCCCATCTGACGATTCATAGGAGGATGCACGACATAATACGTCGAGGAACTACAGATTGCGCAAGGGAGGGGTATCGACAAGGTAATTTTTGATCACAAGCTCTAAGACGATACCGGAGCATGATGGAACTACCTCAGACGCAGCTCTAGAGGCGTTATTCTTGGCCACACGTGTCTTTATCAGATTGTTTAATCCTTGTTTGTAGAAAAGAGCGTTTCCACGTTACTGGAAAGTTCAGAAGGTTAACTTTACCCCTAAAACTAAAAAGACGGTTGTGTCAGACCTGGACAGCTTATTATTAGTACTGGGTATAGCTTTGGATCGCGTCATGAACACACGTGTTGAGCACTCGGTGCGAGAGAGCGGCGATTTAGTAGGCGACAATTCGGATTCGTGAAGGGTAGGGCAACTATAGATGCGTTAGAGTGTGTTATCGGAGAGGTCAAACAGGCGAGAGAAACAAAAAGACACTGCATTGCCGTGGTTTTGGACATTTTGGAAGCACTTGATGCTACCTGGTGGCTATTTATCGGTAGAGAGTTGGAGTACAGGAATTGTCCGCGAAACATGATATCATTATTCAAGAGTTATTTCCCTGGGCGATTGACACGTCGAAACTCTAGGTGACGTTCTGTCGCAAGCGTTGGAAAGGAGGGTGCTCGCAGAAGTCATGTTCTGATCCCACGTGCTGTAAGTTGTTATATGACAGCAAATTTAGGGTCGGATTGCCAAAACGATGCACTATTGTTGGGTTTGCTTACAATACACTGTTGATTATAAGGTCGAGATTGTTGATGGAAGTACGTACGAAGGTACCGTTCAAGGAAGTCATTACATACCTCGGTGTTAAGATAGACAATAAATTGAATTGGAAGGCGCACCTGCAATATACAAAGGGCAAGGACAGCGAAATATCTAATAAAATGATGGCGACAGCGTAGATTAACTGAAGATTCGGGGGACAGTGTACGCGGGACCATTCGAGCCGGCGATGTTGTTAGCGGCATCTGTTTAGATGGGAGTTTGAAGGTCAGGGAAGTCCGGCAATTGTCGATCGTTCAACGAATAACCCCGATCAGGGCGGCGAGGGACCTCTTTTATGGAGGAGTTCTTAGTAATTAGTGGGATTCCCCCAATGGAATTCATGGTCAGGGAAATTAAAGATTGGAGATTCGTAGATATGAGGAAAGGCCGAGAAGTCGTTAAGCCTTAGTCTTGGAACTAGAAAGGTTGAGAGAAAATCGTTATTTCTGAATTAGAGCATCCGGCTGATGTCAAGAGAATCGAGTTTGTCGAAGGCAATGCAAACGAAGCGAGAGTCGGGATTTATACGAAGGCTCGTGGCTGGTGATAGGCATGCAAGGGCGGCGTTCGTTGTGTACAAGAAGGAGAGGAAACTGTTACGATTGCAAACTAAATTTGGGATTGGAGCATCATATTCCAGTGCAGGTTGGTAACTATAAGGGAAGGTATAGAGTACTTCATTAACCACTCGGGTGCATGTAGGTACTCTTATCATTAACTATACCAAATCCTCCCTAACTGTTTTGGTAAATATGAACAACTCGACAGATCTTCAAGAGAACCTCTGGAGGATAGCGCGCACGTATTCGAGATTCTGGATGTTAAATTTTACTGGGTCAGGTAACATAGCGACAATCGCGGAAATAACAGAGCAATTGAATTGGCCAGAGAGACCGCTACAGGTGATTCTTGGATACTGTGTCGTTCCTGAAGTTCTTGATTAAGAAGAAGATGCGAGAAAGATCAATCCGGCACTGGGAAATAAGGTAGAACAAAGCCGCCACAAGGAGATTGATACACAAATGTATACCGAGCATAGAAGCAAAAGATAAAATAAAGGTTAGGTTATATCAGAAAATAATGCAGCTAGTAACCCCGCCTGCAAAGGTTCTGATTGAACGAGAACGACCGTATAATTTAAACAAGGACTGCTACACTTGTGGCCACGTTTCCAATGCCCCACCCGAGGGTACTATACTGGGTTTAAACAAGAATAATTACATGCTTTATATAAATCTGACTTCAAAATTAATTAATCGTTAAATAGAATTTATAATCTAAAAACTAATGTTAAGGTTAAATAGTGGTACCCATTGCGTTGACTTCGGAGTGTGTCTGATTCACAGGCACTAGTAAAACGTAGGGGGGGGGGGGCTGTAATGCCGGATAGCGACCACCGGCTCTGCTTACCGGTGCGACCTAATGGATTTGAATTTCTAAGCATACGGAAATTCATTAATACCGAATCCAGCCTACTCTATAAATTTACAATATCCATCGCCCTAGTCTAAGTAATTTATTTTACTACAGCCTAAATTCGTCCCTAAAGTTCACTATCGTTCCCTAACTAACTTATTTTTTTCTATAATAATAATACGACCAAAACCAGGTAAAACGCCAAACAAAACAAGTCAAGCGACAGAACGAGAACGACCGCTGCAAATCCGACAAGGATGCAGGAAAATACTGAACACGTGCTGTGTGACTGACCAATCGAGACCGCTAACAGAGGGTAGGCGGATGGAAAACTAGCTGTCGAGGAGCTAGAATAGCCTAAGAGCTTGCAAGAAGTCCAAGGAAGGGCTAATTAAAGGCGTTCTGGGTAGACTTGAAGGGGTTTGCGGGAAAGGCTACGAGAATGGACGCCGAGAACAGGGCGTAAACCATTGGGGGAGGTGTCTGAAATTTGAAGTAGGAGGTAGAGTAAGGTGGAGTTAATTGACTTGGCATAAACTTACAAAAAAAAAATTTTAAAAACAAAATTTTATAAAAAGAAAAGCAAAAAACAACACGATGCATCCCACACTAAATTAATCACTCTTTCGCCTAAAGCACGTGAAATAGCCGGTATTACATCATACTTTAAGAAGGCTAACAATTAACTATACTAAATCAGATATTCTAATTAACTTCAACCAACCTAATAAATCAATTACACAAAGAAACGAAAATAGATTGAAACCGCGCACATCCCCCAGGATTCCAAAGTTGTACTCATAGTGATGGTAATACCCCAGGACATTTAGTGTATACCCCACCAAGACTTTAGCCGTGCATACCCACCTCCTCATAGCAGTAAGAAGTTAATTTATGTACGCAGACATTACATGTGATTTTCCAATGCTCCACCCGAAGGTACTACATTGGCCAGGAAGCGAGTTTTTTACCTGGAAAATTTTGAATTTTGCCGAATCCTTGCTGTTCCACAAGGTAGGGATCTTTAACGTGCGTGACAACACTCACACACGGGACCTCCATTTTACCTCTCATCCGAACGAGGGTGTATTTTTGCGAAAAATGCTCGCCTAACATTTTTCAAGCGGACCGTGTCGGGATTCGAACCCGGGACCTTGGGAGTAGTAGTCACACACATACCACTACGCCACGGAGCCGCCTATGTACGCAGACAACAGATCTTCAGATCCTGGAGAAGTTTATATTCGAGGTATTTAAAGATTTGTGGTGGCTGTACTGCATAAACATTGATTGGTATTGAGCAATTCTGCAGTTAATTTTAAATGGGCACGTTTTAGTGTGATGGCGCTAGTCCACACAATGCTTATGCGAATGCATTTGATAATTTTAATTATGCTTTTACTGTTCTGTACACACTGTTATATGCGTTAATGCTTTATTTAAATATTTATATTATTATAACTGTACTGTTCATTTATATATTTAATTGTTATGAAGCTTGATTTGTTTTGATTGGCGTTTTGTTTATTTGGGTCGTAGTATCTATAGGAAGATTGCAAGTTTGAATAAATTACTTGGACTAGGGCGAACGCTAGGTATTGATAAATTTATAGAATAGAAACAAATAGCTGGATTTGCTATTAATAAATTTGGCGTACCCTTCAGGTGGCACCAATAAGCAGAGCTGGCGGCTGCTTTCCTGTATTACGCGTTCCTCCTATTTTACTTTTACTAGTGTCTTGTTGGTCGGTCACACTCCAAAGTCAACGCTTTGGGTACCATTATTTAAACCCACCTTAGTTTTTGGTTTCTAAATTTTATTTACAGTTTAATTAATTTTGAAATTCAATTTATTTGAAGCACGTTATTTTTTTGCGTTTAAACCAAATGTAGTAACTTCGGGTAAAACAATGTGGAAGTGGCTACAAGTGCAGCGGCCCTTATTAACATTTTACTGGCCAGCACACAATCACACTTCCTGCCTGTCCAGTTCCGCAACATCATCCTCTACGTCGTCTTCGACGGCACATTCACCAGCAGTCGCCACAAATTATTGGATCCAGGTGATTCTTCAACCATCAGGTCAGTCGTGCTGTTTAGAACACTGTACCATTTTCTACATCGCGCTCTACGGGAGTCTTCTCGATGAACCAGATCCAAGTGGTTCTTTGACCACCACCGGCTCGGTTCAGTCATGCTGTCCGGCACACCGTTACCATTTCCGCGACACCATCTACGGCATTCTCAACATTCTATTGGCTTCAGGTATATGAACGGTGATATTGTATTCCACTAATAATGCACATTTATTGCATTTCTTAAAGTTTATCGGACCTTATATGTTGAACTTCTTGCACGTGTACATATGTTTATTCTGTGTTGTTATTTTTGATGTTTTGTATAAACTTTATAATTATGTTTTATGACTTGTATATACTGCATATATTTTGTGTTGGCATGCATTTTGTATCTTAGCTCAAAAGCCCTTTGTAAATACAGACGATACGTTATTGAAAACTGCATTTTTATTAAAGCGAAATAAATTACATTATTCATTTTTACATTTTCCGTTTGTGAAATAATGATTTTCACATTTTATAAATTTGCCCAAAAATAATCTATTTAACAGCTTAAACTACTGGTGAGATTAAAATTACTTTAAAATATTTAATATATAACAATTATTACATTTGCTGAAGTTTAGAATTAGGATGAAAATTCGTTCTATGATCAAAATTAAATATCCAAAGTTCACTTTTTGTACTGTTGACACGAATAGGATATACAATCTAAAATTCATCAACAACAATAGTTTGAATGTAGTATTGTTTGGACTTTATTGAATATATTCCAATGGGTGAACATATGCGATTTTTTCATTTGGCATACCTCGTTTTATTACGTGTGGAATTTGTTTCGGTACCATGCTTAAAAACAAAAATTTATTCCTTTCAAATTAAAAATTAACACCACTTACCTAATGCAGTCGATAATAGGACAAACATTTAGACACATCGTACAACCCGTACAATCGTCATTAACCTGCGGTATATGCGTTTCAGGATCAAAAGTAATTGCTTGATAACCAGAATCAGCACATGCCATGTAACATTTTCCACAGTTGATGCACATATCCTAAAAATTGCAATTGAGTGCGCAGAAAATACTAAACATTTATAACATTGCAAGAAAATAATTATATTAAATAAAAAATAGAAACGAACAATCTTTATACATCTGGTAAGTTACATGCCATAATTTTCCGCACGAGTCTTTTGCTTAAAGCATTTTTATGGCAGGAGTAAATTAAATAAAAAAACAAGAGATTATAGACGTTTCGGCTAAGTTTCTGGCCTCCTTACTTGTCTCAATTACTAGCTCGATTTGAAATGAACATTTAGGCTTTGCATACAAATCTAAATTGTTATTTCATCTTATTAACTAATCATATTATTGATGATAAGCTTGCATTGTACAAGCATCCAATATTTTTATTTAATAGTTGGCTTATAGTCGTAATTTTGAAAATTTCTTCCTGTCTATAACTGACATAAGTCAAAAACTTGACATTGTCAGATATAATTGACAACACTGCCAAATGTAATTTAAAATAGGAAAGGGAAAATTTAATTTAATTTAATTTATTTAAAATTTTACTAACAATGAACGTTAATTGAGTATTATACGTTAGTTCTTTTGTTTTTAGAAAATATGGTTTCAATTAAGGCAGTTAGTATAATTAAAGCAATAAAAATGAGTTATCTTAAAATAAATTGGTACATTTTAATATAATACTAAGCTAACGCATTAGTCATTAAGTACGATAAATGTCGCAGCAATTAAAACCGCATACAACATACAATGTATTATCCATTAATAAATACGTGGTTATATTGTAGTACAAGAATGCTAAATATATGAGACTAAAAACTATGTAATAAACAAAACCACAGAGTATACATTGAAGAAATATATATTAAAAGTGTGAAGAATGTAGAAATCGCTAAAGTGCAAAACGGTATTTAAAACATGGATGCACGTTCTAGAACAATTGCAAAAACAATACAAGTACGTGACTTTTATGTAATTAACGTGACAATAATAGTTTTTTCAGCATAAATAAAATATGTTACATTGTGAGAAATGTAAGGAGACAAAATGTAGGTTAACCGGGGGTTGAAGGTTAGTCGCACGCAGCTGCGACGTGTTTGAATTGCAGAAACGTAATGAATAATTTTCACATGTTTGTAGATTTGACTGTCGCGCCGGTGGAATAAAAATCCATAACGAAATTATGATATCGTAACAAAATGTAATGATTGAAACATGAGAGTTTAACTGTCCATAAATGGGTACTTATTGTTGTTTTATGTGAATTGGTGATCTAGCAGGAATGTAAACCGTTGGTGTTCTTTGATTGTTTATATTCAGGAAATAACAAAATTAATTAATGTCAAATTGAGATGCGAATTATATATGGCAGCTAGCTGTTCATTTATAGAAAGTTGGCATAATGCTAACACGATTGTTTTGTGGGATTGATTGAAAAGTGATGGGCTAATAAAGTGCCCAGCGCTAGAGCTTGTTTAATTTTAGATATGCTAGTGTAGAAAATCGAAATTAGAATATTTTGTTAATGCTTCATAATTTTTTTAAGGGGTTTTACATGTGTAGTGCTAGTTAAAAAGTGAATAACAACAAGTTTGTAATTTTAAGGAACTATGGAATGCGGACATAAAGAGCTGTATACTGTTTAGTTGACATTTCCAGAAATAAAATTCAGAATGTAATTACCAATATTCGTAAAACTTAAAAAAATCGGTTTGATAATAGTGATATTAATTTTGCTTTTAAGGATTTATTTTTTTAGTAATACCTGGCCGGTCTGATGTTAGGAAATTAAATATTTGTAGGAAAATATCTGTATTCTTATGGTAGTTATTCAATGTCAATAGAAGTTAAGTGTAGGTTGAATTATATTTAGGCGCATTTATAAACAAGGTAAACAGACAAATTTGTGGACGGATATGCAGCCACCTCAGTGTTGAAGTCATATTTGGAAGAGGTCCTTTATTTTATAATTTTCTTTAATTTGAACAAAAAATTAATGAGTGTTTTTAAAGTGTTGTCGAACAAGGTAAAGTATAAATTTGATAAACTAAAAGCAAAGGAGACCTATATGAAATAACCGTCACCCGGATAGGGATAATATCATAGCGCTTGCCGAGATTTTTGTCAATCATATCTTACAGTGTCAAGTTTTTTTATTTATGTCAGATATTGACAGAAATTGCAAACCCCACAAAATACTAAATCCTGTTCGGGGACTAATATATTCCATCTTTCAATTACAAGCTCGATTGAAATGATCATTTGGGCTTTGTACGAAGTCTAAGTTATTATTTCATCTTATTATCTAATAATTTAGTATTAACCAACTTGCCTTGTGCAATTATCCAATATGTATATTTAATAGTTGGTAACAGACGTAATTTTGAGCGTCACTTCTTGTCTATATCTGACATAAGTCAAAAAACTTGACACTGTCAGATATGAATGACAAAAATGACAAACGTAATTGAAAGTTAGGCTGATATACGGTTGTGTACATAATGTAGACTTATATCATTTCCTATTGTCGTCAACCGTCAAGGTGACGTAATTGGAATATGCATGGGCTGCGAAACACTTTTTTTCAAAAAAGGTTGCTAGATATATTTTTAAGAATATGTATTTATCTTTAGAAAAATGCTTCGCCATTTATTGCTATTAACAGAAAATCTTAAATATTAATAATTAGATTCAATATAAACCTTTTGATTGTGTAGTAGTATGATGAACATCATGGTCTTAATATGGTTCTATCATAAGTGAGCAGTGGCTGCATGGGTCTTTTATTTAGAGTAAGTATTTGTACTTGGTTCATGTTGATTAAGCAGGTGATAAAGTTAGCTCATACTATGATAGAGAATACAATGTTAAAATCACTGGTAACCCACCCTAAATCTGTCCACGTAGAACCCTAATTGCTGCTGAAGCCAAACAAATAATACAAAAAATTTTATCTACCAAGTATGTTCTTAGATTTCCATTGATGTAGCGAGTGTCAGGTGGAGATATTCAAAAAACGTTAGAAAAGGTGGTT
This sequence comes from Platerodrilus igneus, assembly GCA_036346225.1. Taxonomy (NCBI): domain Eukaryota; kingdom Metazoa; phylum Arthropoda; class Insecta; order Coleoptera; family Lycidae; genus Platerodrilus; species Platerodrilus igneus. Next base: position 6,087,438 of record JARFIW010001700.1, read on the forward strand.
ACATATTTCTAAAATAATAAGTTTCAAATATATACCATATACTTGGTTTTTACAAGTGCATATGTAATCAAATTGCAAGATCTACCAAAATGAAATTAAAAATAATGTATATAAACACTATCACACATGATTTTTACTAATTTATGAAAATGTTTTTTGAATGTTGATTCGAAACAATTGTTAGAATATTGACATTTTTTGTTCGTTTTGTCAATACTTATGTTGGAATAAAAAAATATTAAAAGGGTTTATTTAAACATTATAGCAACAAGTTGAACTGATATAGTCTTTTATTTATGCAACGTTAGGTGTGTTTCAAGTGCACATTTAAAAATTTTAAAAAAAATTAAAATTATTGATATTAATACAGACATAAAGGCAAAACTACTTTTGATATTGATAGAATGTATAAGTCTACATTTATAATTATCATCAGAGTTAGATTTGAGAATTTATTTTGAGTGTTACCAAAGTAATATGTATAAAATATAGAATGAGATGATATATTCCTAGGTTCAGGGTTTATAGTGAAAAGGAATTAAAGTCCAAGTTACACAAATCGTGCTTTTCTATGTAAGTTATTTTTGTGATTTCTTTTTTTTACATGTTTTCCAGAACGTTGCCTTGCGGTAAGTCAGTTACAAAAATCTTTAGTGGTTACAACCTTATGGCCTTTGGTTTTCTACAGTTTCCCAATTGAATTTTCTTTCTCGTTATACTTTGAGGTTGTTGAAGAATCAAATGTAGTGGCACAAACTCTTTTGATTGTAATAAGATTAACATCCTCCACCTACGACCACTCTCATGATCCTCCTTGGAGTAATTTCCAGGTTAGCCGCGAATACAATTTATGTTTCGTTATTTTTGTTCTTTCTAAATAAGTAAATATTTAACTAAAAATAATAAAATAAAAAAAAGTTCACTAACGATTTTTGTTGTAAACGGTTAAGAGTATTCTATATTTGTGTGGTATTACTTTATTTTATACATATAGCTAGTTTAGGATCTAGTGGGTGAATTTCTAAACAACAAAATGTATATATGTCGGTTAAGAAACAATTTGAAGGGTTTTTACTCGAGAAATAATTAATTAATTAGGTGCAAATGTATTCTTTTTGTTGAATTTATGTAAAAATATTATAAGGTTTATTGAATTTAGTTAAATTAAAATATTTTCATAAGTTGAACACATAACACTTTTCTAGAAGTTTCCCACTTCTAAATCTCCGCATCTAGAGTCGTTAAGAAATTGAAACACCTTTAGATACACAATGCTCTTGCACGCGTAATGAATCTTAATTAAAACCATAATCCTACTCGTTTACGAGAGAACACTCTATTCCTTGGATTTGTTCTATTTTACTAATATTAGAAGTATTGTAGTTATAAATTTGTTGCTGCAGCGAAAAAAAATGCAACTTTTGTACTAACTATAGTAGGGGACAAAGAATGCCACTATAGTAAGCTTGCTTATCGTAAAAGGCGATTAAAAGGCGCAGTAAGGGGCAGCAGCCTTGCTAGATAAAAGATATTGGAGGAGAGTCGGTTAGTCTCGGGCGATCCTCAATAATTTACAAGGTCGTTGGGGGTTTGCCGTGACAGATACGGCTTTTTGCTCAAATCTTTAAAAACTGCGTTGTGGAAAGATATGGGAACCTACCACAATATTTCCCAGGTATGCGTGGCCTAAAACACGAAATATGTATAATGAAGAGCTCACAAGTAAAATTCTTGTCCGGAGATAAAATACCCCTCTCATTCGGATTTCCGGGAGAGGGTACTTGAGGCTCGTCATTGTAAGAATATAAAACAACGGTTCGATTTAGTAATAGGGACTTGGAATGTAAGGTCATTACTTAAAGCAGATAAGTTAACGAATTTATTAGTCGATCTGAGAAAAGGAAAGCTGGACATTTTAGGTATTAATGAGGTAAGATGGCCAGATAGTAATGACTTTTAGAAAGATAATTATAGAATAATTACAACTTTTTCAACTAATGGACAGGCAGGGGTAGGAATAGTGTTAGGTAAAAGATTAGGACGTAAAGTTAAAGAGTACTTACAATTTAGTGTTAGAATAATTATGGTTAGATTGAGTACGAAACCCACAGACACTGTTTTAGTACAGGTTTACATGCCAACAACCAGTACGAAGATGAGGAAGTAGAAAAGGTATACGAGGATATAAACAGTATAGTGAGAAAAGTAAAGAGAGATGAGAATTTAATAGTTATGGTCGATTTTAATGTGTCAGTGGGAGAAGGTAGTGAGGGAAAAATGGTAGGAAAATTTGGGTATGGTAGACGAAATGATAGAAAAGAAAGATTAGTTGAGTTTTGCCGGGAACATAGATTAGTAACTGTAAACACCCTATTCGAACAACATGTTAGGAGAAGATATACCTGGAAGGTGCCAGGTGATAGGGCTAGATACCTGATAGATTATATTTTAGTTAAACAAAAATTTAGAAACCAAGTTAAAAACTGTCGTACTTATCCAGGGGCTGACATAGATAGCGATCATAACTTAGTTAAAATGAAGTGTAAGCTAAAATTCAAAAAAATGAGAAAGACTAAACGAAAAGGAGGGATCTAGGTAAGCTTAGTGATAGTGAGGTAAAAGAGGAATATAAACAAGTATTAGATGATAAGATCAAAGAGATAGCTATAGGAGGGAACGTAGAAAATAGATGGAAAGAAATAAAAAGGGCTGTACATGATACAGTAACACAGACTATAGGTAAGAAAAAAATAGAAGCGAGAAAACCCTGGGTAACAAAGGAGATATTAGATTTAATATAAAATAGGAGAAAGCTTAAACCTTTCAGAGAATTGGATAGTGAAAGTTAGCAAAAATATAATAGAGTTAGAAATAAGATAGTACATGAGTGTAGAAAAGCTAGAAATAAATGGATGGAGGAGAATTGTAAGGAAATACAAGATGATTTGAGAGTAAGTAAGACAGACAGGGCTTACAGGGCAGTTAAAAAGTTTTTTAGGAAAGATAGGAAAAAATATAATTGTATTAAAAATGAGAATAATGAGCTTCTAATAAATAAAGCTGAGGTAGCAGATAGATGGAAAAAATATGTAGAAGATTTATATAAGGGAGACGATATAAATGAGTTAGAGAACGACCAAAAAGAGGATGTAGAAATAGGGTTCTCAATATTAAGAGAGGAATTTGATAGAGCTGTTAGGGATCTTAAACTAAATAAAGTACCGGGGATAGACGATATACCCGCAGAATTAATAAAATATGCAAGTCAGAAAACTTTAGACAGATTATATGAACTAGTAAAAGTAATATATGACACAGGTGAGGTCCCAATAGATTTCGAAAAAAATATTATTATCCCAATCTCAAAAAAGTCTGGCGCTAATAGGTGTGAGAATTCTAGAACAGTTAGTTTAACTTTCCACATTTCCAAAATACTAACAATAATAATTAAAAATAGAGTAAAAGCTTTGACTGAGAATTATTTAGCTGAAGACCAATATGGTTTTCGTAAAGACAAAGGGACTAGAGAACCGATACTAATGATTAGGATAATTATCCAAAAAAGGTTACAAAAAAATAACAAGACTCATTTCGTGTTTGTAGATTTAGAAAAAGCATTTGATAGGGTTAATTGGATTGTTATGTTCAGGGTTTTGCAAAAAATAGGAATCTTTCATAGGGATAGAGATATTATTTACAGTCTATATAAAAACCAAAGCGTAGTAGTTAGATTTGATGAAATAGAGAAGGAAGCTAAGATTAGAAATGGTGTTAGACAGGGCTGTATACTATCTCCCTTGATTTTTAGTGTTTATATTGAGGAAACTTTAGACTTAGCTAGAGAGAGAAAAGAGATAGGTATTAGTGTGCAGGGACAGAAAGTAGACATGTTAAGTTTTGCAGATGATATAGCCATTATAGCAGAGTCTAGAAAAGAGTTAGGAGAGTTTTTAAATATTTTGGATGAGATACTACAGAGTAACTGTAGTATGAGAATTAACTCAAGAAGGACAAACATAATGACAAGTGAATTACAGCCTAGTTCTAAACCAAAATTAACAATAGGTAATACCGAGTTAGAGGAGGTAGATGAATTTTGCTATTTAGGTAGTATAATTACAAAGGACGGGCGTAGCAGAAGGGGTATAGTAGCTAGAATAGCTCAAGCTAAAAAAATGTTTTTAAAAAAGAAAGACTTACTAATACCTAATAGTAGTAGTTTAGATAATAGAAAAATTTTCTTAAAGTCGTATATATCGAGTGTTCTATTATACGGTAGTGAGACTTGGACAATATTAAAGAGGTAGATAAGAAAAAGATTTTGAAACTTGGTGTTATAGGAGAATGTTAAAGATTAGTTGGACAGATACAGTAACAAACGAGGAAGTTTATAGAAGGATAGGTGAAGAACCCTGTATGTGGAAACAATTAAAGGTCCGGAGAGACAGAATGATAAGGCACCAGTTAAGACATGAGGGACTATTTAGTAAAGTCTTAGATTATAGACTACCAAATAAAAATAGAGTAGGAAGGCCTAAACAAAGCTATATTATTCAAATTATTAGAGATTTAGGTTGTGAAGGGTATGCAGATCTTTTTAGACTAGCTCAGAATACAAAAAAAATTTAGAGTTGCATCAAACCGATCTTAAGTAAGTTCGAAAACAAAACAAAAAAAATAAATAAAAATCAGTTAACTAATGTCACCATGATATAACTCACAATTAGTTAGCGTTCTGACATGTTGGCAGCGATTCATTGCTTCAGCCTTACCATAACATATAATTTAACACTTTTCATTTTTTTGAAGGAGATAACCAGGTAATATTTCATTTCCTTATAAATGGGAATCATGTAAACATGTTGGAATTCTTTAACAACCATCAGGATGCTAATATCTATGTAGAGCTAAGTAGATAGAAAAAAGATGGAAGAGTATAGAAAGACCAAGCTATACTAGTCAAATTATGATAAATTTAGGTTGTGAAGGGTATATAGAACTTTCTAGATTAGCACAGAATAGAAAAGAAGTTAGAGCTGCGTCAAACCGACCTTAAATAAGGTCGAAAATAAAATGATGATGATGTGCTAACTATACTGGGACGTATACGCTATTTACATTTAATATATGTGCAAAATATTTGACAAGTTTTAGTTCATGTGCACTACTATTTTAGCAGATTGTTGTTTACTTACGTCATCAATTAGGGCAACCACTTGGTCTTTGTTATTCAGTTGTTTATAAGGCCCAATACGAGGTAAAGCACGGCCAATTATATCTTTAATTCTTGGTATATCGTCATACCCGTTTACATGTCCATTTTCTACTTTACCATTTACAATACCATTTTTATATACACCGATTTCACCATTTACGTCCAATTTTAAGACCATTCTGTTTTTCTTCAACTGTTCTTCCCTTTCTTTACGATAGGGTCCAAAATGAGGTAAAATCTAACAGATAATTTACAACATTAATACTTTCTTTTTCAAAACCTTGCAATTAACCTTATTATTCTTTCCATATATTGAATCAACAGGTTTCCCCAATTGATGCTTAAAAGTTGGAGGACTTTGACCATCCCAATTCTTTAACTTTGTGCTTAGGTATAATAAAGTTTTAAGTCCAGTACAATAATCTTCTATCAACGTAAAGTCCTGATTTTGTATGGCACTTCCAACTTGTAACACAGTAGCGCCACAATGAAGAAACTGTAACGCCGTCTCTGCAGACTCTATACCACCAACCCCTGAAAAAATATAATTTTATTACTGAAATAATTAAATGTTTGCAATATACGATACCCATTATTGAAAACCCAGGCAAATCTTGTGCAATCGACGATACAGCTCTGAGTGCCATAGGCCTAGTTGCATTTCCACTAACACCTCCATATGTTGTTTGTTTATGTATTCCCACTGCCGGCCATGGACTGGCATCTGCTTTCAAACTCATTAATCCAGATATCGTATTTATGCATGCAACTCCATCTGCTCCACCTTTTCAAATATATAATCATTTAGAAACTGAAAAGTATCAATTTATTTTGTAATTTACCGTGAATGTTTTTGGATGCATGCGCGTGCGTGCGTGATGCTTATGTGTGTATGTGTATATGTATGTATGTGTATATATATATATATATATATATATATATATATACATTGCTTTGATAAGAAGGTAATTTAAGGGTATATTAAGTCATAGGGGTCGTAAGATACGTGTAAATATTATTAACAATTCCAAACAATTCCATCATTAAATGAGAGTCGACAATTTTGCATAAAGTCAATAGCGAGCACACTGTATATAAATCATAACTAATTTTAATTCATGAAAAAAAGCTCATTCTTTAATAACCAGATCCAAGTTAGCAAGAATAATAACGTGTAAATCGTATAATACGTTTAAAAGTAAATATACAAGTCTAAGATTGAAAAGAAATACGCAAAAATAACGTTTTAAACATAAAAAGTTTTATTAAAATAAACACGCAATCGGTGAAAGTAAACAACCTGGCATACTAGCTACAATATAATCTCATTAAAAATATTAACGCATAAACGCATTCAAATACGTCATAATGGAACAGAGGCTACGTGATCTGCAACTTTGTAAACCCACATAAAATCCCACATATTTGGATTTTTAAATAACAAACGGCAACGTGATAAAAATATTAATAACAGCAAACACAAATATGAGGACATGACAGAATATAATAGAAACTTGGATTTTCTTAGGAATATGCTATATAAAATAAACGCCTACGTGTGAAATGAAACGATTTAACAAGAGTCTTGACAGGAAATTTGTAGAAAATCCAAGGCCTGCAATGATAGCGCAAAGTGCAACGCGTCAATCAACAAAATCGCGAGTAAAACCAATAGGACAAAAAAGAGGTGGAGTCTTTATAAATAACGCGGACTTCGTAAATAACCAGTATCTCTGTGACCAAGACACTAACTACGTCAGTTAAAAGCAGAATATTACGCAAAGTGAACTTAGTCAAAATAAACAATTTAGTGATATAAAAGTGAAAATTCAAGTGCCAATAAATATAACACAAGTAGTCGCTTACTTTCAAAAACGTAAGGTAAATTGTTAATTAAATCTAATTCTAATATTTAAGGATTTAGGACTTCAAGTATCTCCAAGAAACTTCAAATAACTCCAAGTGATTCCTAGTAACTACAAGTAATTCTAATAATTAAAATAAAACTAAACAAAAACTAAGATAAATCCGAAGGGAAAAATTCAAGCAAATTTAATTAATCATTCTGTTCAACGAGTTGAGGCAACTACGCTAAGAATCAAATTGACAGGGAGAAGCTGTACCAGAAAATCAAATTGGAAACAATCCAGGGGTGCTAACAATCTAGATACAGAAGCAGTTCTAAGAAACAAGCAGGAAAAACGCAGGTCAGAGATATATTATTCTTTATTAACATAAGACTGTATTTCAATTTTTAACATTGGCTATTATTTATATCGAAGTATTTGTAATGGTCATCAAAAATTTTTTGAGAATTCATGCAAATAGAAAGAAGGTCATTTGAACGTTCAAAAGTGCTTCAAGTAAATTACAGTGGTTTTTTGGATGGCTTTAAGGAAGTATGATTTTGGTGTAATCAGATAAATATCAATATTTCATTCAGTGGTTAATTTTCGAATACAAAATCCAACGTAAAATATAAAGTGTCCATATTCTCGATTATTATACAAATTTTGGTTACTTTCGTTTTTATTATTCTAACAGATAGGAGCTAGATATAAAGGGGGTTAAACATTCTCTATTGTCGTCTCGTCAGGCACTCTGTGACGATTAGACTGAGCTGGACGAGTTATATATAAAAAGAGGTATAGGATTTGGAGACGCAGAGAAGAAACGAGGACAAACATAGCAATATATATATATATATATATATATATATATAAAAATTTTTTTTTTTCTTTTCTTGGGAAATAGGTCATTTATTAAAACATTTATTCTTCTCACTTAAATAATATGTAATACTAAACATAACGCGTTTCGGTTATCATAAACCTTGGTCACATGTAATAAAAATTCCTGTAAATTTCTAAAATATCTTAAACTATTAAAATGTATTATAATTAAAACTTACTTGGTAACATTATTTTAAATCTATTTGCATGTTGTAAAATCTAATAACTAATAGCTAAACTAATCAATTTTATTTAATATATCCTAGGCAGTTAAACAAGTTATCAAATAACATTAGTGTTATCTGAAGTGATACAATTTATATTAATTATTTTATACTTTACTTAATAATAAATCTTAATATTTTTATATACAGAGTGAATGTTAGAATAAGTACTTTTTAAGATGATTTACCATTAAGCAAGAAATAAGCACCAAAAACAGTATATTAACTATGTAATTATTAATTATGAATAATATTGTTATAAATTTTAGTGAAATGTTCAATGTCCGTTTTATTATTTATACTGTTTATGTTACGTTGAATGTGAATAATTTCTAATGTACTACGTTTATTTTCGTTTTGTTCTACGTTAATTACACTTGGATTTTCAAAATCAAAGTTATGCATGTGGTCCAATGCATGATTTGCCAGTGCTGTGTTTCTTTTATGTGTTTTAATAGAATATTGGTGTTCATAAATTCTACGGTGTAAATATTGTTTTGTATTTCCGATATATGAACCGTTACAGTTTTTACAGTTTATTTTATAGATACAATTAGTTTTGTCTGTAATTGGTGTTTACAAAATTGAAACCGCAAACACCAATTACAGACAAAACTAATTGTATCTATAAAATAAACTGTAAAACTGTAACGGTTCATATATCGGAAATACAAACAATATTTACACCGTAGAATTTATGAACACCAATATTCTATTAAACACATAAAAGACACAGCACTGGCAAATCATGCATTGACCACATGCATAACTTTGATTTTGAAAATCCAAGTGTAATTAACGTAGAACAAAACGAAAATAAACGTAGTACTTAGAAATTATTCACATTCAACGTAACATAAACAGTATAAATAATAAAACGGACATTGAATTTCACTAAAATTTATAACAATATTATTCATATTAAATTACATAGTTAATATACTGTTTTTGGTGCTTATTTCTGCTTAATGGTAAATCATCTTAAAAAGTACTTATTCTAACATTCACTCTGTATATAAAAATATTAAGATTTATTATTAGTAAAGTATAAAATAATTAATATAAATTCGTATCACTTCAGATAACACTAATGTTATTTGATAACTTGTTTAACTGCCTCAGGATATATTAAATAAAATTGATTAGTTTAGCTATTAGTTATTAGATTTTACAACATGCAAATAGATTTAAAATAATGTTACCAAGTAAGTTTTAATTATAATACATTTTAATAGTTTAAGATATTTTAGAAATTTACAGGAATTTTTATTACATGTGACCAAGGTTTATGATAACCGAAACGCGTTATGTTTAGTATTACATATTATTTAAGTGAGAAGAATAAATGTTTTAATAAATGACCTATTTCCCAAGAAAAGAAAAATTTTATATTTTAAATAAAGGTCAAGAAATATCAAAATATATATATATATATATATATATATATATATATATATATATACTTTACACATTGCTAAATTAAATGTAATGATGTGGATTCTTACCTAAGGATGCCCGTATTATATTACTAGCTCAGATATAATAAAACAACGAAACTCCAACAAAAATTTCTAATAACATATTTAAAAACAATCATTCAAATTATAACAATCGTTACATTCACAAACATCTTTCTTTAACACACATTATTCACAAAGATTATTTACATACACAGGTATATAGAAAACTTATAAATGCAATTTGCAACTGAAATCTAGATAGAAGCAACATTTCATCACTACTAAATATTAATACAATCATCACCTAATCCTTGTTAATAATTAGAAACTCTAAAACTTTTGATATGTAAGTCACAAATGTTTCTTTAAGAATAATATGTATAATTTAAATACTCTCCTATTATTTCGTCTCAGTGTGACTGATCAGCGACTTGAGAAAACCCTTTGTAAGGTCAAACCATCTCAAAATTTAACCTCTATATTATATAAAAGTAAAATTATCCACTCACAAGTAATTTGCCAAATATTATGCTACCTTAACATAATTATAGCATGAACTGTCTCTATAAGGATTCAAGCAAATTATCTGGACCCTTAAATTGTAGAATTGATACTTGGTTGATTAAACCTCCATTTGCAATTTATTCCATTTAGAAGATTGTTTTACCCAAGTCCCAGAAATCCAATATATATTTCCATTTACTCTGATTAAATTTTCATAAGTCGAAGTTTTGCTTTATAAGTTTCAAATCATTGTTTTTAATAAATATAACTAACTAAAATCTAGCGTTTATTATAGTTTGTCTTTTACCGACCAAGAGTATCATCGACCATAAACAAACAATTCGTAGTTCTCCACTTTGGTGACTTGTTTTCCTAATTATTTACCAGCTTTTATATAATGAAATCTCAATACGTCACAGGTTGTCGAATTTCTGCATCTTTCCAGTTGGTTTGACTCATTGCGTGATTTAATAATTAACTGTAATTTCATTCATTGTATGAAAGTGTCTTATCTTTATTACCTGTCAGTTTAAAATTTATTAGGTTCGTAAACATTTTCACTATCTTACTTAATTGGTGTGCTTCACAAGGATGTATGTAAAATACTCAGTCGTTATCGCTTTTGTTATCATTTATGGTCATTCAAAACGTGTTATCTAATCTAATTTATAGTCTCTACATGTCTTATCACGTTCCACAAACTCACTTAATTGGTGTGTATTCAGTCATGTCGGATTGTCAAGGTAAAGATAATCAACTGTTACCTTTATTTACAAACGATTTATAGATTCTTGCTTCGAAATTTCTAGATTTTACGTTTCGCATCAAACGTGTTCTTAATTGAAAGAAATTACCTGCGAGTACTTTGTTACTCAATGCATTATTGAATATTATTTAGCAGTTAGATTTTAGAAAATACGGGTTTTCAATCAAGGGCTGCTCTTGTATTTTCGACGATTGCATAATTATTTCGAATGTGTTTTACAGAACGCTGTTTTCACATTAACATTTTGTGATTATTTAATGTAAATAAATTAAATAATCACAAAATGTTAATGTTGAACCTACAGGAATATTCACACATGTATCTAAAACCATTGAAAAAGTACGCAATTGCAACCGAAATGTCCGAATAAGAAAAAGGAGAAATTAAATATATCAATAAATATCTAAACTACATGCAATTTTTAAGCTCATCAAATATTTGAAATAATAGAAGTAACATACTATATTTTTAAAGGATAATTCTAACCTTATGTTCCTACTGTATCTTCTTATTTGAGCTTCTTGATCCTAGTCGGCTGCTTGTTCTGTGGTTAACCCTCAGCTTGGCTTGCTCCCCAATTTTTCAAAAATGTTTATCAGCAACTTGGATTTGTTTTTGAAGTACTAACCCTGTACTTCGAATCGATTTAGTTTCTATTTTAGTTTCCTAACTTAGAGTCGATTTATAGTTGTGTCCTTACTTAGACGATTTTAATTTGTGTCCTTACTTAGAGTCGATTTAATCTCATATACTTAGAGCTGCTTTATATTTCCCTACTTAGGGCCTTAAATAAATTGTAAAAATTTTGTTTATATTAATTAAATCTAGACTTACGTTTCATATTAACGGCAGAGTTTTACACTCGTATTACAGCGCACATTTTTATTATTTACTTCACTTGCAATTCTTAATTTCTATTACTTGTCACTTTGAATAAATTGAAGTTCGCGTAATAATTTATTCCAGGTCGCGCGTCAAATATGGAATGTTCCCGCTTATCTGATACGGTCGGTGTTATAGACAACTTCGTCCCACGTGCTCGTATTGGTTGACCGTTCGCTATCTTGTTATTAGACCATGACCACAGCATTGCCATTATGTGCTATCTTCAACCTATTGGATTTTATAAGTTTAGTTTTTAGATTCATTATTATTAACAATATTAAAGGTTACATTACAATGATTAAACGTCACCTTTGAAAACTCGGCCGTCATTGGTGTTCCTTGTTATAGACGCTTGATTTAGCACGTAGACAAAAGCTTTGTATTATGGAATTCATCACCAAGTGGTGTTTGGTACCTTTCGACTTGCACGTAGACGTAATTTTTAGTCTCCGTACCTTGTTTACTTAAGTTGGATTTTGTTAAATGTGGCAATTTCTACATTTCAAATGTCACGTACGCTTTCGCCTCAATATCTATTCCTTATTGCATTATGAAATATGTTTGTTTTCAAAAGTTTGTTTATTACAAACTGGTACAAATTATATGCGTTTTATTGACTTCTATTTCGTACAAAAACGCGTCGAGTTTGAAAGAAATTTCATTTCACGTTTATTTTACTTTAAATATGCCTAAATTATATTTATTTTGAGTTTATGAATGTTTTCTCAAATTTCTTATGAAAGTGCCCATCTGCTGTTATCGATTCCAACAGGAATGCGAGGAATTGCACTTGTGTATGATTCGATCTTGGCATTGCCAAAGTATGAATATTTTTCGTGAAGCTGTTTTGCTTCTATGGACTGAGTTGGTATATCCAAATTGTGCATTGTTCGTACATCAAAAATCTGGTACTTGCGCGCTCCATCGTATGTGCCAGATATTTCCAAGGACACTCGTTGCGAATTTGCTTCAATACGCGAATTATTGTCGGTTCACTTTAACCATAGGGACTGTGGCGTATCAGATAAATTAAATTGTTTGGCCAAATCATGTTGGAATAAGGTAACTGACGATCCTTCGTCGAAAAATGTAAAAGTGCGTAATGCCACGCCCTTGCCATACAGAACAACTGGAATAATACAGAACAGAATAGTTGGATTTGACTTGATATGTATATTACAATTAGTCTGAACTTCCGTTGTGGCCATTCTGGGAATATCTGAACCGCCGGCAGTGCTTAATTTCTGATTTTTATTGTGAAGTAATTGATAGTGCTTGAACGTACAATTGCCTTTACCACAAACTTTATTAGAATTGTAGTTGCGTGGATGATGCATCCGCAAACATTTTCGACACAGCTTGCTTTGCGTATTACCAGCCACTTCTTAGAATGATTAAGTGCTGAAAATTTGTCACAATTATAAATTGGATGTGCATCAAGTTTACACACTACACATTTCTATCTAACTTTTTCTGAATGAGATTTAATATTCTCATTTCTGCTACTCGATCTTTCAACGTGAGTGTTTATGAAATTACCAGAATTACTCACGCGCACTTTTCGTTTACTAATTGGTGTTTCGATAGAAGTCACGCTGCTTGCTGCACGTGCAACCTGCTTAAGCCAATCACTAAATGTAGACAGGGTAGTACGTGCTTCTGTCTGATTGTACATAGCCCAATTGAGCTTAACTTTGGGCGGTAGTTTTTCTACAAGGGTTTGACAAATGGTTTTTTAACCCAGCAGCTTCCATTGTGACGCACAGATTTTCTACGGCTAAGGCATAGGTTACAATATTTTCCAATGTATCTGCTTTTGGAGGTGATTGGGATATTATAGATTGTAAAAGCGAATTTATAATGTGTTCAGGTCGACCGTATCTCAAGTTTTCAATTGCTCCTGGAATTGTGTGTGGAAGAAGAAGCCTACTTCTTACGGCTTCCGGCGCTCTACCTTTTAAAGCTTTCTGTGACCAGATTAAATTTTCTGCATTGGAAAACCCGCACCTTTCCGTTAAGGCCTCATAACTGCTAATTATTGGCTAGTCTTTTGGTTTACCACTGAATAACGGGAGTTCTTTAGGCGTTACTTCTCTGGCTGCCAATTGATTTGAGTTCAAAGGTTGCATATGTCGTGGCAAATTTTGAATATAAACATCGTCAGGATTGACTTGTCCAGGTAAATTCAAGGTTTGATGTATTGGCTTGGTTGATGCAAATCTAAGTCTTGGCAAAGATTCTGTAATTGCTGGGATGGTTGCATATACTGATTGAGCAGGTTGTGTCAAGAATGACGGGCGTATTGATGGAATCGGTCTATCATATGCCAAAACGTATTTTAGGGTAGTAAATCTTGTTTGGATATCCATTTCTGAGACTCCATTTGTTCCTAGCAATGGGACGGTAGAATATACAGGCGTATTTGCAACAGAAGATATTTGAGACAAGATCTTTGTGTTTTTATCGTAGGGAGTAGAAATGCATGTTGATTGCGTTGTGGCATAAAGTAGAGTGAAGATGATAGAAAATTACTAGCACCATAGAGCTCTTGAGTTACCACTGGATTTGGAAATTTAGTTTTGGTTTTGAATTTTCAAGCAACGCAAGTTATGTATCCCCCAATTGATATATGTATAAAGAAATAGAATAATTAGGAAATTATTAGAAAGTGTTAAGAATACGCCAAGTGAAGTGCAACAAAGTAAATCAAGGACAATTTGTAAAGTTTATTAACGTTCATGAGAACGGATGCGCTGACGATAGTGACACTGCAGATGTCAGGTCACAGGCGGTCACCGACGGTCAGGTACCGTGATTACTTAGAAATTAAAATTACAATTACAATTACAATTATGAATAGAATTAAAAACAAGCAGATATGAGATCTGCAAGTTCCCACAGCCATGTGAGGGGTTAGGGATATTATAAAAAGCCCGGGAGCCCCAGTCGACGACAGTTTGTCAAGTGATCAGCTTTTACATTGCAGTCCACTTACTACTCAAAATAGTACCTTCATCAATTAATTTCGATTTAAATTAAAGTATAATTGTAACTTGTCAAAATTCCATATTTAATTTCTGTGAATTAAAATAAATTTGTTAAGAAGTTTGCAAATGGTCTTTTAAAAAGGCCGCTCCCAAGCCACGAACCTTAACTGGCGCAGTCGTAACGGATTTCAAAAGGTCACTAGGGAACCCAAATTCGAAGAACTGGTGGTCAGGCATTTCAATTCTAAATTTGACACAACCAAACAAAAGTTGGAGGCGAAACAAGAATCGTTCAAACCCAGCAAACAAACAGAAGTTGAAGGCGAAACAAAATCGTTCAAATTCAACAAAAGAAAACCGGAGAAGATACAAGCATAGATCGAATCCGAAAACCGACGTGGAGAAAGTACAGAAATCGACGGACTCTATGAAAGCAACAAAGCAATTAGTGTAAGTTCATTTTCCTTAACCAATTGAAATTTATTTTCCAAACATATTTGATATTTGCTAGCATAAGAGATTTATATATGTATATTAATTATTAGTACCATTATTTTATACAATATGATGAAAATAATCCACTTAGCTATTGCAAGGGGTTATCTTCAGGTTATTTTTAAGAAAATTTATTCTTTGTATAAAAGAGACCTATAAAACTTGAGAAAATCAAGTCGCATTTCAGGCGCACTTGAGACTATTATTACAAAATTAACTGGCGCAAGAATTCATAGAAACAAAACAAAAACAAATTTCTAATTCAACAACACGGTATTAACTGGCGCAATACCCCAAAAATAAAAACGAAATTAAATCACGAATTTAAAACCGATATCTTTGTATATAACACAGAAAGAATATTGAAACAAATGACTCAGGCGCAAACTCATCGTATTCCGTAAATAATAGACAGAGCTTGCAATCTATTATTAACCTACATTCCTATTACAAGAAATAACAAAGCGCAAATTCAAACGCGAATTTAATCATCAAAAGTGAATAATTTAAAGCAACCTTAAACGCAATAAATACTAAGCTATTCAAAACGCATCGCGAATCTAAATATAACTATACGAAAACCTCTCAATCTACTAGAATAAAATTCAAACATTAAAACAAAGCATAGAAATTACGACCGGAAACTCGTACAAAACATCATCTTAAGTACGAAAAATAATCACGCTATTTGAAACGCATATTGCAACCTTATAAAAAGCACATTTACATTGACATTCTGTAATTAAAAATACTTCAATAATTAACAACGCAAAAGTTCATTTCATATCAACTGAAAATAACACCTTTTAGAAAAATATAATTGCATTATACCACAGCAATCACTGAATTACACCTACTGTAGATTTAAAAATAACGTAATTAAAGTACGACAGAGACACTGATGCAAACGATCGACTGGAAAGCAACAATTTACCACATCTAAAACATTGTAATTAATACAAACTCATTGTAGTAATTACGAAAAAAAAAATTTTATGCAACTTTGAATAACAAAAAAGACGAAACCTTGCAAACTTTATAATTAACACTTAAGTTCACGAGACGAGAAGCATCGTAGACACTTATAAATTACACACCCACGGGAAGAGATAATTACTACAGACAGAATTAAATCGACATAATTAAAAATAGTTTTAACTGACGCAAAGCAAACGAAGTGAAATAAATTACCACAAATATCACTCAATCACATCGAAACCTCAGAGATCAAACTTACAATAAAATTAACATCAGTAAATTAAAAATAAACGTATTCAAGATAGTTTCAAGCGTAAAACCCATAAAATAAGTATAACACCGTGCAATTAAATACAAAATAAGCAACCCAATTCTTTAAATAATTTAAAACGACCCAAGCTAAAAATAGCAAGTAACCCGGCGCAATCTAAACGAAAAATTAATAAATCTAAGCAAGGAATAACAATACCAAATCGTGAAATAAATCCCAAATTTCTAAAAATTTGAAAATAATCAAAGTCAAGCTAAATATTAATTATTAGAACACCCCTCCGCCAAAAAGAGTGGAGATATGAAACTTTATTTGGAAACAGTACCAGTTTTTAATGGAGACTAATGTCTTCTCAGTAATTTTATAACAGCCTGTGAAATATTTTTAAAAACATTCTATAAGCCCGGAGACAACGAAAGACACGTATTACTCCTACGTTTTATTATCAGTAAACTAACCGGAAGGGCACTAACATTAATTGCCAGTAGAGATGATTTAGAACAATGGAACGACTTCAAACGAGTATTGATTGCATATTTTGGCGATCAACGTAACCTATAATTCTTAGTACGCGATTTAATAAACCTTAGAATAAAAAATAATCAATTCCCGTACTAATTTGGAATGAAATGCTAAGATGTAAGAAGTTTAATCTTGACAAAACTAAAAATTGAAGAAACCGACCAAAACATCATACATAAAAACAAAGATGTATGACGAAATGGCATTAGACACATATCTACAACAATGTAGTTATGAATAGATTAAAGAATAAGCAGACAAGATATCTGCAAGTTCCCACAGCCATGTGAGGGGGTAAGGATATTATAAAAAGCTCGGGAGCCCCAGTCGACGACAGTTAGTCAAGTGATCAGTTTTTACATTGTAGTCCACTTACTACTCAAAATAGTACCTTTATCAATTAATTTCGATTTAAATTAAAGTATAATTGTAACTTGTCAAAATTCCATATTTAATTTCTGTGAATTAAAATAAATTTGTTAAGAGGTTTGCAAATGGTTTTTTAAAAAGGCGGCTCCCAAGCCACGAACCTTAACTCGCATTAGACTTGAATTTTTCAATTATGTTACTTCGCAATTGAAAATTGTCTCGTTTGCAGTAATCTGTCTCACAATCTGAATCATACGCGCTGAGAATATTGTACCTTTTATTCAAATACTCCTGACCTCGTTCTTGCATTTTACGTTTGTGAGCTAGTTCACGTTTCTTCATTAGAATGCGTTCTTCTTCCAAACGTTCTAATTGTAATTGCTTTCTTCTACCAGATAGCTTACAGGATGAAACTGATAATTTGTCACGTATATCCAGACATGCTTCTTCTGAAGACCATTAATTTAATGGCACTGCTACATTATTGGCAACGCACGCATAACAAATAAAGTCTTTACCAGCTATTGAATTAGAAACGTTTACACATACATAATGATACCAAGAATCACATTGATCGCACTGGACGATGCACTAGTTATCAACTTCTCAGCATTTTTTGCAGGTTTGACTAGCGAGTAGCAGTGGATTACCAGTTATAGGCGATAATTCAAATGGCGTAGTCATATTACGCAATATGAAAGGGGTTTACAAGATAAGTTAAGGATACAATAGTTTTTGTAACTTCTTGTGCGCTATATTGTTGTAGCCAGTTAACCATTTAATGCATGCACACTTTTCTTTTCTAGTGCACGCCTAAATAAAACACAAATTTAAAGGCTGTTGTGGCGAGTTCTGGGCCACAACATAATAATAAAATTAAGAGCAGGGACTAGCGTGTTTATTTAACAGGAAACATAATGGTTCATTGCTTTAAATTTGTATGTACATTTGCTTAAAAACTTGTGTTTATAAAAAGTAAGGAAATTATTGACATGTTTGACATGCATGCATGATAGCAACAATTATACTACTAGATAAATGCCCTAATATTTTATAAACCTAAACACACAAACAAGTAAAATTAAATGTGACGGCTGACTGTTTGTCGCTGTAACAACTATTTTGAACTAGCATTACTGTTTTACTTTAAATACTTTCTCGTATAGCTATATATGGACAATTATTAGCTGCCCAAAATGAGCCGTGACCCACGCAATAAAGAAAGAATGATGTTTCTGTGTTCAAATATTCAGTTTTGTTTACCTCAAAATCAAGGGTAAGAGTGTGAAATTTGGTATTGTTAATAGAAACAAATTTGCTATACAATATGCTTGTAAAATCTATTTTTTATGTAAGTGGTTTAAGAATACCTTTTGAAGAACTCATTATTGCTGTATGATTGTTGTGGTTGTTTATATGTTCCTTTCTTTGGGACACATGAACCGAAACACCAATAAACAGATGTTTAAAAATTCTAAGTTGCTTTATTCTCAAAGAAAACAAACTGCAATTTGTACATAATATTGAAAAGTTTTAGTACTGCCCTAATTTTAAATTAAGAAATTTTCCCGCCATAACATTTTGCGATCTACTAAGACTGTTTTAGTACAGCTGATTTAGCAACCACGAATGCTTCCTCCGCTAGATGGCACCGAACG
Source organism: Platerodrilus igneus (assembly GCA_036346225.1). Classification (NCBI taxonomy): domain Eukaryota; kingdom Metazoa; phylum Arthropoda; class Insecta; order Coleoptera; family Lycidae; genus Platerodrilus; species Platerodrilus igneus. The sequence continues at coordinate 6,106,504 of JARFIW010001700.1, forward strand.
CCTTGACAACTATTAGCATCCAAGATACTCATTTATCCCTCTTTATCTATGATTATATACGTCTTAGTAGGAAAGTTTAAAAATCATCACTTTTTGATATTAAAAAGTACTTAAACCAACAATTTCCAAATTTTGCACTAATTGCTTATTAATGCTTAATATGTTTGCATTACTTACCATCATGTGCAGCACGAGCGATGCTGAGGATATTTGAAACATTAGGTGTTAATTTCACAAAGAACGGTATTTTGACAGTAGCTTTTACCCATTCCGAAATTCCTTGGACAAGTACAGGATTCTGAAAATTAATATGATAAATAATTGTATACAACTGCAGTTCTAAATTAAAAATATTGCGTACTAGGGATTAAACATAGCTGCCCATTACAAAACGACAAGACCTACGCAGCCAATCTGGTCATTTAAAACAATAAACTATAGTTGACATTTATAAACATTTATTTATTTACTTTATTACAGACGTACATACACACACTCGCGCGCGTGCGTGCTCTTGCTTGCACACGCATTTAAACGCTGACAAGCACATACATGCAGATACGCACACCCGCATACTTACACATGCACACGCGCACACGCGTGTGATACGATATTTACAAAGCCAACTCATTACTTCTTATATACACGATTGTCATAAAAACTTTAAAACTACTTTACACAAAAATCAAATCAAAGTCAACCTCCTCTAGAACAGTAACCTCGTTAGAAAGTATATAACATAATCATAAAATACCCGTGAATTTCACAGTTTTTTACTTTGTTACGTTCACTCTCCGATGGTGTATTAAATCGTACGCCCTTTTTATTTTATTCCTCATTCACAAGATTCTGCTTCTACTCCTCATACACCATCCCGTATATTAGACCTTCCTACAATAAGTACACTTTACAGTAATTTTCATTTAAACCTATTTACTGCGAAACGAAAAGCTTTTCTATAATCTCAATCGTCAATACCTTGTTTGACATACCCATTGGCTTGATACACATTCCGATAGAACATAGTTACTTCTTATACTACTCCAACTTAAAGACTCGTTGAAATAATGGATCGCACTTCCCCGATAAAATGTTGTTTCCAAGTTTCTATTTAATACCTGTGTTTGATAACGCCGGATTGATGTTAATTTGTGCTATCAAACGAGTTCATTTTCATTCTTTTCTACATACGATCAAGAATAATTGTTGTTTCCGCTCTCTGTAAAATATCGTGCACGCCGCTGTGTGGTAAGTACTTGCAGTTTAAAAAATGTACTTTTCGGCGTAAATAAGCTAATCTTTAATCGTACTTATTATAACTTCCTCCGGTGGACCTGACCGTCCTCTGCATTAACCCCTGAGCTATTTGCATCGGTAATATAGGATTGCGAAAATGAAGCAACTAAGAAACCTTTAAACTGAAAAATTGCTGTTATTATTGTATCAGGAGATGCAAACTATCAACTCCCGTTGTGAAACTCATTACCACGGTCAATGACTTTACCGGCAAGAGATTTGTGATGGATCTTTTTTTTCCTTTTACCAATTTTTGGTATTGGAAAGGGGTTCCACTTCGCTCCAGCCCGCCGGAAGACAACAAGGCGACTGCTGGCGTCATTTTAAGTATAACACTTACACTTAATCCTCCCGACCTATAACCTTTCCTTGTCTTATATGATTTGTTTTAGTGATAACATACGGTTACGGCATAATATTTTTATTTAATCCCCCTGTGAGGATGCATGCTAGGCGGCTCCGTGGCGTATGGTATGTGTGTGACTACTACGCCCAAGGTCCCGGGTTCAAATCCCGACACGGTCCGCTTGAAAAATGTTAGGCGAGCATTTTTCACAAAAATACACCCTCGTTCGGATGAGAGGTAAAATGGAGGTCCCGTGTGTGAGTGTTGTCACGCACGTTAAAGATCCCTACCTTGCTTGGAACAGCAAGGGTTCGGCAAAATTCCAAATTTTCCAGGTAAAAAAAACTCGCTTCCTGGCCAATGTAGTACCTTCGGGTGGAGCATTGGAAAATCAAATGTATTGTGAGGATGCATGCTAACGGCAGAGGATTACAATAATTTGCGATACATATATAAGTAAACCTTCTCTTACCCACTAACAGTTAAACTAGTGCAACATCCCCAGATTTAAAATTTGTAAATGTAGCAGGACTGATACCATTATAGTTAGTTTTTGTGTAAATTTTTCTTGTGTAATATGCCTGGGAGACGTTGCCATCTAAATTATTTGTAGGAAATTTAAGAGGCTATTAAGTATTTTTGCTTTCATGGCTTTTTTGTACTATAAAAATTCCTTTGAATAAGTTGAAAAAGGAAATGTGTAATTTTGTTTTTTTAGATGGGTTTTCCTTTTTTTTCGTATTACATATTTTCTAATTAGAGATTTTTTTGGTTTTTTTTGTGTGAGTATAATTGAGTACGTTTATTTTTATTTCAGGTCTTCCCTTTATTTTGTATTGGTAAAACGCCGCATACTCATCGATTGAACCTGGTCCTCCTTTCGTTGTTTTTCCGGTTACGCCGATGTACGTAGCAACTTTAATAAAGTATCCCCAAAACAATTAATTATTTACCTTGCAACATCTAAAATCTAAATCTAAATTTAAAATTTTGTCAAACACTCTTGATTCATTTACAAAACCAGATAACGTCAGGTGCTCCACAAATGAAATTACCGACTACTACTCCCGCTTCTTCTAATATTCCTATCTGCTATGAATCGTCTTATTGCGGTCAGTGACCTGGATTCCGGCTTTTAAACTAATCCTTATTTTACAAATTTTCTTTCCACTTAATAACCATCCAGTGCCACAGAAGTTTGTTCTTCATACACAATAAAATCTATACAAATTGATGCTCAAGTATGCTTTTAATTTTATACAAGCTTGGATATTTGCTTAAACAAGCGGCATCGAAAATGTACTAAACTTTTTTATTTCGTTTTGCACACCGCAAACAGTGCTGCCAAAAAACACAATTTTAACATTATGAGCTATAAAAGCTTAACGTAGTCAGGCTTGAAGCAACGAACTAATTAGCTCAAAGCTAAAAAAACTAAGAGAACGATTCTAAAACCTGTATGTCTTGTTTCAAGCACATATATTAAAGGAATTGATTCCTCAAATTATACAAATAGAACTTGCTGTTATCTATTGTCATAAATCCCAACTTCGAGTAATTAACTATAAAGGAGCAGACTTTTATTAAGGATGTTTAGTATTTGAAAACGCGCTTTATATTAGTACTATTAAGGAACATTTTATTCATATTTTCATTCACTTAGCATCGAAAGTTATTAATGGAATAAACGGATTTATTCATGCTGCAAATTACGTTAATGTAGAAAAGTCCCGCAAATTTTACGTTTTGTGAAGGCTTAAATTCTTATTATAAATGTATTACTTCCAAAGAGTCACGCAAGCTAGATAATTTTGTCGTATAACACCAACACTTGCTATGATAAAGGCAATATAAAAACAAATTTGTTATTCACACTTGGTGAAGATTAAATAGAAAATTTAAATTACTAGAATCTTTATATGATAATGTCCACGAACTAACAATAATCGAAGTGTTCGACGAATAGAATCCTATGTTTTGAGAAGGTTGGTGGCTCAATGGTTAATGCGTTGTGCCAGCATGAAACGGGACACGAAAATTGCTGGAACAAATCGTACTGTAATCTGAATTAAACACTATAAATAAGAGTAGATTCACTTTGAAAAGAAATTGTGACATTTTCAGTGAACCAAAGAGAAAATCTAACATTAGTTGATACGATATAGGTTCGAATAAAAATATTTTATTTGAAACGTATAGTTTAAGTGAATTTGACTTCGCCGTTGGAAAATCGTACGTAAATCTCCATATAAAATACTTTTGGTGATGGAGTTGTTTTAGGGCCTTTGAGTACAATTTTAAAAATGTTTTTAAATACGATTTAAAGTACGACTCTAAGTACAACTATAAGATTTCAAAATAAGTTTCAATTAAAAGTTTTAAATATAATTGCAAATATTTCTTAGAGTATTAATGCTTTCGTAGCTTCACTGGATCATTTCCTACTTTTTGCAACAAGAACGATTGAACCATCAAAAACACATTATTTCAACATCATGCAAGAAGACGATACACGTGAAGGATGCCAGGAGATATAAGAAGATATCAAATAAATTACATTCTTGTTAGACAACGGTTTAAGAATCAAGTAAAAGACTGTGGAAGCTACCCAGAAGAAGATATAGGCAGCGACCACAACTTCGTAATTATGAAAACCGCTCTTAAATTTAAAAATAAAAAAAAGAAACGGAAAAGGATACTTTGACTTTGGGAAACTAAAAGATAAAGATATCCACGGCAGATTTGAAAAAGTCAAATAATTTGCCAAAAGATATCGGGAAAATTTCTTATACTAAGGAAGTAGAAGCAGACTGGAGTAACATTAAATCCAGCTTAGCCATGGCGGCCAGAGATATTCTGGGGTATTCACAAAAAGAAAATAAGAAACCATGGATAACAAAGGATAGCCTGAATTTAATAGAAGAAAGACGAAAATACAAAGATAGATCAGACGAAACAGGAAAACAGAGATACAAGGTCATAAAATGGGAAATTATTCGCAAATGCAGGAAAGCTAAAGGACAGTGGATTGATGAAAAGTTCAACGAGGTACAAACTAAGATGGAAATAGGAAAGACAGACGAAGCATATAAATTAATTAGAATGAATTTTAGGGATATAAAACCGTATAGCAAAAATATAAGGGACGCGGGAGGAAATGTCATTATAGAAAATGTAGAGAAAGTGAATAGATGGCGAGAATATATTGAGAATTTATATGCAAGGGAGGAACTAACAGCATTAGAACAAGAATCAGACATTGAGAAAGATGACTTGGGATATCCTACACTTAGAGATGAGTTTGAATTAGCATTAAAGGGTCTGAAAAATGGTAAGGCACCGGTGCAATGAGAATCTTTAAAATCCGCTGGACAAGCAGTAACAGAACGTCTCTTCCAACTTGTAACCAATATGTTTGACACAAACGAGTTACCCAAAGATCTCAAACGTAACATCATGGTCACTATAGCAAAGAAAAGAATTTTCAACCAATAAGTTTGACAGCACACGTATCAAAAATATTAATTAGAATTGTACAAAGACAAATGAAAAAACGAACTGAAGAAATACTAGGACAAGATCAATTTGGGTTTAAGCAAAACAGGGGAACACGGGAGGCTATTTTTAGCTCATGGTGATAATTGAGAAAATAACAGAAACAGGGCAAAACGTGTATATAGGGTTTGTAGATCTGGATAAAGCATTCGACAATGTTGAATGGAAAAAAAATGTTCGAAATACTCAAAAGGATTGGAATGAGTATTAGGGATAGACAGATAGTACATAGCTTATACAAAGAGCAAACATCGGTAATAGAATTAAAGCAGGAACATAGAGAAGTAAATATTAGGAAAGGATGAGACAGGGATGTGCCCTATTCCCATTAATTTTTAATTTATACATCAGAGAAGCAACGAATACTGTCAAATGCAAGAAGACTTTTGGAATTATTATGCAGGGGAAAAAGATTGATATGCTTAGATTTGCAGATGATATAGCGGTAATAGCATCTAGCAAGGAAGAGTTAGAAGCTGTTCTTAATGAAATGGAAACAGTTCTAACAGAGAGATACGGTGTAAAAATTACCTAAAAAGAAACTAAAGTATTAATATGCAAAGGAGGGGAAAATAAATTAAAAACTAGAATACAAATAGGTAACGAAAACTTACAAGAGGCTAAATATTTCTGCTATCTAGGAAGCCAAATAACGTAAGATGGGAAAAGCTCAAAAGATATAAAACAAAGATTAGCACTAGGTCGTACTACATTTAACAAGACCAAGCAACTACTGTGTTCAAAGACAACAAACACAGAAACAAGGAAAAGATTGCTTAACACATATGTGTGGAGCACAGCACTGTACGTCTGTAAAGCCTGGACAGTAGAAGAAGCGGACAGAGAAAAGATAGAAGCACTTCAAGTGTGATGCTACAGACGTATGCTGAAGATATCATGTACAGAAAAGTTAAGATCAAAGAGGTACTAGAAATGGTAGGGGAAGAAAGAAGTATGTGAAAAACAGTAAAAAATAGGAGAGATAGAATGATAGGCCACATACTAAGGTAGGAGGGAATAGTGCGGAATATATTAGAAGCAGAGATAGAAAAAAGGGGAGGTGAAAGTAAACCTAGGTTAGACAATTGCACACAGATAGTGAAAGATTTAGGGAATTTCAGGGAAATGTTCAGGCTAGCTCAGAATAGAAATAAATGGAGGTAAGCGTCCAACCAATACCAAGATAGAAAACCTAATGACGAAATAAATAACTGTACTTAAACCTGATGAATACTATTAGCAGCTACTGTTGTTGGTTTTGAAATAATCTCAACTATTGTTACTTGTGCGAAAGGATTTACTGGCAAAACTATTAATTCGGCAAATGTCTAAGTGTTGGGGATTCTTGGTAGCCACAAACTGCTTGACCCTCTTCGCATATCCTACATATGATTCTTTAATGCTCCACCCGAAGGTACTACATTGGCCAATAAGCGAGTTTTTTTTTACCTGAAAAATTTTGAATTTTTCCAAACCCTAGCTGTTCCAAGCAAGGTAGGGATCTTTAACGTGCGTGACAACACTCACACACGGGACCTCCATTTTACCTCTCATCCTAACGAGGGTGTATTTTTGTGAAAAATGCTCGCCTAACATTTTTCAAGCGGACCGTGTCGGGATTCGAACCCGGGACCATGGGCGTAGTAGTCACACGCATACCAACTACGCTACCGAGGCGCCCTTCACATACCTTACATGTGATTTTCCATTGCTCCACCCGAAAGTACTACATTGGACAGGAAGCGAGTTTTTTTTACCTGGAAAATTTGGAATTTTGCCAAACCCTTGCTGTTCCAAGTAAGGTAGGGATCTTTAACGTGCGTGACAACACTCACGCACGGGACCTCCATTTTGCCTCTCATCCTAACGAAGACGAATTTTTGTGAAAAATACTCGCCTAACATTTTTCAAACGGACCGTGTCAGGATTCGAACCCGGGACCATGGGCGTAGTAGTCACACGCATACCAACTACGCTACCGAGGCGCCCTTCACATACCTTACATGTGATTTTCCATTGCTCCACCCGAAAGTACTACATTGGCCAGGAAGCGAGTTTTTTACCTGGAAAATTTGGAATTTTTCCGAACCCTTGTTGTTCCAAGCAAGGTAGGGATCTTTAACGTGCGTGACAACACTAATACACGGGACCTCTATTTTACCTGTCATCCGAACGAGGGTGTATTTTTGTGAAAAAAGCTCGCCTAACTTATTTCAAGCGGACCGTGTCGGGATCTCCCCCTTCCCTCACATATCTTACATGTGATTTTCCAATTCTCCACCCGAAGGTACGACATTGGCCAGGAAGCGAGTATTTTTTACCTGGAAAATTTGGAATTTTGCCGAACCCTTGCTGTTCCAAGCAAGGTATGGATCTTTAACGTGCGTGACAACACTCACGCACGGGACCTCCATTTTACCTCTCATCCGAACGAGGGTGTATTTTTGTGAAAAATGCTCGCCTAACATTTTTCAAGCGGACCGTGTCGGGATTCGAACCCGGGACCTTAGGCGTAGTAGTCATACACATACCACTACGCCACGGAGCTGCCTCCCCTTCACATACCACCGAATCTTGGTGAAATAGGGCATAAAATTAGGAAACAACATAAGGGGATCCGACCTGTATCTGTTGAAAGCATATGTGTGAAGCACAGCACAATACGTCTATGAAATAGGAGCAGTAGGAGAAGCAGACAGAAAAACGGTAGAAGCTTTTTGGAATGCTGTACTTCAGATGTATGAGGATGATAGCATGGACAGACAAAGTTCATAACCAAGAGGTTATAGAAATAGTAGGGGAATAAAGATGAAAAGATGGAAAACAAAAAAAAAATAGGAGAAATAGAAGGACATAATAGAGTAAAATAACAGTGTATTTGACAGAAGTACCTTTCATAGGGTTCTAATCAACTAAACACGTCTCTTACTAAATAAACATATTGTAACTCTGTAACTAGGAATATAAAATGGTAAAGTGATTCAGCAATTAATTGCATTATTACTACACATGATACGTTCTAAGGAATTTTTGGGGAATAGTGCAGGATATATTACAAGCAGAGATAGGAAAAAAGAGGTAGAAGTAGATCTAGACCGGACTATTGCATGCAGATAGTGAAAGATGCAGGCTGTGGAAATTTCAGGGAAATATGTAGATTAGCATAGAATAAAAACTATTGAAAGTACGCGTCTAACCAATTCCAGGACTGAAGACCTACTGATGATGATGTTTTGTTTCAAAAACCCAATTAAAACAATTATCCAGTAAAAGAGGTCTAATAATGTAGAGTATGCAGTGAAAGATTAAAACAAATAACTTTCTACAACTGATACTTACGATCAAACTGGTTTAATGCCAATCTGATTCTGATCGATAGTTTTAATTCGTCAAGATATTCGATTAGGACTTTATTTTATTATCTGCCGTGGGTTGACGTGGAGCCCTAATGTTTTTAATGCCTATAACGAAAACGAAACACACTTGAGCGAGAATGCACCTTATAGTAAGGCGCAACGAGATCGTCTCTAATGTACAACTTGCTACGTGTAGTGTAGAAGAATGACAACTATTTAGAGTTAAGGTAGCAACTAACAAAAGAAATAAAGGTTTGGGTTGGTATGTACTGGATCGTGAAAGTTAAGGGTTAAATATATTAAAGTCAGGGTGATGCTTATTAAGTGATATGACAATAAATTATGCTACTAAAAAGTATTAACTCTAATCGATACCAATTATCGACTTTTATTAAATATTGTTGCAATTGCTGGGCTTTTAACTCATGGTTAGTTATTCATTTGAAAAGTATCTTAACTTAGTTCCTTCATGCTTCTATATGTCCAAGAGCTTTTCTGAAATTTGTGTAAAATTCTGTAATAATTCAACAGCTTTGTTTGAAAAACATTGCTGAATTATTCTAGAAAAAGACAATTCATACCTGGCCACATGCTAAACCCATTCCAGATTCTCCCATGCCATGGGGACACGACAAATTCAACTCCAAAGCATCAGCGCCGGAATTTTCTGCCATTATAGCAATCTCCTCCCAATCCTCTTTTTCGAAAGGACACATAATACTTGCTATTACAATCTAGAAACATTTGGACCGGTTAAGTGTATCAATTTTATTAAATAAACCTTTGATGGAAAGTCGGCTTTAAGTTCCTTTATAACTTGACACCAGTATTCAGCACATTTCTCGGAAATGAGTTCTATATTCAAAAATGAACCCTGTTGAGGTCCATAGTTATTTCCGCTAGTGATACCACGAACTATTCTTGGTGACACATTTGTTACGATGTACTAAGGATGCAGATCAGTTTAACATATATATAAAGCTATTACGTTACATACTTTATCTAACGTAAACGTTTTGGTGACAACAAATCCCCATCCTTGTTCAAACGATCTTCTTATCATAGGACCACTTGTAGCTGGAGGAGCTGATGCCAATCCAAACGGATTTTCAAATTTCATACCACACATTTCAACAGATATATCTACTTCGTCAATTTCGGTATAGAAAAGTGGAAGTTCAGGCTTAGTTTCTATTGGAAGACCCTAAAAAATTGATAAATTATAATTTTTTTATTGTAATAGTGATGGAAAATACTTCAAGATGACAGTGAATATACCAGGCTGCCGTTTTGCCATCGTTGACTGCTTCTACAGTGGTCTCCGCCACACCTGCTAAGTCACCACCACACCAAACGGCAGGACAAGAAGTTTGCATTGTGAGTGTATTAATCACTGGTAAGTTGTCACCATTTAGGTTCAATGGAGATAGTGCCTTTATAACTAAAAGAAAGATGGGTTTACTCGTATTATAAAAACTTAATCTATTAATACTGTGATGAGTGAATGTTTCATATCTAGTAGCATTCTTTAAATAATTTTTTATTGTGAATAAAAAGATTCAAATTTAGCACGAAGTAAAAAAATAGTAGACCAGACTATATGAAGCGCCGAAAGCGATCAGATATGAACGAGGCTTTATTGGCAGGGCAGTTTAGGTTGGAGGGGGACCAGTGTCTCCGTTTGTACTGTAATTTATTTAGAAACCCTCACGATGACCAACAGAGCCTGTGTGAAGTTGGCACCCCATTTTTAGCACCGCAAGTTTTAAAAATCGTTCTATTTGCACTTACAATAGTTCTACAGTTTCTGATATAAATGAATATTTCCGCAAAACTAGTTAAAAAATGACAAATTAAAAATATGAGGTGCTAACTTCGTGTAGTACCGCAACTTCTCAATAAAGTCGTTCCAAGCACAAGATCGTATAGCTCCAAAATAGTCCTATAATTCGTAATTCATTTTAGCAAAGGTTCTGGCCTTTAACTATTTTCAAACTTTGCGTTAGCACCGCATTGCACCACAAAAGTAAAGTATCAGTTTGCAGGTTTTTTCAACATACTCTTTGGTATATTCCTATAGTTCTACAGTAGTTCCAACAACATAGATGAGTTTTATCGATAGTTTCGTTTTTATCCACTTTTTTAATATTTTTGAATCTTAACTGCGGCAACACATCACAATGGTAAAGTACCAGTTTGTCGAATTTTTCAACCTACTTTCTGGTATATTCCTATAGATCTATAATAGTTCTAACGATTTAGGTGGGTTTCATTAATAGTTCCGGTCTCTTTTTATATTTCTAATATTTTCGAAACTTAATTTCGGCACCGCACGACAAGAATAAAGTACGAGGTACCTTTCAACTTAATTTTTGGTAGTTCTATAACAGTTCTGACAACTTAGGTGCGTTTAAATAATAGTTCCGGCCTCATTTTATATTTTTCGCATTTTCGAAATTTAACTCCATCACCGCACCACAAGAATAAAGTACCAGTTTGTTGGGTTTTTTAACCTACTTTCTAGTATATTCCTATAGTTCTACAATTAGTCTGACAACCTAGATGGGTTTAAAGAATAGTTTCGGCCTCATTTTATTTTTTAACATTTTCAAAACTTAACTTCAGCAGTTAAGCTTCAAAAATGTTAAAAATATAAAAAGCGGCCCGAATTATTAATAAGGCTCACAAATTGTCAGAACTATTATAGAACCATAGGATTGTACCAGAAAGTAGGTTGTCGCAAACCGGTAGTTTACTCTTGTTGTGCGAGGCTGAAGTTAAATTTTGAAAATGTTAAAAAATAAAAAGAGGCGGAAACTCTTAGTGAAAACCGCCTATGTCGTCAGAACTATTGTAGAACTTTAAGGATATGCCAGTGAGTAGGTTGAATAATCCGTCAAACAGGTACTTTACTCTTGTGGTGCAGTGCTAAAGTTAAGTTTCCAAAATTTTAAAAAGATAAGAAGTCGGAACTACCTTTGACAACCACCTAAGTCGTCAGAACTATTGTAGAACTATATAAATTTACCAGAAACTAGGTTGTGAGATCCGGCAAACTGGTACTTTACTCTTGTGGTGTGTTGCTGAAGTTAAGTTTCGAAAATGTTAAAAGTATAACAAACGCCGGAGCTATTGATGAAACCCACCCAAATCGTCAGAATTAGGGTAGAACTGTATACAAAAAAATTGGTTAAAAAAGCCGGCAAATTGATACTTTACTCTTATGGTGCATTGCTGTGTTGTGACAAGGTTTAAAAAATTGTTTGAAAATAGTTAGAAGCCAGAACTTTTGCTAAAATGTATCAGGAACTGTATAACTATTCTGGAGTTGTACGATCTTGTGCTTGGAAGGGCTTTTTTTGAGAAAGTACTGTGTTAAGCCAAGTTAGCACCTCATGTTTTCAATTTGTCATTTTTCAACTAATTTTGCGGAACTGTTGATATAACCTATCAGGAACTATAGAGTTATTGTGGGTGAAATACCTACGGTGCTAAATAATGAGGTGCTAACTTCACACAGACACGGGCGTCCTCGCACCAGAGTCACTAATCAGTACATTGCACGAGTTCGTTAAGCTCTACCAAAGAGATCGACTCTTTACAGTGCAGCAATTTCGAAAGACCTTGGTGTCAGCTATGGAAGTGTTCTATCGGTCATCATGAAGTACTTAGACTGGCTGAAAATGTCAACTTGTTGGTTTTCAACTTTGCTGAATGATGACCAAAAAGCAGAACGGATTTGCATTTCAAATTGCAGCAGAAATTGGTGGCACTGCATTAGGAAACGTTTGGCTTTCCACCCTATAGCTCAGATTTATCGCCAAGCAATACCACTTGTTCGCGCCTCTTAAAGAAGTATTTGAAACCAGTAATCATGTGAAAAAATTCGTGCACAAATGGTTAGATACCTGCCCAGCTTCAAGCTATAAGAACGGAATGAAAAACTACTAAAATGTATGATAAATGTATAAGAAAAGAAATTACTTAGAGAAACAATTTGTAGAAATGTAGATAGTTCATATAACATAAATATCGTTTAAACCAAAGGCTAGTTTATACTTGATTTGTAACGGGCATTTTTATAGTTTAACATTTTACGGTATACTCAATTCTTAAAATACATCGTTTTTGGATCGCTGTTTGTATAAAGTAAATACTTTCGAATAGTTTTCAGATTTGTATGCAATTTAACTCGTGTGTATTAATTAAAGATAGATAAATTGAAGATTGATTCTCATTAATAAATAAATTCCAAGGAATGAATGTTAAACAGCTTGTAATTAATTATAGATTGCATCGTTCTTGTCTTGCCGTAAATATAAATTTTGTTCCTTATGTGGATATACAAGTCTAGATAAGAGACGATAAGCGGTTGTAATAGCGACGAATTGATATAAACAGACGAGGAGTATAGTTTTGTTCTTGGTTCCTATATATTAACTACGTTGAAAATACTGTTTCTTTTGCTTTGACAATAGTGAGAATTAATGCGGTATCAATTTTCGAATTGTTGATGAACAAACACGACGCGATTTTAGTTGTTTTTCCTGTGAAATAAAAGTTGTATATTACCTGTAGGCAGTGTAGTTCTGATTACATTGGAAGGAAGTATGCTTTATATGTAACGTGTTTTATTGACCACAAGTGCGGTTGTAAGGTCATTGACGGACGGTTTTAGTGATACGCGTTGCATTACTAATTGGTTTTTTTGTTGCTTTTCTGTTGGAAATAAAAGTGATAGAACTTGTCGTGCGTTTTACGGAACATTGACTTAGTGATACGCGTTGCTTTACTAATTGTGTTTTTTAGTTGATTTGTCTTTTTATATTTGAACTGTGTGTGCGATCTAGTTTTCGTGGTCCTTTTGTTATCAGGGTAGTGCATACTTTGGATTATCCAAATACAGTTTTAAGCTGGAGTGTTTAAAAAAAAATGATGATACAGTTGTAGCAGGTTTAGTAGAAAAAAAAAGGTTGCTTCTTATAAACAGGTATCTCATTCACATGTAAAGACAGTTGATACTGTAGTTTCTGAATTTTCTAACCCCAACGAATCTAAAATAGATCGTTGTTTGCGCAAATTTCGTTATTCAAAAGCATTAGATTTTTCTTTGTTACCATATGTAGCAAATAAAACACCTCACGTTACTGTTAGTTTAATGCATTACATCGTGCCTTGGAAGCCCGTGATTCTAAATTTTTATTACCATTTTTTTTTTCGATTTGTGTTACAAAATATTTCGAAATTATTGTCTCAAGAAATAGAATTAACAAGAAATTTATCAATGCTACATAGTTCCATCAGCATGATAATGTCTGCTGCTAACACCAGTGAAATACGTAGGTGTGATTAGTGTAAACGGTAAGAAATTCCATCAACACCCTCACAGTCAAGGGCGAAGTGCTTCGTTAGTGCAGGACATCGTGAATCCCACACTTCAACTGCAAGGAAGCGTTACGGAAGGACTTTTTGTAAGTTGAACTATTTCCTACTTGTTATTACTTTAAATATCTATCCGTTGTTTTGCCATATCTTCGTCGTTCTGATACCTTTTACAATAGACTTGCCTGCTATTGAGAAAAAAAGAAAAAAAATCAATACTACTGGATTACTCATATCAATTGTGTCTCACCTATTTATCTTTTGTTAACATTTTGTCTGATTTATGTTTAATTGGTGTGTGAGGAAACGTTTCTGCTACTCCCCAATATTACCTCACTTTGTAATAAAAATTTTTGTAATGCTTTTGTCGTGATTATATTATATAGATTATCCAAACAGTTTTATTGACATTCTACAAAGTACTGAATAATTTAGACTTATCATTGCTGCTATGCTTATTTTTTTTTCCAGTTTTGCTTAACTATTTTTCTTGCAGGTATTGTCACTAACTCCTTACCGCCGTATACATTATATATTGGTCTGCTTTCTACAACCCCCCCCTAATCTCCGATTGAGCCCGGGTCATTCCTTGACTATCTTTGTGTTACGCACGGCTACGAGCCAACGTAACATAAATTTGGCGCCCGAACAGGGACTGCCTCGATTAACGTAACAGATTCATCCTCAAAATAAGGTTTTGCTATACTATGCCCTACATATTTTGTATGTGTTCTTTTATATAATGGCCTTACTATTAATAAATGCGAGAATTGCCTTTTATATTTCGGGATTGCGCCAAACTGGTGCTCTCATCTAGCAACTAACGTCTCTATCGCAAAGATTAACATTTTTGATACTGTGCGTGCTCAGAACGTATTGTTACGAACTATTAAGCAACCCATCAAACACGCAAGTTGCATAACCGAAGTGTATTCTACAGAAGTCTAGAACCTTCGAGCAAACACCAGACTATGAATGATCTAGTTAATTTTAGGGTTTATATAAGATCGGTAATGAGTGTACATCAGTTAGTCTATATACAAATGTCGTATATAAATCAAATCGTGTATAGTTAGTCATTACGTTTTGAAAGTCCTATAGTAAATATAAATTTGTGTTATGTGAACATGCATATTGTACCACCAGCTTGTACATAAAAAGACAAAAGGGTAATAAATAAATTATAGTAGTGTTAATGTTATTAAGAAAACTTATGGTAAAGGATGTAGTTTAAGAGGATACTAGTGCTTGTCAATGCATTAGTGTAATAGTGCTTCATTGTTAATTGGACTAAAAACATCTATAAATAAGGCATATACTGTTAATTAAACTTGTAAATAGTGAGTAATAAAGACTATTGCTATTACTTGTTCTAAATTGGTAAACCCGTTAACAGTAACCCGCTACAGTATTAACGTACGAGAGCATTTGTGCTCTTTCTAAGGTAACTTGAAAAAATTGATCTCGCCAAAAAAATTAAATTACATCGTGAACATTTTCGAGCGACAATTTTCTACAACTTTAATCTTTGATTAACCCAACTATAGTGCATCGATGAACTTTATTCAGCTTTGGGGATGAAGCGCGATCAAAGACTTACTGTTTATCGATGGTTTGCCTAGATTTTTATGGATAATTAATTAGTGCTCATCCGTAAATGGTTGCTAATTATAAATCAACCCATCTAACCCGTTTTGTATTCTTGTCAGTGCATGATCTAATCCTAAATTTATAATTGCAACGATTTATTAATTTTTGTAAACTAGAATTTTTAGGTAAGAAGTTTTATTTAAGTTGACATTTAGCACTTTATTTTAATTTTAATCTAAACACACTATTGGTAGGTATTTTTAATTGTTTAATTGAAGAATGTTTAAAATAATTTAAATTTGTAACTATTTCGATAATGGTTTTAAACCAAAACGCGGGTTACACATTCCCCAAATTAATATATATGTACATTCAAATGCAACTATTAAATCTTAAAAAATAGATGTTACATTGTATAATTGAAGGACGCATTATAAAAGGTTAATGAGAGTTCATAATCAGACGTGAGAAAGGAAGCAACTACTTTGTATTCCAGACGTAGCATGATACTGCAGGTACAGGTCACAATAGATTATAATAAATCAATTGTTAGAATTAAGATTACTCAGAAGTAATACAATGTATTTTATCAAGAAGTAGCGAAAATGAAATCTGCACTTCCCACAAGACAATGCGAAGGCAGGGTTAGCATAAATACCGAGGAGCCCATGATGGCCAACCAGTTTTGAACTTCATAACCTTAACTTTGTTGGTTGTTCAGCTACTCATTAATAATTAGTAACTTTGAATATTTGTTAATTAAAACGTTAATGAACATAACGTCCAAGTTGTCAAATCATTATTGTAATTACTGTATAAATAAAATACATTTAATAGGAGTGTTTTTTGAAAAATAAGACTTTAAAAGAAGCTCCCAAAGGCCCAAAACCTATCTGGCGCAGTCGATTGTAGGATTTCAGAAGGGCACTAGCGAATCAAAAATTGAAGAACTGGTGGTTGTGAATTTTAATTCTTTAACTGGAACAAAAACCAACCAATTAGACAAAGTACAAAATCGACCGAGTCTAATAAAGAAAGAAGACGAATTTAACTGGCAATCAAACTATTGTAAGTATCAAAAGTTCATTTTTCTAACCATTTTCATTTGCATATTGATATTAGCTAGTAAGAAACAAGATAATTTTATATACGCATTTTATATATACAATTTTATTAACACAATTTATTATTATTATCGAAAGAATTTACTCAGCAAAAGTCTGAAACTTAAAAGGTGTATAACTATAGACAGTTCTTTGTACCATTTTATTACATCAATTATTACTGAATTAAATTATTCAGAAAAATCTGAAAAACTTGATTCTCATCACTTTTATAATCTCTTACAAAGGTTTATAATTGCACATATTTATGTACTTTATTATTGCAACAATTATTTAGTGAAACAATCATTCAGCAGAAGTTTGAAGCCGATGTAATTATAACCAAGACTATTATAATTACATACGATAAGTGATTCTTTAAATAACTTAATACAAACTCGACTGAAAATAAAAAGGAATAAATGAAATTATAAAGATGAATACTAAAAACATGAAACTATATCGAGAATCAACTCCAATGCACGACGTTAATCAAGCATTATTAGGTATTTGCATTACTGCTTGCGAGACATTTTTGAAATCTTTTTACAAACAAGGTGACGTTGAGCGCAATGTCTGGCTTTTGCGCTTGATTTTAAGCAAGTTAACCGGAAAAGCTTTGACCCTTATTGCAAATCGCGATGATCTCACAGAATGGGACGATTATAAACGGATATTGAAAGCGTATTTTGGAGACCAACTTAATATAAAATGTCTTATCAGAGATCTAATAAACCTACGAATGGGGACTAATCAAATCATCATATCAATTTGGTATGCGATGTCAGAACGAAGTTTAATATTAAGCAAACTAAAATTCGAGGAACCGGACCAAAACATACGATTAATAAAGACAAAGATGTACGACGAAAAGGCATTAGACACCTACATAAACGCGCTACCCGAACGCTTATCGGATAAAATAAGATTTCAACACGTCCAAAATTTAGAGGAAGCAATGAACTTGATTGTAGAAGGAGAAAACGTAATGTACTACAGAAACAGAATCTATAATCATAACGCACATAAAAATTACTCACCAATGAAAACGATACAAGCCGCGAAACAAATACCAACACAACCGAAATTTACACCATTTAACGCACCCATGAATCATCCACGAATTAACAATACAAACTTTAATAACACAAACTTCAACAATCAAATTCGACAATTTCCAAGACCAACATTTAATTCAACTTTTACAAAACCCACATTTATACCAAAATTCAATCAGAACGCGAATCAAACATGGCAACTTTTTGGCGCAAATCCGAACAGAAACACACCGATAACGAGTAACAACAACAACCCCAATAATTATTAGAAACCAACCCCTATGGACACTTCATCTGGTAACACCAGACAAAACACAAAAATATCGCAAATCAGACCAGACTATAACCAAAAACGAAACTTCATTTCTGAGGAACTATTTCACCAAGAAATGGAAGATTTCAACAATCAAGACATAGATAATAATGCATATCCAAGTAGAGACGATGAAACAAATCATTCGGAAAACTATGAACGTAACAACCCTTATGAAAAAAGAAAATGTGTGCTCAAATTTTCAGTTGGACAGATTCAAATACGACCAAACATAATAAATTTAAATAACATTAATCAACAAATCTTATCCTACATAGAAATACCTCACGCGGAACTTAAACTACTAATCGACACAGGATCTTCAAAAACTCTAATTAGCCCTAAAACCGTACAGAAACATTACTTAGATTTTGTAGAAAGAGAACCTTTTTAAATCAAAACAGCACACAAAACGACATTACACCAATTTATTGCAAGCATACCTTTACCAAAAACTTTTAATGTAAGAATGAAACATAAATTTTACATCTTCGAATTTCACGACAAGTACGACGGATTAATAGGCATGGATCTTTTAAGAAAATTGGGAGCAAATATTGATATAAAAAACGGATTATTAAGAACGAAACACGGACAAATTCCAATTAAATTTGAAAACAGTAACATTCAAACCAATCAAAAATACACAATCGAACCCAGGACGGAAATACAAATAAAAGTCTTCGTTAATTCAAAAAATGACAAAGGAATTATAATTCACATGCCATTTCAACCAGGAGTAGAAACACACACCGCGTTAGTACAAATAAAAGACAATTATGCCACTATGACAGTTTTGAACTCAAACCACTACCCCATAGAAGTATCATTATCAAATCCAATAGACGTGGAAGAAGTGAATTTTAGCGAGATGGAAATCGACGAAGACTCAGTAAGCAATTCTAACCCTACAGAACACAATAGAATGCTAAAGGAAAATTTAATTAACATTCGTTTTAATGATGATATTAATAACGAAGAGGAGAGAGCAATTAAAGACTTATGTTTCGAATACCGAGATATATTCCATTGCGAAGGAATACCTTTAACTTTCACCAACACAGCGAAACATAACATTGAACTAATAGATAATAAACCAATTTTCACCAAAGCATATAGACTACCTCAAGCAAGTCAAGAAGAAACAGATAGACACTTAGCAGACCCATTGAAGCAAGATATCATTCAACATTCGAATTCACCATGGAGCAGGCTTGTATTAATTGTACCGAAGAAATTAGATGCCTCGGGCAAACGCAATATCGAATGGTTATCGATTACAAAACTCAACGAGAAAACTGTAGACGATAAATACCCACTACCCAATATCATCGAGAAACTTGACAAACTAGGAAAGTGTCAATATTTTTCGACATTAGACCTCGCCTCAAGATACCACCTAGTGGAAATGGAAGAGTAAGACACAACCAAAACAGTTTTCAGTACACCTAGAGGACATTATGAATACTAACGCATGCCGTTTGGTTTAAAGAACGCACCCGCTACTGCTTAAAGAGTTATGGACAATATTTTAAGAGAAATACACAACGAAAAATGTCTTGTGTACCTGGACGACATAATCGTATATTCAACATCACTCGCGGAACACATCGACAGATTAAGAGAAGTTTTCGAACGTTAAAGAAATGCCCACTTTAAAGTTCAATTAGACAAAAGCAAATTCTTTCAAAAGGAAGTATCTTTTTTAGAACACATAAGAACTCGGCAAAGTGTTATACCAAACCCAGACAAAACAAATGCCGTATTAAATTACCCCTTACCAGAAACGACTAAAGAACTAAAAGGATTTTTAGGACTCGGGGGATATTATAGAAAATTCATGAAAGATTACGCGCAAATAACCAAACCATTAACAAATTGTTTGAAGAAAGGTAATAAGATCGAACACACACCGGAATTTATTAAATCAGTAGAAAAAATTAAATGCATCCTTACAAATCACCCTTTATTAGAATATCCTGAGTTTTCAAAACCATTTATATTAACAACAGATGCATCTAACATTGCTTTAGGCGCAGTATTGAGCCAAGGAAAAGTAGGTAGCGATAAACCAATCAGCTACGCATCAAGAACAAAATAAAACGAAACAAAAATATAGCACTACTGAGAAAGAACTATTAGCCATAATTTGGGCAACAAAATATTTCAGGCCATATGTTTATGGAAGAAAATTTTACATATACACCGACCATAGACCTTTAGTATGGTTATGTAAACTCAAAAAACCAAATTCAAAATTACAGAGGAATAGATTAGAAGATAATGACTATGAGATCGTATACAAAAAGAGAATGTATAACAATAATGCGGACGCATTGAGCAGAATACAACTCAACGCCATAGAGACAGTCAGTTGTAGGTAACGTTGAGAAAACAGAGGTACGAGAAGACCCAGAAGAAATAGACATCATCCATTCAACACAACACGAAGAAACAAAAACTGCAATTAAAATTTTAAACGAAGCAATAGATACAAAACCAAACCAATTTATAGTTACCGAATTTTAACCAACCCCGACTCTGTAAAATATACAAAACAGACAATCGGAAAATATATCAAATGCAAATAACAAAAGATGACATCAAGATGCAAATAATTAAAGATGCTGAACGATACGACAACGCAATACAATAATTAATTGACAATCAGAACCACATAAAAACTATTGTTAGAAACCAAATGTCTTTAACGCAATCAACCATAATAAAATTTAACGATACACTAAGAAACTTAGTAAGGAACCAAGACAGTATAACAAACAGAATACTAACTCTTGAACGTAACATGCAGACCACAATGTTAAGAATGCGAGATTTAATAAGATTCAACACGATATTTAATCAAATGATATCGACCCTTACTGTAATTCAACAAATTTTAGCTACATTAGAAAATGCTGTAACATTTGCTAAATTAAATACGTTACATGCTAGTATTATCGAACCGATGGATTTATTAAATGCATTATTAGGAAGCAAATCACTTATAATTCATAGTAAACTACCCTTTGAAGTAACAGAATCTAACATACTTGTATTTGAAAAAATAGCCACAGCAAAAGGTTATGTAAAGAATCGTGAAATTATGTTTTTAATAGAAATTCCCATTGTAGAAATTAACACTTACAATTATTATCATTGTTTGCTTTCACTATGAAGGTTACTAGCCAATACAAGGTTATTATACCCAAAACCAAGTTCCTTTCCTTAAATGAACTTAAGTATGGATTCACCAATGAAAAATGCAAAGAAGTGGCACCCAACCAGTATTTATCTCAATCAATAACTACAACCGCTATTCAAACGGATAGCCCTTGTGAAGTAGAATTATTAAGATTCCCTAATCACTATGAGAATTGTGAGCCAAAACCAGTACAAATTACGGACATGAAAATTTAAAAGGATACGGACCACAAATGGATTGCTGTATTTCCTCAAGAAGTAATATCAACCGCCAACTACAACCAAGACGAAAACAGTTTAACCCTAATCGGAAGCGAAGTGATCACCATAAAAAAGGATTGCTATTTAAAACTAAAAAGTGAAGTTATTCGAGTATATCAAAACCCAACAGTGACGAAGAAATTTGCAAATCTACCCGAACTATAGTTCAAAATTCCTCAAACCGAAGACAACAAAATTATCAATAAACCGATGCAACTACGTCTAGACCTAGACGATCTCAACCACGCCGTGAAATTAATGGACAATTATAAAGAACATTTAAGCAAGTTAAAAGTGCCAAAATTACATTACGACAATATCAGTGTTTGGGTAATTTTATTGATCATTGCAATAGTTTTATTAACTGTATATTTATTGTATAAAAAGTATCTTAGATATAAGAACAAAGAAACAAATGTAAGCAAAGAAACTACAAATATAATTTTAGGGACCATGGGTTTTAAAAATTAAGTACCACCCTTAATTTCCTCTAAATCGGCAGGAGTTACATATCCGCCAAATTAATATATATGTATATTCAAATACAACTATTAAATCTTAAGAAATAGAATGTTACATTGTATAATTGAAGGACACATTATAAAAGATTAATGAACGTTCATAATCAGACGTGAGAAAGGAAGCAACTACTTTGTATTCCAGACGTAACATGATACTGCAGGTGCAGGTCACAATAGATTATATGAAAGCAATTGTTAGAATTAAGATTACTAAAAAGTAAAACAATGTATTTTATTAAGAAGCAGCAGACATGAGATCTGCACTTCCCACAATACGATGCGAAGGCAGAGATAGCATAAATACCATGAGGAGCCCATGATGGCCAGACAGTCCCGAACTTCATAACTTTAACATTGTTGGTTGTTCAGCTACTCATTAGTAATTAGTAATTTTGAATATTTGTTAATTAAAATGTTAATGAACATAACGTCCAAGTTGTCAAATCATTATTGTAATTACTATATAAATAAAATACACTTAATAGGAGTGTTTTTTTGGAAATAAAGACTTTTTAAAAGAAGTTCCCAAAGGCCCAAAACCTATCTAGCGCAGAGTAGTATCAGTGAAAAAATAGAAAGTTCAAACAAAAGTCAAGACATTTGTGTACTGTACCTGTAAATTAAGGTAACAGCTTATTAATTCTGTCTGTTTACCGGTGTTCAAAATGCCCTCCATTTATTTCGTTCAATACATAAACGTGTTTTTCTGTGCCAGTTTTGTAAAATAGTTTAATAAACAAATTTCATTTTAGTAGAAACAAGCCGAAAAATATTCATTTATAACTACACGGAACGTTGCTATTAATTAGTTGTAATAAGTTACGCTGATACAGGAAAATGCATAGAAAATAGCTATAAATGCGAATTGCATTGATTGCCTACTTCATGCATTATTACAGTGTACGTATCATTAACGCTGCTTATTGTAAACAAGCTTCATTTGTTTGATTTTGTGTCCCTTAAACTGCAACGCTTACAGTATTATTATGTACATCAGGCCAACGGTATGAGTGATATAATTAAAATCCGGGTTAGAGTAAACTATAATAACACCATTAAATATAATTGTATTTTTCATATTACATATCCGTAATTTTTCCATTATTGTTAACCATCAACTAAATAGGAGAAAGGTTCATTCTCTTTTAGGAAATAATATGAAAACCAGGACAAACAAAAATGAATCATCTATGGTTATAAGATGTTATAACTTTATAATACTTGGCTTTGTACTAATTATAGTTGTATACAAATTATAGTACCGGTTAAAAATGGAAAATAAATTGTTTTTTATTAATTTTTTACGAATAAAAAATATAATTCATGCGTAAATGTGCAATGCTTTGATATTTTAAATTGTCATTTAAAATACAGTTGTAAGTGGTGAATTTCCTCTTCGCTTTGCTACGTTCAGCGACGTAGTCTAAAAAAAAATTAAAACAAAGAAAAAAGGAAGAAATTGACCGGGTTCAATCGGTGAGTGGCGGGATATTATACATACAACCATCAGGTTACTAATATCTATGTAGAGCCAGCTGGATAGGAAAAAGATAGAAGGATATAGGAAGACCTAGACCAAACTATATTAGTCAAATTATTAGAAATTTAGGTTGTGAAGGGTATGTAGAGCTTTTTAGATTAGCACAGAATAGAAAAGAAGTTAGAGCTGCGTCAAACCGACCTTAGGTAGGGTCGAAAACAAAATGATGATGATGAACACCAAATTAAAGGAAAGCCTGAAATAAAAATATACGCACTCATTCACACTCATAACAAACCATAGCAAAAATAAAAAGAACCTATAATTAAATAAAATATTTACAAAAGCATAATAGTACCAAAAAATTAAACAATCTATACTTACAAGTTACACATATCAGGTAGAACACCAAAACAAAAATATCAGAACTGTAGTTTTTAGGTCCCTCCCTTATGTTAGTTACCCAAAAGAAAATTACAATCCTAAAAACCTCACCTCTGAATTCTCATTGTACATCTAAAACTACATCTATACGGTTTTCGCTACGAGGTCGTGATTTTTAACAAAATTTACCCTGTAACAGGTCAGGATATAATACAATATTTTTTGTAAATAATCCCAGTAAAAGGTCAGGATATAATACAATATTTTCAGTCAATATCATCTCACATAAAGAGAATCGTTTTACCCCCTACAAAATTTAAGTTAGCAATGGAAGAACCTTATAAATCGGCTGTTTCAATAAGTACATAAAACCCATATCAGAAAATGGTGCTTAAACACTCACCCTCGAATTGCTGCCGTCTCTAATAACTGGGCAGAGAAGAGGTGCGCGTGATACCCCTTTGGGGTGGTCCTCTCATCACAACAAGGGGCGACCATTCATCGTGGCTTTAAGGGCCACCAGAAAGAGCTATAGTAAATACAAAATATAAATTAATTTATTGACGTCGAAAAGTACAATTTTCTAAAAACCTTAAATACTTACCACGCCGTATTGCGTGCGCGAAATTTCATATTGAAAACGACACGGGGAAAACCAGAATAGATGTTTTCGTCTTGCTATTCGAGAATAAAGTGAATATTCATTTCGTTTAACTAAGGATCAGAGCGCAAAGTAATATTGTTGTTAAGGCGTAAAATTGGAAAAACACGGTTTATTGGGATAATACGCGGTTTTAATTCGGCGAAGCTTTCAATGGAAAACACATACAAACCAATTATCGGATATTTAGAACCAGTTATCGCCTATTTAATTTTAGCATAAACTTTACGTTGAGGAATTCTTAGAAGGAGTATTTATCATTAATTAAGCTCTAGGATTTACCAATACGAATCGAATTTATACAAACAGATAAATGAATTAACACATGAAAGAATTATTTTAATTTACCGAATTAATTTTCGTTTTTAACGTCAAAGGGATTTCAGTTGAAAATTATTGTAATTAACTTATGCTGGAAATAAACGTAACAGTTTTACACGTACAGGTATACACATTTCTAAAAACATCCGTTTGAACTTTCGGTTTTTATTATTTAAGGATTAATTTTTTTGATGCGTAATTATCAATCTACACCCCTTTCTTAAGCATCGTCAATAAAGTTGTGAATCACTCTAAATGTATATACATATACATATATACAAGGTGATTCATTAGCACCTTTACAAACTTTAGCAATGAAAAGTAGATGTATTTCATGAAAATATATTCATATAAACCTATGCCCTATCTTTCCTTGTTCAGAAGTTATAACCCTTTTAAAAGAATTTCTATTTGACCACTATCAAGTAATCATAATTTAAAGAAATCAAAAACATTTATTGTAACAAACAAACATCAAAATTAACCTACAGTATATGTTCAAAAATTAGTACAATCTCCGGAATACATAATTGGCAATGACGAGTCAAACTCTCTGGCACGTGTAATAAATTCATGTCATTTCTAATATGAATTGAAGTATCTCGAATCCTCTGCGATACTTGGTTGCGGATATTTATTTCCACTGCATGAACAAATTGCTTAAAGTGACCCCATAATTAAAAATGGTAAAGCTTCAGGTAGGGTGATCTAAATGGCCGTGGTCCCGTGGTATAGGACCTCCGTTACCAATCCCTTTATTTGGGAAATGAGTATGCAACCATTGGGTCATTAGTATTCCTCAGTAAGGCGGGGCTCCATCATGCTGATACCACATACCTTGTATCAGATGGAGTAGAGCATCATCCAGAAGATCAAGCAATGTGGTGTTCAAATAGTTATTAAACCTATCTGAATTTAAATTTCCATTAAATACATTGGTAAGTAATGTGTTATTAAATAAACCACCCCAAACATTTACATTCAATCTATGCTGGAAATTACGCATTCTGGTCGTATGTAGATGGTTCAAGGACCAAACATCGTCATTGCAAAAATTATTAATACCGTCTCCTGAAAAATGGGATTCATCTGCCAATAGAATTGTTAAAATAAAGTTGTTATCTTGGGTGTGTGGCTATAAAATCCAGTTACAAAAATTTAATTTGCAGTTCAGTGTTTCCGTAATGCAATGCTTGTACACTTTGTCGATGACAAGGGTGCATCATTTCTTGGTTTATTGTTTGCCATACAAAAAATTTTGAGATAGCTCCAAATTTTGTGCTATGCGTCGGGTACTAGTTACCAGTTCTCCAGGTACCACATTTATTATATTACATTTTCACTATCTTGAGCATTTAGATCATGCGGGTGAATGGGTCTAAAAGGAGCGGCAGTACCAGTCAGGCCCAGTCTTCTAAATGCTGCACTGAATGTGAGATGCTAAACGGTTGACGCTTACAGGGAAATCTATTTCGATATTCTCTCGTTACGTTGCAAAGTCCATATAGATACAAACACAATGTCAGAATATTCCTCATTAGAAATGGATTCATTAATAAGTAAAGTTGCACAAATACAAATTATATCAAATAGAGATAAGCGCATTAACATAAACAAACTATTATTGACAGGTGAATATTTAATATAACAATAAATTTTGTTTTGCTAAACTATAACTATTTCATTTTTTCAACTTAAAAAGATTTTTAAAAGCACTATAACTTCTAAACAAAAAAAGATCGGACATAGGTTTATATGAACTTGTCTTCGAGAAATTAAATCTACTTTTTATTGCCACAATTTGTAAAAAGACTAATAAATCACCCTGTATATATATTATGCTGTGATAAGGGGTTGTTTAAGGGTGTACTTTATAGTAAAGGTCGTTTAGGAATTAGAAATTACCATAGGAAGCAGAAAACTGCATTTATTTAGTAAAAAAATAGAGAAATGGAGATAGTTTGTAAATAGTAAGCAGTCAACACCCTGTATATAAAGTATAAGTAGTTTTAAGCGACGCAAATAAACACAGGAAGACGCATAGTTAGCGTAGAAACAAGGAAGACATGCATTAAGTAAATAGTAAATATTTAACACCCTGTAGATAGAGTTTTAGTTAATTTAGGCAATGCAAATAATGATATTTTTCAGTGGAAGCACGCGTATTTTGTAAGTAAACATAATAAAGTGTAATCAAACACGCATTCAAAAGAGTTCCAAACAATTAGGTTAATACGGAGATAAGAAATAGAGCTTCAAGAAGCATAGTGTAAATGCGTACAAGTAGTTAATAATTGTGATAAAGAAAGGTGATTAAAAATTGCGTAAATAACAGGCAGATATGAAAATTAAAAGTCGAATTGCATCAGTTGTTTATGTACAACATGGAAAAGCGATTAGATTCGTCAAAACACCGCAAGTTTGATAACAAGGCACCTGCGAGCAGGCCACAATTATTTTAAAGCAAATAATGTTACATCAGAAACTACTTTAAATGCAAAGATTTGATTGGTTAAAATTAGCGACGAGCTTGTAGACCATACCTACTGACGGAGTAGGAAATCAATGATAATATTAACAGGGACAGTGATAACAAACTCAGTTTTCAACTCAACAAAGGCCGAGGTGCGCCACTCTGAAACAAAGT
This sequence comes from Platerodrilus igneus, assembly GCA_036346225.1. NCBI lineage: Eukaryota > Metazoa > Arthropoda > Insecta > Coleoptera > Lycidae > Platerodrilus > Platerodrilus igneus. Next base: position 6,133,982 of record JARFIW010001700.1, read on the forward strand.
GTGATACGTAATAATAATTTAAAGTGAAAAATTGTATAAGTGCGACTAAGATGAAAATTACGATTGCCGATTAAACGGCTCCGAGTCCGGAGAGAATAATAAGAAATCCAAGTTCGGGGAGAATAGATGGTATTCTAAGTCTGGGGAAATTGATGAGAATAAATTCTGAGAAGAAGTAATAAGTCGAAATGAGACGACAGTGATTTGGGGTGCATAAGTCTAAGTTTAATAATGCGTGTGGATAGACAATATTTCGAATGGGCATGTAATAATTATGAATTGGGGAAAAATAATTTTTATCCAAATGGATGGTAGAATGCATGGAAAATATTAGCTGATAATGGATGCGTCAATTGCGAGAAGGAAATAGCGAAGAAAATAGACCAGGTTAGATTTTTAGTTATAAGACATTATTTTTCTATTTTTTTGTTTGAATATTGAATTTGCTTAGTATAAATGAATGTGAGGAAGTCAACAAAACAGAGGACTTGCATACGTATAAAGAGCGTTATATGATAAAGAGGTTTTGAACGTTCCACACTTCTTTTATAAAAACAATAGGTTTGGTGCCTTTAGATTTGATTAAAAAGTATATGATTTTTGATAAATGAGATTTACAACATTAATTAATTGAAAAGTGTATTTAAAATAATTTACAAAAACTGTACATAATATTTGTTTCATTATATAAAATTGAATTAACTTTATTTGATAATTCTAAATAAATGCTAGTCGAGGTCATAAGATAAAGTTAATGGGAGTGATTTGATAATTTACACAATAAAGGAGGAGCTATAAGTTGAATACGCCATTGATAACGAGTAAGGCGGTAACATATCAAGTTTTGTTATTAGTCGACAAGGTCGGTTCAAGATAAAATCCAGTTAAGTTCCTAGATATATATATATATATATATATATATATAAAAATAAAATTAAATAAAAACCCTTAACCACAAAAATATTTAAATTACTAGATACGTATTTCGACCACTATGTGGTCATCATCAATGAAAAAAAAAAAAATTAGCTGTATAATTTACTATATTGTTGCTTTAAACACTATCGAGGATATTCTCCTCACCCGCAGGCTGGTGTTCTCAACAACAAACAAGTGAATTGTGTGTCACACAAGAATATCCTCGATAGTGTTTAAAGCAACAATATAGTAAATTATACAGCTAATTTTTTTTCCCTGATGATGACCACATAGTGGTCGAAATACGTATCTAGTAATTTAAATATTTTTGTGGTTAAGTTTTATTTAATTTTATTTAAATCGTGCCACAGTGTTCCTATAGATTATTATATATATATATATATATATATATATATATTGCTGTGAAACCTACAAAAAGCTATTAACTTAACTGGTCCGTTGACTTTCTTCTGTTAATCGCCTCTTTACTCTTTTCCGCCTCGGCTGCTCACCTAGTTAAAACTTTCATCCTCATTCCAAAAAAAAACAAATACATTCCTACCACAAACATCAACGTTAACTCTATTTACATCAATATTCATAATATATTAAAATTTCAAAATTAAATTTCAGCATAAATTTCAGTATCAGAAAACTTCAAGATTAAATTTATTATCATTTTAATGTGCATCCAGAATTAAAGTCCTTGTAGGATGCCTACTAATTAATATAACAATATATGCAGACCTGAGTCTGAGTACAAAGGGAGCATCTCCCACCCCTTTACGTTAATTAACCAGGTTCGTCTAATTGAGCTCAAAGATATACCCAAATTTTCTTCAAGAACATAAATACTAAATACCCCTTTCTACTTAAACAAGAAAATTTCACCTTAAAATTAAATATTTGTTGTTAGTACAAATTCAGTACTGTCCATTTTAAGTAAACAAATTATAAAGTTATTCAACACACACCAAAACATCAAAAATCGAACAACAAAGCATAAGTTACCTGAAGGTTAATGCACTCGTGGCTCCAATGTACATCGTCCTCTGTTAATCACACCATTCCAACTGGGTTATGTTTAGGTCCTTGGATTACTGGTCGCCTTTAAAAATTTTCTCCACCACCATTCATCTAAAGTTGTTTCAGGGCTTTTCCGGAACTCATCTGTGTATATCTGAACCTTGTTTTGTGGATCCAGACACGTTTACGAATCATTTAATTATTAACACCCCCGAAAATAGCAAAGAAATTCATACTTCTTTCACGCTATACGCCAAAACTGCCTACTTTTGTGTATTCATTTGTCGTTGCAAATTTGACTAATTGGTACAGTACTCGCAATTATAACTAGACTTTATTACCTTGCATCTTCTTTTCTAAGTGCACTAAATTACTTTCATTGTAGCACGTAAAGAACAAACTGTTTTAAATCACCAAAATATACGAGCAAACTGTTTAAATTATTCAATCAAAATCGGAAAACTAAGAGCACTATTTAACGCATTGAATCAAATCGAAAATCTAAGAGAGCCAAACTGTTTAAAGTCCGGGTTTATATAATGGTTAGCCTGTCTGTCGGTTTTGTCCCCAAAACGGCCAGTTTCTAGAATTTCGCATACTATGTTCCCATCTCGACCGCCCGTGCGTCGGTTCTTATTAAATTTGCACTCGCACCAGTTAAATCTCAGAAATTTCCACACGGCTCGCAGCGTCTGAGAATAACTAATTAATTTTTATATAGAAATGTTATTTTTAACTCTCATGTTTGCCTCTTATTTTCAACCAATCGCAACCCAGTGACGTTGCTCAAATCACGCCTTTTACTATATGTGTCTCTGTCTTGCGCATATTATCCGTCTCTATCTACCCTGTTCCGAGTGGTACAAATCGATATTCTTTAGTATCGGTTATTTTCAATCCACGTGGACTGTTAAATAACCCACTTTATTAGCATTTCCCGTAAATATTAAGCGACGGTTTCTCCAACATTCTCTGTAGCCATTTGTTATCTACAAAATTTAAGCAGAACATAAAACATTTAAAAATACGCAGGTGTTCAAACATAATACTTCTAAATAACACTTCTACGATTTGAATATTATTGGGTTTTTACAAGCTTTTATACATATTATATGTTACTAATGGTTCAATTAACTCCAATTAAAATAATACCCTTTAATTTTTAGTGAATCCTAATCAAATATTCAATTATTATCTGTACATTTTGTTTAATACTCGTTACCCAAACTTGAATCAATTAATATAAATTTTGCACGTAATTTCCATTTGTTTCTTTACTCGGAATAATTAAATTACACGTTGAGCATTTTAATACTGCTTCTTTTTATAGAAAGCGTCTTGTAAATAATTTAACTCCCTTATTTTTAATGAAACGAATGAATTTTTATGCTTCACGGTTTTAATAACGCGTACCTTTTCCCAAAGCTTTTACACGGTGATTAAAATTATTTGATGTGATTATTTTATTTTCTACCCTGATCTAAATTTGAGTATTTTCCCCCTATTTGAATACTAATAATCCCACTTATTTGAATTCAAATATAAAACATTTAAACCGCAAACAAAATTTACAAAAAAATTGCCTATCTCTCTCTACCCTTATCTATCTAACTTACCTAACTTATATCCAATCCAAAAAAAATTTACACCTATCCTATATCCCTATCCTATTCTTAACTCTCACCTAATTTTATAAACATCCTATATACATCCTATCTACCTATCCTATTATTAACTTTTAACTATACTCACTTCCCTCTACCTAATCCTATATACCTATCCTATTCTTATTCTATTCTTAACTCTCCACTAATCTTATAAGAAATATCTACACTTAACCTATCTTATTTTCTCCCTACATTTATTTTCTATTCTCATCCTATATACCTATTTCTAACTATCTCCCCTATTTATCCTATACCTAGCTTTATTTTCTATAAACACCTACTTCTCCTGTGGTGCTGGTTCTCCGGTATAAGGGAATAGTAGGTTGACGTGAAACCGTCCCCTCTCATTTCCCGTCCCTACTTCCCTTAATAAATACGTGCACTCCCCTACTACTTCACCTATCTCAAAAGGTCCCTCATAGGGCAAGTGTAGCTTAGCACATGTCATCCTATCTCTCTTCCCTACTCTCAAGCTTTTTACTACTACCTGGTCTCCCACTTTAAATTTTATCCTCTTTCTAATTCTCGCGTTCATCTTCCTTGTATATTTTTCAGCTCTCTTCCTTAACCTCTCCCTCACATCTACCAAAAGTTGTTAAAATTCATCGTCCCTAGGCACAATTTGCCATGGTCTTTCGGGATACTGTTTCTTTATAAGCATAATGGGACTGGTTTCTGTCACGGTACTAGGGGTTTCATTGATAAAAGATTCTACCTTGGACAAATTGTCCTCCCATAAACGATGATTCCTATGTGACGCCAAACGCAAGAATTTAACTGTCTCTTGAATATATCGCTCAGCTGGATTAGCTTGAGGATGCCTTATGCTACAAAACACCACTTTAATGTTTTGCCTCTCCCAATAATCCCTAAATCTTTGATTATTAAAATATGTAGCATTGTCTTCTAATACTCGTTTAAAAGTTCCTACTTCCCTACAAAATTGTTCCAATTTCTTGTTTGTTCCGACTGTGTTACAATCCCGAGTGGGATATAATTTTGTAAATTTCGAAAACACGTCAGTCACAATCAGCACATGTTTGTGTCCCTTTGTACTTCGGACTAAATTACTCAAATAATCAATAGCAACTAAGTCCAGGGGATTTTGTACATGTATACTTTGTACCACATCTTGACTCGTACTATTTTTGTACTTTCCTAAAGTACATAAGTGACAAGTGTTGATGACTGACTTTACTAACCCTAAGTCTTTAGTTGAAAAAAACGTTTCCCTAAAAATTAACCAAGTCTTTCGGATCCCTATGTGACCATATCTTAAGTGCAGATCTTTGATAATTAATTTTGCTTGTACCCTATCCACTACATACACTTCCAATTCTTGAATTTTTTTACACAAAAAGCCGTTTATCATATGGAAGTTTTTAAATCCCGGTTCGTTTTCTAACTTCGTTCTAATAATCTGCAGCTCCTCACTCTGCCTCTGGTTCCTCAAGATCTCCTCTTCTCCATATACTGAATCATTTTGTAGTAGACTGTTCATGGCAATCATGATGTCACACGGTCTTTTGTTATCCTTGTCTCGGTTTCTACTAAACGCGTCTGCTATAAAATTGTTTTCTCCCTTAATATATTTAATCTCAAAGTCAAACTCCTGTAGTAACAACCCCCATCGATATACTCGATTGTTAGAAAATCTTGTATTCATCAACGCACACAACGCCGAATGATTCGTTTCGATTACAAAATGTCTTCCAATCAAAAAAAATTTTAACTTTGTAACACCAAACACCACTGCAGCCATCTCCTTTTCACTAATTGTGTAATTTACTTCATGCGGCTTCAGTGTGGGCGAAACAAAAGATATGGGCACCTCTTCCCCCTCTTGTACTTGGTACAACTCTGCTGCTAAAGCACTATCCGATGCATCCGTCCTCAGCACAAAACCTACATCAAATCTGGGATGCCTCAAAATTAGTTGGTCGTGAAATTGTTCCAACAGTGTTAAATAGGCTGCCTCTTGACTCTCCGTCCAACTCCATCGTACTCCTTTCTTCAGAAGTTTAAACAATGGACCCGCTTTTTCAGCAAATCCCGGTACAAACTTCTTATAAAAGTTAAGGACCCCCAAAAAAGCTCTTAATTTCCTAAAGTTATTAGGTCTCGGATATGTCAACAGTTCGGACAATCTTTCTTTATCGATACACATACCTTGAGTGTTCACCACGTACCCCAGAAATTTAACAGTTTTGAAAAAATTCACATTTTCTATATTCAGCCTCAATCCAGCTAATTTAAGCTCTAATAATATTCGTTCTAAATGAGAGTAATGTTGTTCCTCAGTTTCACTAAAAATTAATATATCATCCACATAGTGTATGCAGAACTGCTCATATGCTCCTAAAATTGCTTGCATTGCCTTAATTAATGCTGCACTTGACGTTGACAAACCATACGGTACTACCTTAAAATTATAGATTTTTCCTCTACGGAAAATCCTGTGTACCTTCTAGAATCCTTGTGTAATGGAATCAGCCAGAATGAATTCCTTAAATCTAATTTACTAAAACAAACTTGCCACTTAATCTCGTCAAAAGTGTGTCCATGGATGGTGGACAATGGAATTGCGGTTTGGTCCGTTGATTAATTTTTCGTGCATCTAAACATAAACGAATGCTATCATCCTTTTTCTTAACTACCACCAACGGATTTATGAAATGAGTGTTTGAGACCTCTATTATGCCATCTTCCAACATTTTATTTAATTCTGCCTTCACCTGCTCCCGATATGCTGCTGGAATTGGATAAACCTTTGCGTTGAACGGTTCTGAATTATCCACTTCTAACACGTGCTCATAGCCTAACGCTGTGCTTGCTTCTACCCCCACTAATTCTGCATATTTTGTAATAAAGCTTGAACCTCTACTATCCTATCATCTGGACATCTTATTGTGTTGATCTGTTTACCTTCATCATCCTCTACCTCTACTACATTAATACTCAACCCAGTGTCATCCTCTGTGACTTCATAACTGCCCTTCCATGGCACTAACTTATCCTTAATCCTTACTACCTTCCTTTCCATATCTATCAAAACCCCTAACTGCATCATACAGTCAACCCCTAAAATGCTCTGAAACTTCAGTCCAGGTACAATTACAAACTCCTGTTCACAGCTTAAACCTCCTATATCTATCCTAAGCACCACAACACTATTCACTACAGCAAACTTCTTTTTATTTGGAGCTACTAAATGGCTACGCTTTATAGGCATAATTCTATCACAAACCTTATCCCTAATTTTGCTGACGAATTCCTCCGATATTAAACTCGCCTCTGCCCCTGTATCAAGTAATACTTCAACATTATTCTCAAAAATTTCTATATTAATAATTGGCAAACATAATTTTTCCTCAGTTTCTGGCTCTACTTCCTCCTCAATTTTGAAAAATTCCCTTGGATGTTCATATACATTTACACTGAAATGTAGTGGTCTGTCGCGTTCTAAAAATCCTGTCTCGTACTGTTTTCAGTGCTTGGTTCTGGCTGTGCTTCTGCAACCTGTGCGTACGTCCTCCTTGTATTTGTGTCCACGTCCCTGTCTCTATTCGGCGTGCTCGTCACAGTCCTGTTTACTTCCGGTAAACTGTTCTGTCTCATGTAACTAGGTCTTGGCGTCGGTCCCCTAGTCGCACTATTGCTTCTGTATTCCTGTCCTCGTCGTTCCCAATTCGGTCGAAAATTCCTATTGTAGTCCGGCCGTCTCACAAAATTCTGTGTTCTGTTGTCAAACCTAACCGTGTTAATGTTTCGTTCTCGTATTTCTCTTGTCCGTCCTACACATACATCGTCATATCTCTGCAAATACTCTAAAAAGGTCTCCCGTTCTGTGATATTTTGTAAGGCCACGTGTTGTCTAATTTCCAGTTCAAAATGTTGTGATAAGTACTTGATTATCTGTCTGTCCGTCAATGGTGGATTCAGATGTTTGGCCACACTGTACTTTCGAATGGCATATTGTTCCCTAGAACCTGCAAACTCTCCCTTAAATTTTCCTGTAATCAAGTCGTCCCTAATCTGGTCCTGTTTGTGATCACTCCAGTAGTGTTGTAAAAATTTGTTTTCAAAGTCCTGATACGTGTCTATGTCCTGTCCTACTAAATTGTACCATGCTTCCGCATTGTCCTCTAATAAAGCCTTTATCGTATTCAGTTTAGTCTGTTCGTCAAATAAATTTTCCACTAGATTTCTTACACTATTAATAAAAATTTGTGGATTTACCCTGTTATCGCCATAAAACTTCATGTGTTGGTCCAATGATACTCCACCTGTATAAAATCTGGGACCATCGCCCGTTAAACTTGACATGTTGTATTTAATACTACTAACTTCGCGTTCTACCCTGCCTAACTGATCCCTACATGAGTCCGTTACTTCAGTCATTTTTACATTTATTTCTTCTTCACAAAAAATGCGTACTTCGGACCTTAAATATCCCATTTCCTGTCGAAGACCTGTAATATCACGCTCATTTTTATCAACCCTATTTTCAACTTCCCCCATCTTTACGGTAAGACTATTTTTAAACTCTGTAAATTCTTGAGTCGATTGCTCAATTTTCCCGCTTATCTGCTCTAATTTTCGGTTGGACTCCTCCCTCGCTCTATTCGATTCTTCCCTAGCTCTATCAGATTCATCGCTTAGCAGTTCTAATTTTCTATTGGATTCTTCGTTCATCCTCTCTAGCATTCTCATTATCATCTCGTTTCCTTGATCCCCTGATTCCGTCCTCGACTGATCTCTACTGCCTCCAGCTTCTTCCATTTTCGAATTTTTCCCACACAATGCACTATCGTCACTTCCAATTTCCACTCCTTGACTCCTTAACCACTCTTTTCTCTGCATACGTTCTACTCACTCACACACACTCTAAAATACTCTTAAATTTATACACAAACAGAAACTCTCTCTCTCAGATCGCCAGTTTCCTGGAATAAAATCACAAAAATTTTATTTGGAACTCGAGCCTCACTTTTGGGTCGCCAAGAATGCTGTGAAACCTACAAAAAGCTATTAACTTAACTGGTCCGTTGACTTTCTTCTGTTAATCGCCTCTTTACTCTTTTCCGCCTCGGCTGCTCACCTAGTTAAAACTTTCATCCTCATTCAAGAAAAAACAAATACATTCCTACCACAAACATCAACGTTAACTCTATTTACATCAATATTCATAATACATTAAAATTTCAAAATTAAATTTCAGCATAAATTTCAGTATCAGAAAACTTCAAGATTAAATTTATTATCATTTTAATGTGCATCCAGAATTAAAGTCCTTGTAGGATGCCTACTAATTAATATAACAATATATGCAGACCTGAGTCTGAGTACAAAGGGAGCATCTCCCACCCCTTTACGTTAATTAACCAGGTTCGTCTAATTGAGCTCAAAGACATACCCAAATTTTCTTCAAGAACATAAATACTAAATACCCCTTTCTACTTAAACAAGAAAATTTCACCTTAAAATTAAAAATTTGTTGTTAGTACAAATTCACTACTGTCCATTTTAAGTAAACAAATTATAAAGTTATTCAACACACACCAAAACATCAAAAATCGAACAACAAAGCATAAGTTACCTGAAGGTTAATGCAGTCGTGGCTCCAATGTACATCGTCCTCTGTTAATCACACCATTCCAACTGGGTTATGTTTAGGTCCTCGGATTACTGGTCGCCTTAAAAAATTTTCTCCACCACCATTCATCTAAAGTTGTTTCAGGGCTTTTCCGGAACTCATCTGTGTATATCTGAAGCTTGTTTTGTGGATCCAGACACGTTTACGAATCATTTAATTATTAACACCCCCGAAAATAGCAAAGAAATTCATACTTCTTTCACGCTATACGCCAAAACTGCCTACTTTTGTGTATTCATTTGTCGTTGCAAATTTGACTAATTGGTACAGTAATCGCAATTATAACTAGACTTTATTACCTTGCATCTTCTTTTCTAAGTGCACTAAATTACTTTCATTGTAGCACGTAAAGAACAAACTGTTTTAAATCACCAAAATATACGAGCAAACTGTTTAAATTATTCAATCAAAATCGGAAAACTAAGAGCACTGTTTAACGCATTGAATCAAATCGAAAATCTAAGAGAGCCAAACTGTTTAAAGTCCGGGTTTATATAATGGTTAGCCTGTCTGTCGGTTTTGTCCCCAAAACCCCAAGTTTCTAGAATTTCGCATACTATGTTCCCATCTCGACCGCCCGTGCGTCGGTTCTTATTAAATTTGCACTCGCACCAGTTAAATCTCAGAAATTTCCACACGGCTCGCAGCGTCTGAGAATAACTAATTAATTTTTATATAGAAATGTTATTTTTAACTCTCATGTTTGCCTCTTATTTTCAACCAATCGCAACCCAGTGACGTTGCTCAAATCACGCCTTTTACTATATGTGTCTCTGTCTTGCGCATATTATCCGTCTCTATCTACCCTGTTCCGAGTGGTACAAATCGATATTCTTTAATATCGGTTATTTTCAATCCACGTGGACTGTTAAATAACCCACCTTATTAGCATTTCCCGTAAATATTAAGCGACGGTTTCTCCAACATTCTCTGTAGCCATTTGTTATCTACAAAATTTAAGCAGAACATAAAACATTTGAAAATACGCAGGTGTTCAAACATAATACTTCTAAATAACACTTCTACGATTTGAATATTATTGGGTTTTTACAAGCTTTTATACATATTATATGTTACTAATGGTTCAATTAACTCCAATTAAAATAATACCCTGTAATTTTTAGTGAATCCTAATCAAATATTCAATTATTATCTGTACATTTTGTTTAATACTCGTTACCCAAATTTGAATCAATTAATATAAATTTTGCACGTAATTTCCATTTGTTTCTTTACTCGGAATAATTAAATTACACGTTGAGCATTTTAATACTGCTTCTTTTTATAGAAAGCGTCTTGTAAATAATTTAACTCCCTTATTTTTAATGAAACGAATGAATTTTTATGCTTCACGGTTTTAATAACGCGTACCTTTTCCCAAAGCTTCTACACGGTGATTAAAATTATTTGATGTGATTATTTAATTTTCTACCCTAATCTAAATTTGAGTAATATATATATATATATATATATATATATATATATATAATAGTTAGACTTAGCGACCTCTGGTTTAATACTATTCAGTTTTTTATGGGTTATTGGTCCTGTTTAAAAAAAAGTAATAAAAGGTGTACTCTTTTTATTCCATCCAAGAGTAAAAATTACTCGAAAATTCAAATGGAATAAAAGAGTACGCCTTTATTATTTTTAAACAGGACCTATAACCCATAAAACTGAATATATATATATATATATATATATATATATATATATATATACATATATTACTATGATAAGAGTTATTTAGGGGTATATTGAGTCATAATGGTCACACAATACATGTAAATAGTACTAGAAGTTAGAAAACTACATTTATTTATCATGAAAAATACGTAATTTGCAAATTATACAAAGAACAAACACTTAACACCCTGTATAAAAATCGCATTTGACTTTAAGTAATGCCGGGAAACATATCCTTCAACAATAAATACGCATTCAGCAAGAGAAATGCCTCTACAAGCAATCAAACTCGTCTTAAACCAAAAAGCATTCATAAATTGTAAATAGATACGCGTTAAATGCAGTAAAAGCTAGAAAATCATGATACAATTCCTGTTAAAATTAAACATACGATAGTGAAAAGAGATAGCATAGCGTTCTGATAAGAAACGCATTTTTTAAAGTAAATACGTTTTGGAAACGTAGGATGTAAACAGAAATATGTTAATTTACGTCATTTCATATACGTGATTTTCTGCATGGAGTTAATACAAAACCCAGAGTATTATCTAGACAAACAAAAACCATAAGTTAAATACGTGCCAAGGCGAATTAGAAATTCCTGTAATGACATCAAAACAGACGGTCTAAAATAGATACAGAATAGAAACCCACTGGTATCCTACGTGACCATGAACATCGTTCCTTCGAATTATTATCAGACGTATACTTGTAAAAGCCCAAAGTATTCAAAACATCCTATGGCTGGTCGTAAACTTTGAACAAACAACGCCGATAACCAATGAACTTTAGATGGGGTGTTGCTTATATAACACGCAAATTTGATAAGCAGAGAGTTTTCATTCAAACTGAGCACAATAAACATCACTTAAAATCAAGAATCTACGCAACGAGGGAATATTAAAATTATATAATTAAATATTTATGAAGGTGTTAGAAAATTTTTAAGTAAATAATAGTGAGAAATATATGAGACTAGTTTCGCCGTTTGCTAGAAAACGGCTCTAAGTGAGATTACGACAATCCAAGTAATACTAAGTGGTGGTGCAAATCAGAGTATCGGAAATATTAAACTGTAATTTTTCCTAGTGGACTGTATTTGTAATTACTACTCTGATTTGAACCCCAATTCGAGTAATGTGAAATGTAAATTATGAGTAGACGACTTACCGATGGAATTAGTAAACACGTGGTAGTCGTGGATAATTGGTCGGTCGTTGGTCTTTCCAATTTTCGTTGGTTTTGTTGCACCTTTAATGTTTGTAATGTTATGTGGAATAAATAGCACAGCACACACGGCAGTATGTAAACTGAAGGTAAAATGTTTTCAGTGAAAATCACGTTACTATAACTCCGAAAACCGTTCTCGCGTGGTAACAGTACTTGCTTTCTCTATGGTTCTTGGTTCACTCTCACTCCGGACCGATCGGCACTAATCAAAACTTCGAAAATCACTCCATCTCGTGCTAGGTTTAGCAAGTGATCGCAAAGCAGTCTGTAAACAGCGGCACTCTAATGTTTTATAAATTTTACAGTCGCGAATTGTGCGAACATTAAGAAAAGACTAGAAATCTAAGTGAGGCTAAGAAAAGACGGGGTAAATCTAAGTGAGATTACGAAAATCCAAGTAATATTGAGAAAAGACTAGAAATCTAAGTAAGACTAAGAAAAGACGGGGTAAATCTAAGTAAACTAAGAAAATACTTGATTATTGATTGAGCGGGGTAAAATTTGGAAACTAAATAAATTGATAGTACTGGGAAGAGATCCGAAAAAAATATTGGTTTAAATCTATGCAAAGGCGCACAAAACAGAAGATTGTTAAGCCTTGAATGGAGCAACTCAACTGAAAGTAATATTGGGGTACTGATCCACAGCACGCAGTAGCAGATCCAGGAAGAACAAAGGAAGCCGCACAAGGGAAACTACAGGTCGGAACTATCTAGCATAATGCATTATTTTCTCTTTATTTTGAACATTGACTATATTTATTATACCTGGATATTTTATGTAAAGAGTCAACAAAAATCTTTTTTTATACGTGAAAATTTACGTAAAAAGGGGAAAGGTTTTGAACGTTCGAAGATTTTCTAGTAGAGTACAGTGTCATTTTTGCTGGCTTTAAAATAAGGAAAGGGAGCTATAATTTTTGGGGATAAACAATTTAAAAATTATTATTTGACTCGGGGGGTTTATTTTTGTCATACAGTAAAACATATTAAGCTGTGAAATGTATATGATTTTTTTTCTTTCTCATTATACAAGTATTAGTCGATCTTGTTTTTCTCATTCAAAGCAGGAAAAGTATTAGATGAAAGGGGAGTAAATTATTGGTTAACGTAACGTTGTGCACTTTGTGTGAATTGGACTGAGCTAGAGGAGGCATATTTAAATTTTAGGCGGTCAGCAGGAGACTGAACGTACAATTACATATATAACTAATATTATTTATTATCTTGATCATATGTTCCAATATTGTCAATAATGTTTCTTGAATATCTTGGTCAGTTATACTTGATAGTAAATACTTAAAAGTAGTTTAAAAGCAGTAATCTTGTTCTGATAAAAAATTATATTTTATTATATTACGAGTTTCGATCACCTTGATCATTATCAACATATTTCTACTTTGTATGTTGGTAATGGTCAAGGTGACCGAACCGCGTAATATATTAAGATAAATTTTTATCAAAACAAAATTGTTGTTTTTATACTACTTTTAAGTATTTACTATCAAGTACAACTGACCCATATCCAAGAAACGTTATCAACAATATAATAAAAATTATTCGCACTAAGCAACCCACAAAAAACAGTTTTTACATAATAATGCGAAATATTAACATGTATCTGTAAATTCAACTTCTAATAGAATCATAAAAGCTAATTTACTGATACAACTCGAACTAAATATTTGCACAACAGATACTTACGTGTTTATAAGGTAAAAACATCCATTGACCATGGTTTCGGACTTTTTGGCCTCGTTAGAATAAAATAAATCAACCCCTTATGACGTAATCAAGTAATATACATCAATGTAAATTTAAAGATTCTCAATATCAATGACAAATGTATCAGTAAAACGCCGTCTGATATTTTCCATGAGCAATAGTCATGTAGGTAAAGAAATTATTCCATATATGTAGCAACAATTTTGAAAAATATCCGTAACGTCCTGCGTTTTTGAAATTTGAATACGTTATAAACATAATTTAATGTCTTAATAACATATCCCGTTGCAACGTTCGTTTTTTACAAGTGTAATCGATATTAATAAAAAATAAAGATTATTCGTACTAAGCAGTTATTACATGATAATATAAAGTAATAAGGTAAAGTAGTTTTCATGATTCCCATAAAAGGTGAATTTACAGATACATCTTATTACCATTATATATATTTATATATATTAATAGTTATTAAGATGAAATGAAAACCCAACTTTGTATTTAAAGTTGAATTACCATTTCAAATCGAACTGGTAATTGAAAACCGCTAAAAGAACAGCCACAGCAGGATTTGAACCTGCGACCATTGATTTGCCGGATCAACGATCTACCAACTGAGCTATGCAGCTGATTGGCTAGAGTGTGTTAATTTATACTACTGAAGCTTGTTCTCTTTTCGATTTTCAATTACGTCTTGCATTTAAGGAACAAGCTTCAGTAGTATAAATTAACACACTCTAATAAATGTAATATATGACACAGGTGAGGTTCCAATAGATTTCGAAAAAAATATTATTATCCCAATCCCAAAAAAGTCAGGAGCTGATAGGTGTGAGAATTTTAGAACAGTTAGTTTAACTTCTCATGCTTCCAAAATACTAGCAATAATAATTAAAAATAGAATAGAAGCTTTGACTGAGAATTATTTAGGCGAAGACCAATATGGTTTTCGTAAAGACAGAGGGACTAGAGAACCGATACTAATGATTAGGGTAATTATCGAAAAAGGTTACAAAAAATAAAAGACTCATTTCGCTTTTGTAGATTTAGAAAAAGCATTTGATAGGGTTAATTGGATTGTTATGTTCAGGGTTTTGCAAAAATAGGAATCTCTCATAGGGATAGAAAAATTATTTACAGTCTATATAAAACCAAAGCGTAGTAATTAGATTTGATGAAATAGAAAAGGAAGCTAAGATTAGAAATGGTGTTAGACAGGGTTGTATACTGTCTCCTTGATTTTAATGTTTATATTGAGGAAGCTTTAAACTTAGCCAGAGAGAGAAAGAGATAGGTATTAGTGTACAGGGACAGAAAATAGACATGTTACGTTTTGCAGATGATATAGCCATTATAGCAGAGTCTAGAAAAGAGTTAGGAGAGTTTTAAATATTTTAGATGAGATACTACGGAGTAACTATAGTATGAGAATTAACTCAGTAAAGACAAAGATAATGACAAGTGAGTTACAGCCTAGTTCTAAACCAAAATTAAAAATAGGTAATACCGAGTTAGAGGAGGTAGATGAATTTTGCTATTTAGGTAGTATAATTACAAAGGATGGACGTAGCAGAAGGGATATAGTAGCTAGAATAGCTCAAGCTAGAAAAATGTTTTTAAAAAAGAAAGACTTACTAATAGCTAATAGTATTAGTTTAGATAATAGAAAAAGTTTCTTAAAGTCGTACGTATGGAGCGTTCTACTATACGGTAGTGAGGCTTGGACAATTAAAGAAGTAGATAAGAAAAGATAGAAGCTTTTGAAACTTGGTGTTATAGGAGAATGTTAAAGATTAGTTGGACAGATAGAGTAACAAACGAGGAAGTTTATAGAAGGATAGGTGAGGATCCCTGTATGTGGAAACAATTGAAGGTCAGGAGAGATAGAATGATAGGGCACCAGTTAAGACATGAGGGACTATTTAGTAAAGTCTTAGATTATAGACTACCAAATAAAAATAGAGTAGGAAGGCCTAGACAAAGCTATATTAGTCAAATTATTAGAGATTTAGGTTGTGAAGGGTATGTAGACCTTTTTAGACTAGCTCAGAATAGAAAAGAATTTAGAGCTGCGTCAAACCGACTTTAAGTAAGTTCGAAAACAAAACAAAAAAAAAATAAAAATCAGTTAACTAAATGTCACCAGGACATAACTCACAATTAGTTAGCGGTCTGGCATGTGGGTAGCGATTCGTTGCTTAAGCCTTACCATAACATATAATTTAATAAACGTCACCATGACATAACTCACAATTAGGTAGCGGTCTGGCATGTGGGTAGCGTTTCGTTGCTTAAGCCTTACCATAACATATATTTTAACACTTTTCCTTTTTGAAGGTTATATTTCATTTCCTTATAAATGGTAAACATGTAAACATGTTAGAGTTCTTTAACAACCATCATGTTGCTAATATCTATGTAAAGTCAGATGGATAGGAAAAAGATAAAAGGATATAGGAAGACCTAGACCAAACTATATTAGTCAAATTATTAGAAATTGAGGTTGTGAAGGGTATGTAGAACTTTTTAGATTAGCACAGATTAGAAAAGAAGTTAGAGCTGCGTCAAACCGACCTTAAGTAAGGTCGAAAACAATATGATGATGATGATGATGATGAGCCAATCAGCTGCATAGCTCAGTTGGTAGAGCGTTGATCCGGCAAATCAATGGTCGCAGGTTCAAATCCTGCTGTGGCTGTTCTTTTAGCGGTTTTCAATTACCAGTTCGATTTGAAATGGTAATTCAACTTTAAATACAAAGTTGGGTTTTCATTTCATCTTAATAACTATTAATATATATTAAGCATTCATTTGCATTCCAAATGTGGATTATTCTTCTCTATTAATAATATTTATATATATATATATATATATATATATATATATATATATATTATATATATTATATATATTGTTATATTTTGGTATATATTGAGTTATAGAGAACCCTTTTATAATCAATTACCATCTGTTATATATACTGTGATCCTACCTTATTAGTGATAGGCGTAATATATCTATCTGTCACTCCTTGTCTTATTTTAGAGCCTTGTTGAGTTATGCCACACAATTTATCTTTAAATATTTTACACGGCTGCTGCACTTAAATATTTTACAGGGCCGTCAAACACGTGGCGGAATCTACCTAGGTGGGTCCGTCCTAAGCAAACACCTCTCAACTAGACACCCAAACAAATATTCAAGGATTTTTCAAATAATTTTAAAAGCCAAAAGTATTCCCAAACACTAGTTCCACTTTTATAAATTTGATTAAAGCACTGCGTAGATATTAAATACTAATACCTGGAATCCAGATACAAGCGCCGCCTTCCAGCCGTCCTGATGCCAAGTGACCAACTGCAGGCACCTCTCAGATAACTCCAATTCCACTATGCTTTCGTCTTCAAACAATAACGGTACAGACCAGCACTCCCTCATTTAATTAACTTTTATTCGCCGTAAAACTGCTACTATTTGCTATCTCCAGGTACAACTTGACTTTCAAAACTTTTTCGTAACTTTTAAATGTAATAAAACTCATAATAGTACAAAACACGTCTATTTTTAGTAATATAAATTTGAAGTCCTTTATAAATAAAATCCGTCTTCTTTGTTTTCGTTGCCATAGCAACTATCTCTACGCACACTATGTAATTTATAATTCTTAATAATTGATTAATAATACAGTTCTTTTCTCTAGATACATTCATTTTCTAGATGGTTTGTAATCCAGTGATTTATGTATATTGAACTTTTACAATATTGAAAATAGCTAACAAACTTTGATGGTTCAGCTTTTAAATTGTACGCAACAGACATTTATGTCTTATTCGGTAAACGTCCTGTCATTACATAACCAATCTTTAATTGTTACAAACATATTCAAACTGAACTTCATTTACAAATTTTTAGTAGTATCACTTAACTCCTTAAAATTTTAAAAGCGTACAGTATACCACACAATTTTGATATTTGTTTTACATTCAAAAGATTCTGAAAACGCTAACTCCAAATTAAATTTCATATACGTGCAACCATAACAATTAAAATACGTATACAATGCAAACTTATAACTAGCTTAGCCTGGTCTATGGCCGGTATATGTTGTTGAATGCAATGCAGTTTCAAAAGCTTTATAAATTTATAAACGTGGAATAGTTGTTGTTAATTTATAAACCAAAAATACCTGAAAGAAAATACTCAAACAAAACCAAATATACCCCCATTCTAGCAAAGTCGTTTCGAAGCCCTATTTAAATATTTTATAAGCCCACCCCCTTTTAGTTAAAATCACTATAGTTTTTTTTTTTCTTTATGTATGAGGATTAAGTGTTAGTTTCTGTATATTCTGTATAGTTTTAAGCTCGTTAGTATTATTTACAGTGTTAATTTTATTCTTGCGATACTTTACTTTCCACATGGAAATATGGATACAAATTTTCTATATGAAAACGTCCCCGACATTCACCCTGTCATTCTCCAATTCGTAAGTATTCCTTCTGCAAAATTCTTCTCACTCGATAAGGACCTTCGTATGGAAATAACAACTTGGCACAAATATTTCTTTCCCAATTTGACATTCTCAATCTTTTAACAATAACAGATCCTTAACTGAAAAACCACTTGCTTCTTGATTTTCTTGTTACGTTTCTCCAACTCCCTTCTTTGTATCGTTTCGACTTGTTGTTTGGCTTTATGCAACAACTCCGTTATATCCTCCACTTTTGTTCAGCTCTCCACGGTCTTGCTGGAATCACCTTCTTCATCAATGTCACAGGACACATTCCTGTCACTGAACTTGGTACAAAATTAATATAT
Source organism: Platerodrilus igneus (assembly GCA_036346225.1). NCBI lineage: Eukaryota > Metazoa > Arthropoda > Insecta > Coleoptera > Lycidae > Platerodrilus > Platerodrilus igneus. Next base: position 6,152,704 of record JARFIW010001700.1, read on the forward strand.
TCTTCTATTTGCGGTAAATACCTTACCCACCGATCATGTTGTTCCTGCGTTATTAACCTCAAAACTTTATTACTTCTCGAATATATCTTTCACACGGATTTCCTTGAGGATGTCTGATACTACAGAATGTCATCTTTATTCCATCCTTCCTTAATTTACTTTCAACCCTTCGATTACGAAAATACGTTGCATTGTCCAACAATACCCTATTCATCTTACCTATTCGTTCTACAAACTTTCTTACAGAACTCAATACATGCCTAGAATTACATCTCCTCGCTGGATAAAGCTGCACAAACTTTGTAAAAATATCAACTACAACTAAAATATGCTGATATCCGTTCCTACTCGGTATCAAATTACTCAAGTAATCCATTGCCACAATATCTAATGGACCTTCCGCTCTTATACATCTAACTTGATTCTTCAACACCACATTCTTATCCTTTCCTAACAAACACGTCTCACACAGATTTATGCAATTTTTCACCAATTTTCTATCGTTTCGTGCATAGAAAGCTTCCTAAATATCAAGAACGTCTTACGAATCCCTATATGACCAAACGTAGTATGAATTTCCTGGATCAGCTCAACGGCTACCTGTGTCGTTAACACTAATAATTCATCATCCCATAACCTTTTCACCAAAACTCCCTCGACCATATAAAAACCTCTGTCTTGTTCTAAATTCTCTCTGAATAATTTTTCTCTGATCACCCTTATTTCTTCGTGTGCTTGCATCCGATGAAATCTGGCATTCGACCATCTTCCCAGATCTTCAAACACTTGCAATGCAATCAAAATCCATTCCTACTATCCGTTAGCAACCCTTCATCCTTCCTACTAAAGAAATCAGCCGTAACATTTTCTTTACCAGGTTTATGTCTAATCTCAAAATCATATTCCTGCAATACTAACGCCCATCTATACAATCGACTCTTTCTTCTTCAGAAACGTGACCACTGTGTTATCCGATTCAACCAGAAATTTATTACCCAATAAATAAAATCTTAACTTCTTCACAGCATATACGATTGCCAGCATCTCTTTTCCGCTGTCGAATACCTAGTCTCGCAGTCTTTCAGAGCCCTCGAAATAAAACAAATTGGCACTTCTCTCCCTTCTTGAACCTGCACCAACTCAGCCCCTATTGCAAAACTCGAAGCGTCCGTCCTTAAAATAAATGGATCCGTAAAATTGGGATATTTTAATGACAGTTCCTATAAAATACCGCCTTCAACTCCCGAAATGCCTGCTCCCTTTGCTCGTTCCATTTCCACCTTTCGTTCTTTTTAACAACTCCAACAATGGAATGCACAACTCCGAATATTTTGGTATGAATCGACGATAATAATTTAATACACCTAAAATCCTCTTAAACCTTTCAAATTTCTTGGCTGTTTCAAATTCTTCAACTCGTCCAAGCGTTTTTCACAAATTCTAATTCCTTCGCTGCCAACGACAAACCCCAAATACTTTACCTGGTCCTTAAAAACTCACACTTCTTCGAATTCAACCTCAAACCTCCCTCGTCTAACCTTCGGATCACTTTTCTTAAATGTTCTAAATGTTCTAACTCGTTCTTAGAAAAATCAAAATATCATCGACATAGTGCGTACAGAAGTCTTCGTACTCATCTAATAACTTCTGCATGGCTCGAACTAATGCAGCGGATGACGTTGAAAGACCAAATGGAACAACTCTGTACTGATAAATCTCCTTCAATGCTAAATCCAGTATACTTCCGACTTTCCTCATGCAAAGGAATTAGCCAAAAGAATTCTTTAAGTCCAGTTTGCTAAAATTTTCATCTCGCTTACCTTGTATAACAAATTATCTAGTGATTTTGGTTGTTCAAATTGTGGTTTAGTAATCGCATTCAATCTCCTAGCATCTAAACATATTCTTAATTCTAAATTATCAGATTTAGGCACAACCACTACCGGATTGATATAGGGTGTTCTCGCTGATTCAATAATTCCCTCTTTTAACATCTTTTAATCTCATTTTTACTCGACCCCTTAATGCAAATGGTATTGGATGTACCCTAGTACGAAAACTTCCCTCGTCTGTGACCTCTAACTTATGCGTATACTCCTTCGCAAACCTAGGCTCATTACTAAAACTCCTGCATGTCTATTAAACACCTCATATAACATTTCCTTCATATCCACCCTATTAATCCTATCTGTTCCTCATCAAATACCTTCTCAAATATATTACATAACCGTAACTCATCAATTCCATCATAAATTCTATTCTTAGTCTTTCCTGATCCTATACTATCTGTATTTATCTCATCCCTAGTATCCCAATTATCCTTAGGCACCACCCATTTCTTCTCTAAATTTAATACCTTTACCATTCGTGCTTTACCATCTATAACCAGTCCAAATTCCTCAATTACATCTATCCCTACAATAAAATCTAAATATAATCCTCTTGCTATCCAAAACTCTACTTCACCTAGTCTGGTACTTCCTAATACAATCGATACTCGTACAACTTTGTCTATCGTAGTTAACTTCCTCTTAATCGCAGACCATAAATTAATACTCTTAACCCTACAAATTTTCCCTTTGAATAATTCTGCATGTTTCAAAACTATTTCCTCTCACCAGCGATAACTGCGACCCTGTATCTATCAATGCCGTGTAAACAGAATCCTAATATGAATAAATGGTAACTCCGCCTTCTTTCAAACTTATTATCTAACAACTTATCTACTAAACTAATACTATGCTGTGTCCCTAAATCTGATTTTCCTAACACTAATAAATCGACGTTTTTTTTTGTACCGTGGGTTCATCGTGGACCTCCACTTTCTCTATCCTATCCTCCGATCTCTGTCGCGTGTCTCTTGTTGTTACGTGTTGGATCGTCAAGTTTCTATCTGTCTCCGTTCTCGGTCTCTAATCCCTGTCGGTATTTCCCCCTGATCCGTTGATCTCTGCTCGCTTTCTCTCTGCCACCTCTGTCCAAAACCCGTCCTTTGCTGTCCAAAACCTCTGTCATTCCTATCCGTCCTGTTCCAGTCATTGTTCCCCCTATAATTATCGTCTCTATTAAAACGTTGTTCCCAATTATTATTCGTTCTCCTTTGATTTCCCTGATATTGCTTTCTGTAGTTGTCCTGTCCATTCTCCCTATAATTGTATCCTTGCACCCCAGTCCTCTGGTAGTCTGTGCTATTCCTATTCCTATCCCAATTCCTATTATCACTATTTTCCTGGTATTCGTTTCAAACGTCCTAGCTACGTCATAATTTCGCATCATTTCCAAAAGTCTCTTAAAGTCCGAACGTTTTGTATCGCTACGGCCCTAGTTATTTCCGCCTCCATATGCCTTGACAACAATAATATAATTTCATCTTCTCTTAATTTAGGAATCAGGTGCTGCGCCTGGTTATACTTTTCAATCACATAATTTTCTCTCGATCCCTGGTATGACCTATAGTTCCCAGTGTTTAAATCCGTTCGAATATTAGCCTGATGCGTGTTTCCCAATATTGTTCTATGAATAGCCTTCGAAATTCCTCGTACGAACTATATTGCCTCCTCACGATACAGTGCCATTTCTCTGCACAACCCCCCAATGTCACGCTCACCATCTGCATCTTCACCCTCTCAGGCTCACTCTTTACCATCTCGTCCAACTTGCTAAGATAGACTATCGGCTGCTCATTCTTTCTGCCTTCAAACCTCGGCAAGGTCTCTTTCCTAGCCTATACTGGTATCCTGAATCACAAACAACTCTTCCCTTTCCAATTCAACCAACTGTTCTCTCATCTGTCTAACATTCCCTTCAAGACCAGACAATCCATTTACCGTATTCCCCAGAACCGTCGTATCCTTCTCAGCTTCTCTGCCACCTCCTGACTCGCCCGCAATTTGCCTATAATTTCGTTTTTAGAGTTAATATTGTCCTCCGTCTGAATCCGAACTATTTCACCTAAATTCTGCAATTTTTCTGTCTGTCTAACTTCGACCATGTACAGCTCTTCCCTTAATTCATTTAAACCTGTTGTTACCTTCCTTCTACAACCTGGACTCTATCCTCTACGTCCTTCAGAACTTCATCCTTAAATGAACACAAACTGCTCTGTATTGATACATTAATTCCTTCAATTTTCATTTCCATCATATCAAATTTTTCCTTAACTTCCGCTTGTGAATTTCTAACCTCGGCCAACAATGATCCTCTCAATTCTTCATGCGACTTAGTTAACGACACTTCTAATTCCAACAAAACCATCATCACATCTTGGATCTGCATATTCTCTTTTCCTTATCAATTTCATTTTCTCCCGATGTATCCCTGAATTCACAATAATCACCTCCGGCTCCACATATCCTCCAGCTTCATCCCTAGCATCCCCTGCTGCTACAGTCTTAACCACCGGTTGCCCTCTCACACCAGTCTCAACTCCATAAACTTTCCCTGACCTCGTGATTCTCTCCTCATCAGACATGTCCCTTTAATTTTCAAAATAAACTTCAATGATGTGCCCCACTAAGCTACACAACCTCTGCAAATCTGAATCAGCCCTATCGAGCCCCACCTTTAGGCGAACAAATATTTTGTTGCAAAGTTATTTACCTATTCGAGCCCCACCTAATGTTTTACCGCCGCTAAACTTGACCAAAGTGTGAATATCAAATTACGTTTTAGCCTACTACAATAAATTCAAAACCTTCAACAACTGTCAAATAAATATATATGAAACGTCAATCAAATATTAATTTTCACTTTTAAATAGAATATATGCAACGTACAACTAACAAATCTACTCTGCCTCACGTTGTTAGCGCCATCTGTTATATTTTGGTATATATTGAGTTATAGAGAACCCTTTTATAATCAATTACCATCTGTTATATATACTGTGATCCTACCTTATTAGTGATAGGCGTAATATATCTATCTGTCACTCCTTGTCTTATTTTAGAGCCTTGTTGAATTATGCCACACAATTTATCTTTAAATATTTTACACGGCTGCTGCACTTAAATATTTTACAGGGCCGTCAAACACGTGGCGGAATCTACCTAGGGTGGGTCCGTCCTAAGCAAACACCTCTCAACTAGACACCCAAACAAATATTCAAGGATTTTTCAAATAATTTTAAAAGCCAAAAGTATTCCCAAACACTAGTTCCACTTTTATAAATTTGATTAAAGCACTGCGTAGATATTAAATACTAATACCTGGAATCCAGATACAAGCGCCGCCTTCCAGCCGTCCTGAAGCCAAGTGACCAGCTGCAGGCACCTCTCAGATAACTCCAATTCCACTATGCTTTCGTCTTCAAACAATAACGGTACAGACCAGCACTCCCTCATTTAATTAACTTTTATTCGCCGTAAAACTGCTACTATTTGCTATCTCCAGGTACAACTTGACTTTCAAAACTTTCTCGTAACTTTTAAATGTAATAAAACTCATAATAGTACAAAAACACGTCTATTTTTTAGTAATATAAATTTGAAGTCCTTTATAAATAAAATCCGTCTTCTTTTGTTTTCGTTGCCATAGCAACTATCTCTACGCACACTATGTAATTTATAATTCTTAATAATTGATTAATAATACAGTTCTTTTCTCTAGATACATTCATTTTCTAGATGGTTTGTAATCCAGTGATTTATGTATATTGAACTTTTTACAATATTGAAAATAGCTAACAAACTTTGATGGTTCAGCTTTTAAATTGTACGCAACAGACATTTATGTCTTATTCGGTAAACGTCCTGTCATTACATAACCAATCTTTAATTGTTACAAACATATTCAAACTGAACTTCATTTACAAATTTTTTAGTAGTATCACTTAACTCCTTAAAATTTTAAAAGCGTACAGTATACCACACAATTTTGATATTTGTTTTACATTCAAAAGATTCTGAAAACGCTAACTCCAAATTAAATTTCATATACGTGCAACCATAACAATTAAAATACGTATACAATGCAAACTTATAACTAGCTTAGCCTGGTCTATGGCCGGTATATGTTGTTGAATGCAATGCAGTTTCAAAAGCTTTATAAATTTATAAACGTGGAATAGTTGTTGTTAATTTATAAACCAAAATACCTGAAAGAAAATACTCAAACAAAACCAAATATACCCCCATTCTAGCAAAGTCGTTTCGAAGCCCTATTTAAATATTTTATAAGCCCACCCCTTCTTGACAGTATAATATATATATATATATATATATATATATATATATTTATAATATATATTACATTCATATATATATATATATATATATATATATAATATTTAATATATATGTATATATATAATGATCATTTGGACTTTGCATAAAAGTCTAAGTTATTATTTCATCTTATTAACTGTAATATGTTAGCATTTATCAACTTACCTTGTACAATTAGCTACCTAATATTTATATATATATATATATATATATATATATTGCTATGATAATAGTGTTATTTAAGGTCATATAAGGTCACAAGGGAGGAATAGTTCATGTAAATATCATAAAAACCACAAAAACAAAACATTTAAATCATAAAATGTACATAATTCATTCATTATGCAAAAAGCAAATACAAATCACCCTGTATAAAATCAATAACGAGCTACAATTAATTAAAGAAAGCTCATTCCGTAATAAATTTACCTCATTCATTAAAATAGGTAATTGCGGAAGCAATACAATGATCTTAGAACATTAAAACATTCGTAAGTTTAAAAACCAAATTACAAATTTAACAGATTTGCAGAAAAATAATCGTGAAATAAAATCTATTTCAATCTAAACGCATTTGGGTAAACAAGTCAATAAACGCATGTCATTGATACCGGTTTGTATAGGCAAACATTTGAAACAAGCATATTAGAAGCGAAGGAGTACGTGCCATTTGAAACGTATATAAAATGCCAGATTTGGTAAAACAAACATAAGTAAATAAAGATATTAGAGGCGAAAAGCTACGTGCAGTTTAAGGCGTACATGGTATACCATTTGTTAACAGAAAGTTCCGATGTACGTGCAAATTCAAACGTATATAGAATGCAATATTTAATAAAACCCAACAGGTTTCAGATAGAACACATAATTAAAACACCTTTCCATGGACTAACAACCGATAGTGGACTGTCAACCAATGAGAGCGTGGGCAACATCGGGAAGGAATTTGTCTATAAAACTAACCGGAGCAGATAAACAACATTTATTCCATAATCGACGCGCCAAATGTAATAGTTGAAATATGATTATTAAGTAAATAAAATTCAGTGTACGTTAAATTGAAAGTAACATAAATCAATAATTTCAAGTGAAACAGTAAAGTGCCTTGAAATAAGTGTGTATAAAATTCTGCCGTTGAGATAAACGTAAGTCTAGAATTAATTATTAATAAGTAAAATATTTGCAATTTATTAATTTAAAGACTCCAAGTAAATCTAAGTAATATATCCAAGTAATATATCCAAGTAATATATCCAAGTAATATATCCAAGTAATATATCCAAGTAATATATCCAAGTAATATATCCAAGTAATATATCCAAGTAATATATCCAAGTAATATATCCAAGTAATGTATCCAACTAATATATTCAAGTAATACATTCAAGTAATATACTCAAGTAACATATCCAAGTAATAATTAGAATCACGACGTTAATATTTTAAGTTACTGGTATAAAAGACCAAGCTACTGGATTAAAACTCAAAGGTCAACACTTCAAATCATTGGGCAAACGACCCCGAGTTGCTGCTAAATATTTCAAAGTACTGGGTCAACACGCTAAGCTGCTGAACGAACGACCGATTTGGGCCAGGAAGCTGCAGCAAGAAAAACAGGAGAGATATAAGGTCATAGCTATTTTTTTATTTAGAGTATGTGTATTCAGAAGTGAACTTAAAAGTTGCATGTAATTTAAATATTTTGTGTAAAAGGTTAACAAAAATTTGATTAGTACGTAAAGGTATGTTTAAAAAGGAAAGTGAATATTTTTTCTTTAAACGTTCAATGAAACTATTCTAGGTAAAATACAATATTTTTGCTGGTTTTAATTGCTATAAAAGTGTAAGAGCTATAATATTCATAAAGAGCAAATTTTATAAGATTATTTATTTAAAATTTGATTTAAACGTTCTATAAAAAGAGAAATGATATTTAAAAAGGCGCAAATTTGTAAATAGTAATTTTATTTAGTTCATTATAAAATTTTTGGTAAATTTAGTTTGTCTTATGCGGAGATATTGAATGTTGGAGGGGAGTGAGTGAAAATTTTCTGTTATCATATCGTTGTTCACTCTGTGCGTGGTGATACTAAGCCAGCCGAGGCATAAATTTAATTGTCTTAATTTTAAAATATTTTAAAGGCACAGAGAAGTGGCGATCAGCAGGCAATTGATCATCGTACATCTGTCAAGGGGCGATATTGTAGCAATATATATATATATATATATATATATATATATAACATTTGAAATGTTTCAATTATCATAAAGGTTGGGTTTCCATTTTCATCTTACAACGAGAGATCATTGGACACCCAAATTTTATGAAAAAACTTTCCAAAGAGAAGTAAACGGGAAAAATTGAAATTTCCCAATATTTATTTGTATATAAATATAAGCGTATGTCTTTACCATAAAAATGCATAGCCATTTATTACACTCGCGTTATTATAAAACATAAAGGAATCCCTTTTTAATTATGTAATTAAATCCCGTGCAGCATGTGAAAAATGTCACGAAACGAATATAAGCATTAAGCCGTGTGTGTAAATAATTCTTCTATACTTAATAAAAATTAGTTTCATTATAAGATATGCATGTTACGCTGAATTAAGAAAGCAATTACGAACTTTAATTAATTATGTAACTGACTTCCGTGTGTAATTAAATACCATTTAAAACACAAATTAAAAATATTCGTTCTTATTAATGATACATTATAACGCGTTTTAAAAAATACTGGAAATAAGCTATCTTCTTTAAAATTTGCATCCGTACTCTGTCAGAATACAAATCTATGCAAATCTTATTGCATTTGCAAAGCATAAAGTAATTTTTCCGTGTTTAGATAATATTTAAATTCATTTTGAGTTTTAAATAAAGCATTAATTCTAGAATCTTCTTTTTTAATAAACAAGTACGTCAATTTCTAAAAAATGTTTTTAACGTCATTAAAAGCTAACTATTTCCCGTAAATAAATGGATGCTCCAATACAAAGAACATGGTGATTATTAAAATGCAATAAAATATATAACTATTTTGTAGCTTTTCGGGTTAGAATATGAAAGGACGAAACGGTACATTAACTTCATACGTTAGAAAAGGTTCGACGACGCCTACGATAGTCATAAATCATATTGACCACGGTAGCTTGACACTAATTAGATTATTAAAACCGTAGAATCCTTGAAAATATTACATCACCTGGGTGTGTTATATTCGATATAGATCACGAAGGATCTGGAATATGACGGGTTAAGTTTAATTTGTATGTAAACCGGAACTGAATTATTACGAAGGTCATTCTTTGCTAAATTAAACAATATGTAACATTCGACATTCAAGATTTGATTCGACATTCGTCATATAAGATTTAAACCTGAGTTGCATGTTATAAATTAATTTACAATATGAAACTTATACGTTTGAGTAGTTTGAAACATACAAGTTCTCAAAAACAATTATTTGATGAACATAATTGTTTGTAAAATACTAAGAAAATTGAATCTTTTTCGGTACAAGAGGTACTCTGAAGTTAATTTATTAAAAATAGAAGATGAACTTTGCAAACTGGTAAAGGTAGGAGATTTAAGATGAAATCAGGAGCTTTTAATACCGTTAATTACGTTGGAAATGCGATGATAAGACGCGCTGTATTTCGCAAGTATAAATTGTGATTGTTTGTTTGTAACTGTTAAGAATATTTGTATATTTTGTAATTTAAATTAGAATTAGTTCTCAATTTTATTTATTTGTGAAGGGGATAGTTTGCAGCAAATTTTGAGGTCAGAGTTCCGTGCAACATGAGCGTTAATAAATTATCTGTGAAGATTTTTGGCCAATCGCACTCACAAGCGAGGTAATAAAAGATAGGCAAATTACCTACCTATTAATTAACAAGGATTTAGTACCTGTTAGCAGAGATATGTGAGTTTCTGTTGCCCTTTTCCAGGTGTAACGAAAAGAATAGGTGCACGACAAGGTATAAATAAATTACCCTGGCACAGATAGACTCGGCCGTTTTTGGTTGTGAAGACTGCAAAGAACTTAAAATCTCAGGGGAAAGATAAAGAAAAGTTAAAAAGCTATAACCTTATAAAAAAAGTTATTACAAAGATAATTCAAACGCAGATTTGTGGAATAGAAATGCTTCAGTGTTTTTTGTGGCAAATTGAAATTGTAAAAATTTGTTTATAGCACAAAAAAAAATTAATTTAATAATACTTTTGACATACGTCAAATATAGTACAAAACGCAAAGCCTTTTGTTTGATCATACTATTTTTAAATCAAATACTTGTGGGCTTGACGCCATGTGTTCTTTCGTTCCTAAAGTTAAATCTAGATTGTATAGTAAAATACAAATTCAAGAGATAATGTTAGTTGAAAAATATACTGTTATTTAAGATAACAGAGGTATTAATTTTATAATAACCATGAATCGACAAAACATAGATGAAGAAATTGAAACTTATTTTTCGATGCAGTTATTATGGTACAAAATGGAGATAGAAATTTGATCAAAGACTAGAATTGAAGAAGTTGTTTTAAAAAAGCAAGTGTATTTTTTTAAATCTATTGAAGTAATTAATTTAAGTAGGTTAAATTACATAAGGTTTTGGCATATAGATATTTTTCTGCAAATGAATATTGTAAGTCTGTTTTGAGGTCTAATTCAATAAGTTCAACCATTTTCAAAAATTATAAAGGGCTATTTGATCAGTTGCTTTTCTTTTTTTTCGGGGGTAAAAGAGATTTTTGTAATTATGCATAACTAATATTATTAATCTGTTCGTAGTGTGACATACATACGAAAGTTTGAGGGAGATTATATGCTCTCTATTGTAATCACTAGTATTTGTGGAATGTTGTGTTTAGACTTAAGTTGTAAATTGCATTTGTAGGTTCGATGTTTGTGTGAAGGTAATTTTTATAAATAATGTGTGATGAAGAAAGATGTAGTAAATGTAGCGACTATTATAGTATTTTGAAAAATTGTTTATTAAAATTTTATTATAATTGTAATGTTGAAAATTTCTTGTTTTATTTCATCTGAGCTAGCTAGTACAGGTATCTTCAGGCAATAAATCATATCAGATCAATTTTGTTTTATTTTATTGAATAAAGGAGGCACATTTTGTATATCTACACACAATTCATTTATTGAATGAATTCCGGGGAAGGTACTTGTGTTATCATGTGATTTACTGAGGTAAACATTCGTGTTTCCTTTGGACCAGCAATATAAATGAATACATTGTAATATATTGTACGAAATGATTAACTAATCTGCAATGTGATATCCGTAACTTTTACTATTAAGCATTAGGGATTTTACACTGTATTAAAGTGTATCTGGAGTTTCCTTTATATGCAACATTGGCTTTAATTTATTTTACTAAAATTTATAAAAAAGCTCTCCTATATTTGAGATGCATATTGATGAATTCACTGTTATTTATTTAATAATTATAAAGCTTTCTTTAGGTGGTGAACACCCATTATCATACGCTTTGTTACCAAATAAGCGATGCGAAACATATGAATCTATGATTGCAATGGTAGCAAATATACCAAAAAATTTGAATTAGAACCAAGATACAAATCTAACTTGCAGTTATAGAAACGCATTTTCATATGTCGCTATTCACGAATGTTATTTCTATCTTACAAAAACTATGCAAAGCAGCTTGCACAATAGGGGTTTCTTGGCCACTACAGTAACGCACCTGATTAGAATTTAGGCGAACATGGTCATTTTCTTAGCAGGTACCTACAGCAAGCCTGGACGAAGCAGTAAATTGGTTATCTGAATCACTACCACTTAAATTACAGCTGCTTTAGCAGTTATTTAAAGAGAATTACTTAAGACACCCAAACAGGAGATAAATGAACGACAACCTGCATTATATCCGCCAAATATGTGGTCTGTATATGAAAGGGTGCTAAATGATTGACACCGTACTAACAATCACGCAGAGGCAGCTCATTGTAAGTTACAAATAAAGCTTTGGATGGAGCATCCCAATCTGTGGAAGTTCATAAGTGCGCTAAAAAAAGTTCAAAATGGATGCGACCTTGCTTATGAACAGCTAATAGCATGTCACACGCCGACCCAAAAACTAAAAAAATCTTGAATGCCTACAAGCGGATAAAAAGAATTGTGAAATATTTTTATAATAGGAATTTAATTGAATATTTACGAAGTATGTCCCACAAATAGGAAATGGATCCATGAAATAATATTCGGTCTCAGTTTTTATTACTATATTTAAAATAATTGTTGACAACAATATTTCCAAGCATGTTGTATATTAATTGCTAATTTAGTTTCCGGTTTAGTATTTAGTACCTAATTTAAATTTTTAATATTTTATTTTTATTGTAAAATAGCATTTAATCAGTGTTGTTTGATTACTTAATATAAATAAATTTTTTGTAAAAAAATTTTTATTATAAAATAAATTTAATTTTTTTTATTGGCATCCAAACATGTAGGTGCCGAAACGACTGGGGCTGAAACCGTCACTGCGCGAAACCATTGCGCGCCTAAATAGCGACACCGAAACGTTCGTATTAATTCCTCTTGCACCTTGAATGGCATTGTTGGTAGCAGCAGGGCGGCGTACCCTTACACTTCCGATGGAGTGCGGTTGACTAATAAAAAAATTTTTGATAGTAGCTGGATTGATTGAAATGGCTTTATTGAATGATCTCAAAAGTCTTCAGATTTAATTCCGTTAAACTTTTACCTGTAGCTGCATTTGAAACAGATTGCCTATGTTGATGGAATTAATTCAATGCAGTAGTTTACAGAAATATTTTTTAATTCTGTTTAAGAAACCCAGTAGTAGTTTTTTGTCATTATGGAGAGTACTTTGATCAATTCTTATAACATTTTAATTTATACCTCAAATATTACTTTTAATAAATTAAACGTTTTTGTCAACTACTGTTTAACCTCATCTACCTCAGAACAAAGCAAAATTTATAAAAAGTTTATTTTAATTTAGAAGATGATTCTGTTTTTGCACCTAATATAAGACACCTAATATTACGATCATCTCTGTGTAATAGAATATATGAGTGATATGTTGTGTAACCATACTAGCATAAATTTCCTCTGAGCTAGTTAAATCGCGAAAAATTTCACTCTGAAGGTAATATTTCTAAAAATTTGTTATAAATCTTAAGACATATCAAAACGTTGTTTGCATGTTTGTTACGCCTTTTTGGCTTCACAAGTTTTATTTTAATAATAGGTATAAAAAATTTTTTTAATCTGAAAAAGGAAAGCTCTATTTTCCGTTATTATTATTGTAGTATAAATTAGGTTAATACGACGCATAAAACCGTGGTTGTTAAATTCTCTTGCACTAGAGGTAAAGAACCTATAATGTATCGATATAATCCATCGAATAAGCCTTTTCACACGTCCTGAAGAATGTGTGGTTATTGCCCTAACCAACGAAAAACGTTCGACGGTTGGTGGAACGATGTCGAATCATGTGAAAGCGCGCGTTTTGAAGGAATCTATTTTGAACTACCTTGCCGTATTGACGTGTACGTGAGTGTGTGTTTAAGTATGCAGCGAAGTTTGTCTTTGAATTTTTCTATCGTATTTTTAATTACGTTAACATATTTAGTTACCTAAAGTTGTAGGTTTAACAACTACTTCACTGCGGAATTTAAAGAAAAACCTACGTCAACTTACGAAAACCTTGCTATATATTTGGACACCAGAGCAGGTTTCCTGATAAGTAAAAGGCGCTAGGCATACCTTAACCCTTTCGCTGTGGGAGATGTAAGATCCCGCAAATTATTTGTGGTCTTATGGTGCGGGAGACGATTTTTTCACAGGCCGGTTTTAGGTACTAGACTGCGGCAAGCGAACGCTTGCGCTGTTGAATATGCTTGGTAAATGCGTTAACTTTCATGTAAACGTCTGCAGTCCCCACTTCTTAGTATTCAGTCTCATTCGTACTCGTGGGAATACGTGTACCTTTTATGAGGTTGTTTACGTTTATTTACACGTTCATTTCATTGTGTTATTTTGTTTTGACGATTTAGATAACTTTGCATTACAAACATAAAAAGATTTATAATGAACAAGAGTTATATAACATTCTAATGAATAGCGACGATAGTGATTTCGAAGGCATAGAATCAGAATATTCGATTTCAAAACTTGTTCGAGTGATCAAATTAACGACAGTGGATCTGAAATTTTCGACTTGGATAAAAATGAAAATAATGACTTATCTGAATCAGAAAGCTCAGACTCTTCTGAAGAAAATGAAAATAATAGTGCTTCTGAGAGAAATAAGGAACAATCTGTTCCAACACAACCTAAACGGGCAAGAAAGCTAAAAGAGCCTGTGTCTGTGATTGATAGACAATTTACTTGGACGAGTTTATACCGGAAATTCATACATTTTCTGACGACAATGCTGGTTATAAAGCAAATCTTAGGGATTTTCCTGCTATTTTGGAATGCTTTGAAGTATTTGTTTCAAATGAATTGATTGACAATATAGTTACCGAAACTAATAATTATTATCAACATTTATCCAATCTTCCTCATCACATGCTAGAGACTGGACTCCTGTAGATCGCCAGGAAATGTATACATTTATAGCTTTGAAGTTACTTATGCCTCTTACAAAAAAACAAAGAATCAATGCCTATTGGACCACTGACTCTTTCCTTTTCACACCTGCATTTGGACTAATTATGCCACGTGACCGGTACTTACTTATGTTAAAAATGTTGCATTTTGGTGACAATAATAGTCCAAACCAAAACGATAAGTTATTCAAAATCAGATTGGTAATTGATCATCTTAGAACATGTTTCAAAAATTCACTTGAACTATTTCAAAATGTATGCATTGATAAAAGTTTGATGTTATTCAACGGAAGATTGGCGTTCAAGCAGTACATACCGGCATCAAATTGTTTATTCTTTGCGATTGTGAGACAAGTTACATTCTGGACTTTATAATATATACAAGTTCTAACACCGAAATAACTCAATTTCCCGAAGTTGGAATTTCAGGAAGTATCGTTGTTACATGCCGAAAATCGGCATTTAGACATTTCTGTAAGTTTCTAATTTGTAAGTGAATTCGCGCCAACAATGTAAAAGACTTGTGCGTGTATTTCCGTCCCTTTGGATAGTTGCGTTTGCGCAAAGGATTGCGCAGACGCGGAGTGTCAAAAGATGGGTGGTGATTTCCGTCACGTCGCGGACTAGTCAACTGAACGACGCCGAGTGTGGTTCTCTGTGTGCCTTTTTGTCTTGTCTTTTCTCTTTTAGGCGATGTAGGTTCCTTTGTCGTGTCTCTACCTGATATCGCTCCTCTTACCTGTATTCCTGTCGTCCCTCTACGCAAGAAGAGAAAAAACAAATCAAATCTGACATCAACCGGAGGTAAAGGACAACCAACGCCCGCAACGCCCAACTGACGCGAGAGTAGCTGCCATGCGGTGAAGAGTCCTACAGTTTACGTGAGTACCTTTTGTCTGCTCTTATAATTAAAATAAACATTTTTTGCATATGATAATAATTTGATCATAAATATGACGTAATCGCTTATTGCGCAACATTTTGCAAATATTTATCATTGTTACCAACTGTCGTAGTGGCTCTCATACATGTGCATCGGGACTTTAAAGTATACCGTAGAATAGAACCGGGAGTTTAACATCGTGTTGACATTATTAGAAAAATACCTCACAATGGGCATTCCTTATATGTTGATAACTGGTACACCAGTCCATCATTATTCTCAATACTACACGAGAAAAAAACAAATGCTTGCGGAACCGTAAAAATAAACCGAAAACACCTGCCACCACTAAAACAAAAATTGAATAGTGATCAACAGGTATGTTACGCAACAAAAAATATATTAGCAACAAAATGGTTAG
This sequence comes from Platerodrilus igneus, assembly GCA_036346225.1. Lineage (NCBI taxonomy): Eukaryota > Metazoa > Arthropoda > Insecta > Coleoptera > Lycidae > Platerodrilus > Platerodrilus igneus. The sequence goes on from JARFIW010001700.1 coordinate 6,168,860, forward strand.
CTAAGCGTGACTTTAGAATGCTATAGACAATACATGCTAACAAAATGATAGTGGTGAGAATAAACAAAAGTCATCGTGAATTGTAAATTATAATAAAAACATGGGAGCTATTGACAAGACAGACATGTTGCTCAGTTCCACAGAATCCGTAAGGAAAACCATAAAGTGGTACAAAAAAGTATTTTTCCACCTCCTGGACCTCAGCGTCTTAAACGCTGACGTTATATACAAAATGAAAACGGGTGACAATATTCCGTTGTTGAAGTTTCAAATTAAATTAATAAAAGGAATTGCCGAAAGGCACCAAAAGCTTAAGCTTAGAGCCAGCAGCAGTAAACACGCAGGTCAAGAAGTGTCAATGAAGCTGGTAGCGAGACATTTCCCCAGCCATCTCGAGAAGAATGAGATGACCAAAAACCTCGTGGCCAAAAGATGTATAGTGTGTCGAAAACACAAAATTAGAAAATAAACTTCCTACAGGTGTGCCCAGTGCGACGTGCCACTTTGTGTTTTGAAATGTTTTGAAAAATATTTCAATCAAAAAAGTTCTGAATTTTTGAAAATTGCGTATATATAAATTTGTGAAGAACATTTTTTATTTCTGTCACATTTGTTTGAGGTTATTTTTTATTTCGATTTTGAAAATTGCGTTTGTTTTTTATATATTTTTTGTCATGGACAGTTTATTACCGTTTGTACTTTCATTATGTAACGAATAAAGAAAGGTTCTCTTTTTAATATGCGTTCCTTTTTTATTGACAAGCAATCCTAGGCGCACACTTGCGGTGCGTTAGCCGTCCAATAATTTTTGATTCACATGTTGCAACTGAGGGAAGCGTACATATTCGCGTAACATGTTTATGCCGCACACAGAGCACAGTATGCAAATCCACGTCCCGCAGTGAAAGAGTTAAACTACTTCTATCAGTAAAGGTAAGCCGTTCTATAGTTAATTAAATTGTGTTTCATTGTGTTAAATTTGTGCGATATTGCACCCTCTATAGAACCACGCCTGTTACTAAGTATGTTTATCTTTAACTACCATCGTAATATGTTTTATATTTTTATTATTAAAATGTGATGGTTCCTGACAAAACCAAACATAAACACATAGCTAATTATTTGTTCTTACCATCATCATCAGAAAGTCCAGAACCAAATGCAGAAATAACAAAACTAGCTTTAATAGTTGTAAGCTGTTCTTCATCTTCAATCCACTTTCCGTCTGCAATTTCTTCAGTTCGTTTAAAAGTAACAGACACTATTTTATCGTCTTTCACATTAACTTTGTGAGGAGAAAGAAAGCCAACCAACTCGCAGTTTTCTTCTACAGCAAGTGATACCTAAAATTTAATATAATACAATACATTTACACAAATTATCCACCGTACCTCTTCGGGCACTGCACGGATATTGCTGAACCCTCTGCGAAAAACTACAAATACTTTTTTAGCACCGCATCGTAAAGCAGAAGTTGCGCAATCAAAAGCGGTATCTCCAGCTCCCAGCACTATTACAGAGCCATATAGTTTTGGTAAATTTACCGATGACACTTTACAAGAACACATTCCTTGCTTGCTAGATTTAGATACTGCTGGTAAAAAATTTTTAGAAGTATAAAATCCCATTTCTGGAGTTAAGTTATCAAATATTTTATGCATTTTAGGTTGAGGTAATCCAATGCCAATAAAGACTGCTTTAGCTCCATCATTAATAACTTTTTCAATTGTTATATCTTTAATAGATAAAGAACGACCTTTAACTATTTTTACTCCTAAATCCTCCACTAAACTAACTTCAAAATTGACCACGGACATTGGAAGTCGATATTGAGGTATTTCTGTAGTGCTAAAAATAATTTATATTGGTTTCGATGGGATTTTTGGCACTCCTTACCTCAAACCACCATTAAATTGTTCTTTTTCGTAAATTGTAATATTATCATATCCAAGTCTACCCAAAAATGTAGCACATGACAGAGAAGCAGGTCCTGCGCCAAATAAAACAATCTTACTTTTATAGTTTTGTGGGATTGGAGTTTTTGGATTTCTTTTCTGACGAACATCCATTTTGCTGAAGATCTAAGGCGAGAATTTAATACGTTTTAAAAGCGTCCAATTAAGAAGTTGGTAATTAGTTTACCGTCAACTTTGTAAATTATTTAGAAAGGTATTCAAAGAACGTATTTCGTAATATTTGAAGGTAAAAGCTTACCTCTGTTGTAAACTGCTGGAGTCCACCAATATTAATTGCACCTTCTTCCGTTGCGTGTAGGTTACAACCACCAACACAAAGATCGCTTGTTGGACATACCATACCACAAGTAATTCCCAAGGGGTTGTCCGAAAAAATTGTCTTCGCCGCTCCATAATAATTCTAAAAATCGATAAATTCAAAAGTAAATAGATTTAGGTTATTTTATCATCATTCTCTAAAGACTAGAATATAGTAAGAAATTGAAAACTATTAATTCGTTATAACATCTAAGTGCTTAAATTATGTAACGAAAACAATATTATCGGTAAGTTTTCAATGAAATATACTGAATGTCCAAAAAGGATACGCAAAAAATTGGGGTAAAAAAGATCCTACAAGAAAAATTAGACACAAGTTCTTATGACTGTTTTTCGAAAACTAAAAATAATGGATCTCCGTGGCTTTAAAGTTAGATTTTTAAAATCAGTTTCTTTAAAACATTTATTTGCTGATTAAAGAATTCTTTTTAAATTTGGTAGAATGTTCTTGTATTTAATTGTTCAAAATTTGAGATGCGTTCTCCAATTTTAAAGGATTCAAATCACCCTTGCTAATTGATGAAGGGTCTAAACTTTTTAGTTTCTGTTTTTAATAATTACAATTGTATAAAACGAAAGAAGCTTGTATTCAATGAATCTGAATGAACGTCAATGAATTAATTGCTCCATTAGGGAATTCCCCAATTTCAACTATTTACGCGTTTTCTGATTTGAACTGAACTTGCGGTTGGGGTAAAGGGTTTTTCAGTGCATGGGAATATTATGTGCTCCCACAGTTGCTATTTAATATTGACATCGCGTTATTGGATAGGCCTAATACGTCTAAAATTATATTATTTTAAGGGCTTCTATCGGTTTGAGTAATTTATAATAACTTCGGTTCTATTCAATACGTGAGAATATTTTAACACCCACGTTTATAGGATGATTAGTCATGGAAATATGTTGGTGTTTTTCTAATTTGGTATATCTATGGTGAAGTTCCGGTTTTCAATTGCTGATTGTAAAAAATTGTACTACGTACTTTACTATTTATTTCGGCATTGTACTTTAATAATCTAATTGAACGGTCCCATTATAAACTGTAAACTACCCCTACTTCCATAAAATTATACAAGTATTTTCTTATTAAAGTTTCTGAACTAGCTAATATTGATAAATGTATTTCCCATATACAAATGCGCGAGCGTTACAACTGTATGAATAAAAACTAACTTTAATTCATTTTAGTCATTTTAACAACCATGGCATGGAAACAAATACCATGTTCAAAGGAAAACCAAGACATCTACTTAGAAATAGTTTTAGCAGCTATTAGTTATATGGTTGTGATTTTCATTTCCAAACCAAAATCCCATAGGATTAATAATCATGTTAATTATTCAAACATTGAGGGAATTACGCCGCATTTTGACAGATAAAATAGTTTGTATCTCAACTTAAAAATTTAATATTGCTTTATTCGATAGCTCAAAAGTTAGTACTATTTATTAGAAACGACAATAGTTTACACTTTTTATAACATTTTCAAAGTAGAGTTCTTCCTCTTTCATGTATAAATTGATTTTCTCAATAAATGACTATTAAATCTAAAACATATTTCTTGCTTTTGTGTTTCTCGCTATTGTCAATAATTTCTTGTTTGAATTATTAACGTTTTATAATGCAACGACACGTCGCTTAGTCTGCGGTTGACTAGAATATTACAGCTGAACATAAACAAGACATCTGCACACAAATGATAGTTGAGAGCAACCCTGCGACTCGATATTTTCGGATGGACTTGATTGACAGTTTACAAAAGGTTGCATTTAAAAACTTTATTAAGCTTACAATAGGAACGTTCTAGATGTTATCTAGAAAATTCTAGAATAATTTCTGTTTATTGTTGATCTCTGTAGTCCGACCAACAAGATTACATTTTAATTCCGCGACGCGGACGATCATTTTCGGGGTAGAATCTGTACAGGTCAACTTTCGCTTCGTTCCGTCGACCCCTTCTATTAATTCCGGCTCTTTTCGTGTTCTTTCTTGAGCATTTAAATCGGTTCTGCCTGTGCCCACACCCATGCTTCTGGCGCGTAGCCCCTTTTTCTTCGACTTCTGATTACGAAGTGTCCGTCAAATCACTTCTTCTGCGTTCTTTTTGCTTCGCTCCTGTCCAGAGTGTCCTACCTTGCCGCAAATAAAATGCGTTACTTGCTTTTCCGCTACGAATTCTAGGCATAAGCTAACGTATCACGTGAAGTTTTTGGTCGGGTCAACCATAGTACTTACTCGATCTTCTCGTGTGTATTCCGTCAATGAAGGTAGTCACTGCCACTAGTAGTAGAAAGCAATCCGGTGCTGTTGGGTAGGCCAGTCCCACCAAGCGAGCAATATCTTTTTCAATTTTTTGCAAATTTTTGTTGGCCTTTTAGTAACGGCTCCTCACTTGAGCGTAGTACGCTTGTTGCAAATGAAAGAATCTCATTTACAGCCTTGATGTACAGACCCCATAGCTTCTTTGGTCATAGTCTGGTATGGCTCGCAGAGTTTCGGTCTTATTTCTCTGCGTGTTCTTGTAATTTTTGTAATTTTATGGAACTTTTCTCCACGTCTGACTTGAACTCCTTAGGAAATGAAGAAATTGTACTATCTACGCTCTGTAGTTGATTACGAGCGATAGGCATACAAAAGAAAATCATTTAAATGTCTTTTTACACTACTATCACATACTTAACACCAGTGTAACAAAAACTCTTTTATAATAACAACTGTTCTTTATTATCAACTGATTACACAGGCCTTTTCAACTAGTCGTAGCTAAGCACTTACTCAAGACAATTTATTTCCAACTAGCCGCTGACAGTACTAATACTAACTTTATTAGGCTTACAATAGGAACCTTCTAAATGTTATTTACATAATTCTAGAATAGCCTAGAATTATTGATTATGGATATAAAGTCCCATTAGTAAGGAATAGAATGAGTTCTAATTCAAACTTTGATTATAATACTAGTTTTATTCACTATATGAAATAAATTAGTGGTGTCATACTGTTAAAATGAATAGACTTTTGTGATATAAATTATTGTAGTGTTCGATATAAATGAACGCTTAGTGCTTTGATAGTTAATTATAGTGCTTCAATAGTAATTAAGAAAATTAGCATTGTAGCTTTCAAGAAGTCAGTATTTGTATTGTTAGCGATTAGCCGGGTATAAATTGTCCTGGGTGAAGTTATTGGAATTTTACTGTAGCTACGAATAGTTGAAAGGCCTTGTGTAATTAGTTGATAATAAAAACTGCTGTTATTAAAAAAGAGTTTTTGTTACATTGCGGTCAAGTGTTTGGGATGTTGGTGTAAAAAGACATTTGAACGATTTTCTTTTGCATGCCTATCACTCGTAATCAACACATAAAATTCCGTAATTCTACAGGAATGTTTTACAGAAGAATAACAAGGACACGCAGGGAATCAAGACGAATACTCTGCTAGACTGGTAGCAAAATTAAAAAAAAGTAACACGAGCTCTACAAAAAAATTACATAAAACCGTAGCAAACCTTACGGAAGAACTAGATCAGAACGTTAAAGCGCTTAAACGACAACTAATTGAAAATTGCAACCAATTGAGAGAGAAGTTTATACAGAGAACTACAAAATCCGCGGAAAAGCTAGAAGCCAAATTTTTCGATAGTTTACAAACACTGTAGGCAGACTTTTCAGAAAGATTGTTAGAAAACTTCGCGAAAAATAGAAGAAGAGGTTCCGAGAATGGAAAAAAGATTAATTCTCTAACAGTACAAGCGTCGAGGCACTCAGTTCCAGTGATACATCAGAATGCCTTAGACTTTAAAAATGTCGGGGAAAATAAAGCGACATCAAAGTTCAGAGTAAAACCACCCATGTTTAAAGGCAAGTCGCTTTGGCAATCCTAGAATTATGCACATAACATCTAGAAGGTTCCGATTGTACGCTTAATAAATTTCTTATGTACAACCTCTTATATACTATTAGGCAATTCCATCTAAGAGATGTCACGTCACAGAGTGGTTATCAATTATCCTTTGTGTGTAAACGCTTCGTTTACGTTCAGCTCAATTATTCTGGCCAAAGCAAGTCTAACTGACGTATCGTTACAGTACTGTAGTGCGGTTTACTACAGACTGTAAAGTAACTCCATCAAAAATAATTCAATGAGTTTAAGTCACGTTATCTGGGAACCCACTGTACAAACCTACGCGTCCAATCCACCTGTCGAGGAAAACTTCATTTGAAAATTATTTAACCGCTACACCATAATGTAAGAAAGCTTCTTCTTATAGTAGCTACTAGGTCTAAGTGACTTGCAAAATTGTACAATTAAATGGTTTCCTATTATACCAACACACACATTGACAAAACTTATTTTGAAAGTAGTATTTAACGGTCGAGTGAGGATTTTCGTCGATTCGTTAATGATTGCTATAAAGAATAATTAAGCCACGATATCCAAAACTCGCCTTATCTGTGGAAATCAGGCACTCTAAAACAAAGATTCGTGGTCTTATTACACATGTTTAGTCATGTCACAGAATTGTCTGGACTTGTAGCCTAAATCTCTTAATAATTGTACTGATGTGGGTGTTGCTCCTCTAAAACTTCGTGTATCAAACCTTTTTGAACATTCTCCTGAAAAGCATTCAAAATTATGCTTATGTTCGAGTTATCCTCTATGGTATTTAATATATGAGCTCAATTGCTTATGTTCGTGACACTTCCTTTTAAAAGGCCACGATAATTCAAAAAATGAAGAATTTATAATTTTACTTTTTGGAGATCCACAAAATACTTTAGTTGGTAGGTGCACAATTTCATGGTCCTTTATTTAGAAACTTAATGAAGCAATATCAATATAGGTTAGAGCGACTATAGCCTAAGGCTAGGTTAATCATCCATTTCACTACATTCACATAAGGTCCAGTAAACTAACTTAACTCCAAAGGTAAGTAACTACTTAACCCCAACTAAAAAAAAAGAATCAACAGAAAGCGCCAAAGTAACAGATTTTAGGTATTTGCTCTATAATGTTTCTCTTCGGTTGTTTTCGAGATATCTTCGTATTCTAAGTTTTCACTCAGGGTATTAATAAGTAAAAGTAAATTTCTTGTTAAAAAGGGTATGTGAGGAGTCTTTAATAGCTACCAACGTGGTGGATTTTGACTTGTATTTTCTAAGCACTAAAATAGCTAAACTATTTTTCCTACAATAATCGCGTACGGTAAGCAGATTATTGGAAAAGGGTGTCCGGAAATTATTAAAATTAAGTATAAAAACTCAATGTATATTCTGTATAGAGGGAAACACGCAAATGTTAGGCCGTGCGCATTTCATCCGTTGTTTTCGGGTATCTTCGGTAATTTTCAGCTCCCACTTACGAAGGAGCATCATTTTATAAGATACTACGAGAATTGAATTAGACGTCTAGCAAGTGTAGTCTGATAGCGGTGCTTCCGCTCGCAGCCCAGAACTAAAGCGGCTGAATACTGCTGTTTGAGACGCTTCCCATCTCCTTGAGATCGATCTCATTTGATGACCGGAAACGGTTTGGTGCTCGCTCTTGTGTGTATTGCTTGGAGTGCGAGTTACATATTCCCCAAATTAGAATATATGTGTAATTAAATGGAACTATTAAGAATTAAGAATTATTAAAACTAAGTTAGATGCAACAATGTAAAATTGAAGGACATAATAAAAAGATTAATGAAAGTTCAACAAGCCAGACGGTGAGAACGGAAACAGACATTGTATTCCAGACGTAGCGTGATACTGCAGGTGCAGGTTACAGTAGGTTATAAAACAGCAATTATTAGAATTAAGATTGCTACTTTGTATTGTATAAATGAATAAAGAAAATAGTAGACATGAGGTTTGCAGTTCCCACAAGCAATGTGAAAGGCAGGGATAGCATAAATACCCTCGAGAGCCCAAGATGGCCAGTCAGTCTAGAGCTTCTCAACTTTAACATTGTTGTCAGTTCAGCTACTCACTATAATTTTAGTTTAATTAATAAAAATGAATTTCCATACATTACTGCATATAACGAACTTGTAATCAAAATTAAAATTGTAATTTCAGTATAAAATAAATTTGATAGAAGAAGTTTTTTGGAAAAGCCTTTTTAAAAAGCCGCTCCAAGAGACCCAAAACCTATCTTGCGGCGTAGCCATAAAATGTATCAGAGATCGAAGGATGCACCTCGTAATTACAATCACGCATCTTGTGGTGTTGTTCAGCGTGTGGGACAGCTGTTGTTTGACAGAAAAACTGCGACATCGTTCTACACGGTGGTACTTCAACGAAACAGGGACTCGATGACAGATGGAACGCTATCAAGGTCTACGACCGGTTTCTGAACCGCAACAAATGGTATCGTCAACTTTCTTCTTAATCTTCTTTGGGAATGAAACCACTCATAGTTTTTTAAATCTATTTTATTTACGTTTCGATCCATGTCCTAGGATCGTTGTCAAAAGAAGATTAAGAAGAATGCTAAACAAACCACAACAAACATACAGGGAGTATCGTCAACTGTTTAGGCACGACGAACGAAACGACGAAGACGAGACGCTCCCCGTAACCAAGGACCACGCCGTAAAGACCTAAGTCTCTCGGTGTTTTCCAGCCATACGGGACGGAAGGTTTGATGCACAGACTGGTGCCCGATGAATCGATTCTTGGTATCTGCGCCTGTCATAACTAGGCCGATTACAGAACCGTGCCAGAGGACTTTGTTACTCGCAGTAACCTGCCGCACCACTCGACAGCGACAACTTTCGCTAAGAAAAGACTGCAAACAACGCCATGTAGCTTAGCGATCAGCAGGTGACCATCAAGTTTCCATCAGGCGGCGGAATGTCTCTTATAGACCTCCCTTTAAAGAAAAATAGTGAATGCAGGTCTGCTCTGCGTGTACATATGTGCTGACTTATTCATACGCATGTATGCGACGAATCCTGTCTGTTAAATAGCGTTGATAGTGCTATTTATTTGTCGACGGACATTCTCTTAATGTCTATATTATTAGGTTACACTCAACAGAAAGTAGAAATGCAAATTCACAATACTTTTCGTCTACACATACTGCATGAAAGCAAACAAAATCCCATAAATTGAGTATGCAAACTAATAAAAATTGACTAGTTACTAGGTACCTACTCAAGCAATTTAAAATCCGATATACGTCATCAATATTTATGGTGTCATGCAGAAGCACCATTGCCGTTATGAAAATATTAAAATGTTGTGACTACAAGCACGATTAGCGGTTACATAATATTATCGAACATGCAACATAAATTTCATCAAATGCAAGTGATAATTTAGATATTCCAGTTCGTTTTGCTCCTCCTATGTATAGTAGAAGACGAATAATTAAAAAGAATGCAATATAAATTAAACAAAAAAAAAGCAGACCTAGCTAAACATCGAACCCCGGACCTAGATCATGGAAAGCGAGACCCTTAAAGATGCGCCACTGAGACGGATCTGAATGTAAATGATACGCGCATAGCGATCGATTCACCCCTTTCAACCTTAGCACGAAAGGCATCCTATTTTATTGAACACTAATTTGTAGTCGGCAACGTTGAATTTTTGTCCAACTTAACGCCTGAAATTTGTTGAAGATAAAAAAGGACAAAAGTATTGGTTTATGTTGGTATGCCTATTAATCATATCTATGATGTAAATCAGATTTTAGATTGCTTGAACTATATGAACTTTGTGCGTCAATAAAAAGTTATAACCAACTCCTAGTTCCTCGCTGCACTAATACTTGCGAAACTGGAAAGAATTAGGTTGGGGTTGAAACACAGTGGAGCACTAACAAGAGACTACACATTTTGCTGCATCAGATCGTTGGTTAGCTGATATGAAATTAGCTGTCGCAGGGCTAGCATGGCCAAAGAGCCTAAAGGAAGTAGGGGAAGTGGCTAACCAGAAAGCGTTCTGGATAGCCTTCAAAAATTTTCGGAAAGGGTCGCGAAATTGGACGGCGATAACCGCACGTAAATCGAATGGCGAGGGTTGGGGAGGATTGAATATTTTTGATTTTGACTTGGCATGCGAAATGGATATGAACATGGCATAACCAAAACCTGTATAAAATTTAAAAAAATAAAAGAAAATAGAAATAACAATAAAATAACCAAAAGTCTACTATGCACGACGAAACCCCACACCACTAAAACAATCACTGTCTCACTTTAAACGCGTGGAATATCGGGAATAAATCAAAACAAATAAATAACAAATTAAATAAAAAAACCCTCATTAATTTAAATCAGTCAAATTAATAAAGAAATAAAATACAGTGAAACCGCGCATCCCTCCAGGACTTAAAGTATTAGTGATTGTAACCTCCCAGAACGTTTAGTGCATACGCACCAGGACTTTAACAGTGCATAGTCAGCCCCTTAGAAGTAAAAAACAAATAGACGTAGGCAGACGACCAGATCCTCGGATGCTGAAAAATTTATATACGAGGTAAGAGTAAAATTGTGACGGCTGTACTCGCATAAGCATTGATTTGTAGTAATAAGCAGATTTTGAAATAATTTTACTAGCACGTTTTGTGTGTAATGGCGCTAGTCGATATATTGCTCATGCGAGTGCACCTGATAATTTATTTGGGTGATGATTTTGCTAATTTGTGCACTGTTACATGCTTATGCTTATAGATGTATATTTATTTATGCTGCTATGATAATAGGGTAGTTTAAGGGTAGATTAAGTCATAGAGGTCGTAGGATAAATATAAACAACTTTAACTTTAAGAAAATCAAATAATTCCAGAAATTATAAGAGTAAATCGACTATTCTACATAATGTCAATTAAGAGGACACTGTATATAAAAGATATGTAATTAAATGCATGAGAACATAAATATGTTTAAGTATAGCTTACAAGTAAAGATAAGATTTTAAAACTCAATAAATTGCATCAAAATTAAATCACCGGGAAACATAGATAAATTGGCATTCCAAATATTTAACAATTGCGTCGAAAATATCAACGTAAACGCATCGTAAATAATTCATTATTAAAAAATCGTTACGTGACTAGAGAAAAACACATTTGTTCAGAAAACCAACATTCTGTGGCAAACGAATAAACACCAGGCGGTTCAACTATATGATAAATTGACAAACATCGAATAGGTGACTTGATGAAAAGCCAAAAGTTGGAAATCCTAGGATAATGCTGCAATATGCTGAATGCGGACGTGAGAAATAAAGCATTCGTCGAAGATTTAAACTAGGTAATTTGTAAAAATTCTGGGTTATGCCAGATAAGGCAAGGTGCCAGCCTTGATTGTAAACACGCCAATGAAAACTATTGTAGGAAGGGCTTATATATACGATAGAAACTGAACAACAATTTAGTCTATAGTTAACTGAGCAACAACTATGTTCGAAGGTGGTAAAAACTCACGTAATTAATGAAATAAAAAGTAAATAAATGAAATTTAAAAATGCAAAAATTTTGTGCAACAAAATATAAGCCGATCTACAGATAGACGTAAGTTAAACAATTTAATTAAATTCATTTCTAATATTAACAAAACAGGGCTTTGATTTGAGACGTATTATAATTCTGGGCGTACTTTGATTTGGGATGTATTTCGATAGAAAGGCGATTTTTTAATTTGGTGATACTTTAATTTGAGACGTATTTTAATTGGAGGCGATACTTTAATTATGGACGTACTTTAATTTGGTACGACTTTAATTGGAAGCGATTTATGGGAGGCGATTCTTATATGGGGACGGCATTTTGTTGATGCCATTTTGTAGAGACAAATTTTGTTGATGTCTTAACGCAAACATAAAATACCAATTAGTAAAGCGGACACAGCAAGGGGATGCAGATCATAGACTAGGGTGGAACTCCAGAACCCATTCCAGGTTAGCAATTTTTAATACACTTTATTATTGAAAGACTGTTTTCAATTTAGTATTCGCTATACATTATGTATTTGTAAGAGTCATCAAAAAGTCACTTAAAAATATGAAAACAAGGGAAGGTATCTTGTAACGTTTGAAGGTCCCTGAATGTAATTAAAAGATATGTTTTCTGACTTTCAGAAAAGCATAAATCTGGTAAATGTAGATATTTTGTATAAAAAGGAAAATTTTGAGTATTGTACATATTATCAATTATTATATGGCGTGTTCTAGAATTGCTTTATTTGAATTCAATAAGATTTATTCAGTGAACTAGTCGGGGTATATATATATATATATATATATATATATATATATATATATAAAATACTTATATTTATATATACTTATATTTAATTATATTTATATTTTATATTTACTTTGCATCTATTACATTATTTCGGGGCTTGATTTGTTTTTTTCTGACGTTTGCCGCCATTCTTGGTGGCAGCATTTCTATAGGAACGAAGATTGTAATTGTGAAGATTGTAATTATAATGTAAATCAGTTAGGGAATGATAGGGAAAGCTAGGGACGGATTTAGGCTAAAGATAAAATAAATTACTTAAATCAACGAGGACGAATTTGTAAATTTATAGAGCAGGCAAAATAGCTGGATTCACTATCAAAATATTTGGCGAATGTTAGAAAATTTGAATCCATTTTTAAAATTAGTTAGCTAGCTTTGGATAGTTTTAAGTCGACCCTTCAGGTCGCACCGGTAATCAGAGCTGGCGACTGCTATCCGGTATTACGGACCTCTCCTGTTTTACTTTCGCGTGTGTCTTGTTGAACGGGCACACTCCAAAATCAACGCTAGAGATACCATTATTCAAACCCTATATTTATTTTTTGTTTTAGTTTGTTAGATTTTTATTTAGGATAGATTAATTTTGAAGTTAGATTACATTTGGGGCACGTTTGTTTTCGCGTTTAAACCCAGTCTAGTACCTTCGGGTGGAGCATTGGGGACGTGGCCGCAGGCATAGCGGCCCCTTACTCAAATTATAATGCATCTGATCGTTGTTTTAATCAGCTTTCTCTGTACTTTAACGTTTAATATTCCCGAAATCGGAAGTAAGACTGTAATGGGATTTGAAGCACAATAAGTAGCTATGTATTCTGTACATCAAATTATTAGTGCTTCTGTAACAAAAAGGTTGTAGCTAACTCCCAGCTCTGTACTTTGGGATTTAATATTTCTGAAAGCGATGAAGTTTGAAGCACAATGAAGCGCTAAGGATTTTCTATGCGGCATCTTGTGTCCAACTTCACGGGACTGGAAAAGCCTTTTGTCTTTAACCATTTAGGCTTACTTAGCTTAGAATTACAGACTGTAGAAGTCACGGGTGTAATCGAATCAATTGTGGGAAAATACATGTTTAATCAAATTGTAATTCAGGGAAGAATCAAAATCAACAAGCTGCATAAGCGAGTTCAGTCATATATAGAGTTAAAAAACAACTAAATATGGTATAAATTAATATCATTTTAAAGGAGGATATTGCAACTCAATACTTCTCATTAACATAACTGCAGTGAGTTGTAATTAGCAAAATCTGCAACGTACTGTTACAGATTTAGTCCATACCTTATTTGCTATGCTAGTAATAAATGACTTTATGTCAAGTTGAGTTGGACAAGATTTCTGGCAAGGCGCATCCGCACATTTTAAACATCTGGCAGCTTCCTTCAAGGCTCCACGTTCGCTTAATGTGGTTGGTTTGATGTCATCAAAATTTTTCTCCAAAGATGTACAACTCTATAAATATATTTAATTAAATAACTTATAATTTGCAAGTCTGTCCAGCATGCTTACTCCACATTTCCTATCGCGGTTACGTTTCCAAAGTTCTTTGTTTTCTTAGTTACTAGTGATGCCTGCAGAGTTGAATGCGTATGCACCTTTGGGTTGAGCACTAATAAATTCTGAAATAGATAAATAATATTAGATTAATTAAGAATTGTTATTAAACGTTTATTTAGTAGTTATAATTGTGAACAGGCACACGAGAAGCCCATCATACTATTAATACAGATGCCACAACTAACGTGGAGAAGGTCACAAGGACGAAAAAAACAGCACGCTTATACTTAGAAACGACACATTGCAACCCAATCGGCTTCAACGTACGCCTTTGTCAATACGTCGAGCAGCCAACTTAAAACTAGCACAAAATAATGGTCATTAGTTGCTACCAAAAATACATAATGTGACCATGCCAGTGAGACCAATATTAAGTTCTAGAGCATCCCACTACAGGCCTTTACGAAGTACTTGGCCAAACAACTGCAGCCTTATGTTGAATGATGCGCCAAAAACCAAAGCCACTTCATCGAATTGTTGACACAAACAGTAGAGGAAGAGGACATACTAGTAATCTTTGATAAGTCATTATTCACAAATGTAGAAGTGGACAGGGCCGCGCCACCCTAGTGGCAAGTAAGTTTACTGAACACCGGCAGCATATCAGAAAGGCGGCAATATTTGGTAAGTGAAGTGGCGTAAAGGTTGGTTTTTAATAAAAGTATATGTTTTCTACGAGTGTAGCTGTTTCCAATGTTGCAAATACAACAAAGGTAAAAAAAAAAAATTAATTAGTGCTGTGGGTTGTGCAAAGTGCGATAACAACTTTCTTGTTTAAACGGTATATGGTACTAACAAAGTCGCCGGATCATGGCTTAGTTATTTTTAACACACTACATCAGTCTTCATTGGCCGCATGTCTAGAAATCCTAACCGATATCAACCGATAAAAGCGCAGCTATCAGATACCGCGGTCAAAGAAAGCCGCCTATATCTTATCAATTGTCAGTCAACTTGTAGTCTCTAGATCTTTCCAGCATCTTGTAACCTTCGGTTTTATTTAATAAATTTACATTACCCATCTCGTATACTTTATCATTTTAAGATTCATATTTTAGGAACTTAGGTGCATTGTGATTTACTCAAGGTAGTTTTAAAATAGTTTATCTTATGCTTGTTATTGCGGGTGGTCGAAATTCCATTTGGCATATTAGTCATTTTAGAAACCCATGATGAGTAAGCGGCTCTATTCAGTACATATTCTTCGTAAGCCGTGTGGTACCGTTAAGTACAGCTCATCCCATTCCCAGAATAGATGCTAAGAGGTTTTAGTAAGAAGTCACTTTCACGTTTCACGTGCATGCCAAGCACGTGTTTAGATTAGTTTTTACATCCCACTTATTTCCGAGAGTGGTAACATAGAGTAGCTCATAGTTCTTCAGAGTCAGTCAGCGAGTCAGCGTTGAGAACTTAAGGGTTGAGGTGTAAATGCACCGTCGGTAGCTCGGAGACGGAAGGTAAGCGCACGAAAGATGTGCTTTTAAAGAATTCGAGTTAAGGGCGTAATGCTCGATGGAATTGTTACCCCGTATTTATATTGGGGGGATTTGATTAGCGTGTCGACGAAATTGGTTTTAAACAAGTACGTTTCTAGTTCTTAATAGAGACGGATATTTAATTTCTACGGTGAGTTGTGCGATCTGAGGGTCTTTGAGGGTAATTTAGTGGAAACCCTTACCCAACGTATATAAAATTTTTAGTTTTATGGTATTAGGCTAAGTAGTTAATTATTAACACACTAAGACGATATTTCTATAGATATACCCTTTAGTTTCAATTGCAAGTCTAGTTCAAGCGGGATCCTTTTAAATAGTAAGTTAGTAGTTCATGGAGTACATTTTATTGTGCCGCGTCTGAAATCGTCTTCAGAGATTGCTTATGTTGCCCTCTTAGTCCTGAAGCTTTCACATATTTTTGTGATACCATCAAAAAAACCCTGTGCTGAATTCCTGGATTTACAACAATATTTCTGTGCTGTAAGTAATATTCATTGCCATAAACATTTGTAATCGATAGGTGTGCGGCTTAAAAATATGTATAGATGTTTCCCATATAACATTACTTTATAAAATTTTTCTTAGTTTAGATTATTAGCAGCTACCATTATTTTCGCACAGGTATAGAAGGATCCGTTAGGGCATAGGTTAATTATTATTATTTTACACTCCTCAGGAGATGCACAAATGTGATGTTAACAATAATTTCAGTAACGTAGAAACTAGAAGCGTATTATGTGAAAAGTGACTTATAATTTAACTGAATGTGTTTCATATTGAAGGTTATGGTGTTAGCCTTTAGCGTGAATTAATATTGGTAAAGAGAGGGAAATTAATTACTGTACATAGAAACTCAGATATTTTAATATACAGGGTGTTGCGCCTATTAATTGATTATTGCATCGTAGAGTCATAATTCAGACAAATTGTTTGTCCTTATTTCCAGCGACCAGGTACTACATATAAGCTTGGTTTCAGTAACTTTAGGGATATAATTAGTACCTCGATATTTCGCCGTCCCGGGTTCTTGCCAGAAGAGGTCGAGGTTTCCCTTATTTCACAGGCCTCTGGTTACGACAAGGAATCCGTGCCATCATCTTACGATATTAGGTATAACTCAATTAAAATAAGGGTGGTGCCCACAATTTCGATTTGCGACGACACGTCACCATAGCACTCCTCCCTAATCCGATCCGATCCCACCGCGACTGCAGCTAGCGAGTCACGGCTGAGTTTACTATGTCAAGTAGTTCACCGTGCTTTGTTCGTACTATTCCCCCAATCATCTAACGACAATTTGATACGTAATAATCTTTCCGCAAGTTATATAAAGACACATGTTAGTGGTGGAAAGGAAAGTCGCTTTCAATAGTAAGTCTCGTGTACATCAGAAATATATATTCAAAATAAATTTAATTCTTACTTATTAGTCGATATATAAATTGTGAAATATAAATTGTAGAAATTAGTTGTATAACTATACGTGTAGATATCAAATTATGAAAATTTTGTGAAATTGAGATTACGCAGACGCAATAGTACTGAGGTAGCAAACTATTCCAGTTTATTAATCAATGATGAAGCGTAAGAGATTCGACGACGCCCAATACAAAAAGAAGGGGGTGGCCATAAAAAAAGGAAGAGAAAGGTGCGATTTACAAATATGTGAACTGAAGAATCGGTATTGTCAACGAGTCGCGATATTAGTGCTTACCTTTCAAGTAAGTGAGAATAGTGAGAGAAGAGGAGTGAGAAAAGAGTATGTGAGGCTAAGGCTAATGTTCCATCAGATATTATTTATGATGCCTGCACGGATACGGCTGACGTCGTATATTCTTTACCTATTTCACAAACTCTCTTAAGTGATGATCCAGGTAAAGAACCAAAGGCACATTCACATGCAGAAAGACAACTTTTGGTTGAAAATCCAAACAATGAGAAGGGCAGAAAATTCTCAGATCATTTGCATTCGTGCACTTTTGTAAACGGTGAAATATGCGAAAGAAAGTGGCTTTTATATTCAGTGTCCTAAGATTGTGTTTTTTGCTTCTATGCAAGTTATTTACTTCAAAAGACAGCATTTTTGCGGAAACATACAAATGACTAACAACACTTATCTCTCCTGTTATTGCGCTATGAAAAAAGCGAAATGCACAATAATAATTTCAAAACATTTGAAAATTTATCTTGCTTTAGAGAGCAAAGCGAAAGTTGATAATCAATGACAAAAACTTTTTGGTCAGGAAAAAAGCACTGTTTGATGTAATACTGCGAATTGTGTATGTTATACAATAGGCAAAATTTAGTTTTTTGTGGAGAATCAAATCAGTAAGTTGAACAGGACAAGGAAATTTTTTAAAGCAATAGAAATAATATCAAAATGTGATGCAGCATTATATGAATACATTCATAGGATTCAAACATCTAAACGAAGAAATACATGCTTTGTAACGGTTTTTATTTTTAGCCCCACGACGTTGGACTTCAATGTGACAGTTTCCATTTTTAATATTTTTAAATCGGGCCACTAGGGAGGAGATAGAACAATCATCGAAATTTAAAGAGATTTAAGATTTTTACGCGTAAGTGAAACTATAAAAACTTGCCGTTTCCGTCGCTAGCTTGGCTATTACCCCATGGGAGATCATGAGAACGAACAGGGTTGAAATAAGGTGATTTTAGGGTAGATACAGAAACCCTATTGGAGTGGATTATTCACAACTTCTAATTGACTCTTCTTAGAAATTTAAACCTGTTGGAAACAGAAAGTATCTATTGTATAACAAATAACTTATATCTAAGAAAAAAATTAAATCAATTCACATAGTTTAGTGATATTAAACAAAATTATTATTTAAAGAACATTTTGTCTCTAAAGACTTGAATGAGCAACGGATCTAATAATCACGTACATACTTTAATTTAGATCATTTTACAATGATTATAGCTGTAAATTCTAAGGTATGAAAAACTTATAATCAATTAGCACTTTCTAAAAATTATAATGCTTTGAATAAAAATTTTTTCTAATTAGCACAAGTTTGTGACGCTTAACATGGGGTGCCGGGTCTTACGGACTACAGCATGGCGCCTCGGAACTTAGCCCTAGTGGAAAAGAAGGTTGCCAAAACAATAAATAGACCCTTTTGAGGTCACTCACTCTTAACCACTAATAGTTAGCGGCGGCTTTCTCGTTAGTCTGGCACAGGTCCTGGCTGGATGGTCAAAAGGCGTCGGCCCCAGGCTAATATAATACGAGATGGATCTTCTTCAACATTACTAACTTGTGATCGGGACAGTTTAAGCGAGGGAAGTCTTATTAGAACAAAACTTCCAATGTCCTCACGCCGAGTGTATGAAACGAGTTGGAAACCATGATGTATTTCTTGAACGTCAAGGTATTTACCCGGACTTTAGGAAGATTAAATCGTTGTTTGTGACTTTACAAGGTTTCATAACAGCTGGATTGTTTTCTGCAAGATTGTGGGTACGAAATGTTGAACTTAGCCTTTTATTGTAATCAAATTAGAAAATAACAATAAGCCTGTTGTTTTCCATATGGGACCAACAACAAAAAAAATTGTTACACTGCCCTCCTCCAAAAACAAAATATAAAAAATTCTGTATTCCAGAAAAAAGAAGGCAGACAACAGTATCGATGCTGAATAAAAAATTATTAATGCAATTAGGGCTAACTCTTGAAAGTTTTAATTACAAAATAATTCCTATAAAATCTTATTTTAATATAATTCCTTGGACTATTGAAAGAATCAAGGACTAAAATAATACTATTTGATAAACTCTTAAGTCTGAAAAATTATTTCTAACGTTACTATGGGACCAGGATACCAAGAGGTTTAATGGATTAATAAATTAATGATTAAACCAACAAATGAAAATTAATAAATGAATCACTTAATAAACCAATAAACAACAAACGAATAACTGTAAAAATGAATAAATGTATAAACGAATAAATGTATCAACGATTAAATTGATAAACGCGTAAATGAATAAATAGATTACGAGTGTGAGGATAGCATCGCGTACCACACGTCCAAAAGGAGACAAAATCGGTATAAGTCACAATCGTAGTAGTCATAATAGGTATGTCTACACTCGTATAATAAATGGGGGCTATAGGGATGAATAAATTTTTTTTCTTTACATCTTCAAAGAATGTATTAATAAATACATAAATTTTTGAAGCTGTAAGAAAACTCTCCTTAATGTTATCAAAAAATTGCTTAGATGCCAATTTTCACCATTGGCATACACCTATCAGAAAAACTTTTCTAAAGGTTGAATTTCTATCCCTCCCAAATATGAACCAAAAAATTTTAGTCACCGACAAAATACTTAGAATTCTTGCTATCCTGTAACCGACAGAACTCAAACGAAGCATTGCTTCCTAACAATTCTCCACAACATCAATAAAAAAAATTATTTCAATCGAACAAAAAACTAAGAAATTTTCTTTTAGGAGAGAACTGGTAATTCCTCAACATTACCCAAATTTAACTACAATTTCAACTACTTCTTACAGTTGACTAATATTTTATACCAGGGAATAATCACAAAGAATCAAGAAAAATATTTTATCTCAACTAGGGTTCTATAACGACTACTTCCAATTTTCGCTGATGCGCAAACGTGGTCATCAACCAAAAACCTTAAAATACTAAAAAATAAATTCTAAGAAAAACTTATGAGCTTACAAATCATAATCCTGACGTTACCCTAGCGAAATATCGGAATTAAAACCAAAAGAAGATTTTAAGTCTAATATGTCAGTCTCGCGTATCAGTACCATTTTTATTTCTTAAATTAAAAAACTATACGAGAGATCTTCTTAACAACAGTACCTAACACTTACTTTAGTTCCGGTTTGGCGAAGAATTGATCATAATTCCTGCCCCAAATTTTCTCTCCAACGTGAAACGAAATTTCTCTCTTTCGGAAATTATACAGGGTGACATTACGGGTATACGAAGTGTGAATCGTTTTTTGGACTTCAGGAAAGATAGGGCGTAGATGCTCCAAGTTTGCGGCATAGAAAGGCCTATCTCCTGGGTTAATTTCTAGATTTGCCGTAGACCCAACAACGGGGTGTGACGGGCAAAGTTCAAGAAAGCAGAGTTATAACAAATAACATCATGTTTAGCTGTATTCAAAGCTTGCCTTATCCTAGCCAGCTCAACATTCCAATATTTATGTTCTTTGACATAACATCTGATTGCAGTACCTACTGTCTTATTATTTCTTTATACAAAATTGCATTGTGAAGAATAACGAGAAGCGAACCAAATTTGTTAAACTTCATATCTAGCACAGAACTCTTTGAAGAAGTGCCCTGCGAATTGGGATCCATTATCGCAAAGAACAAATTGAGCCACACCAAACATTAAAAGGACATTATCCTCAATAAACTTGATAATTAAGAGGTAGTCGATTTTTTTAAGGGACACAGTAGCGTATATTTTGTTAACCATTCACTTAACACTAACAAATGTGTGTGACCACGTTTCAATCTTAAAGATTTAAGATAAATATTTGTTTACGTTGCAATCCGTTAAGAATATTATAACAAGATGGCGACGAATGTAGGGTGCGTGATAGACTTGGGTTATGTGAAGGGGAGACGAAGTTCGAGGTCGGTTGCAGTAAGACGTATAGATTAGCAGCTGCGACATAAATCCGAACGCGATGTAAAATACTCTTAAGTGCCTACACTTACATGGATGTTTTAAGTTAGCATCTAATATGACTTGACTTGCAAGCTTGATGTTATTGGTTTGAGGATTTATCAGAACATTCAACATATTATTAATTATTATAACGTAATATCATTAGGATTGATAATCATGAAGGGTGCAATAAAATCCACTGTGATTATCATACCATAAATTTAATACTACGTCGTCAAAATAGCAAGTGTGGTGCGTTATCCTTGTTAAAAACATTGGGTATTACCGTGCATTCCGATTTATGAACGTTGTCGAAGGGATTCGTGCATCAACTTTTTGGTTCACTTGAATAATTAAACTTACGGTTACGATGCCTGCCGTCGGTAATATTACTTAGGTTATCCACGTAAATTAGTTTTAGGAAGACGTAGTTTCTCTGTTTACACAGTATGTTTAAGGATCTAAATTACTTTTAATATTTTTCACTTTATATAAAAGGAATTTAATATAGAATTAAGTTTAATTAGAGTATTGGTCATAATTTACCTGGTGTTTCCTGAAGTGGATCTGCTGCATTGTGTGTAAAGAATATTAACTACATTTATTAAAGTTAGTTAAGTTGTCAAGGCCTTTTTATTGTAGCTTAGATTTCAAATACCACTCCTAGCTGAACCTCTCATGAGAAGCCTATTTATTGGCAGTGTTCATGAGGATTAAGAGCTTGGATTATAATATTACAACTACAAATTTGGGTTTATGTGCGTTTCTTAGCTTAAATTATAGGCTTTTTGAGGTTATGGCAGAATCCTAAGGCGATGGAATTTAATAGGCCTCAGATTCGGATTCAGCAACTCCAAAAATATATAATGAACATGTTTAGACCCCCAAATCAGTAAGAAATTTTTTTTGTGTGGCTGTGTTACGAATCTTAATTCAGACTTTCAAAATTATATATGTCAGATCAAATATGGCGGTCAAATTTTTTAATTTTGAAAATGTCTTCAGATTCGTAATCAGTGACCCCAGAAACCCCTAGGTACCAAGTTTCAAAAAATGTAATAACTTTTTAAATATCAATCACCATATTTGATTCGGCATTTTGTATTTAAAAAATAAGACTTTAGATTCGTAATCAGCGACCTCAAAAATCCGCCAAGTTTGAAGCAAATCCGTCAATATTTAAGAAAAGTGTGTTTGCCACATAAAATCGCAATGTTTTTTGAGACATTGTCAAAAACCTGATGTGATGGGGTAAAATGGACTTAGGATTGTATTTCAGGGACTCCAAAAACATATACTAGAATTGGTCAGACCCCCCAAATCAGAAAGAAAATTTTTTTGTGTGTCTGTGTTATGTTTAAGAACTTTCCGTACTGCGTACATTGATTGCAAAGGACAGAAGATAGGCACTTAATCGTAAATAAATTGTTTTGTAAGATGTTAAAGGCCACAATGCTGATTTTAAGCACGTTTGAAAAATGTTGTCACTATTGAGAAATGTTTTAACTTTCAAACCCAATATAAAATAATAGTATCTGAATTGTTAACCTGTCCTACATATATATGCATTTTACACAAAATTCTTATAAATATACATTAACAGAATCCTTTACACATTTCTTTAATGAAGATTTTGCATGGTATTCTTCACGCTATTCAATTGTAGTAACTACGGCTTTATTATATAAGTCATAGAAGGTTAAATATAATCTTCCGAACCTTGAGCTTTTATACTTCAGATGTTGCAGTTTAACTAATCTCACGCGGATAACTTTGAAAGGTCAAATGAAGCCAATAAAACCTTATCATTTGTGAAGTTTCAACAGTTATTTTGCACACATGCTCTTTTTGTAAAATAGATAAAGAAAATGGTTTTCATTGTTTTAATTTTTATAGAGTTTGAAACAAATAAATTCAGCCAATTAAAATGCCACAATACCCACTTTTACACTAAGGATGTGTTCGAGAAAACATCGAGTAAAGCGAAATTCATGTAGAACGGGGTTGTGATAGAGAAACCACGACAATGTTAAAAAATTAATATGTGATATATATATATATATATATATATATATATATATATATATATATATATATTGCTGTGGTCCTCCGGTCTAAATTAGTACTCTCTCAAAAAACATTCGAGCTCCACGTTGGCCGTCATAAGATTGCCGTGGTACTCGGGTAAACTCCTCACCAACCATAGAATATGTTCGAAAATATTTATAAAATTTTCAAACTCGAAAATAGAAAATTTTCCAAAAATTAAATTATACAAAAAAAATATTTTTACCCGTTTTTGACTCTTCCTCGGTTGAATGGCCTTCTTCAACTGCTTTCGGCTAGCTCATTTGGACATCCTTTTGGATAGCTATATTCATTCATAAATCCTATCATTCACGCACACTCCCAATAAAACCACAAAATACAGCAAACATACAATCTTTTATTTATTCCTATTTACAAATGCAATTTATTATTGTCTATATTGTTCACGTTACACTTCCGTAAATTTTATTTTGTAATGTCCTGTACTTAATTTTAAAATCATCAAACACATAAAATGTACTCGGAGTAAATGGACCTTGAATAATACCTTCTCTAAAATTCCTTCATTATAATTTATTTATTTATTTTAATACTCTAAGTAAACTGTGGGGTATGGTGAGCTCATAATAACCCAATTAATGTATGCCCTACTACTGTGCATACTCTATAAATACAAAAAAAAACAAAGCCATGTACTCTTTACAAAATTTCACGTTCTGATGGAACGTTTAAAAGCTTTCTAGACACCTTCAATTTCTAGTAGAATACCGTAATAAAGTTATTTACACAAATTCTGTTCAATACTCAAATAATTCACACTAACTTGAAAACACTCTCATACGCCACCCCAATATTTACAGTTTATAGGAATCACAATAATAAATCGTTACCTGGAATTTCTAGAAGATCTTCGCACTGTAGATGATGCCATGAAAATTTCTATCCCGCAGCCGGTCGTTTCTCGCAATTACTAGACGACTTCCATTTCAGTTGATCCGCCAACGCCTTCTTCTCGGTGTAACCAAATTCCAAATTTCATTTCACAGTAATCTACGTTACTTAATGTACCCGACACGAGTTGATTAAAAATTATAGGTGGTACCTCAATTAAAATAATAATAATCTCGGCACATTAACCGCGTTTTAAATTAATTTAGAGGCTACCACTAAGCAATACACTCAAAAATGTTTTGTCAATACTTACAACTTCGTGTCAACTTTTATACGTGCCTTTGGGACGATCAAAATAATAAGGCGCGAAGTTAAAAGATAAGAGAGAGAGAGTCCTAGTTCTCTAGAGTATTTATGTCTTTGGACTGTAACCTCTCGAGACCCCCAGTTATCTGAAATCCCGCTCACAACAACACATTCTCACAATTTTGCACTCAACCCCAATTTCAAATCTGCGAATTTTTGTACCTCGCTATAAAATTTTAAGAAACTTACGTTACACTATCCTCGTGTCTATGTCAAGTCAAACTAACCTATCGACCAATCGTAGATCCAATGATGTTTCTTAAATCCCTCCTCTACTATTGTGGTCTCATGCTTATACGTTTTTCTACATGTCTGTCTAACCTTGTTTGAGGGGTAGAAAAGCAATATTCTTGTTTGTTCACTGTTTACACACGTGGAGTGTCTATGTGAGTTAAATAACCCCCTCATTAGCATTTCCCGTGAATATAAGCAACGGTTTATCCGACATTCTCTGTAACCATTTGTTATCTACACAATTTAAGCAGAACTTGACATTTAAAAATACACAGGTGTTCAATCGTAACATTTTAAATAACACTTCTCCGAGCTGGATTTTCCACGTATTTCAACTTTCCTGATATATTTGTTCGTTAGCAACGCGTCTCATTTTGGTATTATTGGGTTTTTAAACAGTTTTATGCATATTGTACATCAATAATCGTTTAATTAAATTCAAATTAATTACTAAATTAATGGCCTTCGCTTCTACTATTTAATTTCTTTGCAAACATATTTAAATTTCATTAATTATTTATAAAATTTCGTTAATACCTGTTACTTAAAGTGAATCAACTAATATAATTTCCGCACGTAATTTCTGGTTGTTCCTTTATACAGGGTGTTTTGAAATTGTTCCTTTGATATTTATTTTTGACCTTTTAAAACCACTATAATATATATAGTGAATAAGATGAAATAATAACTTAGACTTTTATGCAAAGCCCAAATGATCATTTCAAATCGAGCTAATAATTGAAAGATGGAAAATATAAGGTCTTGGACAGGATTTGAACCTGTATCCTGGTTTTGCCGGAACCATGCGTTTACCAAAACCAGGATACAGGTTCAAATCCTGCCCAAGACCTTATATTTTCCATCTTTCAATTATTATCTCGATTTGAAATGATCATTTGAGCTTTGCATAAAAGTCTAAGTTATTATTTCATCTTATTCACTGTAATACTATAGTATTTATCAACTTACCTTGTGTAATTAACTATCTAAAATATATATATATATATATATATATATATATATATATTACTGTGAGCTTAAGGCTCTAACTACTCGAACCCCTCCGTTGGGAAGTCATAATTACTGTGAAGTTATACCTATACAATCGTGCCCCACTGTTGGGCTGCCATAATACTGTGAAGTTTTAGCTCGAATCTTGCCGTCGGCTGCTCCTAATAATTCTTCGGCTGCTCCTAATAATGCTTCTTACCTAATTTCCTAATAATATTGACACCTACCTGTTACATCCAAAAACTTCCTCTCTATATCCCCATGCTGAAACCTAAATAGACATTCACCCCAATCACACACTCAAAAATAATTCAATTGACCAAATATATCACACTCTATTTAAATTAGATCCATAATACATTTTAAAACACCATTCCTTTAGGTACATCCATCAAGGTCAATAATTTTAAGCAATCATCAGGCAAATTGATAACCTAAAAGGTTAATAACCTTTTAAACACATATATTTTTATTTAAGTAAGAGGGCGTTCCTCATGCCTTACGTTACCCTTTTGCTCTTAGCATGAGCTCATAATAAAACTCTACAACTGTGCATATAAATTTCCTGCACTACCAAATATCAATAAGCCCTCTATACCTCTTTACAACATTTGGTTATCTGTAAATTCATTAATTATTTTCTTTTAAAGTCCCATAAATGTCTGTTCATAAAATATCAAATAATAATAAAACACATCAAATTCAAATCCAAATAATCACAAACACCATAAAAATATTCACCACTCAATGTTCTATTCTATCGCCTACCTGGTTTTTATCTTCTACGTGTGCTTCACCATCTACCTCCTTGAAGATGCTGCCGTCTAGTAGCTACCCAGTCCATCAGTTAACTCCCTGGTCCAATTACCATATCCGCCATGCATACCGCTGCTTACAATTTCCACTCCAAAAAATCCAATCTCCAAACTTAACTTTTATTTATTCAAACATCGCTTTTTGTATCATCCAACCACTTTCAAACTTTAATTTTCGTGCATTCCAATACCAAACTTAACAAGCCTTGTAGTTACGTACCACTTTAACGTTTTACCACAAAGATCCTTTATCAACTTCTACATAAAATTTTATTAACTTGCACTAGTTCACTTGAAAGTAACTATTATCACCAATTCTGGATGAAATCAGAACGAAAAAGAAAGAGAGCCTGGCCCATCTCTGCCAGTGATTTTATAAGTAAAATTCGCCCCCCCCCCTGTTTTAAATTGGCACGTACACTAGTATACCCGTTCCTATATTTTTCGAAAATCTTTTCCAACCGCTTGTTGTTTTAGCGAAAAATCCCTAACGACCCTCAGATTCTTGTAAATTTTCATAACGAACATCACAATACTCGGTAAATCGCTTCAAACTGTCACTCCGTTGTTCGAATTTAGCCTCTACATCTTTATTTGTCAACGCCTCTAACTTGCACAAACATCTCTCATCTCCCTTGTACCTATAGTTTTATCTCACACATATGCCTCCATCAGCTGGATCTCTACCCTTCTTGTACAATTTCCACCCATCACCTCGCTTGGCTCCATTCCCCACTTTTTAACAGACTCGTGTTTGCTTTTAAATATCCTTGAAATTATCGATTTTATTTAGGTCTCCTAACAATACTGCCTCCTGAATTATCTATACGCATCCCTCTTGCACTCAATACACATTTATTCTGTCTTGGTCTTTCGGGTAGCTCCTTACTATACCACCTCCAAGATTGAAATAAATATTTTAACCACAAAACCGCGTCTACCTTAATCCCAACGGCTGTTCTTTTCCAATAACCCATTAAAGCTTATTTGTTGCAAAGTTTACCGGGAACTGTTATCTCCCCTCGTTATTTTGTTTAAACGTGTCGGATTTTACGTTTTAGAATAGAAATGTTGCTTTAACATATGTTCCACGCTTTTAGACTTTCATATAATTATTTCACTACAAATTTAAATACGTTAGAAAGATTTTACCCCAATTATTATTTATCCTTCTCTATGTTATACAAAATTTATGTTACATTATCCTTGGCTAATTACATTGATCCTACATCACTATACACTATTTAAGCTAAAAAAAAATTAATTTGTTAAAAATATTCCAACTCCCTAATTAAATAAATTTGTCTTCCCCTATTAAAAAGCTCTCAACCTATGAGTTCACTTGTGCTCTTATATATCCCAATGACCCCTTAATTACACGATAATATATGTTTATATACATATATGTATATATATATATATATATATAATAAGAAGCATCTGTAAACAAACTCTTATGAAAATAATAAGAGCTTATTGACCTATACAAATCGGGCTAATAGTTGTATAGCCATTAACAAAACATTAGCTTTATTACTTCACAAGGAGAGGAAACATCCACTGACCGACCAGTTTCAGCTTCATTAAGCCTCTTCAGAGCGAATTAGTTTCCAACAACCCTATGAAGTAATCGAAGCTATTATACTGATATAATTTCGAAGTCATCTCATAGGCCAGACATACTTCTATAGCCATCTTTAAAACCTCGATGTAGTTTCGATTCGATTTTTGTACTTCCACGCTTAATAGTGTCGGTGTTTTACCACTTGATGGCGGTATTATTTACTTTTGCCATAGTAAGATTCCATTGAAATTATATCAGTATAATAGCTTCGATTACTTCATAGGGTTGTTGGAAAATAATTCGCTATGAAGATGCTTAAGGAAGCTGAAACCGGCCGGTCAATGGATGTTTCCTCTCCTTGTGAAGTAATAAAGCTAATGTTTTGTTAATGGCTATACAACTAATAACCCGATTTGTATAGGTCAATAAGCTCTTATTATTTTCATAAAGGTTTGTTTACAGATACCTCTTATTTTATTTATTGTTCTACACAATTTCTTATTGCGGACTGCAAATAACTTGTCTTTTATATATATATATATATATATATATATATATATATGTGTGTGTGTGTGTGTGTGTGTGTGTGTGTGTGTATGTATATTGAAAAATTATACGGTCTTTAAGGTATGTAAATAACGTAAAAAGAATCATGGTACGGAAATAATTATCTATGCTTTTAGTTATACATACATACTGTACCTCCTTTCGGTCTAGCGTAATTATGTTGGACACAGATGGAGGGTTTGAATACAAAGGATAATTGACGACTCCCCGCTGCGTTACACCTTTTGGAAGCTATTGATTGACAGGTACAAAACTTTGAATTTAAAGACTACCATTAGAAATCTCCAGATCGTAATTTGCATATACTAGGTTGTAAATTCTTCAACAACAAATAAAATGTGTATAAATTTTGCGGCTATAGGTGTTGTAGCAGTTCTAATTGAAACTTTGATGTGAGTTTTTATAACAGCTTCAATTATAATACATAAGTGCTAATGTGAAGTTTTATGCTGTAGTTTATAGCTTTAAAATAGGTAACATAAATTACTCTACTGTGGACATAAATCATTGTATTCGATATAAATTAATTATAGTGATTAGTGTTTCGTATATAAATTAATTACAGTGTTTTGACATTAAGTTAGTCAAGAATATAGAATCCTAGTGTTAAGAAAATTATACTTGTACCGTTAGTTAATGTCCTGAAAATGAATTATTGTGTGAGCTTTTAAAATTTCATAGTAGTACGAGTTGCTAAAAGGGGCTTGTCTAACTAGTTTAAAAATAAAGACCTGTTACATTGGTTACAGCGGTGGGAATTAACATTTTTGAACGCAATTGGGTGCTATAGTAGAACGCATAAACCACATCTTGGGCAAGTACCTTTCCAAGGTGGTCCTCCAACATCAGAGAAACTGGGACCAATATTTGCAAGTATTTTTGTTGGCCTATCGGTTTTCGGTTCATAAAAACACTGGACAGATACTTGCATATGCTATGCTGGTACGCAAGTTTGTCTGCCGTGTGATCTTGAGTTTGGGTGCAATCCCGGAGATGACATTATATGCGAGGGCTACGTCGAGAAGCTCAAACGCAAGATGCACGACATCCATGGTGGCGTTGGGAAAAATATCCAAACCGCAAGCGATAGAATGAACACCAGATATGACACCAAGGCACAGGAGTATGGTTTTCAGTAGAGCAACCGCGTCTGACTAAGCAACCCCAGACGGAAGCATGAACTGTTGCAAAAGTGACCAAGACATTGCTAGGGGTTGTACAAAGTTGTAAAGAGGATCAACGAAGTGATATATCGGATTCGTAAGATCCCAAAAGGAAGAACGATAGTGGCGCATGTTAACAGGTTAGCACCTTATGATAGCGATGACGCTGGTAATGCCAAAGAACGGCAAGCAGTAAGACGAACAAACAGTTATGCTCGTAATACAAACAAAGATCTGAACCGAGCTATTATTGGTTTATATCTTTGTACAGCGGCACATACAAAGCGAAATTTGGAGTCGTAAAAAAGATTCAAGGTGATCTATTCGATACACCACCGGAATACTT
Organism: Platerodrilus igneus; assembly: GCA_036346225.1. NCBI lineage: Eukaryota > Metazoa > Arthropoda > Insecta > Coleoptera > Lycidae > Platerodrilus > Platerodrilus igneus. The sequence continues at coordinate 6,199,145 of JARFIW010001700.1, forward strand.
TCTGGTGTATTGCGTAGCGGCGGACCTTGATATGTTCCGAAAACTGGCTCGGGTGTTGCAAAATAAATTTGGTAGTTTTAATCAACTATGCCGACAATAACCACCGGTTTGTAGCATCATACGGGTAAAGAACCGATACCGGAACATCTACTACTTGATGACTAAGCAGCAGCCTTCTGATAAATCGGATTATCAGGATTTGTGGAAGGCGTTAGTAGACCTCAAAGGCCAGATGAACGAATTTGAAGATAAGAAGTTGACCATATCCAAGATCGGTTGTGGGCATGATAGGTTGGACTAGAGGGTGGTACTAAATACGCTAGAGGTACTGTTCCAGAAAGACGGGTTCTGATTTTAGTGTGTAGTTATAATCTGAAGAGTACGGCGCCAGCTATGAAGACTGTTGATTGCTACTACTATTAACATGGGAACTGCAGAAATGGTTTCGACTGTTCTTACCGCCACAGGAACTTCCAGCGTCCGGGTCAAAGAGTGTTCTGGGACAGAACAACTTTACGAGGAGGGCAGTGTAGCGCATTTCGGTCTAGCGTAATTGTGTAAGAACGCAGACGAAGGATTTAAATACAAAGGATGATTAACGGCTCCCCTCTGCATAACACCTTTTGGAATCTGTTGATTGGCAGATACAAGATTTTGCATTTAAAAACTACAATAAAAAATCTCCAGATCGTAATTTTCTAGAACAAATAAAATGTGTATAAATTTTGCAGCTATAGATGTTGCAGTCAGTTCTAATTGAAACGTCTGTTTTAAAGACGATCAAACCGAGCAATTATCCGAGGCGGCAGATTTTAAGGGTGGCAGATCCTGCAAATTCTTAGTTCCCACAAGTGCCTTCACAATCGATGTTTTTCGTTTGTAATTACTATTTAAGGCTATAGACCTCCTATTCTCATATCTTTATTTTTAACGAGTAGAAACACTGTTGTAAGAGTTCAATGCCATCCACTAATACAATACGAGGCAGCATCAGCGTTCTCAGTAAAAAAAAAAAACTCATATGCTTTGAGGAGCAGTCAAAGTATATATTTCTTCAATCTCAAAACTTAGCTTCTAGTCTGTGTTTAGCAGTACTAGTTTTATTGTTATAAGATGCATTATACTTACAGTTAAGCAGCTTGAAGAAATAGGGATAACTTTGAAAAATATGCGGACTCGGTGATATGACAACGGCTCTAAAATGAATGGTGTTCGGTTAGGGGTTCAAAATCGAATTAGGAATATGAATCCACGTGCATTTTTTACCTTGTGATAGTCTCTAATTAAATTTAGTTATTAACGATATAGCAACGACTTTATTGGAAACATGTTGCGTTCAATTCTACCTTGATAAATATTTTCATTTCATTTGGGATTCTTTTTAAATATCCCCACGTTTCCGTATCGATATTTTGCTTAACTGCATGTTATAGGCGACGCCCCTGATCACGCTTTGTAATTTAATAAATCGATTTGTCCCTGTTAAACTCATGCTAATACAATTGAAACAAGTATTTGTTCAACTCTCTATAGAATGTTAGTAGTGTATTTAGTTTAAGTCAAAACACCTCAATTTATCTTTATTGTTTGATATAAAGCCGCAAATGTACTCGGTTATCTACAATCTTTGCTTTCTGAAAGAATATGTAAGCTTTATTTATGAGTAGTAATGAAGTTTGAATAGCATAAATATTTTATAAATTTGATTAACAATGGCAATTGTAGTCGAATTTGCCGGTTTTCGTTATCTATTTATGCATTTAAACGACTTTAGAAGTGTTCTTTTGAAATTTGTTACTCTAATATTTGAATCGATTATCATATTGTTTCCTAAACTGACTTTCACTTTAATCCTGCCTTTCGTCGTCCTAACATGTGCTTCCTACGTGGTTAATTCTAGTACTTCAAGAGCGCTGCACGTCGTTCACGAGAAGTTGATATCCTGGGTGCATCTGTAAGTTCTTACTCGCTTATTAATTAATATTCTCTTTTTAGCTCTTCTACGTAGGTCCAATTGTTCTTCAACGTAAACCAAATTGCTTTTACGGAGATCCAACTGTCTCTTACGTAGGTTCAATTGTTCCTTTGCAGCAGCCGCTGTTGCAGTTATGGTAGCAGCGTGAATGATCCCGACCACCGTAATGTCGAGCCTTCTTCGCTGGTTCACCTCCGCGGATGTAGATACAAGATAAGTATCTCGACATAAGGAGGTATGTTATGATGTTTTCCTTATATTGAAAGAATCGTATTTATCCACTTTTGCTGTTTGTGCGTAACTAATGAATCCCAAATAAACTCAAGTCACCTTGTTCCGATAGGTCGTCAGTTTACAAAAACCGTTTTAAAGAACAACTAGCTTCACTAGTGTTTCTTTTTTCTGCAATTTGCTTACTAAAGATTGTTCTAAATGCACTTACTATGTTTAACTTAAATAGCTTGTCTAGAAGAAAGCAGAAGCATTACTTTTTTTGTTATTATTGATTAGATTACTGATTGTTTACGCCGATAAATGTTTTGGTTTATAATTCAAAGTATAATAGAATTTAGTTAAATTATTAGATAAATATACGGTCACTTGCAAATCCCACAGTATGCAGGTGGCGAGATATAGCCGTGTTTACCCGACTGATTAAGGTCGTTAAAGCAGTCGATTGTCAACCGTCGTCGCGCCCGGTTATGTTTTGGTGTGACGAGTGCCGTATGTTGGAATCGATGCTAAAATAAGACGGGTGCACATAATTTACCCTCATACAATATTCATTGAAAATCGTAGATCTTCTATATCCCAGAATTACCCTTTGTCTCCTTTCCTAACCTAATGTTCTAGTAAATAGATGGATGCATCGATTCAGGTGAGTGTTTATTTCATACTTGTTAATTTGTTTATCTGTCTCGTATTTATAAACATTCTATCTCACCATACAGTCCACTACTCAATCCCCTATACGCCAAGGTGGTTGCCCAAGCACTGATTAAATACGAAATGCGCACTTCGTATCTGAATTATTAAACTTGTCCGTAGGTTATAATATTTTTTTGCGTAAAATAGAATTTTTTATTTTTACTGTAAATAAAAACTCGATGGCGATGTCGTTTCCTTGTCTATGTGAACCACCCCACTCTCCGCATTTGTAGTTAGCGCGGTATTTCTGAATTCCCTTACCTTTTTATACGTAATCATGATTCGTGCAGGTCCCTACTTAACCGTCCTTTCTGTTTCTGTCTGACCTGTGCATTTTTAACGTTACAAACAACCTGGCACGGATTTACAGAGGGAGGGAGTTACCTCTCCCAAGGTTTTGTCGGTCTTGGTATCAACTTCTACAGTTCACAATTTTAATGATATAAAAAAAATATGCAGCAAGAGCCAACTTTGTGTCAAAATTTTTATAATTTCTAAAAAATACAAGAAATACAGTAATTTAAATTATTGATCATTAACACCAATTTCCCACTTCTTGCTATTTCATTAAAAAAGACGAAACTGAATACTATCATATTGTGTTCGTCGTCCACTATCCACTACTGACAACCCATCATACTGTGCGAAATACCTTTGCTGTACTATGGTTTAACTGTTTGGCATCAACTTCCAAAAACTGCATCTTAATACGTTACTTACTGCCGACAAGAACCAGATGGCACTGATAGTGGTTGTGAACGAGCCAGATAGAAACATCAAGCAGCTGACGGCATTGGAAGTAAGAAGTTTAAAACTGTGACGTGGTTTAGGTTTTATTAAGTTTATAAATTCTACGTATTGGTACCGTCATCTGTGATACAGTGAGATAAGTACCTAATCAGCAAAAGCGTTACAACGTAATTGTTGACTTAAGCAGCTGCCTTTATCCAATATAACACCTTTCTATATGGACGTGCATAGACTATTAGTTTATTATTATAACCCAAACATTATAAATTTCCTTATTTCAGATTGCTATGATGTTCGCATCAATTTCAGACATGAGTTTTAACGCCAAAAAAAATAAATTATTTGGGCAAATAAAATAAGGTTTCACAAGCTGAAGAAGTACCAGACAATTTCAGTGTTGTAATAATGCAGTAATTATTATAGGAATTGAAGACACAGCAAAGACACCAGAACGATTATGATGACAAAAGCAGAGGTCGAGGTTAGTACTGTAATACAGTAATGTAAGCGCAAATGAGTTAATTAATAACGAATGGAATTAGCTTATGCTTCTTTGAAAATGTAGGAATTATATTTGTAAAACTGGAGTTAGAATGCGACCTCGGACGAAATTCGTGAATCCTTTTTACCTTATTTTTTTTAAAGTGCCCAGATAATAAGTAGGAATCAGTAACTTAAACAACGAATGAGATGTAGAACATCGGCGGTCTAATTAGGAATATTAATAAAATTAATATTTTCTATTATTTAAGACATCGAATATTTGGGTAACATCAGCGGTTTCCAGGAAAACTTCGACGTCAATACAGCATTCATCTAGAGGTCCTGCCTGGTTCATAGCCGACATTTTTGGTCCTTCGAGAAAACAATTTGGTAATTTGTACCGTTGAAGACGTCATATGGTATATGATATATTGTAATTCGGACAAATTGGGATATTTTCTAGTGCTTCCGCTGAATCAAACATGGAAATTGTAAGGATACGATTCACGATTGAGAATCAACACTCATTGGATTTGGATACTGGATCAATTTCTTAAAAATAAATTTTTTAAGGAAACTGGATCGTAGTGTGTATTTTACGACCACACACAGATTACACTTGGGACAATTACTTGAAATGGTAATAAAATACTCACTTCAAGCAGAACCAATTAAAATTAAATTCGGATTCTGATTCAGATTCGCATTCGGTTTCGGGTTTGGGTTCGAGTTCGAGTTCGAATTCGGATTGGGAATGTGATTCAGATTCTGAATGGGTTTCGGAATGGAATTCGGAATGGGATTTGGATTCGGATTCGGAATAGGATTTGGATTCGGATTCGGATTTGGATTCGGATTCGGATTCGGATTCAAATTCGGATTCGGGTTCGAACTCGGACTCGGATTCGGGTTCGAACTCGGACTCGGACAAGAAATAAAAGTAAAGTAAGCAAAGAAACCAGCCCAACCGAGTACTGCAATAAAAAAAATGGAATCCTAAAGAATTCTGTGCTAGCTAAAAGTCGTAGAGTGGGTTGGGTCACAAAGAAAAAAAAAGAAAACCTCAAGAAAGGAATTTTATATACAAAACCTCTAATTAAAGAACACGATACCAAAGAGAAGACCAACCCACGTAGAAATCAACATTTATCCAAAACATTCCGGAGGATTTACACAGTACAAAAATCTACGCCAAGAATAGTTAATTCCGTCCTTAATTACCTCAAACTAATTTCTAACCTCAATCCTAATATTTACATAAAACAAAATTAAACAAAACAATAAAATATATAGTGGATTGTTTGCAGTCAGTTGTTCACCACAATTTTTAAATATTTAACATTCCCTTATATTAAAAATAGTCATAAAAATATATATTTTTACCTAACATCTAAGAGCTCTTCTTAAGAGTAATTGCTAATAAGTAAACACAAAAAATACTAATAGAAAACAGCAATAACTGGTAGAAATGCATTTCGCAGCAACTGTAATAAAAAATTATTATATAATAACTGCGACACCTAAACAATAGTGTAACTCTAAACTTCTTATATAGAAAATTTTATGGCCAATCAATGCTGATCTAATTCTATAATTCATACCCAAACAATAAAACTGCTGTCAGTAACATATTCGTAACCTTAAACGAAAGCAATCAAAATTTACTAGCCGTTTCTATACAAATTTGTTTATCTCAGTATGATTTGAAAATAATAAGGTAACTACATTCCGTATATTTCAAAAATACATTTAATAATTAATAGCAACCTGAATTTGTAAATTTTATCACGCAATGACCAAATGTAAAAACCCTATTTGCTCATTGAAATATTCTGGGCGCAATAAAGTGCGTTTATAAATTAAGCGTTTATACCAAACCAATTAAGTAGTTTTGTCCTGTTAATTATAAACAAGACATAAATAAGTTAGTACATTAAGCCAACTACGTGGGTTGACTGAGACAAACCAAAATATCGATACCCAGACGTCCTGTTTTCGTCCCTGGAAGATTCTACGATACTGGAACCATCATCAAACGATTTCAGCAGAACCAACGTCTTCACCATATGGTCGCCCAGATTACACCATATATTTCAAAATCATGATTGTCGATGTGTACAATGACATATTTAAAATTTGAAGCTACAGAAAAAGACAATTCTCGTGTTTCTAGGCCATTAATAGAAATTACAAAGTCCGTGAGGATTATATTATTGGATAATCTGTATATAGCGAAATTAACATTCACTCACAATCGCGTTTATAGTTAAGCCGGTATTAGAATATGCCAAAATGTTTGCTTGTAAAAAATTGTAGAAGTTCAATACTGTAATTTTTTAAAATTTTCGAAATCAGTTAAAATGAAATATGAGGCGGAAATGTACAAAAATGTACAGTGCTGTATTTGTATGTATACAAACCGATAGGAAATGCCTTTAAAGTACATTTTTAATATTTTAAATGCCGTGAGCTGCATTGCTTGTATTTCAGACAACAATAACCCGCATCGTAAGTTTAGAAATCTTAGAACGAACCACCACACTATATCACGGAACAGGGCTTATTTTTATAACAGAAAGCACTTCTATTTCTTCAAGCAAGGAGCGAAAGTACCATAATAATAAAATTCCAATTGTAACTTCTCTCGTAAACATCTATTTTTAGATAATCAAACCACATCAATGTTATTTTTCCTCAAAACATCATCTATTTATAAGATAACCAGATAGCTAACAGCATTGCACTTGTCTTAGAAAGTCCTATCGTTTTGTTTCATCAATGATGGATAATGGAAACCCGGTTAACGTCTGTCAATAAATCCAGTCGCAACGCTTCAAAATAGTACGGAATTTCAACAAACTCATGGAGATATTAAGTACCTGTATGATGTGTTGCCTATCTTTTCGCATAAAATAACAGAAATTCAACATAAACCAATGCATAATTTTTCTTCAATACGGTGTAAGAATAACGAAGCGGAAGTGTTTAATAGATCGAAATCTGTGTTCGCAAACAACCTTGTAGAAAACACGTACATACATCATGTAATATTTCTGAAAACAAATGTTTTGATAATCGAATATTACATTTATGCGCTGAAAAACTAAAATAGATTGAAGTATTTTATAGCTATTTATGCACCAAGTGTGTTATTAAGGTGATAACGCGCGGAGGGCGACTCATACAGCCCGAGCGCTTATGGCCCGAGGGATGGATTGAGTCACCCGATACGCGTTATCATCACTATTACAAGTGGTGCATACAAGATTTTATATTTCACCTCGTATATAAAATAAAAAATAGGTGATAGGTAAGTTTTGTATTTTAGAATTTATCTCGGATTTTACTATACTTTAACTATTAAACACACCTACATGATGTTTTCCATGATGACAATAAACAGTTTCACGTTCCTATGTTTTGGACATTTGTCACATTTATTTAATATTAATAGTGCAAAATGGCTGATCAAGATTGCCAGCAATAATTGCAAAGCAAGCTCTAAAAGCAACTGAAAGTTTGCTACCCATTAAATCTAAACAGAGCTATGAGAAAGCTTAATAATAACACAGTTGGTGCATAAATAGCTAAAAAATTGATTTGTTTCTGAGGGCATAATGAGCGGGCGTTATGAAACCATTACGCCCCGGGTATTATGGATATGTTTACATATCTCGTATCCTAAGTATTATGACTAAATAAGAATGAGATTAAATATAAAATTATAACTGCATATCCTAATAAAATCTACAGGGTGAAGAATACGTAATGGTTTAAATTGAGAAAGCCATTGAAATTGTCAATGAATACTCAAATAGCGATAAATACAGTAAGAAATGTAAAATTTAGTTAAGTAGGAACGAAAATATGCGCACGCAGGAACTGCACGGAACAATTGTATTAAATTTATGTATAAAATGGAACAGGGACTACTGTCTACTTATGTATGTAAACAAATAGGATATGTATACAATAAGCATACATGTAATACTCGGTAAAATACAAACTTCGTAATAACAAGAGTACATTCTCTTCTAGAACAAGAATTGCTTTTTTATAAATAACGATTTACCGATAAATATGCAATCTGAAAATTAAGAGGCTTTATAAACGAGGAAAAAATTGTTGAAAGCATATGTGTGGAGCAGAGCACTGTACGGCTATGAAACGTGGACAGTAGGAGAAGCAGGCATGAAACAAAAGTGCGGTACTACAGATGAAGATATCATGGACAGACAAAGTTGAGAACAAAGAGATACTTGAAATAGTATAGGAAAAAATTTATCTGTGGAAAACAGTAAAAATAGGAGAGACGGGATGGTGGAACAAGTTCTATGGCAGGAGGGAATAGTGTGTACTATATTAGAAGCAGAGAAAGGAAAAAAGAGAGGTAGACCTAAATTAGACTATGCACACAGATAGTGAAATATGCAAACTGTAGGAATTTCAGGGAAATGTGTAGGTTAGCTCAGAATAGGAAACAATGTAGGTACGTGACCAACCAGTTCCAGGACTGAAAACCTAATGAAGATGATGATTATAAATTTATGTCAAATGTATGTTCAGCAGAATATATTATAAGCTAAATAAAAGCAATTATATTACTATTATTTTACTATTTAAGCATCGCGTACGTGTAGCAGCATCATTAATTAATACCACATAAAACTGAAGCCTACAATTTAGTTTCCAAAATCACAAGGTTCCAAAAATGAAGGGATTACATCTGGTACAATTATGCACATATTGTTTAATGATAAAATTAATTAAAAATAAAATGCTTACTTACTTCTATATCAGGTGCATCAACAGTTAACTTATATAAAGTAGCTGGTTTCGCCATGGTAAGACACACTGGACTTTACCACTAAACATCAACTGCACAATGCGTAACAAGTGATTATATAGTTCGTGGCAAATGTTGTAATGTACAGAGGGGAAAGGTCATCACAGATCAAACGATAAGGATCGTTAATTGAAACGAAGTAAACTGTTTAAGATATTTTAAAACATCATTTGTTTTCTATTTAAAAAGTAATTAGATGGTATAATTTATTACCGATTACATAGTCAGTTGAACATTTTATCTACAGGGATAAATTCTGTATAACAATTTACACTCCTATTTCTTAACCCGTGTAATCTGCAGAAAAATTTTAGTGGTCTCGAATATCTTTATATATTTAAGGGAGATTGGTATAAAATAGCATACATCTTACATTAATTCAGATATTTTTCAAACATGTTGCCACAAATCTGCAACACAGAAAACAGATCGTTTGTTCCTCTTTCAAAAAAATATATTTTACTATCTGTTATTAAAGTAACAGACCCTATATAATAATTTTTTTTTATTATTACAAGTGTGCCATTTTGCACAATTATTTAGATAAATCGGCATATACAAAATTCTAGGAATATATAAACTAAATCTTAAGGACAAGGTTTTTGTTCTTGGCGAAAGTTCTGTACATTCTGCGTAGCTCAACATTTTACCTATTTTGGCACTGTAGCCAACGGTCCTTTAGTTTGTACATGGAAAAAGTTTGTCACAATAGAAACAAGCTGTTTCATTCTCATTGGCTTCATTCGCAAATAGATCTTCATTTCTAGAATCATAATAACATAGGGATAGGTTTACTTTTGCTTTTTGTTCTCTTATAGCTCTTTCTTTTCAAGAAGTTCCTCCGCTTTATCCTCCAAATCTGTCATGTTGAGTCGATTTAAAACCATTTTCTTCGGCTTTCTGTTTGTTTTTGAAAGGGAGTTTGTGATTAGTTTTAAAGGAGTGCCTGTAGTGTCTGGTGCCTTTCCAGTGAACTCTGAAGCTAATAATCGAGAAATCTGAACTCCATAAGGTCGAGGCTCATTTTCGGATCTCTCTATACCTGTTATTTCAGCAAGAGTGTATAATTCTGAATTAAACTACTATTTTGTTTTATTATATATTATAGCGGGCTACCGCTGACGCGTTTTACTAATTTAGAACAAGTAATAACAAAAGTCATTATTACTCACTATTCACAAGTCTAATTAACAGTATATGCTTTATTTATAGATGTTTTCAGTCCAATTAACAATGAAGCACTATCACACTAATGCTATTTACAAGCACTAATATCTTCTTAAACTAAATCTTTAACCATAAGTCTTCTCAACAACACTAACACTACTGTAATTTATTTATTACACTTTTGTCTATTTATGTACAAGCTGGCGGTACAATATGCACGTTCACATAACACAAATTTATATTTACTATAGGATTCAAAAGCATAACTAACTAACTTTACACGAAATGATTTATATACGACATTTGGATATAGACTAACTTATGTACACTCATCACCGATCTTATATATACCCTAGAATTAAATAGATGATTTATATTCTACTGTTTGCTGGAAGGTTCGAGACTTCTGCAGAATATACTTCGGTTATGCGCTTGCGTGTTTGACAAGTTGCCTAATAGTTCGTAACACTGCCCCCTCTTTAAAACCGTTACGTCTCGTAACTGCAAAAACACTGTTAGGTATTAAGAGTGGACTGTAAGGGTTGGTATACTTGCTAATTGCGGGTAAAATAGGTAATAGAAATATGAAAGGAACTTATATAATCTGTGGTACTCACCGGCACATTGATGTGAGTAACTATAATGAAGACAGTGAAGATAGTGCAGTTTAGGATTGGCACGGGATCCTGGTCTTCCACACTTACACGAACGCGTTTTAATAGACAATGATTGTTATTATACTACACTACTCGCACACGCGCAAAAGTATTTGAACCACATTTTATAAGGAAGGGAAATGGTTAAACTAATAGGCAATTTTCATTCTTATTGCAATCGTAAACATTCCCCCCACCGAAATCAAAGGATTTCTAATAAAATAAAGAAAAGTTTTCTATTAACTATAATTAATACTGTGCATATATCGCATGTTTCACAAATTAAAAAAAATTAGAAAATTCACACCTTAAGAAACGAAGAAACTTAAATAATAATAATGTTAACATGTGATACTTGTACTTACTTTAAGAGTAGTTGACATAACTTAACTACAGGCCGGGTGAATACACCGGTTGCAGTTTGGAGAGAAACAACACGGACGATGTTGTCTGAACCTGGGATAATTTCCTTGATTCTGCTCAATTTCCAATTTAGTGGTGGTTGATTTAGATCGATAATTACAACCAAATCACCAAATTTTAAATTGGCTGTATGAATATCCCATTTTGCACGTTGTTGAAGGGTATGAAGGTACTCTAAACTCCAACGAAGCCAAAAATGAGACTGCATTTTTTGCAGTAACTGCCATCGATTAAGACGTGGAGGCGCTAAATTTGCCATATACGGGTTTACAGGCTTAGCTCTCAATCTAATGCACACCGTGCATTTTGATAAGTTAGACCTGATGGCATTTCTAATGCCTAGAATCCAGAATTTCTGGCAAATTGCTTGTAAGCTGCGAGGGCCTACGTGTAAATAAAAAATGTGAAAATAATCGATAATAAGTTTAGATAAATAACATTTTTTGTGTAACAACAAAGGATGCTTAGCATCCTGAGTCATACTGCTATGTTGTAATCTACCCCCCACCCTGAGAAGACCTAGGGGATCTATCCAAACACTTAGTTTTCGAAGAGAAGGAGACGTAGGTTCTCCTTTTGATAACAAAACGATTTCATTGCTAAAATGTACTTGTTAAGTTAGCTTTACTATTTTAAACGTAGCAATACGTATTTCTTCAGAAGTTACGGAACCGAAATTACGATTCGCACGCTTGACACGGCAATTTAATATAAAACGAAAACACCAGGCAAAAACCCGCTGCAAACGTAAAAAATTAGAGAAGCGTCGAATAATGTTACAATCAGGTGGTTTAATTTCTGCAATATAACAATCTTTATTCAGCGCGTAGGATTTTAATTCCGTATTTATTTCAGACGCATTCAATGTATAAGCGGTTGAAGTCCGCCACTGAGAAACAGGGTACTTAAGCCAGAAAGGCCCACCCCACCACAAGGGATGATCTAATAATTGTGATGCTGAGATGCCACGGGAGCCACAATCCGCGGGATTCTTTTTTGAGTCGACGTGGTGCCATTTTATATGAGGCATATTCTCATTAATTTCAATTACTCTGTTTGCTACAAAAGGTTTAAGTAAATGAGGCGCTGTTCGGATCCATGTTAAAACAGTTGTACTATCCGTAAAGGCAAGGCTAGGTTGAAGTGATAGTACACCATTCAATGAATTAATTACATATTTAAATAATCGAGATAGCAACAATTCTCCACTGAGTTCTAAGCGGGGTGTCGTCATAGATTTTAAGGGTGCTACACGACTTTTGGCCATAAGCAAATTGGTTTTAACAACTATACCCTTTTCATTAAAAATGACCAAATATACAGCTGCGCAATAGCCGCATTCCGACGCATCAGAAAACCCTACTACAACATTATGTGCCACCGATTGTATAGAAAAATATCTGTCGATTTTTATATTTTTTAGGAAGTCATATTCTCGTAGAAATTCTGACCATTCTACCTTTAAGTTGCCAAGAATGGGATCATCCCATCCTAATTAGGCTAACCATAATTTTTGCATAAAATGTTTTGCCTTAAAAATAACTGGAGTAAGCCATCCTAAAGGGTCAAATATTTTAGCAATATTCGATAATATTGCTCGTTTAGAAAAAACTGGAGACAACGATAGCACCTTATAAGAAAAGGAATCAGATTTTGCATCCCATTGCAAACCTAAGAGGCTATAAAGTGTTTCGCTTTCTTCTAGTGAAACGGAAGTTTCTCTGTGTTCCGGTGAAACTGTTTTCAACAGTTGAGGACAATTAGAAGTCCATTTTAGCAAACTAAAACAACCTGAAGCTAACAGGTTTGACAATTGTTCTTTTATTTCTAAAAGGGTATCGATTGATGAAGCTCCGGTTAAAATATCGTCGACGTAGGTGTCTCTACGTAATACTTGTGCAGCTAATGGAAATTTTTCCTTCCCCTCTTGAGCGAGTTGCTCCAAAATTCTCAGCGCCAAATATGGGGCTGACGAGACACCGTAGGTTACGGTTTTTAAACGGTAAGCCTTAATTGCTTGTGTGGGGTTTTCGCGCCACAAGATAAACTGAAAACTTTGATCCTCCTGTCTTAAATGGATCATCCTGTACATTTTACTAATATCTGCGCTAAACACAAACGGATGCAGTCTAAAATGCATGATAATTTCAACAATATCACGTTGTAACTTGGGACCTACATATAACACATCATTCAACGACTGACACTTAGGTAAATGAGCAGAGGCATCGAACACCACCCTTAACTTAGTGGTGCTGCTGGACTGCTTTACGACACAGTGATGTTGAATGAAGTATCGTGCGTCCTCACTATTTTTAGAAAATTCCATGACCTAAACTTTCATATTCGCGAAGAAAATTTATATAATCTTTCTTAAGATGCGGTTGTCGAGCAAGGCGACGTTCTAAATTATATAAACGGTTGAGTGCTAGATCATAAGTATTTCCAAATTGATAATTGTTTGTTTTGAAAGGCAAGGGTACCACAAATGCACCTTCCTTCGTACGAGTATAAAATTTTTTAAACACTTGTTCGCATTTCTCTTCATCTGGATTTATAATTTTACGATCAGGAATATTTTCAAATTCCCAAAATTTTGTAAAGACTTTTCTAACGAATCTGCTAGTGATGTAAATAAGACAGTTTGAATATTTGTAGAAGGGTCACTATAGCGTAGATTAGTTTTGCCTGTAATAACCCAACCAAAAACACTATTAAGTGCCCATGGAGAATCAGCACTGGGACGCAACCTCTCGCCGTTAAACAGGTCTGGATATACGTCAGCGCCGAGTAACAATTCAATTCTAGACGGCAAATAAAATTTTGGATCCGCCAAATGTAAATACTTGAACTGATTTACAATATTAGTAGGTATTTCTACCGAGGGCATTTCGGCAGTAATACTTGGCACTAATACGGTTGTTAAATTAAATTGAGGTTGCTCGCTACTGTAAGGTTTAATTAAACAATCAGATGTACCTTTGACATTTAATATGGGTTTTGACCCAAGCTTGCAACAGTAAAGTTGCAATTTTGAATATGTAGACCAAGTTTTTGAGCGCAAGACGCGGTTAAAAATGAAGTTTGAGCACCCGAGTCAATCAACGCTCTGACTGGTTGAAAGACGTTGGATGAATCTTTTATGTGAACAATAGCTGTTCCTAAAAGGACAATTTGATTTTGTAGTGGTACTGAAGCACAAGATGACGCATGGGTCAAAACAGTAGATTCGGAATTAACAATATTTTCACTATCAAAAGCGAATGACGCATGGGTCAATACTGGGTTCAGAATTGGCATTGTTTGCGCTATCCGAATCGAATGTAGGATGAAGCAATGAATTATGCCTACGACCACAATGAAAACAACTAGTTTTCGATTTGCAATTATAGACACTGTGGTCCTCTTTCAAGCAATTGAAACACAGGTTATGAGCCTGAACTTTGGCCTTTTTGTCAGTAAGAGACAAAGACAAAAACTTCGGGCACCTGTAAATCGTATGCGTATTTTTGCAGCAAGGGCACGGTTTCGAATAAGAAGTAGTAACAAACGACCTCCGTAAATTAGAATTTGGCGTTAAAATTGTGTTACCTTTTATTGTTTGTGAAGGTTTAACATTTTGAGTAGTATTTGGAAATTTTGACAACTCAAAAATCTGAATTTGATTTTGTACAAACTTAACTAATTGGTCAAATGTAGGAATTTCCACGCCTATATTAGACGCTTCAAATTGTTTTCTAGTGTCATTGGGCAGAATTCTGAATGCCAAGTGAAACAGAATAAAATCATCAAGTTTGGGTATTTGCAAGGCCCTTAATGACAATACTGCTTCATAAAATGTTTGGATAAACTGCGTAAAATTGTTTAGATTTTCCGTATGAAATTGCTTAGATGCAAGCATACTATCTAGCAAATCGCCGGCTAATATTCTTTTATTTTCATATTTTGCAAGCAAGATGTCAAAAACAATATCATAGTTTACTTCTGTCAATGGCAAACTTTTGGCAATACTCAATGCCGGTCCTGAAAGAGCATTAATTAAGTGATGAAACTTTTCTATTTTAGTTAGGCCCTGATTATTATGAATCAAAGATCGATAACTATCATAAAAAACTTTCCAGTTTCGTAACGAACCGTCAAACCGGGGTAGGTTAATTTTTGGTAAACTGCTACTGGATATATGAGACGGTCCCGAAGTTGATATTACAGTAGGAAAAATTCTCTTCGCTACCGCTTTGATTTGAAAATACAGATCTTCAAACGACAATAGAGGTTTCATATCAACTTCTTGATCAGGTGAAATACGCAAGGTTAAATCCATAATTGCATTTTGAATTTTTCAAATTCACGGTAAGTATCTTCCAGTTTGGAATATCTTGATTCAAAGTTATCAATTTTACTTGGATCATTTAAAACGTTTTTTGACAAATCAAAAAGAATTTGTGCACGGACGTATAATTTTTCTCTATTAGCTAATAAAACTTTTAATTCTCTTTCTGACATTGTAATCAAAATAAACAAGAATTAGTTACCAAATAGAAATTGGAATACACTGTGTTTACTAAGATAAACTCAGGTTTCTCTAGAAGTGATAAAACAGCTGTGTAGATAAATAGCGTTAATACCCACACATCTGTTTCTGTACTTAAATGTAAGTTTCTAATAATTTGTATATCACTTGAAAACATGCACAGTGTTATCAAAGGAATGATGATAAAACGGCGAAACCTTTTTAAGCATATATTTTTTTTTTTTTTTTTGTATAACAACAATGGTGATGATTGTGATTATGATGATTATGTTAAAAAACTAAGTCGTGTTCATATCAGTTCCCAGAGTAGATTCTATAAGTTTTATTACAAAGTTCTTTTACTAAAAAATTCTAGCACCCACAAATGCCAAAACCATTTGTCTTTTTTGTTACCCTGCCTACTCCCCAAACTTTTTATTTTAAGCCAATTTTAAATAGTTAGATGGCGTAACCCAACTATAACTCTAAACATACAAAGGTGACATAAGTCAAATAATTAAAACTAGATGGAGTTCCAACATTCTCCCCCCTGGTAAGTAGAAACAATTGAAACAAACAAGCTGTTTCTGCTTAGCCACACATTGTTACACTACATCCAGAACAGCTACTTTCGTAGCAGGACGCGTATATGTCCCGTTGATAGTTTTAACCACCACTTGTCTGACTTGGTCGGAGTGTCTTCCTCTGTGCACTTCCACTACAACTCCTTTTACCCAAGAGTTTCGCTTTGTCTCTTCAACAATTACCACAACGTCCCCTACTTCAATTGGCTTCACCTTCTGAAACCACTTTGTTCTTCGTGCTAAGGTCGGCATATATTCGTGTAACCAGCGTTTCCAAAATGAAGTGCCATTTGCTGTGACAACTTGTAATTTCGACGCATCGCTATTACGTCAGACTCGTGCACCTCTTCAAGCGGTTTTATTCCTCCTGATGATCCCAAAAGGAAATGATTAGGTGTAAGTGCTTCTGGTTCATCAGCACTAATAGGCAGGTATGTGAGTGGTCTAGAGTTTATAATACTTTCGACTTCTAATAAATAGCAACGTAAATTCTCGTCGTCAGGTCGCTTAGTAGGCATCATACGTTCAAGACAACACTTTACCGATCTAACTAATCTCTCCCAACTCCCTCCCATATGGGGAGCTGCGGGTGGATTTAACTTCCAAGTTATATTCTCAAAGTGCGCTTGAATTTCATCCAATGGAATTTGATCAATTAGTTTTTTCAACTCATTTTTTACGCCTATGAAATTCGTTCCATTGTCTGTATGAAGCTCAATGGGCATACCGCGTCGAGAAATGAAGTTCCGAATACACATCATACACGAATCCTTGCTTAAAGAGTGTGCAAGTTCAATATGTATGGCTCGTACTGTAAGACAAGTAAACATACACACCCATCTCTTCTCTACACGACGCCCTACTACTACTTCCAGTGGTCCAAAGTAATCTATTCCAGTATAGGAGAACGGTCTTGAATATGCACCTAATCTAGCCTGAGGGAGGTCAGACATCTGGGGTGGATTAGGATGTGCGTGTAGATTTTGCAAAACTGACAACGTGTCCGTATAGAGTTCAAAACTACACGCAAACGTGAAATTACATACAATTGTCTGAGCTCGTTCACCACTGTTTCGTGATTCGCATGTAAATACTTCTCATGGTAATGCATAACGATCAACTCGGTTACTTTATGGGACCTTGGTAATATTATTGGATTTTTTACATCAAACGAGATTCCAATTGCTCTTGACGTGCGTCTTCTCATCCGAAGAACGCCTTTCTCATCTAAAAATGGAGACAACTGATACAAGAGGCTGCTTTTCTCCAATGGTATGTCAGGATGGTTTTGTAACTGATTTATCTCTTCCCGATAACTGTTCAACTGTGCTTGTCGGTACATAACTTCTTTTGCTTGGCGTATTTCAGTTGGTAAAAGTACACCCGATCTTTTAGATTTATTTTTAAAGTTGTATAGTATTCGCACTATCCAACCCATAGTTCGATACGCCTTCCTCCATTGAGAACATTTGTTTATAAATTTTTCTAATAAGTTAGGTGTTACGTCACTGTGGAATAGTTGTAACTTTAGGTCGTTTTCAGTTTTCATATTTTCCTCCTTGTTTCTTGTAAACCATTTACTCTCGGGAAGATGTAAAACTGAGGTCCAACAAACCATCTGCTAGTAGAGGATATCTGCGATTGTGATTTCCATTTGGTTGCATCGTCTGCTACGTTGTGAGCGGATGGAACCCACCGCCAATTTGCAAGGGTTGTGGTTTCTAGGATCTCAGCTATGCGAAGAGCCACAAACTGTTTATATTTCCTTGCATCTGAACGCAGCCAAGCAAGAACATTTGACGAGTCGGTCCAAAAGAAAACTTCTTCAGGTACAATATTATGACCTGATATAATGGTATTTGCTAATCTAGCTCCAAGAACAGCAGCTTGTAATTCAAGCCTAGGGATCGATACTGGACGAAGAGGAGCTACTTTTGACTTTGTGCTACTAATGAACAGCAGACAGCTGTTGACGCTTCATATCTAAAGTACGCTACTGCCGCGTACGCTAACTCACTGGCATCTGTAAACACATGTAATTGGAGAGTCTTATAATCATACGAAAAATAGCATCTCGAAATCTTAATTTCTCCTATCTTAGGAAGTATTTTAATCCATTTAACCCAGTCGGTAAATTGAGAGTCCGTAACTAACTGGTCCCAACCTATTTCAGAGCGCCAAATGTCTTGCAAGAGAATTTTAAGACCAATCAACAGGGAGGACAGGAAGCCCAAGGGATCAAAACCATCATAAGCGTTCTCAAAACTTCCCGCTTAGTGGGCTTTCGGACTCCTGCTACTACTTCCTTGTCTAATCGACCAAAGTTGAGGTTGTAGTAAAATTGGTCGTCCATAGTGCTCCACCACATACCTAAAACTTTAGAACCAGCAAATCCATCGTTGCCGTTTAAATTCTTTAGTTGACTAGTGTTGTCGTCCTCCAAATTCAGCTGGGAGGTAATCAATTTTGAATTTGAAATAAAGTTTCGTATAATGAACTTGGCTTTTTATGTATCTCAATTACGTCGTTTGCGATCTGCAGAGCTTCCTCTTCTGAATCAAAACTCTCAAGCCAGTCGTCTACATAGTGATTTTCAACAATAGAATTCACTGCTTTTGCATTTGATCCTCCGAACCGTAAAGCATTAATATTCTTCACATATTGAGCGACCGTGGGGAACATGCAGCCCCAAAAGTCATTACCCTCATGACGTATGTGATCGGTTCATCGTTTGGAGAATTCCGCCAAAGGAATCTTTGGCTTTGTTGGTCGCTTTCACGTATAGCCACCTGATGATACATTTCTTTGATATCGCCTGATAGGGCGAAACGCTTTCTCTAAAGCGAAAGAGTACGTTGATTAAAGAACACAACATATCGGGACCTTTCAACAACATTTCGTTTAAAGAGGTTCCATTAGCCACTGCCGCAGCATCCCACACAATCCGAACTTTGTTGGGCTTATTCGGGTTGAAAACGGGAAATATTGGTAAATACCATGTTCTGTCCTCAAGTTTAGCAGCTTCCTGATCTGTAAGCTTTTAGTATAACCCTTATCTAAGTAAGCTTGCATTTGAGTCTTAATATTCTCCGCTAAAACGGGATCCTTAGCCAATCTTCTTTCCAAGCATATTAATCTCTTCATAGCCATGTCGCGACTAGACGGCAATTGAATTGAATCGAATTTCCACAGTAAGCCCGCTTCATATCCAAATTTAATTTTGCGTGTTGTTTTTGCTAGAATACTCATTGCTCGCCGATCGTCTTCAGATTGCAAATGAAACACAGGACTCTTTGTAGTGAGCGACTCAACGCAAAAACTGTTTTACTTGGTCGTGCAAGTCGTCTTCAAGTCCACAGTCACAGACATGGTAATGATGATTTAGATTACTATTTACTTGATCTGCGTAGTTTCCTAGGATAGTCCAACCTAACTTCGTTTTAGTGGCGATTGGTTCTCCCATTGACCTTCTTTAATCTTCAGTGGTAAGCCCAGTTGCCAGTGTTCAATACCAATCAGTATGCGCGGCTTTGCATCTTTATAGCTAGCAATTGGAAGATTTCTTAAATGGTTATATGGGGTTTCAGTCGGCTTATACTTTAACGACTGAGTAGTTAGATTTAATCCTTGCACAGTTCGAACATTGGAGATACGGTACCTTTTGCAACTTTCACTATCACCTGATATTTCTAGAGACACACAACGACTATTTTCTCTTCTCGAGTCGTATCTCCAGTCCATTTTAAATGCAGTGAGCTGATAGGTCCTTTGAGATTTAATTCTTGCGCTATTTTTCGTCTAAAAGTGTACGGGTTGACCCTTCATCCAGAAATGCAAATGTTTTTATGACTGTACGCGGTCCAAACAATCGTACCGGAATTACACGAAAAGCAGTCGACTTGGAACTAAGGAGTGAATGGAAATCGTATTCGAACGTTCATGTTCTCTTGGCTGGTTTGCTATGGGTTCGATAACATGTTTTACATCATCATGAAGTAAATGATGATGTTTAAATAAACAACCGTTCACATTGCATTTCGTTTGGGAGTTGCAGTGTTTCCAGAAATGTTTAAGAAGGCATTTTCTGCATAAACCATTCTTTTTAATTATCTCCCAACGTTCCTTAACGTTGGCTTTCTTAAACGCAGGGCATTCCGCGATTTCGTGTGCGTCGCTAATACAAACACAACACTTTGAACCAATACGTTGGGCAGACATTATCGATGGATTTCCATTGTCAACGTGAGAATAGACTTTACCCTTTGTTTTAAAGGAACGTTTCTCAAGTTTTTCTCCGGATTTATACAATATGTCAAGACTACTGGGTAATACCGTGCCTACTTTATCTGCCTGTATCGTCAACCAGTCATCCAGGGTAGATAAAGTTTCCAACTCAGAGTATTCCCCATATTGCTTTAACTTGAAATCAGCCCATTCAAGCTTAAGCGACCCAGGAGTTTTGTACCAATTCGTTTAACAATGTCGGATTGGTTAGATGATTTGTCATGCCGCAAGCTTGCATGGTAACACAGAGGTGTTGCACCGCTATATGGAGATCCAACAGTGAATCTAATTTTTCTAAATTTACTCGAGGGAGTGCCTGAACGTTTGCTATTAACTCGCTGATTACTTGATCAGGTCTACCAAAACGAATCCTTAAAGCGTTAATAGCTTTAGGTACAGATTCTTCATAAGTAAGATATCCCTTGACTAAATTTAAAGCTGCCCTTTTAGACATTTTTGTAACCGACATAGGTTATCGTAGTTGCTTAACTTTAAAGCCGTGGTTGACCTCATGTA
This sequence comes from Platerodrilus igneus, assembly GCA_036346225.1. Lineage (NCBI taxonomy): Eukaryota > Metazoa > Arthropoda > Insecta > Coleoptera > Lycidae > Platerodrilus > Platerodrilus igneus. The sequence goes on from JARFIW010001700.1 coordinate 6,220,266, forward strand.
ACTTGTAATGAACATCGGCCATAGATTCGGAGAGCCATCAAAGATTGGCAAATCGGGCGTTTGTCTAAGTACATCTCTATAGAAAGGTGTATCATTATCATTTGTCGCACAGCGTTGAGCACTAGTAAGAAACTCTTGCTGATTTTTGCGGTTAACCACGGCAATGGTGCCGACGTTAAAAAAGTCTGATGTTTATTGAGTAATATATTCTTTGGGGGCACTCGGGATTTGATAGGTGAATTCACATCCTGTGGACTTAATGGTACTTCTTGGCTTTCTACTACTGCTTTCGAATGTGCTTTAGCCCATTTTTCAACATCAGCATTTTTGTTTCAATATCAATTGACACGGACCCGACATCCGAAATGTTTGTACTACAAGCGTCATCCATCTGACTAATCAATAGCTTCTTTTGTGTGAAGTATAACTTATCTTCTTCTTCACGCTGTTTTCTCGTTGCTACTATCATACGACGTTCCTCTTCTAGCACCTCTAGAAGCCGTTGACTACTTAGGCGTTTACTTGAAGCGTTCGTAGTAGATGGGTGGGATCTAAGCGTGGGCTCCTGGGCTTTGTTCAAAACGAGCACCTCAATGTTTGCACGGTTTTCATTTTGAGTAAGAGCGTTTTGACATTCATCGATGTTACTGCTGTTCTGGTTTCTACTATCAGCAATAACTTCAAAACCACGCTTGTGTCCCTTGCCTTTGCTCGCTTAGATTTACGACACTCTTTTTGTTTGTTTTTCGGTGCGCATTTTATACATACATACGGCTTGTCTTTTATAGCTTTAGTAACATGCGCACATTCAAAATGACTCCAGCTGAGACATTTTTCACATTGCACCATATCTCCTTCTTCTGGATATTCACACAGATTACAAACACAATCTGAATCAATAGGGTTGTTCATATTTGAAGTACTTTTCTGGTTCATATTTTCACTGGTTTATTTTGTGGTGTTTGTTGCAATCAGAGTTACTAGGTTCTAATTCAAAGCATATACAACCATCCACCAAATTAGTCCAAGTGTCTTGTAGCACCAGACTTAGTTTTTTAGAATGTTATCAAAGGAATGATGATAAAACGGCGAAACCTTTTTAAGCATATATTTTTTTTTTTTTTGTATAACAACAATGGTGATGATTGTGATTATGATGATTATGTTAAAAAACTAAGTCGTGTTCATATCAGTTCCCAGAGTAGATTCTATAAGTTTTATTACAAAGTTCTTTTACTAAAAAATTCTAGCACCCACAAATGCCAAAACCATTTGTCTTTTTTGTTACCCTGCCTACTCCCCAAACTTTTTATTTTAAGCCAATTTTAAATAGTTAGATGGCGTAACCCAACTATAACTCTAAACATACAAAGGTGACATAAGTCAAATAATTAAAACTAGATGGAGTTCCAACACACAGATTATCAATAATTTTTAATTTTAATATTTAATGCAAATATTTTAATACACCCACAATTAAACAAAATGTCTTTTAATAATTCGGCCTTGATTGCGACCAGAACTTTTGTTAGGTATTAAGAGTGGACTGTAAGGGTTGGTATACTTGCTAATTGCGGGTAAAATAGGTAATAGAAATATGAAAGGAACTTATATAATCTGTGGTACTCACCGGCACATTGATGTGGGTAACTATAATGAAGACAGTGAAGATAGTGCAGTTTAGGAGCGGCACGGGATCCTGGTCTTCCACACTTACACGAACACGTTTTAATAGACAATGATTGTTATTATACTACACTACTCGCACACGCGCAAAAGTATTTGAACCACATTTTATAAGGAAGGAAATGGTTAAACTAATAGGCAATTTTCATTCTTATTGCAATCGTAAACAAACACCTTGACGCCAATTTGATGACTGATGACGATATCGGCAGCTATCTCCTCTGGTGCATCCACCACATCGTTGAAATAACAGTCAACATTCTTTTCTTGGTCTTGATAGGCAATCGATTGATAACAACAAACAAGAACCTGGATGTTTGTTTCCTGGAAAATTATTTCTAACATATTTCGAACTATTCTCCAATCTAAGCGATCCAGTCCACAGCCTAGCTTGGGCACCGCTAGTCTCGTTACTTCATTTGCCATCATCTGAGCCTTAAGATTCAGCAAAGCCTCCCATAGATGTCCATAACTAGGTCTCAGCCATGAAGAATTTTTGGTGACCAGATAGTAAACATAACGATTTTTATCCTGAAGAACCAACGCTTTTCCTACAATTAGCTGCTGTTGTACTAATTTATCCACACATCCAAAAAAATTTTGAAAACAACAGCTATCCCTCTTGGCATTTGCCGATCTTGAGCTACGCAATGTGCAAGGGAATACTCTTCTGATGCTCTAAACAGATCTTGCTGTTTTTCAACAACAACGCCAAATCTCGCCTTAGCGGAACCAACATACGCCGCCATGAAACTCTCAAAATCCACATTTGGCTCACGATTAATGACTCCTAGAACACAATTTTCATTACTCTAGTCTTCTTGGTTGTTACCAGTATAAGATGTTAAACGGTCAAAGTGTACCACTTTCAGTTTACCACGGGGGGGATCTTCTAATCCGATACACTACATCACCTAGGTATACCAGACATGTCTTCCAGGACAGTCTACGCAGTATAGACTCCATCAAACGTTCAAAAGTAGCAGGAGCATTGAATGATCCAAAGGGCATGACCTTGAACTGCCATAATCCAATTCCAATTGTAAACGCAGTTTTCTCTTTATCGTTTGGCTCCAAGCCTACCTTGCCAGTATCCGATTTTCAAGTCCAAGGTCGAAAACCATTTAGATCCGGAAAGAGTATCCAAGGTGTCATCAATTTTGGACAAAGGATAGCTGTCTCTCTTTGTGACATTGTTTCGGTAGTCTACACAAAACCTTGTCGACCCATCCTTTTTCTTGACAAACACTACCGCGGTTGCCCATGGAATATTCGAGAGCTCAATCTCTCCTTGTTCTTCAATGTTTGTGATAATTTGCTCACTACTCACAAGTCTAATTAACAGCATATGCCTTATTTATAGATGTATTCAGTCCAATTAACAATGAAGCACTATTACACTAATGCTATTTACAAGCACTAATATCTTCTTAAACTAAATCCCTAACCATAAGTCTTCTTAACAACACTAACACTACTATAATTTTTTATTACCCTTTTGTCTATTTATGTACAAGCTGGCGGTACAATATACACGTTCACATAACACAAATTTATATTTACTATAGGACTTTCAAAAACATAACTAACTAACTTTGCACGACATGATTTATATACGAAATTTGGATATAATTTAACTTCTGAACACTCATCACCGATCTTATATGTACCCTATAATTAAATAAATGACTCATATTCTACTGTTTGCTGGAAGGTTCGAGACTTCTGTAGAATATACTTCGGTTATGCAGCTTGCGTGTTTGACGGGTTGCCTAATAGTTAGTAACAATATTTTATATTTACAATTTCTGGTTGCTGAGAATTCTTGTTTTGGTTTTAAAGCACGCCCAGCTGTCTATTAGGCACGCCTAATTAGTACATATACCTATTGATAATAAAATACATAAAATATTAGGAAAAACCGTGATGATACTGGTTTTGCAACCTGTACGGCAGATGCATTTCTCAATTCCTTTTTGAAAAGTTGCTCGGGGTTCACAATAGCGAACGATTTGTGTTAAATTAAAAATGTAGTCCGTTTCTTAAATAGGTTTTGTTTACATCTTGTGCAATCATTAAGTGCTACTCTACGGCTACGAGAACGCAGCTTTAAATTTGGTTTGGTTTGGTTATGGTCCTGGTTCCTATAGCCGCGGCCAACGAGGGAATATAACGCAATTCAAGAGGTAAAAAACAGCCATTGTTATTATATTATCAATTACGTCCACTGCTCATAAAATATATCTCCTCAGCATTGCTCAGAAAGCACACATTCAGTTAGGAAATATATAAGTACCAGTACTTTTAAAACCGCTTATTGCGTTTGCCATTACCGCTGCTTTTCCATAAGATTGTTGCGGGTAAAAATGACGTTAGTAAAGGGTTTTAGCCGACTTTGGGATACCACCATCACCACCTAATATAATTACCATTGCAGACCCCTGGTGAAGATACACAAGACAATGAACGCCCCCAAAGTGAAGTGTAAAATGATGTAGGAAAAATTAGCGTTTTTTGAGAACGTCCTCCCCCAGATCGTTCAAATTTGAAAATCATTTTGCCGAGTACCAAACTCGCAACCTAATTTGTAACAAAATGTATCTTATTTCCCTGCAATGGTTCCACTAAGATATTTTAATAAACATTACTCTTGCTAACATGATGCATGATTGAATATTGTAGAGTATCTAGTTACATTTTGGGATACGGCACACTACCCTTTTTTTTAAAAACTATTATAACATAGTATAAGCTTCACAAAGTAACACTGCTGTAATAATTTACTTATCGCTTGTAAACATAAACATGAAAACAACCATGGATGTTGAGGTTATGTCATTTTTGGCTTCATAAATATTCGCAATTAATCCAATCATTATCATATTACACTTATCAATTCACCATATATTATTAGTTTACTTCATTTCAATGCGACAAAAACAAAGTCCAAAATAATTCAATTTGAAATATTCTGGTTTTAAACCTTATTCTACACATCATTAACAGTGCCATCTTCGGGGGAAGTCGTGAACAATTTCTATTAAAATGGCGTACAATTAATGTAATAATTCAATAAAATCCATTCAGTACACTACGGCTATCATGATCAATATTTTTGAAATTTTTTTAACAGAACGATTATATATGTATTCTGCTATCCAACGAATGCTTTTTTTTATATACAAATTGATTATGTTAGATGTAGTAACTAAAATAAAGTAAGTGAATTTTAACATTACTTTTAACAGCTATTTCTTGCATATTACTGCACTTTAGAAAAAAAAAGCAAACCTTCGTTAGAAAGTACAAAGTTTTGTGAGTCTAATGGTGAAGTTACATTTTGCATATTTTCAATCCAACAAAAGTTATTTACCAAACAGAATAACCTGTTTTTTGATGGATTTTAGGCAGCCAACCATACATCCGATCGCGCCCTTAAGAGAAACATTTCAATGATCCTGTTGTTGCAAGTTGATCTAATCAGTTATCAAATATGGCGTCTTCTGATAATACATCAATTATTGCTTCTAATCATGACCTTCCTGAGCAGGTTGTTAATCACTCATCTGCCACTGGATCCAAGACTCCCTATGCAGAAGTTGTGAAGAACAACGTACAATACGTGCTAATAAACAATTAGGCAAAGGTAATGATGGTTTTTCAACAGTTTTTAACAAGAAAAATAATAATAAAAAATCTATATATGGCACCGGTATTAGTAGTAATTTCTCCTCTAAATTGGCTGCAGTTGAAAAGAAAGTTTGGTTCTTTGTTGGACGTATTAAGTCTGGCACCAAAAGTGAAACCGTTTCTGATCACCTACGAGAAATCATGCCGAATAAAGGGTTTTCTTGTGATATTCTGGAAACACGGGGTGTGTATGCATGTTTTCGCATAGTTCACTTTGATGACAAAGCCTTTGTTGAGAATCCTACTGACTGGCACTGAAATTCTGCCATATATTTTTCGTAAAAAATCGGCCTCGGAAAACAATTCTTGACACTAAGATTAGTAGTCAAATTTTAAATGTGAACCAGTTTGACAAATCTGGTATTCACTTTTATTATCAAAATGTGAGGGGTCTTTGTACTTAGACTATCACGACATTACTATGATTACTTTATATTTATCTTTTATACGTTCAAAACTTGAATACTGCAGTGTCATTTGGAACCCCATTTACAGTAATCACAAGATCTTAATTGAACGATTCCAAAGGAAATTTTTAAAGTATTTATGGTACAAAATGTATGGTACCTATCCCATCAGAGGTTTCGACCATGAAACACTGTTAAGCACCTTTCATCTAAAATCTTGTGAATCCAGAAGGATTGCTGTAAGCATTACCATTCTCTATAAGATCATGCATGACAATATAGACTGTCCGTATATTATGGATAAACTAAATTTTTTTGTTCCTAGGCATAATAGTAGAATTAATAGAAATAATAGAGTGTTTTATCTCTCAGCCTGTAAAACCAATATGTTGTTAAAATCTCCCGTATATTACATGTGTAGTAATTTTAATCAAATATGTGGCAATGTTGATATAAATGTTGGGGTTTGCGTTGAATGCTGATCTTTGTTGGTTTAGGTTTTGATTAAATCTTTTTTGGAATGCTGGTAGCCTGCAAAAAATTCTTGAAGAGCTTTCTGCTAAATGATGTTTACTCTCTACAACTTTGTTTGTATAGAAGAACCCAACGTCATATGCCAGATTGCGCAGAAATATAATAACAGTGGCGTAGTTGAGTTATTACAGTATAAACGGAAGATATGGCGTTAAATAGTAAAAAAATAAACAACCAATTAAATTACAATTTAAAATTTTTAATATAATATCGCCATATGAGTTGTGTGCATCAATATCCCTAAAAAATACTGCTATAGCAAGGTTATTTTGTAAAATCCGATAAAGCAAATGATTGAATACCATGGCCTACTTAAGTGGTTTCTATCTCATTCTAGTGTTCTGCAAACACATCTGTTGAGTAACTTATTGTTTTATTAATGTTAATTGTTATATACAAGATATTTTATATTAGTTAGATGGCGGTTTAAAACTGTCCGTCTGTGTATCAAGTAAAAATAAATAGTAATGAAATCTAAAACTTTTACAAGGTAATTTCCGATTGGTTGATCATAAAACTCTACGCCACTAAAACCTGAATACTGCCATCCCTAATTACATATAATGAACTGTTCCTAACCAATTTTTGCTTTGTGCGCATGATGACGTTGGGTTCTTCTTAAAGTGATTTGCCTATAACAGTTACTTTTTAACTTTAATTTTAACTCTAATAATGACATAAATTTAATTTATATATACTAAAAATTGCAAGATAATACAATAATATACAAAACTTTAAATTACAAATTACTAAATCCGTTCATAAAATAACAAGTATGCCTGCGCCTCAAGGACCTTTTTTTTAGGCACCTCTAACACATGGAAGTCACTAACATGATACCACTTTTCCAAAGGAATTTCAATGTTAACTTCGTTAGTTTTACACTGCAAGGACGAAATATGTCTTTTATTTGTATGTAGAAATTGACAATTGTCACTGTTGTTTTCTAAAGGATATCTTATTTTTACGTATGCGTCATAATGACCACTGTGAATTGAGCCGCTATGTTGGACAACACCATATAGCGAATACAACACATTAGAGTGACTAGAACAGGGCAGGCGCACTCCTGGCATTTGACAGTTCCGTGTTTTAATAGGTACTCGCAACACCGAAGCGTTGTCGTCGTTAATTATAATAAAGAGGTTAAGGAAAAATACTACTTTACCGGCAAATCTGTCATATGTTTTACAAACTTCATTTCCATTTGAATATTTATTTAGTCAAATATTTAGAATTTGTGTTCATCTGTGGTATTTATTTATTTGTGATTTGAGTTTAAGATTCAATTTTAAATAATGGGGTTTAAGTGTTCCATTGCTGGTTGTAAACTATTGTTATTGTAAAAACTCATTGTTTACCAAAGGATCCTGAGGTAAGTTCTTCAAACATTTTTAAATGCTTATTAATTTTAACTAAATGCTAAACTATCTCAGTATTTTCAAATTATCATATTAATTTATGGTATTTTGATACAGGATACTCTTTATTTATAATATTTTTGTGTTTATAGATTCGTCGTTTATGGTGCGCAGCAGTTGGTCGTAAAGATTTAATGAATTTTGATGATAGGCATAGCCGGCAGGCATTTAGAGTATGCGATATCCATTTTGCAGACGATGCTAAATTTGTGGCTAATAGAAATCATACTAATTTAAAATACAATGATGTTCCTACGTTACACCTTCAAGGTACCTAAAGTGATCATTGCTTTTACTTTTGTGTTAGTATTGTTGATTAGAATGCTTTTTGAATTATCCATTGTACTGTATGACCTATCAGATATGTTAACATGTAACATGCATTTTAAATTTCTTTTGTAAAAATTGGGGTTGCTCATTCATTCTTAAATAAATAAATAAATAAATAAAAAATGTTTATTGTTGTCAATATTAAACTTATGAAAGGCACTTATAGGGATTTCAAGGACATATTGTAAATTATCAATTCCTGCCTCATTTTATAATACTGTAGCTACAATTTTTGAAATGTTGACAAATGATTTCACTTAACAATAAATTTTGTTTTATTTAGAAGAGTTTGTTTTCTGTACCATTAACGTAATATCATAAGAAAACGTCCTTGAAATCTTCATAGTGCATTTCACAAACCTGTATTCTTAAAATGTCAGAAAAATTTAAATTTGGCGCCAATGAAGATAGTTCATACTCGCATCGCGAGTGGCGCTCATTATGGTTTTGCAATAATATAGGAAGTTGCCTATCTATATGTACTTACTAATCTATGGACTAGAATTAAACGTTGCAATGTTTTGACGTTGTTTTGAGCAAAATGGCGCTAAATCTAGTAACATTGGAAAGGCAACATAGTTATACAATTTGGCTGAATGAAGTTTTAAGACCTTAAATCTCTTTAAATGTAAAATTAAAACTGTAGGTGGATTGAAAACTAGAACTTGCTTAATGACATTTGTATAAACAGTTTCATTATTAGATCTGCTATGTGTCTTTGTGCACACATCGCAGCTTACTTGGTTATTTCCGGTAAGTAACTCACTTGCCCTGAATTCTTTTAAACAAGATTGCAAAGCGCCTTCACCTTCTTCACATTGGTATCTTAGAATACTGGTGCTTCCATCAGTCTCATTTATATTATAGTCTTTATTCATTTTCCTTTCTTGCTGAATATCAAAATCTCTAGAAGAACCACCCATGTCCTTATCGCCATTACAAAGGCAAGATGTATCATCGTTTAGTAAAAGTGATTTTTCTAAATCCCCTTTCGTAGCAATATTTTTATTATTTAGAAAAGCCAAAGGTGGCCCTATGCAGTTAAAACAATTCATAAGTGTCATTGAGTGTCTATTATTTCCACAAAATGTTTCGTTAGATGATTCATTGTAATTTGTAGCAATTGATTTAATTGTGGTGCTGTAAACTACAATACCATAAGAGTCAGTTACATTAAAATTTTTCTCATGTTTTGATGTGTTTTCATCGATGTCTTCTAAATCAACATGCGATTCATATTTTGAATTGCTCTTTTTAACTTCTTCAGCTCGACTAATATTAAATATTACACTATCTACTACCTGTTTGTAGTCTATTTGTTCTTTTCTATTTTTTTTAGTCTTGTATTTTTCCTTCTTCATAAGACGTTTTGATGATTTATTTTCTTCCAATTCTTCTGTTTTTTTAGGAATTTGTTTTTCCGTTATTGGTAAACTCAAATCATGAAATACCTCATTTCGATATGAAATATGCATACATTCTTGACATTGTAATCTACTGACTAAGACACCTCGAAAAACTTGTTCAGAGAGAAATATCAATTCGGACTGATGTTCATAAAACTTTACAGTTTTTCATTTATCACTTTCAAAAGATGATTTATCTGCTTTGCACCTAAGTTTCAATTTCTCTAGAATTACTGCTTGATGACTTCTCAAATTCTCTTTGCGCACTGCTTCTAACAAATTCCGTAGTAATTCATGTGCGTCATACTGCCGGCCTTCAGCAAATTGTGGCATACTTTGTTTGAGTTTTGAAAATAGCATGCTAGGATTGTATGCTTCTGGTCTATCACTATGTAATTCTTTTAGCGTTTAACTAAAATATTTGTTAGGGATCACTGTTCTTCTGAAGTTTCTTCAAATGAATCTAACATCAATGAATCTTTATTGTATGGATCTAACCTGTCACGATGTTGCTTGAAATATTGGTTAGATTCTAATGTTTCAGGAAGTAATTTTAATAAATATGGTGTTTGCCCAAGACATTGCATAACTGAATTGAAAAAGCAAGTATTGCCTAAATTAGTTAAACCACGTATCATTGAACAGTTCAATTTCTTTATACTATCTGGCATGTTATAAGTTACATTATTCATTTTTGAAGGTTGATCAATAGTTTTGTAATACGGAAGATTGCAAACATTTTCTTCGTCAAAGTTGAAATTACTTTCAATGACTGGATTATTGGATGTTAAGATAAAATGATTTTTCAAAATAGAAGCCGTATGTGTGTAATTTGAATGACTTTGGGAAAATGTAATTTTATTATTTTTAAATGGAGATATGAAAAACTTCTCTAATTGTTGTAAAAAGGGAAGCATTCCCAAGATTGAAGCAGCATTACCCCTTTGGATTGCAATGCTTATTCTTTGAAAAAGAAACATCGTAGCTCGGTTGTAATATGTTAATTCGAAAATCCTCTTACCTATGTCTTTCAGAAATTTAATTGCTTGCAATCCGAATACACCAAGTGTTTCAACTGCGACTGGGTAAAAAATGTAATTGTCTGATAAATTTTTATATTTTCGGATCTTTAAAGATTCCGCAGCAACAGCTGCTGCGCCTGGTGTTAAAACGCCTGAATTTATATGCGATTTGGCTAGAGTATCAGTACACGTACAATCCCATACGACTGGTTTGCCGAATTTCCACGGAATCATAGTAATTCCATCGGGTCTCTTCCCGTCGTCGCGAAAAATACTATTAGGTTCTAAGATAGCTGGAATGCCTGCGGTAACTAAAGCACGTTTGATAATGTCGTTTATCATTTTATGTCTAGGTTGACGCCCTGCGCTAAAACGGCAACTTAATCCATGAGTTCCTTTTTCGTTAACTGGCAAACCACATATACATGTGTGTGCGATGCATAATTGAGCTCTTAATCGTAATCCAACGGCTATTCTGAACGTCTCATTGTCTAATAGAGAACCTAACGAAGCTACTGGCAAAACCGATAACCAAGCTCCACTGTGTTTCGTAGTTATTGCTTGAATGCGAGCCTTATCAGTTAATGTTAGAGCTGATTCCAGCAAGTTATTGGAAACAATGTCGAGCATTGGTTTATCCCATTCATTCTGGGAGGATTTGCTGTGCTTAATTGATGAGTGTTGCACATTTGACATCCACAGATTTTCGCCTTCAAAATAAGTTGCATCAAAGCTGAATTGTTTTCCTGGCAAAATTTTGCCCATTAGGGACATAGATGCGTTAAAAGATGATAGAAAAGCGGGTAGGAATAAAGAATTTGCCAAACGTATTCCTAATCCCCTCTATTTATTGGAAGAGTTGCCTGAGACCATTGAGTTTCCTCCAACTTAATGTTAGTAATTGCTTCGATTGTGACCCGTATTGTACCGTCGAAAATTTGTAGAAACTCGGGACTTTGCCATGTTGGGCAGCATCTGAGGAGTGACATAAGCTTGGGAATAGCCAAGCAATTTTTTAACAAACAATAACTTATATGTGATGGTAAATGTAGGGTTTGTAAACGCGTGGACATTAATTTTAAAGAAACGATTTTTTCGTTTAGACAATAGTCCATTGATTCTGAGCATAGAGGGGCTCCCAATAAAATCCATTTATTCTTTTTTGTTATCGAAATTCCGGGTGCCAAGGATTGGAAATGTTTAATTAATCTTTCGTCATGATGGTTTAAAAGTAACTCGCATTTTTCGAAATTAAGTTCTAAACCTAAATCTCTTGACATTGATATTATGCTTTCGAGGGCATTGCTAACTGATGTTATATCTCCACCAACAGAGCCATCATCTAGGTACCAACTATTAAAATCTGTATCAAAGGATTTAGTTAGTTCGTGAATGGCCATACAGAATAAAGAAGGACCTAGAGGATCTCCTTGCTGTACGCCTCGTTCAGAATGTATAACTTTATTGCCAAAACTCAAGTAACTGTATTGTAGGTAACATTGGCAAATTAAAGGGTATATAGAAGGTGTGTATTTCTGAACGTAATCTAAAAGAATTGAACGATTGATTGTGTTAAATGCATTTTTAAAATCCATTTTTAGGAGGACTTTATTGGTGGAGGATGATATAGAATTTAGGTATAAACGGGCAGTGTGTGCAACTATTTCACAACCACCAGGTGTTCCGAAACCAAATTGAGTGGGTCTAAACAAATTTCCTAAGCTGTCTTTGATCTTTGTACATGCTATTTCGGCAACTAAACGACGAAAAACATTTCCTACTGCGATTGGTCTAGTGTCCCCGCTTTTTTTATTTAATGCACATAGTGATGCACCATAAAGAATTGGACAAATTTTGTCATTAACCTTACCAGACAACATAAGGTTGCATAGAGATGTTAACGAAGATAAAAGAGGTTGAGTGTTAGTACCCGTAGTAAAACTAAGAAGGTCTTGAAGATGTGAAGGTCGAAGAGAGTCTAGACCATCTGCAGATCCTGTGCGAAAGGATTTGACTGCAATTAGAACATCTGTTTCCGTTACCATTAGCGCATTTTCGAAATTATGAATTTTATGTTGTAAATTACTAGCAGATGGGTGTTTTTTCTTCAGGTTCTCGAAAGTGTTGTCATTAAAAAGGGCTAGGTTATCATTCGAACTTAAAATTTTAACCGCACCTTGAAGATCCCCATCGCAAACTTTGTTGACAATTCTGTTGGACATATTGTAAGACGTTTCCTTGTTATTAAATTTCGAATGTTTATAATATATATAATCAAGTATTTTTGGTTGTCTTAAATTAGACAAAATTTGTGAAGAAATTGATTTATTATTTTTATCCAGTTTAGATTTAGAATTTCTTTGAGAAACAGATAGAATTTTATAGGCAAATAGAAAAAGATTATTCCAAGAAGTAAACGAATTCGAATTTATAACATCTTTTATATGTGCATTAAGGTGTATGGCTACTTGGACTCTGACACTTTGGAACCCTCTTTACCACAACCATTGATTGTTTCAGATTTGCTAAACTTTTGTTAAATAAAAAGCATTCGAATATGAATCTGTCGAATCGGTAGGAATAGGTATATCAGATTGACTTTTATGTGTTTGTGACTTACTGTCTGAGCTATGAATTTTCTGTTGTGAATATTCAATTTACTTTGGTTTAAAAATATTTTTGGCAAATCTTGCAATCAAATTCAGTTACCGTATTTTTCCTTTCGCTGTCGTCATTAGTAAAAGTAGACAAAGTTTCCTCTGAATTTATATGGACTTTTCCAGTGTGTATCTTCAAACCAATAAGGGTTTTAAAGGATCTTCGACATATTTCGCATTCAAATTTTGAGATGGATGACATTTGCATTAATATCGAGGTTTACTTGTCAGAAATTCAATACAGGAATTATAAAGTGTTCCATATTTATTAAACTTTCAATATTTATACAGTTCCCTGAATATTCTGGTCAAAGAAGATGGATATCACCCGGCTTTGGAATTAGTTTTACTTTTAAAAGTAAGTAAGTAGTAAGTAAATAAGTAGATTTATTGCATAACTCGATATATGTTATTAAAGTATAAAACAAAATATTATACTATAAAGCAAATTATTAAAATACAGTTAATAATATAATTAGTTTTCATTTCTACAACTTAAAATATATTTTTTTAAATTACTCTTGAATTTTCTTAGAGAAGGCTGATTTGTAACTGATTTTGGTAATGTATTATATATCTTAACGCCATAATGAAATACTTTTTTTGTGGTTATCGTTTTATTCTTCTTGTATATATAGTAATTGTCTGCTTGTCTTGTGCTGTAGTTATGTATATCTGACACTTTAATTAAGTTGCTAACCAAGTACGAAGGCAGCAAACCATTTATAATTTTATATATAAAACCATACTATTATATTTCATTTGTTCCTGAACATTTAAAAATTAAGGCATTCTAACATTTTACGGACTTTAGCAAATCTGCTACATTTTAATAAACATCTCATTGCACGATTTTGTATCTTTTGCAATCTTTCCAAATCACCTTGGTTTGAGACAAATAAAATGGTGCTGCAATATGTTAGGTGTGGATAAACTATTGCTCTATATAAAGTTATTCGAGCAAAACTTGATAGCTTTGCACTAATTCTTCTCAGAAATCCAACCTTTTGCTTACTTTATTTATAACCATCTGTAGATGCATTTTAAAAGTTAATTTTCGGTCGATTATTACGCCAAGGTATTTAATGTTCTCTACCAGTTCAATATCAGACCCATCTATTTGTACATTCCTATTTTCTGTTTTTATCATTTGATAACTTCTATCATTCGTTAACAACATCCATTTTGTTTTATCAACATTTATCTTCAGCTTATTTCCAACTAAATATTTGCCAATTCTTATTAAGTCACTATTTACAGATTGAATCAGGTTTATTACATTTGCACCTTCAGCATATATTAAAGTGTCATCAGCAAACATAAGCATCTTTGTTACCTTCACTACATTCACTATTTCGTTTATGTAAATTATAAAAAGCAATGGTCCCAAAATACTTCCTTGTGGAACACCTCACTCAATTTTTGATTTACTAGATGTTGCCCGTTGCCATCTCGTTTCTTGCTCCCTGTTTTGTAGGTAGTCTTTAAACCACTCTAACGCATTGTCTTTAACTCAATATTTTTCCAATTTTTGAATGAGAATATTTCTACTTATAGTCTCAAATGCTCTTTTGTAATCTATAAAGACTGCACACACCGCCTTTCCTTTATCCATTGATTCTTTCCAGTCATTTATAATTAGCTGAATTGCTGTTTCACACGAGTGTTTTGTTCGAAAACCAGACTGATAGGTGGTTAATATATTAGTCTCATCCAAGAATTGCTTCAGTTGTTTATATATTACTGTTTCTAATACCTTTTCAATTGTGGCCCACATATTTATAGGCCTGTACTCTTCGCATTTCTTTGTTGATACTACTTTTTGAATTGGTGTAATTGTTGATATCTTTAAGTCCTTAGGCACAATACCATGCATAAGAGACATATTTATTATGTTTAGTAGCGGATAACCAATAATATTAAAAAGTTCTTTAAGAACTCTACTGTTTACACCATCCGGGCTGCTTTTATTTGCTTGCTTATATACCAATTCTTTTAGTTCATGTATTTTGAATAATTTAAAAGTACTTAATTCCTTCAGGCTACAGTACCTACAAGTATGCCACCTAACACTAAATCTGTAGTATTTCAGTTTAGAAAGGCATCTTAAGATGATATTATTAGATTTTTTCAGGAAGTTGATTGGAATTTTGTCCATACTGATCACAATATTAATATTATCGTCAACGAGTTCTACGAACAAATTAATCTTGCTATTAATCTTTTTGTTCCTAAAAAATTTTCTAAACCTAGAAAATTTCCTAAATGGTACAATGAGAAACTAATTAAGCTAATTAAGTTAAAAGATAAGTTGCACAGTAAATTCAAGAAATTTAAGTCAATGGAGTATTACAATGACTACTCAAATTTGCGTCGGCTAAGCAAAAATGAAATGAACATATGCTATAATCTTTTCATCAGGAACTTAGAAACTGAAATTAGAACAAATAGTAAAAGTTTTTGGGCATACATTAATTCTGTTAGGAAAGAAGTGGGTATTCCTATTAGGATGAATTATGGTGGTAATTTGCTATCCTCGTCCCAAGAAATAGTTGATGTTTTAGCTAATCACTTCAGTTCTTGTTATCTACCAAATCTGGATGCCAACAGAGGCTTATGCAACTTTTCTGATGTGTGTGTTTCATCTGCCGGTTTCAGTCATACATTCACAGCCAATGAAATCATAGATAAGTTAACTAGTCTAGATATTAACAAAGGGGCTGGTCCTGATGGTGTACCTCCAATCTTTTAGAAACAATGCTGTATGATACTTGCTGAACCGTTACAAATTATATTTCAAAAATCCTTTGATTCGGGTATATTTCCGGAACGGTGGAAGAAGTCCTCCCTTTATCCTGTGTACAAAAATGGAGATAAAAGTGTTATAGAAAACTACAGAGAAATCTCACTACTCTCTACTGTAGCTAAAATTTTTGAATCGATAGTTTGTGATGAGTTATTTAACACATTTAAACATGCCTTGGTGAAACATCAGCATGGTTTTTCAAAGGCCGATCAACATGCACTAATCTTGTTGTTTACCAGGATTTTCTAATTAATGCACTGGAAGATGGCAACCAAGTTGACGTGATATATACTGATATATCTAAAGCATTTGATAGAGTATGCCATAATTCGTTGGTGGAGAAGCTGTATGCTTTAGGAATCCAAGGTGTTTACCTAAAATGGATTTCTTCCTATTTGTCTGGCAGATCTGAATAAGTACATATTCGAGGTGTTAAATCTAAAGGGATTACTGTGACCTCGGAAGTGCTACAGGGTCTCACCTTGGCCCTATATTATTTTTGTTTTGGTGGAGGATGATATAGAATTTAGGTATAAACGGGCAGTGTGTGCAACTATTTCACAACCACCAGGTGTTCCGAAACCAAATTGAGTGGGTCTAAACAAATTTCCTAAGCTGTCTTTGATCTTTGTACATGCTATTTCGGCAACTAAACGACGAAAAACATTTCCTACTGCGATTGGTCTAGTGTCCCCGCTTTTTTTATTTAATGCACATAGTGATGCACCATAAAGAATTGGACAAATTTTGTCATTAACCTTACCAGACAACATAAGGTTGCATAGAGATGTTAACGAAGATAAAAGAGGTTGAGTGTTAGTACCCGTAGTAAAACTAAGAAGGTCTTGAAGATG
Organism: Platerodrilus igneus; assembly: GCA_036346225.1. Lineage (NCBI taxonomy): Eukaryota > Metazoa > Arthropoda > Insecta > Coleoptera > Lycidae > Platerodrilus > Platerodrilus igneus. The sequence goes on from JARFIW010001700.1 coordinate 6,237,079, forward strand.
TGAAGGTCGAAGAGAGTCTAGACCATCTGCAGATCCTGTGCGAAAGGATTTGACTGCAATTAGAACATCTGTTTCCGTTACCATTAGCGCATTTTCGAAATTATGAATTTTATGTTGTAAATTACTAGCAGATGGGTGTTTTTTCTTCAGGTTCTCGAAAGTGTTGTCATTAAAAAGGGCTAGGTTATCATTCGAACTTAAAATTTTAACCGCACCTTGAAGATCCCCATCGCAAACTTTGTTGACAATTCTGTTGGACATATTGTAAGACGTTTCCTTGTTATTAAATTTCGAATGTTTATAATATATATAATCAAGTATTTTTGGTTGTCTTAAATTAGACAAAATTTGTGAAGAAATTGATTTATTATTTTTATCCAGTTTAGATTTAGAATTTCTTTGAGAAACAGATAGAATTTTATAGGCAAATAGAAAAAGATTATTCCAAGAAGTAAACGAATTCGAATTTATAACATCTTTTATATGTGCATTAAGGTGTATGGCTACTTGGACTCTGACACTTTTGGAACCCTCTTTACCACAACCATTGATTGTTTCAGATTTGCTAAACTTTTGTTAAATAAAAAGCATTCGGAATATGAATCTGTCGAATCGGTAGGAATAGGTATATCAGATTGACTTTTATGTGTTTGTGACTTACTGTCTGAGCTATGAATTTTTCTGTTGTGAATATTCAATTTACTTTGGTTTAAAAATATTTTTTGGCAAATCTTGCAATCAAATTCAGTTACCGTATTTTTCCTTTCGCTGTCGTCATTAGTAAAAGTAGACAAAGTTTCCTCTGAATTTATATGGACTTTTCCAGTGTGTATCTTCAAACCAATAAGGGTTTTAAAGGATCTTCGACATATTTCGCATTCAAATTTTGAGATGGATGACATTTGCATTAATATCGAGGTTTACTTGTCAGAAATTCAATACAGGAATTATAAAGTGTTCCATATTTATTAAACTTTCAATATTTATACAGTTCCCTGAATATTCTGGTCAAAGAAGATGGATATCACCCGGCTTTGGAATTAGTTTTACTTTTAAAAGTAAGTAAGTAGTAAGTAAATAAGTAGATTTATTGCATAACTCGATATATGTTATTAAAGTATAAAACAAAATATTATACTATAAAGCAAATTATTAAAATACAGTTAATAATATAATTAGTTTTCATTTCTACAACTTAAAATATATATTTTTAAATTACTCTTGAATTTTCTTAGAGAAGGCTGATTTGTAACTGATTTTGGTAATGTATTATATATCTTAACGCCATAATGAAATACATTTTTTGTGGTTATCGTTTTATTCTTCTTGTATATATAGTAATTGTCTGCTTGTCTTGTGCTGTAGTTATGTATATCTGACACTTTAATTAAGTTGCTAACCAAGTACGAAGGCAGCAAACCATTTATAATTTTATATATAAAAACCATACTATTATATTTCATTTGTTCCTGAACATTTAAAAAATTAAGGCATTCTAACATTTTACGGACTTTAGCAAATCTGCTACATTTTAATAAACATCTCATTGCACGATTTTGTATCTTTTGCAATCTTTCCAAATCACCTTGGTTTGAGACAAATAAAATGGTGCTGCAATATGTTAGGTGTGGATAAACTATTGCTCTATATAAAGTTATTCGAGCAAAACTTGATAGCTTTGCACTAATTCTTCTCAGAAATCCAACCTTTTTGCTTACTTTATTTATAACCATCTGTAGATGCATTTTAAAAGTTAATTTTCGGTCGATTATTACGCCAAGGTATTTAATGTTCTCTACCAGTTCAATATCAGACCCATCTATTTGTACATTCCTATTTTCTGTTTTTATCATTTGATAACTTCTATCATTCGTTAACAACATCCATTTTGTTTTATCAACATTTATCTTCAGCTTATTTCCAACTAAATACTTGCCAATTCTTATTAAGTCACTATTTACAGATTGAATCAGGTTTATTACATTTGCACCTTCAGCATATATTAAAGTGTCATCAGCAAACATAAGCATCTTTGTTACCTTCACTACATTCACTATATCGTTTATGTAAATTATAAAAAGCAATGGTCCCAAAATACTTCCTTGTGGAACACCTCACTCAATTTTTGATTTACTAGATGTTTCCCGTTGCCATCTCGTTTCTTGCTCCCTGTTTTGTAGGTAGTCTTTAAACCACTCTAACGCATTGTCTTTAACTCAATATTTTTCCAATTTTTGAATGAGAATATTTCTACTTATAGTCTCAAATGCTCTTTTGTAATCTATAAAGACTGCACACACCGCCTTTCCTTTATCCATTGATTCTTTCCAGTCATTTATAATTAGCTGAATTGCTGTTTCACACGAGTGTTTTGTTCGAAAACCAGACTGATAGGTGGTTAATATATTAGTCTCATCCAAGAATTGCTTCAGTTGTTTATATATTACTGTTTCTAATACCTTTTCAATTGTGGCCCACATATTTATAGGCCTGTACTCTTCGCATTTCTTTGTTGATACTACTTTTTGAATTGGTGTAATTGTTGATATCTTTAAGTCCTTAGGCACAATACCATGCATAAGAGACATATTTATTATGTTTAGTAGCGGATAACCAATAATATTAAAAGTTCTTTAAGAACTCTACTGTTTACACCATCCGGGCTGCTTTTATTTGCTTGCTTATATACCAATTCTTTTAGTTCATGTATTTTGAATAATTTAAAAGTACTTAATTCCTTCAGGCTACAGTACCTACAAGTATGCCACCTAACACTAAATCTGTAGTATTTCAGTTTAGAAAGGCATCTTAAGATGATATTATTAGATTTTTTCAGGAAGTTGATTGGAATTTTGTCCATACTGATCACAATATTAATATTATCGTCAACGAGTTCTACGAACAAATTAATCTTGCTATTAATCTTTTTGTTCCTAAAAAATTTTCTAAACCTAGAAAATTTCCTAAATGGTACAATGAGAAACTAATTAAGCTAATTAAGTTAAAAGATAAGTTGCACAGTAAATTCAAGAAATTTAAGTCAATGGAGTATTACAATGACTACTCAAATTTGCATCGGCTAAGCAAAAATGAAATGAACATATGCTATAATCTTTTCATCAGGAACTTAGAAACTGAAATTAGAACAAATAGTAAAAGTTTTTGGGCATACATTAATTCTGTTAGGAAAGAAGTGGGTATTCCTATTAGGATGAATTATGGTGGTAATTTGCTATCCTCGTCCCAAGAAATAGTTGATGTTTTAGCTAATCACTTCAGTTCTTGTTATCTACCAAATCTGGATGCCAACAGAGGCTTATGCAACTTTTCTGATGTGTGTGTTTCATCTGCCGGTTTCAGTCATACATTCACAGCCAATGAAATCATAGATAAGTTAACTAGTCTAGATATTAACAAATGGGCTGGTCCTGATGGTATACCTCCAATCTTTTAGAAACAATGCTGTATGATACTTGCTGAACCGTTACAAATTATATTTCAAAAATCCTTTGATTCGGGTATATTTCCGGAACGGTGGAAGAAGTCCTCCTTTATCCTGTGTACAAAATGGAGATAAAAGTGTTATAGAAAACTACAGAGAAATCTCACTACTCTCTACTGTAGCTAAAATTTTTGAATCGATAGTTTGTGATGAGTTATTTAACACATTTAAACATGCCTTGGTGAAACATCAGCATGGTTTTTCAAAGGCCGATCAACATGCACTAATCTTGTTGTTTACCAGGATTTTCTAATTAATGCACTGGAAGATGGCAACCAAGTTGACGTGATATATACTGATATATCTAAAGCATTTGATAGAGTATGCCATAATTCGTTGGTGGAGAAGCTGTATGCTTTAGGAATCCAAGGTGTTTACCTAAAATGGATTTCTTCCTATTTGTCTGGCAGATCTGAATAAGTACATATTCGAGGTGTTAAATCTAAAGGGATTACTGTGACCTCGGAAGTGCCACAGGGGTCTCACCTTGGCCCTATATTATTTTTGTTTTTCATAAACGATGTCGTTTCTGTGTTCACATCTACTCAATGCTTACTTTATGCAGATGACCTCAAGTTCTTTACTTATGCTAATTCTTACAGATTGTTTACGTATTCAGCGTGACCTTGATAATTTAGTTTCTTATTGTAAACGTAATTTACTAAGTCTTAATGTTGCCAAGTGTAGAACAATTCGTTTTTACAGATGTAAGAATCCGATCAGATTCATCTATCATATCAACAGTATTCTTCTGGAATTTGTAACAGTATTTCTGACCTAGGTGTTGTATTTTATCGAGAATTGTCTTTTTCTGATCATATATACCATATACTGTTTAAATCATTCAGAATGTTAGGTTTCATCAAAAGAAACAGCATAGATCTATTTGATATATGTTCTTTGAAGTTCCTGTATAACGCATTAGTTTTAAGTATTGTAGAATATAATTCTATTATCTGGTCGCCTTATTACAAATGTCACATAGATAGATTAGAGCGTGTACAAGATAAATTTATTAAATATCTACTGTGGAAACTTAAGTTTCCTTATGACAACCTTGACCATATAATTAGAAGAAAGTTAGTACAAATGCTAAGCTTAGAACAGAGACGTAGGAATAATATGGCTTACTTTATATATAAGCTTTGGAATAACATGGTTGATAGTGTAGACTTATTAAGCATTATTGGTCTAAGGATAACTTGTAAGAATACAAGGTATAGTGCTGTATTTAGTGAAAGTAGGCATAGAACTAATTATGGTTCAACTGATTATGTATCAAGGCTATGTAGGACTTACAATAGATTTTTTGTAGAAGTCAACATCTTCAGGTGTAACTACACTGAATTTAGAAACAAAATTTTAGAATTATCTTCAGTTAAGGCTTTAAGTGTGCATGTTTTCATTTGTTTTATTTTTTATTATAGTGTGTATCAATTGGAATTATCTGTATATACACACGTATATAAATAAATATATAAGTAAATGTCGTCTTGCATGATCTGTGCTATTCTCCAACAAAATATAACTCCGAGAGTCACAGAACTCGATAAATTGGGCCCAAATATACTTTTCAGACCATACAGTATTAGCCGGTTTCTGGTTTTGTATGTTTTTTTCAATATTTGGTATGGAAGAATCTCCGAAACGCGACACTAAGTGAACACAAAAATATGATTTGCTGTGGAAATTAAATAGACTGATATTTCGGTTGACAGCATGGCACACTAAATATTCAGAGTGTTAAGTGTGATTATTACTTATTAGTCACGTTCGAGTTCTGATTATCATTTATTAGGCAGTTGTTAGTGTTTGGTAATCTTAATTGATGTAAGTTGGTTACACTGTTGTAACTAGTTGCCATTGGCAATATGGTAATAAGCGTTAACTTTACTAAAGAACTTCTCATGTACTGATGGCCGAGGTTGAATGTCTTTAATCAATGTAAGATTTATATTCATTTATAATAAAAGTAATCTGTGGCTTAACTTTACTGATATTAATCAATACAATCGAACATGGCGCAGTCGATAATTTGAATACTGTATTTTAATGGTAACGGTTTTGGAACGCGTTGATTTCATCGATATACGAAAAATAGGGTTAAGCACATTGCTAAAAGTGAGAAAAAAAGGTTAAAAAAGTTGGAAAGAATGTCCGAATACAACAAACCAGCCGAGTTAATTTTAGAGAGCAACCTCGCCGAGAATTTTAAATTGTTCAAGCAACAAGTGGAAATTTATTTTGTTGCGACGGAAACGAACAAGAAGCCAGTTGAAGTACAAATTGCAAGATTACTTAATATAATGGGTAAAGATGCATTAAAAATTTATAACACCTTTGATTCAGCAGAGTTGACCACCGTTGAGTTAATTCTAAAGAAGTTTGAAGCGTATTGCATGCCAAAGCGAAACGAGGTTATGGAACATTTTAAGTTTTTTTCTAGAAAGCAGAAAGAAGGCGAGCAGTTTGACGTTTTTATTACAGATCTAAAAAATTTAATCAAGTCTTGTGGATTTGAAGAAGCCGAGGATAAGATTCTGAGAACACAAATCGTCTTGGGTGTTAATAACATGGATATACAAGCACGTCTATTACAAGAGGATACATCTTTAAAGAAGGTCATAAATTATTGTCAATCAGCGGAATTAGCAGAAGCAAACAAAAAAATGCTAGAAAACAATAGAACCAAAGTTTATAATGTAGGCAGGTTTGACAAAACAGATAAGCAAGATTTAGCTAATAAGACTAAATTTAATAGTAATAATTCAAACAAGTTAGATAAATCTTGTAATTTTAAATGTAAAAGGTGCAATCGCAACCATTTAAAAGATGAATGTCCTGCTATGGGGCAGCAATGTTTGAAATGTTTAAAGTATAATCATTTTAGGATTTGTTGTGAAAGTAAAGAGCATGTTAGTAAAAATAAGAGCAGTAAAGCTTATGAAGTGTATGGTACCAATGGTGATGCCGATGATGCAACATTACAAATTGATATTGTTCATAAAGTTGACGTAAGTACTAAGGAATGGACTGCAGAATTAAAACTTGTTAACCTAAATGTTAATTTTAAGTTAGACAGTGGTGCAGTGACAAACGTCATACCTTTTAAAATATTTAAGCAATTAAAAAATTGTAAATTGAGTAAAACCAATATAACGTTAGAAGCTTTTGGAGGATTTAAAATTGCACCATGTGGTGAGTTTAGGGGATTAATTAGTTACAAAAACAATTCAGTTGTTACAAAGTTCATTGTAGTTGAAAATGATCTGTGCATTCCAATATTAGGGTTAGCTACTTGCTGAGATTTATAGCTCATTAATAGAATAGATAGTGTATCAGAGGAGGACTACAGAAAAGCTAGATTTATTAAAGCTAATGAAGATATATTTACTGGTATAGGATCATTCCCAGACGTAATTTCATTAAAGCTCAATAGTAGTGCTAGTCCTAAAGCAAATTTAAGTCAAAGGGTTCCACTTAAAATAAAAAGTCAATTGCAGGCTACTTTAAATGATTATGAACGGAAAGGTATTATAGTTTGTTCAACTGAACCTAGTGAATAGGTTAGTAATTTAGTATGTGTAGAAAAAGCAAATGGCAATTTAAGGCTGTGTATAGACCCCAGTGAATTAAATAAATATCTAGTTAGAGATTTTTATGAAATACCTACCATAGAGGAAATTAGTGCAAAGTTAGCCAATAAAAAATATTTCTGTATGTTCGATTTAAAAGATGGTTTTCATCAATTAGTGTTAGATGACGAATCAGTTAAATTATGTACCTTTAGTACTCCGTTTGGTAATTAGGCTTATAAACGAGCACCCTTTGGTTTGTCAGTAATACCAGAAATATTTAGTAAATTGATAAATAAATACTTTGGTGGTATTGACGGTGTTGTACCATATTTCGACGATATTTTATGTGCAGCTAATTCGGTGAATGAATTGAAAAGTATTGTGCAGCAGGTTGTTGACATAGCACGATCCAAGAATATTAAATTTAATTCAGATAAAGTGCAGTTTTTTAAAAATGAAGTCAAATATTTAGGCTTTATATTTAGTGAATTAGGAATGCGGTGCGATCCTGAAAGAGTTAAAAGTATTAAAGAACTTAAACACCCGCAAAATAAAAAAGATTTACAAAAATTTTTAGGCATGGTTAATTTCATAAGAAATGTTCTTCCGAATTTAAGTAATATCATATCGCCTTTGAGGGAATTGTTAAAAAATATTATAGTTTGGTCTTGGACAGATGCCCATAATGAAATATTTAAGAAAATCAAAAACATGGTAAGCAATACAGGTGCTTTAGAGCCATTTAATTATACGAAACCTATTGAAATTCAGTGTGATTGTTCAAAAGATGCACTTGGTGCATGTTTGTTACAGCAACAAAAACCTGTAGCATATATCTCTCGTTGTTTAACGGCTACTGAAAAACAGTACGCACAAATAGAGAAAGAAATGCTTGCATGTTCGTGGGCATTAAATAAATTTCACTTTTACATGTATGGTCATAAAGATGTTATTGTTAATACTGATCACCAACCTTTAATAACGATAATTAAAAAGGATATCGGTGACATTAAAAATAATCGCTTGAAGCGATTGCGATTGAAGTTATTGCCTTATAGTTTTACGCTTAAATATTTACCTGGAAGACTTATGTATATAGCGGACTACTTGTCTAGAAATTTTGTTGAGAGAAAGGTTAACGATGATGAAACAATGTCAGATGTAGTTCATGTAGTTTCTGAATATGATGTTAGTTTTAGCGAAGCTAGGTTAAAAGAGTTTAAACAAGAAACGAAATTGGATAAAGTATTAAATAAAATAGTAGGTTATTACAGGAAAGGTTGGCCGAATAATATCACAAATGAGGATGTGGATATAAAACATTTCTATGGAATGCAAAACGAAATAACAGTAGATAACGAATTAGTGTATGTTAAAGGAAGATTGGTAGTTCCAAAATCTTTGAGATAATTAATTTTTACTGTAGCTCATGAAACACACTTAGGTTTTAATAAGATAAAAGATAAAGTGTGTAACTTGTTTTATTGGCCAGGCATAAGATTGAAACTTATGGAATATATTCAAAGTTGCAAGGTGTGCCAAAAATTTAAAAGGAATAATATTAAAGAAACTTTAATTAGTCACGAAATCCCCAATATACCATTCTTTAAAATAGGCGTAGATTTTGCTGAATTTAATGGCGTAGACTATTTAGTTGTTGTTGACTATTACTTAAGGTGGCTGGAGGTTGTTAAAGCAGCACAAAAAGATACAGTTACAGTTGTTAAAATACTTAAAGAAATTTTTTCCAGATATGGTATTCCACAATTGGTTATTGCAGACAATGTACCATTTAATAGTCTCGAATTTAAAGAGTTTGCGAACGAATGGAATTTTAAAATTGTATCAACTAGCCCTCATTATCCAAAGTCCAATGGACTAGTTGAGAAATATGTAAGTATCTCGAAAGTATTGTTAAGAAAAAGTCAGGAAAGTAAATGTAATTTTCAACTTTACTTACTAGAATATAGAAACAGTCCGGTTGCAGAACTACCATGGTCTCCGGCACAATTATTGCAAAGCAGAAATTTAAAATCTAAATTTCCAATTAAAATTGAAGGGTTAAAGCCTGTTGTTGTAAAGAATGCTATACAGGTAATGAGAAGTAAACAGTTTAATCAGGCGAAATATCATAATAAGTCAGCATTAACTAAAAGTATCGAGTTCATAGAAAACAAAAAGTTTTAATAAGAAATCTAAAAAGTAATTATTGGGAGGAAGGAATAATTGTTAAAAAGCTTAAGTTTCCCCCTAGAAGCTATTTAGTGCGAATCAATAATAAAGTTTTAAGGCATAATAGCATTTTCATAAAAAAGTTGTATCAGAGGTCTAATGATGTAGATGAGGATTATGATGAGGTAGAACCGGATGTTCCCAATATTAGTAATAATAATATTAATCAAGATAAGGATAGTTTTTTAAGAAATAAAGTTTTAACTAGAGTAGGTAGAATTGTTAAGCCGCCCAAGCGACTGAATTTGTGATTAGTATAAGTATGTAGTGATAAGTTAGTTTTGTACTGATAAGGAAAAAGTGTTTGAAAAAAAAGAAAAAAAAAGAGGGCATGTTTGGTAATCTTAATTGATGTAAGTTGGTTACACTGTTGTAACTAGTTGCCATTGGCAATATGGTAATAAGCGCTAACTTTACTAAAAAGAACTTCTCATGTACTGATGGCCGTGGCTGGATGTCTTTAATCAATGTAAGATTTATATTCATTAATAATAAAAGTAATCTGTGGCTTAACTTTACTGATATTAATCAATACAAACGAACAGTTAGATAGGCCAAAAAACAGTATAAGTGATATAAGCATAGAAACATATTAATACCATAAAGTTCATAATACTATTACTAATACTATTATGAAAATGTTTACAATGGATCTAATTATTAATATTTACATGACAAAATTGCCTTTAAGATTTTCTGTTAATAATAATAAATGGTGACGCAATTTTCTACCATAAATATAGATAAATACAGATTCTTAAAAATATACCTAACAACCTTTTCTGGCCAAAAGAGTGTAAATGATAAACATCTATATTATTTACCTCTACTACAACATGCAGTAAAGGTAAAATTTATTAGGGACAATTAGCCCTTCTTTCTTTTTAATTACTACTTTTGATGAAGTATATAACACATTTTTTGTTTTGTTAGGAAAATATTGTACAACATGCATGTGTTGCAATGTGCTCTGTAAATAAATTAAAAATTTGATGGAATAACTTAAAATAATAAATTGAAATAGTGTTTAGTAGTATAAAAAACTGTGTAGAATTTAAGTGGACAACTTTTTAAAACTAATTAAATAGAGTTGTGATGTAAAATTGCCTAAAAGTGCTGAAAAATTAAGGAATACTTTTAATCAAATGAACTTTGCTTCATGTGCTAATTATCTTGCAGTCTGGTTTTGTGTTATCTATATGACAACAAACATAAACAATAAATACAGGTCTGGATTATAAATTTTGTGTTAAATTGTCTGTCAACTGAATCAATTGTTTAATTTTAAATTTTTTAATAAGGAAAATTTAGTTTATTTACTTTAATATGTTTCAAAACTCTTGTGTGAAGTGCAGGTCAGAAGTTGGTGATGAAGAGAAATTAGTAATTTGTGATTGTTGTCAGTCAATTGCACATGAAAAATGTACTTGTTTATCTAGTACAGAACTTCGTGCTGTTCTTTTGCAGAAGAGACTGGTTATATACTTTTGTGAAGTCTGTAGAGGGTCCTTTAAACAGGTTCCAAATATTTTGAATAAATTCTCTGTCCTGCAGCAGGAATTGATGGCATTAAAGAAGGAAAGAACTTCATGAAAAAGTTGGTTCTGTTAATGCTGAAACAGTTTATCATGAGGTGCATGAGAGAAGAGTACGTGAAAGAAATCTGATGGTGTATAATGTGGAAGAATCTAATAGCGTAAAATTGGAGGATAATATGGCTGATGATACACAATTAATTTCTAAGATGATTCTGAAGTTGGGAATCAAGCAGTCCGATATTTTAAAGGTGATAAGAGTGGGCCGTAAAATTGATTGTGATAAACCTAGACCAATTAAACTAGTTTTGAAGGATGCTGATCTGGTTAAAGTAGCTTTGAGAAATAGGAATAAGCTTTCTGATAACATCTATGGCATTAGCATGGATCAAACCCCTATGCAAAGAGAACACTTTTGCAAAATCAAAAATGAACTTAATGAAATTAAACGAAACGGTGGAAATAAGTCTATCAGATACATAAATGGGGTTCCAACAATTGTAAATGTTACCACACATACTGATAAAAAAAAACTGGTTATACTGCCAAAATGTTCGGGGTGTTTGTACAAAGTTAAGACAGTTGATGTTAGCTATTAACTCATCTAGTGTAAGGTACGACATAATTGTTTTGACTGAAGCTTGGCTGCACAATAATATACCTACTAGTGAGCTCAGACTTGATAATTATAATATATATAGAACGGATCATAGTCTTGAATCTAGTGTTTTAATAGGGGAGGTGGTGTTTTGGTGGAGGTCAATGACAGGCTTCATAGTCAAAAAGTAACTGTTTCAATGTCTAATATTGAACAGGTGTTTGTTAAAATTAATTGCTTTTCCGAAACGCTTCTAGTTGGTGCTGTGTACATACCTCCGAGATCTTCTTTGAATATATATATATATATATATATATATATATATATATATATATACAGGGTGCCCACAATCTATCTCCGTATATGGGTAACTTTTTTATTATAGAAGATACAATGTTGGTTAAATTAGCAAAGTTGAAGAGAAATTTACGAGTAGTATGATGCTTTTTTGAAAACTCGCCTAGATGCTCAACTTTTTTAGATATTTGAAAAAAACTGAAATTTGCCTTTTTTTTCAAACGCTAATAACTTTTTAACGGTTTAACCTATAGAGAAAATAAAAACTGCTTGTAAGGTAACTTTTTACGTAGAATTCAATAGCGTATATGACAATTTTAATTGGAAATGGGTTTTCAAGCTACAAACATAACCTCACTTTTTTTAAATGGAAACCATAGTTTAATATAACCCAAATGGAAAGGCTTTTCTTTTCTGATTACCCTGATGTAAGGGTTGATGTACTTATTTTCAGTAGTTTCTTCATAATAAAGAAAAAACGATTTATTTATTTGCGGACATCAAGGAGTCCATGGATACATATTTTAAATAAACAAAAAACAACTGGCATTTGTCAGATATTATTAGTTAAAGTGTTTATTTGCTCTGGGTTGCAAATTTTGTGTAGAAGACTTTTAAATTTATTTGATTATAATAGAGAATGTATACAAACGACGAAAAAATGACATGCTCTTTTGTTACTATGCCTGTAACAGAAATTGTGATGCTGCTGGTGATATGTATTATGAAAGATATTTGGAAAGAAGGCAGCCAGATAAACGATTGTTTTCTAAATTAGAAAACAATTTAAAAAGGTTTGGTGCTTTTACAAAACCCAGTACTGATAAAAGAAAATTCAAAACTGATGATGAAGAACGTGTGTTTAGCCTACATAAATTTTAAGCCAACAGCGTCCACCGAGAAACTGCAATTGAGTGCGCTACTTCTACAGAAAAAGCTCGTCTAATTTTAAAACAAAACCGCTACAAACCATACAAAACCCATGTTAGCAATACACTGTATCATGGGGATTGTGAGAGAAGACAACAGTTTTGTAGGTGGTTTCTTAATGAAACAAATAATAATCCTGGTTTTAGTCACACTATTATATTTACCGACGAAGCAAAATTTACTAACAAAGGCATGTTTAACAGAAAAATACAGTCTACTGAGTCAGGAAAATCCCCATTTAACAGAAGAAAGGCGGGATCAACATCAATTTTCGATAAATGTGTGGTGTGCCATTTTGGTAATAAAATACTTAGGCCTTTCTTCTATAATTATAATTTAAATGGTGTACACTATTTGAATTTTCTACAAAACGAATTGCAAGAAATGCTCGATAATTTGCCACTTAATTTACTGCAAAACTTATATTATTTTCAGCATGACGGTGCACCTGCTCACAATGCTCAAGCCGTTTCTGAATATCTTGATAATAGTTTTCCAAATTGGATTGGCAATGCAGGTCCTGTTCCATGGCCGGCAAGGTCACCAGAACTATCGCCACTGGATTTTTTCTTTGGGGTACTGTAAAGGATGTAGTGTATGCTAAAAAATCCAATAACATTGAGCAACTCAAAGATAGTATTACAGCAGCTATTACAAGTATAAAACCACAAACGTTAAATAAGGTGCACCAAAACCTAATTAAAAGGTGCGAAATGTGTTTGCAAGCTAATGGACGTCATTTTGAGCATATGTTAATGTAGGAGTGGGCATATTCGCATTAATTAATTTTGTTTCCTTTGATTAAGTTATTTGTATTGTATGGATAGTTTATTTTTTAAGTATTTTATTTTTCTTAGTTTATAATAAATTTAGTTACAATAAACGTGTGTTTCCATCATTGATTTTTACACATTTTGTTTGTTTGTAATATGTATCCATGGACTCCTTGATGTCCGCAAATAAATAAATCGTTTTTTCTTTATTATGAAGAAACTACTAAAAATAAGTACATCAACCCTTACATCAGGGTAATCAGAAAAGAAAAACCTTTCCATTTGGGTTATATTGAACTATGGTTTCCATTTAAAAAAAGTGAGGTTATGTTTGTAGCTTGAAAACCCATTTCCAATTAAAATTGTCATATACGCTATTGAATTCTACGTAAAAAGTTACCTTACAAGCAGTTTTTATTTTCTCTATAGGTTAAACCGTTAAAAAGTTATTAGCGTTTGAAGAAAGAGGCAAATTTCAGTTTTTTTCAAATATCTAAAAAAGTTGAGCATCTAGGTGAGTTTTCAAAAAAGCATCATACTACTCGTAAATTTCTCTTCAACTTTGCTAATTTAACCAACATTGTATCTTCTATAATAAAAAAGTTACCCATATACGGAGATAGATTGTGGGCACCCTGTATATATATATATAGATCACTGTACTGCTGTAGATGAAATTACACAACAAAATTTAAATGGTAAGCTTATAATTATGGGTGATTATAATTTACCCAAAACATCTTGGGTTAAAGATAACAATGTTAATAGTTTTGGTGTATATGCAGAACATCAAGAGGGGGCTTCTGTGAATGAAAAAAATTCATCAACTGCAATTTCTGACTGTTTTGGTTCATATGGTTTAGTTCAATTAAATACTGTTGTTAATGCGTTTGATACTATATTGGATTTGTTGTTTACAAACATAATAGGTACAAAGGTTGATGTTACATTGGATCCTCTTCTTAAGTGTGATAATTTCCATCCTGCTATAACAGCAACATTGAATCTTAAAGACAATGTTTCATGCTTAATGTATGATGAATTTTATTATGATTTTAAGCATGCTAATTATGGAAATGTTTGCAATTACTTTGCTAGCTTTGATTGGGAAACCATTTTAAACAGTGAGTCAATAGATCATTCTATACATGTTTTTACAATATATATATATATATATATATATATATATATATATAGAGAGAGAGTTCCATGGCTTCATATAATATATTGTAAAAAACATGTATAGAATGATCTATTGACTCACTGTTTAAAATGGTTTCCCAATCAAAGCTAGCAAAGTAATTGCAAACATTTCTATAATTAGCATGCTTAAAATCATAATAAAATTCATCATACATTAAGCATGAAACATTGTTATCAACTCAAAAGAGTTAGTATTACAAAATATTGATAACTTATGGTTAAACATCACAAACAATTGTAATATCTCAAAACCGGTTTTTATAGAAATTATTAATTTTCTCTTTGAAACAAGTTATTTTAAATTTAATAATAAATTTTATCTTCAGATATTTGGCTGTCCAATGGGCTCCAATTTAAGTCCTATATTAGCCAAAATTGTCATGGACACCCTACTAGATAATGTGATCCCTAAACTACCTTTCAGTTTACCATTCATAAAGAAATTTGTAGACGACGTAGTAACAGCTATTCCTAAAGATAAACTCAATGAAACCTTACAAATTTTCAATAGTTATAACAACAAAATACAATTTACCATAGAAAACGAAAATAATCGCTCGATTCCTTTTTTAGACACTCTACTAATTAGAAATTCAGAAAACAACATTATTTTAGATTGGTACCAAAAACCTATTAATTCCGGCAGGTATTTAAATTATTTATCATATCACTCATACAACATTAAAATTAACTTCATCTTAGGTTTAAAGAATAGAATTCAAAAAATTAGTCATCCATCGTTATACCAAAAAAATTTTAAAAAACTCTTTATCATACTAAAAAACAATAACTATCCATCCATTTTAATTAAACGTCTTCTATACAATCACATGACACCTCATGCAATTCTCAATAATAACACAAAAAACCAAAACGATACAACTTTAATATTTCAATCTCTCCCTATATAGAACATTTAGCCGTCAAATTAGAAAATATTTTCAAAAATTTAACATAAAAATTGCGAAAAGGAATAGTTTAACTCTAAATAACCTATTCTCTAAAGTAAAAAATAAAACAACTCCATTATACCAACGAAACGTTATCTACAAAATTAATTGTTTAAATTGTGACCAATCTTACATAGGACAAAGCTCACAAAAGTTAAAACAACATATTACTCAACATAAAAGTGACATACGAGTCAAACTCAATGCATGTGCTTTAACTACTCACGTTAATAGCACTTATCATGAGATAAATTTCAACACACCAAAAATTTTAGACATTGAAAGTCATAAAAAGAAAAGAGAATTTCTTGAAATGTGCTACATTTTTCAAAATTCTAACAGTATGAACAAAAAAACTGATTTTGATAGTTTGAGCTCTATATATACTTATCTTCTAAATTTTCAAACCACTAACAAATAAATTAAAAATATTCAGTAATCTACACAACAGCTGCTAACATACACACACACACACACACACACACACACACACACACACAACATGCTATTTAAAATTTTAATAAACATATAAAAACAGAGGGGAGCTTTCAGTCAAAATAAAACACCTGTCAAATGTCAAACTTTACCTAACTTCCAACAAGTTTATATCTTTAATTTTGTATTGCTAAACAAATGTATTTTTAATTTATATCTGTAGCCTCGCTTTAGTAAGTAACAGCATACCTTTATAATTTTACAGTATTATTATTTCTGTATATTTTAGTATCTTTGACAAAGGATTGAATATATCCGAAAGCTTAGATTTATAAAAAAGAGTACTGATTATTTAAGAAGACCTGAAACCTACAAAAAGAATACCATTTTATATTGAAATTAAGGTCGTTATCTTTATAAAGAAGTATATATATATATATATATATATATATATATATATATATATATATATATATATCTGTAAGAAGATCAAAAACGTCTAATTTTCCAAAATTGTTTTCACACGAATTAAAAAGGTTGGTTTTGCAAAAAAAGCTTGCTCATAAAAGGTTTAAAGAATCTTCATCATTGGAAGACTTCTTAGTCTTCTCACAGTTAAGAAGAGATTGTATAGTGTTAAACGAGCGAGATTTTACAAGATTTGTCTGTAAGACTGAAAATATGATATTCAATAATGCAGGTTGCTTTTGGCACTATGTGAATTCGTTAAGTAGGGATACCAATATTCCAAATGCTATGAGTTTAGATGATGAAACAGCCATTGGTCTAAATGTTCCTAATTTATTTGCCAAATATTTTTCATCGATGTATTCAAGCAACAATGTTGCTCTGCCAAAAGTTGAATATAAACAACTAGTTAACATTAGATGTTTCATTAACAGAAATCTATAGCAAAATGGAGAAACTTAAAATTAATAAGTGACGAGGACCAGATGGTATTCCGCCTATTTTAGTTAAAAATTGTATATTCATATTTACACGATGCTTATATATTCTGTTCAATAAGTCTTTAAGTAGTGGTGTTTTTCCAGAGCTTTGGAAGTTGAGTTACGTTATATCAATTCGCAAAGGTGGAGATAAATCAAATGTAAAGAACTATTGTCCAATTTCTATTTGTAGTTGTTTTTCAAAGATACTGGAAAGTGTGGTGTGTGATAAATTAACTTTACTATTTAAGAATGTTATTATTGGGGAGCAGCATGAGTTTTGTGCAGGAAGATCCACTGCCTCGAATCTTCTGATCTATACCAATTATATCTCTACGGCCCTTGAAGCTGGTCTACAGGTAGACACTATTTATGGTGATTTTGCTAAAGCCTTCGACCGCGTTAACCATATACTTTTATTAGAGAAATTGTGTGCGTCGGGAGTTGATGACACTTTGCTTGACTGGTTTAGAAATTATCTGTGTGAGAGGGTTCAATTCGTGAAAATTAAAAATTATATTTCTGAAACAATTCTGGTTACGTCAGGTGTACCGCAGGGGTCACATCTAGGACCGATTCTTTTTTCCATTTTTATTAACGACATTAAATCGGTATTTGAGGGATGTAAGTTTTTATTCTTTGCGGATGACATCAAAAGTTTTTACTACTATTGCTTTACTGTCAGATAGTATTGACTTGCAAAACAACCTAAATAGATTTCAACAGTGGTGTGCTTTTTTAAGATTTTAGCAAAAAGCCGTATCTGTCACGGCCAACCCTTAACAACCTTGTAAATTATTGAGGATCGCCTGAGGTCAACCGACTCTCCTCCAATATCTTTTAGCCAGCAAGGCTGCTGTGCCTTTTCATCGCCTTTTACGATAAGCAGGCTTACTATAGTAGTATTCTTTGTCCCCTATTATAGCAATGTTTAATTCCTCTGGAAAGGTACCTTTACAGAAGGAGATGTAAATTAACGCTGTAATGTTTATTAATAGTGTATCACACAGATTTTAAGCAAATCTTGCTTGGAAATGTTATCTTCCCCTCTCAAATGTTTTATAATATCTAAAACTTCTGCAGTCATTACTACATATAAGAATATTGGTTTACCCCACACTTGTTCCCTAAACATCATACAGGTGATTGTATTGTTTTTAGAGACTGTCAGATCCAATTCTACTTAAATAAGAATTGAATTCATTTGTTATGTCTTGAGCAGATTTTATAATCCTGTCTCCCACGTTAATATATTCAAAATTTATTTTAAGTTGAGAAAGGATAGAAATATTTATAATTTTATTAACAATCTGTTAGTTTTTATGAGAGTCGTTATTCATTTTCCGAAACTCTTGTTCCGTCCATTGTTTCTTTAATGCCTTAAAATATTTAACTCACTTTTTAGTTGTTTAAATTTGGCAATTACTCGAGCAGAGTGTAGCAGTTTCATCCTTCCATAAACTAATGTTTCATTCTTTCACTTTTTTAATGTAAAAGTAAGAAATCCATGTATTATTTTTTCTATGTTGTATTTGTTTAAATTTCATGCAGCTTACTCCAGTTGTATTTATCAGGTGAGTTTAGTCTGAGAATGTAAGAATCTTTTTTTTATCATTGTTAATCAGTGCACATCGTAATTGCACCTTAATTAATTAGGAATTTGTGGGTTAGTTTTTATATCTTTGTTGTAAATACATTCAATTTATTGTTTGTTGAGAAATATATCCTCACTTGCATTTGGTAGCCTTGCTGTTGTGTGGTGCTAGTATTCGAGTGTTTGAGAACATTACCACAATGACTATGAAAGTTGGCTTTGTGTCCCCTCTGTGTGAATAGTGTGTCTGTTGTTCTTCACTTGTAGTTCGACCCTCTTGTTTGCCTTGTATGTACCATCATACACATTAATGTTGCCCAAATGCTTAGGGCTACTAGTTTTAATTGTAAGTATATTTCATTTATTTATTTATTACCTAACGGCAGAAAAACTAATTGTAGGTCAAATAGCACATAACAGGAGTAAATGTAAACTAATTAATTAGGCAGCCAAGTAAAAGAACTAACTTTAGAAACGATTAAAACAAAATATTAAAAAATGAACAAACAACTTTCGGACATCACAAAATAAAAGATGCCTATATGACATTATCAAATATGTTGCAAATGATATCATTATTCAAAATTATTTTTAAAATACTGTGATTTACTTAAAAATTCTGTAGGGAAAGCTAAAGAATTATATTACAGAAGTAAAGTACATACAGCAAAGAATAAAATAAAAGAAACCTGGAATTTAACTTAAGGATATACAAATCAAAAGGATAAATATGAAAATAAAAATGTTGAAATCATTTACAATAATAAAACTATAAACCCAAAAGAAACAGTCAATGTCTTTGACTACTTTGTGAACATGGCAAACAAATTATTAAAATTCACACATACTGGGAATAATAATAAACAGTGTCCAATGTGTAATGGCCGCTACCCCGGTAAATAGAAATAATTCATATTTGTTATGAAAGAAAAATATGTTTCTATTTTAATCCGAATACTTTCAAGTCCTGCCGTTTAAATTGTAATGGGATTTTTAAATTAACAAAGTTAGTGGAATTTTCCATAGCGGTCGATCATGTAAATTGTAAGGTTTGACATGACCACTTCCCCGGGTTTTAAAGAAACCCACTACTAGCTGATTGTTTAAATCTTGGACGAGCCCAATAGCGAGAAGGAGTTATAACTGTAAGCCAGAAAGATTGAGATTAGGCACTTGTCCCCATAGATATAAGAAGTGTTTGTATTTCTAGTAATTGATGATTTCTGCTAATTAAATAAAAGTTTCAGTCACTGGAAAAAACATAGACTACATTTACACCAACGATATGAAACGGTTCTTATCACAAAATACCTAATAATAAATTTGCCACGCTTAAGATGTTAAAGTGTATCATATTTTTCTGTAGTTCAAACTTTTGAGTTGCCTTCAAAAAAATGGAGGAGGTGTCAACGTGAAATAGAAAAAATTAATAAGTTAGATTGTTGGATATCACTATAGTATATTGTGTCACGAGAGCAGAAAGTAAGCAGCCCGCAGCTATTAGATGCCTGAGCGAGCGAAGAGAGCGAGGGCAGCTGATAGCTAAGGGCTACTAATGCATTTTTGCCTGTGTGACACACAACTGTTTTTCGCCTTGCATTAAAGAAAAAAAAATAGGAAAAATAACACAAAATAAAGAAAGTTAATAACATTTGACGTATTTATTTATTATAGTAATTGATATTAATTATCTCTTGAGCATTATTATGGATAGTAATACCAACGCCGAGGTTAAATTAAAAATTATTTTAAATGTCAAAGTCGCAATAAATGAATCTCAATGATAGTCATAGGTGTCTAGATTGTGAAAAACCTACAAAATTATGTTGTTATGAGTTTAACGGCCCTAGGGCCGCAAAGGTTTACTTTCAGTCACATTTTTAGGACAAATTTGATTCACTTTCGTATACGCTAGGCTAGAAAAATATTGTAATTATAAGTAAAATTAAATCCAGTACAAAATTCGAGTAATTATAATAACTACAAGATTTGGTTATTAGTTGAGCCACCATGGGCTTTGAATAGAATTGTCGTTAATTGCTAAATATAAGTGGTATTCTCAGTATTTAAGTGTTATTTTTGATAAATGGATAAAACGTGCATAAGAGAAACCGCAGCACTGTATTAGATATTCAACTAAATTGGAAATACTCTGGATGAATTATATGTTATATCCACCATCAAAAGGTAGTAATCGAAAAAGCAGATGGCAAAATAGGAAAATACACTAAATGAATTTATTTATTTATTGATAATTAACGAGATACACCCATGTTTTACATAATTATTATACGTATCCTAATTATAGAAAAAAAAATAATGTAAAGTAGTAATAATAATACACACCTTACCTAATTACTAATTGTACATCAATTTATTAATTACATACTATGAATAACTGATTCAGTGAGTATTTAAATAATTCGTATGATTGACAAAACATATCTACAGATTTACAATGAATATTAAATTCACGACTTATCCTTGAAATAGCACTGAAATAACTAAAATTCTGCCTGTGTTAAGAAACATGTAAAAAATTTGCAGAACGTAATGACCTAATGGAATATTCAAACTAAAAAACCGCAATAGTTCAGAACAATCTATAAAAGAATTAAACAACTTAAACACTAAACACACATCAGTAATTATGCGCCTATTTTGCAATGACACCATATTTAGAGTTCGTAAAGTACTATTGTAACAGTGCACTGCAATACCTAACTTATATGCTGCAAAACGTAAAAATTTATGCTGAATTGATTCAATTTTCTTTATGTATATCATATAACTAGGTGACCAAATACAAGAACAATATTCCAAGTGTGACCTAACCAATGAGCAATATACAATTTTAAATGTAATAACATTTCTAAATTCACCTGAAAATCTCATGATAAAGCCTAGCATTCTTCTAGATTTAGAAACAATCTCATCGATATGTTGCCTAAATGTAAGTTGCACATTGAAATGAACTCCAAGATCACGGATATCAGTAACAACTCTCAAGGATACACCATTTAACATATATGATTTTTGAATTTAAGATTTACCACGATAAAATGTCATGCAATAACACATTTGTGAATTCAGCTGCGTTGTGGAAAGATATGGGAACCTACAATATTTCCCAGATATGCGTGACCTAAAACACGAAATATGTATGATGGAGAGCTCATAAGTAAAATTCTTGTCCGGAGGCAAAATACCCCCCTCGTTCAGATCTTTGGGAGGGGGTACTTGGGGCTCGCCATTGTAAGAATTTAAAACAACGGTTCGATGTAGTGATAGGGACTTGGATTGTAAGGTTATTACTTAGAGTAGATAAGTTAACGAATTTATTAGTCGAAATGAGAAAAGGATAGCTGGACATTTTAGGTATTAGTGAGGTGAGATGGCCAGATAGTAATGACTTTTGGAAATATAATTATAGAATAATTAAAACTTCTTCAACTAATGGACAGGCAGGGGTAGGAATAGTGTTAGGTAAAAGATTAGAATGTAAAGTTAAAGAGTACTTACAATTCAGTGATTAAGAATAATTATGGTTAGATTGAGTACGAAACACACAGACAGTGTTTTAGTACAGGTTTACATGCCAACAACTCAGTACGAGAACGAGGAAGTAGAAAAAGTATACGAGGATATAAATAGTATAGTGAGAAAAGTAAAGGGAGATGAGAATTTAATAGTTATAGGCGATTTTAATGTGTCAGTGGGAGAAGGTAGTGAAGGAAAAATGGTAGGAAAATGATAGAGGAGAAAGATTAGTTGAGTTTTGCCAGGAACATAGATTAGTAACTGTAAATACCCTATACGAACAACAATGTTAGAAGCAGATATACCTGGAAAGTGCCACGTGTCAGGGCTAGATACCAAATAGATTATATTTTAGTTAAACAAAGTTTTAGAAACCAAGTTAAAACTATCTAGTTATCCAGGGGCTAACATAGATAGTGATCATAACTTAGTTAAAATGAAGTGTAAGCTAAAATTCGAAAAATTGAGAAAGGCTAAAAGAGAGAGATGAGATCTAGGTAAGCTTAATGATTGTGAGGTAAAAGAGGAATATAAACAAGTATTAGATAATAAAATGAAAGAGATAGCTATAGGAGGGAACGTAGAAAATAGATGGAAAGCAATAAAAAGGACTGTACATAATACAGCAATACAGACTATAGATAAGAAAAAAGTAGAAGCGAGAAAACCCTGGATAACAAAGGAGATGTTAGATTTAATAGAGGATAGAAGAAAGCTTAAACCTTTCAGAGAATTGGATAGTGAAAGTAAGCAAAAATTAAATAGAGTTAGAAATAAGATAGTACATGAGTGTAGAAAAGCTAGAAATAAATGGATGGAGGAGAATTGTAAGGGAATACAAGAGACTATATCGATGAGTTAGAGAACGGCCGAGAAGAGGATGTAGAAATAGGGTTTTCAATATTAAGAGAGGAACTTGATAGAACTGTTAGGGTTGTTAAACTAAATAAAGCCCTTGGGATTGTCGATATACCCGCAGAATTAATAAAATATGCAAGTCAGAAAACTTTAGACAGATTATATGAACTAGTAAAAGTAATTTATGACACAGGTGACATTTCAAAAAAAATATTATTATTCCAATTATTCCAATAAAAGTCAGGAATTGATAGGTGTGAGAATTTTAGAACGGTTAGTTTCACTTCCCACGCTTCCAAAATACTAACAATAATAATTAAAAATAGAGTAGAAGCTTTGACTGGGAATTATTTAGGTGAAGACCAATATGGTTTTTGTAAAGACAGAGGGATTAGAGAACCGATACTAATGATTAGGGTAATGATCGAAAAAAGGTTACAAAAAAATTAAAAGACGCATTTCGCATTTGTAGATTTAGAAAAAGCATTTGATAGGGTTAATTGGATCGTTATGTTCAGGGTTTTGCGAAAAATAGGAATCTCTCATAGGGATAGAAAAGGAAGCTAAGATTAGAAATGGTGTTAGTCAGGACTGCATACAATCTCCCTTGATTTTTAATGTTTATATTGAGGAAGCTTTCAACTTAGCTAGAGAGAGAGAAAAGAGATAGGTATTAGTGTACAGGGACAGAAAATAGACATGTTACGTTTTGCAGAATATATAGCCATTATAGCAGAGTCTAGAAAACAGTTAGGAGAGTTTTAAATATTTTAGATGAGATACTACAGAGTAACTATAGTATGAGAATTACCACAAGAAAGACAAAGATAATGGCAAGTGAGTTACAGCCTAGTTCTAAACTATAATTAAAAATAGGTAATACCGAGTTAGAGGAGGTAAATGAAATTTGCTATTTAGGTAGTATAATTACAAAGGACGGACGTAACAGAAGGGATATAGTAGCTGGAATAGCTCAAGCTAAAAAAATGTTTTTATAAAAAGAAAGACTTACTAATAGTATTAGTTTAGATAATAGAAAAAGTTTCTTAAAGTGGTACGTATGGAGCGTTCTATTATAAGGTAGTAAGACTTGGACAATTAAAGAGGTAGATAAGAAAAAGATAGAAGCTTTTGAAACTTGGTGTTATAGAAGAATGTAAAAGATTAGTTGGACAGATAGAGTAACAAATGAGGAAGTTTATGGAAGGATAGGTGAGGAACCCTGTATGTGGAAACAATTAAAAGTCAGGACAGAAAGAATGATAGGACACCAGTTAAGACATGAAGGACTATTTAGAAAGGTCCTAGATTATAGGCTACCAAATAAAAATAGAGTAGGAAGATCTAGACAAAGCTATATTACTCAAATTATTAGAGATTTAGGTTGTGAGGGGTATGTAGACCTTTTTAGACTAACTCAGAATAGAAAAGAATTTAGAGCTGCGTTCTGAAAATAAAAAAAAAAATAAATAAATAAAAATCGGTTAACAAAATGTCACCATGACATAACTCACAATTAGTTAACCAGGTAATATTTCATTTCCTTATAAATGGGAATCATGTAAACATGAAGTTCTTTAACAACCATCAGGTTGCTAATATCTATGTAGAGCCAGGTAGATAAGAAAAAGATGGAAGGGTATAGGAAGGCCTGGACCAAGCTATATTAGTCAAATTATTAGAAATTTAGGTTGTGAAGGGTATGTGGAACCTTCTAAATTAGCACAGAAGAGAAAAGAGTTAGACCGACCGAAGGTACTACATTGGCCAGGAAGTGAGTTCTTTTTACCTGGAAAATTTGGAATTTTACCAAACCCTTGCTGTTCCAAGCAAGATAGGAATCTTTAACGTGCGTGATAACACACACACACACGGGACCTCCATTTTACTTCTCATCCGAACGAGGGTGTATTTTTGTGAAAAATGCTCGCCTAACATTTTTCAAGTGGACCGTGTCGGGATTCGAACCCGGGACCTTGGACATAGTAGTCACACACATACCAACTATGCCACGGAACCCCCCCAACATACTACTGAATCTCTGTGAAATAGGGCACATAATTAGAAAACAATAGAATAGGAACTAAGCTATGTATGGGCTGTTGTAAAAATTTCAGGGAACTGTTTAGGCTAGCTCAGAATATAAATAAGTGCAAAAACCTATTGAGAAAATAAGTACACTTAAATTTGATGAGTATTATAAACAGCTACAGGTGTTGGTTGTGAATATTTTCAACTAATGTTAATTGTGCAAAAGGATATATTGGAAAAACTATTAATTTGGAAAATGTTCAAGTGCTGGGGGAGCTTGGCAGCCACATGCTGCTTAACCCCCTTCACATACCCCTGAATATCGGGAAAATAAGGTATATAATTGTAAAACAATAAAGGAGGACCGAACTACATTAACAAGAAAGAACAGCGACTATGTTCAAAGACAACAAATATAGAAACAAGAAGAAAATTGTTGAGAGCATATGTGTGGAACACAGTACAATACATCTATGAAATAGGGGCAGCACGAAAAGCAGACAGAAAGAAATAAAAGCCTTCTGGAATGTTAGGAATAGGTTACAGAAATAGTAAAGGAAAAAAGATACCTGCAGAAAAAAAGGTGAAATAGAAAGGCAAGATACGTTCTATAGCATTTTTGGGGAATAGTACGAGATATATTACAAGCGGAGATAGGAAAGAAGAGGTAGAAGTAGACCTAGATCAGACTATCGCATGCAGATAGTGATAGATACAGACTGCAAATTTGAAGGAAATGTGTAGGTTAGTTCAGAATAGGAAACAATGAGGGTACGGGTATAACCAGTTCCAGGACTGAAGACCTAATGATGATGATGATGATGATATATCCTATACATCATATTTCAAATTCGGCATGTTGTAAATTCATCTACGTCAGTGGCATACTTTGTATGAACTCGCTTTTTTGATGAAAAAGTTCATTTCTCGCTATCGTTAGAAAATCAATTTTATCCTGCCAGCACTTAGACCAGAGTAGTCGATAATCTCTAAAAGTATACATTATAAATTGTTTCTGAAGTAAACAATGAACTAAATTTCCTCACAAACCGCTATTAAAGGAATAAATGGTCAACCTTCTTGTTCAAAAAAGATGATCAAACTAGCAAAAGTTAGGTAGTTCTGATATCCAAACAAATCCCGCTTATCACTTCGGTAATCGGAGTTCTGAAAAGAAGTGTTTGAAGAAAAACCAACCAAATATAAATACAAACAAAAATTCAAAAGGTCGTTGACACAAATTAAGCAAGGAATGACATACAACCTAAAAATTAAGTCAACATTTAATATTCGGTTTTAAAATTGTTGGCAACGTTGCACATAGCTACTATTCAAACCAAAACTTTAACATAGCTATTGTACGGTATTGGCAAACACCTGCATAAATAGTTAGTACATATGTGACATCGTGGATGAAGAAGTCTAGAAATTCAAGCAGTATACCTTGGTGTAATTTGGAAGTCTCATGTTACAGCAATAATTAAAAAAGACAGTTTTTATGATGGAAGCAATAAAAAAAATGGTATTTTTAATGTTACAACTAAAAGGTTAATCTATAAGTTTTATATAGTGCGTTTAATGAACAAATTCAGTAAGTACTCCTACCATAAATGTGTGCCAAGTTTAAACAGAAATTTTGTATTGGTTGGCTGGGTTCACACACTCAATATAGTTTGTACTGCTAGCCTACAAATAATGTTAATTAGTTTCCCGTATGTTTGTGGTTATCACAGTGTGTTCATAACCATATGAATGTGAATCAAAGGTGTGCTCAGTTAGTACTGCCTAACTAAAACCCGACATATTATTTTAATTACTGAATCTGTTCGTTAAACACGCTATAGTACCATTCTTCAGATATTTAATTTTATGCTGGGCGAACTGTTGAAAATATATAATTAAAGCACTGCAATGAATGCAAAATAAAATCAGTGTTATTCGAAATTGATCGTTATACTCCTATGAAATTTGTATATAAAAGACAAAATCCTATTGCTAAATTGCATATATTGGAACAGATAAAACTAATACACACTATCTGTAACAAAATAATGAAATCCAATTGTGTTTTAACAACAGGCAAGAAGGTGCATAATTATCGTACTAAAATGACAAATAAATTAAGAACAAACCCGTTAAACACTCCTAAATGTTAAACATCGCCCATTTATTGTAGTGTACTACCGAAATTGTCTTAAAAAAATATTTTCCAAACTTCTAACGTGCTATATTTCTGATTATAAAGTGTAATGATATATTTTCATCAATATTAACTGTTGAGTATGCATTAATAACCAGTTGCTAAAATGATCTATTTGCTTAAATTTAAATATTCAGTTCGCACTACTAGTTTGGTAATTGATGTTTGCTTTAAATGTCATACAGAGGTATAATAACATCACTGTTTACTTGAATATAATGTTATAGTCTAAGGTATAACCGTTAAAGTCCCGCGCGCACGTGTTCAGAGCCAATACATACTAAAAACGTACATAATATTGCGCAACAGATATTACGTCATAATTGCGTCTCAAATTGTATCACATACCAAAAATGTTTGCAGTGAAACGAGAGGCGCCTTAAAGGAAAAAATAAAATGTACTCACTTAAAAATGTGGAACGCTTCACGACCTTGTGGTTATTCTTGCACAGGAGCCATACTCATCTTCATTTTGGGCGTGGGTCAGGCTACGCCCTCGTTGAAGCCACATTGCCTTGTCTTCCCTCTTCTTTCTGTAGCGATACGATAAGGATCAACCAGGTAAGGAACTGTATAAGGTACGATAGAAGAACCTACATTCTAAGAGAAAAGACAAAAAGGATGACACAGATAAACCTCACTGTTCGACGTCTCGTAAGGCTAATCACCGTCGTGTCAGAAACTGCGCCCTTCCTTCCTCACTCCACGTCTGCACATTCTCTTGTGCCGATGCAACTGCCCGAAGTTACGGAAATGCACAAGTCTATTTTTAAAATATTGGCGTGAATTCACTCACAAATTAAAAAGTGTGCAATGCCAACTTTTGGCATGTAACAATAAAAATTGTTTTTAATTACTTAATATCTTAGATTGTAGTACTCTATATCTAAGTATGTGGCTACATCACTATTTATCCTCCACATTGTATTTATTAAGCCCTGTTAGACGTTTTTCATTGTATGGAGTTATGAATAATGCAGCTTTTATATATTTTTTATAATAATTAATTTAAACAGTTATTTAAAAACAGAACACATCTTAGAAAAGGTTTAGCGACACTTACAATGCTCATTTTCAAGGGGTGTATAAATTTAAAGCAGTTCCTAGGCCAAAGGTTATGTAGATGTTGCTGCTGCCTTTTACATTTTTAGTAAAGCTTCACGTTCTACCATGAAAATCAAAGTTACTTTCAAAAGTAAACACTTTCGTTTTAAACAATATGTTGACTTTTTGCGAAATATTTCCCTGAGATCCACAAAGCAAAACATACAAGTCACTTAAATGACAAAGATTTATTCTATAAACCTTACAATACTATATTTTTTGTTATATACAAAATGACACAATATCTCCCTTATAAGGTTTGTAATAACGCTTATTAAAGTAATTACTTTTACATTAAAGTTATATAAATGTATAATATCCAAATTAATGGTCAATTACAGTTATAAAATATAATTTTGTTTTATATCGTACATATACATCTTAAATTACTTACACAAAACTGAAATGTAACAAAATTACTGATATTTTAGGTAAGGATCTTAGAAACCCATCATTAATAGAATTTAAAAACAATTAATAAACAATAATAACAGTTCCCTCTACATCCATAGAATATAGTTTATGTACCATATAAACATTTAACAATAATGGCTATCCATTAGTAATAACACGATTGCATTCCTGTTTTAACAATTGTTAGTCATTTTAAAGATATTTGTGCAAATTTTGCAAATGTTTCTGTTTAGTGCCTATAAATTAAGTAAAATTAGGTTTAACTAAATATATACAGTAGCAAATTTTCAAACATATAATACTCTAAAATAAAGCAACCATTATACCCTTACTTATGTTTCTTATACTGTAACAAAATATATTGAGAAAATGAATCTCCTCAGAGTAATATAGTTTAACTTGGGTACAGTAAACAGTAGGTGTTAATGGCTTAAAACCCCATATAATGTTGGATGTGCAATTGGTAAATCTACTAGGAAGACACTATGGAAATAATTAAATGGCCGCCTTATATTTCTTTGGAAATTAAACTACAATACTCTTTAACTATAAATTCTGATGACTAATATTCTTTTAGCTAGTTTGAACACATTATTCAAACTAAAAACCTATTAAAAATAATCCTATAATAAAGTACCCACAGCAATACTTTCACTTAGAAAATATTAATTCATACAGATTTGAAGTCTAGTTACAATCACATATAAACCACAATTTCTCAATAGAACAATTTTTAAATTAATATTCAATTATTCAATATGAATTTCATTCAGCTTAGCCAATAGAAAGACATCTCACAATATTTGTATTTTCTTAAAGAATTGTGCATTTACGTTTAGGTTTCACCTGCATCACCGGACATAAAACTGCTCTAATTGCTTCATCAAATACTGTTTTAAGACCTTTTTGGGTCAATGCCGAACATTCCAGATATTTGACCGCACTAATTTCTTTTGCCATTGCTAGACCCTGTAACATACAAATGTTTGTTAATACCTAGAATAAAATGGAACAGTATGCATTTAAAACAAAGACATGGAATTTAAGTTAAAAAGAAATAATTTTACATTTATAAAAATGTCAAGGAGATAACAATCCGTTATAGAACGTATCCAAGAAAAGCAGCGTCACTATGGGGATCTCGAAAATGGTAATGGATACAACGTGAGTAAAATAGGAGAAAAATTGTGTAATAAAGGGATCAACAATTTGCCGTTTAGAAATCATCTTAAGATTTTTTTGGTTTTCGAATTTATTCGAAAAAATAAAATTTTTCGATTTTTAATTATTTTTTCTGGTATTATTATAACACATTTTCACAGCAATTTTTAATATCATTTAACATAGTACAGTCAGATATTTCATTTGACGTTTCGTATTCATGTAACGATCATAAACTTTGTTTTTCTTAATTCAGTCCTGTACTGTAAAAAGCGGATTCTGATAGTATTTTTATTTCAAATTGAACGATGTATGGCACTTGAAGGTTTAATAATGCTTCGAACATTTTACGGCCATTATCAATGCTACTAATTATCTTATTAAAATACATATTCGGTTGTAAAACTTTATCGTGGCAACTTTAAATTGGCTTAAAGCTCGCGTAAAAATTACTTATTTGAAGTTTCATCTTCAAGGAATCGTCACCAATTAAATTTTTTCAAATACAGTCCTAATCTTTTCATGACAAATTTTAGAAGCTCTTTTTATTCTGAATTCAACCATGTAACACACATTATGCTATAAAAATAAGTTACAAATCTTACAGAACAGTTGTTTAAGATTTTCATATAATGTGCCATATAGGGAACATGTGACCCCTGTATATAATAATTTGGGCATTCTGAAGCTAAAATTTCAATGTGAGTTGTTTTTTGCCATTTTTTTGTTCAATATTTATAAGAGTAAACAGCCTAGTTATTTATATAATATTTTAAATGTACGATGCTCTAATCACAACCTTAATCTTCGCAGCAACAGTACATTAACAATTCCAATCCATAAAACAACTAAGTTCAAGTGTTCATTTGAATATCATGCTGCAACAATATTTAATAAATATTTTGATTTATATTTAAGAGCAAGTTCAGTTCAAACCTTCAAAAAGGCTTTGTTAATTAGAATTATTGAAAGGCAGAACCACATATAATTGGTGTACAGAGGTACTCTGTGAAAATCAGCTTTGCTGACATTGTACCATTTAAATAATTATTATGTTTATAATTTATTATTTAATAAACTTTTCTATTCTATTCTATTCTTTAATTATTTTAAACTCTTTACAATAGCTTTTTAGCATGTTTTTTATTAGAAAATCAGCTGATAATAAATAGTCAAACAACATTCCATAACAGCAGTAAGAGAAAAAATTGTTCAAATTTTTTTGATAATAAATTGTAGAAGCTGAGTTTATTCTGAATTCCACCATGCATTACACAATACATATGGTTTAACTATTTTTTAGGCTTTCCTTAAAAAGAGGGCTTTGTAAATAAATAACTGAGACAGGCACGTATTGGTTGCTTCACTTGGCAGTTGCCTTACCACGATTTTCTTTATCAGTTTTTGCTGCATAGTTATTTTTAAATATGACATTACTCAAAGAGACGTGTATTACATTTTAAGTAATTGAAACTATTATCCTGAAAGGAGGCAGTCAAATAAAATAACGTTCAACAAGTTAGTAGCCAATCTTAATGAATATGATTTAAAAAACCTTTCGATCTCCAAAACAAGCTAGTTAACGAGAAAAATTTATATAACATATTATTAGCCTTTACAGAAAATCCCAGGATATCAATTCAAGAAATTCAACATAATATGAGCATAGTCAAACCGATAGCACGCTTTTTCTTAAAGAGGAACTACTACAGAATTTGTCAAGGGCTTAGTCAAGGTGATGCAGAAAAACGATCATTTTGCAAATGGCACCTAGAAAATGTCATGACAACAATAATTTGCCCTTCCAAAAAATATGGTCTGATGAGAATAAGGTATCCAATAACGGGATATTCAATAGAAAAAATGTTAATATTGGCATCAAGAAAATCTGCCATTATGCAAAGAGTGACGGCACCAACACTGTTTAATATGTGGGTTTGAATTTTAAAAGAATAATAGGTCCAATTTCTATAATCACAATTTGACAACAAAGCATTATTTAAATTTACTCCAAAATAATTTGGAGAAAACTCCGGATAATTTGCCATTAATCGCAATTTGCGATTGTTGGTTTCAGTACAATGGTACACCACCACACAATTTACAAGCACCTACAAACTAACTTTCAAATAGATTTCCAGAAAACTGTTAAACATACATTTTGAAACACCCCTGGCCAGCACAATATCCCGATGTAACCCCCTTATTGAATTATTTCCTTTAGGGTATATTAAAAATTATATTTGTAAGCATAATTGTTAAATGTTAAACAGAAGACGAACTTCAATAATTGGTACTTAATATATTCCAAAGTGTAACACCAGGAATGCTGAAAAATGATTTGGAGCTACAGTTAAAAGATGCTATTTATGCTTAGAGAATTAACGCTGCCTTTTTGAACACCTATTATAATTTTTTTTTCATTATTGTTCTCATATTTAATTTGGTTCAGGACTGTTCTTTGTTCATTTATCAGTTGTTGATTATTTTCTAGTAGTTGTTAATGTTTTATTAAATTATAATTTAAAATTTTTACGCATTTCAATAGTTTAACTGAGGAAACATTTAAAAACCCATCAAAAAGTTATTGTAAAAAATACAGGTCCGTCAGTAATCATAAAAAAAGTAAAAACTTCATTAAATCGTAAAGTATTATACGTGTTTTAATTTAAATTAAAGAGCTCTTCGAAAATTTCTTATAAAAAAATCAGGACCACATTTGCAACAATTTAACTGTTGATGATTACTCAAAGACAAAACATAAAAAATAATAAGAAATTTGATGGTGCAATCTTCAGCCTGATAAGTTACCATGATAAAATTTTATCAGATTTCCTCTTTCTTTAATATTAACACCACTGTTCGGTCTCTTTGTCGCACGTTTGCGTGGTTATCGTAAATTCATAGTTGTAAATCAAATAGTAAAGCTGTCATCCTTGTCACGTTATATCCTGTCATAAAACTTCCTTTGTGCATGTGGAAATTACATTGAAAAAGGGGTAGTGACAGAAACACTCTCTCATCAATATCGGAGCAAAACGGTCGTTCGTTTCAGTACGCGAGTTAAGTCATTAGTGCCGCTGAATGCAAATTTGTCGATAAACCCCTAAAAAACACAGTGAAAGTGCAAAAGTAACACGTACTAGCATACAGTCCACTTAGTTGAAGAATAGGAACGGCACTTAGAACAATAAAACAAGCGCGGAGGTAAGTCGATATACAAATTTATAAGACGCCCCGCGCAATAAACATGGCCTTCCTACGCCGGATTATTTAATTAATTAATTAGTTCCTATTCCATTCGTTCCTTATTTATATTTTGGTTTGATAATTGTCGTAGTTTTTGATTATGTTTGAGCATGTTACAAAGAGAGTGCTTACACATTTAATGGTAGAAACATTTGGTCATAACGGTAGATTTTACAGTATATCCCTTGTCCTTTGTCGTAAAGACTAGTGGTCGGTCGGTTTTCTTTATGTAAACTAAATTTATGAGGGTTATTGTATTTTTAAATCCTTACCTTATTTTTCGTCGTCAAGTTCGAGGAACCACTCGGGTTCATCCAACTTGTATAACAAACGGGTTGGAATTTATGGAAAAGGTTAAACGTTTTGTTGGGCGAGCACTGTAATTAGTTGCATTTGTTCATTAATAATTTAATTTCGTAGATTAATTAGTTGTAGCGTATTTGAGGTACGCATTGTTTATACATTAATTTTTATTGTCGTTCATTAATCATTAATCAGATATGGTTATATCAATTGATAAAGCTATTCTTGAAGCTAGATTTGTAGTTAAAAGGTTGGATCATATATACAGTAAAATTAATCAACCGGAAAATGTATCGATTGCTTTAATTAAAAGTAAAAGGTGCAATTTGCTTGAAACACCTTTCTGTCCGGCGGTTCTCGGGACGTATTTCGGATTTTGAGAGTTATCATGCAATTTATAAGCGATTGATTCATGATAATGTCAGTTTGTCATCCGTTGAAAAATTTTGCTATCTCGATACACTAGATGAGTCGTCGCATGCATTAATAAAACATTTGCCATTAAACGATTGTGCATGCGATGAAGCATATAAAATCATTACTAATCGTTTTCAGTCCAAGAGGTTATTGCTTTCAACATATTTTAATGCTCTCGAAAAATGCCCTAAGGTGAGTTCCTCAGTCTTGCACATGGAACTTAGGCAATTAATTAGTTGTTTTGATGAAAATATATTTGCGTTAAAGCAGATGGAAATAAATTTATTAGATTTCATGTTGTTTAATCTGTTATCGAAAAAATTAGATACAAACATTTTAAAGCGTTTCGAATTAGAAAATAGTGACGAGACTCCCTCGTTTAAAAATTTAAGGTCGTACATTGAAAAACAATGTAGTGTTGGAAATAAATGACATTGCTTCAGGAACATGCTAAAAATCTGGAAATTCCGTGAAAGAGAAAAAGGAAGGTTTGTTAGCACTTTGACTAAAGCTTCTTTAGTTGGTACCACCAATGATGGTAAAAATTGTAGTTTATGTCAAGCTGTGCATCCTATTTATAGTTGTAAGCAGTTTCTCGATAAAACCCCTCAAGAAAGATTTGAGGTGATAAAGCTTAAAAACCTTTATATCAAATGTTTAAATACTTCACATTCGGTGAAAAATTGTAAGTTAGATTGGTCGTGTAGAAAATGTCAACAGTCGCACAATTCGTTACTTCACCTCGATAAACGAGAAAAATCGGTGTCTCCACGCAGACAAACTCATCGTCAAAGGTTAGCGTCTCCTCAGAGAGCGGCGCCTAGACTTACTTCTACTAGTAGACCTAGTGAAGACAATCTGTTGTCGGCGGTTGTGCATAAACAACCTGCCACTAGCTCGTTAATTTCGACATCATTAGAACATAAAACCACGCTGTTAGCTAGTGGAATGGTGTCGGTGCCTGATTATACAGGAAAATTGCAACCTGTTCGTGTAATTTTAGATAATGGATCCATGGAAAGTTTTATGACTGAAAGGTGCTGCCAAAAATTAGGTTTAAGGAAACGGAGAGCCAATGTCACTGTTCAAGGACTTGGCTTGAATTCGTCGTTGGTGTCTGGTGCACTATCGTGTGTAGTCAGCCCCTCAGGAGCAAGGTCTCCAGCATATGAAATTGATTGTTATATGTTACCTAACATTTGTAATCAATTACCTTCATCGTCTATAGGGGTCAAGGAATGGTCGCATACTCGAGGTTTGACCTTAGCTGATCCTAATTTTAATATTCCTGGTAAGTTTGACATGCTGCTCGTAGCGAAAATCTTTGCTCAGGTTTTGTTGAACGAGTCTCGTTGCGGTGTCCCTATCGAGCCAGTTGCTATTAAAACAACCTTTGGTTGGGTTTTAAGGGGAAAGGTCGTTTCCCCGAATAATTCTATTACGTCGTTGAGCCCTTAGACAGCGACATTTGTCGATTTTGGGAATTAGAAAATATTCCCTTCAAGAAACACATTTCTCTTGAAGAAGAAAAGTGTGACAAGGAATTTGTGGAAAATTATAGACTTAACCAGGACGGTCGTTATGTAGTGTCCTTGCCCTTTAAAATTTCTGAACTCTCATTCGTGGGTACGAGATCGATTTGTATTAAAAGATTTTTGTATTGTAATTTTTGTTTTGTATTCGGATTATAAAAAATTTATGGAGGATTATTTGAAAAGCGGTCACATGATTCAAGTGGAATCGCCTGAAAATTCATCGGCTCATGAGAGAATGTATTACATTCTCCATCATGCTGAACATAAGCGTGATAGTGCTACCACCAAATTGCGTGTGGTTTTCGATGCTTCGCGTCCGGATCAATCTGGAAATTCGTTAAATAATAGCTTGGCTATTGGCCCTGCTCTGCAAAAAGACATTGCAGTTTTGTTATTGCACTTTCGTGTAAATCCTATCGTAATTACAGCTGATATCAAACAAATGTATCGGCAGATTTTGGTT
Source organism: Platerodrilus igneus (assembly GCA_036346225.1). Lineage (NCBI taxonomy): Eukaryota > Metazoa > Arthropoda > Insecta > Coleoptera > Lycidae > Platerodrilus > Platerodrilus igneus. The sequence continues at coordinate 6,272,928 of JARFIW010001700.1, forward strand.
AAAGATACTCATCGTGATTATCAACGTATCATCTGGAGATTTTCTCAGTCGGATCCTATTATGGACTTTACATTAAATTCTGTGACTTTGGAGTTTCGTCGTCGCCTTTTTTAGAGCCTTGCGTACTGTTCAGGAATTGGCAAGGTTAGAATCGATTAATATTCCTTTCGCGTTATCGGTATTGGCGAGCAATACCTACGTTGATGACTTAGTCACTGGATGCAATTCGATTGAAGCTGCTAATCAATTAATTGGCGAGTTGAATAGTATTTGCACTAGTGGTGGTTTTCAATTAAGAAAATGGAATAGTAATTGCCCGGAAGTAATGTCCAACTTAAAAGAGTCTCTGTCCAGTTCGGAAGCAATTACATTTCAAGATAAATATAGTGGTTCAATAAAAATTTTGGGCCTTTCGCGGCACGCTCTTACAGATGTATCTTTATACAACTTAGACTTTAAAGAGCGTACTTGCACTAAGCATAATATTTTGTCGAGTATCGCAAAAATTTTTGATCCTCTCGGTTTGATAGCCCTTTAGTACTTATCGGTAAACGTTTAGTTCAAGATCTTTGGCTTTTTGGCCTACGTTGGGACCAAGAGCCGCCATTGGATGTCCTAGAAAAATGGAAACATTTTTTGTGTGAATTGCCCGCGGTTTCGAATATTGAGATTTCGCGTCGCATCGTATGTAATAATTTTAAAAAGGTGGAGTTGCATGGATTCGGTGATGCTTCTGAAGTCGTTTTGCAGCTGTCGTCTAATTTCGTTCGTTCGATTTAGAAGGTAATAGTACCATGCCATTAGTGTGCGCAAAATCAAAGGTTGCTCCTACTAATCGCGTTTCATTGCCCCGTCTCAAATTGTGTGCTGCTGTACTCTTGGCAGATTTAATAGATTTCGTCAAAAAATACTTATACAGATAGTTTATCATTTAGTAATATTTTCGCGTGGTCAGATTCTACTGTTGTTTTGTCTTGCATTCGGTCTTCCTCACATAAGTGGAAGACTTTCGTTAGCAATCGTATTTCGCATATTCAAGAACGTATTCCTCCATCTTCAAGGTTTCATGTTAAGTCCCAGGATAACCCTGCGGATTGTGCCTCACATAGACTTTTGGCTTCAGAGTTGGTTCATCATCCATTATGGTGGACAGGGTCTTCCTGGTTAGTGCGTTGTAGGCGTAGAATGGGCAAGAACGTCGCTGCCAAAACTTATTGATTCATCTCAGATGGATGTCGAATATCGTACTCTGTCGTTAACAGTCGTTATGTCTGAGAATTTCTTAGATTTGTTATTGGATAAATTTTCAAAACTGCAGAAAATTTGTAGGATTATTACATGTATTCGTCATTTCATTCGTAACGTTCAATGTCCGGCAGATATGCGTTCAAAATATTCTGATGGTGGACCTTTCTCTGTCACAATGAATCTGTGTCGTGGTTCAAAATCATTGAAAGCGTACATTTGCTTATTTATTTGTTTCAGCACTAAAGCTATCCATTTGGAACTAGTGTCTAACTTGTCGACAGACACTTTCTTGGGTGCTTTACGTAGATTTATTGCTCGAAGAGGCAAATGTATTCAAATCCATTGTGATAATAGCACTAATTTCGTTGTGGCCTCTCGTGAAATCTCTCAATTGATGCGCCATTCAGCAGGCGTTGAGGGAATCAAATTTGTGTTTAATCCTCCTGCTGCTCCTCATTTTGGTGGGTTGTGGGAGGCCAGGATTAAATTGGTAAAATGCCATTTAAAAGAATTATCGGTGAACAAATTTTGTCGTTTGAGGAATTCTCGGCGGTAATGATTCAAATCGAAGCGATTCTCAACTCACGTCCACTATGCACACTGAGTTGTGAACCGCGTGATTTTTCATATTTGACCCCGGGTCATTTTCTTAATGTTGAACCAGTCTCAGTGTTACCAGATCCAGATTTGTTGTCCATAAACCCCTCTCGTTTGAATCGCTGGCAACTGTTGCAGCAAATGCAACAAGGGTTTTGGAAAAAACGGAGTGCTGAATACTTGCACATGTTGCAACAGAAAGGTAAGTGGTTGAAGAATTCCACTACCCTGCCTATTGATTCGCTTGTCCTCTTAAAGGAAAAAAATAACCCCCCCTCTACAGTGGCATTTAGGAAGAGTAGTGGATGTTCATCCTGGTAGGGATGGTATCGTTCGAGTAGCTACAGTCAAGAAAGAAAGAAAGAAATTTTTATTTATACAAATACCATTGTTTACAAATGTCCAATAAAGGTGTATTATAGTTTTATAAAAGCAATATTAAAATAAAATATAAAATAAATTTTAATAATAAAAATAAAAATGTAAGTATACCTCGTAGAAGCTATAATTGCTTGTACACGAGGATGCTGTGTATATATTACAAACTAGTCTGCAAATTCTATTCTTTGTACAACAGGTAAACAAATTTCAGGTATTTTAAGTTGTTCACATTTAATTACTTTTACAGATAATATTAATCATGTATGGAAATACATTTATTTGAAGTTTCTATTAAATACTTAATTAGTTATTGTATACGGATGTGTTTAGCAACCCATGTTTTCAATAATTTAATAATTTTCGGATATCCTGTATTTTTAAATTCAATTGGTAATTGATTGTGTAGGCGAGGAGTAACATATTCATAACTCTGTTGGCTAATGTACTTACTTATTTTGTGGGTTTTTACATTTAGCTGCTTTTTGCTTTTTGTATTGCATTTGTGGTTGATTGTACATTTTATACCAGATTTATGGAAATATTTAAGAATCTCAAAAGAATATAACTGTTTAAGATTAAAAGTGTTAGTTTCGGTAAAAAGTGCTGTAGTGTTGTAGGTTCTGGGTTTTCTAATGATTATTTTCAATATTGTTTTTTACATTACAAGAAGTTTAATTATCCTATTGTATGAGGCACCACCCCAGATTATAATTCCATACCTTAATAAGGACTGTACCAACCCCCATATAAATAATTATGAGTTGGTTAAAAGTTCATATTTCTCTGAGTAGGAGAAATCGAAAAATTAAGTACCTTAACCTTCCACATAAGTAATTTATATGTTCACCCCACTTTAAGTGGCAATCAATAAATATACCAAGATATTTGTACTTTAAAACAGGTAAAATATTGACTTGAAGTATATTGCTATTGGTTTGTATACTCCCATAATTTACCTATAGTCATTTTATTCAATGGTGGAAGGTCATCTCTATACGATGCAAAAGGCATGTATTTGGTTTTGCTTACGTTTAATGTTAATAAATTATCGTTAAGCCAGCAGATTATCATGCTTAAACAGTGCGATGCTTTAGTCATAACTTTATTCCATTCATCATCTTGTACAATCAAGACAGTATCGTCTGCAAATGAAACAATAGCAGTCTAGATTTAAATTTAGTAAATCATTAATATATACCAAAAAAAAGTACCGGACCAAGTACAGACCCTTGGGGAACACCATACGTTATACTTCCATACTCACTAAATGTGTTATTTATTAAGTGTTACACAGTGTTGACGATTCGTTAAGTAACTACAAAGTAGTTCTAAACAAATCCCACAAAAACCTACCTTATCAAGTTTATTCAATAATTTTTTATGACAAACAGTATCAAAAGCTTTTTGCAAATCTAGAAAGATGGCTATTACAGGTTTTCTTGCATCCATGGCATTGTAAATTTTTTGGGTGACAGTGACTAAAGCACTGTTTGTATTCATTGACTTTCTAAAGCCAAACTGGTTGTTAGATAATATTTTATGTTCGTTGAGAAAAGTTGTAATTCTATGTTTAAGGGCTTTTTCAAATACTTTGGCAATGTTTGAAATTAAAGATATAGGCCTGTAGTTGGTCTTCTCACTTTTGTTTCCAGATTTAAAAATAGGATGTATACATGCAACTTTAAAGTGGTCTGGACAGGTTCTTTCAATGAATGTTTTATTGATTATCAGAGACAGAGGAATATTAATAACATCCACTATTTTTATAAGCAACCTAGTACTCAAATCATCGATACCTGATGCTTTACCTAACTTAAGTTCTAGGATATATTTTTTTATTTCTAAAGGATCAACTGGTTCAAAAAAACACGAGTAGTTATTAACATTCATGTTGTTATCATTAAAATCTGTCATGTATGTTTTATTTTTAATTATTTCTTTAGCCATGTTTTCTCCAACAGAAGAAAAGAAAAGGTTAAACTCATCGGCAGTCTCCTAATCATTTTTTGTTTGATTTCCATCAATTTTAGTTATTTGTATGTTGTTGTTCCTGGTTTTATGTTTATTTAGTATATTGTTTGTTACGTCCCAAAGTGTCTTAGATTGATTATATTTGAGCAGTTTAGAATAGTATTCCTTTTTAGCCTTCCTTATGGATGTGACAATTTTATTTCTATAGTTTTTGTGCAAGTCCTTTAAATACTGGTTATTTGGATCATTTTTCATTTCACTGTACAGTTTATCTCTAACATTAATAAATTCTACAATTCCTTTCGTTATACATGCCTTTCTTTTTTTACCTTTGGTTTGATATGTAAGGTAGAACTTTTTATAACACTTTGTAGTTTTGTAACAAATATTTGGCATGCTTGATTTACTGGGACATCTTCTAGAACACCCCAATTTTCGTTCTGCAAGCTACTTTTTACTTTATCAAATAGGATTATCTTCTTTTCTGGTTTGTTATTATTATTATTGGTCACCCGTGGCCTTGTTTGTAAATCACAGCTCAGAATTACAGGATAATGGTCAGTAATTTTACTGTGTAAAATTAGTGATGTAAAGTTGTTAGAGGAAAGTCTAGTTTTAACAAATATATGGTCTATACAAGAATTTGTTTGCCCTTTGGATCTAGTAGGATCGTTAATATATGGACAAAAACCATATTCAAACATTAAGTTTAGGTAATTTTCTACCTCACTTGTATTAGAGTTTATATCAATGTCTATATCACCAATTATTATTTCATTAAGTTCTAAGCAAAATTGTTCCAAATATTCAGTGAGGCTATTAATGATTGACTCATAATTTAAACTCGCTGGTCTATATAATGCATGTATGACAATTTTAGTATCATCTTCTACAATTTCTATTCTTATGATGTTAATATTATTTCCACATATAATATTTATATTGTGTTGTATATACTCCTTTACATAAACTATCACACCGTCATTTTTACTTATTTTACCTTTATTATAGTAGTGTGTATAGCCATTTAACGCAAAAATGTCAGTAGCTATACACTGAAATGTTTCTCCAATTACTATCACATCAAAAATATTATTGTAGATATCGACGCTGTAAAGGCAAATCCACTGAAGCGACATTTTAACAGTTTTGCTGCAGGACAGTTAATAAGGTTCTTTCCTTAAAAAAAAATTTCTAACATTTTATTGCGCTGATTATTTTCGATAAAAGTTTGAATACCGTTAATAGAACTGTATCACGCATTAGTCGTACGAATACGGTAAATCCATCTAATAGGGTTGTGAAGATAGATGGCGCTTAATTTAAATAAACAGTCTTTTGCAGCGCGGGAAAGTAAATTAAACGAATTTGTATTTCAAAAATGTGATTGCATAAGTAATTGAAGCAACAGATAATATTTCTTTTGAATGGAGTAAAACACATTAAGTTAAGATACAGTTGACCGATACTGTACGTTATCCTGGAAACCTTATTGAAAAATAGCTTTAACTACCTGCCGTTTGGTGCCGAATATAATTCTATAATTTAATTTCACCCAAATAAAAGTTTAAAAAGTGCTAACTTACTACGATACTTAAAAAACAGAGGGAAAAAGTATTTAATTGAGAAACGCACTTTTACTTCCAAGAGACTATATTGTAAAGGTTAGTAAAAGCGGGTTAGGTATGCCTTTTCTTAAAGAAAATCAACTTTAATTAAACCATTGGAACATGGTATAATGAAGTATAATCACAAAAATAAAAATAGTACATCTAAATAGCTTATTCAGAAAAACGCTAACCAAAATTTTAAAGTACCTTAATCGTTCTCATAATACAATAGAAATTAATTTAATCTATATCTAAATCTTCGACATCAGAATCCAACAACACTTCTCGAACCGAATTTGTAGCCAAATTTATGTATTCCTGATGATACTGTTTTGGTATGATTTTGATATTCACTAATTGTTATAGACGCTTCTGTTTCAGAGGAATATACTTGTGAGCCAATATTTTTAACAAACATATTTTGGTTATCATAATAATTTTCTTGTGTTACACAAATACCTTACTGTGTCCTCTCCGCAACTTCGTAAACAATTTGTTTGTCCTCTTTATTGATACAGGTAGAAGCTGCATTAGATTCACAAACAAGCACTTCGTCCTCTTTTGTTGTGCAATTTTCCTGCATCACTTCAACAAGCATATTTTCCGAGGGCGATCCATTGAAGCTAGAAGTAATAGACTCGGTTTCATTTGTACCATTATTTATTTTTTGATGTAATGGAAACACAAAAGGTGGTGCATTATCGTCTATATCAAGAAGTATAGATACTGGATATGTTACTTGCTGTAAGTTAAATTCTTTTTGCTTGAAAACACTGAATCTGTATTAGGCAATTTAATAGTATTTATTGCGGTAGTAAAATTGTTATTAAAAAATAATGTAGACTAAAAATTTTCGGAGGTACTCTCAAGATTTTCCACCGCATTATTAAATTGTGAAGATTTGGATACAACTTCGGCATCCAGAATAGTTTTAGAACTCTGTGCATGCACTTCTGATATTATTTGTCCAGTATGTATTTGCTTATCTGGTGTTGAAGGATTTAGAATACGCATATCGTGTATTTGAAGAGAATTCGTCATTGGTAAGATATCTGAACTTTGAGGTAAGGGATTTAAATTTGATGCATCAGACAAAATACGTCGATGAACATTTTTGTTTGTAGAGGACTGTTTTTTAATACCATCAACTGCGTCACTGTTTTCCGCAGAACTACCCGCAGCCAAGTTTAAAATCTTCCAATTTCTTTGATTTCGTCGCATAGTTATGTTTGTGTCTGTAAACAACATAAAATTTAATAAGACTGTTACTAAAAAAATAGGAGACCCAACAGTACATCTATCTGGCAACCAACTAGTAGGTTTCTTAAACCAGTAAATAATTATAATCTAAACAAATTTTAATGTGATTACATCAGGAATTACCTACTATTTTGCTTGCAGATAATTACTTATAAATAATAGCATAATACTCACTATAACAGCAAATTTAAACAAGCCAACTTGCAATTTCCGACTAAACAATTAATACACTTTGACTGATGCTTGTTTAAGTACTGAACCGCCACAGCGGCGGTACTTCTATTTTATAGCTTACAAGAAACACACAATGCAGTTTTTGAACTTGATAGCTAAACCGACATTCCATTAAATTAGAACAAACTTTTAAAATAAGGTAAGTATAAAAACATCTTAGTCTTGGGAATAATTAAAGCATTAAGCGACAAAGACGTAAACTTATAATATTTTCAGTACTTAATACCATTGTAAATAATATAATTGAAGTGTAGTAAAATATAACTTAAGCGCCAAAGTAGATCATTTTAATTGTAAAACAAAACAGTTTAAGTAACCATTTCGTTGTATTTAGGCAAGGTAAAACAAACTTATTCATCGTCGTTCAGCCACGAGAGAACTTGAAAAACACCTTAAGCGTTCACAAACTCGGTGTGCAAATACTTTAAGAGACACTTTCTTTGCAAAACGAAGAATAAGTGTTGCTTAGACTAAGACCTCTTAAAAATTGTAGTAAATAATCGGACCACTTAAGCGCCATAAAGTATCAAGTAATCGAACAAGGCCGAGTCCATTCTATAGCAAAAAAAAATCTGAACCGATGTGTGTAAATAACTCATTTTACATATATGTGTCGCTTAAGTTAATTTGCCTTTCCACAGTCGATATGGTTTATTACTTGCAATTCATCAAAATGTTTACTGACACTTCTAATATTAGTATGATATATATTGAAATTTGTTTTTTTACTTTTTAAGATTTTCAAACAATTATTATTATCAGTGGCAATATAAGCTTTTATAATTTCATTTCTTAACATGTCTAAAAGTTCAATAGGCATTTTTTTATTACATACTATTGACTAAATACTAACAGGATAATTACACGACTTTACATAAATCTGACTCTGTTTTAACACAAATGTAATTGGAACCCTCTTCTTTTCTTAAATATGTAACCCCATCACGAATCCAAATGTATCTGTACTGTTTTTCTGCTCGTAATTTCCTATCTAGATTATAAATCTTTCGGTTTGCAGACGTTAAGTTTTCATTAATAAAAATACGATTTTCAAGCAGCTTCTGTTGCAGGTTAAGTTCACTTGCCTTAATGAAGCACCCCTTGCGGGCCATTAAGAATTCATTTCTGGCTGTACGTGTTTTAAACTGCATTATTATTCCTCGTACATTTGCATTTAGTTTCTTAGGCAAACGATGACAAATGTCGATATCAGTTTTGCTTACTTTAGCTTTTGTAAATCCAGCTATGCTGCAAACAATTTCAATTAGGTTTTATCCTGGAGTTTCAGGAACACCATCCAATTCCACATTCACCAAGCGCCACCTTTGCTCGATATCATTACGTTTATTTTCAAGAAAAGTTATTCTACTTTCCATATTGGCAACTTTCTTATTGCAGGCAGTATTTTCTTTAATTGCTTTCTGAGTTCTGCATTTTCTTTTAAGATTTCATCAAACTGTTTTGACATAAAAGTTACAGCTTGATGCATTTCCCTAATTGCATGGAGCATTTCTTTATTGCCTATATTTTCAGGAAGTTGATTTTCACAAAGAGAACTTATATTTGTGATTACTTTTGATGAATTTTCACAATCTATTTTCTAGATTTTAACTTCCCTTTCTTGTAACATGAGGAACAAAATTTAAGTTCACCAGCTACAACGTGTTTGGCTTGTGAAAAGCAACTAGGGTGAAAACTCTTTTTACATGTATTACAATGAACAGCATTTACTACTTTTTTTGTACAGTAGCTACAGTTTGGAACATCACTAATGTTAACCTTGTTTACACTTGTAGCCATTATAAATTAAAGGATTCAGTTTTAAATTAATGGTGTAGTACTGACATCTCAAGGATTAGTTAAACGTTCTCTAGTGAAACTATGCTTACTGCCAGTTAGTTAATATTTAATGGTATATATACATATATTCACTTATATAAGTTTGTCGGTTTAGGTTTCTTAATTAATAGCTACAATTATTTTTAAATATAAAATAAGTTAGTTCATACTTATTTTGGTGGGCGGGATGTTCGGTCTCTTTGTCACACGTTGTCGTGTTCAATTTTAAGTTGTAAATTCTTAGTTGTAAATCAAATAGTAAAACTGTCATCCCTTGTCCCGTTATATCCTGTCATAAAACCTCTTTTGTGCATGTGAAAATTAAGTTGAAAAAGGTGTAGTGAGAGAAACACTCTCTCATGAACATCAAAGCGGAACGTTCGTTGGTTCGGTTTGGTAAAGTGAGTTAGTCAATAGTGCCGCCAAATTTATCGATAAACCCCTTAAAAACTCAGTTAAAGTGCAAATGTAACACGTAGTATAATTCACATATAGTCCACTTAGTTGAAGAATAGGAACGACACTTAGAACAATAAAACAAGCGTGGAGGTAGGTCGATATACAAATTTATAAGACGCCCCGTGCATTAAACAAACATAATAAACATTCAAACAGTCATGGCCATAAAAAAACATATTGTTTCCAAAATGATGACTACATATTTTATTAGAAAGGGACTTCTGGGTTATGCCACTAAACATAGTGGATTGTTAAAAAGAGCTCCAAAACTAGATGTGTTTTTATCGTAAATTTTTTATACCTAGCTAAAAGCATTGTACTGAGATACTACAAATTATATTTATCAAGAGTGGTCATGAATTAGAATGCGTTTATATTAGTAGCTTATACAATATTCTGTTAAAATTTTAATAATATGGAGTTCAGTAGATAAGCACCTTTGATCATTGTAATTTCTAGTATCATAGCATATTCAATATACTGTAGTCAAATACTTACTTGTGGATACGTAATTGGAGCTAATTTCTTATCTTTTAATTTTTCAATAGTTGGTCTATCGTCACGAAGATCCAATTTAGTGCCTACCAGAATTATTGGTGTACTAGGACAGTGATGTCTCACCTCTGGATACCACTACAACAAGTTATTTTATAGTATGTAATTACCTAAGGCAATATAACATAACAAACTGTTATTAAACAATCAGATTCAAACTAGCATCAATGTGTGTTATCTTCAGATGGGAAAAGAAGACCAAATTTATAAAAAAATTACTTCATCATACATTACAGATTATTGCTGAAGTTAAATGATTCATTTTAAATTTCCTATTGTTAAAATTGAAAGGAAATTACAAAGCAGTGAATCATTAATATTTTACAACCACAACAATTACCTTAGCTCGAACATTTTCGAAAGATGCGGATTAACCAGTGAAAAACAAATAAGGAAAACATCCGTTTGAGGGTATGACAAAGGTCGTAATCGATCATAATCTTCCTGGCCAGCGGTATCCCACAAACCTAAATTTATAGGTTTTCCATCCACCATAACATTGGCCGAATAATTATCAAAAACTGTTGGAATATACTCTCCGGGAAAAGCATTTGTTGTATAACTTATTAATAGACATGTTTTACCCACAGCACTAAAATATGAAAAAGTTTAATTAACTATTATCAAGGATTATTAAATAATATGTATTAAAAATACAACACACTAAAGCTAAAAATAAATTGGCAACCATCATGTACAACAAGGTTAGGTTTCAATATTACCAGGTCTTGAAAAATTATCAACAGATTTTTCTTTACTCCATGAAGAATATCAATCAGTTACTTACGCATTTTAAACCCTTTAAATTAATACAGAAACTACTTCATGCGTCAATTAAATATACTTACCCGTCACCAACGACTACGCATTTTATAGCTTGCATTTTTAAATGACTGGAAATATCACAAATGTAGTATACGATATCACTGGGTGTGTAGTGTAGAATTAAAAAAATACTGCAAACCCACTAAATTAAGAACAGTTAATATTGCTTGTAAACAACATATCACCATTTAATTTTAAAATGCCGAGTTTAAGCAGCCAAGGACGAAATTTGATTTAATGTTCTATTAAAGTTCACTACAAACTAGCAAAGAAAACAAACCCACACGTAGATTATCCAAAAATGAACTACTTATCTGATTGATGATAAATGACAATCATAGTTTATTACAGATCCCTTTACTATCCACTAAAATGCAGTTACAGATATTAGTGCATATAAAGACCAACAATGAATAGAACATCAACCTATGAGTAGAACTAGACGGTAGAACTTCGAGAACCAATCATCACTAGAAAATAAATACTATAGGCGAGTTCTTTTTACATTTCTGTCAGATCAGTTTGAGATGAAGTTTCTGAATCAACTATTTGGTGGAAGGAACAATATTTTGTGATGTATGAAAGTTAGTTCAACTAACCTAACTTTTGTTAAATATTTATTATATATGTTGATTATTATTGAAATGGATGTGGTTAATATAAACTAGATTGAGGCAATTTTTAACTTCTTAACCTTCAGAATTTAAGATTTTTACTTTCACTGTATGCATTTTATTACGTATTAAAAATTTTTTACTTGAAACATGTTACGTTTATTTTCGACGATAGATTCAAATAAAGCTTTTTTTTGTGGTAATTCGTTTTTCATTCACCTTGCTTCTGTTTGTATTCAAAACTCCATCCTGTATTTTTACCTCGTTACAATAGTACGCGCAATTATAACATTTCTTTCAAATCTATTTATGCTAAAACGAAAATTTATTGGATAAATTAAATAGTCAACACCTTGTTCTAGGTATCCGTTAATTTGTGAAACATTCCGATAACGTATAATTGATGTCTCTTGTGTTTCCCATTTAAAGACTTGTCGAAATAATAGATCCTACTATTAGTTGATAACGTGTTTTTCTGTTTGCTAATCGCTTTTTGATAAAGCGAGAATTGCAGTTCAAACTCGTGTTATTTGAACCAATTCTTTAATTTGATTCTTCAGCTTGTGCGTTGAACAATTTTCTACAGCGATGCACGTTTTTTGTTCGCTTATCCATTCTAATCAGATTCTCCTTTTAACTCTTAGCTGGAGGCCAAATTAGTTCTTTCTTTATGTAGGCCCAACTGTTCGTTGACGTAGACCAACTGCTTTTATCTGTAAACCGCTGCTGCAGTTACGGTGGCAGGGCGAATTGATCCTGACTACCGTGGCGTTGCTGTACTAACTCACCCCGACGACTTGCAAGATAAGCATCCCGACGCATAGAGCTGTGTGACTCGTTTTTTTTATGCGCATCGAGGATTATTATTTATCAGCGGTTGATGTTGTGAAACCAGTTCACATTACATGTTTAAAAGTTAGCTACACTGGTGCTTCTGGATATATTTCTTTAATTCTTATTACAACTTGGTCTACATTTAATACTTTAATTTAACACACTTGCTATTGAGAAAATCTAAGCATTACTCTTTTTTCCAATGTTTTTTCCATGTTAGCTACGAAATGCGCACTTCGTGAATCCATTATCAAATTTGTCCTTTACAATATAACTTAAATTTAATACTTTTCTTTGTCCATGCGAATCAAGAAATTTATATTTATTCTTATTGTTAATAGATAATCGTGGGCGACGTGTTTTTTTTTTGTATTTTTGGCATGTAGGTGAATCCCACCACCATCCGCGTCTGGTAGTTAGCCTGGTATTTACGTTTCTTCCGGCTACGTCTAGGTACGTAGAAAACAGAATTTAAAACAAAATAACCTTCATAGTATAATTGACAGCAAGAGAAAATCAAGTAAATTTATCCCCGCTTCTACCAATTAAGAAGAAATTGCAAGAAGAAATTGTAAAAAAGGTGAGCTTTAGTGGAAAGAAAGGAAGTGATTTTCTCAGATGATGTCATTTTAAGATATGGAAAAGAACAAAACATTAATGAATGTTGCATTCCAAATTTGAAAATGTACATTGTTAAATATGTGAGTAAATTCCGGCCAATATTTTAAAATAAACTTGTTAATTTCCGTCATCACGGACAGTTGCGTTTGCGCAAAAGAATGCGCAGGCGCGGAGTGAATGGCGCAAGTCCGCGGTGTGTAATACGACGCCATTAGCCACGAGACGTCAAGCTGGTACCGTCTACCTGTGTCGTGGTGTCTGCCTTTTCTCCTTTTTTTAGGATGTAAGTTTCGGTATCTTATCTTACCTTCTACCGTACCTCTACCTGTATCCTTTCTCCCTACCAACGAAAGACGAAAGAAGAGAGACGGATGAATTTGGACTCATCAAAGGCGTGATGTAACCCACAAGGATATGGCCCTGAAATAAAGCTGCAAGGCGCGTTTTAAATGAGTACATTGCTTTATTTATATTATAGACTAACCATTGTATCACTTTTAACGTGTTTGGTATTTGATACAATTTGCCGCGTAATCATGTCATAATATACGATTGCGCAATATTATGAAACGTGGAGCGTATCATGAAGTGAGTTAAAATGAATTTAGATTTCTTGCAAAAAGAACGCGCCTAATACTGGAGATGAACGATATTTTAATACCACTGACTTGTTAAGATGACTCGTCAGGGCGAATTCGTAATATCACCCTACAAAATCGGCTATCGAGAAAGCAGACCTTCGGTAGTTGTTTGTTTACTTTGTGAGCAAGCTCTTAATATTCTTCTAAATCTTCTTTTGGGATTAAACCACTCATAGTTTTTAAAATTATCTTTATTAACGTTTCGATCCATAACCTAGGATTGTTTTCAAAATAATAAAAACTTCAAGTTTGACATTTATGACATAAATTGAAGGTGACTTGATTTATTGATGTTCGAAATATTTGGTTTGAGAACACTAAATGTCAAACTTGAAGTTTTTATTATTTTGAAAACGATCCTAGGTCATGGATCGAAACGTTAATAAAGATAATTTTAAAAACTATGAGTGGTTTAATCCCAAAAGAAGATTTAGAAGAATACTAAACAAACCACAACAAACATACAGGGAGTATTTACAAGCTCTTAATATTTTATAATTCTTATTGCAAAATGTATCTTCCTAACGTTTTAATGCATTACAAATATTATGACAATCTGTATAAAAATTGAATAGAGAATTTCAAAAAATTTGTTTCAAATTAAAAAACACGTCTTTTATAATTTTACAACTGCATCTTACGATGCCTTCGATTATGTAGCAATATGGACGCATTCAACATAACAGCAATAATTGGACCTTTTATCAAAAAATTATGAAAAAGGGAAACTGGAGAAGGTTAATTTTATTGTATCTTTCGAAACCTTATATAGTCCCTTCGCTTTAACTTTAGGATGATGCCACAACTGGATATAATGCGACATTGCCAATGTTAGTTTAAATTCCAATGTATTAAATGAAATATATGCTAATTCATTGGTAATAGAAATTGATGTTAACACCGTTCAAAACTACCAACCTTTATTGTGTTAAGTGACAGTATCCTTCATGTGCAATTCTAGGTATTTATTTGTTTATACTTGCCGACACTTTAGTACTACATTTGACGTCATCCTAAAGTTAAAGCAAATGGACAATAGCTGTTTTACACTCAACAGTTCATTGATCAATTTCTAGAATTGGTTGACTTTGAACAGTAAGTCAGCTCAAAGTATATATTATATATAACAATCTATATATCAATTTCAAGACTAGTTTTAATTTTTTCTTTAATTTTATGCCTATTTTCTAGTAACTTTAATATTTAAGCTGAATTAAGAATCCATGAGATAGATGTTAATTAACTTGTTTATTTCTATAACAATTAAGTAGTTAAGTATCCATTATTTGGTGTTTTTGTGAGTTACTTACGGCAGGGTAATTTTTGCTAATTTAAATTGATATAAATCACGTCAACAATATGTAGAAGGTAAGTAAGAAAGTAAACATTAGCTTCTGAAATAACCAGAAAAAAGTTGATAAATTGATATGTGTAAAACCATTCAAAGTCTACAAGATTCTTGTCAACTTTCTACTTATATTTAAAGTTCTAGAAATTGATCAATAAATTGTTGTCTGTAAAATAATTATTACATAGTAGATTTGAGTTACTTAAATACCTCCAGAATATTCAAAAAGACATAAACCTTATTTTTATGCTGATGTTAGTTATATGATGCGTTTAACGAACATAATCAGTACACGATGTTATGATAAAATGAATAGTCAGATTTCTTGGAATTGAAAGCATGTAGCATTTTTCATCTGGTGTATAACATTTTCGTTTGAAATACAACCACTATTAATATTCACAACCAAGAAAAGTAAGGTTGACTGTTTTGTTAAAATTTCTTTAATGCGAAATTCTGTCTTCAGACCGGACTTTCAGTTTTTCTCTTCCTGTTAAGAATCACATTTGTTTGCATGTATGTCTGAAATATAGTCCCTATCGTCTTCCTAAGTCTTGATCTGAATATACAGAAATTGAACCGTGGCAGTGGTTTGTCTTCTTCTTCTTTTGTTACATGTTGAATGCGGTTTGCTTTAAATTTCTTAATCTGTTTGTTAGAAAATCAATTTTGTATCATAGTTTTATAGTTTTGTATTTCTTGGTCCATAGTTTCTGGGTCTGCTAGTCTTTGGAATGGTACTATTAATATTTTAGTCATATGATTTTGGTTACCGATTGCAGTTGTGCTAGGTGGTGACATGAAAACGTACATACGTAGTGACTGGCATGTGCTACTTTTCGGTATACTGTGAGGGTCAGGCTTCTATTTCCGCATTTCCTAACTAAAACGGCTACGAGCAAAAGTGCGTTGTTTTCCTTTGCCTTATGGTGAACTTGACTTTAATGTGATACAAAAAGTTATCTTAACAGTTCTTTCCCTTGCCTATAAATAACAAAAATAATATCTAGGTAGTAAGTTTGATTATGAATGGAGAAGTCTCTACAACATGTTTTCTATTCTATTTGGTACAAGTATTTACAGAAAATCCTTATTATACTGAAATTTCGCTACCGAGATCGCTAACAGCTACAACAATAGTTACTATCTACATAAACTTTTCTTAAAACGAGGAGTGCGCTATATTCATTTCTAACTTGGTGCATACTTTGATGCAGCATTAATTTATTACTACAAAACACTAATCGACTTATATCTTAGTTTACACAAACGCTAAATGTATTTATTTTAACAACAATATATTGCTACGAGCTCCTGTCTCACCTGTTAAAATTCTACTACTACTGCCCCACGATTGGGCTTCCATTAATTGCTAGAGCCGCTGCCACATAAAGATATCTGCTTAAAAGTCCCACAACTTGGGCGTCATTAATTGCTACGATGTCTGACTACAAGCTCCACTGTTGTAGCGATGTGATGTACCTATTTTAAATACTAACTCTGCTTAATGAAGTTTTCCACGGCTGCTCAACTGCTTCCTGAAATACAAAACCAACTGCCCAACAATAAAATGCTGCTACGGTAAATAGCCTACAGTTATTAACATACCACGAAGAATGTACACGCCAAAATCAAAATTAAACTTGTCTTTCACGCATTAATTATAAGTTATACACATCCCATTTAAAAATACTCCCTTAATAGTACATTTCAATATCAATAATTACCCCAGATAAATTTTTCCTTCTAATTACATCAGAGAAAGTAGTAGGGTTTTACCACATTTCTTACTTTAACCATGGTTGAATATGAGCTCACAGTAAAACCTTAACCTTTCGTGCTAATTTTTGCACATCAATAATCAAAAAGACCCTTTTACCTTGTACACAAATCAGATATTACAAATGTCATAAATCACTCCTTAACATAAATTTCCATATAAAATACAGTAAAAATAACTCAACTAGAAAATTTCAATCCGTACCTCTACACATGTTTGTCCTTTTAATTCATAAAATTATGCCCCCAAAGCACCAAGTCATTAAGTACCTATTTACACACATATACAACGAAAAGCATCAGTTACCTGGATTTTATGTTCACCCATGGGCCAACTACCATTGTATCGAAAACTGCTGCATTCAGGAACACCTCAATCTGGATTGCTATGACCGCAACTGCAAGCTGCAATTATATTACCAAGAAGTCATCTCGTTTACCAATTTGATAGAGCATCCAAACTTCAAACCTCTTCTACTAATACCATAAATTGTTGGTAATCAACCAAACCAACCAAATACTGACATCTACTCCATTTAAAATTGCATACTTGGTACACTCAGTGCGAATTAATTCCAACAGTTTTTACTTTCATTAATTGACGTACATTATTAATTAAACTTTTATGCAAACGTAAAAGCACTTTAGCGTTGGAGCGGTCAACTTATCGAAAATCAAGAGCGACGTACTCTTGTCAAAACATAAGAACAGTAAGCTGGTTGAAGACTAAGAAAGCCTCTTATCCTTGTTCGGCGGATTATATTTAGGTTCTCCACCCATCAAAACCTACCACAATTCCTCAAACTACCTTCAATACAAACATTCGTACACAATTCTTAAAATCACTTTACTTCCAGCGGCCACAGTTTTCCGGCGGCTCCGTGACGTAGTTAGTATGCGTGTGACTACTACGATCAAAGTCATGGGTTCAAATCCCGACGCGGCCCGCTTGAAAAATGTTAGGCGAGCATTTTTCACAAAAATACGTCCTCGTTCGGATGAGAGGTAAAATGGAGGTCTCGTGTGTGTGTGTTGTCACGCACGTTGATGATTCCTACCTTGCTTGGAACAGCAAGGGTTCGGCAAAATTCAAAATATTTCAGGCAAAAAAACTCGATTCCTGGCCAATGTAAGTACCTTCGGGTGGAATATTGGAAATCACATGTAGGGCCACAGTCTTCCAAAAACTGCTCCACACAAACAAACTCACGTACACAAATTCTATGTTTCTCATCCTCTAACCCACACGATTTTTTTTCGAAAACACCAGTTTTAAGCTCACAACAACACTCCCATACTAAATCATTTCGTCGTATTCAAACATCTCACTCCAATAACGTTATCTATAACCCTCCAACTGACAAAAGTTACCGTTTAAACTACGCCTATCATGACATTTGTTATTTTCATCCCACTTTTGCATACGCCCTAAAAATTCCCTATCTCTTACTTTGTTTTCAATCTCGGTTGTACAACGGCCAATTGTTACCCCCTCTAATAACCTTGTGTATTTATCTAGTCAACGAACGCTAATGTTCAAACTACGCCTATCTTAGCATGTTTTATTTTTATCCCACTTATACACATGCTATCGAATAAACTCTTTATGTTACCTTGTTTGCAAGCTTCGTTTGTAACAGGCAATAATAACCCACTCCAACTCAAGTTTCATATCGTTTTTAAGAAGCTATACATTTCTTTAATTGACGTCGAAACTAATAACTTCCTGGAATTTACTGTTATTTGTGCAACATTATCTACGCTATTAAATACACGGAAAAATAGTTTCCTCAAAGCATGTTTAAAACCTCCAACAAATAATATAACTGTCAACTTTGCTTTCATTTAACACTACTTAGAAACTATAACGGTTTGAAATAAAGCCAAAGCTTTTGAAAGCATTCCTACAAATTAAATACGAAATGCCATGCTTTTTATCTGTATGTGTAATTATCTGTAAGAATTAAGCTAAATTACATTTTAGCTTCTTGAAATTTTTTTCGAAACAAATTAAATTCTAAAATTATTGAGTTTCAAAACGCGTCGAACGTTGTCTGTTATTTCGCATTCTGAACCACGGAATAAATTACCAAATGAATAATTAATGTCCTTTTAACTCCTAAATATCACAGTAGTATATACATATATATATATATATATATATATATATATATATATATATATATATATATATATATATATATATTATACTGTCAAGAAGGGGTGGGCTTATAAAATGTTTAAATAGGGCTTCGAAACGACTTTGCTAGAATGGGGTATATTTGGTTTTGTTTGAGTATTTTCTTTCAGGTATTTTTGGTTTATAAATTAACAACAACTATTCCACGTTTATAAATTTATAAAGCTTTTGAAACTGCATTGCATTCAACAACATATACCGGCCATAGACCAGGCTAAGCTAGTTATAAGTTTGCATTGTATACGTATTTTAATTGTTATGGTTGCACGTATATAAAATTTAATTTGGAGTTAGCGTTTTCAGAACCATTTGAATGTAAAACGAATATCAAAATTGCTTGGTATACTGCACGCTTTTAAAATTTTAAGGAGTTAAGTGATACTCCGTAAAATTTGTAAATCAATTTCAGTTTGAATATGTTTTAACAATTAAAGATTGGTTATGTAATGACAGGACGTTTACTGAATAAGACATAAATGTCTGTTGCGTACAATTTAAAAGCTGAACCATCAAAGTTTGTTAGCTATTTTCAATATTGTAAAAGTTCAATATACATAAATCACTGGATTACAAACCATCTAGAAAATGAATGTATCTAGAGAATACAACTGTATTATTAATCAATTATTAATAATTATAAATTACATAGTGTGCGTAGAGATAGTTGCTATGGCAACGGAAACAAAAGAAGACGGTTTTATTTATAAGGGACTTCAAATTGATATTACTAAAAATAGACGTGTTTTTGTACTGTTATGAGTTTTATTACATTTAAAAAGTTACGAGAAAGTTTTGAAAGTCAAGTTGTACCTGGAGATAGCAAATAGTAGCAGTTTTACGGCGAATAAAAGTTAATTAAAAGAGGAGTGCTGGTCTGTACCGTTATTGTTTGAAGACGAAAGCATAGTGGAATTGGAGTTATCTGAGTATTTGTATAACATAAAATTTGTAGAAATATTAGTAGTTTTATAGTCTGGAGATTACCAGTTGCTCGAGTTACTTATTATTTACAGGAGGTGCCTGCAGTTGGTCACTTGGCTTCAGGACGGCTGGAAGACGGCGCTTGTATCTGGATTCCAGGTATTAGTATTTAATATCTACGCAGTGCTTTAATCAAATTTATAAAAGTGGAACTAGTGTTTTGGAATACTTTTGGCTTTTAAAATTATTTGACATATTTATGAAAAAATCCTTGAATATTTGTTTGGGTGTCTAGTTGAGAGGTGTTTGCTTAGGACGGACCCACCCTAGGTAGATTCCGCCACGTGTTTGACGGCCCTGTAAAATATTTAAGTGCAGCAGCCGTGTAAAATATTTAAAGATAAATTGTGTGGCATAACTCAACAAGGCTCTAAAATAAGACAAGGAGTGACAGATAGATATATTACGCCTATCACTAATAAGGTAGGATCACAGTATATATAACAGAGGTTGCAATTGTCATAATTGTCCTAAGATAAAAAAAAGAAAGATCAATCCTGTAATCATGAATAAACAATACAAAATAGGTGGTAATTGATTATAAAAGGGTTCTCTATAACTCAATATATACCAAAATATAACAGATGGCGCTAACAACGTGAGGCTCGAGTAGATTTGTTAGTTGTACGTTGCATATATTCTATTTAAAAGTGAAAATTAATATTTGATTGACGTTTCATATATATTTATTTGACAGTTGTTGAAGGTTTTGAATTTATTGTAGTAGGCTAAGACGTAATTTGATATTCACACTTTGGTCAATTTTAGCGGCGGTAAAACATTAGGTGGGGCTCGATAGGGCTGATTCAGATTTGCAGAGGTTGTGTAGCTTAGTGGGGCACATCATTGAAGTTTATTTTGAAAATTAAAGGGACATGTCTGATGAGGAGAGAATCACGAGGTCAGGGAAAGTTTATGGAGTTGAGACTGGTGTGAGAGGGCAACCGGTGGTTAAGACTGTAGCAGCAGGGATGCTAGGGATGAAGCTGGAGGATATGTGGAGCCGGAGGTGATTATTGTGAATTCAGGGATACATCGGGAGAAAATGAAATTGATAAGGGAAAAGAGAATATGCAGATCCAAGATGTGATGATGGTTTTGTTGGAATTAAAAGGGTCGTTAACTAAGTCGCATGAAGAATTGAGAGGATCATTGTTGGCCGAGGTTAGAAATTCACAAGCGGAAGTTAAGGAAAAATTTGATATGATGGAAATGAAAATTGAAGGAATTAATGTATCAATACAGAGCAGTTTGTGTTCATTTAAGGATGAAGTTCTGAAGGACGTAGAGGATAGAGTCCAGGTTGTAGAAGGAAGGTAACAACAGGTTTAAATGAATTAAGGGAAGAGCTGTACATGGTCGAAGTTAGACAGACAGAAAAATTGCAGAATTTAGGTGAAATAGTTCGGATTCAGACGGAGGACAATATTAACTCTAAAAACGAAATTATAGGCAAATTGCGGGCGAGTCAGGAGGTGGCAGAGAAGCTGAGAAGGGATACGACGGTTCTGGGGAATACGGTAAATGGATTGTCTGGTCTTGAAGGAATGTTAGACAGATGAGAGAACAGTTGGTTGAATTGGAAAGGGGAAGAGTTGTTTGTGATGCAGGATACCAGTATAGGCTAGGGAAAGAGACCTTGCCGAGGTTTGAAGGCAGAAAGAATGAGCAGCCGATGGTCTATCTTAGCAAGTTGGACGAGATGGTAGAGAGTGAGCCTGAGAGGGTGAAGATGCAGATGGTGAGCGTGACATTGGGGGGTTGTGCAGAGAAATGGCACTGTATCGTGAGGAGGCAATATAGTTCGTACGAGGAATTTCGAAGGATATTCATAGAACAATATTGGGGAAACACGCATCAGGCTAATATTCGAACGGATTTAAACACTGGGAACTATAGGTCATACCAGGGATCGAGAGAAAATTATGTGATTGAAAAGTATAACCAGGCGCAGCACCTGATTCCTAAATTAAGAGAAGATGAAATTATATTATTGTTGTCAAGGCATATGGAGGCGGAAATAACTAGGGCCGTAGCGATACAAAACGTTCGGACTTTAAGAGACTTTTGGAAATGATGCGAAATTATGACGTAGCTAGGACGTTTGAAACGAATACCAGGAAAATAGTGATAATAGGAATTGGGATAGGAATAGGAATAGCACAGACTACCAGAGGACTGGGGTGCAAGGATACAATTATAGGGAGAATGGACAGGACAACTACAGAAAGCAATATCAGGGAAATCAAAGGAGAACGAATAATAATTGGGAACAACGTTTTAATAGAGACGATAATTATAGGGGGAACAATGACTGGAACAGGACTGATAGGAATGACAGAGGTTTTGGACAGCAAAGAACGAGTTTTGGACAGAGGTGGCAGAGAGAAAGCGAGCAGAGATCAACGGATCAGGGGGAAATACCGACAGGGATTAGAGACCGAGAACGGGGGACAGATAGAAACTTGACGATCCAACACGTAACAACAGGAGACACGCGACAGAGATCTGAGGATAGGATAGAGAAAGTGGAGGTCCACGATGAACCCACGGTACAAAAAAAAACGTCGATTTATTAGTGTTAGGAAAATCAGATTTAGGGACACAGCGTAGTATTAGTTTAGTAGATAAGTTGTTAGATAATAAGTTTGAGAGAAGGCGGGAGTTACCATTTATTCATATTAGTTTAGAGGATTCTGTTTACACGGCATTGATAGATACAGGGTCGCAGTTATCGCTGGTGAGAGAGGAAATAGTTTTGAAACATGCAGAATTATTCAAAGGGAAAATTTGTAGGGTTAAGAGTATTAATTTATGGTCTGCGATTAAGAGGAAGTTAACTACGATAGACAAAGTTGTACGAGTATCGATTGTATTAGGAAGTACCAGACTAGGTGAAGTAGAGTTTTGGATAGCAAGAGGATTATATTTAGATTTTATTGTAGGGATAGATGTAATTGAGGAATTTGGACTGGTTATAGATGGTAAAGCACGAATGGTAAAGGTATTAAATTTAGAGAAGAAATGGGTGGTGCCTAAGGATAATCGGGATACTAGGGATGAGATAAATACAGATAGTATAGGATCAGGAAAGACTAAGAATAGAATTTATGATGGAATTGATGAGTTACGGTTATGTAATATATTTGAGAAGGTATTTGATGAGGAACAGATAGGATTAATAGGGGTGGATATGAAGGAAATGTTATATGAGGTGTTTAATAGACATGCAGGAGTTTTTAGTAATGAGCCTAGGTTTGCGAAGGAGTATACGCATAAGTTAGAGGTCACAGACGAGGGAAGTTTTCGTACTAGGGTATATCCAATACCATTTGCATTAAGGGTCGAGTGAAAATGAGATTAAAAGATGTTAAAAGAGGAATTATTGAATCAGCGAGAACACCCTATATTAATCCGGTAGTGGTTGTGCCTAAATCTGATAATTTAGAATTAAGAATATGTTTAGATGCTAGGAGATTGAATGCGATTACTAAACCACAATTTGAACAACCAAAATCACTAGATAATTTGTTATACAAGGTAAGCGAGATGAAAATTTTAGCAAACTGGACTTAAAGAATTCTTTTGGCTAATTCCTTTGCATGAGGAAAGTCGGAAGTATACTGGATTTAGCATTGAAGGGAGATTTATCAGTACAGAGTTGTTCCATTTGGTCTTTCAACGTCATCCGCTGCATTAGTTCGAGCCATGCAGAAGTTATTAGATGAGTACGAAGACTTCTGTACGCACTATGTCGATGATATTTTGATTTTTCTAAGAACGAGTTAGAACATTTAGAACATTTAAGAAAAGTGATCCGAAGGTTAGACGAGGGAGGTTTGAGGTTGAATTCGAAGAAGTGTGAGTTTTTAAGGACCAGGTAAAGTATTTGGGGTTTGTCGTTGGCAGCGAAGGAATTAGAATTTGTGAAAAACGCTTGGAAGAGTTGAAGAATTTGAAACAGCCAAGAAATTTGAAAGGTTTAAGAGGATTTTAGGTGTATTAAATTATTATCGTTGATTCATACCAAAATATTCGGAGTTGTGCATTCCATTGTTGGAGTTGTTAAAAAGAACGAAAGGTGGAAATGGAACGAGCAAAGGGAGCAGGCATTTCGGGAGTTGAAGGCGGTATTTTATAGGAACTGTCATTAAAATATCCCAATTTTACGGATCCATTTATTTTAAGGACAGACGCTTCGAGTTTTGCAATAGGGGCTAAGTTGGTGCAGGTTCAAGAAGGGAGAGAAGTGCCAATTTGTTTTATTTCGAGGGCTCTGAAAGACTGCGAGACTAGGTATTCGACAGCGGAAAAGAGATGCTGGCAATCGTATATGCTGTGAAGAAGTTAAGATTTTATTTATTGGGTAATAAATTTCTGGTTGAATCGGATAACACAGTGGTCACTTTTCTGAAGAAGAAAGAGTTTTTGAACAGTCGATTGTATAGATGGGCGTTAGTATTGCAGGAATATGATTTTGAGATTAGACATAAACCTGGTAAAGAAAATGTTACGGCTGATTTCTTTAGTAGGAAGGATGAAGGGTTGCTAACGGATAGTAGGAATGGATTTTGATTGCATTGCAAGTGTTTGAAGATCTGGGAAGATGGTCGAATGCCAGATTTCATCGGATGCAAGCACACGAAGAAATAAGGGCGATCAGAGAAAATTATTCAGAGATAATTTAGAACAAGACAGAGGTTTTATATGGTCGAGGAGTTTTGGTGAAAAGGTTATGGGATGATGAATTATTAGTGTTAACGACACAGGTAGCCGTTGAGCTGATCCAGGAAATTCATACTACGTTTGGTCATATAGGGATTCGTAAGACGTTCTTGATATTTAGGAAGCTTTCTATGCACGAAACTATAGAAAATTGGTGAAAAATTGCATAAATCTGTGTGAGACGTGTTTGTTAGGAAAGGATAAGAATGTGGTGTTGAAGAATCAAGTTAGATGTATAAGAGCGGAAGGTCCATTAGATATTGTGGCAATGGATTACTTGAGTAATTTGATACCGAGTAGGAACGGATATCAGCATATTTTAGTTGTAGTTGATATTTTTACAAAGTTTGTGCAGCTTTATCCAGCGAGGAGATGTAATTCTAGGCATGTATTGAGTTCTGTAAGAAAGTTTGTAGAACGAATAGGTAAGATGAATAGGGTATTGTTGGACAATGCAACGTATTTTCGTAATCGAAGGGTTGAAAGTAAATTAAGGAAGGATGGAATAAAGATGACATTCTGTAGTATCAGACATCCTCAAGGAAATCCGTGTGAAAGATATATTCGAGAAGTAATAAAGTTTTTGAGGTTAATAACGCAGGAACAACATGATCGGTGGGTAAGGTATTTACCGCAAATAGAAGAATATATTAATTTTGTACCAAGTTCAGTGACAGGAATGTGTCCTGTGACATTGATGAAGAAGGTGATTCCAGCAAGACCGTGGAGAGCTGAACAAAAGTGGAGGATATAACGGAGTTGTTGCATAAAGCCAGACAACAAGTCGAAACGATACAAAGAAGGGAGTTGGAGAAACGTAACAAGAAAATCAAGAAGCAAGTGGTTTTTTCAGTTGGGGATCTTGTTATTGTTAAAAGATTGAGAATGTCAAATTGGGAAAGAAATATTTGTGCCAAGTTGTTATTTCCATACGAAGGTCCTTATCGAGTGAGAAGAATTTTGCAGAAGGAATACTTACGAATTGGAGAATGACAGGGGTGAATGTCGGGGACGTTTTCATATAGAAAATTTGTATCCATATTTCCATGTGGAAAGTAAAGTATCGCAAGAATAAAATTAACACTGTAAATAATACTAACGAGCTTAAAACTATACAGAACATACAGAAACTAACACTTAATCCTCATACATAAAAAAAAAACTATAGTGATTTTAACTAAAATTTAAAATTTCTCAACCATTAAAAGAATTAATTATATCCAGGAAGTAAATTTTCATTTTATTTAAAATCAGTGGGGCCTTATATACTGTCAAGAAGGGGTGGGCTTATAAAATGTTTAAATAGGGCTTCGAAACGACTTTGCTAGAATGGGGGTATATTTGGTTTTGTTTGAGTATTTTCTTTCAGGTATTTTTGGTTTATAAATTAACAACAACTATTCCACGTTTATAAATTTATAAAGCTTTTGAAACTGCATTGCATTCAACAACATATACCGCCATAGACCAGGCTAAGCTAGTTATAAGTTTGCATTGTATACGTATTTTAATTGTTATGGTTGCACGTATATAAAATTTAATTTGAGTTAGCGTTTTCAGAACCATTTGAATGTAAAACGAATATCAAAATTGCTTGGTATACTGCACGCTTTTAAAATTTTAAGGAGTTAAGTGATACTCCGTAAAATTTGTAAATCAATTTCAGTTTGAATATGTTTTAACAATTAAAGATTGGTTATGTAATGACAGGACGTTTACTGAATAAGACATAAATGTCTGTTGCGTACAATTTAAAAGCTGAACCATCAAAGTTTGTTAGCTATTTTCAATATTGTAAAAGTTCAATATACATAAATCACTGGATTACAAACCATCTAGAAAATGAATGTATCTAGAGAATACAACTGTATTATTAATCAATTATTAATAATTATAAATTACATAGTGTGCGTAGAGATAGTTGCTATGGCAACGGAAACAAAAGAAGACGGTTTTTATTTATAAGGGACTTCAAATTGATATTACTAAAAAAATAGACGTGTTTTTGTACTGTTATGAGTTTTATTACATTTAAAAAGTTACGAGAAAGTTTTGAAAGTCAAGTTGTACCTGGAGATAGCAAATAGTAGCAGTTTTACGGCGAATAAAAGTTAATTAAAAGAGGGAGTGCTGGTCTGTACCGTTATTGTTTGAAGACGAAAGCATAGTGGAATTGGAGTTATCTGAGTATTTGTATAACATAAAATTTGTAGAAATATTAGTAGTTTTATAGTCTGGAGATTACCAGTTGCTCGAGTTACTTATTATTTACAGGAGGTGCCTGCAGTTGGTCACTTGGCTTCAGGACGGCTGGAAGGCGGCGCTTGTATCTGGATTCCAGGTATTAGTATTTAATATCTACGCAGTGCTTTAATCAAATTTATAAAAGTGGAACTAGTGTTTGGGAATACTTTTGGCTTTTAAAATTATTTGACATATTTATGAAAAATCCTTGAATATTTGTTTGGGTGTCTAGTTGAGAGGTGTTTGCTTAGGACGGACCCACCCTAGGTAGATTCCGCCACGTGTTTGACGGCCCTGTAAAATATTTAAGTGCAGCAGCCGTGTAAAATATTTAAAGATAAATTGTGTGGCATAACTCAACAAGGCTCTAAAATAAGACAAGGAGTGACAGATAGATATATTACGCCTATCACTAATAAGGTAGGATCACAGTATATATAACAGAGGTTGCAATTGTCATAATTGTCCTAAGATAAAAAAAAGAAAGATCAATCCTGTAATCATGAATAAACAATACAAAATAGGTGGTAATTGATTATAAAAGGGTTCTCTATAACTCAATATATACCAAAATATAACAATATATATATATATATATATATACAGGGTGAGTTTTTTTTTTATTTTCACCATGGGCATCTTGGAAACCATTAGAGATAGAGAGACGCTCAAATAGGAAAAGTAATGCGGTTTTGTCTGCTGATCTCGCATGTGCTTTTCTTTTCTAGAAAAAATCCACAAATATCTAGATATATTGAAAAAACTAAATATCGCAATTTCTTTCAAATCCATCTGTCGACTTTATTGTTGGCATTAGAGAAATAATGTAAATAGTAAACTTGTAGATATTTTTTAATGCTAAATTAGAATGAGTGATTGGAAAATTTTAATTTTTTTTGTTTTATAGATATGTACATAACCTCAATTTTTTAAATGAAAAGCATAGTTGGCTAGGGGCTTGTTTAATAGCTTATGTTGTGCAGATTTCTCTGATATAGCACATGATGGAGCTATTCTTCTAAATGACCGAAATATTATGGTTTTATGTTTTTACTGTGCATAATTATCAGACCACCCATGAAAAGAGTAAAACAAGTCTATAGAATCGCACTTTGTATTTTGAAGTAACTGTCATTGGTGTTATTGTTCACATTATTATTAATAATTAGGTTCCTCTATGCTAAAATGAATTATAATAACGAGGAAAAGCTCGATATGTTAACTTGTTACATTGAGTGTAATAAAAATTCCACTAGAGCAGCAGATTTATATTCTGAACGCTACTTTAACTGCCATCAACCATCTGTTCCGACATTTCGTAACTTGTATATAAATTTAGGAGTCTATGGTAGTTTTATACAAAGAAAGGAACACAATGTACAAAATATTGATGGAAATATGCAAATAAATGTATTAGCTAGAGTTCAAGTCAATCCTTCAACTTCTACAAGAGAAATTGCTTTATCCAGTGGAATATCGCAACGGTCCGTTGTTCGGGTCCTAAAAAAGCATAAGTTTCATCCATACAAAATATCAATTGCTGAAACATTGCATTCAGGAGATGAAGATAAGCGGATAAGATTTTGCAGATGGTTTGTGGAGAAGTGTCAGCAGGATCACGAATTTCCATTTACCGTTTTATGGTCAGATGAAACAAGGTACACCAATTGTGGTATTTTTAATAGGTTCAATGAGCATCTATGGATGCAAGAAAATCCGCATGCAGTTCAGCAACGAAGACCTCAAATAAAATTTGGTTTTAATGTATGGTGTGGTGTATTAGGGGCCAATATTATAGGACCTATAATATTTAATGGAATTTAACAGGAGAAAAATATTTAAATATGTTGGAAACAAATGTAGAGGATCTTTTAGATGAACTTCCTTTACGAGTGCGCGGGGACTCAAATGGTTCCAGCATGATGGCGCACCGCCGCACAACACCCGTAGTGTTACGGATTATTTAAATCGACTATATCCGGATTCTTGGATTGGTAGAAATGGTCCAGTTCAGTGGCCACCTCGAAACCCGGAATTTTCAATATTAGACTTTTTTATACACGGACATGTGAAAAATAAAGTGTATACTAAAAAATTTCATATAGAAGCACAACTACGTGAAGCTGTAATTAATGCTCATAGAAGCATTATTAAGCGTTTATAAAAAAAAAGCAATGCATTCCATTGCTAAAAGATGTAGGCTATGTATTGAACAAAATGGTGAGCTTTTTGAGCATTTGTAATTTGTTAATACAATATTTATTCAGTTTGTGTTTGTTCGTATTTTAGTTTTGTTTCCATTTCTTATACTTTAAGGTTTTTGTGATTTTCAAAGTGCATAATATTATATTGTTTACATATTGTTATTGTTATTTGAATGAATTTTATAAGTTAATTGTTTCTGTTACCAATTGTTAAAAGTAGCTATCAAGTACTGTTATGATAAAGAAATACAGTCGATAAGTCTCCTTTTCTGATTGTATATTGAAACAGCTATTTTATTAAATAAATCTATAAAACCTCAATATTTTGGTCATTTAAAATAGTAACTCCATCATGTACTATACCAGTGAAATCTGCACAACATAAGCTATTAAGCAGGCCCATAGCCAACTATGCTTTCCATTTAAAAAATTGAGGTTATGTACATATCTATGAAACAAAAAATAAATAAATTTTTCCTATCACTCAGTCTAATTCAGCATAAAAATATCTACAAGTTTACTATTTACATTATTTCTCTAATGCCAACAATAAAGCCGACAGATGGATTTGAAAAAAATTGCGATATTTAGTTTTTTTCAATATATCTAAATATCCGTGGATTTTTTCTAGAAAAGAAAAGCACATGCGAGATTAGCGGACAGAACCGCATTACTTTTCCCATTTAGCGTTTCTCTATCTCCAACGGTTTCCAAGATGCCCATAGTGAAAATGAAAAAACTCACTCTGTATATACATATTACAGTGAATAAGATGAAATAATAACTTGGCTTTTATGCAAAGCCCAAAATAATCATTTCAAATCGAGCTAGTAATTGAAAGATGGAAAATATAAGGTCTTGGACAGGACTTGAACCTGTATCCTGGTTTTGCCGGAACCATGCGTTTACCAATTACGCCACCGAGACCGATGACGGCAATTGGGAAATTTACAAATTTAAATCAAGTACAGAACTATACATAAACTTGTGTAATTAACTATCTAATATATATATATATATATATATATATATATATATATATATATATATATATATGCATAAAAGTCTAAGTTATTATTTTATCTTAATAATTGTAATACGTTAGTATTTATCAACTTATCTTGTATAAAACTACCTAAAATATTTATATATATATATATATATATATATATATATACTATATATATATATATATATATATATATAGATTTGTTGGTTTCTTGGGATGCACTCGTTCGTAAAATAAAAACTATAATATCAAATTGTAACGTTTATTCTGCCTTAAAGAACTTCTTTAAGTCATGGTAATTATTCTATGATTAAGGCAAAAATATTCATGCCGAAACGTCAGAATAAACCTTACAATTTGACATTATAGTTCTTATTTTACGAACGAGTGCATTCCAATAAACCAACAGATCTATATATATATTACTACCGTTCGAGAAACTACCTATATATATTGCCGTGGTACTCCGGTAAAAGCCTCAGTAACAAAAATATTCGAAAATTTTTTTTATTTTCCAAAATCGTCATAAATTTAACACAATAAAAAATTTTTTAACCAAAATAATCTCTTACCCAGATTCCTCTCTTCATCACCTTAATTCTTCTTCAGTTCCCAGGGTAGCTCAGTTGGGCCTCTTCTTGGATACCTAGATTCACTATTATACTCTGTATCGTTCACGCACACTCTCAATAAAACCACAAAATAATACAACAATCATACAATATTTATTTACCACAATTTACAAATAAAATTCAAGATTATCCACTTTTCAGAGATCAAGTTACACCTCAATAAATCCTATTTTTGTACTGTCCTGGATTTTAATTTAAATTATCAAACACATTGAATATACCCGGAGTAAATGGGCCCTGAATAATATCTTATTTTCTTTCTTTCTTTATAATTTATTTTAAATTAGTATACTCTGGAGTATGGTGATCTCATGATAACCCAGTTAGTTATGAATAATGTATGCTTTTGTACTTCGCATACTCTTACAACAAACAAAAAACCCATGTACTCGTAACAATAAAAATTTTAAATTCCTGATGGAACGTTGATAAGCTTTATATACACCTTTAGATTTCTATTTAAAAACCATAATAAAGTTAGTTATACGTATTATTTTCAGTACGCAAATAATGCACAATACCTTCAAAATTCACTCTCACACGTCACACAATTTTCATAGTTTCATAGTTTATAACAACAATTTTAAAGCGTTACCTAGAACTTCTTGAAGATCTCTACTCCGTTGACGATGCCGTTAAGTTGTTTCGCTCTGCTCTGCTGGCCGCTTCTAGCTATTTGTAGATGAACCTCATCTAGGTTGTGCTGTTTGCTCTGCCTTCCCGGTGCATCCAAATCCAAATCCAAATTAATTACACTTCTTTCGTAATTGCGTACTTTTGTTTAATTTAATTTAAATTTACGTTACTTGACGTCACTTCACGAACTTGTTTAAGATAAATGTTGCACCTCAAATTAAAATTTAGACTCGACACTATTCGCGTATCAAATTATGAGGCCAACACTGTACCATTTAATTTAAAAATATGTATACTTACAAACTCGTATTCTGAAGCGGTGACCATACTAAGAGATCGAAGTTAAAAGAGAGATCGATGCTAATTCTTTTTGAGTATTTATATGATTCCAAATGCCACCTCTAGGCCACTCTTCCCGTGAAAAAGCTAATTTAAAATAACACTTCCTCAAATTTTGGTTCAACTGTTTTCGAAATCCCCGAAATTTAGCGCGTCGTTACGATATTTTCCGAAAAATTAACATTCAATATTCCCGTGTTTGTCTGATGTACAACTAACTATATCGACCAATCTGGTCCATTGACGTCTTAAAAACCCCGCCTATATTAACGCTGTCCCTTTCTTATGCATATTTTATGTTTCCTTCTAACCTTGTTTGAGTGGTAGAAATCGATATTACTGTCCGCGTTTCAAATTAACCCATGTGGACTGAATACGTGCGTTGCGACTGTCGTTTAACCAATATTCTTTAAAACTTGCTTGTTATCTATACAAATTAGGGGAACCTGATATTTCGAAAACATGCAGGTGTTCAATTAACCGACATTTTAACACAACATATCTAAGAGTTGGCTTTTCAAGGTATTTTATATTCAACGGCTGTTTATGTGTTTGCAAAGCGTTTCACCTTGGCATTATCGATTTTTCATGCTTTTATGCGTATTATACGTAATTACCCGTTCAATTAAACTCCATTAAATTAATAAATAAATTGCATTGGCTTCTAAAATTTATTTTCTTTACGAACCTAACTAAATTTTATTCATTAATTGTTAAATTATGGTAATACTTGTTGCTTTAAAATGAACTAAATGAAATTAATTTTGCACGTAAATTTTGGTTGTTTCCTCTATACAGGGTGTTTGAAATTACCTTTTTTATAGTTAAATTTAACCTTTTAAAACCACTACAATATATATATATATATATATATATATATATTAATAATATTATATATATATATATATAGTAGAATTGGTAACGACCTTGCTTCTTTAATAGTATATAACTTTATGGGTTTTAGGTCAGCAGAATTGAAGAATTATTTTTTTTATAAACTCAAGCTTTTGGAAATTTATTTTTCCATTATCAAGAGTACTACAAATAAATACATTGAGTTAGTTATGTGAACAAGATTTGACTAATAGCTAAAAATTATATAAATAGTACTTAATACTTACTAAAGTGAGATAATAGTCAATTGGATGATTAATAATAGTAAATAGGATGGTTTTGGTGTGTAGTATAATTAAATAAACCAATAACAAATAACTAAATTACACATAACATATTCTCACAATCATACACACATACACACAAACTAATAACACAACTAAATAAATTAAACAGAACATCTGCATTCATACTTACAAATTCAACAATAATCAAAATAATATATAACATATCTACATACTAATATATTATCTTAATTACTTAAAACTATATACACAAAATCATTTTTAATATACCAACAAAAATCAACACACAAACAACTGCTTTACAAAAATTAAAAAACCAAGACAGTATACATCAACATCAAAAAATATTACTGTTTAGAATTCTAAAACACATTTTATACATTTTTAAAAAAAATTTTATCTTTATATTTAATTATACTACACACCAAAACCATCCTATTTACTATTATTAATCATCCAATTGACTATTATCTCACTTTAGTAAGTATTAAGTACTATTTATATAATTTTTAGCTATTAGTCAAATCTTGTTCACATAACTAACTCAATGTATTTATTTGTAGTACTCTTGATAATGGAAAAATAAATTTCGGAAAGCTTGAGTTTATAAAAAAGAGAATTCTTCAATTCTGCTGACCTAAAACCCATAAAGTTATATACTATATATATATATATATATATATATATATATATATATATATATACCGAGTTTTATCTAATAAGCGATATTTAATAAATAAATATTGAATAAGATTTTGGTATTCTTGGGTGAATTGCTTAAATAACAAAAGGCTTCAGTCAATTACACTTTATTTACTTTACTAGTTTCAGAGAATTTGTCCCCTTCGTCAGAAGCTAAAATACTGCATGAGAGTTAAATTAATAATTGAACAATAGTTATTTACTTTAGTAAATGCGTAAAAATACCTCAAAAGCAACTAGCAGTGAATATGAGAACATATCAAGTTTAAAATTAATAATTTTAACTTTTTAAATGTAATTTCTGAACACACACGTTAAATACTTTTCAACGCCAAAACAAATGTATCGAGTAGTTATTGAATGACAGTTCTATAAAATATATTCAAAATCAATACCCAATGTATGGTTTTTATAATTATAGTTAAAATTTTTATTGTAAGTGTTTTTGACTTTGTAACTGTTTCTATTTGTAATGTGTAGGTTATGATTAAAGTTTTAAATAAACCGAAACGTAAACAATAAATACAGATGGATTTTTAATATTTGCGTATTCAATTGAAAGAAATGTCCCAAAAAAGTTACGAGCGTCTCGCGGTAGTAATAACGCGGCTGTAATGACAGTTGTAAACAGATTGAGGTTACGTAATTTTTTTTGTTTACATAAATTAGATAAGGTCTGTGTTAATGTTAAATTGATTGTTTATCTCCTTATTTATATAGGAGAAGTAAAAAATGAATATTTGCCAAGATTGTGGTTCTGAATTTACGTAAAATAAAACTTTGTATGGCCACTTAAGAAAATTTCATGATTTGAATATAAGAGACCAGTTTCTATAAGCAACCAACTTTGGATAAAAAAGAAGTTAAATTTAGTGCAATGAAGGAAATTAACTTTACACGAATGTTATGTATATATGTTAGCTCTTGTATGTAAACAACTTGGTATTTTGTACTAACTTGTTGCTATTCTAGGTATCTTTCGTACTTGCGTCGATATGCAGTTTAAAGGTACTTTGCTGGGATTTCTTTAATTTGATGTAAATTATTAATTACTTGAGTGAAATGTGTTTAATAATAGTAATAGAGACTTGAGGTTTCAATAATTGTATTTTTATTTTTTAAAAAGTAAACACGTTATGTACCCATATACATTCTCAATAAATACCTAAATTAATTAAGAAAGAAACTAATTTATTTTGTCGAGAATTTTGTTTGCACTATCAGTCGACTAAAATATGTAAAAAAAACAAGGTAGAAAATTAAGGTTATTTTGGTACTCCGACTAAAAGTAAAACTAAAATACTGCACTGTTAATATAAGAACACCCAATCCGACAGATTTGACGAAATTACAATAACTTACCAGCGCTTGTAACACTGATAAAACAAAGCGAGAACTGAGGATTAAATTAGATTAGTCGCGTACTTGTAGGTTTCCCATCAAAATCGCCGGGATTGTAATAATTTCCAGTAATTTGTACATGTATTTCTGCGAGTTGTTTCCCTATCGGATTTTATTCCCAAACAAGAGAAAGCAGAAAAAAATCTAACCTTATAAGCTTTAGTGTTAATTAAACCTACTTTCTACTGAGATAATACACTGTCTTATTTTAACATAAAATCAGGTGATGTATGATCAGGTCTTGTATGAACATTAACATTAAGGTTTGAGTTATTAACCAAACCATCCCTAATAAAAATTTCTTCTGTTAGGGTAGACTTTTTAAGATCATTATTCCTTGTTGATTTGTTCTTTGTTGAAAAAAGCCGCATCTGATGTTCAACTTTTTTATTAATATTAATCTCCTCTGTAGTTTTTAGATCAATAGATTTTGCTTTATTTAATGTGTCAATGATTTTATCAAATTGCCTCATTATATCCAGATGTTCGTCGTCAGTTAACGAAGCATTCTCACATAGGCCTATTATTAGCTCGGCTTTTTTTTAATAATATCATTTTTTGAAGATTTTGCTTCATGTAAAATATTACTGCTGAAAAATTCATTATCATTACTAATATGCAAAGGTGTGGCAATGTCAAGATTCGATTTGTAAAACTGTATCGCACAAGCATGTATGTGTTTGCAAATGTTAGCTTTATCATGTTGTCAATACAGGTGCATTGAAATGTATGAACACATATGCTGCACTTTGTACAACTTAGGCATGAACCTTCACAGGCCTCATCTACTCTGGTGACTTGATACTGTTGAAAAGCACAAGTGGACGACGTAACTAAAAATTCCTTATCATTTTCAAGACTTCTAATAAAATCTGATGTAATTGTTAGACTTGCTTTATGAATTTGTTTAATTCTATTAATTTTGTCATTGGAAGTTTTCTTTGCAAGTTTAATTATACGTTTAAACAAGCTATCCCGAGCAATTTTCATTACTGCATTAATGCTTTTGTCCAAACGTTTTACTTTCCGACCTTACAAATACACATACTTCAAAACTTTGTGCATCGATTCAAGATACATGTTAGTGTTTATTCCTAAACCCAATCGATAGCAATATGCCCAAGATGTTGGACGATTTGCATACTTATTATGAAAATATTTAGCAAATTTTTTGTTTTAAAGCAGAATCACGAACATCATCCAATATAATGTTGAAATGTAACACCTTTCTTTAATTTTCCTGAAACACATCAATTGCAGAATTTCAAACTAGAACTTTATGTTCGAAAATACCTGCAATTTCTGCTTTACTCTCTTTACTAAAAAAACTTGACCAATATCGTTGGTATGTCCAACATTAGTTGTCCAGCAACAGACCCATCGTTCTTTATCGTCGCTTCCATTCTTGAGGGACAAACACTTTTAATTTTATTAGTGCCTGTGCTTTATAAGCTTCTAAAACCTTTGCCTTTTGGAATGTAGTTGTACGATCGATGGCAATTATAGTACTCATTTTTGGTGCCATCAGACAATAATTTAGCTGAAGTGTGAAGTATATACATTGCCAAAGATTTTTCCTGTTCTTGGTTTTTTCAGTTTTAGAACTCTGTTAAACAGAATAAAATTAGTATATAATTAACACTTTGCATAATAATCTTCAAACCTAATTGTGAATTAAAATGTAGTTGAAGTTTTTTATATCCCTTTAGATGTGTTGTACAATTTTCATAAAAGCACTTGATTCTTGACGAGTTGAGAATTATTGGAATACTTTTATAAACAGTTCTGCAATGACGACGTAAAGTTGCTTTACTGTTCAAGGATTTGCCACATGTATCACACAAAAATTTACTAGTTAAAGTAACTGGTTTCCTATATTCAAAATTATGAATCTTTCTTAAATGGACATACAAATTCTTCTTTTGTGTAAACTCAAAACCACAATCTTTGCAAGTATTCATTTGTACTCCTCGTTTACAAATAACACGATAAACAAAATTAATAGGTAATTTCCATGGCTTTCATTCACTATATGTAAACAAAAAAATTACGTAACCTCAATCTGTTTACAACTGTCATTGCAGCAGCGTTATTACTACCGCGAGACGCTCGTAAAAAGAATTACACCATTTTGACATTATGTAGATATATCCTATTTACCTTGGTAAATATGAGAGTACGTCAATATTGACGACTCAAACGTGTTTAATTTTTATCCGCACGTAAGTGTGCCGCTAGCCACAGCGTATATTTCATGATTGAAGTTTAATAAAAATTCTAACCTCACTAACCACACATTAAATCTATTGATAAATATAGTTTATATAAAGCATATTAGTTTGCATATTCACTATTATATATAAGTAATATTTTTAGTTATTGCACATTCTAATGGAAAATGAAAGAATAAGTGAAGATCTAGGGAAACCTGAGACTGTTGCTAATAATGAACCATCTAGTTCAGAAAATGGAGTATTAGAACCAGAAAGTGAAAATTCGCAGGATAAATCACAATCTGAGAACATACATTATGAAGACGATCTTGCTGTTTATACAGATCCTTCCACAAAATATCAATACATATGGTGCAAGGATAAAAATGAGTGGATTTTAAGAGACACCAATGCTTATGGATTTGAAGATGATACTCATACTTACACAGATGCTGAGGGAGTTAAATTTTTCTGGGACAAGCAGAAAAAGGCATGGTTTCCAAAACTTGACGATGAATTTATGGCTAGGTATCAATTGAATTATGGTTTTGTTGATAACACTGAACTTCCTAACGAGATACCACCCACAGAAGAGAAGAAAATTGAAGAAGTAAATCCAGCACTGAAAGAAAAATTACCACCTCCAGAACCCTCATGGTTTGATATTGATGATAAACATAACAGAAGTGTATATGTCAGTAATTTACCTTCTGATTTAACTGAAGATGAATTTGCAAATTTTATGCAAAAATGTGGTTTGATAATGCGCGATCAAAGTTCCAACAATATGAAGATAAAACTGTACACAGATTCCGAAAGTAAACTTTTTAAAGGTGATGCTCTTTGTACTTTTATTCGCATTGAATCTGTAGACTTGGCGTTAAAACTACTGGATGGTTCAGATTTTAAAGGCAATAAAGTTAAAGTGGAACGTGCCAAATTCCAAATGAAAGGAACGTTTGATCCATCACTAAAACCTAAAAAGCGCAGAAAAAAAGATAAAGACAAATTAAAACGTATGCAAGATAAATTATTTGATTGGCGACCAGAAAAAATGCGGGGGGAACGTGCAAAGCATGAAAAAGTTGTAATTGTCAAAAACTTATTTGAACCTACTATGTTTGATGAAAATGTTAGTTTAATTTTGGAATTTCAGCAAGAGTTGCGTGATGAATGTGCTAAGTGTGGAGAAGTTAAGAAAGTCATTATTTTTGATAGGCATCCAGATGGTGTTGCTCAAATTAATATGAGAGAACATGAAGCAGCTGATGCTGTTGTACAGTTATTAAATAGAAGATGGTTTGGCAAAAGACGGATTACTGCAGAAACGTACGATGGTAAAACAAAATATAAAATTGCAGAAACAGACTCGGAAATCACACAAAGGCTAGATAACTGGAATAAATTTCTGTCTGATGAAAATAAAAATAATGAAGTTGTAGATAAAAAATAAAAATATGTTTTAGAAATTAACATTGTAATATTTCATTGTAGCTTTTGTGGTTGAAATTAACTGCTGCCATCTTATTGGTGTATAAACCAGATGTATATAATTGTACCATTGTATAATTTCAGTTGATCATAATTTTTATAATACTACACAGGATATATTTAATTTCACATTGGTTCCGAACAAAGTAGGGCAGAATAGAAAAAAGGCTTATGCAAAAACATTTACCTTACATTTTTTAGGGGTCTTGTTTGAAAATTGGACCCAGGTTCTTGAGTGCTTACTTTATTAAACCATACAGCTACCAAATGCGAATTATTAAGGGGTCGTTCATTCACAAAAATGTGTACACATTGATATTTACCTAACATTTGACATAACTGAAACAGTTGCAACATTATTGGGTTTAGGTAGATATATTTGTCGAAAAACTATCTAAATTATAATATTTTCAATTTGTATAATATTTAACTTTCGGCAAAGCGCATATACCATATATGTTTACCTTGTCTATACTTGTATTACATGTATAAGTAGTACTACGTAGCAATAACTTTCCTTAAAATGTGCGTAATAAGACTGTTTAAATAAATCAAAGGAAGGTTTTAAGTAAAGTATCGTCTGTTCTAGGGATATTTGAACCTATATTCCTCACTTAAATCTTTAAACCTAATGAATAAACAAAAAATGGTCTAAGAACAAAATAGTTTTTTTCATGGTTGCAAAGTCGAGAACTATAGGTAAAAGTTAGAAAATTGCCAAAATGTAACTTTTTCTGTAAAATATAACTAAGACTATAAACTGTAATTAATATTAAAAGTTTTCTTTTTGCATTATTCTCTCATGATAGTGGCGTTTCATCTGTCGGTAAACGCACTGCCATTGTCGGCATTGTTCAAATTATGCTTCAATTTCGAGTAAAATGGCTTGTGAATATCTTCGATTATGTTATTCTGACAAAACTCGTTCATATCTTTGTTTTTTTTAACTTATAGGTAAAACTTTTTATATGCCGGAGAATCTTCGAGTTTGTAGAATATTGGTGGACCACGTTCCTTCGACTTAGCCTCTTAATGCATTGTGTGTCAAGTTCATAAAAATCTTCATACATTTCATTTTTGTAAAATATCGTTTTAGGTTTTTCTTTTTCCACTCGCAACTGTTTACTACACTTTCCAATTTGGCACCATACCATTCGTGGAGGCGTGAACATTAAAATGGTCGTCCTTAAAACGTTTAAAGTTTATACGGAAACCCCTTTTTCTAACTTTATACGCTTACGCTAGTAATTTGGCACATAAATTTTCACATGATAACTGGCATTTTCAATCGTGGCATGTACGGAGTTGCATATGCGTGTCCTGATTCAAGAAGCTTAATATTTAGGTAATTTAAAGTTGGTTGATTCTGGATAACCTGTATCATAGCTGCAGTGATAATCGGATTTTTGTTTTGAGTGGAATAACAGTCTGAGAAAAAGGATATTTTCTTTAGGTCAAACGAAACATGCCAAAAACCTGTGGGGATCTCATTTGCCCTCGCTTTCCTTCGTTTCTTCCCAGCAACAAAAATAACTTTGTTTTGGCCATCATACACACTGAAATTGAATACAGCATATTTTCTTTTGGAGAAAAGCGGCTTTGAAAAAAGTCAAACGTACAATACAGCCTGTGGATCAAAATTAGCAAAAATTAACCATTTTTCATTTTTAGTTCTCTCGGCAACCTGCATATTCGTTTCTCCTTTTATGCAAATCATATTCTACATCTTGTTTTTCTCCTTTTGTGTCATTTTTTGTGAAATTCTACACACCAACATGCATCTTTTTTCGGCATATAAAGTGATATTTTGTGATCTAAGATCATGTCTTTGTATTTAGAAGTTAGTTTTCCCCAGGTTTTTTAGTTTGTACATTAGTTCTTTATTCAGTATAGTTTCCAAATAAACTTTGGAAGAATCTTTTCAACAGTAGTGTGTTGGGACCTGCAGAAACGAATCTATATGTTTATTTACAATTTCTTTATGCTACGTTTCATGTTTTCCTCACCTATCTAGTGATACCATTCTAGAATCGAACCTAAGAAGTTTGCCCGTGACTACTCGAACTCCTTTCTCACATAAAGGTACCCAAAATTTTTTTTCATACGGGTATGTTCTTTTCTTACAAATAAAAATCATAGCGAAAGCTATATTTTCTTTTTGATCCTCCAATCTCTGCCATTTGAAAGTCATTTGTTGCACTCTTGCCGCTATGTAATCTGTCTGCCTTGAGTATTCATCCAAATGCCAACATTCTAATTTTTTTAATTTTTCCTCAATACAGTCGGAGCACATAAGGACACTTTGTGCAATCACAACTGTTGACACTTTTGGCTTCTTGTAATTTTTCTAAGCTATTTTTTTAAGTTCATTTTACATGAGTCTGGCTTCTTTCGTCTATTTTTTTTTCTTGTCGGTTTTTCTCCTAAAATTTATGTTTGCAAAATAATTAAGTTATGTGTCTAAATCTACAGCCGGTCAATTACTGGTTGACATAGTGAAAATTATTATTATCAATAATCAATGTAGCGTTAATATTTTCATTTCTTTCCATAATTTCTTCATCCTGAATTGACAATTCTTACAGTTTTGCATAATACTTTATTATGTATGTTGTCTGAATTGCTCTCAAGAAGTACTACTCTTTGGCCACGCCAAGCATTCCTATGAGCTAAAATAAACAAAAACTATAGTAAAGTATTTTTTATCAAAATAATTCGTCAAATGTTTTTATACTTTATGGCTACATTTGAATAAATACAAAAAAAGGAACATGTTAAGGTGATTTTGTACTTACCGAAAGATCCACTTATGGTAGATGCATTCATTGAATGTTATGCTAAAGCCTGCTCTTTACTATTCTCTTTTGAGGTTAGATTATTTCTACTGATCAATTCATTATCATAAACCACACTTGTTAAAAGTGTGTAAACTAAGGAAGAAAAATTACTTGTATTTGTTTTATTATCCGGTATATTATCAATTAATACACTCGATTGTGACAGTAACCTATCAAGCAAATCTTCATCATTAAACTTCCAGTTTTGTCAACTCACAAAATGCACCTAATACCACAACTGATAGTAAACACAAAACAACCCATAATTGCAATAGTAAACATGCAAGAAAAGCGTTAAATATTACATTTATATAACTATTTGCAGTTGTTTATGTCTGCTGTTTAATAACATGTGCAAATGATCTAACTTTGCTCGTTTAAACACAATTAAACAACCAAGAATTATAAGGCCTTATAATACAGATGTCATAAAATTAATGCGAAACAAAATGTATCAGTTGCAGATGATCCAATAATACACTAGGTTTATTAATTGTTATAGTCTAATTTCTGATAACGACATTTCTATATTTTTCTGCTAATTTGTAAGGTGGAATTGTATGTTTGTATCATTAACCCTATTTAATGGTACGTTTGTTTAATTTAAATGTTAGGTTAGTCTTCCTGTGGCGATTTTTTTTTGGAATTTTTAACTCCAGGAATTTTTGAAGCAATCTATTTGATGTTAAATTATTGACTACGTATTCTTGGTTATGATTGTTCAATAAACTCATTTGCGAGGATTTATATACCAAAGTAAAGGTAAGTATTACATTGATTTGTCATGCAGGTGTTTTAGGTATCATCTGTAGTTGCTGTCCATATTGATCATCAGCTGATAGTTAGATCATTTCATAGTTTATTGCCC
This sequence comes from Platerodrilus igneus, assembly GCA_036346225.1. Classification (NCBI taxonomy): domain Eukaryota; kingdom Metazoa; phylum Arthropoda; class Insecta; order Coleoptera; family Lycidae; genus Platerodrilus; species Platerodrilus igneus. The sequence goes on from JARFIW010001700.1 coordinate 6,315,365, forward strand.
CTTGCACGGTAGTTGTATATATGAGTTTATACAGATTACTAACACCAGAAATTGTAGTGCTTCTAGTGTTACTTTAGGTCTCCTGGTGCAGTTTAGGTGTTCACCTACAACTTTAGTTTTAGTCGTGATGAAGATTAGTGGAAATTCCGTCAATGCAGCATTGGGTTTGACACAAGATTCACTCGATGGGTATCATTATTGCATGCTTATGTTATAAAATTTATTTGTCATTTATATTAAATGCCATAAGTTATGGCATTGAGTTCTTAACGATTTTTGTGTACAATTTTATACTACTTTTGTTGTTACACTTTGATGATATTGAAATCACTATCACACATAATTATTCATTCCATGGCGATCAATAACTAAAGAAAATCTTTATTTACATAGAGGTGCACAATTATAATAGTATATTATACAACGAGGCTATAATGAAGGCTATTATTCCCGAGAATGAAAGTTGTGACACGAGCGAGCGAGTGTAGTAATCATCCGAGGGAATAGTACCCTTCATTATAGCAAGTTGTATTCTATACTTTATCTACAACTAAGTATCAATATAAGAGAGCATAATTTATATAACTTGACTTTCCAAATTATCGAAATTCTACAATAAATTTGCGAAAACCAACACGGCTTTGTGTTATTGTAATGAGACATAGTATTTGATATTTGGCATTTGACGTTTGTTTTAAATTGCACAGGTATTGGAATTTAATATTATTTTCCAGTTGGTCTGTAAGAGGGAATAAAGAGTCATTATTCCCTATGTTCTTTATTATTCCCTAGCGTGATTAATATGTAGCTTTATACTTCAAAAACCACACGTGTAATACGTATATTTTATATTAGTTGTAGCTAAAATTTATTATACCAAAGTGAATGTTTTCATAACTGATATTTTTTCTCCAATATTCCCATTACATACCCTACATTAGTAATATTATTTGTTCCATTAAGTTCCACATATTTAAAATAATAGAGTGGGTGGAGCTAACAATCCACTTAGAGGCTCCAACATTTCTCAGAATACTAAAAAATGATTACTCAACATTGATGTTAACACAAATTTGGTTCCGATATGTTCCCCATTTTGGAAAGGTAGTTATATATTAAATAACTTTATACATTCACTTAATTGTGACTTGTACTCGCTGCTTGTTTCTGCTAAAGTCGACTTTTTTTACGTTGATATCAACACCATTCTATCATCAAAATACTTCACCAACCATGGATCACATATTAAGAGTAGTGAAAAAGAACTTTTACTGATCACTAATAGCTTTACCTCCAAATCTACACTATCTGCTAACATTACGAATCAATATCTCATATATATAAAGACATCTACATATAGTTCTAGGTCTTCATTCACACACTCATCACATGATATTTCAAACTTGAACATTTCTGATTCAAGTAATCGAATTGACAAACCGAACCTAGGGAATAATCCTAAAAATAATAAAAAATTTTTAGAACTATGAAAGCACGTCACCTCTCCCTCCTACTGTGCAACATACGTAGTTTGTGCAACAAGGATAATAACTTACTTGTATTGTTAGACAGCATAGGCTTTCCAGAAATTGTCTGACAAAACATTGGCTAAACTCAGAGGAATATGTTCATATTGAAAATTATCATATTAGTATATATCACAGACCACACCCGAGTCATGGTGGCACAACCATTTATTGTAGATTGACCACTGATTTCTCCCAAAACACTGATTTTAATGAACTCCAGATTGAGCTCAATTTTGAACTCTCTCATGCCTTTAGCAAGTCTTAAACTACACATCTTTTCCATTTATCGTTCCCCAACAGGTAATGTCGACTATTTCCTCTTATCCCTGGATACACTCAGTTACTTCTTATTGTAATCTATTCATTACAGGGGGACTCTAATCCTAATTTTAATAACAATCTGGATAAAAATGTTCTTTGGTTAAAACAAATTATTAATTGCTACAACTTAGATATGCAGGTTGCATCTGACACTAGAATAACAGCTAACTCTAGCTCTAGAATTGACTATGTTCTAACAAATATTAGTTCAAATTTAATTATTAATACTGAAATAATCAGTAATGATCTATTGGACCATGAAGCAATTCTTTTCAATACTAGCTTACAAAATCCTAACATACCAGCCCCTAAATACCATAGAATTTTTTCTGCAGCAAACATATCTACTTTTGCGAGTTCCTTTGATAGTCTACCCACTTCAAATTTAACTGACCTTAACTATAATTTCAATTCATTGGTTAAAAAAATCTCTTCGACATTTAACAGGTCCTTCCCCCTGGTGGTAATTAAGCCTAGTTGGCTAACTGCAGGCTTGAGAATTTCAGCAAAAATGTCACTTCACATTTTGTACAAACATTTCTCCAATTCTACTTTCAGTAAATCTTGTTATCTTCGCTATAAAAGAATTTTTAACAATTTAGTAAAAACAGCAGTCACGTTCTTTAAACGTATATTAAACTGGAATAATATTCCTAAAGAAACCTGGAGAGTTATAAATGAACTAATAGATTAAATACTCAGGAACAAGACATTATGCTCGAGAATTGTTACGTGGATGATATCGCAAACACTTAAATGTACATTTTGCTAAGGTGGCAAGTGAGCTGGTCTCAAAGAAAGATTCTTTGGCTACTGATGCAATTGATTTTTGCGTAAACATAAGGATGGAAATCGTAATAGTCTCTTCCTTTACCCTACCGATCAGTACAAAGTAGTCAGGGTCCTACAAGCTTTTAAAATAAAAAATACAGTAGGAATTGATGTCTCAGCTAAAATTGTATTATTTCTTCCACCTCATGTTATACAATACCTTACTAAGCTTATAAACGATTCTTTTCTGAATGGAATATTTCCCTCGAGTTTGAAACATGCTATTATCATCCCGTTACATAAGGAAGGAGCCAACACGCTTAATAACTTTAAACCAATCTCTTTACTTTCAACTTTCTCTAAATTATTAGAAATGCTAATAAAGGAACGTATTACCAGATTTGTTAACATATTTGATATTCTAAATTTTAATCAGTTTGGCTTTCGTTTTAACAAATCCACAGTAGATGCTATAAATCAATTTTGAATGGGTCTCTATACAACGTTGAATAGAAGAAAGTTTACATCTGCTGCTGTATTTGTAGACATTAGTAAAGCTTTTGATTGCGTGCATCATAGCATTCTTTTAAATAAACTTTACCATTATGGTATTAGAGGGGTGGCAAATTCATGGCTTAAATCTTACTTAGAGATTTTAACAAATCCACAGTAGATGCTATACATCAATTTTGAATGGGTCTCTATACAACACTGAATAGAAGAAAGTTTGCATCTGCTGCTGTATTTGTAGACATTAGTAAAGCTTTTGATTGCATGCATCATAGCATTCTTTTAAATAAACTTTACCATTATGGTACTAGAGGGGTGGCAAATTCATGGCTTAAATCTTACTTAGAGAACAGGACTCAACCGTTAAGCTCTGTAGTCAACGTGAAACAATTGTATCAAATACGGTACGTGTAAATTTAGGAGTTCCCCAGGGTTCTGTTTTGGGACCCTTATTATTCTTATTTTATGTTAATGATTTTACATCTTCTGTTAAATATGCTTCATGTACACTATTTGCCGACGATATTGCTTTGTATTGGGACTCTTCTTCTACTCCTATACTACACAATTGCATTTCATCAGATCTTGCTCAAAATTGGTTCAAAATAAACAAATTCTCTATAAACACTAAAAAAACTTGCTGTAAAATTTTCAAACCTCAACTCACCTCAGAAACTATAAGTATATTAGACAATTCATCACTAAATACTGTCACCAATACTAAATACTTATGCTTAGCTATTTACCCTTGCTTAACTTGGTCAGATCATGCATCCTTGCTTGTCGCTAACTTAGCATCAGCATGTTATGTACTGAGAACTATATCCACGGACCTAGCAGTTGACTCTGCCCTTAAAGTTTATTATGCCTTGTTTGAATCCAGGTTGTGGTATGGTGTACTCCTTTGGGAACATAGCACGCTAGAAAAGATGTCTTTCATCTTCAAATTGCAAAAACGGGCTATCCGTATTATTTGCCATAAACCAAGAGATGAACACTGTAGGCCGCTCTTTAAACGACTGAAAGTTCTCACATATTCTTCCCTATTTATTTTGGATATGTTGCTGCTCTTCCGTAAAAACATTCCTAAATATAATATGCCAACACTAATTCTTCACATATTACAAGAAATTCAAGAGATATCTACAACATTACACCTACTTCAACCAGGATTTATAAATCAATACTTTTTATGGCACAACTCTCTATCATAAACTTCCTGACAGTATTAAAAACTCCAAGAGTACTCATCATTTTAAATCGTCGCTACTAGCCTTGCTGTATGACCGGTGTTATTACACAGTGGAGTTTTTGAATGAAGAGTCTGTTAAGTAGACCTATTATGACAGAAACTTTTTTATCATAATATATTTTATTGTATTTATTTTAAGACTTTCAACACTGTTCGGTCTCTTTGTCGCACGTTTGCGTGTTTAATTTTAAGTCGTAAATTTTGTAGTCGTAAATCTAATAGTAAAACTGTCATCCCTTGTTCCCTTATATCCTGCCACAAAAATTCGTTGGGCATGTGTGAATAAGTGGACAGAGTAGTGAACAAACACTTTCTTATGGATATTGAAGCAGAACGGTCGTCGGTTTCTTCGTTCAGTACCGTAAGTTAGTCAAGTGCCGCAGACTTTCGTTGTTAAACCCTAAAAACCTCAGTGCAAGTGTAACGTAACATAGACTCAATTCGCATACAGTCCACTTGGTTGAAAGAATAGGAACTGCAGCTTAGAAAAACACAAAACACCGCGGAGGTAAGTCGATGTATAAATTTATAAGACCCCCCGCGCGCGAACAAAATTGGCCTTCATCGCTGGATCTTTAATTAAATAATTAGTTCCTATCCTTTAAACTCCTTATACTTAAATTTATAAAATTGTCGTAGTTTTTATTATGGTTAAACGTGTTACACAGAAAAGAACATCTTGCTTACACATTTACTGTAGATTTTACAATACATTCCTTATCCTTTGTGGCAAAGATTAGGGTCGTCGTCGGTATCCTTTTATGTAAACTATTTATGAGGGTTATTGTATCCTAGAGCTTTACCTTATTTTGTCACTTCAAGTTGGAGCAACCATTCGGGTTCATGCAACTTGTATAACAAAGGGGTTATTGGTATTTATTTGAAACCTTAAAAGCTTTGTCCGGCAAGCACTGTAGTTAGGTGCATTTTTCTATTAATAATTTAATTTCGTAGATGAATTAGTAATTTAGTGTATTCGAGTCACGCATTGTTTTACATTAATTTATTGTCGTTCATTAATCATTAATCAAATATGGTTATATCAATTGATAAAGCTATTCTTGAAGCTAAATTTGTAGTTAAAAGGTTGGATCACATTTACAGTAAGATAAACCAACCGGAAGACGTATCGATTGCTTTAATTAGAGCGTCGATTAAAACTGTCGAACAGATTGAAACGCTTTTCAAATCCTTTTGCAAGGATATTTTCTTTGATGAAGAAAGTGAACAATTGGATGAATTCTCGGCTCTTAGGGTGAAAATCGATGATTATCTATTAGATATTCGTATTATCGCTGAACAATGCGAATTAGAGTAGAAAATAAGCCAAAGGTGGAAAATATGAATAATTCCTTTTCGTCAAACGGTGCAATTCGCTTGAAACATCTTTCAGTTCCCGCTTCTCCGGACGAATTTCAGATTTCGCGAGTTACAATGCAATCTATAAGCGGTTGATTCATGATAATGTCAGTTTGTCACCCGTTGAAAAATTTTGCCATCTCGTTGATACATTAAATGAGTCGTCGTGGCTTAATAAAACACTTGCCATTAAATGATTATGCATACGAGGAAGCCTATAAAATCATTACTAATCGTTTTCAGTCCAAGAGGTTATTACTTTCAACATATTTTAATGCTCTCGAAAAATGCCCTAAGGTCAGTTCCTCAGACTCGCATGCGGAACTTCGCAATTAATTAGTTGTTTTGATGAAAATATATTCGCGTTAAGGCAGATGGAAATAGATTTATTAGATTTCATGTTGTTTAATCTGTTATCGAAAAATTAGATACAAACATTTTAAAGCGTTTGAATTAGGAAATAGTGACGAAATTCCTTCGTTTAAAGATTTAAGGTCGTACATTGAAAAACAATGTAAAGTGTTGGAAATAAATGACATTGCTTCAGGAACATGCTTAAAATCTCGAGATTCCGTTAAAGAAAGAGAAAAGGAAGGTTCGTTAGCACTTGGCTAAAACCTCTTTAGTTGGTACCACCAATGATGTTAAAAATTGTAGTTTCTGTCAAGCTGTGCATCCTATTTATAGATGTAAGCAGTTTCTCGATAAAACCCCTCAAGAAAGATTTGAGGTGGTAAAGCTTAAAAATCTTTGCATTAAATGTTTAAATTCTTCACATTCGATGAAAAATTGTACGTTAGATTGGTCGTGTAGAAAATGTCATCAGTCGCACAATTCGTTGCTTCACTTGATAAACAAGAAAATCGGTGTCGCCACGCCGACAAACCCATTGTCAAAGGTCAGCGTCTCCTCGGAAAGCGGCGCCTAGACTTACTTCTACTAGTAGACCTAGTGAAGACAATCTGTCGCCGTCCGGTTGTGCATGAACAACCTGTCACTAGTTCGTTGATTTCGACGTCATTAGAACACAACCACGCTGTTAGCTACGGCAATGGTGTCGGTGCTTGATTATACAGGAACATTGCAATCTGTTCGTGTAATATTAGACAACGGATCCATGGAAAGTTTTATGACTGAAAGGTGCCGTCAGAAATTAGGTTTAAGGAAACGGAGAGCCAATGTCACTGTTCAAGGACTTGGCTTGAATTCGTCGTTGGTGTCTGGTGCACTATCGTGTGTAGTCAGCCCTCGGGAGCACGGTCTCCAGCATATGGAATTGATTGTTATATTTTACCTAACATTTGTAATCAATTACCTTCGATCGATAGGGGTCAAGGAATGGTCGCATACTCGAGGTTTGACCTTAGCTGATCCTAATTTTAATGTTCCTGGTAAAATTGACATGCTACTTGGAGCGGAAATCTTTGCTCAGGTTTTGTTGAATGAGTCTCGTTGGGGTGTCGCTAACGAGCCAGTTGCTATTAAAACAACCTTTGGTTGGGTTTTAACGGGAAAGGTCGTTTCCCCAAATAGTTCTATTACGTCGTTGTGTGCTTTCGTTGAGCCCTTAGACAGTGACATTCGTCGATTTTGGGAATTAGAAAATATTCCCTTCAAAAAACACATTTCTCCTGAAGAAGAAAGGTGTGAAAATCAATTTGTGGAAAATTATAGACGTAACAAGGACGGTCGTTTTGTAGTGTCCTTGCCCTTTAAAATTTCGGAACCCTCATTCATGGGTATGAGATCAATTTGTATTAAAAGATTTTTGTCGTTAGAACGTCGTTTGCTAAAAAATCCTGAATTGTATTCAGATTATAAAAAATTTATGGAGGATTATTTGACAAGCGGGCACATGGTTCAAGTGAAATCGCTTGAAAATTCGTCGGGTCATGAGAAAATGTACTACATTCCCCATCATGCTGTACATAAGCGTGATAGCACTACCACCAAATTGCGTGTGGTTTTCGATGCTTCGTGTCAGGATCAATCTGGAAAGTCGTTAAATGATAGCTTGGCTATTGGCCCTGCTCTGCAAAACGACATTGCAGTTTTGTTATTGCACTTTCGTGTAAATCCTATCGTAATTACAGCTGATATCAAACAAATGTATCGGCAGATTTTGGTTAAAGATACTCATCGTGATTATCAACGTATCATCTGGAGATTTTCTCAGTCGGATCCTATTATGGACTTTACATTAAATTCTGTGACTTTGGAGTTTCGTCGTCGCCTTTTTTAGAGCCTTGCGTACTGTTCAGGAATTGGCAAGGTTAGAATCGATTAATATTCCTTTCGCGTTATCGGTATTGGCGAGCGATACCTATGTTGATGACTTAGTCACTGGATGCAATTCGATTAAAGCTGCTAATCAATTAATTGGTGAATTGAATAGTATCTGCACTAGTGGTGGTTTTCAATTAAGAAAATGGAGAAGTAATTGCCCGGAAGTGATGTCCAACTTGAGGGAGTCCCTGTCCAGTTCGGACGCAATTACATTTCAAGATAAAGATAGTGGTTCAATAAAAATTTTGGGCCTTTCGTGGCGTGCTCTTACAGATGCATTTTATACAACTTAGACGTCGAAGAGCGCAATTGCACTAAGCGTAATATTTTGTCGGCTATCGCAAAATTTTGATCCTCTCGGTTTGATAGCACCTGTAGTACTGTTCGCTAAACGTTTAGTTCAAGATCTTTGGCTATTAGGTCTCGGTGGGACCAAGAGCCTCCATTGAAGTCATACAAAATGGAAACATTTTTGGGTGAATTGCCAGCGGTTTCGAATATTGAGATTTCGCGTCACATCGTATGTCATAATTTTAAAAGGGTGGAGTTGCATGGATTCTGTGATGCTTCTGAAGCCGGATATGCAGCTGTCATCTATTTCCGTTCGTTCGATCTAGAAGGTAATATTACCATTTCATTAGTATGCGCAAAATCGAAGGTTGCTCCTACTAATCGCGTTTCATTGCCCGTCTCGAATTGTGTGCTGCCGTACTCTTGGCAGATTTAGTAGATTTCGTCAAAATACTTATAAAGATATTTTATCATTTAGTAATATTTTCGCGTGGTCAGATTCTACTGTTGTCTTGTCTTGGATTCGGTCTTCCTCGCATAAGTGGAAGACATTCGTTAGCAATCGAATTTCGCATATTCAAGTACGTATTCCTCCATCTTCGTGGTTTCATGTTAAGTCCCAGGATAACCCTGCGGATTGTGCCTCACGTGGACTTTTGGCTTCAGAGTTGGTTCATCATCCATTATGGTGGACAGGACCTTCCTGGTTAGTGCGTCGTAGCGAAGAATGGCCAGTAACATCGCTGCCAAAACTTATCGACCCATCTCGGATGGACATCGAATATCGCATTCTGTCGTTAACAGTCGTTATGTCTGACAATTTCTTAGATATGTTGTTGGATAAATTTTCAAAACTGCAGAAAATTTGTAGGATTATTACATGTATTCGTCATTTCATTCGTAATGTTCAATGTCCAGATTTGCGTTCAAAATATTCTGATAGTTTGTCTCTAGCTCAACAGCAAGAGGCTATACATTTATTGATTAAAAGAGTTCAAACAAATGTTTTTGCTCAAGACATTGCAAATATTAAAACTGGAAAACTTGTTAGTAAACAACTCGTAGCCTTAGTCCGTTTCTAGATAGTCGTTATTTGTTGAGGGTGGGCGGTCGCCACGTAATTCTGACTTGTCGCATGATGCAAAATTTCCAATTTTGCTTCCTCGTCGCATCGGTTGACGGAAATTATTATCTTAGATTGCCATGAAAGACATTTACATTCTGGTAGGGACGGTATCGTTCGGATACCTACCATCAAGACAGCCCAAGGGTTAGTTAAACGCCCTCTAGTGAAACTATGTTTACTGCCAGTTACTTGATATTTAATGGTATGTACACATATATTCACTTATATAAGTTTGTCGGTTAGGTTTCTTAGTTAATAGCTCTAATTAGTTTTAAATATAAAATAAGTTAGTTCATACTTATTTTGGTGGGCGGGATGTTCGGTCTCTTTGTCGCACGTTTGCGTGTTTAATTTTAAGTCGTAAATCTAATAGTAAAACTGTCATCCCTTGTTCCCTTATATCCTGCCATAAAAATTCGTTGGGCATGTGTGAATAAGTGGACAGAGTAGTGAACAAACACTTTCTTATGGATATTGAAGCAGAACGGTCGTCGGTTTCTTCGTTCAGTACCGTAAGTTAGTCAAGTGCCGCAGACTTTCGTTGTTAAACCCTAAAAACCTCAGTGCAAGTGTAACGTAACATAGACTCAATTCGCATACAGTCCACTTGGTTGAAAGAATAGGAACTGCAGCTTAGAAAAACACAAAACAACGCGGAGGTAAGTCGATGTATAAATTTATAAGACCCCCCGCGCGTGAACAAACACTATGTCGTACACTATATGTTGTAATGCTTGTCTCTGCCACTACCATGTATATATGGGTTCAAATAAAAATAAATATAATTTGCATGAATTCTTATTTATTGATGCTATATACTACTAAAAATTTAGTAAACATTATTTTATTTATTGTAGAAAATCTTATCATTTTGACGGAAGAACGTCTCAATTGGGTTCACGAAGATTCAGGTTATTCAATTGGGTGGCGCTTATTATTATTCGATTTAAGATTTTCCTTAGGGATGGATTTTGTGAGACCCACTCCCTCCGCTGGTCTACTTACGGCTACGTTCCTAGTCGGCACCTTGCGGTTCTTACTAGTCAATGTTTAAATGGTACAATTGGTAGCACTCGGACGATTGTAATGAGTTGTCTTCCAACGTGCCACCACTGTAACATAATATCAAACAATCGTTTTAGGTAAATATGTTTAAATATCTAACAACAATGATCTTGAAAAGCTATAGCCTTTTAAACAAAAATCAGCATGCAGAATCGACATATTAGGTCAGTTTCAACACATTATTCAGTAGAATCGTTATTTTCGATAAGCAAAATACAAAATTTTTAAACAGCTCGAATCGTTTCCCCAGATATACACACCGTTGTTACAATACCATCACGTGCAGCTCCTTCCATCGAAATAACTAAGCACCATTCTGTTCAACGTGAACATTGTTGCAGAACTTCAAATTGTTTGAGACGATTTTGTGATGTTTATCACTATCGATTGAGGAAAGTTTAGAAGTGAGGTGCTAATTTAAAAACCGCCTGGGTTTAATATATAAAAGTCTAGAGGATCGCTTGATGAGGGCTTTAGTGGTTAAGAATTCATTATTGCTTCGAATTGCATGAAATTTGGCTAGTTTCACGGTAGCTTGCCATAATTCACCATGATGGGGTGATCTAGATGGTATGAAATGCCATGCTATTTTATTGTTTAAACAAGAATCAATTTGCATGCCAAGGACATGGTTGTCATGCATATAATTTATGCATAATCTTAATTTCATATATACAGTGATGCCACTAGCATTTTTAAATTTTAGCACGAAGATTTTACGTTCCTTGTTACAAAATGGACATGAGGATTTGTTGGTTTGCATAGTAAATCCAGAAAACAGAATAAGACTTTTTCATATAGAAGAAGCATTTCTAAACGATTTTGCACGCATTATATTAGGAAATTTGGAATCGCCTTATTCGTGATTGACGATTTCTAACAATCTACAACATTGCTCAAAAAAATCTATTAAATCTTCCATTTTTAATTGTTGATCATTTACGCTATTGGATATAACATGTGATTCCCACTGTTTTGCGGTATCACAATCAAGTTTCTGCGATACTAAACAAAAGAAAAGCGTGTCCCTACTTTTCACTAGTTCATCTAGAGTTTTCAGCAATCGTATGTACTTCTGTAATAAAATTGGTTAATTTTTCTAAAACAAATAAATGTCTTTTGTTGTTACTATTGTTAGCGCAAATAATGCTCAGTGATTTTTGATAATAATGTATTTGTTTGATAAAAGTTCATTTGAATATCAATATGTTAAATTTTTCAATAAGCATGCAGATCTGTTTGTAACTTTAGACTCCATACGCATTTTTAAATCTAGACCAGCTGCTCGCTTATTAGGAAACTCATAGTTTTGGTATATGTGAAAACCAGCTTTGCTGATATATTACCCATTAAACAATTAAGTAACTGCTTTAGAAATTTCTGCACTATTTTTGTAATGATTTGCCATATCTCTTACACTTGCAACTTAATTATTTTGTTACTAAATGTTTAATAAATAAATAACAAGACATTAAAAGATTCCAAACAGTTTGATAATCTTCGTTAATTACTTCAACACATTCAATGTCCTGGAATCAACTAAATGCTACTAAAATTCAAGGTTATAGAAAAAATATTGTAGAGCACCCATAAAACTGCATAATAAACCTGCATCAGCGGTTACCGCTAAAGATGTAAATACATTATAATGTTATATTGTTTAAGATGAGCACGCACAAGAACCAATAGAATGGAATATCTCTTTGTTAAGATAACGAAGCAACACAACGTGAACTTCAAGACCTTTTACTAAATAGTAAGTTTGAATTTAAACTGCTATAGCAGTTCTAGAAATGTAATGGTAATTTTATAAATATTTTACTTCTTTAAAACTTCTGTATAAATAAAACTTCTATTATAAATGTGGTTAAAAGTATTTTATTTAAAAAAATTGAGTGAGTGGTCATGAGATGTACAATACCAGTGTCTAAGTAGAAGAACATTTGCCATAGCACAATTGAAGGATTGATGTTATGTAGAGTGGTAAAAATACTTGAGAGAATCAAGACCGTCCTTTAATTTGTGTAACAGCGGACACCCCAAATCTTCTCTGTTTATAACGTTAAGATTTGGAAATTCTTCAAATAACCGTTTTTCCAATCCCTTAACATACACATACGGTGTAATTTCAAATAGAAGATCCAATATATGATGTAATACGTATAAGGCAGGTGCCCATCATGCCACAAATTTTGACATTTGTAGCGAGCTGTGAGTTGGTTTTAAGTAAATGGTGGTTTGAATATATAAGTTGTAGCAACACTTTCGTATTGAAGTGGAATAAGCTCAAGTTCTTTAAATATACATTCATTATTTGTATTTTTAAAACATCACACTTCCATCGATTCAACACCCTCTTCAGAGTCCACCTATAATTGCTCTTCAAACTTCATGATCTAAGCTCCATATCTAAAATAAAGTTTATTTAGAAATAGCAAACACAAACCACATCGATAAGAACATAATATTTAATCCAATACTTGTATAACTAAATACATAGACAATAAAACTTTTCAATATAAAAACATTTCAGGAACCACAAGTTAAAAAACTTAGCATTAAATATTTTGGTAAACATCTAAAGAGTGCATTACTATACAGTTTTTGGCAGTTAAAGATATGTCTGCAGAGCATCACTGTGACCCAACAAGCGTATTACGTTCTTATGCACTTCATAGAAATCAGGTATGCTAGACTTTCGTACAGGTAAACACAACTGGCTTACAAATATTTGGTAAAAGTTTGGTGATTCAGATATTGAAAACGATGACTTGGATATCATATACTTAGAGATGAATTTAAAAGGTCTGAAAAATGGTAAGGCACCAGGTGTAGATAAGGTGCAAGCAGAAACTCTAAAAGCCACTAGACATGCAGTAACGGAACGTCTTTTTCAACTTGTAAGCTATACGTATGAGACAGGCGAGATACCCAAAGATTTCAAACGTAACATCATAGTAACTATACAAAAAAAAGAGGCGCGGATAGATGTGAAACTTTTCGAACAATAAGTTCAACAACACACGTGTCAAAAATATTAACTAGAATTGAACAAAGACGGATGGAAAAACGGGCCTAAGAAGTACTAGAAGAAGATCAATTTGGGTTTGCGAAACAAGGGAACAAGGGAGACCATTTAGTTCTAAGGGTGATAATGTAGAAGACAATAGAAAACGGAGAGTGTGAATATAGGGTTTGTCGATCTGGAAAGAGCATTCGACAATGTGAAATGAAAAAAATGTTCAAAATATTCAAAAAGATTGGAAAGAGTTTTAGGGATAGACGAGTACATAGCTTATACAAAGAGCAAACAGTTGTAATAGAATTATAGCAGGAATGTAGAGAAGTAGATATTAGGAAATGAGTGACACAGGGATGTGCCCTATCCCCATTAATCTTTAACTTATATATCAAAGAGGCAATGAATACTGTCAAATGTAGAAAGACATTTTGAATTATTATGCAGGGACAAAAGATTGCTATACTTAGATTTGTGGATGATATAGCAATATTAGCATCTAACAAGGAAAAGTTAGAAGCAGATCATAATAAAATAGAAACTTCTAATAGAGCGATGCAGTATGAAAATTAACAAAAATAAAGCTAAAGTTCTAGTATACAAACGAGGGGAAAATAAATCATAAACTAGAATACAAATAGAAAACGAGAACTTACAAGCGGTTAAGGATTTCTGCTACCTAGGAAGCCAAATAATGCAAGATGGGAGAAGTGCAAAAGATATAAAACAACGATTAGCACAAGGTCGTGCTACATTTAACAAGAAAAAGCAATTACTGTGTTCAAAGACAACAAACATAGAGAAGGAAAAGATTGCTGAAAGCATATGTGTGGAGAGAAAGAAATATGTGGAAAAATACGAAAGATAGGACGATACGGTCACATACTAAGGCACGAGGGAATAGTGTGGAATATATTAGAAGCAGAGATAGGAAAAAGAGATAGTCAAAGATGTAGGCTACCTTAGAATAGAAATCAATGGAGGTACGCATTAGACCAGTTCCAAAAGAGAAAACCTTATGATGAAAGATCAAAATAATTGTACTTAAACCTGATAAGGGTGATAATGGAGAAGACAATAGAAAACGGAGAGTGTGTACATAGGGTTTGTTGATCTGGAAAGAGCATTCGACAATGTGAAATGAAAAAAAATGTTCAAAATATTCAAAAAGATTGGAATGAGTTTTAGGGATAGACGAGTACATAGCTTATACAAAGAGCAAACAGTTAGTACATAGCTTATACAAAGAGCAAACAGTTGTAATAGAATTAGAGCAGGAATGTAGAGAAGTAGATATTAGGAAATGAGTGACACAGGGATGTGCCCTATCCCCATTAATCTTTAACTTATATATCAAAGAGGCAATGAATACTGTACATGATATAGCAACACAGACGATAGGTAAGAAAAAAATAGAAGCGAGAAAACCCTGGGTAACAAAGGAGATATTAGATTTAATAGAGAATAGAAGAAAGCTTAAACTTTTCAGAGAAGTGGATAGTGAAAGTAAGCAAAAATATAATACAGTTAGAAATAAGATAGTACATGAGTGTAGAAAAGCTAGAAATAAATGGATGGAGGAGAATTGTAAGGGAATACAAGATGATTTGAGAGTAGGTAAGACAGACAGGGCTTACAGGGCAGTTAAAAAGTTTTTTGGGGAAGATAGGAAAAAATATAATGGTATTCGAGACGAGAATAATGAGCTTCTAATAAATAAAGTTGAGGTAGCAGTCAGATGGAAAAGATACTTAGAAGATTTATATAAGGGAGACGATATGGATGAGTTAGAGAACGACCAAGAAGAGGATGTAGAAATAGGGTTCTCAATATTAAGAGAGGAATTTGATAGAGCTGTTCGGAATCTTAAACTAAATAAAGCGCCAGGATAGACGATATTCCATAGAACTAATAAAATATGCAAGTCAGAAAACTTTAGACAGATTATATGAACTAGTAAAAGTAATAATATGACACAGGTGAGGTTCCAATAGATTTCGAAAAAAATATTATTATCCCAATCCCAAAAAAGTCAGGAGCTGATAGGTGTGAGAATTTTAGAACGGTTAGTTTAACTTCTCATGCTTCCAAAATACTAACAATAATAATTAAAAATAGAGTAGAAGCTTTGACTGAGAATTATTTAGGCTAAGACCACTATGGTTTTCGTAAAGACAGAGGGACTAGAGAACCGATACTAATGATTAAGGTAATTATCGAAAAAAGGTTACAAAAAAATAAAAAGACTCATTTCGCGTTTGTAGATTTAGAAAAAGCATTTGATAAGGTTAATTGGATTGTTATGTTCAGGGTTTTGCGAAAAATAGGAATCTCTCATAGGGATAGAACAATTATTTACGGTCTATATAAAAACCAAAGCGTAGTAATTAGAGTTGATGAAATAGAAAAGGAAGCTAAGATTAGAAATGGTGTTAGACAGGGTTGTATACGGTCTCCCTTGATTTTTAATGTTTATATTGAGGAAGCTTTAAACTTAGCTAGAGAGAGAAAAGAGATAGGTGTTAGTGTACAGGGACAGAAAATAGACATGTTACGTTTTGCAGATGATATAGCCATTATAGCAGAGTCTAGAAAAGAGTTAGGAGAGTTTTTAAATATTTTAGAGGAGATACTACAGAGTAACTATAGTATGAGAATTAACTCAGTAAAGACAAAGATAATGACAAGTGAGTTACAGCCTAGTTCTAAACCAAAATTAAAAATAGGTAATACCGAGTTAGAGGAGGTAGATGAATTTTGCTATCTAGGTAGTATAATTACAAAGGATGGACGTAGCAGAAGGGATATAGTAGCTAGAATAGCTCAAGCTAGAAAAATGTTTTTAAAAAAGAAAAACTTACTAATAGCTAATAGTATTAGTTTAGATAATAGAAAAAGTTTCTTAAAGTCGTACGTATGAAGCGTTCTACTATACGGTAGTGAGACTTGGACAATTAAAGAAGTAGATAAGAAAAAGATAGAAGCTTTTGAAACTTGGTGTTATAAGAGAATGTTAAAGATTAGTTGGACAGATAGAGTAACAAACGAGGAAGTTTATAGAAGGATAGGTGAGGAACCCTGTATGTGGAAACAATTAAAGGTCAGGAGAGATAGAATGATAAGGCACCAGTTAAGACATGAGGGACTATTTAGTAAAGTCTTAGATTATAGACTACCAAATAAAAATAGAGTAAAAAGGCCTAGACAAATCTATATTAGTCAAATTATTAGAGATTTAGGGTGTGAAGGGTATGTAGACCTTTTTAGACTAGCTCAGAATAGAAAAGAATTTAGAGCTGCGTCAAACCGACTTTAAGTAAGTTCGAAAACAAAACAAAAAATATATAAAAATCAGTTAACTAAATGTCACCATGACAGAACTCACAATTAGTTAGCGGTCTGGCATGTTGGTAGCGATTCATTGCTTAAGCCTTACCATAACATATAATTTAATAATCGTCACCATGACATAACTCACAATTAGTTAGCGGTCTGGCATGTTGGTAGCGATTCGTTGCTTAAGACTTACCATAACATATAATTTAATAAACGTCACCATGACATAACTCACAATTAGGTAGCGGTCTGGCATGTTGGCAGCAATTCGTTGCTTAAGCCTTACCATAACATATAATTTAACACTTTTCCTTTTTTGAACCGGATAACCAGGCTATAGTTCATTTCCTTATAAATGGTAATCATGTAAACATGTTAGAGTTCTTTAACAACCACCAGGTTGCTAATATCTATGTAGAGCCAGGAGGATAGGAAAAAGATAGAAGTATATAGGAAGACCTAGACCAAGCTATATTAGTCAAATTATTAGAAATTTAGATTGTGAAGGGTATGTAGAGCTTTTTAGATTAGCACAGAATAGAAAAGAAGTTAGAGCTGCGTCAAACCGACCTTAAGTAAGGTCGAAAACAGAATGATGATGGCAAGTGTGGGTTTACAATATTCTCAACTAATGTTAACTGTGTAAAAGAATTTGCTGGAGAACTATTAATTCGGCAAATGTCTGTTTTGGGGGATAGTCTGCTTAACCCCCTTCACATGTCACTGAATATCTGTGAAATAGGGCATATGTTTAGAAACCAATAGAAAAGGAACCGATCTGTATCTAGGCTGTGGGTATGTTAGGGAACTATGTAGGCTAGCTCAGAATAGGAATCAGTAGAGGTACGCGTCCAACCAGTTCCATGACGGACAACCCAATGACAAAAAACTAATTGCGTTTAAATCTGATGAGTACTAGAAACAAATACAGGTTTTGGTTATGCAATATTTTCAACTAATCTTGATTGGGCGAAAGAATTTATGGAAAAACTATTAATTCGGCAAATGTTCAAGTGTTGGGGGATCTTGGTAGCCATAGGCTGCTTAACCACTTTCACACACCAATGAAAATTGGTGAAATAGGGTTTATATTTACAAAACAATAGAAGGGGAACCAAACTGTATCTAACAAGAAGAGCAGAAGCTATGTTCCAAGACAACAAACAGAAACAAGGACAAGTGTTGAAAGCATATGTGTGGAGCACAGCACTGTACATGCCTATGAAATAGTGGCAGTAGGAGAAGCAGACAGGAAAAGGATGAAGCCTTTTGAAATGTTATGCTTCGGATGTATGATGATGACAGAAGGGACAGATAAAGTTAATAACAAAGAGGTTATAGAAATACTAGGGAGTAAAGATATCTGTGAATAGCACAAAAAATGGGAGACAGAAGGACAGGATACGTTCTAAGGCATTTTGTATAATAGTGCAGACTATATTACAATCAGATGCAGGAAAAAAGAGATGTAGATGTAGACCTAAATCAGAAGATTGCACGCAGATAGTGAAATATGCAAACTGTGGGGATTTCAGGGAACTGTGTAAGTTAGCTCAGAATAGGAAACAACGGAGGTACGCTTCTAACCAATTCCAGGATTGAAGACAATGATGATGATGTTTGGTGATTGCTTTAACACTGGTTGATAAGGCGATAAATTATAGTGTGGACATGCATGTAGATGGGAATATTGTCGGTGTAAAAGGCAATCAGTATTAACGATGATCTTTATAAAATATATCAAACGTTTAGAAGTTTAAGAAATATATTTTTCAATTTGTCATGTTTCAAATTAAACAACCACAAATTAACAAACATGTGCTGGTCAATAAATTTGAAATCTAATTTCCAGAAAGTATTTTGTATTTAATAATTTTTTCTGTAAGCACAAATAAAGCACTAATAAACAGAGTTTTAGTTAAATCATTCAGCATAAGCATCCTATACGTAAATTAAAAAATTTATAAACTGTAGAAAGAGAACAAAATGAATGGCAAAAATTTTCTGAATGTAATTTTCAAGAACTTGCTCTTTATTTTGTTGTTACTAGAACAATTCACTAGAACACACCATGCATCATTGAGAAATGTTCAAATTCGCCACAAATTTAAACAGAACATAATAAACTCCATGAAACAAATCAGTTAACGCTAACCCGATATACACCTGATGAATTGTTGCATCTTAGCCTGACATCACATGTGAATACTATGTGCATGTGGACATGTCTTCTATTTATAGTATCATGTATCTTTGTATCTTTAATAGAATAGATTTATGCCGACATAACTAAAATGCCAAAGTAAAATAAATAATCTAATTGATGAAATCCTATTACACAAACAAATTAAAATATAATATTCCGAACACACAAAACCTCTGTTTAAATTTTACAAAAAGTCTTTTATTTGAAAAAAATTTAGAAGGGAAAGTCAAACAATGTGATAACTTTTAACACTGTTAGATAGGAGATTAATTGGAAAATTATTTGGACGTAGCTTATGCCTGAAACGAATCCTACATGATATAAGGTGTATTTAAATATTGTGCAATGTGTTATATTACGATAACAATAAATTAGAGAGAGGAAAATTTTTAAAATGTGAATGTACAAGCCAAAATATGGACGTGCTGGTACGATAGATTTTAGAAATATTTATTGTCAATTAAATATTATGTTTCAAATGTCCTTTTTATGAAATAATTCAGATAATAAACTTCAACATTATTCTTTTAAATGCGTAGTTTGATAAGAATTTAGAACGATAACATTATAAAACCGCAAAGTAGATGTTGGTGACTAGCACTGTGTATAGTTTCCACAGATAAATACATTGTATATATTGTTGCACGACAACTTGTGTTATAAACAGATTCAACTTGATACAATAAATTAATCAGACGCTGACCATAATTAATATGATTTACAGTGGGAGTAAATTAGATTTGCTGGACCCAACAGAAAAGAAATAAAATCAGTTATATATGAATCGGTTATACGAAAACATCCCAAGATGTTGTGATACAAGAACATAATTCCATGGCAACCCATGCGGTCAAGGATCGATATACCAGGAAGTAAATTTTGAATAATAAAATGTAATAAGACGAACTAAGTTGGAAGTGAACGTAACGCAGCTGTAAGAAAAATTTAAATAAAGATTAATATTCCACTGCAAAAATAGAAATGCATCAAACGATACAACTTTGAATTTACGCTTACAAGGATGAGATATTTTCAAAGCACCAATTATCATCGTTGACTGTTTAGAGAGATCAGGACTGGGATCGCTCATCCCGCCTGTTGGATCAAAGGATGTATCATGCATTTTTTAACATTAACACTTACTTTGAACTCGTCTAATTAGAATGTGGACTGTAATTAGGTTAACTGTACAGCGAGGTTTAACGGCACTATAGCATTGTCAATCAGCACTCACGACACGAAAACTGGTCTGTCACCTCCGGTGGTTCAAACATGACAACACAACACCCTCGTCGGCTGCTGGTTTTAAGTCTTTTCATGATTGTTACAGGAAGGGGTTAACAATGATGAAGGAGAGAGGGACAGGAGCCCGAACACCGCCATTAAGTTGGAATTTTCGGTTGTGTTAGGTCAATGGTAAGTTGGATTGAACATTCTGAATCTTATAATACGTGAATCAAACTGTAAGTAATATTATAGGCTTGTTTATGATTTCGTATAATTTATATGCGAGTGCTGCAAGTAAACATGGTTGGTATTTTATGATGTAGGACAATAATTGATTATTTTTTATTGATTAATGATTTACCGAAGGAACAAGTGGTGATTAAAATTAAGCTTAATGTTATTAGTTTAAAATAGTAAGGAATATGTAGGTGTTAATATGAAAGTATTTTGAAAAAGACAATGCACAGATTATAAAAAGCTGGTATTTAACTATTTGCAGTGTTGTTATTAAAGGCATTTCCACTAAATGGAATTTAATTGAACATTAGAAACAGGAAAAATGCAAAGTGGTGAATAGTTTAGTCAACTGCTTAGATTTAAAGTCTTTTAGGATTTTTCTTAAGCACTACCTGGCCAGATGTGAAGTTAAAAAATTGTTTTTAGGAAAGTATATCTGTAACTTTATATTGAAATTATTTTATGTTAATAGAGCTAAGTTTAGGTGAAAGTTTGTTTCAATTTATTTTCGAACTAGGTAAAGTCAGTGAATTGTACAAGATATCCAGCTACCCCAGTGATGGAATCTTATTTGTAAAACACTTTATTTTACAAGTTTATTTAAATATGACAGAATTAAAGTGTTTAAAGGTAAATTTGAGCAAAGTATGAGAAAATTCAAGATACCGAAGCAAGAGATTTATGCGGAAAAATCGTCTTCCATATAGAAATAACATTAAATTTTGGACAGACGGTTTGATGTCCCTCGATTTTACAAAGAAAATCTACCAGAAGTGTTTATGTAACAATGAATTTTTATATTTTAGTTATTTTATTTATTACTTTTTTATTTTAATTTCGAATTTCTCTTTTCTAATTTTTCCATGGAAACCTATTGCTGCACCACTGCAATTAGCCGATGCTCCCTTATATTGTTACGGGATTCCTATCCCTTCAGGGCGAATTAAAATTAATTAACTTCTTGCATATTTTGCCTCTAACAACTGGATACAAATTGAACTAATTAACCATATCTCAACGTATACAATTATTTATTTAAGAGACAATAGCTTGAACACTTAACTAACAACTATGGAAGTATGCCTACATTGTATGAACTACACTACTGACTATTGACTGTTAAACTGAAACTAAACAGCTAACTCTTATGTCTCTTATGTGGTCCTAGCCACGAGTTTATAATTACAAGATCTTAATGAAACCAATGGAAATTTACCTTTTGCCTAATGACTGATTCTAATTCTTGATAAAAATAACTAATCATGGTGAAATCAATTAAGAGACCATCACTTCTATGTACTGCTAGCATGGTTAATCCTTATGTGATTTCAAACTACGAGTAAACATCCTTATTTAAACTATCAGCAATTGGCTAAAATAGATCATTAATTGATTTACTGTTTAACGATATGCAATCCTACATTTCCAGAAATCTCAATATTGCTTGGAAGAATAAATAATTGTAGCACTTATTTGTATATGAAACTGTAAAATAAATAATACTAATACAAAGCAGAATTTTTCCAAAACGATGGTAGAAGTATTGCTCGTTGCTTTCAAACTTACTAAAGGATATATAATTGAAGTTCATTTCCTTCCTTTAATTTTTCAAAGATCTGCTTATTATTATTAGAATAGTTTAATGTCTATTATAATAGTATTATCAGAAGGCAAGCGGCCTTGAGGAACGTGCATAAGGCATGGTCATAATAATCAAAATAAAAAAGTAAAACTAGCGAACATCGACTGCAGATACAAGCAGTGTTGCCTGAGTAAAAATGCTGAGCAACTAAGGAATATTTTTATTAAGTTTTTTATTGCTTTCTCGCTCCTCTATACATAAAAATGATGAGCACACTGTGAAATGTGATGCCTTCTGAACAAACACATTTTGCTATAAACACTGCTTCCCTCTTTAAAAAAAAGTTTTATTTCAGCATCTTACTAATAATCGATAATGTAAAAAACAAAGTGCAATAATTACATGAAGTTTCTCATCCTCAAACCCTCCCGTTTTTAAAAACTTCCAATCTATATAACATGATAATGGGTTTATAAGACCTATTTTCTACAAGCAGCAAGTAAAGAAGTAAAGCGAGAATGACAATGATATATACATACACTATTGTGACCAGCTGAGTACGTGTCTGTTGCCATAGCAAATTGTTATTGAACAAAAAACTGTAAAGCTACAATTTTTTATGTGAAAACAAGTAAAAGCTCCGGTAGTGTATGATGCTGTTTATTTCGTGAATTTATGCATTTCTTGATACCGTAAGTGCAAACGGAAACTAAAACAAAATTTTATTTTACGCAATAAATTGGGTATTTGTGACGACGTATTAAAATTATAATGCTAGCATGATGTTTGTAGGTCATACTATAGCATGTTGAATCAATGTTCAAGTATATTTGAACTTATTGCACGTATGGTGTCATCTGCTATCCGATAATAATTCTACTCTATGATTATTGGTGATGGAACATTTATTCAAATAAATGAAACAATAAATCATGAAAGATCAAATTAAATTCATTACAGTGTATGGAACACTTGATGGGAAATGAGAAGATCCAATTAAAAAAAATAAAACTTAGTCAAGAGCGATTCGAGCTTGCACTATTAGGGTTCCGTACCAATACTGCAGTGAGTAATCAATAAGCCAAATTAAGCTGTTTTCATTTTTTATGTATATTTAAATCTTATCCAAATCGATTGTGATAACTGAAAAATGAATATACATTGTATTGGTACATTAGTAAATACGTTGTCTATTACTGTTTAAAAAAATTTTTCTCAGCAACTATGACACTGCCAAAAAATCTGAAGTTTTCTAATAATCTGACTCAATAGCTGCTATCTCTATTAAAATCAAAATTTTAGCTTTGGAAATGTAGAACAGGGAGGGGGGGCATTTTTGGTACATTTTGAGCTATGTCATGAACACTACTGGACCGAAAATTCTAAAAAAAAACTTTCAAATGATACCTCACATGATACATTGATTAAAACTTTTTTCTTTTGATCGAATTAACCCCCGCCATTTTAATCTAAAAATATCTTTTTTCTATTTTCTGACTGTCGATATATGTGTGCGCCATAAAGACCTAGCATTGTGCCAAATTTCAACTTCCTACGTTACATAGTTTTCGAGAGAAACCTCTGTGACAGACGGACGGACGGCATGAGAGTGATCTTATAAAGGTTCTGTTATACCTTATAAGGTATGGAACCCTAAAAAAGATCATCAAATAATATTACACACAAGTGCTATCTAGTATTTCAAACTAGATTAATCATAACTAGGCTAGTACACATTGTTATTAAAATTTGTGATTATTCCTATTAATTTGAAAACTTACTTATCAATCAAACTTACCAGAGTTAATTTCTTTACTTTAATTTTTCAATAATCTGTTCATTGTTATTAGTATCCGCTTTAATGTCTTCTAGAATTATCGATGTATTAGGATGGTGGATTCGCATTTGAATACTACTAAAAAAAACTGTTTGTAGAACATATATTCAAATAAAAAAAAAAACAAGTAAGTCTTAATTAAAAGTCAGATTTAAATTCACATCAGTGTATGAAACACTGTCAGATGGGAAAAGAAGACCAATTTACAAAAATATCATCATAGAAGTAATATTACAATAAGTGTTATCTAATATATCCTATTAAATTAATCACAATCTTGGGTTTTCGTATTTTGAAAAAACAATTCATTAAGCTATTACGCGACAAAGAAAACTCAAATTACCTACAGTGCGTTTAACGAACAAATTCAGTAATTAAAATAATAGGATGGACTTAGTTGTGCAGTACAAGCTTGATTCACCGAGAACAAATGTATACATTGAGGTAACTACACTTGCGTGTATCGGTTGGATAGTAATTGGCAAAAATTGTGAATGTATTTTCACCGTTCTGATTAGTTGCTGAAATTCATGTTGCAATTAGGAGTTTGAATAAACCCAAAAAACTATGCAATTAAATCCTCGATAAAATAAAAGTGATATATAAAGAAAACTTTTTATTATTCACGCACGTTTCAGTAAGAAAAGCGATATTAACTAAAGCTTGTATTTTTTCATATTGCTTTAGTACCAAAAACGAGTATGTTAGTTACTGAATTTTCTGTATTGTGTTGAATGTCATTTCAGGTCATGTCTTTTAAGTTATGATGCAAATAAATTGAAGAGAAATTATTTCTGACAAGGTTTTTGTGTCTGTTTAATGGCATACACAAATTCGTTCTTCAACACTTGTTTAAAAATGTTTGTTTTTGGTTTGTGAAATCTTCAGTTATTAATAATAAATTGTAAGAGTATATGTTCGGTTTCTGTGTCGCACACTGCGTGGTTAATTTAAGTTACTTCAAATTCGTAGTTGTAAATCTAATTGTAAAACTGTCATCCCTTGTTCCCTTATATCCTGCCATAAAAATTCCCTGTGCATGTGTGAATAAGTTTGGACAGAGTAGTGAACAAACACTTTCTTATGGATATTGAAGCAGAACGGTCGTCGGTTTCTTCGTTCAGTACCGTAAGTTAGTCAAGTGCCGCAGACTTTCGTTGTTAAACCCCTAAAAAACACAGTGCAAGTGTAATGTAACACAGACTCAATTCGCATACAGTCCACTTGGTTGAAGGAAGAGGAACTGCAGCTTAGAATAACAAAACACCGCGGAGGGTAAGTTGATGTATAAATTTATAAGACCCCCCGCGCGTGAACAGTATAAATAAAAGGTTTTGTACACAAAATATAGTTATTTCAGAATCAAAACCATTGATGATGGTATATGGGAATCAAGTGATGGCATTGTTACAACAGCAATAATCATGTGTAAATGTTGATTATGAATGAATCCCCCCCCCTGAAATTTATAGTATATAATGTGAATAATTTACAATATGTTAATGAGAAACACCTTTTCACGATATATTACTTTTTTGGCAGACAGTCTGAGTCTGTTATACATTACGAAATTGTGAAGTAGTTAAAGGGAGTAAGAGTGAATGGTGTATCAAAAAGCAGCTTTATAAAACCATGGAGAGGCTTGCATAATTAATTTAACTTTAGTATTGTCACAACTAACACTGCAATTTAGGATAACCAGAAAAACCATGGGATGGATGCTACCTACTAATTTATTGTTATTACTATAATACTTTTTAAAGTCGAAGTCGAAGCTCTACCATTTTAAACATTTTATTTTTTCTTGTAACTTCACCCTTTATCTGTGCCCATATTAATTCTATCAGGTTTAATTCGCAATGATATCGTGGAGGTGTAAGACTGTACGGTTAGAGTTTTTTGCCATTTCATCAACAATACATGTTGTAATTACAGCTGCTCTCCTCACAAGATCAAGAAGTTTGTCTTTGACCGTATCTCTTCATGGTCGATAGATTTCTCGGTTAACCATTCTTAAATCGGAGTATCCTTAGCAGCCACAGGCTGCTCAACCCCCTTCACATACTACTGAATCTCGGTAAAATAGGACATATAATTAGAAAACAACAGAAGGGGTACCAAGCTGTATCTAGGCTGTGGAAATTTCAGGAACTGTGTAGACTAGCTCAAATTAGAAATAAGTGGAGGTACGTGTCCAACCTGTTTCAGGATGATAAACCCTGTTCGAAAGGATATATTCGAAAACTATTAATTCTGCAAATGTTCAAGTGTTAGAGGATATTGGTAGCCGCAGGCTGCTTAACCCCCTATACATACCACTGAACATCGGAGAAACAAGGCATATCGATTTGTAAAACAATAGAAGGGGAATCGAACTGCATATAACAAGAAAGAGCAGCCGATATGTTCGAAGACAACAAACAGAAACAGGAGAAAATTGTGGAAAGCATATGTGGAAAACAAAAAAAAAATAGGAGAAATAGAAGGGCAGCATATGTTCTAAAACATTTTTGGAAAATAGTGCGGAATATATTACAAGCAGAGATAAGAAAAAAAGAGGTAGAGGTAGGCCTAAATCAGACTAATGCGCACAGATAGTGAAATATGCAGACTGTGGAAATTTCAGGAAAATGAGTAGGTTAGCTCAGAATAGGAAACAATGAGGATACGCGTCTAACCAGTTCCAGGACTGAAGACCTGATTATTATCTAAACGTTATCTAAACATGAAAATTTTAGAAAAAATTTTAAACTTATTTCAGTAGCAGCTAAAGTACATCGAGTTATTTTGTTTGGCAGCAAAAATGCACCCTATTTTACTAATTTAAGTTTGCTGAAGGTCACAACTTAATTGGTCAACTTTAAAGCGTATTTTATTTGTGACCTAGTGGTTTTAAAACAGTTTTGATATTTTTTTGATGTGTCTGTTTGTAGCTAAAAAGTTTGCTTTAGACCCCAGGTTTATTAACAATTTTTGTTTGTCTTATCGGTCTCTACGCCCCCTATAAATTAATGACATAAAACTAATACGCCACTCTGTATATTAATATTAAAAATTGAGATTATTCCTAATTTGAAAACTTATTTATTTATCAAACTTACCAGAGTTAATTTCTTTCGTTTAATTTTTCAATGATCTGCTCACGGTTCTTAGAATATGGTGTAATGCTTTCTAGCATTATCGTTGTATTAGGATGATAGACTCGCCTTTGAATATTACTAAAAAAAAACAAACTATTTACAAGACATTTATTCAAATAAGAAGAACAAGTAAGGCTTAATTAAAAGATCAGATTTAAATTCACATCAGTATTCACTTTCAGTTGGGAAAAGAAGACCAAATTACAAAAAATATCATCATAGAAGTAATATTAAGTGATTTCTAATATATCATATTAAATTAATCATAACTAGGCTAATATACTATATATTAATATTAAAAATTGAGATTATTCCTAATTTAAAAACTTATTTATTAATCAAACTCACCTGAGTTAATTTTTTTCCTATAATTTTTCCATGATCTGCTCACAGTTCTTAGAATATGGTTTAACACCATCTAGCATTATCAATGTATTAGAACGGTGGACTCGCCTTTGGATACTACTAAACAAACAAACTATTTACACAACATTTAATCAAATAAGAAAAACAAATAAGTCAATTAAAAGATCAGATTGAAATTCACATCAGTGTATGAAACACTATCAGTTGGGAAAAGAAGACCAAATTACAAAAATATCATCATAGAAGTAATATTACATCAAGTGCTATCTAATATATCATATTAAACTAATCATAACTAAGCAAGTATATTATATATAAATATTAAAAATTGAGATTATTCCTAATTTGAAAACTTATTATTACTAAAACTTACCTGAGTTAATTTCTTTCCCTTAATTTTTCATTGATCTGCTCGTTATTATTAGAATCTAGTTTAATGCCTTCTACATTTATTGATGATTAGGATGGCGGATTCGTCTTTGAATACCACTAAAAAAGACTGTGTAGATAATACATTCAGATAAGAAAAACAAATAAGTTTTAATTAAAAGATCAGATTTAAACTCACATCAGTGTATGAAAAACTTTCAGATGGGAAAAGAAGACCAAATTACAAAAAATATCATCATAGAAGTAATATTACATTAAGTCAGTCCTATCTAATATTGTAATAATTTTTTAAATGGAAAAAATGAAAAATATTCGTCGAATTACTTATTTTCAATCCTAAATAAGATTTCATATTCTTCGCTAATTTCATTGTCAGGTAGGAACTGATAAACAATCATTTATTTCCTATTAATTGTATCGCAAGGTTAAGCTCCATACTTTACTTTAATAATAGATTATATGATTGAGATGCATAGAACTAGTCCATAATGTTGATGTGAAAGTTGTCAAAATTTCGAGATTAATGCTTAAAATAGCCATTCAACCTTAGATATTGCGGGTAAATACTATATTATTCTCAAATCTTTCAAGGTTTCTGAGTAATTTTATAAACACCGCCGGTGGTCTTGTTAAACGTATGTCAGCTTTTCCATAGTCCCTGTAGATAGGATTTCCTGGGACGAACCGTTCTCATGTACCACTCAAATTGTTTTGTCATTCCTATTCTGTGCTTCGAGATATTTGTAGTAGAGTTGTTGATGTGTGTCAGTGCACAGCATAACCTCCTAGTGGTCGTAGCATGGGCAACTTTCTGCTGGCTTACAAGGTGATCCTCTTGGAAGGGAAAGTTCTAGCTTGTATTGAAAGACATTAGGCACACCTGGAGGACTGGAAATCGTGGCGACGTCTGTGGCAGAGAGGCTAAACATGCCAACACTGAACGGTAAGGTGTCGTTACCAATAGTAAGGAAGCTACAACGGCATGGTTGCAATCTATGCTGGTTCCCTGGTTCAACCTAATTAAAAATAACTAACAAAACCTTTGAAAAAACCTCGGACCGTCAAAGTCATGCTTAGATTTCATTTTTTGTAGCATACTTTTATTAGGATTACAAACATGAACAGTATTTTATTATCCGCGGTCTACTTTTGAAGAAAACTTGAAATAATTCACTTGATGTTACTGTACAAATATTGCCGAGTAATTACAATTCCGCGTGTTATTGTCAGAAAATGATACATTTTTTATGTGGTCTTTTCAAATGCCAGTATACAACCAACGGCATTCTGATAAACGTCAGTTCAGTGTCGTAGGTTTAAGAGTTCCGTCTTCCATTCGCAACGTGTAAAATTTACTTTTGATTTGTGTTGCTTTTATAAACATCAGTAAGCATCTAATATATGTATAAATACCCAAACAAACTTTATAACCGTTATACAACGGTCTACAATATGTTAATTATTTTATATTTTCATTAAAAAGAGTATTTACAACGTTTACATTTCCAGAAACTTTTGTTTTTAGTTTGTTCTATTTATTTCATCACAACGAGAGGTAGAATGATGTGAATTCGGAGAAGTTAGACGTAGAAGGTAGAACCAAGTGGTTACACCTACATCAACTGAAAGTCCTTATTTGATATTCATTTCTTTAGAATCAATCCATTTATGATTATATTCACTTTGATAAACACCAAGCGTCAAGAATTAAACAAACATTAAAAACAACACCTAGGCATTTTCAACGTGAGTATTCATAATCAGGAATAAAAAGTATTTCTTTATTTAGCCGCTAACAAAGACTTTATGTACATATAAACCTAAACATAATGACCACTTTGATTGGAAAATTTCTGAATATTTCAACCACTTTCAAAACTCAAGGTTACATACTATTAAGGGTATTGTTTACGTTTCAACTAAAGCTTTCTCCAATGGCCACTTAAAGCAATTCTTTTAATTTCCATTTTTAAAACTACTGAAAAAATTATTATAAATAAATTTTCTATATATTCCCAAGTATTTTCGTTTCACGATAATTAAACAAAAGCATTCAACAGTTTCTTTTGGTTTCAATAACTTTGACACTCCAGGATGCATTCTGCAATCACTGCTTATTACAATCATTTATTTAACCAATGTAAATATCTGCTGTGCTTTTTTATACATTACTTCTTTAACAATTACTGTAAATACCAATATTTTACTCATATAAAATAATATAAAATACTATACAATAATATAAAAATAAAATTTTCATTGCGTTTATCTCTTATTTATTTAATGAAGTCTGCTAGAGCAAAGTGGTCTTGATCTGATCGACTCCTGGAAGTGATTTCGGCGGAGTCTATTAGGGTGAAGTGATCTATATCCAATCAACTCTTTAGAATCGTTTTAACAAAGTCTCCTAGGAGTGGCCTAGATGCGATCAAACCCCCCCCCCCCAAGTCATTTTGGCGAAATCTACTAGGACGAGGTTGTCTTGATCCTGCCAACTCCTCTACATCTTTTCATCTTTTAACGAAGTCAACTATGGCAAAGTGATTTTGATCCGATCTACTCCTCTGAATCTTTTCAACGAAATGTACTAGGGTAAAGTTACCTCGATCCGATCAACTCTTCAAAGTTTTCTTTAACGAAGTCTACTAGAACTAAGTGGTCTTAATCCGATCAACTCCTAGAAGGCATTTTAACAGTCTACTACGGCAAAGTGATCTTAATTCAATCAACTCATCCAAGTCGTTTTTATGAAGTCTACTAGAGTGAAGTGATCTTGATCCTATCAACTCTTCGAGGTCGTTTCAACAAAGTCTACTAGGGCAAAGTGGTCTCCAACCGATCAACTCATTAAAGCGGTTTCATCCACGTCTACTAGGATGAAGTGGTCTTGATCTGAATAACTCATTAAAGTGGTTTCGTCGACGTCTAATAGGACGAAGTGGTTTTGACCCGATCGACTCCTCAAAGTGGTTTCGTCAATGTTTACTGGGACAAAGTTGTCTTGATCCGATTAACTCTTCCAAGTCGTTTTTATGGTGTCTCAAATCACTCAACTGACTCGACTCACTCAATTCAGTCTCCTCGCTCACTTAACTGGCCTATTCAAGGAATCTTCGACGTAATGGGTAAATGGTGCCCAACGTAGTCCCAAAGGGACTTCAAGCCGGTTCTAGTTTTTTAATAAAAGTTGTCTAAGATTTTTGGTTTTGACAGATAAATCAGGTAGTTAACCTTACCTAAAAAGCGTTGAACATCAATAATACATTTTGGTGTAGACATATTAGTTATAGCCCTAACTTTATCAATGTCGGGATGTACAACTTTCTCACCAAATAAACGACCTAAATACTTGACTTGTTTTTGACAGAATTTGAACTTTTCTTTAATAAACCTTAGACCAATTTCTCGATCTCTTTGTAAAACTTTTTTCAACTGAATGCCTTGTCCCTCCTTTGTTGTATCATACAATTTTAACACCTACTATATCAGAAACGCGATCGACCATTTCGTTATGAAAATTTTGTGGAGCTGCATTAATATCAAATGGTAATCTCAAAAAATGGTATCCCCTTAGGAGTTATAAATGTATAAATTTTTGACAATCTCTCCTAGTTTCAGTATGCAAAAACCAGAATTGGCATCCAAAACAAAATAATAGTTTGAATCTGGTAGATTAGATTTAATTTCATCAATTTTGGGAACTATACAATGAGATTATAAAATGGCCTTATTTAGTTTCCTTTGATCAAGACAAATTCTCAATGAGCCATTCTTTTTAGCTACTAAAACTACTAAATTAACCCATTCTGTAGGTGCATTGATTTTCTTAATGACAGTATTTTGCATTATCCGTAACTAATTTTTGTTCGTTTTGGAGCTAAAAAGATACTTTTTGAGGTGGATCTACAGATGGCATAATATCAGGTTAAAGTGTTAAATGACATTAATAATTATTGAAACAACCAACTTCCTCAAAAAATCTAAATAATTTTCTACAACATTATTTAGGAAGTAACATTTTATATATTTTTAATAAAGTTAACTCTATAAAACTTTATAAACAATTAATAGTTTTACAGGGATTGTCTAGTACGTGGAATTTTAAAAATATTGGATAGAAATATGTTCACATTTCGATGTACACTGACCAATAATAGGTAAAACTTCACCTGTAAACGTATAAATTTCAAAATTACTTTTAGAAATTACATTCTGTGATACATTTAAATTTTGGAATTGCGTTAAAGATATAATATTAGTTTCAGCACCCGTATCTATCAAACAAGAGACATACATACTATTTCTAACCATACTTTCCAGAAGGAATTGTTTTGTTCTTGGTTTAAGTTATTACGTTACAACTAAAATCATTAAATTTTATGGGCACTTCTAATTTGCTGAATCTGATCACTGCAAGGCTTAATAATTCCCGTTATGCAAATTCTGGATGTATTCAGCAAATTAGGGAGACCCAAAATTTTATAGTATCGACATCTTCATTAAAAGAATAAAAAATCTGAAGTGCTTCCTTACCAATGTAGTGTAATAATATAGCAACTTTACGCTGATCTACTTCCTTTTCTAGATTAGATGCTCTTAAAATTTGAACGATGTAATCCATTTTTTCCATTTTAAAGACGTTGTTACTTCGAACAAGTGTTAAGATGCATTTAAATTTTGTATTGACATTTGCTGGGTGTAGCCATAGGGAATTTATCTATGGGTGCAGCTGCTGATGAATTAGTAGAGTTTTCCAAAGACATTTACAATCTATTAAGAAATAATGTAGCACATGTTTATAGGTTAAGCTAATACTTCTTCAAATATTTCTGCAATCTAATGAAGTACAATTAAAGTGTAATTTCACCTGACACCGTTTTTTAGTTATTGTATATCAGTATATATTATTGACGTTAATAATTTTCACACATTATTAATGAACTCGCAGGTTAGCATGTTCATATTTATAGGTTAATATATGTAGAAAAGGTCGTTTTGTTGGCAGGAAAGCGCCATCTGGTGTGATGTCCGTCCTCGTTTCAGCTGGTTGGGAAATTACTATTTAAATACTGTGGGGTGGCGGGAATTATAAAATATTTAAATTGAAATGCGTGCAGATTCGTTTCTTGACTTTTCTCTTTCAATATTAAAAGATGTAATTATTTTATATTGTAAAAAAACCGTTACTAATTTTTGAAATTGTGTAATATTATCAACACTTCCTATAAAAGATGCTGAAATAGGCAATATATTTTGTTCAAAGGGCATTGCAAATTTTCAGAAGTGTTACAAATTGAAGCTGCTGATCAACTTCTACCATATCAAGTTCAAAATTGAGTTACAGTCATATAGGACAACAGCAATAATACAAATATATTAATTAGATGTAACATTTGCCCTCCTGAATACGAAAACAGAATTAGATCGAAACTGAAAACTGCAATGTTTTTGATTTTCACAATATTTATTCAAAATTATTTACATAGATTA
Source organism: Platerodrilus igneus (assembly GCA_036346225.1). Lineage (NCBI taxonomy): Eukaryota > Metazoa > Arthropoda > Insecta > Coleoptera > Lycidae > Platerodrilus > Platerodrilus igneus. Next base: position 6,348,705 of record JARFIW010001700.1, read on the forward strand.
TATAATAAAAGCTACCATCTCATTGAAATGCTGGTACATCAAAAAGGTTAAACAAAAATAGTTGTCTTAATTTTATTAATATGAACATCGTTCCGAATCTAGTTCAACCTACTTCTTGATCAATATTTTCGTCAACTAAAAATAATCGTGCAAATTACGTTGTATATTTAAAAGAAACGCCATAAATAACTATAGTTGTTGTATCATGCTAACTGTACAAGGGCTGCTTTTGTAATATAGAGATAGAAGGAGACCAAAATGCTAAATAAAAAATGATTTATTGCGCTTTAAAATATTTGTGTTTACAAATAAAACATTTTTTCACGTTTTCACAACATTTCGGAAGATGATACACTGAAAATTTTAGTTTCTAATGCTTGTATAGTGTCGTGTATTTAAAAGAATAATGTATACAACAAGCTTTCATTTATTCTTTAATATTTATACAACTCGAAATGTAATTGTAGATGTATATCGTAACCGTAACTGAACTATTGAACAAGGCTTAGAAGAACACATGCCTAGTCTTCTTGTACTTCCACCAAAACTCCCGCAATATGCTGACAGACTGTCGGCTTACTTAAAGTGTTAAAAATCACATATTGGAATTAATACTTTCCCCCTCCTAAAGATAATACAAAATATAATTACAAAACTAACCTATCTGACACTTATAGTGCGCATAGACCTCCTTAGGACTACGAAAGGAGCAGCAAATGATTCATTAGATACTTGAAAATATACTATTGGATCAGTCGAACTCTTAATGCATTATTTACAGGGATGTTTGTAACATACTCTAGATTTGGGTCTAATTGTAATTCAAGTGGAGCAGTCGCAGTCGTACATTTTATAAGGATATTATGTCCATTTAGGTCTAGGTTAGAACTCCGTGCTAAAACAAAACAAATTAAATTGATCGACTAGATACAATTGGTGTATTCTCCCCAATACTTATTTGATTTGTATGCCTTTTTCGAACACTTGAATTATCTAGTTGAATTAGATAATGTAGTTTACCTAACTTTTTATAAATCTCACCAAATTCCCATTTGTCAGAATGAATGTAATCGTGGCATTCCACTCTCTCCCTTATCTCAAAATTTTGGGAACGTTTTAAAATGATTTTGGTAGATCCTTCGGAATGTATGATTTCATATGGTTTTAATAAGTCTAAGTGTGATCTTATTTCTCTGTTGAACATTATTCCGGTTGTAGAATCGAATCTTTTTCAAAGTTTGCACATATCGTTCAGCTAAACCATTTGTGGCAAGGTGATAGAGAGCACTTAATTTATGTATTATATCACTTTTTTCCAAAAAAACTTTTTAAATTCGTAACATACAAATCTTTAAGCATTCTCCAAAACAAGAAAAACCTGGTAGTCCAATTGTAGAGAAAATTTTACGTAATAATGTAGTTTTATTTGTAGTAGTCATATCTTTGAATATGTGAATTTCAGGACACCACGTATATTCATTCCATTGGTGCTGTTGGAGTATCCCAAGAATGAAGAGCAACCTTTGTATGATTATTTTTTTTAGTTTATTACAATAAACACAATTTTTGCAAATTGCTTGTATATCATATGATATCCCAGCCACCAACATGTATCCACGAGCTAATTGTTTCATTTTTAATATGTCAATATGAGTAGCATGAAATTATTCAAGAATGACTGGTCTTAAAGTTTTAGGAATTACCACCATTTGCTGATGAAGTACACAATTATTTTGTAACAAATACTCAATCTGTGGGACAATAAACCATTTAGGAGCTTTAATTTCTTTAATTACTTAAAGTGCATTCAATAGGCTTTTGAGTATACTGTCTTACTCAGTTTCACTGTCAATTGTATTAGCGTTATTGGCAATGTTTCGATATGATGAATTTCAAATTTATCCTTAATGTCTTAAGAAAATCACTAGTATTTTTGACTGATCGAGTATTTTTGTATTTAATTTTGTACATGAGCGCTTGTACGAATAATGCGCAATGTTGCATTCGTGTAGTTATTAGTGCAGAGTCCTTTCAAAGGTGAAAAGATTTGCACCAAGGGTTGACTGTCAACATATAATGTAAACTGTTTCCCAAATAAATAGTAATAGAATTTCCTTATACCAAATATGATTGCACATGCCTCCTTGTCAATTTGTGAATACTCTTGTTGTACTTCCATAAGTGTTTCGGAAGCAAATTGTATGGGTTGCCCACTATCATTTGAATATACGTGCAATAATACTGCACCCACAGAGTACGAGCTTGCATCTGTGGGAGAGTTGGGTCAAAATGAGCCAATACTTATTCGGATAGTATTTCTTTCTTTATTATCATAAATTTTGACACTGTTTGTCCATAAGTCCATCTGGCAACAGATGATAGATGGGGTGTAAAGTTGAACTGAAGTTATTATATTGTATTATATTATATTATACTATACTATATTATATTATATTATTTTATATTAATTTAAGTAAAAAACTCCGGAGTTAAAATAGTTCCCCATTCGGATCTCCGGGAGAGGACTACTTCGGAGGGTGTGATCAAAAAGTTTAAAGGAAGAGCAGAGAACATTTTGCGAGTCGGAACGTGGAATGTCAAAAGTATGAAGCAAGTAGGTAAGGCAAAGTTCGCTGGACAGAGACGGGGGATTTTTGGAGTAGAGAATTTAGGGTAATTCATACAGGATCAGAGAAAGGAAATGCGGGTGTGGGGATAGTTATGAGAAAATAGATAGGTCACTATATAGAAAACTACTTACAAAAGAACGAAAGAGTACTCATGGATAGATTAGAATCTAAACCGGTACATACAGTAATAATACAAGTATTCATGCCTAATTGGAAAAATTTCTTACATTAAGGAAGTAGAAACATAATGAAATAACCTTAAATCCAGCTTAGGCATGGTGGCCAGAAATGATATTCTGGGATATACACAAAAAGGAAATAAAAAACCATGGATAACAAAAGATATCGTGAATCTAATAGAAGCAAAATGAAAATACAAAAATATATCAGACGAAACAGGAAAACAGATACAAAGCCATAAAATATGAAATTATTCGCAAATGCAGGAAAGCTAAAGAACAATGGATTAATGGAAAGTGCAAAGAGGTACAAAGTAAGATGGTAATAGGAAAACAGACGAAGCATACAAGCTGATTAGAATAAATTTTAGAGATATAAAACCATACAGCTAAAATATAATGGATGTGGGAGAAAATGTCATTATAGAAAATGTAGAGAAAGTGGATAGATGACAAGAATGTATAGGGAATTTATATGCATGGAAGGAACTAACAGCATTAGAATAAGAATCAAACATTTAAAAGGATGAAGGATATCCTATACTTAGAGATGAGTTCAAATTAGCATAAATGGGTCTGAAAAATGGTAAGGCGCCTGGTACAGATAAGGTGCAAGCAGAAACTCTAAAAGCCGCTGGACAAGCAGTAACAGAACATCTCTTCCAACTTGGAAGCTATATGTATGAGACAGGCAAGATACCCAAAGATTTCAAACATAACATCATAGTTACTATACCAAAAAAGAGAGGGTCGAATAAATGTGGAAATTTTAGAACAATAAGTTTGACGACACACGTGTCAAAAATATTAACTAGAATTGTACAAAGACGAATGGAAAAACGAGCTGAAGAAATACTAGGAGAAGATCAATTTGGGTTTAGGCAAAACAGGGGAACATGGGAGAATATTTTAGCTCTGAGGGTGATAAGATAGAAAACAATAGAAAAGAGAAAAGTGTGTTTATAGGGTTTGTAGACCTGGAAAAAGCATTCGACAATGTAAACTGGAAAAAAATGTTCAAAATACTCAAAAAGATTAGAATGAGTTTTAGGGATAGGCGGATAGTACGTAGCTTATACATAGAGCAAACATCAGTAATAAAATTAGAGCAGGAACGTAGAGAAGTAAATATTAAGAAAGGGGCGAAACAGGGATGTGCCCTATCCCCATTAATTGTTAACTTGTACATTGAAGAGGCAATGAATACTGTCAAATGCCAGAAGAAATTTGGAATTATTATGCAGGAACAAAAGATTGATATGCTTAGATTTGCAGATGATATAGCAGTATTATCATCTAGCAAGGAAGAGTTAGAAACTGCTTTTAATGTAATGGAAATGCAGAGATACGGTATGAAAGTTAACAAAAACTAAAACTAAACTACTAGTATGCAAAGTAGGGGATAATAAATTAAAAACTAGAATACAGCTAGGTAACGAGAACTTACAAGATGTTAAGGATTTCTGCTATCTAGAAAGGCAAATAACGCAAAATGGGGAGAACGTGAAACATATACAACAAAGATTAGCACAAGGTCGTACTACATTTAACAAGAAAAAGCAACTACTGTGTTCAAAAACAACAAACATAGAAACAAGGATTGCTTAAAACATACGTGTGGAGCACAGCAGTGTGGTGCTACAGACGTATAATGAAGATGATTACTGTCGGAGGCTTTCACGGCTGGAGTCATTATAATTATTTATGGTTCCGGGTTGGACCGTGTCATTATTTTATAAATTAAGGTCGACGTTTCGCTCACTTTTGTAAGGGGCTTCATCAGGACAAGAAAATAAATAATAAAAATAATAAAGATAAGAATGATAATATTAAATAGACAAGTTAAAGTGTAAAGAGAAGAGTTACTCCTGAACAGCAGACTACCAGCCCATTCAGCCAAAGGTGTCTTGTGTTACCGCCACAAGACACCTTTTGCATTTGAATGGGCTAGTGAGTCTGCTAGTTCAGGAGTAACTCTTCTCTTTACACTTTAACTTGTCTATTTAATATTATCATTCTTATCTTTATTATTTTTATTATTTATTTTCTTGTCCTGATGAAGCCCCTTACAAAAGTGGGTGAAACGTCGACCTTTATAAAATAATGACACAGTCCCAACCCAGAACCATAAATGTATAATGTAGATATCATGGACAGACAAAGTTAAGAACAAAGAGGTACTGAAATGGTAGGGGAAGAAAGAAATATGTGGAAAATAGTAAAAAATAAGAGAGATATGTTGATAAGCCATATGCTAAGGAATGAGAGAATAGTGCAGAATATATTAGAAGCAGAGATAGAAAAAAGAAAGGTAGACCTATAGATTAGATTACTGTACACAGATAGTGAAAGATGTAGGCTGTAGGAATTTCAGGGAAATGCGCTGGTTGCCTCAGAATAGAAATCAATGGAGGTACGCGTCCAACCAATTTCAAGATGGAAAACCTAATGACAAAAAAATAACTGCACTTAAACCTGATGATTATTATATACAACTACAGGTATAGGTTTTGCAATATTCTCAGCTAATGTTAATTGTGAGAAAGGATTTACTGCAAAACTATTAATTCGACAAATGTCTAAGTGTCGGGGGATCCTTGGTAACCACAGGCTGCTTAACACCCTTCACATACTCCTACATGTAATTTTCCAATGCTCCACCTGAAGGTACTACATTGGCCAGGAAGAGTTTTTTTTTAACCTGAAAAATTTTGAATTTTGTCGAACCTTTGCTGGTCCAAGGAAGGTAGAGATCTTTAACGTGTGTGACAACACTCACACATGAGATCTCCATTTTACCTCGCATCCGAACGAGAATGTATTTTTGTGAAAAATGCTCGCCTAACATTTTTCAAGCAGACCGTGGCGGGATACAAACCTAGGACCTTAGGCGTAGTAGTCACACGCATACCAACTATGCCACGGAGCCGCCACCCTTCACATACCACTGAATCTTTGTGAAATAGGGCATATAATTAGGAAACAACAGAAGGGGAACTGAGCTGTATCTAGGGTGTGGGAATTTCATGGAACAGTATAGGCTAGCTCGGAAAAGAAATAAGTGACGGTATGCATCCAACCAGTTTCAAGATGGAAAACTTAATGATGAAAAAATAATTGCACTTAAATCTGATGATTATTTTAAACAACTACAGGTGTTGGTTTTGAAATATTTTCAACTAATGTTGATTGTGCAAAAGGATATATTGGAAAACTATAATTCGGCAATTGTTCAAGTATTGGGGATCTTGGTAGCCACAAGCTGCTTAACCCCCTTCACATACTCCTGAATATCGGGGAAATAGGGTATAGATTTGTAAACAATAGGAGAAACGAACTGCATCTAACAAGAAAGAGCAGCGGCTATGTTCAAAGACAATAAACAAGGAGAAAATTGTTGAAATCATATGTGTGGAGCACACTACAGTATGTCTATGAAATAGGGGCAGTAGGCGTATCAGGCAAAAAAATGGTAGAAGGCTTTGGGAATGTTGTGCTTCAGATATATTAGGATGATAGCATAGACAGACAAAGTTAAAAAACAAAGAGGTTATACAAATAGTAGGGGAATAAAGATACCTGTGAAAAAAAAAAAAATGAGATATAGAAGGGCAGGATACGTTCTAAGGCATTTTTGGGAAATAGTGCGGGATATAGGAAAAAAGAGGTAGACCTAGGTCAGACTTTTGCACGCAGATCGTGAAAGAAGTAGACTATGGGAATTTCAGGGAAGTGTGTAGGTTAGCACAGAATATGAAACACTGAGGGTATGCATCTAACCAGTTCCAGGACTGAAGACCTAATGATGATGATATTAATTTACTAGTTCTACAAAGGCACAGACCTGTTTATCAGTAGGGACTTTTGCATTTTTTTCTTTAGTTTTATGTATGTCAAATCTAGAAATGATGTATCCACAGTACTCAATTTGATCTGCAAAAAATGTAAATTTATTTAGCTGACACGTATATTGTATCTTTGAAGTTTGTCAAAGACCATTTCTAATCTTTGGAAATGTAAAGCATCATCCGGTTCTGTAATTTTAATATCATCTAAAAAGACCGATGCACCTTGTATATCGTTTAATATATTTTCAATAGAGCCTTGCCAAATTGCATGAGCACTTACAATTCCATACATTAATCGTGTGCTCCTATACAATCCTTTTGGGGTGCTTGTAAGATACTTTCTATCTTCTGATCTTACTTCCATTTGTAAATCAGTTTGCTGTAGGTCAAGTTTAGTGGATTTATACCCACCTGCCATCGAAGTAAATAGTTCTTCAATTGTTGACAGTGGATGCTCATCCACAACTAATTTGGGATTAAGTGTACAATTGAACACACCACGTAATCGTACCTTACCATTTGTCTTTAACACTGGGACAATAGGTATGACGTGTTCTAAACTTTTTACCTTTTCAAGAACCCGTTTTCTAAAAGTTTAGCCCTTGTTCAACTTTTGGTAATAATGCATACGGTAGCTTCCTTGTCGTAATGAAGAAGGGCCCCGTATCACTTTGAACTTTTAATTCAGCATGTGTCCCTGTAATTATACCTATATCTTGCTTGAAATGCACTTTGTATTTTGATAAAAATTGTTCTAATTTAGGATTAACACTGTTTATCTGTGTAATGTCTGTGGTAGCATTAAAACCTACTCCTATTTGTCATAACCATTCACGCCCTAATCATGTCTATCGTCACGAATAACATACAGATTTAAAGTTTTAGGAGAATTTTTGTATCTAATCTCAACCTTTGCAAATCCAGCAACATGTATAGTGTTTGTTTGCTGTAACTAAATGGTTTGATATTAGTGTCACTTAATTGTATTTTGGGGGAAAAGGTATTAAAAGCTTTGTAATTTATAAGAGCGACTGTTGCACCTGAAACGAGTTCAAAATCAATATACACATTATTAACTAACATGGATAATGTAAATTTGTTTCTGAAATTAAGTAGCATGTTCAGACTGAGTTCTGAATTGATAAAATTTCCACGACCTGACTTATAGGTCCCTTACATGAACTCCTACAAACCTCTATCATATGTTCTTTCTTGTTACACTTTGTGCATTTTACATTTTTAGCACAATATGCATTTGCAATATGTTTAGGATATCCACATCTAAAACATTCAGTAAATGGCTTTTTGCATGTTTGTGAAACCCTTTGTTTGTAGTATAGTTTCTATTCCCCTAAATGTTATATATTGCAGCCACACTTGAACCATGTAACTGTGTCGTACCTCTAGCTGGAGTTTCCCTACTCATTGCAATTTCCAAGCTTTTTCAATGCTAATGTTTTTCCGCTTTAGGAGCCTACTATGTATGTTTTGTGTATGAAATCCAAACACAAACCGTTTTGTAAACCTTTCTTTAACCAATCACCGAAATTACATAAAGTATTTAATCTTGGTAGTGCAATGAGATACTTTTTGTACTGTCTCGCCTTCGTGTTGTTTTCTTTGGAGAAAAACAGGTTTCAGCAATTTATAACGGGTCTGATGTAGTGTATCATTCTGTATTCACAGTTCTAAGATCTTCTAAATGAATAGTAGCCACATGTCCAATTTTCAGACAAAACGCTTTGGTAGACTTTGTTTCACCTAGTAATATAGGTTAATTTGTATATATCCAACTTCTAACAACAATAATTATGTCACACCAAATTGTTCTTGAGTTAAAATCATATCTACATCAAATTTATGATCATTAATGACATCCATAAAGTTACTAAAATTGGAAGAAATCTAACATTGAAGTGCAGAAATCAGTTTTAATCAATAGTTTTAGACAAGAAAATCTTTTTTCTCGCCGTCACTGATATGAGACTGAAGCACTTGAAACAAAATGAATCAACATAAATATTAAGCAAATAAAAAGGTAAATAGTGTGCTAGAATAATTGAAGTTAGAAAAAAAGAACGATTTCAAGTTCTAGGCCACCAAAAATTGTTATAGTTTAAATGTCAATTTGAGGGTTATATCAAAAAGTATGAATTATACCTCATGGCACAATGTAACCAAAAAAAATAAATAAATAAAATGTCCAAGTAACATAACATGCCAAATGACCTTACTGATGTCATACAACACCAGCGTGCACTATAACACAGTATTAACGATTATTAAACCAACAGCTTCTTCAAGAAAATCGCACAATTCCCAAAAGGGAGTCGCATAAATTTCAGAAAAAACCACAATTTAAATATACAGATATGGTGAAATTGCATACAAAAATTAGATACTTAGAAGGAATTTAAATAAAGGTCAAAATGACAGTAATATGTTGCAACACAAGAAATTTTGAGCACTAAACTATGTGCAAAGGTTTGTATAATTTTTAATTTCGATTTTTACAAGCAATTGTATTGCTAAAAGTTCTTGTTCGTTCGCTACATAAAACTCCAAAGATTCTGCATTAGTTTAAAGGAAGTGTTTGAATTATTTCCAGACCACCAATAACAAAGCATGTTAAAATGTCTCTTTACAAGCCTGTTGTTCTTACCAAATACAAATAATGTGTTATTATTAGGCAAAATTTACAAGTTATGGTAATCAGAACAAGGAGTTTGAAAAAATATGCCAGAATTGCTCCTAAACCACAAAGAAATTAAAAATTAACAAGTATGTAAATTTTAGAGCAAACAGTTTTTCCTTAACTAGATCAGCACGGTAACTACAGAATAGCACTTTTGTAAATACAAAATAAAAACCAGTTTTCTAAAAGCTTTATTATAAAATATTCATTACCAATGTGCAGTATTTAAAAAAATTAATATATACGTAAGAAACAGATCAATGCAACAAATACTTTCTACTTATAAATTAAATTACTAATTTTCTTCGACCTCACCTTCATGTTCTTCATCAAATTCAGCATCTTCGTCAGCTGTGGCTTCTTGGTATTGTTGATACTCGGACACAAGATCGTTCATATTGGATTCGGCTTCTGTGAATTCCATTTCATCCATACCTTCTCCAGTATACCAATGTAAGAAGGCTTTTCTCCTAAACATGGCAGTGAACTGTTCTGAAATACGTTTAAATAATTCCTGGATGGCAGTCGAATTTCCAATGAAAGTAGCTGCCATTTTTAGACCTCTAGGCGGAATGTCACAAACAGCAGTTTTAACATTATTTGGAATCCATTCAACGAAGTAACTGCTATTTTTATTTTGAATATTTAACATTTGTTCATCTACTTCTTTCATAGACATTCTGCCCCTAAATACTGCAGCTACTGTCAAATATCGACCATGTCTAGGATCACACGCTGCCATCATATTCTTTGAATCAAACATTTGTTGAGTAAGTTCAGGTACTGTCAAAGCTCTATATTGTTGACTTCCTCGTGATGTAAGAGGTGCAAATCCAGGCATAAAGAAGTGTAGGCGAGGGAATGGAACCATATTAACAGCCAATTTCCGTAAATCTGCATTCAACTGACCAGGAAATCTAAGGCATGTTGTTACACCAGACATAGTAAGTGATACTAAATGATTCAAATCTCCATATGTTGGAGTTGAAAGTTTCAAGGTTCTAAAGCAAATATCATATAATGCTTCATTGTCAATACAGTAAGTTTCATCAGTGTTTTCGACTAACTGATGAACGGACAAAGTAGCATTGTATGGCTCTACAACCGTGTCTGAGACTTTTGGAGATGGTACAACAGAATAAGTATTCATTATACGATCGGGATATTCCTCTCGAATTTTAGAAATAAGAAGTGTGCCCATGCCAGAACCTGTACCACCACCTAAAGAATGCGTAAGTTGAAAACCTTGTAGGCAATCACAAGATTCTGCTTCCTTCCTAACTACATCGAGTACTGAATCAACTAATTCAGCACCTTCGGTATAATGTCCCTTTGCCCAATTGTTTCCAGCACCAGATTGTCCAAACACAAAATTATCAGGACGAAAAAGTTGTCCAAAAGGCCCTGACCTTACTGAATCCATGGTACCAGGTTCCAAATCAACTAAAATAGCACGTGGAACATATTTACCACCAGATGCTTCATTGTAATAGACATCGATTCTCTCCAACTGGAGGTCAGAATCTCCATGGTATGATCCGGTAGGGTCGATGCCATGTTCATCAGATATAATTTCCCAAAACTAAAAGAAAAAATAAGATAGATTAAATTTAAAAACAAAAAGTTTTAATATATCAGATACAGTGTGACAAAGCTAAATTCGAGTTGGGGTTGATACAGAAAAGTAAAATTTGCATTTTCAAATTTTTCCCCGATACGACCATCTCAGTGGCACCTTCATGTTTTATATTTATGTAGGATTACAAAAAAAAAGGTTTATTTTATATATTAAACAAATACTGGGAAATATATATATGTAAACCAAATTCAATACTACACATTCTCTTGCTTGCCTATGGAATTTAAAACCTCTACCTCTTGAATTTACTCGTCAAGATTATATTTCATTACATAACCAACACATGCATTCTAACTGAAATATCTTTGGCACTGTTTATATATCTCACTTAGAAAATGAACTTTTGCAAAAAACAGCATTTTTGTCCAATATACAGACTTTCAGTGATCAACATTTGCATTATGGCAATATGCATTGAACCCAAGTGCCCACAAACATTGCTGTGTGTGTGTGTGCATGCGTGTACGTATGTTTTATATATATATATATATATATATATATATATATTGCTATGATAATAGGGTTATTTAAAGGTATATAAGGTCACAAGGAAGGTGTACTTCATGTAAACAACCCAAAAATCAAGAAAACTAATCATTTGAATCATAAAAGGTATACAATTCTTAATTATGCAAAAAGCAAATACCAAACACCCTGTACAAAATCAACAACAAACTACAGTCAATGAAAGGAAGCTCCTTCTTTAATAATTTAACCACATTTAGTAAAATGAATAACTCTGTGCACAATTCCAATCATTTTAGAAACAGTAATACATTTAAATATATACAAATTAGGCATATCTAAAGTAAAACAAACGTGAAACAATTTTTTTTAAACTCGACACATTGGTGTAAGAAAATAATCAATACGTGCTCATAATAAACAGGCCTTCAAAACAAGCATATTTCATAACGCAAGAAGTCAATAAATGCATCTAATTTATGTCATCTGTTAAAGAACCCCATTATAAAATTTTGCATACGTGATGTTTTAAGTGTAAGAATGCCAAATTCGAATAAAATCCAGCATATGAGGAAAACAAAATATGGATCCATACGTTTTGGCGTATGTGCAAGATTAAATATAATAGTTCATAAATCCCTATACAAAATTACAATTAAGTGATCCTAAAAGGTATAAAGTGTCAAGTGCCAAGAAATTCATAATATAAAGCTTATTAACTATGTGAATTTTGAAGCATATGAACAATGCATTTAACACATAACTCCGAATAAAATCCAACCGGCTACATCATAAGCCAAGTGCAACGCCTATTCCGTGGTAAAATAACGATAGAGGACCGTCAACCAATCACAGCACGTGGGATGGCTTGCTTATATAATACACATAAAGCTGATAACAGTCATTGATTCCTTAAACCGAAGCACGAGCTGTACTGATCGAAATAAAAGTATTACGCAAAGTTCAATTGTAAAGTGAAACAAAAATTTATAAGTGAAAGTAACAAGAATTAAAACTTCAAGTAAATAATACAGTCAAGTGCGTGTTCAAACATACGACTGTATAATAAATCTGCCGTTGACATAAAACGTACTTTAAAATTTAATTTAGTAATAAACAAATCGTTACAATTTATTAATTAAGGCACTAAGTAATTCAATAAAGAAATCGAACTAAGCTACTCAATAAGAAAACGAACTAAGCAATTCAATAAGAAGTCGAACTAAACAAAAACAAAATTTGGCGTAGTTCTAAGAGTCAAAGAATCTTAAGCACAACTTCGGGTTAAAAATATTAATAATGTTATTAAAGGAATCTCACCCTGCTAGTACTTACCTGTGACAAAAGAGAGCACATTTTCATGATAAGAATTGCAACTGCCCTATTTAGCAGAGAAGAAAGAATGCAGGCAAAGTCATTTACTTAATGTGCTTGTTTTTCGAAGAAATAATCACAGAAATCCCAATATAATAGAAATAAATTAAGCAGGTGTTTATCTTGTCAAGATTACGCAGGGGGTTTTAACTAAATACCATTAAACTAGCAACATTCAGGAAAGTCCTAATTAATAAAGATTACATATCTAGGTAAGGATTAGAATAGTACTCGTGAATTTAACAAAGAATAAAAGACGAGCAAAGTGGGCCGCCTATCTACAGGGGCTTGAAATTATAGAAGCAACTCTTAAAATCAAATGATTGGAAACTGAATAGTTTTTAACATAATGAAGCAGTAAATTTCAAATATGAAATGGTACATTTTAATTCAACTGGTTTTCTATAAGGACATATTTCTTTTTGTATCTTGATAAATTTTGTATGTATTGTCAATTGAAACATAAGGACAAAAATTTTTCTAATACATTAAAAAATTATTTCAGACTATCTTTACAAGAATTCATACTATTCAAATTGAGATGATGATTATAACAGTGTACCTACAATACTTGTGTAACCTCATTACCAAATAATTTTTGCATGCTGTTTAATCAACTGCTCATTACGCCAACTCCTTTCGAACGTCAATTACAATGGGTTAATAATTCTTTCATATGTCAATTGAGACAAAATTCCAATTACTGACATAACCTATACATCATTCATATACACTCCGATGAAATAGTACAGTAGCACACAGATATTTGTTCTCTTTCAGTGGTCTTTTATTTCGTCACATAATAGAAAATTAAGTTGTAGATTACAGTTCCCAACTAATCTAGTCTTGAATCATCTTAGAAAAAATAAATAAAATTTCATTTTGAATTTTTGGGCTAGTAACATTTGCTGCAGCCAGACCTCTGTCAATTTTTTTTTTTAGAACTTCATTGTACTTATCAAGAAGTTATACAAGTTTCAAAACTTTACTTCTATTTGTACTTCCATATCTTTCTTAGTTATTCCTTAGAAAAATGCATTGTAATAACTCTACATCCGTAATTATTTCTACATATGCATGATTTTCATTCACTAGCTGTTGGTGCTTCATTTATTTGACCCATAATTGATGCTCTTTTACCCAATGCTTTGATATTTATAAAAGAAAATCACTTCACCAAACACTTTATGTTCTAAACTTATTAAACACATTAATCGAAGAAAATCATTATTGCAAAGCCATTGGAATATTGCATGCGATTAATTTTGAATTTTTTTCAATTGATGCTCATATTTCAAAATTTTAGGAATGTATAAAAGCACCAGTGATTATTTCTAAAAACTTACTGCTGATGTAGACCACAGCATTAATTTAATTTTGTTAATTTCGAATACGTTTGTCAATGGCTGGAGAAATGACGAAAAATTTAAACAATTCAACTTAATTTATTCAAAAACGTTAAGAAAGCAATAATATACTGTTAACAGAAAAATATTAAGAAGTCATTTAGTGAAAGAAATCGAAAGTTTCTAAAACATTTTATAGTTATTATATTACTGAAAATTTGCCTTTATTTGAAAGTTCGGCTTGTAGTATCCTTGACCACTCAATATTCATATACCTGTGCTGAACAAAATTTTACAAGAACTTAAAACTCGATTTGAGGAGTGTTTAGAAGCCATCATTTTCTGCGATTCCTTACAGCCTCAAAATGTTCACTTCCTGTCCTTTAAAAAATTGATTCCTATACCTAGACAATTAATTATAATATTAACCAATAGGTATTAGAAGCCGAATTAAAAACATTACCCAATACTATCAAACGATACAAATCTGAAAATAGTATCAATAAGTGCAGCATTATGGAGTTTATGGCTCTTCTAATTAAGTAAGACCCCGCTTAACGCTGGCCCGTTTAGCGCTGTTTTGGTTTAATGCACATTAGGATTCCCCAAAAACCGGAGTAATTTATCTGCATTTCTTCACTTATTTTTATTATTTCAAACAATTTCGCCGTTATTGTAAGTATAAATTTATGTAATATAATGATTGATTTACTGATGAATATTATAATTTTTAGTTTTTAATATGGGCGATAATAAAGAACACGAAAATAAAGCGACAAAAAAATACATTTTGTTAGAAACTAAAATGCAAGCGCTTAAAAGATTAGATAGTGATGAACGTCAATATCAAATTCGTTTTGCATTGAACTTGCCAACTTCAACAAACATAAATGGCAACTTAGAATTTTATTTATTTTGATATTACATATTCATTTGTTATGTTTCTATATTTGAAAGAAATGTTTTTGTTGCATTGTTATAAAAAACATATTTTATGAACTTAAATGACAAAAAACTTGAACAATTTTTTAACTTCAGTTTTCCCATAATTTACATGATGAGATGACTTCCTTCAATGCTATTTCGCACAACACCATAGTTTTATAGAAAGTAAACCCTGCATTTTAACGTACATATCAACTCGCTTTAAAAACTAGGATATTTAGGGAAGAAAAATTAATGTGTAACAAATATCAAAAAAAACACGCATATGCACACGATTTGTCAAAATAATTTTAAATTATTAAAAATTAAATCAGACTAGCAAAAAACTGTTATATTTAATCTACGGTGACTTTTAAATATGCAATCTATGGTTGAATGCAAACTAACTCTATAATCAAACAAACTGAAAACGTATCATATGAGAAGTAAAATACTACAAAATGGATATGTCGCATCAGCATTCGATGTTGTACAGCCCTAGATATGAAGTTTTATAGGTGATGCCACATCATGTCACTCCTTTTACAACATAAAGTAATTAATCTTTTAATTGTATATTCATCTGTTCTGGCTGTTTTATAAACTAATCAGTAGTTTTTAATTTATTTGCAATAGCACTAGCTTAAAAGGCATGTAAAAAAATTAAGTATGTCATTGGTACTTGGATAAAAGTGAAAAGTTACACAAATAAATAATTCATAAATTAAACTGTATTTTACTATGGGCATACATTAAGATTAAGCTAGTGATGTAGTAAACCCACTCTTATGTTATACATAAAACTCTGTCAGTCCTAATTTGGACAAACCTACATAACCACATTTTTAACAAATACGACGTAATGTTATAAACTTAACCATAAACAGCAAGACTTTCTATCCATTCCCATTTTTAGCTCCAGTGCAATAAATACATGTAGTCATTCTATAACCTTGTTAAAAATAATAAATGAAAAAAACAGCTGCAATGTTAGGTAAGCTGAATTCGTAATTTGCAAATGTAGACAGATGGTCGTCTCCTTACAAATTTGTGTATCACATTTATATTATTAAAAACTACTAAAACCTAATTGCGGAATTAATAGCCATTAATAATTTGTCTGACCTCAAACCAAATCGGTATACAGGTTAAGAAATTTTACAGTAGGTAGACCTTAAATAATTATCAGTGTAAGGCTTCCTAGCCCATATTACTTCATTATGAGGTAATACACAACCTATAAAATAATGTAGTTATTTCTTCATACTATTAAATTACCTTGCAATGACCTTGGACTTAAAAACGAATGCTTAAAATAAGATTAATTAATTTAAAAGGTGATTTTTAGTTAATATTGCCAGTATTTATTCATATTTCCATCTAAAGATAGGTAAAACGACATGACTCTGGCCTTTATATTTGTGCCCACAATAATTTTATTTAAATTCACAGACATCATCTCATTATTGGTTTCTTTTTAAATGTTTGTGGGAAAGTTGCTATTTATAAAACTTTTACCTTTTAATGTACATCAACTACAAAAATGATATGCTCATCGAACCCAGTCATACCATTTCTCAGTCAACAGCTGAATGCATTTGTAGAAATAGCTATCATGGTTTTACCCTTATTCCTTGAGATATTTTTTAAAGATACTATTTCCGATAAAAGTTTTTCAGGTAAATAGTCAAATGTCAAGAAACTACAGTTGGAAATGAGAAAAATTAAAACCAACACAATTTCAAACAAATATGTCATTAATTGTCACATTGTAACAAATAAACCCAAATTTGTAAATTATACAGATATATTAATTTATTGATCGTCACTTTTCAATTAACACCAAACCATATAACTCATATATCAGCATCATACTGAAAAGTAAGAAAAAACTATTTTATTTTAACGCAAATGCCGTGCTAAAGTAAGTAAAGGCGTTTCAGAATGTTTTTCCTTTTGATACTTGAAAATGAATAGCAGAATTAGTTCAAACTCATTTTAGTTACTGTTAAATTAAAGCACGTTTTGAATTTGTATCTATGACAAACAATTTTGTATATGCGTACCCATCTGCTTCTTCACACTCATCTAGCCTGGAAATAATTTTCAATTATGCATTGGAACATCCCTCTTGGAATGGCGTTGACTTCATTTGCGATTCTTTGCTTTAAAACATCCAAGTTGGGTGGTAACGAATTGAAACCTTACTTTTTAAGTGGCACCATAAAAAAAATCAGCAAGTGTTGAATATGGACACCTCGGTGACCAATTATCTCCTCGGCGAACAATACTCTTTCACAGGATAAATCATATCGAGCAGCTAAAGAGTTTGTTGTAAAGTGGAGAAGTGGCACCATCTTGCTGGAAAAATGTGTTGCAGTCCAAACAAAAAGCAGTTACAGTGGATTTTTGCAAGCCTAATATGTGCAATTTTGTTTATTTGTAGAACTCTTAATGTGAAAATTGGATTCTCCAGAGGATCGTATGTTATAGAAGCTCCTAAAACGATTTTTCATCGTTCTGCAGAATTAGACTTGTGTAGAATGATCATCTGGCTTCATCTCTTGCACAAAAACAATTTTGTAGACTTTACATGTAATTTTTCCAATGCTCCGCCCAAAGCTACAACATTGGCCAGAAAGCGAGTTTTTTTACCTGGAAAATTTGGAATTTTACCAAACCCTTGCTGTTCCAAGCAAGGTAGGGATCTTTAACATGCATGACAACACACACACGAGACCTCCATTTTACCTCTCATCCGAACGAGGGTGTATTTTTGTGAAAAATGCTCGTCTAATATTTTTCAAGCGGACCGTGTCGGAATTTGAACCGGGGGACCTTAGCAAAATGAGACCACTGGTGACCAAATTACAACAATTAATAAAATACTTTGTTCCAGAACAGGATCTCAATTTCGATGAAACTTGTAACGATTGGGCATTAGAGAAATAAAAGTCAGATGAGAAATGGGGAAAGTAATTTAAAACGGACAACTTGTTACTGAAGCACCCTGTGTAATTTTGATTTCTGTATAATAGTGTTTAATAAGCTATTGCAAAAAAGGAGTTCTACAAAAATCATAAATTTAGAAATCACGACAGCAACATTTCAGTTCTGTACTATATATTTGAAATGAAACTATCAGTTCTTTAATTATTTTAAAAAACACCAAAAAAGAAAAACAAATTTCAATACATTTCTCATAACATAACAATATATTTTGTACATTAAAAATATTCCATTTAATAATTCACCTATAGTTACAATGTATGCACGATGCAATAAACATCGAGTTTTACAGAGTAACACAAAGGAAAAACCATGAGTGCATAAAACCCACAGAGATCAGATTACACCCAAGACATTATTATACAGGCCATTGTATTCGTTAATGTATTCATTTGTATTTCAGTTACGGTTAACGCAAAGAACGAGGACAGTCGGCCATTTTACACATGTCAGATATATTAATAGCCTTATCCCTTTAAGGCAGAGAAGTGGAGGAAATGATATCACCAGACAGTTACTTGAACAAACGAATTATAATTCCTACAAAGCCATCAACACAAAAAGATGAAGGGGTTAGACTGAAAGCAAAGGTTCGGTATGTCGTAAACACTCTTTATGGAATAATAAATGAGAGTCCACGTTTTTGAGTATGAATTTTCGACATAACCTACAACCAAGAAAAGATTGGGACAGTTGTTTCCCAGCAGAACATTTTGGAATTAAGGCCCCAAACGGATAAAATAATCTCTTGGTTCAATGGAATTCGGGTCATGAAAGGTAAAATTGTTATAAACTTAAATGTGTAATTTGGCATTTATACAGTATTGCCAATGTGTGGTATTATATTTTTAGGAGTATAAGGTTTGCACATTGTGAATTTAATAATAAGTAATTAAAATATTTAACCATAAAGGATAGATGTATTAAGAATGGATTAATATTGAATTCAACGAATTTTGTTTAAAGTATGTACTTTGTTATAGGAATATTTGTAGGTTATTAACCCAACTTACATGTAAGTATATTTTAAGATTTGTTTTATGCCTAATTAACACTGAAGTGTTTTAATAACGTTATTGTAGAATAGATATGACAGGTGAGTAGAGAGCAGTCTTATTTGTTCAGTCAGAGAGGAAGTCCATTTCCCAATGAAAATATCTCAAAATTTACAATCCCCTGATTTACATGTTGGCCAAAAGAAATCCTATTAAACCCAACGCCGTTGGCACCCTTTAAGCTTAATGAATCGAAAACCTAACAGGGTAAATGCCAGTAAGACGTAGCATGAAATCACATGCACTTAAGTGAAATTTCTGCTATTGTTACTATAGGAACCCACTCATGCACCACTGTAGTAGGTCGGTGCATCCATATTTTGAGATGGGATTGCACCACTCTTAAAACGATATCAACCAAAACTGCATACACTATATAATACACTATATTTAATTTTCCAATACTCCACCCGAAACTACATCAGGAAGTTTTTTTACCTGAAAATTTTGCATTTTTGCCAAACCCTTGCTGATCCAAGAAAGGTAGGGATCTTTAACCTGCATGACCACACACACACACACACACACACACACACACACACACGAAACCTACAGTGTACTCCTCATCCAAACAAAGGTGTATTTTTGTGAAAAATACTTGCCTAACATTTTTCAAGCAGTTCATGCTAAGAATCGTACCTCGGACCTTGGGCTTAGTACTCGCATGCAAATTAACTAAGCCACGGAGCCACCGGGCCATGTAATACAACAACTCAGTAAGGAGATTCGATCAGTTACTGCAAGAATAGTACCCAGACATCAAATATTAATTCAAATTCAACACAAATCAGCATCACAAGTAAAATTCATACATTATGTAACATCTTCTTTAAAATCAAAAACGGTGTATTGGTGGAGTGAGTCAATCCTTAAAAGCATTGAAATGAAGATAATTCTTAGGCAGCTTTGAAGATCAATAAACAATGAATTAAAGCAATTTCCTTAATTGTAGGATAAATGAATAACATCTTTTAGGCAAGGCTGCTCTATGAAGCATTCAAAATGAAATCAAGCGAACAAAATAAGGGGAACCGGCTAATAGTTCTTAAATACATGCATCATCGAATTACGTATGCGAATAATATCTACTGTAACTACTTATCTCAACCGTAAATAATATTTTAATTGGGCAGTGAAGCAATGAAGTTAAAACCATAAAGGTTTATTAAAAAAGGTTTTATATTTTTAATTTTATATAACTAGCTACATAAAAAATTAATTAGGTGGTGTAAATTTAGGCATGATAATTGATAAAATTATAGTAATATTTTTGTTTCTCAAACTAGAAAAAATTATTAATTATTATGCTAACATGTGAGGGAAAATATATCAAGTCTTGCGAAACAGCGTCCCCTAAAACGTATTTTGTTAATTAACAAGCTGAAATAGTAACTTATGATAGAGTTAAAAATTGCATAAATGCTGTGTAACATAATGGCAGTTTACTACTGCTGGAATCTAAATATTACTGTTACACTATTTTTATATAAGTTGATATTGAAAGAATTGATAATTCACACTGATAACCCTTCAATATAAATATATATGACTGTTTTCAAATGTTTCACAAACGCCAATGTGTATAAATATGATTAAGCTACAAAACACCTTTCATACACATTAATCTCAAAAATAATTTACTTTTTACCACAATTTCTACACAACGCAGTATAGAACTGACAATCCCCCCCGATTTAATTAACTTCATATAAAATGCACACAGGTTAATTGAAATTTACGAACACGAAGTGCGTTATATGTTTTGTTTTTATTTAGAGCGAGTATAAATATATTAAAATTTATTTCAGTGATCTAAAAAGTTATAAATTACATGTTATGAAGCAGTAGTTAGTTGGTTCACAAAGCCCCCTGTTTAAACACCATATTAGTAGTGGCAACATATTCTACTATAATAATTTTATAAATCTTGTTAACATTACAGACACGATAAATGCTGCAAATAATTGTTGGTGATTATAATAAACAGGATCTATTATATCATATTCAATGTCCATAATAATTGTAAATTATATTAAGTACTACAGGAAAGGTATTCATTAAAATGTTTAGTGCATGTAATATTAATTACTTTAATTGATGTGTAGCATTATGATAAAATAAATTACAAAAACATATTAAACAATCTATTACTAAACCTAGTAGGCTTCTTTTTGGGCGATCACGATAGACATGAACCTAAAGTACAACTGTAACGCATTGCGTAATGCTAACTATAAATTAGATGGGGAAGGAACTTAGTCAATTTGAATGTATCAACTATAAAATATGGACGCATCTTGTATCAAAGATTTCACAAATATTACATTTTAATTAATCATGATACTTCAAATTTTGTTTCTATAAAAATAATTCAGACAAAATGTTATAACATTATTGTTTTAAATACTTCGTATCGTAATAATTCAAAAAGATGACAATTTAAAACCGCAAATCAAAACATCTCAATATGACAAAACACTGCATATGCACTAACAAGATAATTTACAATAGACAATATTACAACCTAATATGAAGTACATACAAAGTATAGCTTTTGCATAGTTGAATGTGACAATTAGCCTTTATTCAGTATAGACTGAAATTGTACATTGTACAACCGGATGCCGTCTGCAATTAATATGATTTAATAGTGGGAGAAAATAACCATAGTTAGACCCAAACGAAAAGAATTGAATTAATTATCCACGTGTAAGTTAATTAGAAAAAAAACAAAATGCAATACCAATGAGTAGTAAGGGGGATTGGAAGTTGAAAGATGAAAAGAAATAGTTTTAAGATGAGAATATAGATTTCCTACAGGGAAAAACGCAGCATGTGACTGAATTTATTTGAACTAAAGCTAGCACGTGCAAAGTAAGGGTTTCAATTCATGAATTTTTAGTATTACCGTTGTTGTAACCTGTCAAACAGGGGTTAGGAATTGGGGAACTTTGTGGTGTGTCGAGTAAAGAAAACTATGTTAATTGGAGAGAAAGCAGAAAATAGACATATTAATGGTTTCTGGAAATCCTTAACCCTTTTTAAAATGATGAAATTTAAAATAGTGGGTAACATGATGAGCTTTTATGTTTATACTTCATCATAATGTAGATGTGAATTTTAAATGTAAATTGGTTGATATGCATGTAGCAGGAAATGAAGCAAACAAAGGTTACTAATTTTGTTGAATAATAAATTAGAGAAGGAATTAGTGTTAGTTAAGATCAAGCATAATCTTATCTTGCAAGAAATTTTGGAACATTTCAAAATATTACAAAATGCACGATATGTTGAATGAACAACGAAAGGAAAACTTGGTATTTAACGCTTTTCTATGTTGTTATTGTGTGCATTTCCAAAAAAAATGTGATTTATAATTTCATATAATTTAATATGGAAAACGGGAAAATATTGAAATGATAGTATTATTGATGGCTTTAATTCAATGTTCTTAGTATTAAAATTTCTTTTAGTAATACCTGGCCCAAATGAAGTTAAGAAACTAAGCTTTTTTAGATATATTTGTGTGTACATTACAATTATTTTATGTTAACAGAACTTAATTGAAGGTTGAATTTTATTTGCATTTACTCAAGAACTAGGATAAAATTTAGGTCATTGTAAATGGATACCCAGTCACCTCAGTAATGAAACCTTTATTTGGGAGTGGCCTTGATTTCAAGAATTTTATATAACAAGAAATTTAGTAAGTGCTTTTAAGGTAGTGTAGAACAAAGTAACGAATAACCTAATCGAATTAACCAAAAGCAAGGGAGACAAACCTATGTAGAATAACTGTCTTCCTTATAGAGAATAATATCTAAGAAATTGCTGAAACATATGGTTTGGCATAGCCTTTGATTATGACAAGAGAAAGCCTTTCAATATAAGTGAATTAGTAACGTAGTTGTTTCCATTCCAGCCATATTATAATTTTTTATTTCTAATTGTTCTATTTAGCTTATATTTTTTTCCATAGAAACCCACTCCTACACCACTGCAGATAGCCGATGCAACCTTATATTTTTACGGGATCTCAGCATCCTCAGGGAAAATTTATTCACGTAATGCTCATTTTACCTGTAACACAACACTAAATGTAAACTCATCACAAATATAATTATGCAATCGATAAGACACTACAATTCAAATTAATCAAAAGTATAGTTGATCACCTTTAGCATAGGAATATAGATGATAAAAACAATGACACACGATTCGAAATAAAAATATAACAAAGTGCAAAAATCGAAAAGGAGGACGTTGGACCTATCAAAGCAATAAAAAGAAAACAACATCTGCCAAGTAGGCATGGCACATACTTTCCTCGAATCTGCATGTATGTGTAGATTCGGAAGCAAAAAAGGTTTTATGTACTTATTACAACATTTTGAAAAACAAAATATAAGAGTCATTCAATTACTGGTCGAATATGGCAGAGTCGATTGGTGAAACATTGCAATGTACCCAACTGCCAACATCTCTTAGCACAGCAGCTGTATAATGTCCAGAAAAAAGTCCTGCGGCGATGCAAAGTGACAGTAGTGCAGGCATATGGTAACCCAAAAATGTCGACCTGATCACTATAAGATCTGTAATCTTAAACGTCTCTGCTCTCGGTCATTCTGAAACTGCACTAGTTGGATTCGAGACAATGGGATGTGCAAGTGGGACATGCCATGTCAGTTTCACCAAGCCAAATAGATTTACAAAATTTACTCGGCCCTCAGAATATCGAGAAAAGTAACCTGTGAATAAAACGTCTAGTGATGAGAAGAGAAGACAGGTGCAACTGCAATTGGTATAAGAAATGATAGATTATGTGTTGAAAATGATAAAAGACTCAGAGTTATGGACATTATGTGAGCATATTCGAGTGAATGTTTGACAAATACAGAAAATCTGCTGTAGTCCGTTGTTTAGTTATTCAATTGTATGTGTAATCTATACTTAATCAATAGTCAATAAAACATGTAGATAATTGATGTTTTGTTATTGAACAATCAAAAACATTTGCAAATTTCAACAAAATCTGTTGGGTATTGTGGAAGTTAGGCGTACAGAAAGTATTTAACGTTTGCGTATGCGCAAAGCATTCCGTTCATCTATAAGTAATGAAAATCATAGGTGACCATCTAAGGTTTAACTTGCACAATCTAAGAAAATTTCAATAAAATCAGATAGGTGTTAAAAAGATTTAAGTTTATGCATGTGCAGTGGCTGATCCAATGAAATTCATTTGGAATCATCCAAAGGTCAATCCTAAATTATTTTCCAAATTTTAGTGAATCCGGTCTAGATATTGAGAAATTACAGTTTAAAGGATTTCAAGTTTCAAATTCATGGACCATCTAAAACCTAATCTACATAATCCTTAAAAAATTTATAGAAATTGGATGGAAATTGTGGAAGTTATGCATGTTGCAAGGATTTTACTCTTGCACGTGCACAATAGCTATTAATGATTCAATCAAGATCAAATTTAGACTATCAGATTGTGAGAAATTGAGATTTGAATATGATTAAGTTTAAGGGCAGAAGTTCAACAACATATCCCTAAAAACCCTATCTAACGGAGTTATAAAGTATGAATGTCACCTGATAAAAATGGTTACTGCCATATATTTGAAATATATACATGCAAAATAAAACCAGCTAAAGTAAAAAAAAAAAAATAGGCACAAGAGTTGCTATTTTTGGATAACTATTTCTCTAGTTGGAACTAATAAAGAAGTTAGAGACAAAAAATTTGTTTACTTGTGGAACACTTAACTTGAATAGAAAAGATCTTCCTAACTTTAAACCAGACAAAAAGATAAAACGATATGAATACCAGTGGTTCTGTAGCAATTCTGGTCTTTGTAATATAAGTGGTAAGACAAAACCTCATATTTTGTTAAATTTTCAATCACCCAAAGAAATCACAGAGGTAATGAAAAAAAAAAGAAAAGGCATGTACAACTAACATGCCCTGTCCGATGGCACTTTTTGATTGTAACAGAAATATGAATTTTTTAGATTAAATTGACCAACATTTGTCTATGTATAAAATAGATAGAAAAACCATAAATGGTCCCATAAAACTATTTTTTATTTCTTGGATTCGTCTGTAGTTAACGCAATTTAATATACAAACTAGTAGACTTGCCAAAAAGGTAGAGATTTCCGCTAGCGCATTAAGAGAAAAGTAGACCAAGTCCTCATCTGTAATTTCCATAAAAAATAGCAAACCCTAGTACACCTCCCAAAGTGCATCACGTTCAATCTGCACACTAACCTGAGCGAGCCACAGAAGAAGATGTGCACTTTGCAATACCAAAAACCAAGCTGTTCGCACAAACTGAATGTGCTCGTTTTGCAGAGTGCCAGTATGCTTGTCAAATGACAAAACATGCAACCAAGCATTTCACAAAAAAAAATTTATAAAATTATAGATGTTATTTTACAAATAACCTTATTTGCGCGATGGTTTATATATTAAACCAACTTTTAATTAGCTTTAATTATGTTGTATGAACTTAAAAATTTATTTTTTCGCGGTAAATACTAGGTTTTATAATAGGTACATGTATTAAAAAATAACTTTAATTTAAATTTCTATAAGTTATTTAAGTATCAATTTTCTTGCCCTTGAAAGAGTTAAATATGCTTGCTCAATTATGCCGATTATTTAAAATAAAACAAATTTGCGTAATATGAAAATAAATTCTATTATATTTTCCAATTTGGTTCTTATCGAACAAATTACTTGAAAAAAAATTAGATAATTATTATAGTTTTTAAATCAATTATTTAACCATTAGAAAACCATAATAAAATATCAAACCGAAAAAATGATAACTATAATAAAATTATTCTGTTACAGCTTTGAACTATCAATTGTTTTTTTTTAAGATTCCAGTCCATCATTAATAGATGAACTATTAATAATAACTATTGATACTGTCCTTCATTATCAAGCATTAAAGTTTGATATATGCTAACAAGCTTGGTAGATTGCCATTAAATGTGTTAATAAATACATTTCTAAAATTTTTTCAAATCGAAGTCTGAAAAACCACTACAGTTGCATACATAATTTTATTTAAACATGTAACGGTTAAAAATAATAAAAATTTCGTTGACGAAAAGTATATTTTACCTAAAAATAAAACCCACAGACTGATGAAATTTCTCCTGGTCAAACCTTAAAGACACAATCGTCCAAAAAACACTGAAATTCCATATCTGGCAAATGCTTTCATCACAAGTTACAACAATATACGATAATCACAGTTTCAACTTTTGTAAGAAGTAGCACTTCTAAATGTGCCTACTCACATGACCAATTAATATATGGCAAAGTAGTAAAAAAAAGAAAATGACAAACAGACCTAGATGACCAATAAGTCACAGTAAATGCAATTTTTATATCTTCTTGGTTGTGAGACGTTCTTTTTGCCTGAAAGAAACAGCCATTGAAAACCTTACAACACAATTTATGCTCGCCTCTCACGCGATCTAAATTCTTGGTAATATTGATTTATGAACATTATTGAAAGTTCAAATTTTCCTCGAACAATATATTTTACATAAAAAAAATGTATATTTTATGGCTTATAAATCTTAATAAGCAATATTTAGACCATGACTAAAAATAGATATAATCGTATTCAACTGGCTGTGGTGAAATAAGACAAAATGGCTGCAAATTCTATAAAGGTCATTAGCCTATCCAACTGCCGTACCAATAAAAATGAGATGTACTGAACGGAACAACCCAAAGTATAGCAAGAAGTTAGTTATAATTAAATACAAGATTGATTTAGTAGCAGATAAAATGGCGATTATAAAAACCGTTAGCATAACGACCGGAAACAAACCTATGAATCAGACAGAATTAAAATAATCAATATTCCAGTCTTCTTTAATACTTCTTAGAAAATGACTAACCCTTATACAACAATCAATAATTGCACTGTACCATGTTGGTTTTTTAATAAATTAGTTTCGAAAAAACCGTTACAACCCATATTTCAACATCGTAAAAAAATATAAAATTTAAAGTTTTATGAATAAATGAACATACCTTGGCACCAATTTGGTTTCCGCATTGTCCAGCTTGGATGTGCACGATTTCCCTCATTTTGTTATATTTCAAACTAAATTTACAGTTAAAATTTCAATACTAACGTACGATGTGCGAAAGCTACAATAAAGAACGTTGCTATAAGCGTAAAATAATTCAATTACCTTCATCCCTACTCTCGTTCGTAAACCCCACCTAAAGTACTGCCAACTCGCAGGGGTGGGCGTTCGGTCTATATTCCATAATTGTTTTACCTATGCTAATTCGATGTTTTTCATGTCATGCCAATAATTTGGATTAATTTTATTAATTTCGTAACTTTTAAAGATCATTATGGATAAATTTCTGACGCATATGCAACGGAAGCGTCTAAATAAAAAGTTGACTAATTTATTGTCTATAAATAGCTGATTTCCTTGAATTAAGAATTACGAATACAAATTTCTTACTAATTGCAGCTTAAGTAGGTATTGAAAGTAATCTATTTTACAGAAAGTATACTTTAGAACTTACAGACACCAGATACCATATGCTAATTAAAACTTCGGTAAGACTAATATAGCAGCCTTTGAAATTTACCAGGATGTTTGTGTTTTACTATATCATTTGCTTCTATTTACTCTTCGATGGCGTGTAACCTTTTGTTCGTTATTACAAAGATAAATATCCAAATTTTAATATACGTCATCGTCCATTATGCACGCACGTCCTTGTGATAGCATGGCAATAGTTAAATCATATAAACAAAGTATACAAATACTTGTATATTCCAATTTAGGGGACAAATAGCAGAAATCGTACCCTATATTTGCAGTTTCAACCTATTATCCATACAAATCCTTTTCCAGAGTATACTCTTAATATTAATATTCTTTTAGTAATAGTAATTACACGACTCTAGTCCAATGGACAAACACGTTCATCATACCTGATCTATTGGGTTTTTGCATTAGGGCAATATCTATTTTTGTTCTAAGTGCTGATCTGTACAATAAGCAAACCATGCGCGTTTCTAAATCGATTTACATTGCTTTTTAAAAGATTTATAATAATTTCAATATTATAGAATTTCTTTTAGCACTGTTTCTTATACTAATACCACAATATCTGTAAAATTATAATCAGAAGCCACAGCAAACATCGTTAGATTACAAAAATTAGGATTCTTCGTGGCTTTTTCAGAATTTACTAAGTATTTTCTAAAGGCTGCACTTCTACCACCGCCTATTCTGTAATTCTTTTTCACGCTACACTATTCTTATGATTTTACTTTTTTTTTTTAATTCCATTTACACCAACGTTTATGGTAATTTTTTCTCTCTGGTTTTGTACATTATCTTGTATTGTGCTCATAGAATTAACATTTTAAACATTGTTGCACTTTTATTTGTTTCTAACTTTGGAAGCCGAAAGGTCAATAGTGAGCACTCCTTTCACCAGATTATCTACGTGTTCGCTTCCAAGTACTAATGATAGCGTTTGTGCCGTAATTACTCGACTTAATGCCGACAACAACCTTTGTATACGAGTGGATGGTTTTAAATAACAGGAACAAAAAATATTGCTTTAAAAATTATGTTTTTAAAAGCGATAGTTATTTTTGAATAACTATATTTGTGTTTAAAAATTATTCGTCATACTGCTTATTGAAAAAAAAGCGAGAGAGGGAGTGAAGTGTTGAGAGAAAGAAAGAGAAGTGAAAGGGAGAAGCTTTATTGTCGCTGAATATTAGAATCGTGTACTAAGCAGTATAAATCAAGTCTCATTGGCAAAGCAAATTAGATTCAATTATAAAAATGATGAGAACAAAAACTTAAGCCCTAAAACTTAAATAAAAAACTCATGTGTATTTACCTTCAAAAGTAAGAGGCTATTTTCATATAAAATTAACTAAACACGTCAGAAAAAATTGCACTAGGAAAAATGCTGGTGGCCCACTATTTTTTTACATTATGTAATTTTGATGCAATGTAAGGTATTGCCCATTTCGAATGGACCTGCACCTTGCCGAAGTTCTAAATCACTAGAACAGGTGAAATGGCTTGCGTGTTCTAATGAGCTAAAGAGCCAAACTACAGGTCCAACCAAAGTAGTAGGGTCGTTAGTGAGGAACCAGACTAAGACAGGTCCCCGAAAGAGGGCAGAGGCTCTTTCGGTACTTATACTGGCAGAGACCATAGGGGTCGGTATGGCAGTCTAACACACTACCGCGATGTGGAAGGCAACGGGAAACCACCACATTATCTCCCAAGTACACAGCGTACTTAAATTGTTACAAACATGATGGCATTCTCTGGGGTAAAAGATTCCGGAGTTAAATAGTCCCCATTCGGATCTCCGGGAGGGACTACTTCGGAGGATGCGATCGGAAAGTTAAAATAAGAGTCGTGAACATTCTGCGAGTCGGAGCGTGGAATGTTAGAAGTATGAAACAAGTAGGTAAGCTAGAGAACCTAAAAATCGAAATGAATAGGTTATCACTAGACATAGTAGGGATCAGCGAAGTTCGGTGGCCAGAGGCGGGGATTTTGGAGTGGAGACTTCAGGGTAATTCATACAGGAGCAGAGGAAGGAAATTTGCGTGTGGGGATTGTTATGCGGAAAAAATAGGATACTGTGTAGAAAATTACTTACAAAAGAACGAAAGAGTACTCATGGTTAGATTAGAATCTAAACCGGTAAACACAGTAATAATACAAGTATACATGCCCACCTCTAGCTACAGTGACGAAGAGGTAGAATCCATCTACAAAGATATCGAAGACATATTAAGATACGTAAAGGACATGAAAATTTAATAATTACGGGGATTTTAATGCAGTGGTAGGTGAGGGAAGGAAGGAGCGGTAGTAGGTTTATTTGGTTTAGGCACGAGAAACGACAGGGGAAATAGGCTGGTAGAATTTTGCGACAAGAACAATTTAATCATCACAAACACATTATTTCAACATCATGCTAGAAGACGATATACGTGGAAGATGCCAGGAGATATAGGAAGATATCAAATAGATTACATTCTTGTTAGACAACGGTTTAGGAATCAAGTAAAAGACTGTAGAAGCTACCCAGAAGCAGATATAGATACTGACCACAACATCGTAATTATGAAGGCCGCACTTAAATTTAAAAATCTTAAAAAAAAGGAATGGAAAAAGACACTTGGACTTAGAGAAACTAAAAGACAAAGATATTCAAATAAGATTCGAAAAAAAGTCAAATGAATTGCTGAATGATATCGGGAAAATATCTGAAACTAAGGAAGCTCGAGGACCTAGTGTTCCTTGGAGTATATAATTAATATCAATGTCGGTATCTGAATGGACAGGAACATAATTAAGTGTGGAGTGGCGTCTTAAAAAGTTGTGCAAAACGCAGCATGCTTGTATGATTGCTTTTACTTTAGATGGTTCTAAAGGATTGGTAATTAGCAAAACTCGATAATGGTTTGCCAAAATTCCAAATGCATTTTCGACAACACGCCGAGCTCTATTTAATCTATAATTAAAAATTTGTCGGACATCACTGAGACCTTTAAACGGATATGGTTTTATAGTTTGTGTTGTTAATGGAAATACAGCTTCTCCAACTATGAAATATGGCATACGTCGTTGTCGGTTTGGTAATGGTTAGTCTTGGGGCAAATTCAATAGGCTTCGTGTTAATGCACGATATAATGAATACACTGCCATCCAATTGTCTTCCATTTGCTCCAACATCTATTTATATATAAATTCATAATTAGTGTTCACTAAGTCGAATAACACGATGCTATAGTAACCCTTATAATTATAAAAAAGGACCTTGAACAGGCAGGTGTTTTAATATGAACATGTTTCCCAACTAAGGCTCCAACTTTATTTGGTATATTCCAAATTCTTTCAAAATTGTCGGCAATATTTAACCAGTCGGCAACCGTATTTGGTACCTGTAGAAACACGTACGTACAAAAAGGATGCTATGGTAACATACTTACACATAAATATTCATCCATCAGTTCCTCACAAATTACTTCACACACGTCTGGAATGAAACGAGATAATGCACTTTCTGAAATTCTATTAAACAGTTTAAAAAATTTGTAAAAGAATGGTATCTTAAGCTATACCTGTAGTTGTACATTAGTCTACGATAACTTCCCCACTTGCCAAATATCTTAAAGTTATAATTAACTTTTCTTTTGCCGTAATAGCTTGTCGAAATGGCGTATTTTTTTTCAATGCGGTGCCTAATTTTATTTATAAGTTATAAATTAAACTCTTCTGGTAAATTCAAGTTGTCTTGTCTAGTTAACCATGGCCGTGACCACCATTTGCAAGCTTTTCTTTTTCCCAATCAATATCAATGGTATAGTATAAATTACTTGTACATGTTCGGATTTCAGGACTCTAACATTTATAATTAACATTCAAAAAGTGAGATTAGAGCACCTTTTAATTTTTATGTTGGCAATTTACAATTCACAAACAAAATATTGCATAACTAATGTCAAGAGACAATAAAACGTTCGGGAAAGACGCAGTGTAATATCTATTGCATAGCCTTTGCATTGCATAATGTCAAGCGGCCTTAAAGAAATAGAATATGTTATAATTTTTAAGCAATTCTAGTAATTTATTTTAGTGATACTGATACATGAGATACCAAATTAGAAATAAAATTATCATACATAAGATAACCTATATTTTATTAGCAGATTGTTGAACAACATAATAACAAAATTACAACAGTAAGAAAAAAGCAAACATTCTGTTATATTAATTTGAATAATAAATTCAAATTTGCTTTTGATGGAATGTTATTTTCATTCATTAATGAAACTGCCATCAAACTAAAAGTGCATAAATTTAATAAAGATATGGTATGCAAGTGACCTGCATTACATCAAAACTGCATAATGTAAAGCCACCTTAAATGAAATTACCAGAATTGCATAAAAATTGGTGGAGAATAGAACATGTTCTATTTCTAAAGTTGCAACAGCTGACTGAGAACTTGCTCGAAGGTATGCGCAGTATGTTAAGTTTGAATCGTAATGTATCAAAATTGCATAATGTAGTCACCTTAAAGTACTTTATACGTTTTGTTGCATTGCATAAAAATTGTATAATATAAAGACGCCTTAACAGATATCAAATGTATAAAAGAACGCCAGTGATAGAACTTACGTAAGTGTTGTTTTAAATGCCACCAACACATAACAAAATGAAAATAATATCTGAAGTACTTTCGAAGATATTAAACATATCGATTTCAAAAAAATTTGAACACCCTGTAGCAAAAAAATTTAAGCTGTACGGCCATTGTTCCCATTGGCTTTTCTCCATAATATGAGCTAACGAAAAAGTACCCAGAAAATGTTCACTCTCTGTGGAACACACTGTACAAAATAGTATAACTTAACCTATAATTTGGTAATTTCAAGGTAGAAGAAAGTGTTTAACAATGAATAATTTAGTTTATTCACTGTTTATATATGAACACAGAAAAATTGGGTATCAACGAATTAAATAAATATTTTTGGTAATTATATCCTCAATTTCTATTTCTGTATTCTATTTTTCTTATAATGGTTAAGA
Organism: Platerodrilus igneus; assembly: GCA_036346225.1. Lineage (NCBI taxonomy): Eukaryota > Metazoa > Arthropoda > Insecta > Coleoptera > Lycidae > Platerodrilus > Platerodrilus igneus. Next base: position 6,381,513 of record JARFIW010001700.1, read on the forward strand.
ACCCAGTGTATTCCAAGGACTAATCTAATTTTTAGAAAGTTAAAGACGATGGCAACGGCTTTACAACAACAAGTTTTCGCCCTAGACGCTCGCTATAATGCAAACAGAGCTCCAAATAACCCCAATTTCAGTAAATACTAGTCTGGTATAATATTGAAAGTATATATTTGTTCAAATTATAGGAACATTGTATATTCGCCGTCGTAGTCAATTGTTACGTGAAACAGAACATAGTGCAGAAACTTGGAAGCAATATTTAAGGACTCGTACGCAGTTACTGCAACAGAGATATGGTAGTACGCTGGATAATATTTCATCAACGAATGCTCGTACTATAAGCAGAGTAACCATTTTTAAAAACAAGTTCATTATGTATTTTGTATTTCATAGGCAAGTAGCACTTCAGCTGAATTAAGAGGTGGTATATCTAATCAGTCATCTGGTGGAATGGTAGTTCCTACCAAGCAGGCTGAAGCATCTAAAGCATTGGTTGGAGGTAACACTGTTGCAGAAAATTATGCTTTTGTAGGAGTTCATCATATTTTCGATCAGGTTTGTTTGCAAGGTGTGCTAAGTTACAGATAAACATTATAACAAATATGAAAAGAACTAGCTAAACAACTAAAATACATTTGCTGTAACTTGAAACTTGAGTCCCCTCGTCAAAACAAAATGATACATTTTACTCTTTATGGAAAGCCAAATAAAGCTAACAATTTTCTGTATAAGAAGTCCCAAAAACAATGTAATTGTAATATTTGCATGTTAATTTTTACTTTATAATATTTTCCCATAAATAAAGTCAAATATTCTCAAATTTACATAGGATTAAATTTCCTAGGGCATCAAAAAATGCATCTTTAAATTTCAAATTAACACTTACCCCATGGTTATCATAATCCCGGTGCATTGGTAATCTTGTGGAGGTAGCATCTAGATGTCCCCTTGTTTGTAGTTTGTAAAAGGTTTAGTGAAAAAATAATTTTTGCTTGCAAATTTCTACAAACTAAAAAAACTTATTTTCGAACATAGGAACTTAATGATCATTATGTTAGTTATTGGTTTTTTATTCCTAAAAATCTACGAACAAGAAAAATTAACATAAATCGCATTTGCAACTGCAATACCATATGATCTATTGTAAAATTCTGTACATTTTGTGTATGAAACTATTTCTCACAAAAGTCGCGGTCAATATTTTTTTTGTTGTCATCTTCAGTGACACTAGTTACATTTTCTTGACATAAGGCGGGGAACCTTTTTAATTATTGCCGAAGTTTCTGCAGTATTTTTTCTGACATTTTGTCCCTGTCCTATTAACATCTATTTTGTCGTCGGTCATTTTTGAGCCGTTTCCTGTACTCTTTCTTTTTTTGAATTTCCATATTTTTTTTGTTTTTGTTCATCTTTTCTTCCGTCCATTTATCACTGAAAATTGCATTGGGAGCTTTTCCCATGTTCTTTTTATTTGTAGTGCTACTTCTCTTGATAGGTTCAGGATACGTTAAGTCATTGTCAAATGCTCACTAAGGAATAGTAGTGGTCCTTGATCATTTTTGTTTACAAGTTCAGATGGTTGTTGCAGTGTTTCAGGTGCATCTACTTTTTCATTTTGTATAGTATTTGCATCTGATTTTTTGGTATCTATTACAAATTCGGTGTTATTGTCATTAATAACAAATATGTCTTTTTTATATGGGTTACTGACATCAGGAACTACAATATTTTCTTGAATTGTCTGGTTGATAGTTGAACTGATAATATCAAGTTTCATGAATGGGTCAGATATATATCAATAAGAGGGAGGTCCTCATTTTCGATAGCATTTACAACAGAATTTGTGAAACAACTTGCAGACACGTCGGTAACATCAACTTCATACTCGTTTATTGTTTTTGACTGTGTTTTATCGGTATTCGTGTCAGATTCTATTACCAACATAGGTCAGGCGGATCTTTGTTCCACAGAATTTTTTTTTGTTTTTTTTTGAACTCTTTCGTGAGGATATCATTGTTGGTTCTTGCAAATTTCTTTCGTTTATCATTACTTCTGTATTTATGCCATAAGACTCCAGTTCAAGTTTTACTTTATTTGTAATTTTTGTAGATCTAATGTTTCGTTGTGTAATGTTTTCACTTGTTCTTCGTGAAACATTTGCCTGTGTTTTTTTTAATTGTTCCAAGGTGCTTATTACACATTTTGTGTAGTCAACAGCATCTGGGTTTAATGGAAAAAGTTAGCATTTTCTGAACCCATTTTTACTTTGATTTCAAAGTCCTTTTTGTTTGTTAGTATTTCATTAAAGATAGAACACAAGTTTGTCTTTGAAAGAAGAATTTATATTTTCCAACCTAGTTTGTCACAAATATACAATCTTTTTCCAATTGGCTTTCATGGGTCTGAAATTGCCAACAGTTGATTGCAGAATGTGGGTGCTGTTAGGTGGTAAAGTGTACAAAATAACTTGGTTTTCATCAGACCATTAACATGTCGCAATAGTGAGGTGAGATTTGTACCAATTTACAAATAGGATGATGGTCTATGAATCATTGTTGAGATATTTGTAAAAAAATTTGAAAGTCATCCAGTCTTTTTCTGGCCTACCCAATACACAGTCACTAGGCGCGCTATCAACTAAAGCCCTAGATGATCTTATATAAGGAAAAAGCACCAAAGGAGGTGTGAACTAACCCAGCATTGAAAGTTATTAAAACAGTGACGTTTCTTTTTCATTGTCTTGATGAATGGAGTACATTAAATGCCTTTGGACATAAACTTTTCCTGTTTTTGGACATAACGCAAAGCTGAATTCATCACCATTAAATATTCTTCTAGTATCGTCAGTAAGTATGTTCATTAAATTATTATCCCTTCAAAACTGTATTAATTCTTAAACCATTTTGTTAATAGATTCTTTCCTAACGATGGCTCTTGCTTTATCAATACATTCTGCTTCTCTGACTTATTTCCGAATTTCCTCTTAAAAAATTTAAATACCATGTTTCTGTAGTACACCATTTTTAAAAAAGTTTTGGTTAAAGTACAGTTTACGTACCGTATTGATCAACATCTCGTTTTTATAGGTAACCCACACTTTACAAGATTGATTAGCCAATTTTTAATCTGCTTTTTTCCTTCTACTGTTAATAATGTAGGCGGCTCAGGCTTTCTTAAAGCTTATTTTCATTTTATTATCTATGATTTCAAATAACACATTTTTAAATTATCCTCATTATGTTGAAACATTTTTCGTTGAAGTTTATTTGTTGTAGGTTTGATAATTTTTATAATTTTTATTTCATCTTTCTTGCTTTTATTGTTTATAGAAAAATCCAAGTGTTTCTACTATGAAAATGATGCTGTTGAGAACCAAAAATTAACTCAAACTGGTTCTCAACTACCAGTGGTCGAGAACTGAAGATAATAACATTGATTGTTAGATAGTTTGATCGTGTTCCAGATAAAATTAAAGGTATTTATTACATTCAACGACATTTAAATACTCAATCAGATGTTATAAAAAAAGTTTCATTTGTAATTATTAATTCTGTTCAAACGCTTAGATATTTTAAAGGAAATTTTAAGATCAATTTACGGTTAAATACTCAATCTTATGTAAAGTCGTGTGTATAAATATTATAATTTTTATGTAATAGCAAAAGAATTTACGTTTGTTGAAAAGCGCATTGATAAGTTTAAAACTTTAAATTTAACAACAAAAGTACGTCGATATTTTTAATTAAGAAAGAGCTAGTTCATGAACCTTATTTTCTAGAAAACGATAAAATGTTGCAATGACCGCTATATAGCCCAGAGCAGTAATAAAAGGTAGTGAAACAATAAATTCGTGAAAATTGGTAGTGTACGTAGATGACATATCTTCTAGAACAAACCCGAATGTGGAAACAACACACTAGATCAAGCGTAAAAATTTTCAAAACTTCGTAAGTAGGGCCTCGCTTTTATAAAAGCCAGTGGGTGTTGACGGCAGGGCAGTCTTAATTGAAGCTTTGACGTTAGCATATTATTGATGAGATTATAATACGTTTGTATTTTTAAGTGCTACCTAACATGTACAGTATTTAGTAGTGAAAATTATTTAAATAGGGTTTTAAGAGGAGTGTTTCTTGAATCGCTGATTAAAGCGTTAAAGCGTTGATTGATACTGACGTGAGTAGATTATTTTGCACTTACAATGATTTCAAAATAAATAATACATAATAAAAAGAATTATTAAAACTACCGCAAGATAAAGTTTTCTAAATTGGAATAAGGCATATATGAGTGGAATGATTTTTTATGTTATATGGATCATTTTGCATTAGAAGGTTCTAAGACGAATAAACGATTTTGGAGCATGGATTGGTAATTACGTTATGGAAAAAGTCACAACAAGCAGATCTATAATGATATAATAAACATTTCTTGTATACATTTCTAAAAGGACTCATCTATCGATTGGTTAGTTAAGTTGCATAATGATATTTTTCTGTGTGCAAGCCTTTTGAATTTAAGAGTAATAGTTGTGTGTAAAAGTTGATATAATTGAATTTTAAAGGATTGGCAAACCTACGGTGCAGTTTTTTCGCCAATATGTAAGGTGATGGTTGAATCTAATTGAATTCAGATAAGTTTAACAACAGTTTTAAAGGGAATGATATTAAATTGCATGTGTTACGGCATTCCCAAGCAGACAAGAACGTAAAAGTAAAGTAAGCAAAGAAAATAGTCCACACCGAGTGCCGCAAAGATGGCCGTGCTATCTAAACGCCGTAGAGTGGGGTGTGTCACACAGAAAGAAAAAGGAAACCTCAAGAGAGAACATTTATTTACAATGCCTTAACAAATCAACATGTTATAAAAGGAAACCCAACTCGCATAGAAAACATTTGTCTGAAACATATTTCGAAGGATTTACACAGTATAAAAATCTACGCAAAAATAATTTATACATTTCTGACTACCTCAAAGTAATTGTTACCCCCAATCTTAATATTTATATAAAATAGAAATGAAAAAAAAATTGTATAGTGAACTGTTTCAGTCAGGTGTTTAACCCAATATTAAATCTTTGATATCAAAATAGTAATATAAACCATATACTTATATATTGTCCACAAGTAACTCTTGATAAGTAAATATAAAAAAAAATGTAACAGTTAACTACAGCAGTAAAAGAAAGAAACCATCTACAAGGTTGAAATGTATTTCACGGTAGCTGTAAAAAATTTATTAGGAAAAAACATCGCACTTAAATAATAGTGTACTCTAAATTTTTACATAGAAAATTTTTATGTTCAGTCAATGTATAACTTAATTTTTAGATAAATACCTAAACTGGAGAGCCATCATCATAAGCACACTTCGGTGATCTGAGTGAAGCAAGTCCAATCTCAACACCTCCAGTTGTCTATGAGTAACCTGAAAAATTCTTCCTGATGGAAGTCATCAAAGCAATGCAGAGAAGAACCAGCTGGACATGACGTACTGCATCTATATTTACTCGATAATACCGGATTATTTAGCTTGGTACATTTTACATGTGGATTGCATTAGTTGAAAGTCAGTTAGCACCAGTTGTTGGAAAAATTCCATCTTTCAAAGGAATAACTAATTATCAGAACCCAATGGTATACATTTATTAACTGTAGCAGCCCACTGAATTTCTTTTGCAGACCTTTGCACATTTTTACAGTACTTGTTTACCTGCGATTACTGATAAAGTTAGGAAAATATCACACAAATTTATTTATCTCCCATCAAAATTGCAATGTTTTGCCACTGTCCTACATTAAATAAAAGTTCATACAAACAACAAATCAGCAAACGTCGTTATCGTCGTATTAAAAAAACACCACATTTTTGACACACTTCATATCTGTGTCGCGAACAACTCGTCAAAGTACTTCTTTTTATCACTAATAGTATGAGTGAAGTTCAAACAAGCAGAGCGGATAAGACAGGAAGCTGAATAAAACAAAACAACCAATTAAGTTTCCAGTTCACTTACTTATTATCAACCAGAATTTAATACCATCATCGCAGAAATGAAATTGCGTTTGTTATTCACTAAACATTACACAATTATTTCCTTCCTTATTAAAGGGCATAGAATATTTGTAGGTTTACTCCAATGAGAGCAAGTAATGCTCTTTAAAAGAAATCATTTGAGGTAACCCGTAGGACATCACTGAAAACAATTCAGTTCTGTTCTCATGAAAAAGATGCACACAATAATATGTAATCATAATTCGCCGCGTAACTTTCCTTTAAAACATTTCTCTCTAGATAATCAACCACCTGAACGATATTTTCCAAAACCCAATCATATTGTTCCAACAAGCGAACTAAGATTAATAAATGGGAAAACCCACGCTAACCTTGTGTAGTACAATAGGTCGTGAAACGTTCTAAAACAACACAAAAGTACGTCGATCCAAGGATTTAAGCACGACGTGTAAGAAAAGTTCCATATTTTTTCGTATAAAATTATAGAAAACCACTTACTAACGTTATATTAAATACAGTCTTCAGATAAGCGGTTCCATATTATCCTTTCAGAAGTATGTACATAACACATTATTATCTTTTGAAACAAATTAATCCAATAATCAAATCATGTTTTAAACTTATTATAATCTGTAAGAAAAATACCAGCTTCAATGCTATATTAAGAGTAGATTTGCACAGTGAAACCTTGATAGAATGGACTAATTGGGGGAGAGAGAATATCTGTTAAGCCAAAAGTCCGTTATATAAAAGCAGGTTTAAAATAAAGAATGAAATTTTTTTGGTAATCCTACTTTGAAAAAGGAATAAAGTTTTGTTTGCACTTTTGAAGTTTGCTGTTTCTTTATAATCTGTAACGTGCATTTTTAATCGTTTGACATTTTGCGCTTTACCAAATTTGTAAATGCATTCCTGTAATTACTACTTCTCCATTTTACATTTATACGCATCCTTAGGTGAATGCGCCGTAATATAATAAGTGGTTTGCATCGTTCTTGTCTAACCGCTGATATCAATGTTGTTCCTGATGTGAATATACGAGTCTAGATAAGGAGTCGATAAGCGGTTGTAATAGCAAGCAGTTGTAGTTTCGTGCTTGTTTTCTATGTAGATATTACGTTCAAAATACTGTTTATTTGTGGTTTTATTAATTGTGTTTGGAGTTGTAGTTTGTTCCTCGTTGATATAGATTGTTTACGTTGAGAAGACGGTTTACTGTTTGCTTTTGCTTTGAAGAGAGTGTGGAAAAATGCGATGTTGTTTGTTGAACCCAAGCTCGTTTTTCACTAAATAAACTGTGATAAAATACAAAGAACGGTATATAATTTGTTATAACGTGCTTATAATGTGTATTTAAAGTGGTTTTGCGTATTAGTAATATTTACCCGTTCGGGGTACCCAATGTGAAATCTACAAAATCGCTCTTTTTATTGTGAACCTATCTTCATTTTTACGAGGTCGTTCTAAATGTCTATGTGGTTGGCGCGGAGTTTGAATTGGTGATCATAACCTATTCAATTATATTCCTAGGTGTTTAATTCTTGTATAATGTTGGACGAAGAACATTTGACGGACTTGCTTAGTGTTTCCACGTGTCTTACTAATGGTGTTTTTGTTGATTTATCTTTTTAAATTGGAACTGTTTGTGCAAATTTCGTTATTAAAAAGCATTAGATTTTTCTTTGTTACCAGATGTAGCAAATAAAACACCTCACATTACTGTTAGTATAATGCAAGAACTTATCAGATGACATGCATTACATCGTGCCTTGAAAGCACGTGGTTCTGAATTCTTATTACTATTTTTCTTTACAATTTGTGTTACAAAATATTTCGGAATTATTGTCTCAGGAAATAGAATTACCAAGAAATTTACCAATGCTACATGGTTCCATCAGCGTGATACTGTCTGCTGCTAACCCCAGTGATTTGTGATTAGTGTAACGTGTGATTAGTTCCATCAACACCCTCACAGTCAAGGGTGAAGTGCTTCATTAGTGCAGGACATCGCTGAATCCCACACTTCCGTTGCAAGGAAGCGTTGCGGAAGGACTTTTTGTAAGTTGAACTATTTCTTACTTATTAGTACTTTAAATATCTATCGGTGGTTTTGCCATGTCTTCGTCGTTCTGATACCGTTTACAATAGATTTGCCTGCTTTTAAGGGAAAAAAAAGAAAGAAAAAAAAACGATCAATACTACTAAATTACTCATACCAATTGTGTCTTACCTATTTATTTACTGAATTACTCATATCAATTGTGTCTTGCCTATTTATTTACTGAATTACTCATATCAATTGTGTCTTACCTATTTATTTACTGCATTACTTATATCAATTGTGTCTTACCTATTTATTTTTTTTACATTTTGTCTGATTTATGTTGAATTGGTGTGTGAGGAAACGTTTCTGCTACTCCCCAATATTACCTCACTTTGTACTAAAAATTTTTGTATTGCTTTTACCGTTATTATATTATATAGTTTATCTAAACAGTTTCTTTTTTTTACACTCTACAAAGTACTGAATAATTTAGACTTTTCATTGCTGCTATGCTTTTTCTTTATTTCAGGTTTGCAGGACTAATCTTTTTTATTGCAGGTTTACTATTCTAATTTCTTTTATTGCCGGTACTGTTACTAACTCCTTACCGCCGCATACATCATAGGTCAGTCTGCTTTCTACAACCCCCTTCTCTCCGATTGAGCCGGGTCATTTCTTGATTTTCTTTGTGTTACGTAACTTAGATTTTTGGCGCCCAACCTGGCAGCCGCTAATTAACGTGACAGGAATTTTTAGCGCCCAACGTGGGCTCGATTTTTTTTGAGGGGCTCGATTTTGTTTGAGGGCCTGATTTTTTTGATTTGGATTGATTTTTTTTTTGATTTGCTCTCGATTTTTTTTATTTGCTCTTGACTTTTCTTTAAATTTTTTTTTTATGATCTTGATGTTTTTTGGCATTGATTTTTTGTTTTGGTGTATCGACTCCTAATTTTTTTTTTCTTTTCCTTCTCGTTTGAACTGAATTTTGTTTAGTATTTAGGTATTTCGTTAATTTAGTTTCTCTATAGAACAAGCCTAGTAATTCGTTTTGTGTCTTTAAATAATTGGGTGTTGTTTGTCGATTCTGTAATAATGGGTGACTATTGGAAGTTAAAAGTGGATCGGTTACATGAAGCTGAACTCAAATATGAAGTCGGTTCTCGTGGGTTCGATGCAAAAGTATCTGTATCCGAACTTCGTAAATCCTTGAGGAATATTTTGAAACTGGAATCTTCTGAAGCTCTAACTCCATTTAAATCTGGTATCGATTTTAAGACGGATAATAAAGCCGTGACTGAAGGTCTAACGGAATTAACTACGAAAAGTAAAGATTTTAATGGTGATATTTCAACTGCCGACGGCAAACGTATTATTAGCCTTGCTATGCATCTCGAAGGGAGAATCCAACGTATGAATGTTACTTCTGACACGGAAACAGTAAGACAGCGAAAGTTGTTGCTATGCGTTAGTAATTTACGCAGTGATTGCGATAGGTTATACCGTCGCTTTAGACGTTCTTCCACTGCACCTAGGGTACCACTTGTTTCTACGGCTACTATTAATTCGACTACTACTGATACTGAGGATGATCTTACTTCTGCTGAATCTTCTGATGAATTACCCATACCTGTATCTATTTCTAAATCAATTGCTACGTCTGGTTATGGACAGCTGGTGTCTAAATGGGACTTAAAATTTTCGGGTGATGAACGTATGTCTTTGAATGCATTTCTATTACGCGTGGACGAATTATGCTCGGCACGCAACGTTTCTGCTTCTCAACTATTTTCTTCGGCATCAGACTTACTTTCGGGAAAAGCTCTAATTTTATTCAAAGCGCATAGAAAATCCCTAACTAATTGGCAAGATGTGATTCGGCTATTAAGGGAAGAATTTCAACCCGCTAATTACAACGAAAAACTTTTAGAGGAAATAAAGCAACGTACTATGGGTCCCTCAGAGTCTATTGGTGTATATTTAGCTACGATGGAAAATTTATTTGCTCGTCTAACAATCTCTCTCTGAACTACAGAAACTCGACATTATTTTACCAAATCTTACCCCTTTCTACCAAACCAACTTAGCTTTGCTTGATCTGAATACTATTACGAAACTTTTGCGTGTGGGTCGCAGACTAGAACAGCGCAAAATACAGGCCGATAATTTCAAGCCTCCTCCTGCTCTGAACTTTTCTCAACTCCTAGAGCCTGACTTAGCTTATACCGGTCCTGTGGTCCGCAGCAAACTTACGTCTGCTTATGTCCCTCCCTGTTCTGGTGTTGCTACTTCGAAAACACTTACACCTGGTGCAAGTGATGCTCCTAAAAATATTTCTAATTCTTCCGTTACTTGTTGGAACTGTGGCCAACGAGGACACAAATCTCCTTCCTGTACTAAACCTCAGATACTTCATTGCTATGGTTGTGGTAAACCTAATGTTACCCGTACCAATTGTACGAGTTGTAACAAGAATTTAAACTACCGATCGGGTCGCTAAGCCGAGAAACCGACCCGATTCCTTCTACAGTTGTCTCGGTACCTATTATTTCCTCAGAAAATCCTTTCTCTGGTCTTGATGACCGATCTAAATATGTTTTGGATTTTATTTTAGCTAGTTCTCGTGAGGACGACAGACCTTATCTTACTGTTACTATTTTCGAGATCGAATTTAATGGTTTGCTTGATTCTGGCGCTTCTCGTACTATTATTGGTGGTCCTGGTTGGGATATTCTCTATTCTCTTTCTTTGCCTTTGTCCCAAACGGAGATCCACAGCTGTACGGTAGCCAATGGTCAAGCTTGTGACATTCTCGGGTCACTTACTTTACCCATGTCGGTCGAAAATAAAACTATTCTTCTTGACGTCCTAGTTGTTCCTTCTATTTCTCAGTCTCTGATCTTAGGCATTGACTTCTGGAAATCTATGGGTGTTGTCCCGGATTTTCGAACGGGTCAATGGACTTTCTGTTCTTCTTCTACTGTCTCGATCAATCAGATCAATGCTCTTTCCGATCTATCGAACCTACAACAATCCGAACTGTCGCGTATAATCCAACAGATGTTTCCTAAAGATGACACTTTACCTTTGGGCTGTACTAATCTCATTGAACATCAGATCCGTACTACATCTAGTCCTATCAAGCGGCGATATTATCCCATGTCCCCTACGGTACTTCGACATGTCAATCAAGCTCTGGATGAGATGCTAGAAAATGGTGTTGTAGAACCATCTAATAGCGCTTGGTCTAGCCCTATTGTTATGGTACCTAAGAAAGATGGCACATATCGTTTCTGCATCGATTTCCGAAAGGTCAATGAGGTTACAGAAAAGGATGCCTATCCCCTTCCTTATATTTCTACGATTCTAGACCGTCTTAGAGACGCAAAATTCCTAACTAGTTTGGACATTCGCTCTGCTTATTGGCAAATACCTCTTTCTTCTAATTCTAAGGCGATTACTGCATTTAAGGTGCCTGGTAGAGGTTTATACCAGTTTACTAAAATGCCATTTGGACTTCATAATTCTCCAGCGACATTTCAGCGACTTATAGATCGTGTGCTTGGTGCTAATCTCGAACCTTTCTGTTTCGCATACTTGGATGATGTGATCATCGCTACTCCTACTTTCGAACAACATTTGGTGGTACTACAGAAAGTACTTTTTCGTTTAAATTCTGCAGGTCTTACTCTTAGCAGAGATAAATGCATTATATGCCGACCGAACTCCGTTATCTGGGATACGTAGTGAATCGTCATGGACTCCATGTCGACCCAGAAAAGTTTCGCCATTCTTAATCTTCCTCCTCCTACTACTGTAACTGAAGTACGACGCATAGTTGGTATGTGTTCGTGGTATCGTCGCTTTATCCCAAATTTTTCTGCCCTTACGGCTCCAATTACTGCTCTGACTAAGAAAAATTCTAAATTTAATTGGTCTTCAGAATGTCAGCAGGCGTTTAAGCTGCTGAAAGAATACTTGGTGGCTCCAGTGATGAGTTGTCCTGATTTTTCTTTGCCCTTTACTATACAGACTGATGCCTCCGATTTTGGTCTGGGTGCTGTGCTGACTCAACAACAGGGTGATGACGAAAAAGTCATCAGCTACATTAGCTGTTCTTTGAAAAGGCGGAACGCAACTATAGCGCCACTGAAAAAGAATGTCTTGGTGTTATCTGGGCAATTGAAAAATTTCGTCCCTATATCGAGGGTTCTCACTTTACTGTGATCACGGATCACCACTCGCTTATATGGCTGAATAATCTACAAAGCCCCAACGGTCGTTTAGCTCGTTGGTCTGTACGACTTCAACAACATAACTTCACCATCGTACATCGGAAAGGTAAAGAAAACATCGTTCCCGATGCCTTATCTCGCTCAGTACCTAAGATTGACTTAATTGATGACTTTCCTAAATCTTCTATTACTCTGCCAATTTTGGATCCTTGGTATCTTAAACTACGGACTCGTGTTAATTCCAATCCTAAACTATACAGTAACTGGCACGTGGAAAACAAATTACTGTATAAACATGTAAAATCTAAACAGTCTTTGCTCCAACCTCCTCAAGACGATTGGAAGTTAGTAGTTCCCAGCGAACAACGGAATAGGGTTCTACACGAAAACCATGATCTACCTACTTCAGGTCACCCTGGTGTCCACAAAACTGTCTCTAAAATTTCCATGCGTTACTATTGGCCTAAACTTAGAGCCGCTGTTGCTCGATATGTCCGTCGTTGTAAAATTTGCTCTGCACACAAAGTCGAACAAAAGAAACCTCCTGGCTTTATGTCTCCTCGTGCTACTGCCACTCGTCCTTGGCAAGTCCTATGTACAGATATTGTCGGACCTCTTCCTAGATCCTCTAAAGGTAATTCTTTCATTTTAGTTGTTGCCGATTGTTTCACAAAATATGCTTGTTTCTTTCCTCTACGTGCGTCTACGGCCGCTGCTGTTGCTCGAACCATTGAGGAAAATATTTTCTTGGTGTATGGTACTCCTCAATATCTAATTGCGGACAATGGTGTACAATTTCGTAGTCATATTTTCACTAAACTCTGTAATTCTTATCGAACAAAAATTCTGTTTAATGCTCGCTATCATCCTCAGGCGAATCCGGCTGAACGTATTAATAGAGTCCTGAAAACTATGATTTCTTCATACGTTTCTGATAATCAACGCCGGTGGGACGTTAATTTAGCAAAAATCGGTTGTGCTATTCGAACGCTTAAACATGAGGTTATTGGTTACTCCCCGTATTTTGCTCTATATGGTCGTGAACATGTTCTCTACGGAGATCATTTTGGAAAACCTCCTGATCCTGATGATGTTCTTATGGATCCCGAACGTTCTATTCCTCCTACTGACTTGGTCAAATTTGAGTCACTTCGTGAAGAGATTTCGAAATGTCTTTCCTTAGCATACAAGAAAAATGCTAAACACTACGATCTTCGTCGTCGTCCCTTAACTTTATCTCCGGGCGATCGCGTGTGGAAACGCAATTATGTTCTTTCGGATGCTACTCGCTACTTCAATGCCAAACTTGCTCCCAAATATGTGGGTCCCTTTACTATTCGAACTAAACTTTCTCCTTGGACCTATATCTTAGTGGATGGTTCGGGTAACGATCTGGGTACTTGGCATATTAAGGACCTCAAACCCGATAAAACTTTAGACCCTCCAGACATTGATCCTGAACCTCCGGATCCTAATGGGCTCCCTACGGCTGATTCTATTTTGATTCCTACGTGTCGCTATCCCTAATGACTTGTAATTTTTTTTTTTTTTGTTGGCTTATTGGTCTTATGTTTTCGCTGATAAGCTTGTGTTCGAAAACACTGGCGCCCATTTCGTATTCCTATTTATATTTTGTAGCTAGCCCATCCCGTGACTTTTTCTTCTGGCTAGTTCTACCATTTGTTCATTATCTGATTATTGTAGTCACTTTCTACATCCATTCCTTGAGATAGGCTTCAGATCTATTTTCTTTACCTTTAGGTATTTCGACTTGGTCGCTTTTGTAGGTCTGTTAGCCATACTCTGCTTGAGTAATCGTTTCATACGAATCTGTGTTACCTCAGTTGGAAGTATTTTGGGTTGTGTACTAGCTTGCCTTTGCTCGTTGCTTGTCTTGGTTCTTTCTTTGCTGCACACTTGAGGGTGACAGTCGTGTCGTTTAGTTGGTTTGCTACGAGTTTTCTTCCTCGTTTTTTTCTTTCCTCTTGGTTTCTTCGCGGGAAGCCAAAACTTTTCTTGAAGGTGGAAAACAGAAATGTCCCTTTTGGAGACATCCGTCTTTTAACGATTTTGGAAGTAGCTATAACCTTTAATCCTCATTGGGTGTTTACTTAATACTTTCTTTACCTATTCTGTCATTGTTGGTTACGATAGATGACTTTGTCTTTTTTTGGAAAAAAAAATGTGTTCTTTTTCTTATACTGTTATTGGTCCTTCGAACCGGATAAAAATAATTTTTTTGTTTGGTTCCTTGTCTGTCGTTTTTTTTTCTTTCACCCCGACGTCTTTATTTTGCTAGGGGGGAATTTGTAACGTGCATTTTTAATCGTTTGACATTTTGCGCTTTACCAAATTTGTAAATGCATTCCTGTAATTACTACTTCTCCATTTTACATTTATACGCATTCTTAGGTGAATGCGCCGTAATATAATAAGTGGTTTGCATCGTTCTTGTCTAAACGCTGATATCAATGGTGTTCCTGATGTGAATATACGAGTCTAGATAAGGAGTTGATAAGCGGTTGTAATAGCAAGCAGTTGTAGTTTCGTGCTTGTTTTCTATGTAGATATTACGTTCAAAATACTGTTTACTTGTGGTTTTATTAATTGTGTTTGGAGTTGTAGTTTGTTCCTCGTTGATATAGATTGTTTACGTTGAGAAGACGGTTTACTGTTTGCTTTTGCTTTGAAGAGAGTGTGGAAAAATGCGATGTTGTTTGTTGAACCCAAGCTCGTTTTTCACTAAATAAACTGTGATAAAATACAAAGAACGGTATATAATTTGTTATAACGTGCTTATAATGTGTATTTAAAGTGGTTTTGCGTATTAGTAATATTTACTCGTTCGGGGTACCCAATGTGAAATCTACAAAATCGCTCTTTTTATTGTGAACCTATCTTCATTTTTACGAGGTCGTTCTAAATGTCTATGTGGTTGGCGCGGAGTTTGAATTGGTGATCATAACCTATTCAATTATATTCCTAGGTGTTCAATTCTTGTATAATGTTGGACGAAGAACATTTGACGGACTTGCTTAGTGTTTCCACGTGTCTTACTAATGGTGTTTTGTTGATTTATCTTTTAAATTGGAACTGTTTGTGCAAATTTCGTTATTAAAAGCATTAGATTTTCTTTGTTACCAGATGTAGCAAATAAAACACCTCACATTACTGTTAGTATAATGCAAGAACTTATCAGATGACATGCATTACATCGTGCCTTGAAAGCACGTGGTTCTAAATTCTTATTACTATTTTTCTTTACAATTTGTGTTACAAAATATTTCGCAATTATTGTCTCAGGAAATAGAATTACCAAGAAATTTACCAATGCTACATGGTTCCATCAGCGTGATAATGTCTGCTGCTAACCCCAGTGATTTGTGATTAGTGTAACGTGTGATTAGTTCCATTAACACCCTCACAGTCAAGGGTGAAGTGCTTCATTAGTGCAGGACATCGCTGAATCCCACACTTCCGTTGCAAGGAAGCGTTGCGGAAGGACTTTTTGTAAGTTGAACTATTTCTTACTTATTAGTACTTTAAATATCTATCAGTGGTTTTGCCATGTCTTTGTCGTTCTGATACCGTTTACAATAGATTTGCCTGCTTTTAAGGGAAAAAAAAGAAAGAAAAAAAAACGATCAATACTACTAAATTACTCATACCAATTGTGTCTTACCTATTTATTTACTGAATTACTCATATCAATTGTGTCTTACCTATTTATTTACTGAATTACTCATATCAATTGTTGTTATTTACTGAATTACTATATCAATTGTGTCTTACCTATTTTTTTACATTTTGTCTGATTTATGTTGAATTGGTGTGTGAGGAAACGTTTCTGCTACTCCCCAATATTACCTCACTTTGTACTAAAAAATTTTTGTATTGCTTTTACCGTTATTATATTATATAGTTTATCTAAACAGTTTCTTTTTTTTACACTCTACAAAGTACTGAATAATTTAGACTTTTCATTGCTGCTATGCTTTATCTTTATTTCAGGTTTGCAGGACTAATCTTTTTTATTGCAGGTTTACTATTCTAATTTCTTTTATTGCAGGTACTGTTACTAACTCCTTACCGCCGCATACATCATAGGTCAGTCTGCTTTCTACACCCCCCCCCACTCTCCGATTGAGCCGGGTCATTTCTTGACTTTCTTTGTGTTACGTAACATAGATTTTTGGCGCCCAACCTGGCAGCTGCTAATTAACGTGACAAATCAACTCTCGAAAATTACAAAAATGCATATAATATAGTTGAACTTCGTTATCTGACGAATAGTCAATAAATGTTATTAGATCGTTGAGATGTGATCCTTTCACCGATTACTTCATTTTTGGCAGTGCTGTTTCTTCTTCTTCGCTATCTTTACTTCCATCTTCATTTTTTAGGTTCATAACTTTATCTGCTGTTTCACATTCAGTCATAATATTAAACCCAGGATCACCTTATTCTACTTCTAGCCATTGTAAAAACATCTTCCTCAGCTACTTCTCTAGCATTATTATGAATTATCTTACAGAAATGAGGAACTTATAACCCTTCTAAGTCTATGTCTGCATCTTGGCCATCAAACAAATTGTAATCATTTTTTAATTTTTCACCTCTTTCCATGCTGCAGCAAAATTAAAATTTGTTGATTTTAAATTATAACACTTTACGTTTTGCAAGGTACGCTGTCCTCTTGTATCTTCTGCATTTTCTTCATCTTGCAATACAACCATTATGTCATCTAAAAACTTTCTGCGATATATTCGTTTGGGTGCCAAAATTATTCCTTGATCCACGGGTTGAATAAGCGATGTTTTTGGCAAAAACATAACTAAAGTTACCATCTTCTGAATGTAGAGTATTTTCAGATGGATGAGCAGGAGCATTGTCTAAAATCAATAAACATTTTACCTCTTCCGGCGGTATTCCCAGTTTCTTCTCTTAAAATTTTCTCACACTAGGTACAAATTCTTTAAAAAACAAGTTTTTGAAAATATCTGAGTTGAACCATGCCTTATTAGAGTTATACTAGGAAATGGGAAGATGATACATTATATCTTTAAAAACTCTAGGTTTACGAGATTTGTTAACACTTACAGGAGCCAGTCTATGCCATCCATCGCACAAAGCAGTGCCGAGATTCTGTCCTTGCTGATTTTTCTTCCAGAATTCGATTTTTCATATTTGTAGGCTTGTGTGCTTTCAGGCAAAATACACCATAACAAACCAGTTTCGTCAGCATTAGAAATCTGAGATTCTAATAGCATTTCGTTATTTATATGTTCTATTAATGTTTGCCTAAAAGGTTCGATTTTTTCTTTTGGTACACTTGAAGCTTTGTCATAAATTCTTTTATTCACAATTCCATGCCTTTTGCGAAAGTGCCAGAGCCATCAATTACTTGCTTTGAATGGTATGGTCATATGATTTGCTAATTTAATTGCAGCAGATTTCAATTCGACTGCTTAAATCGGAATCCCACAATAACATTGTTGGCCATATCATTTTAAGATTACTTCTTCAAGTGGAAGTTTCACCAGCCAATTTCATTCGTTTTCTGGGATTACGGTTTTCTCCTACATTACACATTAACACAAATTTATTTATTTTGTTTTTTATGTCCAAAACAGTTTGCTTTTTTATGCCATATTGTTCACATATATGAGACGCAGACATTCCAGACTCCAACTTTTGTACAATCTCTAATTTTTGATTGATCGTTATATTGATTCTTTCTCGTTTGTTCATATTTAAAGGTTAGGGTTGCGAAAATTTAAATTTATTTACTGGAGTACCAAATGTGTTCATTCACTCCGAGTAAACAAGTTAAACTGTTGTAGAGTTGCGTGAATCCCCAGCCAGCATGGCAAACAATGTACTGCGTCGAAATCTACACATTATTTCAGGGAATCCCCTAATATACTATCACCAGCTAATGCAGTCTACAAGCAGGACGGCATTATGTCTCTAATTCTAGTGCAAGAGTTATAACGTGATTATCATGGCCGCTAAAAATTGTTTACATGTGGCGACACTTGAATTTAAGATTGTATAATATTAACAGGATGTTTTTAATTTTTTTACATTTGACCGGATTTATGTCCGTTATAACCAAGTTTTACTGTATTTAAATTATAAGTACATGTACTAATATAACCTACAGGATGTTGAATAAGCAGTCATTTCAATGAAGGTGGTCAAAATTATTAATAAAAATTTGCAAATGACCCTGAATACAGTAAGGAATTTGAAATTTAAGTAAGTACAAGCGAAAATATTCACATGCAGGTATGGCGGCACATAACACACATGACTTATTAAGATAAATTTTGTACATATTATGGAAAATTTAATTATGGAGTTGTTTATGAATGATAATCACGAGATTAGATTTGTGTAAAATAACTGAGTGACCATCCTAGTTTTTAAAGAGTTTCTAAGATAAGTGTTGAGAGAAAGCTATTTTCATCGATGTTATATTTAAAATATTGTTGTATGAGAAAGCTGTTGTGGATGTATTACTTTGTATTTGAAAGATTGTTTGTAAGAGGATCCAGATTCAGCACCTAATAATTATTAATAATAGTGCAAAAATGAATAATAATAATAACAATATTCAGCAAATGTGTAAGTGTTGAGTTACCAAGGTACTTGTCAGATTGCTTAACCTCTTTTGCTTACCTCTGAATATCAGCGAATATATTTAGAAAACAATAGAAGGGGAGCTGTGCTGTATCTAACAAGAAAAAGCAGCAGCTATGTTCGAACACAATAAAAATACAAACAAGGAAAAAATTGTTGGAAGCATATGTGTGGAACACAGCACTGTACAGGTATGTAATGGGGACAGTAGGAGAAACAGGCAGTCTTTGGAATGTGGTGCTTTAGATGTATGATGATGATAGCATGGACAGACAAAGTTGAAAACAAAGAGATTCTAGAAATAGTAGGGGAAATGAGATATGCGTGGAAACAAAAAAATAGAGAAATACAAGAATAGGACACGTTTTAAGGCAATGGGGAATAGTGTGAGATATATTACAAACAGAGATAGGAAAAAAAGAGGTATAGGTTGACCTAGATTAGACTATTGCACACAGATAGTGAAAGATGTATGCTGTGGGAATTTTGGTTAACTCAGAATAGGAAGCAATGGAGATACGCATCTAATCAGTTCCAGGACTGAAGACCTAACGATGATATTGAGGATGATAGAACACACACTAAGGCATGAGGGAATAGCGCAGAATATATTAGAAGCAGAGAAGGAAAGAGATAGGTAGACCAAGATTAGATTATTGCAGACGGATAGTGAAAGTTGTGGGCTGTGAGAATTTCAGGAAAATGTGTAGGTTCGCTCAGAATAGGAAACAATGGAAGTACACATCCAACCAGTTCTAGGACTGAAGGCCTAGTGATGATGATGAATTGTGCAGGGTACACATTGTTTAATTTAAAGCAAGTTTTTTGAAATGATTAATAATAACTATGTGGCACATTTCGAATAAACAATAATTAAAATCCTTCACTACAAAAGATATTTAAGACTAAATATGTATTTCGATCACTATGTGGTCATCATCAGTAGAAAAATTCAATAAAAAAAGGTAAAAAAAATTAAAAATGTTATTCCATAATACTTCTGAGGATATTCAGCTTACCACTTAGACTGAAGTGAAACCTTCTGAATATGTAGGCTAGTGATCTGTACAACAATAAGTTCTGCCTTTTGCTTACATGGTGAGGAGAGTATCTTCAAAATTATTCACCACATAGTGATCGAAATTATAACGTACAATCCGCATCTCGATAAAACCCCTGGAAAATAAATAGTCATAAAATACTTACCCCGTGATTCCAGCAAGGTGTGGAAGTCGTCCTTCAAGAGTAAGTACCTGCTGCATTTGTTGATGTGTTGATTGCTGCTTCGGGTGTTTCAGCTGGTGCTTTGTTTCACGATATGATAATAGGCATAGGTAGAAGGGTGGAAACGACGCAGTCGAAGCACTCATGTCAGCACATACAGCAGGGGGTAAGGTAGTGTTTACTCTACTGAGGGCGGTGCAGTAATGTTCTAAGCTATGCTGCATTTCACATAAAATGCCTAATCCTCCAACCGAGGTCGACGCACTTCCACTATCATTGATGGGAACCGAACTTGTTCAAATGGAAGAACCGTTATGTCAGCATGCTTGCGACCGCAAAGATAAGTCAATGACGTCAACAACTGTGTGAACGCCAACCAAGCATGACTTTCATGGTGTCGGCGGTATTGTGGTAATCTGTGGGGAATTTTCCATGCAGTTATATAAACGGCCCTAAATCTAAATTAATACACTAATACCTAGAAGCTTTAAAATAAAGCATAACAAAATAGTTTAATTACATAACTAAATTGTTGTTAATAAAATTCAAATTTTTTTGTTCGATTATAGCTCTAGTTTTTACAAATTTTACATTATGTAACAGACACCAATTTACAATTAATTATTTAAGAAATTCAAAATGCCTTAAAATAACAAACCTTGAGACCAATTCAAGCAACGGCAAGTCTCACCTTGAAGTTATATATTTTAAAATCCAATGGCTTACTGAATATCTGTAACTATAGCTCTTAAATAGTAAAATCATATGTTTTGTTTTAACAAAGTTCATTATTTATTTGAAACATGATTATTTTCAGCATATGGAGGCAGTTACTATGGTAAAATTTGCAAATAATGACCGTTCAAAGCTATGTTGTTGTTCTCTTGATGGCAATCTATCCATATGTTGTGTTGATAGCAATCCACCATCAGTCGTAGCTTTACTTGAAGGTCATAAAAGTGCAGTAACAGGTTTGATTGAACCTTATTTATGAATTCATCATTGATAGTTCTACATTTAGGTTTTGATTGGTCAGCTAATAACGATTTAATAGCTAGTGCCTCATTAGATGGTTCAATTAAAGTATGGAATACTGCAGGATCTTCTTGCTTAAGAACCATTAATGATCCCACTGGCTCACCATTACTTTGCTGTTTATTTCAACCAGTTAATAATAACTTATTGATTGTATCCTTTTGTGGGAAGTTCATAAATTACTGTACTGTAATGTAGTGTTCGTGCATCGTGATTATTTATATAATCAATGAGTAGTTTTATTAATTTGTAGAAGTTTACTTATTACAGTTTGCATGCATTTCGGTTGCTTAATAATAAATAGAACTGCTAGATGCCTCAATCTGTTTGGTTCTTGTTAATTCAAGCTTTGATATCAGTTCAACAATAGTTAAAATTATTATCGTATCTGTCGAGGAATAATACGTTCGATATACTGGTGGTGTGGTGCTCGTTCTTTTTCTTATAAATCTTAATTATGACGTTGAAATCTCTTTTATTTAACATAATATTTTCAATATGGCCAAACAGCAACAGACTAGGTCATTGGAACCAACGGGATACAGTATTGAAAAGACAACTTTACATTTATTCCTAAAAAAAGTTAAAAGACGAGTTATAAAAAGCATCATCGCAACTGCTTTCTTTAAAAGATTATAAACTTCAGTTATATGCAGCATATAAATGGTGTGTTGACCCTGGTGTCAGTTCTGTGTCAGCAGAACCTGCAGTAAAACTATCCCTCTCTCTGTACAAATTTTTCGAGGGCAGAAAACATTGTAAGTCACTTTCTATAAGCTGTTTGAGAACATAGTTGATAAAATCCATCTATTTCCAAGGTACAAAAACGTCATTGTCTTTTCAGCTTAATTAATGAAGGGACCAGTTATAATGCCTTCAGGTATTCAATTGACGAAATAATTTGTATGTTGCCAACCAAAAGCCCGTAAAGCAATATCAAAACAAGCTGCTTTTAAATTCTGAAGCCGTTAATAACCTCATGAAAGCCAGTTTAAAGGGAAATTTTACAAAGGAACTTTGATATCTATTAAATACATTTTTGGAATCAATTTCAACTATTTCACATTTTCATAGAGAAGCTCGACATCACTATTCGCACTGATTTTGAGATGCCATTCAGTCAAGTGGAAGAAGTTCCCACCTTTCACAATTTTTTCTTTCAAAGAAATGCACGGCACTCGAGTTAGTGCAGCATTTAATGGTTGCTAAAGACAAATATTCTCAATTCCTACAGGTCGCAAATAATTTACCTTGAGGTAATGATAAGTTTCTTGTGCTATTCTCTACTCTTTGCAAGGAAGATTTACAGAAACAAATTTCTAGTATTACCTGTTGTGCATGCAAGCAAGGCTACGTTATCTCAGTGTCGAGGATAAAATTGCTTTTGTTGAACAAAAGAGGTTATGTGCTAAGTGTTTCCACTCTTCAGATGGAGTAAATGATTGCTTTTCCATATATAAATGCCACATTTGCAAAAGGAGGCATCATTTATTGCTTGACACCGCATTTCCACAAAAAAATGCATACCTGTCTCAACAGGCTTTGCCCTTCTCTGCAGCAGCAGAAAGCGAACAGCTTTATAATGTTTCTAGCAATTCCACAAACACCATGTGCAGAATTACGAATTTGTATCAAAGCACCGTACTTTTAGGTACAGCCAAGGGTCAATATTTTCGAAGGATTTCATAAGTTTCAGACAGTCCAAGTCATTATTAATTTCGTAACTAAGTGTAATTTTCTTTCAGAATGTTATGCGCGTCGTTTGCATCTTCATTAGTGCTCCTGTTCTATCTACATATTTGGTTTTATTGAAATGACTTCAATCACATCTAAAGGATTAACTCATCGTCATGTGAAACTCAAAAATACACATTAATCCATATTTTCTTTCGATGTTATAGTCGCTCCTAAATTCTGCTCTGATATGCTCCCTTTCTCGTTAGAAAATAGTAATTGGACCCATTTAGAAGGGCTCTATCTCGCAGATCAATTTCATTTCAAGTTTGGGCTAATAAGTCTATTGTTAGGTGCAGAGATTTTTCCGCTACTTAGAGAAAGTAAAATAATTGGTGACTTAGGCCAACCTACCGTTCCAAATACTACCTTTGGTTGGGTGGTTCTGGGAAAGGTTATGATTCATAATATAGAACGCAGCAGTAATCCCATAATAAAATCAAGATGCACCGGCCAACTGCAGTGATGCGGGAGTGGGTCCCTATAGCAATAAATGGCAGAAAATTCAACAAAATCAAGTAATGGTCAAAATTTGACCTAGGCACGATCTCAAGCTATGTTACTACTAGCACTTACTCAGGTAACTTTTCAAGTCTGTCAAGTTTATAGGGCCCCAACTACATCTAGTCTAATAAGATTTCCTCTGGGCGATATGTAACCCAGAGGATTGTAATTACGGAGTATTCTCGTGGTGAAATGGATTTCCTTACAAAAGGTCAACAAACAAAACAAATCCCAACTCACCTTGCTTAAATATCTATCCTGAAATAACATTGTTTGAGCATTTTTGTGAACAAATGGGCATATAACAATTTTAAATATACTTACATTAATATTTGGTTAATAACCTAAAGGTATTTCTATAACAAAATACATACAAAACCATAGGAAAATTACATTATTAGTTTATCTGTATTTACAATATGCCTCCGCTTTACCATCAACTGGCAATGTCCAATTTATTCACCTCGAACGATGTAACATTATACATGTAACTATACTTTAAACAACAATCATATATAAATACCATCAAAACAGCATCTAATTCTACAAAAAACATTCAGTTTTATCTTCATGTGACAAAACATCCATTGAGGCCAAGAGATTATTTCAGTCTTCAGGGGCATTGAATTCCAAACTAATTTGCTGGGAAGCAAGCCGTTCCAATTTACTTCAGTATTTTAGTTTATATTGAAAATCCAGGGTAAATGAGGTGGACCCTCATATATTATTCCAAAATCAACAGGGTGTTTACAACAAACCAAACCTTTTCTTTTGTGTTTAACCCCACATCTGTTTGTGTTAATGACTTGGAAGTAATTGCATTTTTTAGTGCAAGTGGATGTTTAGGGATGCCATTAATCTCTACTTTCTCTGCTGTAGGGGGTATGTCCATTTATATATCTAGCACGTAAAGGAGACATTTTTCTTTTGTTAACAGTACGTAACGGTGATATAAATAAATACATTGTACTGTATAATGATGTCTGGTTGGCAACTTAATGTCTGTGGATTTCATTAACGCGTCGGTTTTTTTCTTTATACTTAACAGTATTGCGAAAGCTCGATTTTTATTGGGTTTTGCATGCATTGTAAATACAATATTTTTAATGAACGATATATAAAAGCTTTCTGAGTATTTATAATGTATTGAAATCTGTTTCCTTTTGGTGGCTTTTAATATAGTTAATTAATTGAAGTTTATATTGTACCGGCATAAAAAGATGCTTTTGTAATATCTATGGTTATGATTTTTATAGAATTCGTATTTATTGCAATAGCTTATTGAATATTATTATACTGAAATCAAAATTATACAGAGCGCTTCAATAATAAGTTGTCGTATTAAATTACTTTTCCTTGTTTTCACATCTGATTTTTATTTCCTGTAACAGCCAAACATTACAATCGTTATACAAACCACATCTGGCCGTTATCAGGTAGATTTCTTTTTCGGGACAGTGAACCAGATTTGGGCGATACCTATTCACAGGTATATCACCGATTTATTTCACTAGAAAGAAGATTGAACAAAATACCTGAATTGTATACTGCTTATTCTACTTTGTATGGAATTATATGGAAATAGTCATATGATTTTAAGTAAGGACGGATAAGAACGACATTTGTTATTTTCTGCATCATTGCATACTAAAACTACAGAATAGCAGCATCCAACTGAAGGTTGTTTGGGACGCTTCTTCTAAAGGCTCAAAAGGGATTAGTGTTAATGACACCTTATTTTCCAGGCATAAATTATAAAAGGATATTTTTCCTTACTTCTTTCTCGAATTTTTCCGGTAGTTTTTGTTGTCAATATAAAATAAATGTTTCTTCAAATATTAGTTTCTCCTGCACATAGAATTTTCAAAAAATTCTGTGGCGATTTTCATCTGTATAGTCGATACCTATTAAGCGCAGTTACTTTTGGGCTAACTCGTTTCCCATAGTTAGTATGCATCCCTTGCATGAACTTGCTAACAGGAGCAAGAAGCATTCCCGCAAGTTGTGTTATTTTAAAAACACAGATGTACGTAGATGAAGTGATTGAAATGAGCACATCAATTTCGGCTGCACTCTCTTCAACGAGATTTGTTAAAGTTGGAGTGTTTGAATTATGAAAGTGGGCAAGTAACGCTTCTGAATTGTTATCTTCAATTGTGTTAACTCAGATTCTTCAATTTCCATTTCATTTGAATGGGTGAACCGTCCAGTATAAAAATCTTGGGACTTCATTGGCATCCTTCTGATGATTCATTTCATTATACATAGGAAGTCAGTGTGCGTCCTTGTCAAAACGAACTATTCTCTTTTATATCAGTAGGATATTTGATCTGCTAGGTCTTCTATGTCCTACACTTCTTTCTGCAGGGCTTTTAGAAGTTACCAATTGACCGGGATGAATCTCTCCCACAAAATATTGTAAAAACTTGGTCTCGGCTGATACTTGAATTTTGTCACATGTCCGAATTCAAAATTCCACGTAATATCACTTTTCCTAGCAATTATAAGTCTGAACTGATTGGGTTTCGCTATGCATCTAATACTGGCTATGTTGCGGTGGATTATACAGGCATAGAAGGTCCAAGTAATTATTTTACAGTGTTACTGTTGTGTGCAAAGAGCAGGTTTGCACCACTAAAATTGTTGAGCTTACCACAGTTAGAATTACTTGGAATTTTTTTTGGGCAGATTTTTTCCTTTGTTAAAACTATTTTTTCTTCGCAACTTGCATTAATGATTATTCTAGACAGGCGCTCAAATAGTGCCATTGGAAAACTTTTGTGGTAAATAGAGTTAGCCATATTTAAGGTGTTATTTCAACAGCTTTTTGGCATTATATTCCAACAGATTTAAATGCCATGGATACAGTATTGCAGGGTATGTTTCCTTAGAAACTCTTGTCCCACACAATATGGTGGGAAGGTTCTACATTTTTGTCTACGCCCAAAATCGATTGGATTGACAATTTTTCATCTTTGACCAAGATTCTCAGAATTAAAATTTTTTGCTTCGTGTATCTAATAATTTTGAAAGAATTCAGTAAAATTGCTTGAATATTACTTTAGACGAGACACAGATCATTATGAAAATTTAGAATAATCAATTGTTACCTAAGCAGTTTAGACCAACCCCATTGCTTTTCTAGATTCTAAAGTGTTACTAAGAGTAGGAGGTCATCTTAGCAAGTCCCAATTGTCGTATGAAACAAAACATCCCCTACTGCTACCCAGTTCCCCTGACTTACTAGTGTGATTATTGAATCTATCCCTTAAATATTTGCAGCCAGGGTTTAAAACCTTACACTATTTATTGTCAACAATTCTGGATATTATCTGCTGGAGGAGCTATTCAGAAGACTGTCCAATTGTTTAAAGCATTTCAGGATGTCTTCGAAGACGTGTTGGCTATCGCTTATGGGGGATTTACCTTTCTTCAGAATTTCTGAACTCAAACCTTTTTTACATGTAGCAATCGATTTTGACTGTCCTTTTTACGTGTCACTCATTGTTCACATTGTTCTAAATATTTGAAATCCTATGTGTGCATGTTTGTATGAATTAGCATGAAGGCTAATAATCTTGAACTGACAATATATCCATCTACAGAAAGTTTTATTGCTGCGTTTTGTTGCTTCGAATTTCGACATGGTTTCCAATTTACAGCGAACAATAGATCAACTTTATTGCAGCTGACATAAAAATGTTTAAAGTGCATTTATTTCAAGAGTTTGGTGAACAACGTCTTACTTTGGAAGAAATTATTATTTTGCTTTGTCAAATAGAAGTCCTGAATTCCTGCCTCTTTGTGCACAAAGCAATGATCCAAACGATCTAATTTTTATTACACCAGGACATTTTTTGATCCTGGAGCATCTAAATTTGGTTGTTCCAGAGTCTGTCCAGGTAGAGGTGTCGATTAACCGCCTCTCGCGATGGCAACTCACTCAAAGACCTCGATATTTCTTCTACAAAAGATATTCCCTTGGGTACTTAAACACGTTAGAGATAAGGGAAAGTGGAAGAAATCTGTACCTGAAACAAAACTCATTTATTTGGTACTGATGACGAGTGATCTTACTTCTCCCTTTCGTTGGCTTCTTGGTCGTGTTATTGAACCCAGGTACAGTACCAATAGTCAGATTTTAGATGGTATCTGTTAAGACTACCACTGGAATATTTCGGAGGTCAGTTTTTAAGCTGTGCACTAAGCCAAAAACTTTTTGTTTCTTTATTCTCTAGAGGCGTCACTTTAATTTTTGTTTATGTTTAATTTTCAGTTAAGAAAAGCACAGTTTTTGGCTGGCATGTTTATGGACTGTGATTAATTATATAATCAATATATACTTTCATTAATTGTAGAAGTTTATTTATTACAGTTTGTATATATTTCAATAACTTAATAATAAAAGGAACCGCTATATGCCTGAATGTGTTGGGTTCTTGTTAATTCAAACTTTGATGTCAGTTCAACAATAGTGAAAATTATTATCGTATCTGTTGAGAATATTACGGTTTACGGTTGATATATTGGTGGTGTGGAGATTATTACTTTTCTTATTACAAATCTCAATCGTGTGTCATGTTCACTTTCTTCTTCATCTCTATTAAACCGGTTTCCTAAGTGGCAACAATTAATTCAATCAAGAATCAAGATTAGAACATTTACACTAAGTTTTGTTGTTTATATTTACATGCAAGCTGTATTTTAAACGAATTTGTTTACATCTATGGTTTACCATAAAATTTTACTCGCTGGTGTCGGGTTGCATCATGTAGATTTCCTTAATAATGTAGACCGGAAATGGAAATGGTGAAGTACGAATAGCAAATGTTTCAACAGGTCTGTTTATGAAAAATGTATGTCGTATCGGTGGCAATGTTTTAAGTTTAGCATCAGATACCACTGGAAATTATTTATGGGCTGGAAATGATAAGGTATAAATCCTTAACATAAGTTTATACCTAACAAAATATTGTTTGTAGGGTGAAATTGCATCAGTTTTATGTGATATTAGTGGAAACTTATATCGAAGTCGAATACTTTCATTTGGTACTTTATGCTCAATAACGAGTTTAAGTTACCGTATTTGGATAAGTCGCGAAGCCAGAGATCCCATGCTACTTGTTAATTGTACTGATAATTCGTTGTGCTTATTTAGGTAAGTAGCTTAAAATATAAATGCTTATTATGAAAATGGTTTTAGAGTCATGGATCGTGAAGGTAGGTTACAATTAAGACGTAAATTTCAGAATAAACATTTAAAGCATTTTGTAAAATCTACTTTCTGTCCAATTATATCTTTTCGACAAAGTGCTTGTATTGGTGAGTATGTTTATATTACATAAGGTGTGCTAAATGTATTTAGAAACTTTGTCGTACAAAACTTACTTTCCAGATACTGTATTAAGGTATCTTCCAGTTGTCATTTATGAGCAATTTTTTAAATATAGTTTTAGCTTTTACATTTGCGCATCTGATGATATTAGTGTTTGTTAGTTAATTTATTGATGCTAAGAATTTTTTTTTGCTTTTCACTAACCATAATAAAAAAATAAAATCAAATTCTGGTAATGTAAATTTTTGTAGATTTGATTCTAAAATGTGGGTTTCCGTTTGAAAATAAAAATCCACGGAATAGGTACTAGACAGTTTAAAAGATGTTTTTGTATTTACACCTATTTTTGAAAGACAAGAGTATGAGTATGGATCACGATGCATTTGTTATATAATTAGGCGAAAAATAATCAAGATTTATAAAGCACGGTATTACTTTTTTTTGCAAATGTCAAAAATCTGAGACTTAAATAATGATGCTTTGCATATAATTCTTCTTTCATTCCATTTTAAAAAATGATTTTTTATATCCAGTTGCACATATTTACTTCAATTTTTTTATAAGCATGAAGGCCTACCTCGTTTCGAAGTATTACATGAACCAATACAAGCCAAAAATCTAAAAGTTTCATAATTGGCCTGCCTTTGTTGCATTTCGGTATAACAACTATATTATTTTGCAATGTTAGAAATGATAAAATAATCTGATATACCATTTGCGTGCCTGTACAACAAGTCAATGCTTCTCACATGTTTTGTTACATGCCGAAAATCGGCTCTGTAAACATTTCAGGTTTTAGTTTTAAAATATGTGACTGAAACCGCGCCAATATTTCAAAAAATAGACTTGTGCGTGCATTTCCGTAACTTGGGACAGTTGCGTCGGCGCCAGAGATTGTGCAGACGCGGAGTGCGGAAGGAAGTGGGCATTTTCCGTCAGGACAGGGACTAGTGAACGAAACGTCGAACAGAGACGTGACCTGTGTCATGCTGTTGTCTTTTCCTTTTCAGAATGTAGGTTTCCTTTATCGTACCCTATTATCGTTCCTCCTACCTGGTTGATCCTTTATGGTACCGCTACAAGAAAGAAGAGGGAAGACAAATTAATTTGGTTTCAACGGGGGCGAAGGCCGAACCACGCCCAACTAATGCCAAGATCCTGCCGCCAGAATAGCTGCCATGTTGTGAAGAGCTCCGCCTTTTACGTGAGTACATTTTATCTATTTCCTTTAGGCGCCTCCGTTATCACGATAGTATTTTTGGTGTGTGATAACAATTTGAGATGCAAGAATGACGTAATCCCTTGTTGCGCAATTTTATGAACGTGTTTATTATGTTACCAACTGTCGTAGTGGCTCTTATCAATTATGCGCGGGACTTTAACAGTATACCTTAGACTAGAACACTCGGGACTATAACAGTTTGCGATATTATTTTACAGTTGTTGAACAATAAAAAAGAATATACTTATCAACGTGTAATTTTAGTATTTGTTAACTGTGCGTCTTTGCTGTTTTTATGCTTACTGTTTTATTTAGTAGTTATAATGCTGTCTTGTAATTGGATCTAGATCTGTTAGATGGTAAATAAATAAATAAATAAATCCACTTGTTACATTTTAACAGACCATTTGTTAAGGCTATTTTCAATCTGTTAATGCTAATATCTAACTGATCGATATTCACCCTTTAAGAAGATGCTGTGTAACGGGCATGCCAAGGTTAACCATTTTCAATAGGGAGTTTTGTGTGTGGGAGCTCGGTGGAATAATGTGCTTCTGCGTCAACTATGCTAACCTGTAAAAATTTTAAAATTAATAATATATCAGTTTATTGTTCAAGGTTTCATTAAATGTTTCATTGTTTGGTAACAGTTTGTTTCATTCCTCTGTGATTTAGCTGAAGATCAATGGTTATGAAATATAGCAGTCCTAGTCAACAGCATCATGGTTGTATTTACATTCAACAAAACAAAAAATCGAATTGTAGCTTTTAATGCTATAACATACAAAATTGGTCCTTATGAGAAGGGTTTTATTGTTTTTGATCTAGCAGTGGAATTAATACGGTAGTAATAAAATTAGTGAAGTTATTGGCCTGCACATATAGTACTATAAGAAAAGTGTTCTAGTGTTTTCAAACAAGTAAGTGTTGTTTTCACTGCAGCAATAATTAGTATGCGTATATCATACTATACGAAGTGTTCTAGTTTTTCAAACAAAAAAGTGTAGTTTTTGTGGCATCATCAACAATTAGTGAAATTATCGGCCTGCACACATTTGCCATAAGGGAAGTGTCCTAGTGCCATTTTAAATTTATAAAAGAAAACAAATCGTTTTCACAACAGTAGTGCAGTGGTCTAATCTATTTACTATACATCTGTTGAAAGGCCTGCTAAAGCTCAAGAACCATTAACAGGTTCAAAATTCAATAGCATCACAACGTGGTGGATTGAAAACTACAATTGCATGAGATGAATCCATTGCATTATATTCTTTGTTATGTAATTTTGCTTCCTATTGCATTCTACCCCACCTTAAATTTCGATCCACAACAGCTAGTAGTATCGTTAAAAATATTAGAATTAAAAGCTTTACAAAGGCAGCACCCATACTAAAAGCTAGATGTATTAACTTGAATAAATTTTTAGGAGAATTCAGGAAACGCTTAGTGGAGGCCTGGTAACGTGCATTTAAAAGTTTCTATCAAAATACAAACACGTACTGATAAGTTCGAAAGCATTATTAACGACTTTCTACGGTTCAATCGGGGATCGAAACATTGAACTCAGATTTTGATGCTTAACTTGTGGAACGAGAATCATTCAAAAATACTTATTATAAAATTGTCTATTGCAAAGGGCATGCTACGCGAGGTTGGCAATGATGGCACCGAAGTTTGGATGGGGGGGTTGGGTGACCGGTTCTGATTCTGGACAGTTTGATAATATTACTACCCAAAATCCAACTAGAGCCATAACGCTTCCCCAAATAATCCTCCCAGCCTTTAACAGTTTGTATGACCTCTGACTAGAATGCTCCCTGTATGTTTGTTGGGGTTTGTTTAGTATTCTTCTTAATCTTCTTTGGGAATTAAACCATTCATAGTTTTTAAAATCATCTTTATTTACGTTTCGATCCATGACTAGGATCGTTGTCAAAATAATAAAAACTTCAAGTTTGACATTTATGACAAATTGAAGGTGACTTTGAGTTGAAGCACATGTTCAAGTCAATAATCCACGATAGTATGATAGCATCAATTCAAAAATACCACTATATTAGGGCTGCCCTCAGTGGTGGCAGCATAGATTATACAATCTCTTGAATTTTCCGCTGCCACGTATGAGATAGCATGGAACTTGTTGTGCAAAAGATATGACAACAATGCTCTTTTAATACAAAATCATGTAAAGGTCATTTTCAATTTGCCTACTATGCCAAAAGAATTTGCTACTGTACTGCATAGTTTTGTAGACAATCTATTCAAAGCTTTGCAAGGTCTGCAACAGCCAGCAGATTCTTGGGTCACCCTTATCATGTTTATTGTTGGCGGAAAATTGAATAAGGTTACTTTAAGAAGCTGGGAAAAATAAAAACCTAGAAATGTACTCCTGACATTAGAGGATCTACATCGTTTCCTAAAATCGAAGGCTGATCGTGTGGAATCATTGAGGCCAGCATATGCTACGAAGGCTCCAAATAAACACTCCAAGCGTAGCTACAATTATCTGCTTGTCAATGCGGCTGTAGAAAGTTCTTGTGGCTTTTGCCAAGCAAATTATACGATCTATGCATGTAATAAATGTCTAGCTTTGTCTTCGAAGGTCTGATACGAGCAAGCTAAACAGCCTTAGTTATGCAGAAATTGTTTATGCCTTGACCATACTCTTAAAAAATGCTGCAAATTGTAACACTTTTACTTTCAGCCTTTTTCGAGCAATTTAATCTATCTTTTAATTTGTTCTGATTAGTACCTGAAAATAAAAAAAAGACTATACACAAGAATCTACCTCAGGGTAACAAGTGGGTTCTTTGTTTGTGGCTGCAATTGATCACAATTGTTATAAGTTCCAAACTGTACTTTTGTTGCCTAAATGATATAGAAATAAAACAGCTGATATTTTAACTTACTAAATCAATCCCATATATTACAAAAGACCAAAATAATAATGTTCACAAGTAATTAATATCAAGTTAACTGAAATTTCTACATACAAACAATTTCAGACAAATTAAACAAACACCTTCAAATAGGTATATATAAAATATAATCTTTAAACTCCCTTAAGGCAATCTTTTTAAATTAAGTAACTTTAGCGGCTTTGCAATTTCTTTAACCACTACTCTGAGCTCAAAGCAATTCGCATAGAAAAGAAATTAAATTTACACTTTAAACGCCTTTATCAATATTTTGTTTCAAACAGTAAATAAATTAATTCCATTTGAGTAACCAATACATTTAATACAATAGCGAATTAATTTTTTTTTTAATTAGCTTTATCAATTATATTTGTGAATATTTATAAGAACGCAAAAATAAGTTATGGCATAAATACCTGAATTACCATCGGGATTATAAACCAATAACTTTTATCACAAGGTGTTGACCTCGGCCATTGCTGACATCAAGTAACCTTCTCTGATGATAAAAGTACGAGAAACAATTTATAATGGGCTTTTCTGCATAAACTAAAAATAAAGGCAAATGTTTTTTTTAAAAAGGAGTTAAATCAGAAAGCAGCATCTTCTGCAAAAGCAGCTTCTGGTATATAAGGTTTCCATTAAAAGCCTCTAACCATTTACTACGACCTCCTACAGCATCCAACCATACGGAAATGTATGCTCAAGGGCCTCTGGATAAATTATAATTTTTAACGTGATTCTACCATATTGGGAAATCAAATAACAGATTAGGTGCTAAAAAATGCATACGCGACAAGGATTGTATTAATGCAAATTATAATATGGATCTTACCCCTAGCAGGCATTGCAAAATGTATTCGACCGGAGAAACAATCTTGACTCGGTCGTAATTATAATTGAATTCTAATTTAGGACGAGCATCGCCATTACGGTCCATTGTCCCACCCGCCATCGACCAATTGTCCAGTGCCACGTAGGGATGAATGCACGCACACAATATCAAACAATCTTATCCCCTCTGGTTCTTACTACGTGACAAAGATACTAATTCCATTCAAACTACATGCATTATAGTGTACATAGAGTTGCCTAAAACTCTCCCATCGTAATAGGAAATGATACTGTTACAAAATGTAGAAAATGCAATCCCCGCCATAATACCTTATTACATTTTGAACAATCACTTTCTAATTCTGTGCCAAGCCGAGGGAGTCCACAGCACCTACCCCTGTCGAGTTTCCCCTTAACACCATCTACGACCTCTCAAAATCATGGAATATCTCTAGCAAGCAGCAGTGTGTTGTTGGCTTCTAATGAGGCTTTACTTTCAACCATTACTGTACAATTATATAATTCCTTCAGAACACCTCATGTTCATACAGCTGTTCTGGATTCAGGGTCACAGTCAAGCTTCGATTCAAGTGAGCCTTGTACAAAAACTAAACTTACCTCTCACTAACATTTCAGTTTCAATTGTGGATATTAATCAAGTTGCTTCCAATCTCCCTTATAGATGCGATATTCAAATATAGAGTATTATTGCAAGTTTCATGCGTCTTTGCCATTTTTAGTTACAGACAAAATTGGTGCTATCTTTCCTACTACGGTAATTGAGATCTCGAACATGAAAATACCATCTCATATACATCTTGCCGATCAAAATTTATATAAGCCAGGTCCCAATAGACCCGTTACTAGGTGCAGGAATTTTTTGGCAATTGTGGAGCATAGGTCAACATTTATTGGAACTCTCTGCTCCAACTTTACAAAAAACAAAATTGGGTTGGATGCGTGTTAGTCAGTGTCCCCAACTCTCAGAAACAAGCTTATCTTTGCAATTTTGTGGAAAACTTAGATGTGTAGGATCAATTAAAAAAATTTTCGTCTATGGAAGAAATTAATGATAATAAACGTTCACTCTCTATAGAGGAGACTGAGTGCGAGTCCATATTTTCTAAAACTATAACTACTACTCCCGATGGGCATCTAGTGGTTACCATTGCTCATAAAAGGCCGCCTCAGGAAGTAGGGGATTCTAAAAATATGTCTCTAAAACGGTTGCTTATGCTCAAGCGCAGCTTTGATCACAAGCAGGAAGTAAAGGGGTTATACATTCAATTTATGGCAGAATACGAAGCCTTGGATCATATGACTTAGGGTTATTAAAAATAACTCTATTCAACCAAATTATTTTCTCCCACACCATGGGATACTGAATGAAAAAAGTGCAATGATGCAACTTCGCGTTGTTTTGATGGATTCTCACCATCCGAATTGGACTGTCATTGAATGACTGAACCTACAGTGCAGGATGGTATCTTTTCTCATATATTATGTTTTCACCAAGACCCCTTAGTAATAAGGGCATAAATTTCTAAAATGTATCAACAGATTCCAGTCCACTCCAATCAAAGATAACTTCAACAGATCGTTTAGAGAAATATCTTGGAACCGATAGCTACTTATTAACCGAACAGCTATTTAACGACCCGTTGTACAATTTTTAAACGAACACAAAAATAGAAATATCCAGATGCTCTTACATCATCTTAACTCTGTAGTATTACATTGGTTCAACACAAATCCTAGACTCCTACAAATTTTTGTTGCTAATAGTGTCCTCTATTTAATTGCGTACTAACTTTGCTATATGGAACTCTGTAAGAAGCGAAGACAACCCTGCCGATATTCTATCTAGGGATGAATAGCCAAAACTATTGCTAAAAAAATTTGCTCTGGTGGAATGGCCCTGCATGGCTGCATTAGCCGGAAGATCAATGGCTCAAGTATTCAATTCAGATTATAAGTACCCTGCCTGAATTCAAGGTGGTGATAAATTTTGTTCTACTGCACCAAAACAATGCACCTTCCTGTTTTATATAAGACAATTCTTCTTTAAACAAACCAAAACACGTAGTCGCCTATTGTATGCGATTCGCTTTTAACGCTTCACATAAGGACCCACAAAATAGGTTGGTAGGGGATTTAATGAAAAGTGAGTTGGAATTATCAATGAAACAATTAGTTAAGATTATACAAAAGCAGCATTATTTGGGCGACAAAATCTTTAAGCAATGTTAAAGCGGCAAAGATGGCAAAATCCTGAAATTAAATTCTTTTTCAGATAATGGTTTGTTACGAGTGGACGAGTGTCTTCGGTACTCTGAGTTCTCTGAAACAAGAAATGCCGTCTGATATTACCCAAACGTAGTAGTCATCTAACTAAACTCATTTTTAGACACAAGCATGAAGCTCTTTGTCAATGCCTGGTCTCAGTTACTCGTATCTTCTGTGAGAGACGCTCTCTGGCCAATTGCTGCCAGTAATCTTGCTAGTAAAATTACAAACGAATGCACAAATCCACAACTGTGTCTTATAGCGGCACTCTTGCTTAAGGTTGGGTCAGTCCAGCTCCTCCCGTTTCCACGGTGGGTGTTGAATATGCAGGTCCTTTTTTATATAACGACGATTAGGCCAATACCTTAAACCTTTAAAGTGCTATTCTGCCCTTTTTGTGTGTTTTATATTTAGGGCTGTTTACATTGAACTTGCTACAGATCTCATTTCTACCTTATGTAGGTTTTCCTCCTGTCATGGAAAACCTGCTTGCATATATTCCAATAATGGACGCACCTTTGTAGGGGCTCGGACTGAATTAAAGATAATCCCTAATTTTTTTTCTCTAATAATGAATCTACAATTTACTGCACTTTGGCCTCCGAAGGCAATTTATCCCTTCATATGCACTTCAATTGCTGGGTCTGTGGGAAGCTTGCGTTAAGCAAATAAAGGTCCACTTGAAACGAATCGTTGGTAAAGCAATCTTCTACTTTTGAACTGTATACTACAATGCTGCCACAGATCGAGGGCATCCTTAACTCACATTCTCGTACGATCCCCGCCACCTAGAGGCTCTTATATCGACGCATTTTCTAATTGGTTGAAAACACACAATAGTAGATTATGACTAAGAGCAACTTCCGTAAATCGGGTTGTTGCACTTTCAACCCGTTCAATAAGTGCCTCAGCGATTTTGGTCACGATGGTCGAAGGAATATATTGGCGAATTATAGGTGCATGTGAAATAATGCTATCAAACTCATAAACTGCAGCTTGGGGATCTCCTACTAATCGAGGATGATCAATTCCAGGAAAGGACAAAGTTTGCAGGGTTGCCAAAACTTCATATAGC
The DNA here is from genome assembly GCA_036346225.1 of Platerodrilus igneus. Lineage (NCBI taxonomy): Eukaryota > Metazoa > Arthropoda > Insecta > Coleoptera > Lycidae > Platerodrilus > Platerodrilus igneus. Next base: position 6,418,610 of record JARFIW010001700.1, read on the forward strand.
AAATGGGCATATTACAAGGGCATTGGTAAAAATTCATCCTTTGCCTAAACAGGCTTCTTTTAAACCTTAGCTATTGTTTTGAAAGGCTTTATCCTTTCAAGAGGGGGTATGCTAAGGTGATTCTTAATCAATATAAACGTGCCTATCTTTAACCAAGAACTTTATTTTACTCTGTTAACGCCAATCTCTAACCGATTGATATTTATTCGTAAAAAAGATGCTGTATAATGGGTGTGCCAAGGCTTTCAAAGGGGAATTTTGTGTGTATCACAAGATAACTTAACAAGCAACTTCTTCGTTTTCACACATTTTCTTTCATGAATCATATAGTAATTCATAATCGTCGTCAAATGATAAAATAAAAAGCATTGTTGGTTTATTAAATGTCGGTCATACAGTAACAACATATATTGTAATAATGACTTTTGCTCTTGAAATTCAAGGTTTCTTTAGGCAGTATGTGTGGATTGTGTTACGCAAATGTTTTTATTTTTCCAAGATAACATTTGAACATTCTATTAAATTGTTACTTTGTACAAATGACACATTTTAAGCAGTGATACAATGTAATTATTACCAATAAATTGCTGCCTGCTCCTCGAATCAAGGAATGAATAAGCTTAGATGCTTAAAAGGTTCCTGTCACTAAATATATAAATATTTACTATCACGATGCCTTGTTTGTTATTTGGAAGCCATATCTCCTCCTTTCCTGGCAGTATAAAATTGGGTTTCACTAGAATTAGATCTATGTATACCAAAATTAAACTGATAACAATTGAAAATTTGAAATTTAAAATGACTCAAAATGCGGTGTAGTGTAAGTAGGTGTTCGTAAATGACAGAGTTTCATATTTATGTACATTTAGTACACCTTGCAATGTTACTTAGATTATTTCAAATTTTTACAGTAACTGGAAGTGAAGATAGTTGCGTTTACTTCTTTGACATAGAAAAGCCAACCAGTCGGGCATGTGTAAATACACTGCAAGGTCATTCAAGTCCAGTTTTAGGTGTTACATTTAATTATGATGAATCATTATTAGCTACTTGTGATTTGGAGGGACTTATTATTGTTTGGAAGAGAGCCTCTTAATTTATTTTTAATTATTTTATATATTCAATTAATAATGTAGGCAAGAAATGAATATAGTTTGATTATTTATAAGTATCTGCTTAAGATTTTTCAAAACTGCTTCTGTACTCTAACTCAAGCACGTTCTTTATAAGTTTGAAAAATTGTAATGCATTTTAGTACATTAGTGTATTAGATAATTGGTATAACCATTTTGTGCTCGATTTTTAAGTTTTATTACATTAAATTCTATTGATTAAAATTTAGAAAGATTATTTCTTCTTAATTTGTAACACGTTGAATTTTGCTATTTATAAGTTAGATGGGAAAAGAAAAATTTTAATTTGACAGAATAAATATGATGCACTTTGTACGATAGATTTTACAATTCTTTTGTTTTAGAAAATATAATTTTAAATTAGGGCAGTTAGTATAACTAAAGCAATAAAAGTGAATTTTCTTAAAATAAATTGGTACAATGTAATATAATATTGAAATAACGCATTAGTCATTAAATAGGATAAACATCGCAATAATAAAACCACTGAAATAAAAGATGTCTTCAATCATACAACATAATAAATATGTAATCATTGCAGGATATGATGCAATAAACTTAAACTACGAAATCAGAAAGTTATTTAATGTATAATACATATTAAGATGGAACTCAAAACATAAATTATTTAAAAACCACAAACGGAGAATAGATTTCAATGTTACGCATTCCTCACTTAAAATTAAGATCGTTTTGTATGTCGATCATTAAAAATAATTCCATTTAACAATACACCAAAACAGTTACAGCTATAGTTTACAATGTAGTAATTACTTAAAACCCACATGATCCGTTGGTGGGATTCACGAATATCAGGTTGCAAATTTAATATTTCAGTACAATACAATGTATTCATTTATATTACTGAATAAAAAAGAAACAGGAACGTTAACGTAAGTAAATCACAATTCCACAAATACATTCTCAGGATTCATTTCATAAACCCAATAGGAAGACTGCACCGTGACAAAACCCTTGACTAAACAATTTATTATTCGTGACCCGGTAATTAAAAAAAAAGGTCAAAATATAATAATTTGAGTGCATAATACAGCGGTAATCCCACACGGTATGGAGGGTAATTAAGTTTTGAAAAGTAGCATTATGCACGAAAAGTTAAAATTGTACGAAACACAGCTTCAAGGGGAAAAATAATACGTTCAAGCAAGGATAACAAATGCGGCATGCGACCAATTTTTCTACTTTACGCTTGCACGAGTAAGGTACTTTCAGTTCATATGTTTGTGAAATTGTTGTTATAACCGGTTAAAGGTGATAGGACATGGTGGTTCACTCCTCCATTAATTTGGAGTTTTGTGTGGTATTGAGCTATGGGGTGTTAGCTGAAATTGAAACACTGAAGGTCTTTTGACATTCTCAGATTTAAAAATTAGAACAAAACCATGAGTAATTATGAGCTTTTGTTTAGATGTAATAAATCGAAGCAAGTGCAATCTTCACACCAGAACATGTGTAGTTTTGCGATGAGTAACCTAAAACTTAACAAAGAAAATACAGACCCAATTTTCCCTGTACCGCTTAGCATGACATTCGTTTTTTTAGCTTATTATAGCGTGGTCTTGAAGGATCCGATAATTCACGGTTGGGCACAACTTTTTGTAGTCTACATTTGGCGGACCACTGTTTACATTAGTAGTAACTGACTTTATTCATCTTCAACCAACTTCTCGGTACTAGAATTGCCATCTTATTAAAGGACATAGCATATTTCTAATTTGCACAAATGAAACTAAAACTGTTTCTTAAAAAGGAATTAATGAGATATGTGCATCGTACAACCAACTTATGGTTTCATTCACACAAGCGAACTACTCTCGATAAAGGACAAACCCGATTCACGTCTCATGCCGTACAATGACCGGTCGTAGTGCTACAAAACGTGTCCAAAGGAATATGCTTCGAACTCAAGATGTCAGTACCCATAGGGTGTGATGCCTAACTTTCAGCATAAAATTATAGAAAATGTAGCATATACCAGTGCATAATTTATAACGATAAGTAAGCCAGAAATAACCTTGTATAAGACACGTACATAAATCCATTGTAAAATTTCCGAAAACAAATGTTTCACGATAATCGAATACTACATTTAAACGCCATTTTAAATTACAACTAAATATTTTATTAAAAATCCTATAGGGTGATGAATAAGCAACTGTTTATAAAAACGCAAATGACTGTATTCAGTATGAAATTTTAATTAAGTACGAGCAAAAATATTTACATGCAGGGACGTTATGTAACAAAAAGTTGGTATTTAACTGTTTTCTGTTTATTATTAACAGCATTTCCAGAAAGTGTGATTTATTAATGTCAAGTAATTTAATATGGGAAATCGCAAAAATTGGAGTGATAGTATTGTTGATGGATTAGATTTAACAATACCTGACTAGAACAAGGTTAAGGAATGTAGGCTTTTCTTTTAAGCAAATGTATTTATATTGAAATTATTTAAAGTTAACAGAGCTTAAGTTAGGTTGAATTTTTTTTTAAAAACTATGTAAACAGACATATTTTAAAGAATATCCAGCTAGCCCAGTGATGGAAACTTATTTGGAAGAGGCATTTTATTTTCCAATTTTCTTTAATTATGACCAACAATTTAATAAGTGTGTTAAGAAATTTTAGACAAAGGTTAAAGTATAATGTCATCGAATTCATGAAACCAGAAGCATAGAAGGTTTATGTGGAATAATCGTCTTCCACATAGGCAATAATATTAGAAAGGATTGCTGTGACAAATGGTTTAGTGCTCTTCAATTATGACAATTTCGGGGTAAGTGATATTGTAACAGTTTTTTGTGTTGGTCTTTATTATTTTAATGTTTCTATTTTCTTTAAAATTTCTTCCATAGGAACCCACTCCTGCACTTCAACGGTTAGCCGACATACACTTTTATCGTCCCTTCAGGGCAAATCGAAGTTTATTAACGTAATGCTCATTTTATTCTGATTTATTGTTACAATCAGATTATAACTTGTATAGCGTACAATGTTGCATTCTGTTTTGGGATAATTTTTTAGCTAAAAGGCTCTTGTCTTTTTTTTAAAGATAACGATCACGTACATGAAAAGTTTAGTTGGGTCTGCTTCTGTTTTAGGTGCAGTGGGAAATATAAAGTGATATTTGAAATGTAGAACTAGAAGTCTTCAAGCTACTCTGTGTTATTGATGAACCACAAAAACTTAGTTAAAAGTGTGCTGTGCATTGCTATGGTATTTTTGTTAGACAGATACGAACTTCTTTCAAAAGTCGATGTTTTTTACTACTAGTTTTTCGAACACCGTTAAATCTAATAACTTAGGTAAGTACTTGAAGGTTTCTGCTATTCTTATTGTTAAGTATACATGTCCACTGATCTCACCATCTGTGGTTATCGAAGTTAACCGCTGCATTAACATCATGTAATTAGTTATTGTATGTATAAATAGAAATCATGCATGTAAGCTGCATTTCTTGTCGCAAGGAAAACCCAGGAAAAACTTACAATGCTACCTAGATGTTGGGGGCATTTTATTTTCATTTATTTCTTTTAGTAATGGAATCCATTATTTACTGAAACACATGGAATTCGTTGCTACGCAGTTATTTCTATGTAGGGTTATATAGGCAGCTTCTTTGATTTTGCGTTTTTGGCGGTTTTCTTCTTTGTCAATAATTTTTGCGGCCATTTTATTTTATTACATGTTAAATGTTTTCCAATCCTCAAGTTATATGAAATTTAACCATATAAAAGTTAATCGGCTGATTTCACGTTAAGCGTATTGGCTACTCCAAAGTCACTGCCAGGGCACGACACAAATTGAAGGCACTCTTATGACTACAAGTATGAAAAAGTAAAGTGAATTTTTAATAAAGCATTGTGTGATATAATTAAGCATTGTTGATCAGACACACTTCAAAGTCAACTCTTTGGATACCATTATTTAAATCCTAACTTTAGTTTTAGATTATAAATTATATTTAACCATTAATTAATTTTGAAGTCGGATTTATTGAATCACAGATATTTTTGGATTTAAATCCAAAGTTGTACCTTAGGGTGGAGCATTGGCGATGTGGCCACAAGTGTATCAGTCCCTACTCAAATTGTATGGCTCATTAAGCAGCTGCTTTGAAGATGAGAAAATTAGGTAACACTGATGAGAAGGAATTTAACGTTCCTATTAAGAATGAAATTTTGAATTATTTAATGGAATGATACAACAGAAACTTACTATGCCAAAATGAAAACTGGAAACAGCTGGTGTTGATACTACGGCCCGTGCTACCACAAGATCACTTGAAGTCACGACCAGGTAAGTAATTTTGAGCATTTTACATCATTTGTATTTTTGTTAAAGTAATGTTGTTGAACCCTGGGTCTTTATGTTCTAATTAAGTTAAATTTTGTGTTAGATAAGGTATTTTATTTTCAGATGTGAAAAGAATAAATTATTTATTTTTGAGGATATTTTATTATAAGAATTTATTAAAAGTCACAGGTGTTTTATGATTTATTGTACGGTTTTTATTCTAAGGATTGGTCAAATATATAATGAACTGCAGGGTTTAAGAAGGGGTGACTTAGCAATATTTGTCCTTGAAGGAAGCAATGCAAAATATTTATTAACAGTATAGAAAGAGAAAACTTTTTTTGTTTTGTACATAACAGTAGATACTTGGGAGATGTTTTTGTAGGTATTTTATGATGATTTTACTTTACACTAGAAGAAAATGCAGTAAAACTCATACTTAGAATAAGTAACTATTAATAGTCACGTATTTTAGTTTCCTGGAGCTTCACGCGTCATCTTAAACATCCGCAGTGGTGTTCCTTCTGCTAATAACTGCTAATGAAGTTTCAACATTCTAAGTAGACTAAATGGCTTGTCCATGGAATATTTGTAATTTTAGATTATTAGAATCCTTCAAAGGAAAAATTCCGGCATCCAGATATTTTTATATTGTGTAGGAAAACTGTTGCATATATAGTTTTTTATATAAAATGTTGACAGAAAATTTATGAAGAAATCAATGATATCCAACGCAAAAGATAAAATTAAAACATGATCGTAGGTAGAAGTTTATATAGAAATAACTGTAGATATATTCAGAGTAAAATTTTGGAGTAAGATTTTGGTTATTATATCTGAAGCAAAGTTTTGGAATATATATTTGAAGTACATATTTTCTTGCAAAATCAATTGTCTTACCAATTTATAATACATATGGTTCGATGAAACCATCAAAAATTTATCTATTAATATCTTACCATCCTTCATTTACAGGACAGGTCCAAATAAGCAAGACTTCATCTTACATCTGAGGTAAGATATCTCTAATAGTATATTGTGTCACAAGGGCAGAAAGTGAGCATTAGCAGCCCGCAGCTATTGCGAGGGCAGCTGATAGCTAAGGGCTGCTAATGCATTTTGCCTTTACGAAATGATGCTAGTTGACCTTTTGATGGCCTCGAAGCACATCAATATATGAATCGCAAACTACAGGAAGGGGACAAGTCACAATTTTAAAAATAATTTCCCGACATATATAGTTGGCCAAGCCGCAATTCCCTGCCAAAATTCCACATAATCATCTGGAATTAATTTAATAGTTTTTATGATATCAATCATCTTCTCGATGGTAATTTATCTAAATAAACCTTTTTGGTAGGGTGTCTCGAATCTTTCACAGCACATCTTAACAGATATGTATCTTTTACAAGGCAATTAGTTAATTAATTCTCGTCAAATGGCTTTTTGAGGGAAATTGTCAATTGGTGAACTGAAGCAACAGCATACATCTTTTATGGTTCCTACGTACATTTTTTCCCAGAGATTCAAGGTTTAGACAAATTTTTTAGTAAAATTCTGGCCACCATGTTTGTAAGTCGCAGATTAAATCCACAGAGACGTCCACAATTGAAAATTTTTTCCTCTTTTTGAATACCATATCAATGTATTGTTGAAGAGTATAAAACTCAGTTTTGTTAAGCTGTCGTTTAATCAGATCAGAATCATGATCGCAGGGCATAAACGTGTGCCCTCTCATTGGAAAATAAAGTTGTAACTCTTCAAACATTCCAAATTGTATCAAGCTCATTAAAAAACGGTTCATTGTATTATTTTTATTCCGCCCGCAACAATTGTCACAGAAAATATGGATTCTTTTAAACTTTTTTTCAGCCACTTCATCTAATGCTTCAAAAATGAATAAAATAATACGCCATGTTTTAAATTTTAAGTTGTGGATCTCGAATGAGAAGACAGTAAGCTGACGAAAACAGTAAAGGTCCTGAATTGGTATTTGTGGTAATGAAACATTAGCCATGAAATCAATGCAAATTCAGAACGTGTTATCGGTTTCTTCGCACAATTTTTCATGGAATTGAACGTTGAATAAAATTTCTTACCATGTCGCTCATGAGTTAAAAGTTCAGTAACAGCTACTCTTTTAGCAGTTTCGTTTAATGTTATGCTACTAATTTTAGCATTTAACTCTTCACAGGTAGTACAGGTGTCTGTTGCTGGTTGACCAAATTTTAAATCAGTGTTGTATAAAATATTACCAGAAACATTTGTAAGATATTTTGTTGTTGGTGTGTTTTTAGTTAAACATGTCATACATAAGTTTCACTGATAATCTGCATTCCAAATAACTAATTTCTCGACTTTGACAGGGTATGATTCAAAGTGATTTGATTAAAAATATTTGCAATAAAGTCTCCTTTTATTGCATTTCCACTAACATATCTTGTCGACTTTTATTATGTTTAAGAAGACAAACGAGACGTGAACATTTCTTAAAAACATCGTGTACCGTTAAAAAAGCATTTTTGCAAACTAATTTTTTTGTATTACCATTAATCAATACAAAGTATTTAACGGTTAATGTCTTTGGCTTGTTGTTATGTCTCCCTTCCCTAACCATTTTTCGAGATACATGTTGAATTTCAAGTAGTCTTTGTAGGTGCAAGTTTTACATATCTTTAGTAGCTAACTCACAAAATAATGGAAGCGTTCTACGCTTTCCGATATCACTAATACCGCTTAAACTGCAGCTACAAGAGAAATCCAAAATTAGATATTAATAATAAGTATGTTAAAAAAAATACTTACCATGTGTCACCAACCATTACTTTTGCAGAAACATTTCCAGAATAATTTAACATGTTGTATGCCACTTAATTTGACCTGTTTTATTATATTTCTCTTATAAATACTACTATTTAACACCTTTTTCTCATTTTCACTTCGGGTTTACTTTTGCATAAACTCATGTTGTCTTAAATAGAACACAATTCAATCTGAAATAATAAAAATAACAGGCAATGTATTATACTTTACGAGTGCAAGCAAAGTTAGACAATCGTTCTTCTGCACAAACGTATTACTTGTTTACTACAGAAAGTAGGTATACCCTATTCACGTTAAATATGGGATGACGTCATAAACAGTAATAAAGTGCTAGCGATTGTAAAGTGTGAACATAACTATGAACGTAGGTTTAATGATGTTAGGATTTAGTGTGTAGCAGTTTGCAGTTCTGTTCGGTGTTGCAACATTTTTTACTTCTATTACTTTGACATTTCTCATTTTATTGTATTGTTTAGTTTTGTAGTAAATCGTTTATGCTTTATATTTGCTAAATAAAACAGTTTTTTTCAGAACTAAAACACTTTATACATTGCAAGCTTCGAGTATTTAACACTTAGAATGCCTAAACATTTGGATTCGTGCCCACAAGAAATGGTTACTCTGATCAGGAAATACACATAAAATAACTTAACCATGACAACGCAGCATTTATTTGAATTATGACGTCATCCCATATTTAACGTGAATAGGGTATATCTCTCGTATATATCCCATTTCTGCAGTAAGTCATAAATTAAACAGCCCACAGCAGATGGTCTAATGTAAGCTGTCTTTTTTATCAGCAAACCATGTGGATGTGTATAGGTACCTACCTAAGGAAAATGCATAAATGTCAATTCGTGAAACATGTGACACCCCTTTCTGCAGTTATATATATATATATATATATATATATATATATATATATATATATATATATATATATATATATATATAGTAGTGTCAGAGGAGCTACCAAGGGTTGTTTAGTAGAAGGTAGTGTATGCCAAATAAAATGATCCATATATCTGATCCCATAATTTAAAAATGTATGTTTGCCGTACTTTACATATGCTAAAGTATTCAAAATGGTAGTTGAAATGTAAGTGCCAAGAGGTAAATTAAAATGACTTGATGACGTGATAAAATACACAGTGCTCAAGGGTTTATACTGAGTTAGAATTAATAGGCCATTGAACATACATTTGCCATCCGAAAACCGGATGCGTCTATGGATGTCCACTATCAACCACGCCGATCCAGGGTCATGTGTGATTTATTTTGGCTTTTGTTTAAATAGAATCAACTTTTGGACGAATATGTAATCTCAAAATTATAAGTAATAACAGTGTCAAATGTGATTGAAGGATTGTAAAATATTTAGGACCAATGCTAGAATATTATGTGTAAACTATGAAAGTGTAAAAGGACATAATTTATGGTATGTGTGACACAAACTTAGTGTTTAAATATTATTGGACGGTTTTAGTTTATGCAATTTGTAATGTAGTAGGCAAGTAATGTTGTAATTATCACCTTGGAAAGTAAACAAGGGGAGTCTATTTTGAACATTTTTGGTATAAAGACGTATTTATAGAACTGCGTTAAATTGTGTAAAGATTTTGGAAGATTAATAAACGTGTTTGATTTGAAATAGTTTGATTATTAAAGAAGAGTAAAGAGCAGCATCGATACTTAATAAGTAATAGCGACGACAAGAAAGGGCAAAGATTTGTATTAGTGCGACGGCGAAGCGACGGATAGTAAGGTAGATTTGGAACGATATTGGTAAAGGCAGAAGGCAACGAATAGGAATTGTAAGAAGGAAGAATATTTGGGATTGATTTGGATACGGATATATATGTAGCGGGGCATTGAGTGGTTATAAACAGGGATGAAGATTGATTTGGATATGGATGTATATGTAGCGGGCATTGAGTGGTTTTGAACAGGACGATGATAGATTTGGAATGAGTGTGGATTAAAGGCGGACGTATTAATTTGGAACAAGAGGAGCAAAATTAGGAGACCACGTAAGAGCAGTAATTGGAAGTGTAAGAGTCAACGCAGAAACTACGACGAAAGAATTAGCGCAGGGGAAGTAAAATAAACGGGTATTCTAAAATTCGGGTCATTTATTTCAGATATTGGGAGCAACTAAAATTAAAGAAAGATACCTGGAGGCGAGACGGAAATTCAACAAGATAGTGCAACCGTGTAAAGGCGCATACGGCGACGAGGATTTTGAGCCAGCAGTAAGAGAGGCTACAAACAAAGTATAATCCAGGTGAGTGCTGTGAAATATCTTATAACGTCAAAAGTCATAAATTTGTGGTATTAAATTAATTTGGCACAAGGCAACGTTGATCATAATAAAAATTTGGCATATACAAAACTAGATTCAAAAATAAGTACTAAGACAAAAGAGAGTGCAGTTTGGTTGGGCATTGCACATCTACTTACCACTGAACCCACGGTAAGTAGGTGGATACCCTGAGAATAAAGAGTTCGTATAGTCGAGGCATCTTAAAAACAATTTTGATTAAATCACCAACCAAACGTTGCAAAAGTACGGGGCGTGCAATAGGTGTTTGCACATTATACAAAAAAGCATTGAAATTTATAAGAAAAGGCGCGCGACGAAGAAAAAAGTAAAGAAGGGGGTAGTACAAGAATATATATTGCCGTGGACCTTGGATTAAAATCGAACCCCTCTAATTATCAATTTTATAACAAATCGAAAATTTGCACACAATAGAAAATAAAAAAAAAAAACATTAATTTCTTACCTAGATTCCTCTCTTCATCACCTTGGTTGAATTGCTTTCTTCAACTGCTTTCGGCTAGCTCAGTTGGACCTCCTCTTGTATACCTAGATTCACTCTCATACTCTCTATCGTTCACGCCCACTCTCAATAAAACCACAAAATAATACAGCAAATATACAATATCTATTTTCCACTATTTACAAATAAAACTTCAAAATTATATACATCTCAGTGGTCAAGTTACACCTCAATAAATTCTATTTTGTAAAGTCCAGAATTTTTAACTAGCAATATCAAACACATTGAATGTAACCTGAGTAAATGGGCCCTGAATAATACCTTATCTTTCTTTCTTTATTTATAATTAATTTCAATTAGGAAACTCTGGAGTATGGTGAGCTCATGATAACCCAGTTAATTATGCTTAATGTATGCTCTTTACTTGGTATATTCTTATTACAAACACAACAAAAACCCATGTACTCATAACAAAAAAATATTTAAATTCCTGAGGAACGTTAATCAGCTTTATATACACCTTTATATTTCTATTTAAGTACCACAATAAAAGTTAGTTATACGTATTACTTTCAATACGCCAAATAATGCAAAATACCATCATAGTTCACTCTCACCCATCACAATAACCTTCATAGTTTATCAACAACGACAAATTCTAAAGCGTTACCTGGAATTTCTTGAAGGTCCCTGCTCCGTTGATGATGCCATTAAGTTGTTTTCGTGGTACTGCTCTGCGCCCGCCTCCAGATATTAGTAGTTGAACACCCTCTAAGTCGTGCTGCAATGCTGTTCATACATGATACATCCAACTCCAAATCCAATTATCGCTTCTTTGATAATTGTTTAATTTAGATTAATTCACGTTACATAACGTCACTACACGAGCTTGTTTAAAAAAAAATAAATTTCACCTCAACAAATCTTAGACTCGGCACTATCCGCATACAAATTATGAGGCTAACACCGTACTATTTAATTTAAAATAATTTTCTATACTTACAAGCTCATGGTAACTTTCGTACGTAGTCTGAATCGATCAAAATACTAAGGGGTTTTATTATATTTTCAAAAAGTATTTATACAATTTACGATGCCACCTCTTGGCCGCATTTCACGCGAAGTCCTTCATTTACAATAATATTTCTTAAAATTTTGGGTTCAACCGTTTTCTAAATCCTCGAAATTCAGCGCGTCGTTACGATATTTTCTGAAAAATTAACATTCAATATTCCCGTGTGTCTCATGTACAACTAACGATATCGACCAATAGTCTACGCATTGACGTCTTACAAATCCCGCCTATATTAACGCTATCCCTTGCTTATGCATATCATATGTTTCCTTCTAACCTTGTTTGAGTGGTAGAGAATCGATATTATTGTCCGCGTTCTACAACTCCATGTGGACCAAATTACGTGCTTTAGCGACTGTTGTTTACCAATATTCTTTGAAACTTGTTTGTTATCTATAAAAATAAGGGGAACTTAACATTTACAAAACCTGCAGGTGTTCAATTTTAACGAACGTTTTAAATAACATTTCTGCGAGTTGGCTTTTCTACGTATTTTATATCCAACGGCTGTTTATGTGTTAGCAACGCGTTTCACCTTGGTATTATAAATTTTTCATGCTTTTATGCATATTATACGTAAATAACCGTTCAATTAAACTCAATTAAATTAATTGCATTGGCTTCTACAATTTATTTTCTTTGCAAACCTAACTAAATTTTATTCATTAATTGTAAATTTTTGTTAATACTTGTTACATTAAACTGAACTAATGAAATAAATTTCGCACGTAATTTCTGGTTGTTCCTTTATACAGGGTGTTTTGAAATTGCCTTGTTTATATTTACGTTTAACCCTTTAAAACCACTACAATATATATATATATATATATATATATATATATATATATATAAGAAATCTTTTTAAAATATTGAGCGTAAGTTATTTAGAATAGGGATGTTAATATTTTTGGAATTATTTCGCTCAAAATAAAAAACCATACAACGTTAAATCATTTGTAATATTTCGTACGTTTCGGTGAATGATTCTCACCTTAATCATCCAACTACAAGAAAACATTATTAACGGTCAGCAATAACATATAACAGGCAAATACTTACAAGACAGAAAAATTAAATAACAGGTAGTGATAATGGAGAAAGTAATAACCAAAAAGTAAATCGTCTAATTACTAAAGTAGTGATGCTAAATATTGAGCATTGATTGTAATGGTGGAATGTAACAAATGTTTAAGAAGCTGAAGTTGAGGAGGAAAAGTGGTTTTACATTCTAACTGTAAAAAAAACAGATCGGTATTTGGAGACATAATAAATGTAGAAATAAGTAAAAATGCTGTTATAATAAAAGAATATCAAATCATGTTAATAGGTGACGTATTTGAATGGTATGAAAATATAAATATATGAAGATGGAAACAGAGTATAATCAAAGCAAGTAAAAGACACTCTCAATGTAAGAACCAGTATGACAGTATAAAGAATAGATTTAAAGACAATAAAAATTTAAATTGTTAATCGTGAATAGAATTTGGATTTTAAGAAAATGTAGAACAATTATTTGGTTTTGTAGTTGGAAGTATACAAATATGAATAACCAGCATACAAATTATTGATATCCTCAGCTGATTTATTGGTTTATTCTGTTGATTAATGTGAAATGATTCCAAAAACAGTCTTCTTTTGTAGTTGCTTTCAGTGTCTATAATCTCTACATCATCATAGTTGACTTTATGACGTGTGTTATAAATGTGTAAAGAGAGAGCACAAGATGCCTTCCCTAATTTTGCATCGCTCTTATGTTGTGTAAGACGACTGCGAAGCCATTGTTTTGTTTGACCTACATACGAGGCTTTACAGCTACAATTAACCTTATATATTAAGTTGCTACGTAGAGCCTTGTTAGTTTTTTCTTTTAGTTGGGTAAACAAGTTTCCAACGGACTTTCCTTTAGTATTGATAATAACAATCTGAGGATGTTTTAAAGTTTTTATTAATAATGGTGAAAGGTTTGTTATATACTGTAGTTTTTTATAGATAAAATTTGTTGGTCTATTATGTATGGGTGGTATCAGTATATTGGAATATAATAATTTGAATATAAGTGGTCTTGGATAAGCATTGTTGATTAAAATATTTTCTAGTTCCTTTAGATTTTTATCAATGAAACATGGTTCACAAATAGAAACAATGCGGTGTTTAAGACCTAAGATTATATTTATTTTTTGATGCATGCTATGGTTAGAGTGGTAATTCAAATATCTCCCTGAATTGGTTGGTGTTCTGTAAATATCAAAATTTATCTGGTTATTGTTATTGCGAATAACAAGTGTATCTAAAAATGGAATTGATTGGTTTGATTCTAATTCAGAAGTGAAATTAAGATGGTCATTATAATTGTTAAACTGCTGAAGAGTGGTCTGTAAATATTGTTCAGGAAGTGAACAAAGAATGTCATCAACATATTTGACGAGGAAAACCATCTGAAAAGGAAGGTTAGGTAAGACTATTTCTAGAAGATTATCCATAACTAACTGTGCAATAACAGGAGAAAGTGGTGATCCCATAGGGGTACCAAAAATTTGTAAATAAAATTTCGATTCAAAAATAAAATAAGTATTATTGAAGATGAGGTTAATTGATGTAATAAACAACTCAAGTGATAAATCACAGTTAGGTGATATGGTTTCCCATTTGTCTGTTATGATATCAATAATTAAAGAGAGCGGAATGTTAGTAAACAGAGAGTTAACATGCAAGGGAAATAAGGACGTGATCAAGAGGTAACTGGAAATTACAGAACAGATTAACAAAATTAAAAGTATCTAATATATTATGGCCTGTAATTGGGAATGACTTTTGTAAAATGTTTGAGATAAAAGCAGAAAGAGCATATGTAGGTGTATTGATTGAAGAAATAATTGGTCTTAGAGGTATATCTGGTTTATGAATTTTTGGGAGACCATAATATTTGCCTGGAACGGAATTATTGATAACTAATTTTGTTTTTTGTTCAGCTGTGATCATGCCCTTTCTAAATAACAATTTAATGTGATTATTGACTGTATTCTGAATCGTGAAAGTGGGATCTCTTTGCAGTTTTTTATATGTCACAGCATCATCTAGTAAGTGATTGGATTTATCTATATAGGATGTTTTATCAAGTATAACTGTAACTGAACCTTTATCTGCTTTAGTGATATAAATATCAGGATGGTCCTTTAGAAACTTCTTTACCTTATAAAAAAATTACATTATCAGAATTATATCTATTAACAGGATTATGAATAAAATTTGTTATAATATTTACGACTTGACATCTTTTGTTAGCTTTTTTTTGTGGAGTGATATCAGTTGAGTCAAGAATTGATTCGACATCTGCTAATAAATGTCCAATGTTAATATCTGCTACACTGGAATTAACAATAAATTTGGGACCTAAAGATATGAAGTTCTTTATATAATCCGGGATGTGAATATTACTTTGGTTAAAAATCCATTTACTATTATCTATAAATAGTTGTTTACCTTGCATTTGGTTCGACTTCAAATTATTAAATTTCTTATATAATAATTTCCTAATATGTATAAATTGTTTGTTGTAGGAAAGGCATTGTCTATTATTGTAATTAGTATAAATATGTAGGGGCAGGGCAACTTTGACAGTTTCTTTGATTTGACAAAGTCGATACTGCCAAAATTTTATTCCTGCATGAGTGTTCTTAATTTCTAAACTTAGAGTTATTATCAATACTAAAGGAAAGTCCGCTGGAAACTTGTTTACCCAACTAAAAGAAAAAACTAACAAGGCTCTACGTAGCAACTTAATATATAAGGTTAATTGTAGCTGTAAAGCCTCGTATGTAGGTCAAACAAAACAATGGCTTCGTATTCGTCTTACACAACATAAGAGCGATGCAAAATTAGGAAAGGCATCTTGTGCTCTCTCTTTACACATTTATAACACACGTCATAAAGCCAACTATGATGATGTAGAGATTATAGACACTGAAAGCAACTACAAAAGAAGACTGTTTTTGGAATCATTTCACATTAATCAACAGAATAAACCAATAAATCAGAAAGAGGATATCAATAATTTGTATGCTGTTTATTCATATTTGTATACTTCCAACTACAAAACCAAATAATTGTTCTACATTTTCTTAAAATCCAAATTCTATTCACGATTAACAATTTAAATTTTTATTGTCTTTAAATCTATACTTTATACTGTCATACTGGTTCTTACATTGAGAGTGTCTTTTACTTGCTTTGATTATACTCTGTTTCCATCTTCATATATTTATATTTTCATACCATTCAAATACGTCACCTATTAACATGATTTGATATTCTTTTATTATAACAGCATTTTTACTTATTTCTACATTTATTATGTCTCCAAATACCGATCTGTTTTTTTTTACAGTTAGAATGTAAAAACACTTTTCCTCCTCAACTTCAGCTTCTTAAACATTTGTTACATTCCACCATTACAATCAATGCTCAATATTTAGCATCACTACTTTAGTAATTAGACGATTTACTTTTTGGTTATTACTTTCTCCATTATCACTACCTGTTATTTAATTTTTCTGTCTTAGACCATCTCAATTGTAGTAAAAATTTTTGATATATTTGAATTACTTTCCTTAAAAACAAGGTTTATACCATAAAAACATTGATTGTCTCGCATTTTTATATACACTCGCTCCATTATTTTGTTCCATCTGTCAATCAATTGAAATGTGACATTACTTGAAGTATGTAGTCCAGCCATTTTTTAGTTTTAATTTTAAATATTATTTAGCTAATTATATTTTTATACTACACCTTATGTTAAAAACCTTATTATAACGTTTGTCTAGTAATTGTAAGTATTTTCCTGTTATATGTTATTGCTGACCGTTAATAATTTTTTCTTGTAGTTGGATGATTAAGGTGAGAATCATTCACCGAAACGATTTAAATATTACAAATGATTTAACGTTGTATGGTTTTTTATTTTGAGAAATAATCCCAAAAATATTAACATCCCTATTCTATATATATAAATATATATATAAATATATATATATATATATATATATATATATATATATATTGATATGATAACACCATTCTCGGTGTAATAAACTTTCTACTGAACGCCACCACTCTGTGTTTCTTTCAATTTAATCTCTTACTTTTATTATTATGCCATGGCTAGCCCTTTTTAATCTACACAGAGTGCACAACGTTACGATGATCAATTTTTTATGATTACCTATTTAAATTGATAAAACGAAGTCAATCAACATTCATATAATGAAAGGAAATAATATTTACAATTTTAGAAATTCTTTAAATACACCCTTCAATCAATTAATATCACATGGATTATTTATCCCAAAATTTATATACTTTTAATTTAAAATAAAGTCACCAAAAACTACCTCTTTACAAAAAAATCTGGAACGTTCGAGACCTCTTTATGATTTATTACGTAAGTTTAACGTATGGAATGTTTCTTGTTGACTTCTTTACAAGTTTTGCATAAATTGAATAAATTTAGTATTAAAATTTAAATTGAAAAATATCTTAAAATTAAGTAGATCTGACCTGTGATCTGCTGATATGTTGTTTCGTGTTGTGAATCAACACCCCTTGTTGTCTTCAATCGTATACCAATGCTATGCTTAGTTGAACCAATATTTGAGTACAGTTACCTTGTTTTCCAAAAATCACCTCGTGTTTCTTTATTTTATATTTCTCTGCATATGCTTTGAATCTCTTCCCTTAAATGCTTTCGACGCAGATTAGAATTGTACCAGAAGTCAATCAGAATCCAATTAGAAACCGTTTTCTATAAAAACGGCAAAAACTCTTCATGTACTCTTAACGGAATTGTTGCACAGCACTATTTTCACAATAACATAAATTTGATATATTCTAAACTTTATTTATTTGACGCGTAGTTTTCTGGTTAAAAGTGTCGTGGCTTCGACGTGCATCAAGTGTGGACTGACTTGTCTTATCACCGGTGGGTGTTAAATAGCCTTTTCCCACTACATCTGGGTTGAGTTTCCAAGCAGTTTTACAGATTGTTTCATCCAACCAGCTTTTGTCTTTAATATTCCCTGTATTTTCAAGCTGTTTCTGATGAAATTATTTCGGATTTTCTTGTCATGGTGTTAATTGCTATTGTTATCGTTGCGAGACTTTCAACTTACGTCTGTTGTTTTGTATAGATAATGCTTTTGGATAATTGTACAAAAATAAATGATGTAACTCTAGTGCTGTTTTCGTTTATGTATTTATTTATTTGAAAGTGCATTTTCTTATCAAAGCACTCATGATTCCAGCGTAATTGCATGAAGATTTGTTAGGTTTCATCTTATCTTCTGCATATTTTATTTTATAAACTTGCAAAATACTCCTCAACATATGTTTAATTACATGTACGATTATTTGTCTGCTGAATACGCGTTCTATTGTTGAAAGATATGCTCTCTTGCAGTGACTAAGGTTAATTACGGTCTATATACAGAGTGTTAAATGTTTGCTATTTACATAATGTACAAATTACTTATTTTTCTGCTAAATAAATGCAGTTTTTTTATTCTTATCGCTATTTACAGTTACTACGCGACCCTTACTACTCAATACACCCCTAAACAACCCCTTATCACAGCAATATATATATATATATATATATATTGCTGTGAAACATCTTGAATTACCTGGTCTGTTGATTTTCTTCTGTTAATCGCCTCGGCTGCTCCTCTAGATAGCTTTCATCCTCATACATAAAAAAACAAACACATTCCTACCACAAACATCAACGTCAACTCTATTTACATCAATATTCACAATACATTAAAATTTCAAAATTAATATTCAGCATAAATTTTTATATCGGAAAATTTCAAAATTAAATTTATTTTCATTTTAATGTGCATTCAGAATTAAAGTCCTTGTAGGATGCCTACTAATTACTATAACAATATATGCAGAGTACAAAGGGAGCATCTACCACCCCTTTACGTTAATTAACCAGGTTCGTCTAATTGAGCTCAAAGACATACCCATATTTTCATCATAATCCAGAACATCAATACTAAATACCCCTTTCTACTTAAACAAGCAAATTTCACCTTAAAATTAAAATATTATTGTTAGTACAATATTACTACTGTCCATTTTGAGTAAATCAATTATAAAGTTATTCAACACACACAAAAATATCAAAGTTCAAACAAAATAGTATAATTTACCTGAAGGTTACTGCACTCGTAGCTTCAATGTACATCGTCCCTTTTGTTAATCACACCATTCCAACTGGGTTATATTTACGGCTTCTGATTCTCAACGCTTTAAAATTTTCTCCATCACCATTTATTTAAAGTTGTTTCAGGGCTTTTCCGGAACTAATCTGTGTATATCTGACCCTTGTTTCGTGGATCCAGACACGTTTATGCACCATTTAAGTATTAATACCCCGAAAATAACAAAGAAATTCATACTTCTTTCACCAATATACGCCAAAACTGCCTACTTTTGTGTATTTATTTGTCATAGTAAATTTTACCAATTGGTACAGTGATACTAAACTTTATTACCTTGTATCTTCTTTTCTAAGTGCACTAACGTACATTCATTGTAGCACGTAAAGAACAAACTGTTTTAAATCACATAATATTCGAGCAAACTGTTTAAATTATTTAATATTAAAACCGGAAAACTAAAAGCACTGTATTAACGCGTTCAATCAAATCGAAGATCTAAGAGAGCTTGTTTATATTCACCTGGGTATATATAGAAGTTCGCCTGTCTGTCGGTCGAGTCCTCAAAACGGCCAGTTTCTAGAATTTCGCATGCTCTGTTCCCATTCCGTAGCCCGCGCGTCGGTTTTACGAATTTTGTACTCGCCCCAGTTAAATCTCAGAAAATTTCCACACGGCACGCAAACATGTCCGAGAATACCTAATTAAATTTTATACAGAAATGTTATTTCTACCTCTCAATTTTGCCTTATACTTTCAACCAATCGCAACCCCATGACGTTGCTCTACTCACGCCTTTTACTATATGTGTCTCGGTCTTGCGCATATTATCTGTCTCTATCTACCCTGTTCTTATGGTGCAAATTGATATTCTTTATTATCGATTATTTCAGTCCATGTGGACTATCTGGGTTAAATAACCCCGTATCGCACCTTCTCGTGAATATTAAGCCACGGTTTCTCCAAGATTCTTTGAAACCATTAATTATCTGCAAAATTTTCGCCGTAATGACATTTAAACTACGCAGGTGTTCAAACATAATATTAATTCTCAGAGCTTTATTTTCTAGTATTATAATCTTGGATTTTCACAGACTTTTATGCTTATTATTAATAATGGTTTAATTAACTCCAATTAAAATTGACTTCTATCCTTTCATTTTAGCGAATACAAATTAAATATTAATTATTATGTGTACACTTTGTTTAATACCGGTTACTTAAAATAGGGTTAATTAATATAAATTTTGCACGTAATTTCCATTTGTTTCTTTATTAGGAATAATTAAATTACACGCAGAGCTTTTTAATACTGTTTCTTTTGATATAAAGCGTCTTGTACATGATTTAAATCTCTTATTTTTACTGAAACGACCGAATTTATTTATGCTTCATGGTTTTAATAAAGCGTACTTTTCCCAAAGTTTCTACACGGTGATTAAAATTATTTGATGTGATTATTTAATTTTCTACCCTGGTCTAAATATGAGTATTTTCCCCTATTTGAATACAAATAATCCCACTTATTTGAATTCAAATATAAAATATTTAAACAAACAAAATTTACAAAAAAATTGCCTATCTCTCTACCCTTATCTATCTAACTTACCTACCTTATCCAATCAAAAAATATTTACACCTATCCTATATCCTATCCTATTCCTAACTCTCACTTAATTTTATAAACTGAAATTATCCCTAACTTCATCCTACTTATCCATCTAATCCTATATACATCCTATATACCTATCCTATTCCTAACTTTTAACTCAATCTTCCTATACTTTACTTCATCCTACCTAATCCTATATACCTATCCTATTCTTAACTTTATTCCTAACTCTCCACTAATCTTATATGAAATATCTATACTTAACCTATCTTATTTTCTTCCTACATTTACTCTTTATTCTCATCCTAAACCTATTTCTAATTATCTCCCATATTTATCCTATACCTAGCTTTATTTTCTATAAACACTTACTTCTACTCTTCTATCTATTTCTATTCCTATCCTACTTAAATCTAACTCTCTTCTTGACCCTCCAAGTCTTTCTTCTCACCATCCTAATACTCTTCATCCCTATTTCTCCCCCTTCTATATCTATACTTAACATCCCTATTATCTCACATAAAATAAACTTATCATCCCTATTATCCTGACTCTTAAATATTACTTCTTCTTCAATCCCTACACTTGTCTGTTTCTCATTTATTATTGTTTCCCTTTCTGCCGACAAACCAAACGATACTACTTTACAATTATCGATTTTTCCCTCTATGGAAAATCCTATGTACCTTCTAGACTGCTTGTGTAATGGAATCCGCCAGAATGAATTCCTTAAATCTACTTTATTAAAACAAACTTGCCACTTAACCTTATCAAAAATAATTCTGCCTTCACCTGCTCCCGATATGCTGCTGTTGCTTCTACCCCACTAATTCTGCATGTTTTTGTACTAAAGCTTGAACCTCTACTATCTATCCTCTGGACATCTTATTGTGTTGATCTGTTTAACTTCATCATCCTCTACCTCTACTACATTAATACTAAACCCCGTGTCATCCTCTGTGACTTCATAACTGCCCTTCCATGGCACTACCCTATCCTTAATCCTTATTACCTTCCTTTCCATATCTATCAAAACCCTAACTTCATCATACAGTCAACACCTAAAATGCTCTGAAACTTCAGTCCAGGTACAATTACAAACTCCTGTTCACAGCTTAAACCTCCTATATCTATCCTAAGCACCACAACACTATTTACTACAGCAAACTTCTTTTATTTGAGCTACTAAATGGCTACGCTTTATAGGCATAATTCTATCACAAACCTTATCCCTAATTTTGTTGACGAATTCCTCCGATATTAAACTCGCCTCTGCCCCTGTATCAAGTAATACTTCTACATTATTCTCAAAAATTTCTAAATTAATAATTGGCAAACATAATTTTTCCTTTGTTTCTGGCTCTACTTCCTCCTCAATTTTGAAAAATTCACGTGGATGTTCATATACATTTACACTGAAATCTAATGGTCTGTCGCGTTCTAAAAATCCTGTCCAGGTCTGTTTTCCCTACTTGGTCCTGGTCTAGCCGTCACCTCAGCGTATGTCCTAGGCGTTTCCACTCGTTCCGTGTCTGTATTAGCAGTCCCGCTCATGTCTGGTGAACTATTCATTCTGGTAGGTCCCAGTCTCGGTGCAGGTCCCCTTCCTAAACTATTACTCCTAACATATGGTCGTCTCTGTTCCCAATTCTGTCGCTGGTATCCGTAACTATTCCCCCGTCTAGCGTAGTTGTCCCGTCTATTGTCAAACCTAACTGTGTTGATCTGTCTTTCCCTGTTATCCCGAGGTCGTCCACTACTTACGTCGTCGTACCTCTGCAGGTATTCTAAAACATTTCTCTGTCCACTATGTTCTGTAGTGCTACGTGTTGTCTTATGTCTACCTCGAAGTGTCGTGATAAATACTTAATAATTTGTCGGTCCGTCAGTGGTGGGTTCAGTTGCTTTGCTATGCTATACTTGCGTATAGCATATTGCTCCTACTTCCTGAAAATTCTCCTTAAATTTCCTGTGATTAAGTCGTCTCGTACCTGGTCTTGTCTGTGGTCACTCCAGTAGTGCTTTAAAATTTGTTTTCAAAGTCCTGATACGTGTCTATGTCCTGTCCTACTAAATTGTACCATGCTTCCGCATTGTCCTTTAATAAAGCCTTTATCGTATTCAGTTTAGTCTGTTCGTCAAATAAATTTCCCACTAGATTTCTTACACTATTAATAAAAATTTGTGGATTTACCCTGTTATCGCCATAAAACTTCATGTGTTGGTCCAATGATACTCCACCTGTAGAAAATCTGGGACCATCCCCCGTTAAATTTGACATGTTGTATTTGATACTACTAACTTCGCGTTCTACCCTGCCTAACTGATCCCTACATGAGTCCGTCACTTCAGTCATTTTTACATTAATCTCTTCTTCACAAAAAATGCGTACTTCGGACCTTAAATGTCCCATTTCCTGTCGAAGACCTGTAATATCACGCTCATTTTTTCAACCCTATTTTCTACTTCCCCAGTTTCACGGTAAGACTATCTTTAAATTCTGTAAATTCTTTAGTATTTTGTTCAATTTTCCGCTTATCTGCTCTAATTTTTGGTTGGACTCCTCCTCGCTCTATTAGATTCTTCCCTAGCTCTATTAGCTTCATCGCTTAGCAGTTCTAATTTTCTATTGGATTCTTCGTTCATCCTCTCTAGCATTCTCATTATCATCTCGTTTCCTTGATCCCCTGATTCCGTCCTCGACTGATCTCTACTGCCTCCAGCTTCTTCCATTTTTGAATTTTTTTCACACAATGCACTATCGTCACTTCCAATTTCCACTCCTTGACTCCTTAACCACTCTTTTCTCTGCATACGTTCTAATCACTCTCACACACTCTAAAATACTCTTAAATTTATACACACACAGAAACTCTCTCTCAGATCGCCAGTTTCCTGGAATAAAATCACAAAAATTTTATTTGGAACTCGAGCCTCACTTTTGGGTCGCCAAAGAATGCTGTGAAACCTCTTGAATTACCTGGTCTGTTGATTTTCTTCTGTTAATCGCCTCGGCTGCTCCTCTAGATAGCTTTCATCCTCATACATAAAAAACAAACACATTCCTACCACAAACATCAACGTAACTCTATTTACATCAATATTCACAATACATTAAAATTTCAAAATTAATATTCAGCATAAATTTTAATATCGGAAAATTTCAAAATTAAATTTATTATCATTTTAATGTGCATCCAGAATTAAAGTCCTTGTAGGATGCCTACTAATTACTATAACAATATATGCAGAGTACAAAGGGAGCATCTACCACCCCTTTACGTTAATTAACCAGGTTCGTCTAATTGAGCTCAAAGACATACCCATATTTTCATCATAATCCAGAACATCAATACTAAATACCCTTTCTACTTAAACAAGCAAATTTCACCTTAAAATTAAAATATTATTGTTAGTACAATTTCACTACTGTCCATTTAAGTAAATCAATTATAAAGTTATTCAACACACACAAAATATCAAAGTTCAAACAAAATAGTATAATTTACCTGAAGGTTACTGCACTCGTAGCTTCAATGTACATCGTCCCTTTGTTAATCACACCATTCCAACTGGGTTATATTTACGGCTTCTGATTCTCAACGCTTTAAAATTTTCTCCATCACCATTTATTTAAAGTTGTTTCAGGGCTTTTCCGGAACTAATCTGTGTATATCTGACCCTTGTTTGTGGATCCAGACACGTTTATGAACCATTTAAGTATTAATACCCCGAAAAATAACAAAGAAATTCATACTTCTTTCACCAATATACGCCAAAACTGCCTACTTTTGTGTATTTATTTGTCGTTGTAAATTTTACCAATTGGTACAGTGATACTAAACTTTATTACCTTGTATCTTCTTTTCTAAGTGCACTAACGTACATTCATTGTAGCACGTAAAGAACAAGCTGTTTTAAATCACATAATATTCGAGCAAACTGTTTAAATTATTTAATATTAAAACCGGAAAACTAAAAAGCACTGTATAACGCGTTCAATCAAATCGAAGATCTAAGAGAGCTTGTTTATATTCACCTGGGTATATATAGAAGTTCGCCTGTCTGTCGGTCGAGTCCTCAAAACGGCCAGTTTCTAGAATTTCGCATGCTCTGTTCCCATTCCGTAGCCCGCATGCGGTTTTTACGAATTTTGTACTCGCCCCAGTTAAATCTCAGAAAATTTCCACACGGCACGCAAACATGTCCGAGAATACCTAATTAAATTTTATACAGAAATGTTATTTCTACCTCTCAATTTTGCCTTATACTTTCAACCAATCGCAACCCCATGACGTTGCTCTACTCACGCCTTTTTACTATATGTGTCTCGGTCTTGCGCATATTATCTGTCTCTATCTACCCTGTTCTTAGTGGTGCAAATTGATATTCCTTATTATCGATTATTTCAGTCCATGTGGACTATCTGGGTTAAATAACCCCATATCGCACCTTCTCGTGAATATTAAACCACGGTTTCTCCAAGATTCTTTGAAACCATTTGTTATCTACAAAATTTTCGCCGTACATGACATTTAAACTACGCAGGTGTTCAAACATAATATTAATTCTCAGAGCTTTATTTTCTAGTATTATAATCTTGGATTTTCACAGACTTTTATGCTTATTATTAATAATGGTTTAATTAACTCCAACTAAAATTGACTTCTATCCTTTCATTTTTAGCGAATACAAATTAAATGTTAATTATTATGTGTACACTTTGTTTAATACCGGTTACTTAAAATAGGGTTAATTAATATAAATTTTGCACGTAATTTCCATTTGTTTCTTTATTAGGAATAATTACATTACACGCAGAGCTTTTTAATACTGTTTCTTTTGATATAAAGCGTCTTGTACATGATTTAAATCTCTGATTTTTACTGAAACGACCGAATTTATTTATGCTTCATGGTTTTAATAAAGCGTACTTTTTCCCAAAGTTTCTACACGGTGATTAAAATTATTTGATGTGCTTATTTAATTTTCTACCCTGGTCTAAATATGAGTAATATATATATATATATATATATATATATATATATATATATAACAACTGCAGAAAGGGGATGTCACATGTTTCACGAATGTAAGGCATTTACACTGCCTTTGCAATTGCAGCCAAGATTTGAGCTTACCCTGACATTCTATACGTATATTTAAAAATTCCACCAGAATAATTAATATAACACATTTTAATACACAATATACAGCTACTCTAGTATTAATACAACAAAAGTAGTCAATCACATAATATACATCCGCACTGGATTTTTCTATTACATTACAGCTATATAAAACTACAATAATAATTAAAAAATATATTATCAATTTGTTATAAACGAGATGATATATAGGGGTCGACGTGTAATAATATGTTCAAGATTTTGTTACAAATTATGGAAACTGCGATTTGTTTTGTACATTATAGCTCAAATTCATTCCACTCACAATTTCCAATATTTCTGATCTGGAGAACGTTACCAGAAAGAATAATTTTTAAGGCCACACTGGTTAGAATTTGTTTCCTAAAGAACCATTCTATGTTAAATAGTGAAGATTCATTTTAAGAATGTAATATCCCTGGTCTGACATTTGAATATCCCATAGCATCTTGAGGCAGTCTCATAATTACATCAAAATTATCTATTACACACTTTGATTATTTATAAGTGATTTAGACCCTAAATGCCAAAAATACATGGTCCACAATAGGTTGTTTCAAACACTGCAGTTACCGTTCATTTTTGCTCAAAGACTAGCAGAAAATTAACTATTTATGTATTTTTCCTTGTCCTATTTTTATTACCATGGTTAATCACCAATGCTCTTCTAAGTTACCTACAGTTCTTCAGTATGCATAACAACATTTGTAAATGGAGTGTCTGATGATTTTACCTTTATTTAACAGGTACATTTGAAAAAGATCCTTCCTTACGTTTATTAGGTCGATGTGTTAGCTATGTACGATTTAAACTTGTTCATCTTTCTAATTGAATTTCGCAGTCTGTGGTTCAATTGGTTAGTGCATTCAGGTATAAATTGAGAGGTTACATATTCTAATCTTGCCAAGACCTTATTTTGTTTCCTTCTATATGCTAAATTTGTTTTAAGTTAAGCTTATTATTAATCAAATTTTTTATATACCGCACCTATAAAATTTTCTTATAAAGAAATTTTAATAGTACCTATGAATAAGCAGCAATCGCTTAAATTGATATACCTCTATTTGAATATTAATTTAGGGTAATAATACGCAAGATGATGAAATTTAGCTGCTTGTAAAATTACTTAAATTTTGAAGATTTTATACCAGTTTACAAGGTGAACTTTCTTTTGGTCCATTTTTGCTGCTATTCCTAACTCAACACGAGAAAGCGAGACTTTGTGCACAGTACATCGATACATTACATCTAAGCCTTAATCGCATACAAAAGCGAACATTTTATCCAGAATAATTTCTCAGTAACAGATATACATTAAGTGAAACTTGTCAAGTTGTCAGAAGGGTTGACTTAGGCAGACAACATTATAAACTTTGCACTTCTAATCCATGTTAATCGTTTAGAAATAGGATTTGTATATAATAAAGATATTATTGCACAAAGCATATTGTTTGCTTTGGATTGGCGCTGAAAGTAGTTTTAATTAGACTGAAAAACTGTCGCATGCTCTGAACTGGTACGGCCAGGCAAGGAACTAGCCTACCTGAAATGTAATAGTTTATTACTGTTTCCTTTTACAGAAGTGTAATGCAAATCCGTTTGAATGGCACTGTAAGAAAAGTAAGCTACCGAGAATTACAAGAAACCCTAATGAAGAAACCAAGTGGCATAATACACAAAGAATTATGGAACCACCTTACAATACTTCCAAATGCTCAATCATGTAACTGCTGCATTAACCGAGGCAATAAGTCTGCCAACTGGAATGTAGTTGGACAGTTCAGCTGAAGTTGGACAAGTAGTAGTATTTTCGAACAGCCCCTGTTGTGCGACGATGGTTTGACATTGAGTCACCAAATATGCCGATCCAGTTTCAGAGTACTTTAGTGTAGTTTTTGCTGGCACAGTGGTACAAATAAGTCACAGTAAGCGTTTCACATTTTTATGTAAATATAATAGAGAATTTTTTATTCAATTCGTTTTATAACTATTGAACCTGATGTATGGACAGTTATGGGATAGTTTTTTCAGCTAAAGCTTCATTGTTATCTTAGTAACATACCGTAAAATTACTCCTTGCATATTTCTCAAATATACTTATGTTAGTGGCATAACATTAAAAATATATATTTTGTAGGGGCAATTTGGACATCTGAAAAATTGTTTGAAATTATAAAGGACAATTAGCAGTGCCACTAATATATATATAATTATATATAATATAATTATATAATAATACAATTAATAATAATAATATAATTATATATAATACATATATATAATTCGAAAGAAAATTTGCACAGAGCAGTACAAGATGTTAAATTTAAACGGCTAAGTATCAGGGAGACAGCTGGAAAATATTGTGTCTCTAAGTCTATCATTTACAATCATTTGAAAGGAATTATATGCGATAAGAAAATACGGCGGTCAAACAATTTTATCTGCGGTTGAAGCAAAATGGAATTTTCCACTTACTGTTAGTGATGTAGGACTTATTGAGAAATCTTACTTAGTTCGGGCTGGAAAGAAGAAAATTAAAGTGCAAGAAGCTTTCCATTCTATCATTATCTCAAAATGATGAACATGACGAATCTGGTGAAGAAGAATTTGAAACATTCATGTCTGAGGCAGACGAGGACTCAACTAAAGTTTCAGCAAACACTAATGCCCAAAGTGGTGGTGATAGCGAAAATAATTGTGATGACTTCAATAAAAATAAGACCGTTAAACCTGTTGTTCCCACTTATGAGACTGTGTTTGAAAAAACCCGTTTGAAGTTTGAGGTTAATAAAAAATATAAACTTCGTAGGAAAAATCGAAAACATCTATGAAGAGTTTTACATTAAACTTCTTAAAAAAAAAGTTTGCCGAAAAGTTGGGTATGGGGTAGGTGGTAATTACTACTTTGTTTTCTCAGATGTTCGCGATTGATCTATAGTTTCCAGTAAACAAATCAAGATATTGTTAAGAATCCCATTGACTTGAGAAGAAATTGCTTTCAGTTCCAAGCAGATCTCAATTATGATTCTATAAGTTATGCACTTCTTGGCGTTTCTCTCAGGATCTAAACATTTTGTTAATGTTCAAGTTTCTTTTGTAGTTTCTTTTTCGTACCTTTAAAAACGTTTTTGATGTTCAACCATGTCTTTACGGACACCTGCAGTTGGTTTTCTGGTAGTTTAGAACTAATTCCAATTTCACCCCAACTGACTGTGAACGTTGACTTACTTTTAAAAAAAAAAGACATAATTTTTTGTACTCCATAAATAGCTCATATAAAACCTAGACCATCGTCATGAATTTTGGCATATTTTTGGAGCTAAAATTGGTTGCAGTATCTTAAAAAAATCAAAATTTTGTCCACTACACCCCAGTTGATGGTATTACATTGAACTGGATAGTACTCAAATTTCAATACAAAAAATATTTGATTAGCTAGCGTTGCTATTGTAAAACAAAACTTTGTAAATATCTCAATATTAGTACAGGATACATGATACATGGAATCAGAAGCAAAACATGCAATAACCACAGAAGGCAGCATTAGTGTAACATGTTCCATAAACCCTATATTTTCTTTGATTATTATTTGCATTTTCAAACTTAAAATAATTCATTTATTTCCTCGTCATCACCAAGTTAAATTATAAGTGCTATCTATTTTTACACAAATTAACACACACCTGTGGAAATCAGTCGTGCTTGATTTAAATCATATCATTTAAACTGCAACTATTAACTGTGTTTCTACAAATATAAATCTACATTCAATAAATAAATCCTGACAATGAAAGTAGGCATTTTGAAATTTAATTTTTTAAATATAAAATAACATAAATTGCCAATGTAACTATTGTGGGTGTTCAGTTACGATTTTGTATTTTTCGGGGCCACCTTTCGTTTGGTTAATGCATAGACACAACAAATGTGTATAATTTATTTACAACAGCTTCTGGTCTTCTGAGTTTAACCTTTGTTCACTGTACACCAAAGACTGGAGGTTTAACCAGAAGGTTGTGCGTCATGCACTAACGCCCTGCAGGCCAGGTGCACCAAATCATAACACCAGGGTCTGTCTGGACTTCCACCAAAGGAAGTTACTTCGTAAAACATTTTGGTATCAGCAACTACTGCTGAACGCGGTTCACCGAGACCTAACGTTCGAGTCATCCATGGCGTCCCCATCTTCACCGCTCACCATCACCAAAGCGGACCTAGTTGCATGGACGTGTGAATACCATACACCGCACCAGTTCCTACGACTTTTACTAAGAATCCGCCATCAGTATGCCGTCCACGCCTCGTATCACCGATAAGGGAACCCGCACATTACATGGCACCTGCTTTGATCGCCCTGCCACGTCAAGCGTTGTATACTGACGTCGATCCAACACAACTGTTATCTGTAGATCCCAGATGACTTGTTCCATAATGTTTTTTATGTACATTCCTATGGAAATGAATTTCTGAAATAAAATAAATAAAAATATCTGTGAGTACTTACTCCTATGTTAATACATTTTAATATAGGTTTTTCTTATTTAGCCGTATTTCTTAACAGAAACACGCATCAAAGTTCAAAGTGAATCCAGTATGCAAATTTCATTTATTCTTGTGTATAAACATTACACGCATTAAAAAAATTTGTTCACATAAAAGCTCTATTCTCATGCATAAATTCAAGGACATTTGTACATTGCATATGCATGTAGATGTTAAGATATGGGCCAAAATCCTAATAGCCTATGTTTCTCTCTTAAGTTATGATATATACAAATATGTCTTTTGTCAAATACAAAAAAGCTGCAATGTAATATGGTATGAATTCCTTTTGTTTTATAATAAAATATATGGGTTGTTATTGTTATTCATCAGAAGTACATTAAATATAACAGTAGAAGCTCATGAAATTGTTATTTTCT
The DNA here is from genome assembly GCA_036346225.1 of Platerodrilus igneus. NCBI lineage: Eukaryota > Metazoa > Arthropoda > Insecta > Coleoptera > Lycidae > Platerodrilus > Platerodrilus igneus. The sequence continues at coordinate 6,449,669 of JARFIW010001700.1, forward strand.
ATTTCCTGTTATTGTATATATTTCTTGCAGTCCTTGTAAATAAATTATACACATTTGTTGTCTCTATGCATTAACCAAACGAAAGGTGACCCCACAAAAATACAAAATCGTGACTGAACACCCACACTATAAAGTTGAGGAACGCATATCTATTCTTTTGTGCAAAATGCCATTGGTTAGGTATTATTTGTTACTTTACTCATTTGTTATGAAGACCGGTATGTAAAAAGTGAGTATATAAAAGAGTATAAATTCGTAACATTTATTCCAATAAAATAATGAAATTCTTTGTTTATTAAAAAAATCGTGTACTAATTGCATTTGTTATTCTATGAACAACTCCTGACTACAAGGACTTGAACATGAAATTACACATCATCCTTAACAGAGTATTAATAGGAGAAATAGATAACATGTCAAATTTGTCTCAAATACTTCATTAAAAATACATTTACATAACCTAATATCTAATACTGAAATTTTTAAGACAATAAACATGGACAATATGGACGTTTTGTACAGGTTTACAAATACCTAATTATTTTGGCAAAACATTCCACGGATATTCTCCATTTAAAATTAAGTAGCTTTAACCAATTTTGATCTTGGATCAAATCCATAAAAAAACTTCCCATAAATATAAACGCAATTAAACATTTTTATCACATTAATGCTTACAAAGTATTTAAAACTAGGGATCCATTTATAACTTAATCAATAAAAACAGATCAACAAAGAGCATATGAACTATTAAGACCTACCTGTTAATATGAACCAAGCAAAACATATTACAAACAACTTAGTCATGTTATTGGTCCCTCAGCCTATAACTGGTGTAAAATAATTCTATTGTATTGCCATTATAATAAATAAAAGTGGAATGTTCTCATTAAAATTAATTTTCAACACTCCTTCTGTCAAATGTGCTAGATTCTATTCCACTATCTTCATCTGCACTGTCTAGAAGACTAGCTTCACCCCGAACTACTTCAACCTTGGATTTATCAGTTTTAAGAGGCTTATATGGTAAAGCTTCGAATGATACATTTTTACACCCATTTTCATCACTATTACTTAGTGTATCAACCTGTTGTACTAAAAATCTACTTTTGCCAAAGGTTGTGAAGGTAGGAATTTCACACCTTGTAATAGGTTCTTCAGGTGGTTCTAAAGTAAATGCTTTTGTATAACTAAATGCACTTGGACTCGGTGGTAAATCAAGTTTTAATTTATTTCTTGCATGTCGAAGCCCTCCCAATGCTGCATTATTATTTTTTATTACATTTACGTGATTCTGCTTAAGTGCCATTGCTGATAATGTTTTTAAGCTCGGTACTTTGTATTGTTGGGAAACCTCACTTAAAGACATGGCATCTTCAATTCCACTATCTGGGGTTATATTATCATTGTTTTTTGTTAAGTCAACCCACTGCTCAGATGCACCAGGAAAAAATTGTGATAAGCCACTAAATGCCTCAAATGGTCTGGCAGTGCTGCTAATGTAAAATTCATCATCCATTGTTGAGAACTCTATTGTATTTCATTAAAATTAATATAGAAAATCATTTAATAAACTTACCAGTATTGGATTTATTTATCTGATAAATATTATCTGTTTCTCTACTGTTGAGGTCATATTCACTGTAATTTGATTGGTCATAATGTGGTATGTATGGAGATGTGTCAACTTCCCAGTCTGAAAAATTCATAACATTCAAATTTACATGACATGACTACAACTGATGTAACTTTCTAAAACTATAAGAATAAGCAAATGGGCCTGGTTCTAATCTCGTACAACAAAATAATTACAATATTAACATATGCAAAAGGCAAAAATGTATAATCATTTGATACGTATTAATGACACATACATTTACTTCTTCAAGAGGTAAACAAAGCAAAACGTCTTGCTGCAAAAAATTTACATAGTTGCAACTACATTGTACGTAAATAGTTTATGTAACTACTATTTCTTAATTTTTACTACCTGTAACGTATCCTCATTTCTGTAATTTCACCTTTGTTAATTAAAACTACATAAATCTGTTTTGTCTTTTTCACGTTTTCAAACAATTTAGAAGAGATTTATTTATTTACTTATTTAACGGAAATGTCCTTTATTGTACATTATATTACACTGAAACGAATACAAAGTGAGACTACAATAATATAAATAACACTTATGCAACATACATATAATCATATATGTATTCGTCATATTAAATTAAGTATAACAGATTTGCTCATCATATGCAATTACATCAGCTATCGTTGTATACTACAAAATATCATACAATGAAATGTGTTAGTCAATAGCTACTTAAACTTTAATTTGACTGTGAATCCTTTTATAAGAGAGGATTTTGAGGTTTCAAAAATGTTAATATTAGTATTATTTACGAATCTTGTTATCCATCTTAGCAGACTCTTCATCATCAGGTCTTCAGTCCTGGAACTGGTTAGACGCGTACCCTCATTGTTTCCAATTCTGTGCTAACCTACTCATTTCTCTGAAATTTACACAGTCTACATATTTCACTGTATGTGTGCAATACTCTGATATAGGTCTATCTCTACCACTTTGTTCGCCATTTCCACTTGTAATATATCCTGCACTATTTCCCAAAAATTCCTTAGAACATATCCTGCCCTTCTATTTTTCCTATTTTTTTTGTTTACCACAGATATCTTTATTCCCCAACTATTTCTATAACCTCTTTGTTATTAACTTTGTCAGTCCATACTATCATCCTCATACATCTGAAGCACAACATTCCAAAAGGCTTCTACCATTTTTCTGTCTGCTTCTCTTACTGCCCCTATTTCATAGACGTACTGTGCTGTGCTCCACACATATGCTTTCAACAATTTTCTCATTATTTCTATGTTTGTTGTCTTCCAACATAGCTGCTGCTCTTGCTTGTTAGATGCAGTTCGGTTCCCCGTATGTTGTTTACAAATATATACTATATTTCTCCGATATTCAGTAGTATGTGAAGGAGGTTAAACAGCCTGCGGCTACCAAGATCCCCCAACACTTGAACATTTGCTGAATTAATAGTTTTCCAATATATTCTTTCTCACAATCAACATTAGTTGAAAATATTTCAAAACCAACACCTGTAGTTGTTTATAATAATCATCAGATTATGTGCAATTATCTTCACTTATTTCTATTCTGAGCTAGCCTAAATCGTTCCCTAAAATTCCCACAGCCTAGATACAGCTCGGTTCCCCTTCTGTTGTTTCCTAATTATATGCCCTATTTCACCAGGATTCAGTTATAGTGAAGGGGGTTAAGTAGCCTGTGGTTACCAAGGATCCCCCAACAAAGATATTTGTCGAATTAATAGTTTTCCAGTAAATCCTCTCACACAATTAACATTAGTTGAGAGTATTGCGAAACCAATACCGTAGTTGCTTATAATAATCATCAGGTTTAAGTACAGTTATTTTTTTCGTCATTTGGTTTTCCATTTTTGAATTGGTTAGATACTATGTAGCATTTTCAAATGCTACGTTTGCAAAATAACCCCAATAATTACTTTTATTATGTAGTCATACATAACCCCTAATATATGCAACACACTTTACAATATCTATTACGCAGTTGGTATATTTAATCAGCCATAATAAATACATTAGGACATAATAATTATATCCCAACAATTGATTCAGTTGTTGTCTACAACATTTAATTAATATTCTTATGTGATGTAATAAAAAATTCATTATTACATTTATAATGTGGATAAATGAATACGTTCCTAAATTACATCTTAATGAAATATTTGGTAATAAGTGCAGCCATCTGCCATAAATATACGAAGTTACGTAGGTGTCGTAGTATATGACAACTTGTTCTTAATCGGAAAAGCAGTCTCAGGTCGCCTCTTATCAAACGAACATGGCTCGTTTAGCGTCCTCTGACCTGAGGATCGGGATAGTAGAGAAAGAAGTGAGTGAAGCGTCAAGAATGATCCACGTGATGATTCCTTAGGAATTAACAATGCATTGTTCGGTACGTTAGTTCAAGATCCCATATTACAATTCGTTTAAGATGCACACACTTGATTGTTAGTCTGGTTTTTGAAGAATCGCCGTGATATTTATTTACATCTATCTTGGATGCTCGTAATTTCAACATAGTACAATTGCTTGGTACAAGATTGCAAGATTTCACCTTGTTTGAATTAAATAAATGGATTAATTATCTGCGAAGAGGCATGGTCAAAGTCCGATCAGCCATAATTCGTTACACAAACAGCACGCAATCGATACATAAATCTGGTTGGTATAACAGGTGTTGAACTGGATTCTCAAGGTGCATACTCTTTATAGTTTTATTCGAAGGATGTCACTTGTCAACTTCGTTTTGCTAACATTCTAACAATGGCATTATAAAACCTAATTTGTCTATAAATATTTCATGAAATTTAAGTGAATTTAAAAATTAGAAACAGGGCGTATTTCGCATTGATTATGTAATTTTTACTAATATTGATCAATACATTTAAACATAACCCTAGTTCTAGCTTAATTAATTATAACTTGCTATAACAGCTATCAAGTAAATTTTTATATTGTTCACTTCTTATTATGATTATAGAGAGACATTATAATACTCTAATGAGTTTATAATGAAACTTATTTGTTTACAACATTCCATACTTTAAATTATATTAATATATAACTTGTATAAATCATACAGCTGATTTAATTTCTGACTAAATATATTTTTGCTTCTTTTGTCATCTGATTAAGAAACATTACTCAATTTATTAACTATATCGATGTATTTAAAATCTATACATTCCAATTGTGAGTAGTTAACGGATCCGATTTCTACATAAAATAATAATTGTTGCATTTTATTAGTATCAAACGTTAAGGTTTAGCATTAACGTGAAACTTAAAATCAAGAGAATTATATTTTCATTTTATATATATTTAAAGAAAGTTAAGTTACTATTGCACAAACATTTTTAAATACCTGAATTATAAATACGTTCCATTTTTACTATAACATATAAATTTGTTAAAGGATGTTATGCTACATTATACTTTTCAAAGAAACCTAGAACACTTTTATTTAAACAAAAAGGTATGCAATCTTTGAGTATATAAAATACTCTCATAAAGGTTAATGCTACAAGATATAAAGGTACTTACAATATCATGTTACTTTGAAATATATTGGAAGAGCAAACTGCTGCCTCATGTTATATTTTTAAGCTTGTAATTTATTTCAGGTATCTCATCGTCGTAGTCAACTTCTGGGTTCTACATTCCCTTTTTTCTGAATGTAGTGGCGCTCATTATTTTGTTAATTTTTTTAATATGAATTCCCATCCCTGAACCATTGCTTTCTACCGCTTACAGTAAAGTCTAGAGCATAGCATCTGTAACATCCTATTCCTCTGAAAAAGGTTTGATTTTTATTCTGAGCTAGTCTACATATTTCCCTAAAATTCCCACAGCCTACATTTTTAACTACCTGTGTACAATGGTCCAACCTATAGTCGAAATCACGAAAGAAGACGATCAGGTGATTATTGCTTGAATGTAGAAAACATGCATTTACATTCAAGATGTTCCGATTTTATTACGAGTGTAATAAAGATAGCAAGTAAGGGAAATGTGTTCTACATCCGCCGCAATAATTTTCATACGTAATTGATTCGTACTGAATACAAATAAAGCAATTCTTATATCTTATGTCTGAACCTGTTACATATTCATACAGACATTTAACTGATGAGATTGGTATTTTAAATTTGGCGGTAATAATATTTTAGCCTCATTTCTGTCATTATACCCTAACCCTAACTTATGCCGTATTTAACAGCTTATTCATTTTTCTTTATTTGTTTATATTTCTCGTTCATTTATTGTAGAACAGTTATTAGAACTCACTAACTATTAAAATGCCAGCCAAAGGTACGACTTTGGGTACACAAGCTCAACAGTTGATGTTGAACTTGTTAAGCTATTTTCAATAAGAAAAGCGGCATGGCGGTCCTTTAATTTCAATAGAAGCAGAACAAGAAGTAAACATTTTAACATAACCAATTGTATCTTTATTAATTCTATACATATTAGAGGGTAGCTGCAGCCCTGCAAATTAGTGTCAGCGCTATTACTCGGGTGATATCAAGAAGGATGACCAATCCCATTGCACGCAGTCCTGGGAAAAAAAACCTAGAAAGAAAACCAAAACTGCAGATCTTCTAGGCAGAATCCAAATGAACATCAGAGATGCTTTGTATGCCCAGAGTAAGTTTTATAATTCTTAAAGCAAGTAATAGTTTAATGTTTATTATTTCTAGAAAAACATGTAACTATTCAATCTTTGAATATGAAGCTTCGAGAAAGAAATGTGTATAGAATCTACTGAAATATTAATAGGGGACTTCAATATTGACATAAAATCGGATAATATACTTTCACAGAAATATTTAAATCTTATCACTGAATTAGGATACAAACCTTATATAAATAACTATACTAGAGAAGAAAACCACAGCAACACATGTTTGGATCATATCATGGTTAAAACAAAAATTCCTAATGAAAGGTTTACATCAATGATTCTGCAGTCAAGAATATCAGATCATTATCCTGTTATTCTGGGTTTTAATGGGGTTAGTAACAAAGGCCAAAACAATACGAATAAAATCAAAAAAATTATACTCTACAGCCAACTAAAACTAAATATGGAGAAGGAGAGCTGGAATGAAGTTCAAGAAGGGACAGTTGATGATGCATGCCAGTTTATCATAAATAAAATAATTACCAATATTGAATGCAACACCATTATAATAAAACCTAAAAATTTGAAGCGGAAAACATGGCTGACAAATGGCATTATCACTTCAATAAATGTACGAGACTCTCTATATAAACAACTGCAAAAAGATCCATCTAATGTCAACCTAAAAACACAATATAAAACTTATCGGAATAGAATAGTCTCGTTAATAAGAAAAGTTAAATGTCAATACTATGATGAGAAAATAGAAAGAGGTAATTTTAGTCCTAAAGTAATATGGGAAACTACCAATAGCATTTTACATAGAAATAAACAAAAATATAGATAACTAGTATTAAAGCTGAAAATGGAAAAGATGACATTACAAATAGCATGAAATTGCTAATCAGTTTAACAGTTTTTTGCTACAGTAGGTGAAAACTTAGCCAAAAATACACATCCTTTGTCCAGACAAAACTATAACCTTAAATCAAACAGGAATGGTAAATCAATGTTTTTAGAGCCAGTTACACATACTGAAATTAAAGAAATTATCGATAAACTCGAGAATAACAAATCACCCGGGGAAGACAATATAGGCTCAAATATAATCAAAATTATAGCTAACACTATTTCACATCCCTAAACATATTAATAAATAGAATCTTTCAGGAAGGTGAATGCCTAAACAGTTTAAAACTGCCATTATCAAACCCATACATAAACAAGGTACTAAAGATTTAATTAATAACTATAGACCAATATCTTTAATATCTAATTTGTCTAAAATTTTCGAAAAAGCTTTGCGATCACGAATAATGAAATTTGTAGACAAAAACAAACTTCTGTCAGAAAACCAATTTGGATTTAGAACAAATCTAGGAACTAATAATGCATTGGCTGCGGTAACTGGAGCCATCTATAAAGCTGTTGATAAATCTAAACCTGTTATTGGTATTTTTAAACCTCCAAAAAGCCTTTGATACAGTATCACATGATATTCTGCTGGCTAAATTAGAAACAATAGGTCTGCGTGGGATTGTTCTCAAGATACTGACAAACTATCTGAGAGGCAGACAGCAGCGTGTCAAGATTGGAAATGAATTCAGCGATGATCTACCTGTAAAGTGTGGAATACCTCAGGGGACAGTGCTAGGTCCAATGCTATTTTTGATTTATATCAATGACTTTCTTAATGTTTTGCAGAACGAAGAAGGGCATATGTTTTCGTTTGCGACGATACAGTCATTATAGTGCAGGGAGAAACATGGTCGGAAGTGACCACTAAAAGTGACATATGCCTAAAAAAGATTATCCTTTGGTTAAATGAGAATAAATTGACACTAAATCCTGAAAAACTAAATACATTCCCTTCACATCATATTTAAAAAATATACCAGTATTGCCAGATATAATTCTACATGCTGATGCTTGTAAGGGTCAATGTAGTTGTAAAAATAAAATTGCACAAACACTACAAATTAAATACTTAGGAGTTATTGTGGATGCCCACCTAAAATGGAATGCACATATAAAATATCTCTGTGGAAAACTAAGACTCCTAATAACACACTTTATATTGCTACGAGATATACTCTCGATCAAAAATCTTAGAATAGTATACAATGGCCTTGTCTTTTCAATCATTAGTTATGGAATTTTAGCCTGGGGAGGATGTTATAAAACCATAATGAATAAACTTTTAGTAATTCAAAAGTCCTTTATAAAAATAATGTATAGAAAACCGAGAATCTATAATTCAAATCTTTTATATATAGAAGCTGACGTGTTGGATGTAAGGCAAATCTTTATATTAAAAGTACTATTGTACCATAAGAAGTACTGCAGTATAAACCTAATTGATCATCTACATAATACTAGACAAAAACTAAACTTAAATGAAAAAACCAATAAGGTATCTAAACAATTAACTAAAACCTCAACCTCATACTCTGCTACTCGATTATTTAATACTCTACCGAGAACTATAAAGGAACTACATTATAAACACTTTAAATGCTATCTGTTTAAATGGATATCATCTAAACCTCGCAAGTTTTATCATGATTTACTGAATAACCTATAGCAAACCTACATAAAAATAAATGTAGCCAAATATAAACGTATGAACCTTATAAAATAGACTACAGATTCAGATAAACATATAATATGATTGTAGATCATTTCAAAGATTGAACCTTGTGCCAAACTACTGAATGTCGCACGCAAGTTGCTCTACAACTTTTAGCGACAGTTACATTGCTTAGTAGCGACACCACTGTTATTATTCTGAATATAAGAATATTAATCAAATTTAATGTAAATTAATTTAGTTTTATAGCGATGTAAGGAACTACTAAGCATAAATAAATAAATAAAATATAAAATATTAGGTAATAACAGTTTGAACAGTGTATTGCATCACATCGGTTTCGAATTTAAAAAAGAAGGAAACCGCAGAGCTTTACTGGAAAAACCAAATATTGCTAGGTACAGAATTAAATTTTTAAGGGCATATAAAGATAACCTACACTCCAGCACAAAACAACAAGTCGTTTTTATGGACAAAACTTGGATATTTTCTAAAGACAATTCAACAAAGTCGTGGTTATGATGGAAATGCTTCGTAGTGGTTCATGCTGGAACAGCTTCTTTGCTGTTTGCCTCTAAATCAAATAGTGATTATCGTGGTGAAATGAATGGTGATACACTTGTTCAGTGGGTTACCGATAGGTTAATAAACAATTTAGAAGGACCTTTGCTAATTGTGTTAGACAATGCACCGTATCATTCAACGTTATCAGTCAAAGTGCCAACTTCATCATGGACGAAGGCCGATTCAGTGGCTTTCTACAAACAATATTCAATACACTCCGCAGATGTTTAAAAGTGAATTGTTAGCTATAAATTAAATTTCAAAAGCCACAAAATCGTTTCAAAGTTGACAAACTTCTGAGAAGTCACGGCCATGAAGTTCTTCACCTACCACCATATCATTGCCAATTTAATGCAATTGAGATGTTTTGGGCTCATGCAAAAGATTATTATAATATGCACATAGGGAGGGATGGTAATGGTGATGATAAAGTGTTCGCTATGTGGAATGAAGCTTTAGAGCAGTGTCTCAAAGAATTATGGCAAAAATGTATCGAACGTGAAAAGGCACTGGATGTGACCATTAATGAGTTGCTCATTCAAGTCGAAAGCGACGATTCTTCAACAGACAGTGACAACAATTAAAAATCTGTTATTTTTAATAATGACTTAACATTGTTGTACATTTGCTTATACACTACAATGTATTGAAAAGTTTTATTTTGTAATAAAAAGCAACTTGTCATGTAAACATACATCTTGAATCATAATTCATTTATTAATCCAACTGCTTTGAAATTCATCACAGAGATTTATAGTTCTGGTGTCGTTTAGGGGAGCTCATTCTTGTGTAAAAGTCGTGTTAGAGATTAGAATTATTTCCGTTTTAGATATCTATGGCCTAAAATAAAAATATACAAAATATGTAAATAATTCACCTAACCTCACATTCTACTATGACGCATTTCAATTAAAATGATTTGAAATATAACGGTATTATCCTTATTGTCTGTGTAATGTGAAGGAACTGAACTTGTTTAGCACCAGTTTAATAACATTTGTTGATATAAGATGATGAAAAATGTGAATTTTGGTAATTGACAATTATGCGGAAATGTTTTGATGTTACGCAGTTGCCGTATGTTCCATTTAACAGCAGTAAAACACAGATAGAATATATATTTAGAACATCTTGCAATTATTTACCATATATGTGTATATATTTCTTTTGGAACACAAATTGCGTTTTAAACGTGTTATATACTACAATAATTATTAATTTATGATTAAAGCATTAAATTAAAGTAGGTTATTTATAAGCACTAAATTCTACAATAATTGAAACGAGTTTACAATTAAAAATATATTGGCAATGTTGCTTTCCTAAAGCACCACTTAATTAATGTAGGTGGATGATCGTTTGACTTTGAAAATTCATATTACTTCAGACAAATACAAATGATGACATCATCGTCTTCTTTCATGATTTCAACTATAGGTCTACAACTACCTCTCTTTTTCCTATCTCTGCTTTTAATATATTCCTCACTATTCCCTCATGCCTTAGTATATGGCCTATCATCCTATCTCTACCAATTTTTACAGTTTTCCGCATATTTCTTTCTTCCCCTACCACTTTTAGCAACTCTTTATTCTTAACTTTGTCTGTCCATGATATCTTCATCATACGTCTGTAGCACCACATTTCAAAGGCTTCTATCTTTTTCCTGTCCGCTTCTCTTACTGTGCAGGTTTCACAGCCATACAGTGCTGTGCTCCACGCACATGTTTTAAGCAATCTCTTCCTCGTTTCCATGTTTGTTGTCTCTGAACACAGTAATTGCTTTTTCTTGATGAATGCAGCACGACCTTGTGCTAATCTTTGTTTTATATCTTTCATGTTCTTCCCAACTTGCGTTATTTGGCTTCCTAGGTAACAGAAATCCTTAACCTCTTGTAAGTTCTCGTTATCTATTTGTTTTCTAGTTTTTAATTTATTTTCTCCTCCTTTGCATACCAGAACATTAGTTTTATTTTTGTTAATTTTCACACCTTATCCCTCTGTTAGAACTGTTTCCATTTCATTAAGAGCAGCTTCTAACTCTTCCTTGCTAGATGCTAATACCGCTATATCATCTGCAAATCTAAGCATATCAATCTTTTATCCATGCATAATAATTCCAAATGTCTTCTTGCATTTGACAGTATTCATTACCTCTTCGATGTACACAAGTTAAAAATTAATGGGGATAGGGCACATCCCTGTCCTCACCCCTTTCCTAATATTTACTTCTTTACGTTCCTGCTTTAATTTTATTACTGCTGTTTGCTCTTCGTATAAGCTATGTACTGTCCGTGTATCCCTAAAACTCATGTCAATCTTTTTGAGTATTTCGAACATTTTTTTCCAGTTTACACTGTCGAATGCTTTTTCCAGATCTACAAACCCTATATACACGCTTTCCCCTTTTCTATTGTTTTCTCCCTTATCACCCTCAGAGCTAAAATAGCCTCCCGTGTTCCCCTGTTTCGCGTCAACCCAAATTGATCTTCTCCTAGTATTTCTTCAGCTCAGTTTTCCATTCGTCTTTGTACAATTCTAGTTAATATTTTTGACATGTTTGCTGTCAAAATTATTGCTCGAAAATTTTCACATCTACCCGAGCCCCTCCTTTTTGGCATAGTGACTATTATGTTATGTTTGAAATGTTTGGGTATCTCGCCTGTCTCATCCATATAGCTCACAAGTTGGAAGAGCCGTTCGGTTATTGCTTGTCCAGCGACTTTTAGAGTTTCTGCTTGGACCTCATCTGTACCCGGTGCCTTACCATTTTTTAGACCCTTTAATGCTAATTCAAACTCATCTCTAAGTATTAGATGTCCCAAGTCATCACTTTCAAAGTATGATTCCTGTTCTACTGTTGTTAGTTCTTCACCTGCATATAAATTCCCTATATATTCTTGCCATCTAGCCACTTTCTCTACATTTTCTATAATGACGTATCCTTTCGTGTCCCTTATATTCTTGCTATATGGTATTATATCCCTAAAATTCATTCTAATTAGTTTGTATGCTTCGTTTGTCTTTCCTATTTCCATCTTCGTTTGTACCTCTTTGCACTTTTCATCAAATCATTGTTCTTTACCTTTCTTGCATTTGCGAATAATTTCCCATTTTATGGCTTTGTATCTCATCTGATTTATTTTTGTATTTTCGTCTTTCTTCTATTAGATTCAGGATATCCTTTGTTATTCATGGTTTCTTTTGTTCTTTTTGTGTATACATCAGAATATCTCTGGCCGCCATGTCTAAGCTGGATTTAATGTTATTCCATTCTGTTTCTACTTCCTTACTGTAAGAAATTTTCCCGATATCTTGCAGCAATCCACTTGACTTTTTTTCAAATCTTTCGTGGATATCTTTATTTTTAGTTTCTCAAAATCAATGTGCCTTTTTCAGTTTCTCTTTTTCAAATTTTTAAATTTAAGTCGGCCTTCATAATTACGATATTGTGGTCAGTGTCTATATCTGCTTCTGGGTAGCTTCTACAGTCTTTTACTTGATTCCTAAACCGTTGTCTAACAAGAATGTAATCTACTTGATATCTTCCTATGTCTCCTGGCATCTTCTATATTGTATAGTCTTCTAGCATGATATTGAAATAATGTGTTTGTGATAGTTTAATTGTTCTTGTAGCAAAATTCTACCAGCCAATTTCCCCTGTCATTTCTCTTGCCTAAACCAAATAAACCTACTAATGCTCCTTACGTACCCTCACCTACCACTGCATTAAAATCCTCCGTAATTAATAAATTTCATGCCATTTTATGTATCTTAGTATGTCTTTGATATCTTTGTAGATCGCCTCTATCTCATCCTCACTGTAGCTAGAGGTGGACAAGTTATACAAGTATTATTAATGTATTTACCGGTTTAGATTCTAATCCAACCATGAGTACTCTTTCGTTCTTTTATAAGTAGTAATTTTCTACACGTTGTCTTATCTTTTTTCGCATAAATATCCCCATGCCCAAATTTCGTTCCTTTGATCCTATATGAATTACCCTAAAATCTCCGCTTCAAAAATCCCCCTCCTCTGGCCACCGAACTTCGCTGATCCCTACTATGTCTAGTGATAACCTATCCATTTCAATTTTCAAGTTCTCTAGCTTACCTACTTACTTCATACTTCTGACAGTCCACGCTCTGACTCGCAGAATGTTCATGACTCTTTCTTTATACTTTCCGATCACATGCCCCAAAGTTGTCCCCTCCCAGAGATCTGAATGGGGGACTATCTTAACTCCAGAATTTTTTACCCCAGAGGATGCCATCATCTTTAATAACAATTTAAGTACGCTGTGAATTTGGGAGGTAATGTGGTGGTTTTCTGGAAAAGAAAATCAACCAACTTGTTCATCAGACAGAAACACAATCGAATAAAAAGCAAATCTGCGATGTCGATGATTTTATAAAAGATGCAGTTAAACAGAAAATTTACGAAATGCACTCCAAACATAATATTATGAAACTAAATTTCACAATAAAAACCTATTATACGTTTTATATTTTTTAGGACTTCATGTTACTGCAGAAATAATCCAAAGGAACTTGTTACTGTTGAAATATGTCATTTCAGTTTGACTAGTTTTACCTACAATAGGATTTTCTCATAAAGTATATAATGGAAAGCAGGGACTGTTCGAGCAACCTCATATAGCTGCTGCACGAATAAAGTTCTTAAGAGATTATAATCCAATAAGGAAATTCAGCTTTATGACCCAGTATTTCTAAATGAAACTTCACTTTTTAGTAGGGGATCTATCAAGAAAAATCGGCATGATAATTCTAAAGAAAGCATAAAAATGAAGCCATTTGGAACAGGAAAATGGTTGGTTTTTTAATATGTTGTCATCAATTGGTTTTATATACATTACAGTTGTTTTAGATTTATTGCATTGCATGCAGGGAATAAAAATGGTTTTATATCTGATGCATCCCTTTTGTATTCTTCGTCGTCACAAAAAAAAGATTATTATAGAGATATGAATATGTAATTGTTTACAAAATGGTTACAAGAACAGCTAACACTAAATTTAAGCAGGCTGAGTTTAATAGTGCTATATAATACTTAATATCATTCAAGATTAATGGAAAATATTCCTACCATCTTTTCAAACAAAGAGAAGCTAATTAATTGTCAACATAACATCTCTTTCAATACTACTGTTAAAAAGATAATTATTGACATTAGTAAAGGTATATGTCCAACCAAAAATATATCAACTCGATTAAATTGCAAAACACGGTTGCCCTAAAGTTTTAAGGCTCCCTCCCTACCGCTGTCAATTTAACTCAATTGAATTAATATGGGATAATTACAAAGACCGTTACAATAAAAACGTACAAAGGTTTAATGAAAAATACACTAACGATCAAGTAAAATAAATATGGCATGAAGCGTTTGGAAGAATACAATGCAGATATGGAAAAAAGCATTCTTCACACAGAAAAAAGTATGATGGACTGGTGGAGAATTTGATGTAGTACACCCTCTTATTATTGATTATGAGTACTCAAGCAGCAAATATGATTTTCATGAAGGCAGTTCAAATTCAGAATAATTGAGAAATATACAATTGAAGTAGAGTCCAGCATTTATTATTTATATTTTCTTACCCGTTTAGCAGTAATTCAATAAAAAAGGCTGATGTTTCTAATTAATACAAGTTCATGATTGTCATTCTGTAGTCATTTATTATATTCCGAGCTGTAATTAATATTTGTAGCAATGTAATAACTTACACATGTTTAATAAGTATACTTAGCACAAACGAAAGGGTAAGTTAAAGCGTTTTTCGTTACTGTGTATCATAGCCATGATTTAGTTATAGTCAAAACAGAGAAATTTTCAACATATAAACTCAATCTTAGTATAAAAATAAAATTTTGTTTTAGATACACCAAATAAAACCCACCGTTACTCATGTTAATTTATTATTTTAAAAATCTTAGGTGTTTACTATAAGATACGATTAATGGTGGTGGTCAATACGTCCCACACCAAAACAATAAAATAGTATAGTAGTTATGTTAACTCAATTATTATATTGATTAACGAAAAAATAAGTTTTCAGTATCGTATGTTCTATGTTTATTTAGAGCTTAATTTATAGAAAAACCTACAACATACATGCTTTAAATTATCAGTTTCGTGAGAATAACATAGTCCCAATCCTAACACTACCTAATCGTTCCAGGCATAGATAACATTACCAAAACAATTAGAAGCATTTAAAGCCTCCCATCAATTGGAGTATCCAATACATCATTTCTTACAATTCGTAAAAATTAAAAATTATTTACGATGGCCAGGTAACAGCTGTTACAATTTGTATGTCATTTGTCAACAATAACTATATGAATTAATCCAGAATGCTAGAAATGCGCTTACCGTGTATTAATTCAAATGATCTAACGGTGAATCATACACTAGCTTAACCGGTTCCGACTATACTTGAATTCATAAGCTATATGATTGAAACAATTATTTCCTACATGATCATATGCAAGCTTAACAACCATGTTATCTCTACATGAAAATACCATATCTAAAAAAGTTTCTTGTTTGAAGTTCGATTCACCTTATGCATATTTATACAGTGCTTTTGATTTTCTAAGGAGAAGGAAAACAGTACTCTCTCACAATGTCAACAGTTTGTGGTGAATTTAACTTGAATATTTTCGAAACAGAATGGACATGGCCGTAGTTTTATTTCATTAAAGCAATGGAATAAGTAAAATCCCACAAAATGTTCAGCTTTTGTACTTTTATATAGTGTTTCAGAAGATTAGCATTGGTGTTGTAAACAAGACTGAATTTATAATAAATCCATCCACTTTTATGTAGTGCTGGGAAAACAGATTTCAAAAGAAGCTAAATTGACAGTATCAGAATATATTGAAATCTAAATAAAGAAAATTTTATAGAATAATGTGTACATAAACTAAGATATTAAAAATCATATTTAAAAATATTCATTTTTGTTTTTATAAAAGAACATATAAGCTTCAGAAGTTTGAATATTGAACTCCATATTGAAGCATTTTATTTTTACAAGCGTCATTCTTTCGAAGTTGATGTCTATATTTTACCTCTAGCATACATTTAAATTGTTTTAATTGGTGCATTTAAGTGAACCTGCATGATACTATGTAAGTTTTATTTGAATAATTTGTTTGAGAGATATGCTGCTGTGACATTGATGTTGACCATTAGGTATCAGCGTATGAACTTGTATACAAGGTGGTGCAATTAACTTCATAGTACTATACTTTTAATTTTAGTTATTGACGTGTTAAATATATCACTATCATTTTGAATCTTAGTATAATTATTGCATATCCGATGAAGAAGCGAAGATTTTAAAACATTAGGTCAGAAAAATGTTTTGGGGTAACGAGAGAATAAACGAGGTATATTCAAGAGCAAATGGTTATGTATATCAGGACATTGATTGGCGCGTCATTACATAAGGAGCAGCGTCTTGCTTGGATATGCTACAAAATTTAGTCGCTAGTCTGTCTAAACGTTGTCCAGAGATTTGTTCATATGTAACATGCCTTTTTGCGTATATTTTAGCATGTTACATCTGTGCTTGGCAGTATTAGCATATAAATGCTAATATCTACATTTAAATATAAAATTACTCTCTTTATTATGTATTAATATTTTCTATAAGAATTTATCTCGCACAATCCTGGATTATTAGTTTTAATCCACAGTTACTAATTTGTTTTCATAGTACAAATAATTATATCTATATGAAATTTTCCTATTGGTTATTTCTGAAGTGTTTATTCTAAAAGCACAACTGGTGTGGTTCTAATTCTGTATTATAATTATATCTATATGAAATTTTCCTATTGGTTATTTCTGAAGTGTTTATTCCAAAAGCACAGCTGGTGTGGTTCTAATTTTGTATTATTGAGAATAATCGCTAGAGATCGTCCATCCCGAAGATGGCCGAAAATAATTTATTAGAAGTGTCAAAATTTCATTTCTCGGATATCTGATTGCTTATCTGGCACTGCATTTCTGATTTGAACTTCTACCTTTGCCTCATGTGTTACCTAGTATGTAAATTTTCTAATCATAAATTCTAAATTAACATTTAAATATATTTCTAGATGTGTTATCTAATGGATGAAGAAGTTGTTTATTCGTTAAGCCCATCAAATATGTATACTGATGGTAAGATATTAATGGATTTAATTTTCCTTTGCACCTCGTGTTAGATTTTCACTTTTGTAACACAACTGAATTTTCTAGGGTGCTCCTGTAACATATGCTCCTCCGGTTTATTCTCCGGTCAAGTATGCGTCACGGCGACGTGTTTTCTCTCATCCGGATTTTCCACATGGAAAAGTTGCTTGTTCCCCCAACCAGATGATGTAAAATAAATACTCATCACAAGAATTTTATATTTTGTTTCCCACTACCTTACATATTACTGCTCAGTTATTATCTTATTGAAAAATATCTACAAATTTAATTTTATGGAACAGAAGTCTGTTAAGGACAACATTCGAAGTTGACCACATGTTTGTTTTGTACCTACTCTAGGAGATCCTCCAACGCAGGATGTCTCAGTTTCCTGGATATTGAAGGATTCCTATAAATTAAGTAACTTAGTATTAGTTCAGTTACTGATACTACAGGTAGTATGAGATTTAAACTTTTACCTTATCATTTTTCTGTTGAAATAAAGAGGCCTAACCTCTATTTAAATTTGTCTTTGTCACTAAAAATATTTTGTATTGATTATTAATTACGTTTTACTTATCTTAAAGTTTTGATTATTAAGTACATTTTACTTATCTTAAATGATTTCAAATATAATTCTCTAATACATAACCTAAAAAGATGTAAACATTTGGATCTTCATGAAGCTTCTTATGGTGAAAA
The DNA here is from genome assembly GCA_036346225.1 of Platerodrilus igneus. Classification (NCBI taxonomy): domain Eukaryota; kingdom Metazoa; phylum Arthropoda; class Insecta; order Coleoptera; family Lycidae; genus Platerodrilus; species Platerodrilus igneus. The sequence continues at coordinate 6,467,987 of JARFIW010001700.1, forward strand.
GGTTTAATACTTGAACTTTCATTTCATGTGCATTTTGTTACATGACATTACAATTAGGATCACTTTTTGATTTACTCTCGCATTAAGTAAAATTTTGAGTTTCTAAACAGAGATTATTTATTTTGATTTCTCTATAGAAATTTCTCGTGTACATTTATTAAATATATGAATTATATCATGTTAAAATATAGCAATGTCTACAATGTTAATGACACAAGCATATATCATATACATGCCTTTGGAATTGTAAGAACTGAGTATTAATATACATATTTAGTAGAATTTCTCTTATCGTGTTTTAACTTTTGTTTCTCTAAGTTATTTTACAGTTGTGTAAACAAGTGTCTTGATATTTAAATCTTTAACATTCAGATATTCTCTAAACATTCCCCTTACCCTGTGATTTCAAGTCTCATGCAGCCTCCGAAACCATAAAGGTCAATGCAAGCTGTGCCGAAGTATTTCTTATACTTTGTCGTGCACTTACTCTTTTTATAACATCGAGAAAAGAGTAAGGTGCACATAAATGCTTAATAATTCATGCCAGAAATCTTGAGCCAACGCAATTTGTCCTACTTACTTATAGTACATCATCGAAACGTTAGCAATAAGTATTAATTGCACATGAGCATCTACCAGAGCCCATTCTTTCAGGTTCTTGCTATACTTTTCGAGCACTTCAGGCATAAATATTGGTGAAGGAGGTAACGATTTGATCTAAGTCCCATTTACCACATCAAAGATATCATAATACTGAAGCAGAAGTTCTAGGTTTCATTTCTACCGAGGCCACTTTTCCACTAGGTTTAGTTTTTCAGTATTCAGTTTCAAAAGCAAAGACATTTATTGTTCTGCACTTGTTACGTTTATTTTTCTACATATATTAAATACCCTTTTTCCCTGGTTGTCATTACCCGCTCGAATAAATTGCATTTCTATTCTTAAATTCTCCAACAATACCCTATATAGTGCACCTGTTCAGTATAAGCTCGCTTAACATAATTTTAACTCAAATCCACTTTGCTTTTAAAACCAAAATTTATTCGATAAATTAAATAGTCAATCCCTTGTTGTAAGTATCCGTTAATTTGTTAAACATTCTGATAACGTATAATTGCTTTCTCTTGTGTTTTCCATTTAAAGACTTGTCGAAATAATAGATTCTATTATTAGTCGATATGGTGTTTTCCAGTTTGCTAATCGCGCTTCGATAATGCGAGGACTGCAGTTCAAACTCGTATTATTTGAACCCATTTTGAATTCGATTCTGCAGCTTGTGCGTTGAAATATTTTATACATTATTCGTCACAGTACTTCAAAGCAATGCAGGTTTTTTTGTTCGACAAGTAGGAGATATTTTGCCTCTTAGCTGGAGTCAAATGGGTTCTTTCATTATGTAGGCCCAACTGTTCGTTGATGTAGACCAACTGCTTTTGTCTGTAGACCGCTGCTGCAGTTACGGTAGCAGGGCGAATGGATCTTGACTACCGTGGCGTTGCTGTGCTGACTCACCTCCAACGGATTGCAAGCTAGGTATCCAAACACATACAGGTATACAACTTGTTTTCTTTTGTGTATATCAAGGGCATATTCTGCATCAGCGTTTGGTGTAGTTACGTGATAAGAAACGTGACACTGTAGAACTATTGTTTGTTGCTGCAAATCGATATTATCGCTCTACAGGTGTGATGTACCATTGATAAAAATGTTTGACAGACACACGCTTATTCTTTTCTACTGATTGGTTAATTGTACAAACGGTATTATGTACAATTTAAGAGAATGTTTAACAAAAGCTCTCACACGTTAAGAGCTCATCACAGCAGGTCACCTACCATCTGCTGTAAAAGCGCGGGTAGGGGTGAGGTAGCATAGGACGGGACGAAATGTGGAGATGTAGATATTCATTAGAAAAGGATATGAAGGTTACTACTCCGCCTGCTTGGTTTATGAAGTGCCATGGAGCAAATATAGATGGCAGTGTTGTGGACTTATTAGTCCAGTTATAAACCACACAGATATTTTAATTATACATATTATCTAACATTTATAACCAGTGAAAACCTTTGAAATTCCGATATGTAATATAAAAAAAATTATTAGGAAACAACAAATTGCAAGATTTAACATTTCTACCTTTGCATCGCACAGTTATTTTCAATTTCTAATATGCAATTGACAAAGCTGTTACATTAATTAGTTGGTCAATAAATGGAAAATCAGAATAATGGTTTAAAAGTATCTCTAATAAAAAATGATTAAGTAAAGTGTCAAGAGGGTTTTGATTATAGTTTGTGAAAAGCTACAAATGTTAGTTTGGTTTCTTTTCGTATCACACTTCGTTCCCTTATCATTTTGTAACGACGAAATAATAAACAAAGTGTACTGAATCGGACATAGTAAACATTCCTCTAGTAGAATAAAAATGCATGTCTTGCATTTTTAAGTAGTCTAAAGTTTGTTTTGCTTATATTTATTTAGGTTTTGCATGCAGCTTTTACGTGTATTACAGAAGTTTGAGGGTACACATCTTAGAATTTTTATTACACTACTTCTTATTACTACACAAGCCTAAATATTAGCGAATTATTTATTACTGGTGGCTTTTTAAATTTATCCTAAAACAATTGAACTTGACATAAAAATTAAACAATCCTGTGTTTATCCTTTTTTACAAGTCTTACACTACTCAAACTGAGGGAATACCTACTTCACTAACTAGGAAACCGAATAAAAATTTATATAAATCCAAGGTTTATAAAGAACTCATTTCTATAATTACGAGATGCTAAATAATATTCATGATGAAAGTTATAAATAAATTTGAGAGTGATTACGACTATAGTCGAAAACTCTCATATGGTTAGTTTGATCTCAATACATGTTTGTTGTGTTAGTTTTATACAGCATGTATTCAAACCATTTCTGTTTTACAATAGTGTATGACATGGAAGTTCTGAATTTTTCGACAGCAGGACATTGCAGGTGCATTTTTCTAAAAAATACTAATACTTGATTTATTCGATAAATAAACTGAATTGTAGTGTGCAATTTTGATGAAAATTCATAAAAATTATTCACACATTTGGGAAAGTTACTGGTTTTGTTTAAATCGCTCAATTATCAGCAAAAAAAATTTTTTCAGTTAAAAATTAAAGACTACCACATAGACAATTATTTTTAAGTAACTTTTATTAAAATCGTTTTTAATTTGGGTACCTAATAGGAGAGAAATTTGGATCTTTAGAAATTTCAAGATGGCCGCTACTGTGATGAGCTTTTAATTCTTCCCTACTGATTAGTTTATTTTACAAAAACTATAAGGTGCAAGTTTAAAACGCTTGAAAAGCTTCTCGCATGTTTATTTACTACTGATTAACTTTACTTTGTGAAAAAAGGCGGTTTTATTCTAAAATACTAAATTGTTCACATCACATAATTGTTTGCTTTGAAATAATAACGCTTAATTTATTGCTTTTGCTTGTTTGTACAGAATGCTTTATTTATTTTTATTTGTTAATAGATAATCGTGGGCAACGTGCTTTTTTTTTGTTTTCTTGGTATGTAAGTGAATCCCCCCACTCTTCACGTTTGATAGTTGGCCTAGTATTTACTTTTCTTCCGGCTACGTCTAGGTACGTAGCACACTTGATACCTTTTTGAAAACGTCAATATAATTAAATTTTTTCAACTATAAAATTCTTGGTTGATAAGTTAATGGTACAGTGGAAAGGTTTCTGGACTCATAATCTGTTGCGATTTGTGTTTGCAGCAAATCTTATAAATCCAATGATTTATTAATTGATAACTGACTTCTATCACTTGTATATTACAAAATGTTTCTATTAAATGCTGTTTTTAGGATAAACTTATTAGATACAATTACTTTATACAACATATAAAATACAGAAAATAAGGAAAAGCTTTTCTGCAGTGAACACATTTTCTTTCACCATGCATATTTACAAATTTCATTACTTGAAAAGAAGTATTATAATTTAGTAAGTACAAAGAGAAAGAATGAAAAAATGATATCAGTTTCAGTAAAGAAATATGTTATGAAAACATTTAAAATTATTTATAATACAATAAATTCCAAATATGTTTCAAGTAGAGGGATATGCGTTCTTATTAATCAATATTAAATCAAAACCATTTGTGTTTAATTTTATTTTAAAAACTCATTAATACTAAAAGTCAGATGATATGATAAGTACAAGTTTTTTAACAAATGCTAATTTCGCTACTCAAAAGTTGGAATGGTGAAAAATTCAAATACCTATTAGTTAACATACTGCTCCGATTTTGTGAACAATACCAGAATGGATACTGCTCGTTTGCACTCTAAAATATTATAAGTCAGTGGCAGCTCTGTGGCATAGTTGGTATGCATGTGACTACTATGCCCAAGGTCATGGGTTCGAATCCCGACACGGTCCGCTTGAAAAAGTTAGGTAAGCATTTTTCACAAAAATACGCCCCCGTTTGAATGCGAGAAAAAATAGATATCCGACATGTGTTATTACACACTTTAAAAAAATCCCATCTTTCTTTGAACAGCAAGGGTTCGGCAAAATTCAAAATTTCCAGATAAAAGTACCTTCGTGTGGATCATTGAAAAATCAAATGTATTGTAGATCTGCTGAACCATCTACCAACCATCCACAACAAACGAAAACAAACGTAAAACACATTAAGGAGTACGAAAGATATAGATAATCACTAACCAGCCACTAAAAAGTATTACAAATTCCTAAGCAGTTGATACAACTTTTGTAGTTTTTATGATGGGCGCCAGGGAAACTTAATTTTTATATATGGGCACCAGTGAACAAAAATCTTCCGACAACATAGCTAGGGTCTATTCCTGGGTAGAGCAATAAGAAGTGGGGGTGGGGAGTCGAATTTTGTTTGCAAACCAAAGCTAAACAAAGTTAAATAGGCGCCACCAACTCCTGAGATAATCACGATAAGAGCAAAGCACAATTCTAAGGGCGGACGTGGAAACCCAAAGATAAAACGATCGCCTTCGTTACCAAAAACCTGTCTTATAAAAATAAGACGCAGCTCCTGTAAGAAAATTACAAAGATTAAATAAAAAAAATGTAGAACACCATTTGTGTCCTATAAAAATATTAAAATAAAAAAATGTATATCCAATATGATATTGGCACAAAATTATTACCCAAAAATTCTCCCTTTATATTATCAGATTTGATCGTATTTGATCAAAATAAATGTCTCAAAGTTTAGCTAATTGTTTACTGAAGTAAAAAACTTTCTTTTAAAAATTCATAACTTTTTAACATGTAAAAAAAATTCTCAACAATAACGTTTATAACAAAATCAAAATTTTGTCTTTTTAAAGCAAAAGATTGCTCCCTAAACATAAGCTTGTTTTAAATATTTGATCAAAATAATTCGTAAACACAATGCATTGAACTAACATTTCTATCCTGGGCAGATCTTATCAGATAGATTACAGTTTCATAATTATTACGCAATGTGTATTTAAATTTTTATACTTAGTTTTTATAACTTATCTGTGAATAAAAGCTAACTTCAAGATTGAAGAATGTTTAATTTGAATTTTAGGAAAGCTGCACGAAACATCAACTTTCACGGCAAACATCTGTCAAATGTGCTACATCACAAAAAAGTATAACGTCAAAAATATACCTTGAAATTTATCTAAAGTTCAAATGGAACAAAGCTTACAATTATATAAACCTAACATGACAAAATTTCTTTCTACGGTTTGTAAAACCAGTTCAACATTAATCGAAAGTGAAACAGATCATATGTTCATAAACATGATAGCAAATTTCGTGTTTTTTATATGACCGTCTGTTTATCAAAGATTAACGACATTCTAAACACATGCAAAAATTTCTTAAATTTAATAACGAACCAACTGCATCTGATTTTCCTCGACAAATCCTATCAGAAATTTCCTCAGCTCCACATAACACCATTGAACCATTTCAAACTTAGGAAGCTGTAACCATTCCTTGTACAGAACCATACAACTTACAAAACAAAATCTTCACTTGTCCTTTTCTATTGTTTTTCGTAGGCGCGCGTTAGTAGAAGTTATTGAAATTTATTCAAGTCTACCATGACTTGACCGCTCACACAAATAATTCAATCGAAGGTCGCAAGCCTCTACAAGTCTTACACTACTCAAACTGAGGGAATACCTACTTCACTAACTAGGAAACTGAATAAAAATTTATATAAATCCAAGGTTTATAAAGAACTCATTTCTATAATTACGAGATGCTAAATAATATTCATGATGAAAGTTATAAATAAATTTGAGAGTGATTACGACTATAGTCGAAAACTCTCATATGGTTAGTTTGATCTCAATACATGTTTGTTGTGTTAGTTTTATACAGCATGTATTCAAACCATTTCTGTTTTACAATAGTGTATGACATGGAAGTTCTGAATTTTTCACAGCAGGACATTGCAGGTGCATTTTCTAAAAATACTAATACTTGATTTATTCGATAAATAAACTGAATTGCAGTGTGCAATTTTGATGAAAATTCATAAAAATTATTCACACATTTGGGAAAGTTACTGGTTTTGTTTAAATCGCTCTATTATCAGCAAAAAAAAATAATTTTTTTCAGTTAAAAAATTAAATGACTACCACATAGACAATTATTTTTTAAGTAACTTTTATTAAAATCGTTTTTAATTTGGGTACCTAATAGGAGAGAAATTTGGATCTTTAGAAATTTCAAGATGGCCGCTACTGTGATGAGCTCTTAATTCTTTCCTACTGATTAGTTTATTTTACAAAAAGTATTAGGTGCAAGTTTAAAAACGCTTGACAAAAGCTCTCGCATGTTTATTTACTACTGATTAACTTTACTTTGTGTAAAATACAAGAGGCGGGCTTCGTATCTAAAATACTAAATTGTTCACATCACATAATTGTTTGCTTTGAAATAATAACGCTTAATTTATTGCTTTTGCTTGTTTGCACAGAATGCTTTATTTATTTTTATTTGTTAATAGATAATCGTGGACGTGCTTTTTTTTTGTTTTCTTGGTATGTAGGGGAATCCCCCCACTCTCCATGCTTGATAGTTAGCCTAGTATTTACTTTTCTTCCGGCTACGTCTAGGTAAGTAGCACACTTGATACCTTTTTGAAAACGTCAATATAATTAAATTTTTTCAACTATAAAATTCTTGGTTGATAACTTAATGGTACAGTGGAAAGGTTTCTGGACTCCTAATCTGTTGCGATTTGTGTTTGCAGCAAATCTTATAAATCCAATGATTTATTAATTGATAACTGACTTCTATCACTTGTATATTACAAAATGTTTTTATTAAATGCTGTTTTTAGGATAAACTTATTAGATACATATTTTGATATATTTTGTTTTAAAACTGCTATTATCTAATGATTATAACAATTATTAGCAATTTGGAACCAGATGCCAGACTAACCTCAACTGTAAGTTATAACAAACCAGTGGCTCACTTAAGCTATATAATCAAGGGCGAAACAATTTAATATACAATTGAAGAAAAACATTCTATGGTATATATTTAAAAATAAAATAAAAAACATTAACTCACCTAACATAGAGTTTGATACAGGCTGCCATAATTCAAAATGGTTTATAACAGGACTGTCTGGTTCCTTGGGATATTCATACACACAGTGATACTTTTGCTTTTTAAACCATACGCCTTTGGGTTTTGTTTGCTAAAAAAAAAGGTTACAATTTCTATTTTTAAAAGGATATTCAATAAATGAATAAAAAAATCTTCCAACGTTGATTTTGGATTTCAGAACAAGTGTAAGTACCAACGTTAATTTTAAATGAACACACGTCAAGACTTAGTTACATAAGTGCTGTAACTTCAGTACTTCATCACTGTCAAATTGACATCATAACTGAGTCACTTCACTATGAATTTGTTACAAAAAAATTTTGATTTCCGTCCTAGATTATATGTTGAAAATTTTCATTTAAAATAATTTTTGTGATTCCCATTTGCATTATGTAACATTAAAAAAAAGGATTTTACTGGCTTCTTTTAATATAAACTTCTTAAATGCAATTACTTTATACAACATATAAAATACAGAAAATAAGAAAAGCTTTTCTGCGGTGAACACATTTTCTTTCACCATCCATATTTACAAATTTCATTACTTGAAAAGAAGTATTCTAATTTAGTAAGTACAAAGAGAAAGAATGAAAAAATGATATCAGTTTCAGTAAAGAAATATGTTATGAAAACATTTAAAATTATTTATAATACAATAAATTCCAAATATGTTTCAAGTAGAGGGATATGCGTTTTTATTAATCAATATTAAATCAAAAACCATTTGTGTTTAATTTTATTTCAAAAACTCATTAATACTAAAAGTCAGATGATATTAAAGTACAAGTTTTTTAACAAATGCTAATTTCGCTACTGAAAAGTTGGAATAGTGAAAAATTCAAATACCTATTAGTTAACATACTGCTCCCATTTTGTGAACAATACCAGAATGGATACTGCTCGTTTGCACTCTAAAATATTATAAGTCAGTGGCAGCTCTGTGACATAGTTGGTATGCATGTGACTACTATGCCCAAGGTCACAGGTTCGAATCCCGACACAGTCCGCTTGAAAAATGTTAGGTAAGCATTTTTCACAAAAATACGCCCCCGTTTAAATGCAAGATAAAATAGAGATCCCATGTGTGTTATCACACACTTTAAAAAGATTCCATCTTTCTTTGACGGCAAGGGTTCGGCAAAATTCAAAATTTACAGGTAAACGTACCTTCGTGTGGATCATTGAAAAATCAAATGTATTGTAGATCTGCTGAACTATCTACCAACCATCCACAACAAACGAAAACAAACATAAAACACATTAAGGAGTACGAAAGAAATAGATAATTACTAACCAGCCACTAAAAAGTATTACAAATTCCTAAGCAGTATATCCTGAACAGTTTGTAAATAATACAGTAAACACGCAACTCGAAAAGACAAGAAAAATCGATAAAATCACTGTTTAACTACGTTGTTCTGTGTATTTTATTTGAAACTTATAGGTGGTTGTCGGAGCATTTCGAGCAAATACCAGTGTAGTACGAAACTGCTGTTATTAAGGCATCACAGAACATAAGACTCCAATCACTTATCTAGTGCCAGCCAATTTATTCAAATTTGCGTGCCGTCTGATTCTTTATCTACAAAGCGTCACGTGTGTCATCTTGCATTATATTTAGGAATTTTATATCCGCTGCATTAAATCATAGTATCTCATCACTATTTGTACATAATAGAATATAAACTGAATAACATTTACGTTTAAAATTTTAGTAGAATTTTATTGTACGGCACAGTAAGTTTGCATCAATTATAATTAAGTATTTTATTAACAAGCTTTTAGGTACCCCGTGTGCTAAAGGTGTTTGCGACGTTGACTGCTTCTAAAATGGATATTATTTTTAATAAAATGAAGAGGTTTTTCCCAGCTTACTTTTCAAGAACAATTAACTATTCAAAATCCAACGGGTTGTCCTAAACCTGAACTAAACATTGAAATTTGGAGTAAAAGCCGTGGTAAAATTGACAAAAAAACAGTTCAATATGGACATTTGATCAAAGAAACGATTGAATTTGTGGATGCAACCAAAAAATAATTTTTTTTGCTTTCTGTGCAAGTTGTTTTTGGATGACCATGATAAAAAACTTTGATCGCAAATGGTGTATGGAATTTAGTTCACTTAAGTGAAAAACTAAAAACAAAACCTGATAGCTGTTAGTTGCACGTATGCAACTCAATGCAATTAGCTCTGCTTGGCAAAATAAATATACAAGCACGACTTACTTACACATACTGAATAAATATTCAGAATTATAATGCCGAAGTAACCAGAAATATACTTCATCTAAAGTTAGTAACTGCATCAAAGTTTGTGGAACACAAACCAGCGCTTTATGGACATGATAAATCTGAATCAGAACCAGCGCTTTATGGACATCATACATCTGAATCATCTGAAAACCCCAGTGTTTTTAAGGAGACTAGTTAATTTTCCTCGGAACTTGATAAGACCCTTGAGGATCATTTGAAAAATGCAGGCGTCTTTACAGGTACTTCCAAAACAATTCAAAATGACTTATTGGACCACATTCTTGAAGTCTAGTCATTTTGAAATTATTCGAGAAATTCAAAAAATCCAATTTTTAGCAGTAATGGCAGATGAAACCACAGATGTGTATTAAAGTTTCAAATTGTAACAGTTTTTCATTATAAAACAAAAGATAGTGATCCCATTAAATGGTTTTGGAACTTTTTACTTTCAGAGAAACATGATACAGATACACTTTCTGAATCAATTCTAGAAACTGTATTAAAAAATACACATACCCAACTTATTGCACCGAGTTACGATGCAGCAGTAGCAATGAGCAGAAAACGTGATAGTGTTCAAGTTCAAATTAAGCAAAAATTATGAGAAATTCAATTTTGTACATTGCTAAGCTCAACTAAATCTCACGACAAAAGCATGTTCTGCGAATTAGACAAGTACAACATTTTTCCATACAAGTTTTCAGAAAATGCCTGGGTTTTTTGGCTTATTGGCCTCAAATATATACCACTGCTTAATGAAATAGTCAGAAGCAGAATGACTTGTTCTGTTCCCCTATGTTGGAATTTCAATATTCGCCTGGTCAATGTGGTGTATGAATATGCATTAATTGAATGTGCGGAAAACTTTTAGGAAAGCATAAATATCCAAACGTGTAAGCAAGCTTCTGGTATTTTATGAATTTTTATCGCTAAAAATGTATCTTTCTGGTTGACTTTTATCATTGTTATGCCACACGTGGATGTTCTAGACAATCAACTACAAAAAAGAAACACGGATCCAACTGAAGCACAATAAGTTATGTGTGTTTGTACTTAGTATTAATAATATATGCAATAAAATAGAAACTGTCATTAAAGATGCATCAAAATTGAATAACTCTCCTGCACAAGGAAAACGAAAACGATTTAATAATTACATAGAAGTACGTAACGTTATTGTAAATAACACAAAAGAAAGTTTTGCTTTTACTGATGATTTAGTAGCCGATTTCTTTTATTTTCTGAAAAATTTCTTGAATATCATACAGATTTCCAAACCAAGAGCTAGATTTAACTTGCGTCACTTGCAACGTTTTAAATAAAAAATGCCTTAAAACAGAGCAATTCCTATTATATTCCAATAGAGAATGCAGAGAAATACGTGGTACAGAACCTTTTCTTAAAGTTCATGATTGCAAATAATTTGGACAAAAAGATGGGCAAAACTAAGAAGCTTGTTACGTTACATGTCGTCTCTGCATGTAAATATTTTCGCTCGTACTTAATTAAATGTTCACATTCCTTACTGAATTCACAGTCATTTGCGTATTTATAAATAATTGCTTATCCATCACCCTGTAGGATTTTTATTAAAATATTTAGATATAAATTTAAATACTGCGAATCAATTATATTTCAATATAAGATTAAAAGTTGGTATTAGCCATGTATTTTTTAAAGATTATAATAAGTTTATGAACGTGGTTATCAGAACATTTATTTTCAAAGATATTACAATGTGGTGTACGTGTTTCTGCAAAGTTATTTTGCTTCACTTATCTTAGAATTGTTAATTGATATGCTAAATTTCTACAATTTAATTTATTTATTACAAGTACTTTCGTACCTGTACGAGAAACCCCATTTACATTAAAAATATACATAAACATATGTGTAATAAAGTACTTAACAATTTTTGAAGGTTTTTAAAACTGTTTTTCGAAAATTCTGATGACTTACCAAACCAATTTAACTATGCGAATTTATTTGCATAAGTTGCACCTTGGTTTAAAAAATAGTGACTTCCATAGTTAGTTCTGTGACATACACTAAGGAATAGGTGCAAGGTGCGGGTAGGCCTAACTAGAACGTTGAATTGAATAAATCCGACCAGTTTACTAAAATTAATTTTATAACAGGGCAACCATATGATTGTAGCATATTCAAGGATGCTTTTCACTAAGGCGCAGTAGAGCAGTTTACATGTAGTAATTGAAAACTTGTGACTATATCGGAAAGCTAGGCCAAATCTCCTTATACATCGTCTATAAGTCCTTGAATTGAATGTATTTTTGTGTTGCTTAGAACGTTTACGACCAGCCCCAATGCATAAGGTAAATGTAGTTTTTCCATTTATCGGCTTGTAGCCTCGTTTTGTTGAAGTGATATGATGGGTTGGAATATAAGAAAAATTCTTCTTTGATTGTGTCGATTCCTTGTTCGACCATAAGTTTTCTAATGCTGAAATTCGGGTGATCATTGTCTGGTAGTCTTGTAACAGCGTATAAACAAAAACAAAACCAGTAGTCATTTCATTGATGCATAGAAAAATCAGTGTGTATATTGATAAATTATCCGTGCCCAACCTTAGAAATCCTTACAGTAATTATCCGATTCTAATGATACAGTTTTTTAAATAGCATATGCTAGGTTACTCCATCTAAATCTCACAATTGCTTTTTTAGTTATATGATCTACACACTGCTTTCGAGATTTAGCAGATACAACATACTAACCAAGAATAAGGAGATTTTTAACACTATTAATATAAATATGATGTTATTTGCAATCACCATCTATATTTTCATGATAATCACCAAAAAAAGAAATTAATTATAAGAGCTATAACTGTAGCAAATATGTACTAATTCATTAAAATTTCTTTTATAAAAATTTAATAATGATCTTTTAACAAATCCAGACCAACTAGCAATATGTGTAATTATAAACTGCGTTCCTTTATTAAATCTATCACCCACCCGTTGATCAACTGCTAAAGAAAACTTGATTTGCAGTTCTTACTATACATAGTGTCACATCAGACTTTCCTCTATTGATTTCCTTCTTGTAATATCCCAGAAAGTGCTACCTATATAAAGTAGTCAAAATTAACAGTGTGTTGGTCTACAATATGCCTTGAATATAAAATATGCCAATCACAAAAATATAAACATGTTTTAGGTTTTAGAATATTTAAATAGCATGTGTCTTACCTTTACTTCTGATCTTTCTAATGTTTTTTCAGGTGATCTTAGTGCTGATTTTGAAGGAGTTGCATATTTATCCCATGCAGATGGAACGAATTCAGGACTATCCATATCTTCATCATCATCTTCATCATCGCTACTTTCACTATTAATCTCTTTTATGTCATCCAAAGGCTCTGCCCTCTCCAATATATTCTAAATAAAGCAATTTAAAATTATAATTCTTTCATGCTCAAAAAAGAATGGTAGCAAAAACTACGAACTATATAAGGGAAGAACAATAACAGCACAAACAATAACCACAACCAACACAATATATTACTGTAAAATCATCAATACAAATTCAATGTATTTCCTCATTAGAAATGTCTACTCACCTCATCTTGTGGGGCAGCTCGTAAGGCCTTGACAGACTCTTCGTGCTCCCCTTCCTATATCATAAACATAAATTCACATACAAACAAACTAGTATTTACATTGTGTGCACATGTTAAGCAGTGTTATTTCTTTGGGTAAAAGCAATGCATTTTAAATAAAATTATTATTACCTTCCATATAAATTCACCACTAGAACTCGAACGAGTATCAGAACCACTATCCCAATCTTGTTCATCTACATCAACGCTTTCACTAAATGAGGTGGACATTAGCTGAATATCACCAGGGCCACTAAACCTAATATCAGTAAGAACATCATAAATATCATGTTCGACTACATCATACAAATGCTCTTCGTGAACAATGTTAGCATACTGAGGTTGTAACTTCCCAATCATATTTATTTTTTTATCATTAATATTAGTATAATTGTTATCGGCTATTAAACTAGCTTTATTGTAACTGTCTACATTTTTCCTTTCATAATCTAAAAATTCTGCTATATAATGTAAATTGCCAGTTTCAAATTCTGAGTGACTGAACTTGGAGTCAACAACATGCTTTTGTGAAATTTCATTAATATCAATAGTATTTTTAATATTTTTAAAATTCAAGGTAGTAACCATATCAGAGTTATCCAGAGATTTAATATTTTCATCTAAATGCTTACATCCTTCAGCATTTTCTATAAGTGTTTTATTATCTAAATTTTATCAAAATTATAGGAATTCTTATCATTAACATATATATAAATGTGTGGTGAATTTACAATAGTTTTGTTAGTCAACTCCCAATCAAAAGTAATTTTATCGTTTTGATTAATATCAGATCTATTAGCTTCCTTATACAGCATGTATTTATTTGTTCCACTATTATTACTCTGATCATTATGCCCAATTACTGTTAGTTTGATACCATTAATACTATTCCTTTCTGACAAACACCTATTAATTTCTTCATTCATTTGTCTATCACCGTTTTTAAGATAAGTACAAGACACTGGATTACAAACATGTTTAGAGCAATCACAAGATTTAGCTAAAAAATCTTCATTTTCATTAGTAAATAAATCGAGATGAGATGTAATTTTGTTTCCCACCTCTAATAATTTGGCCTCACTTTTAATGGTAGCTAGTTCTAAAGTATTTATATGGAGAATGGCATTTGTGTTTTTGTCATGTATATTGCTATAATTATGATTATTGACTAGAAATGTTTCACTACAATTAATAGAAACGTGCTCATTTAAATGATTAACAATAATACTATTTGCCATTGTTTCAGCAAATAAAATTTGGATTTCATATATATTTTTTATGTCCGTATTTATATCTTCATTGGTTTCTTTCCGGTACTTTTCAATTACAGAATAATCAGTCTTAGTTTTTTCGCTATTATCTTTAAGTATCTTATCAGCCTCAGAACCATTTCTTTCTTTTATACTTTCAATTTCATTTATGCCACAAGTAAGTTCCTCTAAATTAAAAAGTGTATCATTTGAACAACAGGAATCTTGACTTGGAGTGTGTGGGTTTTGATTTCCTTGATCTAAACTATCTACATTATGAATGGACTGTGTTTCTAGGTTAGTCATATCAGGGTTAATTTCTTCTTCAAAAGGCGCAGGCCATTCATCATCACTTTCTGTATCACTGCTATCATCTTTATTGCAAACATAATAACAAGCATCACTTTCACTATAACTTTCTTCAGGAATAGGTGATAATGGTGTTGTATACACATTGTATTTGATATGAATTTCATTTCTTTCTTCAGTATCGCATTCCTCATAATCCCTAACTGATTCTGAGGTGTGGCCCTAGAAAAAAAGAAGGAGTATTACACACATTTGATTAAATAGTTGAATAGGTGTTTTTATAACTTTTTTGAGAAAATTATTTTGTAGTCTGTTATAAATCAATTCATATAATTCAAAGTTTATTTGCACTAAAAATTCATTTCTGTTTACGTTATTGTCATTGTATGAATATAAAACAACTTGTTATGTTCGTTAAAGTGAATAAACATAAAACTACAAATGTGTAGCAATCATTATTTCTTTTAAATGATAACGTCTAAATGATAACTTCAAACCAGTTTTATGAAAGCATTAAAGAACAATAGTATTCTAATATGAAATAGCTCATTAAAACCAAGATTAAAAAAATAAATTCCAGCACAAAATTCCTAAAAGCGAAATATTTTTTATAAAATACAAAAATAATTGATGAAGTAAATGCCAATAATTTATATTATTAAAGAAGAACAGTTTTTTTACTTCTGTTTGGCTGTTTATTGGTGCATTCCAGTCATTATAATACTTGCAGCAACCTGACATTTCACAGGAGATCAAAAAGATACAAGTAAAGAAGTAAATTATTATTTTATTTTTAACTATTACCTTCATTGATTATTTATCATTCTGATCATTCTGAAAGAATTTTTAGTTTTTCTGTTGTTAAAAATGCTGTTAAATTCCAAATCATTCATTAATTGGTAAAACAGAAAATTAAAAGTTTCAATATTGTTTGCTATTCATTGCTGTTTATTTTAAGTAAGTCAACACCGAGTCTACTGCAATAATTGAAGTACAATTCAGGCCCTTTTCTGTACATTTCAGTAGCCTAATTAAAAAAAATAAGTATTCTTGTAGCCTGAAAAAAGAAAACATGCGATCAAAATTAAGGAAAAGATAAAACAATTGCAAACTTTAATCCTGAAGTATGTATATATGAATAATAATAAACTGTGTAATTCTACGTAATAATAAATATCATGTTTCTATTGTTTTAATCTATAAACTTTTCAATCTCTTTCGTAACTTTTCTAACTCAGAATCAATTTTTAGTTCTTCAATGTGTATTCCTCCAATTTTATTCAACACTAATGCATCAATATCAACATGCAATTATTACATGTACAAAATTAAGATGTCTGGTAAGGATTAGAATACAGTTAAGACGTGTGCCTCATGAACTAGATTTTATTATAGAATAATCTATGAATATATACTTTGGATATTTAAATAATTTGCTTGTTATTGTATAGTGTTTTAGAATTTAATAATTTTCACAAGATACTCATTGTGAGAGGTAGTAACTTTAATGATTAATCAATTTAAACACAAATCTCACCTCTTTCATGTATAAAATTTATTATTCGTGGAACAAAGGGCAATTTACATGTGTTGTGGAGGAATATGAATTTTTATTAACAAGAGACTAACTTTTAGTTCGGTTTTTTCTGGACTAAAAACAGAATACATTTTTTAGCTTATTAATAACGTAAATGTAAAGCTAATCAGATCTGAATAGAATAAATAAAATTTGTAATATTAGATTTCAATACTATCGTCTAAGCATCAACTTAGTTTGGTAATTTGTAAACAAGAAATTTATGATAAACTGGAGCCTCATATTTAAATATTGCTGATTCTTAAATAGGTTCATTGGGCAGGTTTGCTTGAACCTAATTTGTGTGAGGAAATTAATTACGATCCTTTTTATTACACAGTTACCATCTTTTTGTACATACGCGAATTATTGAAACCTGAGTTAATTTGTGATTTAAACGGAGTTGCTTATTTCAGAGTGATCTATGATCCTAAAATTAATACCTTAAAATAGAAGTATTGTGGACCATTTTACATTCCAGTAAAATGTTATTTTGTATTTATTCATGTATAGGTGGAGAACCACAAATAGTGGTCTTGGTTTAATTAATTATATATTTTCTTTTCAGGAATAGAGTATAAAAGGGTGGTAGGACAGTCCTTTTTTTTTATCGAAATCTATTTTAAGTGTCGAAGACTTTCTGCATTTTCTCCATGACTCTTGCTTTCACATTGTTATAGTGTAAACTCCATGGTGCCCTACCTTATCGAGCTTTGAGTGACAAAACAAAATCAGCCCACAACGGTGTCTCATGCCAGAGCACTGAAGTAATTGTCAAAGTTAGCCGTTTACCTAAATAGGAGTTTCCTTTTTCTTAGCCACTTACCAACCAATTTCACTTGGGTTATCGTCATATTCAGGAAACTTCCGTTCAATAGCAATAACCATCATTAAAAAAAATAATATTTCAATCGAGTCCAACAACATGGGGCTGCAAATAAAAAAAGAAAAAAAAGTTACAAGTAAACTAATAATACATTAGGTATATGTCCATTTTGATTATTAACATTTCTGCTTTTGTTAGAGTTATCAGACTACTGCTTAACCCTTTCGCTGCTGAATTAAGGATGAAACTGCACCACTTGTATGCTGAATTAAGAAAATCTAAAAACGTATATATATGGTTGTAACATTCAGAATTACATAGAACATATAATTATTGACATAGCATCTATATTATATAATTTGTGGTGCGTTCATACGTTCATAGCATACCTGTCAAACTTAAAATATTGAATTAATGCAAATAAATACTACACTTTTTATTATGTAAATAAAAATCAGTTGTGCTAAATATTTTAAAACTTTTCAATGTGTGAAATAGTTCAAAAAAGGATACTACGCAAAGTCCGACGTCACAGTTGGAACAACAATATCCACTGTCCTTTCTTCTTTTTCGGCAAATGCTAAGCTTCCTTATCAGTCAAACCGACATATCCTGCCATGATACAAGAATTTATACCTATGTGCTATTTAGCAGCAAAAGCACCTGCACGATAGAAAATCTGAACACGACTAAACCTAATAAAACCACAAATACTTGTGATTTACGAAGTACATATATGCAACTATAAAATAGAGTAGGCGAGGTTCTCGTAAGTATATTTACGGTTGTAGCACTTTAAGTATGCATTTTGAAAACATATATTTATGGACGTAGCAGTTAAATGGTTACGTGAGATAAGACTGCTGTCGATATAGATTTATCAGCATATACCATAGGTCTCACTCATCTTTATGTCGTGCCAACTGAATTAGATGAATTTACATTGAGTAAGTCCGTTAATATACTGTACTTATTTGACGCTTTTTACAATCAATAAATCAAAATATTTTTAATCATACATCTTAAGTTTGTCTTAATATACAAAACTCAACACCATTTGAGGACTTTGTATAGCATAGACAAAACTGTCCTAGAATTTTACTCTTGTGTGCAAATCCAGAATGTGTTTGTTGGTGTATTCCTTTGGTTAAATTAAAATCTTAAATAACCCATTTGGTTGTTTCCGTAACACCAGTACTTGCAGGGCCCTATGAAGATATTATTTACCTTTTTGGGTGATCGAAAATGAAGAACTTAGGGGAGTTTTTATTTTTATCTCCTTTATACTGTGGGTGTAGGTACTTTCTAATATTTTTTATTACACAATACATAAAAGGGTTCGATAGATTAAATGGTTTCTTACTCTCAGGTTATTGCTTCATAGAAACTTCTATTGCTTCTAGCTATATAGCTTCTAAGAAGAAGTAATCCAAATTGCATTTTTATAAAATACATTCTCTTCTTATCATCCAAGTTATACACTTTCACCAAAAATAAAAATTATGTTAGTGTTATACAAGAAATTTAAATTAATAAGTTAAACCAATACTAGTCAGCTGCATTTAAAAACTTTTAACTGACCAATTTTGGACTCTAAGTAAAGAATTCATATATCTCAAAAACTATAAACTTTTGCATAATGTACTATGGACTTTGATGGTAATAAAATGTACTGTAGAAAGAATGTAAAGGGTTGCCAGAAACCTTCAGTATACAGAGTGTCTCATATATAAAGGAATAACATTGCTATATCAGATACGATAAAAGACAACGGAACATTGCAGTGAAGATTTGATGACACCATGTTTTTAAATTTATATATCAAAAAACTGTTGCCTTTTCCATTTTTGATATTTTTGAAATAGAAGCAATAGGCCCCACAAACAAAAAAATTACATTTTTAGTTTTCCCTGTATAACTTGTAACGACATGAGATACTGTCATTTTTTTAAAAACCATTTTAATATACTCCAAAGTGGGCAACTTTTTCCAATTTCACTGACTCTGTATCTCTTACCGTTTCTGATATAGCAATGTTAACCCTTCATATATGAAACACTCTGTATACAAATACATTTTGAATTTTTATAAATGATCTTTAAACAGTTTTCTGGTTTTCAAAAAATTTATTAACATGACAATTCTGCTCTATAATTCGATAAGACTGCTTTCCACAGCAGAAAGTTACTTAAATGTTCTAGTGTAGAAACCAATCTAAGAAATACTCCCTGTATGTTTGTTTTGTGTTTCTTAGTCATCTTTGGGAATTAAACTACTCATAGTTGTTAAAATCATTTTTATTTACGTTTCGATCCATGACCTAGGGTCGTTGTCAAAATAATAAAATTCCAAGTTTGACATTTATGACATATATTGAAGGTGACTTTGATTTATTAATGTTTGATGTATTTGGTTTGAAAACATTAAGTGAAAATTTTAAAGTTTAGAAATTTTACTTAATGTATTCAAGCCAAATATATCAAACATTAATCCTAGGATATGGATCGAAACGTAAATAAAGATGATTTCAACAACTATGAGTGGTTTACCCAAAGAAGACTAAGAAAAATACAATCTAAGAAATGTTGAATCTTTAGGTAAATTTTTGTATGACCGGGTATCTCATTAGAAAACGTTAATGTTTTGTATAATAATAATAAAGAATTAGTATTTCTTCTACATTAAACATTGAATTAATACATTTGCAAAAAGACACTGAACTTACAATGGTCAATTAAAAACACATATAAAACAACTTTATATATTACCCATTTAATTTTAATTGACTATTGCATCAATCAGTTATATTTTCTCATATAACTAAATAGAAATTACCTGTGCCTGTGGTAACTTTAAAAGCAATTCATTTCGAATAGCTGCCATAACATCATTATCCCTATTAAATCTTTCATAGCTTGTGACATCATCTTCTTCAGTCTGAGAAGTCTCAAGCTTTCCAGAAACTTCGGAATTGCTTTGAGGTGTAAAAACCACCCTACTTCAGGTTCCCAATTATTAATTTTGATGCTGTCTAAAATATTAATTTCAGACTAATCAATAAAATAACCATAAAGTGAAACTACCTTCTTCGTGAGTAATGGGAATTAAATCAGGCATTTTATTATAAACAGGCCGAGTTAAATTTGTACAAATTAGATTATCATTCTCTGTACTTTCTGTTTGAGCACACACTGAATTATCTACAGAGCTCCGTTCACATTCTTTAAGGGAAGCCTGAGATTCCGAAGGGAACGATGTAAAATCGCTACAATATTCTCTAGGTTCATTTAAAGTATCTCCTAAAAAGTTATTCCAAGTTTCTAAAGAATATGTTAAATCTAATTCTGTTTGTTTATTTTCAAATTCATCAGCGTGCTGAATATAATTACCAAAATCAGAAGAAAATTCTAAATCTTTTTCCAGAGCAAAGGCACTATTGGAACAAATGGCAGAATGCGTCATTGAACTTGGCAATAACTTATCCTGTGTTAAGCTCAGGTCAAAGCAAACCTGATGCTCTGGCATTGTTTGTATTTCATTCCTACTAGATTGAAAGTCAGTTTGAGATTCGTATCTAGCTATTATGTAATCCATTAAATGGTCATTATTTTGAATAATGTCCACAAGTTTTGGTACTTCATAACGTTGTGGAGATTCCTCTCTACAATTTGGTTCAGTAGATTCAAATATAATATTGTTTAAGTTTGGCCTAAAACTTGTGTCCACGCTGACATTGAATATATTATATATCTGGCTTTCAGGTTGTATTTTTCTTGGACTACTCAGTTCTTCTATTAACAATTCGGGGTTATGGTGAGCTACAAAAGAGTGCTAGTATTAGAATAGTACCATATAATAACAGTTTAATTTAGTAATTATTCAAACAAACGATTTGTTTTTAAATCTAATAGTTTTATAACAAATTACAAATACTAGAAACCAAGTTTTTTGATTGAAAATTGTCTATTTGTATTATGGAAAGATGGTTTGGTTATTTTACAGTAAAACAAGAAATAAATGTACAAAAAACTATTACTATAAGTAATATAATATTTTGATTATCAAATTAAAAGTAAAGATTTGTTTTGTGGGAAACATCATAACTGAAAGGCAGAATACACTGCTCATAACAAAAACTAATCAAAAACATTTTTAATCGGAATAATTCATATCATTTTTCCACAACCTACTATAGGTATATACTACCAATTTTCAAAAATTAAAAATGTGTTATTGTATATAAGTATACTTTTTGGTGTACTTGCGTATTTCATTGCGCTTCAAGATATTATAAAAAAATCAAAATACGAACTTTAAGATTTACCAATTATTCAAAAATACATTTTCAGCTATAAAGATTCGACATACTAACACACGATGATAAAGCAGAATAAATCATTAATTTAATATTTTACAGTCTTAATTTGGTTACCTTATGGGTAATTTTGTCCTATATGCATTAGAACGACAATATTAAATTAATCACATTTGTCCAACCTACCCACTTGCTTCTTCAATAATTGATTTTGTAACGTTTGGGCTTACGGGAAATAAAAATTAGATGAAAAAAGGGAAACAGTAATTTAAAACAGACAACTTATTATGGAAGCACTTTTGATTTCACTTGTGACTACAAAAAAGGACTACTTTCTTAGTAGTTAGAGGTTCTTTTGGTGGCATTTATATATGATGATTATGTATAAATTGTTGAAATACTGCATAGTGTTAAATATTTAACGTTATAAGATCTAGACATTGCAAGTTTAATTGCAACTGATTGTGATATTTAATGATAAAGGTTTTGATGCATTAAAAATGAACTGAAGATCAAATCCTACCATTTTTTTGGTATGTACTTTGTTACAGGAATATCTTTAGGTCACTGACGTGAATATTAAAACAAATAAATTTAAAATTGTCGTATGCATACTTGTGCACAGAATGATGAAATAATGTTATTATAGAATAGCTTTAGGTAAGGTGAGTTGAGATTTGTTGTTTTATTTATTTAAACATACAGATGACCTTTGTAAGAGAAAATCCATTTCATCAAGAGAGTACAGTAATTAAAAAATCCCTGCCAATTACTCTTATTTCCAAATTCACTAAATTAAATTAGATGAGCTGGTGCCCATAAACTTGACTGACTGAAAACCTCACAAGGTAAGTACTGTTAATAACATAGCTTGAATTTGCACCTAGATAAATTTACTTTTGTTCTATTTTCTTTATGTATTGCTATAGGGACCCACATGGTAGTCAGTCGACGTATCCATATTTTGTTACGGAATTCCCACCCCATTTGAGCAACACCAAACATCCGTAACAATCTATCCTAAACAATCAATAATACATCAAAAATACTCTGTCGTACAATCACTAAAAATGGAGCTTCTCTCCAAAAGTAACAATTCAGGAAGTTTATTAAACATGCTATACAAAAATTTACTTTTAATATAAGAATGCCAATTTATGTTGGTACTGCTAGTCTTGACACATTGTACCATTCTCAATACTAGAATAAACATTTTTTCTGACAAGTCAGTTCACATACATTGTGTGATAACTATAAAGAATTTGTGTGCAAAAAATTTATATAAGCTAGTTTTTGTGTTCTAGTCCTTTCAATTTTGAATGCATACAAATATCTGCATTTATGAATGCAAATAAACACATATCATTTGGAACATAAATATCTATACAATCATTTCTAACTATAACATAAAAACGATTTTCATTTATGTTATGTGTATATATATTCTAAGAGTTTCTTTTTTGTAAATCATAAATGTACATATTGGTTAAGGGTTTGGAGACACTTCAAATGTTATTATCTTGTAAAGATAAGCAGTGTGTAATGTTAGGAATTCATTATTCTTATTCGTCACCTCAAGCAATCAACAACTGAAATTATATTCATCACCTTTAAGGTAAAACATTTATAGTAATTAGTAACCACAGTTTGTGTAGAACAAGAATATTTATTTTGTAATGCTTGTTCTAGGTGTTCACATTAGGGGACAATATTATTCAAGTTCAAGATTAAATTAAGGATGCACATATGTCCAAAACTACTTGCTGTACATATCGTTTCTGTAAATAAAACTTCTGTAATCATGTGGGATTTATTCATACAAGGACCTAACAATTTACATCTATCATTACTTATTAACCACGTTTCATTTCAAGATTCATTAAAGAAATTCTAACAGCATCTAAATGATACTCTGTTTGTATTTTGTGTCTGCTGTTGTACGTGCACTGGTTGCAAGCTACTGCAGTTTAGAAATGAGTAAGGTTTAGAAAGAAATCTGACAACAAGTGATAACAAAGAAACGTCTGGCAACATGTCATCACTGTAGGTATAAATGTGATATACTACACCCTTACAAGACTAGATTTTATGAGTTTCTCTTGAGAATTTTACTTTTGTAAATGCTTTAAAATTCTATATAATTTTTTACTCTAGAAAGCAACAGATTTTAATACGGTTTATATTTTGTTTTCTTTGAAAAATATTTTATTGGCATGTTTTTCAATTTTTAAGCACAATAAACAAATTGAACACAAACTAAGTTATACGCTGAACTTTTAAATAATCAAAATAATAAGAAGAATTTCTATCAATTTCCTTGCTAACAGCAAGGTAAACACTTAGATATTCACATTGCCCAGTAGGGAGACACATTTAAGCAATCATGAATCACAAGTGAACCAAATATAATAGATGAACCTTAAAGGCAATATCACATTCATAGCGTATGTATCAAAACTACTTTATAAATGAAAAAAAGTATAACTAAAAACTATTTTTGCATACAAGTGGACAAAAAAACAAACCAAATTTGAAACGAATTATATATAAATATAGGGATGCTGTAATAAAATTGTACCAGTTGATGAAATATGTTGACAGTTGCTCCCACTTCTGAACAAATGAGTTACATTTAAAAATTACTAAGCAATTTTTAACAAAAAATAATTTACTTTTAAACAAAAGAATATTAAATCATATGCTTTTAGCCATTAGTACTCTGATCCTTTTCAATATTCCTTGTTTTTAAAAATTGTTAGTCACACATAGTGAATATAGGACTGTGATTGAAATCCAAGCAGAAAATATATAGCCAGCTACATTTATCACGTTCAAATAAAGTTTAATTTTATAATATTTAGTTATCAAGATTTCAAAAACGTGCATAAAAATTTATGTACAAAACACAGAATGTAACATGTTTGTTTTACAAGAGAAGTCTCTCTATAAAACTTCAATAAAACGTCACATGTTGCCAAAGTCTATAGGTGATATCCATATTCAATACAAAATAAATGACAGGAATGTGTAAGAACCGTTTAAAACTGGATGAATCTGAACACAGTTTTAGGATTCTAATTTTTGCAAAAACATGGTTTTTGCATAGAAACCGTGCTGCTAGATCAATCAAAAGCCACTCTTTGTGTCTAAAAGGCAGACATCATTGTGTAGAAACCACATTGCAGTGAACGTGTTATAATGCAGTGTGATGTGTGGACCGTAAACACATGGTCCTTAATGAATTAAAACGAGAATAAGTTCCCACAACTGTTAATCTGATCGATATAAAAAAAAAATTAGTCTTCATGAAATTTTATAAAAATGTACAAAATATATGAGTCAACAACTGTGTAATGATACACACAATTAGAAACATTGTTACCCCGGTTCTTTCAAGAAAATCATCTTTACTTGAACTAATACTAATTGTTACATGCATAATAGACTTGTCCAAGTACTCAATGTATCAGAGAAACTCGTCAACAAATGCTCAAAAGCGATCAGTTTTCATAAATATGTTCAAAGTATGTAGAAAAATCAGTTTTGCAATGAGAAAAAGCACTTCGCAAATTAAAATCATAAAAAATGAAAAAAATATTCAATTTTCATCTTCAGAACTACTTAATTTAGTATGTGCACATTCATTTAAATAGATTTCATTTATTCACCTTTAACAATAAAAAAACAGTATATACAACTTGTACTTATCATTTCTATTCATGCACTACTTACCTAATTTACAGAACACTAATAATTTTACATCGTTTTTATTGAAAAATACTTTATTTTCCAGGTACTTGTTATCTTATCTTTAATATTATTACATCATTATCTTATCTTAAGAAATATTACTTTAACCCTCTTGCATTATAATAAATTTTAAATAATATAACACTCTAGAATTGTCGATACTTATTTATGAATGGACACATTGATGGAGAAGCATTAACTACTTGTAATAAATTTGTTAGTTACCCCCACATTGATATGTCAAACAAATTAATTACAACATATATATGTAAATATATAACAGTTCCGGCAAAACTGAGATGCAGGTTAAAGTCCTGTCCAAGACCTTATATTTTCCTTATTTCAATTACTAGCTCGATTTGAAATGATCATTTAGGCTTTGCTTAAAAGTCTAAGTTATTATTTCATCTTATTAATTGCAATACGTTAGTATTTATCAACTTACCTTGTGTAAAAAGACTACCTACAATATTTAAATATATATATTACTCATATTTAGACCAGGGTAGAAAATTAAATAATCACATCAAATAATTTTAATCACCGTGTATAAGGAATTTTATTAAATAATACGCTTTATTAAAACCATGAAGCAGAAATAAATTCGGTCGTTTCATTAAACATAAGAGATTTAAATCATGTACAAGACGCTTTATATCAAAAGAAGCAGTATTAAAAAGCTCTGCGTGTAATGTAATTATTCCTAAACAAATGGAAATTACGTGCAAAATTTATCTTAATTAACTCTATTTCAAGTAACCGGTATTGAACAAAACGTACAGATAATATCTATAGAAACTTGTAAAAACCCACTAAAATGCAAATCCTAGAAGTGTTAGTTAGAAGTAGGATGTTTGAACACACCTGCGTATTTTAAAAGGCAATTTCAGTTTAATTTGTTTAGATAAACATGTCGATTCTAAGGATATTGGAAACGGTCAGACGCTTTAGCACGAAATACAAAACAGGGTTTATTTAAAAAGCTCATTCGGCGAAAATTTTGCAGATAATTAATGTTTACAAAGAATCTTGGAGAAACCGGGGCTTAATATTCACGAGAAGGTGCGATACGGGGTTATTAAACCCAGATAGTCCACATGGACTAAAATATAATCGATAATAAAGAATATCAATTTGCACCAATACGAACAGGTTAGAAAAGGAAAGAGAAAATGCGTCAAGCAAAGACACATATAGTAAAAGGCGTGATTTAAGCAACGTCACGAGGGTCACAATTGGTTGAAAATAGGATGCAAATATCAGAGGTAGAAACAACAATTTCTGTACAAAATTAATTAGTTTTTCTCGGACATGTTTGCGTGCCGTGTGAGAATTTCTGAGATTTAAATGGGGCGAGTGAAAAATTCGTTAAAACCGACGCGCGAGCGACGGACTGGGAACATAGAATGAGAAATTCTTAAGAATTGTCTGTTTTGAGGACAAAAGCGACGTGCCGGCTATTCGCTATATATACCGGTGGTAATATGAATTTCGGTCTCTTAGACTTTTGACTATTCGATGCGTTAAAAGCTCTTACATCCGCGACTTGATTGAAGATGTTAAACAGTGCATTTTAGTTTGATAAAATAATTTAAAGTTTGCTCGTATATTTTAGTGATTCAAAATAGTTTGTTATTTACGTGCTAACATGAATGTACTTCAGTGCACTTAGATACAAGGTAATAAAATTTAGTATCACTGTACCAATTAGCAAAATTTACAACGACAAATGTATACACAAAAGTAGGCAGTTTTGGCGTATATTGGTGAAAAGCATGAATTTCTTTGCTATTTTTCGGGGTGTTAATAATTAAATGGTTCAAATACGTGTCTGGATCCACGAAACAAGGGTCAGATATACACAGATGAGTTCCGGAAAAGCCCAGAAACAACTTTAAATACATGGTGATGGAGAAAATTTTAAAAGCGTTGAGAATTAGAAGCCGTAAATATAATCCTGTTGGAATGGTGTGATTAACTAAAGGGACGATGTACATTGATGCTACGAGGATAGTAACCTTCAGGTAAATTATACTATTTTGTTTGACATTTTGTGTGTGTTGAATAACTTTATAATTGATTTACTTTAAATGGACATTAGTGAAATTGTACTAACCATAAAATTTTAATTTTAAGATGAAATTTGCTTGTTTAAGTAGAAAGGGTATTTAGTATTGATGTTCTGAATTATGATGAAAATATGGGTATGTCTTTGAGCTCAATTAGACGAACCTGGTTAATTAACGTAAAGGGTGGTAGATGCTCCTTTATACTCAGACTCGGTCTGCTTATATTGTTATATTAATTAGTAGGCATCCAACAAGGACTTTAATTCTGGATGCACGTTAAAGTGATAATAAAATTAATCTTGAAATTCTTTTAAAACTGAATTTTATGCTGAAATTTAATTTGAAAATTTAATGTATTCTGAATATTGATGTAAATAGAGGTAACGTTGATGTTTGTGGTAGGAATGTGTTGTTTAATTTTATGAATGAGGAGGTTTATAAAATTAGGTGAGCAGCTGAAGCGAAACCAGGATCACAGCAGTTTATGACGCCCAATCGGTGGGACTAGATTTTTTGTTGAAAGGACCCAGTTCCCGCATTCAAAGGAGTATATCACAGCAGTTTATGGCGACCACAACGTGAGGGCTCGAGTTCCAAATAAAATTTTTGTGATTTTATTCCAGGAAACTGGCGTTCTGAGAGAGAGAGTTTCTGTGTGTGTAGAAATTTGAGAGTATTTTAGAGTGTGTGAGAGTGATTAGAACGTATGCAGAGAAAGGAGTGGTTAAGGAGTCAAGGAGTGGAAATTGGAAGTGACGATAGTGCATTGTGTGGAAAAATTCGAAAATGGAAGAAGCTGGAGGCAGTAGAGATCAGTCGAGGACGGAATCAGGGATCAAGGAAACGAGATGATATTGAGAATGTTAGAGAGGATGAGTGAAGAATCGAATAAGAAATTTGACCAATTAAATCAGGAATTAGGGGATAAAATAGAAAAATCGACGAGAGAATTTACAGAGTTTAAAAATAGTCTTACCGTAAAAATGGGGGAGGTTGAAAATAGGGTTGAAAAAAATGAGCATGATATTACAGGTCTTCGACAGGAAATGGGACATTTAAGGTCCGAAGTACGCATTTTTGTGAAGAAGAGATTAATGTAAAATGACTGAAGTGACGGACTCATGTAGGGATCAGTTAGGCAGGGTAGAACGCGAAGTTAGTAGTATTAAATACAACATGTCAAATTTAACGGGGATGGTCCCAGATTTTCTACAGGTGGAGTATCATTGGACCAACACATGAAGTTTTATGGCGATAACAGGGTAAATCCACAAATTTTTATTAATAGTGTAAGAAATCTAGTGGGAAATTTATTTGACGAACAGACTAAACTGAATACGATAAAGGCTTTATTAAAGGACAACGCGGAAGCATGGTACAATTTAGTAGGACAGGACATAGACACGTATCAGGACTTTGAAAACAAATTTTTAAAGCACTACTGGAGTGACCACAGACAAGACCAGGTACGAGACGACTTAATCACAGGAAATTTAAGGGAGAATTTTCAGGAAGTAGGAGCAATATGCTATACGCAAGTATAGCATAGCAAAGCAACTGAACCCACCACTGACGGACCGACAAATTATTAAGTATTTATCACGACACTTGAGGTAGACATAAGACAGCACGTAGCACTACAGAACATAGTGGACAGAGAAATATTTTTGGAATACCTGCAGAGGTACGACGACGTAAGTAGTGGACGACCTTGGGAAAACAGGGAAAGACAGATCAACACAGTTAGGTTTGACAATAGACGGGACAACTATGCTAGAAGGGGGAATAATTACGGATACCAGCGACAGAATTGGGAACAGAGACGACCATACGTTAGGAGTAATAGTTTAGGAAGGGGACCTGCACCGAGACCGGGACCTACCAGAATGAATAGTTCACCAGACAGGAGGGGGACTGCTAATACAGACACGGAACGAGGGGAAACGCCTAGGACATACGCTGAGGTGACGGCTAGACCAGGACCAAGTAGGGAAAACAGACCTGGACAGGATTTTTAGAACGCGACAGACCACTAGATTTCAGTGTAAATGTATATGAACATCCACGTGAATTTTTCAAAATTGAGGAGGAAGTAGAGCCAGAAACTGAGGAAAAATTATGTTTGCCAATTATTAATTTAGAAATTTTTGAGAATAATGTAGAAGTATTACTTGATACAGGGGCAGAGGCGAGTTTAATATCGGAGGAATTCGTCAACAAAATTAGGGATAAGGTTTGTGATAGAATTATGCCTATAAAGCGTAGCCATTTAGTAGCTCCAAATAAAAAAAGTTTGCTGTAGTAAATAGTGTTGTGGTGCTTAGGATAGATATAGGAAGTTTAAGCTGTGAACAGGAGTTTGTAATTGTGCCTGGACTGAAGTTTCAGAGCATTTTAGGTGTTGACTGTATGATGAAGTTAGGGTGTTGATAGATATGGAACGGAAGGTAATAAGGATTAAGGATAGGGTAGTGCCATGGAAGGGCAGTTATGAAGTCACAGAGGATGACACGGGGTTGAATATTAATGTAGTAGAGGTAGAGGATGATGAAGTAAACAGATCAACACAATAAGGTGTCCAGAGGATAGGAGAGTAGAGGTTCAAGCTTTAGTACAAAAACATGCAGAATTAGTGGTAGTAGAAGCAACAGCAGCATATCGAGGAGCAGGTGAAGGCAGAATTATTTTTGACGAGGTTAAGTGGCAAGTTTGTTTTTAATCAAGTAGATTTAAGGGATTCATTCTGGCGGATTCCATTACATAAGAATTCTAGAAGGTATATAGGATTTTCCATAGAGGGAAAAATCGATAACTTTAAAGTAGTATCGTTTGGTTTGTCGGCAGAAAAGAAAAAAATAGTAAATGAGAAACAGACAAATGTAGGGACTGAAGAAGAAGCTATATTTAAGAGTGAGGATAATAGGGATAAGGTTATTGTATGTGAGATAATAGGGATGTTAAGTATAGATATAGAAGGGGGAGAGATAGGGATGAAGAGTATTAGGATGGTAAGAAGAAAGACGTGGAGGGTCAAGAAGAGAGTTAGATTTAAATAGGATAGGGATAGAATAGGTGTATATAGAAGAGTAGAAGTAGGTGTGTATAGAAAATAAAGCTAGGTGTAGGATAAATATGGGAGATAATTAGAAATAGGTTTAGGATGAGAATAAAGATTAAATGTAGGAAGAAAATAAGATAGGTTAAGTGTAGATATTTTATATAGGATTAGTGGAGAGTTAGGAATAGAGTAAGGGTAGGATAGGTATATAGGATTAGGTAGGGGGAAGTAAAGTATAGTGAAGATTAGTTAAAAGTTAGGAATAAGATAGGTATATAGGATGTATATAGGATTAGATGGATGAGTAGGATGAAGTTAGGGATAATTTCAGTTTATAGAATTAGGTGAGAGTTAGGAATAGGATAGGGATATAGGATAGGTGTAAATATTTTTTTGAATTGGAGATAAGGTAGGTAAGTTAGATAGATAAGGGTAGAGAGAGATAGGCAATTTTTTTTTGTAATTTTTTTTTGGGCTAAATGTTTAATATTTGCATTCAAATAAGTGGGATTATTTGTATTCAAATAGGGGAAAATACTCATATTTAGACCAGGGTAGAAAATTAAATAATCACATCAAATAATTTTAATCACCGTATAAGGAATTTTATTAAATAATACGCTTTATTAAAACCATGAAGCAGAAATAAATTCGGTCGTTTCATTAAACATAAGAGATTTAAATCATGTACAAGACGCTTTATATCAAAAGAAGCAGTATTAAAAGCTCTGCGTGTAATGTAATTATTCCTAAACAAATGGAAATTACGTGCAAAATTTATCTTAATTAACTCTATTTCAAGTAACCGGTATTGAACAAAACGTACAGATAATATCTATAGAAACTTGTAAAACCCACTAAAATGCAAATCCTAGAAGTGTTAGTTAGAAGTAGGATGTTTGAACACACCTGCGTATTTTAAAAGGCAATTTCAGTTTAATTTGTTTAGATAAACATGTCGATTCTAAGGATATTGGAAACGGTCAGACGCTTTAGCACGAAATACAAAACAGGGTTTATTTAAAAGCTCATTCGGCGAAAATTTTGCAGATAATTAATGTTTACAAAGAATCTTGGAGAAACCGGGGCTTAATATTCACGAGAAGGTGCGATACGGGGTTATTAAACCCAGATAGTCCACATGGACTAAAATATAATCGATAATAAAGAATATCAATTTGCACCAATACGAACAGGTTAGAAAAGGAAAGAGAAAATGCGTCAAGCAAAGACACATATAGTAAAAGGCGTGATTTAAGCAACGTCACGAGGGTCACAATTGGTTGAAAATAGGATGCAAATATCAGAGGTAGAAACAACAATTTCTGTACAAAATTAATTAGTTTTTCTCGGACATGTTTTCGTGCCGTGTGAGAATTTCTGAGATTTAAATGGGGCGAGTAAAAATTGTAAAACCGACGCGCGAGCGACGGACTGGGAACATGGCATGAGAAATTTTTTAGAATTACCCGTTTTGGGGAACAGACCGACAGACAGGCTTTTTGCTATATATACCGAGGTGAATATAAACAAGCTCTCTTAGACTTTTGACTATTCGATGCGTTAAAAGCTCTTACATCCGCGACTTGATTCAAGATGTTAAACAGTGCATTTTAGTTTGATAAATAATTTAAAATTTTGCTCGTATATTTTAGTGATTCAAAATAGTTTGTTATTTACGTGCTAACATGAATGTACTTCAGTGCACTAAGATACAAGGTAATAACATTTAG
Source organism: Platerodrilus igneus (assembly GCA_036346225.1). Lineage (NCBI taxonomy): Eukaryota > Metazoa > Arthropoda > Insecta > Coleoptera > Lycidae > Platerodrilus > Platerodrilus igneus. The sequence goes on from JARFIW010001700.1 coordinate 6,500,391, forward strand.
TATCACTGTACCAATTAGCAAAATTTACAACGACAAATGTATACACAAAAGTGGCAGTTTTGGCGTATATTGGTGAAAGACGCATGAATTTCTTTGCTATTTTTCGGGGTGTTAATAATTAAATGGTTCAAATACGTGTCTGGATCCACGAAACAAGGGTCAGATATACACAGATGAGTTCCGGAAAAGCCCAAACAACTTTAAATAAATGGTGATGGAGAAAATTTTAAAAGCGTTGAGAATTAGAAGCCGTAAATATAATCCTGTTGGAATGGTGTGATTAACTAAAGGGACGATGTACATTGAAGCTACGAGGACAGTAACCTTCAGGTAAATTATACTATTTTGTTTGACATTTTGGTGTGTGTTGAATAACTTTATTATACTATTTTGTTTGACATTTTGTGTGTTGAATTACTTTATAATTGGTTTACTTTAAATGGACATTAGTGAAATTGTACTAACCATAAAATTTTAATGTTAAGATGAAATTTGCTTGTTTAAGTAGAAAGGGTATTTAGTATTGATGTTCTGGATTATGATGAAATTTTAGGTATGTCTTTGAGCTCAATTAGACGAACCTGGTTAATTAACGTAAAGGGGTGGTAGATGCTCCTTTACTCTGCTTATATTGTTATATTAATTAGTAGGCATCCAACAAGGACTTTAATTCTGGATGCACGTTAAAGTGATAATAAAATTAATCTTGAAATTCTTTTTAAAACTGAATTTTATGCTGAAATTTAATTTGAAAATTTAATGTATTCTGAATATTGATGTAAATAGAGGTAACGTTGATGTTTGTGGTAGGAATGTGTTGTTTAATTTTATGAATGAGGAGGTTTATAAAATTAGGTGAGCAGCTGAAGCGAAACCAGGATCACAGCAGTTTATGACGCCCAATCGGTGGGACTAGAATTTTTTTGTTGAAAGGACCCAGTTCCCGCATTCAAAGGAGTATATCACAGCAATATATATATATATATATATATATATATATTAAATTTAAATTTTCTATAATTTGTTTTGCCTTGACTAGCTCAAAAACACAACTTGCTCTACTTCACAATTGGTGCTCAATTAATATTGCTATGAAATTCCCCTCTCTATCTGTTGAAATAATTTAAATGAAGCAATCCAAAATTATACAGTATAATGATTGGTAATATGTACAGTTTTATATCAATTCAAAAATTAGCCCCTGAATAAATTATTCACATTCACCAAATTTAATTTTCCTGAAAGCTAGCAAAAATTTTATCTTCTGAAAGAATTCACACTTCTTCATGTTCAACTTTAGTCCCGCTAAATTTAACTCTAACAAAATTCGTTCAAAGTGTATGAAATGTTGCTCCATGTCGTCACTGAAAATTAAAACATCATCTACAAAATGTATGCAGAATTCTTCATACGGTCCCAATATACCCTGCATAGCCTTTACTAATGCAGTCTTACTTGAAGCCAAACCACAAGTAACCACTTTTTAAATTGATAAATCTGCCCTTCTATAGAAAAACCTGTATAAAAGCAAAGGAAGTCTTAAACCTATATTTGTTTTAAATACTTATTATCTTATAAAATCAAATTTTATAAATTTAAATGGCTGAATGCATTTATTATGGCCTTAATAAACAAAAGGCCAAAGTCTCACATGGAAGATCCCAATAGTCTCTTATCCGAGTTTTTGGATATTATATTTTGTGGAAACTGGAATTTTAAAAAACAAATGATGGTGACCAAACTGTTAGAAAAAATAAAGAACTTTTAAATGAATAAAAAACATCCAGACACTAGCACCAGAACAATCGCTAACATTTAAATGTTAGTTATCAAGTTGTTTGGCATATCCTGTGTGATTCTCTACTATTACCCTTACCACATTCAAAGGTCGTAGGTGCTCCTTTCTTGAGATTTCCCCTTAAGGCTTAATTTCTGCCAGTGATACCTAAATAGGCTAGCAGTAAAGCCCAATTTTAATTGTAAAATCCTTTTTACCAACGAGCCAATTTTTCAAAGAATTCTATTATAAATTTTCACAACAGCCACATATGGGCTGAAGACAATACACGTGGAATTGTAGACACACAGTTTCAAGTGCAGTTCTCGTTAAATGCATGGGGTGGTTGTAATTGGGGATCATTTGATTGGTCCTTTCTTTTTGATGGTCGACTTACTTGTCATTCATACAGGTATTTGTTGCAACACGAATTGCTTTTATTATTCGAAAACTTGCCTCTTTTGCTGAGAAAAGAAATGTAGTATATGCATGATGGCACTCCGGTGCTTTCTTTTATTTTAGTGAGAGAATATTTAAATGAAGTGTACAAAAACAAGTGGATAGGAAGGAGTGGACCTCAGCATGGTCCCCTAGATCTCCTGACTTAAACAGTTTATATTTTTTCCTATTGGAAAACCCCAAATCTTTAATGTATACAACACCAGTGAATGACATTATGATTTACAAAATTGAATTATAGTTGCATTTGAAACCGTAAGAAATACTCCGTGGGTGTTTGAAAGAATGTATGGGCATCAATAAGAAGAAGAGTGGGAACATATATAAGGGCCAGAGGAGATCACTTTGAACATATGCCTTAACATAATTTCCTTGGTACAGTTAGTATTTAGGTTTTTGGATTGTAAACGCTTGCTACGTCACAGAAATAAAAAACTGCAAGAGACCAAAAAGTTTTTAAACAAAACAGAAAATTCATTTTGTATTTTAAAATCTACCAGCGGCGCACCTTAAAAAGTTTAGGGAGAGAAAAGGGGGCTTGACCTCCTAAAAAACTACCACCCTGTAGATTCTCACAACCATTCGAGATGCCCATGTAGTAAGCTATACAGCATAACCTATATTCCAAATTTGATCTTAATATCTCAAAAACTGCAGGAGCTATAAAGAGAAAACCAAAAAACTTGATACTTCAGAATATATTTTAATATACGGAATATTCTATTGTGTTATCATCTTTGCAACGTTAAATGGCAACACAGCGTGGTACCTGTTAGTCTGCTTAGAAGATAGTGCAACGAGCAGTTTCGTAGAAGCTGCGTCCATAGAGTTTGCTGCAAACTTTTATTCACTAATATATATATATATATATATATATATATATATATATATATATATATATATTAAGTGTTTGAGGATTTAAAATTTTTAGCTTACCGCCACGGATATGGACCTGTTTAAATGGTGTGATATCGCATTTCTACATTTGTATAAAGTTATTCACTGTTTCCCAGCAATAATTTTGTAAAGTTTACAAAGTATAATTTATATATTGATAACAAATATTTCCAATTTTGCAAATTGTTTCTGAATACACCCACTTATAATTCTATAAATAGTTCTACCTTACCCTACTACTCAAGAAGTAGCTATGACCCCCATATTAAATAAATTGTAACTCTTAAATGACGCAATAGAAAATATTCAAAATGTTTGCATGCAAACAACCCCTAATTGTCTATAATAGAAACGTTCATCAACAAAGATGCACAAAAGCTAATGTTGAGGGTAGCAGCAACACTTATTAAACAAAAATTGTAGTTTGTAAACGACTGAATAGAAAATTTTAAAAATTTGCAAGTGCAATCCTCTAATCATATATTACAAAATATATGCAAGCAAGGATACACAAAAGTCTATCTTGAGGGTGGCAACACCCCTATACTAAATAAATTTTTAGCTCCTTAAACGACTCGCTAGAAAAATTAGAAAATTTAACATGCAATGCTTAATAATAATACCTCCCAAGATGGCTGAAAAGTACAAGTGCATTGCTTGCTCTGAGTTTATTAAAGCTAATTCTGCAGCAATACAGTGCACAAAATGTTGTAATTGGGCACATAAAAAGTGTTGTGGTTTATCTAGTGATGAATTTTCAAAAATTTCAAAAAATTATCATTGGTTTTGTGTAACCTGCTATAGTGAAGTGACTTTCAAATCAAGAACTACAATAGATGGTAAAAATGAATTTAATGCTAAAGCATGTAAAACAATAATCAGTGAAGGTTTTTGGATGATGCTTAAGTCTGCTGTAAAAATATCATATTGCCTCTACATAATGAGATTTCAGAATTAAAGGTCGAAATTACCTGCATTAAGCAAAGCAATATAGACCTAATTAAACTGCTTACTACAAATAAAGGTATACCTTTACTTTCTAATAATGAGTTGATAAATAGCATTTGTGATAACAAATCTGAACATATGAATGGAAACATTGATAAAATAAATACTACATTCAAAACTAAAGACACCACCTGCAGTGTAATATCCTCACTTACTAAATCTACAGATACAAAAAATGTAAACAATAATAAAGTACATACCCTGTTGCTATTCTGGATTCAGATCCTATTAATTCGAAATGCTTCATCAATAATGCCTTCACCCTATCCTTCATTTCTTCTGGACATTTTATTTCATCATTTATATCCCCCTCGCATCTACTTCACCCTCAAATTGATTAATATTCAAACAGTCCCCTTCGACTTCACTTTCCTCATCATCCCATTTAATATATTCTCCCTTTACATATATTACTTTTCCTTCAACATTTATCTTTAATCCCAACTTATCAATTATGTCCACACCAAATATCACATCTATCCTTAACCCCAGTACTACTATAAATTCGTTTTCAAACTTCATCCTTCCCACTTCACATTCCAGAATTACCATCTTATTCACACTTGCAAATCTCTTGCTATTCGGTGCTATTAAATTAAACTTCCTAACAGGTATCATCCTCCCCATTAACCTTTCCCGTTTAACAAAATCTTCAGACACTAACAATGTTTCTGCTCCCGTATCAATGAGTATTTTACTTCTATTATTTTCCACTTTTAATTTAATTATCGGTAATAAGCTATTATTTGAATGGTCTTCCATTTCACATTTTTATATTCACGCTGGTGTTCGTATCCATTAATTCTTAACGGCTTACTTGGTTTGTCCTCATTCAAAAATCCTGATTCGACATAGATGGTCTTGCCAGACTCGTAATTTCTGCAAAGGTTCGGTTTGTTCTGCTTGATTGTGCCGTTTGTTCCCCATGTTGTTGTTGTTGTCGTGCATATTGACTTATGTTCCTGTAGTGGTTGGTTTGCTACGTTTCTCTCCTTGGTGTGTTTCCTGTATTCCAATTTCGTCTAAAATTATTATTGTAGTTACTAAAATTGTTTTATTAAAATTTCCCCTAGAATCTCCACTATTTCTTTGATAACTTGGTCTATTATTTTCAGTGTTCCTTTGCAGTCTAACCATATTTACTTGTTCCTTTGCATTCTATTTTCTACCACACAACTTTGTCCCAACTCATCACAGCGTTGTAAATATTCCAGGAATATCTCTCTATCCACTACATTTCGAATCGTAATATAATGTCTTACCTCTTCTCCAAAATGTCCTGCTAAGTACTTTATAATGTCTTTTTTCCAATGGAGGATCTAATTGCTTTGCTACACTAAATTTTTGTATGGTGTATAACTATCGTGTCATTCCTAAGTTCTGATTATATTTTCCGATAATTAAATTATCTCTCGCTTTGTACTCCTGGTTGTCCCCCCAAAAGTGTCTTAAGAATCTAATTTCAAATTCCTGAAATGTTCCTATCTCATTTTCTATCAAGTCAAACGAAATTTCTGCGCCTCCTTTCAACATTGACCTAAAGACGTTTAAATTGTACCTTTCATCCGTTGATCCTTGTATTAATTTTCTTATATTATTTAAAAATATTTTAGGATTCATCTTGTCTCAGTAAAATTTCGAATATTGCTCCACTGATATCTCCGATCTATTTATCCTAATGTATTGCCCCTTATTTCTACCAAAATTTTCGAAGTCTGATTTTAAATTACCTAATTCTCTATTTACATCATTAAATCCTATCTCACAATTTCCTTGAATTTCTTGCACCTTTATACCTAAACCTGTAATCCTATGATTAGTTTGCTTTTAACACGTTTCCTGATCTAATTTAACTTTCCAAACTTCGTCCCTAACTTTATCTATATTGTCCATGATTCTAATAAATTTATTTTGAAATTGTATCTGCATTTCCACGATTGTTTGATTCGTTCTTTTAATCCGTCGCTTATATTTTTTATTTCGACACCTAACCTTTCTCCATTTTCATTAATCTGTATCTTGATGGCCTCTTCGCTTTTGTCCATTTTTTTAGTTAACGCTAATAAAATTGACATGATTTCGGATTGTTGTGATATGTGCTGTTCTTCACTTTGACTTCGCGCTAATTCTCGCCCTTGTATTTCCGTCGGTGTGTTATGTAAAATTACGCTTTCTTGAAACCCTATTTCGTTAATGCTTCTCTAGTTTCCTTTATTCGTTTATCCATTTTTATTTGAATTCTAAATTTTTAAACTTTTAATATTTTAAAATTGCTTCCTATCCAATGCAAATTTTAACTTTCCAACCCTTGTGCTCTTTGGATTGCTAAATTTCCTACAATTTTCTGGTTTCTAAATTTCTATTTTATTCTCACCCCTATAATTTTTTCGAATTTCTTTTTGGTGTTTTCATCCCTACAATTTTTAATTTTTTTTGTGGTGTTCTCGCCCCTACGATTGGGTCGCCATTTTGATTGCTGTGATATCTTCATGATTGGACGTATCATTTATCATTGCTGTGAAATCCCCTTAAATTTTCTATAATTTGTTCTGCCTTGGCTAGTTCAAAAACACAACATGCCCTACTTCACGATTGGTGCTCACTTAATATTGCTATGAAATTCCCCTTTCTATCTGTTGAAATAATTTAAATGAAGCAATCCAAAATCATACAGTATAATGATTGGTAATATGTACAGTTTTATATCAATTCCAAAATTAGCTCCTGAATAAATTATTCACATTCAACAAATTTAATTTTTCCGAAAGCCAGCAAAAATATCTTTGTTATTACTCAAAAGTACCTTTTGAACGTTCAAAAATGCTTTTCCCTATTTTCAAATTCTCAAATGACCTTTTTGTTGACTCTTACAGATATACAGGGTGTTTCACGACGAGAGGGAATAACTTCGGATAATGATTCTCTGAGTAATTCTAAGACGAAATGACTCTCTACACTTTTGCTCAATTCACAACCATAAAAAAGTTATGAGCAGTTAAAGTTCATATTCGCATGGGTCGTGTCATGGGAAGCCTCTGTAAAAATGCACTTGCAGTATGAAAATGTCTCGTTTCCTTTGACTTCCAGATAGTTTCCATAACTACAAATTCAGTTGAATTAGCAGTTGTGGAAACTTCTGTCAAACAAACTTCAAAAATGCCCAAACGCTGGAAATTTAACGTTTTTGAAAGATTTTATTTAAAGTTTCAAATGCCCCTTTATTCAGTAACACGGAATACGCCGATATGGTGTTTATGTATGGTTTTGTAATGGAAACTCTGTTTTAGCAGCCGAGACATATCAAGCCAAATTTCCAAATCAAGAAAGCCCAATTGGAAAACCTTCACGAGACTATTTGGATCCTTGAGGGAAACAGGAGCCTTTCCTAAACTCGCACAGAGAGAAACGCCTCGCAGGAACGCAGCAGAAGTTGTTTTACGGGAAGTCAATGAAGATCCTCGCACGAGTTTAAGAAAATAAAAGCAAGAACAGGACAAAGCGTAACAAGCGTGGAGGACATTACGTGAAAATGGATTGCACCCTTATCATCTTCTTAAAGTTCAAAATCTCCTCCCAACCGACTTTCCAACTAGAGTAACGTTCTGTGAGTGGATGGAAGATAATTTGGAACTCATAGACCTAACTCTGTTTTGCGACGAGGCCACTTTCACTAGAGACGGAATCAATAACACTCATAATCAACACGTCTGGGCTGATGAAAATCCCACGCAATAATCGAGAATCATTTTCAACACCGTTTCTCAGTTAACGCTTTGGGCTGGAGTAATGGCAAGCAAGTTGATCGGACCATTTATTTTCCCAGGAAATTTAAATAGTGTCATGTATCGTCAGTTTTTGGAGGAGGAGCTGCCCATTTTACTTGAAGATATACCCTTACAAACACGAAGACGAATGTGGTACATGCAGGACGGGATTTCTTTGTTTGGGGACACATGAAGACACTGGTTTATGAACACGACAAGCCAAGAACGAAGGAGGAACTTATTGCTAGAATAAACGATGCTCAATCTTGTGAAAGAAAATATGGAGAACTACAACTGGCCCAGACAAATGAGAAGAAGACTTCGGTTATGTGTGGAGCAGGAAGGAGGCCATGTCGAACATTTGTAGTCGTAATTTTGTTGCTTTATCAGTTCTTAGCTTGTTGTAATTGTCATTTTAAATGGTTTTACTTGTTGAAATTTGTTAGTTATTAAATTTTTTAAAAGTTAAGAATGATAAGTGACCTACTAGTCCATTCATTGTAATGTTAGTATTACCCAGTAGGGTTGGCAACTTTAAGGGTCGATATCTCACATACGGTTGAGAATTGAGCAAAAGTGTAGAGAATCATTTCGTCTTAGAATTACTCAGGGAATCATTACACGAAGTTATTCCCTCTCGTCGTGAAACACCCTGTATAATATTTAGCAAATATTAAAATTGAAACAGTCTTTAACTAATAAAAATTTTAAGATGTCTAACCTGCGTTTACCTTGCTCGTCACTGGAATTGGCTCAGAGTGTCTGTGGTTAGCACCCTTTGGTTGATACGGCTCGACCTGCTTCACTTGATTTACCAGAATGATGGATTATTGGTTGCTTGTATTTTTCCACTTGGACTTCTGGAGTAACTTTGAGTATCTTCACGTAATTTTAGACGTACATTTAAATATGCCTTTAGAGCATTTATCCAGACGAGTCCCTTTTTCTGATCTTTATTCCAATACGTTTAACTTGCATCTTTATTCAAATACGTATACTTGAATGTTTACTAGAAACCATTTACTTTTCTTGGATGTTTATTCAAAACTGTTTACTTTTCTTGGAGGTTTATTTGAATACTTTTCTTGGACGTTTATTCGAAGCTGTTTACTTTTCTTGGAGGTTTATTCGAAGCCATTTTACACATAAAAACGGCCTAATCTTCGTTGCACATATTGGCACTTTCAAATTTTTACTTTTAATAAATTATTTACTTTTACTAATTTTACTGGTACGTAATTTTCACTTTAAATCGACGTGATTCGTGCCTTTGTTGAAGATGTACTGTCTATTTTCGAGTTTCATATCCTATTTATAAGCTCCACCTTCCAGCGTTCTAATTGGCGCGTATCGCGTATTTATTGATAAATGTTTGTTATTTCCACCTATCTCCGTAGAACCTTGGGATTTCTCAAATTCTTTGGTTTCAATTGTTGTACTTTCATTCTATTCTGCACGTCTACATTCAATATATCATAGCATCTTCTTAGAATTTCCAAATATCCATTGCAATTCTGTCACATACTTCATATTTGTGTCGTTTATAGTTCAAAGCTTATCGTATAGCGAACCGCCTGTCATTTGTTGTTTGTTATTTGAAATATGTTGGATTTTTCCTGTAAATATAATATTCTAGTCACGTATTCATTTTCTAATAATGACGTATTAGAATGCGTTTATTCATTTGTTCACATTTTTGACGAAATTATTATATATCTAGAATGCCAGTTTATCTATCTTTCCCGATAATGTGTTTATATTGATGCAATTTGTTGCGTTTAGAACCTTATCTTTTATTCGTTTCTAATTAATTCTGGACTTATAAATTTAACTTAAAACATATTGTACGACGTACACATTCATATTTTAGTTAAATATTATCTAATTATTGAAAATGAGCTTCTTTCTTATGCATTAAATTAAATATAATTTATATACAGTGTGCTCGCTATTGACCTTTTGTAAAATAGTCAATTTACTCCTATAATTGGTGGAATTGTTTGTTTCTCTTAACGTTAAAATTATTTACATTTATTCTACCACCCCTATGACATTCTACCCTTAAACTACCTTCTTATCATAGCAATATATATATATATATATATATATACACACACAAAGTAAAAAGAAATTATTGGCAAGTGACTCAAATTCAGCCACGAGGGCATCTTGTTGATGCGCTTCGCCCTAATTGGGGCTCATCAGGACAGGAGTAGCAAAGTTGTAATATTTAATACAGACACCTTATGGGAAATACAGCATCACCTAGCTCACAATTTGTGTCTTCGTGTCGTTTCACCTGATATCGCAGGTTTTTAGCAACAGTCGGCACGGAGGAGATGCAGCTCAATTGCCCTTTTCCATAGCCAAAAGTTATAATTTAAAAGAAAAGTAGGAATAATGAGTCTTAAATTAATACAAGTAAAACGAAATTATTGGCAAGTGACTCAAATTCAGCCACGAGGGCATCCTGTTGATGCGTTTCGCCATAATTGGGGCACATCAGGACAGGAGTAGCAGTTGTAATATTTAATACAGACACCTTATGGTAAGTACAGCATCACCTAGCTCACAATTTGTGTCTTCGTGTCTTGTATAAAAGTCTAAGTTATTATTTCAACTTATTAACTGTAATGCGTTAGTATTTATCAACTTGCCTTTTGTAAATAACTACCTAAAATATCAATATATTTAATACTTGGCTTATAGTCATAATTTTGAGCATTGCTTCCTGTCTATAACTGACATAAGTCAAAAACTTGACAATGTCAGATAAGATTGACAAAAATGCCAAATATAATTGAAAGTTAGGTTGATGTATGGTTGTGTATGCGATTTAGATTTGTAAATTTTCCAATTGTCGTCATCTGTCTTGGTGGCGTAATTGGTAAACGCATGGTCCTAGAAAGACTAAGATACAGGTTCAAGTCCGGTTCAAGTTCTGTCCAACACCTTATATTTTCCATATTTAAATTACTACCTCGATTTGAAATGATGATTTGGGCTTTGAATAAAAGTCCAAGTTATTATTTCATATTATAAACTATATATATCATGCACATACGAAAAGGTGCGATTCTTTGACGAATTTTATGACTAAAAATTTATATAAACATAGGTCTGCAAATGTTTCGTTTCCGATCTATAGGGTGTTGAAGTATCGAATTTTCTTTAGTTTTCTCTTTATAGCTCCTGCAGTTTTTAAGATATTAACCTTAAATTTTTGAGATGCGCCACTGGTAGATTTTAAAACACAAAATGAATTTTCTGTTTTGTTTACAAACTTTTTGGTCTCTTGCAGGAAAATAATAAAGAACTATTTTTGGTAAATCGCTAGATTAAATTAAAATTTAGTTAGGCTCTGAATTAATTGTGGCCAATCTCTTTTTATTAATTTCAACATTTGAACTCGTAGCTTGTGTCTACATATGTTTATCAAAGCAAAGGAAGTCTTAAACCGTATAGTGTAGTGTTTTAAATACTTATTATCTTATAAAAATGCCACATTTTATAAATTCTGAAATTGCTGAGATGCATTTCATCTATGGCCTTGCGAATGCAAATGCACGAGAAGCCAAACGTCTACACATGGAACGCTATCCCAATAGAATGACTCCTGATCAACGAGTATTTTCGAATATTCATACGTGTCTTGTGGAAACTGGAATTCTCTTAGTAAAAATACCAATGATGCAAGATCAAAGAAGCTGTTCTAAATGAAATAGAAAAACATCCAGACACTAGCACCAGAACAATCGGCGAACATTTAAATGTTAGTTAAGTTGTTTGGTGTATCCTGTGTGATTCTCTACTATTACCCTTACCACATTCAAAGGTCGTAGGTGCTCCTTTCTCGAGATTTCCCTTTAAGGCTTAATTTTTGCCAGTGATACCTAAATAGGCTAGCAGTAAAGCCCAATTTTGATTGTAAAATCCTTTTTACCAACGAGCCAATTTTTCAAAGAATTCTATTATACATTTTCACAACAGCCACATATGGGCTGAAGACAATACACTTGGAATTGTAGACACCCAGTTTCAAGTGCAGTTCTCATTAAATGTATGGGGTGGTTGTAATTGGGGATCATTTGATTGGTCCTTTCTTTTTGATGGTCGACTTACTGGTCATTCATACAGGTATTTGTTGCAACACAAATTGCTTTTACTATTCGAAAACTTGCCTCTTTTGCTGAGAAAAAAAATGTAGTATATGCACGATGGCACTCCGGTGCTTTCTTTTATTTTAGTGAGGGAATATTTAAATGAAGTGTACAAAAACAAGTGGATAGGAAGGAGTGGACCTCAGCATGGTCCCCTAGATCTCCTGACTTAAACAGTTTATATTTTTTCCTATTGGGGAATCCCAAATCTTTAATGTATACAACACCAGTGAATGACATTATGATTTACAAAATTGAATTATAGTTGCATTTGAAACCGTAAGAAATACTCCGTGGGTGTTTGAAAGAGTGTATGGGCATCAATGAGAAGAAGAGTGGGAGCATATATAAGGGCTGGAGGAGATCACTTTGAACATACGCTTTAACATAATTTCCTTAGTATAGTTAGTATTTAGGTTTTTGGATTGTAAATTTTTTGTATTGTAAACGCTTGCTACGTCACAGAAAATAGTTTCTTATTATTTTCTTAAATACAACGGTCACAGATATGAAAAACTGCAAGAGACCAAAAAGTTTTTAAACAAAACAGAAAATTCATTTTGTATTTTAAAATCTACCAGCGGCGCACCTTAAAAAAGTTTAGGCAGAGAAAAGGGGGCTTGACCTCCTAAAAAACTACCACCCTGTAGATTCTCACAACCATTCGAGCAGCCCATGTAGTAAGCTATACAGCATAACCTATATTCCAAATTTTATCTTAATATCTCAAAAACTGCAGGAGCTATAAAGAGAAAACCAAAAAAACTTCGATACTTCAAAGTCCTGTAGCAGTTGCGGACCTATCTTTAAACAAATTTTTAGTCATAAAATTGTCAAAGAATCACGCCCTTCGTATGTACATGATATTTAGGAACATCCTGTATATACATACTTCATACATATATATAGATATATATATATATATATATATATATATATATATATATATCCTACTATCATTTTTGCACTCGATAGACCAGAATTTGCATTCACACTTATGCTCCTTGTAAACTTACACCCAAATTGGTAAGATTTGAAATATGTCATAGTCAATAGGTTTTTGTACAGATGTTTATTTTAAATATTTAAGAAACACAAAATGGACTTAAAATTGATAGGAAAATGTTCAGAAATCGTATAGTTTTAGTCTAGCAATTTTCTATTGAGAGTGCTACAGAATATATTTTAATATACGGAATATTCTATTGTGTTATCATCTTTGCAACCGTTAAATGGCAACACATCATGGTACCAGTTAGTCTGCTTAGAAGATAGTGCAACGAGCAGTTTCGTAGAAGCTGCGTCCATAAAGTTTGCTGCAAACTTTTATTCACTAATATATATATATTAAGTGTTTGAGGATTTAAAATTTTTAGCTTACCGCTACGGATATGGACCTGTTTAAATGGTGTGATATCACATTTCTACATTTGTATAAAGTTATTCACTGTTTCCCAGCAATAATTTAGTAAAGTTTACAAACTATAATTTATATATTGATAACAAATATTTCCAATTTTGCAAATTGTTTCTGAATACACCTGCACTAATAATTCTACAAATAGTTCTACCTTATCCTACTACTCAAGTAGTAGCTACGACCCCCACATTAAATAAATTGTAGCTCTTAAATGACGCAATAGAAAATATTCAAAATGTTTGCTTGCAAACAACCCCTAATTGTCTATAATAGAAACGTTCATCAGCAAAGATGCACAAAAGCTAGTGTTGAGGGTAGCAGAAACACTTATTAAACAAAAATTGTAGTTCGTAAATGGCTGAATAGAAAATTCAAAAAATTTGCGAGTGCAATCCTCTAATCACATATTACAAAATATGTGCAAGCAAGGATACACAAAAGTCTATCTTGAGGGCGGCAACACTCCTATATTAAATAAATTTTTACCTCCTAAACGACTCGCTAGAAAAATTAGAAAATTTAACATGCAATGCTTAATAGTCTGTAGCAAAAGCTTCCACCAGCAATGATGTGCCCAGTGCTTAAAAATTTATAACTTTCAAATATACCACAAATGTTATTAAAACAGTTCAATTGTTTTTAGATTTCATAGAAAATTTGATATTAAAATGTTGATAAAGAAAGCCATTCTTAAGCCTACTAGAGTTATTCAAGGACTGTGTTAGTGTTACATAAAAATGCATGTTTACTTTTACTTTAGATTACTCGAAAACAGTAATATTTATCGAAATGTTGTACCTTTTTTTTGCGTAGAATAGTCAAGTATTAAAAAACTTGTTGAAATAACTGCAAATTAAAAAAAAAGGCACAATTCAGTGCACCATCCAAAACTATCCCTTAATCATAAGGGAGGAATAAGTGGCAACATGACTTTAATTATTTTAATGTTGTAAAATATGAATCCGTTATTCAAATACATATAGAAAATATTTTTAAAAAATTATTTTCCTTTCATCTCTTAACAGAGTTGCATCTCGTTTATTGAGTTTCGGAAAAAATGGTACACAGAGTGATTCATTAGCCTCTTAACAAACTTTGGCAATGATAAACAGATTTAATTTTATGAAGAAATGTTCATTTTTAAACCTGTCATTCTTTGTTCAGAAGTTGTACCCCTTTTAAAAAATTTTCTATTTGAACACTATTAAGTAATTATAATTTAAAGAAATCAAAAACATTTATTGTAACAAACAAAAATCAAAATTAGCCTATAGCAAATGTTCAAAAATTAATCCATTCTCCTGAATACATAATTGGCAATGGCGAGTTAAACTCCCTTGCACACGTACTAAATTCATGTTATTTCTATTGTGAATTGAAGCATCTTGAATCCTCTGCACTAACTGATTGCGATCACACTTTGCTATTCTAGCCATTATTTTTAATATTGTAAATAACTTTTTATGCATGCAACTAGTTGTCTATCTACATTTACACTACATTTGATTATTCGGTGCTCCACCCAAAGGTACTAAGTTGGCCAGGAAGCAATTTTTTTACAGGAAATTTTGAATTTTGTTGAACCCTTGCTACTCCAAGCAGAGTAGGAATCTTTAACATGCGTAACAATACACACGTGGGACCTAGATTTTACCTCTCATCCCAACTATGTTCGTCTAACATTCTACAAGCAGTTCGTGTCGGAACTGAACCCAGAACCGTGAACTTAGTAGTCACACATGAACCAATTAAGCTACAGAGCCATCTGGTCATTTATTTCCACTGTATAAACAATATGTTTAAAGTGATCTAATAAATAAAAATCACAAGGATTCAGGTTGGGTGTTCTTCTTAATCTTCTTTGGGAATTAAACCACTCATAGTTTTTAAAATCTACTTTATTTACGTTTCGATCCATGACCTAGGTTCGTTGTCAAAATAATAAAAACTTCAAGTTTGACATTTAAGACATAAATTGAAGGTGACTGATTTATTGATGTTCAAAATATTTGGTTTGAGTACACTAAGCAAAATTTTTTAAAGTTTAAAAAAATGATTGCCTTCAATTTGTAGATTTTAAAAACTATGAGTGGTTTAATTCCCAAAGAAGATTAAGAAGAATGCTCGACAAACCACAACAAACATACAGGGAGTATTTTCAGGTTGGGTGGTCTAGGCGATCATAGTATGGGACCCCCGTTACTGATCCATTTATTTGGAAAACGAGTATGGAGTCATTGAGCGCTTGTATTCCTCGTTGAGGCAGAACCCCATCATGCTGATACCACATATCTTGTATCAGATGGAATGGAACATCATCTAGAAGATCAAACAATGTGGTGTTCAAAAAGTTATGGTATCTCTCTGCATTTAAATCTCCATTAAATATATTGATACGTAATGGGTTATTAAATAAGCCACCCCAAACGTATACATTAAATCTATGCTGGAAAATACGCGTTATGGTCGCATGTGGATTGTCCAGATACCAAACTTTCATTATGGAAATTATTAATACAGTCTCTTGAAAAACTTCACTATATCATGACTACTATAATTCTTCAACTTAAAAATTTCAAAAGCGTAACTTCTGAACAAAGAAAGATAGGACAAAGATTTATATGAACATTTATTCTGAAATTAAATCTAGCAATTACTGTACATAATTTTGGATCACTATACATGTGTAATATGTTGTTGAAACGATATTCCCAACATTATACAATTTTTGTATATAAATACAAAATCCCCTTCTCTTTTTGATATCGGAAAGAAGTCCCCTTTGTGTAAATTTTTTAATAAAATCATGTTTTGACACCTAGAAATCTTGAAACAATCATAAATCACAAATTAACATTATTTCGTGACAATTCAATGTATTGTTAGATAAAGGATTTTAAAAATAACAAACTTTACAAATAATCATAAATAAAGAATAAGTGTAATTCCAAAAGATAGTACTTACATGGGGAAGTATTTACACTATAACTAGTTTGTTCTTCTAATAAGTTGCTTGGTGCAATTGTAGTACATGATGTATCACTAAATTCCTCAGACTTATAATCACTAATGCTACTTTCAGGTACAAATAGTAAACTATCTTTACGTTCTTCTTGAAGTCTTTTTAATTCCTCTTGGAATTTATCATGAACACTTAATAGGTTGCCCTCACTACCATACAATAAACTTACACTCTCCAAATTCTGCATAGGGGCATACCTTACATTTTTATAATTAACTCTATAATCTAAACTAGGCAAGGGTGTTTCTGACTCTGATTCAGACTGATCTATATGTGTAAGTATCATGAGATCTGTCACAGATTTAGATTTTTGATGCACTTTTTCTGAGTAAGCACCTTGTTCAACTTTCCGTCGCCAAGTTTCATCTTCAGTATCACTTTCACTACTAGTTCGTTGTGTGCTTTCAGTAAAACTACTATGTTGTGTTTTATCTAACTCGTTCATAAAATTTACATGATTTTCTGTAGGCCCTAATTTAAATTCTAATTTGTTAACAAAATTTGAAAAGCTTTCTGGCGCTGGGCTAGGGAGGTAACTGGAATCTGAACTTGACACATTTTCCATAGCTAGTGTGTTATCCAGATCATTAAAAGCTTCTGATAAACCTCGTACATATAATATATCACCAGTTTTGGTAGCAAGATTTTGTAGCCAAGAATCCATTTCACTTCCGGTTAAATTATCTAAAGATCCATGGAGATTATTCAAACTAGGTGACATTTCTTTCATATTCTTGTCAAGCTTCAAATTTAATACACTAATGTCATTAATATCTATATCCATTTCAGACTTATTTTCGTCAAGGTTAAAATGGTGATTATCTGTCCGTGCAATTGAATTTGATTTAAAAGTACTCCAACGTTTGTCAAAATCTTGCATAGAAATCAATGGTTCAGTACTTGTTAAGTCTTTAGTGTTTTGATATACTTGCATTAAGTCCGATAACATAAGCTGTACTTGAGTCACAGGTGGTCTTAATTCATATGAAGACCAACACAACTGCATAAGACGATAACTGCAAAACATACATTGTTGACAAAAACAATAGATTAACGTACTTACATGTAATTTGTGTACAATAACGTATATCGTGGAACTGACAATCTAACTGTAGCTGAACTTAAAACATGAGAAATTACTTCATCATCACTTAAATGAGCATAGGGCTGAGCTCCACACTCAAATATCTCCCACATGGTAACTCCTAGTGACCATACATTGCTTTCACATGTTATCTGAAATGTTGTGCATATTTTAGCCTCTGATTATTTATAACTAAATTATAGCAACAGCAATCGAATCAACAAAAAACGTAAGACATTAATAAAATTTACAAAGTATTTTTGTATCGGAAGTAACTTTTTAAACAAACTTTAAAAAATATTTAGTTTAATAACAAACAATAAATGTTTACAGACTGGCATTTTTTATTTCAAATTACACATAAAGTATTAATAATAAACTAATACAAAAATCTATTGAATATGTTTGCAAAATGCTTGAGTCATTTCCAATTCAGAAACTTTTTTTGAGGTATTCCCCGAAATCTACCAAAAATGAATTCCAGAAAATTTAACGCCTCCTATTTGTTTCTAATTATATACACTGCCTTTTACATGTTAAATATGATGTAAACCATGCACTGGCATCATTTTCTAAAGAATTGAAAAATCATTCCCAACACGATGCAATCGTTACAATTAAAATCTACTAAAGAACTATTTCTTCTTATTTTTTAAAACTGTGTTGACAATTATTCAATACTCTAATCTAGATTTATTTAAATGTATTAATAATTGTTAAACATTGCCCGTTCAAATATTTTAGATGTTGACAGAAAAGAACTTTTTGGTATAATATTGTCAAGCATAGTATTATCTCCATTTTTGTACAACAGTTTATCTTTTACTATTATATAATTTAAGAACATTACCTCCTTTGGCTGGATAGTAGTAGATGTGTAAGTAAGTGACTCTGGAGCACACCATCTTACAGGAATAGCTGGTACACCTTGATAGTAATCGTCTGGATATAAACTAGCTGCAATTCCATAATCGCCTAGTTTCAAGCTTAATTCAGATGTTATTTGGCAATTCCTTGTACCTAAGTCCCTAAAGAATATTGAAACTCTGATTAAAAGTAAGAAATCAATTTAAAAAAACTTACGGATGAGTTAAGTGGTTATCATGAAGATGTTTCATCGCAGATGACAGCTGACAACACCAACGCAATGGCAATTCACTATTTAATATTTTTTCTGGAGTTCTTTGATTTTCCAACAAATACTTCTTAAGATCACCCTAAGAATCAATATACATATTAGTGCTCAAGTTTAAAAAATTGCAATTTATTATAGTCATACAAAATTGACGTATTCTTCCAAAACTTCTTCCTTATCTCGTCTATTCCAGAGAATTTTTTATTTAAAATGAATTTATGTAATACAAAAGTCAATGTATATGATTAATTTAAAGCTTTATAATGCAAATGAGTTGCATTTTTATAGAAAATATTTGCTGTCACATTAAAACGTGTTTTAATAGACATAATTAAGATTAAAGCGTTTCGTCTTTAACATGATTGATTGTAGTTTCTGACACGAAGTGCGTAAAGCTAGCATTATTCTGTGGTATTTACAGAAAATAAAGAGCATTTTTATAAGCATCAAAAATGTATTGCTAATTAATAAGTGAAAATAAATGACTTTCTATTTATTTTAAACTGATTATTTACAAGCACGGCTAAAATTTGTGATTTTCGCTATTGTACATTAATGACTATGTATTTACAATATGCTTATTATACAGGGTGATTAGTTATACACACGGAACTTGCGTTTTCGCTTGGCAAAAAGTATGCTTGTATTGTACAGGATGTAACCATGAATTTACAGAAATTTCTATCTTTTTCCTGATTCTTTTATATTTTAGTGTTGTACAATATGAGTTTCAATGACCTCTCGTGACCCCTTTATTACGTCGATATATATATATATATATATATATATATATATATATATATACAGTGTGTCCCAAAAAGTTTTATACAAATGGAGAAAAAGTTTATTTTGCATTTCACAAAAAAAAAAATTCTTGATAAAAAGCTCTGCATGACCTGTAGATCCATAATTAAGTACAAAATTTTTGAAACATTGGCTGGAATACGGGGAAAATCAAAATCATGATTTGGAGTGATAGTAAAATACGCTCAAATTGTATTTGGAGAGCAAAATGTTCATTGAAATTTTTATTAAATAGCAATAAACTATGCCCACTTTGTAGACAAAATTAAAAGATATTCAATAAACACATGAACAATTGTTAAATTGATGCGCAGTACGAAACATCGTAAAATTTCGTTCATAATAAGCGCCTGATTTTATGTTACTCATCCTTTTTACACGCGTTCTTGATAGAGTGCTTTGGAATATCTAAGAACCGTCAGCAAATGTCAATTGTTACATAAGTGTGTGTTTGCAATAATTAGAAATGCCAGTAAAATTGAGTATTAAAGATAAAATTGAAATTGTTCTCATTGTTGGAGAAAATTATAAAACATGTAGGGAGGCAGCAGAAATCTTTAGTAATCGACACCCCGATAAAAAAAATACATTTCACAATGGCCAGATATGTAATAAATAATTTCACGAGTTCTGAAAGTGTTGAAAATAAATTTAGAAAAAAACATCGGCCATGGGTTCGAAATGAAGAAATTGAAACTGCTGTGATGCTATCGGTTGTGGAAAATCCAAAATATTCACTTCGAAGAAGGTCCAATTTATTGAATGTAAGTAAAAATACAGTTGCACGAATTTTAAAGTCAAATAAATTTAATCCATACAAACCTCAATTTATCCATACTCTAAAAGAAGGAGATATTGTACGAAGGTTTGAATTTTGTGTTTCTATGCAAGAAGAATTGGAAAATAACAGATTTATGACATGACAAGTACTGTTCCCTGACGAAGCAACATTTACGTCTAATGGTATAGTAAGTTCGCAAAATTGTCGATGGTGGAGCGATGTTAATCCCAATTTCCATGTCCAAAACAGAGAACAATATTCATTTAAAACTAATGTCGGGTGTGGCATTTACAAAGACAGAATTGTTGGATCATTCTTTTTTCGAAATAACATGAATGGAGAAAGATACCTACAATTTTTAAATAATCAGTTATCAGACTTTCTTGATGAACAACCGCTAGATGAACGAGAAAAAATATGATACCAACAGGATGGAGCACCATATCACTGTAAGAGAACTATTTGGGATTTTCTCGTCCATACTTTTAACGGTAAAGTGATCAGAAAGGACATGGAGTTCCTTTGGCCACCAAGGTTGCCAGACATAACCCCTCTAGACTTCTTTTTGTGGGGCTACTTAAAAGAAAAAGTACATCTTCAGAGGCCATTTGAAGATGTTGATCATCTTGAAAGAATCATTAAAGATACATGTGAAGCTATAACTCTAGATGTGGTTAGAAATGTCATAAATGAATTTAGTCAATGAACAATCACTTGTTTAGAAAGGAACGGTAGATATGTTGAAGTTCCGTAGTATTTAAGTAATTTTACATGCTCTCGATAGAATTTATTAGTTGTGATTGTTCATTGTTGATAAATTGATAGGAGGTTTATCATGTCTTATTCCTTTATTCAATAAATCGTCTAATTAATAATATCTTGTTATTTTTTTCTGGGAAACTCACAAATTTACAAAGTGAGGCATAATTTAATGCTATTTAATAAAAATTTAAATGAACATTTTGCTCTCCAATACAATTTGAGCGTATTTTACGATCACTTTAAATCATGATTTTGATTTTTCCCTGTATTCCAGCCATTGTTTTAAAAATGTTGTACTTAATTATGGATCTACAGGTCATGCAGAGCTTTTATCAAGAATAATTTTTTTTGTGAAATGTAAGATAAACTTTTTCTCCATTTGTATAAAACTTTTTGGGACACGCTGTATATATTGCTGTGATAAGGGGTTGTTTAGGAGTGTATTGAGTAGTAAGGGTCGCATAGCATAGTAACTGTAAATAGCGATAGGAATCAGCAAAATGCATTTATTTAGCAGAAAAATAAGTAATTCGTACATTATGTAAATAGCAAGCATTTAACACCCTGTATATAGACCGTAATTAACATTAATCAATGCAAGTGAACATATCTTTCAACAATAGAACGCGTATTGAGCAAAGAAATAACCGTACATGTATTTAAACTACGTTGAGGAGTGTTTTAAAAGTTTATAAAATAAAATACGCAGAAGATAAGACAAAACCTTACAAATCTTCATGCAATTATGCTGGAACCATGAGCGCTTTGATAAGAAAATGCACTTTCAAATAAATAAATACATAAACAAAAACAGCACTAGAGTTACATCATTTATTTTGTACAATTATCCAAAAGCTTTATCTATACAAAACAACAGATGTAAGTTGAAAGTCTGGCCACGATAACAAATAATAAGGTAATCAAAGATCACAAATAAACAAGCATGGCATGAAAATCCTAAATAATTTCATCAAAAAACAGCTTAAAAATATAGGAAATATTAAAAGACAAAAGCTGGTTGGTCACGACAATCTGCAAAACTGCTTGGAAATCCAACCCAAAGGTAGTGGGAAAAGCTATTTAACACCCACCAGTGATAAGAGCGCTCAGTCTACACTTGATGCACGTTGGATCCACGACACTTTTACCAGAAATCTACGTGTCACACAAATAAAATTTGTTATACTGAAAATAGTGCTGTGACACAATTAAGTCAAGAATACATGAATAGTTTTTGCTGTTTTTATTAGAAAACATTAGTAGAAATTGATTAATTAATTTAAATTAAATATTTATAATTATAGGGCCTCTAATCTGCATCGACAAATAATACTTCTGGTACATTTCTGGTTCAATTCTAAGCAGCGTCGAAAAGAAATTCTAATTCTAATCCATGGTCCTAAGAGGACAATTCTAATCCACATCGAAAATATTTATGGTTCTAATTTGCGTCGAAAGCAATTCTAATTTTAATTCTGGTATAACTATAGGGCAATTCTAATACGCTGCTAATTTATGATCCGAAATCTGGAATATCAAGTGGTATTTAAGGGAAGAGATTCAAAGCATAGACAGAGAAATATAGAACAAAGCACGAGGTGACTTTTGGAAAGCAAGGGATAACTGTACTGAAATATTGGTTCGACAAAGCAGAGCATTGGTATTCGATAGAGAACAACAAGGGGGTGTTGATCCACAACACAAAACAACATATCAGGAGATCACAGGTAAGATCTATTTAATTTTAAGGATCTTTTCAATTTAAATTTTAATACTGAATTTATTCAATTTATCCAAAACTTATAAAGAGTCAACAGAAACATTGCATACGTTTAAACTTACGTAATACATCATAAAGAGGTCTCGAACGTTCCAGATTCTTTTGTAAAGGTGTAGTTTTTGGTGACTTTATATTGAATTAAAAGTATATAAATTTTGGGATAAATAATACATATGATATTAATTGATTGAAGGGTGTATTAAAAAATTTTAAAAATTGTAAATATTATTTCCTTTCATTACATGAATGTTGATTGACTTCGTCTTATCAATTCAAACAGGTATTCATAAAGGGATTGAAAAAAAATTGATCAACGTAACGTTGTGCACTCTGTGTAGATTAAAAAGGGCTAGCCGTGGCATAATAATAAAAGTAAAAGATTAATTTGAGAGAAACACAGAGTGGTGGCGTTAAGTAGAATGTTTATTACACCGAATACGACATTATCATATATATATATATATATATATATATATATATTGCTGTGGTAAGGGCCGCACGTTGAGACGCCACTAAGAGAGTGATATAATAAGGCCTCACTTTGGAGCACCGCTGAAAGAGTGATATGATAGGGTCTCGCAATGGAGCACAGAAAAAGTGCTATGAAAATGCCGCGTTGAGAGCGTCACTAAGAGAGTGTTCTGATACAGATACAGCAATTTGTAAAACTTGAAATTGTTCACTTACTTTCCTTTTCTAACTTTGCCAGGCTAGCTCAATGGAATTAACGTCTTCAAAATGAAATCAAACAGCAATAACACAAAGCATTTATACAGTGTGAAATATTTGTTCTCATACAAAAGCATATAGAACATTCATAACATCATTTCTGTCAAACATAATTTTAAAAAAAAGTTTCCTACCTTATTTTAAATTTACAGAATTAAGTTTCTTCTTTTATAGATTGTTTACCTGGTTATGATTATTCCCACGTTTGTAAGATTTGTTTTGGCCAAAAAAATCATTGACGGATAATCTATTAAAAGATCTGAGTATTTCAAACTCTGAACACAAACCTTCCTGATTAACACATTATTCTACCTTAAATTAAATACAAATACTCCAATATCAGTTAAAAATAAATCTAAAAGTAATACTTGCAGAATCCTCAAAAACACTCCTCGTAATTAAATATCTTCTTCTTTTAAATTGACGTCAAATCAGCTTACAAGATTTTCCATATTTAAAATCCTCCTTTCAAACAGCAGTTACCAAAGTACATCATGCTTTAAATCTTTTTTCAATTATTTAATAAAATTTTTAAAATAGCGTTATGTTGAAGAATTTTCCCTCTTCATTGTAATTTAATAAATTCCATTTTTTATTGCATTAAAACATAACTTCTATATTCATAATACCATCGTAATTATTAAATTACAATATGCTTACTGCATACTTCAAATATCATCTTCACAAAGCAACAGTTCGAGACTTAAATCAAAATAACATTTCGCAATCGAATTTATGAATCAAATGAATACCTTAATTAATAAACGCTTTCTTATATACACAAATGTCTATTTTCTAGAACCTAGTGGAATGTGTATGGAACATTATGATGCAAGGTTTCGCAGAAAACTCATTAGGGTCTAAAATCGCGGTGTTTATTACCATGTAACCTCGTTCCACTTATTTGTGTCGTGCACTGTTTGTCTTTGTTTAACATGTATACCATTGGTGGCGTATCGCTTCTCTCCAACAGTGAATGCAAAGATCATATATTATTTCTTATCATATCTATTACATTTTCTGTTTTTTAGTGTTCCGGCCGCTTCTTGGAATAAATGTTTCATTTATTATTTAATTTATTTACGTAGTTCCAAATACGCATGACTAATATTCTAGAGAATTCTTTATTTAAAATAAATTTCTGTACTCCACAGGGTAATTAATTAAAATTGAGGGTTCAAATAAACAAAATTACTTATTTTTATCCAAATGCGTAAAGCCAGTAGTATTCCATGCTATTTACAGCAAATGAAAAGCATTCTTATCAAAAATGTATTGATAATTAAAAAATGAAAATAAATGACTTTGTATTTATCTTAAAATGATCGATTTGCATTCGCATTGAAGACATTTTACGGTATCTGACAACTAATTATTTTTACATATACAACTTACATTACTTGTTATTTATTTACAATGCGCTTATATCATACAGGATGATTATTTATACATGGGCAATTTGTTTTTCCGCTTGTACCTCAATGAATAAAAGTACGCTTGTATTATACAGGGTGTAACCATGAATTTATGAAAATTTTCATTTTTCTGGATTCTTTTATATCTTAGTGAGATTTATTTGTAGAATTTGGGCTTCAATCACCTCTTGTGACCCATTATTGTATTGTATATTGTATTATGTAATTTGATATAAGTTGTATTATTATTAGGATTAATCCTATCTATGAAGAAATATATTGATTGATTGATGACATCAGTGGTCTTTTACCAAGTTTAGCGTGAGGTGCGGAATAAGAATTTCCTGGAACAAATGACTCCGTAATCTGAATTAAACACTACAAATAAGAGAACATTCACTTGGAAAGGAATAATTGTTGCATTTTCAGTAAACCAAAGAAGATTTAAAATAATTAAGTCCTACGAAATAAATAAGAATGAAAATAGTTTACTTGAAAAGTGTAGTTTAAGTGAGTCTGACTTTGCGGAATGAAAATCGTAAGTCAAATATGCACGTTTTAATTATTTTGCCAATGAGATTATTTTAGGGCTTCTGAGTTCCTCTCTAAGTACGATTTTAAGATTTCAAAAACGGTTTCAATTGAAAGTTTTAAATAATAATGCAAATATCCCTTCAATTATTAATGCTTTAATAGCTTTACTAGATCATTTCTAATTTTGCTGCAAATATTAGTTCTAATCAATTTGGTTTGGTGCTGTTGCAATAGAATTTGATACGAATTGAGTTTTAGATTTAAATTAGGTGTAAGTTTTGAGTAAAATGCTTAGAGATCAACCATTTAGATAAACATCTGTGTTGGGAAACTGTTTAACTGAACAATTTAAGACTACTGTGTAATCGAGGTCAGATTAGCTTTTAGGTTTTATGTTTTTGTAAAAAGGACTATTGGAAATGTGCATTGTGTATTCTATAATTTTAGTGTGAAATTTTGTGGATGTAAGACTCCAATTAAATCAAATATTTATTTAGGAAACTATTTATAACAAAGAGCAATTTACATTCATTCTTTTCCAACAGTGTATTTTTAAAAAAATAATCTATAAAGTGAGAGTCCTGACTCTGAAAGGTCAATATTAGTATATGCCAAGTGTAAGTTGATACTTATCAGGAGAGTTTTGCCCATATTTTATAATAAAAGAATTGTTTAGAGAATTTATGTCCAAATGCATTTAAATACTAAATTATATATATATATATATATATATATATATATTGCTGTGATATACTCCTTTGAATGCGGGAACTGGGTCCTTTCAACAAAAAGATTCTAGTCCCACCAATTGGGCGTCATAAACTGCTGTGATCCTGGTTTCGCTTCAGCTGCTCACCTAATTTTATAAACCTCCTCATTCATAAAATTAAACAACACATTCCTACCACAAACATCAACGTTAACTCTATTTACATCAATATTCAGAATACATTAAATTTTCAAATTAAATTTCAGCATAAAATTCAGTTTTAAAAGAATTTCAAGATTAATTTTATTATCACTTTAACGTGCATCCAGAATTAAAGTCCTTGTAGGATGCCTACTAATTAATATAACAATATATGCAGAGTAAAAGGAGCATCTACCACCCCTTTACGTTAATTAACCAGGTTCGTCTAATTGAGCTCAAAGACATACCTAAAATTTCATCATAATCCAGAACATCAATACTAAATACCCCTTTCTACTTATACAAGCAAATTTCATCTTAACATTAAAATTTTATGGTTAGTACAATCTCCGACCTTCAATGGTTGTGAAGGAGGTAAGCACTCTGGCTGCCAAGTTCCCCAACACTTAACCATTTGGCGATTTAATATATTTTCCAATTTATCTTTTCGCACAGTCAACATTAGTTGCAGGTATTTCGCAACCAACAACTAGTTGTTTATACTAATCATCAGATTTATCTGCGCTTATTTTTTCGTCATTAGGTTTTCCATCTCAAAACTGGTTGGACACGTACCTGCACTTATTTATATTCTGAGCTAGCCTACATAGTTCCCTGAAATTCTCACACAGCATGTGTATTCAGGTTAATCTTCTTTGGGAATTAAACCACTCATAGTTTTTAAAATCAACTTTATTTACGTTTCGATCCATGACCTAGGATCGTTGTCAAAATAATAATAAAAACTTCAAGTTTGACATTTATGACATAAATTGAAGGTGACTTTGATTTATTGATGTTTGAAATATTTGGTTTGAGTATACTAAGCAAAATTTTTTAAAGTTTAACAGAATGATTGCCTTCCATTTGTGTTGCGACCTGGGATCGGCTTTCTTTAAGTAGTCAATACGCTTAACGTGAAATCAGCTGATTAATTTTTATTGGTGAATTTTATATAAATTCAATAACTTGGAATTGGAAAACATTTTTTAACATGTTTCTATTTATACAATTGAGAGGATGGTTATTAAAGAAGTGTGCGATTGCATTATTGAAATGCTTAAGTAGTCGTTTTTTTATATTTATTTTGAGGAGGAAAATTCATTATGATTTAAGTTACCTCTTTGGTAGATTTTAACATGGTTCTGAGGCGGCTCTATGGCGGGTTTACACTTGTCAGATACCAATATTGTTCTATGAAGATTGTATATGGATCTGAGGTGACCCTATGGCGGGTTTACACTTGTCAGATACCAATACTGTTCAACGGAGATTGTATATGGTTTTGAGGTAACCTTATTGTGGATTTATACTTGTCAGATACCAATGCTGTTTTACAAGGATTGTTAATATGCTTATTTTTATGTAATTAGTTATTTTATGTATAAATAGAAATCATGTATGTAGGCTGTATTTCATGTTAATATTGCAAGGAAAACCCAGGAAAAACTTGCAATGCTACCTAGATATTGTGGGCATTTGATTTTCATTTGTTATTTCTTTTAGTAATGGAATCCATTGTTTACTGAAAGTCACGGATTCGTTTGCAATTCAGTTATTTTTATGTAGGGTTATATAAGCAGCTTCTTTGATTTTGCGTTTTTGGTGGTTTTCTTATTTTTCTTCTTTTCAGGGAGTATGTGTATTCAGCTCGTTCCCTTTCTATTGTTTTCTAATTTTATACCCTATTTTACCGAGATTCAGTGAAGGAGGTTAAGCAACCTGTGGCTACCAAGATCCCCCAACACTTAGACATTTGCCGTAATAATGGTTTTCCAGTAAATCCTTTCACACACTTAACATTATTCGAGAATATTGCCCTACCAATTCTTGTAGTTACTTATAATAATCATCATGTTTAAGCACAGTTATCTTTTCGTCATTAGTTTATCCATCTTGGGATTGGTTGGATGCGTACCTCCATTGATTTCTATTCTGCGCTAGCCTACACATCTCCCTGAAACCTCTACAGCCTACATCTTTTACTATCTGTGTGCAGTAGTCTAATCTAGGTCTGCCTCTTCTTCTCTTTTTTCCTATCTCTGCTTCTAATATATTCCGCACTATTCCCTCATGCCGTAGTATGTGGCCTATCATCCTATCTCTCCTATTTTTTACCGTTTTCCACATATTTCTTTCTTCCCCTACCATTTTTAGTACCTCTTCGTTCTTAACTTTGTCAGTCCATGATATCTTCATCATACGCCTGTAACACCACATTTCAAAGACTTCTACCTTTTTCTTGTCCGCTTCTCCTACTGTCCAGGCTTCACAGCCGTACAGTGCTGTGCTCCACACATATGTTTTAAGCAATCTTTTCCTTGTTTCTATGTTTGTGGTCTTTGAGCACAGTAGTTGCTTTTTTCTTGTTAAATGTGGCACAACCTTGTGCTAATCTTTGTTTTATATCTTTTGTGCTTTTCCCATCTTGCGTTATTTGGCTTCCTAGGTAGCAGAAATCCTTAACCTCTTGTAAGTTCGTGTTAAATACTTGTATTCTTGTTTTGATTTATTTTCCCCACTTTTGCAAACTAGAACTTTAGTTTTAGTTTTGTTAATTTTCATACCGTATCTCTCTGTTAGAACCGTTTCCATTTCATTAAGAGCAGCTTCTAACTCTTCCTTGCTAGACGCTAATACCGCTATATCATCTGCAAACATAAGCATATCAATTTTTTGTCCCTGCATAGTAATTCCAAATGTCTTCTTGCATTTGACAGTATTCATTGCCTCTTCTATGTACAAGTTAAAATCAATGGGGATAGGGCACATCCCTGTCTCACCCCTTTCCTAATGTTTACTTTCTACGTTCCTGCTCTAATTCTATTACTGCTGTTTGCTCTTTGTATAAGCTATGTACTATTCGTCTATCCCTATAACTCATTCCAATCTTTTTGAGTATTTCAAACATTTTTTTCCAATTTACAATGTCGAATGCTTTTTCCAGATCTACAAACCCTATATACATGCTTTCCCCTTTTTCTATTGTTTTCTCCATTATCACTCTCAGAGCTAAAATAGCCTCCCGTGTTCCCCTGTTTCGCCTAAACCCAAATTGGTCTTCTCCTAGTATTTCTTCAGCTCGCTTTTCCATTCGTCTTTGCACAATTCTAGTTAATATTTTTGATACGTGTGCTGTCAAACTTATTGTTCGAAAATTTTCACATCTATCAGCGCCTTTCTTTTTTGGTATAGTTACTATGATGCTACGTTTGAAATCTTTGGGTATCTCGCCTGTCTCATACATATAGCTTACAAGTTGGAAGAGACGTTCTGTTACTGCTTGTCCAGCTGCTTTTAGAGTTTCTGCTTGCACCTTATCTGTACCTGGCGCCTTACCATTTTTCAGACTCTTTAATGCTAATTCAAACTCGCCTCAAGTATAGGATATCCCAAGTCATCATTTTCAATGTCTGATTCCTGTTCTAATGCAGTTAGTTCCTCTCCTGCATATAAATTCCCTATATATTCTTGCCATCTACTCACTTTTTCTACGTTTTCTATAATGACGTTTCCTTGTGCGTCCCTTATATTTTTGCTATACGGTTTTATATCCCTAAAATTCATTCTAATTAATTTGTATGCTTCGTCTGTCTTTCCTATTTCCATCTTAGTTTGTACTTCTTTGCATTTTTCATCAATCCATTGTTCTTTAGCTTTCCTGCATTTTCGAATAATTTCCCATTTTATGGCTTTGTATCTCTGTTTTCCTGTTTCGTCTGATTTATTTTTGTATTTTCGTCTTTCTTCTATTAAATTCACGATATCCTTTGTTATCCATGGTTTCTTATTTTCTTTTTGTGTATACCCCAGAATATCTCTGGCCGCCATGTCTAGGCTGGATTTAATGTTATTCCATTCTGTTTCTTCTTCCTTAGTTTCAGATATTTTCCCGATATCATTCAGCAATTCATTTGACTTTTTTTCGAATCTTACTTGAATATCTTTATCTTTTAGTTTCTCTAAGTCCAAGTGCCTTTTTCCGTTCCTTTTTTTCAGATTTTTAAATTTAAGTGCGGCCTTCATAATTACGATGTTGTGGTCAGTATCTATATCTGCTTCTACAGTCTTTTACTTGATTCCTAAACCGTTGTCTAACAAGAATGTAATCTATTTGATATCTTCCTATATCTCCTGGCATCTTCCACGTATATCGTCTTCTAGCATGATGTTGTGTTGAAATAATGTGTTTGTGATGACTAAATTGTTCTTGTCGCAAAATTCTACCAGCCTATTTCCCTGTCGTTTCTCGTGCCTAAACCAAATAAACCTACTACTGCTCCTTCCCTACCCTCACCTACCACAGCATTAAAATCCCCATAATTATTAAATTTTCATGTCCTTTTACGTATCTTAATATGTCTTCGATATCTTTGTAGATGGCTTCTACCTCTTCGTCACTGTAGCTAGAGGTGGGCATGTATACTTGTATTATTACTGTGTTTACCGGTTTAGATTCTAATCTAACCATGAGTACTCTTTCGTTCTTTTGTAAGTAATTTTCACACAGTATCCTATCTTTTCCGCATAACTATCCCCACACCCAAATTTCCGTCCTCTGCTCCTGTATGAATTACCCTGAAGTCTCCACTCCAAAAAT
The DNA here is from genome assembly GCA_036346225.1 of Platerodrilus igneus. NCBI lineage: Eukaryota > Metazoa > Arthropoda > Insecta > Coleoptera > Lycidae > Platerodrilus > Platerodrilus igneus. Next base: position 6,531,432 of record JARFIW010001700.1, read on the forward strand.
CCCCGCCTCTGGCCACCGAACCGCTGATCCCTACTATGTCTAGTGATAACCTATTCATTTCGATTTTAAGTTCTCTAGCTTACCTACTTGTTTCATACTTCTAACATTCCACGCTCCGACTCGCAGAATGTTCCCGACTCTTATTTTTAACTTTACGATCGCATCCTCCGAAGTAGTCCCCTCCCGGAGATCCGAATGGGGGACTATTTTAACTCCGGAATCTTTTACCCCAGAGAATGCCATCATGTTTGTTACAATTTAAGTACGCTGTGTACTTGGGAGATAATGTGGTGGTTTCCCGAGTATATGCCAAGTGTAAGTTGATACTTATCAGGAAAGTTTTGCCCATATTTAATAATAAAAGAATTGTTTAGAGAATTTATGTCCAAATGCATTTAAATACTAAATTATATATATATATATATATATATATATATATATATATATATATACATATGTAAGTTGCATGAGCTAAAGTATTGACGTTAGTATTTCTTGAAAAACGTATTAAGTTTAAACCATTAAATTTGATAACAAAATAACCTATTGCTCGTTAAAAAGGGTGCTTATTGACCTCATGTACTAGAATGATGGAATGTTGAGATAGGTAAATGGCACGCCCAATTATTAAATAACCTGAAGCAATAATGAAACAATAAATTAAAAATTCTCGAATAAACGGGAATGTTTATAGCATATGTAAATGACATCTACATTCTCAAATACAGGTCCCATACTCACTGGACATATATGGAAGGCGACGTAATCAAGCGCGAATACCATCGAATCTGCTATGTCAGATGGGACTCACTTTATTTAAAGGCCAATCTGTGCCTAGTGGAGATTGGTGTTGATTGAAACTTCGACGTTGGCATACTATCTATGTAATTATATAATATGTTATGTAGTTAAAGTGGTTCATAAAATCTACAATATTTGATAGTAGTAATTATTTAAATATATTAAAATGAAAAATAGACAAGTTGAAAATATGATAATGATTAATTTTATATGGCATTGGGAAAGTAATTCGAGCATAGTGAACGAAATTTAATATAAAATTGTTGGTTCTTTTGAAAAGAGAAAAATCCAATGACCGGTTTCGCTGAAAGAAGTTATTAGTTACACAACTTTAATTTTTGTTTCACAAATCACATTTTTGATCAAATTATAACAAAAACTCTGTAATATTTAGTTTTAAATTATCCGCATTTGTTCAAGGATGTGAAAGCATCTACAAGCATTATTTGTTAACTTTTAGTGCATTTCAGAATATTTTGCGACACTTGTGTTATTTTAAAATGAATATAGGGGTTAAACATGTATTTATTAAATATAGGGTTCATAGTTTATAATATGCCCTGTATAAACCTTGTTGAAAAAAGCTTTAGAATAATTAATGGTTAGGTAGAAATGAAATTACTCATTCTTGTGTTAATACAAAGATGCTTTTATGTATTTATATAGTATTTAGGAAAATATTTCGATACATTCCATTACAGACGATTAATTTTAAAATTACATTAAAACAAAGATAGTTATTGTTTAAATTGTAACCGGATAGGAAAAATTAATTTTGTTAGAATGTAAATAAATTGAAAGCACGTCTCGACATTCAGAGTTGTAATTAAGTGAAATTAGTTGACCGACAAATACAAAGTGCGTAACTAGACAAGGCAATCATGTTAATATTAAAATGAAACAAATTACCCAATACAACACCCACGGAAAACATCAGATAACATAATATACACGTGCTGATATTATGGATGGACAAAGAAGCATGGTCAAATGTAAAGCTTGACAAAGACAACCATAAGAATGGAATACACCTTGTAGGATCCATTGGTATGTAGAGAGCGAGTTAGTACAAAACAACTTGACAGTCGACAAGATCAGAAGTGAACTTCAGAAGTTAAAAATTTAAATGTGATCGGTTAAGCATGTAGATCTATCAAAGATCACCTTGTACTCGAAGGTGAGCTGAGTGCGACCCTTTTGGACGTTGTTTGTGGGCAATAAAGATGCCAATCGCACATTAGGCGCATTTTACTGTTGCACCAGATGAAAGTCAATAAAATGATAATTACAGGTAACGTAAAATAATACAAAAATTTTGAATTTGCAATTCACCTAACCAAATTTTAGGAATTTTTCTTCTTGTTATGTGAGTTGATGACCTAGAAGGGGTGTGAACCATTGGTGTTCATGAACGTCCTTATAATACTTTTCTTGGTAAAAATGGACTATACAACTGAACTGTGAATAAACAAACTTTCTTTTATAATTTAGAAATATGTACATGTTAAATTCTTATGTGAGGTGTAAATGATTTATTAAGAAGTTGGCATAATGCTAATAATTGTTTGTTAAACTATTTAATAGTTAACTATATTGCTTTTGACTAGAACTCTGTTCATCTTTCATCATCATTAGGTGTCCTGGAACTGGTTATATGCATACTGTCCATTATTTCCTATTCTGAGCTACCCTACTTATTTCCCTGAAATTTCCACAGTCCGCATCTTTTACTATCTGCATGCATTAGTCTGATCTAGGCCTACCTCCACAACTTTTTTCCCTTCTCTGTTTGTAATATATCCCACACTATTCCCCAAAAATGCTTTAGAGCATTTCCTGCCCTTCTATTTCTCCAATTTTTTTTATTTTCCCCATATGCTTTCAACAATTTTCACCTTGTTTCTATGTTTGTTGTCTTCAAACATAGCCGCTGCTCTTTCTTGTTAGCTGCAGTTCAGTTCTCCTTCTATTGTTTTACAAAACATATATAAACAGTTATATATACACACACACGCACACCCACACACACACACACTCACTCACGCACCCACGCATGCATGCACCCACACCCACCCACGCACGCACCCACCCACACCCACGCACGCACTCACCCACACACACACCCATGCACCCGCCCATGCACCCACCCTCCCACCTATGCACGCACGCATGCACACACACACCCACCCACCCACGCACACACGCATGCACACACACACACGCACACCCACCCCCTATTTGAGAGGTTAAATGGAGGTCCCGTGTGTGAGTAGTGTCACGCATGTTAAAGATTCCTACCTTGCTTGGAACGGCAAGGGTTCGGCAAAATTCTAAACTTCCGAGCAATGTAGTACCTTCGGGTGGAGCATTGCAAATGTAAATGCACGGTATGTGAAAAGGGGCGGCTCTGTGATGTTGTTGGTATGCATGTGACTACTATGCCAAAGGTCCCGAGTTCAAATCCCGACACAGTCCTCTTGAAAAATGTTAGGCGAGCATTTTTCATAAAAATACACCCTCATTCGCATGAGAGGTAAAATGAAGATCCTGTGTGTGTGTTGTCACGCACGTTAAAGATCCCTACCTTGCTTGGAATAGGCAAAGGTTCGACAAAATTCAAAATTTCCAGGTAAAAAAAACTTGCTTCCTGGGCAATGTAGTACCTTCGGGTGGAGCAATGGCAAATCAAATGTAAGGTAGGTGAAGAGGGTTAAGAACCTGCGGCTACCAAGATCCCCAACACATGAACGTTTGCCGAATTAATAGTTTTCCAATATATCCTTTCGAACAAGGTTTATCGTCTTGAAACTGTTTGGACGTGTACCTCCACTTATTTCTATTCTGAGCTAGCCTGCACAGTTCCCTGAAATTTCCACAGCCTAGATACAGTTCGGTTCTCCTTCTGTTGTTTCCTAATTATATGTCCTATTTTACCAAGATTTAGTAGTATGTGAAGGGGGTTAAGCAGCCTGTGACTGCCAAGAACCCCCACACTTAGGCATTTGCGGATTAATAGTTTTCCAGTAAATGCTTTCGCACAATTAACATTAGTCGAGAAGATTGCAAAACCAATACCTGTAGTTGCTTATAATAATTATCAAGTTTAAGAACAATTTTTTTTGTCGTCATTAGGTTTTCCCTCTTGAAAATGGTTGGACGTGTACCTCCATTGATTTGTATTCTGAGCTAGTCTACACATTTTCCTGAAATTCCCACAGCCTACATCTTTCACTATCTGTATACAATAGTCCAACGTATCTCTGCTTCTAATGTACTCTGCACTATTCCATCATAACTTAGTATGTGGCCTATTATCCTATCTCCCCTCTTTTTTACTGTTTTCCACACATTTCTTTCTTCCCCTATCATTTCTAGCACCTCTTTCTTCTTAACTTTGTCTGTTCGCAATATCTTCATCATACTTATGTAGCACCACATTTCAAAGACTTTTCCTGTCCACTTCTCCTACTGTCCAAGTTTTACAGTCATACAGTGCTGTGCTCCAGACATGTTTTAAGCAATCTCTTCTTTGTTTCTATGTTTGTTGTCCTTGAACACAGTACGCCCTTGTGCTAATCTTTGTTTTATATCTTTTGCGCTTTTCCCACTGTGCGTTATTTGGCTTCCTAGGTAGCAGAAATCCTTAACCTTTTGTAAGTTCTCGTTACCTATTTGTAGTCTTGTTTTTAATTTAATTTCCTCCTTTGCATACTAGTACTTTAATTTTACTTTTGTTAATTTTCATACCGTATCTCTCTGTTAAAACTGTTTCCATTTCCTTAGAGCAGCTTCTAACTCTTTCTTGGTAGATGCTAATACTGTTATATCATCTCTGCAACTCTAAGCATATCAATCTTTTGTCCCTGCATAATAATTTCAAACGTCTTCCTGCATTTGACAGTATTCATTGCCTCTTCGATGCCTCTTCAATTCAAAGATTAATGGGGATAAAACACATCCCTGTCTCACACCTTTCCTAATGTTTACTTCTCTAAATTCCTGCTCTAATTCTATTACCACTGCTTGTTCTTTGTATAAGGTATGTATTATCTGTCTATCCCTAAAACTCATTCCAATCTTTTTGAGTATTTCAAACATTTTTTTTTACATTGTCGAATGCTTTTTCCAGATCTACAAACCCTATATACAGGCTTTCTCCCTTTTCCTATTGTTTTCTCCATTATCACCCTCAGAGCTAAAAAAGTGGCCTCATGTGTTCCCCTGTTTTGCCTAAACGCAAATTGATCTTCCCCTAGTATTTCTTCAGCTCGTTTTTCCATTCGTCTTTGTACAATTCTAGTTAGTATTTTTGACACATGTGCTGTCAAACTTATTGTTCGAAAATTTTCACATCTATCTGAGCCTCTCTTTTTTGGTATAGTGACTATGATATTATGTTTGAAATCTTTGGGTATTTCGTCTGTCTCATACATATAGTTTACAACTTTGAAGAGACGTTCTGTTAATGCTTGTCCAGCGGCATTTAGAGTTCATGCTTGCACCTTATCTGTACCCAGCACATTACCATTTTTCAGGCCCTTTAATGCTAATTCAAACTCATCTCTGAGTATAAGATATCCCACGTCATCCATTTCAATGTCTGATTCCTGTTCTAATGCTGCTAATTCCTCTCCTGCATATAAATTCCCTGTATATTGCTACCATCTAACCACTTTCTCTACATTTTATGTAATGACGTTTCCTCTCGAGTCGCTTATATTTTTGCTATACAGTTTTATATCCCTAAAATTCATTCTAATTAGTTTGTATGCTTTGTCTGTCTTTCCGATTTCCATCTTAGTTTGTACCTTTTTGGACTTTTCATCAATCCATTGTTCTTTAGTTTTCCTGCATTTGCAAATAATTTCCCATTTTATGGCTTTGTACCTGTTTTTCCTGTTTCATGATATCTATTTTTGTATTTTCATCTTTCTTCTATTAAATTCAGGATATCCTTTGTTATCCATGGTTTCTTATTTTCTTTTTATGAATACGCCAGAATATCTCTTGCTGCCATGTCTAAGCTAGATTTAATGTTATTCCATTCTGTTTATACTTCCTTAGTATCAGAAATCTTCCCGATATCTTTCAGCAATTCATTTGACTTTTTTCAAATCTTTCGTGGATATCTATATCTTTTAGTTTCTCAAAGTCAAAGTGCCTTTTTCTGTTCCCTTTTTTTCAAATTTTTTAATTTAGAGGGATCTTCATAATTACGATGTTGTGCTCAGTGTCTATAGCTGCTTCTGGTTAGCTTCTACAGTCGTTTACTTGATACCTAAACCGTTGTCTAACAAGAATGTAATCTATTTGATATCTTCCTATATCCCCTGGCATCTTCCACTTGTATTGTTTTCTAGCACGATGTTGAAATGTGTTTGTGATGGTTAAATTGTTCTTGTCGCAAATTTCTACCAGCCTATTTACACTGTTGTTTCTCGTGCCTAAATCAAATAAATCTACTAATTCTCCTTCCCTACCCTCACCTACCACTACATTAATATCCGCCGCAATTATTAAATTTTCATGACTTTTCAACCAAACTTAAGTTTGGTTAATGGGATCTCAATGTCTGTCCGCTGCCGTCGTCACCGCCATCGTCCGTCGCAGGGTTCCCGTGATTTTATAATATATATATAATATAGGAATTTTATTCAGTTTTTTACGCTGATTACGAATATGCTATACACTATTCGATATCTTATTTACTTTTCGAGTTATTAGACTTTAAAATTGAAATTTTACAACCAACGAAAGTTTTTGTTAATAATAATAATTATAACTTAAATTCAATTTTTATTGTAAATGTGAACTATATTTAATAATAGAATATTCGCAAGTAGTCCCCTCCCGGCGATTCGAATGGGGGATTATTTTAACTCCGGAATCTTTTACCCCCAGAGGATACCATCATCTTAAATACAATTTAACTACACTGTGTACTTGGGAGATAATGTGGTGGTTGCCCGTTGCCTTCCACATCGCAGTAGTGTGTCTTAGAATGCCACACCAATCCTATGCTCTCTCCCAATCTAAGTACAGAAAGGGCCGCTGCCATCTTTCAGGGACCTGTCTTAGTCTGGTTCCTCACTAAACAACCTACTACTTTGGTTGAACCTGTAGTTTGTTTCCTTAGGTCACTGGAACGCGAGAACCATTGCACCTGTTCTAGTAATCTGGAACTTCTTCAAGGTGCAAGTCCATTCAGAATGGTGTTCATCTTTAAGTATGCTATTATAGGAAAATAAACTTAGAACATTTTTAAAGGATTAATCAATAAATGTACCTTAAATTTTAATGTAGGCTTATCTGTGATGTTTAGTCTCGTTTAAGAAGTGATAAAAAATTGGCATTTTTAAGGAACACTGAAATGTGAACATCAAAAGTTTCTATTGAATTACGTTTCGGTACTTAAGGATGACATTTCCAGAAATGAGATTCAGAATGTTATCTATCAATATTTGAAACAAGAATAATCAGTGTGGTAGTAGTATTATTTATTGATTTAATGTTTTTTAAGGATTTTTTTAAGTAAGACCTGGCCAGTTTGATGTTAGAAGATTAGGTTTTCCTTCTTAAGAAACGTATACTATTATTTATATTGCCATTATTTACTGTTATTAGAGGTTAAGTTTAGGTTGGATATGAAGTCTTCGTCGATGAACTTTGTAGTAAGAGACATTGGGGGTCTCCAAGGGCTTGAGAGACTCCTCCATTTAAAAGTTTTTATTAATATGACAATATTTGAGATACCCACCCTCCATGTAGGGAGAATATCAAAAGGTTTGCTAAGACAAGATGGTTTGGTGCACACACAAGAAAACCCTTTTAAAGTAAATGTTCGTAGTAAGTAGTTTTTTTTTTGTAATCAACGATTCCAATTTTATATTTTTTCATTCCTTTTCCCATAGGAACCCACTCCCACACCACTGTAGTTAGCAGTGCACCATTAAACTGTTACATGTTCCTGTCCTTTCATGGAAAATCTAAATTATTAACATAATGTTCATTTTACCAATTTTTAAATAATTTATATAGGATCTAGTACAAATATCCTTCACGTAATTTCAAATTTTGATAAAACCTTACATAAAAGTCATAACAAACGTAACATAGAAAGGTTAATTTCATACATACCTTAGAACATAATTCTTGTAACAGAAGTAATGGAATTGATTGGAAATTACGACCTAACAGTTGCAAAATATGAGGATGTAAACCATGTCGATAAATACGAGCATCATGAAGAAAAACAGATCGTTCGGCAATAGTTGCAGTTGCTTCTAAGATACGTACTGCTACAGGTGTCCATGTATGTTCATCTCCAGTGATACCTTGCGCTGTTCCTTCTACAACCTACATAAATATTAGTAAATACTAAATTCTAATATTTATAAACTTACTCTTCCAAACCAACCCTTTCCATATTCTCTTATATATTTAAGTTTTGTTCTTGGAAAATCAATTTCAGTTTGATCTATAAACAAAATATTTACTTGAGCTAATAACCTATAAATGAAATATACTTACCAAACCAGGAATGTATGTCAACTTCGGCTTCATTGGAATTAATATCATGCTGCACCTGTAAATAAAATATACATACAAAGTGTATATTATTTCTGATACATCGAGAGATAATAATACACATGCATTGTGACTATTACATGCATTGACTTTAGAAGATATTATTACATTCAGTAAAACAAATTGCTGAAATATCTAATAAATATATTGTAAAATTCAGACCATACAGGTTAGTTGTGCACAATTCAACTACAAATTTCACAACAAATCCCATTCTATGTAATAATCAGATTTAATATAACAAGACCTTGATAAAAAGTCGACTATTTTGTACCAATTCATCAAGACATAATTTGTCATTAATAATCTGCCTGAGCCTGAGAGCTTTAGCTCGAGGGTTTTAATCTTTAATAACAAAATTATGTCAAGATAAATTGCAAAAAACAATAGAAATTTAGCTACAATAAAAAAAGTCGCTGATTTAACAAGGTCTTGTTATATTTGGGAAGATCATTTCTTAAGTCGAGAAGAATATGCTTTTAACAACAAAATTCTGCATTAATTTTACGGTAAACTCTTTATAGTTTTTCACATAAAATGGAAAATTATTCGTAAATGTAGGAGGGCTAAAAAACACTGGATTGAGGAAAAATGCAAAGAATTACAAACTAAGACGGAAACTGGAAAGACAGACAAAGTATACAAACTAATTAGAATGAATTTTAGGGATACAAAGCTCTATATATATTGTAATGTCAGGGGGAGGTACAAGGCTTCTAAGGGTAGATTTGTGTTAAAAGGGGTGTATGCCAAATAAAATGATTCATATATAAGATCCAGTAATTCAAAAACTATATTTTGCCGTACTTTACATATGCTAAAGTATTTACCATGTTAGTTTGAAATGTATGTGCCAAAAGGTAAACTAAATGACTTGATGACGTTGATAAAATGCACAGTGCTCAAGGTTTTATACTAAGTTGCAATTTAATAAGCCATTGAAAGTACATTTGCCGTCTGAAAACCAGATGCGTCTACGGATGTCTACTATCAACCAAGCATCCAGGTCTTATGTGAATTATTTTGGCTTTTTATTTAAATAGAATCAACTTTTGGACGAATTTGTAAATTCAAAATTATAAGTTAATAGCAGTATCAAATATAATTGGAGAATTGTGAAGTATTTAGGACCAATGATAGAATTTAATAAAGACAATAGTGAAGGTATTTGTGACACCAAAAAAAGGACAAATTGTTATTGGATATTTTTATGTATGTAAAATGTAATTAAGTAAGCTAGTTTTGTTGTGCTTATTGCCTAGGAGAGTAAACAAGATGATTCTTTTTCGATTAAATTTAGTATAAAGACGTGTTTTTGCAAACCTGCGTTAAAGTTATATATTTTGAAAAAATAAATGTGTTTGAATTTAAATAGTCTGATTTATTAAAGTGGAGGTACAAGAAGCATCGGTGGTTAAATAAGCAACAGCGACGTTAAAAGAAGTGTAAAGATTGGTGATAGTGCGACGGGAAAGCAACGAATATTTAATTAGATTTGGAACGAGATTGGGAAAGGTAGTAGGACATTCGAGTGGTTATACAAAGGGACGAAGTTGGATTTGGATAGTGGTTTAAAGGCAGAAGGACATAGAGTGGTTATACAAGCGACGGCGAAGCAACGAATATTAAAATAGATTTGGGATTGATTTGGATAGAGATTTGAAGGCAGTAGGACATCGAGTGGGACATCGAATTTATAGCAGGGCATTGAGTGATTTGGAACAGGACGGCGGTTAGATTTGGACTGATTACGAAAAGGCGGACGGATTAATTGGAGCACGAAGAGGGAAATTAGGAGAGCAGCAATTGCAGGGGAAGATTCAACGAAAAAGGAACACGGAAGGATTAGCGCAGGGAAGTAATTACAACGGTTTGTCAAAATTCTAAAATTCGGGTTATTCATTTCAGATTTGGGGTCATCAAAATTGTACTAAGACATCTGGAGGCGATACGAAAGTTCAATAGTGATTGTGAGTCCATGTAAAGACGCATACGGCGACTAAGATCGTGAGCCAGCAGCATTAAAAAAGAGCATCAGCGAAGTATAATTCAGGTGAGTACCGTGCAATATCATAAAACGTCAAAAAAAAAGTCAGAAATTGTGTACATTAATTAATTTGGCACAAAGCTATGTTGATCAGTAAAATTTGGCATATACAGTAGTAAATTCATATAAAAGTAGTAAAACAAAAGAGTGTGCAGTTTGGTTGGGCAGTGCACATCTACTTACGACTGAACCCACGGTAAGTAGGTGAACACCCTGACATAAAGAGTTCATATAGTCGAGGCATAACAATAGTAAACATTTTAATTAGATAACCAACCAAACTTTGCTAAAGCACATTATATAAAAGTCATTCATTTAATAATAAAAATAGGGGCGACGAAAAAAAAGTAGTGTATAAATAATTTATAATTTAAATAAATAAAATAATAAAAGTAAAGGGGGGGGTGAGCCAGTAGAATATATATATATATATATATATATATATATTTTGTTGTGGATTTACCGGGGTAAATAGGTGTAGACAATAAAAATTTAGCAAACGTGTATATAGAAAAGAGCAAATTATTTACGCGCCAAATTAATTTAATTCATATAGTGAAAACGAACGAGTATTAAGGTATTTTTATATTTAACTAATTGGAATGTTAGAATTACATAAAGGAAGAAAGCTTTAAAGCATATAGAAGCTCAAGGATACGGTCAATTTGTATAAACAGCTATAGTGACAAATATCTTAAAGAGTGAGTGGAATGAACAATCGATAATATACAACAGATAGAGACAAATATAAATGAAGCGTTAGATTGAAAGTCATGTAAGATATACACGTGGAATTGATGAAGGAAGTCGACAATAATGATTTTCTGTAACACAAGTGGGGTTTGAAAGGAAACAACAAACATGCATAAAACAAAGATGAACAGCAGTTAGGTGGAGCATTGTGACGACAGAGAATTTTGTCATTGGTTGAGAGCCAACAGTTTTCGAAAAGAGAGCACACGGTAAGGTAGAAAACGAATTCTATCTAAACAGCACGAAGGACGGGAGAAAATTTGCAGAATTTAGAAACGGTTACGTTCAAAATTTTAAGAAGCCGCTTGGAAAATAAGCTTTTCGAATGAAACGGGTCCAATAGGGGAATTGGATAATAATATAAATAGTCGAGTAAAGATATTAAAGCTCTCTTCTTTTTTCTTCCATCGAGTTCTGAATACGGGTTCATTTGTGTGTGTAGTAAAGTTACATTTAACATCTCATTTGAAAGTATAAAACTGTAGTAGCGGACCTCAAGTTATTAAAGTGAGTGCACGAGTTAGTGCTTATTTAAATAAAAGGTCCGGCTATTACGACAAAATTATTATATGCATGGATGATATTTGGGGTAAGCAGAACTGGAAAGCAAGTTTGTGTGCGTGAAATATCTAGTATGGAACGTTACTATGAGACAAAGCAATATCTTGCGGAGAACAGGAGTGGTAGCGGAGATATTAGATGGTGGAGATCTGTGGATCCGGCAATCAGCGTAGTAGATGGACGCAACGACGAGGAGTTTCTGGTAGCCATCTCCTGAGGTGATGAAGAGTGAAAATGTCTCCAGGTAATAAATTTGAAATTTCTGTTTTTATATAAACAATTGCGGATATTTTGTGTTTGTGTGGTTGACTTTTTGGTGGCATATTTATTGTTTTAGAAACATGTTTAAAAAGATACATGTACAGGACAATTTAATAATTTTGAGTATTGAAAAAGGGTTTATTTAGGATATATATAAAATTTATTCAGGCTTCAAATTGTGTTGTAAAGGGTAAACGAGTCTGTAAATTTTTTTTCATTAATGCAAGGTTTAAAAAGCATATACAAACAAAACTTGGTTATAATGAGCTCACAATACACCAGTGTGAAGTCAAATTAGGGTTACATGTGGGACCCATCTGCTCATATCTACTTGAATTTGTTTAAAATCATTTTAAAATCAAAGACTTTAAAACATTCAATAAATTGAGCTATACCAAACTGTTTGTACACATGTGTAAATATATTTTATATGTTAATATGTGTAAATAAAAGGTTGTATGGTTGTCGTATTATTTTGGTAATTTCATTTGATGGTGTGTGAGTGTGAAAGAGATATGTATGTAAAATTAGGTATTCAAGAAGAGGCCGATTGCTTAGCTAGCCAGAGAAGCAGAGAAATTCGAAGGCGTCCTAATAAAAGGGTAAAAATTTTTTTAAAATTTTTTTGCAAATTTTATGTTGGCCCAAGGAGGGGCACGAATTTTACTGAGGTCTCCACGGCAATTTTATTACGCCCAATTCGTGGGGCTCGAATGAATGATTTAGGAGAAGGCTCGAGCATCCCAGAGAACATGGCAATTTTATGACGGCCCAACGCTGGGGCTCGATGTCCCGACTTCCACGGCAATATATACAGCAAACAGAAAGTTCAAACAGAAACTCTAAAAGTCGTTGGACAAGCAGTAACAGAACGTCTCTTCCAACTAGTCAGTAATGTGTACGATAGAGAGGCATGATTCCCATAGATTTCAAATGTAATACCATAATCGCTATACCAAAAAGAGAGGTGCTGATAGATGTGAAAATTTTCAAACAATAAGTTTGAGAGTACGCGTGTGAAAATATTAACTAGAATTGTACAAAGACAAATGGAAAAATGGGCTGAAGAAACACTAGGAGAAGATCAATTTGGGTTTATGAAACAATAACAGAAAAAGGAAAAAACCTGTATATAAGGTGTGTAGATGTAAAATGGGAAAAAAATTGTTCAAAATACTAAAAAAAGATAGGAATGAGATAGAGATAAACGGATAGTACATAGCTTATACAAAAAGCAAACAGTGGTAACAGAATTAGAGCAGAAACATAGAGAAGTAAATTGTGGTGTTTTTAACCATCTTGAGGTATGTACTAGTACAACGGGGGTTAATATGTTGGTTTCAAATGTAGTTAATCGTTCTTAATTTAAAGTTCAAAAGTTACGTCAGTAATTTTAATAAAAAAATAAATCTCCCAGAAGTTGAAAGAAGTACTTTAACACCAGACAGAGAGTTTATTTTATTATTAAAATCGAGTGGAGCATATTATATGGTGTTTTTAAACATCTTGAGAGAGTTTATGCAGCAATTATGATTAAAAGGTGTAAAGGTTCAGGAGCACAATTATGTTTATGTAAAATCATTTAGAATCTTTTTAGAATTCTTTTTCCATTTCCATACTGAATCTTAGGGCTAAGTGCTTTTGATTAAAATTAGAAAGACCTATGTTCCAGTGGTTGTGAATTCGGCAGAGGGAGGAGTGGAGTACTGTAGGATAGTGTAAGGTTAAGACAAATAGGTTATATCATGAAATTGTTAAATTGTTGTTGATAAAGTATCTAAATCATGTTTTTAAAAGGAGTTAAAGATACATTTTAAACGGTGTTCTGTAGTTTAAAAATGTGGGAAGTTGTGTTTGTAAATTATTTAATTCAGTATTTACTGAAATTGAAGTTCATAAGGTTAGTAAGATAGTAAAAAGCCAGATTAAAAGAGTTTGTACCATTAGCACTTCAAGAGGTAGTTTGAAAAATAGTATGTCTTTGTAATTTGTTTAATTAGAATTCATGATGTATTGAGAACAGTGCAGCAGGATGTAAATGTGTTATAACATAGAAAAAAATCATTCATCTTGGTAAAAGGTAGTTTTCAATTATATGTGTAGATGTATTCTGCAAGCCAATGGCAGCGAATTATATAATTTAGTATTGTAAAAGGTTTAGATGTGTATTGTTTAGGGCAGTCTTGTTGTCATAAGTCTCAATGTTTCTGTTGTAAATATAACACAATATGTAAGTTTTGTAGATAAGTAAGATAGTTGGTGAACGATGTTCTTCTTTGGGGGTATCCTAGATAACCGAAAATGTTTGAGGAAAAACAATTTGATTATCAAAAATAAAATAAACATGTAATTCTTGTGAGCTCCGTTTTTACTTCTTGCATAAATAATAAAAGTTAAAGTTTGAAAACGTGGTGTAGACTAGTGAAGTCTTGTAGTAGTTGCAAAAGAAAAAAGGTTAAAATTATAATACAACGGTAGAGGTACTAGCTGTATATAAAAAGAAGAATTTTGTAGCGGAGCACAGTTGGGAGTTGTAGGCTCTGGAGTAAAAGGGAAGCAAGGAATTGGCGAGCCGCAGTACATGATTAAAAATCTGTAAACCATCAAAATTAAAAGAAGAAGAAGAAGCCCATGTGTCGAAAGGAATCATTTCAGAAGTATTAAAAGTATCATTTCAAAGTATTACAGTTATAAATTTTATGTAGCAGTTCACCTTATATTGAGGTTAGAGTAGTAAAATTTAGTTTATCTTTATTAGGTGGTACCTGGGATTCTGCAGCTACTTCCAACACGCTGCTGGAGAGGATACAATCCCGAACATAATTTAAAGGTATCATTTATTTATTAAAATTCTGTAAAGCGAAAGGTTCAGTTTGGTGTATCAAAAAGGATTTGTTTACAACCAAATTTAAGTTGTATATATGAGTAAAGAGTGTAACCAGCTCTGTAATTATTTATTTTTGGGGTGTTTTGTTGTAGCACTTATTAGAGGGTGCAGTTAATGCATCATTGATTTCAAAGTGTGGACAGAATTCGTCTACCTTAGAAAACTGAAATTTTGTGAATTAATTCATTCAATCCTGAGATATGAATTGTCTCATGTTTTAAAATATATGACCTAAGCAAAACCTAAACAAAACAATAAAACAAAAAAGGATTTCATAATTCAGAAGGTGACAGATCATTGTCGGGGTAGGGAACCATCTGTTGAGAAATTTTGATAACATTGGCATTGCAGTGCAGTTGGCAAGCTGGGTACTTTATCTGCAGTGGTGAAGTTAAATTTTCCGATTTAAAGTATCTATATTTGTTCAAAAATTATCATAAGTATCGCCCAGACGTGTGGCATTTATAATAAGTGACGCAGGCCAACGTGGGACTAATAACGATTGAAGCGAAGCGATTTATAATAAGAAGAGACCAAAGGACGTGAATCGTAGGTATAACATTACAAGGGAGCATTAATAATAAGTAGCTAATCCCAATTAAGCTGTTACCTTGCCCTTTGTTAAAATGTTAATTTTTAAAAATAAAAAGAAGTACGCATAATATTCTTACTAATTGTTCATGGGCTAAAAATATGTTGTTCTGTTGGGGTGATGAAAGTGGAGTAAATATTGTAAACTCTCGATTTGTAATAGGATTCGTAAGTCCATGATCCAAACTCGATGAAGAAGATGCCAATACAGGGGCATTATGGAATTCCTACAACAACAATAATTGTTATTTTCAAAATATATCATACAAAATAATTTATAAGTTCTTACAATTAATAAAATACTCAAATATATAACTAGAAATTGTTATATTCCATTTCGTATTTGAATTTACAGGTTGCTACACTTCTATGATTTCAAATCCGCTCAGTTAGGCAGCCAACTATGCTCGTCGTTATTAACTTCACAAGTGCGCTAGCCTAAATTCTTTCTGGTCCACTTATCTAGACATGAAATCTTTACTAATTAGAAATTTCCTGAATGTTGCTAGTTTAATGGTAATTCGGTAAAACAGCCGTTTATGTTTGCAAATAAACACCCGCTCAATTTTATTTCTATTATACATGAAATTTCTGTGGTTATTTCTTCTGAAAACAATTTTATGACTACATTGTTTGAAAGAGTTTACTAGATATTTAGCGCTTGGCCGTGTTGGTTCTTTTCTGCTAAATCGGACAGTTGCAAATTCTTATCATAAAGAACATGCTTTCTCTGCTTTACATGACTGGTAGGTAATTGATGGGCGATATTCTTTTAATAGAAATGCTAATATTTTCAGTCCGAATTTGTACTTAATTTTCTTCGATTCTTATAACTAAGGTTTGCTTCATTGTACCATAGAAACGTACGCCATCGTATATCATATTTTGTCTGGCAACCATATTATACATAGATCAAGTTAGAACCAGCTGGGTAACCATTGTAGCTACATATATCCTTCACAGTCTGCATAAAGGGATACTTATATGGTGTTGACCGACAGCTGTTTGCTTAACTCCTGAATGGTATTTAATTTGCCTACATTCTAGCAATGTTAAGAGCAACAGTTTGGACTTAGATTTATCTAATAATTTAAGGTTTTATCTTTAAATACAATATTGTAAATAAAAGCGTTTTATTGTGCACTGTTGTTTCATTCTTTAGACACCCCACCCCATCCCCATCTCTGACTGTGTTTAACGCGACATTCGTGCTCCCCCTACTGCCCAATAATGCGGGCGAGCATTTCGTTAAGCCATTTTCTAAAATTTTGCAGGTACATAAAAATTAGGCAACCTAACCCAATCAAAATATTATCAACTTTCAATCACTGTACTGAATATAGCTCCCAACCATGTTACTTTAAACGAATGACAAGAACACTTGCATTTTTAAATTTCTAATACAATTTATTCTATCACATTTTAAATGAAAATCTGCACATTTTTGAATTTCAAATTTCTATTACAAAACGATACTTCAAAAATAGTTTCCACTTCATATGATTTTTTATATATTAACGTTTTCAAAATTGCATTTTTACGTTTCTAATGTGAATTTAATGCTTATTGAAATGACAAATTGATCTTCAAATTTTACAAAATGTTAAATTGTTATCCATTACTTGCTTGACAGTTATCCAATCATTACTATGCTTATGCATTCTGTTAAAATAGTTCTCATTTTGTTTAACACCATGTTTAATTTGCCAATGTTATTGGATCGTTTCCTATAAACTAACTTTTGAGAATACTTATAAAGAGTCTTTGAGGAATTCACTATTGTTGATATGTCTCAGCTAGATGCTTCTTGACATGTAGTCTATAATGAGGAGTTCCACCTTAAAAAAATTTCATCAAGGTATTAAAACATATCGTTTATTGTAAGTATTATCTGTAAAGTTATTGTTGTGTTGAAACTACCTTTAAAAATATTTGTAAAAACTGAAATTTTGCAACATTTGCAAATATTCCATTTGCAATTCCTTTGGTAAAAATGATCGCATTTGTGTGCTAATAATCCGAAGCCTGAACTACCAATAAGAGTTTTCTTATGCTCAATATTGACATATACTTAATAACCTCAGTTTTGCACAAGATATTGCCTTATCAATAAACACAATTATGCAAACTAGCCTGGGATCATTGTTCATGATATTATGCAAAACCACATAATTCCATTTCCCTTTGGAGATTATCTTACATAAGCCGTTGCATATAATGACATTTGTATGGCTGAAGCCAATCACCTTTAAGATCTTCCATGAGGTAGTTAAACCAATGTGTGTACTGAGGTCAACTATGGTATCGATGTTCTTGAATAATTTGTTACGTTTCTATTCTGAAAATCGATTTATTTTGATTTTGAGAGTGGTTCTATTATTTGTGGTGTTTAAGTTACCTACATTTCCTTTAAAATTGTTTATTATTGTGGTTTGGTTATTAATAAACAAGGTTTATAGATATGCGTTTTCCTAGTGAAAGAGTCTTTTGTGTTCTGCTATCAACCTGGTCAGCATCTAAGTTTACTAATTTATAAATTGAGATGAGTTTTGGGTACTCTATTTTTAAAGATTTTTGTACAGTTAGTGCATTAATACTATCGATTTTCTAAATTGATTGCCAGTGAAATAGCTACATTATACCTTGAACCCTGACCATGCAGGTATGAACATTTTTTGTGATATTATTGTTATTAATCCCTGCTCTTGTTACAATATTTTAAGGGTTTTCTTCTCCTTTTTTTTTAATATGTTGAAAATATGTGATGCCATGTTGTCATTAGTAATTGGTGTGATAATCTGTAGAGATTGAGAGTGTATATTTGGAATCCTGCTGCTGGGCTTTGAAGAATATAAGAATAACAGTTTATATCGCAGTCCTTGATGAGCAACGACTTCCATTATCTTCAGATAAGTGTCTATAAATTACAATGTTTGCATTATTACGTGTTTCAATTAAATTTGCAACGTTTTGGTTATTAATTTTCAAAGTTTTGGTTATTAATTGATAATATTTACAA
This sequence comes from Platerodrilus igneus, assembly GCA_036346225.1. NCBI lineage: Eukaryota > Metazoa > Arthropoda > Insecta > Coleoptera > Lycidae > Platerodrilus > Platerodrilus igneus. The sequence goes on from JARFIW010001700.1 coordinate 6,549,939, forward strand.
TTATAAGCTTAGCGCACTGAATGTGCTAGGTCCCTGCTTATTTTCATGAAATTGTGTAAAATTTATTATTTTTATTGCTGAAAATTTACAGTTAATAATTAATTAATTCAGATAATATTTATTAGGTCGATTGTTACGATGTATGAAAATTCGATTGGTACCATAAGTGATTATGCTTGGTTATAATTATACTGTTTTTTTATTTAGGCACATCTTGAATTTCAAAGATATTATTTTTCTTTGTATATAAACAATCTAAACATTCATTTCATTATACACTGTAAATGGGATATTTGCTTCAGTGTTTTTTTTTAATAAAATCAGTTCAATATTATAGTTCCTCACAAATTACGTTTCGGTTATTAACGTTTTTTTTTTAAACGATCTTGCTTTTTTTACCAGGTCAAGAACAGTGATGCGTAATTTCTGATTGTGACCTTTCCTAACGCCTTTCCGGACTACTTACTAGTAGTATCTCTTTTATTGTTATTATCTATGACCACTTTTCTGAGATACGCCATTTTCGCATTAAGCCTTGATCAATAGCGACAACGTTTAGTATCATCTAACCATTATTTTATGTTGAGCTCAACCTTTGAAAAATCTGTTGCCATTTAGGTAAATGTATTTTTAAACGCGTGGTAAATCAATTTAAAAAGCATGTTAACCTCTTCATAAGACTAGATCCGATACAAAAGGTAACAAAAGTTATAACTGATGCCATCAAATTGGGCATTCACACTAGTACGCATGAAAAATTTTATAAAAAAATCTTTAGTGGTTTTTTAAATGTAAATCACGCTGGTAGTTACGGCAATTTGTAAAATTAATTCTATGCTTCATCTGCAGAGAAAATAAATTTCAAATTTCGCAGCTGGGAAGTCTTTAATTAGAAGGGAATCTTTGTGGTTGAAAAGATTGTCATTCATAATTATACGGGAGTCCAAGTACTCCTGAAAGTTCTAAAACTTTTTGTTATTCAATATATCATCTATATAAACTATATTTGGTACCATACTCTAAAAGTTCTTTTAATAATATAATCAAAATGGTACAGAGGTGTCATAGAACAACAATGGACAGTTTCTTATTTATGAGTCATTGTATGTCAAAATCATGTCAAATTTGAAAAATTGCACAAGCTTTCATAGTGAACTTGAATAGTCGATTCTTTCACAATATTTTCCACCTCCGGAAGTATCATCACCCTAGCGTTTGGTGCTATATCGGATTTTGTCATTGAATAGCACCTTTGAAGAGATTTTCAATAACACAAATCTTTGTTTCGGTTACATGAGAAAAATTTCAGAAACACGTTTCCTAATATGTGGTTTTTAGAATAAAGAACATTTAGTAGGATGCTCTCATCAAATCTAACATATCCTGTCAATATTAATTATCTTGCAAATTTGATTTTTAATTTGTTGTTAGCATAATGAATTTCATACATCAAGAATTGATTAACATAGAGTACTTACTGCATTGGTGAAGCTGATTGAAACATGTGAACTTGAAAATGCCATAAACTGTAACTTTTGAAAAGCTGAGAGACAGATTTGAACCTACGGGTAACGTTGCACAGTCGAAGCTTGAAACAATAGCAAAATGAATTGACGACGAATCAGAACTAGAGTTTTTGCTGATGATCGAAGAAAATGCCAATCTGACTACCAGATAAATTGCTCTAGAAACTGATATTCAAAAAGCAGTATAAACAATCATCGATTCCACTTTTATCACATCAAACTTCATAAAGAATTATATGGAGATGATTTTGAGAATCGCAAACAGTGTTCAAATCGAATGAGTGTTGAGGTTACTGAAAATTATACTTTGAATATTTTGTTCAGTAATGAAGTGCCGTTCGAAAGCAACAGATCAAGTCAATAGGCACAATATGATTACTATGCATATAAAAACCCTTATTGGTTAAGAACTGTCGACCATCATGTTTGGGGCGGTATTACTGATAGCCATGTTGTTTATCCCTTCTTTTTCAATGTTATTTTAAATAGGGAACACTAGCTGTGATTTCTTCATGAACTCCCCATTTTGCTGGAGGACGTCGATTTGAATACAAGAAGGAACATGTGGAATACAACACGAAGGTGCACACATTCATAACCGTAGAATTGTATGTAGATTTCTTGATGAACACTATCCTCATCAGTGGATTGGCAGAGGTAGAGCTATTGTTTGGCCGTCACCTTGTTGGATTTATTTCTTTTTATCGGGTTTTGCTAAGGAAAAAGTTTATGGAATACATCTAACAACCGATGATATGAAGGATAGAATAAGCACGACATTTCGTTCAATTGACAAAGCAATATAAACCCAAGTGCAAATTTCTATCGTGAAAAGACTAGCAGTCGGCATCCAACAAAATGGTGTTATTTTTTAACATGCTGTAGCCAAGTTGCTCTTTTTCGTTAGATTATAATATTGTTTTTTAGCAAATCAATTCGTGCAAAAACAGAGCACGTCAATATTTTTAACTCTGCATCCCAGGCCAAGGCAGGTTAAAATTTAAAATATTTTATTTTATACACACAATGAAAGACTGCAAAATAGAATTCAGATTTTCTTTACGTGTCTAAAACAGACGTATAATTTCCATACGCGCAGTGTAAATTATGCACTTTTTCCTCATTTCCGGACTTGCTCTACAAAATGAGCACTTTTTCAGTACTTTCCGGATTTTCGATACCAGTAGACCCCCTGTTGTAAATGTTTAATGTCAATTTTTAATGTAAATTATATCTTACATTCGAAAGGTAATTAACAGAACAATACCTTCTTGCAGATTATTATGAAATCTAAACCTACAATAGATATCTACAAAAATTTTAATTTAGTTAAGCCATTAAGTATCAACTTTTGTAAAATTAAAAAAATTTGTTTAGCAGAACATTATTATTAATACTAAATAAACATAGAAAAGGAAAATTAAACTTGTTCATACATTATCTTTATTAATATGGCTTGTCCTATAAATAGGTCGCTAGTATGTAGCAGTATCATATTAGCTAGATATTTTTAATATGTAAATTGGATATTGAAATTTAAGAAACTACAGTTCTTCACTCATTTTGAGAGAAATGCTACAAAACACGTTTTGCAAAGAGTTATTTCACATTTCAGGCAATATGTTAGCATCTTTGATTTGCACGTTTTCCTTGGCAGCAACGTTGATTGTCCTGTGTTGCTATGAAACAATTGTGTCGAATCTTACATTTTCAAATACTTTTAAAGGTGAAGTTGCAACAGGATATCTTATGGTGAGTTTTATGCCTAATTTCAAGTCAGTAACAGCTATAGTCCTGCAGAAATCCAGCAACAAAGTAGCAGAGTTGTTAGCTGCTGGAAAAATTATCCAAGCATCAATTACGATATCAACAATTTTGGTAAACAGTGGTCAATACCATTTTTTGAGTCATATTTGGATGGCATATTTAGCAACATTCCAATCATGTTGGTCCCCATCCCATATTTTGGTTGTAATTTTTCACTACTCACAGTTGTGGTACAAATTTCTTTTGCTTTGATTTTCAAACCCAACGAGATGCTTGTGACAAAGGTTCTATTGTATCATAATTGATTTAGTTTCAACTGTAACACACTTATTATCATTCCATTTCAAAACCAGTATTTCTCGAATTGTGTCGAATCTATAATCAAACACTCAGTGTGACTTTTTTTTAAAGATTTTGAATTTTTTTAGTGGCATTGGGTTATCTATTTTCACGAATAGTGCCTGTCGTTCGCATTTCTTGTAGGTAAAGTTAATAAATCTAGGCTGGTAAATAATTTGTCAAAATAGACACAATAACTTGCAGAATTTTCAACACATTGTAACATATTGAGAACTATCCTAGAACCCAACACTAAATCTTGATTAAAAGAATAGGCACCGCAATATAAATAAAATTTGAAACTTATCCAATAGAACTACATAGTGCCCACAGTTTATACCCAAATCGTATGAACTTCCCTTGTATGAACCGTTTGAGTTCATGTCTGCCAAAGTACTTGACAATCATTTCATCGATTGCTAAATTTAAAAAAAAACAAACTGTTGGAATATTTTTATTCAACTTTGTAATAAGGGGACGCACTTTAAATCCATTATCGGTTTTATTTTCTCTAATTTGATTGTTATTTACAAAGTGTAAATACTTTTATTTTACAACCATTCCTCGACATATATCTAATTTTAAGTCTTGTTCTTCTGACCAATGACAGATGGTAAAATGTGATACCCTGGAAGAATTAGTATGCCTATAAGAGCTTTCAATTCTTATTCGGATAGAGTAAAATTTGACTTATTTTTACTACGTTAGCATACCTTACAGTCTCCTCTGTATGTATTGAATAAAATTGTCATTAAATAATATTTCAAATAATTCTACAGAAGCTTTGCTTTCCATGTTTATTTTGACCTGGTCCAATAATACATTTGCATCATCATTTATGGGTGTTAGTTTTGTATACTAGCAGGTTATTTGAAAACATGCAGTCCCAAAAGCAGGTGGCATGGTCCCAGAGAATACCGTTAGTACTGATCCATAGTTTAATCGACCTATTGTGGCTTTAAAGTAAACATCGTCACGGTAGGTGAATAGTTTTCAATTTTGCATTTAAATCATTTCCTCGATTCTTTTTAGCGAAGTTTTATGTAGTTAAGTAGTAGATAAAGTATTTTTAATTATGGAATATAGCACAGAACATTGAAATGCAAATCTTTTTTTGTTATGCAGTATTGAAAGTTCAAATTGCAGAGCGTTGCATATCCTATGGAGTATTATAAAATTTTCCGTTAATTTTTTTTTAATGGAAGTCAAGCTGTAATGCCAAGCATGTGCAAAGCTCGCACGCCTGTTGTTGTTGTAATTGCACACAAAGATTAACAAACGATGGTATAAGATTTAGATCCCAAGAAATTGGTTAGTAAGTACTACTGAAATCATTCGATGGCTAGAGAATTATTTAGGGTGAGTGCTTTCCAATGCTATTCTTGTTTCACCGAACCATTACTGGAAATGTAATAATTTTTTGTAACTTTTATATACTGATTTAAATTGGCATACATAATTTTTTTGTCCAAGATTTAATAGTTAGATGTCATATAAATGTTCGTACAAATGCAAAGAAATTTCTCTCAGATAGCTTTCTAGGAATTTAAAAGGATAACTTAAATGTGCTTGTAACTAAGCAGGTGACATATTTGTGTTTGTTTGTCACATTATAAAATCTAGTTTTTTGACAGTACAATTAAAATACAGATTAGTTCAGACCATAAGGATATTTGAACTTTAGTTCAAGAAATAAATTAATTAAAAATGTAATTTCTACAGTTTATGAAATTCAATACATTTAATTAATAATATGTAAACCAAAACAGGATCCTTTTTCGGTATTAAGTACAAGTTGTAGAACATTATCAAAAACATAATTCTCTTCCTAAAGAATTCTAATAAATTAAAACTTGCAAAATTCATAAAATTAATATGAGACAACTCTTAGATATTTTTTAAATATAGATAAATAAAAAGCATTAATACATGTAGAATTGTACAAATGATGTATATATATATATATATATATATATATATATATATAAATAAAAGACAAGTTATTACAGTCCGCAATAAGAAATTGTGTAGAACAATATATAAAATAAGATGTATCTGTAAACAAACTCTATGAAAATAATAGAGCCTATTGACTATATTGACTATATAACTACTAGCCCGATTTGTATTCGTTAATAGGCTCTATTATTTTCATAGAGTTTGTTTACAGATACATCTTATTTTATATATATATATATATATATATATATATATATATATATTTCTTTATACCAACAGAAAGTGAACTAAGTTGTTTTAAAGCTTTTTTTCATTGAAGTTAACAATAAAAAGCAAGCAACCAAATTCATAAAACTTTTGTAATGTAGAAAGAAGGATCATTGATCTTGTATTGGTAAGATTTTTTTTGAGGGATAATCTTAATTTGCTAATCTTTTTGGAATTTATTTTTTTGTGATGAAGTGACTAGGCTCTAATGTAGCCCTAGCTCTAAAATGCTATGAAGTGGTTATATTTTCAGACAGTACGAGATCGTCGTTCCAGTTCAAGTTTGCAGAGTCACAAGTAAGTATTATGTTTCTATGTTTTGCTTGTTAAGGAGATTTTTTTTCTTTTCGAAGATTTCAGTATCTTATCTTCGGATCGTTACTCATTATAGCTATTATTAAGATACGGTGGCATCCATTAAAAATTCTTTTATTATCGTATACTATCCTATGATGCTTTTTTCCTGGGAAAAGAATTAATTCATAAAAAGTGACATTTTGTTACCTGTCAAGAAACTTTAAATGTCAAATTTTTTTCCTGTCACAGAAAAAATGTGTAAGGTTCACAAGTACATCATTTTCAGTAAGAAAATGTAAGTCAACTGACAAAAAATTAATGTATGCTGTCTTATTCATATCAAGTAGAAGACTGTAGAAGCTATCCAGAAGCAGATGTAGACACTTGCCACAACAAAGTAATTATGAAAGCCACCGAAAAAATTTAAATTTTTTTAAAAAAAGAGCAGAAAAAGACACTGATTTTGAGAAACTACAAGATAAAGATATGCACATAAAACATACGAACAAGTAAAAGGAATTGTTGAAAGACATCAAAAAAATGTCTGATACTAAGGAAGTAGAAACAGAATGGAAAAAGTTTAAATCCAGCTTAGGCATGACGGTCAAAGATATTCTGGTGCATAAATAAAAAAAAATACCAGGGAAAGATCAATCTGGGTTTAGACGAAACAGGGGAATATGAAAGGTCAATTTAGTTTAAAGGAGAAAACAATAGAAAAAGGAGGAAGCGTGTATATAGGATTTGCAGATCTAAGCATTTGACAATGGAAAATGGAAAAAATGTTCAAAATACTCAAAAAGATTGGATTGAGTTATAGGAACAGGCAAACAGTACATAGCTTATACAAAAAGAAAATAGCTGTAATAGAATTAGAACAGGAACATAGAGAAGTAATTATTCAGAAAAGAGCGAGAAAGGGATGTGACATTCTCGTTAATTTTTAACTTGTACATCAAAGAGGCAATGAATACTGTCAAATGCAGAAAGACATTTGGAATTATGATGCAGGGACAAATAATTGATTTGCTTAGATTTGCAGATGATATATCGGTATTAGCATCTAGCAAGAAGAGTTAGAAGCAGCTCCTAATGAAATGGAAACAGTACTAACAGAGAGATACAATATGAAAATTAACAAAAATAAAACTAAGGTTTTAATATGCAAAGGAGGGGAAAATAAGTCAAAACCACAATACAAATAGGAAACGAGAACTTACAAGAGGTTAAGGATTTCTGCTACGTTCAACAAGCCAAATAATGCAATATGAGAAAAGTGTAAAAAAAATATAAAACAACGATTAGCACAGGGCAGTGCTGCATTTAACAAGAAAAAGCGACTACTATATTGAACACGACAAATACAGAAACAAGAAAAAGGTTGCTGAAAGTATATGTCTGGAGCACAGCACTGTACAGCTGTGAAACTTGGACAGTAGGAGAAGAGGACAGACAAGGATAGAAACGTTTGAAATGTGATGTCACAGGCGTATAATGAGGATATCATATGCAGACAAAATTAAGAATAAAGCGGTTCTACAAATGGTGGGGGAAAAAAGAAATAAGTGGAAAACGATAAAAAATAGAAGAGAGAATGATAGGGCACATACTAAAGCACGAGGAAATAGTGTGGGATATGTTAAAAGCAGAGAAAGGAAAAAATAGAGGTAGAGATGGACCTAGATTAGACTATTGCACACAGATAGTGAACGATGAAGGCTGAGGGAATTTCAGGGAAATATGTAGGTTGCTCAGAATTGATATCAATGAAGGTACTGTCCAACCAGTTCCAAGACTGAAAACCCAATCATGAAAAAGTAATTGTACTTAAACCTGATGATTATTATAAACAACTGCAGGTGTTAGTTATACAATATTCTCAACAAATGTTGATTGTGCGAAAGGAGCAATTGGAAAATTATTGATTCGGTAAATGTTCAAGTAGTGGGGGATCTTGGTAGATGTCATGTTGCTTAACCCGCATCGTGTACCATTGAATATCAGTGAAATTGGGTCTATTTTTAGAAAACCATAGAAGGCGAAAATTGCAAAAGATATAAAAAAAGGATTAGCACAAGTCGTACTGTATCTTACAAGAAAAAATTGTTGAAAGCATGTGTGTGAAGCATTGCACTATACGATTGTGAAACGTGGACAGTAGAAGATAGGTAAATAGATAGACACCTTTGAAGCATGGTATGCTACAGATGTATGATAAAGATATCAAGGGCAATCAAAGTTAAGAACAAAGAAGTTCTAGAAATAATAGAGGAAGAAATGTATCTGTGGAAAAAAATAAGAGAGATAGAATGATAGAACACGTTCTAAGGCATGAGGGAAAATAGTGCGGGATATGTTAGAAGCAAAGAAAAGGAAAAAGAAGAGGTAGATGTAGATCTAGATAAGACTATTGCACACAGATAGAGAAAGATGTTGGCTGTGGGAATATCAGGGAAATGTGTAAGTTAGCTCAGAATAGGAAACAATAGAAATACGTGTCTAACAAGTTCCAAGACTGAAGACCTAATGATAATGGTATTTAATGGGTCGATTTCATAAAGTAGGTTGGATTTTAACCAAAAAAAGGACAACATAGCTAAATAACGCTAGATCAAAATAGGCATAGGTTAAACGGAAATATGCTTAAGGGGTGACTAATTAAAAAACGGCTAATTGGCTGTTAACTTCGCTGATGTAGAGTAACTCAATTTTAAATTTAAACAGTTTAATAAATTAACAAAAATTCACATTTGTAAAAGTCCAAACGACTCATTTATGCCTTGGAAAACCATGTAGTCAAAAAATTTGTCCCAAACCTGGAATATTAATAGTTACAACAAATATTACATGTTTAGGTCTCAGACAACCCTGTTAATTAAATAATTTATATTTCTATAAGGGTAATTTTTCTTGTATTCTGCTAATATAACAAAAATCTAATGTTCAACAAGCGCAATATAACCAACCATAGCCAAGGTAAATAAACCAGTTCCATTATAATTCTATTTAGGTAGACAACGTGGGTTTTGAGTAGGTTTTAAGTTCTAAATACATATACTCGAATATATCAAAAAATAGAAAAAAATATGCATTACCAAATAAATTATTCTAAGATTAGGTGTTTACCTACCTGCTTCTTTTCATCCTAAAGAAAGCATGAAATAAATAAATTTTGTAGTAACTCATGAGAATATTACGATTTCTAGTCTTAAAAGTATAATTAAATCCTAAGTTATTCATAAATCACACTGTAAAATAATATACAAGTTATTTCATAACTTTTACTAGCCAATTGTAGGTCGATTGTCTGACAGCCTATAATTAATTAAGTCATAGATATTTATTTATATAATAAGAAAAATGTATATCCTCTAGTCTAACTTTATACTTAAGTTAATTAAACAATTATTACTCAGTGTACTCTTTCAAGTGTAACAGGATGAAGACTTCCTGCTTATATATCATGCAGATAGCTAATAAACCCTTATACAAAAATGATGAATATTATTTACCTTAAAACCATGATGTCTCTGACAACATAAACAACCAACTAAGCATACCACTCCACAAACAGTCAACAAAACTCCAATCAAGCCTGCCAGAAACTGACTACGAAAGGCTGAAACAATTTCTAAAATTAGAAAAACTTATGAAAACAAAACTGTGTATTTATATAATTTTAAATGCATGTATTACTTTAAACCAAACAATAGAACTAAATGATACAAATGTAGTCACTTATAAAATGTGTACATTATTGTAATCATAATTATGAATTCGAATTGATTAATAATGAACATAATGCACCAAAATATGACAGTTACATACTTATAGTAGACATAACATTTGTGATTGTATATGACTCACCTTCTGGAGAGGCTTCCAAATTTATAGGGAATCCAGTACAGATGTTTATAAGTAATAGCCCTAACAAAAAATTTGTAGCCTTCCAAGGCATTTCCATTCTACTGTTATTCAATTTCGTATGATGACCAAATTAACACACACATTTGTATCCGATATTAATTTTACATTACGTTTTTCACACAATAACATTTTTGTTAAAAAACGAGTAAAATTGCCGACATTTAACTCGTCATTGTCACTTAAACAATTTGTTTGATCGTAATTGGGATTTATCAAAATTCAACACTAACTTAAGCTTATGGTTTTTGCTAACGATAAAATGACATAAGACAATTACAGAACATTACCACCATTTTACGTCGTGACATCTATTAACCGAATATTTAATTATAAACCAAATATTGAACCTAATAGATATAGATTCCGATACATTTATTAGCAAGTATTTAAATTGACGACAGGTGGGAATATTATTGTCAAAGCGTTTTACCATAAATATTGTCATCATAAAGTCTGAAAAATTAATATTTAAATTTCCATAATGTGATTTTTAAACGTTAATTTTATTATTCTTGATATTTCCTAAACTTGGCATTTATTAGGAACTGAATATGCATTCAATAAATGTCGAAATACCGTGCGCCTCACTATATCTTAACAGTTTATAAATTTTAAACATGTTAAAATAAAACGCTGCGGGACAACTAAAATGTTTAATTTGTCACTAATTTATTACAGTTGTATCATCTTATAGCATATTAGTATTCAGGATGCTTTTAAAAATCGCTCTTTTCGATTTTAGGGTAAATAATTTTTAAATTGAACGGTGAATTTGTAGAAATTACACTTTTTTATTTTAACCAATTACTTCAAAAGAAAGCACCTTTGAAGAGGGATTGTTTTTCGATTTTCAAAAATATATAGTTTGTATATGTCGGTAGCAAGACATAGATGTTGTTCAACAAGAAAAAACAGGGAATATTTTTATTAATATTAATAACGAGACAATGGTAACTTCTACATTCCTAAACAATTGCATTAAATAATTTTTTGAGTAAATTCTTACTAACAACGCTTACTGGAAAATCTACTAAAAATTGGTACTTGAAGATTAGAGATACGATATTCCAGAAGAATAAAAAAACAAACGACTTAATTTGAATGCCGCCGTTGCTGTTAATTCACATAAATCAAGCATGCCGATTAAAATATTTGTAGAATTCTCCATTGGACTGAACAACAAAATTGAATAGGCTGACTTTTACATTTGTAAACAATTAAACATAATAAATTTTGATTATTAATTAAATATAGTTCTACAACCGCTTAAATGCATTTATTTTAAGCTATACAGGAGAGACATTTTTCAGTGAAAAATCATTTATCTTTTAACCGTCGCTTGTTCAACTGAGAACGTCAGCGCAAAGTGTGACTCAATACCTCTACTGGGGGTCTATTCTCGAGTTCGTTCGATATATATCATCGGTGATATTTATCACCCAAAAGTATCGCATGCGAAACAGTTCTATGACGACTTGCTATTCTCGACAAGATGTGATATGATATTTTAAATATCGAATGAAGTGAGGCATGTCGTAAATAGAATAATAATAAAAGCCAATAGCCAACCGGAACGAAATCACGTGGTTCAGGAAGCTACTAGATCGTATTTTGTCGGGTAAGATCGAAGTTTGGATGAACGTAATGTTTACTTGCATTAATTACACTCAACTAACAGAGCTACTTATAAATAGAGGGCGATTATGCAGCCGTAAATTTTCCTTTAATTTTACAAAAAAAAAGCTTGCGAAGAATGGGAAGAAATAGCAACGAGAACAGAATGAAATTCCTGGAATTCAACTTTTTATTAAGCGGAACATACCCACAAACATTTTTTCACTTAAATAAAAAAAATAGTAGACGCTTATAGAATTGTCTTTTAGTCACTTTGGCAGCTGTTTCAGCTTCTTCAAACACCTCCAAAACAGCAAATAATGCTGCCTCATCAAAGTTTGCTATAATTGTTATTAATTATAATTATTTGTCAAACACCCACGAAATAGATTAAAACCAGTAGCAATTTTTTGGTTATGTGCATAGAGAAAAGTCTATGTCAGTCAATTTTAATATAGTAATCATGCGCAATACGTGCGTTTTCATGCGATAAAATATATCACTTAGTAGTACACCGCTCTTTGCAGTTCGTGCGATAAATATCTCTTGCGAAATTTGAAGAATACCAACTTCGACGTTTCGTGCGAAAATCGTAAAATATCGCATGCGATAAATATCATCGTCTTTCGAGAATACACCCCCTGACCGCATGCTTCCAGGTTAGCTATATTTAATACAATACTTAGCGTGTTTATGCTGTAAACAGAACCTCCTTACCGAGATCACCGTATCTAAGTAGGTTCACACAATCTGTGTAACGTGCAACGCTATACGCCTACAGATTCGTCGAAATACATTAAGCAGCCGATTTGATGTCAGAAACGAATACCTGTTGTTAAAATGACGAAACCCACTTCGTGCAAACATCATGAAATAGTCAAGCTATATCGGTAAGGCCTTCTGCAATCTCCTTTGACGTATATGGCATCATGAAAACGTTCCAGTCCCGCTATCGCCACTACGGGATTCTAAAGATTCTGTCTTTAATTCAATGTAGTGTGAGATATTGCTTGTGTAACTGTTACATACAGCAATGCTGGTATCATTACTGCATTAAATTTTATTTTTAACTATCTCCGCCTAATTACGTGCTAGAATAGGATCTAAAATACACACTAAAACTTTTAAATTATCTTTTGCTTAATAATGTACCTCCTAACTGATGGTATGCAGTTGATTTGTTTACCATGAATTGTACGCCCTCCACAAAAACTTCTACAACTTTCTGCGCATTTGCATTCATATTGTTGCGAGCTACTATTAGGCAACCCGTCAAACACACAAGCGCCGTAAGCACTGTATATTCTCCATAAACCGAGATTTTCTAGCAATTACTAGAGGATGAATCATCCTTTTAATTCACGGTATAAATAACAACGTTGATGAAGTACAGAGTTAGTCTATATCAGAATGTCGAATATAAATTATATCGTGTAAAGTTAAATAGTTGAGCTTTTGGAAGTCCAAGAGTAAACATAAATGATATATTATGTGAAGGTGTCTAATGTACATGCAGCTTGTAGAATACATAAACAGACAAAAGTGTAATAAATAAATAATTGTGTTAGTGTTGTTAATAGACCTATGGTTAAGAATGTAGTTTAAAAAGATATTAGTGCTTGTAAATTCATTAGTGTGATAGTGCTTCATTGTCAATTGGACTGGAAACATCTATAAATAAGGCATATACAGGTAATTAGACTTTTGAATAGTGAGTAATAAAGACTTTTGTTACTACTTGTTTAAGTTAGTGAAACGCGGTAGTATTAGCCCGCTACAATATTAAAAATTAATAAAAACCCTCAATAATCACTTTTAAAAAAAATATACAAAATTATAGGTTAGGAATACAGATCTGTTGCGCACGCAGCTCTTCTATTTGAAAAAGGGTTTAAATCACAACCTCCTTTAGCTTACAAGCCGGAACACTGAAATGTGACAACACCGCCTGGAGGCGTACCAAACATAACCTCACTTTCTATTATTATGTAAGAGGCCGTGTTATTGTTTTAGAGGTTTTTTCCTATCAAAAGGTATAACGTAAGTGAAAAATTTTAGTATTAAATAATAATGAAGATAATGTTATTGTAGATGCCACGAAAATGCTGTGCATCGAAATGCAGTAGTAATTATAAAGATAGCAAAGAAGGTTATGTGACTACATTTAGGTTTCCCAAGAATTAGCTTCTTAAGCTGAAATGGCTAACATTTATACGTAGAAGCGCTTGGACTCCTAGTAGGAATTCTGTTGTTAGTATGAAGCTCTTTAACATTTCCACTTTTCGTAAAACTGAAGAATTTGTAGATTAGAATGGCAGTAAATGCAGTTTTAAAGTTAATAAACCTACACTACTTTTCGATTCTTATCTCAGCATTTTTCCAAATTTACCACCGTATTATTCAATACGAGAGTGTAGAAAGCGGAAATTGCCTGAAGGTCGTAAACAAGATTATTTAGAAAGGGAAAATGTAAAACGGATGCGGAATTTGGAAGCTGCTCGAGAAGCTGATTTGCTTAAAAATTTTGAGGATTTGAGAAACAATATTGATACTCACTTGAAATTGAGAACTAACTGGCAAATTATAAAAACTGACTGTATACATTTTAAAACTAGATTAAGAGAATTTACCAAAATTAAGTTACTTAATAAAAATCGATCATTCCTTGCGAGTAACCGTATATATTTCTGGCGATGAATTAAATTTTGAAGATGATAGCTGGGTTCTTCCTAAAAATGGATTTATTAGTAAATGGTCTCAATTAACTTTCTGTTTGGAAAGGTAAACCAACAAATATTTTGGATTATTCTTGTAATAGATTGTTGATGTTTTTAGATACTCGCAAACCACACGTTAAAAAGGAAACTTTAATGGAAAAACGATTAACGTTTTGAACCAAAACTGAAAATATTTGTGGGCATAAATATTCCATTATGATAGATTATTTACTTTCTGTATTTGCAAATGTACTATTGAACAATTTTACTAAACAAAATACAAGTAGAAAAGTTACGGCAGCAAAAACTAATGTGAAATCTAGAAAAGTAGGTACATAAACCAAACTGTGTATGGCAGATATAAATCTTCATTTGTACATTATTTGAAAATATGTAATAAATATATTTTGTTAATAATTAAACGTGTTTTTATAAATTTTGCTAATTCCAACTTCCAAGTCCATGGCCTTCACTGAAAAATAAAAAGCAGTGTTGCCGAACTAGTGTTCCGGCTTGTAAGATAAAGGAGACTGTGGTTTGAATACATCTTCCAGTTGGGTTTGAAAATATTTGAACCAGTTTTAAGCATGATGTCGTAAATGCAACGCAAGAATAGCTAGTTTTAAAACTATTTCAAACTTATTGCAATGTAAGAAAACGCATAATAACATTTCAAATGTAAATGAAAGTTAAGGTTCATCTACATTCACTTTCAAATCGAATTTGAAATGTAATAGGCGTGCTTGTCAAATCGTAATGCACAGTATCATGTGCATTGAAATAAATTTGAAGTTGTTTTTGAACTGCACTTCAAAGGTGGCCAAGCTGCTTAATTAAATTTTTAGGTTAAGAATATAAATTTTAAGGTTATGCTTGTTAATTGTTAATTGAACTACAATCGATTGTTTATAGGAATATTTATTTAAGAAAAATAAAATGAACTCTGAGTCTGATAGCAAATAAAACTATTGATTGTTGATTAGAATTTGACAAAGAATTGTTTTTGAAAGTTATTTGTGACTACCAATACATTTAGAAAATTTTCAATGTAAATGGCAAATTTTTAACTGTGAAGTGATTCGTAGTGTTTCTAAATCTTTCTCATTGGTCGATAATTATTACAAATATTATAGTGTACATTTCGATATTTGATGGTATTTGTTCAAATAGCTCAGTAACCACTTGCAGGTTTCTGAACGCATTCTGGGATGTCAGAATTTAGAGTAGAAGGGGCGCATGCGTATGGGTGATGCAACTAGTCGATAGGTTTGAAAAGCACTGGGTTTTGAGCATAGATGGTCCTGAGTTTTCAAAATGGTAGGTCGAAAAAGCATCCACTTGGATGGTTTTATTAAAGGTAATGTTTTATAAATTAATAATGTAGTTTATATTCAAGGAAATCTGATTACATCTTTGTAATCAGAGCGTTGTTTTGAATGGATGTTGGTATTTATTGTAAAACCGTTAGTTAGTTAGCCATTGAAAGGAACATTTTTATGGTTACCTGTTGTTTTTGTCTCTAAATTTGCCATTTGCTTTACTTATCAGGTGTAATCTATACTTTTCATGTCGATTTACGATTTTATTAAAATGGTTTATGTATAAATGAGTGTTATTTGCTGAAACGACCAAAAACTAATATTTATTTATTTAAAATAATGTTTATTTAGTATTTAATACGTAGTTGTAACTCCAATAGCATTTCACCTGTTACCGAAAGTCAATGTACCTTTACTGTGATTGTTCGAGCAATTTTTACCAACACCATCCTTCAATATATTAAATCAAATTATTAAGCAGGTTTGAATATCAACAGTATTATATTTTTATGTTATATCTGTTTTGATTTTACTATAGTAATTGAATTTAACCATAACGATGTTGTGTATATTTTTTTTTTGTTTGTAACTTTACAATGTTACGATGTTGTTTAATTTTTCAAAAGGTATGTTTTAACCGATGCAATCATAATGAATAACTTTTAACGTTTGCTCACTAGATTTCACGTATATTTTAACTACATGCTTTTATATAAACATTTAACGCCTGGATGTGGGCTTTGTATTTGTGCTATAAAATCTTGATATGTTTTGCTGCCTACATGTTTTATAATGTTTGATATTTGTAATGCATTTGACATTTTTATTTTGTGTAATTGTTTTATTTTAAGCATATTAACCACATATTCCACTGCATCTCTCATAGTACGGTTTAAACGTAATTATTTAATTTGTTGTTTTGTTTATCATATTATCTAGCCGATGTTCCTATATAATTAACTAGCATTTAACGTTTGTGATAATTGTTGAGATGTAATTAAATGGAACCTCTGGAATGACCGACCCTCACGTGCCTTTCGCGTTTGCATTTATGACTGTGTTGGAGATAGTCTATTCAATAATAAGCGCCCTTTTACGTATGCGCAATCATACCATAAGTTCATTGCAGCGATTCATGTTGTCTTGTCAATGTACTTGTAGTTGTACTCTGGCAAATAATAGGAAGTCGGCTAGCATTTGTGAAATATTTTGTAACACGAGCTGGAAACCGTTAATGTATGTATGTGGGCGCGTGTGATCGAGCCTTGTTGAATATTACTAACATTTTATGTCCGCGCGGGTAGGAACATTGGTAGTCAATGTGCAGGTCATCCTCCTGGTGTCACTCTTCTTCAACTTTAGCTGGGTAGTATTGGCCCCGCCGACCTCAGTACCTACCAGAAAAGACTAGCTGGTTTACACTAACGTTTCTTCAGTTGTCATGTGAGATATGCCTGTGTAACAGTTGACATCCCGTTAAATTCAATGTTGGTGATCTGGGGACTTGTACGTTACCAGTCCTTGTCGAGATGTGCCAAATGCAGTTGGAAGTGTGAGGGCAGTTTGGGGTTTTCTCTGCCGTACTCTTTCCCCAATCGCACAGGTTGAGTACGGCAGTGTTTGCTTTAAGTTTCAATTCCTATTATTTTCATGCAAATTACTTATTTAGTGGTTTTTCCTTTGATTAAAAGTAAGTTAGGCAAATACTGTTGTTTTATTTCAAACCTTCCCGCCACCTTCCCAGTGTGAATTTGGGTTACATTATAACAACACAACGTAGGTGTCGTCGAGCCACTGCCACTAGATGTTAGATCATGGAGCCCGGTGTGCCGTTCATAGAGGGCGTTTGGTCCGCCTTCAAGTCGGTTACACTACAACTGTCACTTTCAACTTGAACCTGGAAGAGAATGTAAATGTACCATTACGCGTAAATGTATATTAAGTCAATTTGTAATGGATGAGCTTCACTAAGAAATCGACCGCAGCGGCCACAGAAAAATGGGTAACTATCAGTACAAACAAATGGAACTGACATTTACCTAGAGGGCTAACTTTAAAGAATAAGGGGATACATTTCGAATATAGTTTTAAGATGAGGTGTGCGTATGGTAAATGTAATAGTGATTCAAGATATAGACATAAAGAATATATGAAAAGTGTGGAGTTCATTTTATTTTCAAAGTCTCGTGATAACATTAATAAATGTAAAAATGGGTGCATGCTTGTGGTGAAAGTGGATTTATCGTTAATAATGTTTCATTAAACACATACATGTGTACAAAACATTTTGTGGGTGGCATAGGACCGACTTAAGAATACCCTGAACCAATTCCGCAACACAAAGTTAGTTTTTTACAGTTTATACTTAGGTAGTTATTTGTTTACAATCTGTCTTGTTTTTAGGACACAGAGGGCATCATTCGAAAACGAAAACTACCATTTATGGAAAGGCAGGATCCACGAAAATCTCTAAAAAAAAACAGGAAGCTTCAGTAACAATTGAGATTACGGAGGTTTCAGCAAACGTGGACACGACTGATGAATATGGAGCGGATAATCAAACTGTTAATGCTCAATATGCTCACAAACTGTTTAAAAATATAGAAGATACTAGATCAATTGAGGAGAGCCATAAACATACAGAGTTTAAAATGTCTTACGAGATTTTATCAACCTCTCCAGAAAAATTTATGTTTTTTGTGGCCTTTCTTTAGAAATATTCAACACTATATACATTTCTGGATCCAGAAAAAATTCAATCTTTAAAAATGCAACCGATTGGAAGAAAAACTAAAAGAACGAGCAGTGCCACATGTCTGATAAAGATAAACTTTTATTAACATTAGTGCGTCTCAGAAGAGGTTTCACTTTAAAAAAGTTGGGTACTTTTTTAAAATATCTGCTGCAATAACGTCTCGTATTATTTATAGTTTTATTCAGTTTATGTATCTTGAATTAAAATGGTAATAAATATTAAAAATTAACTATATTCTACTAGTTATGTATTTGTACTATAAATATACTAATTAATTGAATAGAATGTTTTAGTATTGAATTCTTCATTTATAACCTATAACTATAGGTTAAATAAAATAACAGTCATTTGTTTGTACGGATAGTTACAAATTTTTCCACGGTGCTACGTCATAATGAAATTCGTCCTTTGTTGTGAATGAGGCCTAACACGTTAAGGTTTATATTTATCTAACCTCACTTCTATTAAAGGTTATATTATGGTTTGTGATGTGTGTACATAATAAACCGTAACAACTTAACTCATTTCGAAAATACAATATACCGTGATAAATGGATCCTAGTGCTATTTTAGACAATATACAGGATTTAAGTGTAACTGAGCGGGATAGCTCAGGATCGGGTAATTTTAAAGAATTTAAACATCTTTTAAGATTTCAATTTCCAGATGGCGAGGATGCTATCGAAGCAGATTTTCCTGTAGCAATGTGGGATTTTAACCAGTGTGATCCACGCAAATGCTCTGGTCGTAAACTTGCCCGCCAAGGATTGGTGAAATGTCTTAAAATAAAGGCACGATTTCCTGGTATTGTGTTAACCCCTGCTGCAGAACAGTGTCTTAGCCCTGATGATAAAGACATAATGCTCATTAAAGGTCTAGCTGTAGTTGATTGTTCATGGGCCCGCATTTCTGAAACACCTCTAGCAGCTTTAAAACCTAAGTACGGAAGATTGTTACCATTTTTAGTGGCTGCAAATCCAATAAATTATGGGAAACCATGTCAATTAAGTTGTGTAGAAGCTCTTGCTGCTGCAATGTATATAGTAGGATTCCCAAACTTATCAAAATCATATTTATCGAAATTTTCATGGGGACACTCTTTTATTAAGTTAAATGAGGAATTATTAAATGTATATGCATCCTGTAGTAATTCCAAAAGTGTTATTGATGCACAACACAATTACATAGAAAAAGAACAGAAACGTCAGTTGAATAAAAGTGGTAAGTTTAGCAATATATATTGTAGATTTGTTCTGTTTATAATTTAGTTTACAGTTTATTAAAAGAAAAATATATACAAATCTAAAGATCTTGTCGCATAATCTGTCAAACACAAAATATTCACAAAACACGAACTTGAACATAGCTCGTATAAAAATTATTGAACAGGTTAAATGCAGCTTATCAAGCAAATGTGTAAACCAGATCTTATTATGAAATAAAAATACATGAAATACTTAATTATGTAAGGTGATTCGAAATGAAAGTAGGTTGCGAAATCCGAGTAAAATGCAACGTTTCGAGATCCACACGAAAGATATAGTTAAGTGAACTAAATTTACAGAAACTGTTTTGGACAGTAGTAATCGTGCTAAAATTATATCAAACATTTAGTTTTCAAAATCAAAAAGAAAAAGTTTAAATTCGGGTCAATCCATACCAAGTGATCCATGAAAAGAATAATTGGTTTCTTGAACATCTCGGAAAAATTTGATATTTGCTGGACTCAAAAATACTTTAAAAAATTTTTTATTGTTTATTTTAGAAGCGACAGTCATTTTTGTTTCAGGTCACGTGTTTGTTTGTATTTGTAAGCATCTGCGTTTTTTTTTAATAATTCAGCTGCCCTAGGCATTTCAAATAAAAAGCATGTGGTTCAGCACATTTGGGCATATAAATTAAAAGCATTATCATCTACCTTAATGTATTCCTTAATATATTTTTAATAGCTCAAGTCATTGGTCGCAATCTTAAAAACTCAATTTTTGAACTAGTTTTCCAAATAAAGAGTAATTTATTACCCTTAATATTTTGGTTACTATTACACTACTACAAAAATAGTTTTTTTTTTTAATTTTTTGGTTTGCAATATCTTTGTTAGGGAACCTGATAAAAATTAGAAAATTGCACACTTAATACATGATATCAAACTGCAGTAGAAATTTCAACTTTGAAATTCAATCGGAAATTATGGAAAAAAATCACAAATATGAGTTGGAATCAATTATAATATAAACACATTAGATTAAAGTACTAATGGTTATTTGTTGAAACAATGTTTCAGCAGGCTAGCAGACAGCTTCTGCAAGTCTGTACAGGCTTGTTTGTGAACCTGTACAGACAGGTCTGTGTGTGTCTTTCTCCTACCACTAACATATGTCCAGTTAACTATTAGCGCTTGAAGTGTGTAGTTGTATTACATTTTTAAATTGATCAATGTTCTATTGGTGTTCTTATTAAACAAGCTTGTCATAAAAATGTGTATGGAGTGTTTGCTACAGACGTTACTTCGATTGAAGATTAAAATGAATAAGAAAAAGTGTTGTTTTACTTAAGAGTTGATTCAGAGGGTAAATCATGAAATTAAATACTTAAAAAAATTTCATCACCTTTTTGGCCAATCTTACTTGGACCCTTTTAAGAAACATAAGAAGCCTATAACAAAACGTCTGAAACAAATAACATTTGATCATTCAAAAAATAAAAGCCCTTTTATCAATATCATACCAAGAAAATCATTGTGTCCAACATATTATTCTAAAATATGTGTAATTAACAAAGAAAAGGATATTAGTGATAGTTCAGATAAAGAATTTTGTGACACCAGAAACTATAAATAAAGTAGATTCAGCTAGTGAAATCCTAAGCATATCGTAATTCAAACCAATAATAAACTTTCAGTTTCTAATATTTACATAATCAACCGTCCGTCGTTGAAATGTGAAGACCAGTCAAGACGGTTAATTAAGGCCAGGCAGACTAACTCAGCGGCATAGGTCGTGGTTCAAACTAATAGCTAAAACCTTGCTTGTACTTACCAATTATGCAATATAAATATAAATCATCAATATATACATAAACAATTTATAATCAACATGGGCGCCAATCAGCGGAAAGGCACTGATACCTAATAAAAGCAATCATAAAATAAAACTTCGTAGTTTAGAAAAAGGAATAACCTTTTATTAAACCATCAACTGTCAGAAAAATTATAAACAAACAAATAAATGAACAGTTGAACTCAAAATGAAATAAGGCCTACAGGACCCACTATTCCGAAATAAAGTAAACGTAATTCTATCTAACCTAATTATTTTACAGGGACGTGCACGTCGTCAACATATACCTAATCATTAGTTTAACTATGATTAACATAAGACATTTACTTAAATTAACTAACGTACTTGAAACACAATAAGGCATTACTGTCCTTTAAACAAGGTATCACTTATGTACAAATAAGTCAAGGGCTTTTATGGGTTAAAACCGCTGTCTCTCTTCAATAATAATTTCCGGAACACGCGAAACGTAAGTTAATGTCAATAATAATTCGCATGAAACCAACCCGGCCTTGAGCTCGCAACAACAGCTCCCTTACTAAATGGACGACACTCCCGCAACCCGTCGTTAGCGTCTATATGTAAAATTAACATACATTTCCGCGAGCAAAAGTAAGTACAATATCAACTGGTCTATAGTAATTAAACTTTACAACAACCGCAAAAGTTAGAAATGCATGTTCGAAAAAGCTTTCACAGCTGAGCTATTTATTAACGAATGTTAATCAACGTCTTTATTACGTTCCAATTATGTGTATTTGAGGCAAAGGAATTTTCTTTTAAATATATCTAAGCAATAGCACACCGTCGTTAGCGTCTATGTAAAATTAAAAGTAGTCCTTCCTTACAAATCAAAAATACGCTACACAAAGTGATGTAGAATCGAAATAAAATTTACAGCAAAGTGTTCCTTTGCATTATCAAAATAAATGTCCTTCAAACAAAATAAGAATACTCACGTGTTCTAAGCAACACACAAACACGTCTTCACGTGAAGATCACACCCCGAAAAAAAGCCCGGAATCATTCCTGTTGCTTCACATCTGCAACCACATTCCACCAAACTCCGAATGAATTCGTCCGGCCCTGCGGTCGCAGGTCGTTACCATCTGTCGAAATACCAAGAACTAAACCCTCTCAATACAGTGTAATGTCAAGGTTTAGCATCCCCGGGACACGTAAACGTAAAACTCAATGCGTTGCTTTTAAGATGCAAGCATTTAAAATATAGAAGCGTTAGCTTGTATTCAATAATTCCACCACGGTCTATGCAGGCTTTGTACAAATAATTCAACCACGGTTCGTGAAGTAAAAAAATAATAATTAAAATTGTGTCAACTAATAATAATATAAGTATTGGTATGCAGTAGCGTAACATTATATAAGAAATAATGATAAAATATATGCTTAACAAGGCGATTGAAAATCGGGTTGTTACAAGTTCATACAAAGTATCAGATTGGTCGAGTGCTTTGTACAACGTGAAATTAATTTCATTTGTTATATGTTAATTTACAAAATGGCGTTTTTTTCTCTTATCAATATAATGTATTTCTTAAGGATAATAAAATAATTATGTTTACAATTAAATATTTGTAATGAAAGAACGGGATGTTTGTTAAGTTAATTTCATACAACTAACACCATAAGTTTCTTGTGCAAGCTGTAATTAAAGTTTACAGATTTTTGTATAGATCTTTCTGTCATTATCTTATTTTTAAATTATTTTAGTTATGTGTAAAGTGCTTTTTCGATGAACAAAGAGGAAATTTTTAAAAAGAACTATTAATGCAAGGAAATAGCATTTTACACGCTAGTATCTAAACTTATTTCAACATACTTTTTGTTCTTAGAACTACCTGATTATCCTGATGATTCTACAGATTCTAGTTGTGAAGATTAAACATAAGTTTTAGTTTCTGGACGTGTATATATTTATTAATACAAATATAATTTTATAAACTGGATTTATTGCATTTCCTTTCTTCCTATGTTGTTTGTAATATCACATTTGTGCTGTATATACACTATATGAGCCGTTTATTTTGAAAGTGATTTAAGACAATTTGTTGATTGTTAACTGTACTAACGTGTACCACTTGAAGTTAGTTGTCAAACATTTTGTGGTAAAATATATTTAGAGATGTAGCGCACATATCTCTAACCTCCTAGTATCATTTATAATTAATAAGAATTGTAGTCCGTTCCGAAAGGACCTGCATCTTGAAGAAATTCTAGATTACTAGAACTGGTGGAACGGCTTGAGTGTCCCAGTGAGCTAAAGAGACCAACCAAAGATTTTACCAAATTGGTAGGGTCTTTAGTGAAGAACCAGACTAAGACAGGTCTACTTAGAGAGGCAGAGATTATAGGGGCTGGTATGGCATTCTAAGACACACTACTGCGATGTGGACATAGTAGGAATCATCGAAGTTCGGTGGCCATTCATTTACATTTCCAATGTTCCACCCGAAGGTACTACATTGGCCAGGAGGCGAGTTTTTTGTTGCCTGGAAATTTAGAATTTTGTCGAACGCTTGCCGTTCCAGGCAAGGTAGGGATCTTTAACATGCGTGACAACACTCACACACGGGACCTCCATTTAACCTCTCATCCGAACGAGGGCCTAATTTTTGTGAAAAATGCTCACCTGCCATTTTTCAAGCAGTCGTCTGTGTCGGAATTTGAACCCAGGACCTTGGGATCCGTAGTCTTACGCTTACTACATTGATCCATGGCGTCGCCAGAAGTTCGGTGGCCAGAGGCAGGCGTTTATTTTTGGAGTGGAGCTTTAGGGTAATTCATACAGGATCAAAGGAAGGAAATTCGGGTGTGGGGAATGTTGTGCAAAAAAAGATAGGACACTAGAAAATTACTTACAAAAGAACGAAAGAGTATCATGGTTAGATTAGAATCTAAACCGGTAAATACAGTAATAATACAAGTTTACATGCCCACCTCTAGCTACAGTGAGGAAGAGGTAGAACCGAACTATAAAAATATCGAAGGCATACTAAGATACGCAAAAGGACATGAAAATTTAATAATTACGGGGGATTTTAATGCAGTGGTAGGTGAGGGTAGGAAATGAGCATATAATTAGAAAACAATAGAAGGGGAACCGAGCTGTATATAGGCTGTGTGAGAATTTCAGGGAAGTGTGTAGGCTAACTCAGAATATAAATAACTGGAGGTACGTGTCCAACCAGTTTTGAGGCGGAAAACCTAATGTCGAAAAAATAAGTGCAGATAAATCTGATTGATTATTATAAACACAGGTGTTGGTTGTGAAATATCTGTAACTAATGTTGAGTGTTCAAAAGGATTGGAAAAAATAGTAAATCGGCAAATGTTCAAGTACTGCAGGAACTTGGCAGCCACAGGCTGCTTACCCCCCCCTTCACAACCACTGAATGTCGGAGAAATAGATTATATAATTGTAAAACAATAGAAGGGGATTGAACTGCACCTAACAAGAAAAAACAACGCCTATGATCAAAGGCAACAAACATAAAAAAAAGAAGAAAATTGTTGAAAGCATATGTGTGGAGCACAGCATAGTATGCCTATGAAATACGGACAGTAGGAAAAGCAGACAGAAAAACTAGCCGACTTTTGAAATGTTGTGCTTCAGATGTATGAGGATGTATTCTCTTATAGTGCAAAGTCAGAAGGAAACAAGTGTTAACCTAAGTAAATCACATAATAACACGTACTTTCCCGGATTTCATTTTCATAAACACAATAGCAAGATTGTGCAATGACAAAAATCCGCAGTCTGAGAACATAATATCGAATGGGGAAATAATACCCGTGTTAGACATAGGATGGAGAATGTATAATTAATTATGAACAGGCAACAGATCAACATCCAAATGTAGGGATACATGCAAATAGATAGGAGGGGAGGGGAGCTGTTATAATGTGAGTTTTTGTATAGGGATTTGATATAATGTAAATTTAAAAGCGAGGTTGAAGGTAAAGAGCCCGAAGAGATGTAGGTGGCAATCGACATGTGAATGTGAAATATGCCGGCAAATGTGGGGTAGTTTTACAAACGGGCGGATATAAATCCGTGGCAACCGTTTAGAAAAAGGGATTATAATGTGGTGATACATCCTTCCATTAAATTGCAATCTTATTGGTGTGTTAGTGCAAGGAAGTTTTCTGTTTTTGGATAATTTCAAAACTGATTGCAAGCAAAACATTGGTGTTCTAGGATTCTCTGGAATTACAAGGTGAATAGATTGAGTTTTTATGTTTAAAAATTTTTAATTATACATTTATGCTTCTCTGAGATTTATGAGTTTTGGACGCAAACATGGTTGACATTTTATGACGCAGAACATTAGTTGAACATAAAAGTGATTATTTTTATGGATTAAGGATTTACCAACAGAATGAGTATTGATTAAATTGAAGCATAATATTATTAGTTTAAAGTATTAAGGAATATGTAGGGGTTGATATTAAAGTATTTTGGAAAGGACAATGAACAGATTATGAAAAACTGGTATTTAACTGTTTTCGGTATTGTTATGAAATGCATTTCCAGTAATTGGGATTTATAATATCATAATTAAATATTAGAAACAGGATAAATGCGGAGTGTTAAATAGTTTTGTTAATGGCTTTAATGTCTTTTTAGGATTTTTTCTGGCCAGATTTGAGGTTAAGAAATTGTTTTTTTGGGAAAGTATATATGTATTTATATTAAAAATATTTTATGCTAATAGAGCTCAAGTTTACATTGAATTTTTGTTTGAATTCATTTAGGAACTATGTATAGTCGCTACTCCAGTGATGGAATCTTATTCGGAAGAATTTTCTCTAATTATGACAAAATCAATGTGTTTAAGATATTTTTGAGCAAATTAAATATGAGGTGATAAAATTTAGGATACCAAAGCAAGGGAGGTTCATGTATAGTTGTGTACATGATTTAGGTTTGTAAATTTTCCAATTGTCATCATCGGTCTCGCTGGCGTAATTGGTAAACGCATGGTCCTAGAAAGACTAAATACAGGTTCAAGTCCCGAGACCTTATATTTTCCATAATGATCATTTGGGCTTTGCATAAAAGTCTAAGTTATTATTTCATTTTATTAACTGTAATACGTTAGTATTTATTAACTTACTTTGTGTAATTAACTACCTATATATATATATATATATATATATATATATATATATATATATATATATATATATATATATATATATATATATATATATATTTTGCTATTTATTATAAATATGATATTCACCTAACCCCGTTAAAACCCTCACTTTTCTGTTGTATTTGCATTTTTCTCACTATTTAAAAAATTTAATATTAATCAAATTTAAAAATCCTTTATTCAACTAATTACATTACAGTGACAGTAAGTCAAAGGAATAATACACTTAGTAAATATTGGCTAGACCATATATTATATTTGAGACACATATTTCAATACACATACTAATTACTAACTACTTTCAATATTCCAATTTCAATTCAAAAAGAACATAGTGTTTTAAATAATATTCACATACCGTCAAACAAGGTTAAGTTAATCACTGTGAGTGAGGAGTAATTGGCCGCATGTGGGTTCCAGTCGGTTATTATTAGCAAGCCGACTAGTTCGAGACGGCAGTGTGTTCCTTGCGAATGTGTGATGCTTAAATGGGTATTATGTAATTGGCATATTCAAAGTACACGTTTTTGATGTTTAATCAAACCCATAAATTACTTCTACTGCCCAAAAAAATCTGTTGTATAAATTCAATTACTCTCCTTATTAACTTAAGGGTCGTAGTGCAACAATACCTAAATAAAATTGGTGTTCCTGAAACTGGGTTCAAGGATAATCTACCGGGACATGACTGGTTTGATTATTTTATGAAAAGGAATCACGATTTAACAATAAAACTAGAGGAAAATACTAAGCGAGTTAGAGCGGTTTTGAGCAATGAAGTGATCGAAAAACAAATATTACAGTCATGTTTGCTATAGCTGGAGATGGAATACTACTCCCTCTGTTTATTGTATATAAAGCTAAACACACGTATGAGTCATGGACTGAAGGTGGAGATGTAGGGGTTCGGTACAATGGGTCATCGGAATTATTTGATGATTGCTTCCATAATCTAGCATTGCCATACTTTAAAAAACTTGAAGGCCCAAAAGTTTTAATCGGCAATAACCTCAAAAGCCATAATACAACATCGGTTATCAAAGCATGCGAGAAGAGCAATGTCCGTTTCATCCTTCTACCTCCAGATTGTACACACCTATTACAGGCCCTGATGTTGCTTATTTTTGCCCATTGAAATTGACCTGGTGGAAGATTCTCAAGGAATGGAAATTGAAAAATCGTGAAGTAATTCCAAAAACCAAATTTCCTAAACTTAAAAAAAAGGCAGTTGATGGAATAGGGTTGAGGTCGAAATAAAATTCCAAGGCCTGTGGAATTATTGGATTTAATCCCCATGCTGTGCCAATCAAGATTCCCAGAACAAAAACCAATTCTCCTGATCAAAATGCATGGATTAGAACTATTGCTGAACATCTAGAACAACTTAAAACCACTTTTTCTAGGAAAGCGAAAAGAGGAAAAAGATTGATATTAGTTCAGATAAAAGTGTTTCCAGTGTCGGCTTGATGGGCACGTCCACAAGAAAAAAAACAGAAATAGAAACATAAGAAGAATCCGAGAACGAACTGACTTAATCGGATTCCTGCGATATTTGATTAAAGAAACCGTAGTTGAAGATGTGACACACAATCAACTAAATGCAGACGACTTTGTTATTGTGAAATTCCCAACAGAAAAACGAACTAGAAAATTCATTGTGAAAATCATTTCACAGACTGGACAAGAAGTTGTTTGTGAACACCATGAGGAAGAAACAAAAGCTAGACACAACATATATTGTGTACCCAAAAATAGAAGACCACTGCATTATTAACAAAATGCAAACAACAAAGAAAATCATTGTCAGATCGGTCAAGTGGAGAATGTTTATTTTTGAACTGAACACAAACTATAAAGATTTAGATTGATGGGTACATTTGTGAAACTCTTATTTTTAGCCGAAATATGTTGTTTCTATTTTCAGAATGTATTCTGTTACTTTTTTTATATGAATGTTTCGCTTATTATTAATTTGTTTTGCGAGTTAAGACAAATAAACTGATTATAATGATGTTTTTGTTCATTTTTCTCCATTCAGACATATCAAAATATTTTATAATAGCATTTAAAAAATAGAAATATTGATTTGCTTTATCCTGAGAACGTTTAAAATGAATTTAGCAACAATTCATGTGAGTGATTCATTTTACCCCTTATACATGGTTGTGAATCAGACTTAACTAAAAATAAATGTGAGATACATTATTTATAACTATCATATTATCTTTATAAATAGCAAAAACGAACTTATTAATTTTTTTTCCGATTTTGAATATGAAGATTGTTGACCTCATTTGACAGTACTTAACACTTACACTATAATGCATACACCGCCATACACACAGAACTACTGTTTCAAAGTCTATTAGACCACATCATTTTATTTACAAGATTTACTTGTTGCTGAACTCCTCAAGAGCGTATGTCCTAGTCTTTGTAGTTCTTTAAAATACAAATCAGTCATTCTTTTTTTCTAGCTTATGCACCACTTTTATGGTATTTTTCTTACATGCCCTTATTGCAAGTGTTTTTTATTTGGAATGTTACCAGGCTCCAACTTTACATATACACTGTTCAAGCTATCAACTATTCGTCCATCATATTGTATTCACTGAATTGCATTGCCATAAGAAAGTAAAAACTTATTTAATAAGATTTATTAGGATCGGTATTTTATTGCCCTCCGCTACTTAAGTCAAAAATAAATCAGGTTCTTTCCTAGATTACTTTTAATAGCTTCACGACAACATTCTTGTAACAGTAGGAACTCTATTTTATAATTAACAACTGTGCTAATTTCATGTTTTGGTAGCATTCTCAATATTAACACTAATTTTTGTAAATTGATTTCACTCATTTCCATTTCAAACTATTATTTTGTACTATATTTTGACACATGATGCCTAAATAATAAAATCAATGTGCAACTAACTAACGGTATTCAATTATTATTTTTCGTACTGTAGTAACATGTTTTAACTCTGAAAGCAGTGAACCACAAAAAGACGTATGTCTAGGACAGTTTTATAGGCATAATTGATTTTCACAGCTTATAATGCTTAACAATAAGTGCATAATGAACTGAAGTGTAAGTTATATTTTGTATGAAAATTTTATCGATAAACATTGTCTGTTACTGTATTCTATGTATCGAATTTTTAAATCTGATTTCACTACAGAACACCCAAATATATCTAAATAATCTTTATTTTGATAAACCTTTTCGGGAATATCCTCAAAATTGTCATAAAAGCATTTTGGTCATACTGACTTGTTTGCACAGAAAAGTTTCGCTAGTCTACATATCAATTTAATAAAATGACATCAAGATTGTTACGATAATGGTATACTACCACTTCTATTTTTGATTGAATCTCTTTTTATATTTCTGATTCAGTAAGTTTTTTCCGATAACCACTCTCAAGTACCAAAGTCACTGAATAACAAATTCTTTCATTTTTCTAGAACTATATAAATCCTAATAACTTGTTACCTGGTCGGTCCACAGCAAATCATCTCGGTCACGACAGCCACCACCTCTTATTTTGATGAAACTTTGTATTTTTTATCTTTATCTTTATGAAAAAATTCGCTAAGCATATTTATTTGCAAACCTATAAAGATTTTCAAATTCTTGATAAGTCCTTGGTCCCATATGGAAAATGACATACGATTTATTATTTCATAGTTTAGTTAAATTGCAAGACTAAGTTTCACATTTTATACCCACAACAATGTAGAAAACAATTCGGGTGTTTTGAAACCTTGCTTAGAAAGTCATAAATAGCTTTTTAATCCGTCAAAATTCATGTCAATAACTTATTTTCAATTTGTTTCATTAATAAGGCGCGTGGTCACCAATCATTTGTTCTGATAAGATATCCCCAGGTCAAATGCTCTTTATAAGAAGTTTTCTCAATCCACTCACTTCCGCGTAATCTTCGAGGCAAGCAGAATGGGAGTTATTGATGGTGAGAATTAGTGATGAAAATTAAATGCCATCATTTATTTTTTACAGCGCGAACACCCCTAGTTTAAATAAAAGAAAAATAAACCTTCTCGTGAAGAAACACTCCCAGCTCAATGAAGGTCTGTACAGAACAATAAAAAGTCTCAAGTCAGGAAGTCCAATAGGTCATCTAATTTGGGATGTCTGGGTTCATTGCATACTACACCGGCAAGCAACAAGCTATAACCTGGGCACAATGAACTGAAGGTAGCAGTCAGTGGCCAGTTTGAGTTAATTTTTGTTGAATTCTTGAATGGATTTGTTCCACAACCTCCTTTCCCACAATTGGTTCAATTCCTAGTCATAACAACACCATCATTATAGTTTTAAAAACCCGTCATCCGACTGAGTAACCGCATGTAATTTTTATGACCATATATATTTTCTCTTGAAAGAAAAATCCTTCTTTAAACTTTATTATATTTGAAGCTCTCACTCAAGATAAGCTTAGAGAAGATTTATATTAGATTTATATTAAGATTGTTGGAAATTACAGTTTTATATTAAATTTGTATGTGATTGTCAGATCTGATATTCATTCAAAAAATTAATTGTCATGTAATGAAATTTTGTTCAACTATTTTTTTTAAGATAACCAAAGTCTGAGAAACTTTTTATTTGTTAAATGCTGTTTTATTATTTGAAGCAAATTACTTATTATGAAATAGAATTATTCTTATTCTGGTAATTTTCTCTATATTTTAAAGAAGCCTAATTAATTTTCCAAGAAATTAAATCGAAAATTTTAAAAAATGATCAACTCCGAAAGTGTTTCTGATCTACTCTAAAATTATAATTGTTTGATTACTACTTGCCAGATACAGAGGCGTCCAACTTAAATTTAAATTGTTTTCAGTATAACTAAGAAAATTTCAACTTGGTCCATCTCTAACTCTCCTTTGGGGTGATGGCCAAGTTAACTGTCGGCATAGCAGTTTTCTGTTTTCCGAACTGGTATGCAAAAAGCTTTAATTCTCTTTGAAATTCAGTACTACCATGCCTCACGGACAAATATGGTAATTAAACGTGCCTCCATTATTTTAATCGTGTTTGAAACACGCATCGTATTTTAATTTGTTACATGGGCGTCATATCGTAAGGTATTCTTAATGTTGCCAGCCGTATAATTAGCATGCATAGTAAAAAATAAATACCGCTACAAAATATATATATATATATATATATATATATATATATATATGTCGTAATTTTGAGCGTCACTTCCTGTCTAATAACTAACATAAGTCAAAAAACTTAACAGTCAGATGATTGACAAACGTAATTGAAAGTTGTGTATGTGTGTGGGTGTGCACATGTGTGTTGTGTGTGTATTGATGTGATTAGAAGTAATGGAAAGGTCATATTGCATCATCTGAGAAACATCCGACGTCATTAACTCGAGAAAATTCAAGAAAAGCCCCATTCTTTAGATATTTATTTGTATAGAAAACGTATTTGTGAAGTGCATGGTATAAAATGCTCGTAAATGTATGGATATATTCTAAAAATTTTCATTTGCAATTAATAATCAAAGGAGATGTCAATTTTATGTAATATCACGTGTATAAAACACACATAAATGCATTTAACTACTCCATTTTATGTAAAACCGCGTGTATAAATGTTTTAATTTTCATGTAATAGCAAAGAGTTTACGTTATTTGAAAAGTGCACTCATTAAGTTTAGAAGGAATTTAGATTTAATAACGAAAGTGCATTAGTGTTTTGAATTTTAGCAAATAGCTGTAAGGTTAGAAAAAGCTGGTTAATGAACCCATGTTCTAGAAAGCAATAAAATCTCGAATATTGATAAGATAGGTATACACCACCAATTAGTATATAGTTCAAGCAGTAGTAAGACAATAAATTCTCGGAAGTTGACAGCTGACGTGAATAAGATACACCTAGAATAAACGAGAATAGCACACCAGCTTTGTGAACAAATATAATGTGAATACGAATACTAGAGGGACCTCTACATTTGATTTTCCAATGATCCACCCGAAAGTACTACATTGGCCAGGAAGCGAGTTTTTTTTACCTGGAAATTTTGAATTTTGCCAAACCCTTGCTGTTGCAAGCAAGGTAGGGATCTTTAGCGTGCGTAACAACACTCACACACAGAACCTACATTTTACCTCTCATCCGAATGAGGGCGTATTTTTGTGAAAAATACACGCCTAACATTTTTCAAGCGGACCGTGTCTGGATTTGAACTTGGGACCTTGGACATAGTAGTCACACCCATACCAACTACACCACGGAGTCGCCCATACTAGAGGGACCACAAAATTTCAAAGTCTGTCAGGAGAGGCTTACCTTTATAAAAGCCAATGAATGTTAATAGTGAAGCCAGTCTTGATTGAAGTGTTGATGTTAACATACTATCGATGAGATTAGATAATATGTCGCGTAGTTTAAAGTTCTAGCTAACACGTACAGTATTTCGTAGTGAAAATTGTTGTAATACATTAGGTATACGACTTGAAACCAAACATGAACTATTGTAAAAAAGAATTTCATTTGGGTTGCTGATGTTAACACTCTCACTGCCATGTGTATCATTTATGATACACCAAGGAATGAACCCTGGGGGCCAGATGTATACAAAATGATACACAGAGCTTGCATAGTTTTCAAATCGCTGTGTGTCTAAACAGATACACTTCAACATGGTTTCTTATGCGAATTGGATTGCTCTGGCCTGACACTACGTATCACCATATTGAATTTTTGGCCTATGCATATGTATGTACGAGTTTTTATTTAAAATAATCAATTATGATACGTTTCGCCTAACCTATAAGCGCCCAACACCAGGCCGTGTGTATTCATATTGATACACACGCAAAAAAGTGAATTATTTAAAAAATAAAATGGTGTTTCAAAAATGAATGAAGTTATATGTGTCTAGGTATTATTTTAATACTAAAAACAGCTTTGGCCTGGTAACATATCACCTCAAAAAATACACTTGGCAGTGAGAGTGTTAAAGTGTTTATTCAAACTTCGACATAATTAAAACTACCACAAGATAAACCTCTCTTAATTGGACTAATGCATAAATGACCGGAATGGTTTGTTTTATTAATCAATTTGGATGAAAATGTCTACTTTTTAAAACGATTTTGGAGCATAGATTGATAATTACGTTCTGTAAAAAGCCAACAAGCAGAACTGTAACAGTAAAACTAATATATCATTTAAATCTATAAAAGGACTATCTATCGATTAATTAGTTAAGTTATATGATGATATTTTTCTGTGTGCAAGTCTTGAATTTAAAGTAGAAGCTATATGTAAAAGTCACTGTAATTTAATTTTAAAAGAGTTGGCAATCCTATGATACAGGTTTTCGCCATTATACAACATAATAATTGAACCTTTGCTGAATTCAAATAACTTGAAATACGGTTTAAGGGAAAATATTAAATTACATGATCTATTAAGATAAATTTTGTACATATTAAGGAATATTTAATTATGGGAATGATAATTGCGAGATTTAAGATTTGTGTAGAATAAATGAGTGATTGTCCTAGTTTTAAGGAGATTCTGGACTCTATAGGTAGTATATAAGATATGTATTGAGAGGAAGTTACTTTCATTAATCTTGTAGTTGAGATATTGTTTTAAGAGAAACCTGCTAGGGATGTATTAATTTGTATTTGGAAGATTGATTGTAAGAAGATATTTCGTATTATTATAAATCTGATGTATGATTACAGTGGTTTTATTAATTGGAGAACCAGCAAAACTAATTAAACAATGGGCAATTCGAAACTTTCATCATAGCAACTTCCATAAGGGTCACATCCCGTGCTATCCACAGCAATATATATTAAGCAAAATAAGCATTTCTATCGTTTCCGATGCCTCGGTTTTTAAAAAAATTTCTCTCTGCTGCTTTAAATGCAAATCTTATAAATTTGCAATGTTGTAAAGTAAACTGTGCCGATTTCAGAAAAGAAAAATAAACATTCGATTTATTTATTTGAGGGGGAAATTTTTTTGGTAATTTTCTAAAGCATTTTTAGTACGCGAACGTGTTTTACAAAAAATCAATATCTCTAAACGGCAAAGTGATAATCAGGGCAATTTTATTTTAAAACTAGTCTATAATATATTTGCTATTATTTCAAACAATAAAATACATGACATTTTATTTGCTACATGGTATTAAAGCACTACAAAATAAAAAAAGATTTTAATTTATTGATACTTATGTTTTATTACATTAGTGAGAAAAATTCAAATAGTCACAATTTGTTTTATAACATAACAATTTAAAGTAAAAGGTAAAAATTAATTGTTTCATAAAGTTAGTTTTAAATGTGGATTTGTTTACAAAATACTCTGATTGACCAATAAAATGATGGATCTGTACCAAAAGGATGCATAAACTTGATTTGTATGTCACTCTTCTTCGTGTTTTGAAATTACAGGTCCAAAAAACGAACGGCTGTCATAAACACAGCCGACATAAGAGTTTGTACAAATTTGTACTAAATTTAATTACTCAGAGCGATTTTGTTCTCAGCAAAAGTTAAAGACCAAACTGTAATCTGAATCAGAATTTATCCTCTTTGTACCGATTTCATTTTCTGAAGTGGAACAAAACTGTGAAAACTGCAAGTGTCAGGGACAGTTTTCGCTTGTAAGAAACAAGATTGTAGTTTTTACCTGCTAGTAGAAATCTCATCTTTTTTCCAACATGAAAAAGATGCATTTTGTCATTCTAGATTGACAAAACTATAAAACTTTATTTACATTAGTGATAGTATTGCCAGGACAAGTTGCAAACTTTCCCTGTTTCACTATGACTTGTGGCAGAAAAAGGTACACTGCTTTGAAGTTGAAATTTTTTTGATGGTGGCATTGATTTATAAAGTTCTTGTACTGCCCAGCACAACTGTCTCTGAAATAGTGCACACTATCAACTTGGGGAAACTTTTCATTTACCAATTGAGCAATTGTTTTTGTTTCATAAATAAAATCTGCATTATGTTCCAAATCATCTGATATGACACATGCTTGATACAATAAGATCCTCTCCTGGTGCTGCACAAGTGTAAATTGCCACTGGATGGAAGGAACAATTATCTTACGTCCATTGGTATCCTTGCGCTTCATCTCGAATAACGTAAAAGAGTGGTTCTCACTAAAATCTATTAAAATTTTACTTTCAGTGATTCTTTAAGACAGTTTGTCCAAGACTTTATGATGAAAGAGTGGGATTGAAGTTTTCTAGATGATTCAAATATTTATCAAACGAAACTGTCACTGTAACTGGCTGTATTCTGTCGGTAGGTACCCATGTACTCACTGTATGTAACTTCATCTTTGTCCCATTTCTCAGTTTGTCATGCAAGAATTTTTTAGCTTTTTGTTTGAGGAACACACAACAGTGTCGGAGCATACAATCTGAAATCCGTTGAACAAATTAAGTAATCCATTAAATCCTGATGTTTCATCATAGCATATGCATGTAGAAGCAGCATTACATTTTGGCGGATTAAACATGCATACAATATGAGTTCCCGAAGAGCCAGCTAACACACCGTTTAGGATGCAAAAAGCAACATTTAGATAGTCCAATTTTTATATTAGGAACTCAAATTTGAAAATAGCATAGAGTTCATCGAGGTTACAAAGCAACAGCCTTTTTTCTCATATACACGTTCGAATGTGCTAACTTTATATTTTTTACCTGGCATGACGCAAGAATAGAAATTTTTAATCAAATTCCTTGGTCTAGTAATGTCCCCTTTTCTTCGGTCTGGTAAAGCAATAAAACCTTTTTCTTTCAGTCATTCTCGTACCTTACTAACTGCACATTAACTAACACAAAATTCTGAATTTTTTTCTGCTCCATGAGGCTGGAGCAAGAGTTAACAACTGAATTCTTTCATGATGATTAATGGGCGTTTGAAATTTTCTTTTTAATCAAATTAACTAATCTACCCATGTCATTAGCCTTTTCTTAAATATTTTTCCTTCTTTTTCTGAAGACAAATCCCTTTCTAAACACCGCATACTTTGGTTTTTAAAGTAGAGCAAGCGGAATCCAAATACTAGAAACTGCACAAATTTTAATGAAGATTCTCCAATCTCAGTCAAAGACGTATTCATTTCTTTTGAAGTCGTTTGTGCTCAATATATTTTCATGTCACTAATATCTTGACAACTGCTAACAGATTCTCCGTCTTCATTTTGAAAGTCGAATCTGTTATGCTTATAATATTCTTCCTTATAGGCATTACATATTTTCTATCCAGGTATTGCTTAAGTTGTAGCTTTTGGAATGGAATTAGTTTGGTCAAAAGTTCTACTCTTAAAGTTGTGTCAATTCTTTTTTCTGACAAAGGGGTTAAAACAGAATGATTGATAAGTTTCATATTTATTTACATAATATATTTTGTAGTGTACACAAATATTTAATAATAGGTCAATACATTCACCACATCTTAGCTTGACGAGTTTTTTCACGTTCACTTAATAATTTCACATTTATAGGGTTCGATGACTTTGTGTAACTTTTTTTTTGTGACATTTAGCTCCACAATGTTTGCCAACACTACAATCTACTAAACATATTATTTTTGATTGAAACATTTGAAACGGATTAAAAGGTAGATATTTAAAAACTGAACTTCATTCTAATAAAGCTGATTCACAACTGAGCATAGCAAAAGCCAGTCAGACTTAACACTTTTACGCTAAATCTTTTTTGTATGTTATAAAACAAATTTTGTAATGTTGTGAACCAGCCTTAATAAATGTAGTTGGTGAACAAGACAATGAGATGATTATAAAAATTGACATTGACGGTGATCAGCGGTCAGAAACCGCGTGTAATAAAAATGGAAAGTTATTTTTTAAACAAACCGATGTAAAACAATTAATAGTGTTATTAGTATTATTAAAAGCAACAACACAACATGGCGCAGTCATACGTTTTTTAAAGTAGAGATTTATAAGAAAAGTTGTTTGACTAAAATTAAAAAGGTAGACTTAACCTAAAAATGGAAACTGAAAATGGAGCACGAATGCCCGCACCTATGGTTTTCAAAGGGAACGTTATTGGAAATTATAAGAAGTTCAAGCAATCATTTGAAATCTACTTAATGGCATCAGAGAAAGATAAAAAACTGGACTCAGCCAAAGTAACATTATTATTAAATTGCATAGGTGAGGAAGGTGTAGAAATATTTAATAATTTCACGTTGCCTGAAGAAGATAAAAAGAAATATGAACGTGTGCTAGAGGAATTTGAAAATACCTGAATCCCAAAAAGAACCTGATATATGAGCGATTTAAATTTTACAATCGAAGCCAACAAGAGCAAGAACCTTTCGACCATTTTCTACATGATATAAAAAAACTTGTAAAAAGTTGTGATTTTAAGGAGGCAGAAGAAATAGTAAGGAATCGGGTAGTTCTAGGAATCACTGATAAATCGTTACAAGAAAAATTATTGTCCCAAGATGATCTTACTCTAGACAAATGTGTAAAAACTTGCAGGGCACAAGAAGTAACGAAAGTACAAGTTAAAAATGTGCAGGAAAATCTCACAATGGAAGACGTGCTAAAAAAGAATAAACAAATTAAAAATGATGACTTTGCGGAAAGGAAGGCTGAAAAAGTTTATTATTGCAGACGTTGTAAATAAAAGCATACACCAAATTGTAATGCTTATGGAAAAAAATGTGAACGCTGTGGAATAAAGAATCACCTAGCAGTTGTATGCATGCAGAACAAAGTTAGAAAATAATCAGTGGAAAATAGCTGAGCTTTGTGAGAATGATGGCACAGATGAGGATGTAAATGAACTGGTAGTTATAAATGAAGTTCAAACTGTTGAATCAGAATGGAATGAAGAAGTGAAAGTGGAAACTCGGAAAATTTCATTTAAACTGGACTCTGGAGTTGAAGTTAATATTTTGCGGAAGAGGAATTTTGTAAAATAATGGAAAGTAAGCCTGAAATAAAGGAGTCATTGAGAGGTACGAAGAGCATTCTAGAAGCCTATGGAGGATCCAGATTAAAGCCAATAGGTTCAGTTAAACTAAACTGCGAAATTAAAGGTAAAGTTGCAGAAATTGAATTTATGGTCGTAAAAAGTTCTAGGTCACTATTAGGGTTGAAAGATTGTGAAAGACTTGGTTTAATCAAGAGTTTATAAATTATTGAATGATGCTATAAAGATTTCGTAATTCAAAATGAGGTAGTCTTTAAGGGGCATGGTAAATTTAAAGATAAATGTACTATTAAAATAAAAAGGATAGTATTCCTATAACAATGCCACCGAGAAGAGTTCCACTAGCTATAAGAGACAGATTAAAATTGAAATTAGATGATTTAGAAAAAAGGTAACTAACCAGTCGCATGGTTACATAATTTAGTGATAATTGAAAAAAACGATAAATCATTAAGATTATGTTTCGATCCCCAGGAATTAAACAAGGTAATAGAAAAAGAATATTGTTTAATACCTAGCCTGGAAGAAATCGCTGTTAAATTGAAAGAGAAATCTGTTTATACGGTATTAGATTTAAAAGAAGGGTTTTATCAGT
Organism: Platerodrilus igneus; assembly: GCA_036346225.1. Classification (NCBI taxonomy): domain Eukaryota; kingdom Metazoa; phylum Arthropoda; class Insecta; order Coleoptera; family Lycidae; genus Platerodrilus; species Platerodrilus igneus. The sequence goes on from JARFIW010001700.1 coordinate 6,589,250, forward strand.
AGATTATAGCTGGTTATGTGCATTTAGTAGTCCCTTTGGATCATATAAATTTAATCGGTTACAGTTTGGTTTAACTTTAGCACCAGAATTTTTTCAAAAAATTAATCAAAAGAATTTCGGGGATATAGACGGAGTTACTATTTACATAGATGATGTGATAGTAGCTGCTAGTACTCCTTCAGAGCATGATGTTATTCTAAAAAAGGTAGTTGCTAGGGCTAAAACTTTGAATATCAAATTTAACAAAAACAAAATACAGTTCAAAATAAATATTGTCAAATATCTTGGGAATGTTTTTGAGGTTGGGGGTATGAGTCCTCATCCTGGTAAAGTTGATTCTATTCAAAACTTGGCAATACCAAGAAATAAGATAGAAAAAGAATTTCTAGCTGTGGCATATGCATTAAAAAAGTTTCACTATTATGTTTATGGCAGAAAAGTTAAAGTAGTAACTGATCATAAACCCCTTATTTCAATTATGATAAACCAATATCAAAAATTGATAATTCCAGATTACACTGTATAAAATTAAAACTATGTAAATATAATTTTGATTTAATGTACACACCTGGAAAGGACATACATATAGCTGACTTATTGTCTAGAAATTTTGTTAATGAAGTTGACAAGTCAGAATATGTAAATGAAATTATTCATTCTAGTTAATTTGCAAGTAAGCGAATCTAGAAAAGATAAGTTGAAAAAGTGTATATTAGAAGATCAGGAAATGAGCGAATTAAAAAAACATGTTATGGAAGGTTGGCCTAAAAGGTACACACAACTTAATAATTTAATTAAGCCATACTGGAAGTTTAAAAATGATATTCATGTTGCCGATAACTTATTGTTTTATAAAACTAGAGTGATAGTTCCAAAACGAAAGAGAGTAGAAATGTTAAAAAAATTGCATGAAGGTCACTTTGGCATGACAAAGACAAAACTAAGAGCTAAGGAGGTTTTGTTTTGGTCACAGATGTACAATGAGATTAATAACATGGTAGCTGAGTGTAAAATATGTGAAATGTACAGAAATGGCAACGCGAAACAAGGTTTGATACCTCATGAAATTCCCAAATATCCTTTTCAAAAATAGGAATGGACTTATTAGATTTTGGCAGTAAAAGTTACCTTATTATTTTTGATTATTATTCTAAATGATTAGAGCTGATACTAATAGCAAACAAAAGAGCAAGTGAAGTTATTTCAAAACTGAAGCATGTTATTGCTACACATGGGGTACCAAGTGTAATCATGGCCGATAATATGCCTTTCAGGTCTTATAAGTTTAGAGAATTTGTCAGATTGTGGGATATAACTATAGTAACATGCAGTCCACATTATAAGACGTCAAGTGGACTTGCAGAACGAGGAGTTCACATAGCAAAAAACATTTTGCGTAAAAGTTGTGACATTGACATAGCGCTTGTGGAATACCGCACTACACCATTACCAATGCTTAATGTTGCACCATGCCAGCTGTTATTCAATAGATGTGTAAAAGCTAGGTTACCCATTATAGACAAGTTATTAAAACCAGAATTACAAAATACTAGTGATATAGGTGAAAAGATGAAAATTAAACAACAGTTGTATAAAAATTATCATGATAAGCACACTAAGGAGTTGAAAGATCTTGAAATAGGTAAGAGGGTATTAGTTAACATAGATAGGCCACGGGAACGGGGTGTTATAGCTGGTAAAGCAGAAATACCACAATCATACTTACATAAAAATGAAAAAAATAATATTGTGCGCCAAAACAGATAGCATTTACGAAAGTCAGTAAATGAACCAAAATTTGAACATAACATCGACAAGGAAAGTGTTACCGATACTTGTGATAACGAGAAGCATAATGTAAGTTTAGAGAATAATAATAGTGATGTCGCAAGTTACCAATTTTGATATGAGATTGTAAGAAGGTACCTAAAATACATTCACGTTTTAATGATTATGTTATGTATTAAAATTATATTATTTTTCTTAAAAAAAAAAGGTGTTGTGAACTAGCCTTAATAAATGTAGTTGATCAACAAGATACAACGAGATGATTATAAAAATTGACATTGACGGTGATCAGCAGTCAGAAACCGCGTATAATAAAAATGGAAAGTTACTTTTTAAATAAAACGATGTAAAACAATTAATAGTGTTATTATTATTATTAGAAGCAACAACACAACATGTAAAGCACCTTGAAACCATGATGCAAATAAAACGTCATGTATTTTACTGTTTTAAATAATAGCAAATATACTACTAGACTAATTTAAAAAAAAATCTCATCATTTTGTCTTTTAGAGATATTGATTTTTTTTAAAACACCGTTCGCCTACTAAAAATGTTTTCAAAAATTACCAGAAATTTTTTTTTCCCCCAAATTAATAAACATGGAGTGTTCATTTAATTCTTTTCTGAAACCAGCAGTTTACTTCACAATATTACAAACTTTCATAAGATTTGGATTAAAAGTAGCAGAGATGGAAAATTGTTTTCAATGAAAGTATATGTTTGTGAGGAGGCTTGTAAAACGGCACAAACACTTACTTAACCTATATTTTAAGTATCCATTACAAAACCAGTTAAGATAGAGACAAAATTTGGTATATCTTAAATGTCTATATGCAAAGATAAACCGTTCTGAATGGACCGCACCTTGAAGAAGTTCTAGATTACTAGAACGGGTAAAACGGGTTGTGTGTTCCAATGATCTAAAACACAATACTGCGATGTGGAAGGCAACGAGAAACCACCCAATTTGATGGCATCCTCTGGGGTACAAAATTCCGGAGTTAAAATAGTTCCCCATTCCGATTTTCGGATGATGTGGTCGGAAAGTTTAGAAGAAGTCGGGAACATTTTACGAGTCTGAGCATGGAATGTCAGAAGCATGATCAGATTATTGCACGCAGATAGTGAAAGTTGCAGACGGGATTTCAGGGAATGTGTAGGTTAGCTCAGAATAGGAAACAATGGAGGTACGCATGTAACCAGTTCCAGAACTGAAGACCTAATGATAATGTAAAGATAAAAAATACAAAGTTTAATCAAAATCTGATGTGGTGGGTGACGAATCTCAATTTTTTTTGGACGATTTGCAATGAACTGCCCCTACCCTGTCTGTATTAGTAAAAAGGCTTTTGTTCTATATGTACAAAATTCGATTTAAAAATGTAAATGTAAATGTATATCTACAATGATAATTAAGTGTAAACATAATTGCACAGTTCGTGAAAATCTGCCAACCTGGCATTTTGAGTAAACTTTTTACAGAAAAATATTTTTATGTAACAAACTCAATTTACACACGTTATGAACAATATATGTTAGAGGGTGCATGATATGCAGAATCAAACAAAAGCGATTAATCATGATTTATTGTTATTGAAGTCCAATATTTCAATTGGTGGCAATTCTGGTACAATATGAATTTCCTTAATGATGATTAAAGTTTTCCTGATAACATACAAATGGCTGCAATTTAAACATTGCATTCGAGGAAATGTTGTTCACACAATTCAAAAATTGTGCCATATTTCAATATTAACGAAAGAACTTTTGCACATCCTTATCTAGCATTACTACTTTTAAGGTATATCTGGCAATCAAGAAATTGCCAGTTGTAGTATGAAAAATAAATGTATGAGTAATTTTTATAAATATATGGTTAAAAAGAGAGATATAGGTTTACTTCTACACTGGGTCCGTTTCATTCGCCTTTTTCTTTTTCGTCTCATGTACTTGTGATTCTGAATCATCATGTTCTTGTTCTACATGAACTACTGCTCTTTTTTGTACTGTTTTACTTTTTTCAACAACTTGCACTTCTGATTGCTCAATTTTTGCAGTATCTTCTTTGGTATCATTGGTCAATATAGTACATAAACAAATATTTCTACATCCTGAATTAACACTACATATTTTATTTAGTTCTTTGTCCCATACAGTAATTTCTCCATCGCTTGTTATTGAAACGATATACTTTTCATTACAAACAACTGCTTTAATACGGTTCAGATGTGCATCATACGTTTCAATTTTCCTGCTACTAATAGTTACAACACCTACTTTACCATTTTCATATCCAACTACTAATGACTCATTGGATAACCAAGAACAAGATGTTACTCTCCTAGGATGCTCAATTGAATTTATCAAACCACCCGTTTCAATACTCCATATGTCCGTATATTTTCCACCCATTAGCATAAATTGAACACCACTTGGAGCCCATCCAATTCTTTCCAAACTCTTGGGGTCTTTACTTTTAGAAGTTAGGTTAGTTACATAGGCTTGGCGTCCTTTTACGAGATTCCATGTAGCTAGAGTGCAATCAGCTCCCAGTGTTAGAGCAAGTTTCCCAGAAGAATGTATTGCTATAGCTAATATTGCTGCACCTTTATGTGCCTTTTCCCAAAGTTTTTCTAGCTGCCAGTTCCCAACTCTTACAATTGCTAAAGAACCATCTTCACTTCCACTTATTAAATGTGTATGTTCTGGTGTAAAAGCTAAACAATTAACTGTAGCACTATGATGTGTTAATGTACATTGTTCTTTACGTGTTTTCAGATCATATACAAAAATTCTATCATCAGCGCCACCTGATGCTAAATAATTATCTGATGTACATACAGTTCTAATGCTAGCACTATGGCTATGTGTAGAAAACGTTTGGTTTAGTTCTTTATTCTACAACAACGAATTTAATAAGGGTACACTAAAAAGCTGACTCACCTTCGCATTTAGTTCGTAACCTAAAAGATACTCTTCGTATGTTCCAATAACAACTTCCATTATTAAATATCACACTATAAGTAAAATTCACAAAACTTAATATGGAGAAACGGGGCTCACAATTTTAGAACCATCTTAACACGGCCATATTTATATTATTGAAAGATTAAGTATGAAGTAGAATCAATAAGTCAAGGATTACATCATTGAGATTGTATTGTAGGGAGACGTTGTTATGTATTAAAAGTGGTATCAAGTCAGCCATGTTGAATCGTCATTGTTGTCACTTTTATATAGCTTAGTGTGTGAGCTCTTCGCACTTGCAAAACTAGAGATTCTGTTGATAAGAAGAAAACTACCGGAATACTTTTTCATACGAAAAGTAAACAATGATCAGGGACGGATCATACACAATTGTTAAATACGACAACATAAATTCCGGTTGCTTGAAAATAGAATCATTTATATATTGTTTATATTTTAGTACATTTCCGAAGGATCCGCAGCGACGGAACTTGTACCATCACCATTATCGCAATCGCTAGTTAAAGTCAGCTGATACCGTTGATTGAAGTATACTTCGATCAAAGCTGATACGGAACAACTGGAATTGGGTCCTGGATAGAATTAATTAAATACAACTCTGGTAAATCGCGATATTAAATAACCACTTAGCCACACCTCTTCATGCCTTTGTGTGATTAAGAAAAGCATTGCGAAAAGGACTTCTGCCTAGGGTTGGGTAAAAGTCGTAAAAATTAATTTTACTATATATGCTACATTTGCGACATTTACGACGTCGTTAATTTAATATGTTGTAAAATAGGACGTAGCAAATGTAGTTAATTTGCCTTAGTGGTTTAAAACAATTAGTACCACCATCTGTAATTTTTTACCCTTTGGCTCTGCACATGAACTAGGAAAATAAAGTACTTACTGTTGATTTCTCCCTAAGAATTTAAAAGACAGTTAACACAACATTGTTTTTTGTGGTTGTTCGGTTTTCTAATAGGGGCTTCGACTGATTTGTTTATTCCTTATATATGGCGGGAATAAATATAAAAAGAAATTAGTATGGATTCAAGTCGAGGGCGAAAGTCTCACAGGTTTTATGTACAGCAGTTGTATATTAATAAAAGAGTTCAAAATGGTAGGATAGCAGCAGAATGTACAATTTGCTATCCCCTTTATTGAAAAACACTAGAATTTTTCGCGTTCGCGCACATACGTGAGTAATTTATATAGTTTTAAAGGCATAATTTTTTTCAGCTGCGTATTTTAACAAAAATACGATTATCCTATTTATGAATTTGAGAAATTAGTTTATTACATTCCAATTTTGGAAATGTACATTTTTTAAATATGTGAGTAAGTTCCCGCGAATATTTTAAATTAAACTTGTTAATTTCCGTCATTCCAGACAGTTGCCTTTGCGCAAAAAAATGCGCAGATGCGGAGTGAATGGCGCAAGTGTGCGCGGTGTGACACGACGCCATTATACTACGAGGCCTAAAGCCGAAAACAGCTACCTGTGTCGTGGTGTGTCTTCTTACGGTTTAAAACCGAATTCTGACAGTTTAAAAAACGTCGATAAATACATCGCGCAAGCGCGAAATAAACGACGTCACGGGCGGTTGGTAACGCTAATCTTCTACAGATTTCGGCGCGCCCATCTATCAATGACGTCACCAATTCACAAATTTAATACGCCATTATCGGAAGATATAAATTTAAGACAACAATTTATAACAACGAACAAATTAACAATGAGAGTACTTACATAAGAAATCCGACGTCCGGCGGGGTTGAGTTAAAGTTGGTTTCTCGGTATCTCAGGGCTCCATCCCGGAGTGATTAGAGATGGTGCTCCGGCGTGGTATGCTAGCGGGGCATGGCCTCCTATTAGTCCTCCGGGTCGTGCAGTACGGTTCGCCAACGGCTACAAATTTCTTCTACCTAATATGTAGAGAACGGCAGGATGATCAGGTTTTATAAGAACGACAACAGATAAACAAAAGGGAAATCTACATACTAGAGATAAGATAAAGGCACGATACGATACCTAAAACGTCCACTGCACTCGAAGGTTCAGGCAAAAAAGCAACGTTACAGAGCCTCACGGAAACATCTCCCCACTTTGTCCCTACTTCCTCGCGTCGCGCGATCTCGCGTAAGCGCACTCTGTCGTGAAGGAAATATACGCCAAGTCTTTTGAATTTGTGGCGCGAAACTTCCACACATCAAAATTAACCTAAAACAATGTTTAAGTGCCAATTTTTTGGGACGTAACAGTCTTTTCTTTTTTTTTAGGATGTAGGTTCCTCTTTCTTATCTCTACCTTCTATCGTTACCTTTACCTGTATCCGTGCCGCTCCCCTACAAACAAAGAAGATGGACGAATGAATTTGGACGATGACGTAACCCACCCACACCCAAAAAACAAGGAGGTGGCCCTGAGATTTAACTGCAGGGAGCGTTTTAAATGAGTACATTGCTTTATTTATAGTACAGATTAAGAACTGTATCACTTTTAAACGTGTTTGGTATTTGATACAATTTGCAACGTAATCATGTTATATTAACCATTGCGCAATATATTGTGAAATGCGGGTGTGTATCAAACCGATGCCTCACTTACTGGTTTAGGCGCAATGTTGTTTTAAGTAAGCAATGGATTAGAACACCCTATCGCTTATGCCAGTCGTGCTTTAACTTCTGCTGAACAAAAATATTCAGCTACCGAACGTGAATTATTAGGGGTTATCTCTGGTATTGAACAATTTAGAGGATATGTTGAAGGTACACATTTTACACTAATTACTGATTGTGCAACCCTCACATGGTTGAATAACTTAAAACAACCCGCAGGTCGGTTGGCAAGATGGAACTTGCGTATCTCTCAATTTACCTTTGACGTTCGGCATAGACCTGGCCAATTAAACATCGTACCTGATGCCTTATTTGTGATGTCGCTTTTCTCAACCTCCCAGATCTAATTCCTGATGCCTGGTATCTAAATATGATAAAGAAAGTTTCTGAAAATCCCGATAAATTTTCCACCTTTCGTGTGATGAATAATAGATTATATAAATTTGTATCTCCCTCATCTCTCAAAATCTCTAACACCCCTGAATGGAAACTTGTTGTCCCTACCCCTAACCGCAGTGAAGTTCTTAAATTGTGTCACGACGACCCTATAGCTGCTCACCTCGGTGTTACAAAAACCCTAGCTAAAATATCTGAATTATATTACTGGCCTACATTAAAACAATCTGTCTGCCGCTATTTTAGAAACTGTAAAATTTGTAGATCTCAGAAGAGCTGTCAAGAAATCCGTTCTGGTTTAATGGATAACTTCAAACGTGTATCTTATCCCTTTCAATTACTATCGCTTGACTTATTAGGACCTCTCCCTCGATTAAAAAAAGGTAACCAATATCGTATAGTTATCACCGATTGGTTTTCTAAATTTGTTATGGTACAACCGTTACGTAAAGCCACATCTACCGACATAATCAAATTCCTAAAACAAAATGTATTTCTTATCTTCGGTGTCCCTCAAATTATTGTCTGTGATAATGGGGCGCAATTTATCTCAAAAGATTTTCAAAATTTTGTCAAGAGTTATAAAGTACAAAATATTTGGTTTAACGCAAAATACCATCCCCAGGTAAACCCTACCGAAAGAGTAAATAAAGTCTTAATTACTGCTATCTCCTCATATATCGATTCAGACCACATTAGGTGGGATAAAAATATCTTTAAAATCGCTCAAGCTTTGCGTACCTCTAAACACGAAACAACCCAATTTACTCCCTCATTTCTTGTTTTTGAAAGATATACTCCAATTGATGGTAGTTATTATGGTTCAGTTCCTGATGATACTAACGTAATCGAATTTGACGAAAAAGTACGCTGGAACAAAGACCAACAATCATTACCTACTATCTTTAACGACGTTAGAAAAAAATTGTTAAAAGCTTACGAAAAGAGTAAGGATCACTACAATTTGCAAAAACGAGATATTTCCTTTGCTTTAGGTGAACACATCTGGAAAAGGAATTATGTCTTATCTGATGCGACGAAAAAATTCTCTTCGAAATTAGCCCCAAAATTCATTTTATGTAAGGTCATTCGTGTTATTAGTCCACTTATCTACGAACTCCAAGACACTTAAGGCAACCGCCAAAGAAGGTAGCATATCAGAGACCTTAAACCATTCTCCGCTGACCCGAATGTTAATTAATAATTTTCACGTTTCATTTCTTTAACGGTTTACCTAATGTTTTTGTCCCTGCTATGAATTAGTTAACTGTATTCAGCCATTTCTTTTCTCATACAACATTCACCATCTACACTTTTGGCTTATTTACCTTAAACTAGCTACCTTTTAGTTAGCCGTTAATTTTCCCTTGAATTTATTGCTAGTCACATATCTGTTTATTATCTAGGTTCCCCAGTATAACTTTGTTGCTTCATTTAATTAATCCTAGCACCTTTTCTCCATCATATTATTTCGTTTTCAGCATTTATCTTACGTTGTTTAATTTCGTGGTGATGGTCGTAACTTTGGTTCTAATAACTCATTGAATTTTTATGATTGGTTTTAGCTGATGTTGATTGGATGCTTTTTTTCTTTGGACTCCCATAGGAGCCGCGGCCTATGCCTTTGTAAGAAATAGACCATATTCGCAGTTGCAAAAAACTAGGAGTTTCTATTCCATGCGTTCTTCTTCTGAATTATTACAGTCGCCCACTTTATCATTACTTGTTTTCTTCTTCTATTAAGTTATCAGAACATATAAACATTTTTTTATTGTTTTTATTGAACTTCGTGGTGAGGTGCTATCATTTTGTATCGATATCTTATCGAATTCTCGGTTGTTTTTAGCATATTGGGACAGTGTAGTTGTACTTAACTGTTTATAGTTAGGCATTCTTGTGTGTTTATGACGTTACCATTTCTAAAAATTACCTTGGAACAGTTGGTTTTTTGCATGAAGGTATTTGTGGTAATACTTTTAAGATGTTGTTTCATCTATTATCTGACTTTCTTATCGCAGTGGATGCACTCGTTAGGAAAATGATAGTACTAGTTCTCATCAAGAGTCTAGTAATTTTTTAACTTATTAGGTATCTTAACTTGTCTGATTAATATAGCAGGTGGTCCTTCTGACCGATCTGCATTTAACAGGGACAACTCTCTACCTTCTCTTGGACGCTTGTCCAAAAGTCTATTTTTTCTTATACCGCTGTCTCCGTTTCCGCCTTATATTTTATTTGGTAGACCCGTCTACCACTTAAGAGTGATTTTCCCTCACTCCGGGCTACTGACCACATTGGTTGGTTGAGTAGTGCTTTTCTATCCACCTTTTCTATCACTTTTGCTCAATGCGAGCCCTTCCTCTATTCTTTTCTACATGGGTGTCACTAGTACATTCCAAAATGCCTACCTCCATTTTTTTTACCTTTCCTATATCTCTATTGCCTTTTCATTTCTGTTAGTCACCGTGTGGTTGCGTGGGGGGTTTTTACAGACACCCGGACCACGTCTCTGGGAATCTTTTGTGAGGTCATGCGGTGGTGCTGTCAGTCACACGTGGCCGCTAACAGTGCATGTATGTATGAGTGTGTGTATGTGTGAGAGTAAGAATATATATATATATATATATATATGTTTATATATATATATATGATTATATATATATATATATATATATATATATATATATATATATATATGTATCTACATATATGCGTGTGGATATCTTATCGGTATCGCTCAACGCCGGTTGCAGGAATGCACCCGCATGCCTTTTTTCGGTTCCTCATACCCTTATAATTAACGGGTCTGCCTCACAGGTCGCTCTCTTTTATGGGGTATGAGTATTTACCTGTATAACGGCTTCAAGGAGCCACTTTATCTTGTATCTTTGTGATGGATGACAAAACGGCTTGGTGAGCTGGGAAATTCTACGCTATATTTTTAATGTATATAGTCGGATCCATCTATTGTTATCTAATTTTATCTTAATATATTTATCTTACCTATTATCTTTGATAACTTGAGACTTTGTCTTACTATTTTTTGTTTTCCTGACGTTTGGTATTTATGATCAGACGTAGGAATTATTTGTTTGAGTATTGAGTGAAGAAGCTAATCTGATGGTAGCAATGTAATTTGTTAGGTTAGTAACGTAAGAAATTAGTAAGATGGTACTGTGGGCAAATTTTTTAATTCACAACCATGTCATGAAAAAGTTTTGATATGTAATGTTTATTAAGCCAGAGTACCAATATATAAAAAATTTGCTAAAATGTATATCAACTTGCTCTCTTTGGAATTTTGAAATTAGGGCATTTTCCTGCCAAAGAAAAAACAGTTTAAATGCAATGCTTTTGTGCGTGTGCACTTAAAAACTGCAATGATAGCTTTAATTATTGTATATATGTTATGCGACTTGTCGCATTTGTTTTAGTTATAGCAGTGTTTCGTGCTGTCGATTATAACTGCGCCATATTAAAGACTCGTGTGTGCATTTATAGATGTAGTTCAAAAACAATGGGCCTACACATTCCGTTTCCTGGTTACTCGTAAGACACGTTATCAGTTGAAAAAACCAGGTGGCGCCTAAAATAAACATTTTCTAGGATGTAAGTTAGGGTATATGTAAGTTAGTCAGGCCTTAGATTTTAAGGTTTTAGCGTGCTAACAGTCTTTTTCTTTTTTTAAGATTTTTTCTTTTATGGCTTTGTCGCGATTGTTACATTCCAATTTTGGAAATGTACGTTGTTTAAATATGTGAGTAAGTTCCCGCAAATATTTTAAAATAAACTTGTTAATTTCCGTCATTTCGGACAGTTGCGTTTGCGCAAAAGAATGCGCAGGCGTGGAGTGAATGGCGCAAGTGCGCGCGGTGTGACACGACGCCATTATACTACGAAGCCTGAAACCATAAACAGCTACCTGTGTCGTGGTGTGTCTTGTCTTTTTTTTAGGATGTAGGTTCCTCTATCTTATTTCTACCTTCTATCGTTACCTCTACCTGTATTCTTGCCGCTCCCCTACAAACAAAGAGGATAGACGAACGAATTTGTACTCAATAATGGCGTAGCCTACCCACACCCAAAAAACAATGAGATGGCCCTGAGATTTAACTGCAAGGCGCGTTTTAAGTGAGTACATTTCTTTATTTATAGTACAGATTAAGAATTGTTTCACCTTTAAACGTGTTTGGTATTTGTTACAATTTGCAACGTAATCATGTTATATTAACGATTGCGCAACATATTGTGAAACGCGTGAGCGTATCAAGTTTTAGAAAACTATATGTTATAGCTTTATCCTTATCAAACTCTGAGGCTAGTAAGAGTACACAAAGTAATAAGGCAAATGCTATAAAAAAAACAGAACTAGGGAAGTATTGCTTGAATTTGAAAATGGTGAAATGAAAAATCTTCAAAAAATATCCTTTTAAATAATTAATATACTGAAAATGGAGAATATAGTTGTACTGGCGCTTGTGGTACCTGTATAAGTAATGCAATTTTAAATTTTTGAACAGAAAATTGGGACATTTATGTTGTGTAAGAGTAATGCAAAATAGGTTGCTTAATAGTTAAAATTTCCATGAATCTGAACATTCATACCCTATCATATACAACATGTTCTACACCGGAGCCCGATCAACAGATACCCAAAGATTTTGAAACAAAATCATAAAACTCAATATCTTGGTTGATATGAGTACAAAATCGAAAGAGGAAAGTTATATTGCTCTTGGGAAGGCTTTCTTTGTACTCAATATTTCATTTTCAGTAGTAAAAATTGAACACTTAACAAATTTTATTGAAATTTCGCAACCATCTTACAAGCTCCCATCTAGAAAGACATTAGAAATTTACTTTTTGACAAAATTAGCAACGAAATGTAAATCAAGAATAAAAACTATGTTGATAAGAAATCTACTTTACTACTCAATGACTGCAAAAATTCCTCACGTAAAAAGAAAACGTAGTTATAAAGTTGTACACTGCTGCTGGAGAAAGTTATTTTTTGGAATTGTATGATTTTTCTTTCACAAAAAACGCTGGAGAAGCACTTGTTGATGTATGTGAAAATTGTATATGTTCAGTCCAGATATGGTACTTATGTACATGCTGTGGTAAGCGACAATACTGCCAATATGTGTAAAATGGGTTAACTTATTAATTTATGGCATAGCATATGCAATAGTCACATTCGGTATCTTTTAGCAAAGGATATTGTCAACTCCCCAGTCATAAGTAATGCATTGAAAAAATTCAAACATACTACTCTGGTAAATTTGTTACTTCTGAATGGAGATTCAAAAATTATTTTACCGATTGATACACGTTGATGTAATAAAGTGGTCCGTAGTGTTTCTAAGTCGATTTCTCATTTGTTGATATATATTGCAAATATTATAGTGTACATTTCGATATTTGAAGATATTTGTTAGAATAGCTCAGTAATCACTTGCAGGTTTCTGAACGCATTTCGTTATGTCAGAATAAGGGAAGCATGTGTACAGAGGATCGATCGAGTTGACCGGGGTAAAACGTCTTTGTTTTGAAATGTCAAGATGGATGGTTGGAACATTTCATTTGGCGGTTTTTTATTAAAGCTAATGTTTTTGTTTATAATGTAGTGATTATTTAAGGTAATCTTGTAATCAGAGCGTCGTTTTGAGCGTGATGTTGGTGCTTATTGAAAAACCGTTAGTTATTTAACCATCGAAGGAAATATTTTTATGATTACCTGTTGCTTTTGTCTCTGAATTTGCCAGTTGTTTTACTTATCAGGTGTAATATGTAATTTCTAGGTGAATTTACGATTTTATTTAACATGTTTATGTATAAATGAGTGTTGTTTGCTTTATCGACCGAAAACTAATATTTGTTTATTTGAAATAATGTTTATTTAGTATTTAATACGGAGTTGTAACTCTAATTGCTTTGCACCTGTTACCGAATCAATAGTAAATGTACCCTTACTGTGATATTACGAGCAATTTGTACCATCATCCCTTGGATATATTGAATCAAATTATTAGGCAAGTTTGAATATGAACAGTATTATATTTCAAGGTTGTATTTGTTTTGGATTTTATTGAATTAACCACAACGATGTTGTATATATTTTCGTCTGTAATTTGTAATGCCACGGTGTGTTTAATTTTTAAAAGTACGTTTTAACCGATGCAATCATAATGAATACTTTTTACCATTTGCTTACTAGGGTTAATATATTTAACTAACATGCATTTAGTGCCTGAATCTAGAGTTGTATTTGTGCTATAGAATTTTGGGGTATGTATTTGCTGTCAACATATTTTATAATGTTTGATATTTGTGATTCATTTGACATTTTTATTTTATTTGTAATTGTTTTATTTTAGCATATTAATCACATTTACAACTGCACTGCTCATAGCTCGGTTTCGACGTAATTATGTTTGTTTCGTTTATCCTATTATCTAGCCGATGTTCCTATATAATTAATTAGTATTTAACGTTTCTGATAATTGTTGTGGTGTAATTAAATTGAACCTCATGTATGATCGACCATCTCGTGCCTTTTGCGTTTGCATTTATAACTATGTTGGAGTTAGTCTATTCAATAATAAACGCCTTTTTAAAAATGCGTGATCATACCATAAGTTCATTTCAGTGATCCATGTCGTCTTGTCAAGGTACTTGTAGAGGTACCCTTTTGCAAATAATAGGACGTCGGCTAGCCTTTGTGAAATATTTTGTAACACGGGCTAAAAACTGTTAATGTATGTATGTGGGCGCGTGTGATCGAGCCTTGGTAAATATTACTAACATTTTATGTCCGTACGGGAGGAACATTGGTAGTCAAGGTGCAGGTCATCCTCCTGGTGTCCCCCCCTCTTCAACTTTAGCTGGATAGTATTCGCCTAGCCGAGCTCAGTACCTACCAGAAAAACTAGCTGGTTTACACTAACGTTTCTTCAGTTGTCATGTGTGGTATGCCTGGGTAACAGCTGATATCCCGTCAAATTCAGTGTTGATTTTTTTATAAATAATAAACCATTACGAGGTGTGGCAATTAAATAACGAGAATTTTTAATTATAAAACATTTATTTAGTATTTACAATGACTTATGCACCCATGTCTTCACAGTACTGTCCTCTGAGTCTAACACACTTGGTCCAATGTTTTTTCCATTTCTGGAAGCACCCCTCGAAGTCTTCAGGAGTTAAACTCCTCAACACCGATATTACGGCACGTTGAATGTCCTCCAAATCCTCATAGCGGTGTCCTTTTATTGGTTCCTTCAACTTTGTAAATAACCAGAAGTCCAGTGGAACCAGTTCAGGGCTGTACAGGGGTGGGGAAGTGCTGTTATGTTCCTACTGGTCAAAAACTGTTTAACTTTTAATAATGTGTGAGCAGACGCATTATCATGGTGAAGGAACCAACCAGTTTTGCCTAATTCGGGCCTCACACGAGACATTCTAAGGCACAATCGCTTAAGAACTTCAATATATAATGCCGAAGTAACCGTTTGACCATTGGGAAGAAATTCTCGATGCGCAATACACCTAATATCAAAGAAACAGATGAACATTATCTTGATTTGGCTTTGAGACATCCGGGCTTTTCTGGAACGCTCTCCACTCTCTTCAACCCACTGTTTGCTCTGTCGACGAGTCTCGGGGTCATGTTGATATACCCAGCTCTTATCTGTTGTGAAAATCGAATTTATCCAATTACGCCCTTCACTCTTAATTCGTTCAAGAAAGTTTAAAGATTAAATAAACAAATAAAATAATGTAGGAAACTAAGCAGCGATGTTATTCAAGAAGGCTAGAAATAGCCGCCCCTGTATAATATGGTGTGGCTTTCACAACGCTATTCTCAAAGACGAAAAGGTATTACAAGTGTAGCTAAATGGGTATTCACATGCGGATGAATAGAGGAATGTAACAACCAATTAGAAATGATTCACTCTATTCAGAGTCTTGCAATAGCTTGTTTGGGTGCTCCTAACCTATAAAATTGATTTTCACTACTTTTTGCAATTTTATTATCCCTGCCTTTATATAATTCTATTATATTTGCCATGAATAAGTTAAAGTTTATCGTTGTGATTTATGCGAAAAAAAGATTATAACTGGCATGCTCGCCATCAACAGTTTCAGAAAACTCTGTTATGTTTTGTTGTTTTAAATTTATGAAACCTGTGAGAGAGGTTAGCACTTCTGATTAGTTTTTACATTCCTGTAATTATCCGCTGATTGGATATTCAATTTGGCCTGGGTTGTATTCGATTAATTCCAGAAAGAAACTCGGTTTTAGTTGTTACGTATCGGCTAACTTTAGCGATAATGGTGATGACACTTGTTCCATCTCTGTGGATCCTTTCAGGCAACCGGAATTTATGTTATCGTACTAACAATTGCGTAAGATTCGTCTCTGATCATTGTTTACTTATATGAAAGGCTATCCCAGTAATTTTTTTCTTATAAACTGTTATGTGCGCGAACGGTATACTATACCATAATTGTTTCACGATTGGCAACTTTAAATATAGTACACACACACGCGCGCGTGCATGCACATAACAAACACACACACAATAAATTATTGAAATGTATTAAAAACTCAAAGTGGTACAAGTGAAAAATGTCGATTCAACATGGCTGGCATGATACCAATAATATCAGATAACAGGGGCCCCTCATGATACTACCTAATGGGATATCGTAACCATTACCAATTAATATCTGACAGTTGTGTCAACTTCAACTGTTTTACTAGGTTATGTTATGGTGATAATATAATCTTTTATTTTATTTGTTTTATGCAGGATTTATTCAGTTTTAAATTGTTTAACAATTTTGATTTTAAATGGAAGGAATATTAGCTTTGTGTCATTTTTGTGAAACACACGGACCCTGTGTAATACTTTGCACTCAGAGATGTAAGGAAGAGCCAGTACAAACACCACATAGTCTTACTGTTTCTTGGTGTGATGCTTGTCAGTCCGTTAATCTTGGTCAAGCATTAGTCAGCCGTGATTCCAAAACAATCTTTGTTACTACCAGAACACCGCAACAGCAGGATGTTGCCTTTCTTCTTAAACAAGCCGCAGTTCGGAGTCTTAGTTGTGAGGTACAAATAACAACGGAGTGTGGTGTTCTTTAATTTGAGTTTGTAGGAAGAGACCAGTAAAGAAGGCGGAACACTGTACTTTGGTGATAGCGAACGTGGGCATGTAATTAGTCATTCATTTTTATTAAAGGATTCTTTAGCAAGAGGTTTTCATCGTAAATATAGCATTCTCATGCTTATGAAGGATAAGGTATGAATGTTGAAATAGTGGGTATTTGATATTAGTGTGAAGTAAGTTTTTTTTCTATAGATAAAAGTTTGATACATATGTTCTTAACACACATTCATAACATTATTACAAAACTATATATATATATATATATATATATATATATATATATATATATATATATATATATATATGATAAAAGTAGGTTTTAGGATATCAGGAGAATCTGAGTGGCTTATAAAGAAAATAATAAGTAAATGTTTGTTTTCGTAACATATATTGTAACTTATTTTTCTTAATTGGGCGCCAGTGAAGCTTTCCTTTTTTTATATAATATTGAAGGGTTGGACGCCAGTGAACAAAAATCTTCCGACATAGCTAGGGGTCTATTCCTGGGTAGAGCAATAAGAAGTGGGGGGGTAAGTCGAATTTTGTTTGCAAACCAAAGCTAAACTAAGTTAAATAGGCGCCACCAAGTCCTGAGATACCTAATCACGATAATAGCAAAGCACAATTCTAAGGGCGGACGTGGAAACCCAAAAATAAAACGATCGCCTTTGTTAACAAAAACCTGTCTTATGAAAATAAGATACGGCTCCTGTAAGAAATTACAAAGATTAAATAAATAAAAATGTAGAACACCATTTGTGTCCTATAAAAGTATAAAAAAAAAAAATAAAAAAAATGTATATCCAATATAATATTGGCACAAAATTATTACTCAAATATTCTACCTTTATGTTATCAGATTTGATCGCATTAGACCAAAATAAAAGTCTCAAAGTTTAACTAATTGTTTACTAAAAAAAACTCTCTTCTAAAATTTCAAAACTGTTTAACAGATAAAAAAAATTTCATCAATAACATCTATAACAAAGTCAAGATTTTGGCTTTTTAAAACAAAAGACTGCTCTTCAAACATAAACTTGCTTTAAACATTTGATTAAAATAATTTGTAACCACAATACACTGAATTAACGCTTCTAACCTGGGCAGATCGTTTCAGGTAGATTACAGTTTCTAAATTATTTCGCAGCGTGTATTCAAACTTTCATATTTAGATTTTATAATTTATCTGTAAATAAAAGCTAATTACAAGATTGAGGAATGTTCAATTTAAATTTTATGACAGCTGCACGAAGCATCTGCTTTCACGACAACATCTGTCAACTGTGCTACAACACAAAAAAAGTATGACGTCGAAAATATACCTTGAAATCTATCTGAGGTTCAAATGGAACAAAGCTTGTAATTATGTAAATCTAACTTGACAAAATTTCGTTCTACGGCTTGTAAAACCAGTTCAACAATAATTGAGAATTAAACAGATTATATGTTCGTAAACGTAATAGCAACTTTTTGTGCTTTTTATATGATGTCTGTTTATCAAATTTTTACTACATTCAAAACACATGCAAAAATTTCTTATATGTAATAACGAACCGAACTGCCTCTGTTTCTGCAAGACAAATGTGGACAGAAATTCATAAGCTCCAAACAATGTTACAAGCCATTTCTAACTGTGGACGACTGTAATCAAAACCAACATCTTCACTCGTACTTTATCTATCATTCTTCGATGGTGAATTCCTCGTTGACGCGCTAAATAAATGAAACCAAATTAAATTAGTTCGTAAAATGTATAATTTATCAACCGTTAGTAGAAGTTATCAAAGTGGTTTCAGGTCTAGCACGACCTGACCCGCTTACATAGTAATTTATCCGAAGGTCGCATGCCTCTAGCCGGGAATACATCTTGATAAGGCGGTTGCTAGCGGGCGACTAACCCGACAAAGCGAGAACCGAATGATAGTGACGTTAGAGGTGGGGAAATACGAAAGAAACAGCTAGAGATGCTTGACGAAGTGACTTTATGTCACACATATTTTAATATAAGAAGATTAATAAAGAATAAGGCACACTTAGCGCATTATCCTCGTAATTCCATGCGAATAATTATTGCTCAAATTAAACATGTTACAATATAAATAAATATTTATTGTGATAGAGGATGGGGAAAAAGAATACATTAAATTACAAATGGTTCAAGTTCAGCTTAAGGTGATTTTTCACCCGTCAGGATATACAGAAAAAGAAACTAAGACGTAATTATTCATATAGTGTAACAGTACTTGTCTGGCATTTTAATAAGTTTGCTTTAGTATTTTTCTTAAAACTTTTTATGGTTACTTGTACTGAAAATAAATTATCAAATTGATTAGATGTGTGAACTACCAGGTATGTAAAAGAAGATTCGAACATTTTTGTCTTATGTAGGTATAGTTAATAATTGGGTAGGTCGGAATGTGTTTATTGGCTCTAAAAGTTAACAATTTACTTAATCACAGCAAAGATTATGGTTGCATATCGGCTTAAAAAGACAATTCATTTTCAATATGTTCTTTTTAATATAGTGCGATGTTACCTGATCTCGATACCTGATATTGAATAAGAATCGAAGACAGTAATTTTGTTTTTTGCCATGTTTTGGTATTTTTTTGGTTGCATATTGAAAGTAGGTGCTGCTACAATAATTAGAGTTATTTAAGATATTGGCCAAACTCCATTTGACCATGGGGCATAGGATATTTTTATATCTATAAATTGACATATTTTCTAAAGCTTGTGCACATAGTTGTGATGTTTTTCAAAGATCAAGTTACAATCTAGCTTTATAACATATTTTTCTAGAGCTATCACTATATTATTAACCACTATATCACCAATTATTAAGTTTCCAGCCTCTAAATTAATTTTTTTAACCGACAAGTATTGCAACAGATTTGTCTAGATTCAGGACTGTTGCTTGAAGATCCTGTCATATTTCTTATACTGCTACATTAATGTTCAACGGGTTACATGATCTGTATAGCTGGATGTCATCAGCATAAAAATGTATGGTGCTATACTCTATACAATCTGCAGTAAAGATGAACAGAATGTGTCCAAGAATACTCCCTTGCTAATTTCTTTGTATGAAGATAATGTTCCATATAATTCTACATATTGCGTTCTTTTCAGGGGCAGATGTGGCCCAAATAATTAAAAATGTTCAGATTGGGAAATTAGACCCATACTTCACTTACTTTATGTTATAATGTGGAAACAAACACAAATATTATAATGGATAAGAAGACAATAAACACAACAACTACATTAGTAATCATCTATAACATATCATAACATGTTCATATAGTATAGTATATAAATAGAATTGTTGACAAAATACATAAAATATAAGAAAAGGAATATTATGAAAACATTATGATAAGTAGGAATAATTCATTAGTTTGTTATCATTAATGCGTCCTTCATTACTTTAGTTGTTTGGCCCAAACGATTAATAATTTCATCATTGTTGATATTATTTAGTATCACATTTCTACATTCATCAACATGAATGACTCGAGTCTATTATCCGGCAAGGTATTTTTCAATCTCACAAGCTTCATGTGATATCGGCAAAGATAGTATATACTGATTTGCTAGTACTAATGTGGAATAAGCTCCCTTGAATGAATTGTATTTCAAAATTGCACAATAATAATGATGCAGTTCTTGCATTTCTTAAAGTAACTGCATATTGTTGATTTAAAACTATGCTTTGATGTTCCATTTACTTCTTCTTCTTCTGCACCTGATTGTGTTGGGGAAGAGTCACTTGAATCTGCATCAAATCCAACATAATTTATTTTATAGGAATCTTCAATTGTTAATTGAACGGTTTTCCACTTGCATACAAAGCTTGTTAACTCTTCTTTCAATTGCAGAAGAGTCCAATTTCATTAAGTTTGTTGACAATACTTCTAGAAAGATCTCTGGCAGTTTGCCCTTGGCAATTTTGTCAAAATTATTCTGGTCCAGAATGTTCAAATTCATACATAATTCAGCGTTGTTTGTGAATCTCCTGGTTATTGACTCCACTGCTGTGTCTATAATGACGTTAAAAATTGATCGTGAATTTCTCTTTCTGACTTACTGGGGCTTTCTCGGAGTTGTTCTCAGCAAAGAATTTTTTCTGTGAACGAGTTTCAGGAAATTGCACCTCAATAGTAAATTCAAATTTTCTTTTTCAAAAGCGTGTTTAACCCATTCTACAAATTGATCTGCAGAAGTTTAATTTTCCATATTGGTTTTTTGCTTTTTTTTGTAATTTGTGTATGGAATTGTCAACCATAGAATTATATTTCAATAAATCTAATCCTGCTATCTGCAAGTACATCGATAGAGGGCCAGTTATAGAGAATAGTATTAGAAAGACCTCTGCAATTAAAACATTTTCATATTTTATTAATTGTACCTTGTAATTTTCAGCAGTCGGTTTTACATCAGGTTTAATTTTTGGTGTATTTGCAAGTGTGTTAAGAACGTCGATTAGGTCGACGTATAATGCTTTATCGGATTCATTGTAATTATCAAAAATTTTGTTGAGCGCTGATCTTCTTGACCAGCAGCGAGTTTTTCCTATCAATTAGAGCTTTTTTGATCTAGAATTATTGATAACATTTAACCTGTAACCCATACGTTGATGAAATTTCTTGAAGTATACGACTATCGAATTCAGTAGTGAAAAAACTGCTGCCTTGATGTGAGATTTGAAAATGTCTGCCAAAACAAAATTCATAATATACGCATAACACCAAATATGGACATGATCTCTATTTTCCTGGGTCATAAAAGCAGATAATTCTGAATAGCTTTCTTGCATATCAGCTGTCCTGGCAGTAGAATGTTCAATACAATTTTTTTCATGCAGTCCATTTTTTTTTTGCAATATATTATGAACCAAGGTATGAAATTCCTTTCCTGTACTATCGTGACAAGGAATAACTGCAAGAAGGCGTTCGTAAAATGATTCTTTGCAAATGTATGCGAAATAAACTCGATTAGAAAAGTGATAAAATTCTTTAAGTTTATGTAACATACCTTATGACAACCGAGCAGTTTCTTCCATGACTGATGGCGCTTTCATGTTCTTCTATTCACAGTAAACATGTTTCCAATCATGCATGCCTCTTGTAAAAGCAGAACTCTAATCTTTATCATAAGGAAGACAAACTGTACAGTAAAATGCTTTTTTCTCTTCGCTATAACTTAATGGTACTATCTCTGACTTATTCTTACATGTGAAAGCTTTTTCCATATTGAAGGGTACATCTTTTTGTGCAGAAGGAACGGGGGCTGTAGGGGCTTTAGGGTATTGATATCAGGAGGTACACAAAAATTGCTAGAAAGTGACTGTTCCTGTACTCAATCTGGCTGTAGTTCATCACTTTCTGCTACCGTTTCTGCATCAACATAGCCAACACCATTGCTTACTTTACATGGTTTCAAGTCGTTTAAGTCTTCTATCGTCATTTTTTGCTTAACAGTTTGATTTGCAATTGTTGCAGTATTCCATGTGAAGAAAAATGAAAAAGTAAAGTAAGTAAAGAAATTAGCCAGCATCAAGTACTACATCAAAAAAGAAATTTAAATAACTAAGGGCGTGTTTGTTAAAACATCATAGAATGGGGTGGGTCAGAAAGGGAAACCTCCAGAAAGGAATTTTATTTACAAACCTCTTACAAAAAAAAACGACACAAAGAAAACCAGCTTGCATAGAAAACATTTATTCAAAATATATCACGAAGGATTTGCATAGTATAAAAATCTACGCAAAATAATTTATTGCAAAATTAATGTAAACCATTCTTTAATTACGTAGAACTAAATTGTCATTTCAATTTTTAACATGTAGCTAGCAAAAATTAGACAATAATATATAGGGGGCTGTGGTTTCCCAATATTAAATCTTTGATATCAAAAAAGTAATAACACCATATGCTTACATATTTTCCACAAGTAACTCTTGATAAGTAAATACAAAAAAGATTGTAACGGTAAATTACTGTATTAAAAAAAGGAACCATCTATGAATTGAAATGCATCTCACTGTAGCTTTAAAAAATATTAGAGAAAACGTCCTATTTCAGTACAGCACTCTAAACTTTGATATAGAAAATTTTTATGTTCAGTTAAAGTGACACTTCATCTTTAAATAAATACCCAAACAATAAGTCATTGTCATAAGCACATTCGGACGATTTGATCAAAGTAAGTTTATTTTCCAGAGCTTCTCCTGTGTGATTAGTAACCTAAAAACTTAGAAAATCAGACCCAAATTTCTATGAGGGAAATCATCGAAATGATATAAAGAAGAAACAGCAATTTCACAGCTTGGCATGACGTTATGCACCGTTATTGCATATATACATAAAAAATGTTTGCCTTCCCAGTGGAAAAAAAATCTTATAATTTTCTACACCAATTCCTATAACAATGAAAAAGGTTCCAATCGAAATAAGTACTTTGTATATCCAATATTTGTCCTTGTACGTGAGTGTTTCGACTTCAGATACTATCTCCCGAAAATAACAGTAGCGATTCTATCATGAATGGAATCATTCCTAAAGTCAAAAGAATTATATACCAGCACTCTACAAGCAGGGACAATCGGCATCCATAAGGAATGACTAAAAGTTATGCCAATGCACTGATGAAGAAACTTGTTTAAGTACAATTTTATTCCTAGTAGTATTTTATTTGTTAAATATCGTCCATCATTATTATATGAATTTTCACCAACAAATTAATATATCTTATTCATTTTAGCAAATGTAAATTGGAACGTCCCGTTCTAAGTTTTATAACTCATTGCAACTTTTAGTATCTTTTTAACATAATGCTCTGTGGTTAGAAGCCTTTGAATCTCTCCTTTGGTTAGATATTTCACTGAATTGACATTTGTCAAGTTGTTATTGTAGCACTGTATTAATGTGTGTACATTAATTTGCTTTTGTTCATAAAAAAGTGGTTTAATTGTGGGAAAATGTTATCTCACCTAAGGGTGATAACGAGCCCATGTGGTGGCTCGTCCTTCAGGATCCAGCCTTCGAATCGAAACGACGAACTTAGTGCGTTAGCAAAATTTATATCGCTTATTTTAGCGGATTCTAGCTTACTACCTTGGATAAAATTAATCTTTCTGGTGTTTGTGAGTAAGAAAGTTAATTATTACGCCTTTGGCGGATTTCACGTCGTTTTTTTTATTAATACTATTGATTTGGCCTGCGCTCAATTAGAGAAGCACATTTTTGTGATATTTGTTATATTCTACCCACATTGTTATGTGGTAAGTAATTGCTTTGTAGCACTTCTTGTTCTATGTGTTACATGAATTTTAGGGTTCAAATTCAAGTTCAAATTTAAGTCCAAATTTACGTCTACGTCTGCGTGCGAGTCCAAGAGTAATTACATATTTTAGGTTTAGCAGTTCCAATTTAAGTAGATGCACATTTGTGAAGATTTGGTTAAGTAATCGTTTTGGTGGTATTACGATTACCCAGACTCGACAACTTACTGAAATAGATGGTATTGAAGCTCCCGACGAAGAACTAATTATTGATACAATAAGTTCCATCTGCTGGACTACCGAAATATTAATCGAAACCTGTTGGAGTTATCCGTGGATGAATATTACACCTGAAGCGATTTTGTGTGACCATCTGTAATTGCTGTAATCCCGTTGAGTTGGATTTGGAATCCTTGACTGCTACTGGTGCATTGGAATTACTTCTTGAGGTCGTATACTTCCTTATTTAAGTGTGCTGTGTATGTTCTGTTGAGATTATTGGATTAATACTTTTGTGTATGAAACCTTATACTCACCCGCTTATTATTTTGCTTTGCATGCAACCATACTTACACCTGTGTGTAAGGTGGGTTGCGATAATTAACGTAAAATCTGTATTTATGTTAAAAATTATTTAGGTATTAATGTTTGAATGCTTCCATAGTAAGTGCTATGTTCTTACGATTAATGCTAACAACTCGTTAATGCGTTCCAGTGATTTATACATATTGATTGTAAATCTAGTCACGAGCTTAGACCCTTGGTTAAATTATTACTCACTTGAGTTATGCTGTTATAGCTTACTTAGTGGCCACCAAGTCTGCGTATCCGATTATTACTTAGTACGAATTATTTTTGCGTACGGGCTCGTGCCCGGATATTCTTAACACCCTTGCGTTATTACTGTTAAATATTATTTATACAATCACCTGGAGTAAACATATATTTGCTTATTGTGAGCACTTAGCTTGGTTAATTTTCTCTTGAATCATTTAGGTTTGAATCTGGTATGTATGATTATTTGTAGAATTATTTGTTCTAGTGAAATTTATATTTATGTGTTTGATTTCATGTTTGGCATTGTAGTGCTGTGTATTTATGGTAGTAGTAATATTAATTACGAAATAACTAGACACGTAGATTCACAGTTGATTTATTGACAGTAGATAACATAATAATTTGAGACACGTCTATTGCTTACCAAGGCTGACATCGTACTCGTGGGAGAAATATACAATTATCAACTAGCGCATAGTTACTACATTTACTTAAGCAGCCAATGGCGTGCCATACATAACATTTCCCTTCTTACATAATTTTTTTTAAGAAAAGAGAAGAACAATCCTTATAAGACTACTAAGCTATAAGTCCATACGCTTTGGCGCTGTACGCACTCATGAACTCTGACGCAATTCACATTCCACTTTAGCCGGAACTTCATCACTCACGGGCTTATTATCTAACTTATTCGATATTGACTTTGTAGGGGAAATCACCTTATTATCGAGGATCACCTTAGAAGGTGACGTTACCTCTGAACTAATATCATTTACAGGTATGCTTTTACTAACAGAACAATCTCCTTTAGGTGAACTTATCTCTATGGTATTTTTAACAATTGGTTCACAATAGGATTCAAACTTAGATTTTTCTAAATCTATATCAACAGCGTTGTTTAGTTTTCTTAGGCTGTTGACATGCTTGTACAAAATTTTGTCGCCTATCTTTACAAGGTATGTTACTGCACTAACAAATTTTACAATACTACCTTCCTTCCATTTTTCTTTAATGTAAGGCCCTAAATTGCCTACTAACACTTTTTCTCCTGCAGTAAAAATTTCTGGTTTTACATAATCAAAATCTGAACTAAATAATACCTTAGCCCCTTTTTTTGGTCTTAACATGTCTAACCTGGTCCTTGGCTTAATTTTAAAAATAAATTCATTCGGCGTTACACCTGTACTTACACATGGTGTATTTCTGTAACTAAATAGAAAGTTCACCAGTTTCTGTTCAATAGATAGTTTAAACTTATCCGATTCAAACATATACTTTTCAATAGCTTTTTTTACTGTTTGTACTTGCTTTTCAATTTGTCCATTTGATTGTGCATGGTATGGAGGACTTTTTAAAACATTTATACCATTTACTTGACAAAATTGTACAAAACTATGAGAATTAAATGGGGGTCCATTGTCTGATACCAGAGTGTCTGGAAGACCCAAAAAGCAAATGTACTTTTAAGTTTCTCTATTGTTTGTACTACACCGTGCCGTTTTTCATAACATGCGCATCAACCCATCGAGATTTACTGTCTACTATTAATAATATAGTCCAATCATCAATGTGATGGAAGTCTATATGAATCCTTTCAAAAACATTATTGGTCTTAGGCCACGATATTAAACATTTTTCTTGATTATTTTGAGTTAATTTACACACGTTACAAGTGCTAATCAAGGTTTCTATATCTTGTTGCATGCCTGGCCACCACATAACTGCTCTTGCCATCATTTTAGACCTTACTATCCCGATATGATCTTCATGCAATAACTTTAAAACTTCTTTTTGTAATAAGACAGGAATTACTACTTTAGTACCCATCATTAAACAATTTTCTTCTACCGATAAATCGTTTCTTTTTACAAAATAGGGTTTGAGACTAGGATCGGCTATTTTTAAAGGCCACCCTGTTTTAACAAAATCTATTATTTTAATTAAGATACAATCTTTAGACGATACTTTGGCAATATCTTCATATGACAGCGGTAACTCACTACTTAAATTGAACGAGTTAATTGTGCTATCTATACCTGTTAGGTCTGGCAAAGGTAATCGTGATAACATATCTGCTTCATACATGTGTTTACCTTTCCTATATTCAATGGTATAATTATACGCAGATAGAATTACATTCTATCGAATAATTCTAGATGCTGACATTACCGAAATTTGTCTGTCTGGATTAAAAATAACCTTTAATGGTTCGTGGTCGGATACCAAAATAAAAGACCGTCCATAAATATATTTATGAAACCTTTTATGCTAAAATAATCGCTAACGCTTCTCTTTCTAGTTGCGAGTAATTTTCTCGGCTTTTGACAGTGTACTAGACACAAAATATATAGGACGTTCTGTGCCATCATGGTATCTATGGCTTAGAACACCACCTATTCCATAATTACTTGCATCACAAGAAACTACTAACGTTATCTTGGGAT
Organism: Platerodrilus igneus; assembly: GCA_036346225.1. Classification (NCBI taxonomy): domain Eukaryota; kingdom Metazoa; phylum Arthropoda; class Insecta; order Coleoptera; family Lycidae; genus Platerodrilus; species Platerodrilus igneus. Next base: position 6,616,714 of record JARFIW010001700.1, read on the forward strand.
TATAGGGTACTAACACATTATGTGTGTTAATTAATTGTTTACTAAGCTGAAAAGCTTTTCGTGCTACCGCATTCAATTTAAATTCTACGCCTTTCTCTAAAAGAGTATACAAGGGATATAATTGTGTCGATAACATTGGAATAAATTTACAGTAATAATTTAATAAACCCAAGTATGACCTAAGTTGAGTTATATTTAGAGGCTCAGGTGCCTCAGTAATTGCCCTCAATTTCTCGTCTGTTGGGTGTATACCCTCACTATCTAATCTATGTCCAAGATATTCGACTTGATTTTCAAAAAATTTACATTTTTGTAGGTTTACCTTAACATTATAAGTATTTAACCTACTTAACACTATATCCAACTGTTTCTTGGCCTGGACAAAATCTTTGCTGGCTATTAGAATATCATCTAAATAACAGTGGACTCCCACAATGCCACTTAAAATTTGGTCCATAACTGATTGAAATAGGGCTGGAGCACATGAGAGCCCATATGTCAAACGAGTGTATTGAAACATACCGATATGTGTATTTATGGTTAAATATTTCTGATAATCAGGGTGCACACGTACTTGCTGATACGCCCCTGTCAGATCAAGTAAACAAAAAATAGTACCTCCTGACATACTTGCAAAAATATCATCAGGGGTTGGCAAAGGATATTGATCCACATTTAAAACTTTGTTTACAGTGACTTTAAAATCTGCACAAATCGTACATCATCTGTCCCTTTTTAGGTACAACTACTATAGGTGAGGCCCACTCACTGAAAGTAACAGGTTTTAGAATACCTACTTGAATCATTTGTTCAATTTTCTTTTCCACCTTAGCTTTTAATGAATATGGCATACTATATGGTTTTTTAATTACAGGAACACTATCCTCTTTCACATTAAATTTCAATTCGAATTTATTTATAGTGTTACATAGGTTCCCATCAAAAACTACTTTATTTTTGACTTTAATATCATTAATTACTTCCTCATAACCTGATTCCTTAACGTTTCCTAAATAAAATTTCTGTTGCCATCTTGGGAACAAAACATCTAACCAATTTCGTCCAAGTAATGGTACAAAATCTTTGTTCGATTCTATTATTGTTAAAGGCAAATTAAAATACTTGTTATTACCATGCACTTCAACCAGACATTCGCCTACAGCTTTAATATTTTGTCCACAAACCGAATTTAACTTGTATGTTACAGGACTAAGATTTATATTTAATAACTGTTTAAACCTTACTTCTGACATAACAGTCTTACACGCACCTGTATCTACCTCAAACATTATACTTACATTGTTCACTGATAGCTTGACCTTATACGTGTTACCTGTGTCTCCTACAATATTAAACAGAAATAGATCCTCGTTAACGTCCTCGCTAGTAACGTTTACATCATCTAAATTTTCCTCAACGGCTGCTACCGTACCTCTACTTGTAGTAGGACACATTGATTTAACATGACCCAATTTCTGGCATTTGTAACATTTCCATTTTACTGCTGGGCATTGCGACTTGGAATGTCTCGTCCACATTTATTACATGCATTACCAGTCATCTGCCTAACTTGTTTAGAACATTGACCTACATTTACTGGTGGGGCAGCTACATAATTCCTATTCGCAAATTTACTTTTAACGACATGAATACTACTACCATTTTCAGTTAATGATTTCACTTGTCGTTGAGCTAATTCCGCAGCTTGAGCTATTTGACATGCACTAGAAAATGTTAACCCAACTTCTGCTAAAAGCTTTTTGAATATTTTCTGCTTTAATACCACAGACGAAACGATCTCTAAGCGCCTCTTCTAAGAATGCTCCAAAATTGCAACTACTTGCTAATTTACGCAATTTCACTATATACTCAGCAATAGATTGATCGGATTTCTGGTTACATTGGTTAAAACAAACCTTTCATAAATTTCGGACACTGGGGAGAGTAGTGCTTCAACAATTTTCCTTTGATTTCACTGTAGGAAAAATCCTTAGGTTTTTATGAGCCACTAGATTCTTTAATACTTGATAAATTTCTGTACCTGCTAGTGTTATAAATAAGGAAACCTTTTTTTCCTCTTGCACCACATTTACTAAAAACAGGTGTTCTAGTCTTTCCAAGTAAGATTCAATTTCTTCCCCTTGATTTCCTCTAAAAGGCTCTATATTCCCAATTAATGCCATTATAATAATTTATTACTCAAAAAAAAATTATTATAACCTTATTTTACAGCTGTTTGTTTACACCACAACAATATGCTTACTCGATGTGCCAGATGCACACGAACCATACACGAACTGATCCGATTACCGTTATCTACAAATTTGCAACTTAATAATGCAGGTGCATGTGCTAACAAATTTTTGTTTAATCTTGCACAAAATTAAATGCACATAACTTTAAAAATCAACTTTACTCGTCGCCATTATGCTGTGTATTTATGGTAGTAGTAATATTAATTACGAAATAACTAGACACGTAGATTCACAGTTGATTTATTGACAGTAGATAACATAATAATTTGAGACACGTCTATTGCTTACCAAGGCTGACATCGTACTCGTGAGAGAAATATACAATTATCAACTAGCGCATAGTTACTACATTTACTTAAGCAGCCAATGGCGTGCCATACATAACATGTAGTTACTTCAATAAATTCAGGTTTAATTCTGTGCCCTGTTAATTTATTGATATAGTGAGTTACCTTGGGTTTCGCCCGAGAATAGTGGAACATTTCTCGTTGATTCTGCTTGCTCCTGTTCCTGGCGCCCATTAATAAAATAGTTAGTTTTGACTTATTGGACCTTTCTAGTGGTTCCTTATGGTCCCTGAATGCGATTCTCTACCCACCGCCCTGATGAGTCTTTTCTGAGCTATTCCGGAGCACTATTTGTCATCGTAACGTTAAGGAACCCATTATATCGATTAGATATCGAATTTTTACCGTGGCAAAATGTGTAGTCTTTAGTGCGAATATTCAACTTGGCTACTGGGACGTACCACTTTCACAAATACCGCAATAACTTTTGCTAGTATTTACCATTAAACATCCATACGTAGGTAAAGAAACTGGCAAATTCTAATTGAATCGAACTCGTTAATCACACATGTAGAAAACCCATTTTATATTTACTGAAATCGTCTATTTTTTTTTCAACATTGCAATTACAGCTTAATAATTATAACTTCAGGGACTTACATAAGTTTAATTTATCAACATTTTATATTTATTATCAAAATATGAGGTCTCTGTGGTAAAATGATTAAATTATATAGCTTTTCTAACATATGTGACTATGATATTATGTGCTTAACGAAAACATGGTTGGGAACTAGTATACATGAGAATGAGCTCCTTTGAGATGCCTTTAATGTATTCAGAAAGGACTGGTATATGGGTGACCTTGGGGTTATAGAGGGGGTGATGTACTTCTAGCCATTGGTAAAAAGATTACTGCGAATCGAGTCTTGCTTGATTGTTTCAACATTAATTTTGATGTTTTAATAATTGAAATTAAGGATGTCTGCCAGAGTCAATGGTTATAATAGCTGTGTACATCCCACCAAATTAATCGAAGGAAATTTATAAACTTTTCTTTGAGCAATTAATAAAATTTCAGTACATCTATAATAAAGACCTATTACTTAAAGGGGACTTACCGATAGATGTAATAACTTACCAAGAATGTTGCTTTTAAATAATTGTGTAGTATTGTTTGATCTTCTTTAGTTTTCTCTAGTCTCACTTGTGATATAAGTAAATCAGCTTGTACCGATCTGCCCATGGATAATCATCATCCACACTATGTATTGAAGTATATGCATCTTTTACCAAAGGTGACACTAAAACAATCTCGAAAGATACCAATTACAGCTCCAAAAAAGTGAATTATGAAGTCTTCTATAGTGATATAGCGGCAGTTGACTGGGACACTCTCTATCATATTGATGACATAGAGATGGCAGTTTCTAAGCGAGGCGTCACCGTGGATCAATGTAGTAAGCGTAAGACTACGGATCCCAAGGTCCTGGGTTCAAATCCCGACACGGCCGACTGCTTGAAAAATGACAGATGAGCATTTTTCACAAAAAGTACGCCCTCGTTCGGATGAGAGGTTAAATGGAGGTCCCGTGTGTGAGTGTTGTCACGCACGTTAAAGATCCCTACCTTGCCTGGAACGGCAAGGGTTTGGCAAAATTCTAAATTTCCAGGCAACAAAAAATTCACCTCCTGGTCAATGTAGTAACTTCGGGTGGAGTATTGGAAATGTAAATGAACGGTAGTTTCTCAGCTTTATAAACTGCTCAATAGAGTTATAGATATGCGTGTTCCTAAAAGTAGGGCACCTACAAAATCTTATCTGCCTTGGTTTAAATAAGAAATTGTAAAACTTATAAGGCAAAAAGAACACCTATGGAAGCATTACAGAGTTACTCGTAGTCCTATACACTATAACAATCTTAAGAGCACGCGCTCTAAGCTTAAAGCTGCTGTAGATACTTTCATATCTTACTTAATAACATAAAAATGAATCCTGAGAAGTTCAGGTCGTATGTATAAAATAAGTGATATTTTAAAAACCAACAACAAATAACTTACAATGCCTAGTCTTATTCTGATCCTAACCTCATTGCTAACAAGTTTGCTGATAAAGATACTCCTGATCAGGAGTATCTTGCCATCCTAGTATTGACTTACCAATGTTTTCAGAGGCAGATGTACTTAAGACAATTAACAAGTTGCAATCTATATTCACAGCAGGTCCTGACAATGTACCAGCATTTATTATTAAAGACAATTCAAATTGATCAAACCGCTAACATTCCTACTTAATCTTTCGTTAAAGAATTTACAATATTTGATTGTCTACATAACTTAAACGTAAATAAACCTACAGGTTCTAATAACATTCCGGCATCGTTTTTGAAATTATGTTCTTTTGCTGTATCTAAACCAATCTGGATACTGTATACAAGTCACTAAGGAACGGTGTTTGTCCAGATATCTAGAAAACGTCATTTGTGAATCCTATTTTTATAAATACTGGCAAACGTGATATAATCACTAATTATAGACCAATCACTATTCAATTACAAATCCGAAAAATTCTAGATCAACTAATTACAGGTATTTTGTCGATGCACTTCAAGCATATTGTCATAAAGGGTCAACATGGTTTCAATTATCACCAATCTACCACGAATATATTGTGAATGCATTGGAGAATAGGTTTTGTGTAGCCGCTATCTATACGGACTTTGCCAAAGCATTTGATTCAGTGGACCATGGTTTAATGATCGATACATTTTGTGCAATTGGTATCGAATGCTCTATATTAAAATGGATAGGCTCTTTCATACAAAACACGAAACAGATTATGTCTATTGGGCTCTCACCAATTAATGCAACCTCGGGTGTTCCACAGAGAACCCATATTGCTCTGGTGCTTTTCAATATCCTTATTAATGAAATTAGTAGGTGCTTCAAAAAATGTGAATTTCTCCTGTATGCAGACGATTTAAAAATTTATAGTAAGATCTCTTTCTTCCAGTGTTCTTCAAGTTCAAAGAGAAATTGATAGCTTCGTAAATTGGCGGAAAGTAAAAAACTGGTATTAAACACAGCAAAATGTAATTTTATTGGGGTAACAAAAATGGGATAAATACACCTTGTTATAAATTTTGTTACGGTAGTTTCCCATACCACTACCGAAAGGATTTTCCGTGCTAGATCAATCCGAGATTGGGGTGGGTAATACATGATAAACCGAACAAAACAAATTGCGGTGCTGAAATAAAAACAACCATGTAATAATTAGTAAAGAAATGATTAGGACAGAGCGTTAGTCTGTCTAGTAAACATTTTAGTACCTCCGCCCAAGTAATAAAAAAAACTCAATAAATAGACTTATATATTCACAGTTTATCAAAACGCTAAACACTTTCTGTAACTTTCAGGTAATCAAGTGAATCAAAACAAATAGGTAATATTAATACATACGTTTAATAACTATACCTGTAGCCTAATGCACGAATGAAAATGTTTTCACGGAGCATTGCTTTACAAAGTATACTGCAACACTGAAGTAATAAATGAAATATTTGTACTATCAGCGCCGGTATAAAATATTTTTTTTTTAGAATAAAATTGCTTGCTATTAAACAGTTAAAGATATTTCACTTAGTAAAATGTTATCCACAACATGTTTGCGTGGCGAGGGCGGGTTTACTAACGTGTGTCATAACTAAACAGATACATCAAATGTTGCGCTCCAGGCTATTGTAAATGCGAGTGTATAAATTAGAATAAATAGGATAGGAATTTAGTACACATCCAGTTAAATTACGTAAGTACCCAGACGTTTTACTGGTATCATAATTCACAGTATAGATGTAGTTACCATAACGCCTTATACTAATCTCACCAAAATGAATCCGTGCCAGAGGTGGTGTGTAATTAACCAGTATGGCAGCAACCCAAACAGTACCTTGGAATCAGCGGATAGCAACCAATAATCAGGGTAGTAAACCATTAGTATAGACAGCAGAAGGGAGACCAAGCGGTTGGCGCTAGAAATAGCAGGCGGTAACCAAAGCACGGGTATAATCCAATCCTTGTATACTCCGTGCTGTATTTCAAAAAGGAAGAATCAGAAGGATTTTTAACTTTGTAAAGTAATATCGAGTAATATGTTCTTACACTTTCATATTGTCAGGAAAGAAAGTTTAATAAAGCGATAAGCGCATTATCAAATTAACAACCAAATGTGAAAGAAAACTTCTAGTCTATTCAAATCGTGTAGCATGTGTTGATAACAATACTTGTATGAATTAGGACGTTACGATAATATACCGATATAAAGGTGTAAGGTTGGTTGACTAATAAACTGTTGTAGACTTAAAATAAAATGCACAAAGTGAATTACGAAATTGTAATACTTGACCAGAAGCGTCACTCATAACAGGTAGTTATACAAAGTGACGGAGAAATTTAAGAAAGTAGTAAATTGAGCGAAAATATTCAGTCGGATGAAATTTAACGTAACAGCCTCAAATTTATAAAATAAAAGATACGTTAATCAACAATACCGACAGTATTAAGGACCTAAGTGTTATATTTTCTACACAATTCATATTTGAGCAACACATTAATTACTGCTGCAATAAAGCGTTGAAGCAATTGAGTTTCATCAAAAGAAATACTAAATCATTTTACAACATTCTGGCACTCAAGTCTCTTTACGTCTCACTAGTTAGGTATCACTTGGAATATTCTTGTGTCGTCTGGTCTCCTTATTTTCAAGTACATATTGACTAATTAAAAAATGTTCAAAAAGACTTTCTTAGATATACTGAATACAAACTAAAAATTCCACAAGATAATATAACTTATAATGAACTCTCTATACGCTTGAATATTCAATCTCTAAAGATAAGACGTTTCAATAAGGATATTATTACTCCATTCAAAATTATTAATGGTTTATTAAATGCTCCAGAATTATTACAATTAAATAGATTTAATGTACTACAGAAATTGGTACACTGCAACAACACATTTTTGGTACCATATCATAGAACATTATATGGTCAATGGTCTGGTTTCAATAGTATGATAACCTTCGGTAACTCATGTACGATTGCTCTATTTTGTATTTCACTTTGTAAATTAAGAACGACTAAACTATATTAGTTATTGTATCATTTTCAATACAGTGTACTATAAGTACAAGAACTGTCTAATTGCTCGTGTAGCTTTTAGTATTCTTAACTACATTTGACCAAATTATTTTATAATTAAATTATTTAAAGATTCCACGGAACCAATAGTTTCTATATGGGAGCTACAATTGTTTTATGTGGTGATTTTAACCTTCCTAATGCAGCTTGGTCCAATGATGAAATGGGAGTTAAATTACTTGGTTATAATTCACTAAATGCTCAGTGGTTGTAGGAAACAGTAGCTTTCCTAAATATGTTTGTAACTAATAATATATTAAATTCCAATCGAATCATATTAGATTTAGTATTTTCCAATCAAAGACATCTTAATGTTGTAGAATCTGATGAATTATTGGGTCTGGTGGATGTTCACCAACCAGCATTACATTTATCAGTAACTGAATGCGTACAATTGGAACCTCTACAATATGAATATTGTGATTATAATTTTAAAATAGGGAATTATATTGGAATGAATGATTTTTTATCCTCTTTCAATTGGGATAATATTATAGCTAAAGATGTTAATGACTCTACCCAACAGTTATACAATATTTTGCATGTTGCGATGAATAGCTATATTCCTAAGAAAAAGAATAGAATTCATACTTATCCAAAATGGTTTAGTAATGACTTAAAAAGAATTGTTCATACTAAGAAACTAGCTCACAAAAGATATAAGCATTCTGGTTCTTGGCTTGACTACTTACTATTTGCAAATCTAAGGGAAAAATTCAAATTAAAATCGATGGATTGTCATAATACCCACCTTATGAATCTGGATATGAATTTCAGCAAAAACCTAAATCTTTCTGGAACTATATAAAAAACCAAAAACATTGTAATCTAATACCAAATTATATGGAATATAATAATAGATCAGGCACTAACCCTTTTGAAATTGTGAATTTGTTTGTAGATTATTTTGCTGAGGTTTACTCTACCTCTAATGTTTCTAATCCTATGAACCATAAACTAGCAACAGATAGTATTACCTCTTGTACACTCTCTGTTACAGATGTATTTAACGAACTTGATAAGCTAGATATTAATAAAAGCTCAGGGCCTGATGGAATTGCTGTTGTATAAATGTAGATTTGTATTATCCTATCCATTATATTTATTGTTCAAACTATTTTTAAACCAAGGAATATATCCAGACATGTGGAAAACTTCATTTATAATACCGATCTTCAAAAATGGTGAACGTATGTTAATTAATAATTACCGTCCGATATCCATATTATCGCAAATTGCTAAAATATTAGAGAATGTTGTTACTAAACAATTTACCCTCCAACTTAAGCACTTAATCATACCTATGCAACATGGATTTATTAAAGGTAGATCTACGATCTCAAACTTACTAATCTATGAACAGAAAATTCTTGGTGCATTTGAAAATGGATATCAGGTGGATTCCATTTACACTGATTTCGCTAAGGTTTTTGACACAGTTAATCATAATATTTTAGTTGAGAAGCTTATGATGACCTTGATGGTACCTTACTTCAGTGGCTAAAGGATTATTTAAACAATAGGAAACAAATTGTAAAAAGTCATAATTACTTATCGCACACTATTGAAGTCACATCAGGAATTCCACAGGGCTCCCACCTCGCACCTTTACTGTTTAATTGTTTCATTAACGATATTACGAATAATTTCAAGTTTTGCCAATCCTTACTATTTGCAGATGATTTGAAACTGTTTGCTGTTATTACTAAATCATAAGATTGTATCTTAATACAAAATGATTTAAATAATCTAGCATTATGGTGTACTTTAAATGATATGAAATTAAACCTATCTAAATGTGAAATTATGCGGTTTTATAGAACTTTACATGTCATAGAGAGTGACTATTTCTTGGAAAACACTCCTCTTAGCCTTGTCACAAGTATAGTCGATCTTGGTATATTATTCGACTGGCAATTAACATTTAAATTGCATATCAATAATATAAGTAATAAGGTAAGTTTTGTAGATCCTTCGAAGAATACCTCTACATGAGTCACAGGTAATTACTTCATCTGCGTGTATCCCAATTGAACAGTTACACTTAGAACAAATTTCCGGCGCTGCACTAGATTCTCGTTCACGCACCATTTTTAAAACAAATTGTTCACTATTAATCAATTATAAAATAATTGTACTGTTCCGATATCTGCATTGAAGTATTAAATTAATTATAAAAATTTCTTAACCTCAAAAACATACACGTGGTCTTAACATATCGATTTATGTAACAACAACCAATTATGATTGAAGATTTTGTTGCAACATATCCTCAGCAATTTATCTTGTCCGACGTCACAGTTGGGACAACAATATCCACTGTCCTTTCTTCTTTTTCGGTAATTGCTAAGCCTCCTTATCAGTCAAACCGACATATCCTGCGATTATACAAGAATTTATACCTATGTACTATTTAGCAACAAAAGCACCTGCAACACAATTGAAAATCTGAACACGACTAAATCTAATAAAACCGCAAATACTTGTGATTTATGAAGTACATATATGCAACTATAAAATAGAGTAGGCGAGCTCCTCGTACGTATAATTACTGACAATGCACAGATTTTTGAAATTAGAAAACGTATATTTACGGACGTAGCAGTTAGAGGGTTAAGCTGGATGTCATTCTTTTTTGCGAATCCTACTAAAAGTTAATAATTGAATACACATTCCTAGGGTATTAATTGTTAAACATTATTGCACATATTTTTTGTAAATACTTCTTTATTTGTGTGTTAACTGCTTCTACTGAAATTACTGCTACACTACATTAAACATAACTTTTCAAAGCTTTTGTATAAGTTAAAAATATATTCTGTTTACAGGTACATCTATTAAATTCATGGTCAATGCTAGTAAGACACATGAAGGAACTGTCATCTGAACTTCAATCACAAGCAGAAGCTGTGAATAAAGTGGAACAAGCAAAAATATCCCAAAGGGCAGTTCGGCAAGCACAAGGTACTCCAAAAAATATGTCACGATCACTTCCTCAAATCACAGATCAACCAGCCGTTTTTGGACATATACACTTATGGTTTACATGGATATTAGGATTGGAACCAGTGGTAGAGAAACCAACACACGGGCTTGCATTACCGAAGTTGTATTCACCCCTACTACTTCGTGCATTATCAAAGCAGTGGGATGATACACAGCTTCATAAAATTATTTTTTGCACATTAACGGGCTGTCGTATAGTATCAACTGAGGCAGATGTAGTGGAAGCAGTGCAAGCATTGCTTCCATATTCTTGGCTTGTTTCATCTGATGCCGAAATATGTAAAGTGATTAGAAGCTACAATGGTTTTTTAGTAAGTTGGTCAGGTATTTTACCAACCAAACTTCCAACACTTCAAACTGCAGTTGAAAAAGCATTGAGAAATGAATTATTACCCGATACTGCTTTTGAACCCTATATAAATTCTCTTATTCTTAAATGGTTGCATATTACACAATCACTTTGTTGGAGTGGAGGACTTAAGAATCAACAACTTTTACAAGTACTTGGTGTACAAACACATGACATGCCTGTTTTAAATTACTGGATGTATCAATGCAGTGCATGATAGTATTTCAACAAAATGAGAAAAATGAGCATTTGAACAAGTTTGAAAATTACTGATTTGAAAACGATTCTAAGATATGGCTAGTGAATTGTATATATTTCATAGATCTTTGAATTGCAATATAATATTTAATTAATATTTGTGTGAAACATTTGGTTTATTTGGAAGAGATATGATTACCAACTGCTTAAAAATTTAAGCAGCACCCCAAGAACATTTAAATATACAAGTAAATGTTTCTTGTTAATGTCATGTAAGGTAAGGTGTGGGGTAAATGCGTTCAAATGGAAATGTGTCTGATTTATGACTTCACGAAACCGTAATGTTCATTTTTTTGATTGAACATTACATTGGTAAATCGACACTTATCGGACCAAATATTTATAAACTGTGCATCATGTGTAATTTGTGCAATCTATAGAAAAAATGAACCCGATGATGGTTCTGAAAAAATCTAAACGTTTTATAACAATTCTAATTTTACTATCGTTTTAAAACTGCCTTAGAAAAGTCTTTATAAATTTCCAAAAATTGTAAAAACAAAAAAGCTACAGCCAAAAAACAAAGCGCATTTTTATAATCCTTACCATAACTAAAAAACAAAAACAGTTATGCTAAATTTCTTTTGTGAATGGTGACAAGTATCAAAATCTTCAGCTTTGCCTCAATTTAACCACTCTCTATCTCTTACCGTTTCCGAGATCCCAATGGTGAGCGTCCAAATTGAATAACCGTGTATGTCTAATCATATTTCAAGAATTTATCGTTAATAGAATTTAAGTTTAGGTGAAATTTTATTTGAAATTATTCATAATATAGGTCAAGGTAAATAAATTTGTAACATGATATCCAGCTACCCCAGCGATGTTCAGCATGTTCTTTTAAAAATTGATTGAGTGGTTGTTCGGTATTTTAGAGAAAGATAATGTATAGTCTGATGCACCCTTCCTTTTTACAGGTAGTAATGGGTGTACAACAGAGTCTAAACAAAACTGGCGGGACTAGCATCGACCGTTTGTGGCTGCGGTAGATTTCAAGACTATATCTCAGGGATTTAGAGAACAAAGTTAACTTTTACCCAGACAAATTATAGGGTTGCAATTTAGAACATGACAAAAGAAATTACCTTACTACAACTTATATAATGACGTTTAGTTAATAACATTAATAAAAAAATTAAATATATACTGTTATTTTCTTACAACCAAACTTCATGACAAACTCGCTAAGTGTTTATATATCTACACTCATAATTTGATAACTTTGTCTTAAATTCTACCAGATAAGATATTAGAAAATCTAAAATTATTATTGTGCTTAGGCACAATTTCAAATTAACGTTCTTAGTAAAAAGAAACCATAAATACTCTTTGCTGTATTTAACATTAGTTAAGAGAATTGGAATTAAACATTTAAATTGAACATAACCTCAAAATCCACAAAAGTTTTATGAAGCTTTTATGTTTACAACTTATAAGATTATATAGGAAAGTAAAGGTAAATATTAAATTAGTTAAGATATAGGTAAGTAAAAGTATGCATTATTTTTCTAGATATTTGAACCTGTATTCATGATATATGAAAGGAAACGTATACTTAAACATTGAGTGTATGGCTTGTTCAGAACTATAGGATCTTCTTACGGTTTGTTGAGACGAACACCATCGTTATTTACTTTGGTTGTTAACCTCAAACCTCAAATTTGTAAGAGCTAATCCTTTTGTTACACAACCATATGTTTTTTTACGGAGCATTTAATTTATTTTAGAAGGTAAATAAAACGGCAACATGAATTCTTGTACGATAAAAGATAATATTTCTAGGTAGTAAAATTAATGCACGGGCTTAGATAGCCTAGCATATATAGTTAACTCCTCCATCAGAGGACAACTCATCAGAGAATATATTACCGAAGGATATATCATCGGAAGATACTTCACCAAAGAACCCTAGAAAATAAACGTGTTACAAAAACTAAGTATTGTAATACGCCACGAGGAACCGTCTGAAAGTTTTATCCATAATCAGCTTACCATTCTTAAATATTTTGAATGGGTAATTCAGATAAACTATCTTCATACGTATTTTGCTAGTATTCTGAAATGATATTTATGTATGTTAAGAAGAAATAAAGAAAAATATACCTTTAACATACCAGGTACGACTTCATGGCCTTAGAAAGGACATCTTTATCAGGAAACGGCATGTGCACAAAAGGAAATCAGATTTCAAAAGCACGAAAATTTATTTTGGTTTTGAAGATAACCACACATTTTGAGAGAGGGACAAACAAGAAAACCCATCCTAAATGATAGATTCATGTATACACCAGTTGTGTATTTATGGACAAAGGTTTACCAATTAGAAAATTACATCTCATTATAATTATTTATACAAAAGAAAGAATATTAAATTAAAACTAAAGATGGATGTGTATAGTGTATTATTTAATAATACTAAAAGGAAATGTTACACAAATCAAAACTAACTTGTGATTGTAAACGGTATTAATATAAAATTAAGATGAAGTAATATTTGTATAAGGAAGGAAGTAGGACCTCAATGTAACATGGCGACGTGATGGCAAATTGACATGTTACACTGATAGAAATCGAAGCAAGAGAGCCCTATGTGGAATAACTGTCTTCCGTATAGGGAAAATATTGAAGATATTGCGGAGGATGTTTAGCATCCCTTAATTATGACAAACAGAAAAGAACTTTTCAGGGTAAATGAATATCGTAACTTGGCTGTTTTTATTTCAGCTATTTTATTATTTTTAGTTTGAATTTTTTCTATTTTCTTATTTTTCGTTTTCGTTCATAGCAACCAACTCCCGCACTACTGTAGTAGTTGAAGCACCTTTAAATTGTTACAGGGTTTCAGACTGTTCCGGGGAAAGCAAAATTTATACGTAATGCTCATTTATCCGTAACAAATTCTTTGATGGATAGATTTATACAATGATGTTACACTCTAAAAATATTGGACCAATCATTTTCCTCTGAAATATAGCGCACGACTCCTATTTAGGTAGAAAGCTAGCTTCTCTCTGTAGAGCATATTCACATTTTGTGAATTAACAGATTAGACGGCTTCATGGCTTACTTGGTTCGTCTGAATACTAAGGCCAAGTTCCTGGATTAGATTCTTGACACTGCTTGAATAATGTTAGGCAAGCATTTTTCATTACAATAAGCTCTCGTTGTAAAGAAAAAACTCGCTTCTCCTGACCAATGTAGTACCTTCGGGGTAGAGTATTGGAAAATCAAATGTAGGAACTTATTCATTTAAAAGAAAATATGATATAATGGGTCATTGTAGAGGTTTTGAAGGAGAAATCGGCAGGATTTCCCTCTATGCAGTATTTGATAGTAGTCAAGTACAATTCCTACATTGTGTTATGATACTTTATAAAATGTGTATTAAAAAATATATAAATAAAATAACAGTTGTACATATACAGATCAGTTTTAAATTATGAATATTATGTACACATACTTTGTTCACTAAACTATACACGACAAATTAGATCAATTTAAATAATGTATTATTATAGGGTTGTATCAGTGTTCCTTTTTAAGTGATAATTTCTAAGAATACACAAATCCTTAGCCATAAAAGTCCTACCTAAAGGTGTATTTACATCATACAGATGAAGCAGTAGAGATGGATTAAAAGATTCTGGTAAAGTGCGCACAAGATCAGTTATTAGTGCAGGAGGAATTGCTGCTAGAACTAGAAAAGTACTGGGTGACTCTACAGTCACTAAAAATTTTAATAATGCAAATGCAAAGTATGTTTGTTGAACTATTAAACCTTCTTGTATGGTAGATTCCAATGCAATAAATAATCTTCGCAATGCCACAACAATTTGATCAACAGTACTTCCTTCGTTCAAACGCAACATCTTTGTTGGAGGTGGAGCCATTTCCTAAAAAAAGTAATTTTAAACATTTATAATCATAATTTATTAAATGAAAGTATTATATGACATATAGTAAAAGTTTAAAAACGAGACCAAAATTTTTAAAGTTGAACGTCTTTACGAAAGTTATTTCAAAATTACGGTTCCTAACAGGGAGGTTTTAGGTGAAATTCTGTAACACTGCCATGCACAACAGCTCCCACTTTCTGTAACCCCCCATCACCTTTAAATTATGCCGCTTGATGTTGGTATGACAGCTGTTCACGATGGATGTCCTGTTCACTGTTACCGCAAGATATGAAATTCGTGCAGTTATCAGTTTTTTGAACGTGAAAATATTCCTCCTATAAATATTCACCATCAGTTGTGTGAAATTTATGGTGGAAAGTGCATAATTGCACAACAGGTCCGTAAATGATATAGGAAGATCACAGGTGGTTAAGCTAGAATTTAAATTTAATTTGTGCATTGAGATTTTGTCGTGTTGGTAGTGGGTGATTTTGTGGAACCCTAGGAAAAAGCGTTTCTTCGGTAATTTTCCGAAACATTACAATGTTGACATCTATTCTTATAGACATTTGATGTTCCATAACCGTAACAAAAATACTTTGGTGTTCAGTACAATTACTACAGAGGTACGATTACCTTTCCAATAATTTCAACAAGCAATGGGACTAGTTCCGTCGGTATTTGAAATTGGAGAAAAAGTTATTAAAGTTACGCAAAAAATCGCTACGGTAAGATATGTTTGGTTGAGGTTTTACTGAAGGGTGATACTTTTCCAATCTTAATTTCATTTGTTGTAGAGAACGACAAAGATCCTTAAGATAAGAGATACAATCAATTTTTTAAAGTGTTAAGTGCTCAGAATAATAGACATTTAAATGATGGATTAACTGAGTTAAAATTTCTGCTTCATCAACTTTTTATCCAGCTGGTTAAATAGTGTTTGTACTTTTATAATATATGATAACATATTTTCACTGGGAGCTTGAAAACGAGCACAGATTGGAGATAAAATTTTATAATCTTTTCAAAAGTAGCAATATCTTTTTAGGAACTCCGCTAAATCTGGCCAACTATAAATTTGGTGTCTAACATATCGTTTTAAGTTAGTGACTATTTATTAAATTTAGGGTTATATATTATTTACATTACGAGCTCATGTTTAGTTGATAAGAGTTTGGTTATTATTTTGTTGTAAACCAAACGTGCCCTGTGTTTGGTACTATTGCATTTATTACATGCTTGAGATGGAAACGTCTGTGGATTAAAATTTGTCTAAATAAAGGAAGTTGCTCGTACCATAAAATTTATTTACTTTTCTTTATTTGTATGTTTATATGTCTATCCATCTTAAAGTAAAATTGTAAAATGTTACGAGAGAAGCTATAAAGTAATTTAATAAAAAGATTTCCACAAATGTTAGTAAAGAAGCAGATTAAGTGCAGATAGTAATAGTAATTAAATCTTCCATGCATGTACTGTTATTATGTTTAAAGACTCATTTGATAGGCGATGGCATTGAACTGAGGAACACGTTTGTTATTTTTGATAAATCACACATTTAATTTCATCCATAGAATTTCCTGTCCTTTTGGTAAGACAAAGTCATCACTGCTTTTGTTACGCGTTTGCGGATTTAGCAATTGGACTATTATTTTACAATACTATTGGGGGGGTAGTGTGTATATGGTAGTGAGATTTGTTGATCCCCATACTATAAAGTATTTCACGTTGTGCGGATTTGTATAGCTTTGCCAATACTGCAGGTACGTCATTTCTGTCTGTACTTTGCCCATCCTTAATTTCTACTTTATTTTAACGATTTCTTTTGATTGTGAATTGGTTCAGATTATAGTAGATTTCAATTTTTTTAACCCGCAGGAATCGTATTTCGCTACCTGTGGTACGTTTCATGATCCCATTTTCCCACTCACAACGTTATTGCTGCCGTACTAAGCTGGTTCCTGCTTACTCTCCGTTTCATTCTACCATTTGAGGGAAGTCCTCCAGTGGTTTACTTAATATAGAATAGTGTTCGAAGTGAAGTGAATAGGCACACATCAAAATTTACATTTGCACTTTTTTTTTTGTTATAAATAGATGTATATGATTAAATGTTAGCTTGTTATATATTTGTATTATCGAATCGATAGCTATAACACTTTTGTCAATGCACGCCAATCGCGTCATTGAATTTTGGTTAGACTGGTTAACACCATTCTTATTTATTATTGTTCGAATAAGAATCGCTTTCGCGCTGAGGTGGATCCACTTGGCGTGTTACGCACCCTATCATTCTCTTCAACAAATCATTTTGCGCATCTCGTGTTGGCGAGCTTTAGTATTAATAAATTGACGCCTTTGGGCATGTATAGTTAGTTTATTTAAATTTAGTTAATAATTAC
Organism: Platerodrilus igneus; assembly: GCA_036346225.1. Taxonomy (NCBI): domain Eukaryota; kingdom Metazoa; phylum Arthropoda; class Insecta; order Coleoptera; family Lycidae; genus Platerodrilus; species Platerodrilus igneus. Next base: position 6,634,368 of record JARFIW010001700.1, read on the forward strand.
TCATATAAGGGCTTGGGGTGTTTGCTTAATTTGTTCATTGGTTATTCATGTGGGATTAGAACCAAGCTCCTTCTACTGATCAGGCACATATATGTTACTTGTTGTCATCCCATTATTTTGTCAATTTAATTATTTCTATTATTTTATTAGAAGCAACAGCTCTTGTTATTTGTGGTGTGAGAACTATCGGAGCCCGTTAGGTCCTCAGGCTCATCAGTATCTTTATTTTTATCATTCTCTTAGATCTTGGTACCCTTCAAAGTTCTGGATTTTCTTTCTCCTTTGCAGGGCTTGTACTCCCCCAACGTCGTTCGAATCCCGACCCATGGTACCATAGCCGTGATTTGTTTATTTGCCATCAGTTTTCTCAAAGGAGATGATAGTTTAATTGGCTTCAATCAGAATTCCAATTTGAACTGCGAAAGACTAACGTTCTGCCACTGTTTATTTATAATTTAATATGTACTAATAATTTTTATTTCAGTGAAACGAGTTATTTACTTTGGATTTCCTTTGAATTATTTCTTGGGTTTTCCTTTGTTCCCCACCCCCCAACCTAAGATTGTGTTAGTTAGCATACTTTTAAGTGTGTCAGAGCGAAATTAATGTGACATTGAGTGTTGTACATTATTCACTCTAAAATATCAGAAGCTCCTAGTGCTTTGCCAGATTAGCATGAAGATTTATCTGATTCTGCGATTGTTTTAAAAAATGAAGCAAAAGTAAACAGAAAATGATAGTTCATCCTTTTATGATGAAACATTCATTTCTTGTAAAACACCCAAGACAGTTTTTACATGATCAAAACAAGATCACAGTATGGAAATGAATGTACATCAGAAACTCTAAATAGAATTAAGAAATATGAGAATAAATACCAGGACTTTTTAAACAAAACAGAACTGAAACAATACCAGAAAAAAGAAATGAAAAAGAAGTTAGTTTATCAACAAAAAGAAATTCAAACGAAAGAAAGATTCGATAATCCAATTTGAATGGTGTAAACAAGATTTTAAGCTTCCTGTGAATATTGCTAGTAACAACTTCTCAATACCTAACATGATGTGATTCCCCGTTGCTTACTTTTATGTGTCGTTTTAAGCAATTTACTCAATTAGATTGTGGAACATGCAACTTTATATTCTGTGCAAGGAGCACGAAAGTCAATAATTGTAACCAAAAATGATGTTAGAGTTTGTTACAATATTAATTCTAATGGGTATTGTAGATTTACCTGCTTTGTAGACTATTGGAGTTAAAACCTGAGAAATTCAGAAATATGTAAATTGATTCATTTTACCCTCCTCTAACCAAATTTTACAACATAAACTGGCATTAATTTTTTTTCCTTTTGAATAAAGACAGGTTTAATTGATACAAGTTGCTCCTTAAAAAGATAAAAAGTACTCACTTAAAAATGTGGAACACTTCACGATTTTGAGTGTCATCCTTGCGCAGGGGCCATGCTAATCTCAAGGTATCTCGTTTGGGTGTGGGCGCGTCATGCCATCGTTGAAACCAAATTTATCGTCTTCCCTCTTCTTTTGTTTGTAGCAGTACGATAGGAACAACCAGGTAAGGAACGATAGGAGGTAGAGATATGATAGAGGAACCTACATTCTGAAAAGAGAAAAGACAAAAGAACGACACAGGCAAACATCACCGTTCAACGTCTCGTCACTAATAATCTCATGTTCTGTCCAAACCGCGCACTTATGCCACTCCGTGCCTGTGCATTCCCTTTGCACAAACGCAACTGTCCGAAATGACGGAAATGAACACGTCTATTTTAAAAATAATGGTGGGAATTCACTCACAAATTTAAAAGTGTACATCTCCAAATTTGGAATGTAACATAATGAGTAATAAACGCTCATTAAGTAAAAATACAATTGATTATTTAAAATATACTTTATCAATTTTAAGAATTAAACACGGAAAACAGTATTACTGTAATTTTAAAATTGTAATAGCAATTATTTGTGGCAAGTTAATACTAGGATCTTACTGAAAACCATTAGATCAGTTCAATATATTTCCCCAATTACATAACGAAAGTCGATCGACTTTAAATTTTGATCTTATGACGTACAGTTATAACTGATAAACTATACTTGTTCTTTCCTTGTTTTTATTATAATATGGCTTGCATACTTACACGTTTGAAGATACACTGACATATATACTTACACTAACTGTTGGTGTCAATTCACAGGCAGCATAAACAGAATCACTGGTAAGCTGTGCTAAAGCAGACAACTGTGGTTCCATAAAAAAATCTGTTTGTAAAATATTGTGTAACTGTTGTGGTAAAATATGTGATAATAACTCATTTGTACATGCTGGCATGTCCAATTGGAAAAGAGCCAATGCTAAATCAACTCCACGTTGTAGCTGATCACGATATCTTAACTGAAACAACTCATTAATTATAGATGTAACTAGCCAACGAGCATCAGCCATTTCCATTAAATTTTGAATATTTTTAGCAGAATTATAGTCTAACCACCCATGATTAATTGCTTTAGTCCATACAAGGTGAAACTGTTCAGTTGCAGGTTGTTTAAACACTTTAGATTGCAAAGGTAACTGCACATCCTTCTGCATTTTCCGAATAATTTCACATGAAAGTTGCCATCGTTCACGGAGACTATCATCGTCAACAGCAGGAGGCGCTAAGAGTTGCTGTACCATATTTACAGGTTTAAGAAGTGTATCTTGTGGTGATGTACGCATATAAGCACATAACCATGCAGCTGCCGCTACAGGCAAACAACACATACGACCCTTCACTGCTTCTAAAATACGTTTCACGTCAGCTGCTAATAAAGAACCTTGCTCCCACGCCACAAGAACGTCCTTCATTACACCAGCTATATTAAAAATAACATCCTGCCATTTAACAGAGCCTTTAAAATCAGATTCACTAGCGTTAAATTGCTGTAATAATGCATCTATCATACCAGGGTCTGAGAACCGTAACAAATGTTCTGGAGCCTTTGGATGGTTTACATCCACTAAACATTCTTGTACCCACTGTTCTAATGCTGAGTCACCACATGGCTCTAAAATTGAATCAATTCCATACTTTTGCACAATAGAAACAAGCATTAAGAAACTAATATCAAATAACTGAGCTCTTGGTTTATCCACACCCAGTTTTGAATACTCATTAAATCTTATAAGTCGAGTTGCTAAAGTTCGTAACTGTCCTTTAACCATGGCTACTGATAATATCAATTCGAAGCTATTAAGAATTTGATGTAACATTCCAACAAGAGCTTCTTGATTTTTGTGATGATCCGTAGAAATGGTTTTTAAAATATTATCTAGAGTTGGCTCAGCACATATAATCACCTGAGGTATACCAGCAGTGACAGGAGTGTCAAATTTAAGATATTTAGGAACTTCGTGTCTTTGCAACAACATCTGCACTTGAACATCTGTTAATAAGCCAACTTTTTCAAGTTCTCCTAAAAGGCATTCAAGACTAGAACACGAATAAAAGCAACGTGCATCAGTAACATCAACAAGAGGCGAATGTTGTAACATAAGATCAACGGCTGATACCATTTCTGATAAATTCTGTTTGTCTATTAAAGCTGATAAAACATAAGGCACTTTTAAGAAGGCAAAAGCACCCCATTGACTTTCATGTGGAGTTTGAATAACATTCTGTAATGAAATTAAGCTGGCCCTCATTAACTCTGAATAAAGGCGAGCACCGCTATATTTTCTCAAACGCTGTATCAGGCGCATTTGGTCAACTAGTATGTCTGTAGGAGTTCCTGGTTGTTGAACCAATTCAATAGCCAGCCATGCCTGCAAAAGAGATCCAGGACCTTTATCTTCCATGGTTGGTAATGGCAGTGTATTGACATCTAAATTTTTTAGTAATTGAATAGATTGTAATACTTCATTTTGACCAATAAAATATTTTTCTACTTGCAGGCACTGCTCCTTAACTTCAAGATACAGTTCTGTAAAAAAAAAGGGCATTAAGTATGTAAAATCTCATTGAATTCCCAATACATGTATGCTTCAAAATTAATAAATAAACAGTATATAATGAGTTACGAGAATTACTGCTAAAAATCCACTGAATATAGTACACCTAGTGTCAACATTCTACAATTGTTATATTAAAAAATTTTACATTTTAACTTATAAATAAGTTGACAGTTCAATTTTAAACATGGCGATTTCGTTCCTAGAAAATTTAACAAAATAATACATGGGTGGGGAAATGGTAATTTCGACTCATGCTTTTTGGATGATCATTTTTTATGATTTTCGATACAGTTTAACACAACAGCAATGTAGGGAATAACTTAGTTCATTATGTAAAGAAGAAATACCATCCAGAACTATAGTTTACAATTGGTTCGCAAATGTCAAGCATGGAAGGCCAACATTTGATGACAATGTTCGCAAAGATCGCCAATGCACTTCCATTGCAGTGAAGAATATCAATGCTGTGTGTGTAATTATTTCAGCAGATTGGCGAGGGATAGATAGGGAGATAGAGGCATCATTAGGCATTGTGGCAAAACAAATACAAATAATTTTACATGATTAGTTGAATCCGCTGCTTAAACATTAGAAAATTTATTACTGAACATTACCACTAAACTAAAATTAAATCCAACTGAAACACATTGAGATATTCCACAAGACTACTACCAACCAGAAACTTCAATTAACCAAATAAAACATAACATTTTTTGCTTGGATCATTTATTTGTATATTTAAATGGACAAACATCAGTGTGGGCTGTCACTTCTCTAGACTACCCGTCTAAGCGAAATCCCGAGTTCGGTGGGTGTATACTTGGGCTGGCTTGTTATTACGAGAAAAAGTATCTGAACTAAAAAACACTATGGTGGAATTTTATTCAAAACAATATAAACTGACAACTCATAAAAAAAACTAAAACAAAAATCGTATCCAGGCCATTCGATATCGGTGGTGAAAATCTTCTAATAAATTTACCATATTAATTTAAGTTATATTTGGTTGTCTCTTGTGACAGTAGTGTATGATATATGTTTATTTCATCTAATTACTTCTATCAACATTTGGTTATAATATAATGTTGTTTACAGCATAAAACCATGCTCTGCTAACAGGTTATGGGCGCAGTTACAAAAGTTTTGTGAATTTGATAAAAGTAATGAAGTATTTGCATATGCTGTATAATCTCATTCTGCACCGATATAATGTCATATTAAGTTTGCAGCTGGGCGTCAACTATAAGGTTAACCCCGTGCATAATTTATTATGGCTCAAATGTGATTGCAAGTTATTGCAGCCAAACGGTTATAGATTTACATGCAAAAAAGCAATTACAAAATAAGCAAAAGCCTCGCCTTGATCAATAGTTGTGGCCAAGCGTATGCCTCTGTGCTCGTTGTTTCCAGCCGAAAATCACGACTAACGTCTTCATGTAGATCAGGTTACATGACCGTTTCTTATGCTTTGGCCGGAATATTGCAGTGAAGTGGTCTGTTGTGCCTATAGCTTTAGGGAACAGATACTTGGTGGTGGTTAGATACGTGATAGGTAAAGGACTTCACAGGTAAACTTCATGCAATTAATGTGCACTCATGTTAATACAACAATATCATGTGATAGTTGGAAGTAAAGTGCCGGTTACAAGCAATCTTTGATAATTATAAGCTCATTCAACATGTAAATGAACCCACCAGGGTAACTGAAACCTCACAAAGTATAGGCCTTTCAAAATCTCAGCGACCCGCGCAGAAATCTCAAATATTACTGACAAAACTAAAGACCAAAATGAAAATATAGTATTGTGGAATGATACTCATGGCTCCAACAGCGTTAACGTTACTGCAATATAATTTTAAAATCGATGTTACCATATGAATATTTTTTATACATTTTTCATACTAAAAAATATTTGTTCTGTACTACACCACGTTACGGGTTATATTAATATTTATTAGGTTACTCTGTTCTAAATCATATTTATTATTTTGATTAAATCTATGTTTATTAATGTAACAAAAAGTCACGTGCTTCTATTATGAAAGTGGCTTATCTATATTAACCTTATCTAATCTATGTTCTTAACTTACTGCCAAGTCGATACTGCATATTATAGACACGTAATTTTGACATTTGCGATTCCTGTCTATTTCTGTTTTCTGTATTTGTTTAATTTACTTTTGTTAATAATATTTATAAAAGACTACACTTCGTTGTTTATTTTGAAATTGTAAGTAAACATTTTTAAATTTAATATTTCTTGAGTACATATTTTTTTATTTTAGGTAAGATTCGACTTCATTATGAGCAATTCTAAAAAAATTGTTCATAGCTAAGGCCGTGAGATTATATATAATCTTTACAATTATATGAAAGAGCAGAAGGATGCTGGCCAAGATATGATTTTGCTGAACAATTTGAGCAAAATAGTGTCTGAAGCAACTGGTGTTGGGTTAACAACTGTTAAGAAAATTATTAAAAAAGATAAAATGCAGTCAGTTGGTGCTAAGTTACAATTTACCTCACCAAGGAAAACCATCAAGAAAGGTAGTCCAAAGTTTACGTAAGATGAATTTGAATAAGAAATTGTGCGCACAATTATTTATCGATTTCCGAATACACACCATAAACAACCTACAATGCAGGCTGTATTTGAAGCTTTCAAATCTGAAGCAATTAATTTCTGTGGAAAAATCAATTCGTTTAAATGATTGGTGCATAAAATGGGGTTGCGCTGGAAGAAGTGCCAAGACGATTGCAAAGTCTTAATTGAAAAAACAGAAATTCGAGCAAAACGAGTCGATTTTTTACGAAAAGTACAACAATATCGATCAGAAGGAAGAAATATTATATATTGTGATGAAACCTACCTGCACAGTTCACATACTGTATCGAAGTCGTGGGACGATGGTTCAAATCAATGTTCAAAAGCACCATTGGTTAAAGGGAAACGTTTAATTATTATACATGCTGGTGGCAGAAAAGGTTTTGTTCTGAATGGATTGCTAATTTTAAGTCTGGACTTAAAACTGGTGATTATCACGATAAAATGAATCATAGAAATTTCTGTAAATGGTTACAAGATAAATTATTACAAAATCTTGAACCAAACTCTGTGTTAGTGATGGATAATGCATCATATCATAATGCGACCGAGGAACCGAATCCAACTACGGCTTGGAAAAAAGAAGACATGAGGTGTTGGCTACTGAAAAGAAACATACCTTTTCAGCTTAAAGATACAACATCAGAACTATATGCAAATATTAACCAACATAAGCCTCCGTGCAAGCAATATGTTGTTGATAAAATTTTAGCTGAACATGGTCATACAGTGTTGCGATTGCCCCCATATCATCCGGAACTCAACCCTATTGAACAATATGGGCAATGGTAAAAAATCATGTTGCTGCAAATAACACAACTTTTAAGTTAGAGGATGTATGGAAGTTGGCTGAAAATAAGTTCAATACCGCTGGTCATCAAGAATGGGTAAATGTTTGTTCTCGTGTAGAAAACAGAAAAAGAATACCTTAGTAGGAAATATATAATAGACGACATAGAAGAACTAATAATAAATGTTAACTGCGATAGTGATTCTTCAGACTTGAGTTTGCCTGATGATGATAGTGATGATGATTTTGGTTGCAAACTATTACAGTAACGTGCAATATGATTGTGTATGTTATAAGGCATTTTCAATTTGTTTGTAGTGCATATTGTTATTCATTTAAATAAGCAACATTATTGTATTACTTAATAATATTAATAACTAATATTTTACTTGGGTGTCTGATCTAAATAATATATTTAAGGTTTTATTAAATTTATTTGAAATCATTGGACGAGTTGTATGAAAATTTCAAACATGCTGTCTAAAGTAATTATTATGACTATATAATGTAGATAGCTCAGGGTGAAGTTCAAGCAGTGTATATAATTACTATTTCACCCAAACTGTTTTGAGTGTTTATTTAACTGAAATATTTGTATAAAAATAACTTTTTGTACTACCGTTACTTTTGCTATCCAAGTCTACAATCTACAATGTCTCCATGACTATGAATTTCTTCTCCATTGTTAAAACCGTGCTTGATGTTACCAATAGTTTTTCAAGATTCAAACAATAAACTACCTATATTCCAAGTTTTATTTTTAAATGATTGTTCTAATTAAAATCTTTGAAGTTCCGTAGAAGTCTACTCTTTGTTAAGGTTTATTGCGCTCATACGGTACAAGTTGTACATCAAGCCATGTCATAATATACATTACATTTTAAACATTTATAATACTTAAGGTAAGAGAATAATACAAACAATCCCCTTTATTCTTTTCTATATATAATACAATTAGAGGCACTACAAAATCCAGTCGGCAGTATTTATAGCGAAAAATTCATCCACTGAGTACAAGCAAAAGAATAGCAAGTTCTTCTTTCAAATTTTTTTAAATTGATGTACATTTTTTATATTTTTTATCGCAGATGGTATGTGATTATAAAGTTTTATTGGAAATATAATACTATTTCTATAAATCATTTCAAGATGATGCTGCTGAAATCTTAGTGTATTTCCCACCCTAAGTCTGTAGAATGATATCTCATTTGAAGTTATACAATGAGTAAGGCACTTCTTTATATATTACTGCATTTAAGATATAAATTGAGAACAATGTAAGTATTTTGAGTTGCCTGAACAAGTCCCTGCAGGAATGGTTATTTTTCTTGAATAACATTAATCTAACTATTCTCTTTTGAAGTATAAGTATCTCCCTAGCCTTTCGTGAGTTTCTCCATGCAACTATGCTATAAATTAACATTGAATGGATAGTAATAAGCAACCAGAATATTTAAGCTAACATCCTCCCGTAATCTCCATATAATAAAGCATTTGACCTTTAGTTTATTTTTCACCAATGCTACCTAATATGATTATACCAGTTAAGACACGAATCAACTTCAATTTCTAAGAAACGAATGCAGGACTCCTGGCTCAGAAGTTATTAGCTGAGCTTTTTATAAACAAACTATGATCAGGTAACACAGTTGAAAATAATACAGCTGTTGTTTTACAAAGATTTAAGATTAGCCCATTTCTAGAACAGTAAGCCTGCATGTTATGCTCATGCTGAACCCTTTGATGCAGATTCCACAATGGATTTTATCCACACTTATAAACTCTGTACGTATTTGAAAAATTCCTACTTCAAACGTGGTTCTTAATGATATTGGAAGAATTTTAAGTTCATTTTCCAGTTTTTTATCTTCACAGTTTATTCCTCCTGTTCGAAAGGAATAGTAACTTTGACCTTATAACGAATATCCCATAATTTTTCTTTATATGATTTAGTTAATTCACTTGGTCCCAAGAAGTAATATAAAACTCAAAAGTGAATTGCCTTTTATCATAAATTAGTATTAAGGTTAGGTATTTGTTTACACATTAATAATTTGACATTACATTACGGGTTATTTTAGCGAATCGTGATGTTTTTAGGTTGAACTGAAAACACCGTGTTATATCCTTTTCTAAAGGTTTCTCACTTCCCCCATTGCGCATCCCAGGGTCGCTGAGATTTTGAAACAGCTCTACTATCGACATTATATGTAGTTCAAATAGTATTTCATTACATAACTGTGAAACTATAGATTTCGGGGATATTACTGATCACAGAATGGTAAAGCTGTCTTTGACTTTCCGATACCCATTTTGTGTGCCCAAAATCATCACAACTCGCAATTATAAACATTTTGTCCTGGAACAATTTTTAGAGGATGCTTCTAACATACACTATAGAAGATATTATGTGCATCAACGACAAAATAGAATTTCTAAATAAAAATTATTCACCTATTCAATATTCATGCTCCCTTGTCGTCAGTGCGTATTAAGAAAAAATACTTACCCTACATTACAGATACTGTTAAGCTTATAATTAACATGAGGAATAAAGCATATATAAGATTTCTTAAAAGTAGGTCTGTTGAGCACTTTCTTTATTATAAAAACCTCCGAAACTATGTCACTCTTGCTATTAAACACGAGAAAGCAGCATATTTTGAACACCAATTTAATCTGCATATGAATAATAGTAAAAGGTTATGGAAAGTGTTTGAAAGCAATAATATAAATACTAAATCCAGAAACATAATTGCAACCAAGCTACACGATCCCAACAAGTTAAATATCCATTTCATTCAATCAATTAGGTCGCCTCCAGTGACAGTAAATACAATTGCCGAATACAAAAATGCAAGATTTCAAGGAATTCCTGATTTTTCATTTGTTTCAGTTGCTATCGACGAAATTCTCAAGACTATTAATTCAATGAAATCAAACTCATTTGGTGTTGATAATATAAATCTTCAAATGTTAAGAATTGTATCACCATCCTGTATAACAGTTGTTAGTCGCATTATTAATTTTTGCCTGGATGCTGGAGTGTTTCCCAAACTATGGAAGAAATTAATCATAGTTCCGCTGGCTAAAGTGGCTGTGGCAAAAGCTTTTAGCGATCTCCGGCCTATCAACATTGTCTAAGGTTCTGAGAGAGGTGTATTTCGAAATTCCTAAGCATGTTGAATGTAATATGATTCTACCTGGTTCGCAATTAGGATTCAGAGCTAAGCATAGTACAGCTACCTGTCTATCCAAGATCACTACCGACATAGCTACCAATATAGATAACTCTGAAGTAACATTACTCTGTTTACTTGACTTCATCAAGGCTTTTGAAGTTATTAACCATGATCTTCTTTTAGCTAAATTAACATGTTATGGATGCAGCAACATGATTACAGTTCAGTGGTTTCTCAACTATCTTACGGGTAGAATGCAGATGGTTAGAATGAACAAGTGTGACTCTGAGTTTATAGCATTAACCTCTGGTGTACCTCAGGGCAGCATCTTGGGTCCTTTATTATTTACAATCTTTGCATCGGATTTGCCCTCATGTTTATCCCCATACTGTAATATCCAAATGTATGCAGATGATACACAACTATACATATCTTGTCCTCCTAATTCAACAACGACATCATTCACAAAATGAATCACAATCTTAATTTAGTGCACAAATGGTCAGCAACCAACGGCCTACTTTTAAACCGGAATAAAAGCACTGCAATGTGCATCGGTACGGTATCTAATTGTAAGAGATATGAAGCTAATACTACCACTGACCTTCATATAAATAACACATCCATTAGAATAATTGATTCGATGAAAAATTAGTAGTACTTCTTATTTCAAGATGAAATCGTTATTTCAATTTAAGTTTGATCTCCGTCCTGAGATCAAATGGAAGCTTGTGGACAGTCTTATTCTGAGTCGATTGGACTACTGCTCCACAGTATACTATAAATTTCTGACCGGACATCTAAAAAACAGATTGCCATTAGTTCAAAACATGTGCTTAAGATTTGCATTCAATATTGTCAAATATGAACATGTCATGCCGTATTATATAGAACGAAATATCATAAAACATCAAACGCCAAGCTATTTACTTTCAATGTTACATAAACGATCTACTGTTCATTCCCGCTGCATAAGGAGTGAAGACAGACTTACTATACCAAGGCATAAGTCATGCAAATTCGAAGGCTGCTTTGCTTTCCGCGCAGCAGAGGTGTACAACAAACATATTGCATCTTTCCCATCTAGTAGCATGATAAAATTTAAGTCTTTCATTAAACATACTTTGATAGCCACTCAGAAGGCAGAATTATTCAGCTAGGCTTCCAAATAGTTCCATCACATTTCAAGGGTGTAACTGAAAACGATTTTCAATGAGTTACTTCCTTTTGGTTGATTGCAGTGCCAACCTAGAGAAAAATTTGGTTCATCTTGCTTTTGTTTATGTCTTTATTCTTTTTGAATTATGCATTTGTATTTATAGTATGTATTCTTTGTCTGAGCATGCAATTATTATCCAATAAAATAAATAAATAAATAAACTTGCTTTAGAGGATCGTAGAACAGTTAATTCTGCTCGGTATATAAGCATTTGTTTGTCACAAGTTTACAGAGAAATAAGAAAAATAAGCTGACGATGCCGAATCATTCTCCATCATGACAATACGAGCTATCATACATTGGCTCAAACAAGTGACTATTTGAACACTCAAAACATCGAACTGATGAGTCGTTCACCGTATAGTTTTGATTTGGCACTTAATGATTTCTTTTTGTTCCCACACGTGAAGACAAACTGCATAAACAACGATTTTCAATACCAGGCAGTTGATGCACTCAAAACCCATGTGTTGGAGATATCTCAATCGGAATAGAAAAAATTCTATGAAAATTGGTTCCAACATATGCAAAAGTGTATCATTCATCGTGGAGAATATTTTGAAAAACAGTAAAGAAGGTTTCACACCTTAAATTTTGTTTTGTTACTTATTTCATTTCATTTATTAATAAAGTCTCCACAGACATATGTATTTAAGTCCAATTATGGAGCCAACTTAATTCTAAAATTTAAGAACACACTTATGCTAGTCTAATATTAAAAATAATATATGTTAAAAAGTAAAATTAAAATATTAAAATAATAGTGCTAAATAATCTCATAGAATTTCACAATGCTAATTATATCCCTAATTGTCCTTCTTAAAAGTACTCAATGATGAATTAAAAATATCACTAGTTGATTTCTTATTATATAATGTACATATTCTATAAATTGGGGAGTTTTTGTAAACATTTGTTCTGGCTGGGTGTACGTAAAAAGTGTCAGTTGATCTACACGAATGCTGTGGAACACGAAAATAAATGTTGGAGAGGCTAGCTGGTGCATCTATTAAGTTATTAAGTAGCTTATACAAATATACTAAATCAAATTTTCTTCGTCTTGATTCTAAAGATAGCATGTTAAATTCAAGAAGTAGATCATTATAGGGATAACCTCTTGGTGGATAAATGTGATGATTCTTAAAATAAAGATATTTGAGGAACCTTTTTTGGACCTTCTCAATTCGTATAGAATGGAAGTGATAGAAGGGGGACCATATTAATGAGCCGTATTCTAAAATACTTCTAACTAATGCAAAGTACAAAATCTTTAGACAGTTAATACTTGTAAATGAAGCAGTTCTACGTATGAGAAACCCTAGGACTTTTAATGATTTCTTAACCATGGTGTCAATATAGTTGTCAAAAGACAGTTTTGCATCGAATGTAATACCCAAATCACTGACATTAGAAACTCGCTTTATTATATTTTTACCTAATAAATAATTAAATGTAACCATAGACTTCTTATTACTATAAGACATTACGACACATTTGCCTTCATTTAAAAATAACTGGTTTGCGGAGCACCATGTTAAAATACGAAATACATCGTTCTGAAGCAATTCGCAGTCTGAAACATGGTCTATTTTAGAAAATAGTTTTAAATCATCAGCAAATAACAATATTTCATTAGTACACACGTGAGTAAGATCATTAATGTATAATAAAAAAAGCATGGGGCCCATCACTGATCCCTGCGGTACACCACATCTTATTATTTCGTGTGATGATTGGTGACCCTTGAACTCTACATATTGTGATCTGTTCACTAAATAAGATTAAAAAAGGTTTAGTAGTTTGTTTGAAAAGCCAAGAGTGTCGAGTTTTATTAATAATATTTCATAGTTTATACTATCAAAAGCCTTCAAAAATCAAAGTATATCACATCACATTGTGAATTTGAATTTATACATTCAGCAACAAATTGAGTTATACAACACAAATTTGTTAATGTCGATCTGCCGTAAAGAAAGCCATGTTGGAGATAAGATAGGTATTTAGATAGTTGTGGAACTAAAGCACTGTGTACAATATACTCAAACACTTTACATATATTGGAGATAATGGAAACAGGTCTATAATTTATCATTGATACTCTATCACCCTTTTGTATACAGGCTGAATACGGACAATTTCCAGGTATCAGGAATTACACCCTGTTCTAGACATAGGTTAAAATGTGAACTAAACATGGGCATAAAATTTAGGAAAAATATTTTAATACAAATGCTGGAATCTTATCAGGACCTGAACTAAATGAAAAAGGCAACCTTTTACAAGCGATTAGAACATCATTTTCTGTTATCACAGAGATATCAATAATATTAAAGGAGCATGAATTATAAATCGAAGTGGGTACATATGGTACTGAATTATGCTGTGTCCTTGCAAATAGACTTGAAAAAGCATTGGTAATAATAGAGGGGTCTGAAATTTCTTTATCATCAAATTTAAAGACATTCGGAAAATTTGTTTCTGATTTGTGTTTAACAAATTTCCAAAACTGCTTAGGGTCATGTTGTAGAAGATTTTGAGTCCTAACTATATACTTATTATATTCCCTTTTAATTATCTTTTTTAATGAGGCTCTAAGATCTTTAAATTGATTTTTATAATAGGATGAGAAAGGGTGTTTCTTTGATAATTTATGCAATATCGTTTTTTGTTTAATACCATTTATAATTTCACTAGTGAACCATGCTGGATAAGTACGTTTACTAATTTTTGAAATTGGAACTGAGTTGTTGAAAATATACATTAATTTATCTAATAGTAAGTTACAAGCTGCATTAGGGTCATAACAGTTTAATAAATCATTTAATTTCATGTCAGCGAAAAGTTTGTGCATTTGTAATAAGTTAGATTTTCTAAAGTTAAATCGATTAGCAACCTTTTTTATTGAATAATCTCTTTGTTTAGCATTTCTACAGCAAATGGATATATCTAAAGCTGGATGATACCTGTCCTCGAGTACTAATGGATCAACTGCATTATTAATTTGTATAGAAATTGCACTAGATTGAAATCTAGCAAGTAGTAGATCTAGCATATTTGAATTGAAGTTGTTAATGTTGTTATACTGAATAAAATTATGTGCAGCCTGAAAATCTTGAAGAAGTATAGCATTTTTTGACTTGGAAGAATTGTTACTATATTCCAACATTAAAATCACCCAACAACAAAATATTGTATGGAAACTGAGCTATGATTAAATCTAAAAGTCGTAATACAATACCCAAAGATGACTTTGCAAATGGAGGATATATAATCCCATAATGATAAAGACATAATTGAACAATGTCACTTTTATAGCCATCATGTCCACACCGGAGGCATGCTAATATCAAAATCGAAATTGATTAGTGACGACTTAATATTATTCTTTATAGCTACAATGATACCACCTCCCTTTTGACGATCACATTTTATAAAATCACGATCTTTCCTATAAACAATATAACTATCTGAGAAAATTTCTGTGGAATTAATTCTATCTGACAACCAGGTTTCTGTTAATACAAAAATATCTGCTCCTATAACTGTAGCATTTAAATAGGAAGTATGCAATTTCGTATTTAAACCGCGGACATTTTGATAATAAAGGAAACAGATTTTATTAGTACTTAAACTATTTTTAGATACGAAAGGAGTGACGACCTTTTCCATGATGTCCTTCCTTGAGGTTTTAACATCAGAATCAATAACTGTATTAGCATATGTTAAATCTATATTACTCCCTGAAATGCAATTCAATGTAGAGTTTACTTTGCCCGATAGTACTTTCCTTCCCAATATATCATAATTTCTATTTTTATAAATACTAACAATGTGATTAGTTTATTCATAAGAATAATTTTACCAGATTTATTTATATGCAAGCCATAACGGGTAAAGTTTTGCCTTTCTAGAATAATGCTAGGGTCTATAAAAGTCGCGGATTTTCCAAATTCTGCAAATAGAGCCATATTGTTTTTAAATACCAAATTATTATGATCATATGCATTAAACCAAAACGGAGACAATATGAATATCACATTTGTATGTTGTATGATCCTTTTTAAGTTACTTAACATAGACGTACTTATAGAACATCCACGAATTGCATTGTTAGTACCAGCAAACACTACAACAAAATCATTTTTAGTGAAGTTAGCGGTTAAGTTACCTATGTCAGCTACGACATCTTCAAATAATCCGTTAGGCTTAAAAATAGTTATAACATCAAAATTAATATTAATATTATCTTTTAAGGAATACAATATCTTGCCACAATCACGACCATGGCTATCACCTAATAAGAGCACCTTTTTATTACAAGAATCAGACTTAGTTGATATTGCATTTTTCTTACTGTGGGAAATGAAATGCTTGTGCTTCCCTGTATAGATTGGAGGGTACCCATACAGGACCTCAAACCATTCATCAGAAAAAGACAGATCCTTGTCATTTATACATGCTTCTAATGATGCAACATCACTTACTACTGAAGTTTGGTTTGATGTATAAGTGTAACCAATATTATTATTATTATTATTATCCAATTTGGACTGCAACAGCTGTATAGTCTTTTCCATCACTTTAATTTTCTTATAGGCATCTTTCAATAAGGTAAACAAATATTTCTCCTTTGATGAGGGATCCTTTATAAAACTATCATACTCTAGCATTATTTCATCCAGATGTTTATCCTTTAATTTGTTATCATGCTGATGTGACTGGTTTAATTTGTTATTGTCAATATCTATTATTTCATCCTTATCATTATTTTCAATATTACCAAGTCCATTAGAAAAATTCTCTATTTCTGCACATTCTTCACACAATAGTAAATTATTATTTAGGAATTTCTTGAACTTTATTCTGTTTAGACAACTTTTATGAAACACGCTGTAACAACTGGTACACAAATAATTATTAAACTTCTTCTTGGGACAACACTTAAATCCAGAAATATGGGAGAGGTCTTTTGAACTAGCTTCACTTTCAGCCATCTTGTTTAGTTCCTAATACATATCAAGCACCCCTCGTATGCAAAACTTACTGATCACGTATGTAAGTGAAAATTTGTCTTACTAATATTCCATATGGCAGCAAATTGCTGTCTTACAAAAACAAAGTATATTTTATTTATTTAATTTAATTTATTTATTTGAACCTATATATACATGGTAGTGGCAGAGACAAGCAATATAACATATAGTGTACGACATTTAAAATTATGAGTACTCTTAGAGTTTTTAATGCTGTCAGAAAATGCAAAAACCTGAGATTAATAATTGTGTATACCGACCATTGTAAATAATTCTCTGGGTGTTAAAATTAATTAACACTACAAGGTGCACACTTAATGTCAAAACTATTTGTTATTAGGATCACCCATGACATTAATAATACTATGTTGCTAATCAAACCAACCTGTCATCAACAAGTCGTACAACCATCTGCCATAACTAGGATGACTACATTAACAAACATCCTTTTGTGCATGGACACAAATGAAACTGAACCATAGAGATGCGAACTATGAGAACTATAGTGCCTAAAATGCACACGGCATATGCGAGTTGGGCGTGTAGAAAATGTTGTATAAAAAAAATCACATCCCTTAAATGCTTGAATTACGAAAACCGCATTATGATTATTCAAGAAAACAACAAACTTTTTGAAATTATTCTGAGAATTCTCAACACTTCAATATCATCATTTATACAAACATTATAGGAAAACACATATTTTCAAATGCAGCTGCCGCTTCCATTTTTTCATTCAGTTTTAGGAAACAATAAGCTGTGGAGCCATTTCAAGTAAAAGGTAAATCACCTTAATACATTGTCTGTATAGTGTAGTACAGACATTAATAATTTTTGGTATACTTTGCTTTGACATTTCATACATTAACATATTCTACTACTAGTGCCCGAGAACTTCGGTAATAACAAATATATTAATATCTTTACTTATGATGAATTTAATTCAACGAGTTTAACAATGGCCAAAATCAATTACAAAATGACATATTAATAAAGTGAGGTTATTGTAGTTTCTCTTGGTAAAAAGTTGCACTCGGGGTAAACTTAGAATGAGCAATTATGTGAGTGGAATGTGTTACTCCATTTTAGAGCTGCTCTTATTTTTGCAGCTTAAACTTAGATCGCTCTAGCTCAATGACCGGAAAACTGTATAAGAATGCGATATTAATTAGAGCTTGTATTTTTTCATATTGTTTTAGTACCAAAAACCGATGTTAGTTATCCAATTTTTTACACTATTAGGGGTGAAGTCCTTTAGGTTTATTTATGATATGATATAATTCAATAAATTAAAGAAAAACAAAATATTTTTGACTAAAGGTTTTTCAGTCTGTTTAATTACATTCACAAATTAGTTTTAAAAATGTCTCAAATTTTGTAGGTTTGTGAAATCTTCATAAATCGCAAGTATTATAAATTAAACGTTTTATATGTAAAATACGGTTATCTCAGAAGCAAAATCATGAATATGGTAAATTGGATATATCGGGTGGTGGCACTGTTTGTTACAATAGCAATAACCACACCTGTAATCATTTATGAAATACTAGTGAAACGAATTCCCTGAAGTTTACAGTATAATGTGTATAATATACAATAAGTTAAAAATAAGAAACATATTTCAAAGATATAATTTCTTGTAGACGTTTTCCTTTCTGTAATATATAATGGAAATGGTGAGGTATTTAAAGTGAGTACAAGTGAATGATTTATCAAAAAGTAGCTTTATAAAACCATGGCTGGGTGGGTGAGCATATATTAATTTAGTATGAGTATCATCAGACGACTGACACAATTTGAAATAACAATAAGAGCCATGAGATAGACATTACCAACTAATTTATTGTTATTACTACAATAATTATTAAAATTAAAATCTATTATAATCATATGTACTTTATACGCGACAATGATAATTTACAGAGTAGTAAATACAGAAAAATAAATATTAATATTTTTTTAATAAGTATACAAGAAAGAGTATTGATTTTCTGTTTCAAATTCTTCTTTAGACGCTGAAGGCGAATCACCGTTCCCTAATTGTATAATCAGGGGCTCTGCTACAAATTCCCCAACAGTGTTGAGTTACCACTTTTTAATTCTAAACTTGAACATGGCAAATTGCATTTTTCCAATGGACTGTTGATATGTTTGCAAAAAAGGTGGATCCATAGCTCAGCTGAGTTGAAGGTCCCGAGTTCGAATCTGACACAGTCCGCTTGAAAAATGTTAGGAATGCATTTTTCACAAAAATACGCCCTCATTCAGATAAAAGGTAAAATGTAGAGCCGGTGTGTGTATTGTCATGTACGTTACTGATCTCTACCTTGGTTGGAACAGCAAGCGTTCTTCAAAATTTCCAGTTAAAAAAACTTGCTTCCTGGCCAATGTAGTACCTTCGGGTGAAGCATTGGAAAAATCAATGCAGTGTTACGTTTACAATGGCTACTTGAAACAATGGCCGAAGTTCTGCCATTTTGAATGCTTAATTTTTGTAACTTTTTACTTTTGTTTGTGCCCATATTAATTTTTTTGGGTTCAATTCACAATGATATGGTGGCAGGTGTAAGACTGTAGGGTTAAAATGTTTTGTCATTTTTTCAACGATAAGTATTAGAACAACAGTTGCTTTTTTCACAAGATCAAAAAGTTCATGTTTGACCATATCTTCTTCTCAGTTAATAGAATTTTCGGTTAACTATACTTAAATATATGCTTTTTTAATCCAGTATTTGGGACATTATCGAGCTGTCTACTGTGATAAAATGCATTGCCCAACACTATAATAGCATTTTCATAAACACTATTAGGAATTTTTTCAAACCATTGTTTAAAAACATGAGTGGTCATCTCATCATGGTAATCGCCTGTTTTCTTCGATTCAAAAACTTTTAAATTGCCAGCAACAAAAGTGTCATTTGAACCGATGTGGAGAACTACCAAATGTTTTCCTTTTTCTGACGAATCCTGTAACTCCGTCGTTAACCCATTAATAAAAGCCTATCTCAGATGCAGAATGGTTGTATCTTTCTAAACCTTGCTTACGGTACAGCCAGCAGTCACTCATGTCTCATCCAACCAATATATTTTTCTTCCTTTATCCTTGTATTTCCATATTTGTAGTAAATACCATTGTCTCCGTGCAACTATTTCACTTTTCCTTATTTCGTGATCTCTTTGAATGTGGAAGTGATATTTCCAAAATTCTGTGAGAGTGAGATTGGTCCCTTCAGTTACCTCAAAATAACGCTCAAAAAGTGCTTTCGTGTAAAGTTTTTTAAAATTAAAAATAACCTACTGATCCAGAGGCTGAAGTAACGGAGTGGTATTGGGAGACAGAAACTGGATCTTTATGAAATTGTATTCTTCAAGGAGGTCATTTTGTAGGCTTGGAGGATGGACAGGTGCGTTGTTCATAACAAGTAAGACATGGCGTGGCAGATTCATATCAAGTAAATATTTTTTCACAGAAGAACCAAACATTTCTTGATCCAATCAGTAAAAATGACACGTGTAACCCAAGCCTTGTTGTTGAATCTCCACATCACATTTAGCTTACTCTTTTGTACTTTACACTTCTTAAATGCTCGTAGAGTTTCAGAATGGCAAACAAGCAGCGGTTTAATTTTCAAATCACTGCTTGCATTGGCACAGAATAGCAGCGTTAGACGATCTTTCATTAGCTTGTGTCCAGGCAATGCATTCGTTTGTGCTGTTATATAGGTTCTCCTCAGCATTTTTTTCAAGAGACCCGTCTCATCACAATTAAAAACCTGTTGTGGCAGGTAACCCACAAAATCTAAGAGTTTCTTGAAGTCGGCAATGAAATCCTCTGCTGCCTTTGTATTAGAGTTTGCTGCTTCATCATGTCTCATAACACCGTGGATGCCTGTTTCTTAAACTTCTCAAACCACCCATGAATTGCTTTAAACTTCGTCTCCGGCTGTCGACGATCCTGGCATCGTCTTAACGAGGTGGGCGAAAATCAATTTCACCTTCTCACAAATGATGCTCTCGTTAATAGTGTCAGCTTGCAATTGCCTTTCGTTTATCCATATGAGAAGAAACCTTTCAACATCATCAAGAATACATAACCATTGCGTAGATATTCTTGTCACCCCCTTTGAAGTATCTACCTAGTTAATCTTGTCCTTGTTCTTAAGAATGGTACAAATGGTTAATGTAGGCCAAGTGTATATGCATGCTAAATCAGCCATGCTCACACCCCGTTCTCGTTTATCAATGATTTCACGTTTTATTTTTAATGTTATTTTTAGTCTCTTACAGCTGCTCTCTTGCGACCTTTTCTTCTGGGAATTTTTACAAGGGGAATAAATTAGAATAATGAAAACTATAAATAATGTCTAAACACAAGTTTGGAAAAATGTGTGATTCTACCGACATTAAGATGCTAGCGCAAATAGTTCTAAGCAAAGACTAATGTAGAAATAGCACGGAAAGTTCTCGCACGATTCGGAGATTCCCCTATTCACGTCGCTCCTTATGCAAAACATCACTCGTTAAGCGAGCTATTATTTTACAATTTATTTTGCTCGTTATGTGAGGTTCCACTGTATCTGCTTTATTTTTTAAATTCCTAAAATTCCAATTACGGCTTTGTATATGACATTTAAACTGTAAAAGAATCTATCAGAGATGCAATAAGTGAACCACAAATGTCATAATTTATAACGTAAAGATTTATTACGCAATGTGCTATACCATAAGGTTAAAAATTATGTAATAAATATGAATTTTTATCATTTTATTGGAAAATTATGTACATTTACGTACATAACAAAAGAATATGCATTAAAACGCAATATGTAAAGATACTGACGCTGGAGACAGAATAATTGGTTGATCAAAGGGATATAATTCAACAGATCAAGTTCTGTTTGGCATTCTCAGAAGTTAGACCGTCCTACCACGTACTGCAAAGCATATCTACAAATTCTTCAGTGTTCACATCTTACTTATATTTCAGTATCTTGAAGTGTGTTGTGTTGAGAGGCTGCAAATATCTGTTGTGTGGACAGGTAGCTCAATTATCTCAACTTGGTTGACTCGAGCATAGATAGCTGTCTTAAGATCCAGATGTGTGAGATGATCGTCAAATATTATAGGGATTGATCCCTCTTTTACATCTAGATAAAATTTTACGACTCATAGATGTCATTCACTCTTTTTCACTACGTATGTAGAATGTACCTGGGGCAGATCCTTTTCACCTTTCGAGGTTGACCACAGTTAGCACCATGAAACATTAACGGAGATATCATTTTCCCGGCAGCATTACAATTTGCCAAAACTGTCATATTTTTGCTGCCAGGTCCATCTTGGATCTAGTGAGCTTTTTGTATGGCAACAGATGGTAGCTTAGCTCGAGAAGGATCATAACAAAATAAAGTCTTATCAAGATTGTATATGACTTGGTTTATCCTCAAGCCCAGTTCTTTTATTTTTTTTTAACAAGTCACAAAAGTGATAAATTATAAAACGGTTAGATATATTTAAACTCTCTAGAGGCTACATGTTTTTCAGTCTTAACCTACGTTTTTTACAAAAACCTTTGTACCAGTACTGCTAGGCTCTATTATTTTTTAGAAAGTGTTATCATTGCATTCTGTTCTACGTAGTCTTTAACTACATCTAATACCTCTATTTTACTTAAAGCAAAACAATTTTTTGCCATCACTTTTAAATGTTCAGCTAATATTTTTTCGTTCTGTTCTGAGATAGCTAACTTGTGTCCTATAGAATTTTTAAAGGTTTCTTCATTGTGTTCTATGCTGTTTTGTTTCTTGATGTGTCTGCATAAAAATATTTTCTCAATATGAAGCTCTTTCGATACAGCTTGCAGAGATTTTCCCTTAGTAATCATTTTTGTAGTTTCATCAAGTAAAGTCTGAGGATAAATCTTTCTTGTTCCTTTACTTCATGCACCATTTTTATACTTTTTCCGACGACCACTTGTGAAAACAACAGATTACACACTACTTATTTATGTAGAAAGTAAAGTATATCACTCTAGAGTGCGAAACTACATATCACTCTAGTGTTGAAATACTTTTCAACTCTAGAGTGATATAACTGATGTTAGTATGCTAGTTACCTAGGCAACCCAAACGACTACCGGTTTCTACCTTTTTGCATTCATTCGTTTCGTTTTGGCTAATAACAGTTTAAAATACCCATAGTTAAATCGATACTGACAGTTTCCGTTTTACTTGAAGATGTAATTACTCATATTAGTTTGTAATTGAAATGATTTCTTCAATAAAAATTGAGAATGCATATGCTAAAAGCAACAGATTCGCGGATTTTATAAAAACAAAGTAGGTGTTCGAATTTTCAACATCAAAACGTCAAATAAATTTTATAGGTGTCTGTCTGTCTTGCATTATTGCGTACACATTTATTGCAAACAAGCATAAAAATAACTAATTCGTAATTGTTTTTAGTGGTGGTCGTCGGAAAAATAGTGTACAGTACTCGCATGGAAAGTGACATTTCACACTCGTGGAATAGTTGCACTCGGCTAACGCCTCGTGCAACAATACTCTTCCACTCATGTGAAATGGGTCACTTTCCACGCTAGTAATGTAATATACTATTACCGTTGTTAATCACATCACGTTCTTTCGGAATGAGCATTGTTGTAGGGGTTTTCTGAGGGCTATACATATAATATATAATGGGATTTCTGGTAGAAATTACAGCAAACGTGGGAATCACATGCACAGTCTATGTCAGAAGTTGCTATTATTTATCAATATGTTTGTCATTTGTTGTTGTTCTTGTTAGTGAATTAATGCAGTATTAGTTGTAGAGTTTATTTTGGTTATATTGATTTCTCCATAGTTTTTATGCATTGTTTCACAGTATTACGAAACTATGTTCACAAAAAATAAAAATCTATATTATGGAATTTCTACGAAACGACTTTGGATCCAAAAGCAACTTGTATATTATGTAAACAAATGATCAGCTACAAAATTTCCACTAGCAATTTAGAGTAGCATTTGGAAAAGGAACATCCTTTACTACAAATTGCATCGGATTTACTGAAAAATCGATACACCAGAACAAGCAAAAATCCGCTTATAAAAACAGAACTACAAACTAAAGAGACTACTAATAAATGATTGGAAATTTTCACCAATAGTAGTATGCCATCACAGGTGATGCCAGCACAATTAGTACCTGAACATGAAACGAGTAATAAAACAAACAACTTTAACATACATGTGGAAAATTATGCCACTACGAGAGAGAAGTAGATTTAATAACCATTTAATGAATTTATTTGTTAAAGTTTTCAACTGTTTAGTTTAGTAGAGGAGGAAGGATTTTGAAATTTTATAAAGTGTTTAGACCCTGTTTACGAACTTCCTAATAAGAAAACTGTAACACATTCATTGCTACCAGTTTTATACGAGAAACCCATGAAAAATGTCCAAGAAGAAGTGAAGACACTAAAATCATTTACAGTGACCACAGATTGTTGGACTTCTCTGAATGTGGAAAGCTACATGACTATTATAGTTCACTACATAAATGAAAATTTTGTTATGAAATCCATTTTGCTAGATTGTATTGATTTCCCACAATCTCACACTAGTGTAAATTTAGCCACAGAGTCGGAAAAGTTATAACTGCATAGAGGTTAGAGAGCAAAAGTTTACTAGCAATTTCAGATAATGCTGACAATATTAAGAAAGCCATAAAAGATGACTTAGAGTGAAGATTTTTTGGTTGTTATGCAAATACATTAAATTTACTAGCTCAAGATTCCCTAGATGTCATCGATGATTTGTTACAGAAATTAAGAAAACTTATTACTTATTTCTTATTTTTCACTTTAAGCGAAGCACTACTGCTACAGTCAAATCATTAGAAGTTCAAAAGTAGTAAGGCAGTGCGATATCAAAAAAGATGTACCGACATGCTGGAATTCATCCTTCTATATGATTGAACGATTACTAGAATTAAAAGAAGCTGTATAGATCATCAATAGCTCTAGTAAATGATAAGAGTATTCTATTTATTTTTGTAGAAGAGTGGCAATTGCTACTTGAAATTAGAATCACTCTAAATCCTTTGAAGTTAATAAAAATTATTAGTGAACAAAATTATGTGACTCTTTCTTCAATAGTAGTACTCATAAAAGATTTAGAGGAAATCTATAACAATATGATCGCTGTAGACAGTGAATCAGAAGATTCAGTAGTAAAACTAAAATTTGAATTATCCAAGACAATGCCTCAAAAAATTAAATATGGAATTAAAGAAATTTTCTGTGATTTAGAAGTTAGTAAAACATTAATTATATCAACATTCTTAAATCCCCGCTTTAAACAATTAGGCTTTTCAGATGAAAGCACATCAGATTGTGTTAAAATATTAGTAACAAACAGTAAGTAATTTGATTAATATTGAAAGAGTCAGGTTAGTGGATCATCAAATCACAAAAGTTTGGGTAGATCGGATGTGTCTCCCTTAGGGAACTTCTGAAAAGAATCAATCATTGTCAATTTGGTCACATATTATAAAAAAGCAAAAGTCTTTCAATCTTGTGGTACTGCTACATCCCGATCTATTGTGGAGATACAGAGGTATTTGAAGAATAGTCTGTTAGATAGACAGGAAGATCCACTTACCTGGTGGCATAAACACACTAACAACTATCCATATCTGTCGCAAATGGCCATTAGACAATTAGGTACCGTTGCAACGTCAGTGCTTTGCGAGAGAATCTTCTTAAAAACAGGGCAATTGATAAATGCATGTAGATCCAGACTAAGTGCAAGTAAAGTACAAAAATTATGTTTATTCATACAAACGACAAATATTAATATTCTATTTTTTTTTGATAATTGCCTTTTTAGAAACTTTATTTTGTTAATTTGTATTTAAAAATCTTCTCTTGTTTTTTTGTAATTAGTTTTTAGAAACTCTTGTTAAATAGTTTTGTTTAACTTTTTTTTTAAAACAGAAGTAAGCTAAAATTTAAAGCGTTCTTTGTAATAAATAATAAAAAATAGAATGTAGTTTAATGGTTTATATTTAGTACAACGAACCTATAATGAATGAAGAAAAATTCTACTTCAAACTACAGATTTTTCCCCAGCTCCTTATATTTTGTCCAATACTCTAATTCGAAATAGTGACTCGTATTTTAAGATTTTTATTAAACTCAAAGCAGTAATTTCAACTTGCTCCGATTTCACTTTGTTCAACAATAGTTCCAAAAAATTACCGTGCGTTTTCAATTAAAAGAACTGGTACTTTCAGCTCCAACTTCGGAACTGTGAAAAAATCACAGACAGTGAAATCACTCCATATATCTAAATTGCCAATCAAAAAGCAGCAGAAATCGCTACATATTTGGTCGGGGTAAAATCACACATAGACGATATGAGTTTGAAGACAGCGTAAGTACATAAGTAATGTACAAATAGTACAAATAATTGCAGAGAAGTGTAGTTGAAAGAACATAGAATCGCGTTATTGGATTTAGAAAGATCTAACCTTAGACATATCATGTGAGTGGAAATAAAGTGAACAACCAAATGGAAATGTATATCTAAGGAGAATCATTTAATGCCATTATGATTAATGTGTAAAAGACTGAAAGTGGATATAGATTAGGTAAGTGACGGTTGAATTTTGTATATAGTTAAGGGCTATATTCATATTGGAAGATTGCCTAGATAGTTAAGTTACTAACTTGTCAGTACATAAGTTTAATAAATTTTAGATAAACTGGAAATCTGGGTAATAGTAAAGAAAGATAAGCCCATTCTTATTTATAAATTAGGTTTCTTATGATTTTCGGTGTTCCAGGGTTAAACAAAATGGCTGCCAGTGAACAGCTTGCTTTAATTGACCATAATAAACTTTGTGTGTATTGTGGGAAAAAAGTTGTCAATAAATGTCTAGAGTGTGAAAAATGTAAAGTTAGAGTTCATTGTTCGTGCAGTGAAAGAAAAGGTTTAATTGCTACTAATGCTGATTGTAACAAAACATATTATTGTGTTAATTGTACTGTAGCTGTCAAAAGTGTTGATATAAATGATCATAGTTCACCAAATATCCTTTCTAATAATGATTGCGAGTCTATTCCATACATGGATGATTTGAATATGACACAGAATTATTTTACTAATATGGAACTCTTCTTTCAAAGTGAGAAGTTTGCCCTTATAATTAAAAATATTGTCCATCAAGAAACTAATTCCCTTCATCAAGAAATCAAGGAACTAATGCAAGAGATAGTCAACTTGAAATCCAGTAATATTGATTTAGTGAGATTACTTACTAGTGATAAACAAGTTTCATTTAATCCTGGTACTAATGTTATTCCCAATACTGTAAGTAGTGCATGGAGTCATTTGGAACCAAGGAACCAAGAATTAGCTGATAAAAGTAATTCCAAAGATAAGTTGTTACTGAATAGTAATATACCATCAGCTACAAGGCAACTTATTTACAATAAACAGTATAAATTAATTGACACATCTGCTAATAATTCCAATAAAACTAATTTCACTACATGTGCCGATAATATCTTCTCTTCTGATAGCAATTTAGCTAGCGATAGACAAATATATGTTAATGCTGCTAAGAACATGCATGCGATGTTTAAAAATGAAGATTTTATAAACCATGAAATACCTACTAGACAAACTGATAGATTATCCTCATCCATTCCTATTGAAAGGAGTAAAAAAAAATGCGATGGTTATAGGAACTGCTGTGGTTAATGAATTGGAAGTATCCAATTACGCGGATGGGTTTATTGGAGTTCGGAGAAGTAAATTATCTAATTTGCACCTAACCCGTGTGAATCCAAGTGTAGATAAGAATAAAATTAGCAACTATGTTATGTCTAAATTAAGCTAAAAGAGAATCCAATGTACTGCCTAGTAAATTTCAAATTGAAATCCCGGTATCCCAATTGCTACAGCTCATTCAAAATTACTTTGGATTCTGCTTATGTTTCCTCGTTGATGAATTCTGAGTTCTGGGCATGTGGGGTTGCAATAAGAAAATATTTTGAAGCACCAAAGGGTCGTGTTAGTTTTAAGAATCAGGATTTTACGGACACAAACAAGAGACTAGGAATAAGTTAAGTGTTGATAATTATATATCTAGTAAGATTGAGTATCCAATACTCTTAAATACTAGGGGTCTTAGAACTAAATCAATTGAAATTTATTGTTCTGTTCTTAGTGTCGACTATGATGTGATAGTTCTTACTGAGACTTGGTTAAACAGTGATATTCTTACTTCTAAATTATTTCCTAATTCTTATCAATGTACATAAGTGATAGAAGATATGAGAATTTATCATGTAGTCGTGGGGGTGGATCTCTTATCGCTATCAAGTCTGACTTATCTTGTTTGAAGTTACCCAATAGCGGTGATATTCACTTTGAAGACGTATAGATAAAGGTATCACATGGAAACCTGACGTTTATTATAGGAACAGTTTATTTAAAACCTCTTTGTCTTATTGAGAGTCTTCAAATATTTTTGGATACATGCGAAATTCTTAGAAATCAATATTCTCATTATAAATTTATAGTATTTGGAGATTTCAATTTACCAGAGATTAACTGGACTATTGATGATAATCATTTTATTATCCCCAGTGGCACTCTGTCACCCCAGGCCGAACTTGTGCTTAATCTCTTATTCTTTTTAGAACTATGGCAAGTGAATACCATTCCTAATTTTAACAATAGACTTCTTGACTTAATCTTTACTGAAGAAATTCATGATCTACGTGTCTCAGAAGCTAATGTCTCGCTGGTGAAAGTTGACAGTCATCATCCATGTCTGGAACTTCAATTAGATTTAGTGCTCATTTCTTCAATAAAACAATCAGTGAAATTTCCTGTTTTCTGCTTTTCCAAAGTTGATTTTACTTCTTTGAATCAGCACTTCGCTGGGACTGATTGGTCCTTTCTCAGTAACACGAGGAGCGATCTGAATCAGTCAATTTCTAAATTCTATGAAATTCTATTTGGCGCCTTTTGGCAACTTATACCCATGAAGCAAATTTCTTCGACTAAATATCTCTAGATGGTATAGTAATGAATTAAAAAAGCTTATTGCTTTTAAGAATAAACTTTATCAAAAATTTAAAAGAACTGGCTCATAGGAGGATTACATTAGTTACTCTACCATTCCCGGTGAATGTAAACATTCCATTGAGTTGTGTTACTTATTGTACATTTCGGAACTTGAAACGAAGATCCTTAGTGATATGAGATCCTTTTGGTCCTACAACAATTTCCTAAAACAAATGAAAGGTATTCCTAGCTGTATGCAAGTAGATGGCATAACCTTTACAACTCCGGCGGACATCAGCAATGCTTTTGCGAAACATTTTCAGAGAATGTACACCTCTCATGATTCACATATCATACCTAACATCTCGTACATTCCCTATTCCACCACTCTGGCTGGTCGTTGTTTCACTATAGAAGAGGTTGAAAGCAAACTTTACTCATTGGTGGCTAGTCATAAGGCGGTCCCAGATGGAGTTCCTTCAATAGTATTAAACAAATGTTACTCCTCATTAGCAGAACCCATAACTTGGTTGTTTCAAAATTCGTTTGATCGTGGAATATTTCCTAGTATGTTGAAGCTTTCAATAATTGTTCCAGTTCATAAATCTGGCCCAAAAATGGACATCGCCAAATACAGACCGATTAGTATAAGTTCCTGTATACCAAAACTATTCGAATGCCTTATTAGTAAAGAACTGTTTAATACTTATAAAAGTATTATTGTTCCAGACAACATGGCTTTATAGGGGTCGCTCAACTACTAGAAGTGTTTCATCACTATCTCTCTACTTACTTGGAACATGGCGCTCAAATAGATGCCATTTACACTGATTTATCAAAAGCTTTTGATAGCGTTTGTCACAGTATTTTACTTAAAAAGCTTGATGCTATTGGTGTGCATGGAACTTACTTGCAATGGTTTGCTTCTTATCTAGTTGACAGGCAACAAACTGTTAAAATTGGTAGCTCAGAATCCAAGATCATTCAAGTTACATCTGGTGTTCCCCAGGGCTCACACTTGGGACCGATTTTGTTCCTCTTGTTTATTAACGATACTGTCTCGGTTTTTTCTTATTCCTTATGTTTGTTGTATGCTGACGATCTTAAAATTTATTCTGTAATTTACTGCCCCGATGATTGCGTTAAACTACAGAAAGATCTTAACAGCTTTGTTAAGTGGTGCTCAAATAATTATCTCCGCATAAATATTAATAAGTGCAAAATCATTCGTTTTTATAAATGTCATTCCCCAATTATTATTGACTATTTTTTGGATAAGATACAAATAGATTCAGTTTCATCTATTAGTGATCTTGGTATTTTATTCGACTATAAACTTTCCTTTGCTGAACATGTTAATAATGTCTGCTTAAAAGCATTTAAGATGCTAGAATTTCTAAAAAGACATACCTTACTCATTTCTGATACTAGAGCGATTTCTATTCTATACTTCCGTTTGGTTCGTAGCATTCTTGAATACAATAGCGTTATTTGGTCTCCTACCTATCTTAACCTCATTCTCAAACTTGAAAACGTTCAAGCAAAATTTGTGAAATATTTACTTTTCAAACATAGCATTCCCTTTTTGGGAATTCCGCGTTCTATCCGTCTCCAATTGGCGGGTTTAAAATCTCTAGAGTGCAGACGTTGGATAGCTTCAGCAATTTTTCTACACAAATTAGTGAATGGCACCATCGACTGTCATCACTTATTAGCTCCTATTCAGTTTCGGATCAACTATAGGCTTACTCGTAATACCCAGTCATTTGTCATCAAGCAACATCGTACAAACTATGGCTTGAACACGTTTCTAGACAAGCTTGCCATAATCTATAATCGATGATTTACTAATTGTTAATCTTTCTTCTGAGCTCTACTTCCTTTAAACAAACTGTTAATCAAATCTGTTAATTTGCAAGTATTCCTTATAGGCAAATATATGCTTAATCTGGTAGTACCAATTTCAATTTTATTATTTCTGTAGTGTACTCAATTAATAATAATAATATAGAGCGTTTATTGTCTATAACATAATCTGTGTGTCATCTCTTGTATTATTTATTGATTTATTTTTATTTAGTAACTATTATTACTTTTTCTTCTTTTTGTATGTATATTATTTTGTTATGTTGGCCATTTAGAAACACTGTTTCTGTAGTGCCGTGATATTTAAATAAATAAATAAATGTTTTTGTTTTTATGTGTCGATGAGTGTAATAAAGGCTAATGAAATTGATTTGGAGTTACTCAATTGTTAAGAACTGATATTCAATGATTTCGAGGTATAGGTATAATAAATAATTTCGACAGTAGTTAGGTTAGAGAAACTGTTAGCTTCTAAGATATACCAGCTATCCAACATTGTATAAAGTGTGAAAGTTTGAGAATATTGTAGGAGAGTCTTACCACACTGTAGACGCTATCCATGCACAAACGCTGTAGCAAACCGAGGTATCAGAGTACAACATACAGTTGTGATGCAGAGATCAGCAAATAATGAACCAGATACCGATAACTAAATATTTATAATATATTAATAAACAATTATTAACCAATGCATGTCTAAAAATACAAAAGCTACACACATCTGTTTTTTTTAAATTAAAGTTAGTTAGGTTAAAAGTAGAAAAAGGTAAAAAAAGATTATACCGAGGGGTAAACCGCTGAGGAAGTTTGGTGTACAAACCTTAGGAAGTATAAGAAAGTATCAAGGAGGTACGGGAAGTATCAAGGAAGTATGGGAAGTATCAACGAAGTATAGGAAGTTTCAAGGAAGTACAGGAAGTATCAAAGAAGTATGGGAAGTATCAAGGAAGTATGGGAAGTACAGAAAGTATCAAGGCTTGTTTCCCTCATGAACTAGATATTTATCATAAACTTATATTTCAGGTTTGTTCGAACATTTGTTATGTAAGATCCATATTTGTATACATGTTTCAAAACTGAACAAAATGTTCTATTATAAAATCCAGAAAAAAATAAGGTTTAATTTTAAAAACAAATGAAAATCTCTGGCTTTATACCAGTGCAAATTTTGAAATTTTTTTAGGTGCTATCTTACGGAGAATTTACGCCCATTTACAAATACATAATTATGGTGCATTATTGTTATTTATCAAAATAAACAAGCTATCTTGGGAGTCAAATTTGCGACACCCAATATATATTTTTGTACTTCACAACATGTCTATGTAATAAACTATGCATGTAGTACCAGAACTGAATTATTGTTATAATAATAGAATAAGTTCACTTATACGATATTTGTGGCACAGAAATCTATAACGTATACTGAATTTGAACAAAGCTAAGTGCAGGGCCGTACAAAGGCAACTTAGCGCTTTGAAAAACAATTGAAATATATTCAATTCCAGGATAATAAAATTAAAATTAGAACATATCTGATATTAACAAACAAAACCACGAAAAGTAAAAACCGTAAAAGCTTACCAATACCAAAATCAAAACTGCAACAAAATATTTACAGTAAATTAAATACTGGAATTAAAAGCCATTCTTTTGTAAAAAAAAGTTAGCTCTGAATCCAACTCTGTTTACTGCTCTCAGTATATCTTGTCTGCGGATCGATGCAAATGTATTAACAATTGTAAGTTTTAGATCTTTGATATTATTAGTTTTTGATAGTACTGCATTGTGTCTTCGATTCATCAGGTACAGGCACTCATATAACGCACTAAAACACTTCACGGTAGGTCGCTGCTGGACAAGATGAATTATCATTTTTTACTCTTGCAAACAAGATATACAAAGAGCAGTAAACAGAGTTGAATTCAGAGCCAACCTTTGTTTACATGCAAAAAGAATGGCTTTTAATTTGCGTATTTAATTTACTGTAAATATTTTGTTGCAGTTTTGATTTTGGTATTGTTGAGCTTTTAGTGCTTTTACGCCGGCTTTTACTCTTCGTGGTTTTGTTTATTAATATCAGATGTTCTGATTTTAATTTTATTAGCCTAAAATTGAATATAATATTACAACCTTGTTTCAATTGTTTTCAAACCATATTCCGTTTTTTTATCAATAATAGACGTTTTCACAAATAAAAGTATATCGTGTGGTACCGAGTTGAAAGTTGAAATCGCCAAAAAACAATCTATATAAATGTAAAACAATCTAATATGACGTCCATAAGAAAAAATTAAGCTGATGATGGTTTTGAAGAATCGAAACTGATTACGATTTCAACTTTACCATCGTTTTTTGCATAAAAGACTGCTTCAGAGAAGTTTATATAAATATCAAAAATTTTTGGACAAAAACAAAAAATGCTTTTTCAAATTTTCAACGAACTTCGTTCGTTTATGAAATCGATTTGTCGTCCGTCTGTCTGTCCGTCTGTCCGTCCGAGGCCTTTCTAATGGTCGGATATCAATGTGTGATACATCAATCGATTCAGCTCGGTGTCCTGAGCTTAAGTTTTGATGTCAGTTGAAATCGGGCCACGGGGATGCCGTGCCCCCGCGATATTCCGTCGGGAAAATTAAAATTTCAAATAGGTCCAAAATTAATGTGCGATACATATTTGGACTCCCCTAACATAGCTGAGTCGAAATATGGTACCCCCACAAAATCTGACCACGGATACCCGACCCCCGGAATTAATTTGTATTTTATCTGAATACTTATAATTATTACAACATAATAATTTTAATTTCTTTAAATTGTTTTAAAGTAAGTCTACATTTGGAAGTTCGTTGCGACAATGCCTTGCATTTTCAACTTGTTTACCATAACTACAAAACAAAAACGGTTATTATAAATTTCTTTTGTAAATATCGACAAGCATCCAAATCTTCAACTTTGCCCCAATTTAACCAACTCTCTATCTCTTACCGGTTCTAAGATTCCAATGGTGAGCTTCCAAATTCAATAACCCTGTACACAGTGCGTTTCACTTTTTATGAGGACACCCAAATAATTTTTTTATTTTGAAAGCAATCGATACAAAATTTTTATCAGTTGTGTAGACCAAGATAAGGCATCTTCATGAGTGAATGGGGTTTTTATAAAGTCAAAATCTGGCCAACTATGATTAAAATAAAAAATAGCGTTTCAAGTATTCATAGTAACCATTAAGATAGACCAAAAAAGTATTACTTAAGAAAACTTGATGTAAATCTCTCAAAAACCCAAAATGCCAAATTTCGCTGAAAAATTTTCACTTTGTTTTAATTGAAAAAATTATTCATCTTCAAGGAATTTAGTAGAAAAAATTCTATTTAAAATATTGTTCGTTAAATTGTTGTTATTTTGTAGTTTATTAATGCATAATAAAATTTGCAAATTGTTTTCTTGTTTCATGGCATTCTCATTATTATTATTATTATTATTATTATTGTCTTTATTTACACCTTACATGTGATTTTCCAAGGCTCCGCCCGAAGGTACTACATTGGCCAGGAAGCGGGTTTTTTTTCTTACCTAGAAAATTTTGAATTTTGCCGAACCCTTGCTGTTCCAAGCAAGGTAGGGATCTTTAACGTGCATGACAACACTTACACACAGGACCTCCGTTTTACCTCTCATTTGAACGAGGGCATATTTATGTGAAAAATGCTCGCCTAACATTTTTTAAGCGGACCTTGTCGGGATTCGAACCTGGAACCTTGGGCGTAGTAGTCACACGCATACCAACTATGCCACGGAGCCGCCCTTTATTTAAACCACAAGTAATTCACAACAATGAAAATAATATGTAAACATAAAATACAAAATATGATTGTGGTAAAAATGGACGAAGTTCAGAGTTGAGCTGAAGTTGCAAGCAACTGAGCTCGTTCTGCTCTTCCACTTAACCCTATCTACTACATAGGTTTAAATTAAATTAAATATGGCTGAATTGAACTTAATAAAATACAATGCAAGTGACAATCAGCAAGATGTTACATGGCATAACTATATAGACGAATGGAATAAACTTGACAGTGCTCTGTATGGAACCATAGTTTATTTGTTTGTGTGGAATAGTTGAAATTTTGACAAATTAATATCTCTTGAATACATAAAAATTTTGAAAATTAAAAATGATAAGTTTTCGAAAAATTTTGTTATTTGAAAAGTTTGAGTGATTTATAACAACTTTTCTTAATACTTTTTTGTTCTATCTTAATTGCTACTTTTCATTTTTATCATAGTTGGCCAGATTTTGACTTTAGAAAAACTGAATTCACTCATAAAGATGCCTTGTCGTGGTCTACATAACTAATAAAAATTTTGCATAGATTACTTTAAAAATAAAAAAATTATTTGGGTGTCCTCATGGGCAGCATCATATATACGACGTAAGTAATGTAAAATGGATTTCCGTATCTTTTTTAAATTACTGTTATAAATTAAGTATACTGTTTTTTGGGTCAATAGAGCAGACGTAATATTGTGTCAAACTTATCATAGATAATCTGTAGATACAATAATTTTACTTCTCTGTAATCAATTTATATTTTGTGATTTATGTAATATGATTTGTTATCCACCTTCCAAGGAGATTGTAGTTAAAATCAATTGTGATTTTTTTTCGGACATTAACTAAGGAACGACCCAGATGCAGTAAATATAAATATTTAAAAAATTGTAAATAGAGTAGTATTTTATTACGATTTTTATAATCAATGGACTAGATAAAAAACTTAATAATCGATTAAATTTTGTAAAAAGTGACCTAACTTTGAAGAGCCTTGCAGACCTGATAAATTCACTTATCTATGATACATACATGTTATAGATTGCAAAATTTGAGTTAAAGTTACTTAACTTTAAGATTGCTTCTAATGAAATCTTGGCAAAAATAACATCATTTTAAAGCAATATATCATCGCCGAGGTAAAACCTATTTTCCTTTTGAAGAGTTTTACGTTATAGGTTTATTTGTTGAATACATAAAGAACTATCATATTTGATTTTGGGATCCTACATCAGCAAAATATGCAGGAACTACGGGAAGTATGGAAAGTAACAAGTAGTACAGGAAGTATCGGTAGTAGGGGAAGTATCAAGGAAGTATAGAGGAAGTACGGGAAGCACATAGGAAGTATCAAGGAAATACACAATACTTCCTAGGAAGTACAGGAAGTATATACTTTTTGGGAAGTAGTGTACAACATTTGGGTCAGCGGTTTTCTCCTCGGATTATACTCTCATTGAAAATTCCTACTTGAACAAATAACAAAATTACATCAAAGTTTGCAATCTTGATGGAAAAGTTTTTGTCAAGAAAAAAGTTCGATTGGGTTTCTAATTTTTATGTCCAACAAAAATTTAATATATTACCTAATATATAAGGTTTTTTTTCGTAAATTTCGACAATCATAAGTATCACTTTTCAGGTTTTTGCATTAGCTCTATTTATTTTACTGTATCATATTAACCCTGATTGACACTAAATAACTACTCGCTAACCCATCTGTCATACCTTAAAAACTTCATGGACTAACATCTACCTACAAGAGCACCAATTCTAAATTTCTAACATCTACAAATTAATACTTACCAGGTTCAATATAACGAGCTAAGCACATCATAGCAAGATAGAAATCAGACTTAAGTAATTTCATTAATAAAGATGTAGCCTTTTCTAAAATAGGTGGTATATGTATGCATTTTGGTAACACTTGTAATAACCATTTTGCCATAGATAAAAGAGCAGTAGCTAATTCAGTTTCCTCTGGTTTACCATAACAAGTTATAGCAGATAATATGCTTTCAAAAAATTCCAATAAACTATATATACAATGAGTTTTCTGAAGTAGATCGAACTTGCTAATGCGATGTAGTACAGCAGCGTGTGAAACTAACTGAGAACTCAATGAATGTTTTAAATAACTTAACGCAAGTTGATTTGCTCCTTCCCCAACAATTGCCTGTTGGAGTATGCAATCAGCTAAGTTATACACATCACCACTTACTCCACGAGGAAGCACAGTTTTTATATTAATTCCCCATTGTAAGTCAGTCCACCTTTCACGCCATGCTCTTAATAAAAGTGCTTTCAAACTACTAGTTTTACTTGTTATTTCTGATGCCATAATGCAATAAAGATTTCATACATTTGCAAAAGGCGAAACAATATTCTAAATCTATTTATTAAAGTGGTTGAATAAAACACCAAGATAGTACTTAAATTTACCAAACAAAGCTAAATAACACAATTCAGCATCTAACCTAACTATTGTAACCGACATCCTTAAAAGTAAAGTAGTTAAAAAGATGCAAGCGTGTTTTTAGTATGTTGATGTCTTATCAGCGGCCTGAGCAGCGCAATACGCTCCATTAGTGATAACGTCACCTTGTCAATTGTCTATTTTAATGAATCTGAACAATAACATTTAAGTATGGTGAATTACACAATTTGCTCAATTTCGTTTATAATTTCTTGTTCTAATCATAATTACGTAAGTATTTAGTATATAACGTGTTTTATATTATTATTTGCACATCATACAAATAAGCGATGATAGTGTAGATATATCTTTATTAATGTTTTGTAAACTCACAATTAGTTAGCGGTCTGGCATGTTGGCAGCGATTCGTTGCTTAAGCCTAACCATAACATATAATTTAACACTTTTTCTTTTTTGCAGGGAATAACCAGGTAATATTGCATTTCTTTATAAATGGGAATCATGTAAACATGTTGGAGTTCTTAAACAACCATTAGGTTGCTAATATCTATGTAGAGCCAGGTAGATAAAAACAATGATTGAAGAGTATCGGAAGACGTAGACCAAACTATATTAGTCAAATTATTAGAAATTTATGTTGTGAAGGGTATGTAGAACTCTTTAGATTAGCACAGAATAGAAAAGAAGTTAGAGCTGCGCTAAACTGACCTTAAGTAAGGTTAAAAACAAAATGAATGATAAAACTCACATTTGTGATTTCTTATTTATCTAAAGAAGATTTTGTGTAAAAAAATGATTATGTGCTGGGCACCGGACTGTAAACATTACAACGTAAAAAGTCCATGCAAGTTTTTTCGATTTCCCAAAAATCACAAATTAAGAAGTCTATAGGTCAAAGTATTACGGTCAATAGCTTTGTAAATCGATGCATCTACGTACAAAACCTTGCATTATAGCAACTATTATTTGCTTTTTAGACGTGAAGTTCAACCTGGACTAGGTGCATATGTATGCAGTTGTAATTTTGAAAATGGACCAAAAGGAAATGGACCTACTCTATTTAAACACAACGAAACAAAAAATTTAAATTTAGCAGTCAAGAAAAGAATAAAAGGACGCTTATTAAGCACTTGGAAAGTGTTCAGTTGACGTAAGGTGTATTAAGGTCGTGTATACTAGGTTATGTGTAATCTTCTTTTAGTTATAAAAATGAAAGTAACTGTGAACCTCTGCCCCCAACTTCAAAGCAGGTAAAGATGGAGACTGTTTCATTGCAATTTAGATCGCCTGTGGTTGTGGTGGCTGAAAATTATCTTTTGAAGAAAGAGCTGAAAAACGCTGTTAGCAATATTACGTATTTGAGATCACATTTTCCATTTGAATCTATTCGTAATAATGACAATTTAATTTTGTTATATACTGGTCTTCCTTTTGCAGAAATATTTAGTGCGGTTATTGAGTTAATAAAAAATATAAAAATTAATAGATGGAAAGTACAAAATGTGTCCAGAGAAGATCAGTTAATAATGACACTTATGAAGCTGAGTCAAAACTTTCCCTACAACGATTTAGCTGCCCGATTTGATGTGACACGGAGCACTGTTTCCGTTGTAGTTACTACTTAGATTCTTGTACTACATGAAATTTTGTTTAAACAGTTGATGAAAAACATTTCACCAAGGAATTAAAACAAGCTTTGTTTACCAAACTGTTTTAGCACCTTTACAAAATACCGCTTAATTTTAGATTACATGGAATTATACATCGACAGTATCACGTAAGAGTACGTCAAAGCAAAAAGTTACATATTGCTCCTACAACCACCGAAATACATGGAAGGAGTTGATAGAAGTGGCTTCAATTAGAGTAATTACATATGTATCTATTATAGTATATACTTTATACATCTTGCATTCCATGGTGTTTGTTTTTACGCGGAGGCTATCGGCACATTAATGTGTGGCTAAAAATAAAAATTAAGGGCACAGGAAATTTTCGTGACGTCATTAATGACGTACGTTCGTATTTACCAGGAAGGTGTTGGTTTGTTCTTCAGTTGATTGTTACTGGTTTTAGCTTTGTTTATGTATATCAACAAAGATTATAGTTTCTAACCTATGTGTCAGTTTTAGCGCCGTAGCTTATTTTTCATAATCCCCATAAGAAATTACCAATATTTTTAGCTGTTGTTTATAAATCTTCGAAGTGTATTGAGTTGAGCTACTGTTTCAAGTTCCAATTGTTAACAGTAAATTTATTCATCATGAGTGCTGTTTGTTTATGCTGATTTTTTGTTGGACAATGCTTTAATAACATTGAAGAATTTAAGCGGCTGCTGCAAAAATATGAGGCAGAAAAATGCCAAAGTTTACCATTCGTGCTAGTCAATCTGTAAAATCGTCCTTCAAATTTTTGAAGCGTAATATTAATACAAATTAATATGGGTTTATATAGCCAAATTTTTTATACCTCTCCTCTCCAATTTAGAAGCTCAAAATTTACTTACCATAAGTCATGTGTAGTGCTTGTACAAAATTGTAAAAATCTAGCTGTTGGAAATTATAATAAAAAAGAATCCGTAAAGAGGGATCGAACCCTGGTTTCCCGCGTCAAAGTCAGACATCCTAACCACTACGCTACCCAGTGACATACATTAGCAGTTAATTTTTTAAATATTTACTCCTAAGTTTAACTGCATCCTTTTAACACGGCAGATTTTAAAATTTAATTATGCGATCAAAATTATTTTAAATGAAATAATATAAAATTATTTTTATATACAAAACCATAATATAAATTGTTGTTTAACAGACGATTTATACTATGGCTTTGTACACATCAAGTACGTCACTAATGACGTCTTAACCTTTCCTGTGTGGTTAATTTTAATTTTTAGCCGCACATTAGTGTGCCGATAGCCTCGGCGTTGTTTTTAATACGGTTTTACATGTGGATTGTGGATGCACCTTTAGAGAAATGTTTGGTTATGGTCTTTTCTCAACCAGGTTATGTTTATGTGTTATAAACATAAACTAAGGGTATAAATTATAGATTTGTTTATTTATGCTATTTTTTATAAGAAATTTAATTTCTACCCTAGAATAAATACATTGTTCTAGAGTTTCCACATTTTTATGTAATATTTTTATGAAAGAGAATGCTATGAAAATTGGAAATGTAATGTATTTTCAAAATGGCAACTACAGCATTTGTGGTTACTAATCATCAAACTGGAAACGTTTTACAGAAGTATTGATTTTATATGTGAAATTATTGCTTAAATACAATGTCTGAGATAATTACAAACATCTTAAATGATATCCTACGAATTGAAACAATTGAAGAAGCTTTTAGTTGTTTCTTGGTACATCGAATGATTGTTGAACGTGAAAAGAAAGTAGAATGGCAAAATGTTTTAATAAATGCATTTAAGGATATTAGCCCAGATCAGCTTGATGCTGTTGTGAAACAATACTTGTCCATAGCAACCTCAGCTAATTACAATTGTCTACAACTACTTATGGGTATATTAGAAAAATTGGTGCATGATGGTATTTTACCAGCTCGTCTTGTTTGTGAAGCGATTATTGCTAATGACAAACTACATTATCAGCAGCAAGATTTTTGGCTTGAATCCTTTAAACTGGTTTTTAATATCATTGATAGTGTGGAATATAAAGGCGTCCGAGAAATTATGAAGGTAAGTTTTAGTGCCAATATTCTTTCTTGGCTTAAATCAAAATTAATACGGATTCTGCTAATTTTGTTAGATCCTATATCAAGATGCTTTATTTCCAGTTGCTTCAAGAAGCAACTTTTAATAAATGGCATGCTTAGATATTTAAATAATAAATACTTGTATAATCTGATTTAACTGTTGACCTGGATTTTGAATTGCTTATGTTAAATAGATAATTCTCTAAGAATTTCTATTATAAAAGAGATTCTCAGCTTACGTCTGAGAATAAATACCCATAGAATACTTTCACAATGGATGAAATGTAAGTTTGCATCACAGATCCTACATTGGGTATCAATAGAAATTAACTTTATTGTTAAATGTTTAAATTTTATCAATTCTTTTGTTTTGTTTTTGTTAATAAACTAATATTACAATAACGAACGCTGTATGCATTTAATGATAAAGTTATATTCAAATAAAATAAAAAGGTGAAAGTTAACTTTACTCATGCCTCACCGAATAAACTTTCTTCATATTGCTGCACATGAAGTAGCAATATTTAAATTTGAAACATTTCATATGGTGGCACATTTTAAGTAAATGTGATCATATTAACAGCATATTCATCATTATTACACTGTGAAATCGGATGAAGTGAAGCATTTCTGTTTTTCTACACTTTTATCGATGTGCAGACAACTTTTGATTTATTAAAATTCTGCAATTAACAGAAAGGAATGGATTACTAGATGGTCAATGCTTACATTGTAATTCTTTCTACGGCACCTTCAATAATGACTTGTGCACTAACCTATCATACTGAGTTTATGTTAATTGTATTTAAAGAAATGTATTCATTCTCAGCAACATTCTATAGATGAAGCAGTTTGAAGCATGTATACTTCTTAATATTACACTTAATTAGAATTTTGTATTTTATTATGTTCTATAGATATTCTTTGTTATTTTATCCAAGTATTTTTCTTTTAAAAGCCACTTCTGTGTCTATATTATCGACAATAGATATTCTGTATTTTGGGTTGCTGAAATCCATAGGCAATTCGTGTCCAGTGATGTGTTTAATTTGATAAATGCATCGGGTTTGTTGTTGACCGTGATAAAACGCCTTTGCTATACTTTGACTGACATTGTTGTACAATAAGCACTGTTACGTACTAAATTGATGCTAGTTACTTGAAATAATTGTACTCTAAAAAGAGACAGCAGTAAATTTACCAGTAATGCACCAGCTGACTTTCAGTGGTAAGGGGTTGATTCTATAAAAGTAAATGTAAATCTTTTTATGGATACACTTTCACTTACACCTACCTGGAAAGGTCTTTGAACTTTTCTAATTAAAAGCAGTCACCAACCCACCTAAATTTTAGTCTCTCTAGAAGATGGGTGTTCCAAAAGACGATTTTTATTGGTTCTTGTTGCGATGTAGGTCGATTGAGCTGTGTGTACACTTTTTTCTCACCTGTTTATAGTACATGATTCAAGCGTAGTGCAATTAATATTTATGTCAGAATACTTGTTAAAGAGAGTGAGTAATGAATGACGCCAGTTCCAGTTATGAATTATTAATACTTTTATGCATTCCTTTTCCAGTTATTCTTATGTGTTTCATCATCATTAGGTCTTCAGTCCTGTAACTGGGTAGATGCGTACCCTCATTGTTTTCTATTCTGAGCTAACCTACACATTTCCCTGAAATTTGCAGTCTGCATCTATCACCATCTGCATGCAATAGTCTGATCTAGGTCTGCCTCTACTTCTTTTTTCCTATCTCTACTTGTAATATATCCCGCACTATTCTCCCAAAGTGCCTTAGAACTTATTCTGCCCTTCTACTTCTTCTATTTTTTTTTGTTTTTCACAGACATCTTTATTCCCCTACTACTTCTATAACCTCTTTATTATTAATTTTCTGTCCATGCTATCATTCTCATACATCTGAAGCACAACATTCCAAAAGGCCTCTACCGTTTTTCTGTCTGTTTCTCCTACTACCCGTATTTCATAGACGTACTGTGCTGTGCTCTACACATATGTTTTGAACAATTTTCTTCTTGTTTCTATGTATATTGTCTTTGAACATAGCCACTGTTCCTTCTTGTTAGATGCAGTTCGGTGTCCCTTCTGTTGTTTTACAAATATGTACCCTATTTTCCTGATATTCAGTGGTATGTGAAGGGGTTAAGCAACCTGCGGCTACCAAGATTCTCCAATACTTGAACATTTGCCGAATTAATAGTTTTCCAATATATATCCTTTCGCACAATAAACATTGGTTGAAAATATTTCAAAACCAACACCTGTAATTGTTTATAATAATCATCAGATTTAAGTGCCATTATTTCTTCGTCATTAGGTTTTCTGTCTTGAAACTAGTTGGTCGTGTACCTTCACTTATTTCTATTATGGGCTAGCCTACACAGTTCCCTGAAATTCCCATAGCCTAGATACAGCTCAGTTCCCTTCTGTTGTTTCCTAATTATATGCCATATTTCGCTGAGATTCAGTAGTATATGAAAGAGGTTAAGCAGTATGTGACTACCATGGTGCCCCAACACTTACACATTTGTTGAATTAATAGTTTTCCAGTAAATCATTTTGCACAATTAACATTAGTTGAGAATATTGCAAAACCAATACTTGTAGTTGCTTATAATAATCATCAGGTTTAAGTGCAGTTATTTTTTTCATCTTAGTTTTTCCATCTTGGGACTGGTTGGACTCGCACCTCCATTGATTTCTATTCTGAACTAGCCTACAGATTTCCCTGAAATTCCCACAGGCTACATCTTTCACTATCTGTGTGTAATAGTCTAGCCTAGGTCTACCTCTACCTCTCTTTTTTCATATCTCTACTTCTAATATATTCTGCACTACTCCCTCATGCTTTAGTACGTGGCCTATCATCCTATCTCTCCTATTTTGTACTGTTTTCCACATATTTCTTTCTTCCCCTGCCATTTCTAGTACCTCTTTGTTCTTAACTTTGTCTGTTCATCATACGTCTGTAGCACCACATTTCAAAGGCTTTTATCGTTTTCCTGTCGGTTCTCCTACTGTCCAGGTTTCACAACCGTACAGTGCTGTTCTCAACATATGTTTTAAGCAATCTTTTCCTTGTTTCTAGGTTTGTTTTCTTTGAACACAGTAGTTGCTTTTTACTTGTTAAATATAGCACCACTTGTCCTAATCCTTGTTTTATATCTTGCCTCTTTTTCATCTTGCGTTATTGGACTTCCTACATAGCAGAAATCCTTTACCTCTTTTAAGATTTTCGTTACCTATTTGTATTCTTGTTTTGATTTATTTTTACCTTTTTGCATACTAGTACTTTAGTTTTATTTGTATTAATTTTCATACCATATTCTCTCTTACAACTGTTTCTATTTCATTAAGAGCAGCTTCTAACTCTTCCTCGTTAGATGCTAAT
Organism: Platerodrilus igneus; assembly: GCA_036346225.1. Classification (NCBI taxonomy): domain Eukaryota; kingdom Metazoa; phylum Arthropoda; class Insecta; order Coleoptera; family Lycidae; genus Platerodrilus; species Platerodrilus igneus. The sequence goes on from JARFIW010001700.1 coordinate 6,678,560, forward strand.
ACGCTATATCATCTGTAAATCTAAGCATATCGATCTTTTGTTCCTGCATATTAATTCTAAATGTCTACCTGCATTTGTCAGTATTCATTGTCTCTTCGATGTTCAAGTTAAAATTAATGGAGATAGGGCACATCCCTGTGTCACTCCTTTTCTAATATTTACTCTACATTCCTGCTCTAATTCTATTGTGCTGTTTGCTGTTTGTATAAGGTATATAGTATCCGTCAATCCTTAAAACTCATTCCAACCTTTTGAGTATTTTGAACATTATTTCCATTTTAGATTATTGAATGCTTTTTCCAGATCTACAAACCCGATATACATGCCTTCTCCTTTTTCTATTGTTTTCTCCATTATCATCCTCAGAGCTATAGTAGCCTCCAGTGTTACCCTGTTTCGCTTAAACCCAAATTGATCTCCTCCTAGTATTTCTTCAGCTTCGTTTTCCATTCGTCTTTGTACAATTCTAGTTAATATTTGTGAATCGTGTAATCAAACTTATTGTTTGAAAATTTTCACATCTATCCGAGCCTCTCTTTTTGGTATAGTGACTATGATGTTACGTTTGAAATCTTTGGGTATCTCTCCTGTTTCATACATATAGCTTAGATGTTGGAAGAGACGTTCTATTACTGCTTGTCCATGCATTTAGGGTTTCTGCTTGCACCTTATCTATACCAGGCGCCTTAACTCTAATTCAAACTCATCTCTAAATATAGGACATCCCAAGTCATCATTTTCAATGTCTGATTTCTGTTCTAATGCTGTTAGTTTCTCTCCTCATAAAATTCCTACATATTCTTGCCATCTAACCACTTTTCTACATTTTTATAATATTTGCTCCTCGTTCCTTATATTGTTACTATATGGTTTTATATCTAAAATTCATTCTAATTAGTCTGTATGCTTTGCATGTCTTTGCACTTTTCATCAATCTTTTGTTCTTTAGCTTTCCTGCATAGCAACCTCAGCTAATTACAATTGTCTACAACTACTTATGGGTATATTAGAAAAATTGGTGCATGATGGTATTTTACCAGCTCGTCTTGTTTGTGAAGCGATTATTGCTAATGACAAACTACATTATCAGCAGCAAGATTTTTGGCTTGAATCCTTTAAACTGGTTTTTAATATCATTGATAGTGTGGAATATAAAGGCGTCCGAGAAATTATGAAGGTAAGTTTTAGTGCCAATATTCTTTCTTGGCTTAAATCAAAATTAATACGGATTCTGCTAATTTTGTTAGATCCTATATCAAGATGCTTTATTTCCAGTTGCTTCAAGAAGCAACTTTTAATAAATGGCATGCTTAGATATTTAAATAATAAATACTTGTATAATCTGATTTAACTGTTGACCTGGATTTTGAATTGCTTATGTTAAATAGATAATTCTCTAAGAATTTCTATTATAAAGAGATTCTCAGCTTACGCCTGAGAATAAATACCCATAGAATACTTTCACAATGGATGAAATGTAAGTTTGCATCACAGATCCTACATTGGGTATCAATAGAAATTAACTTTATTGTTAAATGTTTAAATTTTATCAATTCTTTTGTTTTGTTTTTGTTAATAAACTAATATTACAATAACGAACGCTGTATGCATTTAATGATAAAGTTATATTCAAATAAAATAAAAAGGTGAAAGTTAACTTTACTCATGCCTCACCGAATAAACTTTCTTCATATTGCTGCACATGAAGTAGCAATATTTAAATTTGAAACATTTCATATGGTGGCACATTTTAAGTAAATGTGATCATATTAACAGCATATTCATCATTATTACACTGTGAAATCGGATGAAGTGAAGCATTTCTGTTTTTCTACACTTTTATCGATGTGCAGACAACTTTTGATTTATTAAAATTCTGCAATTAACAGAAAGGAATGGATTACTAGATGGTCAATGCTTACATTGTAATTCTTTCTACGGCACCTTCAATAATGACTTGTGCACTAACCTATCATACTGAGTTTATGTTAATTGTATTTAAAGAAATGTATTCATTCTCAGCAACATTCTATAGACGAAGCAGTTTGAAGCATGTATACTTCTTAATATTACACTTAATTAGAATTTTGTATTTTATTATGTTCTATAGATATTCTTTGTTATTTTATCCAAGTATTTTTCTTTTTAAAAGCCACTTCTGTGTCTATATTATCGACAATAGATATTCTGTATTTTGGGTTGCTGAAATCCATAGGCAATTCGTGTCCAGTGATGTGTTTAATTTGATAAATGCATCGGGGTTTGTTGTTGACCGTGATAAAACGCCTTTGCTATACTTTGACTGACATTGTTGTACAATAAGCACTGTTACGTACTAAATTGATGCTAGTTACTTGAAATAATTGTACTCTAAAAAGAGACAGCAGTAAATTTACCAGTAATGCACCAGCTGACTTTCAGTGGTAAGGGGTTGATTCTATAAAAGTAAATGTAAATCTTTTTATGGATACACTTTCACTTACACCTACCTGGAAAGGTCTTTGAACTTTTCTAATTAAAAGCCGCTGCGCACCAACCCACCTAAATTTTAGTCTCTCTAGAAGATGGGTGTTCCAAAAGACGATTTTTATTGGTTCTTGTTGCGATGTAGGTCGATTGAGCTGTGTGTACACTTTTTTCTCACCTGTTTATAGTACATGATTCAAGCGTAGTGCAATTAATATTTATGTCAGAATACTTGTTAAAGAGAGTGAGTAATGAATGACGCCAGTTCCAGTTATGAATTATTAATACTTTTATGCATTCCTTTTCCAGTTATTCTTATGTGTTTCATCATCATTAGGTCTTCAGTCCTGTAACTGGGTAGATGCGTACCCTCATTGTTTTCTATTCTGAGCTAACCTACACATTTCCCTGAAATTTGCAGTCTGCATCTATCACCATCTGCATGCAATAGTCTGATCTAGGTCTGCCTCTACTTCTTTTTTCCTATCTCTACTTGTAATATATCCCGCACTATTCTCCCAAAGTGCCTTATAACTTCTTCTGCCCTTCTACTTCTTCTATTTTTTTTTGGTTTTCACAGACATCTTTATTCCCTACTACTTCTATAACCTCTTTATTATTAATTTTCTGTCCATGCTATCATTCTCATACATCTGAAGCACAACATTCCAAAAGGCCTCTACCGTTTTTCTGTCTGTTTCTCCTACTACCCGTATTTCATAGACGTACTGTGCTGTGCTCCACACATATGTTTTGAACAATTTTCTTCTTGTTTCTATGTATATTGTCTTTGAACATAGCCACTGTTCCTTCTTGTTAGATGCAGTTCGGTGTCCCTTCTGTTGTTTTACAAATATGTACCCTATTTTCCTGATATTCAGTGGTATGTGAAGGGGTTAAGCAACCTGCGGCTACCAAGATTCTCCAATACTTGAACATTTGCCGAATTAATAGTTTTCCAATATATATCCTTTCGCACAATAAACATTGGTTGAAAATATTTCAAAACCAACACCTGTAATTGTTTATAATAATCATCAGATTTAAGTGCCATTATTTCTTCGTCATTAGGTTTTCTGTCTTGAAACTAGTTGGTCGTGTACCTTCACTTATTTCTATTATGGGCTAGCCTACACAGTTCCCTGAAATTCCCATAGCCTAGATACAGCTCAGTTCCCCTTCTGTTGTTTCCTAATTATATGCCATATTTCGCTGAGATTCAGTAGTATATGAAAGAGGTTAAGCAGTATGTGACTACCATGGTGCCCCAACACTTACACATTTGTTGAATTAATAGTTTTCCAGTAAATCATTTTGCACAATTAACATTAGTTGAGAATATTGCAAAACCAATACTTGTAGTTGCTTATAATAATCATCAGGTTTAAGTGCAGTTATTTTTTTCATCTTAGTTTTTCCATCTTGGGACTGGTTGGACTCGCACCTCCATTGATTTCTATTCTGAACTAGCCTACAGATTTCCTGAAATTCCCACAGGCTACATCTTTCACTATCTGTGTGTAATAGTCTAGCCTAGGTCTACCTCTACCTCTCTTTTTTCATATCTCTACTTCTAATATATTCTGCACTACTCCCTCATGCTTTAGTACGTGGCCTATCATCCTATCTCTCCTATTTTGTACTGTTTTCCACATATTTCTTTCTTCCCCTGCCATTTCTAGTACCTCTTTGTTCTTAACTTTGTCTGTTCATCATACGTCTGTAGCACCACATTTCAAAGGCTTTTATCGTTTTCCTGTCGGCTTCTCCTACTGTCCAGGTTTCACAACCGTACAGTGCTGTTCTCCACACATATGTTTTAAGCAATCTTTTCCTTGTTTCTAGGTTTGTTTTCTTTGAACACAGTAGTTGCTTTTTTCTTGTTAAATATAGCACGACCTTGTCCTAATCCTTGTTTTATATCTTTTGCGCTCTTTTCATCTTGCGTTATTGGACTTCCTACATAGCAGAAATCCTTTACCTCTTTTAAGTTTTCGTTACCTATTTGTATTCTTGTTTTTGATTTATTTTTCCCTTTTTTGCATACTAGTACTTTAGTTTTATTTGTATTAATTTTCATACCATATCTCTCTCTTACAACTGTTTCTATTTCATTAAGAGCAGCTTCTAACTCTTCCTCGTTAGATGCTAATACCGCTATATCATCTGTAAATCTAAGCATATCGATCTTTTGTTCCTGCATATTAATTCTAAATGTCTACCTGCATTTGTCAGTATTCATTGTCTCTTCGATGTTCAAGTTAAAAATTAATGGAGATAGGGCACATCCCTGTGTCACTCCTTTTCTAATATTTACTCCTCTACATTCCTGCTCTAATTCTATTGCTGCTGTTTGCTGTTTGTATAAGGTATATAGTATCCGTCAATCCTTAAAACTCATTCCAACCTTTTTGAGTATTTTGAACATTATTTCCATTTTAGATTATTGAATGCTTTTTCCAGATCTACAAACCCGATATACATGCCTTCTCCTTTTTCTATTGTTTTCTCCATTATCATCCTCAGAGCTATAGTAGCCTCCAGTGTTACCCTGTTTCGCTTAAACCCAAATTGATCTCCTCCTAGTATTTCTTCAGCTCGTTTTCCATTCGTCTTTGTACAATTCTAGTTAATATTTGTGAATCGTGTGCTGTCAAACTTATTGTTTGAAAATTTTCACATCTATCCGAGCCTCTCTTTTTTGGTATAGTGACTATGATGTTACGTTTGAAATCTTTGGGTATCTCTCCTGTTTCATACATATAGCTTAGATGTTGGAAGAGACGTTCTATTACTGCTTGTCCAGCGGCATTTAGGGTTTCTGCTTGCACCTTATCTATACCAGGCGCCTTACCGTGCTAATTCAAACTCATCTCTAAATATAGGACATCCCAAGTCATCATTTTCAATGTCTGATTTCTGTTCTAATGCTGTTAGTTTCTCTCCTCATAAAAATTCCCTACATATTCTTGCCATCTAACCACTTTTTCTACATTTTTTATAATATTTGCTCCTGCGTTCCTTATATTGTTACTATATGGTTTTATATCCCTAAAATTCATTCTAATTAGTCTGTATGCTTTGCATGTCTTTGCACTTTTCATCAATCTTTTGTTCTTTAGCTTTCCTGCATTTGCAAATAATTTCCCACTTTATGGCTTTGTATCTCTGTTTACCTGTTTCATCTGATCTATTTTTGTATTTTCGTCTTTCTTCTATTAAAGTCAGGATATCCTTTGTTATACATGGTTTCTTTTTTTTTGTGTATACCCCAGAATATCTCTGGCCGCCATGTCTAAGCTGGATTTAATATTATTCCATTCTGTTTCCACTTCCTTAGTATCAGAAAATTTCCTGATGTCTTTCAGTAATTCGTTTAACTTTTTTTCAAATCTTTTGTGGATATCGGTATTTTTTACTTTCTCAAAGTCAAAGTACCCTTTCCTTTCCTTTTTTCAAATTTTTAAATTTAAGAGCGGTTTTCATAATTAAATGTTGTGGTCATTGTCTATATCTGCTTCTAGGTAGTTTCTACAGTCTTTTACTTGATTCCTAAACCAATATCTAACAAGAATGTAATCTATTTGATATCTTTCTATATCTCCTTGCATCTCCCACGTGTATCGTCTAAAATAATTTGTTTGTGATGGTTAAATTGTTCTTGTCGCAAAATTCTACCAGCCTATTTCCCCTGTCTTTTCTCATGCTTAAGCCAACTAAACTTACTACAGCTCCTTCTCTACCCTTACCTACCACTGCATTAAAATCCCCAGTAATTATAAAATTTTCACGTCCTTTTACGTATCTTAGTATGTCTTCAATATCTTTGTAGATCGCTTCTACCTCTTGCTCACCGTAGCTAGAGGTGGGCAGGTGTACTTGTATTATTACTGTATTTACCAGTTTAGATTATAATTTAACCATGAGTACTCTTTTGTTCTTTTGTAAGTAGTTTTTTACACCTTGTCCTATCTTTTTTCTCATAACTTTCCCCACTTCCGAATTTCCTTCCTCTGAGCCTGTATGAATTAGTCTAAAGTCTCTGCTCCAAAAATCCCACGCCTTTGGCCATTGAACTTTGCCGATCCCAAATATATCTAATGTTAATCTATCCATTTCAATTTTCAAGTTCTCTAGCTTACCTACTTATTTTATACTTCCAACATTCCATACTTTGACTTGCATATTGTTCACGACTCTTTTTTATACTTTCCGATCACATCCTCCGAAGTAGTTCCCTCCTGGAGATCCGATTGGGGGACTATTAGACGAGCATTTTTCACAAAAATACGCCCTCGTTCAGATGAGAGGTGAAATGGAGGTCCCGTGTGTGAGTGTTGTCACGCACGTTAAAGATCCCTACCTTGTTGCAACAGCAAGGGTTTAGTAAAATTCAAAATTTTTCAGGTAAAAAAAAACTTGTTTCCTGACCAATGTAGTACCTTGGGGTGGAGCATTGGAAAATCAAATGTAGTGTGTACTTGGGAGGTAATGTGGTGGTTTCCCGTTGCCTTCCACATTGCAGTAGTGTGTCTTAGAAATGCATTACCGTCCCTTGTGGTCTCTGCCACTCTAAGTACCGAAAGAGTTGCTGCTCTCGTTCGGGGACCTGTCCTAGTCTGGTTCTTCACTAAAGACCCTACTACTTTGGTTGGACCTGTAGCTTCGTTAGATCACTGGAGCGCTCAAACCATTCCACTCCTTAGTAATCTAGAACTTCTTCAAGGTGCAGGTCCATTCGGAACGGTCTTGTGTGTTTAATATGAATTTATTCATTATTGAATAAACATATGTAACCTTCATTTCATTTATTCACGCCTGCGTGGACAATCTGCTATAAAATCAGGTGTGGGGTTTGACAAATAAAGTTATATTTTACGTGTATGTGATTGGAATGAGCTATAGGGATAGACGAATAGTACATAGCTTATACAAAGAGCAAACAGGGATGTGCCCTATCCCCATTGATTTTTAACTTGTACATAGATGACTCAATGAATACTGTCAAATGCAGGAAGACATTTGGAATTACTATGCAGGGACAAAAAATTGATATGCTTAGATTTGCAGATGATTTAGCGGTATTAGCGGCTAGTAAGGAAGAGTTAGAAGCTGCTCTTAATGAAATGGAAACGGTTCTAACAGAGAGATACGGCATGAAAATTAACAAAACTAAAACTAAAGTTCTAGTATGCAAAGGTGGGGAAAATAAATCAAAAACAAGAATACAAGTATGTAACACGAACTTACAAGAGGTTAAGGATTTCTGCTACCTAGGAAGCCAAATAATGCAAGATGGGAAAAGCACAAAAGATATAAAACAAAGATTAGCACAAGGCCGTGCTACATTTAACAAGAAAAAGCAACTACTGTGCTCAAAGACCATAAACATAGAAACAAGGAAAAGATTGCTTAAAACATATGTGTGGAGCACAGCACTGTACAGCTGTGAAGCCTGGACAGTAGGAGAAGCGGACAAGAAAAAGGTAGAAGCCTTTGAAATGTGGTGCTACAGACGTATGATGAAGATATCATGGACAGAAAAAGTTAAGAACGAAGAGGTACTAACAATGGTAGGGGAAGAAAGAAATATGTGGAAAACGATAAAAAAGAGGAGAGATAAGATGATAGGCCACATACTACGGCATGAGGGAATAGTGCAGAATATATTAGAAGCAGAGATAGGAACAAAGAGAAAAAGAGGCAGACCTAGACTACTGCACACAGATAGTAAAAGATGTAGGCTGTAGGGGTTTCAGGGAGATGTGTAGGCTAGCCCAGAATAGAAATCAGTGGAGGTACGCATTCAACCAATCCCAAAATGGATAAACTAATGACGAAAAAATAACTGTGATGAGTATTATAAGTAACTACAAGAATTGGCTGAGCAATATTCTCGAAGAATGTTAAGTGTGTGAAAGGATTTACTGGAAAACCATTACTTCGGCAAATGTCTAAGTGTTGGGGGATCTTGGTAGCCACATGTTGCTTAACCCCCTTCACTGAATCTTGCTGAAATAGGGCATAAAATTAGAAAACAATAGAAGGGGAACGAGCTGTATACACATGCTGTGTGAGAATTTCAGGGAACTATGTAGGCTAGCTCAGAATATAAATAAGTGCAGGTACGTGTCCAACCAGTTTCGAGACGGAAAACTTAGTGACGAAAAAATAAGCACAGATAAATCTGATGATTAGTATAAACAACTAGTTGTTGGTTGCGAAATATCTGCAACTAATGGGGACTGTGCGAAAAGATATATTGGAAAATATATTAAATCGGTAAATGGTTAAGTGTTGGGGGAACGTGGCAGCCACAGGCTGCTTACCTCCCTTCACAACCACTGAAGGTTGGAGAAATAGGGTATATAATTGTAAAACAATAGAAGGTGACTAAACTGCATCTAACAAGAAAGAACAGCGCTTATGAGAAAAGACAACAAACATAAAACAAGAAGAAAATTGTTGAAAGCATATGTGTGGAGCACAGCACAGTATGCCAATGAAACACGGGCAGTCTGAAACGCAGACAGAAAAACGGTAGCAGCCTTTTGAAATGCTGTGCTTCAGATGTATGAGGACGATAGCATGGACAGACAAAGATAATAACAAATAGGTTATAGAAATAGTAAGGGAACAAGGATATCTGGGGAAAAAGATAAGAGAAATAGAAGGGCAGAATACGTTCTAAGGCATTTTTGGGGAATAGTGTGGGATATATTACAAACAGAGATAGGAAAAAAGAGGTAGATGTAGACCTAGATCAGATAGTTATAGATGCAGACTGTGCAAATTTCAGGGAAATCTGTAGGTTAGTTCAGAATAGGAAACAATGATGGTACGCGTCTAACCAGTTCTAGGACTGAAGACCTAATGATGATGATGTGATTAGTGTACTAACCTACAAATAGCCTCATGGCAACTAATATGCCAATTACTTCCAATTTCGTTATTATAGAAAACACCTTTGACGATTTTTAACAACAGCATACAAATAATCCTGATAGTAATACAGTTGAAGCGTGGGAATTTGATTTAAATCAATAGAGGCACGGGTCAACAACCTCTATACACAAGGGTGCCGCAGAAAATTTTGTGAACACCGTGGATGCACTTCTAACACAGAATGTCAAATTACTAAATTTATTGCAAATTACTCAAAACCAGAAGCAACATGTGTAGACCAAAATGCATCATCTTTTGATAAAATTAGATATTTTAATATTATGCTAGATTTGTCGAAAACAATTTGCTACGTACAATGGCGTAGCCAGAAGAAAACATAAATATACCAGACTAAATACCAATGCTGAGAGGGGAGGGGTTCCTAGCAACACAAAAATAATACACCTTCATCAATGCACTTCTAACACAGAATGTCAAATTACTAAATTTATTGCAAATTACTCAAAACCAGAAGCAACATGTGTAGACCAAAATGCATCATCTTTTGATAAAATTAGATATTTTAATATTATGCTAGATTTGTCGAAAACAATTTGCTACGTACAATGGCGTAGCCAGAAGAAAACATAAATATACCAGACTAAATACCAATGCTGAGAGGGGAGGGGTTCCTAGCAACACAAAAATAATACACCTTCATCAATTTTCTATTTACAATAAGAAAACACAATATAGAAATTTCTATCGAAACAGCAAAACAAAATTAAGTAAGGTTACTATTTAATAAAACAATTTTACTTTATGAACAAATTCACAAATTGTTTCACGAAGTGCGCAATTCGTAGCTAACATGCAATAAATCTAATCCGTACCAAAAAGAATAACACTGATACTTTCGTATAAAAACATTAAATTTAGAAACCTTCCTAGTAAGGATTTTACCATACGAAACATTTGTTATAACTCTAATCAGTAACAAAAGAATACTGCTAATACTTTCGTATAAGCAGATAGGTTAAGTACAAAAAGCAAAAACATTATAGTTCGAAACTGTACTTGTAAGGATTTTACCAGAACAAACAGCGTATCTAATTTGAAATTGGGTTTATCCCTGGGTATGATGTTACAAAAGGAAAACAAGTCACATACATGTGTCAGGATACTTATCTGGTCAGCCCTCGGAAGCGAATTGAAAGCATCATCGCCGCGGTAGTCAGCGACAACCATGCTACTACCGTAATTGCAACGGCTGTCTACATGCAAGAGCATTTGATCTACATCAAGGAATAATCGGGCTACGCAACAAGCAATTTAGCCTCCAGCTAAGAGCTAAAAAAACAGGAAAATATTACCAATATTAACAACTCAGGAGTGCTTACTGATACACACCAAATCTACACGTTTGATAGAGGAGAAACGTGCATCGCTCTTGAAGTAACAGAACGAGTAATTTCTACAAGTGCATCAACGCACCAGCTGCAGAATCAAAGTTCTAAAAGGAGTTCAAAATAACACGAACTCGAAAAGCAAACGTCCACGTTATCGAAACGCGATTGAAACTGGAAAACACGGTTTTACCAGAGAATAGTAGGATATATTATTTCGACGAATCTTTAGATGGGAAACCCACTAGAACGCAATTATACGTTATCGTAAGGTATCACGCGCTCACGGATACCTAACGGGATCTTGACTAATTAATTGTAGCATAAACTTGTCATTTCAAAACAACTAGATTTATGTTGAGAAATTCTTAGAAAGAGTATTTATTATTAATTATGCGGAAGGGTTTAACAATAGACATGGAATTTATACGAACAGATAATGAATTAACAAGGATTTGAGTTCAAAATTATTGTAAAGCGAGTTTATCTGAACAGGTACAATATATCGGGTATTGTTGGAGAATTTAATACTAGAAAAGGAATTTAAGTAAATAAAATAACCAATTATCGCCGAAAATGAACGTAACAAATTGATAAACTCAATGGTGAAATAGGAGGGAGTAAACGCAACTAAACATTGGCTTCAAGAATTAGAAACTGCTGCAATTTTACATAATTAGCGTGATGCATTTATATATCAGAGTGCTAAAAATCACTTTGGTACTTCGGTAAGAGTGATCAATTTACCAACTGGTGTATGTTTAAGGAAGCTTTTAAAAAAACATTTTTATTCGATACAAGCAAAACCGAATTATGGAAAAGAATGACCGAACGTGTTCAAACATTTAGAGAAACTGTTCCACTTTATTTTCATGAAAAAATTGCCTTGTGTAAGGAATTACAATTATGCTTTTGAGAAATAAAGAACAGGTGTTAATTGGTTTAGTGTTCAAGGATTTAAACAACTTTTTATTGTTTAAAGAGCATTATGATGAAGATCATTTATTTCAAGATCTTCTAGATTACGAAAGTGCTAGTAATTCCAGATGAACTCGAATTATTACAGAAAAACATGAGCTAAAAAGCTCTCAAAGTGATGGTCCATGATTCATTTCATCAAGCAAGCCAGCACAAACTGCGACCAGAATTCCTGTACATTGTTGTAACTGTAATGAAATTGAAGAAGGTCTGAGCACATGTACGAAACCATACTGTCCCGGCGATTCATGTTACAACTGTGGTGTGCCTGACTATCAGAAAAAATATTGTTTGTTGTTGAATACTAAGGACTGACAGTTAGATTCAACAGTGCACGTTATGGAAAGTTGTCTGCTCTTTATTTGGTTCCTGTCACACGAAGTAGATTCGACTTCAAAAAGGGTGGTATTATTTTATTGCCTTATTTAGATGCCGGCAGCCCTTTAAGTTTAGTTAAGGAATGAATTATTAAAATGAAATGTGATTATAATTATTTCTAAGAGAATGTCACATTCCCTCAAATTAATCACATTTTTTTCAAAATCTTGAGGGAATTAAAACAAATCGTTATAGATAGTTAAAAACGATCACCAAGGTATCAACCTAATAGTATGAAACACATCGGAAAATTGTGTGTAAGTGAATTTATGTGTGTTTGTGATAGTACGTCTATATTGAACTTGACGAAGGTGAAATTTTCAATGCCGTAGGTGCCACAGAAGGTGAGTGGTTGTGAAGCACCCAGCTCCCTATCTGTCAAAGTAGAGAACACCTACAGTAAACCTATGAGTAGGTTTTGGTGAAGCCGAACCTCCCATAATAACAAGGACCAGTATCTTCTGACCATGATCAGAATGCACACCCAAGAGGAAGAACAAAATATGTCAAAAGCGGTGTAAACTGTAAATGAGAAGTACACTAAATTTAAATGAATTCAATCAAACGTCTGTTATACAAGAAAACATTTTAATCATAGGAGAAGTGAACAAGAGAGGTTAAGCTAATCAGCAGGATTCAATTTAAAATCTTTTCCGTGCCAATAACTCCATTTCGCACCCGTTTCATTAGTGGAAATTTTCTTTTTAATAAAAATGGTCCTACAAATTTTGGTGCTAATTTAGCAGTGCAATATTTTGTTGCATTTGACAGAACAAATTTCCTATGCCAAACTGAATCTCCAACTTGAAATTATACCTCTCGTCTATGTAAGTTATAATTAATTACTGCTTTGTGTGAGCATGGTTTAATTTTTTACCTGTATGTTTATAAACTTTGTAAATTCAGGCACCCTGTCTTTTAGACTATTTCTACTTTCAAAAGATGTCTTTTAGATTTTCAAACTCCTGTGCCTTTCCAAAAGAAGAACCGTCAATGACCAACTCTCTTTTAAAAGTAGCAAAATACGGAGTCATATCAATAACTTCATGCACCACAGTGCATACAACACAACCGGCCATTGGTTAATTTTGATCCCATGATCTGTGATCTGTCACATAAGAAGCAAGCAGAGTCTAGAGTACTCGGATACTTTTGATTCGCAAAGCTTGTGGATGATAATTTGCAGTGAACATGATTTTTGAATATTTTGACATAATGTTTTTGAAAATATGGCTACGGAATTGAACTCCATTATCTACTATAACGCATCGAGGTGCCCCAAACGATAAAATCACGGGCTCCTCAATTTTCTGAGCAATAGCTGATGTTGCCGCATTTTGGAGTGGGAAAAACAATGAAAATTTAGTAAAAATATCGACAACAGATAAAACGTAAGTATAACCTTCCGTAGACCTAGGCAGGGATCCTACTAAATTAACAGAAATCATTTGCCAGGGTTTTGATACCACAGGATGACACGACATTTTTACGATCTGTAATTTCTGTTCACTTTTTAAGATAAACAAGTTTTACATTTATTAACATGCCTAGCAATATTTGCTCGGAGTTGCAGCCAAAAATATTTATGTGCAATTCTCTCATAAGTTTTCTTAATACCAAAATGACCTGAAATAGGTTTGTCATGATTACGTTTCAAAATTTCTTTTCAATTAGATCTAGGAATAACTTCTGTCCATGTAAGTCTGCTGTTAAGTGAGTATCAAATGTCAGTATCTATATATTTTAACATATATATCTTTGTGAGTTAAATACTCCTTTTTGAATTTGTGGAACTCACTCTATAAAAATTGACACTGATATTTGTTACAGGGTTGTTGCGAGAAAGCCAAATTGCTACCAAAACGACTAGATGCTGGTTTGCAACCACAGATGCACGCATTGTTAAAAGTTTGTGAACATATAATGGATCCTAATGCCGCTCTGTTACCCGGATATCTTCTTGTAAATGAATTACAAAAGGCTTATCCAAATCATTGTCCTCATTGGCAGTTAGCACAATTGTTTTCAGATTATATTGATAGCTTTAGAGCCTGTGCACAAATGGTTTCAGTTGTTGGACAAGCAGAAATGCGACCAGTTGTTGAACATAGTGGACAACCTGAACATTTAGTTAATCCTTGGAAATTGGATCCTATTACATTGCGTTTTTCACTTAAAGGAACATTACCATATAGTTCTGAACTCTTAGAGAAACAAACTGGATTATTAAGGTATGTGCTTGTGCAACCATACAGTAGAGATTTAGTCTGTGGTATGCTAGGACTTCAGAAACAACATAAACAACATTGTGCTGCTTTAGAGGAACAGCTGATAGAACTGATTGTCTTAGCTATGGAAAAGAGCGAATCAGAAGGAGATGAAAGTGCTACTGAGGGATTGTGGTTGCATTTGTCTTCACAACTTATTTATTTTGTCTTGTTCCAGTTTGCTAGTTTTCCTAACATAGTATTAGCTTTACACACCAAATTGCATGGTCGTGAATTACGTCGTGGTCGTGATCATTTAATGTGGGTTTTACTTCAATTTATATCCGGTTCAATTCAGCGCAATCCACTTGCAAACTTTCTACCAGTATTGAGACTTTATGAGTTGCTTTTCCCAGAGCAGGAACCACCATTACCTATTCCCGATTTTAATCAACCACAATGCACACGTCAAATGGCAATGATGTGTATTTGGATACATCTTGTAAAAAAAGCCCAGACGGAACAAGCAACTATTTCTTGGTCTGTGCCTGGCAAATTACGTGTGCATCATGACTTTTTACAACATTTAGTACCACCTAATAATGCTGGTTTATCGTTGGGAACTGATTTTCGAATTACTTTATTGTGTAATGCCTATTCTACTAACCAAGACTATTTTAGTAAACCTATGGCAGCTTTGGTTGAAACTATTCAAGGAAGTCCTAAAAGTAGTACACCTCCTACAGCACCTTTAAGTATGGCAATACTTGATTCGTTAACTGTGCATTCTAAAATGAGTTTGATTCATAGTATTGTTACTCATGTAATAAAATTAGCACAAACAAAATCAGGAATTCCACTTTCCCCAGCATTGGTTGAAACTTATAGCCGCCTTTTGGTGTATACTGAAATAGAGTCTTTGGGTATTAAAGGTTTTATCACACAATTGCTGCCTACCGTTTATAAATCACATGCCTGGGCAACCTTATATACATTATTAGAAATGTTTAGCTTTCGCATGCATCATATTCATCCTCACTATCGGGTACAGCTGCTTAGTCATTTACATTCATTAGCTGCTGTACCACAAGCCAATCAGACCCAGCTTCACCTCTGTGTAGAATCCACAGCTTTAAGACTAATCACTGGCTTAGGTAGTTGTGAGGTACAACCTGAATTGACACGTTTTTTGGGAGAACCTAAAACCCTGGTTTCTGCTGAGTCAGAAGAATTAAACCGTGCTTTAGTTTTAACCTTAGCTCGTGCTACTCATGTAACTGGAGCAGATGGATCATGGTGCCATGAACTACTGGCAACTGTTGTTCAAAGCACACCACATGCTTGGGCACCTCATACTCTCGAATGCTTCCCTAGAGCTTTGGCTGATTTCTTTATGCAACATGCAGTTCCTAAAGAAAATAAACAACAACTGAAAAAAGCAGTTGAAGAAGAATACAGAAAATGGTCTTCGATGAATAATGAAAATGATATTTTAGCACATTTTGGAGTGTCGGGCGCACCTCCTCTCTTTCTTTGCCTGTTATGGAAAATGGTTTTGGAGACTGATCACATTAGTCCTATTGCATATAAGTAAGTATTGTTTAGTTTTATATTCAATAATACTGTATTCATGTTGCAATTCTAAACAATGAAAATGGGCTAAAAACTAATCTAATAAAAAATGAAGCATTTCAGTACAAAGGTAAATTACACAATACAATATTGAAGCGATTGCAAGCATGTGTTGCAGAATTGTATTATTGAAATGTTTACAGTATTATTCTTTATTATGATTAACAGTACAACATAAGGGATATGAATTTTGGTTATTGAAATTTACAAGTACGCTTATGTTATTCAAGCAAAAATATTTTTCGTCCTAGTTATTGTACTAGTTTACAAAGCTGCATGCCTTAGTATTTGATGCAAAATGTGATTTTCAATAGCTTGTTGTCCTTTATATTTGTATTTAATAGAAATTATTAAATTTTTAACAATGTTTGACCTTTAATCATGTACTTTTGTGCACTACTAAAGTACTATGGTTTTTAACGATCTTGGCATTGACATCTTTAATTTATTTGTTTTTAAACCGAAAACAATTTAGAAAAATGAATGATGATATATCTTCTAGTGCAGATATTACAGTAGGAGTCGTCCCATAAGGTTCAATTTTCAGTCCATTACTTTTTATATGTACTCGTGATTTGTTAGGATCAATCCAGCATTGTAAGGTGGAATTTGTGGGTCCAGTGGAAAATCCAGGTACCTTGTAGAAAAGTTTAATGGGTGTTATGGAAATGGGAGCGTTAAGTGGCAGCCAAAGCTCTACAAACAATTGTCACAACATGTACCAGTTAACTCACAGTAACACTTTAATCAATACACTGTTTCTAATGTTACATAAAAGCTACATGCTATATTGGTACATAACCAAGGTGATTTAGCACAAAACTAAATAGGGATGTAGTATAGATAATGTTATATTCAATTATTAACCTTAAAGAAAAACATTCTTCAAATTACTGTTACTGAACCTTAATTGTACAATTTCCTGAAACAACCGCAAAGGTGAAGGATTGGTGTAGGCCCCAATTTCTTAAAACACAAATAAGGGTACACCAATTCAAGATATGATCATATCCAGTCACCCATTAAAAACTACTTAACAAGCAAACTATGGCACGGCTTTGGCAATATTTAATACACTTATTTATAATAAGTGAGAGGACTTTCAATTTTCCAAATTATCCAAAAAAGGAAAACTACTACTAGCAACATAGGTTACGGTTTATCAAATCCTAAAGAAACCTAATTGAAACTAAAGAATGTTACAGATACGGACAACAAATATGGTTACAGCTAACAAAATTTTAAAGGTTTGTGCTACTTGCTGAAATTCCTAGATAGCTTCAAAAAAATAACATTTATGAGAGGTCCAGTCAGTAGTTGTCATTACTGGCCTTTTGGTCCTGCGTTCAGGGTGGAACCAACTGTTGATGAATAGAATGGGGTACTAACACGTAGCTGTATTTATCTCGAATGGAGATCGATGCACCAGAATTCTTGTATGTTGTCATTTGCCTAATTATGTGATGTAAATCACCTGATAGGTGCTATCTATAAATCTCTAATACAACGGAAGAGTCTACAAATTTGACATCAGCAATTGTGGAACACAACGTATATGTGTTGAAACGACGACTATAATAGATAAGTTGCTGGTCCAAAACTGAACATACTAACAAGCAGTGATTCGTCATTAATTCGATGCCGCCATAATTTGAAAAGTGCATGCCACTGCAATTGCTGAACCATCTATTGTTCTTGATGTGTGGATATTGAAAGAGAATGAGCGCTGAGTTTCATAGACTACCTAATCTACTAGCCCTACTCAAAATTTTCAACAAAAATTCCCAATTTTTAAACTTAATGTTAGATATTTCATTCTTTACAAGCCAATATGCAGAAAAGCAAACAACAGAAAATGGATTACTTTCAAAAAGTACTTCTAACTGTTCTACTTTATTAGTCAGACACTATATTTTGATGAAAAATATTTAAAATTTTTTTTTCACAGTGTAAAACAGTTCTAGGTTCACCTGTAATACACCATTGTACTGAACAGTTTTGTATTAAATGGTTTTACAATGTTCTTAATATAGATGAGATTTTTATTAATGCGTACTGAAGTATTAGCCTCATTGTCTAAATTATTTAAAAAGTTTTTATTTTAATTAATTAATTTTTTTTGACATTTTTAAAAATTTTAAAGATAATTTAATTTTTAAAATTTTTTTTTTTTTTTTCCAAATTTAAATTTTTTTTAAAATTTTGAAATTTTAAAATTTTTTTTTTAAGTCAAAATTGAAAATTAAAGGGAAATTTGGAAAGTAAAACCAACCTTTATTTTTAAAAATACCTTTTTCATTTATTTTTTTTAAACTTTTCTTTTGGGTCCTAAATTAAAAAAAGTTAAAAAACATTTTTAAATTTCCAAAAAATTTGGTGGTTATGTTAATTGTTTTTTAAACCTTTTTTTTTAAAAAATAAAAATTTGGGTTAATAAGGTCTAAATTGGAAAATAAAATTTTTTTAAAATTTTAAATTTTTTTTTCAAAATTTTAAACTTTAAAATAAAATTTTTGTCCATTTTTTTTTGGGTTTTTTTAAAAGTTTTTCAATATTTTTTTTTTTTTGTTTTAAAAAAATTTTTAAAAATATTTATTTTTTCTAAAGTTAATTTTTTAAAGGGATTTTTATTTTTTTATTTTAAAAAATTTTAAAAATGATTATTTTAGTCAGATTTAAGTGGATTTGGTTCAATTTTCATTTACTTTTTTTGTTTTGGGGAAAAGTTTTTTTGGGGTTGGAAAAAACCCCTTTAAAAAGTTTGGGGGGAAAAAGCTTTCCCAAAGCCCAAAACAATTTAAACTTCCAAAACCCAGTAACACTTTTAAAAAAATTTTTAATTTTCAATTTACATGTAACCTAAAATTAGTATAGTCAGTTTTATTTAAGTGTTATTAACATCTAATATCACAAAGTTTAAATTATTTTGATGCAATTTTACTAGCAATTATTTAACTGTTTAATTTTTTGTTGTAATAAAAATTATCCCATCTATAGGGCATTGTCGTTATTATCATGTTAGCATTCTTACATAATTCAACAACGGCCTTATATGATTTCATTATTTGAATAACATTGTGTTTAAGCAGATCATTTGTTCCTCCCATGAAGACAATATAACCGTCATAAGAGTAATTTTTCATTGTTCCACTTAGGCCATCTGTAAATTGCGGTATTGTAGCATTTGGTTGTTGTAGGTCAAAATGTCTCTGGATGATGTATGATTTGTTAGTATAGCCCCAAGATTTTTCATATGACTATCCCCTAGTAGTAGAATTTTTAAATTGCTTTAGTTTGAGGGGGTTTTACTGCAGACTGCGGTAGCAGCTGTGGTTTTTTATAAGTTGGTAGAAGCTCGTTTGTTGGTAGTGAAGATGCTGGAACTGCATGGTGTTGACCTGTCTTGCCATGCTCTTCTAGTATCCGTTCCTTCTCTTGCAATTTTTTCTTTAGAGCTTTATTTTCTTTTCTTTCTGCAAGTTGTTGAACTGAAGATCCACCATCTTTAACGTATTTTCTAACAGAACTAACATATTATTTATTTCAGTCTTTCCCTTTGGTAAAGTGTAACATTGAATTAAATTTTCTTTTACAATGCATTTAGTTTTGATTCTTTCAAAATGGCTTTTATGGTAGTATGCATAGTATTGAATACATACATAGTTGTTAAGTTGTTTATCCTTACATTTCAAATTACCCATTATAGCTAAGCAACTGGTACTTGATAAGATACGATTGTTTTACTTGTGTTGTAAGTATAATTTTTTTGAAAATTTATTTAATCTTAAGATTTTGAAATACTTACTAATTTTTGCCTTGTTCTTAGTGTTAGGATTTTGTAGATATGATCACCAATAAGTTCTTCAAACCGGCATCCTACAGATATAACATTCTATTAAATTTTCTTCTGTTAACTGTGTTTACAATTTAAATATTAGGAGCATTTGCACTCATACTGTTCACTCCTTAACATATCACATACACGTAGCATATGCTGATGGCATTTAATGTACTTGTTTTCTGGCAAGCAACAATTCACATTGCACAGAATTGTATCGATAGTGATTTCTAATTGATTTCGATCAAGTGCCAAATATAATCTACGACTCAACTCAAAGATTATGATTTATAGGACACTAAAATAAGAGAATTTCTCAAAAGTTGGATCTATTAACACTAGTCCTATTTCTATAAAACGTAAACTCTAAAAAATTTGAAGTTAATGTTTGGCGAGGATCTATATTTTGGGTCACATATTGATGGGATAATAAAAAAGTTGCACATACATCTTAAACAGTTATGTGCGTATACTAGAATTATTTCAGCTTACAATTAAAAAACGGTGCTGTTGCAATAATGGTCCTTCTTTATGTGTTTTAAATGTTCAGCAACTGCAACATGCTTACCATTTGTCTAAACATGTAAACGAAAATATATTTAAAAATCTAAAGGTTCCGTTACATAACTCTGTTACGGGTGAAAGTGATATTATATTATATATTTAGATTTGCCCAGAAGGGGCAGGAACTCCGTTACGATTTTAAGGGTGCACCTGCTAACTAAAATTGGTGCGGGAGTGGGTTCCTGTGGAAAAGATAAAAATAGACATTTGAAATGGCTGAAATATAAAACCCACGTTACAATGACCACTTCTTGAATGGCTTTACCTGTTATCATAATTAAGGGGCACCAAACCATCATTCCTTTGATATTCTTCCTACCTGTAAGACGGTTATTCTGAATAGGCCTCTTTTGCTTTTAGTTTTCTAAATCTGCCAAAACTGCCAAATAAAACTCGACCTAAGATTAGCCTTTATTAATGTTAAGTAATTACCATACGAATACAGCTACTTTCCTTAAATAGAAGAAAAAACCTAATTTCCTAACATCAGACTGAGCAAGTATTACTAAAAAGAAAACCTTAAAAGAAAAGTTAATACTACTACTATCGCACAGATTTTCCTAGTTTCCGAATATAATTACATTAGGAATCCCATTTGTGCAAATGTCAATTTAACTATAAACAAAAACATTGGCCAATGCAGCATTTTATGTCCACATCTATGGTCCCCTAAAAATACCAACTTATTTTTGTTCATTTCTTGACGGGCTCTATATCACAAATAAAACCTACCTTAATAATTTACATGCACATTCTGATTAATTATTTAAAAATGTTTTAGTTTCATTTTCCTATACTAGCATACTTAAAATTAAACAAGCTCTAATTCTATGCACTTTAGCACATTGCTATTCTAATAGCACAACAAAACAATTGTGTTAATATTATGCTGACTTCCTATAAATACACAGTAACCATCTACAATTTGCATCTCAATTCGACATATTTCTACATCATTTAAAATGAAGGTTCATTTACTTACAATTTATTTTACAGCTCCTGAATAAGGAGTCCAGGAACACTAGTTGCTTTTACTTCTCCTGGTCCACACACCTAACTTCTGGTCATCAGCTCATTTAATGCAAAGAACAATTCCTAAAATTTGGTCGGGTAAATTCTTAAATTCACATCTCTATATTAATTTACGCTTCCCGTAATTATCATTTTATTGACTTTTAAACCGGCGCGACTGTACAATCCACAATGCATGATTAATATTTTTATTGCCTTTTAACCCACAACTAAAAAAATCAATCGAAGACCGGCATGCTGTCCTCTACAGCCCGGTCAACCTTAATAGATCTGCATAACATTTCAACTTCTCATTTCTTAACTTTTCGATGGCCCAGTCATTTTTATTAACTCCCACTTTCTACGTCACATGTTTTTTCAATTATTTTCACGCTTTGTATAATATTTTTGAGGTTAACTAACTGAATGCGATTTTTGTCTTCAATGTTTGATACTTTGTAATATTGCTGTGTAATTGGTCTCCTCAGAAATTAGTATCAGTTAGTTCGTTACATTGAAATAATCTTTATTAATTTGTCATATCGCATCACATCCTGTCGTCAGGTTGTGCCATTTGTTATCTGCATTAATTTAGCGGTCGCTTTATTCTATGTGGTGGCCGCCTTTGTAATCTTATCCTGATAAATATCATAGTACCTGTTACAATGTTAATTGTTGATATGCTGTCTGCATATTCAGTAACTTAATTTTTACCACATCTGGTGATAATTTGAATTACCTCATCCAACGACATTGTCTGTATCACAAAGTAATTTCAAAATTAAATGTGTCTAATTGAATTTATAAAAAGATGATTTCTGCATATTCTTCGTATATAATTATATGAAAGTCTCTATGTTAACACATAATTGACAATTCCAATGCTATCTAATCATTAATTATTGTAATAGCGTTTGATCACAAAATTTATACAGGGTGTATTATAAACTATAATCATCTTTAACAAATACGTGTTTATCTCCTCTGTTCACTTTAAAATACTGCGATAGCATTACAACTCTTCGAACGTAAATTGTGTACAAAACACAATTTGAGTAATCGTTTTAGGAGTACTGATTTTCATAATACAATTGTGGGTGTTTTTCATTTTACAATGAAAACAATTACTAAGAATGTTTGAATACATAATTTATGCACATTAAACAATTTAGTGGAAGAATTACATTTGGGTGTAATATAACATAATATTTTGTTTAATCGTTTAACGTGTTTTTTTATTTAGGATTAATTAATTGTTTAACAAAATCGTTTTAAATGCTTGACCCTATTTGTAAACTTTGCTTACTTTGTTTAATTAATTTTATTTTTTTAGTTTTGATTATGATGGTGACAACTTTTTAATTTGTCATATTGCATATAAAACTGCATAGTGCACAATGCGCTATTTTCAGTACTATTTTAGGATAATTGTGCTCTCTCTCCTTGCGTCACAACCTCAAGGTTGGTTTGATGCAGCACTTCTCTATTCTGAGCTGTTTTGTACCCAATAACTGTCTTAGCTATATCTTTCTTAATTTAGTCTTGTCTTCCTTTGCAATGTCTTCCACATTAGTTAAACTCTGTTTATCGAAATAAAGTTTGAGTATATATTTTCCACTTATCTTCTATATCTGTTCTACTAATGTTATGCCTGTACTAACTCTCTTAGAGAAGTTCCTAATTTTTTAATAGGCTTGTTGAGCTACCATTATTTACTGTCTATTTTTTTAAATTATATTTTTCTACTATTAAATTATGATTATAACTTATTTTCTGTACTTGAAAAACTTTTATAATTTTTAAATGTAGTCTTTAATTAATATGGTTTATCTGAAATTACCTATATCAGCAAATATTTTTCGTGTATATAACTGGTCTTTATGATTTTTGAACATTATAATTAGCTAGAAAATGTGCACAAGAATTAGGAATTGTGGTGGCTGCTGCTGTAGGAAAAACAATCAAAAGAATAATTAAAGAAAAAATATGTGAATAAGTGATGAAAACAAAACGTTCAAAAATTGGAATAAATTAATCAAGTACCTCGTTACAGAACTTCTAGCTAAACAACATAAACGATATTGTATTACATGCTAAATTGGCGTAAATGACTTAAATAAAATTTATTCTACCACGGAACAAAGTAATAATGCACTATCTAGATTGCAGTAGCTAGAGGTGAGTTCTATAAAAACAAAAGCCAATCTTTTAGGGGTATATTAACGTTAACACCTTCACCTACTACCTGAAAAGTTTTTGAACTTTATGTCCAGTAAAAATGTTGAGTGCCTGCTCACCTGAATTTTGGTCTCGGTTAGATGATGGGTGGTCTAAGAGACAGCTAAATGGTTATTTTTGCCATGTAAGTTTATGGCATCCTGTGTATTTTCTTTCTCACCAACTAATTCAAACTAAGCACAAACAACAATAAAATTGCAACACTTTCACGTAATCTATAATGGCAAACATGAATACCACAGTAACAGAACAAACTCATTAAATTAACTATTCCTATTTGACCAAATATGCATGCATCTAAAAGAAAAGCAGCATTTTAAATTTATCCACCAAATTTCACTGGTATATGTAAATTTATACGAATACAATTGTGGTGCTTGTTTCTATTATGTTATGCTCTTAACTAAGCATGCACCAACATAAAAGTCTGATAAATACATTTTATGTAAATAATAAAATTTTCAACAGAATATGTAGCAGGTTGAAAGCAAAAATTCTATCACTTACAGCTTATGGATCGAGTACAAAGCTCAATCAATCTTTTCTGTGCAGGACAAACTTGGGTATCAGTAATCGGTGTATCCAACTTCTGTTGATGGAAAATATTCACTACAGAAACTTTCACAATGTAATGGCATTTTTATTGAATCTACAAGTACTTTTATGTTTGTGCCTTGTTTCCTACAAACCTGAATTCAAAGCTACTGATATGAATTACTGTCAATTGGTTCACTCATCCTATGATCGTACTTGTCACTTGACTGAAGATAGAACTTGTATTGGAAGATTTGAATGAATCTGATTGTTCCTTCCATTATGCTAGGTGGTATCTATAAGCTATATTATTTTAGGGATTCCACAATTTCTTGTGTTCACACAGTTTGTACAATTTGAACTGAACTGAAAGTTGATGTTAAGGGCCTTTTGGTGCATGAGAATATATTTATTCTCACAGTTGCTATTTAATACCAACATCTGCAAGATTGGGCAGATCAATATGCCTTAAATTTTATATTATTTTTATGGGCTTTTGTCCGGTTAAGTGATTTACAATGTTTTCAGTTCTTTTAATGTGTGAGAATATTTTCAAATATACTTTCCCTGCATTTGGTAATTTAGAGAAATGTGTCGGTTTTATCTAATTTAATATGGATACTGAGATCACAGTTTTAGTTACTGGTAAAAGAATATACTAGGTAGTTTCTTTGTTTATTTTGGTATTTTACTTTAATATTCCACTTGAATAGTCCTTTTATAAACTGTAAACCCCCCAGCTTTTATAAAATTTTAAGGGTATTTTGCACTACAGCTCCTTTCACTAACCTAAATTAATAAATATGTCTTTATTATTTTAAAGGAATAAGATTATATAATGAACTACCAAGTAGTATATGTATTCTAAAAGAATACATATTCTAAAAGATATAATATAATATATAAGTATAAATGAGTAATATAGATAGATAAAACCGATACATATGCAATAGGTCTGAATTCATAAGTGGCGAAGTTTAGCTACAAGCTATTCTTACACTTAACCACTATATGAATCAAGCCCAAGCACATACTATACATAAAAAATAGCATTATAAACAATAGTATATATAATTGAGCACACAACAACCATGAAATTATTAAATTATTCAATTGATTAATTATTCAATTATTCAATTATTCACCTAAATGAGTAAGTATAACATAGCTCATTCATTAAAAAGTCGCAATTTTAACATATGTTTAAACTGCCACAGAGACATATGAATAAAACTACAATTCATTTGATTTAATAATTTTATTGCATTGTAAGAAAAACTTTTTTGAAAAAGTGCAGTGTGGTGGATAGGCATGGCATACTTGAAACTACCTCTAACATTAACA
The DNA here is from genome assembly GCA_036346225.1 of Platerodrilus igneus. Classification (NCBI taxonomy): domain Eukaryota; kingdom Metazoa; phylum Arthropoda; class Insecta; order Coleoptera; family Lycidae; genus Platerodrilus; species Platerodrilus igneus. The sequence goes on from JARFIW010001700.1 coordinate 6,704,041, forward strand.
GAATGCTCTTCTACTTACAATTGTATGCTTAATTAATGCATTAGCATTACAATTGTTTAAAATGCTGTATCACAATCTTAAACATGGACACTATTAAACTTAATAGATATAGTACAAAAATATTTTTTGTTTTTTATTTTTTTTTTTCATAATTCTATATTAATCAACATGTACCTTGGGCAGTCACTAGTAATTGTAAACGACACACTGTTGATAATAATAATATAAAAACAATGCTACAGTATAACTTTACTTAAAGACTACATAATTCCTTGCAGAACCTGTGGCTTCAAAATAAAGAACAAGGAAGAGTATTTGATAATGAAGAAATTACATACATTAACACGAAGATATTTCATTGCACATGCAGTTATAAAAAATAGTAGACATCATTAGTATTTTTCTTAATCTTCTAGGTCATGGATCGAAACGTAAATAAAGTTGATTTTAAAAACTATGAGTGGTTTAATTCCCAAAGAAGATTAAGAAAAATGCTAAACAAACCACAACAAACATTCAGTGAGAATCATTAGTATTGTTAGAATAATAAACTATCATTGTTTAATCACAGTGATGTATAAAGTAATTTTACTTGGTTATGGTTATTAAATCACGATATTACATCTTAACTAACGTTAAAAATTTATGTAATAGAAATAATTTTATTTCTTTACTTTTACAGAATTCTGGAACGAATTGGGCCGTGCTCTCTCAGCACATCTTCGAAAATTCTGGACTGTTTGGTGTTTGAATTTAGTAATTCTCCTGGAAGTTTGCATGTCAACAAATGTGTAGATACAATTAATGACATAATCTGGAAGTATAACATTGTAACAATAGATAGACTAGTGTTATGCCTTGCATTACGAACAAGAAGGCAATGAAGCCCAAGTTTCTGCATTTATAATCCAGTTAGTGTTATTAAAAGCGACAGAATTTCGTTAGTGCAAGATTTTGTAAAGGATAATAGTCCTGATCATTGGAACCAGGTAAATTGGCATGAAAAGCATTTAGAATTTCATCGTAAATATCCAGAAAAATTTGCACCCGAAGAACAAGGAAGTGGTTATCACCCTTATTTTGGAAATGTTTGTTTACGATTTCTTCCTGTATTTGACATTGTTGTGCACCGTTTCTTAGAAATACAACAAGTTACAAAAAATCTTGACATTCTGTTGGAACATCTGGGTTGTTTGTATAAATTTCACGATCGCCCAATTACTTATCTTTATAATACCTTGCATTATTATGAAAGTCGTCTTCGTGATCCCACCATTGAAGAAACGTCTGGTAGCAGGTATTGGGTAATCTGAAAAGTAATTTATCAGAACCATATCAGTTATACTTAACAAGACAATCTGAGGAAATTTGGGTTCCCGAGTTAGATTACTATGTGCAGCTTGTGAAAAGAATTGTTGAAGCACTAGCAGGTGAGTTTTGAACTTAATTATAAATTTCTAAGACATGTTTTAGGTGGTATGGCAAACATTTTAACTGATTGGCGTTTTAACGAGTTTCCAAATGGTGGTGCACATGCTCTTTATACAAGTTGTGTGGAACTAATGGCATTATCTGTAGGACCAAATGTTGTTGCTTGCAATCTTCTAGATGTAATTATACGTGGATTTATAATAATCCCCATGGCCGATATGCATCAGTGGATCAATGCAATAGGATTGGTGATTGCCCTCTTCCATTCAGTTATTGGACTGTAGTATTGGATCGTCTTTAGAAACAATAAACGAATTGAAACAATGGCCTTGACTGTTCCCCATTTCGATTATTCAATTTTAGAAACACATTATGGTTTACTTCATAATAGATTTAGTTATATGCTGGCATTAGCTCATTCTATATGGCATCATGCTGGGCCTGGACAATTGGCAACAATTCCACGGTGGGTTCGTGAGAGACTACCAGCAGTTGTGCGATCCGAAACACAATTCTTATTTGTTTGTCATCTTGTTGGACCTTTTCTGCAACGTTTTAATTTAGCCATAACTGATTTGACTGGTGCTTTGTATGAACTCTTAGCACAAGTAGATCAATCACAACCGCAACTACATTTCATGGACCCTATTTGTGATTTACTATATCATATAAAGTACATGTTTGTGGGAGATAGTATGAAGAAAGAACTAGAAGGTGTGGTTAGACGCTTTCGACCTGCTTTACAATTACGACTGAGATTTATTGCCCATTTAACCATAGAAGAGGTAAATGCATCTTAGGTTATAAGCTTTTATCTATATACTTAAGTAATGCTCTTTTGTGTAAATAAAAAATTAGTGAAGTATAGTTAAACATTCACGTTGAACTTATTATTCTTAAATATACGCGTTCATTGAGAAAATGTAAGATCATCAAATAATTTTTTCATTCACTTAACACATGCAAATTGATTATCTTTTTTAATGAAGAATGTTAATTTGGGAGCCTGTTTAGCGTGCAAATAAAAAGTATAAAAATTGATCTCTTGCTATGTCTCAAGTTCAATATTGTTAACGGGTTGTATAGATAGATAGATAGATAGATATATTGATGCATTAGAAATGTATACATTTTTTGCATAAGTCAACAGTAATAATACAATATTATATATAAAAGTGGGTACATACATATAAACATATACATATAGTTTAGTTTAGATTAAAAGAAAAACGATAATTTATTTGCACAAGACGTTGTGGTAGTATAATGTATGGGTATAGTCTAACAAAATTTTGAATATTATTTAAACAAGTAACGAATACAGTAAAAAATATGTAAAATATTATTTTAGGTCAATCGTGAAATCGTAACCATAATATTCATTAAAAGAGTAAAATGCTCATTTTATTAAGAAATTTTTTACTACCTTTTTAAGCTTTGTTAATGGTAGTAACTTTACGGTTTGTGGAAGATGGTTATAGAATTTTAAAGCATAATAGTTTAAACAGTACCTAGATTTTTGAAGTCGTGTGAATGGAATTCTCAAGAGGTTGTTTGTTCTTATATTATGTGAATGTACTTGTGTATTATTTACATATATACTGCAGTTTTTGTGGACATGCAATAGACATTCTAAGATGTATAAGGAAAGTTCTCAAATAATTGTTAATTGCTGTATAGTTAAAAATCTAAATTTGCACATTAATTATACAGTGTGACAACCAAAGTCAAATAGACTATACAATTATATTCACCGAAATAAAATATCTTTTGAATGGTTTGAACTTTATTTTAGTATGCATTTTGTTACAATTTTTTGGGCTTCACAAGTTTTATTTCAATAAATCATAGAGGATTTCAGATCTTAATTGTAAGTAGATATATGTCCCATAGTAATTTAGCTAGTATAAGTAGGTTATGACACATTAAAAATATGGTTTTGAGATCTCAGTACTGTTAAGGGAATAATAATTTATATTATGTATTTTGCCGAATAAATCTTTCTCATGTTTATTGTGCATCATTGCTTCAACCAAGAAGAACGTGCGATATAGAAGAGGGGTTTTTGGAAGGTGTTGTGAAATGAGCGCTATGATGGGCAAATTATCTTCATCTACTTTAATGAACAGACGTAGTTGACAGTCAGTGCATGTAATGCAGTGAAGTGTCATCCTTTGCCTGCCTACCTTAATCTTTTGTCCCAGGTTAGCAACTAACTTCACTGCAATCTACTGAATAAAGGGCGTACGTTTAGATGAACAATACAAGGATTGAGTGTTTGGCTTTACCTTAACTGCCTAGATTAATCAAGGTTACCTTGATTTATTCATTGAGTTGTTTTTAGTTGTCATGGTAAAATTTGTCTAATTAGTATTACGCCTCTGTATAACCATGTTTTGAACTAAGCATGTTTACCTGTAACTGTTCTTTAGCTATAATAATTTTTATCTAAGTTACTCTTTTCAAATTTTGAAATTTGCTTTTTTCTATTTTAAAATAAGCTTTGTGTGCTTTTAACTTCTCTCTAAAAAGGAAAAATTAATGACTTATTCTAAAAACGTGAATTTAATTTAATTAAAAACTTGTACGAATCGTATTTTAACCTTCTTTTCGTGTGGATAATTTTTTTTCATTTAAACAAGTTTTGTCTAATTGATCTTTAGTGGCTTAATTGTATTATCAAATTCCTTTAATCATTTACCTTTAAAATAAAAATCTTATGGTTACCTTCAGTTGTAAACATATTTACTGATTGACAGGTGAGATGATCGAACTTTCTATTTATATGAAAAAAGTTTTAATTTCATCCTAAAGAGTACTACTACCTGTATATTTTGATGACTGATTTTACCTCCATATTAAATTAACTAACATGAATTATGTACATGTAAACTTAGATAAAATTGTCTTTTGACATTTTAAAATTAAAAATGCAACTAAATCATTCCTTATGTAATACAGTTAAGAAATTCTTTCTAAAACAAACTTACGTAAAGTATATCGTATATAGTTCCTGCATTAATTTATAAATTACAAGATTTTCATAATTTTAAGAACCATGGCATATTAAAGATCTATTTTTTGTTTGTTTTTCACAGGTAGTAATACATGTCTCCTTACCTTTAATTAATTATATACCTTGTCGTCTCTACTATTATTTAAATTGAACGTATGTCTTTTAAATTTATAAATTTATCTTCTCAGTATAAATGTATCCTACCCTTGAACCTTTAATCATTTCAAACCTTTTCGTTTCCTACATACCTTATTCATCATGAAAACCAGAGTCTATCGAAATTATAGTTACAAATCCAGGAGCTAGGTATTGTAGGAGTGGGCACCTTATGGGACAAATTGAAATATTTTGTCATTTTCGTAGGTTAAAATAAAACAATAACAAATATAATAATAAATAAAAAGAAATTTATAAAAGGTATCAATCCTCCAAATCTATTGTGGCCTTTCTATCATATTGTAAGAAGATGTGCACCTCTTGTTCTCGTTTAGTGAAAATTTGCTTAGTATGTAGGCTTTAGTTATTTACTCACCTTCAGATTAATTTTGTCTTAATTACTTCCAAAGAGTTTATCAAAATCAAACCATTCCCTTGATAGTTTTAAGCTTCTATCATTCAATACGTTCACTTATTAAAAGAAAATAATAATTGGTATTGGAATATTTTAAGTTTGGTTTCTATTTTAGCTTAAAAGTTAGTTTTTGTTCAATTGGTCACTTATGTAAGCTGAAGAAAAATACTATGTTTGCAATATTGTAACGTAAATAATGTAATATCATCCTGTATTTGATTCCGAATAACAAGTTCTATCATTAAAAATTGTAAAATATACGTCTTTGTACTTTTAATAAGTCTGCTTTACAAATATCAAGTCTAGCTCAATAATTTTATGTTTTCAAACGAAATTTGTTGGATTTATCCAACTAGCTAGTGAAAACAGCTCGTTTAGAGTTGTGTTAGGTGCACCTGTGACCCGAATGCCTTTTTTGAATCGTCTCTCTTATGCGAACCATGTAATCGGGTCACAACCACGCAATTTGTTGAAGGGGTAAGATGGTTTGGGACCTAAAATTTGGAAGGAGACGCCGAAAGGCTAAATCAGTTTCTTAAGTGATGGTCAGTACTCCGTCCTTGGGCAACAACCGTCATTATAAATTAATTATTTATCAGACTGATATTTTTTTGGTATTTTAGTGTAACAGTTTAAGGTTTAACTAATGCCATATATTTCATAAACTAAATTTTTTGTGTTTAAATTAAATCCAAATAATGAAACAATTTTTGCTAATTAAATTATCGAGACTAAGAAAATTTTATGATTGGATTCAATGGAAAATAATTTCACATTGTTCTGAGATAACGTTACAAGGATAGACACTTGGCTAGAGATTAGCATTGCTTACGAGACTAGTGACGGATGTTGCCGGAAACCCTTTGAGGGTTCTGGTTCCGTTCTATTTGTGAATGTATGGAAAGGGATAAGCAATTTATTTCCTAAGTTGTCGGAAGTAATGAAAATACTATTCGTCTCTTGAAGCTAAACATTTTAGTAAATAATTACATCATTCTTAATGAAAAGAACCACTATTTTTCATTTTTGCTGTAAACTTGAATATACAATTTCTTGAAGAACTATGAATATCGAATTATTAATTTTATTTAACAAAATACTAACTTTTAGTCGTTAGATCCTTTGATTAATATTGTAATACGTTTCGTAACTTGAAGATATAGTTAATGTGAAGCCAATCAGATCTGAAAGGAGTAAAACAACTTCTAATACAAGATTCCTTTAATCTTGTCCAAATTTGATTATTTGTAAACAAATTTATGCCGAACTAGAACTGTATAATTGATTATTGTTAATTCATAAACAGTTTCTTAGGGGATGTTTCCCCGAACTTGCTTTGTATTGTGAGATTAATTATGACGCTTTCATCACACAGTTGTTACTTTTTTGTAAATACGATAATTATTGAAATTTACCAATAGATTTAAATATGAATTTAAAAAGGAGTTGCTTATTTAAGAGTGGTCTTTCATCCTAAAAATTAATGCCTCAAAATTAAAGTAGATGGACCATTTACACTCTAGTAAAATGTTATTTTGTGTCTAGCTGGAGAACTACAAATCGTGGTCTTGTTTTAATTAATTATTTATTTTCTTTTTAGGCATAGAGTATAAAGTGTTGGTAGATCAGTCCATTTTTAGTGTAAATATTCATTTAAGAGCCAAAGAAGTTTCTGCATTTTCCCCGGGACTCCTGCTTCCATGTCATTATAACGTAAACACTGTGATGCTTCCCTTTTTAGTGTTTTGAGTGATGAAACAATATCGACCCACAACTCCGTCTCATGCCAGAGCTAAGGTAATGTTGAAAGTCAGCCGTTTACCTAAATAGGAGTTTCCGTTTTCTCTTAGCCGTTTACCCACCAACTTCACCTGGGCTAGTCATATTCAGGAAACCTCCAAATGGTAGCGAGTACTATAAAAAATATATATACACCCTTCTCTCATAGCCACTACCCAATAACTTTGGGAAGGTTTTGTGATTCTTATCTCCTATTGGTTGGGATACGTTAAAGAAAAAAAATAAGTATTCTTGAAGTTTTCTGTTTTGAAATTGCCTATGTTTGCTTAAATAGTTAATGTTCGAGTTGTTTTGATTTCACAATTTTAAGGGAAATATATTATCTCAAAGTGGGGTTGTATATTAAAGTAAAATTCAAATATAAAATGTCAGAAAATCTTCTCACATCAAGAAATTTAAAATCAGTATTTGCAGAATCAAATAGCGCTTATCCAACTTGTAATTAAATATATTAAATACCTTCTGTTTCCATTGTAAATCTCCATTAAGAATTTTATTTTTCAAAGTGCATCTTCTATTTTTCAATTAATTAACTCAAACGCATTCATTTGCATCAGGATTATCCGTGTGAAGATTGTTCAATTCTTGTAGTGTTTAAAACAATTATATATTTATACAGATTACGTTTTATTCAGATTTATATCTTAAATGTTAAATACTGTATGCATACTTTTAATAAATGACTTTTCTCAAAGTAACATGCTTGACGTCTTAAATGAATCACGAATTTATAAATTAATCGTTCTAATTAAATTCCTGCTTTTAAATTTTCTAACTACATCACATTTTCCAGAGTCTTTATGGTTTAATTCGAATCTTGTCGCCTACGTGATGCAATATTTTCGGAATTCCACGGTTCTAACCGTCTAATTAGCGTATCCCATAATTTATGTTTTATCATAAAACATGCTGTTTATCCTTATCTAATACACAAAGTTATCTGCTACTATCTCCTTCTTTCGTATCATCATATGTAAGGCAATTAAAACTATAAACCTCGCGTTATCCTATCTCTGTTCCATTTTACGACATTTTAATGGGTCGCACGAGTTCTTTGAATAAATATTTATTTATTAATGAAAATAATTGGGTTCTAAACATTTCTACAAAAATGAGGTATTCTCTTTATGAATCGTGAATCTTCCAGAAATTTATTTAAAAATGAATTTATGTTTATACACACACAGGAGTCAATTTAGCTAATTAAAGCTTCCACTTTTTGTATGGTTTTGTAAAATGCAAAAAGATTTCATCTTAATAATTGTAACAAGATTGGTTTTTATTGCAAAATAAAACGTGTTCTAGGCATTTTTATAAAGATCAAAGCATTATTCTTGAAAAGATTGAATGTAATTTTATTTTAAATGAAAGACACTATTCTATGCTATTTACCGCAAGTGAAACATGTTCTAATGCTTCTTTATGTACACAAAATTAATTATATTTATATCTTAAAAATAAGACTTGATTTTAATAAGTAGGCCTTTATTTACACATGTGCAATAAGATTTGTTTCATATATGGAGAAATATGCTTTTATTAAAGCAAAATGAAGTTAATGGTTTTGTACATGCGACTTCTTTTTAGTCTACATGGAAATATATTTTGCTTTGCATTTACAATATGCTTGTATTATATAGGGTAGTGACATTAAATATTTGGAAATTTTAACTCTTTTTCTGTTTACTCCTACCTCCGGAAGTGACTCACTACAATTTAGCTGTAGTTAATTTTTAAATATTTTGACTGTAATTCGTTATTATTTATTACCATCTAGATGGGTACAAGTATCTTGAAGACGACTTTAGTCATTTTTTGAAAGTTTACTAATTAGGTAGTGTTTTATACAATTATTTGTTTTCATCATTCTTGTACTCATCATGTCTGCATTATCACATATTATTTTATAGTGATACTTCTGTAATTGACTTTCTACAATTCTGAGGTAGTTAATTTTTTATTGGTATTTAGACTGCAAGATATTCGAATATTCCCATTAGCAAGGAGAATTGGTGGCAACACTGTACAGAACTATCAACCTTTATTGTGTTAAATGACAATATCCTTCAAGCATAATTCTAGGTATTCATTTGTCTAATGTTGTCAACACTTCATTACTACATTTGAGGTCCTAAAGTTAAAGCGAATGGATTATATGAATACAAATATATTCTGGTAGTTTATTCAGAATCCAGTTCCAAACCGAAGCTAGCTTGGATAAGGTTCATCGTTAATTTGAAATCCCTTTTTTTTCAAACCTAGTAAACTTTTTTGATTTCAAAACCGCAAATAGAGGAACTTATTTCAGAGGTCATAATAGAGAAAAGTACGGTAGCAATTGTAGAAGTAATACCACCTCAACTTATTACTTTTCATTTAATTGTTAAAGCTTTTCATTTCAGTTCTCACATTAAACGTTAAACAATTTAATAGATCAAAATTTTTCGTCCTAGTTATTGTACTAGTTTACAAAGCTGCATGCCTTAGTATTTGATGCAAAATGTGATTTTCAATAGCTTGTTGTCCTTTATATTTGTATTTAATAGAAATTATTAAATTTTTAACAATGTTTGACCTTTAATCATGTACTTTTGTGCACTACTAAAGTACTATGGTTTTTAACGATCTTGGCATTGACATCTTTAATTTATTTGTTTTTAAACCGAAAACAATTTAGAAAAATGAATGATGATATATCTTCTAGTGCAGATATTACAGTAGGAGTCGTCCCATAAGGTTCAATTTTCAGTCCATTACTTTTTATATGTACTCGTGATTTGTTAGGATCAATCCAGCATTGTAAGGTGGAATTTGTGGGTCCAGTGGAAAATCCAGGTACCTTGTAGAAAAGTTTAAGGGTGTTATGGAAATGGGAGCGTTAAGTGGCGGCCAAAGCTCTACAAACAATTGTCACAACATGTACCAGTTAACTCACAGTAACACTTTAATCAATACACTGTTTCTAATGTTACATAAAAGCTACATGCTATATTGGTACATAACCAAGGTGATTTAGCACAAAACTAAATAGGGATGTAGTATAGATAATGTTATATTCAATTATTAACCTTAAAGAAAAACATTCTTCAAATTACTGTTACTGAACCTTAATTGTACAATTTCCTGAAACAACCGCAAAGGTGAAGGATTGGTGTAGGCCCCAATTTCTTAAAACACAAATAAGGGTACACCAATTCAAGATATGATCATATCCAGTCACCCATTAAAAACTACTTAACAAGCAAACTATGGCACGGCTTTGGCAATATTTAATACACTTATTTATAATAAGTGAGAGGACTTTCAATTTTCCAAATTATCCAAAAAAGGAAAACTACTACTAGCAACATAGGTTACGGTTTATCAAATCCTAAAGAAACCTAATTGAAACTAAAGAATGTTACAGATACGGACAACAAATATGGTTACAGCTAACAAAATTTTAAAGGTTTGTGCTACTTGCTGAAATTCCTAGATAGCTTCAAAAAAATAACATTTATGAGAGGTCCAGTCAGTAGTTGTCATTACTGGCCTTTTGGTCCTGCGATCAGGGTGGAACCAACTGTTGATGAATAGAATGGGGTACTAACACGTAGCTGTATTTATCTCGAATGGAGATCGATGCACCAGAATTCTTGTATGTTGTCATTTGCCTAATTATGTGATGTAAATCACCTGATAGGTGCTATCTATAAATCTCTAATACAACGGAAGAGTCTACCTAATCTACTAGCCCTACTCAAAATTTTCAACAAAAATTCCCAATTTTTAAACTTAATGTTAGATATTTCATTCTTTACAAGCCAATATGCAGAAAAGCAAACAACAGAAAATGGATTACTTTCAAAAAGTACTTCTAACTGTTCTACTTTATTAGTCAGACACTATATTTTGATGAAAAATATTTAAACTTTTTTTTTCACAGTGTAAAACAGTTCTAGGTTCACCTGTAATACACCATTGTACTGAACAGTTTTGTATTAAATGGTTTTACAATGTTCTTAATATAGATGAGATTTTTATTAATGCGTACTGAAGTATTAGCCTCATTGTCTAAATTATTTAAAAATTCATTTGCCTAATTGTAATTCTCATTGGAATTGCTAAATTTTGACTCGATGGCTTTAATGAACAATTTGTAACTAACATATTTATTAGCGTATTTACCCTTCCAATTTACATGTAACCTAAAATTAGTATAGTCAGTTTTATTTAAGTGTGTATTAACATCTAATATCACAAAGTTTAAATTATTTTGATGCAATTTTACTAGCAATTATTTAACTGTTTAATTTTTTGTTGTAATAAAAATTATCCCATCTATAGGGCATTGTCGTTATTATCATGTTAGCATTCTTACATAATTCAACAACGGCCTTATATGATTTCATTATTTGAATAACATTGTGTTTAAGCAGATCATTTGTTCCTCCCATGAAGACAATATAACCGTCATAAGAGTAATTTTTCATTGTTCCACTTAGGCCATCTGTAAATTGCGGTATTGTAGCATTTGGTTGTTGTAGGTCAAAATGTCTCTGGATGATGTATGATTTGTTAGTATAGCCCCAAGATTTTTCATATGACTATCCCCTAGTAGTAGAATTTTTAAATTGCTTTAGTTTGAGGGGGTTTTACTGCAGACTGCGGTAGCAGCTGTGGTTTTTTATAAGTTGGTAGAAGCTCGTTTGTTGGTAGTGAAGATGCTGGAACTGCATGGTGTTGACCTGTCTTGCCATGCTCTTCTAGTATCCGTTCCTTCTCTTGCAATTTTTTCTTTAGAGCTTTATTTTCTTTTCTTTCTGCAAGTTGTTGAACTGAAGATCCACCATCTTTAACGTATTTTCTAACAGAACTAACATATTATTTATTTCAGTCTTTCCCTTTGGTAAAGTGTAACATTGAATTAAATTTTCTTTTACAATGCATTTAGTTTTGATTCTTTCAAAATGGCTTTTATGGTAGTATGCATAGTATTGAATACATACATAGTTGTTAAGTTGTTTATCCTTACATTTCAAATTACCCATTATAGCTAAGCAACTGGTACTTGATAAGATACGATTGTTTTACTTGTGTTGTAAGTATAATTTTTTTGAAAATTTATTTAATCTTAAGATTTTGAAATACTTACTAATTTTTGCCTTGTTCTTAGTGTTAGGATTTTGTAGATATGATCACCAATAAGTTCTTCAAACCGGCATCCTACAGATATAACATTCTATTAAATTTTCTTCTGTTAACTGTGTTTACAATTTAAATATTAGGAGCATTTGCACTCATACTGTTCACTCCTTAACATATCACATACACGTAGCATATGCTGATGGCATTTAAGTGTACTTGTTTTCTGGCAAGCAACACATTCACATTGCACAGAATTGTATCGATAGTGATTTCTAATTGATTTACGATCGAAGTGCCAAATATAATCTACGACTCAACTCAAAGATTATGATTTATAGGACACTAAAATAAGAGAATTTCTCAAAAGTTGGATCTATTAACACTAGTCCTATTTCTATAGTAAACGTAAACTCTAAAAAATTTGAAGTTAATGTTTGGCGAGGATCTATATTTTGGGTCACATATTGATGGGATAATAAAAAAGTTGCACATACATCTTAAACAGTTATGTGCGTATACTAGAATTATTTCAGCTTACAATTAAAAAACGGTGCTGTTGCAATAATGGTCCTTCTTTATGTGTTTTAAATGTTCAGCAACTGCAACATGCTTACCATTTGTCTAAACATGTAAACGAAAATATATTTAAAAATCTAAAGGTTCCGTTACATAACTCTGTTACGGGTGAAAGTGATATTATATTATATATTTAGATTTGCCCAGAAGGGGCAGGAACTCCGTTACGATTTTAAGGGTGCACCTGCTAACTAAAATTGGTGCGGGAGTGGGTTCCTGTGGAAAAGATAAAAATAGACATTTGAAATGGCTGAAATATAAAACCCACGTTACAATGACCACTTCTTGAATGGCTTTACCTGTTATCATAATTAAGGGGCACCAAACCATCATTCCTTTGATATTCTTCCTACCTGTAAGACGGTTATTCTGAATAGGCCTCTTTTGCTTTTAGTTTTCTAAATCTGCCAAAACTGCCAAATAAAACTCGACCTAAGATTAGCCTTTATTAATGTTAAGTAATTACCATACGAATACAGCTACTTTCCTTAAATAGAAGAAAAAACCTAATTTCCTAACATCAGACTGAGCAAGTATTACTAAAAAGAAAACCTTAAAAGAAAAGTTAATACTACTACTATCGCACAGATTTTCCTAGTTTCCGAATATAATTACATTAGGAATCCCATTTGTGCAAATGTCAATTTAACTATAAACAAAAACATTGGCCAATGCAGCATTTTATGTCCACATCTATGGTCCCCTAAAAATACCAACTTATTTTTGTTCATTTCTTGACGGGCTCTATATCACAAATAAAACCTACCTTAATAATTTACATGCACATTCTGATTAATTATTTAAAAATGTTTTAGTTTCATTTTCCTATACTAGCATACTTAAAATTAAACAAGCTCTAATTCTATGCACTTTAGCACATTGCTATTCTAATAGCACAACAAAACAATTGTGTTAATATTATGCTGACTTCCTATAAATACACAGTAACCATCTACAATTTGCATCTCAATTCGACATATTTCTACATCATTTAAAATGAAGGTTCATTTACTTACAATTTATTTTACAGCTCCTGAATAAGGAGTCCAGGAACACTAGTTGCTTTTACTTCTCCTGGTCCACACACCTAACTTCTGGTCATCAGCTCATTTAATGCAAAGAACAATTCCTAAAATTTGGTCGGGTAAATTCTTAAATTCACATCTCTATATTAATTTACGCTTCCCGTAATTATCATTTTATTGACTTTTAAACCGGCGCGACTGTACAATCCACAATGCATGATTAATATTTTTATTGCCTTTTAACCCACAACTAAAAAATCAATCGAAGACCGCATGCTGTCCTCTACAGCCCGGTCAACCTTAATAGATCTGCATAACATTTCAACTTCTCATTTCTTAACTTTTCGATGGCCCAGTCATTTTTATTAACTCCCACTTTCTACGTCACATGTTTTTTCAATTATTTTCACGCTTTGTATAATATTTTTGAGGTTAACTAACTGAATGCGATTTTTGTCTTCAATGTTTGATACTTTGTAATATTGCTGTGTAATTGGTCTCCTCAGAAATTAGTATCAGTTAGTTCGTTACATTGAAATAATCTTTATTAATTTGTCATATCGCATCACATCCTGTCGTCAGGTTGTGCCATTTGTTATCTGCATTAATTTAGCGGTCGCTTTATTCTATGTGGTGGCCGCCTTTGTAATCTTATCCTGATAAATATCATAGTACCTGTTACAATGTTAATTGTTGATATGCTGTCTGCATATTCAGTAACTTAATTTTACCACATCTGGTGATAATTTGAATTACCTCATCCAACGACATTGTCTGTATCACAAAGTAATTTCAAAATTAAATGTGTCTAATTGAATTTATAAAAAGATGATTTCTGCATATTCTTCGTATATAATTATATGAAAGTCTCTATGTTAACACATAATTGACAATTCCAATGCTATCTAATCATTAATTATTGTAATAGCGTTTGATCACAAAATTTATACAGGGTGTATTATAAACTATAATCATCTTTAACAAATACGTGTTTATCTCCTCTGTTCACTTTAAAATACTGCGATAGCATTACAACTCTTCGAACGTAAATTGTGTACAAAACACAATTTGAGTAATCGTTTTAGGAGTACTGATTTTCATAATACAATTGTGGGTGTTTTTCATTTTACAATGAAAACAATTACTAAGAATGTTTGAATACATAATTTATGCACATTAAACAATTTAGTGGAAGAATTACATTTGGGTGTAATATAACATAATATTTTGTTTAATCGTTTAACGTGTTTTTTTATTTAGGATTAATTAATTGTTTAACAAAATCGTTTTAAATGCTTGACCCTATTTGTAAACTTTGCTTACTTTGTTTAATTAATTTTATTTTTTTAGTTTTGATTATGATGGTGACAACTTTTTAATTTGTCATATTGCATATAAAACTGCATAGTGCACAATGCGCTATTTTCAGTACTATTTTAGGATAATTGTGCTCTCTCCGCGTCACAACCTCAAGGTTGGTTTGATGGCACTTCTCTATTCTGAGCTGTTTTGTACCCAATAACTGTCTTAGCTATATCTTTCTTAATTTAGTCTTGTCTTCCTTTGCAATGTCTTCCACATTAGTTAAACTCTGTTTATCGAAATAAAGTTTGAGTATATATTTTCCACTTATCTTCTATATCTGTTCTACTAATGTTATGCCTGTACTAACTCTCTTAGAGAAGTTCCTAATTTTTTAATAGGCTATGTTGAGCTACCATTATTTACTGTCTATTTTTTTAAATTATATTTTTCTACTATTAAATTATGATTATAACTTATTTTCTGTACTTGAAAAACTTTTATAATTTTTAAATGTAGTCTTTAATTAATATGGTTTATCTGAAATTACCTATATCAGCAAATATTTTTCGTGTATATAACTGGTCTTTATGATTTTTGAACATTATAATTAGCTAGAAAATGTGCACAAGAATTAGGAATTGTGGTGGCTGCTGCTGTAGGAAAAACAATCAAAAGAATAATTAAAGAAAAAATATGTGAATAAGTGATGAAAACAAAACGTTCAAAAATTGGAATAAATTAATCAAGTACCTCGTTACAGAACTTCTAGCTAAACAACATAAACGATATTGTATTACATGCTAAATTGGCGTTAATGACTTAAATAAAATTTATTCTACCACGGAGACGTAACAGTAATAATGCACTATCTAGATTGCAGTAGCTAGAGGTGAGTTCTATAAAAACAAAAGCCAATCTTTTAGGGGTATATTAACGTTAACACCTTCACCTACTACCTGAAAAGTTTTTGAACTTTATGTCCAGTAAAAATGTTGAGTGCCTGCTCACCTGAATTTTGGTCTCGGTTAGATGATGGGTGGTCTAAGAGACAGCTAAATGGTTATTTTTGCCATGTAAGTTTATGGCATCCTGTGTATTTTCTTTCTCAC